>OU342540.1:9995888-14803388 GCA_910589475.2 Bembecia ichneumoniformis
GCTTATTTCATTAAATTACAAATGTCTACCATTTACCTATGTAAATTGTTCAATTTTAAGATACCTAACTTTATTTCTCACTAGCTGGTGTCTACGATTATTGCAACAGAGCTTCGTCTACGTTGAAAAATAAAAAGTAAAACTAAATAAATGTAAGCAATAATTTATTCAAACTTTATTACTGTTATAGTTTTGCATAGCATTGGATTTGTATTTGGAACAGTACTTTTTTTCAGACGAAAGGTGAAAAAAAGTCTATGTCCTTCTCTATATTCGTGACAATGTGTATGCAAAATTTCATGATGATCGGTTGAGTAGTTAAGGTATGAAAAGGTAACAGACAGACAGAGTTACAATCACATCCTTACATATTTATTATAAAACAAATTCCGCCACCCCATCTGTCTGTCTGTATGTATGTATTGTATATAATTATATTCGCAATTATCTCAAAAACTACCGAACGATTTTCATGCAGTTTTGGAAAGAGTTGATGCACTAATGGAAAGAGTTTTTAACCCGGGAGCGAGTCGCTAATCTATACTTCTATACTAATAGGCTACTCACCCTCCACTCATCTTCCCCCTTTACCCCCTCCATACAAGTGTATGTTTGTAATGAATAAAATCAAAGACTACTGGACCGATTTTAAAAATTCTTTCACCTATAGAAAGCTCCATTATCAGAGAGTAATCCCCCTTTACCCCTCTCCATACAAAATTATCGTTTTCCACAAATAATATTTTATAAAGTGACGCGGACGAAGTTGTGTGCAGTATCCCTATTATAGTAAACACTAAGCATTACCTATTGTCTGATTACTGTAATAGTTGATTACAGAACTAGGATGATTAGATTATATACATAGTAATATAGACAGATTATGTTGCAATTTGTTAAAATAAGTTCTTAAAGTAATTAGGTTTATAGTAGTGTAATCATGTTGGTCTATAGTTCAAATGTCTATACCATTACATACCTAGTTAATGTATGCTATTTGAAAATATCTGTCTTTTAGATTGTAGGATGTGCAAATCTCCCACAACTGTTATCATTCATAGATAATAGTCCACAAAAATTTAATATCGTGACTTAAGATTAAGATAAATACATAAAGGTATACTAAATTCAGTTTTTACTAATAAACAGTTAGTAATGTATAATTTTATAAAAATAATTCACAATACGGTCCACTCAGTATTTCCCAATTAATATTTATTTATATCTGGTTTTGAACAATCCTATATCCAAATAATGCGTCTGGAATTCTTATCTAATGCACATGCAAGACTAATTTTGAGTTCAAATAGGGGATCTGACAAATTTTCAGAAAGTGTTTTAAATTAATCTTCATGGATATTTATTCCCATAAAAAATACCATTTTATTTATTTATGGCCTTTTAGGTACTCAAAATCATGTTTTAATATTGTTTGTTTGAAAATGCCGCCAAAACGCCACGATAGTTCTGAGAGCGCGTAACGTCATTTGTGGTCATATCATAACAAAGCAGCTGCATTGGCATAAAACAATGATTGCCCACAAATGACGTCACGCACTGTGATTGGTGTTTCAGTCTAGATTAAAAATATTGTAAATAATAAAAATTTATTTCTTCATTTAAAAATATTTAAATGAATTATAATAAATTATTATTCCATAAATAATCGTAAAAAATTATATATTTTCTTTCTAAGTACATTTTAGATTTTAATCTGATTACTGTCCGATCCCCTATTATATACATTTTTATCAATGTCAACTGAAACTCGTTAACAATAATTCTAAACTTCCTTTTCAGTGCAAGTGTTTCGATTAAGAAACACGGTAAAATTGTAAACAAGACCATAAACAAATCGCACGCTGCCTTTTCTAGAAAACGCGCAATCAATTATTTAGATTTATGGCCATTTCCGGATCACTGGTATGGTGTCCCTGTTTAGAAATTTTCTTGAACTACGGGTTTGTAATGGATTGCTAGACATTAGCGCTTTGTGATTAGAATCACACGGGTAATAGATTTTATGGTAATGCCAAAGTATGCGAATTTTCTCTTAAAGTTTTAAGACATAAAAGCAGTAATTTATTTTGAGAAATCTATAGCAATAGCAATAGAGTATATAGAGAGGGCATTGGGAAACTTTTAAAATGTAAAAAGAAATAAAAGTAGCATAGAATAATTTTACCTCACTTCTTATTAAAATTGTAATTAATTGTTTGAGGGTAAAAAAAATCTCTTTAATAAATTATTAGTTTATCGGTTAAGTAATGACCGTACTACCTCTTTTATAAGCTGTAAGACTTCATCTATTAAAATATGCAAGCGACTTTATTATGGATGCTACAATCCTTTCTGCGGATTAAAATATTCTGTTTTGGACAGGATTTACTCGGATTCTTTCCTTTCCTGCTTTAGTAGTGGCAGGGCACACTACAATGGGTTTCGCAGTCATTTTGGGCAGCCCGTCTGGCGGCAGTAACCACCCCTCACAGAAGATCACCGTGAAATAACAGCACGTGTGCTGTTGTGTTTCGGCGAGTGATTAAGATATGCCAGAGCCCTTTCCCTATCCCCTCCCAATCCCTCATCCTTAATCCTATTGTAGTCGGCAGCGCACTTGCAGCATCTGTGGCGTCGCTTGTGTTATAGGCGACGTTAGCCATCTACCATCAAGTGGACCGTCAGCCTGTCTGCCGATCTTGACATTAAAAAAAAATCAATGTGAATTTAATTTTCAATGCTTAATTTTCTTTCCTTCCTTGCTTTAATTTTCCATGTGAATACTAAAGTGGACGGTCTTGTTTGGTCAGTAATAGTTAACCCTCTAACTGTAGTGGCAGAAGCCAGCATTATCACCAGTTTCTTACATCGTTCTTAAAAAGTAGGAGTTTACATATAAGAACAATATTAATTAATTAATAAAAGAAAAAAAAACAGAAAAACCTAAGAACAGTTCACTAGACCATATTTTAAAGTATTAGTTAATAAGTAAATTTCCAATGCCCCCATATTTTGATATTAGTTAGGATTTCCTATCTCACGCTCGAACCAACCATACACCAAAACATCATTGAAATCGATTGAGCGGTTTCAGTGAGTAGCGTAAACAATTAATATCTTGGTACATAATTTTTAATTATGTATTATGGAAAACACCGGGAAGAAAACAAGGAATAGGATACAAATGCGCTATCGTTTTTTTTTAATAGGGTAGGTAATTGCTTATTTTTCAAAAAGTGTTTAAACTTAATTATTGTTCAATTTAAAGCTATTTTTTTTTGTTTTTGATAAATAATAACCAGATAAGAATGATTCAACACAAAAGAAAAAGAAAAAAATAACACAAAAGAATTGACATTCATGTAGCATTTGAATTATTTAATTCAAGAACCGTGTTGATCTTTGTATATGTGTTCTTTTCTCTAAACACCTTTGTCGTCTCGTCTGTGAGATGTTGATTTTACAAAGAAAATTTGCAATAACCCACAAAGCCCTTTGTGTATAGAAACCGGTCTAACCACGTAACGTTACTCGATGCGATGACTCTTTAAACATGTCGATCTTTTAGGGCCAGCGCTGACTAACGATATGACACGGCAAAGCACTCTTCGACACGTCGTCGTCGCCTGGTCGTCGCGGCATCTCGCAGAACGCAGCCGTGTTGTGCCGAACAGACCTTGTCCACAGAATACCTTGTCTTTTACTAGCTCACTGGTCTTTTAATCAACTATTCAGTTTAGCATTGGGTTACTCGTACTCCGAAGTTGTTTATAATATTAGTTATAATTAATAATAGTTATAATATTGGCTGTAACACTCAGCAAATATTAAGAAAGTTTGGCTGGGAGGTGTAAATGCATCCGCCATAATATAGCCCTGACCTTGCATCTTCAGATTTCTACCTGTTTCGGTCTCTTCAGAATTCTTTAGGCAATTTCAGGTTAACATCAAGAGAGGATTGCCAAAACTACTTGTTCGCGTTTTTTTAAATCACAAGTTCGAAAAATTCCACAGCTACGGGATTTTGTCACTACCTCCAAGATAGTAAAAAGTCATCGAACAAAATACTGTAATTAAATGTAAATAAACTTTAAAAAAAAGTCTTAAGTTTTCATATTAAATGCGAAGAAAGTCATTCCCCAAACTATTATTTCGCTGCATCACGTGGTATGACGCGGAACACTACGGCTTCTTTGTATTGAAATAAAGGAGTGTGAGTGCTAAAGAAATTGCAATAGGTTGAAAATAATATGTTTAGGAAAAAAAACTTTGTTGTGCCGTGCCGTGCCACCGTCAGTCAGCGTCGGACTTTAGTTCGAGCATTTGCTACATACTCGTACACACCCTCAGTTTCCAGTAGGTATTATTAGAGTGTCAGATTTTACGGTATTCGACTGCTTTTAGATGTTTGAGCATCGAATTACTGAGATCGCTCCTCTGAGTTTATTAACATTAGCTATAAGAACATTATTAACATAGTTTATAAGAAAGTTAAGAAACTAGGTTGTGCCCTTCGACTTCGTCCGCGCCCCTTTGCTATGGTTATATATGGTCCCTATACCCCTTAGTTATATACGGTCCATTTGATGGTAGATTTTAGTTAAGCAATTAATTACGAGTATGTGTCTTCGTTAAATCCATCGATGTTTAAATCAGAATATTTGTAACTCACATCATTTACATTGGTTACATAAAACAATACTAATTAAACTTTTCTTAAGTAAAAATTAAAACAGAGAATACTTTTTACTTTTTATGACATTTTGTTTATCTTTGCTAGGTAGGCAGCGATTTTTTCGCGCATGACTAATAACGAAGGTGGCGCCGCCCGCCGCCGCTACAAATTTGTTCAATCTTTATTGATCAATTTTTTATTTTTTTTAGAAGATCCCTCAGGAATATTTTTTTTCTGGATGAAAGGTACCTTTTCTGTATCCCTGACAACGTGTGTGCAAAATTTCATGATCGGTTGAGAAGTTAAGGCCCCTATGGTGATATCGCGCCGCTCGACAATAGGTATATTTGACGCGCGGCGGTGGCGCTGCCAAGTGATATTTTCGTGAACAAAACTACGGACAGCGGTCGAGTCGGTGTAAACGGTTTTGATCCTTTCCATATATTTTTGATAGTAAGTAATAAATTATGTTTTTTCAATATTTTTTCTTTCATATTTATTAAAAAGTATACAATGATAGTTACTTTATAAGTATTAAATATTTTTGGGTTTGTACCTCCATTACTGATACATATGTGTGAAAGAGTAAATCTCTAATAATAAAATCGTAGAGAAAGCCAATTCATTATTTATTATTGATTTTTTATTTATCGTTTATTATTATTTATTTAGTATTGTTTGTTTTTTTTACTATGTTGGGTATAATAACTATCGATATAAGTAGCTGATGAATCAGCAAATATTATATCTGTTACAAATCAATTTACCAGAAAATAAAACGTTTTTGTTGTGATTTTTTTATAAAATCTTAAACTTGCAATATGGATCTCACGGGGTAATTTAGGA
This sequence comes from Bembecia ichneumoniformis, assembly GCA_910589475.2. Lineage (NCBI taxonomy): Eukaryota > Metazoa > Arthropoda > Insecta > Lepidoptera > Sesiidae > Bembecia > Bembecia ichneumoniformis. The sequence goes on from OU342540.1 coordinate 10,001,410, forward strand.
CCCCTAGCTGGTCTTCGACTGTGTATATCGAATTTTAGAAGTCCTGACGGTCCATACGCTAACACTCACATTTCTAACATCTTCAACAGTGTCTTTTATGTTATTGTAGTTAAACTTCCGATTTAGGGGAATCCCCAGGCAATTTTTTCTCGGAGAACCTTGTCAGTGGTATAATAGTAAAGTAGTAATAAAAAAAAATCCACGACCGGGAATTGAACCCACTATCCACGACAAAATCCGTGCCGATGTTCACTGAGCTATCGTAGCTTTTTCGCGCTTATAATTTTTCTCGTTCCACCTACAATCTTAGTATTTAGTATTTTTAAACAAGTATGTTGGCCAAGTTTCAGATCGCTAGGCTTGCGGGAAGTGTATGAAAAATCGATCCAATGACTTGTTTACAGACAGAGACACAGACAGTACAAGTTACAATAAATGTAGTAAAAAATCACTCTTTTTCATTTATTTTTTTATTTTTTAAATGTAACTTTAAATATAATTTTTAAATGTAATGTACCTTCTGAATCCATGAAATATTTTTTTGCGTTTCACAACGCCAAAGGCGCGGTTTTTTCTGTAACGCGTCATTTTTAGATTATTGGATATTGGATTACTTATAATTCTATTTAATTTTTTTCGATATGTAGTATCTCCGTAATAAAGACAAAACAAGGAATATCTGAAATACAAATTACATACTAAATACGAGTATATCGTAATTAAGTACCCTTTAAAAACATAGTTTTCATCAATGTTTAGTAGACAACACAAAAAAAAATATAACAAACTGTCAATACATCTTGGTTGCGCTATATTGTTTGCTCGATTCGCAGTCCGATCGTTCGATGTAGTCACGTGGGCGCACAACGAAAAGCGATACGTCCTCCCTCTAGCAGCGCTTGACGCGGACTGACCGGCCGGGGGAACGGGAATGTGTCTTCTAATATATTGCAAGATTTGCATGTTTTTAGGAATTTTTTTAAAGTATTTTTGTAAATCTATTTCTTTAATTTTTTGCATACAAGTAGTTGATGATGTGAAGTTTATAGTGGTATTTTTATTTCTAGCAAATAACATTTAGTCTATTCAGAAAAAGCATCAGTTTTGGGTGGATATTTTCGAAAATTTCACTGTCTTTTATATTTTATTTTTCGAAAATTTTGTACGAAAATAAAAAATTGTTTCATTCATTCCTTAGAAGACTTCTATGCCAATGCACATTATTTTTTCCGTTAAGTTTAAACTGAGATGTCGACTGAAAACAGCAAAAAAATTGAGTCCCCGAACATCAAATTTTCTGAAACGGGTATTAAAACATGGTGGATAAATCGAAATTACAGAAATAAATCAAAAATGTGGCTCATTTATTCCATTACTATTGAAATAATCTTTCTAATGACACATTACAAAGTATTCAACTCTGTTTATTTTATGAAAAATCACGAAAATTAGTTGACTGAAATCGTTGCAAAATCACCATAGGCCTCTTAAGGCGTAAAAGAGTAAAAAAACGGGACACGTGCGAGCTGAACTCGCGTGAAGAGAGTTCCGTACGATGTTATCTATCCGCACAATATTGAGTGATTTACCACGTTATTTGATATCATGGACTTCTTATAGGTTTTCCTATAATCTATAAGTAGAAAACTAATTTATGTATTTTTTTTCAAAATTTTAAGTTCAGTAGTTTCGGAGATAAGAGGGGGGGGGGGGAATGATCGGACAGACGGACAAACGAGTGAAGGGTTCCGTTTTTTATTCGGACGTACGGAACACTAAAAACGAACAAACAACATAACTAACAAGGATAAATGCGAGAAACAAAGCCTACAACGTCAATAAATTCTCATCCGTGACACAAATAGCCGTAGAGTATCTCAACTAAAATCTCTACTAAAACAAACTTAAAGAAGATAATGGTCTTCCCAACTAACATGTTCAATCGTATAGATGACACATAAATAGCGCTGAAAAATTAAGATGTCGCACTACTTATTGGCCAACCAATATGTATCATAGCTGACTGACAACCAGGCTACTCGGGACTCGGGATCGGTCCTTCTAGAAAATTATGAGATGATGGTGACATACTTAAATTTCGAAAGAACAAAAAAACAAGGTACAATAAAATATACAATAAATATTGTACGTATACAATAAAATGACCCCGACTGTGCCATTTCTTTATTCAGTCAAGACCGAGCCGAGATAACAAATAATGAAAATTCTGGGACTGGCAGGATTTGAGGCTATCAGGAATCCACACTATGAGAATACCTCATTGTGTTATTATTACAATTAAGGGGCAATCAATATTTTAAATAATCAAGAATGGACCTGGACGAAACTGACTGTTGGTTCCAAATTAACATTAATTAATTTTTATAAAATTAAACATCGGATTTTGTTTAGAAGTGTCAGTATGTACAAAATGATACAGTTTGTAGGTAAATGGTTTCATGGACAAAACTTCGCCGGTACACGAAAACTTTCGCCGGTAAACCGTAAACGTTCTCGTGAAATGTCAACAAAGTCACACAAAAAGATCAACAACTTCACTTTGCTCGCTATAATACCAACACGACAATAAGTTTTTAAATACCTAAAAGGTTTAAAGTACGAGTACCTAAGTAATTTTGAATGGCTTTATGAACATTTCGTTAGGCTATTTGAACAATGTGCAAATTGCAAAAAATTTAGGAACGAAATTTTAATAATATTCGATTTTTTTAAATTATTCTCTAGCCTTTATACCCCGTAAAAGGTATTTTGGTATCTACTTGCAAACGCTTACGATTTTATTTGTGCAATATATATATTTTTTATTTTTACCTACCTAAAGTAAGTACCCGAAATATTTCTGATATAAAATATACTTAATCCACGTAAATCTCTATTAGGCGATCTGACGGCCCATTTCTCGTGGGCCATTGTTTCTGTCAGACGATTTAAAAGCTGCTAAAAATGATTGTACTTATTTTATAGAGCTTGATTTTTATATACTTATGTTATTTGGGGTACTATTTTAAAACTATATGTTCTAGGGACTATCAGGCAAACATAGACATATTTTTTGCCGTGAGTACGAAGTATCTACATAACTGAGTAGTCTATACAACTAATTTCCTCACATTTTGTCTTTTAGAAAAAAGTTACGTCTGGGGGGCCTAGGATATTGAGCCAATAGCTCCCTTGTAGGCCTCAAAATTGACGAGAAAATGTTGAATGATTAAGATGCTTGCCTTTGTGCTATGACTCAGTGGTCCCGGGTTCGTTTACCAGCAGGGCCAACTTTGGAAATAAACTTTTCAAAGGTGGCTCTGGTTTGATCTGGCAAGTTATTGGCAGGCCACACTGTTTTTCGCAGTCACAAATTGGACAGCCCGTCTGACGATCCCCTGACAGTAGACCACCGTGAAATAACAGCACGTGTGCGGTTTTGTTTCGGTGAGTGTGAAGAGATGCCAGAGCCCATTTCCCAATCCCTTATCCTTAATCCTACTAAGGTTGTGGCGTCGTTTGTGCTAATAGCCACTTGCCATCAAGGGGACCGTCAGATTGTTCGACGACCTGTAATAAGGACAAAAACTGTATAGAATAGGTTCTTTAAAGTTTTTAATAGTCATCGTCGGCTCATAGATGTTAGACGCAAGACAATGAATGCGTTGCTAATTGTGTTGGGAATTCCAAGAACCTTATCGGAAGATTAGTTACAAAAACATTTTTAAACTCAATTTCCAGAATGTTTCTTAGTTACTCGCACGTGGACGCTGTTCCCATACAAAATCCTCCTTAGCTCTTTTCACGGCCAAACTTCACTTTGTTGAACTAAATTGGCTTTGCACTGTTTGTTAGTATATATTATATATAAAACCGGACTTAATCTAGCCTAACCTTAATTTTGAGTTTTCCAAGACAACAATTTTGAGCTTTTCAAATTCGACCACAAACAATAAAGTTTTTTCAAAAAAAAAAATAGGCAATTTGTCGCTATTTTTATTGGATCTTATTACAACCGTTGCGCTTACACGACAGCAAATGGCGCTGAATTAATTATAGCATAAAGCATTATTTATAAAGAAACTTACAATATCTTTTACAATGTGTTATCTAATCTAACATATTATAAAACAAAATCGCTGTCCGCTTCTGTTTCTCCGCTAACTTCTTTTGAACCATCCAACGGATTTTGTTACGATTTTCGCCAATGCAAAAAGCAATAAACGAGGAAGATTTTTATCTATATCTATTTATCTATTCTATACAAATAATAAAATCGTAAACGAGCCGTGTACATTAAATATTTTTTCGAAAAAATAATTTGTACACATTTTGCTTATGTTACAGAGTTGATAAAAATAGCTTTTAGAATTTTTGTGTCTGTTTGTCGGTGCGTTTGTGCACGCTATCTCAGAAACGGCTGAACTGATTTGTATGCGGTTTTCACTGACGTATTGTAGCAAGCTTCCCGTAACATTGAGGGTTTGTTTCATTGCAATCAGTTCCGCCGTGGCACCAGTGCTGCAGAAACGGCTCGAAGGATTAATGATGTGTATGGCGGTGGTGTCGCAAAAGAAAACACAGTGCGTTTTTGGTTCCAACGTTTTCGTTCTGGAAATTTCGACCTGAAAAACAAGCCCCGTGGGCGGCCGGAGTCCAAGGTTGATAATGAAGAATTGAAGGCTATTGTGGAAGCGGATCCATCGCAAACCACGTCCGAGTTAGCTGCAGGCTGCGGTGTTAGTGACAAAACTGTTTTAATCCACTTGAAGCAAATTGGGAACGTGAAAAAGCTTGAAAGGTGGGCCCCTCGTGAATTGAGGGACAAACGTGCGTAGACTGCTGCGTTACATTAGTCAACCGGCATAATAATGAAGGGATTTTAAATCGAATCATTACCTGGGATTACCTGGAATCATTACCTGGATCTTGTACGATAATCGGAAACGCTCATCGCAATTGCTGAACCCTGGCAAACCAGCCAAATCCTGCCCCAAGCGAAAATTGACTCAAAAAAGTTACTTGTGAGTGTTTGGTGGACTAGTGCCGGTGTTGTTCACTTCAGCTTTCTTAAATCTGGCCAGACGATTACGGCAGATGTGTATTATCAGCAATTGCAAACCATGATGGAAAAGCTAGCTGTTAAACAACCGAGGCTGGTCAATCGCCGTAGGCCACTGCTGCTTCAGGACAACGCTAGACCACATACTGCACAACAGACAGTTACCAAATTAGAAGAACTTCAATTGGAATGTCTAAGACATCCACCGTACTCCCCGGACCTTGCTCCAACAGATTACAATTTTTTTTCGAAATTTGGATAACTTCTTGCAAGGGAAAAAATTCAACTCCGATGGGGCAGTCCAAAGCGTCTTCAAAGATTTCATTGATTCCCGTCCGAATGGTTTTTTTAGTAAAGGGATCAATGAACTACTTATGAGATGGCAAAAGTGCATAAATAGCAATGGTCCATACTTTGATTAAATCGACTTTAGGTTACAAAGTTACAAAACGCCAATTTCATATGTTAGGACCCAATACATATTTTGCTACAGTTAGACATAAAAATTTAATAAAAAAATATTTCAATTCCGAATAGAAAATTGGAATTAGTTTTATGTGAATTTTACCCAAACCGAGTCAATAGCTGTGAAAACCTGAAACACAGGGAAAAAGACACACTGACTTGGCAATATTGAATTTATGCTGTACGGTACGGGTATTTTCCAAATAAATTTGATTGTTTAGTATATTTGCTAATGTATTTACATTCGATGCACATTTTTACTAAGCTTTGTTTAAATTCATCATCACCATCGTCATCTCGGCTGTAGGACGTCCAGTTCTGGCGTCCTACAGCCACCCTTTTAATTTTCCAATAGGATCGGTCAGAAGCAGCCTGGATCCACCGTCCACCAGTGACCCTTTTTAAATCAAGTTAACTGCGACCATGTTTAAATTAAGTTGTTTAAAATCGTGACGAGATTTCGTCTGAATTAGGTATCTGCCAAATTAGTCTTTATTTGTTGCGCCTTAAAGTGTAAAATATTTGTACTCAGTACCGGTTCCTCTTGTCTTTGACACAAGAGATACTTATTACTAAATCTAACAAAAACCTTGATTATCGTTTCGCGGTGCGAAGAGCAAAAAGAGTGGGTTTTTATTGAGTACCGTTCAAGCACTTTGAGGTTAATTCTGACTGTATTATTAATCGTCTTTGCTGCGCCGACATCGAAAATACAATATAAAGATAAGTTAATTTTTGAATATATGTAGAATCGTTAAGCTAATGCTATAATGCACAAAGTATGATGAAAATACGTTTTCTTTAACATCAAAATATAATTTTTACTGCCAAAGATTATCTACTTTTTTTTTAAATATTTTTTTGGCTTCACATGCACAGCATGTATGTTATATTTTATCAATAATATTAATAGAAATAAGTTAAGTATCAGTCAAGTTAAGTACTACTCAGTCAAGTTAAGTAAGTGAGACATTACGTGTCCTATTTAATTCTACTTTAATAAGTTTTTGCTTACTATAACCAATTTGAAAAAACTTATTCATAATAATGGATTTGTTGTTCTTGATGCTTTCACGATACCTATACGAATATAGATAGGGAAGGTACCAGGGCAAGTTAACTCGGCACCTCGTTGTGATGCGAACCCCTCTCCCCTTACCACGCTCAACTCTCCGTTCTCGTCCTGTGGATTTTGCGAGTTAGATCCATCTAGAAGGTTATAATGTACATGTCGCAGAGTGGTGATAAAACAGAGATTTAATCAAATCACAGTAAATGTTAAAATAGCAACTCTGTGCGGTGGTTTCTTTAGACTCCCGTGAGGTGATTTCTCTAAAGTTTAGAGAAATCACCTCACGGGATCTTCCTTAGGGATTTGTTCAAATCTTCATTTTAATAATTTCCCTGCAACATACTTAGGTATATTTAAATCAGATGTAAAAGATTTAACATACCCAAAGAAATTCTAATCTAACAGCTGTTAGGTAATTTACAAGAGGTGGTTTACAATTTTTGTCTCACTTTCCTTGCAATGTTGTTTAATAATAAAAGAAAATTGATTAGTTTTCGAAACTGCACGCTCTATGAAATTATATAGCAAACGTATGTACATACTGATCATAAAAACACGAGGCTTTTGAAGTATATTTGATTAGAAAATAACTATATATTTACATTTTAATAATATGTGTTAATATGAGTATATCTTGTTTTTTAAACATATGCTTTTTGTTAAGTGTTACAAAAAGGCCTTCAGTGTCTTTAATTAAATTATTGATTTAAAAATAAGTCTGAAACAAAATAATAAAATATCGTTAAATGCAAGACTTTTACTTATTTATTGTTATTAAGTTATTGGTTATCGTAATGGTAGGAATAAAGTGGTAATAAAACTCTGAAATGACGGTATGACGTTAGCATGACGGAATGTACTAGAAATCGTAATTTCTGGCATGGTGGCAGTACACTGCGTCCAGACTCCAGACTTAAATCCGTTGGATTATAAAATATGGTAACACTTAGAGGAAAAGGCCTGCTCAAAGCCTCATCCTGATTTAGTCACTCAAGGCAACCTTGATCAAAGTAGCCGCCAATATTGATATGGACCTCGTTCGTGCAATCGTTCTGCTATTGACGACTGACCGCGCAGGTTGAAGGTTTTTATTCAAAATCGCGGGGGTCATTTCGAATAAGCTTAATTAGCATAAAATCTATGTTTTAAGTAATTTCCTTTTGATATATAAATGGTTACTATAAAAGTAAACATGTCTCAATTTCTATATACATATAATAAAATCGTAAACGAGCCATATATTAAAGATTTTAAAAAAAAATTGTACACGTTGTACTTATTATGTTACCGCGGTCAAAAAAACAGTTTTTAGAATTTTTGTTTGTTGTGGTTGCGTTTGTGCTAATCTCTGAAACGGCTTAACGGATTTGAATGCGGTTTTCACTGATGTATTGTTGATGTATTGTATTGTATTGTATTCTTAATTAATTAGAGAGAATGCTTTAAAAAAAATCTTCTGCGTTCTTTCTATTTGTTTTTGCTGGGCTTCTAAGGGTCATTCCGTGATGATTCCGCGATCCTTTAATAGCCTATAGCCTCAAGAAGGGATACCAAATTTTAAACTACCGACTGGTAGTTTGTAACTACCGACTGGTAGTTACAGTTTTTAGCGTGTTTAAACAAATAAACAAACTCTGCAGCTTTATTATATTTGGTACTTACCTAGTAGATATAAATTTCTTTTGAAAAGGCGTAGTGTGTGATTTTTTTAATTTTTTTAATTAATTTTTTTTTATAAAAAAACTCCTTTTTATGACACCATTTCGTTTGGTAGATGTCTGTACTTATTAATATTATAAAGAGAAAATATTTGTATGTATGTATGTTTCTAATGAATAAACTCATAAACTACTGGACCGATTTTAAAAATTCTTTCACCTATAGAAAGCTACATTATCAGCGAGTAACATAGGCTACTCACCCTTCCCTCATGTCCCCTTCCATACAAATGAATAAACTCAAGGACTACCGGACGGATTTTAAAAAATCTTTCACCTGTAGAATGCTACATTATCACCGAGTAATATTTTATAAAGAGACGCGGACGAAACCGCGTGCAACCGTGCAGCTAGTTAAGCTATATTAGCGTATATTGAGCTGTTATAGCGTTAGTTTCATATATCTGTTCATATAAGTAATATATGAACAGTATATATAAGTAATATATGAACTATATATTCTAGTATAGTTTAAGTTAGTTGAATATCCTAAATCTTCATTAATGATCATTTCTATAAAAAAATTATTCAGAAAAATGACATTAATTATGGCGTTCTACTTATTCTACCATCGGTGCACAGGAAAGAAGGACAGGAAATCTTTTATGCGTTGATTAACAATTGAACAAATTGCGATAGTAATTTCAAAGTAATTCTACAGTACCACTCCGCACGACTATAGAACTGCGGAACCTAACTTCACAGTGATATCATGTTTAGAACCAAAATTAGTTAAATTAATAACACTTAATTACAGGACGTCACGGTTATGTGCGCGCGCATATAAAATAATGCTGAATTTGCGATCGGTCATCGAGATAAACTTTGGACTCGTCCGCCGCTGTTGTATTGGCGAAAATAATTTGCCTAGTCATTTGATGTAATTAAATAAATTTACCTCTATTTTTCTATGTAAACAGCAGTTTTAGTTTCTTTCGTGTAAGTGAAAAAGTAACTGTTGAGATAGCTAACGGTTTTTTTTATTCATTTTTAAATTTGGAACGCGTTTTTTTAGGGGCAGAGTAGCAAAATTTAGTTGCGCAGTAATAAATTAGCAGTTATACGCCAGTTTCTAACTCCTCACAGAAGATTAACTTGAAAATATTAGCACGTGTGCAATTGTTCTTCTGAATTGGTGAACAATTTTCAATGGGTCTGACGTCGAGCCCCTTGTTCGAGTGGGTAAGGTGTTTGCTGCTTTAACGCTCTGTCTCAGGGTGCGATTTCCGGCAGGGTCAACTTTAGGAATGAACTTTTCATAGTTGGCTCTGGTCTGGATCTGAAAAGAAGTGACAGGGGACACTTCGGTTTGTAGACATTTGGGCAGCCCGTCTAGCGGCAGTGACAACTCCCTTACAGAAGACTATCGTGAAATAACAGCTTGTGTGCTGTTGTATTTCGGTGAATGCGTAAGGGATACCTGAGCCCATTTCCCTGTCCCACTACGGTCAGCAGCACACATTCTGCACCTGTACCGTTGCTTGTGTTTTAGACAACTGTAGCCACCTACCATCAAGTGGACCGTCAGCTCATCTGACGACCTTATCATAAAAAAGTCTTTTAATTGTAGTTATAGGGAAAGAGCTTGTCAACTTTCTTTGGGTTCGAATTATGCTCGTCAAACATAATCCTCATGGGCGGATCGTGAATTTGTGGAGCCCTGGACTGAAACAATTTAGGGGCCTACCAAATTACTAAACTAATAGCCATTTTGTCAAAAAACTGTTTTCGATAGAGATGTAGATGATGTAGATATATCCTATTGTTTTTTTTATTGTTTTTTTGGGGGCCCTTTGTATCCACGTGGCCCTGGGCTACAGCCCAAAAAGCCCTTAAGTAGATCCGCCCCTGATAATCCTAGATTCTCAATTGTAAAATTTCATTCATGTATAAATATTCATCAATAGGAAACCAGCGTCCTCATGCGACATGCATACTAATATTATAAATGTGAAAGTATTATGTACTCCGTCTGTCTGTTACCGTTTATTTAATTTTATTTATTTATTTTATTAGGAAGCCAACAACCATCCTTAATACGTAAACACATTTAAAAATTCATTTATAATATCATATACTCAACTTATAGGCTAACTTGGCTCGCATTAAGATGAAAACAAAAGTAAGCCAATAATAAAAGAATAATAATACAATACGCGATAATAGAATTTTTTAACACTTTTAAAACATGCGGAGGAATACTGAAAGATATCTATGCCAGTTCCCCTAATTAAATTATTGTAGATGACGACTATCCTGCGCAAAGGAGCGGCTCCGCCCAGGTTAGTTTTGGCGATTCTAGGCCTGAACGGTAGCCTGTTCTAAATATGCGACCTAGAATTACGCTTCGGTACCGCCAATCGTATCCTGCTTAGCAGATTTGTGCAATCAATCTCTCCATCCATAATATTTTTCAAGAAAGAGAGATCAATATAGTCCCTGCGATTGGTCAGTGACAATATTTTATATAATTAACTGTTAACTTTTTTTAACATTTTGTCCTTGTATGCTTGCTAAGTGTCGTAAAAATTTCTTCTGCACTCTCTCTATCCTATTCTTATGTAAACTATTCTTTTCACGCCTTAACCGCTGAACCGATCATGATATTTTACATACACGTTGTCAGGGATGCAAGAAAGGACATGGGGTACCTTTCTACCTTTCATTCAGAAAAAAAGTACTGTTCCCGAGGGATCATCTAAGCCTGGCAAACCTATAACTGCAATAAAGATGTTAGGCGTTACATAGCTCATATATTTAGTAGTCAGGCGATATTTTTTAATTTTTCAAGGCAGGCGAAGCCGCGAGCACCAGCTAATAATATATGTTTTGTTCGTTGTACTGTTAAATTTTATCAAATAAAGATCTTGTTAACCGGTTGATTGGAGAAGAACATAATTATGTCTTTTTCCAGTTCCATTCTGAACAACTAGTTGGTTGGGATGGAAAGACTGAAACTAAGACGCTAAATGTCGACACTCGAAATGTCATTAAGATTGCTAAGAAGAATAATGTCATATGATTGACGAGCCCGTTGGATGAGTGGTTAGGGTGCTTGCCTTAACACTCTGTTATAGGGTTCTCGGGTTCGATTCCCGGCAGGGTCAACTTTAAAAAATGAACTTTTCAAATTTGTCTCTGATCTGGATCTGAAAGTAGTGACAGGGCACACTGCGTTTCGCAGTCATTTGGGCAGCCCGTCTGGCGGCAGTAACCACCACCTTATTGAAGACCACCGTGAAATAACTACACGTGTGCTGTTGTGTTTCGGTGAGTGAGTAAGGGATGCCAGAGCCCATTTCCCTATCCCTTTACAATCCTTTATCCTTAATCCCACTGTAGTCGGTAGTGCACTTGCAGTAGCTTTAGCGTTGCTTGTGTTACTGGCGACGTTAGCCACCTACCATCAAGTAGACCTTCAGCCTGTTTGCCGATCTTAACATTTTAGTATTTTTTTAATGTTAATTTTAGTATTTTTACGAAGTTTAATAGATATTTAATTGTATATTTACGTTTACTTTAATAAACAATATATGCATTTCTTGTTAAGTTCATATATAGATAAACATCTAGGCAATCGCAAATGTGTTTCATAAATCAATTGTAATTGGCATACTAATGGAGCAATTGATGTTAGAATCGTGACTGAATGTTACGGAAATTTGATTAAAGTTTACTGCTAAGAAATAAAGGATACAAAATACAAACCTAGCGTTTTATCGATCACTTAACCGTCCCCGGCTTCGGACGGATGTAATTTGTTCGGCAAATTATATATTATATACAAACCTTCCTCGTTTGACAGACAGAGGATGAGAGTGATTTTATTTTATAAAATGTACACTAGTCGCAGGACACCGAGTTCTGCAGTCATGAACTAGGCAACCAGTCAATACCAGACGACCTTGATATGCCAACACAGGAAGGGTCGCCAAACCACATTCCCTTATAGTTGTCCATTGCCTCTATTGTCTCAGGGTGTGCAAAGCACTTTAATTAATCTATAGTGTTACAATGTGACTGCCTCAATCTACATTTTTAATATTATAAAGAGAAAGGTTTGATTTTTTTGTATTTCTGTTTGTAATGGATAAATTCAAAAACTACTTGACCCTTTTTAAAAATTCTTTCACCTAAAGAAAGCTAAATTATCGGCGAGCAACATAGGCTACTCACCCTCCCCCCGTCTCCACCTTTTACCCCCTCCACACAAAATTGTCGTTTTCAACGAATATTATAAAAGAGCTAGTAATATTATAAAGAGGAAGGTTTGATTTATTTTTGTTTGTCATGGATAAACTCAAGAACTACTGAACCGATTTCAAAAAATCTTTCACATAAAGAAAGCTACATCATCGAGTAACATAGGCTATATTTTATTTCAAAAAAGTTACGAGATCCCTACGAAAATTACAATAATGTAACACAATGTATAAAAAATTTACCCATAAGGTCATTTGGCGTGCGCTGCGAGAACTATTGATGATATATGTATAAAATAATGTACTACATGTTTATAGTCGTCATCATCATTAGCCACAAAAAAGTTTGCGAGGCAATATGTCTAGCTATTATAGTTAAGTTACAATAACGGTTTTTTGTATAAATTAGTCAATCAAAACACGGATAGAATCGAAAGATGATGACATTCGTATCATTTCATTACTCCAATTAAATAGTTGTGTAATCCCTTGGTTATTGATGTATGTACATGTAAACTCCTGTTTAAATTATTAGAATCGGACCTTTCGTTTAGAAGTTACGACGAGTATAAAAATGCTAAAAGTAAAAAATGCCGCTGTGTGAGGGAACAGCCTACAACGTCCCTACGTAGTCTATTATATAGTTATTTTTTGTAACATATACACATTTTATTTATTTGTTTAATTTATAACGTTAACTTTTGGTTATAAAATGATATATTCATATCTTTAAGACGAAGTCCACGCGAACGATGTCGCGGGCTATCATAAAAACGGCTTCATAATTTCGAATCTAGGGTTTAGTTTATAAGAACTATTATTTTATTATTGACTATTATGGCTGAGCCCGCAACTTCATTCGCGTGGTATTTGGTATAGTGCGTAACTTTTAAACAAACATTAAATGTTAGGGGAACATGAGTGAAAACCGCATTCAAATCGGTTAAGCCGTTTCTGAGATTACCTTGCACAAACAGACAAAAATTCTAAAAAAAACGTTTTTTTTATCTCGGTAACCAACTAAAGTACAATGTGTACAAATTAATTTTTTTGAAAAAATATTTAAAGTACAGACACGGCTCGTTTACGATTTTATTATATACTACTCAAAACAAAATAAGGGCCACTAGTTTATTTACATTTAAGTGCACTTTAGTAAACTGAAAGTAACTGATATGTAGCATTATATTGATATTACGAACTCTTTGGTGTTTGATGTCTTTTATGCTTCCTAATTTGAAAAACATTGGCCATCGTTTTAAGAAAAAAAATAATTGGAAATTATTCTTATGTTTTTCTTCGATTGTCTTCTTAACTTGTTTCGGTTATTTTAGGAAAAAAGTTTTACTTTTTCAATTTTAATTGATTAATTTATCATCTCGCGTTAATCATGCCACCAGTACGAAGGCACATGGATACAATTACAGCAACCAGAGCCATAACTATGATTCAAGAAGGACGTTCTCAGCGTTACGTGGGTTTGCAGTTGGGTTTTTCTCGAAGAGCTGTCCAAAATGTATGGAATCGCTTCCAAGAGACCGGCAGTGTTGCCAGGAAACCCGGTTCAGGTACAGTTCGTGTAACAACGGCGCACGAGGATCGGTACGTCCAACTAAGTGCTCGTCGTGATCGTAAAGTAACGGCCCGTAAGTTACAACACCACCTACGGCTGACAACGGGTACCCGTGTCAGTGATCAAACTATACCTAATCGATTGCACGAAGACCAGCAAATGTCAAGAAGTCGAGTTGTTCGAATTCCTCTGACTAGGGTTCAACGTGCAAACCGTTTAAGATTCTGCCGTCAGTATTTGAACTGGGGGATGAATCAGTGGGGCAAGGTGCTTTTTACAGACGAGTGCAAAGTAGAAATTATGTAATGATGATCGGCGTGTTAGGGTGTGGAGACGACGCGGCGAGCGTTTTTCGGAGTCCTGCATCCACGGAGTTGACCGTTTCGGTGGTCCCAACGTAATGGTTTGGGGTGGGATTAGTTTACACGGTAAAACCGAGCTCACCATTTTAAATGCGGATACCGTAACTGCAGAACATTACATCGAAGACGTCATCAGGCCTCAAGTGATCGCATTTGCACAGCGAGTGGGGCCTGGATTCATCCTGATGCAAGACAATGCCCGTGCACACACAGCTCGATCGACCCAAACTGTCCTAGAAGGGTCTCATATTGAGGTATTACCGTGGCCAGCTAACAGTCCGGATTTAAATCCAATCGAGCAATTGTGGGACCAATTGAAACGAAGGGTTAGAGAGGATGAGCAAGGGGTCTACAACCAACAGCAGCTGATTGACGCTTTAAAACGTGTCTGGGAGGAGATTCCAGATGAAAACGTGAGGAATTTGATCCAGAGTATGCATACTAGGCTTCAGGAGTGTATTGTTAAGAGAGGAGGACATACTCGTTACTAAAAATAAGAAACAAAAGTGACAAAAACAGTATTTTGTCTTTTTCCGGTGATTTCTTTTGTTCATGTTTTTCATTCAAAATGGCCAATTTCATTATGAACTTTAAAAAAACAGTTCATGATCATTATTTTAAACAATTGTTAGCCTATATTATAACCAATAACATTATTTTGTAGTTACATAAGTTAAACAATTTAATGTCTTTATTGTTTTCATGGTACAGCAAAAAATCTTAGTGGCCCTTATTTTGTTTTGAGTAGTATATGTATAGATTAGACTAGCGACCGACTCCGTACGTATGCAATTTTTCTAGATCTAGATTCTTGGTCTAGATCTCAGAACAATAACTAGCTAGCTTTAGTTATTGTTCTGAGGTCCAGATGTTCTCCAGTTTTGCGCTTAGCAACACAAATTGCGATTAATTTTTATTTATATTGAATATTCTGCCTATAGTATAAGGTGCTGTGTTAAATGATCTTCCTGGGAATAGATTACAAAAAAAATATCATAAATAACTAAAGGTGCAGATTCACGCTTTATATTTGTGCTAATCAAATTCAGGCGAATCAACTACTAAATAATGAAAGGTACGCATATTTTTATTGTGGTATTGTAAAATCTGTAATAAGAGGTTCTATGAATTTTGAAAAATAATACTAAAAATAGTGAAATATTATGTAGTATGCGAGATGTAAACCAGTAAGTTATTTGCATATAAAAGTCTTTCAAAATATCACATGTCTGATATCAGACTAAAATTTATGTGAATTCCATAATAATCTATACATCTACATTTATATCTATACTTACATATTATAAAACTAGCTGAGCTCGCAACAAGGTACGTGTCGTATTCGGTATAACTCGTAACTTTTTTGTTTGTAAACCGATTGGAATGAACAATGTTGCTGCATGAAAAGCTTGCTGCAATATATCAGTGAAAACCGCATTCTAATCGGTTAAGCCGCTTCAGATATTAGCGTGCACAAACGCACATACAAGCAGACAAAAATTCTAAAAACTATTTTTTTGATCTCGGTAACATTAGTAAAATGTGTACAAATTGATTTTTGAAAAAAAAATAAATGTACAGACAAAGCTCGTTTACGATTTTATTATTTGTATGGATATACATAAATAAGTCGTTGTCTGTCTATTGTAGGGTTCATCATCATTCACTTTTCTCATTCATTATTAACCTTTTTGTTTCCTGTTTCTAATGTGACCTTTTTTTTTATTACTTATAATTACATGTACACTGGCCGGCGGGATTTTGAACAGAATGGAACGAAAAAGGGAGCAGAAAAAAAAGATTGAGAAATAAGGATTGACAGGTTTTTTTCTGACGGGAGAAAAAGGCATTCTTGAGGAGATTTGCAAAAGAGAAGGTTTACTGGATACAACTGAGACTCAGATATTCTTTAAAGAAATCGGAATAAACCAATCCGAATCTTGTTTCGTTAAGTCGACGAGTTCTGCATAAACCAACTTATTTTTACCGAAGATCCTGTTCCAACGCTGTGCACAGCATCATCCTCATAAACTGTTAGCTCAGAAGACCGTGCTCATCGAAGGACAATTATATATATATATTTACGAAAATTAATAAGGACTGCGGTGACTTCCAGTGTACATATAGGGACTTTAGTGGAATTAAAGTGTGGTGTTTCCTCAAGTCTCTATCTTTCCTTCCATCCCGTCACCCCTACAGTCATTCTAGAATTGTTACACTACACTATGTCTGTTTCTCCGCGAACTTCTCTTAAACTACCCGACGGATTTTGATTCGATTTTCACTAATATAAAGAGCGATAAACGAGAAAGCTTTGTGTATATAATTTGCTGAATTAAATTGCACCCAGGCGAAGCCAGGGGCGGGCGTGTATATTTTAAATAAAAATATTTGAAATTGTATAAATTTTAAAATAAATATAATATAGAACAAAAATTTCTTTGCATACAAACGTGGTAGAAAATATCAGTTTGTTCATTTCTTTATAAATCGGTACACGCTTATGTTATTTAATGTTAATAGATTACATTATTAGCTATTATTATTTGTATCCATTCCAATACAGTCTGGATTTCTTTACGATTTAATTAAATAGTATCAATGTAACATCCTTTTGTAACCGGTTCGTTCGCGCTCTATAGAATTAGTTGCATATTTTCAATGAAGTATTTTAAATAAAGTTTATCAAAATACATAATCCTACTAATATTATAAATGCCAAAGATTTATATGTTTGGATGTTTAGATCTTTGTGTGCTTGGATGTTTGTTACTCAACTACGAAAAAACGAGTGAACGGATATGGATGAAATTTGGCACACAGATAGTTTATTACCTGGATTAACATATAGGATACTCTTTATCTTGGAAAAATATTAGGTTCCCGAGAGATCATCTAAAAATATAAAAAAAATTAGGCGCCATCGTCGTCGTCACAGCGTTATTACATTAATGCTCATATATTTTCTGAAGTTTTCAACGTGGAGTCCCGGGCACTATATAAAAGCTATATAAATTTACATTTACTTTACAAATTTTAAAACTGTCAATTTTGGTTTTGACTGTCATTTTCAAACTTACCAGTCTGACAAAATAATTATAATATTAAGTCGAGGAAAAAATCTTTTCGCATTTATTATGTATAAATTTGTAATAAAATCTCTTTGGCTATATCTACTATTTGTTTCTGTCTGGTTTTGATGACATTAAAAGGTTACATTTCAAAAAAAGAAACAAATTAGTAAAATAAAATGTTGTTAAATAAAATGCACGTTATATTATATTTCCATGTTTCCAGCTATTTTTCATTTATTTTTCTTTCTGTCAAAATGAGTGAATCTAATGAAGAAATTCCATACATTTTAAAATTTTATTATAAAAAAAGGAAAAATGCAACACAAGCCGCATTTTTTTTGTTACGTTTATGGATCTAATGCAGTGTCAGTAAGAGTAGCACAAAGTTGGTTTAAGCGATTCAATCCGGGAATTTTGATGTCAAAGATGCACCTCGCTCTGGTCGCCCTGTTACGGATAAGATGGACACCATTTTTGAAAAGTGGAGCAAAATCGTCATATCTGAAGAACTGAAGTTACGACATAGCTGAAGAACTGGAAATTGACCACAAAACAGTTTTCACTCATTTGAAGAAATCTGAGTACACAAAAAAGCTCGATATTTGGGTGCCACACGAGCTCACTGAAAGAAACCTTATGAATCGTGTACTCATTTGCGATTCTTTATTGAGACTTAATGAAACCGAACCGTTTTTGAAGAGATTGATAACTGGTGATGAAAAGTGGATCTCGTACGACAAGAACGTGCGAAAAAGGTTGTGGTCAAAGGTCGGTCAGTCTTCACAGACTGTGCCAAAACCTGGGTTAACTCCCAATAACGTGATGCTCTGTGTATGGTGGGATGGGAGGGGCATTGTGCATTATGAGCTTTTACCGCCGGGCAAAACCATCGTTTCGGATCTTTACTGCCAACAACTGATGGAATTAAAGCAAAAAGAAAGCGGCCGGAATTAATCAATAGAAAGGTTGTGGTCTTTCAACACGCCAACGCTAGACCACTCGCATACCTTTAGCGCCCTTTTGCACCTTTAGATTTCCACCTGTTTCGGTCTCTTCAGAATTCTTTAGGCAGTGTCAGGTTAACATCAAAAGAGGACTGCCAAAACTACTTGTCGCGTTTTTTTGATCAGTCCCAAAATTTTTATAGCAACGGGATCATGTCATCTTGTATTATCTGTAATTAAATGTAAATAAACTAAAAATGTCTTGAGTTTTCATATAAAATGCGAAGAAATATTTTCTCCAACCTATTACAATTTATGTTATGATGATACCTTTTGTAAAAACAGAGAACGCATAGTTACCACTTATTCAATTACTTTATATGAAATAAAATATTTCATATGTAAGTAAATTAAACGACTCGGGTAAAGGAAAATTGGGCGCGCCAAGCAATATGCTCTGTCTTGGACTGGAAACTAAATTACAATCAATTTTTTATCTCATATTATTTATTATTATTTTAAAATATAAGAAATAAGTAAAAGGGATATATATCAATTATAGATATATCGATAAACTAGTATAGATATCGATTTTATAGTATCCTTCCCATACAGAGATTATTCTTTGAGATTTTTTCCTCGTTTTATTATAGTTTTTTTTCTTTTAAAACTTAGTTACCCTTAGTTATAATGTGGCGGTAGGAATGGTAATTATGTGTTGAAATTATACCTTCGCAAGTTATAAAAACCTAAATTAATAGGTACACGTGATTGTAACATCGTAAGCGAGGGTAATAATGCCTAAGTCAATATTTTCATTGTTTTCATCGTAACGTTTGAATTATGCCACGATTACGATAGTGATAATTACCTAAGGCAATCGACATAACAATGCATCTATAATTTATTGTTAATTCTATAGAAATGTTTATGTTATTTTATAATATTCAGATTTTATCTTTAATTGATTATCACGAGTCGGTCGCACCTGTTTCACAATAAGTTAAAAATTCTAGAGTCGATTTTTAATTCGGCGTCAGTTTCGTGCGATTTCTCATTATTCCTGAAGTCTCTTTTTTTAACAAATATTTGTTACTAGCTGTGCCCGCGAGATACGAGTTGTCAAGTTTCGAGTTCTCTCTGACAGTAATGAATATATAAATTAATATTTTAAACAGACTGCATTGTATTCTATAATTTATTTAACGCAACCGTTATTCCTAATTACTAGAATTTATTTCTAAACCTGAAAATCTAAAATCGGTAGTTCGATTCCATTTGCTTTGATATTTTCAAACAATCGATTAAATGTCGTTAGGTTGCATCGCTAAAATTGTCAGTTACGAACTGTGGCTCTAGCATGAGTTTACGATACTACACTCGCTAGCGAGAGCGTAAAACATTTATATGGAAAATTGATAATTTGACATTGACAGTTCACGATTTCCCATACAAAA
The DNA here is from genome assembly GCA_910589475.2 of Bembecia ichneumoniformis. Lineage (NCBI taxonomy): Eukaryota > Metazoa > Arthropoda > Insecta > Lepidoptera > Sesiidae > Bembecia > Bembecia ichneumoniformis. The sequence goes on from OU342540.1 coordinate 10,021,339, forward strand.
GTTTTACGTTCTCGCTAGCGAGTGTAGTATTGGTGTAGTATCGTAAACTCATACTAGAGCCTCTGTCACGCATATCATCATACAATGAAAATACTATAGTTATAACAAACAACATCAAAATTTAGTAATAATTTTGAAAATAAAATAAAAAGTATTCTTCAGAATCTTTAGAATTTTTATTGGATTAAGTATTGGGGCATATGGGAAATTGGCTCTGACATTATTTGCTCACTCACTGAACAGCTTCTATATTATGGTCTTCTGTAAGAGGGTGGTCACTGCCGACAAACGGCTAACATATTCATGGTAGGAATTCCTTCCTCCATCGTTCCAAGCATCACTATAATAGGGTACTAAGTGATATAATGACTTATTTTCCAGTAATTTATGGTCTTACAGAAAGGTTTAAAAAAGTTACTCAAAAGGAAATATACCTTTATTTTTTAAAAGAAGCAAGACTGAATTTAAAGATTTTTGAACGTTTACCACCCCCCGAAAAATTCCGGCTGAAATCCGGGAAAATAACGCCTTGTACTTACATCTTCACATCTTATTTTATATATTTTATATGCAACTAGCTGGTGCCAGCGGCTTCGCCCGCGTTGAAAAGTTAAAAAAAAGCCTGACATAATAGCTCACTGCTAAATATATGAGTAATTTAACGCGTAACATCTTTATTGCAGTTATAGTTTTGCCAGGCGTTAGATGATCCCTCGGGAACAGTCTTTTTTCGGCTGAAAGGTACTCTATGTATGTCCTTTCCTGTATCCCTGACAACATCTGTGCAAAATTTCATGATGATCGGTTTAGTCGTGAAAAGGTAACAGACAGACAGACAGAGTTACGTTCACATTAATAATGTTAGAATGGATTAAAATTACTTATTATCGTTTATTTTTTATAAATTATATCTATTTGGAAAACATGTAAGATAAATAAATGTGTGTGTAAATAAATAAATGTATGTAAGTATATTTTATACGCAACACTGTCATACACTCTTTTTAATAAACATTAAAAATTGTTTTAATTAAATTAGTTAAATTTTTAATTTCTTAGTTTTGTGTGTAATTAACATAGAAGATCTCGTGGCATAAGTATTATTTTATACTTATAAGTAGGCTTCTATCAACAAATACATTGTAAAGAAAATTTAAAAAAAATATTTCAGTTTAGCCAACGTGTGGTTAAATAATTGCATGCGTTGACAATTAATTGTTGCGATCTTTAGTTCAATTATATAGCGTCATATATTACTGTCCTTCGGGAGATCAAGCAACGTTAAAGTAATTTTAATTGTTCTTGAGTAACACTGCTATAAATATATGCAAGTAGTACATGTAATATGTAATACCTTAAACATGATGTGTTGTATGTTTAAACTTTTAATAACAATAAATAATAATACTAATTGTAACATAATTATTAATACACGATTTACAAAATAAAATTCTCATTTCGAGAATTTTAATTTGATTGATTTGGATTTCGCTTCGAGCCAATAAAATTGTCTTGAACAGTATGGTAGGGATATCACTATACACTCATTAATTTACTTCCTTAATTTTAAGTATTTTACAATGCCTATAAATATAAAAAACTTAAAACTAGAATTCCGCAGGCTCAAGCTACCGGTGATTAGGGCTGCAGGGTGAGGACCCTCATGACAGTTAGTGTCGTGTCAAGAAGTACCGCCTTCTGTATCTGTCTCTTGATCGAGCCATCTAACGAGAGCCTCTTGATGTTGGTCGGGGCTCTTCGCTATAAGACTGTTAGCCGAAACGATTATCGGGACGATAATTGTCGAATTGACATCCCACATGGCGGTCACCTCGTGAGCCCAGTACTTGGTAAGCTTATCTTTCTAGGCTTTCACGAGGTTTTTGTCATGGGGGACAGCGATGTCAACAAGTATCGTCCGGTGCTGGGATCGGTCAATAACCACGATGTCAGCCTTATTGGCGACAATAGTCCTGTCCGTGATTATGGAACGATCCCAGTAGAGCGTAGCATGACCGTTTTCGAGAACGGACGTAACTTGTAGTACGGCACCGCAGACTCGATGAGGCCGTATTGAAAGGCAAGTTGCTGATGAATGATCTTGACTACTTGGTTATGTTTGTGCAAATACTTGCAGTTAGAAAGATGAGCACAACTGGAAATAATATGCCACTGAAGTGTATTCAGAACGGTGGCCCTACAGATGTCGACCGTACCGTCCTTCAGTATATATTTCCGGTAATTGTTCGTCTTAATTATTATTAAATTTTTTTAAATGTAATTAGGTATGTAGAATTTTTGTTTGGACTTGTTATTATTAATAATAATAATAATAAATAATTTTATTATCATACAAATTAGTGCATACCTTAAAAATTTAAATTTAAATCCACCAGGCAAATCAACAACGAAAATTCAAAATCAATCTACCAAAAATCACCGCATCCATCCTCTCCTCTATCATCTTCGGAATTTCATTAAATAATATAATATATAATTTTATTTATTTATTTTATACTTTCACTCAAAATGCACAGCTCTCAATATACAATTTACAAACAAAAATAAAGTATATCGAACAGCCAATTAGGGATTTTACATATTGTGTAAAAGGAAAAATGTAAAAAAAAAGAAATTAAGCAAAATACATAACTAAGTCATACACCATCACATATTATACATATGTATAAATATATGTATATAAATACATATCACATACATACACACACAGCATATTACATACCACTCACATACAAATGCCACAGTGCTCATTGTATTAAAAAATAAAAAAATAAATCATAATATAACGAATGTACTCGCTAGCAGGCAAGAATGTTGCCAATGCTATTCCTGAATGTATACGCTACGAAGAACAGAACAAATCTGCCGAGGAAAATTTGTCATTGTACGATCTCTGAAGACGGCACAAGACTGAATTTTGAGCATAATATATTCACATGAATTTTTAAACGACATCCTCCGCCGGTCTCTTGCGTCAGCCAATGTACCAGCTATATTAGAGCCTGCATGCATTTCGAGAAACGATGGTAGGAGACCGGATGGGATGTCCCTGATTCCCTGGAGATTAGGTAGAGTGCTGGTGTGGGATGCTACCTGTGTAGACACACTAGCCCCTTCGCATCTCCATAGAACATCCACTAAGGCAGCAGTCGCAGCAGAGGCGGCGGAAAAAAATAAAATTTCTAAATATAGTGGCCTCGGCGCAGAATATGGTTTTGTACCATTCGGAGTCGACACACTCGGTCCGTGGGGCCCTGCAGCAATGAGCCTCTTCAAAGACATCTCGAAGAGGCTTATTGATGCGACAGGAGACCGAAGAGCTGGCACTTTCCTCGGCCAACGTATTAGTTTGGTCATTCAACGAGGAAATGCTGCCAGCGTACTTGGTACAATGCCACAGGGGTCTATTCCCAAAATGTCTCACAAGAAATGTCCAATTTGGGTCCATTTTTATATTATTAGTATTAATCCATTTAGTATTAATTTATTTTTGGATTAGGTAATTTTAGTTTTTATTTTAATTTAATTTTTACTGTTTGTATAATTGTTATTGTGGCTAAAATAAATGTAAATAAATTCACATGAAAAGTTACCGAAATGACTATAGTTTTGATCTAGTAATTGTCATAGCGACAGTTTCATTTATAATTTTTATTGGGTATGTATATATTTTTTACTAATCTTAAATAAAACACTCGCTTTGTACTAGGTGAGTATTTTCATCACCTTAGTGGTGAAGTGAGCTATTCCACACTAAATTGGTTCCACGATAATGACAATTCAAATAAATAAGCACCCACAAAAATGTTTTTTTATTTTATCTTCTCTATTTGTATCCAGATTTTCACAATTTATTGTGAGAAGGTAATAATTAATGTGTTGAAATTAAGGAAGTTCGATTTAAGTGCCCTTTGTTTTTTTTTGTTCCTAGTTTCATTTAACTCCTTTCACGTCTGAAGGAAATAAAACAACTTCTATTTGAGCTATCTCTTAGATCTCTTCACCACTAGAATCTCCGTTTAACGCTGAGTATGATGATGTTCATAACTCAATTTAGTCAAAAGTGTGGGTTAGCTCTTTTCGCCACTAAGGCGACGATTTAGTCTAGTGCTAACGACAGATAGGCAGATTATGTCTTAAAGGATATTTTAAGAACTATTTACTATATTTAAAAACTTACATTTTTTCTATATTAAAATTGCTGTGACTGACGAATTATCACATAAAATCATTTCAGAAATACCTATCCTTGACCTTATACACATTTTTTTTTCTTCTTCTAAACAGTGACAAACTTATATTAACTTCACTGGTAAATGGGTAAACATAGAATGAAATATAATTTTTTCTGCAAAACAATGAGACAATAATGTCATAATAGCATTCTCACATGTTTCTGTCTATTGTAATGCGGTTATTGATATATTGTAATAAGTTATGATTCACTATGGGAAGTATTTTTTTCACAAGTAAAATTTTTAATTATAAGTAAGTTAAATTTATTAAAATCTCACCTCCAAGTTTTCAATGTTGCGAATCATTATTCAAGACGCATCAACGTTCATAAGTCCCTCATTTCCTTGACCTTATCTACAAAGAAAGGCACAAACTAGAGACGATCGCTTCCTGTTAACAGTATCGAATACACAACACTCAATTGATCTGCCGATAAATCTACAAACCACAAATCAAATTCCGAACTGAGTTTCGAGTTCCGTTTACGTGCGCCTTTAATTCGCTATTAATCGGCGCGTGATTGGATTTTTTTTAATCGCGGTTTTTTCGTTTTTTATTATCGTTTCGTTACGCGCCGCAAGTCACGACACACGCGTGCTGTCGCATCGATGCAGCCGATTGAAATAAGCGAAGATTGTCGCGTTTTGTTGGATGGATGTATCGGCTGTAGGAAAAGCCGGTTGCAATTATTAATTGAATCGTAGTCTTTATCACGCGATCTGATTAAATAATACTTACATGTGAACGTTGAGTTTCATGGATCAATGGTTATATTACGAACTCTTTAGTCTCAGCGCCGTTTCCAGGGAAAAATCAAATAATTAAGCTTGTTGGTATTATATACTTAACTATTACCCGCGACTCTGTACTTATGACTTTGAATTTATGGAAAGTGCATATATAGGTGTACTATATATGTTGTAGGTCCTAGTTGAGCCCGCAACTTCGTACACGTGATATTCGGTATAGCCGGTAACTTTTTTGTTTGTAAACTGATTGGAATAAAACAAACACATGTTACGGGAAGCTTGCTACAATGCACAAGTGAAAACTGCATTCAAATCGGTTAAGCCGTTTAAAAGATAAGCTTGCGCAAAGGCACAGACATACAGACAAAAATTCTAAAAACTATTTATATATTTTTTATAATAAATTTATATTAAATAAATTTAATAACTTATAATGAATTGTTCTCTCCAATGAGCTGTAAATAAACAAATTTATAACTTATAACAAAACTATAAACAAATTTATTCAAGACTAGTTTTTGCCCACGACTTCGTCCGCGCCCCTTTTTTTAGGTGTTAAAATATTTATTCAATCTTTGTTGCTCATATCTTTTAGGCAGTAGTTTAATTTTTATTTTTTTATTTTTAAGTGATCCCTTGGGAATAGTTTTTTTCTGGTTGAAAGGTACCCTATTGTCCTTTTCTGTGTCCCCGACAAAATGCATGCAAAATTTCATGATGATTAGTTGAGTAGTTAAGGCGTGAAAGTGAGTTTGTAATATTAGTTAGGATATCCCTGATTAATGCCTTGACTTGGTTTGTCCAGAGCGTTGAAGAGCGACCTCGTGGTCTGGAGCCATTGACCCTACGCTGCACGACCAGTCTCTCCGCACTGTCCGGACCCCTGCTGGAAACTTGTCCAAAGTAGGTGAGATTTTTTCTTTGCACAATAGCAAATAATTTTCTTGAAGGAATCATATAAGATACCCATACATAAGTATATCAACAGTTTTGTAAAACTAATTTTCATTAGTTTTTTTAGTTATTTTTTTATATATATCTATTAATATAAGTATCCTATTTCTAATCTATTTAAGTAGAAATGAATCGCTAAATGTGTTGCTAAGCGCAAAACTCGAGAACGGCTGTACTAATTCGATTATTAGTCCAGCCGTTCTCGAGTTCTCCTTAAGAATCGATTTTCATATAAAGCCCCCGGTATGGAAATTTTATGAGGAGTAAAAATAATACAAGCGTTAACTAAAAATGCGTTACGTTATGTGTCACTTTTAACATTATGTTAAATTTCCCTAATGCTATATAAGCAAACTTCGAAAATTAGCGCGTTATAACCTGCCGGCGCAGCGACCTCTGTCTATGAACTATTTGAACTTATGAAACGTAATGACATCTGTGTATACCGAACGTAACTAACAAAACTTTTGTCGGAAGACGTGACGTCTGAGTATTCCGAATGTAACTAAAATAATATAAAGTAATTAGGTAACCAGTTATCTATTCTATTGACACGAGGAAAATTTAATACATTTAATTTTATACGTTTAAAGGAGTAAACTCTAGTTGTACGTGGGAGTTGACACACATTTTTTTTTAAATATTGGTTGAAGTCCGTGAAAGGGTCTTATGAATTTATCCCATCCTAAGTTCCTAGCAGATAATCCAATAGCTTTTAACAGAACGCTGTTTGTCAGGTCAGCTAGTTCTTACATATTAGGTGTAGTAAAAAGAAATCCATTATTTTTCCAATAGATGGCTTTAGTAATCTGTATCTCGCGTTCTATAAGTCCGATCGGGTTACGCTAGATGGCGTTAGAAAGATGACATTTCGTACTAAAAACTCTTTTTGACAGTTTTGTGATTAGTTGACTCAATTTTGTTTAACCGTGCGTCAAAAATGTACACTAGCAAAGAGAAAATACGCTATATTTTACAGTTTTTCTTCGATAAAGGTGAAAATGCGAGGGAGGCGGCTGAAAATGTGAATGGTGTTTATGGTCCTGATACTGTAACAGCCAATCACGCGCAATTTTGGTTTCGTCGATTCCGTTCCGGCAATTTCGATGTCAAAGATATACCATGCACTGGAAGACCAATTGTCGAAAATATCGATAAAATCATGGACATTGTCGAATCTGACCGTCATGTAAGCACTACTTCGATTGCCCAAGAGTTAAAGATTGCACAAAAAACCGTTTGGAATCATTTGAATAAAGCTGGATACAAAAAGAAGCTCGATGTATGGGTACCACACGAGTTAACCCAAAAAAACCTCATGAACCGAATTTCTATCTGCGAATCGCTACTAAATCGCAACAAAATCGACCCATTTCTGAAGCGATTGGTGACTGGTGATGAGAAGTGGATCACTTATGATAACGTTAAGCGAAAACGATCGTGGTCGAATCGCGTTGAGCCGGCGAAAACGGTGGTCAAGCCAGGATTGACGGCTAGGAAGGTTTTGCTGTGTGTTTGGTGGGATTGGCAGGGAATTATCTATTTTGAGCTGCTCCCTTTCGGCACAACTCTTAATTCTGACCTGTACTGTCAACAATTGGACCGTCTGAAGGAAGCAATCGCCCAGAAGCGGCCAGTCTTGGCCAATAGGAAAGGAATTGTGTTCCATCAGGACAATGCCAGGCCACACACATCGGTATTGACTCGCCAGAAGCTCCAAGAGCTTGGTTGGGAGGTTCTTTTACATCCACCTTATAGTCCGGACCTGGCACCAAGTGATTACCACCTGTTTCTGTCCATGGCGAACAATTTTGCTGGTGAAAAATTCGATTCAAGAGAGGCTTGTGAAAATCGACTGTCTCAATTTTTTGCCAATAGGGACGAGGGCTTCTATGAGAGAGGCATAATGAAATTACCATCAAAATGGCAACAAGTCATGGAACAAAACGGCGCATATTTGACCTAAATCGGATCATTGTAACTATGCTAAATAAAGGTTTCAATTTTGGGCAAAAATAATGGATTTCTTTTTACTACACCTATTATTATAAAACAATGTCCCCCGCTGCGCCTGTCTATATGTATTATGTATGTTCGCAATAATGTCAAAAACTAATAATGTATTTTCATGAGGTTTTCATGCGCTTCACCTAATTCCATTAGGTGAAAAAAAATAGATATGCCAATAGATGGCGCCATAAATAGTGTTATATTTTTTATTTTTTAATGCGGACAAAGTCGCGGGAACCAGCTAGTAATATTATAAATACGAAAGTTTGTAGGTTTGAATATTTGTTACTCAACCACGCAAAAACGGCTGAACAGATTTGGATGAAGTTCAGTACACAGATTACCTGGATTAACATACATAGTAGTGGCAGGCACACAGTTCACAGTCATTTGGGCAGCCCGTCTGGCGGTAGTAACCACAACCCCTTACAGAAGACCACCGTGAAATAACAGCACGTGTCCTGTTGTGTTTCGGTGAGTGAGTAAGGGATGCCAGAGCCCCTCCTAATCCCTTACCCTTAATCCTACTGTAGTCGGCAGCGCATTTGCGGCAGCTTTGGCGTTGTTTGTGTTATAGGCGACGGTAGCCACCTACCATCAAGTGGACCGTCAGCCTGTCTGCCGATCTTAACATAAAAAATAAAATAAAAAATAAAACGTTACATTCCTGTGGGATTTTCAAAAAATAAAATACAGCGCAGACGTAGTCGGGGGCACAGCTAGTATTTTTATAATTTAGTGTTCCCAAGGCACACTGCGTTTCACAGGCTGCAACTGTGCAGCCTGTCTGACTGCAGTAATCAGCAGTCTTCTATTATGCAGTGATTACTAATCACTGCCCCAAAGAGCCCTTTACGCTATCATCTAGCCTTTTCTATAAATAAACGGGATATTAGCCACCTACTAACAAGGCAACCAGCCAGCCTGTCTACAATCGATGTTTGTCGTAAAAAATATTAGTTAAACTTTTCCTAATCTTACATATTGACTGGTGTGATTATTACATCATACTTAATTATATTTTTATATGATCAAAAATTTAAAGGTAGTAATTGGAAGTAAAGAGAACAATCGTTTTCACTCATAATCAACTTGCACATAGCAACTGAAATGTTACTTTAATTGACCAAGACATCAGGGTGTAATCGTGAACCGCATTGCAGTCTTTAGATGACATAGAAAAATATACTTAATTTCAACACGGTTACATGTCAAATGGCAATAAAAATGTTTAATAAGTCTGTTTTCATATCGCACACTTGAGTCATTATGTCACGAGGTAGATAATGTTTGACTTCGACGAGGCGTTGCCGCAACATCAATAAAATACCTTTGCAAGGTTTTGGCGTTTACAGCATCAACGATGTAGCTTTGGCGTTTGTGGATAGAATTTAAAATTTAATGTAGTAGAACGCTGTAGAATTTTACACTCAATTGCGCATAGTTATAGGTTCGAAATTTATTTATTTACTAACACCTTCTTGGCTAAAGTGACATCTGTCCCATTCTCCGCGACCTTACGCTGGTTATTGACCTGAGAGATTGCACAGGTTCTTTGATATTTTTTCCCCACTTTTTGTACTAATTTCTTATGACAAGTATATAAAATCTTCTGGCCTTGACATCTGAAGGGTTCGCTAAATGATTAAATTATTGTCAGACAATAAACACACCGATCGTTTGGGCAACAAAAAGTTGCTTAATTGCTTAAAACCTGTATACATGGCAACTTGAAAATTAAGAACCATTGTTGACTTTCCTAGGAATCGAACTCGTGTTCCTTATTTTTTGATACTTTGATAAATTCTTAATGTACTATTTTTAATAGGGCACGTTGCGTTTCGCAGTCATTTGGGCAGTCCGTTTGGCAGCAATAGCCATTACCTCACGGAAGACCACAGTGAAATAAAAGCATGTGTGCTGTGTTTCAGTGAGTGGTCAAGGGATTCCAGAGCCAAATTTCCCTATTCCTTCCTAATCCACGACAGTTGATCCAGACCTTTTGAAAAATTAAGGGGGATGCCTTTATCCAGCGGTAGACGTCCTAAGGCTGAGACGATGATGAATAAGGTAGGCAGCTTATTGCAGCATCTGTGACGTTGCTTGTACGGTAGCCATCAAGTGGTTTTTTTTATATATTAAGATTGGCAGACAGGCTGACGATCCACTTGATGCTAGGTGGCTACCGTCGCAACACAAGCAACGCCACAGTTGATGCAAGTGCGCTGCCAACTACAGTAGGATTAAGGATAATGGACTGGATAGGAAAATGGACTCTGGCATCCGTTACTCACCGTAACACAACAGCACGCATGTTGTTATTTCACGGTGGTCTTCTGTAAGGGGGTGGTTACTGATGACGCCAGCCAAATGACTGTGAAACGCAGTGTGCCCTGCCACTACTTTCCAGATCCAGACCAGAGCTAGATTTGATAAGTTCATTTTTCAAAGTTGAACCTGCCGGGAATCGAACCCGGGAACCCTAGAACAGAGCGTTAAGACAAGCACCATAACCACTCATCTAACGGGCTTGTCAAAAAAAACTTATTGTCTTTGGCAGCTTTAAACTTTGACTAAACTCTGTGCATGTACTGTTGTTGTGCATGTTTTACTAATAACAAGACTTTTAGATATAGATACATATCTCTTAAAATATGCTCTATTAAATTTTGAATTTTTGTATACGAAATTTGGATATTTCGGGATGTCACCTACGGCCTTGTCTTTTCATTTGATTCGATGCCTTCACGCGAACATTGTCAGCAAGTGCAGCCTTAATTAATCCGATGTTAGTGGATTTACAAATAAACACTTAAGTAGTCATTTATATTGACCGCTTCAACTTAACAACCTTCATGGCACACACGTATTGTCTACCACAGTTTCAACAGTAGACATGAGAATGATAACAGAGCCGATTTACGTGACAATTAAGGACGTCGTGTTACACACACTAAACTTGATACTGCAGGTTGCTGTGTCGAATCAATAAGGGACATGACAATTTGATTTACATTGTATTTTAAGGGCAAACGAATTTATTATTAATTCTATTTAATATTGTAGCTATAGATTTACAATGTAATTAGATATAAATCATAATTAACCCATTGGATGCTTTGGACGCATATATGCGTTTAAACAAATCTTGGTCGGCGTGCCGCGGACGCACATATGCGGAAAATTTTAAATGACTATAAGATTAGCTACTGCATATATATATTTTTTTACATTTTATACGTAATCAAACATACAACTAAAAGCCAACATTGCAACGGTTTGCAAATATACGGTCATAGATTTTAGATTTTTTTATTCCATTATCGCATGCTTTAATACGCATATATGCGTATGAAGCCAGGAGTTGTAAACATTGCACAAAGTTGTAAAAGTTTTTAGATTCCGTTGCTAGTCGTGTCACGTATTTAATTTTATTAATGCAAGACAAATTTGATAAAGAAAAAAATGCAAACATTACATACAAACTGTTCGGGACAGCCTACAGTTCGTGCATAAACAAAGTGTTTATGTAAAGTGTTCGTATAGAAATGGGTCTGACGCAGTGAATGTCGGCCCATATAAACGTATATGTAAACAAAGACAGCAACACAAAGTGAAAGGGACACATATATAGATTACTATTGTTATTACATCGTTCGGTTATATCATTTTTACACATACAATTAGATTTTTAAATAAAACATATTTAATTGTAATTTGTTTTATTTTACTTTAATACAATTTTAATAATGATTCAATGTTGTTTGTACTTATTTACAATAACTTCTAGGTACATCATTCAAAAGCTGCAATAGTCGATCGTCCGGTACTTCCTCTAAAAGTCGCCGAATTACCACTGCAATTATATATATTTTTACAATTAAATGGAGACATGTGATTAGTGTAATGTAGTGGTAGGGCACACTGCGTTTCGCAGTCATTTGGGCAGCCACCCCCTTACAGAAGACCACCGTGAAATAACAGCATATACGTGCTGTTGTGTTTCGGTGAGTGAGTAAGGGATGCCAGAGCCTATTTCCTTATCCCCTCCTAATCCCTATTCCAATCCTACTGTAGTCGGCAGCGCACTTGTAGCACCTGTAGCGTTGCTTGTGTTATAGGTGATGGTAGCCACCTACCATCAAGTGGACCGTCAGCCTGTCTGTCGACATAACATTAAAAAATATGTAATTCTCTTCTTCTGTTTGAGAAATTGCATCTTTTGTTTCTATTTTATCTTCACTTTGATATGGAGTTATTTGTTGTCGCCAGTTCGTAAATCTGATATCTCCTGTTTCAAATAATTTCATTGTCTGAAAATAGCAAAATTAAATAAACAACTTATAGACAACACAACTGGTTTAATAAATGACTCCCACTATTTAGGAAAGCACACAGAAAATCACTTCTAAATTACAATAAAATAACAATTATTGAAATATAAAAAATAGACAAAATGTTTCAAACATCTGATAAAAATAAGCGACTTACCGTCAATTTCAAATAATCACTTAGAAAATACACACAAAGTATAATAACAACAAATGATAACCTTATACTTTCGACTTGTAACATATGACTAGTTAAAAATTCATAAAAATATTGGATTTTGTAGAGGAATCTTTGCTCAGATGCCGCAAACGCATATATACGTCCAATAATTTTATTCTCGGGTGCCCTTGGCGCATTTATGCGTCCATCACATCGAAGCGGCGGCATAGCGTGATTAAGCGTACATTTGTGGTGCGAAAACCAATGGGTTAATAGTGTAATAATTACCTACATATTGTATAAATACATACAACACACTATTTTATTTTTATTTTTACCACTTCGAATTTTCTATCTTTCTTAAATGAAATAAGTGAGAATTGATTGGTTCCTTGTGCTGTGAGTAGATGTCAAAAAAAAGTTCTTTACTTTTTTGACATCCACTCACAGCACAATCAATTAATTAATTAACCAATCAATTCTCACTTATTTTATTTAGAAAACTCCCCATTTCGTGGTTGGAACTCAGCCGCAACGCAAATTTCCATAGTTAGATCTAATCTTCACATTTTTTGTCGAGTTTTGGGAATATGATAGAAATGTAGCTGCAGGGGTTCCCCCGGAACCAGCTAAATTTTGAAAGTGGTCTATGATTCTATCGACCAAATTGGTTCTCCGAAGGATCTTCCGATCTTCCTCATAGTAATGCCATATATTAATGATCATTGCCCTCTCCATATCTTGCTGAGTGTCCATGTCCAAGCATCGCATGTTAAAATTGGCAATACGCACTGATTAGACCCTGACTTCTTAAATGATACACCATTGTAACGCAGAATGTTTAGAATTTCATAATATGTTGCGGTGGCAAATTTTTGTTTCCAGAAAATGCGAATTTCAATTGATAACTAGTCGGTAACGTTAAATGGTGAGGTCATCTAGAGATCGTTTGTTAAAAAAAGTTATCAAAAATAATTAGGTATATTAAGATTTTGCTAAACAACATTGCGGCGTTATATGACCCCACGTGTAACCTTTAATTTAATTTTTTTTAATGTTAATATCGGCAGACAGGCTGACGGTCCACTTGATAGAAGGTGGCTACCGTCGTCTATAACAAAGCTGCTACAAGTGCGTACAGTAGGATTAAGGATAAGGGATTAGGGGGCGATACGGAAATGGGCTCTGGCATCCTTTGATCACTCACCGAAACACAACAGCACACGTGCTATGTTATTTCACGGTGGTCTTCTGTAAGGGGGTGGTTACTGCCGCCAGACGGCGCAGTGTGCCCTGCCACTACAAAAAAAACTCTGTAAAAGGTGATGATTTTATTAATTACAACACATACGTAAGAAATATTTGACAAAACCGGTGTAGTTCTTGATTATTATTATTTTCCCATCAGCCGAGAAAAGGTACTCATACAATGCCTTTTTATTAATCATCGAGCAAAAAGTATGTTTTGAATACACAGTGAAGTACTTATAGTTTTTATTATTCGCAGAAACCGATCTCATTAATAATTATGTTTCTTTATTTCCTGTTGCCGCAAACGTACTTAGGAACGTACGTTTAGTACGATCCTGAGTACGTTGACCTCTATGACGATTAACTTTGTGAAAACTAATAACTATTTTTGTGATTTCACTTCCATAAATCTACGGACTTAATTCTTCTTCTTCTTCGTCCTCCCCTCTTTCCGTTACGCGGCGTCGACTTTCTTAATCTTTCAGCGCCATTCACTTCGCTGGAAAGCATCGTCATCTGTAAGGCCAAGCTTTTGCATATCCTTCTGGACATTTGTCATTTCGGTTTTTTTTAATGTTAAGATCGGCAGACAGGTTAACGGTCCACTTGATGGTAGGTGGCTACCGTCGCCAAATTTGAAAAGTTCATTTACAAAGTTGGCCCTGCCGGGAATCGAACCCTGACAACTCATCCAACAGGCTAGTCGAAAGGGGTAGTTTGCGGTCTACTTCTCCCTTCCTTTTGTATTGCCATGGAAGGGCCCTTTTTCACGATATGGTCATAGGATCTACGCGTAACATGTCCGTACCACCTTAGCCTGAACTCTGTAATCTTCTCTGTAATAGGTGTTACTTTCAAACTCCCCCTTACGTGTCCGTTACGCACTTTGTCTTTGTGAGTGACTCCACCCTCCTAACGTAACATGCACATTTCATTGGTATGAAGTTTTTGCCCATGGGTAATATAAATAACTAGGTGCACTCGGTCACGCTTCGCTGCGGCCCATACGGCGGCAGCGTGCGCATGGGGCGCGCGGGACTGGACACTGCTTATATATAATACTATTTATCGCAGCTAGATGGCTATAGGCTATATGTTATATAGCCTATAGCCATAGGCTATATGTTATATAGCCTATAGCCTTCCTCGATAAATGGACTATTCAAAACAAAAAGAATTTTTCAATTCGAGCCAGTGGTTCCTGAGATTAGCGCGTTCAAACAAACAAACAAACTCTTCAGCTTTATAATATTAGTATAGATAAAAGATGAATTGGTCCAATTTGTGTAAAGATAGGTTTTTGCAGCGGATTTTTGGAATTTATATTTTAAGGGAAGAAGGGTGAAATCACCCTTTTTCGGAGTACGAGCGTTTAATAAAGCGGGATACTATAAAATTCTAAATTTGAAGCGAACTAAGCTACAAGAACAGCTAATATTTACAATAAAATGAGGACGAATTCGAATTTTAAATTACGAATGCAATTAAAATTTTTCGTGTAGGCACCAATCAAAGAATACCTTGTTGAAATAAAAAAAGAAATCATATATTTTTTTCAAGCCAGGTTTTTATGTGGTATGCTTAGTGTCAACGGCCTACAACTTTTTAGAATCAAAATCCAGAGTGAGACGGGCCCAAAAAAAAAGATTTTCGTTTAGCGATTGTATTGAATGCTGTTATATTTACCAGTATGCAAATTAATTCAACATTTTGACCAGGGCTTCTACGTTTAGTTAAAGTAACGTAACGTTTACGACTTTAAGCAAGGAAATAAAATCATAAACGAGCTGTGTCTGTACATTAGATATTTTTCAAAAAACAATTTGCGCACGTTTTACTTATGTTACCGAGGTCAAAAAAAATAGTTTTTGGAACTTTTGACTGTGCGTTTGTGCACGCTATCAGAAACGGCTTAACCGATTTGAATGCGCTTTCCACTGATGTATTGTAGCAAGCTTCCCGTAACATTAGTTTATGTTTCATTAATCGGTTTACAAAGCGTACGCCCTATACCAAATACCACGCGTACGAAATTGCGGGCTCAGCAATAAATATAATTTTATCGTAAACGAGCCGTGTCTGTACATTAAATATTTTTTCAAAAAAACAATTTGCACACGTTGTACTTATGTTACTGAGGTTTAAAAATAGTTTAATTTTTGTTTGTTTGTTTGTTTGTCTGTGCGTTTTAGCACGCTAACATCTGAAAGGGCTTAACCGATTTGAATGCGGTTTTCACTGATGTATTGTAGCAAGCTTCCCGTAACATTTAATGTTTGTTTCATTTCAATCGGTTTAAAAGCATAAAAGTTACGCGCTATACCGGATATAACGCGTACGAAGTTGCGCAGCTATAGTCTATATACTAATATTATAAAGCTGAAGAGTTTGTTTTTTGGTTTGTTTGAACGCGCTAATCTCAGGAACTACAGGTTGAAAATTGAAAAATTCTTTTTGTTTTGAATAGTACATTTATCGAGGAAGGCTATATGCTATATGTATAACATCACGATATGATAACTAGTATTCAATATAATCAGTATCCAGTACCGCGCGCCCCATGCGCACGCCGCCGCCGCCGTATGTGTGGCCGGCCGCGTGGCCGAGTTCAGCTAGTACTAAATAAATCTCAACAAATGGGTTCTATTAATTCTTAATTCGTCAATTTTTACTAATACTATCTAACCATAGTGATTACTCTACTATACCTACCATAGTACTAGCTGGTGTCTGCAACTTCAACCGCGTTGAAAAATAAAAGATATAAAACCTTACATAACAGATAATTTATGGTACATTATTAAGTATATAACGTACAGAGTATATTTTAGTTCTATTTACAATAATACCTATGGATTTAGATATTTGAAGTATACAATGTTTGTTTAATCAATCTGCGCGAGATTCACTAACAAAACAGGTTTTTATTTCTTGACAGTGATCTAATGCGATGATTTTTTTTTTGTAATTCATTTCTCAGTATATTGAAAAAAAAAAAAACCTTTTTTGTTCCATAATATTTTGTTGGGTGATCTTATTGGATTTCCCCTATTTCTTCTGCGTATATTTTGGAATGAGTAGAATATCTTGTTGTTTTCTTCGGATTACTTCAATTTTAATACTCTTTCCTTGGGATATTATTCAATAAAACATCCAAAATAACTCATCATGATGGTGCACACATCCAGTTTATTTTTACAGCACATTAAAATATTCAAAATAACTTATACTATTTTCTTTTTACGTCAAAATATAATATTATCTTCTTTTTCTTTTTCTATGTTTGAGTATCAAACCTTTTTATATCAGCCAGTATTTACGAGTAAGTTCAAAATACATTAACAGAATACTATCGTCTACTCATTCCAAAATATAACTTTCTAGTTTCTTTCTTAGTATCTTGTAGCTCGTATATTGTACTTACAACGTATACGGTCTGAGGTTTTTCCACTTAACTACAATATGGGCTTTTCAATCATACCGTAAACATATCCCTGCAGGTTCAGCAGCGCATCTGCATGCCTCCTGATGTTGCTTGTGTTCTTAGGTGATGGTAGTCATCTATCATCAAGTAGACCGTAAGCCCATCTGCATCCATCTATAATATTTAAAAAATCCGTCAATATAGTGCATACTTTGACATGATTTAAACGCACGATATATTTTATCACAAGTCAATATGTTGAAGTCTTAAAAAATATTTGTCATATTTTGAACCTGTTTTACGACTTATATTTTAATATAAACACATCATAAAGTCTAAGCAACACATACAAATTTCCATTTTACAATGTGTTTACGCATTAAATCCTAGTGTTTTCTTATTTATATTATTTTTTAATGCTTTTTTGCTATTAAACCTCAATTGTTTTTTTTTTTAATTTTTTTAATAATCTTAATTAACAATAATTACGAGTAAGTACTGTATGTACGTAGTACAAAGTAAGGTGCCTAATCAACTAAACTTAAACTAAAATTCCATAAATTAATACAAAGTGTGGCCTCCTCTGTTATTGAGAACTTGCTGGCACCGATTATTCATAGAATCGATGAGACTGATAATGTTATCCTGCGGCAATTGTTCCCAATGAAATCATCAGTTGTTGGGTTGTTGTCACTCCATCCGAGTCTTTAAAACACGTCTCTGGAGCATGATCCATGCATGCTCGATGGGGTTGAGGTCTGGCGATTGTGCAGGCCAAGGCAATACCAGGATGTTTTCCCTTGCCAAGTACTCCCGTGTGTGCAATGCTGTATGCGAACGCGCATTGTCATGCATCAACGTGAAATCGGAGCCAAGCGTTTGTGCGAATGGACGAACATAAGGCCTTAGAACATCCTCAACGTAATTTACAGCGTTCATGTTACCATTTACAAAAACGAGCTCAATTCGACTGTTCTTCATAATACCCGCCCATACCATAACTGTTGAGCCGTTATATGGATGCACTTCCTGAACGCACACTCATCTTTCAGTATTTCCAGGACGACGGTACACTCTTACCCTTCTAGTATCAGGCTTGAATCCAAATCGAGACTCATTGCAAAATAAAATTTTATCCCATTGTTCCCGGGTCCATGTAATGTGTTCCCTACACCATTCATTTCGACGAGCGCGATTCTCGTAGGCCATACTCATGCAGTGATTTTTCGCACAGTTTGGCAGCTAACAACAACACCACTTGAATTTCTTAAACCTATCTCTCGGGCGGTTAACATCGGCTGGCGTCTTGCAGTCAGTTGTATGTTTCTCGACCTGGGTGCTGCTCAGCAGGATCTCCCGTGTTAGTGTAACGCTAATGAAGACGGCAAATAACGCTTCTGTTGACACCAAAATACCGAGATACCTGAGATTGACTTCGTCCCGCTTGCAACATCCCTACAACTCTTTGCATTTCATCTGCGTTCAAATGACGTCGCTCCATGACGTAAAAAATGTCTCAAAATCCAAATCTGTTCAAAACTTTTTTCAAATTATTGTTTAAATCATAAAATTGATACAGAATACTAAATTTTAATAAGCAAAGAAAACGCTATAAAATTCGGATAAAACAAATGATACTCGATTTTTTTTTACAACCAGCCAGTATGTCCTCTAGATCAAAAAAATTTACATAGGTATTACCTACTTGGTAAGAAATGATATCATAATTGATTAATAATTTGAAATAGTATGTGTTGCTTAGACTTTTTTGATGTGTTTATTTTGTATGAGCGCGCTTGCTAACCAGAAACATAACAGTGAGAGGTTGGGGAAAAAGTTTCTTCGCATTTTATATGAAAACTCAAGACATTTTTTTAAGTTTATTTACATTTTTTTTTTCATTTATTATTTACTAAAAAAAAATACATAAAGAGGAAACCAGGTATACGGTATATTATAAACTACACTAAGTTTGTCTATGTACCTACCGAACAATTAAAATATACTTGTTACTTCAATAATTGTTCTAAAAAATATTTTCGAAGTTTATATGTGCCATTTTGTTCAATGACTTTTTGACATCTTGTAGGTAGTGACATGATCCCGTTGCTGTAGAAAATTTGGGACTTCTGATCAAAAAAACGCGACAAATAGTTTTGGCAATCCTTTCTAGTTGTTGAGCTGACACTGCCTAAAGAATTCTGAAGAGACCGATACAGGTGGAAATCTGAAGGTGCAAGGTCAGGGCTATATGGCGGATGCATTAACACCTCCCAGCCAAACTCTCTAATTTTTGCTGAGTGACTAAAGATGTGTGTGGTCTAGGGTTGTCGTGATGAAAGATCACACCATTCTAATTCCAGCCATTTTCTCTCAACTTCTTGCTTTAATCTCATCAGTTGTTGGAAGTAAATATCTGAATCGATGGTTCTGCCCAGTGGTAAAAGCTCATAGTGAACAATGCTCTTCCAATCCCACCATACACACAGCATCACCTTATTGCGACCTTTGACCACGACCTTTTTCGCACGTTCTTGTCATACGTGATCCACTTTTCATCACCAGTTATCAATCTCTTCAAAAACGGTTCGGTTCCATCACGTCTTAATAAAGAATCGCAAATGAGTACACGATTCATAAGGTTTCTTTCAGTGAGCTCGTGTGTCACCCAAATATCGAGCTTTTTTGCGTACCAAGCTTTTTTCAAATGGGTCAAAACTGTTTTGTGGTCAATTTCCAGTTCTTAAGCTATGTCGTAACTACTGATATGTCTATCTTCCTCCACTTTTTCAACAAAGGGCTTCCATTTTATCCGTAACGAGAGCGAGGTGCATCTTTTACATCAAAATTCCCGGATTGAAAACGCTTAAACCAACTTTGTGCTACTCTTACTGGCCCTGCATTAGGTCCATAAACGTCACAAATTTTTATCGCGGCTTGCGTTGCATTTTTTCCTTTTTTGGAATAAAATTTTAAAATGTATTGAATTTAGATTCATTCAGTTTGACAGAAAGAAAAACAAATGAAAAATAAATAGTTAATGTATGTTTAATAATAAAATTATTTCGAAATAACGGTGACACCATAAACGAAAACGTCACGAGAAAAAACAATTTTCAACGCCTTCATACAAATATATACGCTCTACTTGAGTTTGTTAGCAAATAAACACGGCAATTAAACACTGATGTCTCTGTATTTACTTATTCAAATTTATAATATTATGTCTTTTTTATCACGTGAACAAGTAGATGACAGTGACAATGTATATTGGAAACACTTGGCCCACAAAGAAATTTGCGAAGTATTAAAATCTTTTTCATCTATAAACACGGAGCAGGTGTGTTCAATAAGTGTATCTTTTATGGTTTAAATCCCTTTTTAATGCTAATTAACTGTTTACCTTCCAAAAAATAAAGTTTAAATAAAACCAAACGTTTTCACACAAAATCTTAACTTACATCACTCAGTTTTAAAACACTAGGAAATGCGGGATGACTAATTTTTCATTATTGTTTACACATTTTAATATCGGGTAATTCCTCCTCTAACCCTGATAACTGCCTGCATTCGATCTGGCATGCTTTGGATAATGTTTTTCATCTCAACTTGCGGTATATCGTCCCATGCGCACCCAGCAGCATTTCGGAGCCCAGCAAGTGTCCGTGGTGGATTAAATTTGTTTTTTATTTTTTTTTAAGCATGTCCCAGATATGCTCTATGGGATTTAGGTCAGGACTATGAGCTGGCCACTCCAATTTTTGAATTCTGACCACTTGAAGATATTCATTGACGCAATGTGCGACATGTGGCCGTGCATTATCGTGCATTAGGAGAAATTGGTCTTCTCCAATGAACCCCGAAAACGGTAAAACATGATCCTGAAGGATCTCTTCAATGTATCGAGCAGCAGTTAGCCGGTTATCGATGATAGCCAACTCGGTACGAGCATCGGAACTTATTCCTCCCCACAACATTATGGAGCCACCATGAAAACTCACAGTTTGTGTAGTGGTGATGGGTAGAAACCGTTCTCCTCTTTTTCTCCACACTCGTTCTCGACCATCTGGTGCACGTAAAGCTATCCTACATTCGTCAGTGAACAAAACCTTAGCCCACTGCTCGTGAGTCCAGTTGGCATGTTCTTGGACGAAACGAAGTCTTGCTACTCGATGTTGTCTGAGAAGCTCTGGACCGCGTGCTGGTCTACGGGCTTTCAAATTGACTTCCTCCATACGTCTTCTCACCGTACGCTCGCTAACATTAACACGTCTCGTGATTTGGAGTCGCGAGCGGATTTCAACTGCAGTGAGGAAGCGATTTCGCAGAATTTCAAGGACAATAAAGCGGTGATTCCGGGCCGATGTGCATCTTACACCTCCACTACCTGGTCTACGGGTGTAACCGCCAGTCTCCTGGTATCGTTTCAATGCATATTGGATTGATGAACGTGGTACGTTAAGCGTTGTAGCCACTTCGCCTTGTGTCAACCCTTGGTTGATTAATGCCACGGCTTGTGCAAGCTGATCTGGCGTTAAGGGCATATTTTTTCGTTTTTTAGCACCTTCCTATATTGGACTATAAGCAAAAAATGACAGATGTTTGGTAACTGAATAGCACAGAGTACATTATTATATATAGCACACAATTTTAAACTACGGAGTTTCAAATTTAACTTAGTCGCTCAAATGACTCGATTCAACTAAAGCTTAAAACAAATGTCAAATTGCACTCAAACATGATAAATTACCCTCTTGAACTAATGGGAAGTATGCTTTTGTCTCACCCTCATAACAAAAAATATATTATAAACAATAACAACTTTCTTATCGCTAAATAAGCGCTTGGCCAAGATTCCGTGCCGGTGAGTGTATATGTATATACATACTTTTGTCATGTTTTAAAACATGTTGCTTCTACATAAAGTCTATACAAATACATAAAGTCTGATGAAAAGAGTCAAAAACGAGTTTGGTTTGTGTAGTAATTTGCAAAAAAAGTTACATCGTCGTATACGTATTCATCTCTTTGAGCGATAAGCAAGGCATCCCTCATAATAAACCTTTAAGTAACACAATTTCCATTTTTTTTTCTAATTAGCTACCATCTCCTGGCTTGCGACAAGGGTGCATTTTTCTGTGCAATTTTATCAATTTGTCTGAAAAAAAAAATGTGGCATTGGTCCAGCCATTCTCGAGTTTTGCGTTTATCAGTGCAATTAGCGATTCGTTTTTATATATAAAGAAAACACGGGCCGGGCCTAACAAAGAAAACAAGGTTTTTTTTTTCAAAATTAGCTTTATTCATCAAAGTTAGCTTTATTCATCAAAGTAATCTCCATTAAGAGCAACGCAATCATACCAGCGCCGCTCTAACATTTCAATACCACTTTTATATAACGATTTATCTTTTGCCTCAAAATAGGCGTCAGTTTCAGCGATAACCTCTTCATTTGTGCTAAATTTCTTACCGACGAGCATTTTTTTTGAGGTCTGCGAACAGACTAGTCGCTGGGAGCCAAATCTGACTTGATTTGATTGTAAAATTAAAAGCAGTGTAAAATTAAAACACGAAATTGTTTTTGATATCCATTGTTTCGAAAATAACAAAAGTAGCGTCACTCTTAGCACAATAACTCACAAATTAATGAATAGAATATCATGAAATTTTAAATCTGTCTTCTGAAGACAGCAGTACTAACTCATAAAGAGGTGAATGCTATCATAGATAAAATACTACTTAACCAGTATAGATGGTCACTCACGTACATTGAATCCGTACCCTATCCAATTTCGCTTATATCTAGATGCCGCCTGTGTAGTTTGTCGCTTATTTGTTGTCATTAAAAATCCGCTAGAGTCGCTGCAGTCGACCATTCAGTCAATTCTCATGTACAAGAGATGGCACTACTAAAATTTATTTAAAATATAAAAGAAGTGGGCACGAACAATGATAAAAATAGGGCAATAAGGAACTAAAACGTTAATTACTGACCGATTATATCCTATAATAGAAAAACGTCTTGTCAATCGATAAAATATTATTAATTATGTTTTTTGTTATTTGTATTCATAATCTTTACATACTTCTGAAAAACTGGGTGATGGATTAACTTATTTTTTTTGCAAAACGATGCATTTTATCACAAGAGTGTTTATACTTTCTACTTTCTATTCCTACTTCTATACTTTCTATTCCGAAGATTCAGCGAAAACGAAAATAAAAATGAGCTTACAGCAAAGCGTGGCCAGGTTCAGTTAGTTATAAATAACATAGATAAAAATTAACCAGTTTTTGTCGATTGTGTTACGAAGAAAAAAATGATAACTCACACATTTTAATTTGTTATTTTTGTACTATGGTCATTATGCATTATAATTGTAAAACAAATTAATAACACAATGTTTTCTGGTATAATAATATTAAATATCTAAATAAAAATTTTCCATCATTTTTATTAAAATATGCATGAAATGGAACAATATCATACCACAGTTTTACAATACATTTACAATAAAACTGTGATCATACATAAAAGTACTCCCAGCAACGTCGCCCTCTAGTTATTACCACGATAATAAGGAACTATAACTGCGTGATTGAATTTGTTGGTTATAATTTTTAACAAAATACACATTAATGTTAAATTCGAGACTATTAGTGACATCTAGGGAGTGGAAATCCCTATATGAAATTGGCTTCAGATCGTTATATGGAGGTTGACCATCTATACTGGTTAAGTAGTATTTTATCTATGATGCTATAAAACTAGCGCCATCTATGTGTTAGGCCCATATAATATCCGTAAGTTTTGTTCTCATATGATTCTGTCATGTATATTTAGTATTCACCTTCTATAGCATAGGTACTTAATAGCATTCTTAATCATTAATTAGAACACAGATTTAAAAACAATCCCCATTGCTTTAGAAATACTCTACACTGCAGAACCTCAATTTATTCTTTCATTAATGTAGTGATAAAATATATAAATGTAGTCTGTGCCGCCACGCTCCTCTCAATCTTCATTAAAGTGAATATACTCATTATACCAGGGTTTTATTACTTCAATCGCAACAATTCATTCCGGCATTCATGACTTATAACAGTTTTAAAAAGTATCAAATTTCTTCGTTAGATTCACTCATTTTGACAGAAAGAAAAACAAATGAAAAATAGCTGGAAACAACATTTTATTAATTTGTTTCTTTTTTGAAATGTAACCTTTTTAATGGCATCAAAACAATTGTTTTTTTTTTTTTTTTATATTATTAAAGGTGGCAGACAGGCTGACGGTCCACTTGATGGTAGGTGGCTACCGTCGCCTAAGGACACAAGCAACACCAGGGGGGGTACATGTGCGCTGCCGACCTTACATAATACAGCCAAAGAGATTTAATTACAATTTATACATACTATATGCGAAAAGACTTTTTCCCCGACCTAATATTTTTATCACTTACAGAGTTTCATATTAAAAATCAGCTTACTATTTTTTTATCTCAAATGAAATGACGTTATTCTAAAGTTATTTGACTTTACACTCGATGCACTAAATTTAATCATTCTCGTTCTCGCTGTGGCTCGTGTTATCTACCTCTTCGAGTTGTTCTAGTGAGTTGAGAGAGTGGTCTAGGGTTCCTGGGTTCGATTCCCGGCAGGGTCAACTTTGAAAAATCAACTTTTCAAATTTGGCTCTGGTCTGGATTTGGAAAGTAGTGGCAGGGCACACTGCGTTTTCGCAGTTATTTAGGCAGCCTGTCTGGCGGCAGTAACCACTCCCTTACAGAAGACCACCGTGAAATAACAGCACTTATGCTGTTGTGTTTCGGTGAGTGAGTAAGGGATGCCAGAGCCCATTTCCCTATCCACTCCTAATCCCTCATCCTTAATCCTACTGTAGACGGCAGCGCACTTGCAGCAGCTTTGACGTTGCTTGTGTTATAGGCGACGGTAGCCACCTACCTTCAAGTGGACCGTCAGCCTGTCTGCCGATCTTAACATAAAAAAAAGAGTGATCACGAAATTTTCACCAGGCTCGTGTACCGTAAACGAAGGTGTGCTGTTGTATTTCGGTGAGTGAGTGACTTTAAAGCTCGTATTCCCCTATCGCTCTTTTTTCCTTAACTTTAACCTGTCAAGGTCGGCAGCTCTTTTGCTATCAGGTAAGAGAGTTTTAAGAACTTTACCTCAGGTTGTAAATTGCCGGTAGCTGTAAGATTTATATAGCTACGTTTTTAACCGAAAAATACGTTACCGATTGTATTATAAATATTTTTGAAAATTAAATGTGGCGCGAGCACGCACACCAGTTCTAGTGTTCAAATGCTAGTGTTATTTGAAAAATCTCTCCTTGTGTTTCAGACATCACAATCCATGGAGGAGTGCATCAGCAGATTTTTCCAAGAGGACTGGTCGTACGATACTTCAACTTCAAGCGCCGCCTCAAACGATTTGAGTCAAAGTTCATTAAATTCCGACACAGATTCGATATCCCTGTCCCAACTTACCTTTGAAGAGCAAGAACCTATTAAAGTTCAACCCTTTTTCAATATAACACCAAGAAAAATGCCGATCTCACCCCATTACGTGTTGGAAGAGGAATTTTCCTCAAACCCCTGGGCAATGTTAATAGCAACAATATTTCTTACGAAAACAGCTGCTAAGACCGCCAGACCTCACATGAAATCTTTCTTCGAAGAGTACCCGACGCCTTACCACGTGTTAAACAGTAATCCGACAGCACTAGAACGGTTTTTCGATACCCTGGGCTTAAGGAAACGAGCTGAAATGATTTGGAAACTAAGTTATCAGTTCGTTTCTACGAAATGGCGTCGAGCGAGCGATTTGTGCGGCATAGGGAAGTATGGGGAGGATGCGTACAGGATATTTTGCTTGGGTCACACTGATTTAGACCCTAACGATAGGTATTTAAAGTTGTATTTGGATTGGTTGAGATCGCAAACAGAATTTTTACAAAACAACGGGGTGACAGACTGTGAATGCGTTTTGGAGGATCCTGTAACCAAATATTACAGAATAACTCTTAGAGATTTTGAATAGTAACATGTACAGTTACAAAATATTCGAAATATTTAACACTAGAAATTGTCTGTGATAAATTATATGTATTATTTTTTATGTTCCGTTCCGTGATGAGAAATAATCTTTCTCCACAGGTTCTGTGTGTATGTGAGGGAACTTGTAAAAAGTCCAAATTTTCTCCTCGAGTGTTTACAAAAACTCTAAAGGTTGATCAGTACGTTTATTTAATTTGTTATAATCACATAAATCAAATTTATGGAGTTCTGTGCATATATGAGGCTAAAGCCCAGCATAGACGTAGCAGTGAATATTCGGATAGGTTTTCTATAATATTTTTTGAGTAACCACACACGCAGTTATAAATGCCTATATATTTTTATTGCACCACGGCCTATATAAAGTAATACACGATAACACATAATGTGTTAGGCTCTCACGATAACATATAAAGACCAGAAACTTTTATTGAGCTAAAAAGTAGCTCACAACGCGCGTTGTGGCCTTTTTTAAACGGCCAAATTTAAAAAACGGCCATGACGCGTTTTGTCAAATAAACAGGGCCAAATAACGAAATTCGTGTCGTGGTTTTGATAACGTTCGACCACAACGCGTTGTTACAATAAAAAAAAGCCATGACACGTTCTGAGCCGGAAATATCGCGACACAACTCTTCTGACCACTTCTGTGATTTACTGTCAGCCATCCATTCCCAGCTATCGATATGTCACGGACAGCGTGATTTGACCTCTCAATTGAACCTTAATGTCGAATTTTTCCATGAACAGGCTTCATTCCGGGTCACATTTCACATTCATTTTTAATTATTTTATTAGAAAATTCACGACCATTGCCGTTCTGCTTTATCCAAGTTGATATGCTACTTCTTCAGCGGTTTTTGTTTTCCGTCCGTCGCGATGTGGATGCATCAGTTACGGCTCAGAACGCGTCATGGCTTTTCTTTATTGTCGCAACGAGTTGTATAGTTGGAGATTATGAAAGCCACGACACGAATTCGCTAAATAGAATGGAATAGAATATTTTCTTTTTTGCGACAAAAGGACAAAGTATTCTATAAATTTCACAGAGAAAGACAGAAATACACAAAAGTACACAGAAAAGACAGGAACAAACCGGCCCCAACTCTTTATGCCGAGTTGTGAAAACCTGCGCTGGCGCTGGTCTTCCGTTAGAGCCGATAGTGAGGTCACGGCTTATTAAAACTAAAACTGTAATTATAAATAAAATCTTTTTTCTATATATAAAAATGAATCTCCATTTCTCTTGGTCACGGTATCACACGTGAACGAGTAGACCGATTTTAATTCGGTTTTCACTAATGGAAAGAGGGATAAACGGGAAATGTTTATATATATAAAAATTGCACCCCGGGGGCGGGTCGCTAGTAACATAAAAATGTAATAAAAAAAAGGAAAGCATTATGTGGTCTTTTTGTATTTGCCAGAACGCGTCATTGCCGTTTTTAAAACAGTAACGACGTGAATTTCATGATTTGGCCGTAATGAAGAAGCCACAACGCGCTGTGAGCTATTTTTTCACTTAATGATCCATTTAAGATATTCATTTGTAAATTTTCTAGATGCCACAAGGATTGTCACAAACGTAATATGGTATCATTGTTATTTATTTGTCTATATATAGGAAAAAAGTTATGAATATATATTCGCCAAGTAACACTTGGCGTTAAGCAGATTATGCTCTTCATGTGTTCAACAATATACAGTTTCAAAACAATGCATAGTTTACGAGATAAGCACAGACGAAGCTTGTTTGACTAATACGGTACTAATATTTAACCTACTTTTAAAATTAGTATTGAAAATGGTGGTACTTCTATTTGCCTCTCAGTCACAAAATATAGCTGTCTATATGTCGCTATGGTTACTGAAATATATACAGCTGGCGACTACAGTAGGATTAAGGATATGAGATTGGATAGGAAAATAGGCTCTGTCATCCCTAACTCACTCACCCGGGCTCGTCAATTTTATATTAATCAGAGACAAGCTATTAGCTATACGTAGTTGTATAGCTTTAATTATAATTATACAGTTATAATGTGAAAATGGAGATATTCTTCAAAATTTCACATAAGGTACATACAATAATAAAAAAATAGATACAATTGCAATACTAATTACGTACTAACAGTTCGCCTGCAAATCGCCGCCATTTTCAACCCCTTTCTTTAAAGTTCCCGACTTATAACAGAACTTATGGCCATAATATTTGCAGGTATTTAATTTTTTTCCAAATAATAATTTTATTTTTTAATTATTCTATGTAATTGTTAATAAGAAAACCTAATCTTTATTGCACTGTGAATGCTAGTAAAGATGTCATTTTAGATTTTTTAAATTATTAATATATAAAAAGAAGCTTGTTATTTAAGAAATATGGTGAAATTATATGTACAAAACAAATATCTCAAAATCTGTGAACTCAGAAGTAGTATATTAAGCAACAGATTTGTATTCAACATTTTTTTAATAATTAAAGATATAAATGTCTAATACCCTTGTTTTATTTTCTTCTACATCTAGGATTCATCTATATAGGCCCTGTATCTATACTAATTTATACTAATATTGTAAAGAGAAAAGATTTGTATGTATGTTTGTAATGAATAAACTCAAAAACTACTGGACCGATTTTGAATTTTTTTTTCACCCATAGAAAGCTAAATTATCAGCGAGTAACATAGGCTACTACCCCTAGTATTTTTATAAAGGGGAAAAAATTCTCTACATTCGACAAGTCTCTGTGTAGTCTAAGTTGTTGGATTGTGATCTTTATTTATATTACTTTTATGTTTTTTTTTAATAACAATGGAATAAAATCTGTACTGCTTGTTCAGCGCACAATGAGTTGATACTGCACTTGTGTAAGTCCATGAGGTGATGATAACGACATTCAACAATTTAGAAGACCGTAAGTAAATTCATCCATAAGCAAGTTTAAGTGGTCGACAGCGCCACTCCTCAATTTGCAGGTCTTTTGTATATAGGTATATAGTTGTCTCTGTTGTATTGTAAGTTAATGGCTGTGCCACAGTTTTTAACTACTACGGCGATTATAGTTTTTCTTAAAAGTGATACTGATAACCCTTTAACAATAATATTTATTTCTTTTAGTCAAAATTCATCCATATTAGTTATGGCACAATGGTTCTGAAAAGCTCAATTATTGTCATCTTGGAATTTGAGCTCAAGTAAATGGATACTGAGAAACATTTTCACAGTTGAAATTCTCAAAATTACTTATCTTAGGTATTATTATTATTGAAGTAGGGTATATTGAAATCCAAACTGAGGCCAATATTAAGTTAAAAAACACTATTTATTAATGTTATAAGATTGCTTTATTTTTGTCGCCAAAATAAGATTTTTTAATTATATTTTTGGTATAATTTAAACATTTTTATTACATACTTACCTTTAATCTGTGATTACAATGATTATAGGTACTTAATACATAGCCGCCATATAAACCGTTACTTAGGTTAATAGGTTACTTAGGTCCAAGTTGAATGCTTACTTGTTCCAATAAGCGCTTTATTCCATTTAAAAAAAAAACACTTAAAAGCAAAAGGGGAATAATTCCCAATTTGGTTTGGTGTCAACCAAACCTTTGTAGTTATACAAACGCTAATAAAACATACTTTAATTTTTTTTATGTTACGATCGGCAGACAGTCTGACGATCCACTTGATGGTAGGTACCCACCGTCGCCTATAACACATGAAACGATAACTGCTGCAAGTGTGCTACCGACTAACAGTAGAGTTGGTAAGGGATTGTATAGAAAAATAGCTCTTTCAATTTATAAGGAAGCCTATTAACTCTCATCTTGTTAGTTCTAGTTATAGTTCGTGGTAAATCATCAATTTGACGGAGAAAAAAGTGGAAAATTTATAAAAAAAATTAATAAGATAGCTGAAACAGAATTCAGATTATTCAGGTCAAAATAGCAAAGGATATACAAGGTCCCTAATTATGTTAGGGTTTCTGGTCAGTCTCCTCCCTATCCTCTATTTAATGATTGGTTGAGATTAAAGAATTAATTGGTTAAATAAATAAACGTAGTATGATATAATCATTGTATAACAATAATTATAAGTATGTACATCAATATTGTAAAAAATAAATAAACTACTCGAGAGGGTGGATTAAACCTTGGGGCAAATAAAAGAAAATCAATTTGACTTACTTCGAGTATTCATAGTAACTAATATCATAGTAGCTGTGCCCTGTCTGCCCGGGGCCGCTACTCTTGACGACAATGGCGCCGAATTATTTAAATTTTTAGACGATCCCTCCGGGATCTAATATTTTTTCAGGATACATTTTATATGTCAATCCAGGTAAATTATCTGTGTGCCAAGTTTCAACCAAATTCGTTAAATCGTTTTTATGTTATTGAGGAACAAACAATCAAACCTACAAATTTTCGCATTTATAATAATAGAAAGGATGTTATCACTATGAATGGGCATAGGCATAAGGAAGTTCACGATCATGATTGAAACAAGAGGATAAGTTGTAGGACCCTTTATATTTTAACTATAAAAGAATATTTTATGAGTATACCTATTTTATACTTTTTAAATAGTTACTGAGCAACCTACGTTTCGTCATAAGTTGGGCATCCCTCTACAGAAGAACACCGTGAATTAACAGCATGTATCTGTCAATGTGTTTCGGTTAGGGAAGCCAGAGCCCATCCTTATCCCTCCCCGTTCCTTATGATGTGAGCGTACTTACACGGTGAAATAAAATAAAATCCGACAATTACCACAGCCAATTATTATTTACAGACAATTACCAAGAAAATATATACATGATCCATGTATATAAAGCACATGCTTTCGGCAGCTAATAATAATCGCGGAATTCAACCACTCTTCTCGGTGTCCGCGTCGATTCTTCGAACTACATCGGAAGACCCCGAGCGTTTCCGACTCGGAGGTAACCACAATGGCACAAGTAATGCAATTGGCATTGCTTGTGTAAATAAACAACGAATAAATAATACAAGAAAATTATTAGAGGCTTGCTAAATATTTAAACATATGTAATCTATTTAGTTATTCTCCTCAAAATCTGATAATAGTCCATAATATGAGTAAAATATTAAGTATTCTCATATTCAGCACTTCCGAAGATTTGTTTCTAGGAGGCAATAAAAACTAATGACGGTTAATAAGGTCAATATAATTCGCTTTATCTAGTTCCCATAGCGCTAAAATGGCAGTACTGCAAAAGTGCAAAATACATAATACTTAATATAACGGAACGGAAGTCTAATTAAGCCCCTATCTGAATTTGTTAGCAAAGTAACAATACGCCGTGTAATAATGTTGGCATAGATAAGGTTATTTTAAATTTAAAAAGTTTGTATTGCAATATATTGTAGAAGTTTTTAAACGTAATGCATACCTATATTTTGTTATACAATAGAAACTAAATTTAAAAATGTTCAATGTATAGTATAGATTTGCTTATGTCTTGCGATTGTCTATGGTTGACTTTTGTTCTTTAATAGAAAAAAAATAGTATAAAACTCCTAATAACAGCTGTATTTTTATTGTTGTTAACATTTTAATATGTATACGTAGTTAGTTAGCCCAATTGTGTCCACAATGTTAAAATGCACGAAGAAAAAATACGAAATTGTTAATTTATAAAACAAGTTAAAATCTCTTCAAATAGAATTTTCTCTACATTTAAAAAATATATATTAATAATACAACAATGCTGTTATTCTTAACTTCAAAATTGTATTTACAGAAGGATTATTATAACTAAATACGTACTACCTATAATAATAAATTTCAAAAATATTGTAAATAGGATTTAACTTAAACACAGAATATATAATAATACCAAGTTGCATGAGGAAATTCCGATTCATGTATCTCCAGAAAAATGTAGTTCATTATTTTTGAGACATACTTAAACCAGTTATTATACCATATTTAATGTTAAATGAAAAGTTATAATACTAGTAATTGTGTTCATTTAACTAAGTAAAAACACTCTTTATTTATCTTATTTAAACGTTGGCGCTATTGCGAAATACAAATAAACCAATAGCGCACGTTATGGAGTACCAACATCGAAAAAAATGTCGGAGTGATTGCTTGTCGTTCTGTTGGCAGCAGTGTGAACTGTTGCAAATGGTGGATTGCGTTACTTTTTCTCGTGCTCCGTGTAAAATATTTACGTAAAATTGTGTTAATTTCAATGTGCAGTGTTTCTGACTGACAGAAATATGTCGGAAACACTGCCGAACACCAAAAAACAAGTTCCGAGACAACTGGTGAGTGTTTTAGTGTTAATTTTTTACGTATTTAGTCCCGGGTGACGCCATGGTGGCTTTATCTGGGATCACGTAAACATGAAATGGTGCATCGCTGCATTGTGTATCGATTTACGAAAGTTAAAATAGTGTGAATAGAAATCGTAGGTACTCGAGGTCGAGATATTGGTGGTGATGATTGTCACCGAGGGTCATCGGTCTCTGTTTTTTTATGTGATCACGCCGCGGCCGAGTTTTTAAAACGCGGCGGCCCGTATGCATTCGCGCATGCGAGAAGGCGTCAAAATCTATAATAGTTCCGTAGGCCGCAGCGTTGCGATATGTGTACCGACAATGGTCGTGTTGATAATCGTCCACTGCCGACGAAGTTTTCAGAGCATCTGGTAGGGCCGAAGGCGTTTCCCGCGGGCTGATGAAATGGAAGGCCAGGGGCGTGCGCGCGACGTGCGACCACACGTCGAGCGAACTGTCGCTTCGCTCGTTGCATGCAATCTACTTATTAATTACTTAGTTAAATTTATCGCCCAATAATAAATAATTCTCTTCAGCGGAGAGTCAAATGGCCGACAACAATTACACTATAGTTCCACTCTAAATAATTCGTCACGTTCCCGAGCTAGTTTCTTTGTTGTCTCACGAAAGTAAACAGCATTGCCCACTTATTTTTTTTTAAATTTTTAATTATTTGGAATAGACTAGACACTTAAATATTAATGCCAAGTTACCAAATAAAACTTGTTCAATCAAGTCTTTTAGGTATTAAGCTTTGTTTTGATCTATTTATTGCTTATTATCACAGCTACCTATATCCATAATTTTTTTCTTTATAAACACGAATGTAACACTAAATTTATTCAGCTCATCTATTTCTGTGTCATGGAAAGGTCGGAAATTTTAGTAGTACTTTTACATAATGAGACATTTTCCATAGCATGTATAGGTAAGCTATAATAAAATTATATAATATTAAATAAAAGCGTGCTTAAAGAATATCAAGTCCTCCTGTCATTGGTAGGTATAATATCTTTAGAGAAAATTACTGCTTAGATATTGAACAACTCTGTGTTATTACTCATTATTATTGCTAGTTAGTTATTTTAGGAAATTATCAACAGCAAGGATATTATAGAATGAGTGCATTGATAATTAATTTATATGTACTTTTTTAAATGGAACACTAATTGTGATTAAGCTTATTCTTGTGTTGTGTAATAAGATTTTACAGAAAATAAAAAAAAGTCCCTCAGCACCAGAAAATGTGGCCCAAAGTTAAAAGTTACTCAAATTTTGTATGAGTTTTAATTGTAATTATTAGTTTATAAATTTTTAAGCTAATTTAATTAAAATTAACACTAAAATTGCTGCCATTTGATAACAAAAATTAAATGTCAATAAAATACAAAACTATGCCAAAACTTCTTTAATTAGAATAACAGTACTGTCAGTTCGAGGATCTCTTCAATGTACCTGACTGGCCGTTTATCCATGGCCAACTCCGTACGAACATCCGAACACATCCCTCCCTATACCATAACCGATCCACTTTGATAACTGACAATTTGACATGTGATAAACTCTCTCTCGTCCATCTGGTGCCCATAAGGCCATTATGCATTCGTCTGTAAATATGACATTGCTCCATTGTTCAGTAGCTCAATTCACATGTTCTCCAGCAAATCTTAATCGTGCAACTTTGTGGTGTCTCTCTACGAGGGCCGAAACTGGAGACTCTCCACGTAAATTCCATTCCACAATCCTTCTTACTGTACTCTCACTAACAATGACACCCATGCTACTTGAAGGCGATTTTGTTATCTCAACAGTGGTAAGTAGACGATTTCTTAAGACAGCCAATATAATGATTCGATCATCGCGGGTGGATGTACTCCTTATTCTGGCACTTTCTGTGTATATAGATCAGTCTTTCGGGTACAATGACAATTACATTCACCTCACGTTGAGTTCTTCCTTTTCCAGTTAACAACACTGCCTGAGCAACCTAAGAAGGTGTGATTGACATTTCTTTAATTCTTTTCTGGAATTGAAATGAAACAAATAAATAAAAAAAGTACAAAAAAAAATGATTCCACAGAAAAAATTTTGAAAAGAATAATTTAACATACCTTCCAACTTACCTTTGGCATAACCAGTTTTGACCCATAATGTAACAAAAGTTAAAAATAATGCAAGTTTATCTTAACTTACCCACTTAAATAAACAAAGCATCCACTTGACACCTGCCCTAATTACAAAGTCCCATAAATAATGCTTAGTCTGTTCTCCATATGTAAGTATATAGAATTTAATAATTTTTTTGTAGAGATACAAAATTACTAATATTATATATACTGCCTAGCTGTCGCCCTCGACTTCCTTTGCGTGGACTTCATCCTGGATATGAATATATAATTTTATAAACAACTAACATAATCAAGTAAACAAAAAATAAAATGTGTAGGTAACTAAGCCTAGAGAGAGGGCTGTTCGCTAACACTGCGGGATTGCATTTTTTTATACCCGTCGTAAATTCTAAACGAAAGGTCCCACATTATAATAATAATTAAAGAGGAATATAGATTTCAATTTTATCTAAATAAACAAGGCCCATTAAAAAAAATTAAATAGATAATCTCTATATATAAAAATGAATCCCCATTTCCCTTGGTCACGGCATCACGCGTGAACGGGTAGACCGATTTTAATTCGGTTTTCACTAATGGAAAGAGGGATAAACGGGGAATGTTCATATATATAAAAATTGCACCACGGGCGAAGCTGGGGGCGGGCCGCTAGTACGTTATAATTAAGAGTGGCTGACATTGACTTGAAAACATAATACAATGACATTTTCTTGATGGAAAAAATCACGAATGTGTTGTCGATTTTTGATTTACTTTCAAAATAGCACGTATATCACTCCGCACATTATGTAAGGTTGACATTGATAAATTTTTTTATAGAAATTGTAGTTTATGAACAATTAATATTTCATACTTTTGGCACTTAACATACGTAACTTTAATACGCGCTGTTTCACCAATCGCTCCAATGAGACGGGAAGTCTTATTTTTCTGTGCGCTTGCACCTAACCAGGAATATTTGGTCGTAGATGTAGAAGATTTGTTTTTGTGAATTATCATTATAAATACTAGCTGAGCCCGCAGCTTATAAATATTCAGTATAGCGCGTAACTTTTTTGTTTGTAAACCGATTGGAATGAAACAAATACTAAATGTTACGGAAGCTTGTTACAATACATCAGTGAAAACCGCATTCAAATCGGTTAAGCCTTTTCTGAGATTAGCGTGCACAGACCACAGACAAACAGATGTAAATCATAAAAAGAGAAATGGTTTCTGTAGCGAATTTTTCAGATTCTAACCGTGTTTTGATTGACTAATTTGAACAAAAAATGGCTATTGTGACTTAACATTAATAATTTAGACATAATAGTCTCGGAAAGTTTTTGTAGGTAATTTTGAGTACTATAAACCAAAGACTTCTATTATAACTGAGGTAGACGAGGCACACGCACCAAATCTTGTATCTTTCAAACTGAGTTAATTCATACCGTTGCACTCAGTGTTCTCTATAGAGCAGAGGTTCTCAAACTTTTTTCTCGTAGAGCACTTTCAAAATGTTCTTAGTTTCAGTGGACCCCCTGCTGTGCTGCATTTCTACCATATTCCCAAAACTCGTAAAAAAAATGTGAAGATTAGAAATAAAGATGAAAATTTGCGTCGCGTTTAAGATCCAATCCTAAATTCGGAGTGGTAAAAATAAAAAGAGAAATAGAATATCTTCTTATGTTCTATTTATTAAAATATGTGATTACAAACTAAACAGTATTTGAATTAAACATTAGTAATGTAGTTCACTGAAGGTTTTTCGTGAAAGGGTTAAGTTAAATCTTTTGAAGGAGCAAAAACAATTGTGAACACTAAGGGCGGCATAGATTGCACTGTTGAATGCCTTAGGTACTTTTTAAGGGGGAATACTTCCGTATGCCTAGGTTATTAATTATTGCGCACGTGATCGCTGCACCCATTTTTCGCACAGTGCTACTATTAATAATATATAAATATATTTTATAGTAAATACTTGCACCGCACTGCTGGCGTGGTCCCAGTGCGTGACATGAGACATCGGCAAGGGCACAACTGAAAATCAGTGCTGTAACAATGTTGCAGCCTAAGCTGAGTTGTGTCCTTTTGGTGTTTACTTATAATGTTTTTATTTTTTGTTGTGTTCATTTTTTTTCTTTTAAATGCCAATAAATGTTTCTTTCTTTCTTTCTTTCTTTCTAGTAACGTATGGTAACTTCAACAATGCCAATCAATTATAAAAAGTCATCATTTTAATGGGAGGGATGTACTTCATGGATTGACAGCAAGATATCAATATTTGGCTTCAGTTTTGTAAGGAATAACTGTTCTGTGACACTAAAACTTGTTTCGACAAGACAAGGTATGACGAGGGAAATTCTATCAATAGTTTTTTCGCAATTTCCCACAGCCCAGAATATTTCTTCTTATCCGGGTACTTCTGCCTGCAGCCAAAATGTTTGATAGCTCACCTTCAGCTTTTCATTGGTGCTAAGCTCGAGTAGCTCCTCTTGTAACACCACATTCGCCACTTCTGTTTCATCAAATAGATTTAAGATCCATGGTGGTATTTCCATCGTCAGAATATCTTCAAACCTATTTTGAAATCATCATACAGGGGCATTTAAATGTTGAACGTATGCCTGAAAATCCTCATCAAGACATTATGCCTGTGACAGGTTTGGAAACTGGGAGACACGCCGGCTAATAATTTGCTGCATAAATTTCAATTTTCCAAGAAAAGACCCCTTGTTTGTACACCCTTTGTTTTTATTAAATTTAGGCTCTCCCAAATTCCTCTGCAAGTCAATGTCATTAAATTTTTTGAACAAAATACGATGTCTGTTTTCAATTTGAAAAGGTTTTCTTTCAAATCTGGACCTTTACTTTAACTCTTAAAAAGTGTTGGTACTTCAGTATGTAAGAGCAATCGTTGGAAGTCTTCATTATTTTCGTCACACAATTGTGCAAATGAACGGGTATTCAACATATTCCTACTTATTTTATTAACTGCTTTAATCACAAATTTAAGCGATTGGTGCAATCTAACACTCAAAGTTTTCGCTACTAGATGTTGTCGGTGAATGACACAGTGAATTGCAGTTACTTCTGGTATGATTCTTTTAAGATGGCTTTAACCCACCATATCGCCCGAACAAGGCAAGAGCTCCATCTGCTGCCATGTTTATAAACACTCAGGACATGAAATATTGATTCGCCTTTAGTGTCCGACTCCAGGTTTCGCGAATAGCAGCTTTTCATGGATTTCGTCATCCATAATAAATCAAACATATGCTTCATTATCAGATAAGGTTGAATCTTCTAGTTGAATAGAAAAATGAGTTGTTTGCATCTGCAAATATTATTATTAGCTTTTTATAATAATTAATATAATTATTAGATAATTTAATTATTAAATTAAATAATATAATTATATCAGAGCTCATTTCATCAATTTGTTTTTGTACAGTGTTATTACTCAAAGGAATTCTTTTGAGTTGTATGTCAAATGATTTATTACTTTTACAATTTATGAAAATATTTTTAGTAATTAACCATTAGCTTACAAGGACACTGAAATATATACAATCTCCTTTAGTGAATCACCACAGTCGGGTAAATAAATAATGTTATAATAAAAGTACTAAAAGTTCAACCTTTCTCGGCTTTTTGTTCTTTTATAGAACTATCGAATTGTTTATAGCCTGTTCATTTGGTGAAAAAAGAATCAAACAAGTTCATACAAGTCTGAATAAGCGTTGCGGGCGGGCGGGCGGCGGGCAGCGCTTTGCAAGTCTCGACCGCGTTGTATGTACTAAATATCGACTTTACAAGTTTTTACAAGTAACAGTCGCTGACATTCTTAAAATGCACTACTCAAAAAAATTTAGGTTTTAGAGAAGGAAATTAATGTTAAATGAACAGGCTTATCTAATGATCCATATGTTGGCCTAAATGAAAAATTTTTTGTTCCTTACTATCGAAACTAGATAAATTTTTGTGGACCCCCACTTACAACTTGTGTAAACCCATTTTTTTTTCATGCCAACGTAGGCCCTAAGTTTCCCGCAGACCCCTGGGGTCTATCTGGATCACTTTGGGAATCCATGCAATAGAGCATTGTGCGTAAACAATCGTATCGTATACTGGTCGTGAAATTTCGACTGCGTCGTCGGGTAGTATGTACTACGAGTAGTCCAACGCCCCGTAGCGTAGGTCATCTTTTTCGCTCTTGTTGACAATTAATATTTCTATCCGCGCTCTTTTACGTAGAGATACTTTCTACTAAACGATTGCAGATTTCTTTTCAAATGTCATTTGGTAGAGTATACATACATCACGTCTACTTCAGTTATAATAGAAGTCTTAGCCATAGATAAGTATGTGTATATTAGGAAATAGATGGGTAACTTCACATCAATTTATGTCCCAAATACGCCACCTAGTGTTCATAGCTAAATCTTAATGCATCTGTGTGTAATGTGTATACACGTCTTGCATTTGTGTGTGTATACATTACCGGTAGGTACCCGGTACCTTTACGATATTATGAAAATTTCTTTTAACTTTTTGTTTTTAAATATTATTTAAAGAAAACACATCCTTAATGATATATTTTATTTCAAACAAAATAACAAGTAATATTTTCATTACACTGTAAAACCGGTATTATCACAACAAAATAAGTTAATCTTGAAAATATATACCTTCTGTACACCAATTTAATTAATAAATGAATATGCAGCAAACCTTTGTATTTAAAAAGCGAATATTTTGCGTAAATGTTCCTTTTATGGAAACTACAAGAAAATTAAGTTTGAATCAGTACAAGTTTTAAAAACAACGAAAAGAATAAACATTAATATAAGTATATTGAGAGTAAATCAACATATTTGGCGGAAAATGAGTTTGCACAGCACTTTTTTAGTAGATCACAGAATTCACAGGTAAATTTGTAATGATAAAAGGTACGAAGTAAACAGAAAAAACCATAAACGAAAATTAATTTATAAAAAAATATACACAATTGACACGACAATGACAATACACCATGACCTTAGCAACATTTCAAATTGAGTTAACTTACTCTATGTTTATTAATGGACATAGCATTTATGATCATGTCTAGGTATTTTTTACTAAAAGTAAATTGAAATATTTAAAAATCTTAAAAAATGTAGAAAAAAATTTTCAATTCACAAAAAATAAAATAAATAATTTTGTTATTTGGATTTTTCACTTTCATAGTTTTGGCTATCACCACTAGATGTCGCTAGTTTTTTGTGACCATGTAATAATGTATGAAGTGAACACAGCATGGTCTTAGCTGTAAAAACATGTAGTAGGTACATTCTTTTTGTATAATCAATAGTTTTCGCAGTCCTCGCCAAATAATGACTTTCATAGACAAATTTTTGATACCTAGGGCTACATTATTGTAATTTACGTAGGGATCTCTAATTTTATCAAACTAAAATACATTCTATATTATAATGTATACAACAACATAAAAACAACAAACAAAAAAAAACAATAAAAACAAACAAATAAAAACATACAAACAAACATAAAAATATACAAAAAAAAATCAAATCTTTCGTAATATTAGTATAGATTAAAAGCAAAATTACTAATTTTTAAATGAATAAACCTTAAGATAATATTTAATTTTGTTAACAGCGTGAACGCAAGCAACGCAAGCTGTACTCTGATGAGTGGGCTCTCGGAGATGATGAAGTGGAAGGTGGGAGGGGCTTCTCTCTCGCTGACAAGCTGGAAAGCTCCAGATTTGAACACCCTGGCTCAGTACTGGAAATGAATGGTGCAGATCTCACCGTCTCCTATCTTCAGAAACATGGATTCACGACTCCTTTACTCTTCAAGGATAAAACCGGACTAGGGCTGAGGTATGTTATAAATTTAAGCAATTCTTTCAATGTTAAAATTGACGATTTTTAATCCAATTGTGAGTATGCTTCCAGTACTGCTGTGCTGGTGCTGCTGTACATCATATAAGTAATATGTATATACAAAAAGAACACCCATAACTATTTCGTTTTGATCTGAATTGATATTAATAATAACGATTTGCACCTAATATTCGTGACGTCATTATTTCGCAAATTAACAGTAGCGTAGCATTAGTGATAGTTAATGTAGAAATTGAAATTGAAGACTTCGAAATTAAAGACTTGTTATCTAAATTTCCGATCAATGTAATTAGCGTTACAGAATACTCAGAATCACTGAAATTAAATCAAGACCTCTGAAGAACATTTTTAGCATAATATATCATCAAAGTTCACAGTATATTCAGTGTAGTACTTATACTTATTTTGTTTCGTTAATAAAAAGTATAAAGAAATTAATATCCTTACTACAGTCTGATATTAATTTATATCGACAGGGTTATATGAATGTAAATTATTTCATTTGTTGATTCATGAATTTTTATTTTCAAATAATATTTTAAAATCTTTTAACAGACAACAGCTGTGGTCCAAGCTTTTAGACTTTTCTGGAGTAAAATTTTTTACTATGTATAATGAAACTATCATAGCAAAAAAAATCACTCGAGTGATGAATGTTGTTTATTTTTTAGTTAGACAGTTCTATTTAAGGGGGAGACAAACGCTAAATACTAAAAATATCCATTGTTTAATGAAGATGTTACAAGAAATAGACAACACAATTACTTTGAAAAAAAAATATATAATACTTAAACATGTGAAGAACCAATTGTATTAATTAGAATTTTCGTTAAAGTAATAGAAACTCCACAAAAAAAGTTAGAACACAAGAAGAATTTGAATTTTATTGAAAATTCTCTCTAAAACGGCTTATTGCGCGCATATGAATCCTGTACCTATTAAGTTAATGTCAGTTTAAAAAATTGTATTAATTTTTTTTTATTTTGCGCGGTGTTCTAATGGTAAAAACAAAAAAACACCATTTCTAGGCCTTTTGAATTGTCTCCGCCGCCAGCGAGTTCTATTGTAAATGTCATTTGCCTCAGTGAAGCCCTTAAACCCCAACGCCCGAAATGAAAGAGAGGTGTTATAAGTTTAAAAACCTGCATTGCTCTCTGTGCATCATAGTCCAAAACGTTTTGATTATTATTACTTGTTGTTTATACGTAAGCATTAATTCTACGACACTAGACAATAACCAAACAATTTTTAGTAGGTACTTAATTGGTGAAATACGCACGAGAGCGTCACTTATTTGCGCATAACAAATTACTTAAAACGAAAGCTTTTCCATATAAAAGATCACACATGTTTTATCAATATTTTATTTTCAATTTTATGATATTATGCTCTACACTACATTAATACAATTTAATTAATTTTAATTCATTTCAATGTAAATGACTTCAATTTGATATACTCATATCAACTTTTGAAAAAAGTAATATTTAAAATGATGATTATAGAGTAATGAAACTAAACTAGGTGAGCCCGCAACTTCGTACGCGTGGTATTCGGTATAGCGCGTGACTTTTTTGTTTGTAAACTAATTGGAATGAAACAAACACTAAGTTACGGGAAGCTTGCTACAATACATGAGTGAAAACCGCATTCAAATCGGTAAAGCCGTTTCAGAGATAACCGTGTACAAACGCACAGACAAACCGACAAACAGCCAAAAATTCTAAAAACTGTTTTTTGACCTCTGTAACATAAGTACCTACATCGTGTACAAATTGTTTTTTTTTATTTGATAAATATTTAATGTAAATACAGACACGGCTCGTTTACGATTTTATTATAATATGTACAGATATAATATTTATTAGTAATTACTTAAATTTATTCAGATACCAATAGCGACGTATTCCATCTTTCTTGAAGAACTCAAACACATCTCTAACATCATCTGGAAAATATCACTCATATTTTAAACAAACTACATAGACGAACGTAAACTAGATTATCACAACTTTGTAGACCCCCAGTGTGTCGCTGGTCGCGTGCGGAGCGACCGGGATCACGCGGCACAACACGCGGCCGACGAAATTTGTATGAAACCAATTGCCTCGTATGCCAATGCTCCATTCGCGTGCCGTCGACGACACGCTGAACTAGCCTAGCGTTTGAGCCATAACCCACGGGAAGTGTCGGGCATTATATAAAATAGGAACATCATATAAAAATCAACCTTTAGAAAATAAGTGAAGTTAGTCCTTTTTTTTACTCACCTAGCTCTAAATTGGCCGTCTACCCAATTTAGCAGATACGCATACGTTCAAAGTACATAGGTATATATGTACAAGGTACATAAGTACACACAAGTATTCCTCACATTTGGTGCTGTAGAAAATAAGTTATGTCTGGCATGCCTGAGAATCTTGGGTCATAATATGTAAATAAATTTAAATAATAATTTTCGTTTTTTTGCTGACTACTTGAAAATTAAGTTTTCTATGAAACTTGTGTTGCG
Source organism: Bembecia ichneumoniformis (assembly GCA_910589475.2). Taxonomy (NCBI): domain Eukaryota; kingdom Metazoa; phylum Arthropoda; class Insecta; order Lepidoptera; family Sesiidae; genus Bembecia; species Bembecia ichneumoniformis. The sequence continues at coordinate 10,064,406 of OU342540.1, forward strand.
ATAATTAAATATGTAAATATCAACAAGTGGTTTCACATTAAGACAAGGACTGACGTCAGACCGAACAAAATTTTTACAAAAATGAGCGCAACCTAATAACCTGTGAATGAAGGTGCAAAATTGCACAACAAATTTTTGTAGATTCTCGGAGACAACCGAACAGATTTAAAATTTTCGTAAATATTGTGTAAAAAATATGAAAAAATAAAATAAAAGTGGCAGATTAAAACTTTAGTACAGAACTTAAATTTAATTAATAAGTTTAAAAAATAATATAGTTGTCGCTGAAAATTTTTATTACTGTGACGAGAAAGTTTTTTTCATGGGCAGTAATTTACTACATTTTTTATTCTCAGAAAATAAAATTTATTGATAAATCTGCCCCATTCAAACTTTAGTCTATTATGCTCTGTATTTTTGTCTAAGTTTTTATTTATTTTACTTTAATAAGTCAAATTAGGCGACGAAAATAAAGCTTTTCTGCTAAGTCGTCGCCTTAAGTTTACACGTGGAAAGTACCTATTTCCCATTGATTCCTACGAAATCAATGGACTTGAATCGATTCGAAGAAGTTATTTCCGCAAACGGCGATCATAATATCGTTTTATGTACTTTAATATGATATACACATGTCGTAAGCCTATTTTCGTTAGTTATTATTTGGTTTATTTATTGTGGCATGAGCCCCATATTATGGCGCCATACTTATTTAAAATTAAGCTAGATGACTGGTACCTAATTTTATGAATAATGGAGAAGGTTGAGAAAGTTAGGCATATTTTCAAAATGTGAAAGAAAATTAATAAGTAGAAAAGTCCTATCTCTCATCTAATACTAGCTGTTGCACGCGACTTCGTCCGCGTCTCTTCATAAAATGTATTATTCGTGGAAAATGGCAATTTTGTATGGGGGAAAGGGGAGAGATGGAGGGGGTGAGACGCCTATGTTACTCGCTGATAATGTATTTTCTACAGGTGAAAGAATTTTTAAAATCGGTCCAGTAGTTTTTGAGTTTATTCGTAGAAAACGACAATTTTGTATGGTGGAGGGGTAAAGGGCGGAGATGAAGGGAGAGTGAGTAGTCTATGTTACTCGCTGATAATGTAGCTTTCTATAGGTGAAAGAATTTTTAAAGTCGGTCTAAGTAGTTTTGAGTTTATTCATTACAAACATACAAAAATACATACATACAAATCTTTTCTGTTTATAATATTGGTATAAATATATATATTAGTATGTATAAAAATCAATGTTTGTTTGTTCGTATTTTATGCGCGTGTCACACCTTTTCTCCAATTACGGGTTTTTAATTATTCCGTTTGCTTTAAAATAGGTCATTAAAATTTTATGATATTTTTGTTGAGAGTGTTATACAGGCTCAAATTAGCTGGTAATTTGAGACGGGTCAGTAAGGACAGCTACTTAAACCATTGTAGCTAGAACAAAACACTCTTAGGAGACTATCCATAATTTTAATGCTAATGGGGATACCATTAGCATTCAACGATTTTGGAAAAATGGTAACAGATCGATTGGCGCTATAAAAACAAAACGTGAAAATTGACCTTTTTCCCGCTGATTGTACCATTTTTCCAAAATCTTTAAATGCTGATGGGAATAACTATTAAAATTATGTATAGTCTGCTGAGGATGTTTTGTTCTACCTACAATGGTTTAGGTAGCTGCCCTTACTGAGTCATCTAAAAATTACCACCCTGTATGCATATGCAATGAGTATAAAAATATGTAAGTATGACATAAATTAATTTGTGTAGAAATGATCAATAAAATAAATACTTCATATAATTGTATTTTTCAGTCACTCGGGTGAAAACGCATAGTTTCTCCTAGATATATCTTGAGATCGTATTATGAACATTTTATTTTACCTTGTGTACAATCTTCTAAGAGATTATTAGAAATTTTTAAAACAAAATTTTTGTATCGCATCCAAAACTTTAGACAAAAAGACGATTTTTTATTACAATTAAAAGAAATACAGAAATGAAGAAAACACTCAAAATTTGTAGAATTTTTTCATTACAAGATATCTCCTGTTTCTTGTAACAGAAAGGGGGTGAAATATAACACAGGTTTCTAATAACCCCAAAACTCACCAAAGACAAGAAAACAGATCTGTATTTTATTTTTACTGACTAAGGGTAGCCAGTTTGGCGTCAGGAGCTGATTTACGTCACGTTTCTCGAAGTCCCGGGACTTTTTGAAAAATTTTGCTGTCTCGGGTCCCGGGAATTTTGGGTCGAGATTCGAGACGAGATATGGTAGTTTAAATTGTATGGTAGAGTCTGTGCGGAAAGAGAATCGACGTAATAATTGAGGGCGCAACTGTGCGTAATTATCGTATTTGTTATGTTGACAACACTGTAACGTTATTATAGTTCCACTGTAAACATCTTGATACTTTTAGGCTGCAAAACTTATTGGTTAAATTAGTCTTATGTATATATTGTGTATTTCTTTATGAATCGTAACTAATATTATAAATATGTTTGTTTGTTACGCGCAATATGTCATTTAACTAATATCCAGAGAAAATTACCGTTCCCGAGGGATATCATATCTAAAAGTTATTCGTGACGTCTTACGTCCCTTCACCTCATTAAGATAAATGAGAAAATTATTGCAACAAGATCTATAGGTATTGTTAGTAAAATCACACTTATTTATTAAACGCTTACTAAAATGCATTTTACATTTCAACTCGGTAAATGGCGCCGACCAGTTTTTTAAACCCGATATTTGACTAATAATGTAACTGAAACTGCGGGCAAAAACTAGTTTCGTATTAAAATGTTTCAGGGATAATGTTAATAAAAAATATTTATACAATCTTATAAATTTATTCACGGAGAATCGTAATCAAAGTCTGATTCTAAATATTCAATTCCAGATATGGTTGAACTAGCATTACTGAAACCATCAGAGTCACTCAAAGAATCTTCTTCTGAACTTGGTGTGTCAACATCTGTCGCCTTTATAATAAGTTCTTGGACATCTTCTATTAAATGGTCTTTTTCCCAGTATTGTTGCTCGCAGTGTATGATATGATCACACTCTTTTTGCCATTGTTCTGCAGTAATATTATTAAAGCATTCATTTATAATTGGCAATAACTCTTTTGCTGACACATTCACATTCTTTGATGCCACTTGTCTTTTTACTAAACTCCATATCATTTCAATCGCATTAAGGTCACAGTGATATGGGGGTAATCTGACGACAGTATGACCATGCGTCTCAAGCAATTGATCGATTTCAAATAATGGTTCTCCTTTGTTCATTTTTACTAATCTCAGGAGTTCAACCTTCAGTGCATTATCGGGATATGCTATTCCATTTTCTCTCAACCATTTCTTCAGAGTTTCTTTATTGTTGTTGCTGTTTGGAGGCTTATTTATTCGTACACTGTGATAAGATGCATTATCTAACACAATGACAGACTGATGAGACAAGTTTGGCAAGAGTTTTTCTTTTATCCACTTAGTAAAATTCTCTCGATTCATTTCATGGTGATAATCGGCCGAAATACTTTTAGTTTTATATGCCAGTAACCAATTTGGAACAAATCCTTCCCTGCTACCTGCATGAATTATAATATATCTTTCACCAAGAGAAATTGCTTTAGAGACTCCAGGTTCATCAGGACCTTGCCAACACTTATTAACCTCATGTGCTATATGAATATATGTTTCATCCATATATACAATTGGTTTTCCAGTTTCTCTCAAGTACTTCATTGTTCGTAAATATTTAGCGCGCCAAACCATTATATCATATCTCTCAATGAGAAGTTTTCGTTTTGACTGACATTTTTTATATTTATATCCCAGTTCTTTTAAAAGTTCACGTAGACTAGTGATTCCACCACAAAAATTTATGTCATCCTTTAGCACACGATGCAGCTTCCGTAGAGTCGGTACCTCCTTCCTTACAGCATAAAATTGTCGTATTTTATTACGGATTGCACACTTGTCAAAATCATCAACAATTACAATTTTTGGTCTTCCTTTACGATTTTTCCCAGGTGTGCACCACACACCATTATTTGTGGAACCTTCTTTTTTTATTTTACAAACCGTAGCTCTATTCAGGCCTAGAAAGTGTAAAACAGAAAAGTTAAATATGCAAAGTATCAACACCGTTTATAGTTTCGCTTACAATCAAAAACATTGGTTATAATTTCATGAAATTATCAAATATTAAGTGAATTCTTTTTAAATGTTTATACATTTTGAGAAGTCGGGAATGGATCACTTAGGGAGTCTATTAACATTCAAATAAAGCACGATAAAATTGTTAAATACCTGTTATTGCGGCCACACGTTCTATGACCTTTTGTAAGTCAATAATGGTGTGTTTCGCCTTTTTTTCTCTTTGGCAAAACTGAATAACATTAAATATTATTTCCCTTGTCGAACTGTTTAAGGCTTTACCTCTTTTCGGCATGATTTTGAGCAAAAATAACAAGAAAACACAGAAAGCGAAATCAACACCAAGACAAGATTATAGGCAAATTGTCTAAATTAGGGTTGCCATATAAAAATAATAATGTTAGTTCCCTTTTACGCCGCGTCGATTCTCTTTCCGCACGGACTATAGTCATGTTATTTTCAAAATGATATACATACATATGATAAACTTTATTTGTTTTCCGTACTCTGTTACTAAAACTCTATTTTTTTAACATTATTTACTACGCGATTGACCTTGGGCAATTGGGCTCTTACATCCCGCATCCACTACTCGAATATATCAAAATCCTTTGTTTTTTGAAAATAATTAATTAAATGAAAAACCGTTCATCTAATTTATAGATTTGAAACAAGTCATTCAAATTTTATTTATTTTCTTGAATTATACTTAAAACAAAAATAACTCGTCAGAAATATAGACCAAGAAGCAAGAAGTTACATATCATATATTATATATTTTGTTACATTTGCTTTATGTTTGGACAAGCTGAATAGGAAAACAATGCAGTGATTTTTTTCTTATCGATGACGTGGAGCCTCTTAAGATTTTATTAAATCACCAAAGAATTCTAATTGTTAGTTCATTATATTATATTATTTATAGTGCTGATGAATAGAGACTAGGTGAGGATTATTAAGGCATGTGTATGATTCTAAATTCTTAGTCTGTTTCATATTTACAACATTTTAATGATAAATACATAAATGAATCTATGATTATGAATCTATGATTCTTAATATTAGGATTATGACTAATGATAAGTAGTAGATATTAATGATTGATTATTAATATTAATGAAATGACTAGCTTTCTAAAATTACTGAGTGTGTGTGTCTGCTCCGACGCACGACTGGAGTTTATTATTTTAATCGTATAAAAATTTCCTCGTGTCAATAGATGTCACGTATTCCAACAAAAGTTATGCTAGTTACGTTCTGTAACATATTTTCGACGACAGATGTCGCTGCGCCGGCAGGTTATAACGCGCTATCGCATCGTTCCTCAACGCGGACTACACTTTTCACACAAGAGATTTCAACGTTTGCTTTCATAAGCCCAGAGAATAGATTTAGGGAACATAAATACATGCGTCAACCGTTGCGCAAATGTCAAAGTGACAGATAGATAATAATGTAACGCTTTTTAGTTAACGCTTGTATTTATTTTAGTCATAAATGTTCGTACCGGGGGCCTTATATGGAAATCAATTCTTAAGGAAGTAAACTCCAATAAATTTAATTATAATTTTATTCCGTCCTGGGACTTCGATCGTGAGCTGTCTCGTGTCTCGGGAATTTGAAACTGATACTTCCCAAATTTTAGTAGCTATCCCTTATCAGAGTGAAGGCGGTGTGGGCGCTGCCGCGCCGCCCGGCATGGGTACGTGTAGTTCAAATGTACCCAGACGCTTTTCGCCTTCACAGTGGCGCGGGTTGCGATCGCGCGGGCGATTTTATTGACTCAATCGGCTCGTGTCTTTCACAGTGCCCTAGCGTTAGCCCTGTCAGTAGCTAACACGTCTGGTTCTAAGTTTTTGATCCACCCGCGACTACATGAAATCGATACAGAATAATTTATATCTGCAGTGCAACTCGCACTGACAATACCCACAATACTCCCGACACTTGACGAGCCCGTTGGATGAGTGGTTAGGGTGCTTGCCTTAACGCTCTGTTCTAGGGTTCCCGGGTTCGATTCCCGGCTGGGTCATCTTTAAAAAATCAACTTTTCAAATTTGGCTCTGGTCTGAATTTGGAAAGTAGTGGCAAGGCACACTGCGTTTCGCAGTCATTTGGGCAGCCCGTCTGGCGGCACGCAGTAACCGCCCCTTACAGAAGACCACCGTGAAATAACAGCACGGGTGCTGTTGTGTTTCGGTGAGTGAGTAAGGGATGCCAGAGCCCATTTCCCTATCCACTTCTAATCCCTTATCCTTAATCCTACTGCAGTCGGCAGCGCACTTGCAGAAGCTTAGACGTTGCTTGTGTTATAGGCGACGGTAGCCACCTACCATCAAGTGGACCGTCAGCCTGTCTAACGACCTTAACATTAAAAAAAACTCGAATAGAGCTCTCACAAGTAGTAAAGTTCAAATAAGATGAAAAAATTAATTTTTCATTAATATGATCAAGTCTTCGTCCATGTTTTTATGTAGGTACCGCGAAGTTTGAGAAGCTTACACGCGTGCGTTCCAACGCCAAGAGCGTGGCCGTTCCCGCCTCTACCCCCGCCCCTGCACTCTGAAATAAGCGCATAGAATACCACTGTGGAAATGACAGTATGCGTGCTGTTGTTGTGTTATGGTGAGGGAATAGGGGATGCGAGAGCCTATTTTCCTATCGCCTCCTTTCCTTTATCTCAAGGTCGGCAGCGACTCGTAAATCAGTCTGTTCGTTAGCTTCTTCTGGCTTGTTCAATGTTTTAAGGTACAGACGAGTAATTTATACGGTTTTGTTTTACTTGAAACATAGACGTTAAGCATTTTTTATGGATTGAATAGCCGTTGCTTATGATTATGTATGCGGTATGAGAGGTTTTAAGTATGACAAAAAAAAATTTTTTTAACAAAATTAAGATTAGAGATTGATTTTGTTGTAATTAAGTAATTCATATAAATAAATTTACAACTTCAGTTTCAGTGTTGCAACGCTCAACGTTTTTAATATTATATACCTTCTTACCCCATAGATAGAAGCAAATAACCCATACCTAATAGTTATCAAATACAAGATAACAAAAATATAAGTAGGTAACTGAGCAAATGTTTTTCGTTGCATATTTTTGTATTCGATTTTTTAAAGTGAATTGAAAATAATACTTAAAACTAAATTACTGCCTCATGAGCCCTGAGTGTTCCGTCGTGTAACAATTTTTTCCTGTTTGCGATAGTCGGCTCGAATGAATGACAAACTTAAGTTTGTAGAGAATAAGATGCAGTGTATCTTGAAACGTGACGTCACATTTATATGATTGTTCCGGTGTACACAATACGTGCGCGAGTGTGCAACGATATTAAATATCTAACACATGGAAACATTAGCAAATTGTACATTTTTGACTCGAGTAACAGTAACGCCTATGTAAGGACTGTACCTAGGGAAGAATTCGTATAAAATTTTAACTAAACTTGCAATTCTGTCGTGTAAGGGGTAGATTTTGATTAATATATGGGAATGTAACGCAATGACATAATGTTAAATATTGCATGAAAATATGCAAAAGGTCCTTTTTTCATTCGTACCCTTTATTCATTTTTTTTGCCTTCAATTGCATTCCTTAGTACACAGTCTATACATAGTACACCTGTCCTCGATAAATATAATTAATATTGTATAATTCCTCCTAATACTAATAATATTAAAAGTGCGTGTATGTTTGGACGTTTACTATGGTTTACTCAACCACGCAAAAACGACTAAACGCATGTGGATGAAATTTGGCACACAGATAGTTTATTACCAGAATTAATAATGGAATATTTCAAACTAGTATAAAATTACAATATATAAATATTCTATAATTAAAATTATGTATAAAGCTGCGATAAAGCCGATATTGCCTTCGGCTGTTTGAAAAAATATCTGGGTGGATCGGTGCTTCATTATTCATCCTTGTGCATTTTTCAGATTTTTAATATAGATTTTTTTTTGTTAAATAATGTTGTCACTTTAGCAGCTAATACTCGTAATCTGTGAATTTCATGAATTAATTTTTGGAAATAATGTTTGATAATGATTACTTTCAATTTACCCTTTATTGTTGTAACAACCAATTTATTTCCGTAGTATGGATATTTATGCACACAGTGCAAGTATAACGATAAGAAAATGCTATAAATGCAGAGTTCTCTCGAGCGCACTGGTAAACAGAGAGATCTTATATGTATTATATATATCTTATATGGCGATTTTTGAATATTTTTATTTTAAACTTCTTTCATCTATAGAAAGCTAAGCTACATTATCAGACAGTAACATAGGTTGTATTTTATTTAAAAAAAAATAGTGGATTTTCCTACGAAAATTACAATAATGTATTACAAGGTATCAAAAAATTGCTTCGTTTTTAGTAGTTATGCATACAAAAATACAAACAATAAAAAAATTTTCCTCTTTATAATATTTTAGTACCAAAATAACAAATGCAAGCATCTTTTGAACGCATAATGTTTTCATGAATGAAGGAATTAAGTATACGAATATTTACAATAATAGTCAAAATATAATAGTCTCGCTTCCTCTTTGTTATAATTACTGTGTTCCCGAAAGCACGGCTGGCACGGCCGAAAGTCACCCGTGTGTGGTAAAGTAAAACGTAAATGGAACTTTGTCCGAAATACTTACTGGAATGTTATGTAATATTATTTTCTTAGTACTAGTAAGTAATAAGTTAAGTATTAGCGATATTGTTACTATGTCTAGTATTGAGCGACATTCTGTATTAAATGTTACAAGTTGACTGTTAAAAAGTCAAATTAAGACCGCGCTGTCAAGGTCGTTCAAAACCGCGATAGGTCCGTCACTGTTCGCGCACAACGCTGTACTGATCATCCGATATTCAACCTTATACGATTCTAAATAAGGTCGAATATCGAATGTTACGTTTGACCCTGTCTAGGTCCGTCAAAGACCGCGTTAGCGCGCTACTGATCATTCGATATTCAACCTAAACTACGTTAAAATAAGGTTGAAAATAAAATGATCCGTTTGACCGTATTCTTGCACAGAAGTAAAGGACGCAAGTCTCAAATCATATTTAGTTTATTATGAGAATAATAATCGGTCTAGGCAATTTTTGTCTTATATGTAACTAATAAATCGTATTTTCTTTCTATGAGTATTCATTTTACATATGTAACTAAAGTTTTTTCCGAGAAAAACGAGAAAAATCTTGAAAAAGGTATCATTTAAAAAAAAAATAAAAGTATCGAGTCAATTTCCATCAATTGTGATTCTGTCTTTAAAATGACTAGAAAAAGGTTTTAAAAAACATATTATGTAAGTTTTACATTGATGAGATATTTGGTTTAGTTACAAACTTAAGGCAAACAATCATAATTTTCGGGAGCTGGACCTTAACCATACTACCGTGTAAAGCTTTTTTCGTCATATCAGACTTCACAGATGATAGTGTCCTTTAGATTAGACCGGCCTTAGCGGAGCAAGGTGGTTGGAGCCGGTCGGTTGCGTTTAGATCACATTACACTCATTCACACTGAGCGCGTTGAAACGACTCGAGTCTTCAAACGCGCTCACTAAATATTGTGTGAAATGCAATAATGAATATTATTGTAATAATACAAGGGCCGATGCACATTGGAGGAAGGCACGGCAAAGTATTTAATTTTTTCGTTAGAATTTTGTACTATAAGGCAAGTGAGAACTGGATAAGTGGGAAAACTCTACAAGTGGAAGTAATTGTCATGTCCCGTCGTTTTAACCCTCCAAAACCTCTATAAGTGAGAAACAGAAACGTCTATAAGAGAAAGTTGTTTTTCCCTCGTAGACCTCTGTAACTGACACTGCTACATATCTGTATCTCCATAAGCGATAAGCATAAGCAGTCAAGCGTTATTTAATATCTGCCATTTATGAATCATTAAAAAATTTCGTGGGACTGTATTGTACTCAATGGGTTTGCATTATTTTTTTATCGTATTCTATTCGATATCGAAGAATTATTTCAAAGAACTTTAAATGCATTGGAGATGCTCCACCAGTTTTTTGAATACTCGACGCTTGTCGATAAAACAATATTTTATAAAAATTATGGAAATTTATAAACTTATAAAATTTATAAATTTACAAAATGTACAAACAGAAACAAAGAAGATATTTCTTTAAGTAGAATAAATACATCAGTGTAAGATATCGAAATTACAAACACATTTGGTGCATTTTTTAAACCTCTGTATAAGAGAGAAAAGCTACTCCCTGTACTCTGTATAATTTAAAACCCGGTTTAATGAAAAACTTCTATAAGCGAAAACGAGATTTTGGTCCCTTGAACTCTTGCTTATCCATGTTCGACTGTAATTCAAATTTCATTGTATTATTCTACTGCGGAATGCCACAGCACGCCGATTCTTGCCCTATTATCCAAAAATCTCATATTTGTGCGTAAATATTGTGAACCGTGATCTGAAATACTAGCTGGAGTCTCAACGGGGCTGTGGAGAACGCAATCAAAATGAGTCTGCAAGTTGGTTTTTCGTTGGTCCGCGTCGAGTTAAAGAATATCGTCATTATCACTGTCGTTTTCTCCCAGTGTAGCATAGCCACCGAATCATTTGGCTTTAGATTTTTTTTAAAGACTAATTAAGTTTTAGTATTTGCAATATGCAGTGCGAAACAATAGAAAGAGCAATATAAAATAGACTTAAAATTCAGAAAAAAAATATTAAAACATATTCTGTACTCTTCTATTTCTATTTCTATTTCAATATTTTTTATAACACTATTAAAACATTGTGTTACATTGTGGGGAACCCAGCGGGAAACTAGCTTTCTTACACACAGCCCATTATGTAATATCGACTGAATTGCAATCATTCCGATACTGATAACAGCCCATGTCGTATGTCACATGACGGTCATCTAATTTAATAGTTCGCACAGCTGCGATGTTTTCAGGCGTGACCGCTGTTCTTGGTCGACCTGCAGAAGAAACAGTGCTGAGCGACACACGACCTCGTCGGAACTCGGCATACCAGCGGTATATTATCGTTTGACTCGGTGCTTCAACATCATAAATCGAAACAAGTTCGCTGGACATTTATCTTGAGATAAGCCGCGACGAAAATTGTGATAAATTATGGCACGGAAATGTTCACGCGTGAGCTCCATTTCTGTTAACGACGTGTCAACTTTTAACCAACATAGTTTGTTTTTAATTAAAAAAAAATAATTGTTTAAATGTCATTAAGATTCTAAGAGGCCGTATTCAAATTCTAAAAAAGATTTTATTGTAACTCAATCCGAAATATTCTATTCCCGAACATTTCAGTGTGCCCCTCGTATGCACAGAAATCGGAAGAATAAGACAATTATTCCGATTTCTGTGGTGTCATGCATGTAATTTATTTAATCTTTCTCTTGTTTCGGAGCGTTAAGTTAAGGGTCAGCTCACACCGGAAAGCGGCGCGACGCGCTCTTTTAAAGATAGCTGTAAAGAATATATATCTTATTTACTGCAACAAAAGGTACACAGTTAATTGATTCATGTGAAGTAACGCGCGGGCAGCGCGCGTGGCCGCTGAATCCACTCGCGTATCATTGAACCTTTTATTTAGTGTAGTAAATATGTATACTCTATTGCTATTTCAAACAGTGCGGTTTCCGGTGCGAGCTATCCCTAAGGGATATCAAGTTCATTTCCCCTAATTTCATTTTGCCCTTGCTTGTTCCTTAACTTTTACTTTATCAATGTCAGACAGCACACTTGCATTCTTGCATCAAGTGAACTGTTAGCAAACTGTGCCGATTAATATACAAAAAAGCGAAAAAATTGGTAGAATTAGATAAATCTTACCCGCATTTCATTTTCTTTGCTATAAAATTACGAATAGCTGTCAAGATTCGATATGAACTATTTGAATTTTTAATGTAAGTTATAACTTACCTTATACTTATTTCTTTATATAAATAAATAGATAATATAATTCTACAATAACAAAAAATATTTAAATTAAATTTGTCACATACCAAGTACAAATGAAAACTGTATATTGTAAGAGTCTTGTCAAACTCCCATTGCAATCGGGCAAGTTAAGACATGGATAATTATTCTTTTGTCATGTTGTAACTCCTCCCATAATAGCTCTTTCGAATTGCTCTACCCTTATCATATTAACTTATTCATTATCAGATAACTACTTACTTATTATTATGTTACTATTAATTTTTTACATATTTTAACTATGTATTTGGTAGGATCATCATACTTATAGTTTTTTTAATGTTTTTTCAAATAAAGTTACTAATATTTGTCTTTTTCAGTATGTACAATGTACATATATATAAATATTATGTTATATATGTATATAATCAATAGAATGAAATATTAATACAAAATATGTTTTTTTTTCTCTTAATAAATATGAATTGAAATCTATGCTAGTTCGTACACGTTATTTAAAGTTACTAGTTCCTTTATGAATTATGGTGGCGTGTTCGGCAATAAGCTACGTACCTAGTATAACAAACGTTTAAGCTTATTGTCGCTTTGTTATTCTAACGTTAGCCGAATTTATAATTCGTAACACTGTAAAAGTAACAAAAACAGAACAAGCCAAAAATAATCGAGACTACTTCAAATATAACATGCAAGATTGTAAACAACAATTATCTATGTTAGGCACTACAAGTAATCTTGATACTTTTTAATATTGTCCCAGATTCCATACATCTTATCAAAAAACCTACATAGGACGCACTATATTATGTTTCCGGAACTGGCCACTTATATATTTAAATAGTATTTACAACATTTGAAAATGTTTTGTTTTTAAATTGTGTAATTTTAATAATTGCGTATTTACATCACTATGGATTTAACTCGTGGAAATTGTCGTATTATGATTTTCTACGATTTTAAGTGTTATTTGACAGTTCAGCAGAGCTTTGACGTTCGGCTTCAAACTGCTTTTGGCGATGAAGCACCATGCGAGACGACCGTTTATAAGCTGTGTTGCTGATTCAAACGCGATCATGTCAATCTCAGTGACGAATTTCGTGATGGTCGCCCGTCTACCGTTTTGAAAAAACGTCGATGCTGTGCGCCGTATGATCGAAACAGACAGGCACGTGACCTACCATGAGATTCCAAACATTTAGGTGTGAAGAAGATGTGCTCTCGGTGGATGGTTGCGTCACTTAGTACAATGCCATGCTTACTAGATTAAGGGGCGCAAATTTGGTTAAAGAAACATGGACATATTTCTACAATCCCAAAACATAGCAACAATCGAGCGTATGGGTCTTTCAAGATAAACCGTAACCAGCCAAAGTAACGCGCGCGTGCAAAGTGCCTCAAAGCAGATGATTGCTTCTTTTTTTTTTTTTTAAATAAAACTGAACACGTGGCTACTGTTGCTTTGAAGAATCATCGTACCGTGAATAGTGATTGGTACACGACCATTTGTTTGTCGAACTCCGTAAAAATAACCGTAAACGCCGTATCATATTGCACCACGCTATTGCCAGTTCTTACACGACCAGACAGACAAACGAATTTTTGAAGGTGAAAAACGTAGAACTTATGAGCCACCTGCGACTTTTTTGTTCCTAAGAATTAAGAACCAGTTACGCGGTCAACGATTTTCATCACGAGAAGAGGCTGTCAAAAAGTATGAAAAAAAATGTTTCCGATGTCACCACGGAGGAGTGACATAAATGTTTTCAAAATTGGTTTATTAGTATGAAAAAGTGCATTTACGCTAACGGAGAATATTTTGAGAAACAATAAATTCATTTTAGGCCATTCATAATATTTTTTCTTATTCATTCCGGAAACTTAATTCGCCCCGCGTATTCTCTTTCATTACTGGAATCAGTATCTAAAGAAAATTCATTTTCTCCCTTATAATTATGAGTGATTTTGAGGTTCGTTTGACATAAATTTATTTTCTTCTGACTGACTAAACACAATATTCTTTTATATTATAAATGGTAAGTAAAAAGAACCAAAATCGTTGCTATAATCTATATACACAATTACACATACATAATGATTTTTATTAAAATCATTAAAGGTCTAGGACAAAATTAATTATAAGTTAACTATTAAGTATTACTTAAGTGTATATAATTGTTGTAATTTTTATATTTTAAAGATGACAAAAAGAAAGTATCCTGAGTTTCTTTCGGGGTTTCTTCTCAGGATCGTCATCTTGGCTTTTTTCCGATACCCTGGTAAATTTAAATGACGATCATAAGAGTTTCTTGGAGAAACCTAATTGATAAATAAATATTTTGATTTGATTTGATATAATTCTTATTAAATTTCTATGTTAAGATCTTTACTTTTTTTAATAAAATAATTATTAAATTTACATGGCTATGCAGTTTGGAATGTTCAGTCTTTTTAGGAAAGACTACTTTGAGGTACCTACTTTATTTATTTTCGTAGTATCCATATCCTATGGCACACTGTTTTGTGGATATGCTGCTAATATATAACTTTAATCAGTGATTTTTTTTATATGTCATTGCATATGTTTTTATAAATTTAATACTAGCTTTTGCTCGCGACTTCGCATATCTTTAGAAATTATTACTCGCTCATAATGTAGCTTTCTATAGGTGAAAGAATTTTTAAAATCGATCCAGTAGTTTTTGAGTTTATTCATTACAAATATGTATACAAAAATACGTACATACATACAAATCTTTTCTCTTTATAAAATTATTATATTATATTAGATTTAAATATTGACTGATAAAGCTGCTTCGAATGGATGGTTAAACATTATTGTACATTTAGTGCTTGCAGCATAAATTAATAGTTGAAAAGAGCACTTGAGATTTCTTGCCGAATTCTTTCTCATAGATTCTGCAGTCTGAACAGGCGATAATGGTAAAATTTTCATAGATTCCGAGGGATTTAAATTAGTTCCTCTGCAATATAGAAATTTTTTTTTTACTATTTTTCTAACTTTTATCTTGTGGTCAACGAGAGGTAATACAGTGCTTTATGGGTTTTGCTGAATTAACTTACGAATACACGAACGTAAATGATACATGTTTAAAATTCGTGGATTTTTTTACTTCTCCAAGGAACAGAAAACCACTGTACGATACATAAATACGTCGTGAAAATCGGAAAAGAAAGTGATTTTAATAAGGGTTCGAGTATACATTTTAAGTTTATTTAATTTTGTGTAATGAAAAATTTAACAATAAGTATTAAAATATGACATTATTTTTGCTTCTTGACATTATTAGATTGCCTGACTGGCATATGAATATCTCTATTTTTTTTTCTCAAATTTATATAACATCCAGCATGTAAATGATACCATTTACTTACAATAAAGTATACTGTTACGTAATTATTTAACAATTGGAAATAAAATAAAGTTTCGGTTAGAACCAATGTTCATTTTCCTACCGATTAGAACTGGGACGCCATGTTTTTTAATTTTATTGCAGTGTACCTGTGTCTCGAACGTTCCTAAAATGTTTGAGGACTAAAAACGAGTAATCGTTAAATTGCACTCGGTATGTACCTACTTTCGTTTACAAAAATGATTGGCCCCTCGTACTCGATAGAGTAATCGTGTAATGCATATAAAAATATAAAAAATAAACTACGGAGCGTCCGTATACTTTAATTAAACTGTATTCGAATTTAGAACAAATATGTAAGTGAGACCGTTTGTCTAGTGGATCCGGAAGCTTGCTCGCAGCGTTTACATCGAGTAAACCGTTGACATGCACCGCTTGTTACAGAGTGCCGACAAGCAACTTCACAGTGACCGATGTGCGCATGTGCGTCGGCTCGCGGCGTCTCCTCGACGTGATGGATGTCAACACACAAAAAAACATTGAGATGACTATGAAGGTTTGTATGCACTTATCAGTCTCTTCTTAATAGCCATATCACATTTTAATGAAATACTAATAGGTATAAACTTATTGTCGAATTAGACATTTTTTTAATTTGTAGATTTTAGTTATACTTTATATTATTTCATTTCAGCTAATTTTCATAGAAACAAGTATGATTACTAAATTCGAGTTCTTATCAAATATAAATGTACATATAAATGTTATTGAAAATCTAGGATCAATAATCTTTGCGCAAACACTGTTGCTTCCTGTGAAATGGTCATTTTTTATTTTATCTCTATATAACCTCAATTTATTTATAAGTTGACATAAAAAATATTGAGCAAAAACAATTTTAATGTGCACTTTTTATTCAGACACCACTGTTGCATATTAAATAGAAACGTTTTTAGCTAACGTGATTTAATAAAATTTTCTTCAGTAACGATGCCTGTATTATGACTAGATATATAATTAATATAATTTGACCTACTTAGACTTGCTTCAATTTAATATTTTTAATCTACATAATATAAATTAATAAATAATGTATATCTATCTGGATTAAGTTGGAATTAAAACACATAAATACAAAATTTCAATCGAATGTCTACAGTATAGAAATAATTAATATTTCATATCAATAATTCGTATTCAATTAAACATTTTCTTATTTGTAATAGTATGTACCTACTTGGCAATAAAAGTGACTTGTTTGATTGTTATATCTCATTTTTTATTTAAGAGATTGTTTTACTTCATTTTACAGTAAAATACACTCAATGATTGCAAGTAAAACACTGAGTAAGTCTGACGATTCTCGAAAATATAAAAAAAAAATTAGTTTCCTTGTATAAATAACTCTGTAGGAAATCAAAGTTTTCAATTTTTAGTGTAAATAAAGCTCCAATAAAAGCGAACGCCTTTTGCTAGTAGAACTGAAACAATTTATAATCAAAAATTTCTTTAGTACTTCCATCCACTTTTGTATAAAGGCATCGTTCAAAACCAGGCTATTTTTTTAACGTACATTTTGGAGATATTGGTAATAATTTTTTTTTTCTTATTTTCAGTAATTTCCTGTGAATATTTAAGATTTTGTAAATAGGGATAACATTCGAAAATTAAAAACTTCATTGCTATATCAAATTTCAATCGAATCACTACAGTATTAGGAATTGTGTATTTACAATGTGTGACGGAAATTGTATATAAAAACAGGACGCAGTGCGCAATTTGTATTTGCCCAAGATTTCCTTCCTTTACTTTCCTCACGGGGTGCTAATCTAGTTAGAAAAGGGCACTTAGACTCTGAATAGCGGAGGTTACGTTTGTTTTGTTGTAACAGTAAATTTTTGTGTAAGAAAATATGTTTCGCCTAACCTCTAGTAAGTATTTCATAATTATTTTTTATTTTATTTTTTATGTTAAGAACCGCAGACAGGCTGACGGTCCACTTGATGGGAGGTGGCTACCGTCGCCTAAAACACAACCAACGCCATAGCTGCTACAAGTGGGCTGCCGACTACAGTAGGATTAGGTATAAGGGATTGGATAGGAAAATTGGCTCTGGCATCCCTTACTCACTCACCGAAACACAACTGCACACATGCTGTTATTTCATCTTCTGTAAGGGAGTGGCTACTGCCGTTAGACGGGCCGCCCAAATGATTCGGAAACGCAGTGTGCCCCGCCACTACTTTCCAGATCCAGACCAGAGTCAAATTTAAAAAGTTCATTTCCAAAGTTTACCCCGCCGGGAATCGAACCCGGGAAACCTAGAACAGAGCGTTAAGGCAAGTATACCACTCATCCAACGGGCTCGTCAAATATCTACGAAAAGAGGTTGTTATTTCATTCTGTAGTAGCTAGTTATTAAACACGTTTATTTTGTAGATTGTTTTCTTTGCTAACCACGTAAAAAGATTATTATTATTTAATTCGTACAGGGGTGTGTTCCAGCACTCCTTCAGCCAAGGTTAATTTTGCTCTAACCGCGGATACACGCCATTCCAGCACTCTATTCGAGCATAATTTGATCTGGACAACATTTGATCATATCCATTCCGGGCGACCTGTCAGAGCTAATTATGTTCTTCCTGCCGGAACGTATATGATCAAATGACAGTAGAACAAAATTAGCCTTGGCCGAAGGAGTGCTGGAACCTGGAATACATCCTGACTACTTGATTCGCCTCATTATACCCCTATTTGTTGCTTATGTCATCCGTTACTTATTGCCCATCACTAGTTAAACGTCAAATGTGCATTCTTAAACAGCGCCCGAACTATATCACAGTCTAAAGTCTAACCATACTTACGTCATACAGTCGGGCAACGCTCAATGTTCGAGCCTGCAAACTGAAGCGAGTTCGCCGAACGTTGCTCCACGCAATTACATTCGTTGCCTGACTGTATGACAGTAAGTATGGTTAGACTGTGACTATATTATGTGTATTACCTCTCCAAAATCATGGACTCATATCAAGTGGGTGTGCTCTTGTGTTTCGGTGAGTGAGTAAGGGATGCTAGAGTCCATTTCCCTATCCTCTAGTAATCCCTTATTTTAATCCTGTTATGATCGGCAGCGCACTTGCAGCTCCCGGGGCGTTTTTTGTGTTATAGACGGTAACCACCTACCATTAAGTGGACCTTACAGTCACAAGTCCCTAAATTAGCTTAATCTGAAGTTTTCTTGTAGGTCATATTTTCAAATAAATATACTATTGTAGTATAAATATAGAATATCAACCCTTGTGATCAATACCAAGATTCTTGGAACTCGTAAACACGCATTAAGATAATAATAGGTTGGGGAAAAAGTTTCTTCGCATTTTATATGAAAACTCATATCAAGCGATTTTTTTTTTCAAAGCTAATACATTAATACACAAAACGTTTAATTACAGTATTTATGTGTCATTTTGTTCGATGACTTTTTGCCATCTTGTAGGTTTGACATGATCCCATTGCTGTAGAAATTTTGGAACTTCTGATCAAATAAACGCGTTTTGGCAGTCCTCTCTTGATATTAACCTGACACTGCCTAAAGAATTCTGAAGAGACCGAAACTGGTGGAAATCTGAAGATGCAAGATCAGGGCTATATGGTAGTAGCATTAACACCTCCCAGCCGAACTCTCTTAACTTTTTGCTGAGTGGTTAAAGGTATGTGTCTAGCGTTGTCGTGATGAAAAACCACACTATTTCTATTGATCAATTCCGGCCGCTTTTTCTCAACTTCTTGCTTTAAACTCATCAATTGGCAGTAGAGATCCGAATCGAAGGATCTGGCCGGCGGCGGGGCGGTAAAAGCTCATAATGAACAGTGTCCTTCCAATCCCACCTTACACACAGCATCACCTTATTGCGAGTTAACCCGGGTTTTGGTACAGTCTGTGTAAACTGACCGACCTTTGACCACGATCTTTTTCGCACGTTCTTGTCGTACGTGATTCACTTTTCATCACCAGTTATCAATCTCTTCCAAATCGGTTCGGTTTTATTCTGTGTCAATAAAGAATCGCAAATGAGTACACGATTCATAAGGTTTCTTTCAGCGAGCTCGTGTGGCACCCAAATATCGAGCTTTTTTGTGTACCCAGCTTTTTTCAAATCCGACAAAACTGTTTTGTGGTTAATTCCCAGTTCTTTAGCTATGTCTTAACTAATATGTCCATCTTACTCCGATCCAGAGCGAGGTGCATCTTTGACATCAAAATTTCCGGATCGAAAACGCTTAAGGGGGAGACAAACCCTAAATACTAAAAATATCCATTGTTTAATGAAGATGTTACAAGAAATGGACAAGACAATTGCTTTGAAAAAAAAAATATTATACTTAAACATGTGAAGAACCAATTGTATTAATTAGAATTTTCGTTAAAGTAATAGAAACTCCACAAAAAAAGTTAGAACACAAGAAGAATTTGACTTTTATTGAAAATTCTCTCGAAAACGGCTTATTGCACGCATATGAATCCTGTACCTATTAATAAGTTAATATCAGATTAAAAAATTGTATTAATAAAATTTTTTATTTTGTGTATTGTTCTATTGGTAAAAACAAAAAAACACCATTTCTAGGCCCGTTGAATTGGATCCGCCGCCAGCGATTTCTATAGTAAATGTCATTTGCCTCAGTGAAGCCCTTAAACCAACTTTGTGCTCTTCTTACTGACACTGCATTAGGTCCATAAACGTCACAAATTTTTTCGCAACTTGAGTGCATTTTTTTCCTTTTTTGTAATAAAATTTTAAAATGTATTGAATTTCTCCATTGATTCACTCGTTTTTATAGAATGCAAAACAAATGATAAATAGCTGGAAACAACATTTTACTAATTTTTTTCTTTCTTTGAACCTTTTTATTGTTACCAAAACCAGTCAGATACAAATAATACAGCCAAAGATATTTTGTTACAAGTTTATGCATACTAAATGCGAAAAGACTTTCCTCGACCTAATATAAACATTTGATTTCTGGGATTTCCATTAATTTTATTGAAGTGTGTGTCCATATTTAAGTTTGTCAATATGTTTGTTCAATACAGGATTGGCAGCGATACTACGACGATCCTAATAAAGAGCGCTTATTGAACGTGATATCGCTTGAATTTTCTCACACGCGTCTAGAGAACTACGTGCAAGCGCCGCGTATAGTCAGAATGATTGATTGGGTGGAGGCAGTTTGGCCAAGACATTTAAAAGATCAGCAGGTAAATGTCTTCAAACTTATTGCTTAACCCATTGTATAGGAAATTTTATTAACATATAGCTTGATACCGTTTATTTTTCGGAAAAGAAATCTCAGTGAGGGCGGTTACGTACCGGGAGACGTTACGCTTGTTGGTCGACCCCTTCAATACGTAGGAACTCTACTCGATTCCCCACATTTTGTCCTTAGGGTCTCAGGCCATAACGAATGTCTCATTTACATGTTTATAGGATTCGTCTAATGAATTGTGTAATAAAGAGGTCAGTAATAAAGATTTGAGTCAAAAATATTAGTAGGTATCTAAGATGCCTTTCTCTGTTAAATATTTGCGTTTAATTTTATGTAAACTTTACAACAGTATATCACACTGAATATTATTTATTCGAAGGTTTTCTTTTTTAGAACACAACGGTATATTATATGTATGGTGTGTTCCTATATCTTTAGAGCAAAAGTGCACATCTAAACCATACTTAAAATTGAAAAACTCTCTTCTATTAGTACTAACGACGATAGCGATATTACTAGTTAAATTCGCTTAGATAATTAAATAAATGTTGTTGATGTTTTGCAGACTGAATCTACAAACGCTTTAGACGACATGATGTATCCGAAGGTGCAAAAATATTGTTTAATGTCAGTCAAAGGCTGCTACACAGACTTTCACATTGATTTTGGCGGTACTTCTGTGTGGTATCACATTTTACGAGGTAAGAGCAATTGAGACGACATTTTAAGGCATTGTTTTTATGTAAAGGTCGGCAGGAAGGCTGACGGTTCACTTATTGTATGTGACTACCGTCGTCTTTTAACACAAGCAACGCCATAGGAGCTGCAAATGTAATGCCAGAGCCAGAAATGGGCTCTGACATCCTTTACTCAACAAACTTGCAGTTATATTCATGGTGGTACTCTGTAAGGGATTGGTTACTGCTCCCACGGGCTGCCCAATTTATGAATATGGACCTCAGTGTGCTCCGCTCCTACTAAAGGACAATGTTCAATTTCGCCTCCGTTGGTCCCAGAATAACGACTATTTTCAAAAAACATGTTTGAATATCTTAAAGCACCCTGTGTAGTTCGTTTGTTATATAAGAGAGCAAAATCAGATTTGAAAACAAAAAGTTTCTGTGTATGTCTATTTTATAATTATTTTTTAATACAGTTGCTCAAAAAGTGGCGTATTGCAGGGACGTATAGCGTTCGGGATGTGGACTATTACATACTCGTGCTTTTTTTTACCTTTCCCGAACTCGTGCGTTCTCTTTCCCAACTGTCAAAATAATGTCTATTAAAAAGAAAAACCAACCATGAAGTTTTTACTAAAAAAAATTCATAGAAGTTTTTATGATTCATGCAAATACGTATATTTCTAAAAAGAAGCTACTAATTTGTTTCAATATCAGATTTAATGATTTGATTGAATGAGTTAGGTTAGGTTTCATTTCATTTCATATCAATAAAAAAATTCTACTGAAGACTTGGCTGTATGGGCATAGTTTCCTTTGCCTACCAGAATGGGTGAAGAAAAAAATCTCTGCTTATATTCTACGGTTGGCGCCATTTTCCAGAAATTTTCTTTGCGAGTTTAGTTGTTTGTTTTATTAAATTGCGTCATTTTTTCGCAACTGTATTAAAAATAGTCGTTCAGTACACGTGCGGAACCGTCATTGCAACTTGTTCCGACTGTTAACCCTCGCCTTCGGCTGCGCCTCGGCTCGGGTAGACATTTGTCGGAACTCTTTGCAATGACAGCCTTTCCGCACTTGTAATGAAATATACTATTGTTTACGTTTCGTAATACGTTTGACGTTTGGCTTTTGCAATATGGCAGCGACAAGTGAAAGGATAACCAGATATATAAAATCAATTTTTCCTTAAAGACCGCACATTCTCTGTATGTACCATCGTTTTCCTGTAAAATATAGGTACGTACTATTTTAAAACCAGCAGTGTCACTTTTGAAATTATTTAATTGCTCCTTCTATTTTTAACAGGCGCTATTTTTTTGACTTTGTTTTTTAAAAATATCTTAAGAATCGTTCGGTATTTCGAATCTGTTCCTATTTGGTCAAAAAGGTTTTATAATTACGAAATACCTTTACTGGGCATTCTCCTTTGTTTATTATTTACTAAATTTTGTCATGTCAGTTTTGGTACTGAGAATTATTTATTAAGGAATATGTATCTTCTATAGAAATAAAAATTAATTGCCACATGTATGACGGAGCACCCTCGAGAACGGCACGATACATTTTATTCAAGGCAAGGTTTATACAATATAAAAATTTTTTTTGCAAAATCTGTCGGAAAATGTATAATTGGATGGTATTTTTATATGAAATTGACAGGGCAGTAACTGTCAGGTCAGCTTTTTTATATATATTTATTAAAAATAGTAAAGTAACATAGAAGTTAAAAGGTTCCACACCATCGATAAGAAAAACTCACTGCTTTGTTTTCCTATTCCGCTCGTTCAAATATAAAGCCAATTTAACAAAAAAAGTATATGTGGTACATAACTTTTTGGTCTATATTTCTGACGAGTTATTTTTCTTTTAAGTATAATGGTTTACGAGACAATAAATAAAATGTGAATGTCTTGCTTTATTACAAGAAACTATTCAACTTGGTTGTTCATATCAAATGATACGAGTTTCATTTACACTAACACTAACAAGTTTTCATTTTATTCAATAGTTTCAGAAAAACAAAGGTTTTTGATCATTTTCGAGTAGCGGTTGCCTAGCGGCGGTCGGGTGTAAAGAGCCCAGAAAAAGTTAAGATAATGATTACCTCATTCAACCATTTAAAGAATTTATTGTAATTTATTTTCAGGTGCAAAGGTATTCTGGCTGATACCGCCAACCGAGAAGAATCTACAACTGTACGAGAAATGGGTACTCTCTGGCAAACAGTCTGACGTATTTTTCGGGGACACGGTCGAAAAATGTATCAGAGTACATGTGAGTATTAGAATATTCTCTCTTAAATATAGACGAATAGTAATTCCAATAATATAAGAATTCTTTTGAGAATATTAATGTTTATTTTGTAACAACTAACGTCAATCATATATCTTTCAACCTCAGCGCTACAACCGATTTATTAAAAATCGATAATAGATGGCGGCAGACTAAATTTTGGTTACTATTTTGAGTTTATAAAAACATCGAACAACATTCTCAATATAGATATTTTATACGATGTGTATGAACAATGAGTTGATCAAAAAAATGCATGAGATTTGGCTAAGTAAAAATTGTGATAGCTATCTGCTATTAGCATTTGCCATACAGAATAAATGCATCGGAATTCATAGTAATTTACTGGGCTCAACCAATTCTTCACCTAATGTCGAATAGTTTTAAAGTGTTTTTTTCTGTGATTTGTAGCTTCAAGCCGGTCACACGTTCTTCATACCGACCGGTTGGATACACGCGGTATACACACCGAGCGATTCCCTCGTTTTCGGTGGCAACTTCCTACATCAGTTTGGTATTGAGAAACAGCTCAAGATTGCACAAGTCGAAGACGTTACTAAGGTGAATTGTTGTTTTTTATTACATGTGGTTTGAAAATATTCAACATATACGCTAAAAGTTGATTTGTCAAAAATCAACTTTGAAGATTTTAAATTGGCTTAGAAATAGTTATTTGATTTATGAAAATTATCAATCTACTTAAGTTAACATTGTCGTTTGTAAATTAATAAAATTGCAAATTGTGACTAAGGCTGCGGTTACGTAAGGAGCGGAGTGGGCACGAGACACACTCGCCAGACACGATGTCTCCCGCTGCCCCGCTGCGCCATGTTCGAAACCACCAAGCTTAAGTCCATACATTTGTTTGATCGCTGTCGCCCGTTTCGCCCCGTTCCGCTAGTTTCGTAATTGCAGCCTAAGGCTCACTAATTATTATGTAGCTTTAAGTTAACATAAAGCTCAAACATAAAGCGGTGCCCTTCGAATGGTTCTTGGCTATGTCATCACTAACGAGGCTAACATCATCTATCTGCTGACTCAATCCTTATAGTCTTACTGCCAGTTACAACAAGTACTATATAAAGTAAGGTTATATATAGTACCTGTTTTACGAGCAAAGAAAATCAAGCGCGCTAGAAAGTATTCGATATATTCTACGGTATTAATTCATAAATAATTTTTATGTCTTTTAAAAAGCGTGTCTTGTGTGTAAGTTATAATGGTTCCCAGAGACTTTAACGAAATAAGTTTAATTTTAGAGTAATAATTGAGCTATGTTTTGAAACTCTTTGGGGCTTCATATGTTTTAGCAAAATTTTCGGTTGTAATGTTGCAGGTGCCGCAGAAGTTCCGCTACCCGTTCTTCACGGAGATGTTGTGGTACGTGCTGGACCGGTATGTGTCTGCGTTGTTGGGCCGATCGCACCTCAGCCCAGAGGGACAAACTACACCGCCTGTCGCCCCCAAGGAACACGTGCATCTCACGCAGATCGAGTTGCACGGTCTCAAGGTATATTGTAATCTTTTAGCTAAAATGAGGAGTTATTTTGATGAGCCAAAGGCCAAAATTGATTGAGGCGCTTGCCTTAACGTTTGCCTCTGTCTTAGGGGTCCCGGATTCGATTCCCGGTAGGGCCAACTTTGGAAATGCACTTCAAAGTTGACTTTGGTTTGAATCTGGAAAGTAGTGGCAGGGCACAATGAATTTCGCTGTCATTTGGGCAGCCCGACTGTCGGTAGTAACCACCTTACAGAAGGCCACCGTGAAATAACAGCATCTGTGCTGTTGTGTTTCGGTCAGTGAGTAAGGAATGCCAGAGCCCATTGCCCTAAATAGCTCTTCGTAATCCCTTATCCTACTATGGTCGGTAGCACACTTGCAGTGCCTGTGGCACTTACCTTTGGCAACGTCACAGGTACCGTTAGCCACCTACCATCAAGTAGACTTATGTTTAGACCTAAGCGTGGTACGCGTAATATTTTATACATATTATAAAAATTGCTGATTTCGCAACTTTGTACGCGCGGTATTCGGTATAGCGCGTAACTTTTTTGTTTTTAAACCAATTGGAATGAAACAAACACTAAATTAATAGAAATGAATTAATAGTTTAATATTTATATTATTAATTAGAAATTGATAGCTTAGGGAAATGAACAGATCCCATTTTATATGAACAGATCCCAGATAGGGGATTGGGAAGGCCAATCCCCTATCCTTAATCCTACTGTAGTCAGCAGTGCACTTGCAGCACCTGTGGCGTTGCTGTAGCCACCTATCATCAAGTGGACCGTCAGCCTGTCTGCCGACTTTAACATTAAAAAAAAAAACGAAATCTTACGGGAAGCTTACTACAATAAATCACTGAAAACTGCATTCAAATTTTGAAAACTGCATTCATTGTGTGTCTGAGATAGCGTGCACAAATGCACTGACAAGCAGACAAAAATTATAAAAACATTTTTTTGACCTCGGTAACATAAGTACTACGTGTACAAATTGCTTTTGTGAAAAAATATTTAATGTTCAGACGATTTTATATATTATAAATTCAAAAATACATATTGTTTTTTAATACAGTTGCTCAAAAAGTGGCGTATTGCAGGGACGTATAGCGTTCGGGATGTGGGCTATTACATACTCGTGCTTTTTTTTTACCTTTCCCGAACTCGTGCGTTCTCTTTCCCAACTGTCAAAATAATGCTATTAAAAAGAAAAACCAACCATGAAGTTTTTACTAAAAAAAAATCATAGAAGTTTTTATGATTCATGCAAATACGTATATTTCTAAAAAGAAGCTACTAATTTGTTTCAATATCAGATTTAATGATTTGATTGAATGAGTTAGGTTAGGTTTCATTTCATTTCATATCAATAAAAAAATTCTACTGAAGACTTGGCTGTATGGGCATAGTTTCCTTTGCCTACCAGAATGGGTGAAGAAAAAAAAATCTCTGCTTATATTCTACGGTTGGCGCCATTTTCCAGAAATTTTCTTTGCGAGTTTAATTGTTTGTTGCACATTAGTTAGTTGAGTTTATTGTGTTTTTATTATTTTATTAAATTGCTTCATTTTTTCGCAACTGTATTAAAAATAGTCGTTCAGTACACGTGCGGAACCATCATTGTCGGAACTCTTTGCAATGACAGCCTTTCCGCACTTGTAATGAAATATACTATTATTACGTACAACGTGTACATATTGTTTTTTTTTTTAGATTTAATATCTGTAATTTTTGAAAAATATTACAGAGACGGATCGTTTACGATTTTTTTATATGTATTGATATGATATGATCACTATCCGCCTGTGTTTGTTTCTCCGCTAACTTCTTCTAAATCACCCTACGTACTTTTGATACAGTTTTCACTAATAGAAAGAGTGATAAACGAGGAAAGATTTTGATGAAACTTGCAGAAAAAAATGCATCCGTGCGAAGCCGAGGTCGGGTCACTATTTTTTTTTATAACATGTAAAAAAGGTGTCACTTGTATGTATTATCAATAAAGCTTCAGCGATAATATTGTAATAACTGAAATATATTTTCAGGAGATAGTAATGTATCTACACCAGCTGCCTGCGGCGCGAAAGTCCGTACCAGAGTTGCTCACGGATCCAATAGCGCTGGTGCGAGACGTCCGCACCTTGGTCGAACAGCACCGTCATGACAAACAGCACCTCGCAGTCACTGGCGTGCCCGTTCTCAAAGGTAATAATATTTGCCCAACAAATAAAACCTAAAACTGTGAACATGTTGGTGTAATTTTAACCAAAGTTTAAAAATTTATCATTAACAAAATATTTTATTTAGGTACTCTAGCTAATAATTTCGAAGCTGAAATTTTTTAATCCGAGGGTTATTAAGTTTATTTCTATCGAATCGTAACAATGAATTTCATAGGAGAATTAAAGCCATAAACATAGCTTCTAACAACACAGTTGACGTCAGTTCTGAGGTGACACATCATGTGCAGTTTTTAAAACAACCCTTAGATAAAATAAAAGTATAGATAGAGCCTTGTGGACGAGAGAGTAAAGCCGGTAACTATATCTGCGCGTGGAGCTTGAATATTTACTATTCAAAATGTCCAATTGCTTAGTAAAAGAGTGTAAAAACCGGTATTAAATAAGTAAATTTGGAAACCAATATTTTCAATAAAAATAAATAAAAATTAAAGTAATATTATTTTGTACTCTGAATTATTATGGCGGCCTACGCACACATGTTTATAAAACCGGCTTCACTCTATGTTGTTTTCAAAATTCTGTCTGTTATTTGGTCTGAGCCTTGGACTTAGTTTTTGGCACAAATGTAGCTCTTTAAATATTTTAAACGCTTTCTGAAACTTGTCCAATTCCCTATTATTTGTGCCACTGGACAGGCCAGGCCATATGTTTATTCCACTTGATGTTGCGTTAGTAGTGTGTTCGTCAGGCAGGTTGACGTTCCGTTGAAGGTGCTACCGTCGCCTACAAAACAAGCAATGCCACAGATGCTGGTGCAAGAAAGGGGTAGGAAATTGGGCTCTGGCGTCCCTTACTCGGTCACTGAAACACAACAACACACATTCTGTTATTTCACCGTGGTCTTTTGTAAGGGCGTGGTTACTGCCGCCAGACAGGCTGTACGAATTACCGCGAAACGTAGTGTGCCCTGCCAGACCAGAGGCAACTAGAAAAGTTCGTTTTTAAAGACAGTATCCCTGAGATGGAGCGTTATGGATGATTCATATTACACCATACCTCCACCGGGCCGTGAGCTCGCTGTGTTTTTCTTAGCGGCTGGGGTACGGCCGCGGCACAGACACGGCCCGGTGAAGTATGAATTGGTTCATACAAAAGCATACTATCTTGAGAGGGCTCCGGCCGTGGCACGGTTCGGTGTAATATGAATGCACCTTTAAAGCGACCTTAACCACTCATCGAAAGAGCTCGTCAATTATGATTTAATGATTATGACAGGTCCCGACGAGGTGGTATCAGGTGAGCGAAGACAATCAAGTGGGCGTGGCGGTCGCGGCGGTCATCGAGGCGGTCCAGCACGCCCGAGGCCTGAACATGCCAATAACGCGCCCCGTCGGAGGCGAACCAGGTAACGTACAATACTCATTCTCCGGATCATTACCAGCGGCCCGCCCCGGCTTCTTACCTGTTTGTCGCTCTTTCCATTAGTAACCGTAACGAAATCCATGGCTGTGCTGTGCTAATAACTACTTTGAAATATATAAATTGTAACTTGTTTTTGATGACTTTGCGGCGCATTCTTCATGCCTATGATGGTCCTTCCGAAGCGCTGGTAGTCTCATGACATGTAAAAGAGCCCCCTGCGGCCTATTTGCAGAATAAACTTTTGAATTTTGATTTGAGTGGTTTAGAAGAAGTAAGCGGAGAAAAGGATTGTTGAGAAAGGCTATGTATAATATTATTATTTACTAAATAATAAATATTATTTTTTTAGGTGTAAGAGCGATACGTAAGTGAACATACTCATTGTTGATAACATATTTACTTGCTTGATTGCAGATGCAAGAAGTGCGAGGCTTGCCAACGCACGGACTGCGGCGAGTGCGTGTTCTGCCACGACATGGTCAAATTTGGCGGTCTCGGTCGGGCCAAACAGACGTGCATTATGAGGCAGTGTCTACAGGTGAAACTTGCTTCATACTAAACTAGTCATATAATAAAGAGCACTAAGGTGTCATGGCAATAATCTGTATTATGATAAGATTTTTTTTAAATAAACAGAGCGTTATAAAATTAAAAAAATAATAATAGTGACATCTAACTATTGTGTGCAAAGTAACTCTTCTTGAGTATAATTTTTAAAAGTGACAGAGCAGACTGCTTATTGCAGTTAAAAACCGGGCGACCTGCCGAGCAATAACCACTTTACAGAAGACTACCGTGAAATGTGCTGGTCGTGAACTTTAGCACTTTTGCTGTCAAGTCAGCATGTTGAATGAGTAAAGGATGCCATAATATCCTTCCCTTATCAAAATAGGCAGCGCATTTACATCCGCCCTAGCGTTTCTTGGTGAAACCGAATCTTTTTTTAATTAACCTACATTCAAGTGTATAAAAATGTAACTTCACCTAATGAAAAATAAAGTAACGTCCAAAACAATTACAAACTAAGTTCTGCTTTTATTAAAAAAAAAAAAAAATAGGAATTATACACATAATTTGTGATTCCATTATTAATGAAACTATTGCCTCACAACAGTTAATGTAACATTTTTAATTAATAACTTTAAAAATTTAATTTTTTTTGTATTTAATGTAAATGGCAGAATTTACACACGTTAGATTCCGTGGCGAGAGTGAAGGTTTCAAACAAGCTATTTCAATGTTAACAGACATATTTATGCTATTTAAAACGGATGTTAATAAATTAATCGTTAAATTATAATAATTTTCAGCCTATGTTGCCGGTAACAGCATCGTGTGCCGTATGTCACCTGGACGGATGGATGCAGACTCCAGTTGCACCACAGGCTAAAGGCAACTCTGGTAATGGACATGTTGTATGGGTGACAATTGCTTTCACGCTTATTACTCCCTCCAACTGATAAATGTTTAGATACGAGTAAAAAACAATACCAATGTTTTAAGAACTTCATAAAAAATTTAAGTGTTCTTGAGTTTTTTATTCATATATACATATACAACCTTAAGCCTGCATACAACCTTAATAATATTATAAATGCGAAAGTTTGGATGTTTGTTACTCGGTCACGCAAAAACAGCTGAACGGATTTGGATGAAATTTGGCACGCAGATAGTTTAACCTGGATTATAGGATACTTTTTATCCTGGAAAAATGTTAGGTTATTATGGGATTTTTTACAAAACGATTTACAACGCTTACGATGTCGCGGGCACAGCTAGTAATATTGGAAATGCTAAAGTGAGTTATGTTTGTGAGTTACGCCTTCACGCCTTAATACTACTGAACCTTATCATCATAAAATTTGCATACACGTTGGCAGGAATACAAAAAAGAACATAGGGAATTTTTCATCCTGAAAAAAAAAACTGAAAAAAATGAAAAATAAAAAATCAACGCCTGACAGAAATATACTAGCAATAAAGATTGAATAAATGTATTTAAAACCTAAGAGAAAGGTACGCAAACGAAGTCGTGGGCAAAAGTTGTGAAGTATAAGGGCTTTATTTCTGAACTACGTAATAATAATAAGGCATCACTTGTAACATTAAATTTTTACTGTTTTCAGGGCGTGCAGGTCCATCGTCTCTCCGCGAGTGTTCCGTATGCTACAGTATTGTTCACCCCCAGTGCGTCCCACCCGGTGGCCAGATCAACGAGGACCTGCCCAACTCTTGGGAGTGTCCCACTTGTACGGCCATGGGGCTTAACCATGATTACAAGGTACTTTTTCTTTTTGCGAATTTTGTCGAGAACGTACCGATATAATGTTTCCTAACCATTTGTTTTGGTTAGGAAACATTCCTAACCTTGTTTCCTAACCATGTTCCGCAAACCATTTGTCGAGTTTACCTGTAATAAATTTAAATATTTGCCATTTTGACGTTGTTTGCTTACAATAGGGAATATGCGTCTAATTCAAAAAAGGCTTAAATATATTTTTTTATCAACATTTTTACTTTAGAATTATGTCTATGTAAATATTTTTTAATATTATTTCTTTTTCGTTAAGAAAATAATTATTAAAAAGTGCTTAAAAATGTGGGAAATTCAAAATACTTGAAACGGTCAGATCGAATGTGACGTCAACGTCTATGAAATGTCAACAAGCGTGTAGATGTTTGTGATTTTTAACATTTGATTGTATTGTAGACTTTGACGTCACGACAAGCGCGCCAAAAGGGCGGGTGTTTAAAGTGCCCGTAGCTGTTAGTTAATTTTAACTTTTTTTTTGTTACCAAATTTCTGTTTTTTGGCGCTGAATATTTTTTTA
Source organism: Bembecia ichneumoniformis (assembly GCA_910589475.2). Lineage (NCBI taxonomy): Eukaryota > Metazoa > Arthropoda > Insecta > Lepidoptera > Sesiidae > Bembecia > Bembecia ichneumoniformis. The sequence goes on from OU342540.1 coordinate 10,096,091, forward strand.
CGGTTATATAACGATATAACCTATCGTATGAAAATATAAAAAAAAAATGTGCATATTCCCTATTATTTAAACGTATTATATGCTATAGGTTATTAAATTAGAAAAAATGTGTTTGGTATAATTAGTATTGTACATTTCTATCTTGCGAGATACATGCATGTTAGAAAGGAACGCTCAGCATCTGTCATGCAACAAGGAAATCAATCCTCGATACAAATCAATAGAAGGAATGTTTTTTATCATTTTCAGCCTCGCCATTTCCGCGCACGTCAAAAGTCATCCGATCTCCGCCGCATGAGTGCCGGCTCAGATGTCAGTCAACTAAGTCAGGTACATTACACTATTGACTATGTTATCACAGACTTACAACGACTGTTCTTGGATATTATTACATTGAATTACATCTAATACTTTCACTCTCTTACCAATACAAGAAAATATTCTTATAAGATTTCAATCATTTTTTGAAAATACAGAATGTACATTGGCTTTGGTAAGAAAAACCTAATCAATGTAAATATTATTACAGAGAAAAAGCATATTTGCAAGTTTATTTATACATATTTGAAGGGTAATCTCCAGAACCATTTCGTCATCTTGGCTATTTCCGAAACTCTGGTTTTAAATTTAACTGGTAAATTTAAATGACGAGCATAAGAGTTTCTTGGAGAAACCTAATTGATAAATAAATATTTTGATTTTGATCTATTCGAAAATTTCTTTCACTATTTTTTTAAATTACTTATTACTAACTTATTAACTAATACAATAAATAAAAATCATAAAAATAATACAGACCTCGTCAAAATACAATAAATGGAGACAATTTTGCATTTCAATTTATCAAATTTATTTTGAATAGTACATTATTATTCCATAATTATCAAAAATATTACCTGTTTTCCTTTATACATTTCTGCTTGCACCATACTTTAAGGTTTAAAACACTAAACGAATAGCATCCATATTACATTAAATAGCAAATACAAAAATATATAGGATGAAAATACAACAGCAAGTTATTACACGTTACAAAATTATTAAAAATAAAATACTTAAATGTATTATTAACCCATTAATAGGTGAAATATTTTAAGCTCTTCCTATTTTTCTTATAGTTTCCATATAAAAAATAAGTTGTATTTTGCGTTTACAGAACAAATTGCCTCCACCGCCACCGCCCCAAATAAAAACTGAAATGAATTCAGACAATGAAAGCAAGAGTGAGTTAGCCCCGCACATCAAGAGTGATCATGGTAAGTTTTTCACTTGCGAAATGAATAGTGCTAGTGGTCGAAATTACATCGTCGATATACATATTACTTACGTAGTGTCAAACACGCAGTAGTGTGTGTAATGTTTATTTAATGTATTTCTAATGTCCATTATATGAAAACATTAGCTTTCTCCACTCCTTCTCCATATAAACTTTTAAGTGTACCAAATTTTACACTCTGTCGGCGCAATTTTCTTAAAAAGGGATACAAAATATTCGTTTCACGTATATTAATATATAGCTGGTGCCCGCAACCTCGTCCCCTTTGAAAAATAAAACATAAATCACAAAATATATGAGCAATATAACGCCTGACTTATTAATTGCTGTTATACTTATGCCAGGCGTTGGATTTCTATTTGTAGAGATCCCTTGGGAACTTCACTTTTTTCTGGATGAAAGGTAGCTTATGTCCTTCTATGTATCCCTGAAATCGTGTATGCAAAATTCCATGATGATCGGTTGATTAGTTAAAGCGTAAGCGACAGCGACAAAGTTACTTTCATATATCTTAAAATAATAGCAATAGAGGTATAATGTAGAAAGCTTTATATTTTGTTAATAGGCAGGCTGCATAAAATGAAAAGATGACTGATGACTTTTTGCCCTGTATATTCAAAAGAATATTTATATAAAAAAAAAAGAAACACAGTGTACTTTTTTGTGGATTAACTTTTTTTAATTGCTGATAATAATTGCTAATAACAATTTCTATTATAGAAATAAAACGGGAGGATGAGGAAGGAGGTGAAGGCGTTGCTCGGGCCGAGGGTGGCGAATGGGAGCCGGCTGTAAAGAAGCGACGTCCGAGCGACGAGCAAGAGGCGCCCAAGAAACAAGCGCTCAGGGCGCATCTAGCGTTACAGCTCACGCATCACTCTAACAAGGTAACGTTTTATCGTCACTACCAGCCAGGTCACATCTCAACGGATCAGAGATTCACCAAACTAGCCACACAACATGTTTATTGAAACAACACACAACCACGCAATTTATGCCTAGAGAGCGCTTACGATAATTAACTGCTACATTATAACAAGCGCTGAGAGGTTCTGCAGCTCGTCATACGCTAACTTCGTTGTCTACTCCTCGGAACCAAAGCAGTCCCTGTTGCAAGGTGAATCGGAAACGAATCATACAAGAGCGAGCCACTACGACGACAAAAGAACTCTTTACGTTTTATTGAGGTTCCTCTGGGATGTTAAATCCAACTCTTCGGAGGAAATATTTGCCTAAATGCCCTCAACTGATGAATTGTTTATTGCAAACTTTTTTCTTAATCTCTCTTCCCGCTTCTTTCTTCCTAGATTGTTTTGTTTAGCGTCATCGATATCGCGCGACCTCATCAGTTATTGTTGTCTCTATTGGCTCACACCGCTGTCTATGCGAGCGAGGCTGCAAATTTGCAACATTTTCGTTCTTAATTTACATTTTGTAAAAAAACATCCTATTATTAATAAGTTGAACAGTACACTTTTCCCCTCTAACGTCAGGTTCATCTTGAAGCAACTCTGATATCAAATCACTACACAAACAGGTAGAAATCTTTTTTAGTTTTCTCTGACATAATAATTATAAATTTTTAAGACAGGTCCAATAATTACATAGTTTAAAATGGCGGATATTATTTCGGCTTTAAGTTCAGATTCGCGTTTCGAGACTTCGATATCGATTTTAGAAGCAAGTGCCACGTTCAATTTTAGCTCTACCAAAATTTATTTTCTAAATACATATAATTATGTACAATGCTTGTGATAATAGATGTTGAATGTGTAGGCACTAAAGAAGCCCCTTTATCCGATCCGGCCGGCGCCGCTCGGGGCTGCGGGTGTTGGCGTTGGCTCGCCTTGGCTGGACCGCGAGGCGATGCTTTGTGTGTTCGCGAGGCTCACGCCGCACGAGTTGGCAACGTGTGCGCTCGTCTGCAAGGCTTGGGCTGAATACTCGGTGAGTACACTATGGGCCGGCGCAAATTGGAGGACGGCAGGACAAAGTATTTATTATTATTATTTTTTAAAGTATTAGGTGCCTTAATTGCTTTTAATAAAATTCCACAGCACGCAGACTGTGCCGTATACAATGAAATTTGTTAAGAGGATATGTAAGAAAAAAGTGTTTCTTTGATTGCAATTATCTCAGGATTTGCTTAGCACAGAATTAAAATTTTCTGATATAGGTTATTTGACTACATAATTCAACATTTGTTTAGAGCCAAAACACGATAGCTTAAAATTTTCTCGACAGAAAAAAATTCTAAAGTAACCCCTTTAATTTTAATTTATCACAAATTGTATTTAAACAGTGCCATATTAGACTGATAAAAGTTAGTAAACACAAAGTAAATACAATTCTTTATCATTTGTTTAGACTAAAATATGTTTGTGTGATTTACTTTTTTTTATAATTGATATTTTAACAACGGGCGCTTACGTTATTTGTTTCGAGACGCAAGAGCGCTCTATCTGTTTCTTTTTCGCACGTGGAGAAGCAATAGCGCTTGTAACTGCTTCGTGTTACGCCCAGTTGCTCGTGGCCATAGCCGACGACGGACCTGTGCTTGGCGCTCTTTGCTCCCGATAATAAAGATAAATATTGAAATATATGTGAATAAACTTTATAATAATATTATTAAACTTTATAATTCGTCTTAGGGATAATTTAGTGACTAAAAACATTGAAAGATGGGAAACAAACAAGAATTCCAAAATTATAAGAAAAGAAAGTCGAATTTGAAACGTTTAAAAAAAAATACAAGTAATTTGAGACAAAAGAAAAGGTAAGAACGTTCATTTTTAACAATTTATTACGCTCTATGATTTTTAGTAACAGAATTTGTATCTTTGTTTTGTATGTATTAGAATCACATTTCCCAATATGTGCACCAGATAGCAGCATGAAAGTACTTGGATTTTTATATATGATTTTTTTATTGGTTTTATCACCGAGATTAGAAATCGAATTGCTAACAACATATAATATAAACAAATAAATAAAATTTAACTATCTCTTTGTAATGTCAATATAATAGCTTTTTTTTTAATGCACATACTTATAACAATAATATATTTTTATTTGTTTATCTTTAGATAAGTAAGCGCTTACACATGATAATTTATTCTTTTTTGTAACATTTTTTTACCCATTGCAGATTACTACGCGAAAATAAAATATGTAATATCAATGCCACGAGCGCAAGGTTCAAGCGAACAAAATCAAGTGGAGTCGCCATTACCTGAGAAACTTCATTCTTTTTCGCCAACATTAGAAAATAATAAAAGGTAAACCGAATTTTATAACGATGAATTCAAACATGTAAACCGTGATAATAATGCAAGGGAATAGACAAACTGTATTACAATTCGAAATATTTTTTCTTCTTGAATTGAATCAATCAGCTAATACTTTTTTAGTATTAATTAATTAATTGATTAATTAATATACCATAAAACCGAATTACCACTACTTATCATTGACATTTTTGTTCTGATTGAGGATGTTGACCTGGTAAAAAGTCGGCGACGGGATCTCGGAAACTATCAACCCGAGAAGGACCCGGTTTTGCGGAATGTCATAGAGGGTCATCGGGGGTGACCACATCGCGACCCCCCCCCTCTCCCCCCATACGTTTTTTTTACGCTCCATACAACCGTCCGGATTTTCGAATCCCCGCAGCTCCGAAACGGTGAGAGTTATGGCGGCGGTTACTTTGGCGGATGACCAACGCCCGTGGAAGTCCGTCGTCCGGGACTGTCGCCCTCCCCCCACCTCCTCCCCTTCGGACCCCCTCCGTACAAAATCGCACTCTGTTAGGGATCTTTCGCCGCTGGAGGAGGGCGGCAAAGGTCATCGGAGGGTTGCGAAAGTACGAAGCCTTTCAATTAGTTACCGTCACCCCGCCCTCCGGATCCTCCCCCGCCCCCTCAGGCCCCCCCGATCGGGACTCGGAGGCGGTTCGACTGAAACATCCCGTGTTTGGGCTTTTTCGAATGGGCACGGCGAATGGATTCCGATGGCTCCGACGGGATTTGGATTTAGCTCACTCGACCTCCCCTCCACCTCCCCCTCCATACGAAACCAAACTTCAAAGAGGTTCTTTTATAGAAAAGAGACGGCGGTCGATCCGCCGCAGCGGCGGCGAGGGGTATGTCGGAGCGACGAAAAGTGAAAATTTTGACACCCCCCTCGAACCCCCTCTGCCGTAACTCGGAAACGGCGCGACGCAGCCGGGTCGCGTTTGGGGTCTTCGGAGACGTCTCGGGGAGACGAACTTTTTGGTCGCTACAAAATTTCGAAATTTGCATTTTTGGACTTTTTCGTAAATATCTCTGGAGCGGTGCGTCGCAGACCGCCCGTGTCGGTGCTCATTTGAGAGGTCTCGGGGAGATGGATTTTTTGCAATAGACCAAATGTCACAATTTGACAGTCACTGTCTATTCGGTAGACCGTCGGTGACCGTAGCGGGCAGACACCCCGTGTTGGGTATCATTTGAATGGTCTCAACGAGGACGATCCATTGACACCATTGCTCTCCCCCCTCTCCCCCCTTCGGACCTCCTCTATGCAAAAAACACACATCAAAGAGATTCTTTCGCCGACGAAGGGACGGCGGTCGATCCGTCGCGGAGTGGTCCGGAGCGGCGGCACGGGGTCTGCCCGAACAAAGTAAAAGTGAAAATTTTGAACCCCCCTCGAACCCCCCCGGTCGTAACTCGGAAACGGCGCAATGCATCAGGGGTGTGTTTGGGGTCGTCGAAGAAGTCTCGGGGAGACGAATTTTTTAGTGGAGACGAAATTTCGAAATTTACATTTTTAACTTTTTTTGAAAATATCTCAGGAGCGGTGCGTCGCAACCTCCCGTGTTGGTACTCATTTAAGAGGTCGCGGTGAGACGGATTTTTTTAGCATAGGCATTTTGTTTCGTTACTTGTGTTATAAAGTAACTATTGCTACCTACCATCAAGATCAATACCATCAAGAATTATAAAAAAATAATGTCAATCTGAAGTTAGTAAGGAATAAAAAATTGTAAAGTAAAAGATAAAAATGAAATTGGAATGTTTAAATTATGCTCACTACTTTCTAATCATTTAAATCTGTTTAAAGAATATTAGATTTAAAAGAATTATTTTGTTACAGTTTTAGTAAGTATCATGTAAATGCATAAAATAAAAGTATCAATTTATAGTTAAAAATAAAACATTCCAACAACATAGGTATTAGTTTATTATTCTTGCTGTAATAATTAATGAAATAGAAATTTTAATATCAAATTTTTCTACTAAATAAAAATACGAAATATAATATGTGAATAAGAATATATACATATAATAAGCATATATAACATTTTGTATTTTTTTTAATTCTTTCATACTTATTAGACCCTTAGTAGACCCACCATGTTGGTACTTATGTAAGAAGAGGTCTCGGGGAGAGGAATTTTTTGGTCACGACGAAATTTCAAATTTCACATTTTTGGACTTTCTCGGAAATAGTAGCAGGTAGACCCACCGTGTTGGTACTCATATAAGAGGTCTCCGGGAGACGGATTTTTTGCAATAGACCAAATATCACAATTTGACATTTGCGGTCTACTCGGTAGACCGTCGGTAACTGTTGCGAGTAGACCCCCCGTGTTGGGTATCGTTTGAAAGGTCTCAACGAGGACAATCCATTGACACCCTCTCCCCCCTCTTCCCCTCCCCACCCCCGAAAGGGCTATCCCCCCGCGGGCTGCGCAGCCCGCGGCAACGAGCGGAAGCTAGTTTGTATATGAAGCCGGTTTCATTTTTTCTATTTTTATAGACTAGTAGGGGCCGAATTCTGATGTATTAATTCTTATTTGTACTTCCATCGATTTACGCTAACTTTTTTTTTTTTTTTTTCAGTAATCCGTGTTCGAGTACTCGAACCATTGAATCACCTATTCATCAGGAATCGGACAAAGTATTGACAGAATTACAAAATGCTGCAGATATATTTCATAAGAGTAATTCCATGTAAGCACTTGTGTAACTCAGTAACAATCGGCTAAAATTTAGCAGTGAAAGTTGAAACTACATTTATATGGTCTATTGCTCAAAGAATTCTCAAATTCAATACTACAAAGTAATAGCATAGTACACCCAGAATAGTAGTTCATCTCAGGCATGTCGGCGAGTTATTAGCCTACTTATTACTTGTCACTTTATTTTTTAGTTAAATATTATTTGTGTATTATGAGTAGCACTGAATTTTTATATATACCTATATTTTTTATATTATTATAATGAAATGTTTTACTAATTCATAAATGAGGTATAAATAAAAGTCCTTTTAATTTTTATGTATATGGCATTTATTAAAAACTTACAAATTTGAAATAGAAAAAAATTAAAAAAATATCAAATGGAGAACACAAACACATCCAAATATTACTATAAAAATTCAATAAATCAATAAATCGGGCCAGGATTTCCAAAGTTATAGCGTTGTAAAATTTCACCGCTTTTTAAAATTTGCGTTCATTCGCGCACCACCGCGATGACGTCATACACCTACAGTCCTTGTCCGATTGCAAGTAATGCTGAGTGTTTATTTTCATAAAATTTGATTGTTGTGGTTTGTAGTTATTATTTTAAGTGTTTGTGTTAGCAATTACTTTAAATATTATTGTTATTAAATAAACATAGTGATGGAAGAGGGTTTTGTAAAAGGACAGTCGGACCTACCAAAAGTCGACATTTTTATGGTTGCGCGATATTTGTCTGAGAATGGTGATTATGTAGCCGCTGAAATGCGAGGAATAAAACTGAATAAGTAAGTAAATGTGTAACTTCTCATGTACTTATGTTAGTATTTCAATCAAGTTTTATTAAAAGGCAACTGTTTGTTTTTGTCGAGTGTCAAATGGCCGGGGGACAAACATTTTCTTAATTTCATTTTTAAATATTGCCTTTTTTATTAGGTACAAAACCAAAAAGTTCATTTCATCCTTTATAGCAAATAAACTGAGTGATGTTATTTAGTTTGGGTGTGATCAATGTAAAGGATGTGTTAAGCATTTAAAGTATTGTGTATCTTTTATGTAAATTTTTTTTTATAAAATTTATTATATATATATACACATTAGTTTCTTTTTTAAAACAAAAAGTCATCTCCAAGACCAACTCAACCCTAGGTGCGTGTCGAGGCGCGCGCGCCACTCGCGAGGACATTGGCCTGCACCCTGCACATTCAACTACAGTTTTAGGTTAGGTGTCTATTTCTTAAAAGAAACACTTTTGGATGTACGTCGAAATGATCTTCATAACAATGCACGTAACTAGAGGCTTTAAGAGGATCTGCTCTTTTCACAACTTTTAACCACTTTTTCCGAATATTACCGCCTGGTACATAAAAAAAACAATTTTCGGGGTGATTTTACACTGGAGTTGGTACACATAGGCACAATACAATATTTTTTAACCTTTTTAGTGATCCAATATAATTTTTTTTTATTAAATTTATAGCGAGACTGCGAGCGCAACGAGCTAAAGTATGAAGGTATGTTATGTAGAGTCAGGGAGTGACGTCATACGTTAGCGCGGTCGCTTGTCGGATTTTGCCGCGGAAGCCGTTCTTTAAGGTTTAATATCTCAGTCATTTTTGAAGATAGGAAAAAAATAAAAACAGATTATTTTTTCTCGAGTTACAGGTAACTGTTATTTTATTACTGTTTTATGATAAATATAATTGTCAGCTATTATTTTGATGATGAGCTTATACCATCAGTTAACTTGTGTATATGGGTCAATCAACTTTTAAAGTACTCCTTTTGATGGTTCGTGTGAAGAAGTTTATAAAAAAATCTAGATAGAAATAATGTGTTTATTTTGATAGTTTATGATAAAAAAAATGTCCAAGTTTCTAACTTTAATAGTTGCTACGACGTTTAAGCGATATTTTTTGAGATTTTAACGAAATTGAACACAGGTATGGATTGATGTTCTACTGCGTTACCAAATAAAATATTAATTTTAGACAATTAAAACTGTCCATTTTTCAATTTTTATAATATTTATTTCTTTGTAACAATCCAACAGTTTGTCTTAATATATAATCAGCCTTTCTACTGTTTTACAAATCACAAAAAAAACCATTTTATATTTACTGCGTTACTTTGGTCATACTCAATGCTTAACTTTTAAAATATTCTAAGTTCAATTAGAGCAGTCTTCATTGTTATACACTATATAAGAAAATAGATCTTAGGGCACCTAAACACATAAGTTTTATAAATGAATAACAATACCATTAATTACAAACTTTCAAAACATTCATAAATATTTGGGGACATTAGGTAACGCAAGAGAAATAATTTAGGTAACGCCAGAGAAAGTCTTGAAATATTGGTAACAAATGAAAATACTCTAAGTAAAGTCAAAAAACTAAACATACAATAAAAAAACTTAACTCTTTCTTCCTTTAATAAAAAAAAAAACAATAAGTGAGATCAATCTTTACGAAACACTAATCAAACAATAAAACTTAACTCAAACTTCCTTTCCAAAAAAATAAATAAATAGTGAGATCATTGTTAATCAACTTCAAAGTACTTATCTATTTACTTCTCAAAAACATTCACAGAATTTTTAAATTCGTAATATGTACGCTGTCCTTTTTTAATAATATCGGGATTTGGTAATTTTTGGAGCACATCATCATAACGTACCAAACATCGTTCACGTCTAACCGAAATCGAGTAGCCTTTTTATCAACTACTCTAAAAAAACATCACTTTAATTTCACCATCTTCTTCAATATCGTCTAACCTTTTACATGCGTAGGTGTACGTTTTCTGTTTCGTTGCGTCCACGTAAACATTTACCAGCAAAAATTACCACTGGCAATAATTTTCTTTACCGTAACTTGAGCAAGGATGTTCGTCGTCAGATGAGTCTCCTTATACGTATTCATAAATACGTTTTTGACTCTTATTAGTTACATCTTGTAACTCTTTACAAACTTTGAGTGCTATTAATGGATTTTTTTGAGGAACATCATCAGCAGATTGGACAGATAACAGCTCGTCATTTATGGCAATATCACAGTCATCAATAGTTTCTTAATCACCGGTCTTTCTTTTCTTGATTTCATATTTTTGAAGGTCTTTTTTATGGAATTACTCAAAACTATGTATCTTAAATTTTTCTTAATTTTCTTAATTTTTTCTGCTGCGTTATTCCTTTGATATCACTTCTTGAATTATTCGTACTTTTTCTTCAACTTTTCATTTTCCTTTATTAACATTTCATTTTCGCTATACACTTTAGACCGGTCTTTCTTTACCTTTTCCACCCTCTTACTTTAGCTGACGATGAAGTAGGTGATGTTACTGATAATGGAGTGGATAATATTTGAAGAAACCCTCAGAACACTTGGTGATATTGAATCAGGTAGAAAAAGTGCAGTTGGAGAAGCTGGTGGTGAAATAGCTGGTTCTAGTGGTGATGCTGATGGCGGTGTAACGATCGGCGGTGTCACCAGGGTTGGTGATACTGATGTTAAAGTCTGGTGGCGAAGTAGTAGGTAGCAGTGTAGTCTGAAATGGCATCACTGCTGGTGGTGTTGGCACAATTCATGATGGCGGCGTAGTTTGTGGTAGCAAAGAAAAATTACTGGTTTTTAGATGACGAACGCAAACTTCTGAAACCTATAGGTCTGACTTGAACAGCTGGCGGATTGTTGAGTAAAGGTGGCAGGGTATTATTACGGACATTTAACTCGGAGTCAAGTCTTGGAGAGGTTGAAGGCGTATTTACTAACGCTCTTTCTATCATCTGTCTTTTCTTCTTGGGTTCTCATTTTCTTAATCGTCAAATAACATTTGCATTGTATTTTTCTTTTGGAATCAAGTCTTTAACCAACCGTTTATTCTTGTGAACTCTTGTCTCTATGCTTTCGCTTCGATTCTAAATATTTAACTGGATTATTTTTCAAACGTTCCCTATGACGTCTTTGTTTCTCGGCCACGCTAAGAGGCATTGTTGTATTTTTCAATGATCCAACCCTGAAAACCAAATAAAATTTGTGAAATCTACCGGAATAAATTCTTATGCAATTTTGTCATACTTTCTCTTGAGTTACTGGTTACGCAAGAGATCTTGTCGGTAACGCGGGGGAAAAAAATTACAGGTTATGACTCGTAAATCAATAATAATAGTAATGAACCAAAATATTTCGGCGGATCAATAAAAACAGACTGAAAATACATGAAGTTTAGGTAATTGTATCAAATTATTGTAGAAACTTACCAAAATTTTGGCAGTCTCGCAGCGGAACGATAATAAAACCACGCTCACTCTTCGACCGCTGGACGCGTACTGGCGGCGGTCTGGTGCGACATTTGTCGAGACACTTTACGCGTACGTGATATTAGACAAGCATTCATTACTCACAACAGTCGTTTGGCGCCATCTCTTGATAAGTTTAAGTACTTTAAACGTAACGCAGTGGAAGTGGTAACTGACGAATTTTTAGGGACACAGCTTAAAAAAATTATAAAAATTTTAATAAATAAAATATAACTACATCTTCAACGAAATATAAAACCTTGTTTAAATATGCTTCTGTAAAATATTTTAAATAAAGCGCCTTCAAAGAAAATATTAAAAAGAATTGTATGTAAACGCACATACCTATGCTTGGGGACACGATTTTTTTGTATGAACGCTGAAGGTTTTCCGCTGCGTTACCACAAAAAGACGCATTTTATTGTATAATACATTAATGTAACAAAGGGATAATATCAAATAAACGTCTAATATACTAATTAATTATCCATAGTTTAAATATTTTAATATTAGTCAGTATTTTTGATTTTGAATGTGACGGGGACTAGAAAGGAGTGCCTTAAAAGTTGATTGACCCATATACCATATTTACGCTAGGCAAGCATAGATTTAATTACTTTTCTTGTAATATTATTTTTAAAGAAAGCTTTCGTTGAAAACAATCATTCCGAGAACGTTTTTGTGAAGTTTGTATAAAATTCAACAATAACTTTAATATTTCTTTTTTACACTTTACAATAAAGGAAGTATGTAGTTAATATTATGAAATTAAAACATTTTAATAAAGTTGCAAATAAAAGCGTTTTGAAGCAAAATACCGCAACAAACGAAGCTATGTAACTATCTCTATGTATTCAATTATGTAAATATGAAAATATGGCAGACCTGCATATAAATAAATTAGCTGAAGTTATAAAAAGTTTCTCTTTTTTAAATATTCCCATGGAGTTTGTTTAAATACTAAAAATTTGATGTATTTTCTGTGATTTTAGTGATGTTCCCGGAAATGATGAGTTGTTCACGAAATGATGCGTGTGTTGCCTGAATGAGGATGTGAATGCATTTTAGGGTTTATTATAATAAAATCAAATGTTTACAAGTTATTGTTATTTAGTTATTTGGCATAAGGTTTATTCTAAACATAAATGTAACTTTACTTAGCTTAAATCACTTCTTTACAGTCTTTTGATGATGTACCCTGCCAAGTACAATTCTTTATAATCACATTAAACTTTATGTTGATGGTGATAATGAAACCATTAATAACATGTAATAGTTCTAGTAAAATTGTAAGTAACATTTTAAACAAAAACAAGTTTTCTTAATTACATTAATAGAACACAAGAATATGTGAAAAGATAAACATTAAAAATTTTCGAAAACTTCAATATCAGTATCGAAGTAATAATACTCTCGATTTCTTTCTCTTTTCAGTAATGGCGTAGGAATGATATTAATTATTTGCTCGAATGCAATATATGATACATAGTTTGACACTAACTTAAATTTTTTGGCACTGTTACGCGCTGAACTCAAGAAAGTTACTAGGATTTATCCATCATCTTCATCGACACCTGTCTGACAGATGGCAACATAATATCTGTAATTGATATTTTTCTTTTGAGTAGGTACTTTAATTAATAAAAATGTTCCAGTCGATATTAAATTAGGATGTAGGTTTTCCTTGCCTTGACTGTAAGATGTACCAGCTTCTAAAACAATCTCACGAACTTTAGCATCAGACTTTAAAATCGACGTATTGGTCGTCCTCTCTTTTGGCAAAAACTTTTTGGTCATATAAAGCAACTTGTACTCCTTACTATATCTCTCCACTAACACATTTTTGGAAGGCTTCCCTGTCTTTGGAATTTTTTTTCAAACTATCAGCTTTTTCTTGTAATTGTGTAATAAGAACTTCGTTAAATAATAGATTCTTGCGTACTTCAGAAGGTACGTCGATGTTTTTAATCAGTGCGTTAACTTTGCTGTTAGGAGTAATAGGTATTCGAGCTTTCTCCTGTACTTTTTTTCTTTTCATTTTAGTCTTTTAATTAAAGTTTTATATTTACGTTTAATTTTAGCGATTGTTTTTTCCTGTTGTTTTATTTTACGGTATGCTTTAGCTCTATCTTTCCGCACAATTTTTCTTCCTACTGTTTTCCTCACTGAAGGTGTTGCAGATATATCATCATCGGAATGTGGCGGTGTATTTATTATTATATTTGATAATTCCTTCTTCTTTTCTGTGTATTTTTTTTACGCTTCTTTCCATTTTTTTCTCTGCTTTCGCTTTTCTCTCTCGGTCTTCTAAGCAATGTTCTTAACTTTCTTTTCAGCTTTTTTTCTGATAATATGCTCTATCTTTAGCCCTTTTAACCTCTCTGTTCATCTGTCATCTTATCTAAATATTTTCTTTTTCTGGCATTAGTTTTTTCTCTTTCGCGCAAATAGGATGAACTATTTTTGTTAAGTTGCTTTTTCGGACGTTTTGTTCTTTTTCCAGCTTCTTGAGACTCCATATTGCTAAAAAATTAAACATTTAATTAAAAACTGTATTTAACACAACATACACTAAATTTAATAATGAATAGTAATAGCAGATTGCAATTTAGTAACTAAACAGTCATTTCGGAAACGTCATCATCATTTCGATAACGCTCCGTTCCCGAAATGACTTTTTCAAATTAAAGCGGCTATTTTTACAGCAGCCATCTTTGACATCATGTCTGGCTTGGTTAATGTAAAATATTTGAGGTTATAATTTCTTTTAAACACTATAAAACGTAGTGTTTTTCAATATTCCAAGGTAATAAATGCATTCCCGGTATGACGACTTATTGATACGCACTGTAAATAATGAATCGAAAGATACTTACTACTTATTTTTAATTTTATCGGCGAATAGTTCTCATAACAGCCACTTTGTTTACATCTTCCCCTACAACTGTGCCATAGACACCTAGAGGCTGCGTTCAATAATACATTTTTTTTCGTCGATTAAAACTGCGTTCACTGAAATGATGCTTACATTGTCGGACATAATATTTCGACTTTTTTTTCTTCAATTTCTTTTTATTTTTTATTAATGTTTACCATAACGTGATATCAGATAAAATTGAGGGCCAATAAGTAATGAAAACCGTTAAATTTATTTTATTTTATGTTGATTCCCAGAGTTTGTTTCTAAGAAATGTTACTTAGGACGCGTTCTCGAAATGACTTTTTGTACTTATTTCTTTAAATAATTTTGAATATGTTTAACTTTTGAAGTATGTTGTGTGATATATAGTCAATGTGAACACATTTAAATATTTACAAACATTAATTTATTAAAAAAATATATGAATTTAATCATTTATTTACTGGCGAAGGTGATTTGCCACCTTGGTGATTTTGACCCACCTATTTTGTAGATATCCTGAAAAAAAAAAAAACATTGGTGTTCTCCATTGCACTAAGAAATAAAGCGGCGGCGGCGGGCGCGAATGTGCCGGGAGCGAGCGGATGCGCAATTACTTGTACGCGCGTGACAAGAAAATTTAAAACATTAAATGTTATAATTATAATACATATATGTGTAAACATTACAAACTTATATTGTCAACGCCAACAAAGAAGTGTGATAAATAAAAATGTGGGTAGATTGATAATTAGTACTGGCAATAAAAGCTGGTGTTCAATCACGGACGGGGCAACATTCTAAAGTTACATTAGCCACTCTATATACCTACTATTTTAGATATTTTGGATAAAATAATGTATTGTGTTGTGTGTTATTTCTAATATCTGCCAATTATATTGTTCTAATTTGTTGTTTAAATTACTGTAATCATTATATTCAAAATATATTCAGATTTATAAATGGATTTTGATTAGAAATACAAAAATGGTTAAAATTACAGACTAAGAATGAGATTGCTAGTGATTAAAATTGATAATAATTAAGTGTAATAATAGTGTTAATAATTAAAATTAATATTAATAAGATTTTAGTCAAAAAATTCAAAAACAAACATTCTCAAATTTTTTTCACTTAATTAAAAAAAAAAGATTTTTTCACTTAATTTTTTTGCCACTTGGATTATTATTTATTATTATTAGAGTTACATATTGTATAATAATAGCAAAACATGTACACTACTAAGGCGTAGCAAATTTAGCTGTACCTAATAAAAAGTACTACAAATAAATAAATATTAAAGCGCGATGCGACTCAATGAATTCTTTGTTTTACTTTTACACACAGAATGCCGTCTTGTGTTGAGGGGAGCGGGGCGCATCGATCTGGACTCCGCCCCGGCGGGCGGAGACATTTTTTTCATTTTTATTTTGTGTATCACCTTAATATTAAAAGCTGTTAAACTGTGAAAAATTTAAATACTTTGTTGTCCTTCAAATTGCACCAGCCCTATATCATATGGTACGTGCTAACGCGAGCTGAATCTCACGCGATTGATACTGAATATAGAGTAGCCTAACAAACGATGGCATTTACGTGCCTCGGCACTATTTTGGTTAGCCTAAGTTTTTGCAATAGCCTTGTGACCTTTAATTCTTTGAATGGAATAGAAATAGTGACAAATTCTTGTAATGGTAACGAAATACAATTAAAAGTCTACATAATGGAAAGAAATTACTTATCCTACTAACTGAACCTGGTGACATATAAATGCATGAAGTTTCAAAACGTGGCACACCCATTCTAAATGTTCTAAGCTAAAATAAACAAAAGAGAATCAATTTTGAATTGTAAAGTGGGACCACTCTTGTATCTAATGGAGCCACAGGAACTGTATAAAAAATATTAATTGCGAAAATAATTCGTCATGTCTTTTGTCGCAATATATATATATATATCTTCGAGTCCCTGCAGTAAGCCAAGCCATTTCCCGACTCGATAATACATCAAATTGAAAATGCTGAATGAAACGATATTATTACAGATGGATCCGTCGCTGTGGCGTAGTATGTCGTTCGTGCAAGTGCGTGTTTCAGCTGCCCAATTGGCTGGAATCGCGCGCAGACAGCCATTGTCTCTAGGACTCGAGTGGTGTCATTTAGCGAGGCGCCAGCTCGCCTGGTGAGTTACTAGGCTTGTTGACATTGTCTGAGTATTCGTGGACTGATTGGAGACAGAAGTGTGTGAAACACAAGACATCGAAAAACACTCCCATTTCTGTTTTACAGTTTAGATTACAAGGACAATTGAAACACTAAATTTATACATGAAAGGCTGTCATATTCGTTTCTCGAAATAGAATCTTTTGATGTTGTATAAATCGTTAGGTAAAATGACTTTTTGCCATCTTGTAGTGACATGATCCCGTTGCTTCCTGCTTTAATCTCATCAGTTGTTGGAAGTAGAGATCCTAATCGATGGTTCTGCCTGACGGTAAAAGCTCATAATGACCAATGCCCTTTCAATCCCACCATACACACTGCATCACCTTATTGAGCGTTAACCCGGGTTTTGGGACAGTCTGTGAAGCTGTCCGACCTTTGACCACGACCTTCTTTGCACGTTCTTGTCATACTTTTCATCACCAGTTATCAATCTCTTCAAAATTAATTACGTCTCAATAAATAATCGCAAATGAGTACACGATTCATAAGGTTTATTTCAGTGAGCTCGTGTGGCACACAAATATCGAGCTTTTTTGTGTAGGCCTACCTAGCTTTTTTCAAATGAGTCAAAACTGTTTTGTGGTCAATTCCCAGTTCTTCAGCTATGACGTAACTACTGATATGCCTATCTTCCTCCACTTTTTCAAAATGGCGTCCATTTTATCCGTAACAGGGCGACCTGAGCGAGGTGCATCTTTGACATCAAAATTCCTGGATTGAAAACGCTTAAACCAACTTTGTGCTATTCTTACTGGCATCCATAAACGTTACAAATTTTTTTCGCGGCTTGCGTTGCATTTTTTCTTTTTTTGTAATGAAATTTTAAAATGTATGGAATTTCTTCATTAGATTCACTCATTTGGACAGAAAGAAAAACAAATGAAAAATAGTTGGAAACAACATTTAACTAATTTGTTTTTTTTTTTTTTAATTGTAACCTTTTTAATGTCATCAAAACCAGCCAGATACAAATAGTGCAGCCAAAGAGATTTTATTACAAGTTTATACATACTATATCCGAAAATACTTTTTCGCCGACGTAATATTTCTTTAGATTCTTTCTTTCAAGGCTTTTAAAGTACAAAATATTACCGTGGTTTTGTAAGAAACAGCTGCATTTCATTGTACATATGTAGGCGGCACTGCAAGTTTTGCATAACTCGTAAATTGAAAATTTTTTAAGACAAAATAAAGTATTTATTATTTTTTAAAATAGTCCTTTACATGTTATAGATTTGTTCATAATCCTTTTTAAAGCACGAGGATCATTGATCTGATGGCATATTTTCCACGTGCTGATTGAAAGCCATCACGGCAACTTCTGACTTTGTGAAGTTAAACCTCTCATCGAATCTATATAGTGCATATATTATTAAGTGAGCCTTTTTTCTGATTCCTATCAGTCGTATATATAAGTAGGGTGTTATTATATTGTGTATTATTTATGTAACTCGCTAACGTGCAGGTTGCTGGGCCGACTTCCGGCGCTGCGTTCGCTGTCGCTGGCCGGCTCCCCGGCCGAAGCCGCGCTGGCCCTACGCTCGTCGACGTGCCCGCCACTGTCGTCTTTGGATCTGTCTTTCGCGCGTTGCCTCGACGACGCCAAACTGCGCGGCATCCTCGCTCCGCCCGAGAACTCTCGGCCGGGTGGCGGCGCGCGGACGGGAGCCGAACCGTCGCGTCTGGCGGCTTTGCGCGTCCTTCGCCTCCCCGGCACTGACATCACGGACGTCGCGATGCGTTACATCGTGCAAGCGTTGCCAAAGCTTCAAGAGCTGGACGCGTCATCGTGCGCGCGGCTGACGGACGCGTGCGCCGCTCAATTGGCGCATCATGCGCTGCAACGGCTCTCGCTAGCCGGCTGTCGACTGCTAACGGAGGCGGCGCTCGACCACCTCTCGCGGTCACCCAACCTCATCAGGTAGTTTCCCTATGCAAGCAGTCCGCCTCTGGCTGAAATTTTTTCCTGCAAATTATACACACAAACCTTCCTTATTGATCGCTCTCTCCATTAGTGAAAACCGTATCAAACAGACAGACGCGGACAGCGACTTTAATTTATAATGTGTAGAAAGTCTACTTAATATTTTATGAGATAGTTTTAGTTTTCACACAAACACTACTATACTATTTTTATGAAATTCACAACAACCTTACAGAAGACCATCGTGAAATAACAGTATGTGTGCTGTTGTGTTTTGGTGAGTGAAGGATGATAGAGCCCATTTCCCCTATCCCTCCTAATCCTTTCTCTGTAATCCTCTATGGTAGGCAGCGTTCTTGCAGCACCCGTGGCGTTGCTTGTGTTACAGGCAACGGTAGCCATCTACCATCAGGTGAACTGTCAGCCTGTCTGTCGACCTAGATAAAAAAATGTAGTTTATACATCAGAATAACACACAGGCTATTATTTTCAAGATACGCGGATGAAGTGGCGCGTTAAAGTAGTAGTATTAAAATCACAATAATATGTTCTTATTAGATTAATGTGAAAAAGAAAATCTCACTGTATTTTGCACGAAAGTGTGTTTATGTGTTAAAACCTGTTATCTCCAATACATTTTCTAATTAACAACTTCAATTTTTGTTTTAGAATATAAACAAACGAACCTTTGATTAACTTAGTTCTTGTGTTGAAATGGTGCATTTTGTATTCATACTTATTATTAATTTCCTTAATGTTATAAAAAAATGATTATGCATAACAAATAATATTCAACAGACTGGATCTTCGACACGTGCCTCTCGTGTCGACACAAGCCGTCATCAAATTCGCTGCCAAATCGAAACACAATTTGCACGTCAAGGACGTTAAGCTGGTGGAATTGAGGAAGACCTGATGTCAGGCCCCGGAGCCTCCTGCGGAGGACTCCGATACTATGGTGGAGGACTCTAACGATCGCGTGGAGGACTCTAAAGCTGCGGTGGAGGACTCTCACACGCCCAAAGATGAGGACGGAGCAGCGTTGCCTCCGTCTAGGGTTGCGTGAACGACTGTTAGTGATATATGTATAGTGTAGCGTGTGTTGCTGGCATTGGAAAACCAAATGTGACAAGTTTTCAAATGCGTAGGTATCGTTTTGTCTTCAAGGGAACATTAGTCCACATTCCATTGAGTCAATGAATTGGCTTTTAATTGTTTTCATGGTCTACTTAGCTCTAAGTCATAGTTCTATAGATCTTTCTGTTCAAATACGCTCATCAAATGGCAGAGTGGTTTAATTAATTAATATTGATTATTATTTTGTAAATAAAAACATACAATATTAACACATATGTACTTGTATCTTACTTATTTTGTATTGAATTATACATAAATTATAATATTATCTAATAGTCCACAAACACTGCAAAAATATCCTAGACAAAATAGTAGACCTTTAATGACATACAAAGTCCTACAAACCTGCTAGCCTGGCGACATGCTTGCCTGACCATAGAATGTCCAAAAAAGAAGACAAATCATTTTTGCTGTCACGAGAAGCTGGAAATTAGGTGAACAAACAAACTGCCACACGGGTAATTATATCTGTATAGCGCATACTTCGACGCTCGCATTAATTTGATTGGGTTATAAAGAAGCGAACTTAAACATTTGGTCCGCAATTTTAACGAGTCATGCTCTATACGTCATTCGAGTTTAAAATGCGCATGGGGTAGCTTGTTGTTTTTGCGGATTAGGTTATATATTGAATTTTATTATTAATTTTGGTTTTTATTTCATTTTGTTTTTATTTGTTAGAAATCAGTGTCGTTATGGTTAATTTTTATAATTATTATTCGATCCAAATGTTGTGAACCCCTGAATGTTTGTTTACATAATTTACAGCTTCTCTTGAATAGGAATTGTTTACATAATTTTCAAATAGGAAACGTGATTAAAACAGATTTGTCTGAGATGAGTAGACCATACAAAAAAAATGTACAGTTTTTAAGTTATGTCGACTGAGTTGCCCTCAGAGTCATAAATTCGAGTGTAAAAATATTCAATGTCATCACAATAAGCTTGTAAACTTAAAATGTCAATTCCCCTTTCAGCTCTTTGCGTAGTGATTTAAAACTAATAATTTTAATAGTAAAATACATAAATTTCTTTGCTATCAACACACAAATAATTGTAGATAAAACAAAGACTTGATAGAATTTGGTATTTAAAGTTTAAAGTGATACGATTTGTAAATGTAACTTAAATAATTTAGCTTTAACATTAAGACCACACTTGGATACAACACAACACAGCAGCGAGGATGTTAATATAACTAAAAACATATTAATTGAAGTTTTTAATTTAAGCAATAACAATATTCTTTGTTTCATATTAAGTCATAAGTCTCCCTAGAAATCCATTTTTACCGCTTCTAAGTTATAATTATTGTAATGTTTGCAAACTAAGATTTTACTACAAATCTTTAAATTTCTTTTTATTTAAACTAATAAAATATGAAAAAGCTCGTCCTTGTGCTGAGATTTTATTTTATGGCTGTTATAATAATTTATTTCAATTCAGATATTATATGTACAAATGACTACAAAATTTCTTTTAAATATATAAATTGTTTCATTTATAAATAGGTCCTTAATTCATGCTAAAATCAACAAAGAATTTTGTGTATTTTTGCAATCTTAATTGATATCTTAATAAAATTAATGTCCTTGCGGCGTAAATAATGTGTTTTCAATATTCATGTGTTGTACCACACGGCAAAGGATTAGTGCCAATGTTTGCTAGAGCCTTGGAGAGCACACATTTTTCTGCACAATCAAATTATATAAAATGTTATATGTATTTATTTTATTTGAAAATGTTGTGTCAGTATATATTTTATTATTGAAATGTTATTTGAATGAGGAGCTGTCTATACACTGATCTCATGTTTCTTTTCCTATCAGTCGCTCGCCACATAATATACAGTAACAAAACGCATCGTGATTTCATCTTTATGACCAATTTCTGTAAAGTAAAATAATTCGAAATACATTATTACATGTAACATCAATCTTTCGTAACATATATATTTTACGATGACTTCCAAAACCCCTGTCCTCGTCATGTCCGTATCCTTCAGCTCAACCCTCCGGTGCAGCTTGTGTTTATAAGTTCTACTACTTACCATAAAATAAGCCTGACTTTGGCTGCAAAATATTTATGTTTCCAAAAGAAAAAGAAATATGATAAAATGTATTATGTTTCCCATCTTTGTTTATTTTTATTATAAATAGTTAATTTAACAAAGGATTTAATTTCTATTTTTTAATCAGTCATGTACATATTGATAAGAGTAGCATATTATTTAGTTGTTTTGTTTAATACTGAGAGTAACGCAAAGCCTTCAACTATGAATGGAATTATAAAGAATCTTGGATGTTGAAAGCTTTCTGCTTCGCATTTGGTATCTATACCTTCAGCCAACACTATAGTGTAGTAAGGCCACTTTGATTTCATACAAGAGAGAAATTTTAGTTTAGGCCGCTTTAACTGTAATTGTTTGAACAGACTTTCTTCCGGCTTTCCTGCCTTTGCTGTACGTCTGCTCAGTGTTGTGATTTAAACTTCAATTTTTCTTGGTTCAATATTTTGTTGTAAATTGATGTATCTTATTATCATATTCGTGAATTTTTTGAGTTCTCTTAGATTTTGAAGCATTCAACTCAAGCATAAGTTAATTTTTATTTCAGCTTAGAAAACCCATGGTAATTTTTTAGCTAGTAATATGAAGATTTGACTTCCATCTTAAATTGATTTTTTTAATGTATTGAGAGTGAATACTGACGAATTACCATGTCTTACGTCTTAAATTAAAGCTTTTATTAAAATAAAAATTTTAATTTATGTTATTTCATAATTTAAATAACATTACCTTGCAAGCGGTGGTGTAAATATATATTACGTCACGGAGAGCGAAAAGGAAAGAGATATTGAAAGGGTTGACGGATGATAACCGAACATTGCTTCGTTGCGGTTGGGTTTCGCCGAGTTGGCATAGTGTACTTTAAATGCCCTTTGAAGAAGATTCATTTTCCTAAATATTTGCCTATCCACGAAATAAACTATGCGCTTTTTAAAGTATAAACTGTGCTAACTCGGCCAATGACGTCACAATTATGAAAGTTCACCCCATTTGCAGCATATCTAATTTTACTTGAATTCGTTTTCACCCGACCGCACCACCTTCTCTGACGTCATGAGAGTTGTGTCAAGGTATAGATTCCAAAGACTCATCTGCATCAATTTTACGTAATAGAGTAGTATTGTTTTGATAAAAGATCTCTGTAGCAATAATACTTTCCATACAGTCATTCAAAACATGAACACACAGCTTAATGGTGCCACATACGTTACCAGAAATTGTTACAATTGGACAGAACATTATAAAGTGCGCAGTTTTCGTACGTTCTACAGTTTTGTTTTCAACAAATTACCTACAATAAAAAAAAAGTAATATTTTTTTCTTTGGTTCCTTCTTTTTATTCAATACAGCAGAATGAAGAGTCACTAAATGAAAAAAACACATTTTTAGTTTTTATTGAACATGTCAATAGATTTTTTTTTAAATCTAATGTGCGTTTATTATGTTAATATTCGATTCTAGTGAAGTATTTTTAAGTGAAAAATAAAATCAATTCAATAAAAATGTAAAATAAAATTAAATCTTTTTTTACTAAATAATTTTAAAGTAGATAACTTTTGTTTTCAACTATTTGCTAGAATATCTTTTTAGCCAATTGTCAATTTGTTTTTTTCTTTATTTTTAAAATTAATGTTCTAATAAGGTCACAATAAACCTTCATCGTTTTGATTATTTCCAAATTCCCTATATTTTATAAATTATGACACTTCATTTAATTTTCATGAAATACATATGTGATGTAATATCCCACTTTGGGAAATGAACATTTAATTTACTTATATTGTTTTTTTATTAGTATTAAATACGTTAACTACAGAATTTAAATGTAAGAAATATCCTCCAGAAAGACCAATAAAGCATTTTAGTGGATAAATTTAAAATACAGTAACTAGATTGCGAAACAACATATTACATACCTTTCAACTTAAAAAAAAATTATCGATATATTTTTGATAACCCTCAAATGCATTATATATTAAAACATGATTATGCAAGTATTAACGTGTTAAAAAAATACATATTCTATGACGCAGAAAGCTCATTTTTGAAAAATGAAAAAGCATAGTGACTCCGATTTGTACGTTTCAATAAAGCAAATACACGTATGAATAATTTGTAAACAAAAAATATGTATGTATATAATTTTATTTTAGTTTGATGACGTTAAACACACATGTAGCTCATATTTAATTTAGTTCTAGTCGCTTTTTAGTTTTTAAGGTGTTATTGTTTTTATTTTGTGACGTATGTATAATTTTCACTTTTACCTCTTATCTGACTGATTGATATTTGCAAAACCAACACATACCTAATACAGACTTGCAAATTTTGTGCACCTAACAGTGAACATTAAATTTGTTAATGTAAATAGTTTACTACTAAATGTATAATGTTGCTACTCATACGCATACTCGTCGTTGTCGTCGCATACATGAAACAAAGTGAAAATAGTCCTATTTCTGAGGTTTTAAGATTCGAGTTTGCATATTCGACGTCCATATCGTGATTACCACGCCAGTATTAAGTGGTGAGTACACCATTGATACAACGGTCAGTGGTTTTAATGTGTGACCGACGAACGGATTAAGGAGGTCGGGACCGCCTATAGTGTTAAGGGAAGAACAATACATTTTAGGGTGCCTAAAGTGTTTGTACAATTAAATTAATTATATGGATATTTTTAATTGCAAAAGCTTGAAACGTATTCTCAATTGATATCATACTTGTTGGGAATGAGGCGACACCTTTTTCTGTGTGGTTTTTTTAGTTCTTTGTGCTTATTTGGTTGGACCTGTCCCCCCCCATATGGTTTGTATCATTTTAAAAGTAGAAAAAACACTTGAGACCCTACTTCAAATATAACAATGCGAGTCAACGAAGATTGTATTGTTTGGGAACTACAAATTATTTTGATACTATTTAATACTCTAGATTTCACACATCTAAATAAAAAAACTTATTCACTTTCATAATTGGAAAATCAGTATCTGAAGAAGTTCATTTTCAAGATCACATACTTTTAACACGGGTTAAATATGTGATTTTGAGGTTCGTAAACCAAATATTTTATTATAAATGATAAAAAGTATCAAAACAGTTCAACGAATCTCCACAAACGTTATAACTATGGTATTCAACAATACAAGTGGCATTTAGGTAGTTTAAAACATGACAAGTGGTCTGTGCGACAAAGAAGTTTGGGGATCTCTGGTTTAGAGTACTCCATTAAGTGTTTCTTTTGAAATGTTACAAACTGTATCAAAGTTGTTCGCTTGTGCAGACTTACCTTAATTTGGAGAAACTTCGGTCGCAACACATGAAGAAAATATCATGTATGCAAAATTGAAAATTTTTCAATTGTTTTAAAAAAACCAACCAAACCGCTGACCAATTGCAATAGGTACATAAGGTAAAGTTTTATGTGTTTTATCCCCTTTAAATTGAATGATTTTGAAGACAAATATAATTTCTTTATAATTTATATTATAAAACTAAGTTTGAACTTTTGTAAAAGAAATCTTGTAAAATATAAATTTCTAGAATGCCACTAGACTTTTTTTTTTTCGTACACTGTATGATCTACGAAGATTCACAATACAGGTTATCTCGTTCTTCTTAGATTTAAAGCTATACAATGTCTCAGAAAAATTCGTAAATCATTTTGCTGATAAAGTTGAACTAAAATGTAACCTCTGGCTATGCCCTATTAGAGTATTATTCATTTGGCTCTTTTACGTAGTATCTCTTTATTTTAATTTTAAATAGTGGTTATGCACACATGTCGAATTAACAGGGAACACAAGTTTCTCCAAAGATCCTTTTTATATTCAAAGTATGAAGAAGCTATTTGGAGTACGTTTCATTAGTGTTAAGTCGTTATCGATAACGTTTATACCTAGACTGTAGGCTCTGTGGATAATTGTGAGCTAGTTTTTAAGCATTGTGTGCCTCCGTGTATAGATATAGAAGAAAATCGTTGAAAATCTTATACAGTAGGTACTCTAAAAATTAAGTTGTCATCATTTTTAGTGAATTGAATTTTTAAATTAATTATATTTAGTTTTGTAAGCTGCCCGTGACACGTGTTAAGGGTGGATTTAAGGAGTATTTTTTTTTCGTAAAGTCTCCGGCCGTCGGCAAGAATAGGGTGATATAAATGCCAAGGCTAATTTGTATTTAGTGTTATTATTGTGAATGACACAGTAATGAGCAAAAATTGTATCATTAGTTACCATAAGCACTTATAGTATTTGAAATAAATATTTACAATTAAATTGTTTTATTTTTTAAACTTTACTATTTGTTGACGTATTCGTCTTCATCATAACGTCAGCCGTAGGACGTCCACTGCTGGATAAAAGCCTCCCTCCTAATTTTCCAAAAAGACCGATCAAAAGCAGCATGGATCCACCGTTCACCTGCAGCCTTGCAGCCATCCTACGCTTCCGGTCCGTGGCCTCCATTCGAGAACCTTCCGACCCCAGTGGCCGTAGGCTCTCCGTACTATGTGTCCTACCATAGATAAAATACTACCTGGTTAAGTAGTATTTTATCTATGGTCCTACCCACTGCCACTTTAACTTAATCCAACTTCACGTATTATATTCTGTTAAATCTCTTTGTAGTGTCAACTTTGAATATTGTATATAACCATAGATAAAATACTACTTAACTGGTTAAGTAGTATTTTATCTATGATATAACTGATTTCTGATCACACCTGCTCTTGGGAACAATGTTTTAAATTTCAATTTTTGTGACCATTCTGGTCTTTTGAATATAATAATAGCGACCTGCCTCTGACGTCGCAAGGATGATACTATACATTGACAAATGCGACCCGTCGCTGAATTCGCACATACAATTTTTGTTCCACAATTTATGTACACAAATCCTCGTTTATTCCTCTTCCCATTAGAGAAAACCGTATCGAATACCATTGGTTTAGAGCAGTAAAACTTGTTAAACTCTGTACTGTCGTGTCTATTATTAAATTATTACTTCAAAATTTACATTGATATTGTAGTTTTCAACTTCGCATTCCAATAATGTAAGTAGGTAGTGCAGTATTTATAATTTTAATTTAATAAATATAATAATTTGGAGTTTTAACTGTTTCACCGCCATCTGTTTCTTTTAGCAATAATTCGCTTCTGTTCACATTTTCAGTAGCGCTGGTGGAAACTTTATTGCGGACGACGTCGCCAGATGGCAATAATGGGCTCGAATTATTAAAAGAATTCTAGATTTTTTTTCTAAAAGCGGGTTAATTTAAAAAAAAATACCGTTTTACTCTGAATTGAAATGAAGATACCTGACTTACAAGAGAAATAACTTTGTATTGGAAGCGCAATTTATAAGTTGAAAAGATTAATAATAACCACAATGTTACCATACCATACCTGTGCATGCCGAGTCCACGCCGAGTCCATCTCGTATACCACTAGCAAGTGTAATGGTTCATATGTAGAAAGAGTCCAAGGAGAGAATGATCACTTTAAAATGCGATCTGAGTGAAGAACGCTGATTTAGTACCTAAATTCCTAAATTAACACGAGAAAAATTAGAGCAGTTCAAATAAGTTTCAAATAATACCTACTGTTTAAATGTTAAAAAATAAATAATGAAAGAAGCATCCCAGTTTGCAAGTAAAAAGTTAAAAGAAATCACAGTAAAGCAATTTATGCTATACTATTAGCTGTGCCCGCAACTTCGTACGCGTGGTATTCGGAATAAAGCGTAACTTTTTTGTTTGTAAACAGATTGGAATGAAACAAACACTAAATATTATCGGAAGCTTGGTACAATACATCAGTGGAAACCACATCAAAATCGGTTAAGCCATTTATGAGATAGATAAATATACAAAAAATCTAAAAACTGTCTTTTTGACTTCGGTAACATAAGTATTAGTTAGGTACAACGTGTATAAATTATTTTTTTGAAAAAATATTTAATGTAGACATGGCTCGTTTACAATTTTATTATATGTATAGATATATAATAAGTATATAACAAAATATGCTATGATATATAGTTATATAGCATGTTTTATATCTGTTCATAAAACAAAGTTTTATAATACTTATTTGCGCGTGAGTCACGTCATCACGTAGGTGCCTACCACTCATGATGCGAATGTTACCTATGTATATGTTATATTACAGTGATATTTAAGGTGTACTTTACAGTTTTGTTTTATATTGCAATGTTATACAATAATGTTAAGAAATGTGGAAAAAACAAACCCAAAATACTCTATTATTTTGGCTTAAAATTAGACTATTTTATTAAAGAGCGTTGCAAGCCTTCCGAACTTTGCATATAATTATTGTACAGGAAAGAGATAAACTTTGAAAAATAAAATAACACGTTTAAAATATGTAACCGGTATATGGTAGGACACTCAAAGAATCCTTCAAACGAACTAACTACCACATTGCCTGAAAAAGGTCATAGCTTCCCATATCATAGGTAGATTTCAACCGAATCAATAAAAAATCACATTCTAAATTTCCAAGACTGGATAAGGGCCTTCAGTTATTCAGGTGTAGTTAATATGTGGTTGAGAGAAGCAAGAATGTTCCATCGTTTATTATTTTTTAAATCAAACACTTACTAATTTTTAAAGAACTAATACCGACATTCAATGGCCAACTCGTTAAGATGAAAAAGCTTTCTCATAGTAATAATAAAACAGTAATAAAAATCTGGAGCGACAACCACATTTGTTTTTTAGCTTATTTCTTAAGTTTTGTACTAAAGTTTTAATCGGCTACCTTTATTTCTTTTTTCATATTTTATACAATATTTAAGAAAATCTACAAAAAAAATGTTGTGCAATATTTCATCTTAATTCATTAGGTTGCGCTCATTTTGGTAAAAATTGCGTTAGTTAAAAATTACGTCTCACACTACCTTCTTATAAGTTTTTGACGAATCCGTATAATGAGTGATTAGGGTACCTACTTGCCTTAACGCTCTGTTCTAGGGCTCGATTCCCCGACAGGATTAACTTTGATGAACTCTTCATTTTCTGAAAAGTAGTGGCAGGGCACACTGCGTTTCGCAGTTATTTGGGCGGGCTGCCCGTCTGGCGGCAGTAACAACCCCCTTACAGAAGACCACCGTGAAATAACAGCATGTGTGTTGTTGTGTTTCGGTGAGTGAGTAAGGGATACCAGAGTCCATTTATCTATCCCTTCCCACTCCCTTATCCTTAATCTTACTGTAGTCAGCAGCGCACTTGCAGCACTTGTGGCGTTGCTTGTGTTATGGGCGTACCATCAAGTGGACCGTCAGCCTGTCTGCCGATCTTAACATAAAATTCCGTGTAATTCAAAGTACATCTTTCTTTCAGTATCTATATAGAGTTTGTGCTTCTGTTGTTCTTGACAACAGATAGAATGATTTTTTATGGTTATGCTTCAAATAGGTAAATACAGTTTCAACAGTTGGTAAAGTTGCTTCGTAAAAAATGATAGATTTCGTTCCCTAGTTATATGAGTAGACGTAGGTATTTTATTTCAACACCTACACTCCCCTCATAAGATACGAGAGGCGTTGAGATTAGTTCAGAATCCAATTACATTTTCCAAATTTCCCATTTTTCCCTCGCCGTGGGTTCAAAGCTCACAGAAAATTATTTTCTTCGTCCCCTAAGAAATGAAAAATAAACGTGTTTCTCGCAGGAGGAGCGCTCTTAGCTTTATTGTAATAAGAGAGAACGGGATGGGAGATAGATAAAACGCGAGGAAGGAGCAGGCGGGCGTAGCAGGGTTCGCGGCGCGCTGCCTCGCAGGGATTTGTCAAATAGCGCGTACATTTTTTTTTTTTCAAGAGAAAGGCAGTGACTTCAATTGCAAAT
The DNA here is from genome assembly GCA_910589475.2 of Bembecia ichneumoniformis. NCBI lineage: Eukaryota > Metazoa > Arthropoda > Insecta > Lepidoptera > Sesiidae > Bembecia > Bembecia ichneumoniformis. The sequence goes on from OU342540.1 coordinate 10,125,797, forward strand.
GAAGCCAACGTTTTCTGCAACATACTAAGTTTGTCTGTAGACATTGCATTAAGAAGGAGAAAATATAATAACATGTTTTAATATTTATAAAATGCAAAATTATTCTTATGTTTTTTTATAGAACATGTAGGTACTTTAGATGTAGGATATTAGAGATGTTACACTTTCACCCAAAAACAACTGAACAAATTTTGATGAAACTTTTTTATTTTTATTAAAGATGGGTTTGCTCTTGACCTGCATCTATCCGTGTAGGAAGGATGAGGCCGACGATTGAGCGAGGTCACCCAGAAGATGCCTGTTCACTCGAACCTTGAAAAGATTTAGGTTGTATGAGCTCGGAAATATAAACATCAATTCTATGCGACCCTCACTAGCGACCCGCCCCCGGCTTCACCCGGGGTGTATAAACATTCCCCGTTTATCCCTCTTTCCATTAGTTATGTTCGACCATTATGTTCGACTTTGTGTCACGGGCTAGTAGCCAAGTCGCAATACAAGTCAGTCAATTTTCTGTTATATTTGGGATAGTTTAGGTATTAGGGTCGTTTTAATGTTTAGGTTAGATTTAGGTTCATTTTTTTTTCATTCATTTTTTTATGGGTTTATATAGTGCAGCTGACTGCCACTTTAAACAAGGTCACCAGCCACTAGGGATGTTCCTTTGTTGAGTCAGTTCTATTGGGTCCGTGAGCCTGACTCATATCTTTGAATGGTTGTGTGCATGTATTAGGGGTTTGAAAAAAATGTTTGGTGATGAATAGAAGTGTGAAGCTTATGTCCCATACCTCAATCTGTCTGGGTATGGCTGATTACCATCTTCACCTTGTCCCTCTAATTCGGACCAAGCGCTTTAAAACATCTTTTATAATGCGCACGAAGACTAATATTTATATAATTTAAATAGTAGATAGAATCGTCTTCTGCACTGGTGAAGGTCGTGTTAGCTCTGAAAAGCCTTGATGACATCAACCACCAGCTGTTTCCATTCCATCCTGTCCTCAGTTTTTTAGAGTTCCGTACGTCCGAATAAAAAAACGGAACCCTTATTAGGATCACTCGTGTGTCCGTCTGTCCGACCATTCCCCCCCCCCCCCCCCCCCCCTTATCTCCGAAACTACTTATCCTAAAATTTTGAAAAAAAAATACAGAAATTAGTTTTCTACTTATAGATTATAGGAAAACCTATAAGAAGTCCATGATATCAAAATAACATGGTAAATCACTCAATATTGTGCGGATAGATAACATCGTACGGAACCCTCTTCACGCGAGTTCAACTCGCACTTGTCCCGTTTTTTTCATAGCATTCGTATTTGTGACTAGGAGACCGACCACGAGACCTCAAGCCATCCACTCTTAAACCGCCACTAGCTTCTCTATCTGGTTTTCTGCCGCTGTGCCCAAAGTAATTGGGGATAGTGAGGATAGTGAAGTTACTCTAAAGCATTCAACCCTAAAGCTACCGATGCCGATCCGTGGACCTGTGCCTCTCCCAGATCAATTATTTACAATGCTTATGACGAGATGGAAAGACGCTCACATTATCTGTTCGACAAAAACATACTAGTGAAATCAAGACATGTGACATGCTTTATTATTATTAAAACTACATATGATTCTGGTTTTATTTGGAAATTGCGATAAACAGCAATGCTATTTAGGTTGCTAATACAGTAAAACAGTGATATTAGTCTGTTTTTCTGTCTATCATTAACTTTTTCATTGCTAAACCACTTAAAGAATATTTATAAAAAAATTGAAGGAGATTAAATTCTTGAAACTTGGTGAAGGACATTAATTTGTTAAGAAATTAATTCAGGCAAAGCCGCAGTCAAAAAGCTAGTCAAAATATATAAATTTACTTTAACGACAAAGACTACAGTAACCTTTCAGATGTTAGGTTATGTCTACTAAGGTTGTATCGATCGCTGAACAGCCGCAGTCCACAGCACGCGATGTACAGCTCACCGCTCACCGCTAACCACTGATTTGTGCGGAACTGACAACTGACGTACGTCTTGTAGGTGCCTGGTGTACTGAACTAATAAAAATACTTTACAAATATACTCTGAATGTAATAAATTTTAATAATTTATAATGATTTTTTAGTAAAATTTCAAGTGCGAGTAATAACAAATATTATAACGGTCATGGCACAAGCGAAAATAACAAAGTTCGACTACCCAAATATTGGCTTTCGCATTCAATAACCATTTTTAGAGAAATTTATCTAAATTCATAGATTGTGTTCGACTGCACGTGTTCCGGTATCTTTTTGTCTTCATCTTTTAAGAAGAGGTTGAAACCTTCGAGGTGTCGTTTAGGAAGGAGCTGCCGCAAACTTGTTACAAGTAGCAAGAAAGATAAGACTTTTTCTTTCAGAGAACTTATAACTAAACTTCCTTATATTATACAAAGTATAAATTGAAGTCGCTTCCCGCGTCTGTCAGTCTGTCCGTCTGTATATCCGCTAACTCCTCTTAAGCCACGCAACGGATTTTAATGCGTTTTTCAACATCAGTTAAATAATTTTTCACTGAAGTATTATATATATATATATATATATATATATATATATATATATATATATATATATATATATATATATATATATATATATATATATAAACATCTATAATTATAAGTCCGTGTTTTCGGATCGATTTGCACAGTTTAATTTGAAAAGTTCATTTTTCAAAGTTGACCTTGCCGAAAATCGAACCAGCGGTCCCTAGAACAGAGTGTTAGACAAGCACCCTACACTCATCCGTGGCATTCGGTATACCTAGCGCGCTATTTTTTTGTTTGTAAACCGATTAAAATGAAACAAAAGTAAATATTATGGGAAGCTTTCTACAATACATCAGTGAAAACCGTATTCAAATAGGTTAATGTTTTTGAGATCACAAACCCACAGACAAACAGACAAAAACTCTAAAACTATTTTTTTGCCCTCGGTAACATAAGTAAAAGGTGTACAATTATTTTTTCTTTAATAACAGACATAGCTTGTTTACAATTTTATATTAGGTATATGTATAGAAGTGTAAGTGCCGAAGAAAAGACATAATGTTAATAAAGAATTCCGTAATTTTAAATTTTTTATGGACTTGAAACTACTTATTACCAGAACAACGGTATTTAGAAAAAACTAACTTTTGAGATAAATATTTGTCTCGCATACGAGAGTGTCATAGAAGAAACTAATTGCATGCTCTAAGAAACTTGGTAGAACTATAGGAATAGTTGTTGCCAAATACTAGATTTAAGATCCTTTACTTACATGATTATCATACTGTAGAGAAACTTAATCCTTAAATTAGTCCTGGAAATAATCGTGTCTTATTAGTTAAATCTATAATACAGCTGGCTGATATCGTCTCTTACGATAAGGGGAACCGGTGTTTTAAAATTCTCAACGCAAATTAAAGTTAAAGATTTGTTGGTATAGCTGGGATAAATAGGGCTGGGGAGATATTCTTAAAACTCATGTTCTTATGGGGGAAGTCTATATCTAGCAGTGGAAGAAGTCTTACGGCTGAGATGACACGCTTGAATTTTAATTAAATTATCAATCATGTATTTTAAAAGAGTTATTTCGAATATGCTTGAGACTAATGACTCAGTGTGAATTTCTGTTCTAATGGACTCTATAGTGTTCCACATAGTTTGATGAGATGATTAATTTGCTTCATCATCATCAGTATTTAGGCGTCCAATACTGTGTTTCTCCACTGCTGTATGGTAGGCCTTCGCCAAGGCTCGCCACCATGCACTTTCTGTCTTTCGATCCACCTGGCCGCAAAGCGTCCCATGCTGCGCTTTTCAATTAGTGGTCTCCATTCGAGAACTCGAATCCTTCTACCCCATCTGTAATTTGCTCTGCGACAGATGTGACCGGCCCATGGCTATTTCAATTTGATAATTATCTTGGCTATGTCGACAATTTTGGTTCTTTTGTAAATTTCAGAATTTCTGATCCTTTCTACAGCTCGCTCCATGGCTCGCTGAGCGACTTTAAACTTGTGGATCAGTTCTGCAGTGAGAGACCACGTTAATGTTATGACTGGCATGATGCAAAAGGTTTTCATACATTGCGGCAGTGGTGACGAAAACAGATGACGTAGCTTCCCGAATGCAGCCCAACCCAGCCGGATTCTTCTGTCAAAGTCTTTGCCAAAGTTGTTCCTGCCTAACTGGATCGTTTGTCTCGAATAAACATTATCTTGCACAACTTCAAGAGTCACACCCTCTACGGTCCTGGGAGAATATGCTCGTTGAACCTGACTTTCGTCTTGTTAAAATTCATTCCAAGTTGTACGCTCCGAGAGGGGACATTGAGATTATCCAACTTGAGTTCTTCAAATAACTGTGCCAGAATAACTACATCGTCAGCAAAACGGCGATAAGAGAGATATTCGCCGTTGACATTAATTCCTTGCTGTTCCTAGCTGTGAAGATGGCCGTCTACTTGCACGGCCATCTTCACAGCTAAACATCTCCACATAACTACTGTCTGGATACTGGACAGTCATTTTTAAGGTTCCGTACGTCCGAATAAAAAAACGGAACCCTTATAGGATCATTCGTATGTATGTCCGTCCGTTACACTCAATTATCTCCGAAACTACTAGACCGATTAAGTTGAAATTTGGTACACATATCAATTTCTGTAACCCAAACGCAGAGATGTGACGTGAATAGATGAAATATGTATATGGGAGGTCATTTTTGAAAATTAAAAGAAATTTTTTTGAAAACTGCCTCGTGTGACATATCAAATGGAAGGTCTTCTTGTGAAGATCTTAAATATTTTTTTTTTGTAATTTTAAAATAAATAGTTTCCAAGTTATTTACTGAACCTAAAATTTTGAAAAAAAATACAGAAATTAGTTTTCTTCTTATATATAGGAAAACCTATAAGAAGTCGATATTAAAATAACATGGTATCTAAATCACTCAATATTGTGCGGATAGGTAATATCGTACGGAAACCTCTTCACGCGAGTTCAACTCGCACTTGATGTTTTATTTTTAATTAAACGTCATCAGACTCAGTACTCCGCCATCCGCATTCATTTAACATGTGATGAATTTACTTATCAACCTTTAAAGTCAAATTAAGCGTGTTTAAAGTTTATTTTCTGTCTGTACACGCGGTGTTTAGGCGATGTTCCCGCTGAGTGGCGTGCACGCGAATGCGTGTGCTAGCTAGCTATATCTACCACGAGCACACGAGCCACGACACCAACGAACGCAGTCAGTACACGCATTGCTAAATAGTTAGTGGCTTATCTGCGACATTACCGATGGTACCTACTATTGGCAGTAATCTATCTTGTACTAAGAAGGGACCGATATTACCGATGGTACCTACTATTGGCAGTAATCTATCTTGTACTAAGAAGGGACCGATATTTATAATTTAATTCATTTATTTATTTATCACAACACAAGACTGGTCTATCTTATTATATCTTTTAAGGACAAATTATAAAATAAAGTCGTTGTCCGCTTTTGTTTGGTTTTTACTATTTAATTGGAAAGAGCTATAAACTAGGAAGAAAAGTCACATCTGTGCGAAACCGGGGACGGGTTGCTAGTAAGTTATAAAATCTTTCCATTAGTTCAATCGTGGTTTAGGAGAACAGACAGACTTCAATTTATACTATGTATAAGGACAAGGAAGGAGTTATTAATAACAAATCGATGACTGGTATTAAGAACTGGTTTAGGTATATAAGAAAAAAATCGTGAAATAGAACTTTAGTTATGGTGGACGGGTGAAATATTATTAAAGTGTGGAATCGAGGTGGAATCGGCACATGTGTCGCGGAGTAAGCGCGAGATGATAGATGTAGCGACAACATTATATCACGGTACGAATCATATGCCAATTTATGGTGCTCGGTTTTCAATTAAATGAAAGAATATTGTAGTCAGACAAATTATATTATACGCAAAAAATTACAGGAAATTATTGATAAAATTTATCCTGTAGGTACTAATATAATATAATATAATATAATGTAATGTAATGTAATGTAATATAATATAATATAATATAATATAATATAATATAATATAATATAATATAATATAATATAATATAATATAATATAATATAATATAATATAATATAATATAATATAATATAATATAATATAATATAATATAATATAATATAATATAATATAATATAATATAATGTAATATTATATAGAATATTAATAATATACGTATATATACCACTTTTATATTATATTTGTACTATTGTTTGATGTTTCTTTCTTTTTTTTTAAATTATTTTATTATAAACCTTCCATGAAAAATTATCTAACCGATGACGATAACCCCATGAAAATCCGTTGCGTGGTTTAGTAGAAGTTAGAGAATATACAAACAGGCGGACATACGCGAGCAGCGACTTCAATTTATGTAATACTATGTAAGAATTAAGATCATTGTTTGGGAGGTCTCTGGTCTGAGTAATAGTATTCTGTGTCAATCATTATGTTGGCAGCACTGGTTGTACTTGTTGTACAGTGTCGTAGAATTTTAAATAAAGTAATTGCAATTACAAAGTCTTGCTTTATTTCTTGTTTCCTGGCTAAAGCAAACCAAGCATCAACAATCATATATTTCAATCATAACGCGTAGCAGTTAACGATGAGAAAACAAATCTTTTCATGATTTGATTTACTTAGCATTTTTAAATCATCTGATTTAAAAATGGTTAGAATAGAATTTCAGAATGGACATGGGTTATAATATCCACGCGGGCGAAGCCGCGGGCACCAGTTATCTAAAAATAAAGATTCAACGCCTGGCTAATATAACAGCAATAAAGATGTCGGCGTTATATTGCTTTACATATTTCGTCAGGCGCTATATCTTTTATTTTTTAACGCGACTGACATATATACAGACCAATGTGCCGCACACTAATTGAGCGAACATTTCGTATTAAAGAGTGTTAGTAGTGCGCTCCCGGTATTCCCTGAAGTTATTATGGCCCAGTGAACCGGGTAACGAACCCCACCCCGCCTTCACTCGCCCGCCGTAAATAATACATTACGCTATCATAACTACCAGGCAAATATTACCAGGCAACAATGGCAATGGGGCACAAAGTATTATACGTGGTTTTTGTTTAAATGGCAAGAATTTTCATTAAAATGTTCTACTCGTGCAAATTATTTCAAAGTTAATTTTGACTAAGATTTTGTCGGCCAATTAAAAATTTGACTATTTTTTAAATATTTAAAGTAGTTGTTACAATGCCTCCTTAAAACATTTACTGTTTGAAAAGAATATTTCATAATTGCTTATGGATGGAAGATATACTTTATGTAAAACATGGTTCAGTGGTGCTCGCTTTGCTTCGTAGATTTTTTTATTTCCTTAATTTCTTTATTGAATTTTTTTTCTTATAATTTTATATACGAAAACATGTAAATGTAGATGTACCTAGATACATAAAAACAATATCTCACAAAATTAATTCGTAATACATTATAGTCTTAATTAATCATTCATATTTTTTGTTCATGGGTGTTAATATCGTAAATACTTTAGGGTGTAGTTTCCTGGAGTACATTGTTTATGGATAAACAAATAGAATTTCGGTTTAATTGAAAAAATTATTATTGAATAAAACAGACACTGGTTCGAATCTGGGCTGTTTGGAAGTAACGATTACTAATGATGAAGAAAGACTGGCAACCTTCGAACAAATGTGAAGTCCCTGCCAATCCCCAAGAGACTAGTAAGATGGATTAAAGCTAATACTTTCTCACATTGAAGAGAAGCCTTGTCGATTAGTGAAAAGTGTACATAAGTACATAAATCCTATATGGCCACAGGTGACGACGAGCCCGTTGGATGAGTGGTTAGGGTGCTTTCCTTAACGCTCTGTACTAGGGTTCCCGGGTTCGATTCCCGACAGGGTCATCTTTGGAAATGTAATTTTCAAAGTTGGCTCTGGTCTGGATCTGGAAAGTAGTGTCAGGGCATAGTGAGTTTCGCAATGATTAGGGCAGCCCGTCTGGCGGCAGTGACCACTCCCTTACAGAAGACCACCGTGAAATAACAGCACGTGTGCTGTTGTGTTTCATTGAGTGATTCATTGTGCTGTTGTGTTTCAGGGATGCCAGAGCTCATTTTCCTATCACTTTCCAATCCCTTATCCTTAATACTACTGTAATCGGCAGCACACTTGCAGTCAACCTTTCTGCCGACCTTAACATAAAAAAAGTTTGTGTTGCAAAGACAACATAGTTTTTTTTATATTATATATATTTTACTGTAGTTTGAATCGAAACTAGAATATCTTGGAAGTCACTGTCTAAGTGTTGTTGTCTAATGACTTACATAATTGCTCCACAATATTAATAAAATTACTTTTTACATATTTTTTTAAGAAAACCAAATATTTTTGTTATGGAAATCAGCTTAACCATAATAATTATAACATCATACAAGCGAAAGTAACTGTCTCTAGGCAGACACAGTTACATTGCTAGCTGTGCTACTAAATAGATTTTGAAAAATAAATTTATTAAAGATGTTTTTCTTATAACATATTTTCGTACCTTTATAAAATCTAAACAGTAAGAGAATATGCTTAAACCAAAATTATAAAAAAAAAAAAAAAAATTCAATAAGGAAACTGAGGAAAGAGTTTGCTTGTAAACTGAACAAGAATGTAATTTTTTTTAATTATACGTTTTTTAACAAATCTTTTTTATTTATACGTTTAATAGAAATTGAGTCGAAAAAGTCTAATTCGTTGCTGCCAACATCTTATGTAACACTGTGATACAATAATTTGATGAAAATTATTAATATTTCAAGTAAAAAAAACTAGTGCCAATAGAGTTTGCAATTTTGCATACGAGTTTAATCTAAATCAAAATCAAATCAAATCAAAATATTTATTTATCAATTAGGTTTCTCCAAGAAACTCTTATGATCGTCATTTAGAATTACCAGTTCAATTTAAATTTACCAGGGTTTCGGAAAAAAGCCAAGATGACGATCCTGAGAAGAAACCCCGAAAGAAACTCAGGATACTATTCTTTTTGTCATCTTTACAATATAAAAAAATTACAATAATTATAATCATACACTTAATACCTAAAGTAAATATACAATACTAAGCATAGTATGAGCTCCGAATCCAGGCTTTAATTCCAGGCTTCATTGTCACTTAAATTATCAGTAGCCTTATAATAGCCTTTCGAGAGGAGTTTGGTTTTAATGACAACTTTAAATTTATTTATAGATAAGGTTCTGATCAGTCAGGCTTCTGATAAAGTCAGGCTAAGAAAAGGTTCGTCACCTGAAAGTCGATATTTGCTTGCACCAGGGGCCTTAGACAAAGTAGCATTCGCTCCGTAGCGATGCGATATCGAAGTTCGTCATGATTTCGTAAAGAAATCATGACAAGGTATCACGTGTTTATCACGTGTTACAGTGTCGAATCATGACAAGGTATCACGTGTTTATCACGTGTTACAGTGTCGATTCCTTTGTCTCTGAGACGATAACGAACTTCGATATCGCATCGCTACGGAGCGAATGCTACTTTGTCTACTGGACAATTATTATCAGTCGTGTCAAAATTTCATTTCAGACGTCTGTCAATTGTCTGCTTAGTGCTTTAGTTTCAAAAGGTACTAAGAGTCTACGACTTGATAAAGGAATTAATTTGAAAACCGACGAAGGTTTTCGTACCCCGACTGGTACACTCTTACCTACTATAAAACATATTATGGCAACTGGTGCATCTGTGTATAAATTGTCTCCGAATCGTAATAATCGTATGTACATAATAAAATGAGTGCAATATGGGGATCGAGCCCCCGAGAGACTACCGGTAAACATTAAGCCAATAATGTCATCCGAAATGGATGCGCTAATTGAACTTACTTAAAAGTTTATCCTTGTCGCAAACTGCCTAAACGTAGAACAGTTTAATTAAGCAGTGGCGATTATTACGAATATTACTAATATTTATTACTAATATGCTCACCTGTACATATCGTACACACGTATCTGCCTCATCTGCCAGTGAATCTTTACTGATTTACTGACTTATGGCGAACCTGCGTTTTCGCAGTCATTTGGGCAGCCCGTCGGCGGCAGTAACCACCCCCTTACAGAAGACCACCGTGAAATAGTGAGTAAGGGATGCCAGAGCCCATTTCCCTATCCCCTCCTAATCCCTTATCCTTAATCCTACAGTAGTCGGCAGCGCACTTGCAGCAGCTTTGGCGTTGCTTGTGTTATAGGCGACGGTAGCCACCTACCATCAAGTGGACCGTCAGCCTGTCTGCCGGCCTTAACATAAAAAAAAGGCCTCCAACCTCCCCTTCGAGCCCTCCCCCTCCAGGAGGTTGGAGGTTGGGGGGAGTTCAAGTCGAGAGCGACTTGAACTGATCTGATTTCTGGTACTGTTATACTGATGATGATATACTGGTAGCGTTTTCGTAATGTACGAGTTTTGCAGCATGCTACTCAGAAATCGCCAGAAGTAGCGAGGCGGCGCGACGCGGTGCGGTTTTACCGCTATCACAAACAGGCGGATGCGTTCTGGGGCGGGAGCGGCGCGATTTTCGGTCCAATTTGTGGGAAAAATCACGCCCGCTTTTCCGCAGAGACAGCGCAGTATTCTGTGGCGAAACGCTAAGAACACATTCGCTTCACATTCTCAGAGCGCTTACCGCCCAGTGTTTTGCGATTAAATATTGAAATTGCACATCCATTGTTCCTACATCGTTGTGTGAGGTCTCCTGAGACCGTGCCCATCGGGTAGCACCGCGATCTAGCCTTGATTTGTTTGCGCCCTCGCTCAACACCCACCGTGCGGGCACAAGTGTTTACACTAACTCCAGTTTCTGTCGCTTTTGTTTACCGTTCGTTTATTTTTTAATTCATGTCCCCGATGAATAAGGCCTGTTGAAGGCCTGTCTATTTAGTTATGTTATTATTTAGTAAGATAGCTGCCACCGGAATTGCTTTTAGGAACTTTCTCAGAGCACATCCATGGAGTCTGTATAAGACTTTATACCTAACTAAATAATTGTTACTGGTCAAAACCTCTTCTCTTTTTGAGGAGTTAGATTGCGGTAGACTAATACAGAATATAACCATGGTTATAACCAGTATATTCATATGGCTCAGTCTTTTTTCAGGAAGATTTAAGTCTTATCAAGACTTAAATTTTTACGAAACTGTTTTATTAGACTGAATTTCATATTTTGAATTACATTTTAATAACTTTATTGGTAGTTATAGCACAGATAGGCTGTAGAAATAAAAATTAAATTGCGTTGCTCTGAAAAGAGAAACAAAATTTAAGGTTTTATTTCAAAATCTTAATTACTTTTTTCAAACTCTTTACGATTATTGATAAAATATTATCTTAACGTTATCTATATACCTAAAAAATGAAAAGTTAAAACGCGGCAAGTTTAAACTAAATTAAGTGAATATGAAACCAAACGAAGTAAACTTCATTTACACACACACATATAATATATATACATAATTATTTAGATAATGTAAAGTAAGATGATATAAGAAAAAATAAAAATCATCCTAATAAAAACTTACGAAAGTGGTCTAGTTGATGTATAGGTATAGGGGATCGGACAAATTTTCAGAAAGTGTTTTAAATTAATCTTCATGAATATTTATTCCCATAAAAAATACTATTTTATTTATTTATAGCCTTTTAGGTACTCAAAATCATGTTTTAATATGGTTTGTTTGAAAATGCCGCCAAAATGCCGCGATAGTTCATCTGAGAGCGCGTAACGTCATTTGTGGTCATATCATAACAAAACAGCTGCATTGGCATAAGACAATGATTGCCCACAAATGACGTCACGCACTGTGATTGGTGTTTCAATATAGATTAAAAATATTGTAAATAATAAAATTTTATTTCTTCATTTAAAAATATTTAAATGAATTATATTAAATTATTATTCGATAAATAATCGTAAAAAATTATATATTTTCTTTCTAAGTACATTTTAGATTTTACTGTCCGATCCCCTATTGAGACTTAATTTTACTAGCAATCCGCCCCGACTTCGCCTGGATGTATTTTTTTTCAAATTAAATAGGTACCGTTTATCGCTCTTTCCAGTAGTGAGGACTTATAAATATAGAATAGATAGATATAAATCTGTTCGCTGGTAGAATATTACCACACAAGAAGTCATTGCTAGCTTATATTTCTATTTTGTAACCGTCACGCATGGAGAAATGCATTTCACTATTTCTTATGTATGTACAATAACATCTATTAGGTAGTTTCGGTAATTTCAGCTGGTTTGCTTTTAAAATTATTATTTCATATATTTATTATGCGAATGCCACCAATTTGAGTTACGTTCTGAGCTATGATAAAGTAGAAAAAGATAAGTACCCAGAAACTGCTTTATTTACATAAAAAAATCCACAGTTAGGAGTGCGAAAATAAATGTACAAAAAGTTTAAGCTCGTGGGATATGCAAATAGAAGCGCTAGGATTTCGCATTTATAATTCGAATCCAACCAAACTTAGCGAATTTCCTTCCCCCAAGCCCCAAGCCGCACACAATTGACGTTTTGGCCGCGCGACGCGAACCCCGAAGCTTTTGTGCATCCGACGTGAATACGCCGACTAATCTCGATCACGTGACCGACACGCGACCGTCTCCTGCACACGACAACCGGGCGAACGGAGCTAGTTCTATAAAAGACTTTTTAAAACCAACAACATCACTGCAAAAGAGACTTTACCGATCCACACATAAGTCTCCAATTCGAAACGTTTTGAATCTGCCTGTAAATTCCTTTCTAAAATGTTTACATTAAAAAAGCGTGTCCTTTATCTTAACTGATTGGATAATCTATGTTCAAACGGTATAGTATATCGTATCGGAAACAGAAACGTAAGCCCCGAACGTCCTGATTAAGTTTTTCCCGTATAGGGCGTGGCGGTGCTAAAATTACAGTGATTTTTGACGTTCAGTATCAAATTCCCTTTGTGACAATGACTGCTGATGTAGTTTTGGCAGAAATACGCCAAAAACGCTCCGATTTAATTATAAGCTTTGTACGGAGTGTGTTTGGGGATGTATTGTGTGTCGGTGAAGTGGGAGATTAAATGTAACAGATTTATAAGTCATTTACGGATTAGCATTAATAATAAAAACGGATAGTTAATTAGACATTGGATAAAAAACTCATAATGGATACTTAATTTAATATGTAGTTTGAAAAGCTTTAACAGAAGCGAATGCAAGCTCAGAGAGCTAGTCTCGACATTAGAAGCTTCAATGGCCCGTTTGGCAACAGTTTGATAATCTTCGAAACAACTAATCCGATTAAAAAAAATCTTTTAGCAATAGTTAAAATAGAATTTCAGGATGGACATAGGCTATAGGTATATTATACCGTATAATGAAAAGGTTTTTTCGTGGTAATTGAATTTGCAAAGTAAGTCGACAAAAAAACGGTCGAACGAAAACGTTTACTTTCGAACGTTGCTTTAACGGTGCTTTTAAAAGTTGTAGAAATTGAAGGATGCCTACTAAAAAATTCAGCACCTATCACCATAATCTAACTTTTATATTTAAAACACAAAAAATACTTTTTGTGTTAAAAAAATAATTAAAAACGTTTGGTGATGTTTATTGGCCATATTGTCACCAATTATAAGTCCTTCTTAAAATCAGGAGTTTTTCGTCACAAACTCGCTTTTCTTTTTACGTACTGCATATACCAGTATTTCGGACGCATGTTTACTTTATATGTAAAAAACGACCGCCCGTAAAGCTACAGAGGCAGTGCAAATAGGTCAAGACGCGTACTCTATGACTGCGTGGTATAGGTACCCGATACCGGAAATAATCTCAAATCCACGCGTGCGAAGCCGCGGGCAGACTTAGTTGCAAAATAAAAACACAAGTGTTTCGGTAAACGGTTGTGTTGCCATAGTCTATGGCTATAGTCTAGTTGCAGACATTTGTTCCAGCTCTAGTGTAGTACATCTGCGTGTTCCATCTGCTCAGGACAGACATAATATTTCAGAGCAACCTCCAATAATAGAGAGGCATTTTAACAAGAAGCACATCATACTATATTCTCACTCTGTCCATAATCTACTCGTTTTGGCAGGTTTTACTAGAGAAGTATGAGGGATTCCTATGTCTAAGAGTGGACGTCCTACGGCTGAGCTAATAACGATGATGATGATCTATTTAAATATAGTTAATCTGTTAAAAAAAGCGATACTGAAGGCTGTGCAATTGGGCTGCTGACCCTGATGACATTTATTTTATTCAAATCGGTTTAAAAACAAAAAATTTATGCGCTATACTGAATACCATGCGTACGAAGTTGCGGGCTCAGCTAGTCTAGTATAAAATACCTATATCTTGTTTTCTTACAAAGAAAAAAGAAATAACTCTAAACGTGTGTGGTTCGGTTATGGTTGTTTAAGTTAATATGATACCAGTTTGACCCTTACATTTAGATTAAGTATTTCCCGCTCCGTTTTGTGCGTGGGGCTGCAACCCTCTGAGGACGTCACCTTATCTAATATTCATGGGCGACAATCGCTGATCTCATTGAATCAAGATGTTGTTAAGCCCAAATTATTTATAGTGTCATAAATTAGATATACTTACTTTTTGGTTTATTAAATCGTTTTAGAGAAATCAAAAAGTATGATTCTAGAATTCTTTTCCTTACATGTATTTTACATTCACTCTATCGTATTCATGAAGTCTGTTGTGTTTGCCATATTTTTTTTATCTTGAGTCAGCCTGTCTTGAGACAGGCTGAAGGTCCACTTGATGGTAGGAAGCTACAACACAATATTTATAGTTCGCTTATAACACAAGCAACGCCACAGGTGCTGCAAGAGCGCACTGCAAGACCATAATTGGATTAAGGATAAGATATTATGAAGCATCTCTAGCATATCTTACTCACTCACCGAAATACAACAGCACATATGCTGTTATTTTGTGACGGTTTTCTGTAAGGGGAATGTTACTATCGCTGGACGTGTTATCCAAATGACGGCGAAACAGTGCCACTACTTGCCAGATCCAGACCAAAGCCAAATATGAAAAGTTTATTTCCAAAGTTAACCCTGCCGGGAATGGAGCCCTGGACTCCTGAGACGTAACGTTAAAGCAAATACATTAACCACTCGACCAAGGGGATCGTCGAATTCATTCGCATTACTTTTGTAGTTTCGTTTCGTTGCACATTAAGAAGAGGGCGTCTTCGAGACCCGTCTAGGAAACATAAGGGGACAGTAGAATGGTTGCCATCATCATCTCATCATCTCAGCCGTAGGACAAAGGCATCCCCCCTAAGTTTCCGAAATGACCGGTCAGAAGCAGCCAGTATCCACCGTCGATCATCGGCCCTATACCTTATAGGTCAGTCCACCTTATAGGTGGACGTTCTACGCTGCGTTTGCCGGTCCATGGCCTCCAGTCGAGAACCTTCCCTGTCTCCTGCCCACTGCCACTTCAAATCCGCCGGGTTAAGTAAGTAACTTTCGTTAGTCTACAGCTATCTCCTCGTTCATGATTCGATCTCGCAGTGTAACTCCGAGCATAGCTCTCTCCATAGCTTGTTGAGCGACGTTGAGCTTTCTTACGAGGCCCATAGTTATAGACCACGTTTCAGATAGTCACATATTTATAGCCATATGTCATCACTAGCAATACATAGGATGGTGACATATTTTACGGTTTTTTAAACTATATGGAAATCTAAACTATATATCAAATAATAAAATTCACAAAATGCCTACGGCCTCTGTAGCAGGACTTCAACATCTGTATCTATGAGTCCTAATACATTTATTTGTGGTGCCAATATATTATTTTATTGTCATGCCGTTGTCAATGTAACCTAAACGGCGGGTAAACCCGTGGGACACAGCTAGTTGTTTTCATAACCAGAGGTATACTGCGACGCGTATCTTTCGCCTGACTTTCTTCGCCATAGTAGTGGGGCACACTGCGTTTCGCATTCATTTGGGCGGCCCGTCTGGCAGTAACCACCCCCGTACAGAAGACCACTGTGAAATAACAGCACGTGTGCTGTTGTGTTTCGGTGAATGAATAAGGGATGCCAGAACCCATTTTCTTGTCCAATCCTTTATCCTTAATCCGACTATACTCGGTGGCGCACTTGCAGCAGCTGTAGCGTTACTTGTGTTATTAGGTGACCATCGAGACGGTAGCCACCAACCATCAAGTGGATCGTCAGCCTGTCTGCCGATCGTAACATAAAAAAAAATTCAAAAGAAATATTTAAACTTGGAATATTTCACAGTCCGTTGGCTAGAAGTGTTACGATCGTTCAAAACGCACTTGAGTTTGAAGAGCATTATAAAAATTATCGAACACACATTGCGAAGATTCGTTGAGTGCACTTGGCAATATTTTGTCCGGGGGCCATAATACTTCGCCCCATTGTTACTGTGCTCAAATTGGTTCAACATATACGGCATGGCTTAGTATATTCTTGATGCTGGTGAACACCAAATACTCGATTCTGGCTTAGCTTTCGTCCGCGACTTCGTCCACGTCTAGGGTTGCCAGGTGAGTCGCGAAAAAATACCGGACAACCCCAAACGGGGGGGTGGGGGTAAGCTAGGTGGCAAAAAAAATACGGGTTTTTTAATACTAATAGTTTTTATTTATTAATCTACATCACATAAATTAACTAAATTAGTAACAAAATATAATGCAGTCATAAAATTGTGGTCGCCAAGACTATGCTAACTATGAGAAAGTCTTTATTAAATAGGAAAAAATAATAGAAACTTCCAATGAACAAATAATAAAATTAAATCATTCTTCTAAAACTAATTTATGTATGTTGTACTGTATCTAGGTACTTTTAGGTAGTACCTACTTACTTCTTTTTAACATATTTTGCATTTTAACATATTTTGACGCAACCGCTTTCAATAGTGTTTTATTTGATACAACACGTTCTTTAAAATCAGTGTAGCTTGAGCTTATGTTGAAAAAAAAAAAAACCACATAGTTTTGCGTTTGAGGGATTTGTTGTAGGCGCTTGTGACCAGTAGTACCGACTTTCCTCAAAATACCGGACATTGTTCTGTCCATTTTTTTTTTTACCGGACAGGCCTCGAAATACCGGACTGTACGCTTAACTACCGGACATCTGGCAACTCTACCCACGTCCCTTTCAAATAAAAAAATCGACGCCTGATATAAATACATGAGCAATCGCTTACTTAAACTTTATTGCTAATATATTTTTATGACGCGTTGATTTTTTAAAATTTAAAAAAATCAACGCATCACAAAAATGCGTGAAAGCGTGACAAACAAACAAACTTCTGTCGCACGCATTTTCATCAAAGAAAACAAATATCAAAGAAAACTTAAAAATTGTTATTAAAAAATTAAAATTAAAAAGTGTAGCCAATAGTACGCATTTCTATTATTATTTTTATTATACATATATTAAAAAAACTTATATACTTCGCATGCCAACATATTGATATCAGCATGAGCTACTTGAACCTCCAGCAAGCATTATCCAGCTGTTCCCTCCGTTTGTAGAACAACTGTCCAAAATCAAAGGCTGAGAGGGATTAGCAAATAAATTTGATTTTATTATATGTAGTGGTGCTCAAAATAGTTTTATAAAGACCCCATACAGTGGGACAATCGATTTTTACACAAATACCCGCAATCATTTGGATATGTTTCAAGTTGTTTGCTTTTACCAGTTTTCGCTCGCAGCTTCGCCCGTCTCAGTAGTTAAATCTCAGAAAAGTAACCTGCCCAGTTTTCAAAAATTAAATTAAATCTAAAAATTTGTCACCGTACTGCAGGCTATGGATTCAGAGTAGGTACATCCGCTTTAAATGTCCGGATACAAAGAAATTTCATCCTGTCAGTCTCCCTTCTGAGGTGTTTCTACGTAGGTACAATTGGCTTCTTCAAGCACTATTACATAATTCCCGCTACAGAATTCCCTTACAGCACGTAAATAAGTAAGTAAGGGATGGCAGAGCCCATCCTTTATCCTTAATCCTACTACCTATGGCTGATAGCACACTTGCAGCACCTGTGACGTTGCGTTCAAGTGGTCAGTTAGCCTGTCTGACGAACTTTACATTTAAAAAAATGCTGTAAACAAATTCCTTAGGCGACGGGAGCCACCTACCATCAAATGATCCGTCAGCCTGTACGCAAAACTTTATAATACCTATAAAAAACTAAAAATAAGCTTGTCTGACGCATATTTACTGCGAACTTACCCGCAGCTAATTCGACAGCACTACCATTAAAATTGCCCAGTAATATGGATTAGCGTTTGTCCTACAATTAGTTTGAAGAGCCCTAATTTTTACACAAAACATGACCCTTTATGCACAAATGCACCCTCTGTGCGGTGCGCATTCTACGCCTAGTTCGAAACGGGATCGCAAAGATTAAACCGTTGTCGCAGAACGGTCAAGCAGTTGATGTGTCTTTATTGTTCCTGTGTTTCATAATTTCATATAAATGTGGGCTATCAACGGTCGCAGTAGCTATCATCTCCTTCTTTTTACCAGTCTCACACCTATGCGTACAGTTTCATCACTTTTTACCTCTATAGGACTGAAACTTCAACCTGAAACTCTTAAGGACACTCAAGATTTATATCCTACAAATAGGTAAAACAGATATTTAATGTAATGAGTATATTATTATATTAAATAGGTTGGTCTGAAGATATTTCAGGTGGAATTCAGTAAATAGAACTTATATATATGAACGAACGCATTTAATTTTTAAACAAAGCAAAAAAAGCACACAAAAAAAGGTACATGAAAAATTTGCAGTGATAAAAAAGGTGTTACCAACATAATGCAGTTAAGAATAGGTAACATGAAAATATTATGGCTGCGTTCTCATTTACTAACATGGTCAATATAGTATTACTTTACTATGAGCTAATTAAAGCAAATTAGTCTTAAAAATATTAGTATTTTTTTATTTACGTATATGTAGACCAAGTAGGTCTCTACTAAAACCTTTTCATATTAAAACTATCTAAATGTTTTTTCTTACGTATTTTACTTTTAAGAGTGACATTATAAAGAAAACAATAACAGATTGTCTTGAATTAGTGTAGTTACAAATTAGTGATATCTAGTGCAGTTAGTGCTACTTATAAAGAACAGAATAACAAAGTGTCTTCCCCTTAATAGAGACAATAAGAATCGTGTTAAAGGAGATTAATTATTAGTTAATAATCAATTTAGTAATGTAGGTTAAATTAAAATTACTCATTAGTCTTTCAACTAGATAGCAATACTGAAAGGAAGTACCTACAGTCCCGTGTAACTGGGAAAGTACATTAAAAAATATTTAAATAATAATTCACAAATATATATAATATTAATACAAATTCTTTTAACTTTCCTTGATTCTCAAGAGTCGTAGGTAAGAATCGATTTCATATTCACTGCCTAATCTATAAATGAGTTGTGCACAAAACAAATCGGCAACAAGGGGGGGCGTGGAGGTTCCCCGCGGAGCGCGTCTGTCGCCGAGTTGCAACAACAGAAAAAAATTATAATTTCAAACTATTGTACCGCATTGTGTTGGCAACCCCGCGATGACAGGTCGCCGTTGGACACATGTTTGAGGCATTTTGGGGCAATTCCTTCGCTTAATGGGCGGTGTTTTAATGTTCAACGTAGATTTATGGCGTAGGGTGAGTCTCTAACCCCAAGCTTTAGTTTAGTTTCGTTAATGGTGACATTACCTATGAAATTAGAAATGTAATGAGCCACTTTCGAAATTCCTGTTCTTTAGTGGCTTGTTTATTTGATTATTCATTTTTTTTATGTTGTAAAAACACGCAATTCGATTCAACATAGACCTGAATGATTTAATGAAAAATCATTGGGGTGTGACGCTTTAAAGGTCTAAGGACCGAATGCAGAAGGCTAACCGAGGATGATTACCTCACCTTGTCGAAATCGCTCTAATTCGGACCAACCGCTTTAAAACATCTTTTATAATGCGCACTGCTAAGGATTGAAACTCCCTGCCGGCGTCTGTATTTCCGAGCTCATACAACTTAAACCTTTTCAAGGTTCGAGTGAATAAGCATCTTCTGGGTGAGATCGCTCCAACGTCAGCCTCGTTCTTTCTACATGGATAGATGCTGGTCAAGAGTAAACCCATCTTTAATTTAAAAAAAAGATTAGAGTGGGTAACAGCCCTACATACCCTACTGCAGGGGTAAGTAGGTAATCCTCCACAAGACAATCTCTTAACAAATAACAACTCTTTATTGATAACCGTCTTAAAAAAGGTCAACCATTCTATACTAATATTATAAAGCTGAAGAGTTTGTTTGTTTGAACGCGTTAATATCAGGAACTACAGGTTCGAATCGAAAAATTCTTTTTGTATTGAATAGTCCATTTATCGAGGAAGGCTATAGGTTATATAACATCACGCTACGATAAATAGTATCATATATAAGCAGTGTCCAGTACCGCGCATCCCCATGCGCACGCCGCCGCCTGCCGCGCCGTATGGGCCGCTGCGAAGTTCAGCTAGTTTAGTATAAAGACAAAAAAAATTCTGTAAGGCACCACCAATAAGTGATAATAATATCTATAGAGGCCTGCTGTCTACTAAGTAGACAACAAATAATATGTTATTGGAGTTTACTTCTTAAAAATCGATTTTCATATAAGGCGTGAAAATTTTATGAGGAGTAAAATTAATTAAAGCGTTAACTAAAAAGCTTTATGTTCTTCTAAGCATTTCTACCCAAATCCGCCGCCGCTTTACATGATTCTATTGTAGTATAATGATGGCGCGTTTTTTTGCCGTCTTTTCCTATTGCATAGTCAAAGACAATCGTACTTGTGGAGTAAACTCCAATCGAGAGTCTGAGCTGACACACGCACTTTTTTGTTTGTAAGGACTTAGTAGCGCCTCTTGCTCTCCCATCAGTCTGGTGTCGCTTAAAAGGTCTTCGGATAAAAAGCATTAAGCTTCATCTAAAACAATTACTGGTTAGTGCTGTTGTAGCTAATTTTTAGGGTTCCGGACGTCTGAATAAAAAAAACGGAACCCTTATAGAATCACTCGTGTGTCCGTCTGTCCGACCATCCCCCCCCCCCCTTATCTCCGAAACTACTGAACCTAAAATTTTGAAAAAATAAACAGAAATTAGTTTCCTACTTATAGATTATAGGAAAACCTATAAGAAGTCCATGATATTAAAATAACATGGTAAATCGCTCAATATTGTGCGGATAGGTAACATCGTACGGAACCCTCTTCACGCGAGTTCTTCTCGCACTTGTCCCGTTTTTTTCCTATGGTAGTCCCAATGATCAATATCGTTGCGAATCCATTATTATACTATTTCATAATACCTATTAAGAAAAATTAAAATAGATCACTAGCATAGGTATATGATTTCATAAAATGTTGCCAGCACATTTTTTTTTCACAACTTGTAGCCTCTGTCTAAGCGTCAATCAATTGTCGATGTTTTTTTTTTTACGATTTCTACTCACTAGTCTAAAAATAATCACCGATTGATTGATTGATGATCCTTGATGATAGTTCATTCACGGAGCTGTCTAACTGGTTTATTTTTTACCTCTAACCTCTCACGATGAAAGAGTGATGAGTTCTGGAGTGAATCTACCTATTTGTAACTTTATTCGTGTATAATGTTAAATATTTATTGTTTACTAGCGGCCCGCCCCCGGCTTCGCCCGTAGTGCAATTGTTATATACTAAAACATTCCCCGTTTATCCCTCTTTCCATTAGTGAAAATCGAATTAACATCGGTCTACCCGTTCACGCGTGATGCCGTGACCAAGGGAAATAGAGATTCATTTTTATATATATATATTTATATTTTATTTTATTGTTTTTAATATTTGAAAGAAATATTTGAGTGATTTGAATAACAATTTTATTACTAAGTAAATAGTTGGAGAGGTGCGGCGCGCCGCCCGCACCTCTCTCGGTCTCCTTTGTCGTCATACCCCCGCGCCCCTGTACCGCGCGGGCGAGGACTCATTTAATCTATAGTTTGGTATGAGCACTTGCTACCTCTTTCTTGCAGCAGTTTCTAAGGTTGAGATAGCCATGATGGTCTGCAACCTTCATAGAAAAGCGGCCAAAAATAGTTATCTAAGAACTAGTTTTAGTTGATATTTTTTTAAGAAGAAATAAATTCAATCATTGTTAACAGTTTATTTCTAGATCATGTTAAAATTATTTTTTTGAATAGAGACTACTTACTGTAAATTGCACTTATAGGAACACGGAATTAACAAAAAATTATTTTAAAAAGATTAATAACACGTCTGTATTTTTACTAAGGTCTAGTTAAATGTTAATAAAACTAGTCTTCTTCCATTGGTCTAGATTTGTAAGCAACTCTCACTAAACATAGACCGTCCTTACCGTCGCTAGATGGAACCACCACAGTACAAACGTATCCTGAATGAGGAGGTTGTAGGTTCCATCTAGCTACAATATGGGCTTCTTCAAGCGAGCAGTAAACAAATTCCTGCAAGGTCGGCAGCGCACACGTACCCCTGAGTTGCTTGTGTCTTTAGGCGACGATAGCCACCTACCATCAAGTGGACCGTCAGCCTGTCTGCCGCCTTTAATAATATAAAAAAAAGATCGCGTCGCAATGTCAGTATCATTGGAAATTTAAAATCCCTTCTCACAGTCTGTTATCTTATCTTTTTCTTTCATTAAATCGAGATTTTTTATCAACTTTTAATAAAAGATACATATATAAAAGAACGAGAGAAAACTTTCGTCTTTTCAAGCGACTGTCTGTCTAGAGCTCCGCTAAAGCTGTACACGAAACATAAAAGCCAGAAAAAGCTCACAGACAATATAAATTTCATCTTAATGTTGTTATTGCGTTTTATCAATTATTATTAGATATTTTTTTTAAATTGTTGCATTCAACAAGGGAGAGTTCTATTCCTGCTTAGAACTTATTTACCTATAAGTAATTTTATTTATACAAAATATAATGGACAAAACTCATTTTTAATAGTAATTTTTAATCAATTAAAACAGCTGTCAGTTTTTAGACAGCACAATTTTCTTTAACTAAGTAAATTAATTACATACATCAAATATATAATGACGAACTTCACTATCACGTACCTATATACCTACCTATAAACTCCCTAAAATTTTTCTGTTTAAATGTTTCAAGATTTTTTTTCCAAGTATGTGTCCAGGGTTCTTTAGCGGTTGTGCGGGTATCCCGGCAGTGCCAACAGTCTCTAGAACGTGTTTACATGAGATTTCCCAAAGTTGCGACCTTGAGAGCAACAACTGAGAGCAACCTTATATTATAACAGTCACCAAATTGATTTAAATATTAATTTAAGTAAAAATTAATTATAAAGCTTAATATATTATATCAATTTTTTTCTACCAAAACTACGGAGAAAATCTGAAATAATTTGAATTTAAAATACATTAATTTTTCTATTCATCGCTATTCTTAAAACAGGCTTAAAATAAAATGGACATTGGAAAGCTAGACATCAATGACAACACGACAGTTAGTTGGCTGTGATCGAGTTTTTGAAACCCGCCATTTATGTCAGAACGTAAATCGACTAGTCTATGAAAACCAAGAAACAGGAATGCCGGATTACAATAAAAATCATAAAATACCACAGTGAAACCACAGGTGAAACTATGAAATAGTAATTTATCCATTAAACAGGTAATGGCCTTTTTGGACAATGAAGACAGTATACATGTCCTCAGCGTTAAAGCGTTAAAACAAAGAAAAATCCTAAAAACATTATACTTTGAAAGTGACAGAAATAGACAATTCTAGCTGCGTCGACATCTGTTAAGGCGCAGGTTAGGCGTCTTAGGGTTAACTACACTCAGAAATCGTTTAATGCCCTGCGCGTCCAATACAACAACGCCTTCAGAGTGTTCCTGGGGCTGCCGCGCTACTTTAGTGCATCGGGGATATTTGCAAATGCAAGAGTTGCATATTTTTACGTTATAATGGGAATGGGAATAGCATCCCTAATGAATAGAGTACGGGACAGCCCCGACACGCTGTTGAAGGTAATTGCTGGAGAGATAGACTGCCCAATAATAAAACATTGGGTGATGTCACACATCACCCTCAATAGAAATTGATAGGTTCTATCATTTTCTACATTACCACATGATGTATATTGTTAGTTTATATTTTAATTTTAATTTTTTACAATGTATAGTAATATGATTTAAAAAGCTATGGACACAGTGAAGTCTGAAATAAAGTTATTATTATTATTATCTGTTTAGCGGCATGAACTGCAGAGCTAAGCCTTTTAGAAAGTTTTTCAATTTGGGGACCCCATTGTAATTTCGAATCTACAGTACCTAATACCTAAAAACACTGTGATACTATGGACTCAAACGACACAATGAAAGGCTTGTATTTTCTTGGTCTATTTTCTTATATTTATTATTTGGTATTTTCTTCGTATAATCTCATTCAGTGGCAAATGTTCTCCCCAACTTAACGAGCAGCATTAAGCGTTATCTATGCACGTTGCAGCCATCCGAACCCTTCAAGCGTTATCTTTACACTGGTAGTGGCAGTCATACTGCAACAATGGCAACCACCCCACCCTTAATTGTTATCTTCAGGGAATCGCAAAGGGATGTCAGAGAGTGTTAAAATTTTTCTACATTCCGAACCAGTTTTTTTTTTAGTGTTTGCTGATTGCAACGGTAAGATAGATCTTTGAAACGTATGGATAAAATTGGAATTATGTGTTAGAATTTATCATAATTAAGGTGTATTCTGTGCGAGTGTCGCACTGGCAGCCGAGACACCGCCGAGAGCCGAGAAACAGAGGCGTTAGAGCAGAGAGGTTGTCGTATGTCCGCGCATCTTATTTAGAGAATTGTTATAGTTGTGAAAATATGAGTCTTGTGCACAATGTAGAGGAGATAACGTACCCTTAAATAAATACTTTCTAATATATGGAAACTTTTGAAATATAAGGAATACCGGAGCCCACTTATCTATCCTTCCTAATCCCTTATCCTTAATCATACTATCGTCAGCAGTGCACTTGCAGCACTTGCAACACAAGCAACACCACGTTTTTATTATAGGCGACGGTAGCCATCTTCCATTAAATGGACAGTCATCCTGTACATAAAAACAGCACCACCAGAAAACAGCACGTATGTTATTGTGTATCAGTGCTTGGGGCACGATTTGCTTGGTGATCCACCCTATTCTCCTTATTTGGCACCCTCTGACGTCTATCTGATCCCAAACTTGAAGAAATTTGTTTCTGGGAAGCGCTTTACATCCAATGAAGAAACTGAGAGGGCCGTAAATGAATATTTTCACAGACTCTCACTTCTAGGAAGAAATATTTCTCCTTACTCTCGTAATACAAAAATGCTCTAGCCTCAAAACCTGCGAAGGGTAATATGGACCTACGTTTGTGTGGATAAAACGGCCGCCTGCTTTCCACTTAATTTCCAATGCAGACCTTTCAAATATGTGAAAATATGTACAATCTTTTTTTTAATGTTAAGGTCGACATGGGATGGGAAAGGATAGGGAAATGGGCTCTGGCATTCCTTACTCACTCACCGAAACATAACAGCACACGTGCTGTTATTTCACGGTGGTCTTCTGTAAGGGGTGGTTACTGCCGCCAGACAGACTGCCCAAAATGACTGCGAAACGCAATGTGCCCTGCCACTACTTTCCAGATCCAGACCAGAGCCAACTTTGAAAAGTTCATTTCTAAAGTTGAGTCTGCCGGGCATCGAACCCAGGAACCCTAGAACAGAGCGTTAACCACTCATCTAACGGGCTCGTCAAAAAAACAAGCTTCAGAGTAACATAACCTCTAGGATTGCTAGTCTTTACATACCAAATATTCACTATGTCATCTTTCATGAGTTATTGATCTAAATTAAAAGAGAAATGCTGTCTTGACCGAGATTGAACCTGCGTTTGCACAGCTTTTATCAGTACAGGAAATTCAGTACGACCCTCCTTAATTCCGCAAAGTTACCATAGATCCAACCGAAATTAATCGGCAATAGACAAGCATAATGGAATCCCATCTCGCGCCATACGGCACCGTCGGCTAGCAGGTCTGTAGCACCCCCTCGAGGCATGTTACCGCGCGCGTGAACATTTGAAACAACTGTTGCGATATTGATATGTTTTGTATTGCGGATTATTCTCCTGTTTGATGCAACTGGTCGCGACGCAATAAATTATGTTAAACAATCGCCCGCTAGGTGAAGTACGCGGGGGTGAAAAGGGATTCTTTGTAATCGAGCCGGGCCGTTAGGAAATATAGGTACCTAACACTTTTTTATATATATGCTTGTTGATGCTTTCTAAAATTGTATGAAATTCTAAAATTTTATGCTTCCTCTTATAACTGGACTTGAAAAATAGCTATTCTAAATTATAATGAAAATATACAACGATCTTAAAATAGAGCCAATAATAAGTTTACACTTATGTTTTACTAGTTTTTGCTTGTGACTAGTGTCCAGTGTTTCTTTCAGACAATTTGATTCGGGGGAGCATTTAAGAGGTTTAGGGGGGCGAAGTGAAAAAAGTACTTCATTATAAATAACGTTAATCTCTATATAAAAAAATGAATCCCCATTTCCCTTGGTCACGGCATCACGCGCGAACGGTTAGACCGATTTTAAGTCGGTTTTCACTAATGAAAATAGGGATAAACGGGGAATGTTTATACATTTAAAAATGGCAAATCCAGGGGCGGGTCGCTAGTTATTAATTAATAATAATAATACTAATATTAGTCACATCGTTCGACGGCTGCCAAGCGTCCCATTGTTATACATATCGTTCATGTACTTAAGTAACATTATCTTAAGTATTTATAATATTGTCAATATTTATTTGTTCAATTACAATAACCATTTATTCAAAATTAAAAGATTAGTTAGAAACTTCATGAAACGGTACCATATTCATGATCTGCCTAAGCACATCACAAACTGCCGGATTATACGATCGGCCGCCGACATATACCTACATAGAATTAGCGAAGCCCGCGGCATAAAATTCTATGGCATGCTATGGAGCGGCCGGGGGGTATCTGAAAGAAACACAGGTTAGTGTCACTAGTCACCTAATAGTCACAAGAAAAAACTCTTCCTAAGTGTTAAAACTTTAAAATCTTTATTCAATCTATACTGCTCATGTGTTTGTGTTAGGCGTCGATTTTTTATTTTTAGCTGATTCCTCGGGAACAGAACCACTGTATCTGTGACAACGTGTATGGTAAATTCATAACTATCGATTGAGTATTTAAGGCGTGAAAACGTTACAAACAAACTCACTTTCGCATTTGTAATATTAGTTAATATTAGTTAAAGTCATATTTAAATTAAAAACAACTATGTATCTTAAAATAAATATGTAGAGATCTACTGCCATTTATAAGAGAAACATGGTCTTCGATTACTATGACTTTTCTTTAACCCAAAATCCACAGAGGTTGCTGGGGGGTGGCTACCAGGAATTCGCGTTAGAATTGAAAGACACCTCTGGGCCTTAGTCAAAGTAACATTTTAAAAACGATAACAATGTTCGAAAACAATAAAATGTATGGGATTGACATATGCCGTCGCTAAATCACGTGATACAATCCCATACATTTTATTCTTGCGAACTTCGTTATCGTTTTTAAAATAGTAGAATGTAGGTTTTCTCGGCCGGTATCCATATGAGTTGTGGGTTTCCGGGATGATGGCCCAGGTCTGTTGGAGTCAGTCTCGCTCGAGAAGTCGAAAAGTGCAGAAGTGAAGTGCAGTGATGTGATGTACTTATTCTTCTAACTTGGACTACACCACTGAGGATGTCAACCGCAGTTGTTGACGAAACGTTTGGAAGAATTTCCAACAGACCTGGGCCATCATCCCGGAAACCCACAACTCATACGTTTTTAAAATGTTACTTTGTCTAAGGCCCCTACTGCCATTTATAACAGAAACATGGTCCTCGATTAACCTATGAGTTTTCTTTAATCCAAAATCCACAGAGGTTGCTGGGGGGTGGCGACCAGGAATTCGCGTTAGAATTGAAAGACACCTTACTAATATTATTGTAAGTATCTAAAGTTTGCATGTTTGTATGTAGGAGGTAATTTTCGTAACTATTCATCCGATTTAAGAAATTCTTTCACCAATAGTTTGATTAGAATTTCAGGATGGACATAGACTATATATGTTCTACGCGGGTGAAGCCTCAAGCACCACCTATCTAAAAATAAACATCAACGCTTGGCAAAAGTATAAATGTCAAACGTTATATTTCTTTACATAATTGCAAAAAAATCACTTCACTGATTTGCGTTCGTTTTGGACCTAGTGGTAGTAAGGGGAACACGTTTTTCCTAACATAATATTGTCTGAAAAAGGAACTCTCATGTACCTTATATTATATAAAAGATATCTCTTTGATTAATAACTTTTATTACTATAATTTCGGTTCTAAGAAATCCCTCAAAAAAGACACAATGCTCTCTCTATTGTTAAATAAGCCTTTAGAAATCCACAATTTGGCTTCAAATAGTTTATTCATTTAAGGGTTAAGAAGCCGTACATTGTCACACAATGGAGTTGGGGTGTCTTTTTAACACCGGCGATTATTGCGTTTTTTTCAAACCCCTGACAAAAGGAAGGGTAAGTATTAAAAAACCTAAAAAACATACTTGTATCTAACCTTTCTTTGATAACTGTTATTTTTAAAACTAACAGTCTTTTATTTTCATAAATACCTATTTTTTTATTATAATATAATTTTTTTTTAAATTTAAATTAATAAAAATAGCAAAACTGGGTTTTCGTCAGAAACAAGTACCTATACCTACTTGTTTTTCTTACATACGCTATCACAAATAGTTTTTCTTACATCAATAAATCACGACTTATATTTCAAAAAATATTTATTATTTACGAACGTTCATCACTCATGTTAAAATTGTCATTTAATTCCCAATTCCCGTGACACTAAACACATTTGTAAACACAAGTAAAATTATTTTGGGTATGTACGTTTCTTATATTAGAGTATATGTTGATATGTAAATGCGATAATAGACGTAAAATGTCACGGTAATGTCAATTGCCGAATTAAATAACAAAGAAATAAAAGTTGTAAACAATTAGTAAATACTTTTTTAACAATAAAAAAAACAATGATTCTGTTTATAATTCTCTCTGAAGATATTAGGTATGCTTACCATCTCTTTTTTTAACTAACAAAAAGTTATTTTATTTTGTTGTTGATAGTACTTCTCATTGCTTTTTAATAATTCAAAAATTAATATTGATACACATTTTTCAATAAATTGATTTTGTAAATTTTTTAAAAATTGATTGTCACTAGCTGAAGAGTAGGTAAACGCTTTATTGGAGGGTTTCCTATTTTGGGTTATAGCAACACCTACTTCTAATAGTAGATGTTTGTTATAGGCGGTAAGTGAAATCTTCCAAAAGATTTTCATATTTATTTCAATAACTATCAATAGATTATTTTTAAGATATTTTGAGAGGTCACTAACATATATATTATTTTATATCTTCGCTAGCGTTCTGGTATTTTTATTTATTTATTTCCTAGATACACTTGCAAGTTGCCCTGGAGCGTCTATATCTGCAGCTCCTAATAGTTTATCTAAGTTATGCGAATACTGATTCAAATTATTGCTTGCTGACATTCTCATAGATGCGTTACAATACGCCCTTAAATCGAAATGGCAGTGGGCCGGACACGTAATAAGAATGCACCCTGAAAAGTGGGCAAAAATTATAACGCTCTGGCCTGGCCCGGATGGCAAAAGAAGACGAGGTAGGCCTATAGCGCGATGGAAGGACGACATATCAAAAGTCAGGAAAGATTGGCCAATACTTGCGGAGCAAAGGAAAAAATGGCAGGAACTGGGGGAGGCCTTTACCCGAGAGGGGTCCTTACCAACTTAATTGTTTTAAATTTTAATTTTTTTTTTCATATTACTTTGGTAAAGGAATAAATGGGCTTTTTATTTTTATGTTATTTTATTTATTTATTATTTGTATGTGCATATGTATTTTTGTACTTTTGTAATAAATAAAATTAAAAACTACTGGACCGATTTTAAAAATCCTTTCACTTATAGAAAGCTATATTATCAGCGAGTAATAATTTCTAAAGATACGCGGACGAAGTCGCGAGCAAATGCTAGTTGTTTACAATCGTGTAAGGGATGTTAAGGTGTTATGAGTGGATAAATTTAGCATTTACTGTAAAGTCTACTCGGCTGTAATTATAATAAGTAAATAAGTAATATCAGAGAATTTAGCAATTCTCCCTATTTTTGTCTAACCTGTAAAGTTATTTATGATGGATCGTTTCATGGTGCTTTCATCTAAATATGGAAGCAAATGGTAAAGGAAAAAATAGCGACATTCAAATAAATATTTAGATATTTAATGTTTAGTTAAATTTAGACTTGATTAGTGTTTATTTTAGTACTATGTTTCACTATAAACGCAACGTTTTTTTCGTTTTGCGGTCCCGTGTGTTTTGTTCGCGTTTCGAAGGGGATGTATCGGCGAGGGCCCCAACTGTTGGTCGACACTGGCGACTTTATAAACGTTCTCTCGAAACAGACACAGATGCGCCAACGCAGATGATGTATGATTAGATTTGCCGAGATTAGGGGCACCACTCATTTTTCCGCTATCTCTTTACAAAGACTTGTGTTTGGATATCACATTGTATTGAGTACAATTTGTTACTTTCCATGTCGAAATTGTAGATTAATTTTTTTTTTAAATTCCAGTTATGTCAACATATAAAGAAATAAAACGAGTGACCTAAAATCTGAAATTCAAAATCAAATTCATTTTTCATTTTTGGAAATATTTACATATTATTTAACATAAAAACTAAAATTATCTAAATTAATATTAAGTTGATTAAAAACTAATAATATAAAAATGGACCCTGCGGCATTGTACCAAGTACGCTGGCAGCATTTCCTCGTTGAATGGCCAAACTAATACGTTGGCCGAGGAAAGTGCCAGCTCTTCGGTCTCCTGTCGCATCAATAAGCCTCTTCGAGATGTCTTTGAAGAGGCTCATTGCTGCAGGGCCCCACGGACCGAGTGTGTAGACTCTGAATGGTACAAAACCATATTCGGCGCCGAGGCCACTATATTTCGAGATTTTATTTTTTTCCGCCGCCTCTGCTGCGGCTGCTGCCTTAGTGGATGTTCCATGGAGATGCGAAGATTCCAACATTTTTGGAAATTATACATGATCATTCGACAACCTGAATTGAATTATATAATTTTCATATATTTTTAATTGTGTGACTGGTATTATTTTCAATTTCATATCATTGTACTCACATTCTCGTGCAAATAAAGTTATAATTATCATTATTGTCATGACTGACGGGGATATCCTTCCCCGTCGACGAAGGATAGTCCGTAAATGTGATTTCCCCTCCTAAAAAAAAGGCCTAAATTGGGTTCCGGTCAGTCCAGCACCTATCAATCATTTATAAGTTATGACCATTTCTAATACCACAATAAAATCGCCTTTGTATTAGAAAAAGTCACAACTTGTTTTCACAACATTTAGAACTTGTTTTCCCCTAGAATGTTAGAAATCTTTTAGAAACCTGTAAAGTTATTCCAATCCTCAGTGGTGACTTAGCTTGTTGGTATATCCCTTACTTCTTCAAAATGATAAGAGGCCTGTGACAAGCTAATTGACTTATTATTTGATAAACTATATGTACGTATAATAAAATCGTAAAAGAACAGTATCTGTACATTAAAGATAAAAAAAAAATTGTACACGTTGTAACTATGTTACCGGGGGTCAAAAAATAGTTTTTGAATTTTTGTCAGCTTGTCGGTTTAACTGTCTGTTTGTCTGTGAGTTTGTACGCGCTAATCTCTGAAACGGCTTAACCGATTTGAATGCGGTTTTCACTGGTGTATCGTAGCAAGCTTTCTGTAACATTTAGTGTTTGTTTCATTCTAATCAGTTTACAAACGAAAAGTTACTCAATATACCGATTCCACGCGTACGAAGTTGCAGGCTCAGATAGTAAATACTTGATATAACATTATAAAAAAGAATATATATTTAAATATATAAATTGTTAAAGTTTATATATTTAAATTATATATATATATATATATATATATTACAAATTAAATTAAAAACTATTTGATGATGCCGCTGGATTTGGCACAGCAGTGGTTAATGTGCCTACAATCCAGCCTACTTGCGACCATACATGCATCAAGAAACAGGGGCGTAGCGTCGGGGAGCGGGTGGGAGAGGTTGCTCCAGGGCGCCGGGGCCTGGGGGACGCAATTTTTTTTCTTCTTAAATTTTTGTCAATAGCCAATTGAAAATGCCCACTTAATTATAAATATTCATAATTCACTTTTTCGGAACATTTTAGTTTCGAACAGATATCTATAAATGAAACAAATGGCCGGTAATTAATTGTACTCCAGAAAAGGTAGCGGAAAACGGAATTAAAATCAATTTCAAAGCAAAAAAGGTATACTTTTTGCGCCCTGGAGCAAAATTTTTCAAACGCCTCTCTCTCATATGAGCATGTATGGAATTAATTATCCACAAACCTCGAAATGAATCAACTAGAGTTTGGTGTATGAATTTTTTTCAATTTTAATAAATAATGATAATGAATCTGTAATTTTTCAGCATATTTTTCTTGATAATAATAATACTTTTATTAGCTATATGCATGCAATGTTTAGTTACAAGTTCGCAAGTTACAATGTTACAATCGATCGTTAAAACAATGAGAGAGGGCGCTTGAAAAATTCTGCTCCAGGGCGCTGAAAGTGTAGCTACGCCACTGCCAAGAAAATAGCCTTATTTCAAATATTTATTAAAGGAAATAAAAAAAAATTAAAGGAACCAATTACAGTATTTCAATTTAATATTATTGGGATAATATTAATAACGGACAAAAAAATATGAAGAAATGTCGAATAAAATGTTTGTTTTGATATCTTTCTCGGCACAATGTGAGTAACAATTTGTCTACGCGTCAAAGGGTCGCGGGTTCAAATTAAATGGTTCTTTTGTCAACTGACACTTGTGAGGGTTCATCCAATACATTGTTGAATGTTTAATTGCTTGTTTACATTGACAAATGTTCACTTTAGAATACATTTAACTGTTTAAACGGCCCTCATTTTGATGCACATGTGTTTCTATAAACGGAATTATTCTGGGTTTTTTAAATTCTGTGATTTTTACTTTTTGAAGTGAAACTTCTTTGCGTGCGGTGAGGGTAAAATTTCAAGGTCGAATTTTGTGTGACGGTTCTTGTAACGTTTCTGCATGACATCAATCGCTTACTAGATATAGCATTATAACAATATTTAAACTTGGGCAGACGACCTGATAGGGGACGCGGGTTCTCTCATTTTGACAGAAAGAAAACATTTTATTAATTTGTTTCTATTTTTTGAAATGTAACCTTTTTAATGTCATCAAAACCAGTCAGATACAAATAGTACAGCCAAAGAGATTTAATTACAACTTTATAAATAGTATATGCGAAAAGACTTTTTCCCCGAATTAATACATTGGTAAATCACAAAGTATTAACGCTGTATACATTATAATAGGTTATATAGCTTTTTAGGGTTCCGTACGTCCGAATAAAAAAACGGAACCCTTATAGGAACACTCGTGTCATCCCCCCCCCCTTATCTCCGAAACTACTGAACCTAAAATTTCGAAAAAAATACAGGAATTAGTTTTCCACTTATAGATTATAGGAAAACCTATAAGAAGTCCATGATATTAAAATAATATGGTAAATCACTCAATATTGTGCGGATAGGTAACATCGTACGGAACCCTATTCACGCGAGTTCTACTCGCACTTGTGCCGTTTTTGTTTTTAATTTAGTTACATTAGGATAAACCTGTAAAGATAAAATGTAAGTACTTATATGGAAATAAATAAACTCTTTTACACTTTTAGCATTTAGTTGACCATGTCATTCAGCAATCTAGATTAAGTAAAGCGAAACCAAATGTATGATTATTGTATGTTTAAAAAGGTTAACAGCGGACTTGACGAACCAAAAATAGAATAAATTCAGTGTCTTTTTGTACAGAAGTAAAATGCCGTGTTCTCGCGCCCACAAAGATCAATTCTAAGCCAAAGATGGGATTTAACTAATTCGATGTGACGGCTTTGACACCACGTTAAAAAAAAAAAAACAAAAAAAAAAAACGCGTGAAGACACGACCGCGCCTCGAGACTGTTAAATCTGTCCGCTCGATAAAGATCTCGTAATAAAAAGAATTCAGAATAAAAAAATCTATCTGCCTCAATCTGAACTACTGTATTTAAATGAATTTTAAGGGAACCCCGTAGTTTTTTGGAAAAACAACCCCTGTGTGGTCTATATTTTTTCGTTAAACACTCACACACTATTATTATTTTTAATATACAAAAGAGTGTCGTCGGGTTGTGGTTAAGTTATTTGTAATTGTTAAGATTTACACCACTCATTGTTTAGTTTTAACTGTAAATGGGAGTCACTTTTGAAGGAAATTTCCGTGTAATAATGTAATATAACTTGAAAAGGTTTTGCCAAAAACTGTGGTTTTACTTTGTTCTATTCACAATAAGTAGGTAATATTGACAAAATATTTATTGATCCTCTCAATAGAATGTTTATGGAGTGTTTTACCGGCAGACTATTAAACCATAAATTTTTGAAGGAAAGAGAAATCGAAAAAAACTATATTTAAAAGTGGTCATAAATTACTATATCTAATACATATATATTCTTCAATGCTTTAAAACAAAAGTTTTTGACCAATGCGCGTGTTGCCAGTGATGACATATGGCGTTTTAACGTGGTTTTTAACTATGGGCTTTATAAGAAAAATCAACGTCGCTCAACGAGCTATGGGAAGTGATATGCTTGGGCTTCCGGTCAGAAGCAATCTGGATCCAACCGAGCAACCGGAAGGTTGTTCTGAATTATGGAGGTGGCCTATGTCTAGCGGTGGACGTCCTATGGGTGTGATGATTATGATGATTAATATATATTTTAGATAAATATTATATTTTATTTATCTATACTATATAATTATAACTTAAATAATTAGAGTATATATTACATACATAATTTAATTTAGGTTACATTTATTTTCAGTTTTATTTTATTTTTGATAAAGTTTGTCATCATAACTTGATCCCATAGACAAACTGCTTTCCAGTTTTAAGGGACAATGTAAATATTAGTGTAATTATTACATGTGTAATAAATAAATAAATAAAAAATACAAATATTATAAAGGTTACAGTTTGTTTGTAAATATGGCAGTAATACACCGGTTTCTTGTGCCTTGCGATTTTATAATGAAATATTTCACAAGTGTGACATTGACATTATTTCTTATAAAATTAGACAATTTAAAAGGGCTATATACAGTGTATCGTAATAATTATCATAAGTTTCTTTTTGTTGTTATATATATTTATTTTATTTTTTGAGACTGTGTTGTGTTGCCTATAATTTTGCTTTAATAATGCTGTGCTTTCCTGTAATTTAAATTCATACTTATAATGTTTTTTTTATGTGTTGTTGTATGTTATGTCTAAGTATGTATTTAGTTGGTAAGCCTTGTCAAATAAACAAATAAACAAATAGGAGGTAATTTTTGAAATTACTCATCCGATTTAAAAAAAATCTTTCACCATTAGTTAGAATAGAATTTCAAAATGGACATAGGTAAATATTCCACGAGGACGAAGCTGCGGGCACCAGCGTATGTTCCCATTCGTCACCACCATGTTCGTCACCAGTGGTGGCAAATGGGGTTATTTTTCCCAATCACCATCAGTGGTGGTAATTGGGATGTATTATTCCCATTCGCCACCACCATGTTCGCCACCAGTGGTGGGAAAAGTGATTAGCTATCCCAGTCGCCACCAGCAGTTATCAAAAAAACTTCAAAATTAAAATCAAAATATTTATTTATCAATTAGGTTTCTCCAAGAAACTCTTATGATCGTCATTAAAATTTACCAGGGTTTCGGAAAAAAAGCCAAGATGACGATCCTGAGAAGAAACCCCGAAAGAAACTCAGGAAACTGTTCTTTTTGTCATCTTTAAAATATAAAATTACAACAATTATATATCTACACTTAAGTAATGCTTAAATCAAAGTACATATACAATACTAAATATAGTATGAGCTCCGAATTCAGGTTTATCTTCGACATTCGACTTATTTTCGACAATAGCAACAAACTGCATATAGATAAATATATTTTACTTATTAGATTAGACCAATAAATTTACAACCAACAAAACTAGATCTTATCTTATCTTATCTTAGTGGCTATTTCTGTCTGCTAGAGTACCAGTATCACTTCGTCCATTGCTGAAATATTGTGATCGCCACGTGAACTAAAGCTCTCTACCTATACCTACCACGTTAAGGAACTGTAGAACTTTTTTGATAGAGGCATTCTTCACATCTTCACAAGCCATTGTGTGGCTTCCTAGGATGTGACTGCGCTTGTGCATCAGGGGGCCACACTCGCACAGGATATGCATTGGTGTTTCTTCTGCCTCATGGCAGAAGCGACACTCTCCCGTACTAGTGAGCCCCATTACTTTAAGGTGCCTATTGAGGCGGCAGTGCCCCGTTAGCGCCCTAGATAGCATACACAAATTGCTCCTGCTAAGCGACATAGACTGATTTGTTACATTTCGAAACAAAACTAGATACATAAATTGTTTACGAAAATAAATGCACTTTGACAGTAAATAAGCTCAGTGGCATTGTGGAACTACCCACTAGATAAAACAGTTTAAAAAATCTCGTAACCTTTAAGAAAAAATGCTTGAATTTTTCTGAGAAGTACCTTGGAAGCTAAACTCGTTCTGATACATATATTTACTAACTCATTAGTTGATACTATTAAACAATTAATTAAATGATACGAATTCATTTTAACTGTGTTTTAAATATAAGCTACAACTGTTGTTTCTCAGCTACAACTGAGAAACTAAAAAGAAGTAAAATTAAGCCTGTGATCTGTTCATTCATATTTACGTTAATATTATTGAATTGTGGTTATAATTGACTTAAAGAGAACAATCGACGTTTTCGACGGTGAGAAAAACTTAGTCCACTAGGTACCACATTAACCGCGTAAAAAATCCGAAGTTCTATTTTTCTTTGTCATTGCAACAACAACCTTAGCATAAGAGCGGTAAGATGCAAATTTAATATCTGCTTAAAATTTTATGGTAAGGACTCGCCCATCCTATCAGTGTAGGATCGATCTCGGTAGCATAACATTGTATTCAAATCGTCAAAATTTAAATACAAAAACGCGATTATGTGACCGACTATAAGCTGATGCGTCCTCCGGTAAGATTGGCATCGATGTTTGGGTTATACGCACGAGAATTGAGTAACGCGCTGTTTCTTTTTAAAACGAGCGGTTAATACACGCTCATGAACGCTATTCACACACACCCTTAAAGGAAATTATTTAAACTTTTCTACTTAGCCAAATCTTACAAATGTTTGTACATATAATGTAACTGTTATATTGATTGTCAACTGGTGTTTTTGAAAAATATTTCTTTTAATAATTTCCCGCTTCCCTGTAGCTGTAGGAGCTACTGCCTTAGCTAACTGTAGAAAGCAGCAAGATCTGTAATCTGTACATTGTTTTATAAATTAATTAATTAATAGAATTTCATATATGCAAAAGAGCATTAAATAGGTCCTAACTTTTTTACTTTATTTATTTCACAATAAAATAAAGCTATTTTAAACCTTGACATTACCTAACTAATCATATTTATATACTCGTATGATCAATCTTCAATTTGAAAATCTAATTTTAAGAGTATCTTTAAAAAGTGGCGTTTATAAAATACAGTGTGTTGTTTTTTTCTTGGTTGGTTGCTTTGGGGAGATCGTTGTATGCACTAATTTCATATGATATACCATTGTTCCAGCTTCCGGTTTACAGAGTTGATGGTTTCATTCAAAACGTAATACGGTAACAGACATTGAACAGAAAAACTTAAAGGAATAGGAAAGTTTCTTACATATTTTATATTTCAAATACAACCATACTATTAATAAATCATTGTAACCTACATCTATGTAGGTATATTAGGACACGGTTTGGTATGAAAACCGATATTATTCTTGAATACAATGCTCGAATATTTTCTGATTGCAACTTTGAGACACACAACAGTTTTCTACGTGAGGTTTTTACTTCCTAAGTGAACAGGTTATATAGATGAAGAGTGCTCTATCAATGCCATCATATATGAGGCTAAAAGGAAAAGTTCTTTTTTTTCTGATTGTCCATTTACACAATATGGATAGATATAAACAAAGAATTTTCATGCGTGGGACTGATAAGGACTTTTATCCCTCTGGTGGGATAAAAGTCCTTTTATCCCACCAGAGGGATAGATTAGTAGGGCTAGGTGGTACGGTCGGTTTATTCGACTGTCAACGAAATTCATTTTCTTAACTGTAGAGAAATTGAGGAAGCTTCCATTGATGATACATGAATTTATTATTAAAAATAAATACATTTTGAAATCCTTGTCACTTACTTCTTCTGAATTACGAAATTAGTTTAGATGGAATTTTCATAATATTGATGATCTTAAATATATTACATTATATAACAAAATGTAAATTAATTATGTAACTGTTTAAGTTGCCTTTTAAAATAAATAAAATTTATAATTCAAAAAATTTCATCCGATTTTTTTCCATTATTATGAATAATGAGCTTTAATAAGCTCATCACGTTGGCGGATAAAAAGTTTTTCTCGTCTTTTCTTTAAACGTAAGACAAAAGAGTACTCTTTCCTTGAAATTTTCTTTACATATTGATATAAAATGTAAATGCATTAAAATTATATAAAGAAGGAGTTACCTACTTGTTTTATTCACGCTGCGAAACACGACAGCACACATGCTTTTATTTCACGGTGTTTTGAGACGGTTTTACCCTCGACAGAAGCATAGTCAGTCGGGGTTCAAGACGACAAAGACAGAAACCGACGCACGATCCTGGCCGTATCAAGCAGCACCGTCTTCTGAATTTGGGCCGGGAAGAAACCGCCACGGAACCCCAACCGCTTCAGGTTACTATTGAGGCTGGTTGGGGTCAAACCATTTACGATTGGGATGATTTCAGAGGAGGCCACAGCCCACATGTCTACGATCTCATGGGCCAAGTCGAGGTACTTCCTCCTCTTCTCGATTTCAGCTTTCACGTAATAAAAACCTATACTTACTATTCGCTTGTTTATTATTGCCAAATTCTATGTTCATTTAGTCATATAAATAATATTGTGAATGAATAATAAATTACTTTTATCATTAGGAACATAGTCTAAGTCATGATAGCTACCGCACCCAAACGAATATTGTCTTTATCAGAGATCATCAATTTTAATTAATGGATTGATTAAAACGGTAGTAGTAGCTGTCTAACAATATGTGTTATCACCGTGGGAAAGAATCGCTAAAACACTTTGGAACTCATTGTGACGAACGCCTTAGTGTAGATAAGGGATTTGTTTAATAAATCCATTTAAGATCAATACATATCAATAAATGTTTCAATCTTAACGACAGCGATTGGCAAAGAATAAAATTTAAATGAGACGCGAAACTAGCTGTAAACATACGAGTTTTATCCATCTCTCTTACACCTGTATTATATGTTTATTATATTAAATGACTAGCTGAGCCCGCAACTTCGTACACGTGGTATTCCGTACAGTGCATAACTTTTTTATTTGGAAATCAATTGGGATAAATTAAACACTATGTTACGGGAAGCTTGCTTAATCAATGAAAACCGCATTCAAATCGGCTAAGCCGTTTCTGAGATTAGCGTGCACAAAAGTACAGACAAACAAGCGAACAGACACACATTCTGTAAACTATTTACTTCGGTAACATAAGTACAACGTGAAAAAATGTTTTTTTTTTTGTTTTGGAAAAACATTTCATGTACTCACGGCTCGTTTACGATTTTGTTATAATGCGATGACGTTAACGCGTGCCGTGAGTACTAATTTTTAAGTAGCAGAAACTAACTTTTCTAGTATTACTATTACTATTATATTATAAACAATAAAGTGACGTCACGTGATACGGTTACTTCGCACACGCACACAAGTAATGTACATCACTTTAAGAACCTAAGTAGGTAACCTTTTTTTGCATTAACCTAATGATTTTGATCAGTTAACTTTAAATATGACATATCTGAAGCACAATTTCAAATAAAAACTTTTAAACTAAGTTGCATGCTTGCTTAACTAAAGCATTGGTTGTGCTGTCAATGTTTTTTACTTATAATAAAAGGTTATAATGCTGCGCATTAAAAAAAGTCATAGAAGTACATTTATTACGATTCTCATGTTTATTATTGTCAAAATACGATTCCTTTTCAAATTTGGATAGTACCTAGTGAAGGGCACGCTACGTTTCGCAGTCATTTGGGAAGCCCGTCTGGCAGCAGTAACCACCTTCTTACCGAAGACCACCGTGAAATACAGCATGTATGCTTTTGTGTTTTGGTGAGTGAGTAAGGGATGCCAAAGGACATTTCTTAGGTAGTAGCGGTACTTCCAGCACCTGTTGCGTTGCTTGTGTTATATGTGACGGTAGCCACTTACCATCAAATGGACGTTCAACATGTCTGTCGAGCCTAACATAAAAAAAACTCAAATACCAAAAAAACAGAAAGTAATTCAGAGTCACGATAGATGTAGGTATTAGTAATCGACAGAAATTTATACCTATTCTTTGTCTCGTGTCTCGTATGTCACATGGATTAGGTGTGAGCACGGTCGGTGTAAGCGCAGGTAGTTGAATGAATTGTCACTGTCGAGCGATACTGACACTTCTTGTAGGGTTATCGATTGTTAACAATTTATAATGGGTTATATTTTTTTATAATTTTAATACCTTTTTTGTATACGCAGGTGATATATTCCATAGGTGAAAAGTGGAAATCGAATTATACAAGTTCTCCCGTCAAGCGGGCACGGGGCGATAGGCTATGTTATACCAGCTTAGAAAAAAAAGAAAAAAAAAAAGATATTTGAAGATGGGGAAAATCGACACCCTGGACAACATTTTTGGGCACTGTGATCACAAATTTTCTAATTTTGCAGTTTTTTTTTTGTAATCCTAAATAACTATGAAAATGAAAAATGCAGGCCAAAATGAAAACATAAATTTTCATTTTGGCCTGCATCTAGTAAAATTCCTCATTTATATGAAGTCAAAAAATTTCCGATACAGATGATATAATTTTAGCTTTAGGCTAAGAGGCAGCCCTGATACATACTTCTTTAGGAATAATCCGGCTAGTGGCACAACACGGGTAGCGCGTGAGAACTGCTGCGTAGCAAATGGAAATCTTCGTGTCCGTATCACCGGCACCGGTGACTGTCAAGGTCGTTGTAACCTTACATTACCAGAATATATACCTACTCAGTACATATAGTTAGTCTAATTTTAGATAGGCTATTTCATTCTGAATA
The DNA here is from genome assembly GCA_910589475.2 of Bembecia ichneumoniformis. NCBI lineage: Eukaryota > Metazoa > Arthropoda > Insecta > Lepidoptera > Sesiidae > Bembecia > Bembecia ichneumoniformis. The sequence goes on from OU342540.1 coordinate 10,167,551, forward strand.
CAAATAAATGGTAAAATGTCGACTTTACCGACATCGGGCACGCGGAATGTATACCCCAAGGTTTTGGCTTCATAAAGGGTTCAATTATTACCTATTATGTTTTTAAAATTGATATAATAAATACTTAAATTATACGCATAATATAAATTTAATTTGTTTTCGTCAATAGTGTTATTGGTTTCATTACGCTTGAGGTTATGACAAAAAATTATAGGCATTATTATGCTAAAATAAAATAATCTTAATCCTAATTCTAATAGGTATTATATGTAAATGCGAATGTTTGTATGTTTGTTCCTCAATACGAACGTATTTAGATGAAAATTGGCACACTTATAGCTTATTTCCTGGATTAAAATATCCCGGATTAATATAAAACAAAATCGGGACCATGCTCATCACAGCGATAAATATTTCAGGCGTTATAATTGATATATTTTCATTATTCATCGAAGTCACGGACACAGATATAGGTACATATAATAAAATCGAAAACGAGTCGTATCTAAACATTAAAGATTAAAAAAATTAAATGTCTTAATTATTTAAATTATTTAATTATTTTTATTTAATCTTAATTAATTAAATTAATTAAATTAATTAAATGTCACCCTTATATGGTTGATATACCTAAAATCCGCACGTTGCGGTTCGGGTCAACTTTTTTGATTCGAACTGCTAGCGTGTGGAACCAACTTCCAGCACCCTTGTTTCCACAACACTACAACCCTGGACTCTTCAAGTCGCGAGTGAATCGGTTCATAATAGACAAGCATGCTCCATCTTAGATCGCGTCATCACTTACCATCAGGTGAGACTGCGGTCAAATGCTTGATCTATCATTATTAAAAAAAAAAAAAAAAAAAAAAAAAAAAAAACACGTTGTCCTACCTACTTATGTTACGGAGGTCTAAAAAAATAGTTTTTACAATTTTTGTCTGTTCGTCTGTGCGTTTGTGCACACAAATTTCTGAATTCAATTCAACCCGCATTTTCGCTGATATATTGCAGATTGCAGCAAGCTTCCCGTAACATTTAATTTTGTTTCATTCCAATTGGTACACAAACAAAAAAGTTACGTGCTATACGTTATACCGAATACCACGCGTACGAAGTTGAGGGCCCAGCTAGTAAGTAATAAATATTAGATTAGCCATAGGCTGACATATTAAAACTAAAAAAGACATGCAAATTTTACTGAACCAAGTCGAACATTGTATTGTAACGTGGCACTAATGTAAGTACCTACATATATTAATTTTGATAACGACCATACGAAAATATTCCGTAAAATTCCCCTCAGGGATGCACATTGCACCTCTGAAACCTCGCCAGACGTGCGACTGACGTCGGCTGCCAATCAAAAGGACTTTAACCTAATCCTAACCAGGATTAAGAAAAAAATAACCGACGGACCCCTCATGTCCCGCGCAAGCGTTCATGCTTCGCCGCTCACCGGCTGAAATAAAATTAATACAGATCTTCGGTTAAGCCAATTTGTACTCTATCCTTCAGAGGAGAAAGTTCAGGGAGTGTGCTTTGTGTTTTGGCAAAACAAAGTTTGGCATTTGACGCTTTCGGTTTCGTGTAATTGTTGTACGATGGCATTGTTTGTTTTGTGAAGTTTTAGCTTCAATGAGTCGGCAGGTGAGAATCATGTGCGAATACTTAAAATGTATGCTTCAACTATAATTTTACAAAATACAAGAAAGAATAAAAAGATTTTTCTTAACTAGTGAATAGTAAGGAGTAGTAAGGTTGTTATAAATTTAACTACCTACTGTATTATGTACTAGAACTGAGTATAAACCTATGTTAACAATTTATACAAGTCTTGCTACCCGCCCCCTCTTTCCATTAGTGAAAACCATATCAAAATCCATCGGATCTTATCCTAAAGATGAGAGATCGGGAAAGGATAAATAGGGAAATGAGTTCTGACATCCTTTATACTCACTCACCGAAACACAGTAGCACGCATGCTGTTATTCACGGGGTGGTTACTGCCGCAATGCCGTCAGACGGGCGCAGTGTGCTCCTGCCACTAATAACAGAAATAGACTGCGAAATGGATGAATTTAGCAGAGAAAAAGACTGAGGCAGACGGCGACTTTATTTTATAACTAGCTTTTGCTCGCGACTTCGTCCGCGTGTCTTTAGAAATTATTACTTGCTGATTGATGTAGCTTTCTATAGCTGAAAGAATTTTTAAAATCGGTCCAGTGGTTTTTGAGTTTATTCATTACAAACATACAAAAATACATACATACCTACATACAAATATTTTCTCTTTATAATATTAGTATATATATAGACTACTATAAATATAGATATAGATTTATATTTTAATATCTAAAGTTTTTAATGATAAACTAGTGGAAGACTTTGATTGAGAATTTACTTCTTTACTCTGCAAACGCTATATTAAACTATTAAACATAGGATCTAGGTGCTCATGCTCATGTTCATTAAGTTTATATTAGGTAAATTTATTTTCATATGACTATTTATCATTTTTTTTTTCCAAATATTTTCTTAAAATTGCACTTAATTTTCGCTTGTAGATATTCTGAAATCATCATATACATATACTATATACTATATATTATATACTATATACTATATACTATATACTATATACTATATACTATATACTATATACTATATACTATATACTATATACTATATACTATATACTATATACTATATACTATATACTATATACTATATACTATATATACTAGATACTATATACAATATACTATATACTATATGCGATATACTATACACTATACGCTATAGGCTATATGCTATATAACTACATAATTATAATTTGGGCAGCCCGTTTGGCAACAGTAACCACTCCTTTACAGCAGATCATCTATGTATACTGATATTATAAAGATGTATAGTTTGTATGTTTGTATGTAGGAGGTAATCTTCGAAACTGCTCATTCGATTTAAAAAAATCTTTCACCAATTGTTAGAGTAGAATATGAGGATGAACGGGCGACACCGCGGGTACCAGCTATTTATAAATAAAAATTCAGCGCTTGTCAGGCGCTGAATCTAAAATAATAATGATATCGCAATAATAAGATGCGTTATATTGCTTTAATACTTCGTCAGGCGCTACCACGAGCCGAAGTCACGAGCACCAGCTAGTCCTAGTACGATTTGGATTATCATGTTGCTGAAGGGGCACCTAAATTCTTATATTGATGGCAATAAAGTAGGTACCTATGTACCAAAATGTATTACTTATTTGAAATGAAAATAATATACAAAATAAACACAGCTTTGAATGAAAATATTTGATAAAGTTTTTTTAACGGATATTAGGTCGCGGACAAAAGCTAAGTATACAATATTTAAATTAAAACTTCGACAGCTCAAGTTTTGGGCATATAAATGTACCCATTTAAATTAAATAGCCTTTCAGTCAATTCTTAGATCAATGCGAAACCGGGACAGATCACTAGTTGTGCAGAAAAATTAGAGAAAAATTGTCATTTGTGCGATATATTTTTTCACAAAGAGAGGCTTGAAAAGCACACGGTTCTAAGTAAAACGTCTAGCTAGGAGCTTACGGGGGCCCCTTCAAAAATGTCATGTGTCAAACTTTGTAAAGACCACACCAACCATCGTATTATTCTTAGATAAGTCTACGTTTTACCTTCCCTTTCTACGAAAAGTATCTTTTATTCTATGCTCAGATAAATCAACAATAAGGCGTTGAAATCCATACCTTTGCTAAACCGCCGCGAAAAAAATAACACAATAGGTATGTCGAAAGTTGCCAGACCGAAAAATAGATAGGACGTATCCAAAAACAGATTACGACAAGCCCATATTTTGTTTGTAAACATGGACACCGTATTACAATAACACAGAGTAATGTGACACCTTTACTCGATCGGGTGGTTTATAATGGTGTTATTGATATCTGATTTCTGCTTTGTGCCAGCCCTGAGACGCGATGAGCATCTATATAAATTGTTGACTTTTAAATTGTAAACGGATGCAGCTGCTTATTTAAAAATCGAACAAGCTTTGTACTGATAGGGCACACTTTGTTCAGCAGTGTGTCTGGAAACGGTAACCGCCCCCTTATAGATATCGCCAGTAAAATAACAGCTAGGTATGGTAGACTGTCTGACACTTCGTCATACGTGGGTAGACTGACGAAATGTCTCGTCCACAAGTTATAAGACACTCAGCGAGCTATGGAGAGGATATCTGGACTTGACTGTTTTGGACTTGATTGATCTGTTTTTAAGATGACCTCTTTTTTAAGATTTAAGAATTTATTTTTAAATCTGAAAATCTAAAATCGGTAGTTCGATTCCATTTGCTTTGCCAACTGATTCGATATTTTCAAAAAATCGAATAAATGTGGTTAGGTTGCATCACTAAAATTGTCAGTTACGAACTGTCACGCATATCATCATACAGTGAAAATACTATAGACAGCCCCCCCTAGGTGTGCTAGGACCTTGTCGTGGTGGGGGGGCTTAACCCTCGACAATCCGGGCGGTTGCAGGGGTCGGTGGGGTCACCGGCCTTCGCTTGGCTGACCGGATTGTCGCTGGGGAACGAAGAAAGCACACACGGGAGTGCTCCGAGCGGGCTCCGAACATCGGAGCTCGTGGCGGAGCATTCGTCAGTTTGTAATGGCTCACTACTTGACATTGGCAGACAATGGCCATCTTCAAGATGAGCCGAATTGCCATTTTTATGAAGAAGATAAGATAAGATACTATAGACAGCTGTGATGTAAGAAATTTTGTACTGTTGTGATTCAGTGTGCGAGTAAAGGATGTAGATTCCCTTATTCCCTTATTTCTATCTATCATGGCCGTTATCCCTTATCTTATCAAGTCGGCATTGAACTTGCAGTCCGCCCTGGCGTTGCTCGTGTTATAGGTGACGATAGCCACTTACCATCAAGTAGACCGTCAGTCTGGTTTTTTTTTTTTTGTTTTCTCTAATAACCTCCGGCACGAAGCCGCAGCTTGTGTCTACTGTTCTCTTTCATACTAGTTCTCGCATTAATTCTTCTCGCACTTCCATTCAGCATACTTTTTTCTTTCTATCATTCGTCCACATTCATACTATAACGGGTGGGATTCCCGTCTACTCTACTCAATCTATCTAATTAGTTTGTACTTGTTATCTTTTATCTACGGGATTTGGGAGCAGGTTTTATTTTTATTTACATTTTTGTCTTCTATTTCTCTTGATCTTGTCTACTTTTAAATTTTTTACCTTAAATACTATTACATTATTCAATTTAAACATATGAATACCAGATACATTATTAATTTTTAATACAATCACTTAGATACTAGTTATTAATATTATTATTTACATTTATTTATTTTTATTCTTAATTATAAATTTTTACAATATTATTATTATTTAGAATCTTTGTTTCTATCAACTACTTTTTTTGCAATATTTAAGCAATATTTTAAAAACTTCTCCCTTTTCTTCCCGGTCATTAATTCTTTAAATTTTTCTTTTATTATGTCACTATCTGTTTCATATTTTACGTCTAATCTTTCTTTGGCAAATTCAGGGCACTCCGACAATATATGTGGGACGGTCTCAGACACATTCGGGTCGCAAGTACACGATGGACTCTCCTTGCACTTGAACCGATTCAGGTACTCAAAGAATCCACCGTGCCCTGTAAATATTTGTGTCAACAAACTTTGGGGCTCCATCGACCTAACAATTCTTTACGCCCCGGTCGCGTTTGGGAAGAACAATTTAGTCACAGCAGCGGTGTCCCCCGCCAAGTACCTTTGGTCCCATTCATCAAGCGAACCGGGCATAGATCATATTTTGTTTTCCTTTTTGTGTTTGCAGCTGCCTCTTTCGCCAAGTGATCCGCTCTCTCGTTACCCTCCAGTCCTGCGTGAGCTTTGATCCAATACAATTTTACAGATTTATTCTGTTTCAGAATTGTTTTTATATTGGATCTCGTCTCCACAGCTAGAGGGTGGAGGCATTTATTCGCCGCGATGGTTTGCAGCGCAGCCATCGAATCGCTGTAAATAGCAAAATAGGCTTCTTTGCGCTTGAGGATCACCCTGGCAGCCTCGCATATCGCCAAGAGTTCCGCCTGGTAAACGGTGCAATAGGATGGCAAGCTAAGACCGACGGCCCGAGTTTCAGAATCGCCCTTCCATATGGATAGAGCTCCTCCAACCCGGCCGTCAATCTTACTGCCATCTGTGAAAATACGAATTTCAAAATCACTGTTGTTGTTGAGTGCTTCCTGATCCACCAGGCTTATGAACTCGATGGGCGATGGGGCGCCTCAATTGCTGGGGCCATCCGCTCGACGACCCTGTCCGCCAGACCCGGCAGGGGTGCTCCCCTCTTGGCCTCATATAAAGAGGCAGCTTCGCGAATTCGCAAATCAAGGGGGAGCAGTCCAGCCAGTAATAGGGCTGAGTTAAGGGACACCGTGCGGTAGGCCTTACACAATTTTTGCGCGAAGCCTCGTTGCACAGCATTCAGCTGTTTCCTGACCCCAAGCTTGTAGACGGCTGGCGCCCACGCGCTTGCTGCATAGCATAGGTCAGGATAGGTTCCACCGCGGCGACATAAATGGAGCGGATCACTTCGGGATGAAGGCCCCAACTGATTTTGGCGGCTTTCCCGAGCTGCTTGTAGATCTTAATTGCCTTCTTACAAACATTTGCGACGTGGTCGTTGAACGTCAGTTTTTCGTCAATAGTAAGCCCCAGCAGTTTTATAGACTTTGCCATGCCAATGACAATCCCGGCCATGCTTAGGCGTGGTGTGTCATACTTAAGCTTCCTGGTAATAACCATCGCGTTGGTTTTACCAGGAGCAAATTTCAACTTGTTCTTGACGCCCCACGCCAGAACATGCGCAAGTGCGTCATTGGCACTTTCTTCAATTTGTGAGGCCGTATCACCGTCGAAGGCGAGGACCACGTCATCCGCGAAGGCCTGGCAGTAGATCCCTCTACTGTCCAGACTCTTCAGCAACGGGTCGAGCGTCAGGTTCCAGAGCAGAGGCCCAGCTATGGACCCTTGGATGCAGCCCCTGCTCGTGTTCGTGCTATGAACCTCACCGCAGTACCTAACGTGAACCGTTCTGCCGGCGAGGTAGCTATCGAAGACCCGTCTGATGTTCACCGGACATCCCGCTTCCGCCAGTCGGACTCTGACCATAGGCCACCAGACGCTATCGAAGGCTCCCTCTATGTCCAGAGACACAAGCGTTACAATTTTCCTATTATTAAGTAAATTGCGCACATGCGTCATCAGGTCATAGAGGGAATCCTCTGTGCTCTTCTGGGGCATAAAGCCGTACTGACGTGCGCTCATGTTCGGCAAAAGATGGTATTTCAGACGGGCCACAAGCATTTTTTCATAGACTTTCCCCAGCAAGGGCAGCAGGCCAATGGGTCTAAATGACTTGGGGGTGGTATAGTTATCCCTTCTCGGTTCGTCAGTCTGGTTACCGACCGTTAAAATAAGTAAAAGAAAGAATAAACAAAGAATAACTAAATTGACGAGCCCGTTGGATGAGTGGTTAGGGAGCTTGCCTTAACGCTCTGTTCTAGGGTTCCCGGCTGGGTCAACTTTGAAAAATAAACTTTTCAAATTTGGCTCTGGTCTGGATGTGGAAAGTAGTGGCAGGGCACACTGCGTTTCGCAGTCATTTGGGCAGACCGTCTGGCGGCAGTAACCACCACCTTACAGAAGACCATCGTGAAATAACAGCATGTGTGCTGTTGTTTCGGTGAGTGAGTAAGGGATTCCAGAGCCCATTTCCCTATCCCCTCCTAATCCCTTATCCTTAATCCTACTGTAGCGGCAGCGCACTTGCAGCAGCTTTGGCGTTGCTTGTGTTATAGGCGACGGTAGCCATCTACCATCAAGTGGACCGTCAGCCTGTCTGCCGATCTTAAACATAGAAAAAAAATTGATTTATGACTTTGAATTTTAACGGTTTTTAACCCTTTAAAGTTTTTAAAGGTTTAAGTTTAAATTTTTATAGTTGCAAAATCCAACATTGAAAAGAACGTGTGTTCATGATTTTGTTCATGAACAAAACCATTATTTTGTTCATGAAAAAATCTAAATATTTTTTTTTAGTTTCCTAAAAACTTTTATTTTTTACTTTTACTTTTATTTTTTGGAAATTAAAATTCAATTTAAAGTAATCGAAAAATAGACCTCAGAGTACCCATCGAATTAAGACCAGTTTTTTTTTTTAATTATAAGTTTAAATCGACAGTTTAATCAACGCTGAGAATATAGAGACAAAATAGTCTATGCACTTTCTCTCGGCCACACACGACGAATGATTTTTTTCTCAATACAGAATAAATACAATACAGTTGTATTGGGTACCAGTGAAGCGTGAATTTAAGAAAGTAACGCAAATAAAAAAAAACAGGCAAGAAATGTTACAAGTGGGAGTGTGTTTAATTTTTATTAGACGCCAGTTAATGTGCTGCAAATGACTGGCATTTTTATGGGTTTCCATTAAAAACAGCTACTGATAAATGCACAATACTATAATTAGGTTGCAGGTTTAAGAAGTTATAGATCTTTATTTCATACCTGTACGAAGTAGTTTTATAGTCTTGGTCAGTTAAATTTTAAAAACTTTTTAAAACTTAAGATTCCTTGTTTAAGTAGTATTAGTATTGTAAGAAGTATTGCAATAGTTAGGATGCAATGCAGATTCTAATACTGATCGAGGATACACCTAATAAATTAATATATAGATATCTGTCAAAATCAATTGGACTGTTGCAGCTGTGATGTGTAAATGTCAGCTTGGATGGAAAAATAATAATAATTCGAGGAATTTTTTCCAATTTTTCTTTTCGTAATAACCTTCCTCGGACTTCAACATTTGTAAAAAAAAAAAAACAACAAAAATTTGGTCGATCAATCCAGCCGTTATCGATTTTTGCGCTTGCAACACATTTAGTTGTTATTTATATATTAGTTTAGGATATGAGATATTAGTGAGCCACACTGGCTGCCTATTTAACTATAGCAAAACACAGTGTGCTCTGTAACTAATAAACGTGTATTTTTAAATATTTTTTATTGTATGTACGTAACGGTCTTAGGCAGCCTGACGTTGATGGTATAGTTGATGGTAAGCGACTACAGTCGCTTAATAACACAAGCAACGTTATATAATAAGACAAGTGCCGACGCTATCATTATAATAGGATAACTGACTAAGGATAAATAAGCAGGAGACGCGGAATGAGTTCTGGCATCCCTTGAACCCTCATGGCGTTCCGTCTTAAGGCTCCTTTACACGATGTCGCCCCCGTGCCGACATCGCACCGCCGCCGCCGCACCTCCGCGTTATGTACACGAGACGCGTAAAGCCCGCCATCGCTTTTTCATTTAAGTATTATTTTATTATTTTATTTCTTTAATATGGGTGTACAGACACATGCTATGAGTGTCTTGGATAGATTATGTGAAGAACGAGACGGTTCTGCAGAGAATGAAAAAGAATGCCGAAATATTGAAAACCATAAAAGTCAGAAAACTGGAATACTTTGAGCATAATCATTATGCGCGGCGAGAAGTGTGATCTGCAACTGATCATACAGGAGAAAATACAGGTTAGACGCAAGCCGGGCAGACGACGTACTTGCTGGCTCAAGAATCTCCGCGAGTGGTATGGCCGAAGTGGCCGCCTCGAGGGTTAGGAAAGCCATGATGATAGCTGAACTCCGATAGGAGATGGCACTGAGAGAAGAGAAGAGAAGAATAGGAAATAACACTTATGTGCGGAAAAATTACATTATTTATAAACATAGCTCAAATAAAATTTGATAATTCAATTAAGTACTAGTTGTATGAATTACAGTAAAATAAATAAATGTATTTCCATATTTAACTTGTTTGTATAATGAATACAATTATTATATATAAATAAATTTAATTTATAAATTTAATTTATTTATATATAATAAATACAAATAATTAAATATAGATAGTTTAAAATCTAATAACTTAGAAAGATTTACATTAAAATTATTGAAACTCAAGACATTAAGTTAAATTGGGTTGTTTACTTTCTCAAAATGACTAATGCCCGGTTTACATTTCAATAAGTACAGTAGTGAGTTAACCTGCCTCATCGGCGAGTTAAGTTGGTATTGTCGTTTGAACACCAAAAGCGAGTTAAGTAGTAAGTTGTTGATTAAGTCGAGTTGAATAGAATGCGATCCTATTTTTCGACGAGTCTAGTAGCCCCTCTCCCGCGTCCCTCGCACCCGGCATGTGAACCGGCGACTTTAATTTAGCACAGCACCATACAACCGTTGACGCGACTAGTCGTCTTCTTGTTCAGACAACTTATTACTATTGACTCGCCTACGTTTGAACGCTACTTACTACTCGCTACTTATTACTTAACTGACTGACTTCTTAACTCGCTACTGTACTTATTGAAATCTAAACCGGGCTTTAGGTAAAAGTTAGCGTCAGTTCAGACCGAAAGGCGCATCGTGAAGCTACGTATCGCGATATCACGCGACGTAGCGGGATATCGCGCTTACCGCGAAACGCAGTGCGGCGCGACGACGCGACGTCGCAAGGCGAAGCGCGTACTCACTGAACTCTATACTTTTTTTGTGTAGTAGGTATATTAGTTTGGTTCGTTTCGGTGTGATGGGAGCTAATAAGAGGCTTTTTTCCGTTGTGTGTTTCGTAGTTTTAAAAAATCGAGGAGTTTCCATATTTAGGATCCATAGAAGTATCAATGGCGAAGATTTAAACAATATTTAAAAGAAGTATCTGCCTAAGCGTGGCGAGGTGAATCAAGTAAATAACTTCGAAAATGTCAAATTTAAGTAATAGAAAAGCATTTGCGAACTCATTACTAGAGTTACTTAACAAGCAGAATATTGTTGGTAGCATGCAAAATTTTGTGTCTGGCCACTCTCGGGGACTAATGATCGGCGTGCAGATAGGACTGTTCCGCCCTCGCTACCCGACCGTTTTCTGCTTCAGGGCTGCCAGAAACCACTTTATTACTAAAGTAAATTTTTGTGTGTAAAAGTCCTTGATGGTAGATGTTTACTGTCGCCTATTACCACAAGCAACGCCATAGCAGCAGTAACTGCGCTTCCGACCTTAATAGAAAGAAAGATAGGGAACGGCACAAAATATTTGGCCATAAACCATAAGAAAAGTCTGCACCCCATGTCTTTTCAAAAATATCGAAAAATCATCATAATTTCAGCCATAGGACGTCCTCTGCTGGACAAAGGCCACGCCTCTAATTTTTGAAAAGGACCGATCAGAAGCAGCCTGGATCTACCGTCGACCCGCAACTTTATCAGGTCATCTGTGCTTGCCGGTCTGTGGCCTCCACTCGAGATCCTTCCGGCATCAGCGGCCGTCGGCTCTTCGTACTATGTGCTCTGCCCACTGCTTCTTCAACTTACCAATCCGCTGGGTTATGTCTGTAACTTTCGTCTACGGATGTCCCATTCCGATTAGATCTCGCTGTGTAATTCCAAGCATAGCCATCTCTATAGCTTGTTGAGCGACGTTGAACTTTCTTACTAGGCCCATTCTTAAAGACCACATTTCAGCACCATAATTATGTTATCACTGGCAATACACATCGGTCAAAAACTTTTGTGTTAAGACACTGAGGAATTTTGAAGCTTCCGGAACGCTGCCCATCCGAAATGGATGGGTGGATCCGTTATTGAAAAATAACAAACTAAAATTAGGGATCTCTAAATATCTATATACGTACTAATATTATAAAGCTGAAGAGTTTGTTTGTTTGAACGCGCTAATCTCAGGAACTACTGGTTAGAATTGAAAAATTCTTTTTGTTTTGAATAGTCCATTTATCGAAAAAGGCTATAGGCTATATAACATCACGCTACGATTAATAGTATTACATATAAGCAGTATTCAGTACCGCGCGCCCCACTTGCACGCCGCCGCCGTATGGGCCGCAATGAGCCGTGGCCGAGTTCAGCTAGTAATGAAATAAAGTCGCTGTCCGCCTCAGTCTGCTTAACTGCTTACTTTTTCTAAACCATGCAACAGGTTTTGACAGGGTTTGAAAAATATTTTTGTTAATATGTATTTCTGTAACACCAATGCCAAAGTACTGCAAAGTTAATATCAAGACTGCTAAGTTAACTGCGAGGCTCTCCCATAAATGGCGCTGATACGAAAAGTAAAAACATGCTAACGCTTGATCGACGCAGTGGTGGATCCAAAGTGGTGTCTCGGCTGAAGTGTGAGTTCGGACCTTGTCTACGCACCGCACGCATAGCGCTTTCATCCTTGCTGAAACGTTTCTATGTCGTTTAGAATTAATCGGTGTACTTCTTCTGTCTCATCTTTCTGTTTCTCTTCTCTTCTAGCTTCCTACTTTCGGGACTTGGAACACCATCCTGGTGCCTGGTACAGTTCTAAATTAAGTTTCCTTTTTTGCATACCTACCTGTATTTTGTAATTATCCGAAATAAATATTATAAGAGAATATTATTATTAATGGAAAAAGTGATAAACGAAGAAGGTGTGTGTGCCCGTGAAAAGCCGGGGCGGGTCGCTAGTCATAGATATTTTAATAGAATACTTAACCATGTAAATGGTTTTAATTCAATTATTGAACAAGGACGTTACAATTTTGAAAACGTATAAATTTTTAATAAATACAGAAAAAGCATGTCATTTTGTAAAACGTATCTAAAAAAAGTCACAGTAACCCCTGCTCGTATTGTGAAGTTGCAAACATTTAGACAAACTCTTGCATTAAACAAACATTTCTCCCAGTAGACAACCCTATACCCCGGCGTCTAGTTCTGTAATGAAGCAATTTAAATGCATGAGGCAGGGCGCGAGAGACTCTTGGTGGGGAGAAAGTGTTATAGGGAAAAAAGATCTTTACCGACCCAATAACACATTGAATATCCAACTTTATGCTCTTAGGGAAAACGTTACAATTTTAATTGCCAGTGTTGCGTAGTGAGGCTCTTACTTATTATAAAAATAAAAGTAGGTATAGGATGATAGTGGCTGCGCGGGGTAAGTACGGTATATCTCTGCAGGTAGAGGATTATGCGAGGGTACAGAGGCGAAAATGTTTTCCTAACTTATTCGGAATAGTGAAAGGAAAAGTCGCGGTGAAAGTGATATCAGTTTGGTTGTTAAAGAGATATATCGTTTGAATTTTGTTAGATCAATGTTGGCACAAGGAACGATATCAAGACTTTTCGCATAACTAAACTTTGCTCTCAGATGAAATTCAGCTAGACAATATATAACTATTTAGTTTAACTTTATAGATTTGTCGTATTATTTGAATTACACATCCAAACTGGGCGTATCGCCTGGCGAAAGTTACCAGTCCCTTATAAAAGACCTATTGTAATTTTCATTGGCGATCGGCCTCGTAACCTTTTGCCTTAGATGGTCCCAACAACGACTAGCTTTTTCAGATTTTCGCCACCTCTTCTGAAATATGTTAGCATACGTTGCAATGCCACCAAAAACCCAAACAAGATGGTCAGATTAAGGAAAGGAAGCTTATATGGCCATAGACCGGAGCTGGTGGAGGCGAAATTGGAGTTTTGTGATCACGATCCTCAGACGGATCGGAGAGAGATAAAGAGTTTGTTGTTTTGGTACCAGATTCTAATTCCCATCTCCACTTTTTATCTAATATTTTATCCGGTAGCATTCCCAAGGTGATTTAAAGTTCTTTTGCATAGTTGACTTATGCAGAAATCGTCTCTGGGATCTGTAACTAGGAGATCTAATCCTTTGACAGCGGCGTAGTTAGCATTGACCTTTATAATTAAAAAAGAAACATTTTTCAGATTGAATTACAAACTGCTCTTTGATTTCTCTATTAAAAAAACTGAACCCTTTAAGAAGGCACTTTCCAACTCGAACAGCTTACTTATTCCATACTACGTAATTCCATGATTACACATTAATTATAGGTCGTAGCATTACATAAAAAATATGACATTTCTGGAACATAATATGAAAGTTTGCATTGCAACAAAAAACTGAAATTAATTTTAAATCTAATATAATTATTTTTCTAAAATCTGCAGAATTTGTGACATTTTCGCGAGTTGCAGAATTTCTGACTAAAATCCGAAAATATTTTTCCATGGAAACATTCTACTTATGAGTACATTTGAAATTGGGATGTCAATAGCTACCATCTATAAAAGTTTATCTAAAATATTCGAATTGCTGTCGCATGTTTTATTATTTTCGCGAGTTGAATATGTAGCGCGAATGTATTGCGTCGCATTCTTTTTTTTATGTTAAGATCGGCAGACAGGCTGACGGTCCACTTTATGGTAGGTGGCTACCGTCGCCTATAACACAAGCAACGCCAAAGCTGCAGCAAGTGCTCTGCCGACTACAATAGGATTAAGGATAAGGGATTGGGAAGGGATAAGGAAATGGGCTCTGGCATCCCTTACTTCACTCACCGAAACACAACAGCACACGTGCTGTTATTTCACGGTGGTCTTCTGTAAGGGGGTGGTTACTGCCGCCAGACGGGCTGCCCAAATGACTGCGAAACGCAGTGTGCCCTGCCACTTCTGTCTTCGGTTATTCGCATAATAATAAGTTGAGACAACAAATTCTCCCAAATACCTATTACTGAGTTCCCACGCTCGTACAGCCCCCTTACAGAAGACCACCGTGAAATAACAGCATATACGTGCTGTTGTGTTTCGGTGAGTGAGTAAGGGATGCCAGAGCCCATTTCCCCCCCTCCTAATTCCTTATCCAATCCTAATCCTACTGTAGTCGGCAGCGCACTTGCAGCAGCTGTTACGTTGCTTGTGTTATAGGCGACGGTAGCCACCTACCATCAAGTGGACCGTCAGCCTGTCTGTCGACATACCATAAAAAAAAAAAAAGACAGTTTTAAGTAGATACTCGCATATTTCATAGATTATGGGGAGAACTCTTTCTTCCCCAGATCTGTCAAATTTGTTAATAGTTTGGTTGAATTTCCAGAGCTCGATATATATAATTCAAAGATTTATAAAATAAGACAATTTCTTTCGAAATCTTGGTTTGATGATTCACTGTAGACTTCTTCCTTGCAGACTTTTTCTTTTTCTTTTCTTTTTGCTTTATTTGTTTACTTAGAATTAATTATTTTTTTCTTACTTAGCTTGGTTAGAAACGGTTTTATTAATTTTTATATGTAGACTCAATATGCGGAAACTTATAAATGGTGTCTAATTAATGTGCCAAATTAGTTGTTAAGTAAATGTTGTATAAAATATGTCACTGTAAGTTTTCCTTGAAAATAAATAAATAAATAAATAAATAATTATATTTTTAAATTTAAAATTGGATTTAGTGATGTCGAATGAGTTGTGTAGTGTTGTATATATTGCAATTACTTACGCTTATAACATTACTATCTGTACTTCTAACAATACTTTCGTATCTGAGTCTACTGAGACCAACTGGTTTTAATAATATTCCATAAACTCCTTTAAATATTCCATAAATTAGCATACGACTTAGGTTAATAATCAAATTATTGAAAATCATTCATAACAGCTTCAGTAAGCTTATCGAGATTCAATGGAGAGGCAATCACTCTTCCGAGACATCACCCTCAGGACGTCCACTGCTGAACAAAGTCCTCCCTCAATTTTCCAAAAGGATCTTTCAAGATGCTTGGTATATAATACTAACTAATATTATAAATTGTGATAGTTTTTTTGAGTTGCAACCAATCACCACGAAATTTTCACATTGTTGAGGATACAGATAAGTACTTAAGACACCTTACATCCAGAAAAAAGACTGCTCCGGAGGGATTATCGATAGATAAATATAAAAGAATCGTAGCCTGACAAAAATATAATAATATGGCAATAAAGACTGAGTAAATGTCTAAGAGGACGCGGATGAAATCGCATGGATATGTTCTTTTTAGATTTGGGAAAAAAAAAAATAGTTACTGAAAGATTTTAATTGCAGAAATGTAATGTAATTTTATTCAACTGCTTACTATTTACAAACTTTCTACTTTAATATGAGCAGACTTTGTTTAAGTTAATATAATCAACAAAGAAAATAACAATAAGAGAAACCGTACAAAATTCGATTCATTATTTTAGAAAACCTGTCCAAAAAGCGAAATGTGGTCTTGAGGCAAATTGAATCTGTCATACACAGATTCGTCCGCCATTACCCACCATGTCTTGCCGCCTTTGCTTATCTATACATTGTCGAATTACATTGAACAGTATAATATTGATGTTGTCGCGGTTAATCGACACGTCTGCACTTGGAGAAGGAGAATAAACATGAATTCTTTAAAGTAAATTATGATTTTTTAAATGCTGTAATAATGGGTATATATTTGAAAAATATTAGTGAATAATTACGAAATTAAAAGATATTAAATTTATTTAATACTAGCTGTGCCTTTTTTTTTAGGAGGGGAAATGACGTTTACGCACTATCCCTCCCCGACGAGGGGGAGTGTGGGACTCGCCCGGTTAAGTGACTTATCACCGGGAATACCCACTATAACCCTTCCAGATTCCACCATCAGCGGTGATGTGCGGGTCCGAGCTCACAGCGAGGCCTTATCCTCAGATCCCCACGCACCGCTATGTTCTCTTCGAACCCAGCTTAGGGCGATAGCTTCGCCTCACTTTAAATGTGGCGGTCCACTGGAATGCCGTGAGCATTCCAGTGGACCGCCACATTTAAAGTGAGGATTGTTTCAGGGCGTCAGACACGTCCCCTTCTGACGCCCTGAGGGACGTCGGCCGGCCCTTCGGGCCTGAGTGGATCAACCTGGAGGTCTGCCTCGCGAATACTAGCTGTGTCTTCGACTGAAAATATCGCCTGACGACAGTGGCGCCGTTTTTTGTAGACTATCCCTTGTGAACCTAACAATTTTCCAGGATAAAAGTCCTATAGATAATTTATTTCCGAATTTGAAATTCGCATGCAATCTGCAGAGAAAAAAAGCGGACTCTTTAAGGATGATGGCGTAGAAATCGTCTGCTGTCGTTAGAGCAAACATGCCAGATGCTCTACAGAAATGCGGTAGTTCCAACAAAATATTGAACCCATTGTTTGGTTGGACAGGGAAGCCGGTGATGGCCTATGGACCAGTAAGTCTCAATAAGTTATTTGAGACTGTTTTGTTTAGTTTATTATTATTTGAGACTACTTGGCAGTAAGTCTCAAATATTAATAAGCTAAACACACTTTTTAAACGCAAGGATTAATTCTAATAAAACTGAATTCAAATATATTGCGTCGCTGGGCGGCGCAATCATTACATACAGCCTCGCTCACTGTCACTGAACATAACAACTGGTAATAATATTCCGCCCACCAATTCCACCTATTCCGTAGATACGCATCGGTGGCGGGCTCCGTAAACGCCCACGGGCGCAACAAATGAGCTGCACCGGTGTTCGTAAACGCACGCGATCTTCCCAAACCGTACCAACTTACATTTCGATTCAATATATTGTATTGTTAATTATAAAATTTCTTTAAACTCTATATTAAGCCGTTACACAAGTCATTCTAAAGCCTGTACTTTTACAAACAGTTCAGCACAGTAACGACACATGAAAATTTGAATTGAGGATAACTAATTCGATTTTAATTCGGTTTTCACTAATGGAAAGAGGGATATATATATATAATCCCGGGCGAAGCCGGGAGCGGGACGCTAGTTAATAATAATATTAAAAAGGTAATTTAATGAATCACATTTTATTAAAATTAAAAATAAGATACCTATACAATTAAAAATTGGACCAAATTGTATGCAAATATTTACATGACTTGTATCAAAATCAAATCAAATCAAAATATTTATTTATCAATTAGGTTTCTCCAAGAAACTCTTATGATCGTCATTTAGATTTACCAGTTAAATTTAAATTTACCAGGGTTTCGGAAAAAAGCCAAGATGACGATCCTGAGAAGAAACCCCGAAAGAAACTCAGGATACTATTCTTTTTGTCATCTTTACAATATAAAAATTACAACAATTATAATACCTAAAGTAAATATACAATACTAAGCATAGTATGAGCTCCGAATCCAGGCTTTAATTCCAGGCTTCATTGTCATTTAAATAATCAGTAACCTTATAATAGCCTTTCGAGAGGCGTTTGGTTTTAATGACAACTTTAAATTTATTTATAGATAAGGTTCTGATCATCTCAGGCAGTTTATTATAAAACTGTATACACTGACCCATAAAAGAATTACTTATCTTGTGGAGTCGCGTCTTATGTAAATCTAAATTATTTTTAAACCTAGTACCTATATTGTGTACATCACATTTTTTATTAAATTGACTAATATTTTTATGCGCGTAAATTAAATTTTCATAAATATATTGACATGTAACAGTTAAAAATCTTAATTTCTTTGAACTTTTCTCTGAGGGAAGACTGCGGATCTAGTTGATAGATGGCTCTAATGGCCCTTTTTTGTATTGTATGCATATTGTCTACAATTTATGTTTATATAACTTAGTATGTAGTCAACCCTATCAAGGATTTAAAGACGTACTACTGATGCTTGTGTTTATGACGGCAGCCACCTACCATCAATGAAGTGGTTCGTCAGCTTGTCTGTCACCGTTTATCATAAAAAATACTTAACTTATTGAAAAATGATAACAGTTTGAGTTAATCTAGAGATAAGTAGCACTATGTTTTAAAATTATATAAAACTAGCGGTCCGCCCCGGCTTCGCCCGTGGAGCAATTTTTATATATAAGAATATTCCCCGTTTATCCCTCTTTCCATTAGTGAAAACCGAATTAAAATCGGTCTACCCGTTCACGCGTGATGCTGTGACCAAGGGAAATGGGGATTCATTTTTATATATAGACTAGCGACCCGCCTCCGGCTTCGGCCGGCGTGAAATTTTTATATATATGAACATTCCCCGTTTATCCCTCTTTCCATTAGTGAAAACCGAATTAAAATCGGTCTACCCGTTCACGCGTGATGCCGTGACCAAGGGAAATGGGGATTCATTTTTGTATATAGAAAGAAGATTATGGTAACATGAGACTTAACGTCATTCTTTTTTGTGTATGGAAAAAAGCAGTCTATTCTATAGATAATTATGGAAAATCTATGACAAGTAGATAAAAGGTCGATATTAAATAAGTTAGTGTACAAACCTAGCAGTCTTCATTGTCGTAATTAGTCAAAGTTGTCTTATTCATGAAAATAATCAAAAGTACTTACTCGGAAAAAGCAAAATTTACATATCGAATTTCTTTCTTACACAGAAACAAAGGAACGTTTTGTTTTCAAATTACCTACCGTTAAAGCCACGACAAACATTGATTTCAAACAAGTTTAATTCCCATAACTTTTCTTTATAACGTTCTCGTGATGACTGCGAACGCCGCCGTTTAGTTGCATAATGGCTGTCGCCGTAGTACTTCTTCTTGCTGTGGTGTTCGCTGACGTGACCACAGACAACATTTCAAAACATAAAATTCTCAATGAGGGAGAAAAATTGTGCAAGCAATTGATGAAGGATACTAATTTCGAGTATGATATGGTCATCGGAAGACCATGGAGGATTTATTACTCATGGAACATCAATATGGGGAATCATACATGCATCGACGTCATATTTAAAAAAGCAACGCCACTTGTGAGTTTTTTTTTAAAGCGATATTAAGCCTAATTATGTTTATTTATTTAATAACAGGTGGCCGCGACTTCGTCGGCCTTGAAAAATAAAAAATATATGTGTAACATAACGCTTGCGTCTGCATCAAGCGAGTCCCATCGTTCGCGTCGCGTTGGTGCGAGACCGCTTGAATTTATTTTCTCCCGCGTACTTTTTAATTTAAGATATCTCCTAAGATATTCATTGAAATCAAATGATGTCCAGGGCAATATTGTTCAAAATTAAATACTTTTGATGAATAACGTATTTATTTGGATAAGGATTAATATCATGCAAGTGACGAGCCCGTTGGATGAGTGGTTAGGGTGCTGTTCTAGGGTTCCCGGGTTCGATTCCCGGCAGGGTCAACTTTGAAAAATCAACTTTTCAAATTTAGCTCTGGTCTGGATTTGGAAAGTAGTGGCAGGGCACACTGCGTTTTCGTAGTCGTTTGGGCAACCCGTCTGGCAGCAGTCACCACCCCCTTACGGAAGACAACCGTGAAATAACAGCACTTGTGCTGTTGTGTTTCGGTAGTGGGTAAGCCATTTCCCTAATCCCTTATCCTTAATCCTATTGTAGTCGGTAACGCACTTGCAGCAGGTTTGGCGTTGCTTGTGTTACAGGCGACGGTGGCCACCTGCCATCAAGTGGACTGTCAGCCTGTCTGCCGATCATGACTACTATAGCTATCCCTGTAGCCAGCAGGAATTTCGCAAATCGCCTGAAGGAGAGCAATAAAGAACAGAATAAATCTGCTGAGGAAAACTTAGATATCTCTATATTGATTTGTGTAAAATTAATAGATATTTGCTTTGGTACTCTCTATAGTGAACAAAATTTTAGTGAAAATTTTCAGTCAATAATTTTAATAAATAAAATAATACAGGTAGGTAGGATAATATTTGAATTAACTAATTAGGATCGAAGTCAACGTAGAAATTATTGTCGTAAATTATCTTCTACAAAAACACAATTTTATAGAGCGTTCTTTCAACTGCCCATTCTTTAGAGGCTGGATATTCATAAATTCTGCAGACCTCTCATTAACCCAAAATATCACCCTTAAAATAACGCTCCTGTACTGTTGGGTCTCGATGAGGATACCAAAAACCATTCGCCCATTTTCGACTTGTTCCTTACCCATTATCCTTTCAGGGCAATGCTTGGTGTAGTGAGCCCGACTTCATTAATATCCGATTTTCCGCGTTAACATTGTTCTTTTGAAAGATGCTTAATTTCCTGTGATACTTACACAATGTGTGATATGCCTTCGTGTCAATGATTTCAGATAAAGGGACGTATAATGAACGATATTCATGAATATTTAGAAGAACGACCAGATTTGCAAGCTCCAGGCTTACTTGCTACTATGAGTAACTCAGGCAGAGAAATGTTGTTAATTGACGACCGAGGCCCGCCCGGATTCTTTGTGGGAGTACCTAACATTCTACGGACAATACGTTGGTATTTTAGAGCATGCTAATATGTCTATTTAACAGAGAAGTAACAGTTTTATTAAAAACCTTCTCTCTCAAACTTTCCCAATTTACCTTCCCATTTTTTTTCTCAGACGAAGATGTGGACATGCATCTGATGCCACTTTTCAAGTTCTTCCTGAAATTGACTCACGAAGGAAAATTTCTTTTGTTCGCGGATTGTAGAATGGGCATTATCAACTTGATGGCCCGACCTGAAAACGTTCCGTACAAGCTGGAGATAGCAGCGATCATTGGAGATCTTCACTTCGAAGAAGGATTCCCTTCGTGTGCTGCCGATCAGCATAAAGACGAGGAAGTAGCATTAATTTAATTAATTTTGATTATTTAATTACATGTATTTTATGATAGTATATTTTATTTTTACATATATATTACTTATATTTTATACTAGCTGTGCCGGCGACTCTGTACGCGTTGTATTCGGAATATCGTGTAACTTTTGTTTGTAACGTAAACAAAAGTTTGTTTGAATGAAACAAACACTAAATGTTACAAAAAATTCTGAAATCAGCGTAACAAACGCACAGACAAACAAAGTTCTTATTTTATCTATAGATAGAGGCGTATTCCTAATTATAACTTTCAATATAAAGATTTATTTGAGATTCAAACATTTTCGACTTCTTTAAGCTGTCTCGTATTGTTAATTATACTTTTTACAAATAAATTTGATAAATTATTATAAACAAACAATGACATATATGCAATGTTTTGCATATATATGTTATTGTTTACAATAAATAAAATAATATAAACAAATTCCTTTATCTGGTAATATAAATATTGAAAATTATGATTGTACCCATTATTCTTGTGTTGAAACACGTTCGAACAAACGTACATTGTGTTATCTAGTGTTTTTTGATGTAATTCTGTAAATTAGTGTGTGTCAGAACCCATTGGTCTTAAAATGTATACAATAAAATATGATATAAAAGAAATATGTCATGTTATTACATTGAGTTTTATACTGTGCTCTGTAAAAGTTGAGAAAACGAAAGCTTATATGCTGCCGGATACCCCCAGATACAGTATAGAAAATTCCACATCTTGCGAAGACTTTCTTAAAAACACAACTTTTGATCCGAAGAGTATTGTCGATGTTGATTGGAAAATATTTTACTTTTGGAATATCGAGTATCAAAATACCTATCAGATCAGATTCAGTTTGACGACACCTATGGTATATATTTTTTATATTTTGAGTATATTTTATCATATTGATTCCTCACACTCATAAGTTCTGTTTCAAAGAAAAAAGCCTTTCCTTTTATACTACACAAACCTTCCTCGTTTACGCTCTTCCCATTAGTGAAAACCATATTAAAATCCTTTGAGTGGTCTAGAAGAAGTTGCCTCCGGCTTCGACCGGGAGCAATTAGGTTTTATCTTTTTTTAGGGTTCCGTACGTCCGAATAAAAAAACGGAACCCTTATAGGATCACTCGTGTGTCCGTCTGTCCGACCATTCCCGCTTATCTCCGAAACTACTGAACCTAAAATTTTGAAAAAAATACAGAAATTAGTTTTCCACTTATAGGTTATAGGAAAACCTATAAGAAGTCCATGATATTAAAATAACATGGTAAATCACTCAATATTGTGCGTAGATTTAAAAAAACATGATAGGTAACATCGTACGGAACCCTCTTCACGCGAGTTCAACTCGCACTTGTCCCGTTTTTTTATGTTAAGATTGGCAGACAGGCTGATGGTCCACTTGATGGTAGGTGGCTACCGTTACCTATAACACAAGCAACGCCACAGATGCTGCAAGTGCGCTGCAGACTTCAGTAGGATTAAGGATACTCGTTCAATGCAGAGGAATCAATGCAGATACATAAGAATAGTTGAATACATCCTCTCTTCAAAGTAAATACTCGAAATTTATCAATAATGATGATTTTTATTAAGATTGGCAGACAGGCTGACGGTCCAACGTCGCCAATAAGTAGCAGGGCATACTGAGTTTCGCAGTCATTTGGGCGGCCCGTCTGGCGGCAGTAACTACCCCTTACAGAAGACCACCGTGAAATAACAGCACGTGTGCTGTTGTGTATCGGTGAGTGAGTAAGGGATGTCAGAGCCCATTTTCCTATCCAATCCCTTATTCTTAATCCTACTGTAGTGGGTAGTGCACTTGCAGCAGCTATGGTGCTGCTTGTGTTATAGGCGACGGTAGCCACATACCATCAAGTGGACCGTCAGTCTGTCTGCCAATCTTAATGAAAATCGTCATTATTGAGAAATTTCGAGTATTGACTTTGAGAAGATGATGTATTCAACTATTCCTATATATCTCCATTGATTCCTGTGCATTGAACGAGTATGAGATAAACTAATAAAAAATAGACAACAAACTGTCCCCAACAACTGGGTCGCTAGTCTATATATAAAAATGAATCCCCATTTCCCTTGGCCACGGCATCACGCGTGAACGGGTAGACCGATTTTAATACGGTTTTCACTAATGAAAAGAGGGATAAACGGGGAATGTTTATATATATAAAAATTGCACCCCGGGCGAAGCCGGGGGCGGGTCGCTAGTTTTTTAAAGTAAAATAAAACTCTTACAGCTCGTTGACCGATTTAGAATCGAATTAGAAGAAGAGTTAGGTTCAAATTTGAATTGGACAGATGCTGAGATGTTCATGGAGACTTCGGTGGATTTCAGTGCTTTATTTATTAAAACCAATGTCTCAGGAATGTATACAGTTATATCGTCGTTGGCTTTTCATGGTATTTAATTTTAATTGTGCTTTTTTTAAATTTTCGTTTAACTTTTTAATACAACTTTTACGGTCGGCATCGCACTTTCGGCACCTGTGGCGTTGCTTGCTTGTGTTCTAGGTAAAGGTAGATAACTACCATCAAGTGGACCGTCAGCCTGACTGACAATTTTTTATATGTACCTATAAAAAAACTACTTGGCAGTTAAAACTTAATACTGAAAATAAAAAAAAAATCGGAATAGAAATATTAACAAATAGAAAAAAAATTATAACCACTATCTAAAATAAATAAATTACTTTAATTTTTTTTATTTACATTTTTTAATTTTACAATTACAATGTCTTTACTATTGTTGTATAATATTGTTTAATTTTTTTTGTAATATTACATACTTTTAACATTTATTTATAAAAAATAAAAAAATATCATAATAGATTACTAGATGTCTGTATCTTCTATACATATTTCAAATAGGCTCAGGAGCTGCATTTTTTTTAATGTTAAGATCGGCAGACAGGCTGACGGTCCACTTGATGGTAGGTGGCTACCATCGCCTATAACACAAGCATCGTCAAAGCTGCTGCAAGTGCTCTGCCGCCTACAGTAGGATTAAGGATAAGAGATTAGGAGGGCGATAGGGAAATGGGCTCTGGGATCCCTTACCCACTCACCGAAACACAACAGCACACGTGCTGTTATTTCACGGTGGTCATTTGGATAGAATGAATGAAAATTGACGGAATGAAAATTGTTAGTTTTGATCAATACTAACACCTCTCAATGTATGTACGACACTTACAAGTAACCCTGTATAGGTATATATATGGCACCCAAAATAATTTGGTAACAGCCGCTCTCTATGTTGGTTGAAATGAAATATGTAGATCCCAAATTAGCATGATATTCTTATTTTTTTTCAATGTCATTAGGAATTGAAAAGCAATTGATATAATTAGGTCATGACTAAAAGTCGCAACAGTAACAGCTTAATAACAATTCTGTCAAAGTTCTTGTAAATTTAGGATTTAAATTATTCAAACTATTTAAAAAGAGTTTAAGGTTATTGCGTAAATCAATCTGTATCAAACCGGAAGTGAATCACTGCGTTAGAAAGGTGGAGTAGCAGGCTTCTTTCATGATGGTTTTATAATATCTTTAAATAATTCAATAAACCTTTTGCAGTAATAGGTATGCCAATGATGACTTTCGCCTTGAAGCTGACAGAAAATGGATATTTAGGTATAGAAAACTGTAAATTCAGATTGTGCTACGCCCTAGCTCCCGTCAATTCGATGCCTAAAGAGGATGAGGTGAGTTCTAATTTGAAATCGTTTATGTATTTCTTAAAATTACCCATATTAAATAGTTGATAAAATCTATTTTCATTTTCGTCTACTCTGATGATAGTAAATGTTTTTTAATGCTTTTTCAATGTATCTACTAAATTTCACGCTCCGAACACTCACTGTATTCCAGAGAACTGTACTCTGTACTGTACACCTTATTTAGTTTACGGCTTTGAACAAAACGCGTAAGCGCCGTATAAAACACACCACTTACAATCTTTCATCGCCATAAATTTATAAGTATATAAATTTCTGATCAAATAATTTTACATGGTTGGAAACTTACAAAATCACGATTTTATCTACTTCCACTAAAAATAAATTTAGTTTATAATGAGCCTAGCTGAGCCCGCAACTTCGTCCGCGTGGTTTTCGGTATAGCGTGTAACTTTTTTGTTTGTAAACCGATTGGAATGAAACAAATTTAGTTTCATCCCAATCGGTTATGGGAAGCTCACTACAATATATCAGTGAAGACTGCATTCAAATCGATTGAGTCGTTTCAGAGATTAGCGCGCACAAACCTACAGACAAACAGACAAAAATTCTAAAAACTTTTTTGACCTCGGTAACATAAGTAGGTACAACGTGTACAAATAGTTTTTTTTTTAATATTTAATGTACAGACACAGCTCGTTTACGATTTTATTATAGGTATGTATATTTATGTAGATTAGAAGGGATGTAGTTTGTATCGTTTCATTAGACTTCATAATTTTTGTTTTAGCGCTATTATAACAATTTTCAAAACTGGAACTCATAATAGCTTCTCTTTCACGTTTTAAACGTATACTTAAATGATTTTTTTGTGACAATTTTGCTAAAAATTGGATTTTGGTTGCAGGTATTAACTGCAGCAGCTAAAATAGGCTTCCACGGTGACAATGGGCGCTCGTATTTCATAAGACCTCCTCTTCCACCATCGCCGCCATCACTAGATGAAACCGATGATGCCGATGACGATGTACAAGTGGCCATAGATGCTGAAATGGAATAATGCCCTAGTGTTAATAATAAAATATAAAAGTATATAAGTGAATGTAATCTTTTTTTTATATAATGAAGTAGTGACCAGCCCCCATCTTCGCACGAATGCATTTTTTTGTTCAAATTATATATACAAACATACCTCTTTGATCACTCTATCAAATAGTGAATATATATATATATACAGGGTTACATTGAGAGGTATTGATCAAAACTAACAAATTTCATTCATTCTATCCAAAAATTAACCGTTTTCGAGATATTTAATATTTTAGGTTTTTTCAGAAAAGAGTCACTTTTTCATATTTTTCGGGTTCCAATAGGAGCGGAGCTTCAATGAAAAATGTCGTATTATACAAAAGTGAAATCCGTGATTTGCTACATGTTAAAAGAACAAAACTATTTTTTATTTTATATTTTAAGGTCAGCAGACAGGCTGACTGTCTATTTGATGGTAGGTGGCTACCTTCGCCTATAACATAAGCGACGCCTTAGGTGCTGCAAGAGCGTTGCCGACTACAGTAGGATTAAGGATAAGAAAATGATTAAGGAATGGCTGTAAATTAAAGAACTGCGCATTTTGAAGAAATAAATATATACTTATAATATTATGAAGCTGAAGAGTTTGTTTGTTTGTTTGTTTGGTTGGTTGAACGCCCTAATTTCAAGAACTACTGGTTCGAATTGGAAAATTCTTTTAGTGTTGGATAGTCCATTTATCGACGATGGCTATAGGCGATATAACATCACGCTAAGACCAATAGGAGCGAAGCTTCAATGAAAAATGTTGCAAAATCGGGAAAATTTATCCCTTTTGAGAACTTCCGTTGCGTGCGCTGCGTAAACGGTTAAAGTTATGTAAAAATGATGTATGACGAAATTGTTCCCCTTGAAAAGTTCTAAAAAAAAGCATATTATTATGTCTTTTATCTTTTAAGGTTGACTCACTATAACCTTTTTTATGGTAATCAAATTTGTTCCAAAATAATGCATTATTAGCGAAGGTGTTTTTATAAGCATGATATTAATCTTTATCCAAATAAATACGTTATTCATCAAAAGTATTTAATTATGAACAATATTACCCCTAACATCATTTGATTTCAATGAATATCTTAGGAGATATCTTAAATTAAAAAGTACGCGGGAGAAAATAAATTGAAGCGGTCTCGCACCAACGCGACGCGAACACGGGACTCGCTTGATACAGAATACATTTCACTGCAATTTCACTGCACAGTTGCATTTTAACAACTAAAACAGTGAAATGATTATGATAAATAGCAATCTTCGGGATATGATTTGACTTTTTACTGGCTATTTAACTTTTTACTATTAACTTATCATGTAGCCAAAACTATGAAAGTACAGGAGGCTCCATCGATCACGCAGGAGTCATTTTTTATGTGAAAGTCGATAGATAGGCTGACAGTCCACTTGATGATAGGTGTAGCCATTAACACAAACAATGCCCCTATGGAACCTATGTTCTTCGTGTGCGTTGACGATTTTAGTAATTTAAAGATTAAATCATCTATTTTTTATTGTAGCCTTGTAGAGTCGTGCTCCATCTCACAGTAACTTCTTATAAAATACAGCTAAACTTGTCTTTAGGTGAGAGCTCGTCTCTCTTCCGTTATTTTAATCTAAGCGAAAATGAAATAATCTGTTTCATTTGTACATGCTGTGTGCACACGTTTTGGGTCGCTGACTAGTTCATCTGAATGTAATTTCAACGACGGTATCTTGTTTTGTATAACATATAAACAAATAAATAAATAAATACAAGGGATTAACTTAAATGAGTGTACGAATAATTTAAAAAGAGGGCAGGCAGACTGATGGTCAACACGATTATAGGTAACTACCATAGCCTATTAATAACATAAGTGCTACATGTGACTTGTGCCTACGTGTGACTACGTTGCCAACCTCAGCAGGTTAGATAGTGATAGAGTCTGCTCTGGCATTTCTTACTCATTCACCAAAACGCAACAGCACAGCACAAATTCCCTTATTTCATGATGGTCTTCTCTAAGGAAGAGATTTATCTGCCGCCAGACCTGCTGCCCAATTTGTGACAATGCAAATGCTTTGGCACTAAAAATGTTCAGCCTTAGCGAGTTCTTTTACATCTTATACATATGCTTTAGTTTCACGGTGGTCTTATAAGGTGGTAGTTATGGCAAGCGCTTAGGCTGCGAAATTTAACAGCATAACTCTGAATGCCATACAGCCTCAACTGGAAACTGGCACAAGTATCATTTAGTGCGTGTTATAAATTGATTATCACCAGTATGATAATTGAAAATATGCTTGACATTTTAAATCTTATATATATAAAAATAAATCCCTATTCCCTTGGTCACGGCATCACGTGTGAACGGGTAGACCGATTTTAATTCGGATTTCGCTAATGGAAAGAGGGATAAACGGGGAGTGTTTTAGGGTATATAAAAATTGCACGCCGGGCGAAGTCGGGGGCGGGTCGCTAGTCTATATATATATAAATGAATCCCCATTTCCCTTGGTCACGGCATCACGCGTGAACGGGTAGACCGATTTTAATTCGGATTTCGCTAATGGAAAGAGGGATAAACGGGGAGTGTTTTAGGGTATATAAAAATTGCACGCCGGGCGAAGTCGGGGGCGGGTCGCTAGTCTATATATATATAAATGAATCCCCATTTCCCTTGGTCACGGCATCACGCGTGAACGGGTAGACCGATTTTAATTCGGTTTTCACTAATGGAAAGAGGGATAAACGGGGAATGTTCTTATATATAAAAATGCACTCCGGGCGAAGCCGGGGGCGGGTCGCTAGTAATATATATTACGCATGTACTCACCAGCTGAGTGAATACAGTCCAAATGATATGTGTGCCTATTAGTTTTATGTTTATTATAGTGGCCAGGCTAATGGATTAATAAAATGCTGCTGGGTAGTAGGTACATATACAATTACTAATTTGACTCTACTTGAAGTTGATCGTGTTAGAGACACAATAGTAACAAAAGTGAACGCGGAAGTAAATATTATTGAAATTTGATAACGCAGAGTTACTACACCTAATGGTTGTAAATATATTTTTTTAATTAAAAATTTGCATATTCCCAATTGACTAATTTATCTAAAATGTTAAAATGTTCTATACTTAACTATGTATTGACCGTATTGTAACTTTAAAAACATAAAAGGAAAACACGTTCTACCTTATTTTTCTTTCTTTTGTATAAAGATGCTATATTTTTCTTAGCTCATCAAGAATGACCAATGTTAAAAAAACAGAGTACGAATGACAATGAGTTCAACAATATATTCTTTTTTTGTATTAAGATCGGCAGACAGGCTGACGGTCCACTTGACCGTCGTCGCCTATAATAACACAAGCAACGATAAAGCTGCTGCAAGTGCGCTGCCGACTAGAATAGGATTAAAGATAAGGGATTGGGAAGGGATAGGGAAATGGGCTCTGGCATCCCTTACTTCACTCACCGAAACACAACAGCACACGTGCTGTTATTTGAAGGTGGTCTTCTGTAAGGGGGTGGTTACTGCCGCCAGACGGGCTGCCCAAATGACTGCGAAACGCATTGTGCCCTGCCACTACTTTCCAGATCCAGACTAGAGAGAAATTTGAAAAGTTCATTTTTCAAAATTGACCCTGCCGGGAATCGAACCCGGGAACCCTAGAACAGAGCGTTAAGGCAAGCACCCTAACCACTCATCCAATATCTCACTATTTGATGTGTGACTCCTCTTTCTCTGGTTGACATTAAAACTAATCATTAGCTTTAAAACAGCGTTCTATCGATAGCTTGTTTATCTATAAGGTTTTTTAATTTTTCTTACTGCAGCTTAAGCATGTATTAAAATATTTGAAGTTAGTAATTGTAGTATTCATTTAACAGTTTCAAACCCCTGATTACTAGTGGTCAGGAGTATAAAGAGGAAAATGAGTTCATATCTCAACATTTGTTATCAATATGCGCAAATTGATCATTCTTTTCCTGTTTACTAAATTGGTTGCCAAAAACGGATTATCAGGAGTGAAAACTGATGATGGATTTGTGCGTTATCCTAATGGCGTAGATGTGAAGCCAGCAGAATTTGGTTCAGTACCGTTCGGTACGGTATATAACAGAAATGCACCTAATTTTATACGAAACAATGATCAAAGTGATCCGATATTAGATATCAAATTGCCTGTCGAAACATATGAACGTGAAGCCGCGGGACATACAAACCGTGATGAAAATTTTCCAATTGTAAAACCAATGCCAAACCAGATATACGCTAGCCCTGTTGACATTTATAAATTTAAACAAAATTTCGATACAAGCGATGAAAGAAAGCAGTCAAATGTAACCGTGAAAAAACCGTTATGGTTTCATTTTACGAAACAGCACGAGGAAAACATAAATCCTGATAGTCTCAGAGAAAAATGGTTGGCAGCGAGCAAGCCGAAACTAATAAGGCGGAACCGAATGGGTGATAGACGAACGCTTAAAGAAATTATGAGGCGAAATGAAGAACGCAGAGATATGGCTCCGGGTTCATTTGATACTTTTTCAAATCGTGCCTTCGCTGATGGTATCAAATGGACTACGTGCGATGAGTTCGCTAGGGGAGCACTGTTCGATCCCAAAGATATAGTAGACCTTGAATGGATGCCGTTCTACATTTGGTCTTTGAGAATAACTCCCTTATTTGCTGTAGTCCACACTTTTACAATACCACCTAAAAAGGTACAGTTCAATTCATAACTATATATAAGATCAATTCTTTTACATTTCTTATTGAACTAATGTCCTAAAGTTTGCATTTTCTCCGTCAACCATTAGCTATTGATTTTTAATGAAATAATTGTAGAGTTTGAGGTGAAGAACACGTTTTGGATAAGGTGTAATACTGTAAATCATATTTTTAGAGAATAAACTTAGTTACTTTCAAATTAACATCTTCTTCGTTAAATTTTATTTTTTATTTAAATTAAGTTAATATTAATAAATAATAAATTAATGTTTCAGTAATTGGATAAAAACAGATGAATAATTTAGTATTGGCAAGGCATTGTGTTTCTGTTTCGCAGGCACTTGGATATTCGCAGGCACATGTGGCGACAGTAATCACCCCCTTATTATAGTATTTTTACTGTATGATGATATGGGTGACAGTTCGTAACTGACAATTTTAGTGATGCAACCTAACGATATTTAATCGATTGTGTGAAAATATCGAATCAGTTAACAAAGCAAATGGAATCGAACTACTGGTTTTAGATTTTCAGATTTAGAAATAAATTCTAAAATCTTAAAGAACAGGTTTCGTTAAATAAATTATAGAATACATATATATTATAGAATACATAGAATTATAGTCTGTTTAAAATATTTATTTATTTATTCATTACTGTCAGAACTCGAAACTTGACAAATCGTCTCAGAACAAAATTCTCTTTTGTTTTATTGTTATTATTAGTCAGCTTTAGTTCTTTTATCAAATACGATGTTTTTATAAATATATAGAATAGAAAAAATATTTGTTAAATCTCCGAATATTCCATGGCAAACATAGAGTACTTTCGAAATATCGAATATAAAGTGAATATCCCTAGTGTCAATCCCTGTTGACACAAGTTCCGTTCCACGCGTTTGACACTTTTAAAATATATGTTTTTATTACATTTACCTATATAATAATAAATAAAATAGTTATAAAAGTGATAAATCCTTTTGTGTTTTTCGAATAGATAATTTTTTTTCATACATTTGTTCGTTTACATTTTTTTTGTGCCAGTTTTTTTTTTAGTGAAAACAGTATGCGTGACATGAAAAAGTGAGAACTGTCACGCATATCATCATACAGTGAAAATACTATAAAGACCACCGTGAAATAATAATTTGTTTGGTGTAGTGATTCAGTGAGTAAGTAAGAATGTCAGAGCCCATTTCCGTATCCTCTTCTAATCGTTTATCCTAGTAAGGTTGGTAGAGTACTTGCAGCACCTATGGCGTTGTTTGGGTACCATCTAGTGGACTGCAAGCCTATCTGACGATTTTTAGATTTAAAAAAATGCTCGATATCTACCATTACATATGTAGTCTATGACACATGTAGTAATGTGTCATGACATTGTAATCCTCTGAGGCTGTATCGATTTAACGATTACTTGCCATTAGAGTAAAAGAAAATTTCAAAGACTTTTGATGTCCTACTAATTTGCAGTTGCCTTTTAAACTCCCCACGGAGAAAATGGAGTAGGATATTTTATGTTAATTATGATGATTAGTACGGTACGGTAGTTTAATAAGAGAAGTATGAAAGTTTTAAACAACAATGATATATCTAGATAGTTAATGAAAGATCCACAACCTTCGCAAAATTGGTTACTATAAGCAGGCCTCTGTCACTCCGTGTGTGCCATGATATAAGGCACACACGGTCGCTCACATTGAATGTGAAAGGAGTGCAACGTCTGTACGCTAGTATAATTATTTATTCTGTGCTATAAGTGGGTAACTTAATTTCTCTTAATTTTAGATTGTTCAGTATTACAAAGAAGAGTATGGGAAATTTTTAAGCAGAAAAATTGATTGGAATGAACCTAAACTACTATACAAAGAAGGCAAAGTGGGCAGAGAAATGCTATTTATTGCTGCAGACAGAAGAGGAAAGTTTCATGCCATTCCTAATACTCAATTACCTTCATCGATTAAAAGTAATTTAATTTTAAATCAACACAGCTTTCATTAAGTCTTTTTTTAAAGTAATTTTAATAAGTGTCATTGCTTAAATACTGCTAAAAATGTGATCAATTAATTAATTCCTTCATCTTGGACGTCCAATGCTATATCCAATAGACCTCCCCCCATAATTTTCCAGGAGTATCGATCACAACCAGTCCTACGCTGCATTCGTTTAAAGAGGATTTTTTTTAAATAGATCCTTCTATCCTTGTTAAGATCCATGTCCCGTCGCTGAAGTATTTTTTCGCTACTTACTATCTATTCTTTGCAGGTTTTTTGACATTCTGTTAAAATGTTACAATATTTTTCCCATGATTCTTTCAATGTTGGATAATCTTAAATCTCTTTCACTTAGCATAGAAAATACAGAATTGATTATATTATAATATATTTAGCAATGTTACTCATTATTCATGATATCGACAAAAAAACAGTAGTGCTTGAGCAATTATTTGAAATTATTATATATCCTTTAACAGTCATATGTGACTATTAACGTACAAACATTTTATGCTGGTTAAAACCACGTCTATTTATGTTTAAAGCAGGATCTTAAATAAATTGCCTATAGATGTATTGAGAAAACGATTAAAATTTTTAGGCAAGAAAAACATGGAGTTACCACATCTTACTGTGAGATTGAAGATTGAAGATCCGTACTTAGCGATGATGTTTTGTGAAGAATATTATGCTATGATAATGGCAGAGTTAAACAAGGAGCCATTAACGATTGAAGAGAAAAAGAAAGAAGCTGAGACAATCGGATTCGTGGGTGTTGGGGGGCCTGTACGTAGGAACATAGAAGATGAAAAGATGGTTGCAGAAGAAATAGTTAAAGCAGAAAGAGAGCGTGAAGAAAGTAAAATTATTCGTGTTAAGCAGAACATATTTGATTTGAGGTCACGAGATTGGTGAAAATCAAAAATTAACTAATTTTCTTTGACTTTAAAAGAAACCCTAAAACCGATGGCAGTTCAAATTTTTGTGATTAAACAAAAAATAATTCAAATTTTAATAAATCATAAAAAATAAAACAGCATTTTTTATTCAAGAGAAAAGCAAGCGGTCATTACATTATTTTAAATTTCAAATTCAAATAATTTTACTTCTGGTACATATGTAGTTCATAGCGTTGGTTGTAAAATGCAATTGCTAATATTTTAATAAAATTTAGCGACTATTGTTATTATAACTTAAGCTCCTAAAACCTCACTATAGGCAAACATTTTGTCTTGGTTTCTATTTGATAAGAAATTGAAATTTTATTTAAAAATACCTTTTTCTTTTTATTTTCGTTTAACGTTTTCTATGAGTCTTTGGCGCATTTGGTGATACGTTATGATGTTAGAGATTTTTTTTATCTCAATGACATCACGTTGTGGATTACGTATAAGTATGGGATAAATAAATATCATCCACATAGCCAACTGATTTAGTAAGTAAAAATGGCAATAGAATAGTCACATATTAAATGTGTAGTGAAAGATAATTTAAATAAATAGGCCTTCAAGAGGTACTCAAATGAAACGTTTTCGTAGTAGCATGAAAATGTTAAAAATTTAATGAAAAATAGCGATATCCAGCCATAGAAGCTTTCAAAGATCATTATAATAATGTTTTATAATTTTATTCACTTCTGAGCAGAGATTAAATAATTACCTGTGGTGTGAATGCGATAAGACAATTACATATTTGTTCCGGATAAAATGTTGAAAGTGTATTGTTGAACATTGATACCTCAGAAAACAATGAAGTAATAGTATGTGGTAAACATCCTTCTATTGACGCCGAGACTTAAAATTCTAAATAATTTCGTCTTTACTTTTACTAAGAACAGTAGACGAACAGGTGTCAGCTTTTAATTTAATTTTTCTTTTTTCAATAATATCGCTATACGATCTGTAAGAACCCTTTTCGAAATGCAGTCACTTTCTAGTTTTATTGTAGGGTTCTTTATCATATGTATAATAACACCATCATCACAGCAAGAAACGGATTTTATGACCCATGAACACCAGGGTCCAAGAGGAATGGAGAAAAACAATTCGACTTCGTGTGAGGAATTTAGTAAAAACGCCAGATTCAATCCTTACTCTGTTATTGGGGAAGCTTGGATGGTGTTTTATTACTGGGCAACAGTTAGAGAACAATTCTTTTTTAGATTCCATGCGCCACTAAAAGAGGTTAGTATTAATAAAATCCCAATTATTTAAATGCAGTCGTTTTGAATTTCAAATATTGACTTGCTATGGAGCTCTTTCCAGCAAACGGTATTTTATAATTTTTCCTACTTACTGCTAAATAAGATAGTACTAGGTTAAGTAAAGTGCTTAGTAATTTTGTGACTTCACTTACCGTATCAGCCATGAACACTAAACAAAAACATGAAAAATGTCTAAAAAATTAGTGTAAATGGTCATATAAGTAAACTGAAATATTGTATCTTTTGTAATTTCTATCTGTAGTCTTTACAGTGGTACTTTAGATTTTTATGGTTTTTTATCTTTATAGACTTTGCGTCTATTGAGAACGGAGCTCCGGTCGACGAAGATGACATTCTTTCTCGAAGCCAAGTGAAAATTTATTATAAAAAAGCCATAACAGATACCTTTAAAGATTGCCGGACATGTGAATTAATTAAACATTATATTAAATTCCAGGAATTAGAATTTCTAGAAAAAGAGCTAGAGGATAAAGTCACGGTTCCTGTAAACTGGACCGCCAAAAATGTTCTTATGACTGATAAACATAATATGACCGGACTATTAGTGGAACAAGACGACCGAGGACGATATCTATTTTACTTTCTTCGCGGTAAGTTTTTATAGAAAAATCAAATCTTATAGAAAAATGGCTGACGATATACTCATTTTCTTCATCTCCAGTGTACATAGATTCATATAGTTTTATTGTTTCGCCTTAATAGTTCTGCTGCCAAGAGCCTGGACATATTTTATAATTCGAACCAAAGTTTTTAAATTTGTCCATCCTGAAAAAAAAAAGAGGAGGAACTACCAATTTTGTCTAGTCTTTAAGGCTCCTGTATATGCCAACAAGAGGTTTTCTCCATGTAACTATACTTTACTGAGTGGATCTAAATGTACAAAAAAAAATATGTTATTTATTGGACATTAAATTTTAATTTGAACGTTGGAAATAATTCTTATAATATTATTAATAGTTGAAAAAAAATCCCAAAGTAAAGCCTTTTTTGTTTGAATTTTTGTAACTACTTCTAAACGGCATTGAATTTCAGCATTTTTCTTTCGCATAAATTTTTGACAAGATGTTTTTCACAAAGTGTACGGCGAGTCAAAATAATGATTTATTAGGCTAAAAATAACTATTATTTGTTTTCTGTACAAATTAGTGCGGTTGGCGCGGGGAAACATCTCGCTTCTATCTATCTTTCTTTGTATCTATCTATCTCTGTCCAGAACCTCAAGGCCGTTGGCAGATACAGAAGCCTTAAGGATTCTTTTATTTCAGACACTAAAGATGAAAAAGATCGAATTGAACCCTTCGACCTACGCTTCAAGCAAACCGCAGATAATAAATACGTAGGCATTTTACACTGTACCGTGAGTCCTAAGAGTTTCTTCATAGATTCTAAATTTATTTATTTTACTAACAGTGTTTGCTTACTTATTATTTATTATTATTATTATTTATTTTATTAACAGAGCGACACTGTATATGTGATGTCAAGACTGAATGATATTCCTAAAGCTCACATGCTTCATCAAGAAGCGTCGAAGTTAGGCTACAAGGGACGAGGTGGCAAGTCCTACTTGTACCAAGGGAACGACTGGATGCCAATCGGAGACAGACTAGAAAGTGAATTCTTCTTGCATCCAGAATATAAAAGAGATTTTTGAAACCGCAAACTCGGATTGATTATAGAGAAAAAGTCCGCAGAAAATCATAAGATAACAAGGAAAAGTAGTGTATAATATGTATATTTTAGTTTTAATATATGTATAGTTTCGTTTGAAGTTGACTTTTCATTGATTGTCGATTTGTCGATAACAAACTTAATTTAATACCCAAATTGAGTGGCAGCGCTTTTTCAATCTCTTTAGCAATGTTTTAAATTAGGCGACGGTTGCCACCTAACGTCAAGATGACCGTCAGTCTAGCAGCCGAACCTCAGTCTAACAATACTTACAGTCCGGCAACGCTTTTGTAGTTGGGCGACGCCGCCGCCGAGTTACTTACGCTGTCACACGCAGATATGCACGGGTTGACACAAAATGGAAAATGTAATAAATGTGATTATATTAGGATTGTAACACATACGATACGATTGGGATTGCGCCGTCAATACAGGTGTCTCGCAATTATTCATAATGCGTCTACACTTACAAAACTTACACCCGAACAAAGAATTCTATTATAACTGAGGAAGAATAAATTAAAATACGATTAGAAATAATAGAAATCTTTAACAGTATCCCTAATAGAAATCAGTTATAATAATAGACGATATTAGTCCATTATAGACTTCAGTAACCTTATTATTAATTATTCATTTATTCCGAAACAAACAGTCTCTTATAGTTTATATACTTAGTATACAGACAGAGTTATTCTTAATATTACAGTCTCCTTAATGAAAATATATATTTATTCTAACTATATACTTATTTATAGGAAAAACTTACCTTGCATCACGGGGAAATCTATTAAATCTCGAATCCTTGTTGTATTTCCCTGTCGACGTACATCCGTACATAGAACACGTGCACACCATTATAATATTTTTTTAGTAAATTAATACGTAGAAAACACGCTCGCGTCGGCCCTCAATCTTCGAGCATGCAAACAGAAGCGAGTTCGCCGAACGCGGCCCGCACCGCGCGATCCCCGTCGTTGTTCTACGCAAGTACGTTCGTTTCCTGACTGTATGTATGTTTCAACTTTACATTAAAAAATGTACATAGGATCTGGGCCTCCAAAACAGCTGTTTAATCCAGAAAATTTACGTTACTTAACACTAATTTACGTGCTATAATACATTGTTAATATATAATACAGAGCCCATTTCCTTATCCCCTCCTAATCCCTTATCCTTAATCCTACTGTAGTCGGCAGCGCACTTGCAGCACCTGTAGCGTTGCTTGTGTTATAGGCGACGGTAGCCACCTACCATCAAGTGGACCGTCAGCCTGTCTGTCGACATAACATAAAAAAAAATGTGGTATAATGTGAAACATTTCAGTATCATCTGTTTCTGCTCCACTTTTAGTAGATTCATAATTTTTTTTAATTCATAACTACCTTTTAATTTCGAGAGAGACTCCTTCGGTCCGAAATCAGTTGTGATCATAACCTCACAAATTTTAGCCAGTTTATTCCGGTGATTATTGATGTTTGAGGTAATTTTGTACGAATAAAATGGTAGTTTTAGCAGACTTCATTTTTACAATAACAAAATAGCA
Source organism: Bembecia ichneumoniformis (assembly GCA_910589475.2). Lineage (NCBI taxonomy): Eukaryota > Metazoa > Arthropoda > Insecta > Lepidoptera > Sesiidae > Bembecia > Bembecia ichneumoniformis. Next base: position 10,206,051 of record OU342540.1, read on the forward strand.
CGAGTCCGCGGCCTGCTGTTTGGACATATTATGTAGATTGCAAATACTGTTCTAAATTAAACTCGCCGATTTAATAGGCGGGGTGCGGGAGACGCGAGAGGGGCTACTTGGCACAGGACTCGCCGAAAAATAGATCGCGTTCTATTCAACTCGACTTACTACTTAACTCGCCGATGAGGCCAATTAACTCGCTACTGGACTTATTGAAATGTAAACCGGGCATTCTTCCATTTCTTGATTTTTTATGTTGTCATATGTTTATTTTGCCTTTTATTTTAATTTTTATTCAATCCCAAATGTCAGTCTAATAAATACTTTACTAATTTTACTATTTTGGATTTTATTTTAACTTAACCCGAGTTTAGTTACGGGATGTTCCCCTTAGGGGCTCACCAGTATCCAACTCTCCCCTTACATGAAACTCCATATATTTTGCAAGAATCTGACAGAATAAAGGTTAAGAAGGATAAGGGGAATGGGCTCTGATTACAGATAAATACTCAAGAAACAGCACACGTGCTGCTATTTCATGGTGTTCTTCTAACACTCCCTTGGGATAGTGCCGTCAGATAGCTACCCAGTTTATTATAACTGTAGAAAGCAGTGTGCTTTGCCATTACAATTTATATTATTTACTAGCTGAACTTGGCCACGCTTCGCTGCGACTCATACGGCGGCGGCCGGCATGCGCACGGGGCGCGCGGTACTGGACACTACTTATATATAATACTATTTATTGTAGCGTGATGTTATATAGCCTATAGCCTTCCTCGATAAATGGACTATTCAAAACAAATAGAATTTTTCAATTCGAACCAGTAGTTCTTGAGATTAGTGCATTCAAACAAACAAACTCTTCGGCTATATAATATTAGTATATATACAAGTTTTATATCTATATATAAAATTAGCTGAGCCCGCAACTTCGTATGCGTGGTATATTCTTGTAAACAGATTGGAATGAAATATACACTACATATTACCGAAACTATTGAAAATCGGTTAAGCCGTTTCTGAGATTAGCGTGCACAGGGGCATAGTAGGCAAAGAACGATTTTATTATATTTGTAATGTCCAGTCTAAGCTGAACCATATTTAATATGGCTAATCATATAGATCTGAGGTCGACTTAAATTGGTACTATTAAAATCACCTGAACTCTAAACTGAATATTTTTAACTTTATATAAACTTTCAATCATCGTCGTTTTACAGATGATAATGTATAATTAACTAAAGTTTCGGCCAATTCAACCGAAGAGTTATTTTATTGCATTTTTATCTAAAACATGTTGGAGGGAATTCTTTAAATTTACATAATTTTTTTGTGTTAACCAAACACTAAATGTTACAGGAAGTTTGCTATAATAGATAAGTGAAAACCGCATTCAAATCGGTTAAGACATTTCTGAGATTAGCGCGAACAAACGCACAAACAGAAAAAAATTTAAAAACTATTTTTTTGACTTCGGTAATATAAGTGCAAAGTGTATAAATTGTTTTTCTTTTTTTTTTAGAAATCTTAGTTTTTCGGACAGTAGGTATCGGAAGCTAAAGAGCGTTGTATTGGAGAGAACAGTTTTCATTCTGTCATTGTTACCTACATTAAGTTAAAGTACTTACATTAAGGGCTTCACTGAGGCAAATGACATTTACTATAGAACTCGCTGGCGGCGGAGACAATTCAACGGGCCTAAAAATGGTGTTTTTTTGTTTTTACCATTAGAACATTACACAAAAAAAAATTGTTATCAATACAATTTTTTAATCTGATATCAACTTATTAATAGGTACAGGATTCATATGCGTGCAATAAGCCGTTTTCGAGAGAATTTTCAATAAAGGTCAAATTCTTCTTGTGTTCTAACTTTTTTTGTGGAGTTTCTATTACTTTAACGAAAATTCTAATTAATACAATTGGTTCTTCACATGTTTAAGTATAATATATATTTTTTTCAAAGCAATTGTCTTGTCTATTTCTTGTAACATCTTCATTAAACAATGGATATTTTTTGTATTTTGCGTTTGTCTCCCCCTTAAGTTAAAAATCTTGCACAAACTTAACGTATGTAATTTATATTGAAACACTTAATTAATTGGGTGAGAAAATAAAGACCTAAGTATACATTAGTGCCACGTCAAATTGCCTTGAGCTGAGTGCTAAGTAATTAAGTAATTCAAACAACCCCGTGTTATGTCATAAATGTTTAATATAATTGTGCCTTTCTCAACCTATTGAAAGGAAGTAAGCCTCGGGCATGCTCGGGGTAACTTAACTTAGTTTATTCCTTGGTGTCATGCGTTGGTTACCTCATACCGTAGTTTTTGTCGGTCTAAGTTGGTCACATAATTTTACATGGTTGGAAACTTACAAAATCATGATTTTATCTACTTGCACAAAGAATAAATTTATTTTAACACTAGCTGAGCACGCAACTTTGTCCATGTGGTTTCCGGGATAGGGGGGACCTTTTTTGTTTGTAAACCGATTGGAATGAAATAAACACTAAATGTCACAAGAAGCTTGCAAGAATACACCAGAAAACCGCATACAAATCGGTTAAGCCGTTTCAAAGATTATCGTCAAACGCACAAACAGACAAAAATTCTAAAAACTATTTTTTTACTTCGATAACACAAGTAGGTACCTACAACGTGTAAAAATTGTTTTTTTCTTTGAAAAAAATTTTTATGTACAGAGACACGGCTCGTTTACGATTTTGTCATATGTGTAGATATAGATTAATATTTAATAACTTTTTATTTATATAAACGAAATTTACTATAGGATACAAAATTAATGTTGTATCTAAATAAAATCGAATCGAATGTTAGCGATGTGTCGCCAAACGCAAAACTCAAGCACAGCAGAACCAATTCGGCTAAATTTCTTTTCCAAATATTCGTTGAAGTCCGAAGAAGGTTCTCATGAAGAGAAAAATTGACAAAAAATAAATAAACACTATTTTTCTTTTTCCCATCCACAGATGACAACTCAAACATTTCAATCATACATTCACGTCAAACATATCAATCAAAAATAAACTTTGTGTTCGAGTCTTGACTGTTGAAGTTCCTACAGAACAAAGTTTGGATTAGCTCGTTTGGAAGCTGACGGTCCATTTGATGGTAGATGGCTACCGTCGCCTATAACAAACAACGCCACAGGTGCTGCAATACGCTCCGACCATAGAATGATTTAGGATAACGAATTAGGAAAGGATAGGGAAATGGGCTGTGGCAGCCCTTACCTCACGGACCTCAAGAGGTGAACGGGGAAGCTGCGCGCAACTGGGTTACACCAGCGCAAGTGAGGCGAACCCGTGGTGGGGCAGATAACAACGTCACCTTGCACAATTTCGCGCGTTCTAGCCGGTCGCGCGAACTATTCTTATAAAACACCAAAATCCAGTTAAACATCAAATTTAGTTGTGATTACGGTTTAAATGTGTCATAATATCCCAGAAAGTGTTTTCCCGCGCTAGGGATCACTACCGCGGTTCACCTCTTGAGGTCCGTTGCAACGTTTGATTGTTATTTTATATTTTATATCATTATTTACTACTAGCGGCCCGCCCCCGGCTTCGCCCGCGGTGCAATTTATATATATTTATATATATACATATGACATTAATGTACTTACAATGTTTACTTAAATTAAACATTACAATAATTCCTTATAAACATTAACATATTATAAATGATAAAGTTTCGGTCCCCTAGGCAGAGTCCCGAGCATGCTGGCTGCATTACCTCGTTGTATGGCAATGCTAATCTGTTGCCCGAGGTAATGGCCAGCTCTATAATCCCCGGTTATGTCGACCAAACGTTTTGACAAGCTGTTAAAAAATTTAAGCACGTTGGGGCCCCACGGACCCAGAGATTCGACACCAAAAGGAATGAATATGTAGCCGGTGCCGATATCTCTGTATTTGTGAATTTTAAGTTTCTCGGCCGCTTCCGCAGCAGCACCAGCTGTGGTAAGTGTTCCATGAAGATGGGACTGTGCCAATGTGTCGACGCAGGTAGCATCCCACACCAGCGGACGACCCATCCTCCATGGAACTAGAGACATTCCATCCGGTCTCTTGCCATCATATATATGAACATTTCCCGTTTAGTCAAAACCGAATTAAAATCGGTCTACCCGTTCACCCGTGATGCCGTGACCAAGAGAAATAGGGATACATTTTTAAATATAGAGATTTGTGACGCTTCGTTACAACACAGCAGCACAGATGCTGTTATTTCATTCTTTTGTAAGAGGTAGTGGTTACTACTGCCGCCAGATAGACTGTTCAAATGATTGCGAAACGCAGTGTGCCCCGCCACAACTAAGTTTACAATGGGTACATTCTTCTGGAAATATGTTTAAACATCCTTCAAATGCATTCAAACAAACCATCTCTTATGTACTGAACTCTGATGATCTGACAAAATATTACTTTGCGAAGTACATCTGTGAAGTAAAGGTTACTTTGTTCTGTTTAGATTAGATATTAAAGTCTACTTAATTTAATCTCATTCATATATATTTATAAAAATAGTAGTACATACAGTTTGTGCTAAGTTAAAGTTAAAACTTTTGTGAAAGACATTGGTTAGGTAGCCTGCCAAAAGTTAGATTCAAATCACACCGAAACGCGAGGAAACGGGACCCAGCGCGCTTGTAAGGTGTAATACAATATAGAATTTATTTACTAATTAGCTAAGCCCGCAATTTCGTACTCGTGGTATTCGGTAGGTATAGCGCGTAACTTTTTTGCTTGAAACCGATTGGAATGAAATACTCTAGTAAACATTAAATATTACGGGAAGTTTGCTAGAACACGTCGGTGAAAACCGCATTCAAATCGGTTAAACTGTTTCTGAGATAAGCGTGCACAAAGGCACGGAAAAACAGACCTCTAAAAACTATTTTTTTTACATCGGTAACATAAGTACAACGTGTACAAGTTGTTTTTTTTTTGAAAAAATATTAAATGTAGGTACAGATACGACTCGTTAACGATTTTATTATATTGTTAGGACTAACTATGGAACGTTCTGGAAAAAGCGTTCGCGCCGGCCGAAAGTCTCGAACGTCCCATAATATCGATGGTAGCCACGCCCCTTCCCGACTAGCCTCAAAGGAAATTGGTCCTTATGTTTACAACGTAGAGTTTACATTTCAACAGAAATAGCATTCCCGAACTTTCAATGGCTTGTTTACGATCGTGTTTAGATTTTCTGGAATATTCGAAATACATCAAGGCGTTGGCGCCAAGTATATATAAGTACGACAACCAGCGATACGAAGGCGACTCTTCGAAGCTTTTGTCGACTTTTGGCATGTTTAACGGTTTCATCGGACAAGTTTGTTGATTTTGGCAGTCATCTTGGTTTGTGAAAATAAATCGTTCCTTTTGGCAGACCAAAAGGAACATGGCATTTTAACTCACCCCGCACGTAACAATATTATGTGTAGACGAAAAAGCGCCTACACAGTTCAGTGGCTCTAGCATGAGTTTACGATACTACACTCGCTAGCGAGAGCGTAAAACATTTGACATTGACATTGACAGTTCACGATTTTCCATACAAAAGTTTTACGTTCTCGCTAGCGAGTGTAGTATCATAAACTCATACTAGAGCCTCAGTAGTACGCGAAAGTGGTGTAAGTGGCTTCACGCTGCGTTTCGCAACGCCGCCGTTGGCTCTGCGTCTTGCGGCGCAGGATCCCGAGACGCGGCGTGGATGCGTTACGATGTGTTTCGTGGCGTTGCGATGTGCAGCGCGTAACAACTGACCACTTTAAGCGTCGTCGTCGCGTTCCAGTGTGAATTGACCCTTATGTTGCAAGTGATACATAACATTAAAGATTTCAAAATGCACACAACTGTCTACATTGGTGTTACATGCCTAATAATGACCATGACAACATGGGGCGATGCTCATTTCATGATGGAGGGACATCATCAGAAAAGTATTGTCGATAATTCTTCAACTTCATGCGAACAATTCAGTAAATACGCCAGATTCAATCCTTATTCCGTCATCGGAGATACTTGGATGGTGTTTTATTATTGGGCTCCCATAATGGAGAGGCTTATGTTTATGTTCGTCGTGCCTTTTAAGCAGGTAAGGGTATATTTTTACTAATATGTATTTATGTTAAGGTCTTCAGACAGGTTGTCGGTATTTATTATTATCTTCTTAGTGGCTATTTCTGTCTACTAGAGTACCTACCAGTATCACTTCGTCAATTGCTGAAATATTGTGATCGCCACGTAAACTAAAGCTCTGTACTAGACCTACCACGTTAAGAAACTGTAGTACTTTTTTAATAGAGGCATTCTTCACATCTTCACAAGCCATTGTGTGGCTTCCTAATATGTGACTGCGCTTGTGCATCAGGGGGCCACACCAGCAACGCCACAGGTGTTGCAAGTGCGCTGCCGACTATAGTAGGATTAGGAAGGGATAGGAAATGATATCTGGCATCCTTTACTCACTCACCGAAGCACAACAGCACACATGCTGTTATTTCAAGGTGGTGTTCTGTAAGGGGGTGGTTACTGCCATCAGACTGGTGGTAACGCATTGTGCCCTGCCACTCCTTATTTGAAATTTGTATATTTGAATTTGTATTTGAAATTTCACTTACCCCAAATGTATATAAAATGATATTTTGTTTAAGAAACTGCAATAACAAATTATAATACTAAAACTACCTTGTTATAATGAACGTAATTAAAAATATATAATAAAATACTTAAAATAAAGCAATTTTATTAATTATGAATATAACTAAAATTGGGTCTTTTGGAGTTTGTGGAATGTAATTTAATACCTATAACTGTCAATGTTTATGTATTAGATACTCACAAAAAATCATTATCCAATAAGCCTATTTTTGCTAAAGATTGTTTTGTCGTTTGCTTCCAAGTTACATAAATAAACAAATAGTAATAATAAAGCACATTAATTGTTCTCTAGAAGTAAGCCTATAAGGCTTGTGAAAAAAGCATGTTGTAAAAGAGCTTAATTGGACGTTTTTAATTTTAATTAATAATAGCGCAGGTAGAACTTGATCGGCTTTTATTTAATTAATAGTTTAACAGAAAACTTAATTACACAATAATGAAACAATTACTTTATATTTTAGTACCCCATCTTGTTTTTTTAATTATACATATGAATGTTAACTAACTGAGAAAATAACTAACTGAAACTTTTCATGTTTATTGGAAGAGTTCTTTATTAAAGTACCAAAAATATCATGGTATTCAAACAGCTGGTTAAAATTTTGTGAAATGTTTGTTTACAGGAAACTCGATTTATTAGAAAACACTTGGATGGAAATGTTACGATACCAGTGAACTGGACAGCCAGGAGTGTTTTAATGACCGATCAGTACAACGTGAGCGTTCTACTAGTCGAACAGAATGACAGAGGACATTACTTAGTTTACTTACTTCGAGGTAGGTATTTTTTGGGAGGAACAAGTGTGGTGGCGGTCACTTGATCATCACCCTTGATGATGATGATTGATAATTTTTTCGATCCTTTACCTTTATAGGCACAAATTATGAAAAACTACACGCTTAGCAGTTTCCAAAAACAATAGTTTTCTGGAGTCGTTGATGGTTTATCCCATTACATCTCTTATTCATTTTGGTGCGATCGATCAATATATCTATTAGAACTGCCTATTTTTTTATGTTAAGATCGGCAGACAGGCTGACGGTCCACTTGATGGTAGGTGGCTACCGTCGCCTATAACACAAGCAACGCCACAGAGCTGTTGCAAGTGCGCTGCCGACTACAGTAGGTTTAAGGATAAGGGATTAGGAGGGGATAGGTAAATGGGCTCTGGCATCCCTTATTCACTCACGGACACAACAGTACATGTGCTGTTATTTCACGGTGGTCTTCTGTAAGGAGGTGGTTACTGCCGCCAAACGGGCTGACCAAAATGACTGCGAAACGCAGTGTGCCCTGCCACTACTTTCCAGATCCAGACCAGAGCTAAATTTGAAAAGTTCATTTTTAAAAATTGACCCTGCCGGGAATCGAACCCGGGAACCCTAGAACAGAGCGTTAAGGCAAGCACTCTAACCACTCATCCCACGGGTCGTCGTCAACGGCTATTTTCGATAAACAGGATGTCCTGTTTAAAACAATAAACGTACAACTCCTTATTTTTGTTCCAGAAATTAAAGGACCAAAAGATCGGATAGAACCATACGATGTTCGCTTCAAACAAACAGGAGATAATAAATATATTGGTCTTTTACATTGTAAGGTACATATATATAGTATAAAATAAATATTTAAAGAATTCATCTTAATTAAGACAAAGCGGTCATCGATACAACAGCATTTAGCATACATCAACTTGATGTTAGATGGCTACTGTTTCGTTTTATTTTATTTTATTTTACTAGGGAAAACAAACAATTACACCATGTATATTAGACTAGAAAAAAAAAGAAGTAAAACATACATAAACTTAAATAATAGTGCAATTAACAACATTTTCCACAAAGTGGTAAACAAATTTTATACAGAGAGACATATAAATACACAAGAGAAAAATAAAAAAGAAAAAACAACAAAAACTCATTAAGCTAATGCATTGATTTCATAATATCTTTTCTATATTTTTGTGGACTAGTTACAAACAGGTCAATTTGTGTAAAGAAACTATTATATGCGTGCATAACACGATACAAAGGCGCACGTTCACAAGCATTACTTTTGCAGAGTTTTGGCATAAATAGTTTATGCGTATATACGTTGCGAACTGCTTGGCAATTGATATATAATATTATTTACTTGTAGTTACAGTTGCAAATATTATACAAGAACATTTTTATTTTATTTTATTTTTTTATGTTATGTCGACAGACAGGCTGACGGTCCACTTGATGGTAGGTGGCTACCGTCGCCTATAACACAAGCAACGCTACAGGTGCTGCAAGTGCGCTGCCGACTACAATAGGATTAAGGATAAGGGATTAGGAGGGGATAAGGGATTTAAAAAGATAAGGGATAGGGATAGGATAAGGTATTTAAAAGATAATTGAATAACATTCTAAGGTCAGGCGCGCCTTACGCGGACGAAGTCACGAGTCAAAAGCTACTCACCTATATAATCATAGCTCCTATTTTTTTCTTTCTGTAAGCATCGGCAGCGCCCTTGCATTCTAATTGTATTTCTTATTAAATACGTCGGTACGAAACTATGTTTTTGTGACATTTTCTCGTGGAAAATATAATAATTAAGGAGCAGGTTGCTTGCCTTAAAGCTCTGTCTCAGGGGTGGCTGGTTCGATTCCAGACAGGGTTGGCTCTGGTTTCTGGATTTGAAAAAAGTGATAGGGGACGCTGCATTTCGCAGTTATTTGGGCAGCCCGTCTGACGGCAATAACCAGCTACAGAACCTTACAGAAGACCATCGTGAAATAACAGCACGTGTGCTGTTGTGTTTCGGTGAGTGAGTAAGAGATGCCAGAGTCCAATTTCCTATACAATCCCTTATCATTAATCCTACTGTAGTCGGTAGCGCAATTGCAGCACCTGCAGCGTTGCTTATGTTATAGGCAACAGCAGTTACCTACCATCAAATGGACCGTTATTCTGTCTCTCGACTCTAACATAAAAAATAATTAATATATCTAGTAATTTTAATATACACAGAGCGACACAATGTACGTGATGTCACGGCTTAAGGACATTCCAAAACAGCACGTGCTCTACGAAGAAGCTGCCAAGTTGGGTTACAGGAGACGAGGTGGAAAATCTTACTTGGATCAAGGGAAAAACTGGAAGCCAATAGGGGAGAAGGTGAAGGGGGAATATTTTCTCGATCCAAAATTTAAGAAGAATTTTTTAAAAAATATTAAAAAAAAATTATAAAGTTCTTGTGTAGGTACAAATAAAACATGTATCACCATTCTGTTTGAGACTGCGTTTCCCTAATGAAGTTTATTTGTTGTTAGAACAAAATAATAAATGAGTCATAACCTTGTTAATATAGGCCCAGGAAAAGTCCAGGATTTTTTTAAAGAGGGGAATAACCTTCAACGCTGGACGTGCCCGGCCCTTATGAATTATGAGGGACCGACTAGCACTTGCAACAACGACGGCGTTAGCCGCAGCCGGCACAAGTGGTTTCCGGGCCGGGAGGTCCCTCGCAAGCGCTGTATCTTGATCGCGCCTCGAAGGTGAGAAGTGCGAGGCGGTCTTCTCTTCTTTCTCGGTATCGAGGGAGCTGTGCCCATCGAAGCCATCACCAGCAAACGTCGCTTTTGCTGCTGTGATGGGGTAGTTCCAGGATATGTCAGTTTCTTTTTTTAATTTATATTGGAATTTTTTGCATATAAATTTACTAATACACTTCACGCAATTTTGTCAAAATCAAAGTCAAAAAACGGTTCATGGATAATATTTCAGAATAAAGAATAAATCAGAATCCCATTCTATACTCGTATGTAATATAATTTGTAATACTTATTAAAAATGCTAAAGTGAATTTGTTGTTTCTTACTTCACATCTTAACAACTCAACCGATCATCAAGAAATTTTGAATACACGTTGTCAGATTTCAGAAAAAAAATTGTATACATTTCATCCAGAAAAAAGCACCTACTGTTCCCATGGGATTCGGACGAAGTCGAGGGCAACGCACGCCTTTTCCACTGTGCGACTATTTTTTAGCATAGCGTAAAAGTCTACTGGAAATAGATTATTAAATTTTTGAGCGACCACTTTTTTTTCAGTATGCTGAGCTACATATTATCTGTCATATTTTGATATCTTATCGCAGCTGCAATCGATTTACGAGCATATGGTCCACATCGCGAATGGTCCACTGAAACAAAACATGTTCACATAAAATAAAGTTCATTCATCGTGTCCACTTTGTCTGAAAAGCCTTTCGGCTGCTAACCACGGCCGAAGCACACTCCACATTTACACTTACAGCCATATAGCAATGGGAATTATTACTCAATACTCAAAACAAAATAGGGGTTATTAGTTAACTTCCAACTTATACGTATTTTATTTAACAAAATTAATTGATAAGTAGCAAAATATTGATGTTACGAATTCTTTATTATCTAAACTCTTTGCTTGTGGTGATCTTTTAAGTAGATCTACATATTGCTATATACTATATATAGATATAGTGTATAGTTTTTTTTTTTCGAATCTAGTCAAGTGCTTTTAGCCCGAAGGAAGACCTTAAATGAGATCCGGATAGCGGGCGAGCGCGAGGCGTTCAGCCCTCACAGATAAAAAACAAACTTAATCTTCAAAAGCAACTTGCTGCAATCAAACCACCCGGGGGCAGAAACGATCTTCGAGTGAGAAGGTTGCTGGAGGATGTGAATAAAAGAATAACGTCGTGAGGAGCAGAAACTACCAGATATATTTATCTTTATACCTTGTCGTTAGGTGGGACAAGTATACCCCATAGGGTAAAGATCCATCCATTTAATACTATATTCCATATTACAAAGTTAAGTCGCTCTCCGCATCTGGCTGTTTTTAGCTAACTTCTTCTAAATTGTACAATGTGATACGGTTTTCACTAATGGATAGAGCGACAAGGACGGTATACTAGTTAACGACTTTACTAATTCTTCTCCTATAGTACTCCTCCAGAACGATGCAAGTGCAGTCACGATGAATTTCAGTGAATTTAGAAATTGAGAAACTTGGGGAACAACAATAGAAAATCTTAATAGAAAATATTGTTTGAAATACTAAAATTTATCGTTTTGAACCAACATTTCGTTACATGTCTTCGTGTTTTCTGATTGCTTTATATTCGGTGTTAAATTCCCTTAAGACGAGGGTGTACGAAGTTATTTAATGATTCAAGTAAGCGTCTATTATGTCATAAATATTTAATGCTTAATTGTAGTCGAGCGGTTTTGACTATTGTTATACTCTTGTTTAGGCATTTCATCATTAGGGATTTTTTCTTTCTCAGAAAAAATTTCGGAGTAATTCTCGGTAATTTATAAGCTTCCTCAAGAATAAGACTATCAAATGCAAAAGATTTTTTAAATCCGACTGTTATTTCAGAGTTTAACGCATTCGTCGTTGCACCCTATGCTTGCCTTAAAGCTCTGTTCTAGGGTTACCGGGTTCGATTCCGGCCCCTGCCGGGAAAAAAAACTTTGAAAAACTTGAACTTGAAAAATGTATTTTTCAAATTTGGCTCTGGTCTGGATTTGGAAAGTAGTGGCAGGGCACATTGCTTTTCGCAGTCATTTGGGCAGCCCGTCTGGCGGCAGTAACAACTGCCGCCATGGGGTGGTTAATGCCATGGGGTGGTTCTGTAATGGGGTGGTTAATGCCGCCAGAGGGGGTTGTCCAATACATGAGAAAAAATTCTCTTAATTTTCTGTGCAAAAAGGTCTTGACTAAATGGTAACTACCTACAATTTAGTAGACCCAGAAAGCTAATTCTGAGGGTAAGAGTATAAGATAGGATGCCTAACCACATACGCAGATTCTGTAATTTTAATGTAAGTGGAAGGTTACACCCGTCATTAGGGCAATCCAGTATGTCCCCTGCTATTACTTGTCAGATGTAGACCAAAGCCAACTACGAAGATAGTTCTGTTGTTGAGTTCGCAGAGTTGTTCTCTATTCCGTTGAAAAGTGCCACTTAGAAAGAAATCACCTCCGCCTTTAAAATTAATAAGAAAGGAATTATCACCTGATTGTAAAATAACAAAGGAGCCCTGGTTTGTTCCAAATTACTGATAATTATCATTTTTCCCCGGTCGAAACTATCCATCATGATGCGGTTTGACGCGCGTGGATGATTAATGTTAACAGCATGTCGTTTGACCTGCAGCTCACATATTTCCAACACTGTATACACTACAAATAAAGGATTCATCTGGCTCCATTTAAAATTGTTAATGTTCAACTTCCATATACAAAAAAATGTGTCTAATAAATGTCACAAAAAAGCAGGTAAATGAAAACCCCAAAAATGCAAAGAAAGATTTTTCTTCTGACGAACAGCCATTGGAAATATATATTTTTTAAGTTAAGCTGACGATCCAGTTGAAAATATGTGACTATCGTCGCTTATTATAACACGGATCGACCTTAATAGGATAATTGGATAACGAATAAAACAACAGCAACAGTTCAACGTTATAGAGGTTGTAAATGTGTTGCCAACCTTGAGGAGATGAACAATTGGTATAGAGGAACGGGCTCTGACTTGCTTAATAACTCTCTAAAACTCAACAGTACAATAGCCGACGGTCGCTGGGGCTGGAAGGTTTCGAGTGAAGTCTACAAGCACAGTGTAGGACGTCCATCCACAAGGCGGATAGACGATCTGATAAGGCTGCTTCTGACAGGTCCTTTTGGAAAATTAGGAGGGGGGGGGGGGGGGCTATGTCCAGCAGTGGAACATCCTACGACTGGGATGATGAAATAAAACTTATACGAATTAGATAAAATAGAAAATATTTTAATTTTGTATGTGTAAGCATAACCAAAAAGATAAGAAAAGAAAGAATAAAAATTAAAAGAAGAACAAGATTTTTAAGATGTACTATTGCTTATTGTTTCTTTCTTTTTTTTATTCTTATTTATGTTTATAGTACAAATAAAGATTTTTAATAATAATAATAATAAAGAAAAAATTTCGGAGTAATTCTCGGTAATTTATAAGCTTCCTCAAGAATAAGACTATCAATTGCAAAAGATTTTTTAAATCCGACTGTTATTTCAGAGTTTAACGCATTCGTTCGTTGGTTAGGGTGCTTACCTTAAGGCTCTGTTCTAGGGTTCCCGGGTTCGATTCCCGGCTGGGTCAACTTTAAAAATTGAACTTTTCAAATTTGGCTCTGGTCTGGATCTGTAAAGTAGTGGCAAGGCACACTGCGTTTCGCAGTCATTTGGGCAGTCCGACTGGCGGCAGTAACCACCCCCCTTACAGAAGACCACCGTGAAATAACAGCACGTGTGCTGTTGTGTTTCGGTAAGTGAGTAAGGGATGCCAGAGCCCATTTCCCTATCACCTCCTAATCCCTTATCCTTGATCCTACTGTAGTCGGCAGCGCACTTGCAGCAGTTTTGGCGTTGCTTGTGTTATAGGCGACGGTAGCCACCTACCAACAAGTGGACAGTTTCGGCCTGTCTGCCAATCTTAACATAAAAAAAAGTGCGTTGGGAATGTTCGCGGTAGAATTTACTGCCGACATCCGCCTAAGTTATAAAATAATAGTCGTAAAACAAATTAAATTAAAAGCAGTCTGGATTCGACCCGTGGTCCTTATCAGGTGGTCTGTCCACCTTGTGGGTGGACTTGGCGGTCCATGGCCTCCATTCGAGAATCTTCCGGCACCAACCTCTCTCTTAGTAGTATGTGTCCTGTCCACTGCCTTATTGATCCGTCGGCTTATATCAGTATATCTTATCTTATCTTAGTGGCTATTTATGTCTGCTAGAGTACCAGTATCACTTCGTCCATTGCTGAAATATTGTGAAGTTATATCAGTTACTTTCCTTTGTAATATGGATGTCCTCATTCCTGATTCGATTTAGCAAAGTAATTCCGAGCATAGCACTGTCCATAACTCATTGAGCGACTTTGACTTTGTATATACACGGCAAGAATTATTACGTGACAAAGATAGTGTTATTATTGATATTGAAGCACTACAAATTGGCTAAGTATCATTATAATAAGGACAAAACATGTTTCTACTATGCGATAAAATAAGTCGACGAACAAGAATATATGTGACAAAAAAACTTGTCACTTGAACCATACAAAGTCATAAGTTTTTTTTATGATCGTCACATTAACGACGGCTACACGTAATTCATTAGTCGTTATACAAGCCCGATTATCATAAAACTCTAGTAGAAAATAATCTGGGAACCGAGAGAAATGAATAAATATGCCACAGTGAATATTTAGTGCCACAGACCCACGGAGGAGTCCCGCTGCGTTTAAAAGGCCCGCGTGTCGAACATGGCGCTACGACCCGCATTTTTTATAAACCCGAAAAAAATATATAACATATATTTTTCGATTGTCATCGGGAACTAATTTCGTGGCGTTTTTTGTGGTTTTTCTGGTTAATAATTATTTTGTAAAGCGCCGCGGTCTCGAGTCGCGAGCGGTGTTCGATGACCGCCTATTAAAATGGAACATACACACGTGTATTGGGTGCTGTTCGGTTGTTTGTAATAGCATTGTTGCTTAAATTAAGGTTTAAAAGGAAAAAATAACAACCTTTTAATGTAGGTAGTTTAAATTTTCTTATGGGCAACACATCACAGGCCAATATATTTTAAAAGTCAACTTATCATAGACTAAATGTATAACCTTGGGTTCATGAATTCATGTCTAAACAATGGGGGTTTCTTTCTATAATTGCAAGTGATGAATTAATGCAAGTGATGAAAAAATACATAGTAAATTACTATGTAATTTTCTATGTAAATTATTATGTAATTTACTTTTTAAAAATTTCTCCACAAACTGTGGAGAAATTTTTAAATTAAATTAAATAAAATTTTAAATGTTCGCATTTAAAATTTTTAAATTTCACAAATGTAAAATCTGTCTTAATATACTTCCAACATATTAAAAATTTTAATTTTATAGATATTAAAAATTAAGTATTTTGATAGAAACGTAAAATTCAAAAAATAACATTTTAAATTAATTTTTATGACGAAAAATGGTAGACAAACAGACGGTCCTTACATTGAGAAGAGGCTACGTCATATATAAACACAAACAATCAAGAGTGATATCGGTTAAGGTGGCTCTGGTCTGAATCTGGCAAATGGTGCACACTGCGTTTTCGCAGTCATTTGGGCAGCCCGTCTGGCGGCAGTAACCACCCCCTTACGATCACCGTGAAATAACAGCACTTGTGCTGTTGTGTTTCGGTGAGTGAGTAAGGGATGCCAGAACCCATTTCCCTATCCACTCCTAATCCCACATCCTTAATCCTATACTGTAGTCGGCAGCGCACTTGCAGCAGCTTTGGCGTTGCTTGTGTTATAGGCGACAGTAGCCACCTACCATCAAATGGACCGTCAGACTCTCTGCCGATCTTAACATAAAAAAAAAAGTTGAAAATTTTAAAAAAAGTTTATTTATTTTATTTTACTTTACTTTATTTTATTTTATTCTTAACAAAAACACTGGTATCAGAAAAATAATTATGGTATTCTTATCAACTAATTCTATTAACTACTATTTCTATTCGTAGTTCTAACGGATACCGTTTAGATCCATTGACAATGTAAGAAATTGGACAATAGGAAATACCTTAAAAGCGATTTCCAATAGTAAATGGATTTTAAATTGCTTTCAATTCAAATAAGCTCAACTTAAGTTTCTTAAATCGCCAATTCTTACAAAAGCTAAGTTTCTTTACTTGATTTTTATACCTCTCAAATTTATCCATTATCCAAATTATCATCGGCTTCGGCTTCGTGCTGCTACAATTTTTTCTGCAAATTATATAGGTACTCAAACGCTTCTCGTTTATTGTTCTTTCCATTAGTTAAAACCGTATGTTGGATGATTTAGATGAAGTTATCTGAGAGACATATAGGAACTTTATTTTATAATGTGTAGTAGATATAGATATAGATTAATAACTTACAAAGTTTCACTAGTTAAAAATATTACTATGGAATCTATCTGGTTGGGCGGGTGTGTTGAGCTGGCCTTCTTGCAGTTTTGGGCGAGAGAGGGCAGCAGTTGTTCGCTTGTCGCCGTCCATTGCGAAGGAAGCATCCTTCGCTTATACACAACAATAATTTACTTAAAAACGCTTTATGAACCTAGCAACGCACTATAGTTTTAAAGAAGTGTTTTTCATTGTGGAAAATAATTTGTGTTGGTGAATGGCGCCGAGCTGAACGTACTCATCTGGAGGACACCTGGACATGGGTGCATCCGTCGAGCAGATACTGTTACTCGATCGCTTTTAATTTTGGTGTGAAGCACCAGCCAATACCATAGGATACCCAAAAAACCGCACTTGTGAGGGTTACAATGGTAGTTATTTACACACCACCATCCCACTATCAAAATCATGAAACTTCTAAACGCAATGTAAAGAATTTATATTTAGGTGTAAGTGAAATATAACATTTGAACTTTGAAACAAATATGTAAATTATTTTTGACAATTTGTACAATTCAGCCGATTGAGGAAGGCTATCAAACGCTACTGAAAATATATTTTTTCATAGCATAGCAGACAATGTGATTCGGCCTTAAAGCAAAAGTCACGGGAAAATCTTCCTAACTAGAAACACGCGCCTCCTAACGCCCCACCAATATAGCTACGAGACCAAATACGATCTTTATTTATCCATTTCATGCTTTAGATATAAATTTCTCTCAATACATTCTCTCACTCCACATAAATTTATAAATTAATTCGTACTTATGAGCTAATAGGGTACATTTTAGTTTGAAAACTGATCTATTGTGTATCATATTTGTTTCGTACGACCACACCCGTGTCTAAAGTGGTCACGTGTCAATTTCTATGGGAAATCTTTGGTTGCAATAGTACAGAATAAATTATGACTTTATGATTATATCTTTTTAATAAGAGATTAAGTAATAAATTGTATTGGTATTAAAATTTTGTGCACGCTTCGCTGTTTTATAATTAATGTTGAATAAATAGAAATTACAGTAACGTAAAATATGACAATTTGTTCAATATTTTATATGATACAAGACCAACGTATACATTATTACCTATGTTTTATACTAATAGGTAATAACATATTACCTATTAGTATAAAACATAAATACTTATTTTTAGTTAATAGTCATGGCAATCGAGATCGTTACTCAGTATTGGATAAAGTGAAAAATACGCACAATACGAGGGCAATGTCTTTGGGAAAATTTGTAGTTCCTAGGGTTAATAATTACTATGGTGACAGAACTATAAAGAAGCGGTTGCCCTAAATAGTTTGCCTGAAGACATTGTCCACGAGAAAAATAAAACTGTATTTAAAAATAAATTAATGAAATATTATCTGTTTTCTTTAAGTTAATTAATGAAATTTAGATTTAGGTTTAGGTTTTTAATTTAGGTTACATTTATTTTAAATTCAGTTTTATTTTTGATAACATTAGTTTGATCCCATAGACAAACTGCATTCCAGTTTTATGGGACATTGTAAATATTTTTCTAATTATTTCATGTATAATAAATAAATAAATAAATAAATAAATGGAGGAGTTGGCATACATAATATATGCCCTATGTCGATCAGAAATGGTGAACCTTTTAAATAGTAAAATAATTTTTCAAATTTGTCCTGTGGTTCAGGAGAACTCCAACACACTTGTAAAACTTCTCCTTTCTATCTTTATTTTATAGTAGGTATAGTTAGTTTTTTTTTATGTAAGGAGCGGCAGGCAGGCTAACGCTCCACTAGATGGTTGATGGTTACTGTCGCCTGTATCACAAGTAGCGCCATAGGTTCTGAAAGTACGCTCTCGGTCTTAGTAGGATTAAGGATAGGGTATCATTGGCATCTCTTACTCATTGAAACTCAATATCAACATATCTACTGTTATTTCAAGGTCTTTTTTTTATGTTAAGATCGGCAGACAGGCTGACGGTCCACTTGATGGTAGGTGACAACCGTCGCTTATAACACGAGCAACGCCAAAGCTGCTGCAAGTGCGCTGCCGACTACAATAGGATTAAGGATAAGGGAATGGAAGGGATAGGGAAATGGGCTCTGGCGTCCCTTACTTCACTCACCGAAACACAACAGCACACGAGCTGTTATTTCACGGTTGTCTTCTGTAAGGGGGTGGTCTTCTGTAAGACAAATTTGAAAAGTTCATTTTTCAATGTTGACCCTGCCGGGAATCGAACCCGGGAACCCTAGAACAGAGCGTTAAGGCAAGCACCCTAACCACTCATCTAATGGGCTCGTCTTCTGTAAGGGATTGGTTACTGCCGCCAGACGGTGTCCAATTTATGACTGCATTTTGCAGTCATATAGATTTTTTGATTTACCGCGTTAAATGTTATATAATTATTACGTATCATCATCTCACCTGGACTAAGGCCTTCCCTCGAATTTTCCAAAAGGAACGGTCAGAAGTAGCCTGGATCAACTGTCGACCCTTATCAGGCGTCTGTCCATCTTGTGGGTGGACGTCCTATGCGCTTGCCGGTCCATGACTTCCACTCCGGAACCCTGAACTTACCTACTATCCGCCGGGTTACGTCGGTAACTTTCGTTCGTCTACGAATCTCGCAGTGTAACTCCAAGCATAGCTCTCTCCATAGCTCGTTGAGCGACCTTGAGTTTTCTTACGGGTCCCATAGTTAGAGATCTCGTTTCAGCGCCATATGTCTTCACTGGTAACACACATTGATGGAAAACTTTTGTTTTAAGACAATGTGGAATTTTGGGAGATGTCTCGAAGTTGGTTCTACCTAATTGGAGTATCAACGCTATTTCTATGCGAGAGATTAACATAAGTTTCATATTTTATCATTCAATTTTCATAAATAAAAAAATTAAGATAAGTACTAATGGCATTGGACATATATTTTATTGACAGACCATAGTATCTTAAACTTACGTTTCGGCATATTTAGACTAAAGGCTGCGATTAATTTAAAATATATTAATACTAATTAAAGTTATATGATAAATTAAATTAAATTAAACAACTTTTTATTTTTAAATGCATTTACAAACCGTTAATTCACGTAAGAAGTATATTAGCTGCATAACTTAGGGTTGTGTAGACTCAGAGGCATGCGTCTGTAGCAACTCTGCACTAAATTGTTGGGCTCGTCAAGAATGCCAGCAATGTGCCGTGCTTGCAGCAATTTTGGCAGTACCGTCGATGACAAAAGCGTTAATTTAATCCAAGGAAGTGTTTGCCTTACTTTAAGAGTGTTATTTTCTATTTATTAAATTGTTTACATCTGTTTGTTGGAGTAAAATAAAATTATTTATGGAATATATGGTTTATTTTTTGCAAAATAACCTAACGTCGAATACATTATAATCATTTACATATTATTATTAAATTATAGAAGACAATATTTACATATCATTTAACATAAAAACTAAAATTATCTAATCTAAAAATAAATTAATATTAAATTGATTAAAAACTAATAATATAAAAATGGACCCTGCGGCATTGTACCAAGTACGCTGGCAGCATTTCCTCGTTGAATGGCCAAACTAATACGTTGGCCGAGGAAAGTGCCAGCTCTTCGGTCTTCCGTCGCATCAATAAGCCTCTTCGAGATGTCGAGATGGTTTATTAGCCTGCGACTTCGTCGAAGGTAGTCTATGTCTTTATTTCTGTACCTCTGACAACGTGTATGCAAAATTGCGTGATGATCAGTTGAGTAGTTAAGGCGTGAAAGCATAGCAAACTTGCATTTGTAGAGATTCAATAGTGGTTAGGGTGCTTGCCTTAACCCTCTGTTCGAGGGTTCCCGGGTTCGATTGCCGGCAGGGTCAACTTTGAAAAATGAACTTTTCAAATTTGGCTCTGGTCTGGATCTGGAAAGTAGTGGCAGGGCACACTGCGTTTTCGCAGTCATTTGGGCAGCCCGTCTGGCGGCAGTAACCACCCCCTTACAGAAGACCACCGCGAACAGCACGTGTGCTGTTGTGTTTCGGTGAGTGAATAAGGGATGCCAGAGCCCATTTCCCTATCCACTCCAAATCCCTTATCCTTAATCCTACTGCAGTCGGCAGCGCTTGCAACAGCTTTGGCGTTGCTTGTGTTATAGGCGACGGTAGCCACCTACCATCAAGTGGACCGTCAGCCATCAAGTGGACCGTCAGCCTGTCTGCCAAACTAAACATTAAAATAAACTATCTCTTGTTTATTGTAATTTGTTATAACCGTTAGCTATGTTCTTGCAGTAATGTTCAAGTGTCGTTCATGTTCATATTATGATGTAAAATTTTCTTATGTGGAAGTATTTGCAATTTTCCTTGTATTTTGTAAAATAATTTGCATTTTCCATTACTTAATTATTATATGAATTTAATGAATAAAGTATAATCTCATTTTAATTTAATTAGCATTAGTTTTTGAATAAAGAATACGTGCTAGAGACTTTTGTTTCGATTTTTTTTGCTTCCGGGTTTTGTAAGCAAATGTTAGCAATCGTAAATAAAGCAGTGTATCTTAGCCTAAATATGATTAGACTGTGCAAGCACTTTGAATTTTATATTAACATGTGTACTCGACTGTAGCAGGTACAACCCCCAGGAAAAGGGCTGGACCCCACATGAGGGGTACGAGTGTCAGAAAAACAGCTCACAGGCCGCAATGAATAGCGAGAATTTAAATTTCACGCGAGTACACAACCGTACGACCCTACAATAACTTCGATTGTGGTACAATTTCATAAGCTTTCGTAAGATGTAACATATTATGTAAGTTTTGTAACTTGAAAAGATAAACTTAGATAGAGTCACTTAATTACGTTTATTTATAGCATTTCTTACTATTATTTACTAGTAAAATTATTATTATTATTCTTTACTATTATAATTTTAAATTTTAATCAATTAAATTGCTTATAATTTGGTATCGTGTAACATTCTTGAATTTCGTAGCAAAGGCGCAGTGTTATATAAAATGCATTCAGCATCATTCGCGGTCTGAAGAGTATGAAGAGTCTTTGGTATTGAATGTCTTTGGTCATACAGTTTTACAGCGAGAGTCGTTCTATGTCTCCGAGTTCATTTTTGGTAAATAGAAATAAAACAGCTTAACTGGTGCAGCCGTTCTTAAGTTTTGTGCTTATAGCCAACACATTTAACGATTCATTTTTATTTATATTAAATATCTGGATAATTTGTAATGTATTAATATATCTTTAGATTTTCCAAATAGTTCTCACAAGTCCAACTTTATTGTTCAAAACGTACCTCCATCTCTTATCACTTGGACCTCATAAATTCTACACACGGGGTGCTCAGTTTAACCGCGTACAGTGAATGTGATTATGAAGATGAGAACTTCAAAGTCAAGTTACCGTTTCAATAATTTGACTTCTTATTAAAAGGCCTAAGCCGTTTTTGAAATTTATCTTAAAATGTGCAGGCAGACTTATATGTCGTAGTTCAATATGTATACATAACATAATTTATGTGACATATGTAGGTAGAAATCTGTCCTACCATCACGTCCATCACCATTCTCTTCACTGTTTGATATAAACCTCTCTTAAGACTTGCTACCACACATGTTCCTCTTTGCCGCTAATGTCTGTCCTACCAAAATGGTTTTAATTTGTTAAGAATATTATATGAATTCTTATTTTATGATTAAGTATATATACATTTTGGAACATTACTTTTAATATATACCTACTTATAGAAGATAGAAATTTCTTGCCTAACACGCTTTTGTCATACCTATCTTGTCGTTCGTACGACCATAAAACTATCAGCTTATATCATGAGAAATGTAATCAATATAGTAAGAGAACATTATTAATTGGATGCAAAGAGCAATAAAATAAATAAATAAAATACGATAATAGATAAAAATAATATAAATATAATGGTATATGCATAAGAATAAATAACATTATAATACCTAGATATTAACAATAATGACTTTAAACCTACATATTATATAAACATATACCTATAAGTTACTATTATTACGTTAGGTTAGGTTAAATATATTTTACTAGACTTCGCCCACTGGTCAAAACCGGCTATAGTCATTTCGAAGTTATAAAAAATAATGTTTACCAAACTATTTTGTTCACAACATTATCCTTTAAATAGCTACTAAATAAAAAGGAAATTGGTTCCCAAAACAAATGAGAAAAAGCGATTGATTGTCTTTATTTATTTATATAATATATAGGTATAGATTTTATTATACACCTATGCGGAAACGCGGATATCAGCTTTCACATTCAAATCTCAACTAACATGTAATCCGGGAATGAGTCCTGAAATCCTGGTACTCCCGGACTCAAGTTAATTGGGTTTGTGTTTGAGAACAACGGTTCAAAGGTAATTTGTTAATTGCATCTCCGTAATACAGAAGATTAGTGGCAAGACACTGTTCTGCACTCGTAAACTGTACTGCCCTAATGACGGGTGTAACCTTCCACTTACATTCAAATTACAGAATCTGCGTATGTGGTTACGCATCCTATCTCTTACTCTTATCTCTTTCTTGCAAAAAGTCACCTTTTTGCACAGAAAATTAAGAGAAATTGCTAGTGGCAATGGCACACTGCGTTTCGTATGCATCGGACAGCCCCCTCTGGCGGCAGTAATCACCCTCTACAGAAGATCACTGTGAAATAACAGCATTCGTGCTGTTCTGTTTCGGTGAGTGAGTAAGGGGTGCGAAAAACCATTTTCCTATCTCTTCCTAGTATGGTCGGCAGCGCACTATTTTTATGTTAAGATCGGCAGACAGGTTGACGGTCCACTTGATGGTAGGTGGCTACTGTCGCACACGCAACGCCAAAGCTACTGTGTTGCCGACTAAGGATTAAGGATAAAGGATTAGGAGAGGATAGGAAAATGGGCTCTGCAGCAACTGTGGCGTTGCTAGTGTTTAGGTGACGGTTAGCCACCTACTATCTAGTGCACCATCAGTTTGTCTGACCACATTAAAAAAAAAAAAGAAATCGGAAAGCGAACTACAATAGAAGGCTGGTTACTACTTTGTTTGGTTAAACCATTGCGAAACAGTTATGCAAATGCAGTTAGTTGCAAAGGGTGAAACGCTGTAGTTAGGACGTGATCGATCACGCTTTGTCATGGAGTGTGATGTGCATGTTGTTCGGCCACGTGTCTTGCACGCGAGCATCGGCCGATTACAGCGATAGTATGAGTTAAGCCTGTTTTTATATTATATCACTCTTTTCAAATGACCAAGTTGCATAGAAAACTCAACGGATTTCTGAGTATCTCTAACAAAATCTAACAGGAGGCAGGGTTAATTTTTGAATGCGTTTTGGGATTTATTTAGACCATTATTACCATCTCTATATTTCGCTCATCAAGCGAATAGACATTGCAAATATAAAATATTATCAAAAATTATAGTAAATAATTGCGGTGCGTCCATCATGAAATCATAGCAATTTCTGTTTTGAACTAGCGTCTATAACCCTATCTTCACCTTTTTGCTTATCCATTATCCTATAACGATTGTCACTGGATGTACTTGACGAGCCCGTTGGATGAGTGGTTAGGGTGCCTGCCGTAACGCTCTGTTCTAGGGTTCCCGGGTTCGATTCCCGGCAGGGTCAACTTTTCATATTTGGATCTGGTCTGGATTTGGAAAGTAGTGGTAGGGCACACTGCGTTTCACAGTCATTAGGGCAGCCCGTCTGACGGCAGTAACTACCCCCTTACAGAAGACCACCGTGAAATAATAGCACGTTTCGGTAAGAGAGTAAGGGATGCCAGAGCCCATTTCCCTATCCCGTCCTAATCACTTATCCTTAATCCTACTGTAGTCGGCAGTGTTCTGCAGCAACTTTGACGTTGCTTGTGTCATAGGCGACGGTAGCCACCTACCATCAAGTGGACCGTCAGCCTGTCTGCCGATGTTAACATAAAAAAATACTTATGATTAAAGATGACGGTATCCAACCATTATCAAGTGTAGGTATACTTGATTACATTCACCCAATAAAATAGAAACATTGCAAAATCTTCTGTTGCAAATATGGTTAAACTTACTACGCACAAACATAGCGTTGACAAGTCGCCAGTCAGTCGGTCGTCTTTCTAACGCCGCGCCGTTCCGTTTTCACCTTTTGACTCTCCTCAGACAGGTTGGCGGTCAACTTGATGGTAGTTGGTACCTTCGTCGATAACACAACCAACGCCACAGGTAGTGCAAGTGCACTGCAGACCTAGGATGAAGGATAAGGGTTTAGGAAGGGATAGGAAAATGGGCTCTGGCACACCTTACTCACTCACAGAAGCACAACAGCACACATTCTGTTATTTCACGGTGGTCTTCTGTAAGCGGGTGGTTACTGCCGTCAGAGAGGGCCGCCCAAATGCATGCCAAAAGCAGTGTGCCATGTCACCAGTAATTTCTCTTAATTTTCTGTGCAAAACGTGACTTGTTTACTGAATGGTAGCTAATTCAATATACTATAGTTAGTGGACTAGGCTCAGAATGTGAGTAAGAGATAGCATGGCTAACCACATACCCAGATTCTGTAATTTTATAGTAAGGGGAAGGTTATATCAGAAATAAGGGTCTTGCCAGGAATCTTCTATATTACACAGTTATGCTCAAGAAAGCATTTTACAAATTACTTTTGAACTGTTTTTCTCTAACAAACTCAATTAACTTGAGTCCGGGAGTACAGCGATTTCAGGATTCATTCCCGGATATGATGACATGTTAGACGGACTGCCCTACCATTAGACGGACCCTAATCTAGACCAGAGCCAACTATGATACACTAAGTTGCAGAGCCTGGCACATAGACGTAAAGTTGCCTGTCTGTGTGTATTCTATAAGATGTACTTCGGAGAGTGTGCTCGAGAGTTGCATGAGATCATACCGCCTTCCCCTTTCTTCTATCGGACATGCAGATGTACGGCTGGTACCATCCTCACCTTGTCGAAATCCCTCTAATTCGGACCAAGCGCTTTAAAACATCTTTTGTGATGCGCACTGCTAAGGATTGGAACTCCCTGCCGGCGTCTGTATTTCCGAGCTCATATAACCCAAATCTTTTCAAGGTTCGAGTGAATAGGCATCTTCTGGGTGAGCTCGCTCCATCGTCGGCCTCATCCTTCCTACATGGATAAATGCTGGTCAAGAGCGAACCCGGGACTCCTAAAAGCTAGCAGTGTTTTTCCATACGGCGCAGTTCCATTCCATTTCCATATCGAATCCAGGACTCCTGAACGCTAACAGTGTATTTCCATACATAGCAGTGTTTTTCTCACTGGATAATGCTTCTAGAGCAATAATTTTTTGTCATAAAATTTAGGTCTGCTAATGCTATGTCCCTATCATATCTTTTTTTCCACCAACTAATTACATAAGAAAATAAGACTCTTCATAAATGGTAATAAATGGCCCTTTTATACCACCCTAATCAGACGACTATGAAACAAATTTGAAAGATTTTCAAGATAAAAAAAATTGATAGGGACATAGCCTCATTCATCTTCAAAACATTTGTGCAAGAAATTATTCGTTAGGCTCAATTTTTTGGGAGAAAACAGAGAAATACGAAACCTTGATTTAGTCAAAAATTTAGTAGGTGTAATCGTTCTGAGATGCCTTTGTCCTTATCGCACTCTACGGGGGAAGGTTGAAGGCGAGGGGGGTTCAGACTAATACGTATATAACAAAGGAAGTGGTATTTATCGATAATGTTAAGAGTTGCCACGCACACAAACACAGACTATTCACACACATAGAGAGCTTGCTGGTTCATGCGCAACACGATGGCAATAGTTTCTTCAAATACTTATTTTTTTTAATTCCGCTGGACCCCATCTGGACCCGCGTTCTCTCTTAATCACTCGGCCATGAGGCTCCTCAAAATATAGTCGTATTTGTTAACTTCGTGCAGTAAATCCTTTGTGCTCAGTCATTGCCTTTCTTTTATTTAATACACGCAACCAACCTTTATTACCTACATTTGTGACACTCCGACGGAAGGTTAGATTCGTTAATTTAAATGTTTAATTTTTTTTTAAACTTATTGCCGCGACTAACAGCTAGGTAGGTGGACTCATAAAGTAAAACAAATCAACTAAAAAACATTCAAATTAAAGTTTGCGTTGCGAAATTTACAGATCGTAAATGTCATCCCATATCATCAAGATTCGGGGAATTTTTTTTCGTAGCTATACGAGGTTGAAGGTCGACGTATATCAGTCACTGTTACGAATGACCTTCTCAATGTTATTTTTTATATTTAGAATAGGTTTAGATTTGGTCCGCTTTATTTTATTGTTACACAAAACTAGATAAAGTATACAGTAATGACGTGCAGCCAAAATTATTCGAACCATTCGAAGTCATTTGGGCAGCCCGTCTGGCGGCAGTAACCACCCCCTTACAGAAAACCACCGTGAAATAACAGCACACGTGCTGTTGTGTTTCGGTGAGTGAGTAAGGGATGCCAGAGCCCATTTTCCTATCCCCCTCCTAATCCCTAATCCTTAACCTACTGCAGTCGGCAGCGCACTTGCAGCAGCTTTGGCGTTACTTGTGTTATAGGCGACGGTAGCCACCTACCATCAAGTGGACCGTCAGCCTGTCTGCCGACCTTAACATAAAAAAAAAACTACCAAATGAGGGTCACTTTCACTTTGTTTTGATCAGGTATTATTATAAAAAACAAGTACTATTATTTAATAATTCAATATAATTTTTTTAATTTTAATAAAAATCGTGTTACCTATATTATTTTATTTTTAACTAAAAAATAATATTAAGTTTTTTTTTTTTTTGCTCGCCTTCAACTTTGCACTGATTTGCTTTGCAAAAACCTTTCTTGTCTGTCTCTGTTCTGTCTGTTTCTAAACCTTGGTGATTTAGAACAGGCGGATAGCGACTTTATACTAGCTAAGCCTAGCTGAGCCCGCAACTTCGTACCGTGGTATTTGGTATAGCGCGTAACTTTTTTGTTTATAAAACGATTTTTATAAACAAATATTTTTTGTTTTAATAAACGAATGATGTCAGTTTGGATACATTTAATTAATTAATTTGATTTAACTTAATTGAGTTTAATTTAATGTCAGTCAAAATGTGCTATTTATAAAAAGTATTATTAAAGTAAGTTAATAATACTGTAATTTACTTTCAAATAAAATTTTAAATAACGTTATGAGACAGCATTAAGCGGTTTATATCAATAATTAAGATCAGTCAATTTATTGCATATCTTTCAAGTTAAATTTAATATTCGTATAAATTATATAAACACGTGCGACAGTGTAGCAAAATTGATATTTCTCGAAAGACTTGTTTGATAGTGCGTCTCAAATGTGTTTATAGATTGGAAACGTACCGTGTAATTGTCTACCAGAGGGTCAGTCATGTCCCAAATTTATTTAATTCAAAGGGAAGTCAGGCCGTCTGGTGCGGCCACGCACTGGGAGATACTTCTCTGAACGACCTCGCCTATCGTTGGTCCGGCGACTAAGACCTTTATCCGCATCTAAAGACCGCTTAGTTAGTCTTCTGATGAATGCAAGTCCTCGCGGATCAGCCAGTTAAAAAAAAAAAAAAAACAATTTATGCACGTTGTACTTTTATTACCGAGATGAAAAATATAGTTTTTAGAATTTTTATTTATTTGTATACGCTGATCTCAAAGAAAAAAAAAAACAATTTTTACACGTTGTACTTGTTATCGAGGTCAAAAAATAGTTTTTAAAATTTTTGTCTGTTTATCTGTGCGTTTCTGCACGATAATATCAGAAATGGCTCAACCGATTTGAATGTGGTTTTCACTGATGTATTGTAGCAAACTTCCCGTAACATTCAGTGTTTGTTTCATTCCAATCGGTTTACGAATTAAAAAGTTACTCGCTGTACCGAATACCACGCGTACGAGTTGCGGGCTCAACTAGTTCAAATTATTATAATTATATCTACATAGAAATTCATACCGGTTTATATAACAGTGAAAACGTGATATTGACCACCCTCTTAAGACCACCATGATATAATAATGTGTGCTGTTGTATTTTGGTGAGTGTCAGAGCCTACTATGTTCGGCAGTGCACTTGCATGTGTTATTGCTTGTATTATAGACAATGGTTACCACCTACCATCAAGTAGACCGTCAGCTTATCTGACAACCTTTACATAAAATAACGCAGACGGGATTTAATGTTTTTATGTAGCTTATTAGATAGTTAGAAATTAGTTTAAAATATATTTCTTCCTATCAAATGTTAAAGTGCTATGTGGGAGCAGTAAGAACAGTGTTGAGGTGGCGTGTTGACGAGCCCATTGGATGAGTGGTTAGGGTGCTTGCCTTAACGCTCTGTTCTAGGTTTCCCGGATTCGATTCCCGGCAGGGTCAACTTTGAAAAATGAACTTTTCAAATTTATCTCTGGTCTGGATCTAGAAAGTAATGGCAGGGCAACACTGCGTTTCGCAGTCATTTGGGCAGCCCATCTGGCGACAGTAACCAGAAGACCACCGTGAAATAACAGCACGTGTGCTGTTGTGTTTCGGTGAGTAAAGTAAGGGATGCCAGAGCCCATTTCCCTATCCCTTCCTAATCCCTTATCCTTAATCCTATTGTAGTCGGCAGCGCACTTGCAGCAGCTTTGGCGTTGCTTGTGTTGTAGGCGACGGTAGCCACCTACCATCAAGTGGACCGTCAATCTTAACATAAAAAAAGCGTAAGCGCCTTAATGATTAACCAATCTTATATAGGTATTCAGATAATGTTAAAATAGAAGCTATTCACGTGGAGCCGGTCGCATTACGTGAGATGGAGCGAAACTATCCGCCATCACGTCGTTTCAACTCTCTGGGCAATCTGCGAACACTATAATTTGAGATATTGGCCGCCGCTCGCCTCGGAGCTCCGGCGGTACTGGTAGCTTGATTAAAAATCGGATAAAATTGGATATAGCACAAAATGCACTCGGATAGGCCTTAAATAATGGCTAACTTGTGGCCAGATTTAATACAATTTGTGCCAATAAAATCACTTGTGCGGTTTACTAATGATTCCCTGCCTTTGGTTCGTTACTAATCTGCCACCGGGTTTCCGAGATTACTAAAGGTTTTTTTTAATATTAATGACAACCCGTGATCGCACAGTGTTTCAATTTTTATGCAAGTAGGTACCTATAACATTTCAACTATTAAACGGAGCCAAAGCATAGAATAAATAATAGATAGTACTAGCGTACAGAAGTTGCACTCCTTTCACATTCAATGTGAGCGACCTTAGGCAATTACATATATCACGGCACACACGGAGTGACAGAGGCCTGGCCAAGGTTATTCCGCAGCAGGATTTGAACTGAAATTTCAAGTTTTCAAAAGAGACGCAGTACATTTTAATGTTTACAGGATAAATATGTCTAACTACTGTTACACCTTTCACTTTTACATGAGATTTTATGAATATCTAAAAAAAAACGCTGTTTCTCAAAGGAAAATTCATATAATTTGCCTATGAAATTGGAAATATTGTTATTTTTCTTATGAAACAAAAAATATGTTGTCCAAACAAATCAAAGTTAAATCATATTTCAACAGAAAGTCAAACCTCAAACACTAAAAAATTTACTTAAACTAACTTATCTAATACAAGTTTTTCAATCAATCATACTAATTTTGCAGAGAAGTGAAGTTTATATGTTTGTTTGTATGTAGAAGGTAATCTTAGAAACTACTAATCCGATTTAAAAAATTCTTTCACCAATAGTTAGAATAGAATTTCAGTGAAGCCGCGGCCACAAGCTATCTAAAAGTAAAGATCCAACGTTTGGAAAAAGTACCTATAATGTCATGCGTCAATATAAACCATGAAAATGAACGAAGTTTGGGAGCAGTTCAGAAGCTTGAAAGTAACGGGGCATATTGTCTTTGGGAGTCATAAATTAGGCAGGCTGTCTGGGGACAGTAACTCCCACTTGAAGGTCACCACAAAATAACATCATGATATGTGCTGCTTTGTATCGAGGAGTGAGTAAGGGATGCCAGAGTCAATAGACATAGACTTTAATTTAATTATATGAAATTTAAATCATCACCAATGGAAATATTAGTAAGTGCCAAAGGACAACAATTTTGTCAGTTATTTGTCTAATCTAAAGTAATGCTTATTGAAAAAACTGTTAACAAGACCTACTCTTGCGCACGCGAGAGTTAATGTCGCGTCAAATCGGTGAACACCACGTGCACTGACTGCCAATTATGCACGCGACTGTCCTTGTCATTGTCCAATTTATAATATCACTTTTATGTGTAATTGTACCTATTGCGGATAGCATTTATTTAATTCGCCATGGTGCATTGTTTTTTTTTTTTTTTTTTTTACTTACATAGGTATAATAAAATCGTAAGCGTGTCTGTAGGGACATTAAATATTTTAAAAAAAAAAAAACATATGTTACCAAGGTCAAAAAAATAGTTTATAGAATTTTTCTCTGTTTCTCTGTGTCTTTAATAATAATAATAAGATGGCTGGATCAAGGGACAGATACAGAAGGCGTACTTGTTGACACGGCACGAATTGTCAGGAGGTTCCTCACTCTGCAGCCCTAACCACCGGTAGCTTGGGCCTTGCCCCGCTACTAGTGGACATCTAATTTTAAGTTTTTTATTGGTTTTATATACATATTGTAAAAAATTTAGAATTAAGAAAAGAAATAAATACATATATGTTTAATAATAATATTTATTGGTTCAAGTTACATAGACTCACTCGTCTTTGTGAAAGCTAATATCAGAAACGGCTTAACCGATTTGAATTGGACTGCTATTTGAATGGATCAGCGAAAACCGCATTCAAATCGGTTAAGCCGTTTCGGAGATTAGCGTGCATAAACGCACAAACAGACAAAAATTCTAAAAACTATTTTTTGACCTCAGTAACATAAGTAAAACATGTACAAATTGTTTATATTTGTTTTGAAAAAATATTTAATGTACAAACACGGCTCGTTTACGATTTTATTATATGTAGGTATAGAATTTGATGCGGTTTAAACTAATCGGCTATAAAGATGGAAGGTTTTTCTATATAGTTTGCACTGCGCACATCCTACACTATGCTTTGGCCTTAGTATTATAGTAATTTTATCCATAGTTTTAAACCATGAATTAAATCTTAAAAGATTTAATTTATTTCTGCGTCGGCGCAACCAGGAGTTTTACAGTCTCGGTAGCTGAACATTCCTGGAACTAAAGGCATGTTATTCCATAAATATTTTGCATTTTTATGAAATAAATAATAACACTATAATAACACAAAAGTTAAATAAGCCGAACATTTTGTGGAAAGGCAATAATCCGTAAACAGCTATTTGGATCGCGGGATGCGCGCGCGCCGCCCACAACGCGCTTCCTGCGAATAACTTCCGGCCGATGTTAATCGTTTAAATTGATCGTATTATGTTATTATACAACCTCCATGGTCAGGCCCCATTGGTTATTTGATCAATGAGATTAAAAAAATTGGAAAAATTGTGGTTACAACTCAAACAGTATAATTTAGATTTCGAAATGATAATTGCGTTTTCACCCTTGAATTTCTAGCAATATAATGTTTTTTTTTTTAATACTTCGCTTGTATGGTAGCAAAGTGATAAACGTTCGTAGCATAAATGCCAAAGGTCATTTAGTAAATGCCAATAGGTAATAACCAACTAGCCAAGTTCGTCTCAGCCGTAGAACGTCCACTGCTGGACAAAGGCCTTCCCTTTAATTTACCAAGATGATCAGAAGCAGCCTGAATCTATTGTCGATCCACGGCCCTTATCAGGTCGTCTGTCCACCTTGTGGGTGGATGTCCTACGCTGCGTTTACCGGTCCGTGGCCTCCACTCGAGAACCTTCCGGCCCCAGCGGCCGTCGGTTCTCCATACTATGTATCCTGCTCACTGCCACTTTAACTTCTTATAGCGAAGAGCCTCGACCAACATCTCAAGAGGCTCTCGCTAGATGGCTGGATCAAGGAACAGATACAGAAGGCGGTACTTCTTGACACGGCACGAATTGTCCGAAATTCCTCACTCTGCAGTCCTAACCACCTGCGAAGTTCTAAGTAGTTTTAGGTTTTCTATAATATTTATTGTTTTTATAATTATATTGTAAAAAAATTAAAACTAAGAAAATAAATAAAATAATAATAATAATTGTTAATTTGCTGACTGCAGGTATACAGAATTATTACATTATTAAATTGGTATCTGCATTCTGCCCTTAGAAAACAATTATAAAAGTAATCCAGCAGATTACAAAAATACATTGCAAAACACTAAGAATTAATTATATTAAATTTAGTTGCTTGACAATTGATTAATTATTTATATTGCCTTGTCATTAAAATATTCCTTAAGGCTGTACAAACATTTTTCCATTAACCATTGGGACATCTTACTCTTCATTAAAAATTATGGGAACACTTTTGAAGACATCTGGCAATATACGTATTGACAAACAGAAAATGTTTTTTTTATATAAGCGAAATAAAAATTCCAGAATATTATTACGAATTATTATATTTTCATATGATTTAATGATTTTTAAATGAAAGAAACAGTGTAACAATATCTCTGGCAACACATTTTTTATAAATGGGTTTCTCCCTCGTTTCTTAAATTCTATACACGAAAGCGCCAGCCATGGCCTAATCCATCTCCATATTAAATTTTAACAAAATCAGTTCAACAATTTAGTCGTATTAATAATTTATCACTAGACATCATTCTGTCTAGTGCAATAAACAAAACCACTGGGAAATACGTTTTTTTCTTTTTTGTTCCAATGATTTAATTTTTACCCATACTTACCCAGGATATGTTAGCTTGATCACTCCAAGCACACCATATGTACGCGACAGAGTGTCGCCGCAGGGCCTCTCTTCGTCCCCATTGAAAACTGTAACATTTTATAATGTATGTTAACTCCCCGCAGTTTCAATTTTGCCAAAAATTCGGCAGATTAAGCCCTTTCTTTGAGGGTTGTCAACGTAGCACGATTATTTACCTATAAGTTAGGTATTGTTGTTACTCCTTCCCATGCCAATATATTCTTTTTTTTTCTTTATTATGTATACAATTTTTTAATTTAGATATTAAGAAATTCATATTATATTTCAGTCACTCACGGTCGTTATATTTTAAGATGAGGGAAATGTTAAAAAAAAATAGTAATCAAACGGTTTCTGAGTTAACGCCCATATTTGATATCCATACATAAGGCATGGCAGAGGGCACATCCAAACTAAGAGCGTGCCAAAGGGTAATCGAAAGAGCTGAAGAAATTAGAGCTACTACAAAAGTGGAAGACACATTAAAGAAAATAAAGGAATTGAAGTGGCGATGGACGGGACACATGACGAGGGACAGCAGGACAATATGGACCCAAATTTTAACTGAGGTAGACAAACAAAAAGATGGGACGACGATATTAAGACGATTGGTGGGGCAATTTGGTTAAGGAAAGCGAAAAATAGGAATGAGTGGAAGCAGCTGGAAGAAGCTTGTGTGTCACAGGACACGCTGAATAACTAAATTTCCGATTTAGTGTGTGTGTGTGTGATCTGTTGTGTGATTATGTATAATATATTTCAAAATTAAAATTGGTTTAGTTAGTATCAGCTATAAAGGCTTAAATAAATAAATAAATAAAAATCAACAAGTATACAATAAAAAATATATCTAACTGGACTCTGACCATAGGGAAAGAAAAACGTTTTCACCATTTATTAGAAGTAAAAATTAAATGGGGCCTCCATTTGAGTGTTTCTATACTATATTGTCAACAAATCTATATATACTAATATTATAAAGATGTAAAGTTTGTTTGTTTATTTGTATTTAGGGGGTAATCTTCTAAACTACACATTCAATTTGAAAAATTCTGGAATAGACTTTCAGGATGGACATGGGCTATATATTATCCCGTAAAATGAAAAGATTTATTCTTAGTAATCAAATTTACAAAGTGAGTCGACGAAAAAACGGTCGTAGGAAAATGTTTCTTTCGAACTTTGCTTTAAAACGGTGAGAGATAATCATATATATTTATAGAAAAGTCCTAGAGCTTGATGTTGCCTATAAAAAAGTCAGTGACAGCATATGTCCAACTTTTATATATAAGCTAAAAAAACGTAGTTTTTTTATTTAAAAAAAAAAATTGAAATCGTTAGGTGATGTTTATTGGTTATATCTAATATATAAAATTCTAGTGTCACAGTGTTTGTAACAAAACTCCTCAGAAACGGCTGGACCGATTTTTAAGAATTTTTTTTGTATATTTAGTAGGTCGTAAAGTATTTTTCACCCTCCTACCCGCATCTTCCATTTTTTTATCGGGATTTTAGTATTATTGTATGAAGAATATTCAAATAATTCCGTCGTTGACGTAAGGTGTCGCGTCATTATGATATATGGTTTGAAAATAAAATTGGACAAGATAGGTGGCGCCACAATCGGGTTAGAAAATTAGCTAGTTATCAATAAAATTATATGAATACTTATCAAAATCAGCAAGTTTGTCGTCACAAGTTATTAATACATGTGATTTTTGCTTTTTACTGCACATGTTTTGGAAGTATGGTTAAAGAGATAATACGACATATGTAAAGCGTGACCGCGCCGTGAAGCCACAGAGGCAGTGCAGTAGGTCAACACGCGTGTGCTACGAGGTCGGTACCCGATACCGAGAAATAATCTGAATTCCAAGCGGCTAGTGCTCGATATATATAGTGCTCGACTTAGACATATAATATAGTATTGTACTGACGCAACGGATACTAACGAACAATCATTGGAGAACCATGTTAGAAGTCCCATAAATCACAAGTATTTAAAAACGAACTGTAATCAAATAAATATGTGGGATAAAAAAAGAAGAGGGTGCGATATTATTTTAATAATGAGATTGATTTTGTTGTTAAACGGAACGTATCATATAGAAAATGAATGGAGTGAATGCAATGAGGTAGGGAGGGAGTCGATAGGAACAATATGTATGGCGAATAATGTAGTTGTGCGTAAAGAAGTGTAAAGAAATAAAGACGCAGTTTAATCGAGTCAAATGAGTAATCTAAAAGAAGACACACGCCCACACACACTTGTTTTATGTATCTACATTCATACATAATGTATCCATCGATCCATGTAAGTAAAATCCGTAAGCATCAACATGATCAGCACCGATAGGTACGCACATACAGTATTCTCCAAAGAGATGTCAAAGCCTATCCTAATTTAAACAGGGCTGTTTGAGTCCCTTTCACGCGGGTCACCGCGACCCCTGACTGTGGCGTCATTGTGAGCGGGAATAATTTCAAATACTATCAACTTTTTTATCATATACAAATACATTATGAACTTTTGTTTATTTCAGAATACAGATGAATGAAGTTTTTTATTTTGTTACGATTAACCATGGGACGTTGTGGAAAAAGCGTTCGCGCTGGCCGAAAGCCTCGAACGTTCCACGCTATCAGTGGTAGCCATTGATAGGGTGGTCCTTTTGTTTACAACATAGAGTTAAGATTTCAACAAAAATAGCATTCCCGAACTTTCAATGGCTTGTTTATAATCTTTTTTACATTTTCTGCTAGATTCGAAATACATCGAGGCGTTTGGCGCCAAGTATAAAATAAGAGTGCGGCCGGTCAAGGGAGTTGTAGGACAACAAGTGATACGAAAACGACTCTTCGGAACTTTTTCGACAGTGAACCGGCGACACATTAAGGGAATCATTTACGACCTTTGACAAGTTTGACGGTTTCATCGGACAAGTTTGGTGATTTTGGCAGTCATCTTAATACACTACTTTTAAATACAATGTTAAAAACATAAAAAAATATATGTGATTTTGTAAATTTTTACCTAATTATTTTTTAAATAATCGCCCTGCAAAATTGTTTAAAATATTATATAAGTTTTAATAAATATTAGGGATAGTCTAAGTTTATGTATGCGTTCTAAGCAGTTTAAATTACAAGTAACAGACGAAGAGGTCTTTACTTTTTGTATCTGCACTACAATCCGCCCGCAATGCGACCATACCTCAAACTCATTTCAGGGTTGAGT
This sequence comes from Bembecia ichneumoniformis, assembly GCA_910589475.2. Classification (NCBI taxonomy): domain Eukaryota; kingdom Metazoa; phylum Arthropoda; class Insecta; order Lepidoptera; family Sesiidae; genus Bembecia; species Bembecia ichneumoniformis. Next base: position 10,242,867 of record OU342540.1, read on the forward strand.
GAACACTGAACCCCCCGCCCTCGTGGCTTGTCGAACGATTAAAGTTTATAAACATTTATATACCTATGAAACTATGTACATGGTGACGCATTTACCATTTTTATGTACAAAATTGTATACCTATTAATATATTTTTACGAGTAATATGAAAATATTATAATTTATAACGGAGTTCTATTTACTCTTTAATGTTCTATGGGTATTGTACCCCTGTTAACAGTTAATTAACAGTTAGTCATTTATTAACAAGTACCCTGACGATTATATCTTTTGTTATTGCCGAGATAACAAAAGATATGTAAGATATAATCGCCGTCGTACATCAACAATTTTCATAGGTCAAGTGAGTTCCCACTTTGACATAGCCCTTATCTCCATAAGAATCATGTCCACTGCGAAACCACACTGCAGATTAGCAGGATTTCATTTTATTTTTAACTAGTTTTTCCTGCGATTTCGTTCGCGTTATCTAAGGCGTTGAAAGTATTCAATCTAAAGAGTTGAATATAAAATTTTTAATTTTTCATTGTTCCCATGGGAACAGTATTTTTTCCAGGTGAAAGATACTTTATGTCCATTTCTACTGTCAGGTAAAACCTGACAACGTGTATCCAAAATTTTACATGGTGAGTAGTTAAAGCGTAAAAGCGTAACAAACATACAAACAAACTCTTCAGATTATTATATTACCTATAATAGTATAGGTAATATAATACTCTAACAAAAATAGCACTTGTCCGCGGCCGGTGTTAGCAAACAATATTTTTCTGGAACTCCCTTATGAAGTGTTTATCCCGTTTATCCTTTCTAAAACTTACTTCCTTCCGGAACTCCCTTCTGAATTGTTTATCTTTTTTAACAAGTACTTCCTTCTGAAACTCCCATCTGAAGTGTTTAACCTTTCTAAAACTTACTTCTTTCTAGAATTCCCTTCTAAAGTGTTTATTCCTACAAAAACTAACTTCCTTCTGAAACTCCCTTCTGAATTGTTTATCATTTCTAAAACAAATATTCCTCTGGAACTCCCTTCTGAAGTGTTTATCCCTTCTAAAACTTCTTTCTGAATTCTGTTACTTTTTATATGTGCTGTAAGCAAATTATACAGTCGCTCACCTACTTTTCCCTGATGTTGCTAACAATGAACCACCTACTAACAAATGAACATGCAAAAAAACATGGAAATGCGAAGTGATTTTCAAGGTCTTCGACGAATATCTCAAAATAACTGGTCTGTAATTCTGTCCAACAAATTCATCGGTAAACATCGAATGCCTCCAATCTTTCATTGTTTCTTTCTGACAGTGCTCACGTCTCATACGCATTATAGTACCATAACAATACTTGTAGGTACAATGCAAAAAAAAGTATGCATAAAAGCTTTAACAATATTGCGAAGCAATTCAACATCTTGTTTTAATAGCGCAGGAAAATTACACGTAAATTCTGTAGCGTTTTAAAATACTTGCTGCAACGAAACATTTGAGCAAAAAACGACTACCTTCCGCGCCTGAACTCTGTGGTTACTAACTAATAATAAAGCTAAACATAACAATTTATAAAATTGCCAGAATAAAAACTTAATAGCTGGTCACCCCATTATTATAGGTAGATCATTCGACCGTACTATTATAGCTGTTAAGTGTTGAGCGCTTCAAACTTTTAAGATGTGAACTCTGGAGTATTTTGTCCTCGCATTCACTTTAACATTTACGTAAGATTTTCCTTTTAATTTAATTTCTATTATTCCTTGGTCTTGGTTCTTCATCTGACATTGATTGATGAAATTCAGGTCCTCGCTTATAGTCCAGTGTGAGTATTTAATGTGGAACAACCTAAACTAACGCTTTCTCGCAATGCTAATTTATATCTTTGGCGAGTTTATTAAACAAAATCATACATTTTATATAGTCAGAAATACTTTAAAAGAGTCCTTCTATGTGGGTCATCGCCTAGTAGCCTGTAAATAATAATATAATATATTATATATATAGTACACACATATATACAGCGTGACCCAGCATCGAGGGATCAAATGAGGTGTGGTGGTAGAGGGGCCCCATACCTATCCAATAGACCCCCATGTATGTTCAGCGATTATTATTAGATTTTGAGTTATTCAGCTTTTTGTGCTGCTTTTATGTAACTCCGAATTCGTAAACAATTTCTTTTATTGTGAGTAATCCATTATTACTAAAGCTATAATTTATTTTTAATCTTATAGCCTGATACTATAGCTATCACCTGAAAACATAATTTAATTGATGCTATTGAACTACACTGAATAAAAAAATATTGTATATATATCAATGTCAGATGATGAACCAAGACCAATGAATAATATAAATTTAATTGAAACGAAAATCAATATATACATATATTGCCACACAGAGACGTGGGCTCTTTACTGCTTAAGAAGGCTTAAGGTTGCTCAGCGTGTAATGGAAAGAGGTACATTGGGGGTTTTCCTGCCAGATAAAATCCCTTACGGAATTCCGTAATAAAACTGAAATAACAAATACAGATCATAATAATTAAAAGCTCTAGTGGCAGCAGAAGGTAGGGCATATAGCTGGCAGAATAGACAACTGTTGGGGAATGTATTTCCTCCAGACGCTATTAGGATAGTGGCCCTCTAATAGATGCTCCGACATCAAATTAAATGGTACGGCTCTGATTGAGTCCCTCTGACTTGAGGGACGATGCAGACATAGAGAGAGAGCGCAGGGCGCTGTCTGTCAGGGCTAATATGATTGCGCGCAGATTCGCCAGATGTTCGAGGGATTTCAAAGTGGCTATTTTTAAAGCATTTTGGACGTCTTTCTACACGAACAGCCTGTGGGCGGAATATACCCGAAGGCAGTACAGCGCTCTGCGAGTTCAGTACAATGATGCGTTTAGGGTGCTGATGGGGCTTCCACGATTTTGTAGTGCATCAAATCGTGGACTTGGATTCCGGGAAGCGGTGTGCATCCTTGGTGCATAGCTCTAGCTGCATCCTGAGCGCATTTCTGCTAGGCTAACTGACAGTACCTGAACCACTGTTGTATGGTTCATGTACTGACTAATAAATTTATGTAAATACTAACATAGATTTAAGTTGTTACTAACATAATATGATCCTTGTTGGTCCAAATAAATAAATTAGATATTATTATTATAATAAGTCATAGGAAAATGTGGATGGCAGCTGCGGTTGGTCGTGCCGGTTGACGATCTGAGAGTGACATCTTAAGGTATAGGGAATACGACAAAGGTATACGACAAAATGTGATTAGAGTACTATGATTTGCTCACTTTACTGACAAATCGAAACAACAACGAAAATCTTGATATTTTTATCCTGATATCATAAAGGATGTGACAGTATTTCAGGAATTTTCTATGGGAATGCTATTTTTAAATTGGTCTGTAGCAAGCCATATAGAATAGAGGTAAGAAAAGGACCAACGCTATACATGAGAAAATGTCGGTCGGTTACAATTAACTAGAATTTTTAAGAAAATGTACAAAGTATTCATTTATAAACTGTTCAAACAAAAAACGGTAATGGAAATGTAATTGACGAATTACATTTACTTTGCGTAGGTACTTATTTTAATTAATGAGATAAAAAAAAAGGAATTTCCTTTCGGTTTGAGAATATTACACACAAAATATTGAATGTTTGTGTATTTTTTAACACTTACGAAATTAAAACAAGGTCGTTTCCCGAAGCCTTGGGCGTAAGAAAATCGGTTACAACCGATAAAACTAAGAGTTAGGGTATTTTATCGATTTTTTTTTCGATTACCGATTATTTTAATCGGACCCCGGCCCGGGTGTCCGTCTGTCCGTAATCGGCCGCTAATCGGTGCACAATTTACGAAATTGTCCATCCATGTCGGCGACTGAGTCGATGATCGACCAATAGATTAGTGTTGTACACCACTGTATCGATTTTTTTATTATATTTTATAAACGTGAACAATTTCAGTGAATAGTTAATTTAGCGTTAAAGTGTTTTTATTCGCTTCGGCGTCAAGTCTTGGTCTATGATATCCGAACGCGCTAAAAAAATTTCAATATTTTGTACAAGTCCTTTGTCGACATAAAGGTCTACTCGAACTGACTATTATGTCGATCAGAAAGTTAATATCAAATCAATACCATATTATGAAACAAAAATGGTGTCTGTCTGTTTGTCCCCTTATTTCTTTTAAATCATTCAACGAATTTAGATACGGTTTTTATTAATGGAAAGAGCGATGAGCGAGAAAAGGTTTGTGTATAATTAATTGTGTGCTAATATATTTTGTGTGATACGGCGGGCCGAACACACGGTGGGCTGATGACATCATATTAACAGCTGAGACGAACTGGATGAACAGGGCAAAAGAAAAGGAGCCATGTAAAAAGTTAGAGGAGGCCTTCACCCAAAGAGGGATCCATATCTCTTAATTATGAAAAATATGAAAAAGGCTTATTCACTTATTTATTAATTTTCTTAATTTTAATTTTTTTACATATAAAAAAAATCTTTATATATATCTTTATACAAGACAAATAATAATAATAAAATAAATTATTATTATTTGTGTGATAATGGGGAAGGTAATTTGCAGTGAAAAAATGCATGGGTGTATAGGCGAGGTGGGTCGCTAGTGCTTCATTTGTAAATCAGTTGATATTCTGTTTTATAAAATAAATTATTTTATCTATAAACTACACTAATATTATAAAGAGATAAAGTTTGTGTGTAGGAGGTAATCTTCGAACCTACTCAACCGATCATCGTGAAATTTTGAATACATTCAGCGCAGACGAATTCGGATGCCACAACGTGCTAAAAAGATTTTTTCTTTAATAATATAAGCCCCGCAAATTACCAATGCGGCTGGCCGCCATTTTGGTGACGCAATCTCATGACACACTCGGTACCGTCATATTTGTTAGCTGTATTTTTTAGTTGCAATTGACGTCACGCCGAAGTTAATGTGACAAAGTTCCTACGTATCAATTTACTAAAATTATTGCGCTATTTGATACGTTAAAATTTAGGTTTAATTCAAATAGTCTAGATTTCTGAATCCATCTCATTAACAAAATGTGTAAAACGCAAGTGGGAGGTAACGCTAGGCCTAGTTTGATATGGATTTACCTTGAAAGTTCTTACCTTATAGGCATTTTATAATAATAAATATTATTATTATTATTTCAGATAATATCTACATGGGGCACGCAAAAACGAACTTACTTAAGAACTAATTTACGAGCTCAAATTAACACAGCTAGAGGTTTAGCGGTCTTTGATCAATTTCCCTTGACACTTGAGAGCAATTCAGACATTCTGCGTAACGTTTTCATTTTAAACATTTTGTTAACAGTGTCATTCTGAATTTTAGACATTTTACCTTTTTAGACATTTAAATTGAAGACTGTGTCATTCTGAATCGAGCATGTAAATCGAACCCGGAATTTCACGCACACAGAAAAAAGGGTGTTTAATTCACAGCGAAATTTTAAAATGCTGTTTAACGAAAATTGTAACACCTACTGTAGTTAATCAACTTCAAAACATTAAAAAGTTAATCAATCAACTTGACCAACTATAGGGGTGTTTCAATTAATTTTAAATCTATATAAATGTATTAATTTATTTTTATAATAATTAAAAATGGAAGTATTTAATTTAATTATATTCAACCCTCAACATCTGTTGATAGAGTTATCGATGCTCGCATCTCGACCGCATTATTTGTATCGAAATTATTATAAAAAAATTGTAAAATTGGCAGCAAACCGCCGTCTAACCCCTGTATCGATCACAATAATCGATCGTGTGCCGCGTAATTGCCCGGGATCGAACTCGCGACCCATTATGTCATTATGTTCGATCGACCGAAACAATAGAACATAGTTGCATTCAATAACAATCTCTATGAGCCGTAGAAAAAGACCAATTTAGTTTATTTCACGTTTTAATTCTACGTCTTTTCAGTTCTAATTATTTATTTTAAACCTGACTGCGGTAATTGAATTTTAGTCTTTACGCGATAAAGAACAGATTTCAATTTCATTTGAAATATTAAAACGGCGATACTGACACGAAATTGTCAGCAGTCGTCGTACAGGCGCCTGCGCACCTGTGACGTCACGTGCCGTAGCAGATGACAGAAGCAATAACAGTTTAGTGTGCATAAACTGTGTATTATAAAAAATTAAAATTTAAGAAGACACCATTTTCTTAATAACAATGCTCAAAAACAAAATAGGCACTGGACTAAAGTCGAAATATAATTCTTTTAATTATTTTATTTTATTAATTACTTTTATTTATTTTAATTTAAAGTAAAATTTAATAATACTAACATACATACTACAAACTACGTTACAAATAATTAACGTAAGTAAAAAAAATAACAAGAGAAATAAATGTAATTACTGAACGACTTTAAATATATATAGGGCAATTGACTTATACCTACTGTTAATGTAACCTACTTTATAGGCTCCTGTAATAAAAAAAAGAATAAAATTTAATTATTATTTTGATTATTTACTACATCTAAAATCGTAAACGAGCCTTCTCTGTACATTAAATATTTTTTCAAAAAACAATTTGTACATGTTGTACATCTGTTACCGAGGTAAAAAATTGAATTTTTGTCTGTTTGTTTGTCTGTGCGTTGTGTACGCTAATCTCAGAAACGGCTTAACCAATTTGAATACGGTTTCCACAGATGTATTGTAGCAAGCTTCCCGTAACATTCAGTGTTGGTTTCATGCCAATCGGTTTACAAACAAAAAAGGTACGCGCTATACCGAATACCACGCGTACGAAGTTGCGGGCTCAGCTAGTATGTCATAAATATCTATGTCCATCATTTGACTTCTACGGGGCTGTTAACGATAAAGTAACATACCCACACCTTTTATAAGATATTACATGAGAGAAACATTTTTTTGAATGGATGTTAAACAACGTTATGGGGTACAAAGTTGTGAGAACTGGACACTTGATGTGGTCACAAACCGCAACTTGGTTTGTGCAGCATCTTTGTTCGAGCCGCCGAACACGTATAAATCTAAAATATTATGGGTAAACCGTGGGTAAAGGTGTCGCTGTTAAATGTTGACCGCAATTTTACTTTTTAACCCTTTCGGAAAAGTTTGCTAAATGTTTGTCAATCTTGTACCTATATTCAAAAATATTTATCTATGGGGTCGCGAATCGATGAGTGCATGTATTATAATTTAGTAATAATTTTGAGTCAAAATATTACTTTATTTTAATTTAAAAACTTAATAATATAAATGCTAATACATAATATAAACCATAATTTCTTTGTTATATTATTAAAAAAAACGGGAAAAGTGCGAGTTGAACTCGCGTGAAGAGGGTTCCGTACGATGTTACCTATCATGTTTTTTTTTTAAATCTACGCACAATATAAATAACACACAAATTTACCATGTTATTTTAATATCATGGACTTCTTATAGGTTTTCCTATAATCTATAAGTAGAAAACCGATTTCTGTATACTGTATTTTCAAATTTTAGGTTGAGTAGTTTCGGAGATAGGGTGGGGGGGGGGATGGTCGGACAGACGGACACACGAGTGATCCTATAAGGATTCCGTTTTTTTATTCTAACGTACGGAACTCTAAAAATATTAGAGTTTCTTTATAAAAACTAGTTTTATATGATACAGTAATTTGTAGGCATTTTAGGCAATCGTTAAATCTGTTATAAGCACAAAACGGACGGCTGGAACAATTCAGATAAAATTTTTTTTCCAATATTCGTTGAGGTGCAAAGAAGGTGAGAAGAGGTGCAAGAATACATAATAATGATTATTAATATTATTCGATATCGCCTAAAAACAAAACAAATAAAGGCTTAAGACCACAAAGTAATTGTCTTTTTTTGCGTTATACCAAAAGTTTTTGACATACAGCCAAACGCCACTCTTATGTACTACATACTTAAAATATATTAGGTTAATAGGTTGGGGGAAAAGTCTTTTCGCATATAGTATGCATAAACTTGTAATAAAATCTCATTGGCTGTACTATTTGTATCTGGCTGGTTTTGATAACATTAAAAAGGTTACATTTAAAAAAAAAAGAAACAAATTAGTAAAATGTTGTTTCCAGCTATTTTTCATTTATTTTTCTTTCTGTCAAAATGAGTAAATCTAAGGAAGAATTTCGTTACATTTTTAAATTTTATTACAAAAAACGAAAAGAATGCAAAAAATTTGTGTAGTTTATGGACCTAATGCAGTGTCAGCACAAAGTTGGTTTAAGCGTTTTCAATCCGGGAATTTTGATGTCAAAGATGCACCTCGCTCTGGTCGCAATATCACTGATAAAATGGACGCGATTTTTGAAAAAGTGAAGCAAGATCGGCATATCAGTAGTTACGACATAGCTGAAAAACTGGGAAAGGACCACAAAACAATTTTGCCCATTTGAAATAAGCTGGGTACACAAAAAGCTCGATATTTTAGTGCCACACGAGCTCACTGAAAGAAACCTTATGAATCGTGTACTCATTTGGGATTCTTTATTGAGACGTAATGAAACCGAATCGTTTTGAAGAGATTGATAACTGGTGATGAAAAGTCGATCACGTACGACAAGAACATGTGAAAAAGGTCGTGGTCATGGGTCGGGCAGGCTTCACAGACTGTCTCAAAACTCGGGTTAACTCGCAATAAGGTGATGCTGTGTGTATGGTGGGATTGGAAGGGCATTGTTCATTATGAGTTTTTACCGCCGGGCAGAACTATCGATTCGGATCTCTACTGCCAATAACTGATGAGATTAAAGCAAGAAATTGAGTGAATGCGGCCGGAATTGATCAATAGAAAGGGTGTGGTCTTTCATCAGGACAACGACACACATCTTTAGCCATTCAGTAAAAATTAAGAGAGTTTGGCTGGGAGGTGTTAATGCATCCGCCATATAGCCCTGACCTTGCACTTTCAGATTTCCACTTGTTTCGGTCTCTTCAGAATTCTTTAGACAGTGTCAGGTTAACACCAAGAGAGGACGCCAAAACTACTTGTCGCGTTTTTTTGATCAGAAGTCCCAAAATTTCTACAGCAACGGGATCATATCACTACCTACAAGATGGAAAAAAGTCTTCGAACAAAATGGCACATATATACTGTAATTCAATATAATTAATATACTTTGAAAAAAAAAAAGTTTTGAGTTTTTTTTTTTCAAAGTAAACTTTTTCCCTAACTATTAGTGTATATTTTCCCTGAAGTATACATCCAAATGTCATCAAATACGTACAACAAATAAATGAGACGAATTTAAATAATTCGCCCTCCCAAAACAAAAGAAGTCAGTCGATTAATCCAAGCTAAAACTAATCAAGCTTATCTGAAAATGGACTAACAAAACTCTGGGTAAGTTCTCGAGTGAGAGAGACTAAAAAACAAATGAATGAAGGCGGCTTGCGTGCCTCCTTCCAAGACATAAATCATCCGCAGACGGGTACCGAACCCGCGATCCCGTGGAAGATTTTAATAAACATGAGAGAGGCGATCATGGTTTATCCATTCATAAATGTTCTTTTTTCTTTTCACATTATTTTAATTACGGATAGGTCGTGTGAAGGGCCTTGTCTTGCTTTTAGACTTTTTCTATAATGTTCTCAACCTGAATTATTTTCAATTCACTTAAGGGTGAATTTATATACTGAGTACATTTCAAAATATTTACTCTAACTAGTCTACGACGCCTCTTAAAAAATGTTGGGATTTTATCGTCGTTCGATGTGGTCTTTTGTTTATCATGCGCAGTATTGTAGAACAAAAACGTAACACGTTTATAAATGCTTTGACTGAATTTAACATTAAGCTCACAAAAATTTGTTTTTTTTTTATCCAGGATGGACAGAAACTAAACTAAACGGCGATGAAATGGCCGGAGTCGAATCGGTGGCAGTTAATTGTCCTAGATCACAAAAATGTTGTCTCCAGGGCGAAAAGTCGAAAAGCAAAAACTTATTTTTTTTTTTAATTTTTGAAACTCAGCTTTCAAGTTTTCAGGACAGGATCTTTAAAATGCAGATTTATTTATTGAAAACGTGTAGTATTGAAGGAACTTTTGATGTCTCAATTTGAATGCAAAATATTTTTTATCAACAATCAAAATATTTCATTCGTATATAAACTATATACCTAATATCTATAAGTACGTAGGTATATTGTGAAATTAAAATGAATTATTCCTTAAAATACTAGGGTACTAAGGTACTAGGGCGGAGTGATAAGTCTGGTAAAAATCTATTTTGGATTAAAATTATCGCAAATTGCATGGAACCTCCTTGTTCACAACTCTTTTGAAGGACTAAATTAAAATTTTCAGCCAATACCGCCGGTTAGTTCTTTTGTGACTGCCATTAAAGAAAAATAAATAATTTAACAAATTTTGCAAAGATGGAGAAAAGTCAATTTCGTGTCTTGTTAAACATTATTTTTTGCGCAAAAAAAAAAAAAAAACTATTTCGTAAACTAAACAAAAAACTTGATAAATATTATGGGGACTCTGCTCCGTCCATAAAAATGATTCATAAGTGGTTTTCGCTGTGGTGTAGAACCACAAGTGGTGCTGTGCGTCCAGGAGGCCCAGTTGAGGTCACTACTCCAGAGATGATCGCTAAAATCCACGACGTAGTGTTGAACAACTGAAGAGTAAAAGTGAGGGAGATAGTCGAGATAGTAGGCATCTCAGACGAACGTGTGCGCAATATCTTACACCAACATTTAGATATGAAGAAGCTCTCCGCTCGATAGGTTATGAAGTATATTTCCAATTAAATCTTTTTATAAGATTATGTGAGGGACATCCAAGAAGCATTATAAAATAAAGTCGCTGTTTGCTTCTGTCTTTTTCTCCGCTAACTCCTTTTTAACCACTCAAAGGACTTTGATACGGTTTACACTAATGGAAAGAGGGATAAACGAGAAAGATTTGTGTATATAATTTTCAAAAAAAATACATCCTTGCGAAGTCAGGCCAGGGGTTGGTCGGTAGTAAATAATACGATATAATGAGAATTAAGAAAATATTCTTGCATCTCTTTTTTGATGGCTTTTTAATAGAGGGAGAAAGTAATGATTGAGAAACTATTTCACGCAAAATCAAGGTAAAGAATATATATATATATTTTTTTTTTTTTTTGTAAATCCATTTGCGATCAGTCGACCCGACTATGAGCAAATTGGATGAACGTGTAGTGTCATGTCGAGCGTGTCCCCCATCGACGACAATCACTCATGCCTTATTCATATCTGGTCTAGTTCAAGAAAAGCACGCCGTCTCAATCGTGTTTCCCGGCTGACATTTAGTAACTGGGCTGCTAAGACATTGGGATGATTAGCTAGCCTCTTTTTGTAGTTTGCACACGAACTTTTGATCTCCTCCTTTACGGTAAGCATTTGCAAATTTCCGTGGATTTCAGCGTTGGTGAGGAACCAAGGAACCAACGACTGCAAAATATTAATATTAGAGTCACTAGCACTTCCCCAAAGCTGAATGCCGTATTTCTAGCTTGGTTTTAAAATACTCTTATATATCAGAAGCTTATTGTCTACGGTTAATTTAGAGTTTCGTCCTAGCAGCCAGTACAGGTTTTATTTAAAGTCAAATAGGATGTAACGAAAATTAACTCAATAACTGTAGCTTTATACTAGCTGATCCTCCAACTTCGTACGCGTGGTATTTTTTTGTTTGTAAACCGAATGGAATGAAAGAGACACTAAATGTTACGGGAAGCTTGCTACAATACATCAGTGAAAACCGCATTCAAATCCGTTAAGCCGTTTCTGTGACTAGCGTGCACAAACGCACAGACAGACATTCTAAAAACAATTTTTTTGACCTTGGGAACATAAGTACGACGCGTATAAATTGTTTTTTTGGAAAAACGTACAGACACTGCTCGTTTACGATTTTATTGTATGTATTCAGCCTTTGCTGAATTTTTATCCGCGGACAGAATTTGAGTAAGCAACATAATTTATGTTGTGGTTGTGACCGACGAGCAGACAGGTTGAATGTTGCGACACGTGACGTGCGGTTGCTCACAAACGCCTACACTTTTAGTAATTACACTAGTTATTTTACATAAAGTTTTCCTTATATTATAATCACCATCAGCTAAATGCAACCTAGATGTACAATACATACTGCAACAAGAGTCAAAGATTTAACTATACCTACCCCGTTCGGCAAAAATATGTTTGAGGTTCATAGTTTTTCTAATATGTATAACAAATGCAGTTTTTTTTTGTATTTATTTTATTATTTGCTTTGAACAAAATAATATATTCACAAGTATATAGGACAAAGCTTACATTTATAAAAGTCAATTATAACTGTTATAAATTCTATTATAAATCAATATTACAAAATAAATGAATCTATATCAATATTGATGTAGATTCATTCGCTGTCATCCGTCTATGTTTCTGAGCTAACATCTTTTAAACCGTCCAAAAGATTTAGATAAACTATGAAAACAGCAATATACGAGAAACTAGTTTCCTCTCGCGACTTCGTCCGCGTCCCTTTTTTATGTTGCGGCGTGGTAACCCCCGATGACCCTCTATGACATACCCCTCTCCAGCCCTGATGGTTTCCGAGATCCAGTCACCGAGTTTTTACCAGGCCGGTATACCGAGGATTCGGAATTTTTCTGTTGCTCACCAGAGAACGCCCTCTGCGACCGGCTACAAAGGTGAACCTCCTCGGCACTCTCTGGGAGAACAATTTAATCAATTAGTCAGTCAGTGGTAATTGAACTTTATAGTTTATTAACAAATCAAATCAATCATCAAAAATTATCAATCAAAAATATAAAAAAAACCAAAAGTTATGTAAGTATATTAATTTAACGTAAAAATTACGTCCGTGCAGAGCCGGAAGCAAAAATTAAATAGCATAATTTTAATTTAAATGCGCGTTATGTGCGTTATGGATGGTCAGCAGTCATGAACTAGGAAACCTACAACGCATTAGTAACCGCCCTCTTGAAGAAGGTCGCATATTTCTATGCGTTTCTGTTTTGTATGTGAGTTAGGGATGTCAGGGTTAATTCTCTCCACCTTCTAAATAATCCTCCTATATAAATTCTTTATCCTTTCCTAAAACGCACTTGTTTTCCCTTCTGGTTTGCTTAGGTCTATAGGCGATGTTTCCCGCCAACACCCAATCCAGCCACTTTTCCTTCTCGGTGTTGTGTTTAATAGACAAAAGTAGCCACTTACCATCGAGAAAACACCGTAAAACTATGCCGTCCTTTTGATAGACAATATGCTGTCACAACATGCTGTAGTTAATTGCTATACCCTCGAGCTAATTCGACATAAAAATGTTGGGGTTAGCATCATCTTTGTATTATAATCTTACAGACGCAGGGCACATTGCGTTTCGCACTCATTTGGGCAGCCAGTCTGGCGGCACTAACTGCTCCTTTACTGAAGACCACCGTGAAAGCATGTGTGATGTGTTTCAGTGAGAGAATAAGGAATGACAGAGCCCGTTGCCCTATCCCTTCCTAATCCCTTATCCTTAATCCTACTATGGTCTACAGCGCACTTGCAGCACCTTTGGCGTTTCTTGTGTTATAGATAACGGTAGCCGCCGACCATCAATAGCCTATTTTCTTATCCCTTATTCTTAATCCTGCTATCGATGGTCGTCATCACACTTGCATCACCTGTGGCGTTGTGTTATAGGCGACGGTGGCCACCTACCATCGAGTGAAACGTAGCCTGTCTCACGTCCTCAATATAAAAAAAATCTTTTATGCTACATTATGTGAACCAAAAAATTAACTCTATCCCTCTTAAATTAATGCATAAAGAAGAAGCATGTAAATATTTATAACGCAACTTTCTCAAATATAAGAATACATATGAAACTCACGTATACCACTCCCTCTATATTGTTTTTTAAAAGTAAAAAAACTTGTCTATGGGAAGGTTGTGGGCGGTGCGCGTACAGCAGCCTTAATTACGGGGTTGCGGTGCAGCGGCTTCTTGCTTCTCTCGTATCTCTAGTCCGTGCTCGAATAATATATTACCGACTTATACCGGACAACCCCATCGAGATATAATGTGATTTTGCATCTGAAATGGCGATCCATAATAAGAATTAATGCACAATATAGTACTTGGGGTATTTTCTGGAGCCACACTTCTTAGATCATGCGTATACGAGTATATAAAACATTCTAAAGGTGTATTTTATTTTAAGTAATCTTAATTATTTTAAAGTTAATATAATTAAATAATCTCTACTGGTTACAAACAATTAAAATTTTATTTTTATTTTTAATATGTGATTAAAAGAACATTATACGACCTTCGCCAGGATTTTTCAGAAATCACTTAGCGTGCATTCACAAATGATGTCAATATTTCGAGGCGCTATCTAAATTTGGAAATTAAATTGTAAAAATAAAAAAAATTAAAAAAAAAAAAAAACTTTATTTGCACGAACACATGTTTACAGGATTTTAATTTGTATACAGCAGTTACAGTACAAAGTATGTTCTACCCGCCAAGGGCATGCAAATATTTGTGTTTAATTGTTTGTAAACTATTATTAATAAATGAATTAATGTTTCTTATTATAAAATATTATCACAAGGGAACTTTAACCGACATGGACTATCTGTGTGCCAAGCGACAGTACGCGAATAAAGCCTGGCACAAAATACATATAGAGGCAAAATCACAACTATATTGTATCTTTTATAATGTGTACTTCGGAGAGTATGCTCGAGTGCTGCATGAGGTCATACCGCCTTCCCCTTTCTTCTATCGGACATTCAGACATAAGGCTGGTTACCATCCTCTCCTTGTAGAAATTCATCTCTATCGGACCAAGCGCTTTAAAATATCTTTTATAATGCGCACTGTCAAGGATTGGAACTCCCTGCCAGAAGAATCTGTATTTTTTATGTTAAAGTCGGCAGACAGGCTACGGTCCACTTGATGGTAGGTAGCTACCGTCGCCAATAACACAAGCAACGCCAAAGCTGCTGCAAGTGCGCTGCAGTTAAACCAAATTGACGTAGTATGCGGAACTAACGTTGCTTGGTTCTCATGAAGACTAAGGATGATGGGCGTCACAACTGTGGTTCAGTAGTACAAAATATAATTAATGTAGGCGGCAACCGCTTCCTGGGATAACTTTATGGGGAGGTTAATATTTTTTCTTAAACTCGCTTCCTTAAGATATGTTACTGCGGATGAAAGTCGTGTTGATAATTATACAGGCGGATAGTTGAAGTTGATTAATAGTAAGGATGATATCAAGTGAGGATGATATTAAATTTGAACATTTATCGAAACTTTATGTCAAGTATAAAAACAGAAAAGTAGATTTTTTGGATCTGTAGAAATATTATAATTATAAAAATAAAATAGATAAAGATGGCGTTCACGCCCATGTTTACTAATAATGGGTCAACTTTTTTATTTAAGATATCATTCCACACATTCTGCAGTTAAAGTTTAAGTGTCTTTTTCTATTACTACTAGCTTGATGCGGCTTTTGGCAGACATTCTAGCCCACACATGTATGGAGCCTCCGCTGTATGGCACTTTCTCTTCAATGCAAACTTGGTAATAGCGCTCTCCTGGTTGCCTCATTGGCTCCCATGGCCGTCTCACGGTGCCCATGCTCGGAATATTCCCTCCAGCACGTAGAAGGTTTTTTAACTTCAACAACCGTTTGAAATCGATTTCTTAACAATGTTGACACCATATATCAATCCTCCCGCGCTTCGGGGGCGTCCCCATGTTCGGCCTGTTTCATGGTTTGTCAATATTGGATCCTGTCTCTTGGGCACTCTTTGAAAAGTCGACACACCAACAGATATCACTATATAAGGCTGACTACGCCCGTCTTCAAGTATTACCTTCTTTATAGTTTTAATCCTATATTTTTACTTCAATATTTCTTGTGTGTGCGTTAATTATCTACCGGTAGTAAATAAATAAATATCCATAAATCCAGTGTCGCGGAAGTAAGGGATGCCAGAGCCAACTTCGCTATCCCTTCTTCAATCCGACTAAATCCCTTATCCTTAATCCTACTACGGTCAGCAGCGCACTTTCAGCACCTGTGTTACAGGCGACGGTAGCCATCAAGTAGAAGGAGGGCGTCGTGCGCTCGCCTTCGCCTGCCCACTCGTCTACGTTAGGAGCGGCTGGAGCATCCTCTGCCCACTGCCTTCTTGCTGGACTTATTAGCCATGGGCCAGGTCCATGGGTTCCTCCCCCCCCCCCCATCCTGTGGTTTGCCGGAAGGCCTGCGTCTGAGCAGGTGGCGGCGAGAGAGCAGCATTTCGCCGTCGCCTCACAATTATGTGACCCCCTAGCGTAAATTGAAGACGTTAAAATTCTGCCACAGCCAACAAGAGACGTTTATATGTACATATGTACACATAAGAGTCGAAAAATTGTATATAATTTTCTCCAAGTTTAGTTTGTGAACCGTACGTATATAAAAGTCGATATTATAAATTATTTTAAAATTATAACTTCTGTAAGGGTGTGGCCACGGTGCCTGGCGGCGGCGGGCGTGAGAACCGCTTTTTATTTAGTAGCCAACAATCACGCCCCACGCTAGAGGCTACGTTTAAATGTTCTGTGTCTCATACGGAATACAGAACAGACCAAGTGGAGCGTTCAATGTGCACAAAAATAAATATTACACAAAAAATGCACATGTTGCACAAGAAAACATAATAAATTTATGTTTTCTTGTTGTTTAGATGTTCTAGTCTAAATATTACACTCTAAATAATGTAAGAGTGATATATCTATTTAGCATATTTTTAAATACCTATTAATTTACATTATACATTAAGCTATCCTAGCGGATTGAATACTCGACTGCCGATGCAACATAAGCAGGTTCGACTTTTTTTATTTCATGTGTAGATTTTTTTGGAATGTGAAGGTTGGCAGACAGGCTGACGGTCCAGTTGATGGTAGGTGGCTACCGTCGCCTATAACACAAGCAACGCCTAAGCTGCTGCAAGTGCGCTTGCCGACTGCAGTAGGATTAAGGATAAGGGATTAGGAGTGGATAGGGAAATGGGCTCTGGAATCCCTTACTCACTCACCGAAACACAACAGCACACGTGCTGTTATTTCACGGTGGTCTTCTGTAACAGGGTGGTTACTGCCGCCAGACGGGCTGCCCAAATGACTGCGAAACGCAGTGTGCCCTGCCACTACTTTCCAAATCCAGACCAGAGCCAAATTTGAAAAGACCCTGCCGGGAATCGAACCCGGGAACCCTAGAACAGAGAGTTAAGGCAAGCACCCTAACCACTCATCCAACGGGCTCGTCAAAACATAAATAAAATAAAATAAAATAAAATAATAATAACATAAAGAAGTAAAACATCTTGAGGAAACCTATGTGCCTAGGAAATTAGCAGCTGGAAGGGGCGTCGCCTATAGGCCATTTGTAACACCTGGGAGTAGTACAACTGTATTCGGTCATTAAGAGAAAAACGACACCCTATATGGTAACATTCGTAACAGAAAGGAAAAACTTGAAAGGAAAGAGTATTCAACCGTTGAGATAATTTGTCAACTAAAATTGAGGAGACACCGCCATGCGATAACGGTTCAGCTGAAGAACTGGGAGATGGCATTTCCTCAGGTGATTAAGTCGAAGACACATGAATTGGTCCTGCTTGATGGTGGACCTTCATCTCCACATATCCACACGAGACGTTTGTGCCCAGCAGTGGGACATCATAAAAGAAGTAACAATATTATTCTACAATATAATTTATAATAAATCTAAGATATAGGTAAAATTCTCGTGTCACAGTGTTTGTAACAAAATTCCTCCGAAACGGCTGGATCGATTTTTATGATTTCTTTTTTTGTATATTTGGGTCGTAAAGTATTTTTCACCCCTCTACCCCACCTCCCATTTTTTAATCGCAATTTTTGTATTTTTGTATGAACAATATCCAAATAATTTAACAGACGTTGATTGACGTGAAGTGTCGCGTCACTTTGACATATGTTTGAAAATAAAATTGGACCCGATAGGTGGCGCCACAATCGGGTTACAAAATTATTTTCGGGTTTTGGCAAGACAACGTCTGCTGGGTCAGCTAGTAATATATATTATTATGAACCGCTCAACCGATTTTGATAAAATTTTCAAACGATTTTCAGATTAGCCCAGCAAGTGACCCCGTGAAGTTTATTAGCGATCGAATAAATAGCTCTCTTTTTTTGGCAATTTTGTGTCATGTTTTAACACCTAAGAAAAAGGGAAAACAAGAAGAAAAAGCGGACGAAATCGCGGGCAAAAGCCAGTATAATACAATGTCTGGTTTTTTTTTGTACAGCCTGATACAAATACAAATACATAAATTCACACAGCTACATAAATAACGCAGAAAATTGAAGTTCGAAAATAAATAACTACAAGATTATTCCTCAACATGCACGATTGTCAATAAAATGTCCAATAATATCTTTCTAGGGATAGAAGGTAAATTTGCCTAAAGGTAGATAATTTGCTACTGGTTGAATATAAGAGCGCCCGCCCACGCTCGCGGCCGTCACGAACAGTATGCTTTCCATCTGGTCTGAATTCTCGGAGCTTGTAACTTTAATGGACTCGTGAACTCAAAGAATAGGCTTTTAGAGAAATTGATGATAAAAGGAGGTAAATGGGTTGAGGTCTCACTCACATGTGACCATACCTGTTACTAAGATGTCGACAAGGAGACGATAAAAGAATATGAGCGGTAGTAACCCTTTCATGCAGTATAACATAAATACTGTGGATTTCTATAAGAGAGCGGTTATAGCTTGCCTGACGCGCTTGGTTCCTTTTTTTTTTTTTTTTTATTAAGGAGGGGAAATGCATTTACGCACTATCCCTCGTCGACGGGGACGATCGACGAGGGGGTGTGTGGGACTCACCCGACGGAACGAATCGCCCCGCCGGTCCTACTCCACTAAAACCGCCTCCATGTTCCACCATCGGCAGCGATAATGGGACCCGGAGTCACAGCCAGGCCCTATCCCCGGGCCCCACGCACCGCCATGTCCTTGCGGACCCGCCCCTGTTTTTACACGGCAAGCCGTGTAAAAAACTCCTCCTGTGGTGGCCCGCTGGAACATCTGCAGGCCACCACACCTACACTGCCCGGTGTTGTGCGGGCGGCGGACCTCCCCGCGTCCGCCGCCCCCGAACGAAACGGCTACAGCCGCCCAAGTTCCTCTCATCAGTCGCAGCGAGCAGTCAGCGAGGGGATTCGTAACCGAATCAACCCCTTACCTCTTCTCCGCGGCACAACCATCCGCGGAGTCGGAGGCCGCTTCCACCTTCATCCCCCGGACGACCCCCGCTCGTGTGGCCGCTCATCTCATACGACATTATGGGTGGGCGGCCCATAGGGGTGTCCCCCTGACATTTCCCCAACAATCGCGGCAGCCCGAGACGGGCTCCACCTCGTGTTGTCGTCGCGGAAGAGCTACTAAGCCGGGTGGCAAGGCCGGGTCTTCACTCTTCCGGACGACTGCGGAGGGTAGTACTAAGCCGGTGCCCGGTCACCGGGTGTTCCACACCCCCCACATGCCACGATTGCAGGTACTATGCCAGTTGGTCCTTCCCAGTCGCATGAGCTCCGTCTTCGCGTAAGTTGCCCGACTACCACTGAGCGCCAGAGCCGTCCAAGAGAATGCACTCGCTGCGACTCACCCGCTGATCCTCATCCGCAGTACCGAGTCCCATTCCTCGGTCTGACGAACAAGGACCGGGGTGCCCTCTCTCTCACCGGCCACCAATCGCGCGGGCCGAGTACGGATTCTCGGCCCGCGCGAGCGATGACCGGTGAAGCCCCAACGGAAGGTTGGAGCCTCCAAATTGCAGCTCCGCCACGAGCTCCGCTGAGCGGAGCTCGCTCGGAGCCCACCTCGGTGTGGGCCTTCTTTGTCCCCAAAACCAATCCGATCGGTCGAGCAAAGGCCGGTGACCCCACCGACCCCTGCAACCGCCCGGATTGCCAAGGGTAAGCCCCCCCACCACGACAAGGTCATGGCCCACCTAGGGGGGGACGCGCTTGGTTCCTAGATTCCTAGGCTGTGAAACGCGGTGTAGGCCACTACTTTTTTTAATGTTAAGATCGGCAGACAGGCTAACGGTCTACTTGATGGTAGATGGCTAGTCGCCTATAATACAAACAACGCCACAGTTGCTGCAAGTGCGCTGCTGACTACAGTAGGATTAATTATAGGAGATAGGAAAGGATTAGGGAAATGGACTCTGGCATCGCTTACTCACTCATCGAAACACAACAGCACACGTGCTTTTATTTCACGGTGGTCTTCTGTAAGGGGGTGGTTACTGCCGCCAGACGGGCTGCCCAAATGACTGCGAAACGCAATGTGCCCTGCCACGACTAAATATAATGTATAATATACATAATATATAAACATATAATTATATAATATAAGTAGGTTAATTAGATACAGGCATAACACAAACTCTTATTTCGTTTTATATTAAAAAAAATACACAATCATATCGTAATATGCCCTGAAGATACACCCTCATCACTTACCATATTTTGTTTACGGCTTGTCCGTACATGTTAATGACATGCGAACAAATATATTTTCATTCCCTTAAAGCATTGTTTCGTGCCAACTTCCAAATTAGAGAGAACTAATACTAATTATTGTTACCATAAATTTCGGAGCTCCAAATAAATTGGTTATAATTTCGGTCGTTTTTCAATATAAATCCCGGTTTGACTCGGGCTTTATTTTGTTGTATTTTTGTGAAGATGCCGCGGGCGATGTGGACTTGCATGAATAATATTATAAAAACTTTATTTTATTGGAAATTCTGAGCCCGATGAAGGTGAGTTGAGGAAATGGAGAGAATTTTTGTGTCTGGACGAAATTCGACCACAATCATTCCGGAGGTGAGGTATTTTACAAAAAAAAAAAAAAAAAGAAAAAGAAAATCGGTTGACAAACAAAGGTAAAAAGTACTGAAAAGTTTTGTCCTCGCCTGATTTTAGATAAATTGAACCTATTTACAAATTATAAAATATCTCATAATTTGGAAATAATATATTACAGTGAAGGCACTTGTCTTAAGGAGGTGTTTTAATCGAACATATACATTTTTTTAGTCTAAATTTAAAGAAATAATATGTATTGTTTCATCTATACTAATATAGTAACCTATACTATTACTATTTATTATAAAGGGAAAAGAGTTGTATGTATAAATGTATTTTTGTATGTTTGTAATGAATAAACTCAAAAACTACTAGACTGATTTTTAAAATTCTTTCACCCATAGAAAGCTACATTATCAGCGAGTAACATAGGCTACTCACCCTCCCCCTATTTCCCCCTTTTACCCCCTTCTATACAAATGTATGTTTGTAATGAATAAACTCAAGGATTACTGGACCGATTTTAAAACTTATTTCACCTATAGAAAGCTACCTACACTTTCAGCGAATAACATAGGCTACTCACCCTCACCCATCTCCTCCCTTTAGCCCCTCCATACAAAATTGCCGTTTTCCACGAAGTCGCGTGCAACAGCTAGTAATATTATAAAGCAATATAGTTTGTATGTTTGTTAGTTTCTTTATATATATGTATGTAAGAGGTAATATTCGAGACTAGTGATCCGAATTTAAAAAAAATCACCATTAATTATTAGTACATTACTGCAGAGTCCAGAAAGTGAAGAATTGCCGGACGAAGTGGTTTTGATAAAGATCTGAGTCCGGCAATAATGAAACACGTGATAATGCAAAAAAAATTAGTATAATATGAAAAAAATAATAAAATATTTTTTTACATATACACAGTTTTATTTAGAATAAAACAAACGCACATGTTTACTAAAAGCAATAAATATTTAGGTAGGTACTGAAAAAAGTCTGCTTTCCCCCCCTTTTTAATTTTTTATTTTCAATGAGTGCAAAGGAAACAGCCATACAGCCCAGTCATCAAAAGACTCCCGCCTACTACGCCTGAGCAGCGGCCAGGAATGAATTTTCATACAACATTCTTGACCTAAGCTGAGAAAGAAATGCATGAGCCAAAAATTACAAACTTCGTGGCTTGTTTTTAGTACAAGAATGCCTACATTTCCGAGCATGTTTGAGAAAAATAGTATTTCAGGATGGTCCATGGCTCATATTATCTCGTAAAATGAAAAAAAAAAACTTAAAATGAAAAATAGAATTCTTCGAACCCTGCTTTAGCGGTGAGAAATATGCGATTAATTTCTGTTGAAAAGTTATAGAGCTTAATAATGCCTACAAAAAAGTCAGTAACAGCTTATGTCTAACTTTTATATTTAAGTCACAAATATAAAAAAATAAATTAAAATCGTTAGGTGATGCATTTGTGTTGAACGTATGGTTAAAGAGATAATACGATATATGTAAAGTGCCACCGAGAATTCTGAATTCCACCCGAGCGAAGCCGCGGGAACATCTAGTACTTGTATAATGTACGCTCCAGCAATAAATCAGTAAATACTTATCGTATACCTTAGCACATTATCGCTAGATCTTAGTAGATAGACTCTTAACATCATAAGAATTTATACTTTTTATTTTTTAACGAATATTTATTTATTACTTTTCAAATGACTGAAAAGAAATAAAAAAAATATGTTAAAAAAAACTAAATTTATCGACTAAATAAAAAGAAATTTCTTATTACTTTAAAAAAGGTATCTAGGTGTCGAAAACTCTTTTTGGCAACATAAATTTTGTGACATTCATTTACTTCTATTTTAAAAATGTCTTTATAAAATTATATAAATCCTTTTGTTTGCTATAATTATGGCGTACGATAAGAAATCATTGTGTCACCTAAAATTTATCAACTATTGGCAAATTTAAGTTGGCCCCTCACCCGATTTATATTCCTTTTCACTGACAATGATAATAATAAGCTTACCTTACATTATTTTACACGAATTTTACCTGTACTGATTTTTTTTTTTCTCATAGAAGATTAAAATATTTGAAATAAATCTTTAGAAGCTTCCAATGACAGTTTGAATGCAAATTCCCAGACCGTGGGCGTGGTTGCTACAACCACGAAAAGGATCGGCTCGGACCCAAAAAGTGCATAAAAATCTTTCAAAAATTAAATATATTAAATTTAATAAAAATAAAATAAAAGAACTATTAAAAATGTGTTAGATTCCATAGTTATTTGTAAAACATATTTATTTAAGTACTCCTAGCGAAACGCTTCGCGAAATGTCATAAGAATCTTCTTCGGATTTTAACAAACATTAAAAAAAATAGCCCATTTGGTAGAGCCGTTCTAGAGTTTTGCGCTTAGCAAAACATTAACGTTTCATTTTTATTTGTATATAGTTAAGTTGAATTGAACATCTAAAAAAATTAAAAATGGTCTGACTATTTATTATGTATAAAATCCTAATTAATATATTAAATGCGAAAGTGGGATTGTTTGTTTGTTACGCTTTCATGCCTAAACTTATCAACCTATCATCATAAGCTTTTGCATATAATTGCATTCTCAGGACATAGGTCATTATTAAAAGAACATTCCGATTCCAAAACTGACCCAATCTGACCTCACCCTTACCTACAAAAGAGTATCGGTGGCCGAGCTCATTAATGTTTTTCCATAGAAATATATTAATGACATGTGGCTCCGCCCACCGGCGGCTAAACACCAAATAATTTTTGTTATAGCATTCTCGGATGGTAAGGAAAAAACGACAATTAATATTTCTGTGGCATTTTTCGGGGCGGTCGATTTTTTTTTTTTTTTTTTTTCTATTTAAATTCCGCAGGTGAAACAAAATGTGTAAACGGATAAAATATTGCAACAATAAATGTTGTTTGCGTTTATAATTTCAGTTATCTCAATCTATTTCTGTGTTATCTTTCGAGCCCGTTGGATAAGTGGTTAGGGTGCTTGCCTTAACGCTCTGTTCTAAGGTTACCGGGTTCGATTCCCGGCAGGGTCAACTTTGAAAAATATGCTTTTCAAATTTGGCTCTGGTCTGAATCTGGAAAGTAGTGGCAGGGCACATTGCGTTTCGCGTCATTTGGGCAGCCCGTCTGGCGGCAGTAACCACCCCCTTACCGAAGACCACCTTGAAATAGAAGCACGTGTGCTGTTGTGTTTCGGTTAGTGAGTAAGGGATGCCAGAGCCCATTTCCCTATCCCCTCCTAATCCCTTAACCTTAATTCTACTGAGTCGGCTGCGCACTTACAGCACTTTGGCATTGCTTGTGTTATAAGCTCATTCACCGAGTTCAACTCGCACTTGTCCCGTTTTTTTTATAGATTTTTGTACTCATAGAAAGTAGGTATTAATAAATTATTACAAAAACTTCTTGTCTGTACTATGTAAGAATATGTATTAGGAAGATTCCTTTGAGACTTGAAGAACATCCCTATAAAGTCTACAATCGATAAACTAAGTGAATCTTATTCTCATGCATTAACGGCTAGAATCTAGATACGCAGTTCACCCCTATTAATCACACATAATTAACAGTAATATGACGAACACACAGTGCGCGTATTTGTGAACATGAATGAACAATGTGTGAACAAATTAAAATGGAATTACAAGGAAAACCCATCAGTCATTAAAAGCAGTAGCATTTATATCGAAAAACTTTGACTTTGATCGCAAAATGCAATGATTATTAGTATACGTGTTAATTAAATGGTTTTTATTAATGCGACATCGTGGTATCTTGTAATGATTGGCCGTCAGCTCTGAACGCTTATGCCTGTCATTGACCAGATGTAATAGATGTTTTGCATTTGAGATCCCGATCGATTCTTTTCATGCCTTAAATTTCTTTAATAAATCAATATTTTGAATTACCATCGATTATTTAACAGCAATACGATCAAATAAGTACATAAATGTAAATTTTCGCTTTGACATTTGAAAGTAATCAATAATGTACACCGGGATTCACAATTTCCACGTTTCGAGTGATCGCGCTGATGGAACATCACGCGCCGATCAATGGGGTGCGTACACGCAAATGTCAGACAGAGCACGTGCGATAATCTAATTATATAGAGTTGAATCTCTTTCATAATAAATTCTGTTCATAAATACTTATTAAATGTAATTATTAAATATAATGTCTATTTGACGGAAAGTAAGCTAGATCCGATTTAAAAAGAAAATTAGGTGCCTTTTTTATGTTAAGATCGGCAGACAGGCTGACGGTCCACTTGATGGTAGGTGGCTACCGTCGCCTATAATACAAGCAACGCCAAAGCTGCTGCAAGTGCGCTGCCGACTAGGATTAAGGATAAGGGACTAGGAGGGGTTAGGAAAATGCCTACTTTTTTTTTTCATATTTTACACAATATTTGAGAAAAACATTCAAATTTTGAATCTGTTCGGTTATCTCCGAGAATCTACAAAAATTTGTACTGCAATATTGCACCTTAATTCATTGGTTATTTATTAGGCGCGCTTATTAGGTCGCAACATCAAATAACTGAAAGTTTATCGCCGCTTTGGCAATGTATTGCCACAAATTCTTTAATAAACAGAGTATTTTTATCGTTGACACGTTATATTTCGATAATAACGCGACAAGCGCAGGGGGATTGCGTGCTCTAGATACATATCGCACAATTTCGAAGTAGTTGTACACCCCTCCGCAACAATTGTTACTAATTAATGGACAGTTACATGTGAAATTTGTTACTTTATTTGAGTTTTTGTTTTCTTTTCTACGCGTGGGTAGATACCTATATGTATGTAGGTATAATTTGGCATGTGAGCTCAGAGTATCAGCCGTCAAAGGCATTGCTTTTATTATTATTTATCCAGAAAACTTGTGTTTGTGAAAAGATTTCTTTTATTTAAAGATAAGCTAACAGTTCACTTCGCGATAAGTGGCTATTTGACGATAAGTACTTAAATGGTTTCCATGCTATCTTCAGGAAGCGTTACTCCTCCTTGTTGAGCACTAACGGCATTCTAATAGCCTTGACCAAAATTTGGATGAGTGGTTAGGGTACTTGCCTTAACGCACTGTTCTAGAGACCCGGGTTCGATTCCCGGCACTTTGGAAATGATATTTTCGAAGTTGGCTCTAGTCTGGATCTGATAAATACTTAGTGACAGGTGAAAC
This sequence comes from Bembecia ichneumoniformis, assembly GCA_910589475.2. Classification (NCBI taxonomy): domain Eukaryota; kingdom Metazoa; phylum Arthropoda; class Insecta; order Lepidoptera; family Sesiidae; genus Bembecia; species Bembecia ichneumoniformis. The sequence continues at coordinate 10,269,078 of OU342540.1, forward strand.
TGTTTATATAGAGACTAATTTTACAGAAACAAATCTCATGAGAAATCCATTATTATTTTGTTATTATCGCAAAATTCGCACGATTTGACGAATCCGTTGGATGAGTCGTTAGGATGCTTGTCTTATCACTCTGTTTTAGAGTTCCCGGGTTGTTCCCGGCAGGATCAACTTTGAATAATAATAATGAAGTAATGACAGGGCACACTGCGTTTTGCAGTCAGTAACCACCTCCTTACAGAAGATCACCGTGAAATAACAGCACGGGGGTTGTGTTTCGATGAGTGAGTAAGCGATGCCAGAGCCCATTTCCCTAACCCTTTCCTATCCCCTATAATTAATCCTACTGTAGTTGGCAGCGCACTTGCAACAGCTCTGTGGCGTTGCTTGTGTTATAGGCGACGGTAGCCACCTACCATCAATTGGACCGTCAGCCTGTCTGCCGATCTTAACATAAAAAAATAGGCAGTTCTAATAGATATATTGATGGATCGCACCAAAATTAATAAGAGATGTAATGGGATAAACCATCAACGACTCCAGAAAACTATTGTTTCTGGAAACGGTTAAGCGTGTAGTTTTTCATAATGTGTGCCTATAAAGGTAAAGGATCGAAAAAATTATCAATCATCATCATCAAGCGCAACTTGCAGCAACTGTGGCATTGTTTGTAAACTAAGGTACCTACGTGATAAGGTGGTCCACATACACAGACTCTACCCATGCGTATAAGGATGTTCTTGGTTTTTACCTTTTTGTCGACATTAATAGAATGAAGTAAGATTTCCTAGTACAAGGTCCATAAAAGTCCGGCGTGAACACGTGAACAGAAGTTCAATCAATCACAATTGGTCACGCTGATCGATGCGACCACCGGCCGTTACAACCGTTATAACATACAAGTTTCCATTTATTTATTTCTCGAAATCTAATGTACAGAATTCGACACACAACTTCGAGAAGGAGGTCAACCGTCGAATTCAGCTCGGATGGGCAGCATTCGAGAAACTCCGAGACATCTTCTCTTCCAAAATTCCTCAGTGCCAAAAAACAAAAGTTTTCGACCAATGTGACATATGACGCTGAAACGTAGACTCTAACTATGAGCTTCGTAAGAAAGCTCAACGTCGATGTGAGATCGAATCAGTAATGAAGAAATCCGTAGACAAACGAGAGCTACCGACATAGCCTGGCGGATTAGCAAATTGAACTGGCAGTGTTGAAGAAGTAGAGAGCTGACGGCTGTTGGGGCCGAAAAGTTCTCGAGTGGAGGCCACGGATCGGCAAGCGCAACGTAAGACGTTCACCCTGGCGAATCCAGGCTGTTTCTGACCGGTCCGTGTGGAAAATCAGGGGCGGAGGCTTTTGTCCAGCAGTGAACGTCCTAGGGCTGAAATGATAATGAATTCGACACACAATAAAGTCAAGTATCTACGTGTCTAATGCTGTGCGATTTAACTGTACAATCGAACTGTGCAGATAAATCGTTTGGTGTGTAGAACAAACAGTTGAACTGTACAGTTTAACTGAGATCTAATCAAAATTCCAATAGATAAATCTGTACAGATAAAACTGCACAGTTAAAACTGAGAGTGTGTAGTCGAAAACTGCACAGTTGCGTCAGTTTTCTCACAGTGAGCGTGACGTAAAGCGTATTTTTTCTTGCTTTTTTCCTTTTAATGACTTTCTTGTTTAATTTTTAAATTGTATCTCTTGTTAAATTCTGGCCTTTACGATTCAAGCTATGCTTAGTGTAAAGGTCACCGCACCGAATAAATAAGTAAATAAATAAATCAATAAATAAATTATTATTATCAGAAAATTAATAAAGTATATCGAAGGCAACTAAGTCTTTGTCAAAATATAATACAACTCTTATATAATTATAATTATTATAATTATTCGGGCAGCATATGCATATGCTGCCCGAATGTTTTGAGAGAACATTTAACGTCAATCTATATATTGTAATATTGTTATATATTATGAAATAACACTATATATTGATAATATAGCGTTCTTATTTTCTTCGAACATTCTCCAAGTCATTAACATACATGTCGCCCGGTTATTGGTAATTAAATATGATTTCCCATGTCATTCCAAATTTCTAATCCTCTTGGAGGCCCATTTTTAAGGTTTTTATTTTCGCATACATGAAAAGACTCTAAGACAACCGAAATCCGTCAAAAGAGATAGTTTTATGAGTCGCAATATTATCTAATATGGTATAAAGGCGCGGTCTGGACGCATGCTCTAGCTAGAGGATGATCGTCGCATTGCATATGCTGCCCGAATTGTTGTCAAAAGATTAGACAAGTATGGATCCCTCACTCACAGAAACATTTATAATTGTTTTGAACAACTACCGTCATTTCTTTACGGCTTCTTCTTCGTAAGATCAGAATTCCGAATGGTAGAAGATTAATGACATCTGTAAATACTATTGAAAGCTAATTTATAACGTAAATGAATTAATATTTTTATAGACAAAATAAAATCGTAAGCGAGCCGTATCTGTATATTAAATATTAAAAAAAAAACAATTTCTACACGTTGTACCTACTTATGTTACCGAGGTCAAAAAATAGTTTTTAGAATTTTCGTCTGTCTGTGCGTTTGTGTACTATAATCTCTGAAACGGCTTAACCGATTTGAATACGGTTTTCACTTATGCATTGTAGCAAGCTTCGGGTAACATTTAGTGTTTCTTGTTTTTGTTTGGTGTTCATGAGTCACATACGCTGCTGGCTGAAAATCAGCGCTGTAGGTGTTTGTCTGGCACCTCAGCACAATGCTGAGCCAGTATCCGATTCGCTGCGGCGAGGACACAGCACACATTTTTTATTAATTTTTGTCCTTTTGTTTTATATAATGTCAGTGTTTCTTTTTTTTTTTTTTTGCAGCGAATGAAAGCATTTCTTTCTTTCTTTCTTCCATTCCAATCGGCTTACAAACAAAAAAGTAACTATGTCTAGATATAGTTAGATAGCTACATAGATAGATATAATGGCGATAAAATTTAGGAGGATTGTAAAATTGAGTAAACAGTATTCCCAATTATAAGGAAACCGTCAAAGTACCGCAGTTATAATTCGAGCGTGTGAAAACAGCATGTGTTTTCGTGCCCTTCGCCCAAATTCCAATTTTCCGTTATGACGTCGGTGAGGGAGGGTGCGTGGCTCAGCCCAGGGTTACGCGGGAGCTATTTCTATCTAAAACTAGAAACTAATACAGAGTTTGTTCACTTTATATATACAAATGTTGTATTTTTATTATCTTGTATCCTTGTAATAATTAACATATTCTCAGCCGTGGACATAAGCCTCCCTCATTATTTTCTAGTAAGACAAAAGGTACCTGGATCCACCTACCACCCGCGGCCCTTATTAGGTCATCTGTCCATCTTGAGAGTGGACGCCCTACTGCAGAGCATCTTCCGGTCCCAGTGGTCGTCATCTCTCCGTACAATTGGTCTTGCCCGTCGCCATTCCACTAATCAGCCGGGTTATTTCGGTGACTCGTCTGTCTACGGATTTTCTCACTGCTAATTTAGTCTCGCAGAGTAATCCCAATCCGAAGCATAACTCTCTCCATAGCTCGTTGATGCTGTTATTTAACTGTGATGGTCTTATGTAGAATGTGGTTGCTGCCGTCAGACGAACTGCACATATGACTGCGATACGCAATGTGCCCTGTCACTACTTGCCAGATCCAAATCTAAGCCTACTTTGAAAAGTTTATTTCTAAAGTTGGTCCTGGCAAAGGAATCGAATCGAAGGAATCACACAGAAACACGGATTAGTTTATAACACTAAGAAAAGTGAATGCGGTCTTTCGAAGTGAAATGGTCTTTCGGATTAGAGGTAAGTGTCCGGACACTGTTCCGTCCATCAACTATGACAAGTCAGTATTTTTAAATATCTTAGACACTGGGTAACCTCTGACTTGAGGGACGATGAAGACATAGAGAGAGAGCGCAGGGTGCTGTCTGTCAGGGCTAATATGATTGCTCGCAGGTTGATGTTCGAGGTATGTCAAAGTGGCTCTTTTTAAAGCATTTTGGACGTCTTTCTACACGAACAGCCTGTGGGCGGAATATACCCGAAGACAGTACAGCGCCCTGCGAGTTCAGTACAATGATGCGTTTAGGGTGCTGATGGGGCTTCCACGATTTTGTAGTGCATTAAATCGTGAACTTGAATTCTAGGAAGTGGTGTGCATCCCTGGTGCATAGGGTTCGGGCCAGTTCTAGCTGCATCCTGAACGCATTGCTGCTAGGCTAACTGTCAGTACCTGAACCACTGTTGCATGGTTCATGTACTGACTAATAAACTTATGTAAATACTAACATAGATTTAAGTTGTTATTAACATAATATGATCTTTGTTGGTCAAAATAAATAAATTATTATTATTACTATTATTATAGCGCCAAGACAAGCACCTTAACCACTCGACCAATGAGCTGCATGTCCTGCATTTTTTGTTTATTTGATATATGTCTTGGAAAAAAGAAAATACGATAGTTGAAGATATTTGACGATAACATCCGTTTTTTTTTTTTTGGTGGATATCCATGTATTCTGTATGGTTTTCTTATTCTATTTCGAGAAACGAATGTTGCTATCTTTATCAAAAAGATAAATTTCTCCTAAATTTAAGGGTATTATCATATTTTTCATAGAAGAAAATCCTCATGTTGGTGGAAAAATGGTCGCATTTCTAAAGAGTCTTATATATTTAATAAATCTTTAAATAAATCTTATTCGTTATTAAGTAAAATTTATGACATAAACTTAACTCCTACTCTCGTAACTTTTAATATACCTATGCAGTATTGCAGCAGAAATAAATGTCATGATATAATATCTAAATAACAGCCAGTGATGCAATGATATCTAAATTAAAAACCGCAATACCGATTTGTACAACATCAAGTATTTTAGGAATGCTATTAAAATACAATAAAATATTCAAAGGCTATCTTACAATGAAGTGTACGTAGTAACCGTCGTGACTCGAAACATAATAAAAAACTTATAAACTTTAAATGAAACATTATATGGGCAATGGAGATAATTATTTAAAAACGTGTTTTTATAGAGCTGTTAAACTCTTTGTTATAAAACTGTCATTAAAGTCATTTCAAGTACACTTCAAGTACTATTATGTTTGTAAGTGCCTCACTATATTGCCTAGTTTTTAATTTACCCTGAAATATTTCAACATCTAGAGGACATGTCTAAAAATCTGATTGTCTTTTAAAAATCTTACGTTGTTAATATTCCATTGCCAGTACAAAGTGTACAATTGATATATGTACCTCGTTTACGATTTTATTGTATGTTTAGATATAGATATACTTCCTATATGACTCTTTAATTTAGAAGAGATGACATGTGATTATCCATTTTGCCTACGTACAAACAAGAATCGATTTCATGAAAAATGATAACATCTCCAATAAGGTGAAAACAGTAAATGCAACAGTAATGCCTTATATACTTAACGCATATAAGGCTTTCTTCACACTTTACCATACTCGTACTGACACTGACATCAGTCAGCGGCGTATGACTGATCTGTGGCTCTAGCATGAGTTTACGATACTACACTCGCTAGCGAGAGCGTAAAACATTTATATGGAAAATTGATAATTTGACATTGACAGTTCACGATTTCCCATACAAAAGTTTTACGTTCTCGCTAGCGAGTGTAGTATTGGTGTAGTATCGTAAACTCATACTAGAGCCTCTGTAGCTATAGCATGAGTTTACGATGACCGCACTCGCTAGCGAGAGCGTAAAAAATTTATATGGAAAATCCTACAGCGCCTCTATCACTCAAAGAACTAAAATCGGTAGTATGAGTTGCACAAGTAAAAAATCTATCGAAACCGCAGTCGCTAGCGAGTAACGTGTTGCACTTTTGCTGTACAAATTCGGTACCACGAGTCACAAACTCGACAGACGCTGTCGAGAGTACGGCGCTCACTGTAGTTGCGGCACTCACCTATGTTTTCAACGTGACAAAGCTAAATCTATTGCAAATATAGACGATATTCACTTTTAATATTCTCTATATTGTAGTTATTATCATTGAAGTGCTAGAAATTATTTTAAATAGCTTTGGAAATTAAGGAAATAGGCGTCCACATTTCAATGGTGAACATTTTATTTGTTTGCCTTTGTGATTATACGAACAATGCAATAACTTTTCAACATAAACTAAGTTTAAACTTACCTCTCTATATATTCTACCATTAAGTTGAACTGTGTGGCGCTAGTTCTAAGCATATTAAATATTTTTCCAAAATTTATTCCAAAATTTTAATAATTTTGCAGTCACAATCACAAACAAACGTACTTGTAGATGTTAACTCAACAAACCTCAAACAAACGTACTTGTAGACGTTTAATAAACCAACAAATTCAAAACTTCTATAATTCCTATGAGTTATTTATTGTATTGCGCGCTCGTTAATTTCCGTCTTTGTCTCGTCGGCTCGGCTCGTAAATCCGCGGTCGTCTTTGTCTTTCGTGTAACGTTAGAAAGAGACGATGAATGGGTGTGAAGTGAGCACGGATGCCATACTCTATCGAGTTGACTGTAGTGAGTGTAGTTAACTACAGGGTGACTCGTGGTAGGTATATTAAATCCGACTATACGAATGGCGTTCGCTCGCTTACTACATTCGTCGTGTCACTCGAATCAACTATCGAAACTCATACTAGAGCTACTGACGACGCAATGGAGACCAATAATACGTTCGGCGTAATTTTGCCTCTTAAAATGAAAAAAAAAAAAATCACTGCGAACTGTAATTTCTGATTTGAATAAAATATTATTTTATATTTTACATGCTGTGCCCGCGGCTTCGTACGCGCTGTGTTCGGAATAACGCGTAACTTTTTTGTTTTAAACAGATTGGAATTAAATTTTATACTTAAGTACACTAAATATTACCGGAAACTTGGTACAATACCTCAGTGGAAATCGCATGAAAATCGGTTAAGCCATTATTAAGATTAGCCTCCGTAAAAGCATAATAAGCAAACAACGATTTTATTATAGATCAAGTAACCATCCCAAACTGAACCCTACTTTATATGATTAATCATATAGATCTGAGGTCAACTTACATTGGAAATTTAAAAATCGACACATTTAGATATTCTTTAAATTTTGAGAATTTTGAAATTTTGATATTTTTTAGAATGTAAGCTTATGATGACCTTGCCATGACTTTTACCACCCACATTGTTCTATTTTTCATATAATTTTCCTTACCCTAAGGTTGCCTGGAAGAAATCGCTATAAAGCGATAAGGCCGCCTTTTGTACTATTGCTTGTTCTTTTTTATATGTTTATAGTACAAATAAAGAGTTTAATAATAATAATAAATCCCAACCAGCCTCAACAGTAACCTAAGGCGGTTGGGGTTCCGTCCGGCGCTGCTCGAAAAGGTCATGGGGTCCTTATTCCCGACCTTGGGCCAATTCGAGCCCCCTCCTATGGAGCCTTCGGAACCACAACCGGAGGCCGAGTTGTGGGGCCCTCCCGTCTCCGACGTAGAGTTCGAGATGGTGAGGGAGCGTACCGGAAGGAAGAGGACGGCCCCGGGGCCAGATGGAGTCCCGGCTAAGGCCCTGGCGATAGCGCTAGGGCCTCTGGAGGAGAGGTTCCGGGCGGTACTTGACACGTGTATCGCCCGGGGCAAATTTCCGGCGAGGTGGAAGGTGGGGCGGCTCTGCCTTCTCCGCAAGCCGGGACGCCCTCCCGACTCGCCGGCGGGGTACCGACCGGTGGTTCTGCTCGACGATTCCGGCAAAGGCTTGGAAAAGATTATGGCCCGACGGATCGTCGAGCACCTGGAGACAGAGGGGCCGAACCTGGACCAACGCCAGTTCGGCTTCCGAACCGGTCGGTCCACTATGGACGCTGTAGGCCTCCTCAAGCGCTGGACTGAGGAGGCCACTGGTAGAGGGGAGGCTGTTGCTGCGGTGTCGCTCGACATCCGCAACGCCTTTAACAGCCTCCCTCACGAATGTATCAAGGCGGCACTGAGATACCATCGGGTGCCGCCCTATCTCTGCGCCCTCGTCAATGACTACCTTGCAGAACGGGTAGTGCTGTACGAGGGCGCGGACGGGAGAATTATCCGTCGGTCAGTGGCGGTAGGTGTGCCCCAGGGGGCCGTTCTCGGCCCATTACTATGGAACCTGGGGTACAATTGGGTCCTGCGAGGCAATCTCCTTCCCAAAATGGAGATTGTCTGCTTTGCCGACGATACATTGGTCGCGGCAAGAGCGCAGACGTGGGATAAGGCAGTACGGCTAGCGTCGGTCGGCACCTCAATGGTCGTCCGGCGCATCCGTCTGCTCGGATTGGAGGTGGCCCTAGAAAAAACTAGGGCCATGGGTTTCCATCCCCCACGCCGCAGGATCCCTCCGGGGCTCCGTGTCCGAGTGGAGGGGGTCCAGATTTCTGTGGAGAGGCACTTTAAATACCTCGGCCTCACGCTGGACCCCCGTTGGAGTTTCGAGGAACATTTTAAGCTCCTCGCTCCACGGCTCACAACAGTTGCAGCCGCACTCGGACGACTCCTCCCGAATAAGGGAGGACCAAATTCGTCTTGTCGTCGACTTTACCACGGGGTGGTAAAGTCGATGGCACTCTACGGAGCCCCGGTCTGGGCGGAGTGCCTCACTCCTCGCACCCGGGCCCTCCTGTGGAGGCCTCAAAGGGTCCTGGCGATCCGGGCCGTGCGTGCCTACCGCACGGTCAGTCATGGGGCAGCCTGCGTACTGGCAGGCATGCTACCGTGGGATGTCGATGCACTGGTTCTGGCCCAGATGCATCGGCATCGGGTCGCCGTCAGGGACCAAGGAGGTAGACCCGTCGCAGAGGAAGCGCGACGGGTCCGCATAGAGGTGCAGGAGAGGGCCTTACAGGACTGGAGTGAGGCACTACGAGAGCCTACCGCCGGCCACCGGACGATCCTGGCGATTCGTCCGGTTTTGGAGGAATGGGTGAGGCGCCGACGAGGTGGCCTCACCTTCCATATGGTGCAGATAATGACCGGACACGGGTGCTTCGGTCATTATTTGCACCAAATAAAAAGGGAGGAGTCGTCGCAGTGTCATCACTGCGGCGACCTTGATGACACGGCCGAGCACACACTTGAAGTGTGCCCGGCCTGGAGTTCGCAGCGCCGTGTATTGAGGGCGGCGCTGGGAGTCGGAGAGGTCACACTCTCAATCATGGTAAGAGCCATGATTGAGAGTGTGACCAAATGGAAAGCGGCTGCCTCCTTCTGCGGTGATGTCATGTCGCAGAAGGAGGCAGCCGAGAGGGAGCGAGAGGAAGCGGCCGGTCTCGCTTCCCTCAGACGCAGGCGGCTGGGCAGAAGAAAACGGGCATATCTAGCCCGTCTTCAACTGTCCTAGGGGACCTGCGCACATGGCTAGCTAGCCGTGTGTGCCTGCACAAGGTCCCCTCCGTCTGGGGATTGCCCTGGTGTCTCCGGGCAATCCCCCATTGGAGTTAGCTAGCCAAAAATGGCTAGGCTGCCCTGGGATGGATCGGAGTTGTTGTTTCGGCAGAGCCCGGTCTGTCCCTCCAATGGGCAAGGAGACACCGGGGAGTTTTAGTGGGTAGTACCAGTGCCGCTATGACGTAGCATAGTGTGTCGCACTGGTGACCCCCACATACCCCTACCGTCTAGCCAGCGGTAGGAAATCCGTAAATGGATTTCTCCTCGACAAAAAAAAAAAAAAAAAAAAAAAAAAAAAAGGCGGTTGGGGTTCCGTGACGTTCCCTCCCGGCCCAGATGCAGAAGGTGGTGCTGCTCGATACGGCCAGGATCGTGCGTCGGTTTCTGTCTTTGTAGTCTTGAACCCCGACTGACTATGCTTCTGTCGTAGGTAACACCGTCTCCCCCTCATTTTGGGTTTTGGAGGGGGAGACGATTTAAACTGAATAAAATAATAATAATAATACTTCATCCTAGCTGTTGCACCCGACTTCATCCGCGTCTCTTTATAAAATTTACTCGCTGATAATGTAGCTTTCTATAGGTGAAAGAATTTTTAAAATCTGTGCAGTAGTATTTGAGTTTATTCATTACAAACATACATTTGTATGGAGGGGGTAAAGGGGGAGATGAGGGGAGGGTGAGTAGCCTATGTTACTCGCTGATAATGTAGCTTTCTATAGATAGACGAAAATTTTTTTTTTAAATCGGTTCAGTAGTTTTTGAGTTTTATTCATTACAAACATACATACGAATCTCTTCTCTTTATAATTTTAGTATAGACAGATTATGAAACTTTACATGTGTCTAAAATTCTAAATATTGCACCCGCGTTAGTGGAATGGCTCAGGATTTTTATTTTTATTTAAAGGTCGTCAGACAGGCTGACGGTCCACTTGATGGTAGGTGGCTACCGTCGCCAACAACGACAATACAAGCAAATACAAGAAACGACGCCACAGCTGCTGCAAGTGCATAGTAGGAAGGAATGGCAAAAATGGGTTACTCGAACACAGCAGCACATAGCTGTTATTTCACAGTGGTCTTCTCTAATGAGGGGGTTACTGTTGCCAGACGAGCTGCCCAAATGAACGCTAAAGGCAGTTTCCTCAAAACAACAACGAGGCCAAATAAGAGGCTTTGCCAGTTCAAAATAGATGAAGTGCAAATGAGCCGGAAGGACTTTTTACTCATCGTTTGACTTTAAAATAGAAATAAAAACGGAAATATTTATAGAACATTTATTATTTATTACCTAATCTTAATATAATACAGACTTATCCTAAATACATATTTACAAATTTTATATTTACACCATGTAATAATCTTCCATAAAATGACCATTTAAGTCTTTATCATATTGTATTCGATAACGATACAATTGTAATATCCTAGAAAGTAATAAATACACAAAAATAAAATGCTTAAACATATTTGTGTTGTGCATTACCTTAAAATAGGAACTAAAATTTCTTAAATGTACTCAACCGAGACATGTTTAAATATAAATTATTTATTTGTTTTTAAATAATAAAATAGTCTATTAATAAAAACACGTTTTCTGTACACTTATTACATTAATATTTCATATGTATATACAGTTTACCAACTAAGTAGCGTAATACAATAATTATTGGATAGATAAATTAAATATTGAAAGAATAATTAAATCGCACATAAATGTATGAAACAATTCTGGAACATCACTTTGTAACTACTTGCATTTTCTATATCTATACTATAAATATTATAAAATAAAGTTGCTGTCTGTTTCTGTATGCTTTTTTCACTAACATCTAAACCAGCCAACGGATTTTGATACGGTTTTCGCTAATGGAAAGAGCGATAAATGAGTAAGGTTTGTGTAAATAATTTGCTGAAGAAAGAATTGTATCCGTGCGAAGCCGGGTCTTAAAATATTGGACGGAAAATGCAATATGCTTTGAAACTTTAATAAATATATAAGAAGTGTTGGCAAGAATAAAACTCTATGGTAAATCAATTAAGGATTTACAGCAAAATTTACATAAAGAAAAATATAGATCTTTCAAAGCTTCATATTTTTGGTAATGACTTATTGCCAAATAAAATGTCGATTGTATCAGCTCATTCGCAGCTGACTTACTATGTGTGCGACATTATTTACGTTACCTATACCTGTCCGCAATTATTTCTATGTTCTTGGTTTGTATGTGTAATAAAAAGGACACCAAATAGTTTCATACATTTATCTCTCGTTAAACAATATGTCAGAGAAGACGTAAATGAGTTAAAAATGTAAAAAAAAGAACGCACTTAACCGATGAGCTTTTAAAATTGGAATCACAATAACACTGCGTTCGGAAACCGACAACACTGAATAAGTTAGTAAAAACTGTCATAGTCCACTTTGTAGCCCGTCGAGCCGCATCAGTCGTGGTAGTCCCGCGGCTCCGGCTTCAGCTACCAGACGAGGCCCTCGGGATGTAACGGGGGAGGGGCATCCCCGAAGGTGAATTCGGGGGATGAGGGCCGCGGCAGAACTAGGTGGTCCGGGGGCGGAAACTGCTCCGGGAACTCGCCGCCTGGCAGCGACTCCATACCGCCTGGAAAACGACCTGCTCCAGTTATTAACAGAAAACATTACAAAGAATCTTATGAACTAACACATTAATATTCACAATATTGATGAGTTTCTTTCATTTTATACATAAACTTTTGATACCTATAATTAGAAAGCAAAAAAACTACCAAATTGGAAGTTTTGTGAATCCAACCCGATACGTCAACACTTTAGCGAATGTTTGAGGAATCCCCTAGTCCGCAGCTTTTTTTTATTAAATATGGATTTGCTCTTGACCAGCATTTATCCATGTAGGAAGGATGAGGCCGACGATGGAGCGAGCTCACCCAGAACATGCCTAATATTCACTCGAACCTTGAAAAGATTTGGGTTATATGAGCTCGGAAATACAGAAGCCGGCAGGGAGTTCCAATCCTTAGCAGTGCGCATCACAAAATATGTTTTAAAGCGCTTGGTCCGAATTAGAGGGATTTCGACAAGGTGAGGATGGTAACCAGACGTTACAGAGAACGAAATGGGCAGACGTAGCCATGCCTGTCTGTCGCTACGATCTTTCAAAGATCAATGGCTTTTATTTTCTGTACCACTGTTTAAGGTTTACAGCTAAGGATGATAATAGTAAGAAAATACGTTAATAATGGTCTAGCACAAACTTCATAAGGTTTATTCTTAAGAAATATGCGATGATATTGCCACATTGCACTGTTTCTTAAACTGAAAACGTGACTCGCTAAAACCGGTCACCGACTACAACATAATGAATATAGACGCTGCAAACATTCATATGACCTTCAGACGCTACAAATATTTTACTGAAATTTTTTGTAACAAAAAATCATAAATATTTCGTGATTTTTGACATTATGAAGAACATAACGTAAAAAAGTTAACATATTTGAAGTTTTAAAGCATCATTATGATAATCACATTATCAGTCTACTGCACAGGCACAGGACTCTCGCTATGGCAGGGCACACTGCATTTTCGCAGTCATTTGGGCAGCCCGTCTGGCGGCAGTAACCACCCCCTTACAGAAGACCACCGTGAAATAACTGCACGCGTGCTGTTGTGTTTCGGTGAGTGAGTAAGGGATGCCAGAGCCCATTTTCCTATCCCCCTCATAATCCCTTATCCTTAATCCTACTGCAGTCGGCAGCGCACTTGCAGCAGCTTTGGCGTTGCTTGTGTTATAGGCGACGGTAGCCACCTACCATCAAGTGGACCGTCCGCCTGTCTGCCGACCTTAACATTAAAAAAAAATGTGTGAATGTCCACCACTCTGCTGATTAACAGGAATTCGTCTGTTTTTGAAAACAATGTGTGCAAATTACATCAATAAACAATACAAAAATGTATATATTCCCGTGTGTTTGGCTTACTTCTTAGTTATTCTGCACCGCCTGACAAATATTAATTTACTTTTAAACAATAAATACACGAAGTTGCAATTGTCTTGTAACTATATCCCATCTTCCATACTGTCGCTCTTATAAATTAACAAAAGTCTACCAACCTGGCTGATTAAATGGCATTGATGGAGGCGGATGGAAGAATGGCGCATCATGGTGGAACGGCGGGCCATATCCAAACTCGAACTTGCCATCTGCAGTCGCAAAATACGGGAACCCCGGCGGGCCCTCCTCTAGGCCACCCGGGGAGAGATTCATGGGGAATCCCCGCATCTTTCGAGAGGACCCGAAGAAAGGACCCCGTCCCATTGACGTCAGTTGTTTCAATCGACGTTCTTTTGACCGCTTGTTCTGGAACCATACCTGCACGAGACAAATTCTAAATGAAAATGACGAAAAAGTAGCCACACGGCACAATGTATTCTCCATCAGTCTTTAACTGTGCATATCTTTGAAAAGATTGTGACGGTAACGTAACTAGGTATCGCATTTTTTTTAAAGATTTATGTCAGAGAAACAATATACCTATCTTATATCTTGAACGTCATTAGACAAAAAGATATTAATCCTAAAACCCATTTTAAAGAAGACCGTCATGAAATATAAACATGTGTGCTTTTTTAATTTGATACCAGAGTAAGAAATACCATCGCCCGTTCCCGTAAGTCCATTTTGACCTTCGCTAATTCATCCTAATTCCTCCTACATACACCCCCCCCCCTCCCCCCCCGCCCGTCGCATCCATATATATGTGAAAGTAACTCGGTCTGTCTGTTACCTTTTCACGCCTAAACCGCTGAACCGATCATCGTGAAATTTTGCATACACGTTGTCAGGGATGCAGAAAAGGACATAAGGTACCTTTTATCCAGAAAAAAAGGACTGCTTCCGACGGATCATCTAATGCCTGGCAAAGCTATAATTGAATTAAAGATGTTAGGCGTTACGTTGCTCACATATTAGTCAGGCGTTATTCTTTTATTTCTCAACGCGGGCGAAGCCGCGGGCACCAGCTTGTTTTATATAAATAACAATTAAACAATTTTAAGTGCAAATAAAATTTAACGAACTAAATTTAGAATGGGTACGTCGAGACAACGTGACCGCACAATAAAAGCAAGCATTACTTTGTAAATAAAGCGATAATAAAGAGAAAAAAAAATGGGATCACATTGTCAAGCAAGACACTTAATGCTTTCCAAAACCACAATGAAAAATATTGCGGTTATTTGTTTCCTCGTAAACAAATCAAAAGAAGTGGTTATTTGAAATAGTATCTTACTATTTCCAATGATTATATGCAATGATTAACATAATATATACCTATGCACTCAATACAAAACTCCCTTCTACAGTGAATAGGGAATATGCACTTTTTTTTTAATATTTTCATACGATAGGTTATGTCGTTATATAACCGTAAAAAAATATTCATCGCCAAAAAACAGAAATTTAGTAACAAAAAAAATTGTTTAAATTAACTAACAGCTACGGGCACTTTAAACACCCGCCCTTTTGGCGCGCTTGTCGTGACGTCACAGTCTACAATAACAATCAAATGTTAAAAATCACAAACATCTACACACCTGTTGACATTTCATAGACTTTGACGTCATTCGAACTGACCTTTTTAAGTATTTTGAATTTCCCACAATTTTTTTTGCACTTTTTAATAATTATTTTCTTAACGATAAAGAAATAATATTTAAAAAAAAAACATAGACATAATTCTAACGCAAAAATGTTGTAAAAAAGAAATATTTAAGCCTTTTTTTTAATTAGACGCATATTCTCTATTGTTTGTGATACCGACAATAATATTTGCCTATTTCAAAATTAAAATGTTAAGTTTAAAATGTTTAAACTTAATTATTGGTCAATTTAAGCTGTATTTTTTATTTTGCATAAATAATAACTGGATAACAATAATAAAACACAAAAAAATCTCATTTAAATTTTGCCGCCTAAACACCCATACGTCATCACGTGGTACGAGGATTTATTGAATATTTTTTTTACTTTATCTTTCTATGATTTACTTCTGCTTTGTATTACATAAAATCACCCAGACCCCTGTCAGGAAGTCAGATTCTATCCCCTCCGTTGTTATAAGTATCTTAGGTGCAACCTTTTATAATAATTTTTTTTATGTTTTTTTTTTATATTGATTATAAATTTATAATGTAAGTAAGCAGGTACATGACACAAACTTGCTCAGTTTTATCGAAGATTTTAATCTTTATTTGTACCGAGACAGTTATTCCTAGTTGAACAATGCAAAGCAAATTTTTTTGCGATTCACTTTTATAGCTGAGTGTATAAAAGTACGTTTGTAGTCGAGCTCTGACTCTCCTAAAGTTTGTGAGGATGTATGGACGTTTATTACTCTTTCACGCAAAGATGGCTTGACGGCTTTGGATAAAATTTGGCACACAGATAGCTTATCTGGATTATTATCTGGATTATTTATTTATTTATTTGTTACATGGCCTCCAACGAGTCAGGCACCAAACAAAAACACACAACAAAGAACAAAAAGGAATAATAAGGAAGTAATAAAAGTAGTAATAAGTAATAAGTAAGTTAATACTTTTTATCCTGTAAAAATGTTGGGTTCCCGAGGGATCGTCTAATAATATAAAAAAAAAATGGGCGGCACTGTCGCCGTGGCGGCTCCATTGTCGTCACAGCGGTAAAGATGTCAGTTATTTTCATTCATTTATTATAGAAAGAAGTCAAGGGTACCAGCTAATGATGGAACTTTTGTTAATTCTCCAAATATTAGTGAAAACCGCGTCCAAACCCGTTATACCTATATATGCCCATGTTATACCCCTATGTTATACCTATATACCTATATATATACTCCAAGCTGCAAGCGGCCTTACCATATTTTTAAAGATCAACTAAAAATTAGTTCTTAGTGAAGCCTTTGATATTTCGCTCTTAAAAGCCCGTTCATAATAAGGTCAAAATTTCATGACTATCGAGAATTGCTTTAAAAACTAAAAACAAGAGAGGTATTGTGTTGTCTTGTGGAAGGCTCGCCGCCCGCTGCGCACGCGACTTTGATGGCCGCCGCGGCTGCGCCCACGCACCCATTTGCACAGAAATCACATTTACAACCTGCTCCGAACTCGGCTGCTCTAATTCAAGTTGCTATGATTTTGATTAATGGTGATACTTGAACGGAACCGGCCATTTCTACTGGTATTGTGTTGGCTTTTTGCTCTTCACTTGAGTTAACAGTGCGTGGCATTACGCCGTCTTAAATACGCTTCTAATTTAATTGTTTTGTTTGAAGAAGTTGTTGTATTACGTCTCTTACATAAACAATTAATATTGGTTGTCGTTCTCTACCCTGTAATTCTTTGTGCCTAAGGGTTCCTGTAAGTGTTGAGAAGTCCCTTATTTCACCCTAAGCAATATACTCTAAATGTTTGTGAATATGTGCACATCAAGTGTATAATGCCCGCAAATTGCAAATTGCGCAGAAACTTTTTTTTCTTTCTATTAAACCAAGGTAGCGCTTGACCACTATCTCACCTGATGTGAGGTGCAGATGCGGCCGAAGGTGGACCACGCTTACCCAGTAAATGCCCATTTACCCTGATTTTGAAGACCCCGAGGTTGTAGTTCTGTGGGAACACAGACGCGGGCAATAATGAGTTCCACTCCTTAGCAGTCCGAACAAGGAAGGTGGAACTGAAGCGCTTCGTGAATGATCGAGGTACATCGACTACGAAGGGATGAAACCCTTGCCCACGCCTAGTGGTCCGCAAGTGTCACATTAACATCCACGTGACGTCATCCGCAACTAAAAAACCCGCCGGCCACTGTTGCTAACGGTACTGAGTGTGTCACGAGATTACGTCACCAAAATGGCGGCCAGGCGCATTGGCAATTTGCAGGGCTTATAAACTATAGACTTATAGAAGGTTTAGGATTAATTTAACACCCAAATAAACTGTGTCCTGCATAAACTTCGTGTCTGCATTGATTTCGTTAAAATAATGGAATTTTAGTTTACTATTGTAGTTTAAAAATGTGTATAAATATCTCTTTAAGTAAAGTTCGGCAAGCAAGCTGACGGACTATTTGATTGGTTGCTTATGTTACCATCGCCTATTAACATAAGCAGTGCCATAGGAGTTGCAAGTGGGCTGCCGACAATGACCGAATAAAGAATAGGGGATAAGAACGGGATAGATGATTTCCCTGGCATACTCACGCACCGAAATAGAGAGATACTATGTAAGGGGTTGGCCACTACTGCCAGGTGTAGAAATGCAGTGTATTGACACTACTAAAACATATACGTAATATATTTTAATCATAGTGTATTTTTAACATACTATTTACTTAAGTATTTAGCCTTGCATAGACTACTATCAATACATTACTGTTACTATTGATAGGCTTGTAAGATAAGTAACAAAAAATAAAGAAATAATATCACTAAATTGTAGGACAAACGCAGAAAATTGAGGTGTTCCGTTATTTTATCTTTAAACATCATTCTTATTACTTAATCGTAGCTATCCCACAGGCGAAATGGTTTAAGGATGTTTACAAAAAAGTTTGAGAGGTAAGTTAAGGATCGCTTAAGTTTACGACGTTTTTATCCGGAATTTTTTTTTCGGAATTTAAACAGTAAAATTTACTAAATATTACAACAATTACCGTTATCAGTTTCTGGAACATCTTGTATAGTTTTTTTATTCTTAATATTGTTCCTCGCCTATTGATTTTCATACCATAGAGCTATCAACAAACAAGGATAATGATCTTTGGTTTTCTTACAATTATTTCCAAAAGGCACCTTATGCTAATATTATAGTATTTTCAGGATGCATGACAGTTCTCACTTTTTCATGTCACACATACTCTTTTTAACTAAAAAAAAAATTGGCACAAAAAAATATCAATTAAACAAACAAATGTATGAAAAAAAATTATCTATTCGAAAAACACAAAAGGAATTATCACTTTTATAATTATTTTATTATTATAATAGGTAAATGTAATAAAAGCATATATTTTAAAAGTGTCAAACGCGTGGAACGGAACTTGTCTCAATAGGGATTGACACTAGGGATATTCACTTACATACATTCGATATATCGAAAGTACTCTATGTTTGCCATAGGATGTTCGGAGATTTAACAAATATTTTTCTATTCTATATATTTATAAAAACATCGTATTTTGATAATAAAACTAAAGCGACACTAAAACAGACTAATAACGACAATAAAACAAAAGTAAATTTTATTCTGAGTCTGATACGAGTGTCAAGTTTCAAGTTCTGACAGTAATGAATAAATAAATTAATATTTTAAACAGATTGCATTGTACTTTATAATTTATTTAAAATATTTAACCTGTTTTTTAAGATTTAAGAATTTATTTCTAAATCTTAAAATCTAAAATCGGTAGTTCGATTCCATTTGCTTTACCAACTAATTCGATGTTTTCAAACAATCGATTAAATGTCGTTAGGTTGCATCACTAAAATTGTCAGTTACGAACTGTCACGCATATCTTCATACAGTGAAAATACTATAATAAGATGCATAATCTATTTTTACTATACTGATACATGTTAATTACATCCATAAACCTAGGTAAATATGTACGTTAAGCTTTTTTTAGGTAGGATAAATCTGAATTTTGGTAGGTATATTACATACCTACAACCATCATAGAACTAACTTTAATGGAGAAGAGAAATAAAATGATGAAAATAATATAGATAGGTAGGGTATATACATATACATCTAAAAAAATCACGTCTAAACAAAGATTTTCAATTGTAGGTATAGATCGGGCAAGACGAAAGAATCCGTAATGTGACATTTAGAACCATGTGGTACAAAATCGCCAAGGCTCTTTAGCTACGCCATGGCTATCCTGATTACGGCGATCAGGATCAATATTTTTGTAGGAAAATTTTCCCAATGCTCTCTCTGTATACTCTTTATATTTAATCTTTTTGCGTCTAAACATAGGTAGGTACATCGTTTACATTCATACTTTCAATGTCAAAACAAATAATGTAGTCTGTGGTGAAACAGTCGCTCAGACAGTAGAGAAAGTCTGAGAATTTTAAAATTTAAATATTAAAATTTAAATTTTAAATTTTAAATATGTTGTTGTCTGCAAATACTTCATTACTTATGTAAATACAATAGAATAAGTTTCAATCTTTAAAGTGTTATAGTCAAATTATTAGGTACTACTATATTATTCATTTTTTTTATAAACTCAATAGAAAATTTTAGATTTAAAAATTTTTTGGGTACTTTTATTAAGAAATTGTTTTTTTTTTAATGTTAAGATCGGCAGACAGGCTGACAGTCCACTTGATGGTGGGTGGCTATACCGTCGCCGATAACACAAGCAACGACAAAGCTGCTGCAAGTGCGCTGCCGACTACAGTAGGATTAAGGATAAGGGACTAGGAGGAGATAGGGAAATGTGCTCTGGCATCCCTTACTCACTCACCGAAACACAACAGCACACGTGCTGATACTGTAAGGAGGCGGTTTCTGCCGCCAGACGGGCTGCCCAAATGACTGCGAAAACTCAGTGTGCCCTGCCACTACTTTCCAAATCCAGACCAGAGCCAAATTTGAAAAGTTCATTTTTCAAAGATGACCCGGCCGGGAATCGGACCCGGGAACCCTAGAACAGAGCGTTAAAGCAAGCACCCTAACCACCCATCCAACGGGCTCGTTTATTTTATTGATTTTAACTAAATAAAACTTCTATGCATTGCCATCGTACCAACATAATTCAGTTTTCGATTGTAATTTAGTCACCTTTAAGAGAAATATAAAATGTAAACATCGTTTGTAGCGTGCGTGAATAACGCGATTGGTGCGAGTTGGCGAGATCCTCTCTCCCCGGGGCGTCCACGGTACATGCGCAGTGGTGTTAAACACAATATTTCATATGTCCAACCGCTGTGAGCGGCCATTCTCTTTCGCCGACAAACACTCGTAAAATACTCGCGTTAACTCTTCTAACACCGCACAACTTACCACTAAACCCACCATTATTGATTTTATCCTTTAATTTCGTAAAACACATTTCTACAACTCTCTATTATGGTGTTTTCTTTGTGTTATATTTTATTGATATTTGAGAACGAGGTCGATCCCCAAATCCAGCTAGGATCGGCAGCGTTCGGGAAGCTCCGAGACATCTTCCAAAACTCCCCAGTGCCTTAAAAGTTTTCGGCCAATGTGTGTTGTCAGTGATGATACATGGCGCTGAAACGTGATGTATGAGCCTCATAAGAAAGCTCAATGTCTATGGAGAGGGCTATGCTCTGGGTTACACTGCGAATATCATACCAGGAATGAGGAGATCTGCAGACGAACAAAACTACGGAGAGCCGACAGTCACTGGGGCCGGAAGATTCTCGAGTGGAGGCCATGGACAGGCAAGTGCAGCGTAGGATGTCCACCCGCAAGGTGGACAGACGACCGAGGACAGATAAGGATCGCGGGTTGACGGTGGATTCAGGCTTCTTCTGATCGGTCCTTTTGGAAAATTAGGATAAAGGGACCGAGAGAGGCGCGGGTGCGCGTAGTGTGATACACAAGAGGCCCGCCGCCCGCACCTTTCTCGGTCCCGTCTGTCGTCATACCCCCGCGCCCCTGTACCGCATGGGCGAGGACTCATTTAAACGGTCTATCTATAACCATATTAAATTGTTGAGCAAAACTTATGATCAATACATAAACTACATTGCACAATGCAGTCGTAGTGAGTTTCAAACAGTTCGCTCGCTTTTGCAAGTCGCAACCGTTCATGTTAGTCCATAATATTACTTCATAACACAATATATATAGGCCCAGAAAATGTGCAAAACTTTAAAGTATATTTAAGTAAATATAGTTAAGTATAAAGAACTGGCGCCGCCTGTTCTTTATACTACTTTATAACAGTTATTAAAGTTTAAGTTGCTATTAATTAGTCAGCGAGACTTTAAACGCATTGCAACATGTATATAATATTGAACAATGATTACTGTAAACTTTATAGAGAATAAAGATTGCACAACCTGTTTTATGTTTAACTATAAATAAGCAAAATTATGATCGATAAACTTCTTTATTATTATTAAATTGTTAGATTAGAGAATTGTTGTAAGACTTATAGCCAAAGTAAGAAAAAACAGTAGATGTAAAAGAACTTGTTGTGGACACGGTATATTCAAACTTACCTAATTTAACTTAAGGTTGTTGTTAAATTAGACTTGTGGATATCGCAAATACGATTTGGAATGAGCATAGCAAACTCAGGTCAAGGAACAACAACAAGTTGTTATTTTCAACAACAAGGAATTATCTTAGAGTGCACATCTCACTGATATCTAAGATCCTACATTTTCTACGTTACAAGCCCTTACAATATTTGCTGCAATTATACAAAATACTACTGCGACATCGTTCTCTCGTCAAACTTTTCTTCAGAACATTCCACGATGTTTCTGCACAGGCACAACCAAGCGGCCAGGATCAGGAGCTCGCTTTGAAATACGGCTTCCTTTGGCATTGGATGCCCTACTACCCGGTACTCGCCAGAACCAGTCCTTGAGAACAGCCGTGCCATCACGGACAGGACTATTCTAACGAATAGACCTGATATCGTGTTGATGGACCGAGAGTAGTCGCGGGTATTTTTGGTGGATGTCACTATCCCGCATGACGATGGTCTCGTGAAGGCTGAAACCGAAAAGAGGAGGGAGTACCTCGCCATGGCCTACGAGATCGTCGACATATGAGCTGTGGCCACCACTGAATCCCAGTTGTTCTGTCCGTAAATGGTTTGATCCCTGCCACCTGAGGCCGTTGGGATTCCATGGCGGTTCCCTCCTGGGCCAGATGTAGAGAACGGTGTTGCTCGATATGGCCAGGATAGTAAGTCCGTTTATGTCCTTGTCACCCTGAACCCTAACTGACTGTGCTTCTGTCGGGGGTAACACCGTTTCCCCCTCATTTTGACTTTTTGAGGGGGACATGAGTTAGTAAAGAAAAAATAATAATAATAATCTCGGCGAACGGTCTTATAGCGAAGAGCCTCAACCAACATCTCAAGAGGCTCTCGCTAGATGGTTGGATCTAGGGATAGATACAGAAGGCGGTACTTCTTGACAGGGCACGAATTGTCAGGACGTTCCTCACTCTGCAGCCGTAACCACAGGTAACATGAGCCGCTACCTGCGGAGTTCTAGTTTTAGGTTTTCTATAATATTTATTGTTTTTATACTCGTAATTATATTGTAAAAAAATTAAAACTAAGAAAAATAAATAAAATATGTATAACCTAACCACCGCTAGCTTGGTCCTTCCCCCGCTAGCATTCTAGTTTTAAGTTTTTATGATATTTATTGTTTTTATAATTACTGGGATTTCAATACAATTAAGTTAAATTTCTATTCGTTGCATAAAAACCTCTCGCTGTACTGGCAGTACAGCGAGCCCTAATAGGCAAAAACCCAAATACAATTTGGACGTCTAGCAATCCTATTTGAATTTGGAAATCGATTTAGTTGGCATTTAGGCTCTATTTATTTTAGCGTTCGCTAATACGTCAGCGGAGAGTCGATCGGTGCCGGTGGGTTATAAAGGGATGATTAATAAGCGATCGGCGTGGACATTGTTCTTTTATGGCTGGATATATAAATAAGACGAGTGGCGTACCTGCGGCACGGACGCCCCCCGGTGCTAATGAGTCGACATTACACCCGAGGTATTTTCTAAACGAGGATCCCCTTACAATGCATAACGCATTCAATAAAATCAGCGTGTATGGGGAAGGAATATTCGTGATGCTATGATGCTTGTTGTTTTAGCTTAATTGATTTTGAATATAATTAAGAAGACACACTAATACATTCTTGTTGCAAGTGATGACATATGGCGCTGAAACGTGGTCTCTAACTATGGACCTCATAAGAAAGCTCAATGTCGCTCAACGAGCTATGGAGAAGATTATGCTCAGGGTTACACTGCGAGATCGAATCAGGAATGAAGAGACCCATAGACGAATGAAAGTTACCAACATAACCCGGCGGATTAATTGAAGTGGCAGTGGGCAAGACACGACGGCCGCCGCCCGGGGCCGGAAGGTTCTCGAGTATACCACGGACCGGCAAGCCAGCTTAGGACGTCCATCCACAGGGACCTGATAAGGATCGCGGGTCGACGATGGATCCAGGCTGCTTCTGACCGGTCCTTTTGGAAAATTAGGAGGGATGACTTTGTCCAGCAGTGGACGTCCTACGGCTGAAATGATGATGATGACTAATACATTCTAAACTAATAACCGTTCTATTTATAGATTATAGGAAAACCTATAAGAAGTCCATGATATTCTTATGGACAGTCAATATGATGGTAAGACCGAAGACTATAACCGGAGAAAATAAAGGGTAAGGGATTATGACAGGATAGGGAACTGGGCTTTAGCGTCCCTTACCGTTTTTATTTAAATAAATGTAATTAAATAACAACACTCGTCCTGTTATTTCAGGGTGGCCTTCTGTAATGGAGTTATAACTGACACCAAACTAGGTGCCCAATCCTTGACTGCCAAACGCAGTGTGCCCTCCCTTCACTAGATTAAATAACAATGATAGAAGTGGTTCTTTATTTGAATAACCACCAGAACACAGACAAGCTGAAAGTGCCCCCCAAACCACTTCGCTGGAGAACTGGCAACCATGATATTTCATTAAATTATATACTGGAGTGTTCCAGAGGATTTTAACTAATATTTTCTTTGCAGTAAACAATATTTACAATAAAATATAAATTGAGAGGATTTCAGCTCAACGTTATCCTACATCCCAAAAAGGTGAAAGCTCTGATCTTCCGTCAGAACAACAAATTAAAATTAAATATACAAAAATATAAAAATATAGTTAAAAAAGTCACTCCTAGATAATTATTAATTAACCAGAAAGTATAGCTAAAGTGAACTTACTTTGGCATTTTAGTTAGGATTTTACTTTGCAAGTAAATATTTGAACTGTTATGGCGTGAAAGCCACCTTAACTACTCAAACGGCCATCATGAAATGTTACGTATGTACACCTTGTCTTACATACAGAAAAGGACACAGAAAAAGATGTTTTATCCAGAAAAAAAGTATAGACCCGAAAGATCACAAAAAAAAACAATGCCTGGCAAAAATATAATAGCAATAAAGGAAGGTTGAATAATTATTTTAACACCTATGAAAAAGGGTGCGGAAGAAGGTTGCGGGCAAATTCTAGTCTGTACATATTTTTCATAATACATACCCACAATATCACAAACCTATACAATACAAGGAATTCGTATGTACAAAAATAATGAGATTCGTTACCCCCCCCCCCCCCCCATCCACCCTTCTCCACATTATTCGGAGTGGAAGGACAGGATTGATTTACTAAAGACCTTTCTTTTGTGGCATAATCGTATTTATACATGTATATTATATAAAGACTCTGCTTTACTTTGTCTGCCCGTTTAATCTAGGCTTTGATCACGACCAGCCGCTGCAACGCCTCGGAATGGAAGTGTAATCTGGCAACTAAGGTGGCTGAGGTGAGTTAGTAATTTGGAGTTGGAGCGTCGAGAGCTTCTCAGCGGGCGGTCGGCAATCGGCTGCCTGAGAGATCTTATACCTAACTGAGCAACAACCTAACTGTATAACACGACAACTCAATTGGGAGCCCACCCATACACTACTATAGGTGATTCGTCGAATCTTGACAGTAAAGGGAAGAAGATATGTAAAATATTTTAGAGTTAGATTTTAAAAAAAAACTAAGAAATCAGTGTTGTCTTATAAAAACTTTTTTAAATATTGTTGATGTTCATTAATTCATTTGACTGCGAGTTGTAAAACGCATAATTAGCCAGTAGCTGTTGTTATTAATAATAATAACAGTACTTGGATAGTCAGTGATCATACCTCCTTTTATTATTGTTAACTTTCATTACTGCGGGCATGGTACTTATAAACATTGCACATAATTTTCAGCTTTCACATTTAGAAAATGAATATCAACATATTGAATATTAGTAACAGAGTTTTTTATATCGCGTAGCGACATCTAGTGTGACCGCATTACAAACTCATGGCATAGACTAAACAATTGTATCTAGTTATTTGTTAATGCTTGCTTAATGCTTGGCTTTAAAAGGAAGAAAGATATGGTACATTTTCAAAATATTTTCCTAGTTTATTTATTCATTAACTAGCTGAGCCCGCAACAACGTACGTGTGGTATTCAGTATAGCGCGTAACTTTTTGTTTGTAAACTGATTGGAATGAAACAAACACTAAATGTTACGGGAAGCTTGCTACAATACAAATTTCTGAGATTAGCGTGCACAAACGCACAGACGAACAGACAAAAATTCTAAAAACTATTTTTTTAGCTCGGTAACATAAGTACATCGTGTAGATTTTTTTTTATGTACACTCGTTTACAATTTTATTATATGTATAGATATAGATTACCAGTAGTGTTTTAGTCGTAATCGTAATATTATTTGTATAGTTACACTGTAACTATGTACTTACTTTAAAAAAACACCTTTTAATAAACAGAAAAAAGATTCAATCCTTATAAATATTTATATTATTTCAATCATAGTAAGTATAGTGGTTATTTTTTAGGTAATTTATTAGGTATCTAGTATATCAGTATAAGTATTCAGTACAAGTACTAATTATTTTGTAAAGTATGTAGATTTCGCAATAACTTTCGCATTGTCATTTAAGGCAACGAATTGGAAATTTTGATGGCAGGGATTTAGATTTTTCTCAGCAACGACAAAACATATGAAAGAGACCTTTGGTAATCTGTTCCTCCATGTTCATTTTGTCAGTTGGATTACACGATTGGTAAACTTTTATAAAAGAGAAAATAATTTCAAAGAAACCTTTAAAACATAGAATTACATTTTACAATCAATCGGGACCGACTTATACCTCCAAATTTTCTATGTACATTAGTATAAACACACACTTTAATTTTAGGTTTGAATTTCTTACGAAAAACATAATAGTTTTTTTTTTTTAATAAAAATCGTTTTGTCGCATACGACCTTACGACTTAAGCAAGCACGCTTTCGTTTTCACAGCCGTATAATTGTTTATCGCTGCGTCACCTTAAGACGCGAAATTACCTTTCGCGCTTTCAGTTAAGTTGTCGGAGTATAGTGAGTGCTAAATGTACTATATGTACCTGTGCAACAGTTATAACAGTATTTTTGTTTGCGATTTCGTTCGAGACGGTATTGTATTATATTTATGCACCATATGGCAGGTGGTTGTGAACTGAAAGAGCAAAATTTGAGTTTAAAGTTAAATGATTTGATGATACATTTAATGTGTAAATAGGATTGAAAATAAACTCTTTATACAAATGTTTGATTGTGGTTTGTATGATCTTTAATAATGAAGGTGACGTTGTCCAGTATTAAATACAGGACCGATTGTATACTTGTTTGTACAGACCCTGGATTCATTGAAACCAAATACATAGATACATATCTACGTACTAGCTGAACTCGGCCACGCTATGCTGCGGTCCATACGGCGCGGCGGCGGTGTGCGCATGGAGCGCGCGGTACTGGAACTGCTTATATAGCTTTCCTAGATAAATGGACTATTCAAAACAAAAAGAATTTTTCAATTCGAACCAGTAGTTCCTGAGATTAGCGCGTTCAAACAAACAAACAAACTCTTCAACTTTATAATATTAGTATAAATATAGATAATAAAATCGTAAACGAGCCGTGTCTTTTCTTTTTTTTTTTTTTCAAAAAACAATTTGTACACGTTGTACTTATGTCAAAAAAAATGTTTCTAAAATTTTTGTATGTTTGTCTGTGCGCTTGTGCACGCTAATCTCAGAAACAGCTTAACCGATCTGAATGCGGTTTTCACGGATGTAGGTATTGTAGCAAGCTTCCCGTAACATTTAGTGTTTGTTTCACTCCAATCGGTTTACAAACAAAAAAGTTACGCGCTTTACCGAATGCTAAGTTCAGCTAGTAGATAAGTTTTCATTGAAATGATAACAATGAAAAATTATAATTTAAAAATCGCATGATCTGATAAAAATGCAATATCTTGTCGAAATAAATCTACTGATGCCTGTCCCAAAAGACAGCCTGTCAAATGTTTCTTACTACTAATGTAACAATCGCTTACAGCAGACCAACGCGAAAGAACAACATTTCGAGTGAGTCACGATGAGTGACATAAGGGATGCTTGTCTCCATTCGGTAGCTAAATCGATAGCACAATACTTACGATACTTTCTACCATCAACTGGACCGTCAGCCTGTCTGTCGATTTTTTCATTAAGAAAAATATGCGACTCTAAATAATTGCAGTCTCTATATTGGCTATTCTTTACCTACTCTTTCGTCCAAAAAGAAATAACACATAAACTATAAATTTTACAAAGACACGCCGCGCCGGACATAGATACCAGCAAAAGCTAGTGTTTAAATAAAATTATTAAGGGGGAGACAAACGCTAAATACTAAAAATATTCATTATTTAATGAAGATGTTACAAGAAATAGACAAGACAATTGCTTTGAAAAAAATATATATTATTCTTAAACATGTGAAGAATCAATTGTATTAATTAGAATTTTCGTTAAAGTAATAGAAACTCCACAAAAAAAGTTAGAACACAAGAAGAATTTGACTTTTATTGAAAATTCTCTGGAAAACTGCTTACTGCGCGCATATGAATCCCGTACCTATTAACAAGTTAATATCAGATTAAAAAATTGTATTGATAATTTTTTTTTGTGTATTGTTCTAACGGTAAATTAAAAAAACACAATTTCTAGGCCTGTTGAATTGGATCCGCCGCCAGCGAGTTCTATTGTAAATGTCATTTGCCTAAGTGAAGCCCTTAAATCACACTTCTATGCCTTAAAAAAAAGAAATAAGATGAAAATAACGTTAGTTAGTCGGTATTCTTATATCGGAAATGAATTTAATTTCTTTGCGTTTGAAATTTAAAACCTTTAATTCTTTAACTTACTTGTAATTGGTTTATAAATTTCAGCCCTTAAAAGGAAAAAATATACTTCTTAATTAAAATATACCGAGAGAGACGAAGAAATACTGCCATCGGAAGTCAAAAAGGGATAAAACAAAGATGGCGTCGGGTGAAGAAGCGACCACACCGCGAGCGCACCTCACGCGCCATCTGCACTCAATTGGCGTAGCGTTTAAATCGGCAAAAGAAAATTGTTTCCATACGTATTTGTACTTTTTATTAGTTGTTTTGAAAACACGATTAAAGGCGACTTTTGTTCGTTTACAGGGCGCGTTAGCTCTGTTGTCGCGTAAACTACATTGGACCTTAATTATATCTAAATCTAAACTAATATTACAAAGAGAAAAAAAATTGTATGTGTATGGATTTGTATGTTTGTAATGATAAACTCAAAGACTACTGGACCGATTTTAAAAGTTCTTTCATTTATAGAAAGCTACATTATCGGCGAGTAACATAGGCTACTCACCCTTCCCCATCTCCCCCCCTTTAGTCCTCGCCCTTTAGTCCTCCTCCATACAAATGTATGTTTGTAATGAATAAACTCAAAACCTACTGGACCGATTTTAAAAATTCTTTCACCTATAGAGGTAACATAACATAGAGGTAAATTACCAGCGAGTAACATAGGCCACTCACCCTCCCCCCATCTCCCCCCTTACATACAAAATTGTCGTTTTCCACGAATAGTATTTTATAAAGAGACGCGGACGAAGTCGTGTACAACAGCTAGTTAGATATAAAAATAAAAACAGACCAGTCATTCGGCTCGGCTCGAGCGTTGGACGTTTAAATTGGGATGTCTTGCAAAAAGTACGCAATTTGCAAGTTGGTTAGACTACGTTTGTGACAGTGACAATCAATTTGATTGTCTAAAAATGCCGTCATCTGTAGAAAGCGCATACCTAAAGTAATTAGTAGTTACTGTAGGTATGCGCCGTATTAAAGCCCAGTAGGACAGACGTGGCTAAAATACATTATATTATGTATGATAAAAACATGGCTATTGGTCGACTAGTAGTCGACCAATAGCCATGTCAAACGTTCATAGTTATTTTTATTTTATTTTTTATGTTAAGATCGGTAGACAGGCAACTTGATGGTTGGTGGCTACCGTCGCCTATAACCCAAGCAATGCCACACGTGCTGCAAGTGTACTGTCGACTACAGTAGGATTAAGGATAAGGGATACGGAAATGGGCTCTGGCATCCCTTACTCACTCACCGAAACACAACAGCACACGTGCTGTTATTTCACGGTTGCCTTCTGTAAAGGGGTGGTTACTACCGCCAGACGGGCTGCCCAAATGACTGCGCAACGCAGTGTGCCCTACCACTGCTATTACTGTGAACTACTACTTTTATTTTATTTATTTACTTTACATCAACCATCGAGGGTCATAATAGTAACCATAAAATTAAAAATTAAGACAATAAAATAAAATATGTACATAATAATATAAAATCTTACACACTAAACAACAAACAAATTATGACTTGGTGGTCAATACATGAATCATAGAGCAATGATTCAAGTACTGCCCATCTAATCTCCCAGCCAAGGCTTGAAGGATGTGGCCGGGTCCAGCCCGAACCCTGCGTACGAGGGATGTGCACCGTTTGCGCATGATGGCGTAAAAACAATCCACACGCCATTCTGCAAACATTGCTGACGCGCTACAGAACCGGGGCAGCCCCATCAACATCCGAAACGAATTATTATATTGTACACGCAAGGCGCTGTACTGTTTCCGCGAATAATCTGCCCAAAGGCTGCTCGTGTAGAACGATGTACAAAAGGCTTTAAACAAAGAAATCTTAACATCGCTCGAACAACGAGCAAACCTACTGACTATCATATTCGCTCTTACAGACAGCGCCCTTCGCTCTCTCTCTAAGTCTGCATTGTCCTTCAGGTCAGAGGTCACTACATGTCCCAGATATTTAAATTGAACCACTCTATTCAAGGGTATACCATACAATCTTACAGGTGGTACAGTATCAGGATACTTCCCTCCGACCCGGAAGACCATGCATTCACTTTTTTTTACATTATATGTAAGGCCATGGCTGAGAGCATATTTTTCACATATGCCGATCAGCCTAGTCAGACCACATACCGATGCACTCAACAACGCCATGTCGTCCGCATAGCTAATATTATTGAGGCAAATTCCATCAATATAGCAGCCGACACGAGCGTATATACTTTTACTATTACTATGAAGGTTATATACCTATGGCAATAAAATAATATTTTTTATCATCGAGCAGTAATAGTGCAGTGGTTTGAACCAGTCGGCTGCACACGGAGTCGAGTTCTAATCCCGGATTGGCCTGCATCTCTAATATTGTTACGGAATAAAAATGTTTGATTGACTTCTGTGAATATTCTGTAAATGTGTGCTTATTATTGTATGCGCCGACGCTGTTGGCACACGGGGCCATAAAACGTTGGAGCAGCATTGCCATTATTTTTTGCTCTCTCGCACTTACTGGTCCTATGGCGAGGACTATTGATGCGCCGTGTTACTATCGATTATGTAAATAAAACTTTTGTTTAATTATGAATAAATAAAATCTTATTTATTCCATTCATTTATTTATTTATTTATTAAACAAAATCCACGGCCTTCAAATTATACACAATTCAAAATATGAAACACCATGTTAACAATATTTACAATCACTATATACTACGAATGAAGAAATATCAACATGCTTACAATCAATTCCAGTTGCAACAAATTTATTTGCAACATTTCCAATTAGTCTAGCAACTGATTGTGGATTAAATTGGAAAAAATATCTCTCTTAGCAATAATGAGTAGGTACTCAAAGTATCGGCAATGCGTGCAGAACATGCACAACCCTAGCCTTTGAATGATTTATGGCCCCGTGTGCCAGCAGCGTTGGCGTTCATTATAGTAGGTATATATGCGTACGTAAATTTCGAGATGACTTACTTTTCTATCAATATTTCTTGATTATCCTAACTACATATAATATTTTATAATAAATCTAAAGAGTTTGTTTGAAAGCACTAAATTGTGGAACAACCAATCTGATTTAAAATATTTATATATATATAGGTATTTGATTTTTTTGCCTAATTCTTGAAAGAGGTTATATGCTATTCATCATCACGCTATGCACTATATGTATATGTAAGTTATAGCGCGTGCGGGCGGCCGCACGACGAAAAACGAGCATTATCTACGGTCCGAAATGTGCAAACCTATGTCAATTTAAATTAAATAACGGGTGAAACCGCAGGACACAGCTAGTATAATATAAATGTGAGAGTGAACTTGTTTATCATGCTCAACTTACAGAAAAGGACAAACGGTACATTTCATTCAGAAAAAAGTTCCTACTCGCTAGTATAAACTATACTATACTATATACTAGCTACACTAAACTAAACTATACTAGCGAAAAAGCTAGTATAATACATAGTTTTTATATGTAGGTATGTACAAGACATACAATAATTATTGACTTGACATTTGTCTTTTCAACAAAACTGTGTGGCCGATAGCGACCTCAATCACGATTTCGTAATAATAGATTTGGAAAACAGAAATTTTGCGCTTTTATTAACCGTGAAAACACTAAAAAGTGGGTTAATTCTTTGACTAATAAAATTCACTTTTTTAAACGGATGCCCCGTGTGCCGTTCGCGTGTACTTCTTATTTTAAATATATAATAGATACCTAACAAATAAAAACTACATTAGGAATTTTCATCTATATTATAAGTTCCACATATTTTAAAATTAGCGGAACCCGCAACTTCTTACGCGTGGTAATCGATATAGCGCGTAACTTTTTTGTTTGTAAACCAATTAGAATGAAACAAACACTACTGTTACGGGAAGATTGCTATAATAGATCAGTGAAAACCGCATTCAAATTGGTTAAGCCGTTTCTGTGATTAACGTGCACAAACGCACAAACAGACAAAAATTCTAAAAACTGTTTTCTTGGCCTCGCTAACATAAGTAGAACGTGTACAAATTGTTTTTGAAAAAAAAATTTAATGTACGGACACGGCTCCTTTACGATTTTATTATATGTATGTAGGTATAGATATAGATAACCTCGCTGTGCGCCTCTTTTTGTTTCTCCTCCATTCTAAACCACCCAACCGACTTTTATACGGTTTTAACCAATGTAAAAAGCGATAAACGAGGAATGTTTGTGTATGTAACTTGCAGAAAAAAGTTTCATCCGTGCGAAGTCGGGGACGGGTCGCTAGAATAAAAATTCATAAAAAAAGTATTGCCAGATTTAATTAAACTAGGCTATGACTTGCCTCATTCAAGTTAATAAGATTGTTGTCACACGACGATGGTACGCGTAAATTGATTTACTATTTTTGGACACCACACTCCCCAAGTTTATTTGACTCATTACTCAAATACAGTTGTCTTCACGAAGAAAGCATGATTTTTGTTTCAATTTGAATTTTCAAATCCATATATAGGTCGGGGAAAAAGTCTTTTCGCATATAGTAAGTATGTATAAACTTGTAATAAAATCTCTTTGGCTGTACTATTTTGTATCTGGCTGATTTCGATGACGTTAAAAACGTTACGTTTCAAAAAAAGAAACAAATTAGTAAAATGTTGTTTCCAGTAAAAATTTGTGACTTTTATGGGCCTAATGCAGTGTCAACAAAATCAGCACAAAGTTAGTTTAAGCGATTTCAATCCGGGAATTTTGATGTCAAAAATTCACCTCGCTCTGGTCCTTATTACGGATAAAATGGACGCCATTTTTTGAAAAAGTGGAGCAAGATCGTCATATCACTAGTTATGACATAGCTGAAGACCAACGAATTGATCATAAAACGGTTTTGACCTATTTAAAAAAACTGGGTACACAAAAAACCTATATAATTAAAAATATCGACGTAAAAGTGTTAAATTCAAGTTGAAAACGAAAACGATTGTATAATGTTCAATCGTGCAAAAAGTGGAAATTATTGTTCAACGTAAAACATGATCCATTTCTTCTGCTAACGAGATTACATTTTTAATTTCTGATAAGCTGACCGTTCTGAGGCCGACCAATCAGAACGCGACGTTTACAATTCAGAGTTTTTTATGTGTCGACTTACTGATAAGGCTTGATGAAACCATTGGTCGCTTTACTCCCAAACGGTAGTTTATCTGAATCCTATTCAGCTTGAATTTTAACAATTTTAGATAACAAAATTTATGTAAGTGTACATTATAAAACAACTTTTTATGTACTTCAAAATATTAGTATGGAAAAAACTTTTATTTAAAAGTGTTACTAGCTTTCATTCTATATCTTCTCTATATACAAAAATGAATCCCCATTTCCCTTGGTCACGGCATCACGCGTGAACGGGTAGACCGATTTTAATTCGGTTTTCACTAATGGAAAGAGGGATAAACGGGGAATGTTCATATATATAAAAATTGCACCCCGGGCGAAGCCGGGGGCGGGTCGCTAGTTATTATTATAAATTAATGTTACATCGCACCTTCTAAGCTGTTACCAACCATAAAAATCACATAATTTCATTGCAATCGGTTGGACTGTTTCGGAGATCAGAGTGAACGAACATAGTGACACGTGTTTTGTATATATTAAAAACGATTAAGATATTTGACAAAGTAATTTATGTTAATTAAAAAAGTTTGTAAGAACCAGACCGACACCTAAAATAAAAATTATAAACACCCATTCAAAGATAGAAATGCTTGTTCTTAAATATTAATGGCGACCCATCGTTGGCTTCGCAGGGATGTATTTTTTTTTTACTGTAAATTATATACACAAACCTTCCTCGTTTATTTCTCTTTCCACTAGTAAAAACCGTATCAAAATTTGTTCAGCGGTTTAGAAGAAGTTAGCGGAGAAACAGACAGACGAAGACAGCGACTTCAATTAATTATATGTAGAGATAGAGAGAGATGTGTTATAGACCAGGGTTGTTGCAGATGCAGAATTTTCAACAACAAAAGAATATCAAAATTTTAAAACAGATTTCATTTTTAATGCATAAATAATTGATAAATTTTTATTAAGTAGTTAGAAACCCCCACATATGCCCCACATACACACATACCATATAAATATATATATGGTATGTGTGCGTGCGCGCGCGTGAGCGTGTTTGAAAGAAAGTCGTGTTAGTTACACCATTTATAACTAGAGAATGCTGGATTTTTATAATATTTTATTTGTATGATTTTTGATAGCGCATAATTGACGCGGAAGCCCCGCAATTGCGGATGTGGATGGGAAGATCTCCAACAACCCTAGTATAGACTTACAGGCAAAACGAATCCTGACATGAATGTTACTACTGCCTCCTTACAGATTACAGAAGATCACCGTGAAATAACAGCAATAACAGCAGCTGTTGATGCAAGCTAAGAATTAATAGCAACGTAAAATTCTGATGAACCTTTCTTTTTAACAGTGTATAATATGGCAGTATACAATATATTATATTAAAACTTCTGAATCTAAACAATTTGTTATAAATATAGTGAACATTAAAAGGAGAAAAATAAACAGATATTGCAAAACATTATGCAGTTTAAGCCCATTCTGCGGTTGTTACTGAAAGTTAGCATTAGCTTGCCGCAATTGAGAAAATCACCCTGTACGTGATTGAATTCCGTGTCCCTATTCTGGAATATGTTAAGTAAGAGTGTAATGTTTCTTAAAATACATTCGATGGTAGACTATTTTGATGAGATGAGTTTAGAATTGTTGAGTCGTCGCCTATTGACATAAACTACACCATAGGAGTTGCAAACGCTCTGCCATCCAGGATAAAAGAAGAGATGAATTTGGAGAGAAGAGAAGGGGTTGTGATTTGAAAAGTTCATTTTTCAAAGTTGACCCCTGCCGGGAATGGAATCCGGGAACCCTAGAACAGAGCGTTAAGGCAAGCACCCCAACCACTCACCATCCATCTGTCTGTCTGTCTGTCACCTTTTCACGCCTTAACTGCTCATCATAAAATTTCGCATACTGTCAAGGACAAAGAACAGTACCCGACCTTTCATCCAAAAAAAGTACTGTTTCCGAGGGATCATTACTCAGCAATGAAGGTTTGAGGCGTTATATTTTTTCTTTTTTCCACGCGGACGAAGCTGCGGTTTGGTTATAAATTCGGTAAAAGCCATCCCATTCACTTTGTAAAGCCCATCGTTGGAACAGACTCCAGGAAGTGAATTCTGAGGTCGAGATGGCTCCGACGTCACAACGCGGAATAGCAGCCGGCCTCGCGGGCTCGATTGACCGTGACGCTTCGAGTTTAGTGATAGATTTCACGATTCTTGTGACATACCTCTACCTCAGTGAAATTTGTTGAAGCTCTATGCGGCTTATTCTTTTTTTTTCACATTGAACAGTCTGCGAAAATGAAGTACAGTGTTGCCGTTAATATTAACTATTTAAAGTGTGGTTCATTTTAGCTTAGATTTATCTAAAGGACAACTCAAATTCCCATACAAACTAGAGATTTCCAAATGGGATATAAATTACATAATTTTTATAGATTTATATACTCATGGATTGTCTTTTTAAAGGCTTCACTTAGGCAAATAACTCGCTGGCGGCGGAGACAAATCAACAGGCCTAGAAATTGTGTTTTTTTTTTTACTATTAGAACAATACACAAAAAAAAATTATTTATACAATTTTTTAAACTAACATTAACTTATAATAGGTACAGGATTCATATGCGCGCAATAAGCCGTTTTCCAGAGAATTTTCAATAAAAGTCAAATTCTTCTTGTGGAGTTCTAACTTTTTTGTGGAGTTTCTATTACTTTAACGAAAATTCTAATTAATACAATTGGTTCTTCACATGTTTAAGTATAATATATATATTTTTCAAAGCAATGGTGTTGTCTATTTCTTGTAACATCTTCATTAAACAATGGATATTTTTAGTATTTAGCGTTTGTCTTTACCTTAATAAAATGTATTTATATAGAGGAACCTATTCTTCTTCTTTCTGTGCCTGGCCATTACTGAAGGTCGGCAGTCAATTTCTTAAATCTCTTATTGTCTTACGTCTAACAATTTATTGTTCCACGGTTTTACTACCGGTCTACTCTCTGATGTTACGTAGCCATGACAACTTTCTTCTTCCAACTTTCCTTCTATCGTTCCCATCATTATTGTATGTAGCAGCCGGTATCTCTCATGTCGCCAATATATGGCTCAAGTACGCGACTTTTCTCTGGTTAATGGTACGAACCAATTCTGTCTTTTTAGCCATTCGTTTTAAAACCTTCTCATTTGAGATCTTATCTGTCCACTTAATGCGGAGCATACCGCGATATGCTCACATTGCGAAGGCTTCTATTATGTTCCGGAGGACTTCCTTCACTGTCCTTATTATATCCTTATATATAACTTTATTATACCTTATGTAGTTAGTATATATATTACAACCTACATCAATTACACATTACAGTAAATCTTTGGACATAGTATTTTCATATGACATGCCCCCGGCTACGAACGGATGAAATTTTCACGAACCATCGCATATACCTACATTATGTAGATAAACATATAGATACAGTAATTTACTTATGATTAACTATTTACTCAAAACGATCAAAAAGAAAAGAGTAAGTAAAACTTACTTTGCTTTATGGTATGACTATATATGTATAGTTATAGTATAGTATATACTATACATATAATAAAATCGTAAACTAGCCGTGTGTACATTAAATATTTAAAAAAAATGTATTATGTTACTGAAGTTTGTCTGTTTGTCGGGCGTTTGTGCACGCTAATCTCAGAAACGGCTTAAACTATTTCAATGCGGTTTTCAATTATATAGTATTATAGCAAACTTCCCGTAACATTTGGTGTTTGTTTCATTCCAATCGGTTTACAAATAAAAAAGTTACGCTCTATAACGAATAACACGCGTACGAAGTTGCGGGCTTACCTAGTATACAATACTTATCATTATTTTCTGTATACTATATTCAATTACAATTATAATTAAGACTGGTTTTAATTTAATAGGAAAGTGAATTACTATTTTTTTTAACTCTTTATGGCAAAAAGTAAGTAGTGTTCTTTTAATTTAGAAAAACTGGAATAATCCGTTCTAGAATGATTTAAGAAACATTATTCTAAAACTGACAAGTTTCTATCCGTTTACTGTCCGTCAATAGTTACGATATTTTCTGTACAATAAAATATTGACACGAAAGAATGGCTTATTGTAAAGAATACCAGAAGAAAAAGTAAATAATAAAATAACTAAATTAAACATCGACAATCAGCGAAGCGCATCGCCATCGATATTGTCACGTCTCCAGGGGCGCGAAGCGTGAAAGACCACTGTTACGTGCCTATCTCGAACGCTGCAGCAGACGAAAGTGCCAAAAACAGCTAAAATGTCAATGAACTCGAAACCCTGTATGCCGTATACCGAAATGTAATTGTAAACGGACTGTTTTCTTTTTACATTTAAATAGTAATTCTATCATCGACTTTAGGATAGAAGTGTCTGTTTGTAATGTCAAGAAAACTGTTTTTTTTTTTACTAAATGTTACTAACTAATACTAAAGTATAACAAAGTGGTAGGTACTTATAACAAAAAAAAGACTACTTACATTTTGGAAAAATAGCGTTGCGAAGCGACATCGCCGCTATCATAAGTGAGTCTAAATTGGATATTGGAACAAATAATCCAAAATTTGGACACAAAAGCAAATAGTAGAACTTCACACGAATCCAAGTAAAATTAAATTAATTACAAACGGTAGAAGAAGGTCAACCCATGTGGCAGGCAATGAAATAGAGTATGTGAACGATTACACTTATCACGGAAAACAGGTGTCCTTTAATAATAGCAAAAATGATGATAAAGTTGACGGAAAGACTACACAGGCTTGAATTCTGGTCGTAGAAGGAATACTAAAGGAAATGGACACTTGTAATGGACACATATATTCTACCAAGCCTTACGTATGCTAAGCAAACATGGACATTCTCTAATAAAGTAAAAATGTGCTATGGAGATTACTAAAACTAAGAAAGATTCAGAAAATAAACACTAAAGATATTATTTATATTAGGAATAAATTCAAAATTATAGATGATCTTAAACAGGGTTTAAGTCATAAATGGAAGTGGACAGGTCATATCTCACAATACCAGGACCGAAGGTGGACATTGCAGGCAACGAAATGGCCAGGTCCTACATCAGGGAAAAGACTTAAAGGTAGACCACAAAAACGATGGGCAGACGGAATTATTTTATTCGTTGGGAATGATCGTATGCATGTAGTTAAAAATAAAGAGAAATGGATGGGCCTGGAGGAGGCTTTTACCCAAAAGGGGTCCGCAGTTTAAAAAAATAAATTTATTTATTAATTATTATTATTAATAAATACGCATCATTATTTTTTATTTTTTTTCAGTTAGACACAAGCATCATATCGAAGATCATATTGGGTTTCTTCATAAAGAAGAATTTTGTCAATTTGAATTTTGTCGTAGTGCAATAACGTCAATTTAGGTCAGCGGATGTTACCCACTAGGTACTTAGGTAGTGTATAATTAATTTGCCATAACGCCCGGTTCTCTCGAGCCATTTGTAATAAATCAATGTTGTCGGGGACCGCCATGATGGATCGGTGCGCGTAAGCATTCCATGTTTACACTCACGTAGCGAGCTCCCATTTAATTTTCTAGTAAAATATTGCAACGGACTGTTTCAATCAGATTATTAATAAATAAATAAATCTTTATTTGCACAAACGCATGATAATAGTTCATATACAGCAGTTACAGTACAAAATATCTTCATGTAAATACCTATTTGTACTCAATTTTTGAAAATTTTTATTTTTAAGCATTCAAAACTGAAAGAAAGAAAGAAAGAAAGAAAGAAAGAAAGACTTTTATTCACTGCACGAGACACTGACTTTATATACAAAACAGGACAGAGAATAATAAAATAAAAAAAACGTGTGTGTGTCCTCGCGGCAGCGAATCGGATACTGACTCAGCATTGTGCTGAGGTGCTAGACAAACACCTACAGCGCTGATTTTCAGCCAGCACCGTATGTGACTCATTGAGCACCATACAAACATACTTTATAAATTACTATATACATAATTAGATAAAAATAATTAGATAATTAGATAATTAGATTTTAAACAAATGCTAAAATTTGAATGCTGGTACTAATTCTTGTCAATGTCGGTTAACGAGCTATGGAGAAATCGAATCAGGAATGAGGAGAAACGAACGAAAGTTACCGACATACCCCGGCGGATTAAAAAGGCGGTGGGCTATGGCCCTATGGTTGGGATGATGATGATGATGGTCATTAAATCTTGTACCTAAATAAAATGTGCAGGATGCCTGATTGCTTTGCAGCTTCCTTGAAGTCCACATTATACTAAACCTAAGAAATATGTACTGTAGGTATTAAATACCGGACAAACCACTTTAAAATTTAAACACAAATCAGTAAGGTTCACAATAAAATACTCGTACCTGTATTCAATTGATTTGTACGTTTTGATTGTTATTTATGGCTTTTTATTTCATCGTCTTGTTAATCATTCATCAATTATGATTCGCTGATGTTTTGATTTGATGTTATTAGACGATTAGGAGAAGATTCTGGGCTTAAATTCTTTTTGTTGTACGAGTGTTTATAAATTTATGTTTCAAAAAATTTAAACACTCATTTTAAAGGAAAACATTTGTCAATAATTAATTATTACAAAGGTGCGATTTATTTGTGGATGTGCATAAGTATACCACAATTTATCTTTTTGTTTGTGGAATGTTAATTAACTAAACACAATATATATTTTTCGCAAACACAACTGTTTATTTTTGTAACAAAATATTATCACTAAAAGGAAACATGAACAAAAAACTCGCAAATCTAAACCGATAATATTGAGCCGTCCAGGTGACACTATTCTGTCATCCTCTTTTCATAAACACCGTGCGCAATCTCCTACAACCAAAGCGTTCCGATCTAAAACGTTCATAGTCATTCGCTACATCAGCCTCCCCCGAGACCTTTAGTGTCGATAACGCTTAGGGACAGATACCTGACGACCAGAACGGGTCGTTCTAGGCGGAACGATAAGAGGAACAGGAGCAGCAGGACCTACTACTGGCACTGTTACAGCAACCGGAACAGGCAACGGCTTGGGACTATCTGGTTCATCTGCAAGGACAAACGCAGGCTTCAGCCTGTCGATTGATACTGAAACAATATTACCGGCAATATCTATTTTAAAGTATTTATCGCTTCTCTCTATTACCCTAAATGGACCAGCATAAGGTGGTTGCAGCGACTTGCGCACAAAATCTTGTCTAACAAACACGTGTGATACAGTCGTAAGATCTTTAAACACAAAAACCTTATGTGTGCCATGTCGAGCTACAGCTGTAGGTTGTATTTTTTTAATGTGCAGTCTCAACCTTGCTAAGAAATCGGCGTAGTCAATTGAACTGTTGGACGTTTGATTAAAGAAATCGCCGGGGAGTTTCAATGGTTCTCCATAAACCAACTCCGCTGTTGATGCTAACAGGTCTTCCTTCCAAGCACTGCGAATACCCAAAAGTACAAGTGGAAGGGATTCTGTCCAGCTGACATTAGCATGACACATAATAGCTGCCTTTAACTGCCGATGAAAACGTTCCACCATACCATTAGATGCAGGATGATATGCGGTTGTTTTTAAATGGCTAAAGCCGGTTAGCGACGCAAGCTGACTAAACAGGTGAGACTCAAATTGTCTCCCTCTATCTGTGGTTACCTTGTCAGGGCAACCAAATCGTGCTATCCACGTTTCTATAAATGCTTTAGCGACACTTTCCGCTGTTATATCTTGGATGGGAATTGCTTCGGGCCAGCGAGTAAATCTATCAACGGCGGTGAAACAGTACCTGTAACCATCTGAAATCGGCAACGGGCCTATCAAATCCAAGTGTACATGTGAAAACCGCGCTGATGGAGGCTTGAAGTCGAGTAACGGTGAGTAAACGTGTCGAGAAACTTTAGACTTTTGACATGGGATGCACGTTCGAGCCCAGCTACGGCAGTCTTTTCTAATACCCGGCCAAACATAACGTTCAGTAATTATTTTAATAGTGGTCCTGATGCTAGGGTGACTAAGACGATGAAGTGAGTCAAAAATAGTTCTTCGAAATTCGGGTGTTATGTAAATCCGATTGACAGACCCAGACACATCGCAGAAAAGTTTAACATTACCGAAACTGACTTGTTGTAACTTTAAAGATGAACCAATTTTGAGTAATTTCTGTAATTCTGTGTCACTCATTTGAGATGCCGCTAGAGTGTATGGGTCTAATCCGTTAGTTATAACGTCAATTCTCGAGAGAGCGTCGGCAACG
The DNA here is from genome assembly GCA_910589475.2 of Bembecia ichneumoniformis. Taxonomy (NCBI): domain Eukaryota; kingdom Metazoa; phylum Arthropoda; class Insecta; order Lepidoptera; family Sesiidae; genus Bembecia; species Bembecia ichneumoniformis. The sequence goes on from OU342540.1 coordinate 10,311,107, forward strand.
ACGTTGAATTCACCAGCAATATACCTTATATCTGTGGTAAATTGAGAAATGAAATCTATATACCTAAATTGCCGCGGCGTACAAGCATCAAGAGATTTTTTAAAAGCGGATATAATTGGCTTATGGTCAGTCATGATGAAGAAAGGTTTTAATTCAATCATATGACGAAAATATTTAACTGACTCATAAATCGACAGTAATTCCCTATCATAGGCACTATATTTCACCTGCGCTGGTGTCAGCTTCCTGGAAAAGAAACCAAGCGGTTGCCAATGGCCTTTGACCTTTTGTTGTAATACAGCACCCAAAGCAAAATCAGACGCGTCAGTAACAATAGCCAATGGGGCGCGTGGATCGGGATGGGCTAAAAGAGTAGCATCAGCAACACTCTGCTTGCAAGCATTGAAAACTTTCTCCAACTCTGGAGTCCAGTCTATAACGTTATTACTTTTAACAGACGGTCCACTAAGCAGTGCGTGGAGAGGTGCCTGAAATTTCGCTGCATCGGTAATAAAACGCCTATAGAAATTAATGGCGCCTAGAAAACGTCTAAGATCTTTGATTGTTTTAGGTCGAGAAAAATCTTGAATGGCCTTGACTCTGTCACCAATGGGTTTTGTACCCTTGGATGAAATCAGGTAGCCCAGGAATTCTATTTCCGGTACGGCCAATATACATTTGTTAGGATTTAATAAAATACCGTGCTTGCTAAAACGCTCAAACACCATCCGTAAATGCCCCTGATGCTCCTCATCATTCGCCGAAGCCACTAAGACATCGTCAATATAAGGAAAACAACAATCAAGACCCCGTAAAACCTCATCCATGAACCGTTGAAAAGTCTGAGCTGCATTTCGCAATCCAAAGCTCATGAACGGAAATTCAAACATGCCAAACGGTGTCGTGATAGCTGTTTTGGGAATATCCTCTGGCGCAACAGGAATTTGATTGTATGCACGTACTAAATCTAATTTACTAAAAACTTTACAATTGAAAAGGTTGTGCGAAAAATCACCAATGTGACGTACTGGGTAACGATCTGATATTGTGCGCGCATTGAGTGCTCTATAATCGCCGCAGGGACGCCAGCCCTTGTCCTTCTTAGGCACCAAATGTAGAGGAGATGACCAAGCGCTCTCAGATCTCCTCGCTATACCCGTACGCTCCATGTCTTCAAATTCCTGTCGTGCTATTTTTAAACGATCCGGTGCTAGTCGTCTGGGTCGTGCAAATACAGGCGGGCCAGGGGTTGTCCTAATATAATGCTGTGTACTATGTTTACATATGCGCTCTTGTGGACTACCAAGTGGTCGCACAATGTCAGGATATTCCTCTAACAATTTGTGATAGGATGATTTGCCTGAAACTACTTTTATTTGCGGGCACGTACAAGATGATGCAACAACGGCGGCTGATGTAAGCGAAGTCGTATTATCTATTAAACGCGAGTTTCGTATATCTACTAATAAATTATAGTAAGATAGGAAATCCACTCCTATTATCGGCTTGCTTACATTTGCAATTACAAAACGCCATGCGAAAGTGCGCCTTAAATTAAAATCAAGAGCTAAACTCAAATAGCCATAAGTAGAAATAACAGTATTATTCGCAGCAAAAAGTTCGTAATCAGTCTTATGTCGTTGCTGTGTACGTAAATAACTTAAGGGGTAAACACACAAATCCGACCCAGTGTCAATCAAAAATTGTACTTTAGATTTAAAATCAGTGACATATAAACGACTAGACACCGAATTACACTCGTCACTCTTAGCAAAACTATTATCGGTATTACTATTATTAGTCGCTTTAAGCGACTGCTTTAGTAGTTTTTTGGATAGCTACAAGGCGAGATACACTTAGCTGCTTTGTCGGCGAACATGAAGTGGTACCAGCAATACGGCCGGCCGCCGTTAGCATGGGAGCCGTTTCGGGAATGGTTGCGACGCGCGGAATGGAATCTTGCTGCTCCTCTGAAGTTTCGGCGGCGTCCCGTCGACGGTTCGATAGCATCAAGTCTCGCAGTTAGTGCATCAATTTTTTCATTTAATTCATCCACTGACGACGACGACATAGTAGATGTTGATGTAACACATACGTTAGATGTAGGAGTCTGTGATGTGCTTTCGTAAACTTTGTCGGCTATCTGCGCCAATTTATCTAAAGGTGTACTATCATCTTGCATCGCAATTATGTTCTGCAGCATCGTTGGCAGGCGGTTTGACCATACTGATCGAATGAATTCGTCAGGATAACCAGTGCCAGATAGGCAACGGATATGCCGAAGAAACTGACTAGGTTTTCTATCACCCAACTCCTCAGCTGTCATTAACTGCTTAAGTTGTTCACCGCGCGATGCCGAAAATCGGGAAATAAGTTCTCGTTTCAAGGTCACGTACTTGTCCGCCTCAGGTGGGGCCACGATTATATCTTCGACTTCCGTCGCGTATTTAGGATCCAACACCGATATCACATGGTAATATTTTGTGGCGTCCGCAGTAATTCCAGAGAGCAGAAATTGCCCCTCTAACTGCGCGAACCATAATAAAGGTTTGTTTGGCCAAAAGGGCGGAATTTTAATGCCGATACGACATACTGCTGATTCACACTTATTTGTTTCCGACATTTTTTATATTTAGTTATTTACTGCAGACTGTGTTCAATAAAACTTGGGGTCACCACTGTGGAATGTTAATTAACTAAACACAATATATATTTTTCGCAAACACAACTGTTTATTTTTGTAACAAAATATTATCACTAAAAGGAAACATGAACAAAAAACTCGCAAATCTAAACCGATAATATTGAGCCGTCCAGGTGACACTATTCTGTCATCCTCTTTTCATAAACACCGTGCGCAATCTCCTACAACCAAAGCGTTCCGATCTAAAACGTTCATAGTCATTCGCTACATGTTTATTAACGTCTTTTTTATAAAATAAGTGAATTATAAGAAATAAGAAGATAATTATAAAAGAAGTAGAAGGAACATTTTTCATACATAGTCAAATAAATCTGTTAATAGATTTATTTGAATACTAGATTAAATATAAATAGTAGAGTTACAAGTAACATAGTTGGGCTAAAAATCTGTTCAAACTTTGGATAATTTGGTGCAAAATTGTAACATTGCAACTAATGTCAAAAATTGTTACAGAAAAATACCCAATTCTCGTTAGGTTAATTTAGTTTCGGTTGATCATTTTTTTAATTCTTTTTTTTTAGTTTTTATGCCATGACACATCTACTTTTTTTTTCACTTCACAGACTTAAAACTAATAAAATAAAAAGTTACAAAACACATTTTCACCAATTTTAAAATATTGAATTTATTTTCTTTTTCTTTTTATTACACATTACACACTAGCTTTTACCCGCAACTTCGTCCGCGTGTATTTATAAATAATGGTCCTTATTTATTATTTATTTATTTAAAGATTGTAGGTTATTCTGTTAAACCATACCTACTACTGTTAAAGTTTCATCAAAAAAGGGGGTGAAGAGAGGTGAAGGGGGGAGGGTGAGGAGCCTATGTTACTCGCTGATAATGTAGCTTTCTGTAGGTGAAAGAATTATTAATATCGGTCCAATTAGTTTTTGAGTTTATTCATTACAAACATACAAAAATACATACATACAAATCTTTTCTCTTTACAATATTAGTATAAGTAGATTATTGACAGAGATAATTTATAAAAATGTTGATTGCCATCTTATATTTGCATGTAATCTAAGTTTATAAGTTTCTAAGTTATGTACCTTATTAAGTACTTGTAAAGGCGCGTAACGACGTCACTGAGCACCTACATATTTTTATAATCTTCGATGAATAAAGTCTTAATTCGTAATGCAACAACGGACAAACCGTGCAAGACAAGGGCCAAATTGACTAATGACTGCGCCTAGGGCTATCGAACATTAAGCCCTACGCAATATTAATGTGCCACATTCTCACCCGGAGCAATAAAATAAATGATGTCATTTTTTGTCCGCGCCGGGAACGCTTTGTCCCAGTGTGTACGCCGTGTCGGCCACTTTTCTTCCCTTTGTACACCACCGCACGGTGTGCCCGCGGGACGTCTCCTAGACAAAACATTTTTTGGCGCCGCTCTTGATATATCATTTTTTACAATATTTCGCAAATGCGCATTGTATGACGCGGCTTTCTGTCATAATTAATAATTTATTGCTTTCGTCGAGAGGTTTTGTTGAGAGGCACCTGTTGGGTCGAACCGGGATTTTCTATTGCTTCTGTCTGTTAAGTGATAAATCATATTTATATTTTTTTACTACTATTGGGAGGTAAAAAATAATCGCATAACACATTTCACAGTCTCAGTTCGGGCATTACGTCTTTCGGCAGTAACAACCCCCTTACAGGGTTCCTTTTCCTCTCGTTACTTGTCTATATATTTGTTTGCTTGTAATTATTATTTTGTTGTTTGTTGTATTGTTGTATATTGTTTGTATTGTTCACATATTGTATTAGAGGAATAAATGATGGTTTCTTTCTTTCTTACGGAAGACCACCGTGAAATACAAGCATGGTCTGTGATAAAGTAGACAGATTTGTTTATGCACTACGTCGGTTAAGATTGACTGTGTCTATTGAGGCAGCAATCACTGCTTATCATGGCTACGTTTCTTCGATTTTGACATACGGATTATTGGTATGGGGTAACTCTGTCGAAATAATAAGAGCTTTTAGGGCCCAAAAAAATGCATCAGAGCAATATGTGGCGTGGGCTTTATGGAGAGTTGTGTGCCACTATTTAAAAAGTTGCATATACTTCCCTTACCTTGCTTGTATATAAAGACGTTGTGTATATTTGTTAGAAAATATCCGAACTGTTTTGTCGAGAATAACGAAATAGGAACCAAAATAACTAGACAAGGTAATTTATTGCAAAGACCAAAATGTAGATTAGAACTATTTAATAGAAATGTTTATGTTATGGCAATTAAAACATACAATAAACTACCTAATAATATAAAAGAATTGCCAGGTCCTAAATTTACAAGTACATTAACAAAATGGTTATTAGATTATTGTTATTATGATGTTAAAGAATTTTATAATAAGAAACATTAATTCCTTTATTAATATAGTTTACAAACAATTAAACACAAATATTTTTGCATGCCCTTGGCGGGTAGATAGAACATACTTTGTACTGTAACTGCTGTATACAAATTAAAATCCTGTAAACATGTGTTCGCGCAAATAAAGATTTAATTTATTTATTTATTTATTTATTCATGTGTTTTTTAGTGTTCGGTGAGCGAGTAAGAGATACCAGAGGCCATTTCCCCATCCACTCCTTTTCGAGGAGAAATCCATTTACAGATTTCCTACCGCTGGCTAGACGGTAGGGTTATGCGGGGATCACCAGTGCTCCATGCTATGCTAGGTCATAGCGTCACTAATCATGGTAAGAGCCATGATTGAGAGTGTGACCACCTGGAAAGCGGTTGCCTCCTTCTGCGGAGATGTCATGTCATAGAAGGAGGCAGCTGAGAGGGAACGAGAGGAAGAGGCCGGTCTCGCTTCCCTCAGACGCAGGCGGTTGGGCAGGAGAAAGCGGGCATATCAAGCCTGTCTTTTAATGTCCTAGGGGACCTGCGCACATGGCTGGCTAGCTGTGTGTACCTACACAGCAATGGCTAGGCTGCCCTGGGGTGGATCGGAGTTGTTGCCTCGGCAGAGCCCGGATCCCTCTCGAAGGGCAAGGAGACATCGGGGAGTTTTAGTGGGTAGTGCCAGTGCCAGTGCCGCCTTGCCGAGGCAACAACTCTGATCCACCCCAGGGCAGTCCCCATCCACTCCTAAACCCTTAATCCTTTATCCCACTAAGATTGATATTTGCAGCACCTATGGCATAGATAAAGCAATAATATTAGTTTTTTTTTTAGTTTTCTATGGCATTGCTTTTCTTGTTACGCTACGGTATGCATAGTGCACACACCATCACGTGGACCATAATCCTGTCCGCTGAACTACACATTTAAAAAATACGTTTGCAACATATTTTTTGTAGAGCGAAAAGGCTATATTAATTTTAATATTATTATAATAAATAATACCCAATCTTGCACATACAGACTAGAGTCAACTTTTGAAAGTTTATTTCCAAAATTGACTCTGTCAGAAAACGAACCCGGGACTCCTAAATCAGATCACTAGCTACTCGACCAATGAGTTCATCATGACATTTAATTAATATTCATGTTAAACATATACTAAATAATAATATAAATTGCGATAGTCAGTTTGTTTGTTTATTAGTTACGATTTCGCGCCTTAACTATTCAACCGATCATCGTGTAATTTTGCACACACATTGTCAGATATGCCAAAAAGCACATAGGGTATCATAAAAACTACTGTTTCAGAGGGATCATCCAAAGAATAAAAATATAAAATTCGAAAACCTTACAAAAAAATTTTTTTTTTGTTTTATGTTAAAATCGGCAGACAGGCTGACGGCCCACTTGATGGTAGGTGGCTACCGTCACCTATAACACAAGCAAACAACGCCAAAGCTGCTGCAAGTGCGCTGCCGACTACAGTAGGATTAAGGATAAGGGATTAGGAGGAGATAGGGAAATGGGCTCTGGCATCCCTTACTCACTCACCGAAACACAACAGCACACGTGCTGTTATTTCACGGTGGTCTTCTGTAAGGGGGTGGTTACTGCCGCCAGACGGGCCTCCCAAATGACTGCGAAACGCAGTGTGCCCTGCCACTACTTATATATAAAAATGAATCCCTATTTCTCCTGGTCACGACATCACGCGTGAACGGGTAGACCGATTTTAATTCGGTTTTCGCTAATGGAAAGAGGGATAAACGGGGAATGTTTTAGGGTACCTATTTAAAAATTGCACGCCGGGCGAAGCCGGGGGCGGGCCGCTAGTGGCCAATAAAGATTGAATAAATGTTTTTAACGCCTAAGAAAAAGGGGCGCGGACGATATTGCGGGCAAAAACTAGTCTATTATTATACTCAATGTGAGAATGATAAAAAATAGGTATGTATAGGTAATAGGGAATATACATATTTTTTTAAAAATAGTTTCATACGATAGGTTATATTGTTATATAATCGTAAAAAAATATTCAGCGCCAAAAAACAGAAAAGTAACAAAAAAAATGTTAGAATTAACTAACAGCTACGGGCACTTTAAACACCCGCCCTTTTGGCGCGCTTGTCGGGACATCAGAGTCAATAATAACAATCAATTGTTAAAAATCACAAACATTTCCACCTTCCTTGTTCGAACTGCTATGGAGTGGAACTCATTGCCTGCGTCTGTGTTCCCACAGAACTACAACCTCGGGGTCTTCAAAACCAGGGTAAATGGGCATTTACTAGGTAAGCGTGGTCCACCTTCGGCCACATCTGCACCTCACATCAGGTGAGATAGTGGTCAAGCGCTACCTCGATTTCATAACAAAAAAAACATTGACATTTCATAGACTTTGACGTCACATTCGAACTGACGTTTCAAGTATTTTGAATTGCTCACAATTTTTCTGCACTTTTTAATAATTATTTTTTTTAACGAAAAAGAAATAATATTAAAAAATATTTACAGACATAATTCTAGAGCAAAAAGTTGATAAAAAAATATTTAAGCCTTTTTTTTTTTAAATTAGACGCATATTCCCTATTGTGAAACGATTATGAACAAATGCAATCATTCTTCTATGGCATTAACAACAAAAGCGTTCAAAGGAAAGAATAACGTTTTGCGGTTCAGCGTAAGAAGACATATTACCTGCATTGGCTCGGTTACCAGCTCGATTGAGCGCATAGCATCACTATGGAAAATATAATTTGGTCGCATTTAAGCTACAATGCGAAGACCACTAAACGTCGCCCGACACAGCCGAGTCCCGCTATACGTTGGCAGTATCTCCCCCGTTTTTACGAGAGCTGACATGTAATGCGGTGTAAAATATCTATTTTATTATTCCCGTATGCATATTGCCGCGCCGTTCGCGTTGTTTCAAATAAAGACGATTAAAATTACAAATTTATTGTAATATAAAGTGCGGTTTTCACGTGTGAGATGTCCGTTATGAGGGGCCGTTCACGATATTCGTCGATTTACCACTGCATTATGAAGGCGGTTCATTTTTTTGGGTTAAAAAACAAAACTTTTAAATTCATATGAATGTTTTTAAATTTTCAAGGTGATAATTAATACAGTGTTAGTAGTGGCAGGGCACAATGCGTTTTGCAGTCATTTGGGCAGCCCGTTCGACGGCAGTAACCACCCCCTTAAAGAAGACCAACGTGATATAACAGCACGCGTGCTGTTGTGTTTCGGTGAGTGAGTAAGGGATGCTAGAGCCCTGGACCTTCAGCCTGTCTGCTGATTTTGACATTAAAAAAAATCACGAGTAGGTTTTCATACATTTTCATAACTAACCAGAAATTGGCAATGATTCTATGTTCAGTATTAGGTATTGAGTAAAATTAACGATATTAAGGCGATCCTTCAACGGGGACATACATAAAATAATATTTTTTTATGTCTACAGACAGGCTGATGATCCACTTGATGGTAGGTGACTACGGTCTCCTATAAAACAAGTAACACAAGCAGGTCTGCATGTGCGCTGAGATTGGGAAGAGATAGGGAAATTGAGTCTGGCATCCCTTACTCATTCAACGAAACACAACAGCACACATGCTGTTATTTCACGGTGATCTTATTTAAGAGGCTGGGTGATTACTGATTACTGCCGCCGGATGGGCTTCCCAAATGACTGCGAAACGCATTATGTCCTGCCACTACTTGAAATCTTTTAATTATTGTTAATTTTAATTAAGTAAAATTAAAAAAATATGAACATATACATTTAATATAGTCCACCATTGCTATATAATTACAGCCCACTATGTACTAGATCAGTAACATTCTTGAAATTAAAAAATCTGACATGCAAGCTAGGGTCGAATCTTTTCCTACCTTGTTAGCTAATTGCAATGGTTTGTACAAAACCCTTTAATTTTAACGTTGTCCTTCTCATATTCCATCACTCTTCAAGCACAAAAACCAATACGTGTATTTAAAACAATAAATTCTTAACATAATAAAAAAATTCGGATTACGCGACTCGTACGCCCGTAACTAATGGAAACACATTAAAAAGACTTAAGCCTAACCTATTCCGGTTAATTAAGGGCCGACCGAATCCACGTAAACGTCAGCAAAGTTGAATGAGAGGTCCATCGGACGGTCGCACGGCCATATCTCAAAGTTTAATGTTTGTCGGCCGCTTTGAACTGCCCAAAATACTATAACTTGTACGAGTTACGAGACACACGCGGCGGAGACTTCGCCTCGTGTGCTTCGCTTTTCGGATCTTCTTCGGGTTTTACGACAGATTGTTCCACTCTCCAATAGCTGACAATCCATTTTGGTCGCACTATAATCAGCTTCGATTCTCGAGTAACGGCAGATTGATGATTTGAAAAAATATTTTTGCCGCGCCCACAGCCCTTTGAAATCATTAGGTATAAAGAATACAATGATTATGTTATGCAAAATTGTTCTGAAAATGTGACAATTCCACAACAACCACACATGATCATTAAAAATGTATTATTTTTTTATCGCTAACTAGCGACCCGCCCCCGGCTTGGCCCGGGGTGCAATTTTTATATATATGAACATTCCCCGATTATCCCTCTTTCCATTAGTGAAAACCGAATTAAAATCGGTCTACCCGTTCACGCGTGATGCCGTGACCAAGGGAAATGGGGATTCATTTTTATATATACGAGTATAGATTAGCTTACCCGAGAGGCGTCGTTCTGTTATAAGCCATTAGTATAGACCGTGGCAGCTGATGTGTAATTATCAGCTAGGAACTTAAAATGGCAAAAAAATTGTGTTTTTAAAAGTCTTTCCTTGGACTTTACGAATATTTTAATTTATTTTTTTATTTTTATTAAAGATGGGTTTGCTCTTGGTCAGCATTTATCCGTGTAGGAAAGATGAGGCCGACGATGAAGCGAGCTCATCCAGAAGATGCCTATTCACTCGAACCTTGAAAAGATTTGGGTTGTATGAGCTCGGAAATACAGAAGCCGCTGGTAGTTCCAATCCTTCGCAGTGCGCATTATACGTGCTTGGTCCGAATTAGAGGGATTTCGACAATAGCCGAATTGGTTCAGCCATTCTCGATTTTTGCATTTTTCTATTTTTCTGAGTAACGAAACGATTGTATAGTTGGAGTGAACTAGTATGTCTTATTATAGAGCAACGCATTCTTGGTTGTCTTTGATTAAAAAAAATTGTATGTCTATCTGACCTAATGTTTGCTCTAAGAATACAAATGATGGTCTAGTATTGGTATCATGGATAGAAATGAAAAAAGAAAATGTATCGTAATCTAAAAGTTGTTGTTAAAACCCTAAAATAAGATAATAAAATAAGGAAGGAACTCCAGGAAAATTTACTAACAAATCAAAATATAAGTTTCTTTCTAGAAGATATGAAATATCGACAGATGAAAGAAATTTTCGATTCTACCTAGTACGAAAAAGTACACAATTCTTTTTTTCCAAATTAAACAAAAATGGTAACAATTAGAAAAAATTGTAGGCAAATCAGACAAATATTGTAGAGAATTTAATATTACATAAAAATGTTTATTTTAACTTTTTTGCTAAAATTAAAATTAACAAAGTTAGTAGAAGATAAGGGTTGACTGACACTTTGATATTTTTTTTAATGTACCTCTCAACCCTTATATTTTCTAACCTCCCTAACTCTTTTAATTTTGGCATAAAAAGTTATACCTATGAACATTTTTATTTAAAAAAAACTCTACATTTTGTCTGATTTTTTTTTTCTTACTTAAAAAAAAGACTATTTTTTTATCATACTTCTAGAAACTTATATCCAAAATGCCCCCCCGAGAGACTCGGGTTTGTTAATAATTTTGATTTGTTAATAATTTTTCCTGGACTATAACAAAAACCGCAAATCATAAATTTCCCATAATAATGATAATTTGAACTTCGAACGCGTATACAATATTATTAGTTTTTTTCTTATGAAAATTTGTCAACTTGTGTCACGTCCTCACACTGACCACAGACAACTAATAGCAGTAGACGTAAACTCGCATTAAGCCATGTACACACGGCCGTCGACTCATTAATCAGGGGCGCGTCACTTCAGTGGCCTGTGGTGACATAATAACATGTTCACGACTCCGCTGATAAACAGTTTTTATCACGTGACTATCAATCAAGCGGTGACACGAGCTTCCGCGTGGGAATTACTTTCTATATTCCCAATTTCCATCTGGAAGTTCTTGGAAGAGTTCTATTGCAAGAAACTTCCAGACGGAAATAAAATATAAATGTATAGATCTTCAAAATACTACTTACTAGAACAGGGAATTACATATAGATAATTGAATACCTACTCGCTCAACTATACTTGTTAATATTATAAAGCTGAAGAGTTTGTTTGTTTGAACGCACTGATTTCAGAAACTGCTGGTTCGAATTGAAAAATTCTTTTGTTTTGAATAGTCCATTTATCGAGGAAGGCTATAGGCTATACAACGATAAATAGTATTATATAGTCCAGTACCGCGCACCCCATGCGCACGCCGCCGCCATATGGGCCGCAGCGATGCGTGGCCGAGTTCAGCTAGTATTATATAATATAAATATTCACATACCCATATATAATATACATGATATATCTACTTAGGTACCTACCTACAATCTGATTCGAATACCAATATATCAACTTAAAGACAAGCAAATAAAACATGTCAATTTTAAAACAGTTCAACCGCTCCTTAAAAAGAGATATCTTATACAGTACTCGATGAGTAACCAACGATATTTTACGGTTTTTTTTCGAGAGCCAAAAACCGAATAAATCGTTAAAAATTTTCAATCGAAAAACAAACAAAACAGTGGCAACACTCGGGCGTACCTTTGAAAATCGAGTGTATTAAATGCATAGGTTGTAATTTGTGTAATAAACACAAGAATTGTCCCTGTATGTAATTAATAGTGATTGATGATACATTTCAAATTAAAAATGCTAATTTGAGCCGCACGCGGCGAATGGTCTTTTGAGTAATAAGGTGATTTGTAATGTGTAACCACGTACCGACGACATTCTACCATACAAATGACCGTTTCAAGTTAATTTATTCGAAAATTATTAACCCTATCTATATTATTAAACATTTATATAAAACGTACTTTGCCTTGTAACGCAGATGTACGGCTAACTTTATAATTGCGTTCTGTCAACACGGAATTTTGACGTGTATAATGAATGAAAAATAAAATAACGTTTCGCTCTTTCTGATTAATTGTTTAAAATTGAGTTCAATCGTGTTGATTAGATTGATTATAATCTCAATATTTACGCGACAATTCGTCTGAAGCGTACCTAACATGTGCAGTTAAGGGGGAGACAAACGCTAAATACTAAAAATATCCATTGTTTAATGAAAATGTTACAAGAAATAGACAATTGCTTTGAAAAAAAAAATATATTATACTTAAACATGTGAAGAACCAATTGTATTAATTAGAATTTTCGTTAAAGTAATAGAAACTCCACAAAAAAAGTTAGAACACAAGAAGAATTTAACCTTTATTGAAAATTCTCTGGAAAACGGCTTATTGCACGCCTATTAATAATTAATAAGTTGATATCAGATTAAAAAATTGTATTGATAAAAAAAAAATTTTTTGTGTAATGTTCTAATGGTAAAAACAAAAAAACACCATTTCTAGGCCCGTTGAATTGTCTCCGCCGCCAGCGAGTTCTATAGTAAATGTCATTTGCCTCAGTGAATCCCTTAAGAAAACTGCACACGTTAGGGCATTAATCTCTTTGGAGTTAGACCTATCTAACGATTGAAGAAAACATGATAAGAAAATCTGTGAGTCCTTGAAGACTACCGATCTCTAAAGAAGTCTAACAGACTTAATATAAGTCTCTTCTAGCTAGATATTAAACTTTTAATATGAAAAAGAAATGATTTCTTTTTCATTTGTCTTAGTTAGAGTTAAATACTAACTAATATACGCCTGGTGTTCGCCCATAATCATTTCAAAAATGGCGATTTAAGTAACAGCAGGGAAGGGACACTGCGTTTCGCAGTCATTTGGGCAGCCCGTCTGGCGGCAGTAAGGGGGTGACCCTTACAGAAGACCACTGTGAAGTAACACGTGTGTACGTGTGCTGTTTTGTTCCGGCGAGTAAGGGATATCAGTAAGGGATATTTCCCTTCATAATACCTTAATCCTACTACAGAAAACATAATAGTACATGGAATCCTACTAAAGTTGGCAGCTTACTTGCAGCTTACTTGCAGCACTTGTGGTGTTATTTGTGTTGTGGGCGACGGTAGCCACCTACCATCAAGTGGACCGTCAGTCTGTCTGGCGAAAAAATCTGTTTCCAATTTTGAATTGGCGAAAAAAATCCAAGAAAAAACTCGTCTATAGCTACTAAATAATTAGAAAAAATAGTTTCACAAACAAAGGAGAAAAAGGCTTTAGTCTATCTTTAAAAAAAATTTAGTCTATCTTTTTATATTAAGTACATTATTAAGTTATTAAACTAGTCTTATTTAAATATTTAAAATTATTAAATTTTGTCAATAACAAGAGACCTCAATAATGTATTAAAAAAATGTCAGTAAATATTGAGTGTAGGGTTGCCAACTTTTTATACAAGAAATAAAGGTGCTCCTTCACCGCTAGCATTCGCCTGTGATGTATGTAACACTTCGTATTCGATTTTGAGCATTACGTTACATTACTGCCTCCCTGACTGACGAGCATTCGCCTTTTGTAACATTTCAGATTCGATATTAAGCATTTAGTTTAGTTGATTCCACAATGTCAGACGAAGCGGTCGTTATGCTGAGCGGGGCAATATTAATTAGACATTGTTATTTACGTAAAAAAAAAAAAAAACTATACAAGATGCGCACTATAACGTTCGGCTCTCCTCCTCACTGGTGTAATGCTCGAATCAGTAACGTTACATTACAGGTGAATGCTCCCGGTGAAGAAACACCTTTAGGCTAGAGAAGGAAAATGATCTATACATCAATTATTTTTTTCAAAAAAAAAAAACACACAATTTGTACATTTTGGTACTTACCTATGTTACCAAGGTCAAAAAAATAGGCTTTACAATTTTTGTCTGTTTTTCTGTGCGTTTGTGCACGCTAATCTCAGAAACGGCTTAATCGATTTGAATTCGGTTTTCAATGATGTATTGTAGCAAGTAATAGTTAGTGTATGTTTCATTTCAATCACTTGTTAAATTTTGCTCTTTACGATTCAAGCTATGCTTAGTGTAAAGGTCACCGAATAACTGTATCTGTAAACTAACTGTAAACTTTATAATAAAATCGATTTACAAACAAAAAAAGTTACGCGCTATACCGAATACCACGCGTACGAAGTTGCGGGCTCAACTAGTCTGAAATAAATTTGAAATTGAATAAAATTTAATTGATTTTTTTTTATCTATGACTGTGCTATGTATACCAGTGTCAATGAAATTAGCATTTTGGATACTCTATTTCTATTGAACAGTAAACAGTATTGCAGGGCGAAATAAAGTATAATTGTACCTACAGTTGGCAACCCTAACTAACTGCGTGTCAATAATTCGCTCATTAAAAAATCAGAGCCACAAATAACGATGCGGCATCAAACGTTCTTTTTTCGAAATATAAATTTACAACCGTAGTTTGTCGCATAACTACACGCGCTGTCAAAATAAAATATGAGCCAATAAGGGCTCGTCGCGCGTCGCCCGACGACAGCCCGTCACGCGGTGAAAATTACGATATATGAACTTATTAAAATATCTTCATTTTTTTCTTCTCGTTTCGCGGTCGGGTGACACTGCGTTAAGGTGGAGTGACGTCGGGAACAAGCTTGTTTGTTATTTTTAAACGTTTCCCTTCCTGCATTCTTATACGGTTTCGTGGTTATGACACGGAATCTGTGTGCAGATGATGAATGGGCCATTTTAAATACTTTACTTATAAATGTGTCTTTACCCCTGTTCCTTTTGGGCGTCAGACGGGCTGTCTCTCTAGATCTAGGATCTAGATGATGGTATTTGGCTAACATTGCTACTATGAATGTGCTTGATCCTGTAAGAATTAACTTATAACTAAGAGCTCGGTGTTTTAGAGTCTGTGTCTACTCTACAATATGAAAAAACTCTCGGTTCAAGAAACTGTTCTACTTAAGCATAAGCGTCATATTGACCTATTGACCATAATTCGGCGTATGCGAGATTATGACGAATTGATCAACTCCAATATTGACATCTTCCACGATTCTGATATTTTTAAGAGGAAGTGTGTGCGGTGAACAGTACTTTCGTGATGAAATTCAATCCCCCAAAAAGCATAAAATTACTACCAGAAGCATCACTTCCAAAAAACTTAACGTACTTAAATTTAATAATGAATATGGTAAAAGAACTTCACAATACTAATTAATAAACTGCCTATAGAAATAAAAAATAAAATCATACGAAAAAATATTAAAAAGGCACTAAAAACACATTTTTTTAATAATTTAAGCTCAAGACAATATTAATTTTAAAAAGGTAATTTAATAATTAATCTCATTTTATTAAAATTAAAAAATAAGATATACAATTAAAAATTGGAGCAAATTGTATGCAATCTATTAATTATTTATATTTATATGACTACTACAATTTATGTTTATATAACTTAGTATGTATGATAACCCATTGTCTAGACAACACTTTCAAGGGTTTAAGACATTACTCACCATCTTATTATAATGTAACCGTTTGTATACAAATAAATAAATAAATAAATAAATCTGTTGGACTAAGATTTTGCGAGTGTAAAACATTTTTGTACCTGTGGTACCTACAGTTTTTGTCGCTGGTGTATCTGTCTAAATAAATAAATAATATTTGTTTCAGAATTGTAGCAGGGATATTTCACACTTTAAAAAAATATGTGAACATAAAAAACGCATTATCTATCTATGTATGTAGAAGTATATAAGTTTTAGTCGCGTACAGGGGCACACCGAAATTAACGGGAATTGAGTACCTACTTTAGACTGAGTTAGAATAAAACCTTTTTGTTACATGCATACTGGCCACTTAGAATCACGAAGGTATTTTGCACAATTTAAAAAAAATTATAGCGTTTTAAAATTGACAAGCTTACGCGTAAAAATTTCCGAAAATTGGACCAGGAAAACGTTGAGTTGATGACCCATCCTCCGTTGATCTGAGTCCAAATGATTTTTTTATGTTTTTATGATTTTTTATGTTTCATGAATTAAAAATTTATTGCCTGGTCAGAGGTTTGAAGACCCAGAAGCCTCCGTGGAAGCCTACAAATCGACGATTTTGGCAACGTCTACTTCAGACTGGAATTACTACTTCAATGACTTATTGGAAGGGGTAACATTTTGAAAAACAATAAAACATAATTCATGTAAAACCTGCAATTATATTTTTTTATTCCCAACTAATTTCGGTCTATTCCCAATATGTCCCACAGGAAATGTCCAATTTGGGACATTTCGGAATTACAAAAATAAATGATCGGTGTGCCAATCGTACTTGGGTGATGTATGAAAGATAGAAGGAAACTATAAAGTAGGAAGAAGAAGGTTGTCATGGCTATGTGACATCAGAGGGTGCACCGGTATTAAAACCGTGGAACAATTGTTTCGACTCGCGAAGGACAAGAAGAAATTTAAGAAATTAACTGGCGACTTTCAGTAATGGAGAGGCACATGAAGAAGAAGATACATTTTATAGCTCTTTGAAGCTATACGAGTACATATAAGATCTGCCTTGATATATTATGTTAAAACTATATTATCAACTCAATAATAATAATTCAGCTGTTTATTCATTTTCTACTTATACACTTTTAATATCATAAAGAGAAAAGATTTGTATGTATGTATGGACTCGTATGTATCTATGTTTCTAATGAATAAACACAAAAATTACTGGACTTATTTTAAAAATTCTTTCACCTATAGAAAGCTACATTATATTTTATAAAGAGACGCCGACGAAGTTGCGTGCGTGCGTAATAAGCACAGATGCACACAGATCGACACAGACTGTAGGTATATAACTATTTATCCACAGATCTTCCACAGAGTGTTAAAGAGATAATAATTGTCTCATGTGGTTATAAAAATAATATTGCTAAAATCATAAAAATCTATTCTATTCATCAAAGATGCCGATATACGCGGCGTCATCAAACACGAAACGTTCACACGGACCGGTGTTAACTAGTTAATGCCGGAATGTTGGGGACAAAAAGTCATTTTACAGTTATTCAAGCACACATGGTGGCTTGGCTTAGCAAACATTTGACACGCGCGATCTACCGGCCCTGACGGATGCCCACAAAAAGTTGTTTATGATCCCACTTAACATTTTCGACGTTGTTATTTTCTTTTCTAAAACAAATATTTTTGTTAAACAACAACATGTTTAACTATTATCGAATACCGTAGGAAAGAATAAATTTTGTTATGTTTTTTTCACTATTTTAAAATTCCATGGATTTTTTTATGAATAACCAATTGGGATGTTTTTTACGTAAATGAACTTATATCGAACTTTTTCCAGAGAGAAATTTAAGGGGGCGTACAAAGCAAAAAAAAATTCTAATTTCACCCACCCACGTGGCCCCATAATTGAATGGACACGATACCAACACAACAGAGTCCCTTTTATTAGCCATTAGCCATATATTTACGCAAACTTGTTAAAATAATATGAAACAATTTATAAAAACAGTCTATACACAACACAATTATAATAATCTACTCACAAACAAAATTACGTCTAAATATTCTTGCGCATAGAAACATAGTCTTTCCGTCTCAGTGGAGCAATTGTGACTGATCATGTGAAACAATGCACATTGAAGTGTGCATGAGATGAGACGGAAGATAGCGCATTTCGCGGAATAAAAATGTTATAAGTGTCAAAAGTATTAAATATTAACTACTCGCAAACTATAATGTGAAATGTAAAATGAATTGAAGTGAGATTACTGATAATTTTTTAGGTTTGTAATATATGTTATTTTGAAAATAAAGCGAAAAAGAAAAAATAAGCGAATTCTAAAAAAGATGGATTTTGGAAAAAGTAGAGAGAACGTTTTGAGATTTTGAAGATAAAGATGTAATAGTTGATTTTGAAATATGTATATTGAATGTAAAAAATTATAATGTGAAATAATAATTAATATACGGTGATGTAAACAATATCTCTTTCATTTTTATTAAAGAAGATTCGGGTACGTCCCAGAGGGCTAGATCTGACCCTGGTGCCGAAAAGTGTCTAAACTGTTCAGGAACCCATACAACGTATGTTGTAGGTATTTACGTTGCAGAAAATTTGTAACTTTGTTCAAACCACTTGATTGCGACGATTGCTCAGAGAACAGTGTTGAAATAAAAGCGGGCCCGGTCACTACGTTTACAAACACTCCGCTAGACGAAGACGGCAGTAAAAACGTTTTGTTTTTTCGTTCGGAAACAGAGTACGACAAAAAGTGAAACAAAGAGGAAGGAAGGCAAAAAGCATGACGGACAGACGGATGGATTTTTTAACAGACATCTGTTGCTGAGGCGGTGTGGTGAATTGCGCTATGCCCGTGCGTGCATGTGTTCCGATTCTTCGGCTCTTTCGTTGGAAAACACAAGTCATTCGACAGCTTCACGAGCTCAATTTCTCACTCTGAATAAAGCTTGAATTTTAATAGAGTCTACAACTAGTTTATTATTCCAAAGACAAGTGGTTGAAATTAAAATTGGCTCTATGTTTTTCCTTTTTTATTTTAAGATCGGCAGACAGGCTG
This sequence comes from Bembecia ichneumoniformis, assembly GCA_910589475.2. Taxonomy (NCBI): domain Eukaryota; kingdom Metazoa; phylum Arthropoda; class Insecta; order Lepidoptera; family Sesiidae; genus Bembecia; species Bembecia ichneumoniformis. The sequence continues at coordinate 10,330,038 of OU342540.1, forward strand.
ACGGTCCAATTAATGGTAGGTGGCTACCGTCGCCTATAACACAAGTGCGCTGCCGACTACAGTAGGATTAAAGATAAGGGATTAGGAGGGGATAGGCAAATGGGCTCTGGCATCCCTTACTCACTCACCGAAACACAACAGCACACGTGCTGTTATTTCACGGTGGTCTTCTGTAAGGGGGTGGTTACCGCCGCCAGACGGGCTGCCCAAATGACTACGAAACGAAGTGTGCCCTGCCACTGATTGATTGGTTATTCATTGAAAAAACTAAATGTTACGAAAAGCTTGCTACAATACATCAGTGCAAATCGCATTCAAATCGGTTAAGTCGTTTCTGAAATTAACGTCCACAAACGTACAGACAAACACACAATGAGACTAAAATTATGAAACTTATTTTTTTGACCTCGGTAACATAGGTTCAACATGTACAAATTGTTTGTTTTTGAAAAAATATTTTTTAATGCATAGACACGGCTCGTATACGATTTTATTAAATATGTAAAGATTACTATTTTGCACAAATCATAATCTGAGATGAGTTTAGATGTGTCTTGTAACAATGTTTTTTTAAGGCTTCATTTTCGCTTCAAAAAAATCAGCGATTCTATAATCTATATCTACCTACCTATAAAACAGAGTTTGTTTTTGATTACTTAGGTATGTCTTTAATTTTTTGTTCTATGTTCAATGATTAATAATTATCAAATCGTATACATTGATCCATAAAATTTGAAACTGTACTTAGCAACGATAACTAATTACGGGTATTATTTATATATTTAATGTAAGTTTTTGTCGCCAGAAGCTGAGGTGACACGTTAGGATGTCACATTTGAATGACGTGCTTGATATTATATGTATGAATAACTATTTCCGCTACTTCGAACGCGTTGAAAAATTAAGTATTATAACGCCTGAAATATTTGTCGCTGTGGCGCCGATTTTTTATGTTTTTATATTAGGCGATCCCTCGGGAACCTAACATTTTTCCAGGATAAAAAGTATCCTATATGTTAATCCAGGTAATAAACCATCTGTGTGAAATGGGATGATGCCGGGACGCAAATTTCAACCAAATCCGTTGAGCCGTTTTTCCTACCTAACAAACATCATTAGTAGGATTTTCAAGAAATATTGAAATCCTCAATATACTTAGGTAGAGGGGCTTTTACAACGTGCGATAAATAATTCGAATTAACTCTAACCTTAGTTATTTCGAATTTGGAACGTTTAACATTTGAAATGATATTAAATTCGTTTGCAAAACGGGCTTAGAACGAAATTAATTTAAATTTGACGTCTAAAACGCGTGTTCTTTTCGAATTCAAATCTCTGTCACTGTCATAACATAGTATTCCGAGTACAGAGTCCGTTAATTAGGATATTTGTCAGGTGAGCGAGGCGTCTCTGAACGGATGCGCGCGCGATATTCAATTTGCGATCGTTTCGGGCCCACTATGACGAAGTGCCGGCCATTTGTAACGGTTGTTGTAGCGAAGGTTATGCCGTATGATGAATGGAGAATTGTTCGAATCAATTTTATGGTAGGTAATAATTGCATGTAAGGTGGTAGCGGATAAAAATATTTTTTGTTACGGTATTTTTCCCATGATGAATAGGTAACTCGAACTGTGTCAAACGTATTTTTTTCAAGATTTATATGTCTCGTTTATGCTAACCATCAAGTGAATATACGCAAAGAATGTAGTTATTGTCCTTATAATTATAAAAAAAGCTATTTGTCGATTTTAAACAAGCAATATAAAAAATACACAAAAATTTAATGGTCGTTTGTTCAAAACTGTAAATTTCCGAAAGAATGACATAGATATTGTTCCTTTTTATCCCGAAAAAAGTACTTTTCCCTAGGGGTCATCTAAAAATAAAAATAAAAAATCCAGGCCTACAATAATATTGAGGAATTAGCTTTGTCCGCGACTTCGTATGTGCTGTAGTTTGTTTTTTTGAAAATCCCATAGGAACCTAACATTGTTACAAGATAAAAAGTATCCTATATATTAATCCAGGTAATAAACTATCTGTGTGACAAATTTCATTCAAATCGGTTCAACCATTTTTGCTCTATTGAGGAACAAACATCCAGACACACAAACTTTCGCATTAGGTAGGTAAAAGATTCAACGAATGTTTCAACGCATAAAAAAGAGGGGCAGTCGCCGGCAAAAGCCAGTATTTAGTAAAATTAAACATAAAATATTAGAAAAATAGTTCATATATAGCATAGGTAACATAGCTATTCTTAAATTCTTGTGCGAGGAAGCTAAAAAATTTGCCCAGTTCCCTAAATAATAAATTTACTTCCATAGTTTAATTTGTTTACGACACAAGCCATTATACAATTTCACTTCATCCGCTACTCAGTAAAAGCAAAAAGCAACGGATTCTGGGAACAGAGCCCACGAGAATCGGCGTTCGACTTCCGAATGAGTCACGCTTTCCATAATCGATTTAAAAACTATAATGTAAAAAAAAATTCGCACAGCTTGATCTAATTCTCGATTGACACGTGTAACCTGAAAACTATCAAATAGTGGCATCTAATTTGATCAAAGAATTTTGAATAGAAAAATTCAAAATTCAATTTCAGCTGACACGGACAGCTGTCGTTCCCATGAAGCAGCGAGAACTTAACCAGGCACGGAGTACCAACTCCGTGCCATGAAGCTTGTTCAGTTATAAACAAACGTCCGCTGCATGGTAATGATGATGATCACCCCAATATTTTTACTGATTTTTACAATAGGATTGAATGGATATATATACATATTTGCCTAAAATGCGAGTGCAATTAAGCTCAAATTCTCACATTCTGACATTACTCGGAGCGTACTTTTTCAAAATATATTTTTCACTAGCAACCTGCCCCCGGCTTCGCCCGGGATGCAATTTTTATATATATGAACATTCCCCGTTTATCCCTCTTTCCATTAGTGAAAACCAAATTAAAATCGGTCTACCCGTTCACGCGTGATGCCGTGACCAAGGGAAATGGGGATTCTTTTTATATATTAGAGATAATAACATCACAACTTCTATCTTGACTATGTGTGAAAATTATTATAGCCACTTGTGCAATTAATTTTTGAATTAACCTATTAGGAGTCCTTAATCGAGTAGGTGAGGTAATTATAGATTTTAATAAAGACGATATAATTTTCTAGATTGTTGAGGACCTTAGATGTTGCAAGAAGAATCGAATCTGAATAAGACGATTTTTTGGGTTGCTGTCTAGTACACCCTTATGAATAATTCTATTTACATTTACTTTTTCAATAACAGTATCCTGTTTTGTGTACCACATATAAATAAATAAATAAATATCATTAAACGTACGTGCGTGTATATTCAATATATGTACTAGTATTTAGTTATTAGAATGTAAGCTTAGATGACCATTCATGACTTTTACCACCCACATTATTTTATTTTTCATATAATTTTCCTTAACCCAAGGTTGCCTGGAAGAAATCGCTATAAAGCGATAAGGCCGCCTTTTGTACTATTGCTTGTTCTTTTTTATTCTTTTTTATATGTTTATAGTGCAAATAAAGAGTTTAATAATATATAAACTTAAGGCAACACTAGCCCGGATTGAAGAGTCAAAAACACTTCTTACATTTGAAAATTCTGTGAGCATGCTTTCCATGGTGAAACGGTATTTCAATGCGAGGCAGCTTCTGGACATAAGTGCAGTACTCCATGCAAGACCGGACCTGTGCTATGTACAAACAAAGCACAGGTCTGGTCTTGCATGGAGTACTGCTGCCACCTTTGGGATGGGTCTGCCCGTTACCAACTGGCCACACTGGACTCGATTGAAAGGCGAGCAAAGAAGCTTATTGGCAACGACACCCTTGTGGATTCCCAACTTCAAAGCCTGCAGCGTCGCCGAAAAGTAGCTTGCCTATCGATTTTCTATTGTCTACATTATGGAGAGTGTGCATCTATTCTGTACGAATTAATCCAACCGGAACCGTTTCAGTTGCGGACCACTAGGCGTGGATGAGGGTTTCATCCCATCGTGGTCGATCTTCCTCGATCACGCACGAACTGAACGATTTCTTGTTCGGACTGCTAAGGAGTGTAACTCATTGCCAGCGTCTGTGTTCCCACAGGACTACAACCTCGGGGTCTTCAAAGCCAGGGTAAATGGGTATTTCTTAGGTGAGCGTGGTCCACCTTCGGTGAGATAGTGGTCAAGCGCTACCTTGATTTAATAAAAAAAAAAGAGTTGCGGATAGCTAGGATAATGGTGTGAATATTACGAGTATCATCTCGATGATATAAAAGTATCTGTTTCGAAAGCACATCGAATGCTTCTAGAAGAAAGTATTATATACAATAAAGAATTAAGTGTTGGGTTTGGTTAACAATGCAACATGGGTTAACAATTAAGTGATAGGAACTCACCTGTATGACTCTCATCGGTAAGCCTGTTTCTTTTGCAAGTTGCTCGCGAATGTGTCTCGTCGGTTTCGGCGTTTGAGAAAAAGCTGATTTCAATATTTCTAACTGCTTCGCTTTTATCGTCGTTCTTGGTCCCCTGCGTTTCGATCCTCCGTTACCGTCGTCTGGTGATTTGTTTTCGGCTTGAGAGTCTCTGGTTTCGGGGTCGCCGTCCAATGAACCCTGGTATCCGAAAAACGACAACTGAATGCGACAATGTGAACGAGCCCCAATGCGATACTGATTTGATGGTCGAATTTGGAACGCAATTCTTTAATTTTTTTATATTAAAAAGGGTGGCTAACGGTGTACTTGACAGTAGGTAGTTACTGTCGCCTAAGGACATAAGCAGCACTAAGGGGGATGCAGGAGAGCTGCCGACTTCGTCGATTTTTTTTTGGCTCACTTGAAAAAGTCCATATTGTAGCTACGTAGAAACAACTGTTATTGTAACTTCTTATTAAAATTTAGCCGATAATGTCTCACGATTTGTATGGAAAATCAAAGCAAGTAGCAGGAAAAGTTAGATGTGCTGTAGTTTACTAGCTGTAGTAAAGTATGTATACTTCTGTAGGTTGACAAGCAATATAAATATATTGTTAATCATTGAAATATTATACCAGTAGTTAGAAAAGATATTCAGAAAAATCAAACAAATATCTACAACATGATTTCGTTGGTAATAGCAAATGTTTTTAGCATAGTAGAATAAAAAAATATTAAGATAATAATTTAAACTTTAAATAAATTATAATAAAACATTTTTTTTAAATAGCACAAATATATTTTTTCTGTGAAAAGAACTTTATGAAATTAAAAAAAAAAGAAAATAATGCTATGGTAGGTAGCGGACAACTTGATTTTCATAACCTTTCCCCTTTTCTTCAATTTGAACATTTTTTGGAGCTCCTTTTTTCCTGACCTATCCATTAGTAAGCTACTGATTAAAACCTGTTATGATTTTTCCTAATATGCTAAAGTCTCTTTTTCTTTGTGTTTAATCGCGTTTATCTCTGGAACTAGCAGAGAGTTAAAAGTTAAGTTCAAAGTTAAAGATTAATCAGTGCAGAAAAAAATTTATCCTAAAGTAACAGGTGCCTATTACTTATAATGTACCTACCTGATCTTCTGAGTCCTCGTGTGGCTTGGTATCGCCATTATGTGACGAGAGGTCAGAATGCAGAGCGGGATGAGGCGCATGAGCTGGACTGCTACTGTTATTAGCTGTCCTCGACTCGTCTTCTTCTTCATCGTCTGACCCTGAACCCAGTAAGGAGGATTCCGCTGTAAAAGAAAAAAATGATTACATATATTAATGGAGGGTAATTATTAACAGTTAATTTACCTACATTTTATATTGCAGTATAGTTTTCTAATATATAGCTTTTTGGCCGTCTGTTTTTATTTAAAACGGCTTGTCTTTTTTTTATATATAAAAATCCTTGTTAATCATTCATTCGGTTTTGTTCGTTGTACCAATAAAGTGTTTTAAATATTGTTAAAATAGTCTTTTTCCCTCTTTCACCACTTTCAGTTTTTACAGTAATGATAAATAGATCAGTTCCAAGCCGAAGCCTCCGAAGAGATCGATGACGCACACCACTATTCAAACATATTTAATACATAAAAAACTATTTTTTTTTCCATTATACTTCACAAATGAAGAAGGTATTGTTTATCTTCAGAAATTATAATCAGATTATTAGATTTATGATTACACCAGTGAAGGTGCTATAAATAAATTGGCAATAATAAAATTTTGGATTTATTTCCCCAGTTCGGAATTATTATGGACGAATTACGTCTATTAGGCGAAATCTATACATATAATAAAATCGTAAACGAGCCGTGTCTGTACTTTTTTTTTTTTTTTTTTTCAAAATACAATTCGTACACGTTGTACTTATATTATGTAACCGAGGTCAAAAAAATTGTTTTTAAAATTTTTGTCTGTGCGTGTTCGTGCACGCTAATCTCAGAAACGGCTTAATCGATTCAAATATAGTTTTCACTAATTTATAGTAACAAGCTTCCCGTAACATTTAATGTTTGTTTCATTCCAATCGGTTTACAAACAAAAATGTTATGAACTATGCCGAATACCACGGGTACGAAGTTGCGAGCTCAGCTAGTGTATAATAAAATCATCTTTTGTCTCTTTGTGCACACTAATCTCAGAAACGGCTTAACCGATTTTCATGTGGTTTCCATTGATGTATTGCAGAAAGCTTTAGTAGGTATATTAAGTATTAGTATTTAGTATATTTCATTTCAATCTGTTTACAAATAAAAAAGTTACGGGCAATTCCGAATAGCATATAGGTATACGAAGTCACGAGCACAGCTAGTTTGAAATAAAAGTAATGATGAAAGTAGGAATTCTGCTCTCCATCATGGACTGTACTGAACTGGAAACCCTATAGTGTGTCCTAAAATTGACTTATCAAAAAGCAATCACTCGACCCCAACGACTCGAAACGTAGCGGGTTTAACTAAATAAAAATGTAATTTCGAAACACAACTCCCCCTAAAGAAACGGGAACAAAAAGAATTAGCCACAAAAACAATTACTTATGTGCTCTGTAGGGAGACGCACAGTACTAAGTGTTCGCGAACTTTTTATTCGTAATACACAATGTGTATCGTATTATTGTTAATTGTTACATCTCCTATTAGCAAGCTATAATTAAAAATATAGACTAATTTTTGACTTTTTATTGAGCCCAAACACGCTATAACTGCTATAAGTACTGAGGAATTGGCTGTCACGCGGACTACTTGATGCTGCAGCATCAGACCAAGGTTACCATGTCCACGTCAACTAGTAACTGCTGCATCACCTACGTCAACTAGGAAAAGGGTTGATGATCTTCAAACGCTTGAACAGATCTTCATAAATTATAGCTAGGAACCATCTCGGTCACGTCAGCTTTAAAAATAAAAAAAAAGATCAAAATTGGCCCATTCATTTGGAAGCTACGACTTCACAGACAAATACACAGATACATCTATACACAGAGAGACAAACATCAAACTTATAACACCCTGTTTTTGCGTCGAGGGTTACCTCTAAATGATAAGTACGTATTTATAATAAAAATCATATAATTTGGTTCCAATATCATATTGCGGGCTAACGAATAGGTATTAATGATGTTTTAAGACATAGTATAAGAACATTATAATATGCCATATATAGTAGAACATATACCTAACAGTAGGGCACACTGCGTTTCTCAGTAATTTGGGAAACAAGTCCGTATCTCCTTAGAAAAGACCACCGTGAAATATCATAATGGAAGTATCATAAGTAAAGGTTTCCCTATGCCCTCCTAATTCCTTCTTCCTTAGGTCAAAAGCGCAATTGCAGCACCTATGACATTGCTTATAATAGGCGACCTTAGCCACCCACCAAAAAGTAGACCTTCAGCCTGGCTGCCGACCTTTACAAAGAAAATTTGTTGCGAAAGATATTCCAAAAAATCATGCCTCGTCAAAATTTATAGTCGAATAGTACCTACACTATTTCAATCAGCCTTGAGTATAAGTAACTAGCGAATCTTCGCACGGATGCAATTTTTTTTGGAATTTATATACACAAACCTTCCTCGTTTAATCGCTCTTTCCATTAGTAAAAACCGTATCGAAATCAATTGGACGGTTTAGATGAAGTTAGCAAAAAAACAGACAGAGGCGTACAACGACTTTATTTTATAAAATACTAGCGACCCGCCCCCGGCTTCGCCCGGTGTGCAATTTTTATACATATGAACATTCCCCGTTTATCCCTCTTTCCATTAGTGAAAACCGAATTAAAATAGGTCTACCCGTTCACGCGTGATGCCGTTACCAAGGGAAATGGGGATTCATTTTTATATATAGAGAAGATGTAGATACATCTTCTCTATATATATAAATAAATTTTGTTGTATAAACATTTATAAATATCATACCACCTAAACTTTGAAATTTAATTTCAACCATATGGAATGTAACAAGTAGTAGGGGATCGTAAGAACCGTTTACCCTTCGCAAACACTTGGGCAGCATTTATAAAATATTTGCAGCGGAAACTCGCAGCGAAAGATCAGGGACAACACTTGAATATTTTTTTATTCATTATTTTTTTAAACAATTGTTTCTACAATAAATGTTACGGGAACCAAAGAAGATTTAAAGTAAGCCAAAATTGTAAGCTCGGTTTGTAAATCGAGTAGAATGTGGGCTTGTATACATTTTTTCAAAAAAAAAAAAATTACATACGTGGGGAGCCGGGTCGGGTCCCTAATATCTTATAAAAGTTAAGAAATCTTTTAAATTCAAGTTTATTGTTACGTGCGGGGTAAGTCAAACTGCCGTGTAAAGACGAAATTTGTAAGTCATCTTGGTTCCTTGCTTAATCACTAAACTTGTCCGATTAAACTTGCCAAAATGCGTCAATGATTCTCTTAATAAGTCGCCGGTTCACTGTCGCAGGTAACTTCGCAAAAAAGGTTCGAAGATTCGCTTTCGAATCGCTGTTATCGCACAAACTGACACTTGGCCCGCCGCCCCTTATTTATACTTGACGCCAAACGCCTCGATGTATTTCGAATTTACTAGAAAATCTAAATCGTAATAATCGTTTAGAGAACATTGAAATTCGGGAATGCTATTACTGTTGAAATATAAACTCTATGTTGTAAACACAAGGACCAATTTCCTTTGACACTAAACGGAAAGGCGCGTGGCTACCATCGACAGGGTGGGACGTTCGAGACTTTCGGTCTGCGCGAACGCTTTTTCCAGAACGTTCCATAATTAGTCTTAACATTATGTTTGTGGAACAACTACATCGCATTTGTCCTGTAATTTAGGTTGTTGACATAAATAAATAAATTATATGTGCCAAGCGACATATCAAGTGTTTCATCATCTCAGCCACAGTACGTTCACTGTAGAAAATAGATATACCTTTTTTTTTTTTTTTTTTGTCGAGGAGAAATCCATTTACGGATGCCCTACCACTGGCTAGGCGATAGGGGTATGTGGGACTCACCCAGTCCTGAAGGGACTGGTCCTACCCACTAAAACTCCCCGGTGACCCCTTGAAGCCCTTTTGTGAGTTGGACCGGGTTCTGGCGGACCAACTACTCCGATCCAACTCTGGGCAGCTTAGCCCGAAGACCAAGCTAATGTCAAGAAAGGGGGGATTGCCCGGGGCACCGAGACAATCCCCGGACGAGGGGACCTTCGAACACGCGCACAGCGGCCAGGCCATGCGCGCAGGTCCTGGGCAGTTGAAGGGAGAGCGTCACACACCCGTCTCCGCCTGCCCACTCGTCTGCGTTAGGAGCGGGTGGAGTTCCTCCTCCCGCTCCCTCTATGCTGAAATTATTGGCCTTGGGCCAATTCCATGGGCTCCACCCGTGCTGCCGGGGAAGCCCGTTTACGTTCTGCTGGAGCGGCCACGATGAGCCGACCTCTTACCGTTGGGGGGTTACAACTTAACCCCCCCATTCTATGGGTTGCTGGGAGGCTTGCGTCGGTGCAAATGGCACATTTGAAAGTCGCCTGACATCCACTAGCTTTATGCCCATCCACTCCGCAGCGGTGACACAGTCCGCTGCGGTCCTTAGTGGATGGGCATCGGACCGCTGGGTGCCCGAGCCCCATACACTTTAAGCAGCGCATGGGGCGCTGTTCCATTATCTGGATGGAGGCGAGGCTCCATCCTACTGCTAATTGTCCAGCGTTCGCCAGCTTCCTTGCAGCCTCCACCGGACAGGAGGCGAATGCCGAGTTTACTCCTTTGAGCCCAACGTGCACTTTGCCGACTTTTATCTGCTCGGGTTTGCAGCCCGAGCTTGCCACTAGCGCAGCTTTAATCTCATCAGCCGACACCGTGTCATCGAGTCCATTGACTCGGATGTCGGCTGATCTTACCGGCCGAGTGACCTTAGCCAGCTCCCCTATTGCCTTTTGGACTTCCTCCGCTAGCTTATCCGCTTGTGCGGCAGTGGTCTCCTTTGGGAGTTCCATGATGCGGGCTCCCGTGAAACTTGTTCGAAACCTTGGAGGGCCTATGCCGATAGTGTCTAAAGACACTAAGGCTTTCGCCTTGGTTATCGCCTCTCCATAGGTAGCACCTTCGGCGACCGCCTCCGGTTTCAGAGCTACCACCACCGCCAGCGACTTGGGCTCCTTTGGAAGCCTGATCTTCTTATATTTTGGGACGGCTGGGTTTCCGGACAGTTTTTTCTTGCCCCGCACCACCTCAGTCCACTCTATGTCAGCCCCGGAGGGGCCATCCGCGGTTTCTCTCGGAGCCTCCTTGGGTTTGCTAACCACCTTCTTTGACACTTTGGTCACTCTTGCTGCCTTAGGCAGGTTAGCCGGAGGAGCAAGTGTTGTATGCATCTTGTTTTCCTTTATTTTAGCCGATTCCTGCGGATTGCCGCTGTCCGCCACCAGCGGATTTGTAGGCCGTTGCTCCAGGAGAGATTTTAGCTCCGACTCCAGTTTAGCTACTCGGGAGTCCATCATGACGCCTAAATGAGTCACAAGCTCCTCTTGCAGTGAACCGAAGGTCTCCAAGAATTCCGCTCTAGACAGGACTTGAGTTTCCGCCATTGTCAACGGCGGCTCCTTGTTCTGCATGGGATCTTCCGAGGACACCTGTGGGCAGGGCCTTTCGGTTAACTCGTGTTTCATTGCCTTCATTTTCCCCTTGAGTTTCTCGATTTTTCCGCGAAGATACCCATTTTCTTCCCGGAGTCTTTCCACCTCCTCTGACAAGTCTTTTTCACTGTGCTCGGAATCTGCAGACTCGTAGTCGAGATTGCCGAGACTAGCCAGCGCGAGCGCTCTATCGCAGCGTGCCACCATTGCCTGGGAGTAGTCCGACAAGTACGCGTCAGACTCGTAGCCGCCGCCCTCCCTAGGCTCGCGTTTCGCGCGAGAGGTGCCTGCATCGTGGCCGAAAGCTTTGCCTCTGCCACTTTTAGCTTTGGTCACCTTTAGTGGGACCAACTCCTCCTCCATTTCCGCAACTGCCTGTGTTCGGTTCGACCGTTTCTTAGCAGATCTAGTCTCCATAGTGCACTTGTTACTCGAGAAAATAGATATACCTAGATCTCGTCATTCCTGAATAGATCTCGCAGAGTAACCCTCTCCCTATAGTTCGTTGTGCAACTTTGGGCTTTCTACGAGGTCCATAGTTAGAGATTATACGTTTCAAATGTCATCACTTGCCGTAAACTTTTCTTTCAAGGCACTAATGAAATTTGGACAAGAATAAGCTCTAAGCTTCCTGAAACCCATCCGAGCTTGATTGACGATTGATTTACTCAAGTTATCTCTTTTGACTTACATCTGCGACAGCCGTAGACTTCTTTATCAATAATTAGTTGGCCGAAAAACAGACCTTTCTAAATGGCCGGTTTAATAAATAATGTTAAGTTCGCGCATTACCTACACAATTTCGTGTCCGTAGCTCAACATCTGACAAAATAAATTACCTATCGTCTTATTTAGCCTTCAACATGATTAATATTTATAGCGGACCTTATTTCGACACACACGGGTACCTACATCCACTTTGGTCTTGTGTAGACAAGCTCATCTTCATTCATGACAGATGTTGTTATGTGCGCACGCCCTTACTGCCGCGGGCGGCAACCGACGATGTTGTCTTGGCGGGGATTAAAAATTATTTTAAAAAATGTACTCCATTACGCACCCATGTTAATGATAATGTAAATTAGACTGCAGTTGTATTTTATCGTATCTTTAGGTGAATTGATATTCTAAAAAGAAGAAACGCATATTTTTGGATACAGGAACTGACTATTGACAACACTAAAATTTTTCAATAGCAACTAAAAAAACGGGACAAGTGCGAGTTGAATTCGCGTGAAGAGGGTTCCGTACGATGTTACCTACCTATCGGCACAATATTGAGTGATTTACCATGTTATTTTAATATCATGGACTTCTTATAGGTTTTCCTATAATCTATAAGTAGAAAACAAATTTCTGTATTTTTTCAAAATTTTAGGTTCAGTAGTTTCGGAGATAGGGGGGGGGGGAATGGTCGGACACACGAGTGATACTATAAAGGTTCCGTTTTTTTATTCGGACGTACGGAACCCTAAAAAGTAGAAAATTGCTTCACAAACAAATAAGTTGCTGAATCGTTTTGTTTTTACCTATTTAGTTACGAGTGAGGACCAGGGGGCCTAGCCAAGATACACGATGCAAACGCTTCCTTTGCGTACTTACGAAACGAAAGAAATAAAGCCCGGTGATTGGTTGTTGTGACAGTTGTAACTTCAACAACCAATCACCGGGCTTCATTTCTTTCGTTTCGTAAGTACGCAAAGGAAGCGTTTGCATTTTGTTCGCTATTATGATTAGTGGGGAAAATAAGAAGTTTTTATACTCTTTTGTTGATAATAGTAATGGTCATCAATAGCTACAAATAAAAACTTTATTTGGTGGAATAGAAAAATATCACGCCTTAATTACTCAAGCGATCATCATTAAATTTTGCATAGGTATACGTTTTCAGGTATACAGAAAAAAAGGGGTTATCTTTCATCTAGAGAAAAAAAAGTGCTGCTACTGAGAACTTTTCTTTTTCTAGGTTTAGTCGATAGACAGGCTGACGGTCCACTTGATGGTAGGTGGCTACCGTCACCTATAACACAAGCAACGCCATAGGTGCTGCAAGTGCGCTGCCTACAGAAGGAATAAAGTATGGGGTTACGAAGGTTTAGGGAAATGGGCTCTAGCATCCCTTACTCGCTCACCGAAACACAACAGCACACGTGCTGTTATTTGAACCGGGTCTTTTGTAAAGGGGTGGTTAGTGCCGCTAGACGGACCTGCACAAAATGACTGCGAAACGCAATGTGCCCTGCCACTACATTCCATATCCAGACCAGAGCCAACTTTAAAAAGTTAATTCCCAAAGTTGACTCTGCCGGGAATCGAAACCCTAGAACAGAGCGTTAAGGCAAGCACCCTAACCCCTCATCCAATAAGCTAATAAAAACAAAAATATCAACGTTAGACAAAAATGCAATAAGAAAAGAATAAAATGTTTTAACACCTAAGGAAAGGGGCGGGGACAAAGACACAGGCATTATTTAGTAATAAAATAATTAAAAGAAAAATATCACTTAAGTATAAATTATATAAATGGAATAAAAATTAGAGTAAGTATACCTAATGCATATTAAATTCGCCATAAGTTGTGGCAGAGCAGAGCTTTTCGCAGTCTATAAAAAAAAAAGAAACAAAAAAAAAACCTCCTTCTTACGGAATATCATCTATACTCGTATCTATACATATTATAATAAAATCGTAAACGTGTCGAATCTTAACATTAAAGATTAAAAAAAAAAACTATTTCTACACTTGTACTTATGTTACCGAGGTCACAAAAATAGTTTTTAGAGTTTTTGTCTGTTTTCGATTTTGTCTTTTTTTCTGTGCGCTTGTGCACGCTAATCTCAGAAACGGTTAAACCGATTTGATTACGGTTTTCACTGATGTATTGTAGCAAGTTTCCCGTAACATTTAGTGTTTGTTTCATTCCAATCGGTTTACATGCCTTTTCATCGCATCAAAATATCACACAAAATCTTCTAACAGTTGTGAACTAAAATTTACTAACACCTGTGCTTTAAACAGAGACAGAAAGTGTTCATGTTAATGTTCGTACAAATATGTCTCCATTGCTACGAACACATCGCATCACCCTCCACCTGACTCTATGAGCCAAGAGTGTTATGTAGAACTTCCGATGCGGCAAATTACTTTCTTAATATTAACTAAACAGGCCGCAATGAGATTGCGATAAAGAGGCAAACTTGACTTATATTAATCTTATACAAGTTTTTTCGTCGCTGACTTGCGTTCGGCGAAACGCAAGTCATTCTATGGGAAACCGACTTGAAATAGGGGGAGAGTTCGCGTTCGAGGAGGCGGTGAGGTGTAGCCGCTATTGTGTTGGTAATACTTTGGAAGGCAGATTGTTTTATGTTATACTTTTAAGTTAAACTTTTTTTTGTGTTAATTAAAACGTGAAGGACGGTGGTATCAACTACGCATCTGCTTGTGAATCCAAAATTAGGAACAGAATTGTATATAATGCTTTTGAAATGTTTGTTTCTGAGGTATGGTGTACGAACATATTGTGTTGTCTTAGTTGAAACTTCGTGTGATCGCTTTACGTTAGGTAGTCGATGTAATATTAAGTGGGTTTTTTTTTTTATATTAAGATCGGCAGACAAGCTGACGGTCCCGTCATGCCAGAGCCCATTTTCCTATCCAATCCCTTATCCTTAATCCTGTTATAGTCGGCAGCGCACTTACAGCACCTGTGGCGATGCTTGTGTTATAGGCGACGGTAGCCACCTACCATCAAGTGGACCGTCAGCCTGTCTGCATATTTTCATAAAATAAAAAACCTACCCTTCCTCATTTGTCGCTCTTATTATATCAAATCCATTAGGTAGCTTCAACAGAAGCCGGACTGCGACTTTATTTTATAATAAAGAATACATATAGATTTATACTTCATGAATTTCCTTATTTATAAAAAAATAAAGAATTAAATGTATTTATATTTTGTGCTAGCACAACTTCGTACGCATGGTATTCGGTATAGCGCGTAAGTTTTTTGTTTGAAACCGATTGGAATGAAATAAACACTAAATGTTACGGGAAGCTTGCTACAATCAATCCATCTACCATCAAGTGGACTGTCAGCCTGTCTGCCGATCTTAACATAAAAAAAATACAATACATAAGTGAAAACCGCATTCAAATCGGCTAACCCTTTTCTGAGATTAGCGTGCACAAACGCATAGACAAATAGACAAAAATTCTAAAAACTATTTATTCGACCTCGGTAACATAAGTATACGTATTTTTTTAAAGTCACGGCACGTTTACGATTTTGATTTATAAGATTCTCAAATATTTATAATACATTCTAGCTTTATTGCCTACACTATTGATAAGAATGGTTTGGGAATAACGCCTAGGTACCTATCAATATCAGAAACGGAACCCTATTATATTTTCTTTGATGAAACTCCTCAATAATTGTCGAAAACCGTTAACGCCACGTTTTTCCATCTCCCCCACAAACTCTTGAGCAAGTGATCGCTGTTTGTACAAACACTTGGGGTTAAAACGTCCGGACATCGAGAGCCCTTCACCGCCAATGTTCCACAAACTAAACTCAAACACTACACTATACTTTACTTGCCTTTGTTGTGGTTGGTTACACGTCAAATTATGAAAAAAATTTAGACATAAAATTTATATTGGAATAGGTATATTTTAATTCGCATTTAATTAAAATTAAAGTTGTGGTTAAAAATCAACTAAAATTAATTAATTCTGGGATGACGGTGTGTAAATAACCACCATTATAATGTGTGTGCGGGAGCGGTTTTATGGGTATCCTGTGGCTACTGGCTGGCGCTTCACACAAAGTTAACAGCGATCGAGTAACAGTCGACGGAGTTCAGCTCAGCTCGGCGCCAGTCACCAACACAAATTATTGTCCACAATGAAAACACTTCTTTTAAAATTATAGTATAAGCGAAGCGAGTCGCGTCCGCAATGGACGGCGACAAGCGAACAACTGCTGCCCTCTCTCGCGCGAAACTGCGAGAAGGCCAGCACATCACACACTCCCAACCAAATTCAATTTAACAGTGGCACAAATTGGGCAGATCATCTGGCGGCAGTATAACCATGTATCAACTTACAGACGACTACCATGAAATAACTGCATGTGTGTTGTTGTGTTTCGGTGAATGAATAAAGAATGCCAGAATGAACACTTTCTGTCGCCAAGGGGGAGGATTGAGGATGCCTAAGGGAAGGGGTATCCTCAATCCTAGTAGAATCAGCAACACACTTGCAGCACTTACGTTGCTGATGTTAAATACGACACTGATGCTACCTATCATCAAATGGACCGTCAGCCTGGCTGACTACTTTTACATAAAAATACCCAGAACACATTTATTTATATAGAAAGATCTGTAGACGCCTGTTTGGACAGTCCCTTGGAAAGCAAAGTCATAGGTCTAGTGCATAGCTGCTCTTGATAGGATAAAGGATAATGGATAGGGGAACGGGCTCTGATATCCATTACTCACCGAATCACAACAACTCACGAGAATTTATTTGAAGGTGATATCTTTAAAGGGGGTAGTTACTGCCAAATTTGTGACCATAAAACGCAGTGTACTCTGCTATTACCTATACCTACTTGCTATACGTATAATTTAAACTGAAGAGTAAATGACAATCCTAAATTAATATTATAAATATTTTTGTTGTTGATGTTTGTTACTTTTTCATGCCATAACTTCTCAACAGTACGCCATGAAATTTTGCGTACTCGTTATCATGAATACAGGAAAGGAGATAAGGTACCTTTAATCCAGAAAAACATAACTGTGTCCGAGGGATCATCTAAAAACCAAAATTAAAACATTCATCACCTGGCAAAAATATACGAACAATAAAATATTTTAACACCTAAGATAAAGGAGCGTGGACGAAGTCACGAGCAAAAGCTAGTAATTTAATAAAGTGAGAGACAGATTAAAATACTGTTTTGGTGAAAATAAATTATTGGACACAAATTGACTCAAAGAATCATTAATAACCAATTAATAATTAATTACTAAGTGTCTTTGTGAGTTTTTCTTTGTGTTTTTTTTTTACCTTTGCATTTGCCTGGGTGTCCCTACTGGGTTTAGTCTATGGATATAACCTTGAAAAATAGCCATTTTTGAAGGACAGGCGAACTCGGCTCCTGTAATTATAGCAATCAATGAACAACTCACGCATCATAGGCGAGGACAACATCATTTATACAATGCTGTCGGGCAAGTAGGTACACGCCCCAACTGTAAAATCAATTTTAAAGCCGCCCCCCAAATAAACGACTTCCTTTGTCCCGGTCGACAGCCCTAATCGAATTTTGGCGGGAAAACGACCTTTAATACTCGTTCAATATCGAATGTGGAACGCACTCTCTTTGATGTGAGGAAATTCAAATATGAGGCTTCTTTTAACGTTTAAATTTAGAACGATTATTCCAATATTATATGAAGGCATGTATATTGGTACATAAGGTACGATATACACTTGTGTATATCGTACCTTATGGGTATCGTACAAGGGTATAGGTTGGAGAAAAGTTTCTTCGCATTTTCTGTGAAAACTCAAGATTTTTTTTTAAAGTTTATTACATTTAATTACAGTATATGTGCCATTTTGTTCGATGACTTTTTGCCGTCTTGTAGGTAGTAACGTGATCCCGTTGCTGTACCTAGAAATTTTGGAACTTCTGATCAAAAAAACGCGACAAGTAGTTTTGGCAGTCCTCTCTTAATGTTAACCTGACACTGCCTAAAGAATTCTGAAGAGACTCAAACAGGTAGAAACGTGAAGGTGCAAGGTCAAGGCTATATGGTGGATGCATTAACACCTCCCAACCAAATTATCTTAATTTTTGCTGAGTGGCTAAAGATGTGTGTGGTCTAGCGTTGTCGTGATGAAAGACCACACCCTTCCTGTTGATCAATTCCGGCCCTTTCTCTCAACTTATTGCTTTAATCTCATCAGGTGTTGGCAGTAGAGATCCGAATCGATGGTTCTGCCTGGCGGTAAAAACTCAAAATGAACAAAGCCCTTCCAATCCCACCATACCACAGTATCACCTGATTGCGAGTTAACCCGGGTTTTGGGAGTCTGTGAAGCCTAACCGACTTTTGACTACGACATTTTTCGCACGTTTTTGTCGTACGTGATCCACTTTTCATCACTAGTTATCAATCTCTTCAAAAACGGTTCGGTTTCATTAAGTCTCAATAAGAATCGCAAATGAGTACACGATTCATAGGGTTTCTTTCAGTGAGCTCGTGTGGCACCCAAATATCAGCTTTTTTCAAATAGGTTAAAACTGTTTTGGGAGCATTTTCCAGTTCTTCAGCTATGTCGTAACTACTGATATGTCGATCTTGCTCCACTTTTTCAAAAATGGCGTCCATTTTATCCGTAACAGGGCGACCAAAGCGAGGTGCATCTTTGACATCAAAATATCCGAATTGAAAATGCTTAAACTAACTTCTGTGCTCTTACTGACACTGCATTAGGTCCATAAACGTCACAAAAAAATTTCTCGGCTTGCATTGCATTTTTTCCTTTTTTGTAAAAAAATAAAATAAAAAATAAATAAAAATAAAAATTTTAAATGTATCGAATTTCTTCATTAGATTTATTCGCATATTTTGACAGAACGAAAAACAATTGAAAAATAACTGAAAACAATGTTTTACTAATTTGTTTTTTTTTAATGTAACCTTTTTAATATTATCAAAACCAGCCAGATACAAATAGTATACAGCCAAAGAGATTTTATTATACCTAAGTAATACATACCTACTAAGACTTTTTCCCCGACCTAATATTAAAAAATTATATATTTACGAGGTTCCCTTAAACAATAACTCTTATCATAAAAATTACTTAATTAGCATTCGAAATTGTCGCTTCAATTTATTATTAGAACTCACAAAATTTTACTAATAGCTTGTATGTCGTACAAATATTGTCTTGATATTTTTCCTACATATTTTTCATATGACAAACTAGAATCCTACTTTTATTTTTGCACCGATTTAACACACAAAAATAAGTATTCAACAGACTCTTCCGGAATCAATGGGAATGCCAAGCAAAACGCAAGAATTTTATATGCTGCCATCAATGATATTATTAACCTTATCATTGGCTACTATACCTACATTTTCATGCTATTAAAAATGAAAACAGTTAATTTTATTGTAATAGGCTGAGATAGGTAGGTACCTATATAGTTTAGGACGAGTAAGGAATTTGATACATTTGGGATGAGTTTTCATAGGACGAGTAGGTAGGTATAATGTACAGAACAACCCTATTAATTATAGGTATATAAGTAAATGCACATTGTAATTGGATTTAATATATTTAATTAGAATATGTCGTTATAAGCAGCGTAAAAGAAACTCTCTAAATCAAATATCATAAAATCTCTAAGTACAGAAATTATTTTCTGGTTAGTACTGTTAGTAGGTATTATTTTGTAATCATCACAATTATTTTTAGACATAAAAAGTTTGTAAAATCCATGAAGAGTTATAAAAATTAATATTACATAAACAATTATTGATTACTGAGATTTAACATTTTGTGTCATCACAGACTAGGGCAAATCAGAAGTGTGAAAGAGGAACCTAATTAATTAATTACTTACTAACTTAAGTAGGTACAATCTACTTCAAATTATTCTGTTTATACAAATAAAATAAAACAATTATAATCTGACAAGTTAATGTTGTACAAACACTCTTAATTATTTCAAATAACTTATCAGCAATCATAATGATAATTAAAATTTCAATCAACATCAAAAGTTATTTTCACGAAATATTACTCTGATTACATTATCTTTACATCTACAAGCTATTAACACTGAGTCGCCATAAAAATCACTGATTATTTTGTATTACGGGCATATTAAAGTTTGTAATAGCGTGTTTATGGGGGCCAGCCGTTAATTCGAGACCACCATCTTAAAAGTAAAAATAAGAAACGGCAAGATAAGGATCTAAGAACATAAAAGATATGGGGGACTCTTTGTGGTACCGGTAGCCGCCTGCGTTCTTGTACGCCCATATAAATACGTGTGCTCCACGAGTATAGCGTTCGCCTCACACAAGCGAAGCGAGCGGCACACATGAAAGTGACGGGCGCGCACACATGAAACGCACGGCTGCGATTGGCGGACGTCTCATCGGCAGCCACGCCCCCTTTTATCGACGTTGCGCGGGGTGCGTGCGTGTGAAACATCCGCATATGTAAACTGCCTATAGATCGTCGGATGATGGTTTTGAAATGCTATTCCCATTTCTCCATTTAAAATGTGGGAATCGCTCTTTATAAATCTAAATGTGAAGGCTCGATTGTTAAGAGAGGTTCTGTGGGTGACTACGGTTGATTAACCTACTTTACCTATCTACTGATAACTTGAATTTTATTTAATCATTTCTCTTCAATCGATTCATGTTTGATCTCTATACTCGATCTGTTTGGACATCCTACCTAAACTACAAAACATGAAGAAAAGAATGGCTTAAAACAAGGATTAGTACTTATATTACCTATAATTAATAATTATTATATTAACGTACTATATTTATTATAGTAGATTGTAGTTACCTACCTATGTTATTCAATTTCTATTGACATTATAAATGAGAAAGTTCGTGAGGATTTGTAGGTATGATTGTCACGCAAAAACTACTGAACGGATTTCAATGAAATTTTACAGTAGGTAACATTATAGTTTAAAAAATCAGAATAAAACATAAGCTTTAATTTATAAAGATACTCGAAAGACAGTTAATATAATCATCTCTGGTTATTTACTTCTTTTTATTAAAACAACTACACAAATTGGCTCGAACTTATGAAACTTGTTAGCTATTTTATCGCTATTACTAATCACCTAATTTATTTCACTTTATTAATTTGATCGTTGACGTTTATTGAATTAATAATTAATTAAATTATATTAATTAAATTCCGCATAAAATATTATAAAGAAAAGCAAAGAAACATTTAAAAGATTGTTTTTCCATTC
Source organism: Bembecia ichneumoniformis (assembly GCA_910589475.2). Taxonomy (NCBI): domain Eukaryota; kingdom Metazoa; phylum Arthropoda; class Insecta; order Lepidoptera; family Sesiidae; genus Bembecia; species Bembecia ichneumoniformis. Next base: position 10,351,216 of record OU342540.1, read on the forward strand.
TCGATCCAACCAATTGCTTTTTGGGCAGATATAAAAAAGCGTCTTGATAATTATTGCTTTTAAAAATAGGCAAGATTTATTTTATTAGCACGTTTATTTTTATTTTACTGTATATTCAGCTGTAACTATGTCTTTCATGTGTTACTAATTAAATAAGCCACTAGTGAGAGGTAAGGTATGTTATATATTTAATTAAAATGAAACTAACTTAGGAATGAAAAATCTAAATAATTTCGTAAGTAAATTTCGTAAGTATAACACTATAGTGATATTCTATATAAATAGTATCTATTAGATATGAATTCTAAGAAAATACCTATTTTATGTAAAGGTTTGTCAGACAGGCTGACAGTCCAGTTGATGATAGTCGCCTATAACACAAGCAACACCGCAGGTACTGCAAGTACGATACTGATCTTGGCAGCATTAAGAATAGGGATAGGACAGAGATTACGAAATGATAGAGAAATTAACTTTGGCATCCCTTACTCACTTACCGAAACACAACAGCGATATGCTCTTATTTCACGGTAGAAGGATATGTTTACGGCCAACAGATAGGCTGCCCAAAGGACTGCGAAACGCACTGTTCGCACCTACTTTGAAACCTAGGTACTTTGAAAAATTCATTTCCAAAGTTGGCTGAACATATCGCTTGTATATCTTGATACAAAAGAACACTTTTTCTCATCTTTTTATAAATTTTATTAAAATTTGTAGTAATAGGTAGGTAAATGTATTATCCTTCCGGAAGAAATTCTCTTAAGTGAAAACCGCATCAAAATCGGTCAATAGATCGACGCGAATAAAAAGACTTGCTACTATTCACAATGTAACTATTATACTAACTCTACTAATATTTTATAAGCAATTGTTCGTGGGGTGTGTGGATTTCTGTTACCCTCACGTATTTTTTTGACGGTTCACTTGATGGTAAGTGGCTACCGTAACCTAAACACAAAAGCAACGTCACATTTGCTGCAAGTGCGCTGCCGACCATAGAGGGATTTTGATAATAAAGGATTGGGATAGGAAAATGGGCACTGTTGCCATCCCTTACTCACTCACCGGAACACAACAGCAGACACGCTGTTATTTCACGGTGGTTACTGCTGCCCAAATGACTGCAAAATGCAGTGTGCCTGTCACTACTTTTCAGATCAAAGTTGACTCAGCCGGGAGTCGAACCTGAAACCCCTGGAACAAAGCGTTAAAGCAATCACCCTAACCACTCATCAAACGGCTCGTCATTTTGATGAAACTTTGCAAATGAAACTAGTTGATACAAGAGAATAACATTTAAATCTGAGTCGCGAACAAAAGTTTACATAAAAGCTTGTTGTTTCAAATAAAAACGATACTATTCTATTTAGATGGAACAAATTAACTTAATATCCAAAAAAATTTGACCCACAAAGCCAGAACTTTAACACCCAGGCACAACAACAAGGGGGGTCTTGTTGCACTGGTTATGTAGACAAATGTAGTCGTGACTTCTCCAGGTAGCGGTGGGAGGGTAGTCAGAGAATACAATTAAAAAAGCTTACAGAAGCATGAGTTGTGTTTTTCGAGCATTTTGATTCGCGGCGCCGACTTGGACGGATGTGTGCTGGAATGACTAATGATATTTTTTTTTCTTTCTGGTCTCATTTTCTGTACAACCGGAGTCTTATCAAAAGACTACTATTATGTGTAAGTACCTAAGTAAGTATAAGTATACCATAAGTACCTAACTATTATGTGAGGATGCGAACGGTAGCCGTAGCATTTCGTAGCGGCATCGTAGACTTGAAAGTGCGGCGTAGCAGGCGTGAGCTTTGTAGATTCTGGCTTATACGAGATTTATTTGACAGCAAGTTCCCTCTATGTCAATGTAGGTACCTACTATATTTCAAAATTCGAAATATTAAAAAAGGAGTTATCTTAGTTCTTACCCGCATCTCTATTCTTTAAATAATTTCTTTTGTAGGGTAAAGGTTTTGGTTCTTTATGCCGATTGTAGTTTCGAATGAGACTTTATTATTATTATTATTACTGACATTTTACACTTTCAATATTGTGTTTATATCGATAGACATTCATTTACATTGTAGAATACATTTATTATTTTATTGTACAATAAGAACTGTGTATCAACATTTATTATTATAATTAAGCAAGTAGGTAGGTACATATTCTTATTTCATTTACGCCAATTTCCAGTGCAAACACTGCTTTTTTATTAAGATATCGATGAAATATTGTACTATAATATACCATGCCTATTGAAAACATTAACAATATTTATTATTAACCAGCGGGTAGAACGTCCACCCACAACATAGAGCTTATAACGCTTGTATCATAGAGATTTTCTATTCGCACGCTCTGCACCTATTACGTTACTTGTGTCAATTATAAGCGACGGTAACAACTTACCACCAAGAAGCCTGGCTGCCGAGCATTAGATAAAAAAAATGGGAATTACGAATTTTTTTTACTGATTTAAAGCTTTCTCCATTAACAGAATAATCCCAGGCCCGTATTTTCCATTGGGCACTCTGGGCACTTGCCCAGGGCCCCGCCACCTGTGTGGCCTCCTAGTTCTTGTCAGATCATCATTCGATAACCAATATTACCGATAAGTTTTGTTTTGAAAATTGAAGTGGAACAGTAATGGGAATGTACTTAGAAAATTCATTTTGCCTTTTTAAATAAAATATTCTAAAGTTTCCAGGAGGTTAAAAAGGCGGCCCTGATTAATCCGATTTTAAAATATATTAAATTCATCTAAATATAAAAAGGTATATATTTTTTGAATATTAATATAAGACAACCGAGACAAGTCTTGTTACGAACTTTGATATTCAAATAAATAATTCGTTTAATCAATAACATTTGTATGATATACTGGTAAAGGTCAAAAGAGATGACCCGGCGAACATAAAAGCTCCTTAATTTCAAACGGACGACGACGGTGAGGCAATAAATAACGGTAAGAACACTCGAAAAGGTAATATGTCAGCATCTAAGGCCGCCATTAGTGACGCCATGCTTAAACCAACACAATGGGTTGTTCGTACGCATGACGAAACGATGGTGCTCACTGCGCATTAAACCCAATTCTACTTATTTGTGTAAAGCAAACATAATCAATAAAATAAATTATCATTTTAAACTTAATCTAACTTCACAAAGATAGGTTATTGGATGAATTTTGGAATTGAAATAGCAATGGTACAACCCCTTAACAATTTCCTGTGTAAACCTTATCTATTATAGTGGCAAAAACACCTTATGATATAAATACATGTACATACACAAAACTTAGATACCTAAGTATGTGCAAATATACATAGGTATAATAAACAAATGCTGAAGGAACTTTAGCACTATACAAAACTAGTTTAAACTATGGTTTTTTTGGTCTATGGTGTAGGTATATAAAATAAATGATATAATTCTTTTTTTTTATTATTTGTTTCAATAGACAGCATTTGATAGGTCTTATCAGCCAATGCATCAATGCAGTCGAAATAAATGCAACTTTGTCTAATCCTCGGAGATCCAGACTATATTAAAGGTATAAAATCAAGTAGAGGTGTACTGTGGTGGTACTGAGTCGCGGTGTGGGAGTAAGGAGCTACGTGACCGCAGATCGTGACCCTCTGTGATTGCGCGCGCAGCTCACGGTGCGTGCGTGCGCGGGGGCTGTATTTATTTATTATGTCTCTGACTGTACTTATGCACGTTCTTATACAGTGAAGATAAATTAGACAGACCATCAATGAGATTTCAACTTTATGGATAGGGCATTAGAAGAATTTCCATTTGCTACAAAATATTACGATATTTTCATTAAGATTACAAAAAGCTGAAGAAAAATCAGTTTTCTAAACCAATCTATACTAAAATAATAGGAGGTAAAGTTTGTATATTTGCATGTAAGAGGTAATCTTCGAAACTAATATCCGATTTTAAAAAATCTTTCACCAATAGTGAATTCCAAACACCAAATTCCACGTGAGGACCAGCTTTATAAAGCTGAGGTCCACGTGAGGACCGCGGACACCAGCTTTATAAAAAAGGTCCACAGCTTTATAAGTACATTGACAGGCGTCAATGTATGCCAGGCGTTATATACTACCTACTTCGGCAATATTGTACCCAATTGGATGATTTTCATACGGGGGCAGGGTGTGCATGGGGCGCGCGGTATTGGACACTCCTTATATATAATACTCTTTATCGTAGCGTGATATTATATAGCCTATAGCCTTCCTCGATAAATGGACTATTCAAAACAAAAAGAATTTTTCAATTCGAACCTGTAGTTCCTGAGATTAGCGCGTTCAAACAAACATCTTCAGCTTTATAATATTAGTATAGATTAGTATAGATTTATACATCTGTTGCCACCGCGCCGATAGCCGCAACGCTAGCGGCTAACCAGTCATAAAAGGACATCGTACCGGAAACGTCGTGCGATTCAACCGCCAAATTTCTCCACGCGAGATTTAAATATTTCGCCCGCAAGACAGTCTGAAAATAATCGTCGCACTGAAACGACACCGCGCAGACTAGTCCGCCGATCTAGCTATGCGAAATTTGATTTTTTTTTAAATGTTAAGGTCAGCAGACAGGCTGACAGTCCACTTGATGGTAGGTGGCTACCGTCGCCTATAACACAAGCAACGCCAAAGCTGCTGCAAGTGTGCTGCCGACTGCAGTAGAATTAAAGATAAGGAATTAGGAGTGGATAGAGAAATGGGCTCTGGCATCCCAACACAACAGCACACGTAGGTACTGTTATTTCACGGTGGTCTTCTGTAAGGGGGTGGTTACTGCCGCCAGACGAGCTGCCTAAATGACTGCGAAAACGCAGTGTGCTCTGCCACTACTTTCCAAATCCAGACCAGAGCCAAAATTGAAAGTTGATTTTTCAAAGTTTACCCTGCCGGGAATCGAACCAGGGGCCTTAGACAAAGTGGCATTCGCTCCGTAGCGATGCGATATCGAAGTTCGTTATCGTCTCAGAGACAAAGAAATCATGACAAGGTATCACGTGTTTATCACGTGTTACAGTGTCGATTCCTTTGTCTCTGAGACGATAACGAACTTCGATATCGCATCGCTACGGAGCGAATGCTACTTTGTCTAAGGCCCCAGGGAACCCTAGAACAGAGCGTTAAGGCAAGCACCCTATAACCACTCATCCAACGGGTCGTTGATTACTTAATTCGTAATTATCAGGCATTGAGCTTGTAATTATCCAGTGATCGCGCCAATCCGCGTGTGCATTAGTGCATTCAGTGTGAACTACATCTGAATTCATGTGACTGGCCCGTCGCAGTCTTCGTCGCTTTGAAGAGCGACCTGGTGATTCACGAGGTAAGTGACAACAGCACCCTGGCTTCTTTCCTTTCTTAGCCCTCTTTGATTGAACGTATCACCAATAAAAAATAAAGTCAACTTTTTCCATTGGACGTTCTGGGAAACATATTTGGCGCAATCAATTAAAATAAATATATTAAATTAAATATATATCTGTATATTTTTTAAATGCCTTGTCATCAATCTTTTTAATTAAATGCCAGGTGATCTTGCAGCTGAGGGCTACATACAACAAAGCTGTTCTCTAACTAAGTAAAAAGACATAAGCTACAAGTTTTGTTTGAGCTTTGCGGAATATATTCTGGTATTCGTTTCAACAAGCGCCTGGCTGAAGCGATACTGTAAAAACTTCTACACAAAAAAACTTAAACAGATTGTAATATAACAATGCAGTTGACAGTAACGATAATGACGTGCGAGCATATCGAATCGCACAATAAGACGTCGCAAGAAGCCGCACGCGCATGCACGCAGCGTGGCAAATCGACGCTACGAGCAATAATACACATTGCTATTAGAACACTTTTCTATGGGAAAAATATTTCTCACTTTATATCTTACTAGCTGGACCCGGCCCGCCTTCTTTGACAAAAACCGTGATAACTCGGCAAGATATTCATGAATTATACACATAAACATCCTCAGAAATTCCTCCTTCCATCGGCATAATCTGGAATAAAATCCGATCACATCTTTTCGAGATTAGCGCATGAATTCAGACAGACCATAGAGCGTATTATTTAATACGCTCTATGAGACAGACAAATAAAGAAAAAGGAGGATTTACACGAGTCGTTCTTAAAAGTAGTTGGAATCCATATCTTGCATCTTTTATTTTGGATATCTTGTTTTGTATTTATTGAATCTTTTATCTTAGATAGAGTTGAAGTGACTATTTTTATATTATTAAAAAAAAAACGGGACAAGTGAGAGTTAAACTCGCGTGAAGAGGGTTCCGTACAATGTTACCTATCCGCACAATATTGAGTGATTTACCATGTTATTTTAATATCATGGACTTCTTATAAATTTTCCTATAATCCATAAGTAGAAAATTAATTTCTGTATTTTTTTTTTCAAAATTTTAGGTTCAGTAGTTTCGGAGATAGGGGGGGGGGGGAATGGTCGGACAGACGGACACACAAGTGATCCTATAAGGGTTCCGTCTTTTTATTCGGATGTACGGAACCCTGAAAATTAAAACTGTGCATTTCGTTCATGCAGTTGGACTGCAGAACCTACAAAAAAAAATTACACAACTCAAAAAAAGCCCATTGTGGCAGACGGAAACACTCCAAAGGGTAGTTTGTTCCACTATCATGAAGTGTCATCCTTGCGGACAGCGCGCAGCGACTCTTCATCAAAGTAAAGAGGATAAACTCCTCATTTATAGCGTCCAAAGGCTTTACATCTGTTCTGATACAAAAGGGTTATAACCGGTCTAGAACGAAAACGTCGTGAGGAAATCTGCATATGTAAGAAGACTTACAATTCAGAAAGCTAGCGTGGTACATTATAGACTACCAAATGGGATAGGCAATGGAAATATAAATGGGACGCAAAAGTGTTTGCAACAAGAGTGTTTCTCCTGTAATACGAGCCGGATAGGACTCTTCGACTTAATCCTTATGACATAATATTCCCGGTTATATTACTTAAAGAAATAACCTCAAAGACACGAAGCTGTCTTAAAGTGAAACGTGTTTGATACATTGCAACCTTATTTATAAGGAAAAAATCATTTCAAAGGAATCGTCTGATAATACGAGTGGTGTGGATGTGAGGTAGCCCAACAAATTATTAGTAGGTACATATAAGATCCATCTACCGAACAGTAGATCTATACAGTCAAAGCTATTCACCGGCTGCGTCTGAATGCAATATAATTAAAAGGGCTGAGCCAAACACGATCAATCTCAACTCGATCTCACCACATAAAGTCAAAATAATAGATGGCAGTCTCTAATGTCGCTTTTTTCTCAACGGCCTCGACGTACACGACTGAATTGACAGGTCATCAGCGACGGCGCAAGCGCACGGTGACGATGCTCTTTCTTTTGTAACGCAACAAAAGAAAACAAGTAGGCGATCGCTCCACGCAAATGTGATCCTTAATCGGTAGCGGCGAGAGGCTATGTGTCCGTGAAACAAACACGCGTATAGGACCTTTTGTTGTTGTCGAAACGTGCCTCCTGTTCGGTTCTTTTTTCAAAAGATAATCTTCGGCGGCCGAGGCGTGAAGGCCGAGCGCCACACAACATGGCGTCGACAGGTTTCTTCCCGCTTTTTTACCTCTTTGTTCCTTTCCATTATTGTCTATGTTGCGTTGCGTTCCCGCAGTTCGATTTTTGAATGTGTTCTTTTTGTTTTCATTTCGCGTTATTAATATTGCCGCGGTGTTTTTGTTGTTGTTCCTCTTTATTTACATACACGCACACAACTGAAGCGGTCCGACGACGAGGAGGTTGTCTATCAAGATCTCTAGCTGGGAACGACAGTGATTAAGCAGTTTCTGAGGCTGTTAATCTCCGTTCTCGGAACGCCGATTTAAATATAAATGAACTTCATCAATGCATACCTACTATTGGAGCAGTTAAAATGCGAAAAGAGATGGCGTTTCGCAGAAAATTATGATTTACTGTTGGCTCGTAAAACTTTGAAAACAATAAATGGAAGGAGTTCCGAATCGGTAGCCTGGGAACCCTTGGGCTCAATGCGAAAAACCTTTTTTAGTCTATAGCCCGAGGGGTATTCGCACCAAGTCAATTTTCTGCCAAAATGGGTTTCAAGTTTTAACTTTATTTCTTTAACAACGACTATAAACATAACATGCCTGACGCTCATTTTGGATATGTAAGTAAATCAACAAATTGGCAAACTTTCGAATGACCTTAAAATACTTTTATTAGTAAACAATCGGTTCAATAAATTTATTAAATACTAGCTTTTGCTCGCTACTTTAGAAATTATTACTCGCTGATAATGTGGCTTTCTATATGTGAAAGAATTTTTAAGATCGGTCCATTAGTCTTTGAGTTTATTCATTACAAACATACAAAAAAACATACATGCATACATACAAATCTTTTCTCTTTATAATATTAGTACTTATAGATTCAGATATTTAAAAAAAAAACGGGACAAGTGCGAGTTGAACTCGCGTGAAGAGGGTTACGTACGATGTTACCTATCCGCACAATATTGAGTGATTTACCATGTCATTTTAATATCATGGACTTCTTATAGGTTTTCCTATAATCTATAAGTAGAAAACTAAATTCTGTATTTTTTTTCAAAATTTTAGGTTCAGTAGTTTCAGGGGAATGGCCGGACAAACGGACACACGAGTGATCCTATAAGGGTTCCGTTTTTTTATTCGGACGTAAGGAACCCTAAAAATGTCGTTCCAGACAACGATTTATGTAGGTATAAAGAAAGTAGACAGAGAAATAATAATTATAAATATATAATATGGTACCTATTTGGTCAAATGGCAAGAAATTGCTGTCAAAGACTTAGGTACTTAACTTACTATGGAGAATATGTGCCTAAGGACGCGTCCGTTTAACTACATTTAGGAGTATTATTATTTAAGTGATCATTCGTAACTTCGCGTCTCAAACTGCCTGTTTGAAATAAAGTTCTGTTTTTAAATAATTAAATCCCGATTTATACCTTCAGAAACTACTAGAATACAAGTTCGATTGATGTCCCCTTTTTTAAAACTCAACACAGCTTGGATCCTTAATTCAAACAGTTAATAGACAAGCTAATCAAACACCTGTCGATAGGATGCCAGAGTTCAGGCGAAGTCAAGGTTAGATTGACTAACATTTGTACGACGATTGGTTTAAACAATTGCGCGACGGCCTTATTTGTGTTCTCAGTTTTGTACACGAATTTAAAATTTCATAAAACACTGTGACACGAGAATTTTATATATTAGATTAATTATTATACCTACTATTATAATGCTGAAAAACCAGAGTCATAAAATTCGTCAAAATCAATAATAGAACTTATGTCAACATAGGTAAGAACATTGGTAGTCCTTTGGAAATTTGGAAATGAACACATTATTAAATACTAGCAATCCGCGCCCGGCTTCGCACGGGTGTAATATTTTATTTCTAAAAATTATTTCTGAAACCTTCCTTGTTTAACGCTCTTTCCATTGTTGAAAACCGCATCAAAATTCGTTGCGTGGTTTTAGGAGTAGTTAGCGAGTGTACAAACAGACAGACAGATGCGGGCAGCGACTTCATTTTATCCTATATTAATAATAAGGATAGAAAAGAAACATTTACTTCCTTACATAGTATAAATGTCGCTGCCCGCGTCTATCTGCCTATCGGCTAACACCTCCTAAACCACGCAACAGATTTGATGCGGTTTTCACTATCAGTTAGTGCACGTAATTGGGAGTGAAAACAGGAACATATGCCACTTATCTAAGATTTATTCTGAAACTTATACACAATTACTAAATCTGGTAAATTTGGTGTTAAATTAATTTGTGTTTTTCTATTATAAACAAAATATATTACATATTTTTGATATGAACAAATTGCCGTTAAACAATGTGAACAAATGTTCTCTAATGATAATTTTTCATGGGAGGTTTATATATAAGTATAACAAAACCTAATTGGATCCGTGCGAAGCCGGAGGCGAATCGTTAGTTATAAAAGATAACTTCTAACTTTGTAGTTACAAAAGATACTAATCTTTGCAAATAATGAGACGTCTTCAGATTGAGTTGTCGTTTAAACTTTCAACATGAACTTCTCGCTCCATCGAACTCTGTTATTAACCAGAAAAAGATTTAAACAAGGCGATTATAAAGAGCGCGAATTCCGATCGCGGAGCGTTACACTAAAAATTACCAGTTCTGCTTCACCCTTGACTTGTATTCCGGAAAGCCGTAAAAACTACTGCAAATCTAAAACTCTCGAGCCCTACCATTCTATTTTTAACTCTATAAACTAACAATTAAGTGTAATTTTTAAACGTTTTCTCAAATTTCATAAGATCTTTATGCTGTGAGTGAATCAATTAAGTTCTCTAAAACGGCTGTGCTCTAATCTGTATTGTGTGCATATAATCGTAGAGTTGATTTTTTAATGGCAGTCTGCGATCGAGGAAGTTAAGTGAAATGAGGCGTCACAGCTTCGATTCCCGATCCAGGCTATTAAAAAGTTAAGGTTAACTTCAATAATACCACGGTCGGTTTGTGTGCATATGTTTGTGACTTATGAACGGGTCGGCTGTAATCGTATCGGGCCTGCTCGAGTATCCCATATCGTGTTTGTGAACCATTGTTTTAGTTCGTAGAACAGTTTTGCAAATTAAAAAATCGGCCAGTACGAATCAGACATAAACATGGACACATGATAACTAACTCATACAGCATATACCTAACTTGTATGGGTGTCTTGGGAGTAGCGTGGTGGGTGGCTTCTGTCGCCTAAACACGGAAGCAACATCAGATGACAAGCCCGTTGGTTGAGTGGCTGGTTGATGGCAAGTTGATTCCCATCTCGCCACCCAAGAATTTATACCATAATGATTATCAGGTACAGTAATTGAAACAGGTGCTTGCTTTAACGCCTTGTCTCAAGGGTCCCAGGTTCAAGTCCAGCAAGGGAAAACTTTTGAAATAAACTTTTCAACTATGGGCTTTGTCTGGATGTGACAAGTAGTGGCCATTCCCTCACAGAGAAACACCGTGAACTAACACCTTATTCTTAACTCTACACGGTCGACAACGCATTGGCAGCACCTGTGGCGTTGCTTGTGTTATAGGCTACCCTACCATCATAGCCACCTGCCATCAACCACATGTAAGTGCGTTGCTGAATCTAGTAAATTACAGGAAAAAGTAAAATATGTCTATGAAAATGGATTCTGGCATGGCTTAATCACTCATTGAAATACAAAAACATAAGTTTCATGATAAAAAAAACTGAACAAGTGCGAGTTGAACTCGCGTGTAGAGGGTACGACGATGCGCACAATATTGAGTGATTTACCATGATATTTTTATACCATGGACTTCTTATAGGTTTTCCTATAATCTATAAGTAGAAAACTAATTTCTGTATTTTTTTGTTCAAAATTTTAGGTTCAGTAGTTTCGGAGTTAAGAGGGGGGGAATGGTCGGACAGACGGACACGCGAGTGATCCTATAAGGGTTCCCTTTTTTTATTCGGACGTACGGAACCCTAAAAACACGGTGTTCTTTGGTGAGTTGATGGTTACTGCCGCCAAACTGATGGCGGTCCCAATTTATGACTATAAAAGGCACGTCTTGCACAGTCAAATAAGGAAACTACTAAAATTTGCTGTTTAATATTTCCAAGTCTTACACAGGTACCTACATAAATTTGGAAGCACGTTCAGCAGCTGTCGAAAGCCTTTATTTTATTATATAAGTAAATTGGTGTGTGGTGTTTTATACGTATAAAATTAAATGTATAAAATTTTCTTCTTGTCAATGGGTAACTGGATACCTAATTACTTTATATTATTTAGTTACATTCGGTTTACACAATGTAACTACGTTTTATAAGTACCTACTTATATTTAATTTTTTCGACGATAGATTATAATGCGCTATCGTTTCGTTTTTCAACACGGACTACACTTTTCATACAAGATTTCGACGTTTGCTTTTATAAGCCCAGAGAATAGAATTAGGGAATATAAATACACGCGTCAGCCTTAGCATAAAACGTCGAAGTGACAGATAACATAACGCTTTTTAGTTAACGCTTCTATTAATTTTACTCTTCATAAGATTTACAAACCGGGGCCAAAAAATCCATAGCTAAAGAAAACTTCTTCGGTTATTACGCACACATAACTAATTAGGTGTGTCGATAAACGCACACATGGGTGCGTTGCGGACACAGGGGGGCCCAATTACAAGCGGGTCTCCTGTGGCGATCGGCTTTCGGGCCCACCGGCTGCCTTCAGGCTTCGCGTCTCGAACGGTATTAATCAACGAAAGGGTTAATGAAGATTTAAAAAAAAACCCTATACACTCGAATAGGCGGACAACAATTTCTCATTCATAAAGAATGAGTTGGAAGCGCGAGCGGTCATAGCATATTGAAAAATGTACCACTTGCACCCACCGTCCATGAAAGAAAGTTACATGAACAATTACGATTTTTGGAGTTTACGTCCTTAAGAATCTATTTGCATAGGTATAAGTCCCGCGGTATGGGATTTTTATGACGAGTAAAATTAATACAAGCGTTAATTAAAAACCGTTACGTTATCTGTCACTGTCCCTTTGATTTTAAAGTTGTATTTCCCTGTGCTTCTAAAAGCAAACGTCATGTGTGAATAGTAGTCCACGATGAAGAACGAAATTATAACGCGTTATAAACTGCCGGCGTTGCGACATCTGTCATCGAAAAAATGAACTATTTGAACTTATAAAATGTAGTAAAAAATCATACAAATGAATGCACTAGTGACTTATTGACAAATAATTGTATTGAATCTATTGACACGAGGAACATTTTATGCATGTAATTAATTTAGTTTATATTTAATTGAATGAAATATACATAATTTAATTAAATATTAGAATAAATAAATTTTATTATTTATTTATTTTTAATTTTTACACATACTTTTTAGTTTCGCAGTCATTTGAGGCATTTGTCTGGTGACATAACTAAACCTTTACGGAAGTCAGGGATGCCAGAGCCTATTTTCCCTTAACCTTAATTCTACTAGGGTCGGCAGGGATATTACAGCGCCTATGATATTGCTTATGTTAGGTAAGTAACAGGAGAAGTTAGCCATCTACCATCAACTGGACCTCAGCCTGTGTGACGACCTTTATTTAAAAAAGGAATGTAATGTTGAAGAGAGTAATATTGTAAAGCCTCACTAGGTAAACAAAGAAATATGTCTCTTTATTAAACTTATTTAAAAAGAGGTTTCAAGGAAGTCTCATTGTTGCATCACGAAAGCATACTGGCACAGGTATCAACAGAAGCAAACAAATTTTAAAAAAGTATTTAATTCGTTTCAAATTAGAAATGCATGCAAGTAACTGTACATTTCCTTTCATTGGAACTGTTTTTATGCATGTTGCGGAATCTTTAAAAACGGAATAAGTACAATGTAGGCGGGGATCTGGTAGGGGGGAACGAACCCCTTACCGAGTGAATTGCACTTGCCAGGGGGAGATAAGGAAATTCCATTTCCATCACCCGCAATGTTATTTTTACTTCTATTTTATGTTATTTTGTTTTAGAATTTTTAGGTTGCAACTCCATTCGCAAATAGGTATTTATTATTTTAATTTTTAAACTTTATTAAATCATGACATTTGTGGCAGTAGGGCACACTGCGTTTCGCGGTCATTTGGGCAGCCCGTCTGGCGGCAGTAACCACCCCCTTACAGAAGACCACCGTGAAATAAGAGCACGTGTAGATACTGTTGTGTTTGGGTGAGTGAGTAAGGGATTCCAGAGCCCTTTCCCCTATCCCTCCCCCTAATCCCTAATCTTTAATCCTACTGTAGTCGACAGCGCACTTGCAGCAGCTTTGGCGTTGCATGACCAAATTTACCAGCTTTAATTATAGGCGACGGTAGCCACCATCAATTGGACCATCAAAGTGGCCTGTCTGCCGATCTTAACATAAAAAGTAAAAATAAAAAAAATAATGACATATTAAAGTCGAAAATCGTAGCGTGTGCAGCTAAATTGCAATCAAAATTACAAAAAATAGACAATGAACAAGTTATTTTTATAATACTTTATTATGTACCTGATGAATCAACATCACTGTCAGTAACATTAATTAAAGATATGTCTAAAATTCTATCTATTTCGTTGGTCATAATGGGCACATTTTGTTTTCTTCTTTTTTGACCTACTTATACCTTGCTGAGTAAAAACCTATAACTTGATTTGAAAGTTGGCAACATTATGTCGATGACATTTCGACCTGTCAATTTATTCAGTTTAATTAGCAATTCAAGTATACAAACGAACGTAGGACGTAATTTGAATGTCCGCGGTAATGACTAAGAAAAGGCAATAAGAATTGTATCGTTTAGTAGTTGTAGGTTAATCTGTGTTGCTCTGTGTTAATATGGAAATGATTTATTCGAAGGCAAACATGTCAATACAAGCTTCTTTATCACAAACAACATTTTCTTGCGTCTTTTCTTGCAATAAAATTGTTTAAAGAATTATTAAAATGGAAGCCAGTTTATTAGCAATGTCTGGAATGTAGATTAATTTTTTTCTACATAAACCTTTTTCCTTATAATTAATGTTGGTAAGTATGAATTTTTGAATGGTGAAAATCAAGGATTCATAATTCTAAGTAAACAAAAATTTCAAACGAAAGTAATATTCCATTAAAAAACACTGGCCACTTTCAATTTCACGGTGTACTTACATACAATGCAGGCAAAAAATAAAAATAGTTTTAAAAAAAGAACACATGATTTCGTGGCACGTTCTGAAAGCGCGGGAAACGCTAGCGGAATTGCATTCGAAAATAATAAATCATTGTGGGAAATAACGACTCTCCAATGAATTTTAAATGTTTTTTCATTATTATAATTGCTTTAAAAGCACTAAAAATTTAGCATTAGTGCCACAAAACTATTACAAAGTATGCTCGAGATGGTCTTATGAATTATTTTAATCTTATGAATTATTATAATTTATTTTATTTTATTTTATTTTTAACAAAATATTTTTTAAGCTAAAAATTTTAT
Source organism: Bembecia ichneumoniformis (assembly GCA_910589475.2). Classification (NCBI taxonomy): domain Eukaryota; kingdom Metazoa; phylum Arthropoda; class Insecta; order Lepidoptera; family Sesiidae; genus Bembecia; species Bembecia ichneumoniformis. Next base: position 10,366,349 of record OU342540.1, read on the forward strand.
CTGTGGGAGAGCGATGCTTGTATACATAGCTGACGGTAGCCATCTCTCTTCAAGAAAACCATCAGCCTGCCTGCTGAAGTTTATTTTGAGCGATATATAGTAAAGTGCGATATTTAGTAGTGGCCATGCTATTCACAGTCATTTGTGCAACCCGTCTGGCGGCAGTAACCATCCCCTTATAGAAGACCACCGTGAAATAACATTATGTGTGCTGTTGTGTTTCGGTGTGTGAGTAAGATGTCAGAGCCCATTTCCCTATCCCTTCCTAATCCCTTATCTTTAATCACGGAGTACTATCTTTAATGCTACTATGGCCAGCAGCACATTTGCAGCACTTGTGGCGTTGCTTGTTTCATATGCAACGGTAGCCACCTACCATCTAGTGGACAGTCAATTTGACAATCTTAACATAAAAAAGTATCTAGTTGTAGCGTCTAGATTTAAAGCACATAACTTCTTTAAATTGTCTTTAGCATTAACCAAAGATTTTCAACTGTATAGATCGGGCAAGACGAAAGAATTCGTAATGTGACATTTAGAACCACGTGGTACAAAATCGTTCAGTCCATCGCAAACTTTACAAGGCTATTTAGCTACACCATGGCCATCCTGATTACGGCAATCAGGATCAATATTTTTGTAGGAAAAAATTCCCAATGCCCTCTCTATATATTCTATATAATATAATCTTTTTGGTATGAACAAAATAATTTTGTTCATAATTTCGTACGTGAACAACGCTTGTGTTGTGCCCCCGTAATTAGTAACTTTCATGTAGTCAACACTTCACCACAGACTAGATAGGTCATAGACAAATAAATATCCCATTTGACATCGACAATTTGACAGCTAACAATCGCTAATAAACCCTCGAAAAAGTCGAAGCAAATTATCCTAAACGCCGAACTTAACCCTCAAAACGTCGCCGACAATTACAGTTAATAAATAATAATTTCAATAATAGGCATACAAAAACCTTTTGATCACCACTTTAAGGAGACCTCTCCCGGCCCTCTGAACTCGAACAAAGGGGACACAATAAGTGGTGTAACGGTTGCAAGCGAGAGCCCAAAGGAAATGGTTATTTTTTTGAAACACCGCGCACGTATCGTAATGGCGACCTGCAACAATCGCACGGCACTAGCGATTATAACGATTATTGTCGATAACTTGTATCGACACCGGCTATTTGGTTAGTCGGTCGATTATCGATAATTTGCCCTCAAGGTACGCTCCTGCCGGTTGAAATTGTGGCCAATTAGGCTTTTTTATTGTTTTTATTTGTATCGTACGTGACCAGTACGAGTACTTTCTTATCTAAAATTTACAGCGATTTTGTATTTTGTTATTGTGTAAAAAAATCACAATCTATGGTTATTGACTATTTTTTTTACTTAAAATTATAAGTAGATACAAATACTCGGTTAACACGACACTGAGGCCATGATTTTCTACACTCGCCTACTCCATTTTTTTCCTATAGAGGAAGATAAAATTTACATAATATAAATCCTTACATTGAAATGACCGAAAATATGTAAGGATACATTGAAATGATATCCTTACATATTTTCGGTCACATGATGGTAGTTGGCTAAAACCGCCTGTCAACACAAGCAACGAAATGGTCCGGCATGCGCGCTGCCGACCTTGGTAGGATTAAGGATAAGGAAGGGATAGGGAAACGGGTTCCGATATCCCTTACACACTCATCGAAACATAACAGCACACATGCTGTTATTTCACGGTGGTCTTCTGTAAAATGGTGGTTATACTGACGCCAGACGGGGGCCAGTTTTTTTAGGGTAAGCTATATAGTCTCAAGCATCCTACCCACCATATGTACTAATATTGGGACAAACAATCCAATTAGGTAGAGCCAACTTCGAGAAGGAGGTCCATCGTCGATGGGCAGCTTTCGGGAAGCTCCAAGACTTATTCTCGTCCAAGATCCCTCAGTGTCTTAAAACAAAGTTTTCGACCAATGTGTGTTACCAGTGAAGACATATGGCGCTCAAATGTGATCTCTAACTATGGGCCTCATAACAAAGCTAAACAACGCTCAACGAGCTATAGAGAATGCTATTCTCGGGGTTACACTGCGAAATCGAATCAAGAATGAGGAGATCCGTAGACGAACGAAAGTTACCTACTTAACCCGGCGGATCAGTAAGTTGAAGTAGTAATTGGCAGGACACATAATACGGAGAACCGACGGCTGCTGAGGCCATATAGATATTTTTTGTATGTTAAGACAGGCAGACAGGCTGGCGGTCCACTTGATGATAGGTGGCTACCATCGCCTATAACACAAGCAACCCCAAAGCTGCTGCAAGTGCGGTGCCGACTACAGCAGGATCAAGGATAAGAGTTTAGGAGGCGGATAGGGAAATGGGCTCTGGCATCCCTTACTCATTCACCGAAACACAACAGCACACGTGCTGTTATTTCACGGTGGTCTTCTGTAAGGGGGTGGTTACTGCCGTGCCGCCAGACGGGCTGCCCATATGATTGCAAAGCGCAACTGCTTTCCAGACCCAGACCAGAGCCAAATTTGAAAAGTTCATTTTTCAAAGTTGACTTTGCCGGGAATCGAATCCGGGAACCTTAGAACAGAGCGTTAAGGCAAGCAACCTAACCACTCATCCAACGGGCTCGAGTGGAGGCCACGGACCGACAAGCACAGCGTAGAACGTCGCACTTACAAGGTTGACAGCCTACCTAATAAGGGTCGCGGGTCGACGTTGGGTCCGGGCTGCTTCTGACCGGTCCTCCTGGAAAATTAGGGAGGCAGCCTTTATCCAGCAGTGGACATCCAATAACTGAGATGATGATGATGATGATGATGATGATGATGATGATGATGATGATGATGATCGCAATGCCGTTTGTATAAAGTATTGTACAGTGGTATCGATAAGGCCTGAGTTGCATTTTTATTAATCACAAAAAAAACAATCACACAATGATAGGTATCTTCTATAAGCCCATAACCTTCTTATGCCGGATAATTCTTATCCAATCCCCCCAACGACCTTATTGCTTTGTCTATTATGTTCATAAAGTCTGTGAGGTTCTGTGAAGTCTATGAAGTTCCTAAATAAGTAAAAAAAGAAGATGATCACGAGTCTTCGGCGGCGTCTATTAACTGCAGATATGTAATTCTATTGCACAAGCACGTATACTGAATAGAAACTGGCGAGCTTTCAAAAAGTCCACATTAAAATGCCATAAAAGCCAAACATAAACGCTCACAGCGGCCAGTTTACGAGCACGCTACCTATCGATGGTTTAACGATAAATAAAAATTAATGAGATGGCATAGATAAACGAATAACGATTCGCAGTGGCAACGTTACACGAGAAGCTATAACGGAGATAATTAGTACGTGAAGTTAAAAATGTTAGAGCATACTTACACTTTTATATATATTTGATTGAAAATATTTCAACATGATGTGTCGATTTCGAATATTCGAAATACGAACGAGCACCCTCGAGATATATTTTTTTCAAGGTGTATCTGGGAAAGTACATCTTGTTAGGATTACAATCCAATCGTAAGACTCAAGAGCATTTTCAATTTAACCAAGCAAATTATTTTTAAAATAATGTTTATTAACACGATTCATATTGTCTCTATTAATGGAAGATACTTCTGTTATTGTGTCTTTAAGAGTATCTTAAGCCGATTATATCATCCCAAAAAATTCGTCAGACTCATGGTTGTGCGTTCCCATAACTTTTAGCTACACCTCTGAAGCGATTATAAACATTTTTCCAATGAACTCCACGAGGCGAATATATTCTGTGTCAGTTTGTTTCTTTCTCTCTCCCTCTCCCAATACCTTTTCAGTCAGAAGGGTGGCCGTCAACTTCTTGAACTTGTTTCTGTCAAGAGCCAATTGGAACAGTTTCTCGGCCGAGGCAATTCCAGACCACTCCCGGATATTTCGCAACCACGATTTCCTCCCAGTGCGTCTATTCCCTTTCCACCTTATGTTTGTATGTCTGTCTCTCTGTGTAATTTGCTTTTGTTGAATACCTAACTAGTATTTCCCTTAACTACGTCTGTTTATATCGGAAACGGTACTTTTTCCGTGTGAATTGTGCTCTATGTCCTTTTCTGTAATACATAAATTCATGATGATCGGTTGAATAGTTAAGATAAGATAAACAAGCAAAGAAGCATAGCATAATGCAATTTTAGTATTTATAATATTGGTTAAGATTTATATTATATGTAGAAACACGATTAGAGTCCCCGGCATCATCGGTCCCGAAAGGACACGACCAGGATTCTTCGTATCATTGGTCTCCACACTTGATCACAGATAGGCGCAAATATTTGATCCATATTTGATCACGTTAGGTCACGCGCTGCAATTCCAAACAAAACGCCACAATCGGCACAAAATAAGTCCTCGATCGCATTGTCCACCAGCCAATCACACCAAATCAGATAACACTCCACCAAACACGTAGCACCAGTCCCTTGATGTCAACCGATTGCCTTCCCGTGAGGTACTCCCCGGCCGACGTGCCTCTGCGCTAGCGCTCGGTGTTGTGTCCGAGTCAACGACAATGACATTCCGATCCCGCTGTCCAGTTGACAAATGACAGTTGTCAGTGCTGTTCACTCCCGCAAATCAAAAGCGCCGACACGGCCAGACTGACATGCGCACGCCCTCGTGCGCCTCTCGTCTCCACCTCGATCCACGTTCGGTTAATATGCAAACAAAGAAAACAAACTATCTGGCTCACCATATTCATTATGCTCGTCCTATCCTGACCAACTAGATACAACTTCACACATATGCACTCACGCGCCATGTTGCGTTGAGGGCTGGTCGAAAGTGCCTAGCAGGCGCGGTCCACGCGCCATGCTGTGTTGAGGGTCGGTTGCTGGAGTTAATATGATCCTTACAATCAAAAACCCCATCTGTTTTAAGATTCCACAAGAGTATCACAGCTTGTACACGCTGGTCTAGACCGTCATTTACTAAAAGAAATGAGATCCCCACAGCTGTCTATCACTGGACTAGATCATCGCCCACACAAGCAGGTGAGATCCCTACAGGTTTCATTAAACAACAACTTGCTGGACCAGATCGTCACCCACAAAAGCAGGTGAGATCTCTACAGCTTTCATGAAACAACAACTTGCTGGACCAGATCGTCACCCACAAAAGCAGGTGAGATCTCTACAGCTTTCATGAAACAACAACTTGCTGGACCAGATCGTCACCCACAAAAGCAGGTGAGATCTCTACAGCTTTCATTAAACAACAACTGGAACTCTCTCATAACAGTTAAAAAGAGCAAGCAGATAAAGCTTCCTCGGAATCTATGGATAGGGCCTCTTCGGAATCAACCGATAGTGTTCCCAAACCATTAATTAAAGGTTCCCCAGAATTAGTACGTCGGCAACTGCTACAATGCGAGAGCCCGAAGGCTCTCCAAGTTTCTCTCTCTCTCTCTCTTTTTTTTTTTTTTTTTCGGTCAAGAAGAAAACGAGTACTGGTAATGACTGATAATATTAACTAAAGCAGGGGTCTCTTAACTCGTAAGTATAGTAACGACAAGCGTTCGATATGAGGTCACTAGAAGTACAGTATTTAAATAAGAAAAACAATCAGGTCGTATTACATCCGCTTGCAATAATTAACGACCCCTGTCCATAACACATTTACATTCCACTACACTGATACGGGATGGGCGTCGCTGAACAATGCGCAATTCATCAAAAAAAGGCGTATTTCTAACTGTCCGGTAGCTACACTGCGTTTAGAAACCTCTTTAGCAAGCAACAATACTCTCTGCGGTTATCCAACAATCAGAATTTAGAACTATCGGAGTGCAATTAACAACCACTCTTACAGGACTACTAATCTTTCCAAGTCTAATCTCACTTTTGGGTTCGTTTGGGTGTGATAACTCACATTCTAGTACTTTAAGTCCATCTAGAAACAAAACACGGTCTATCCCCCGCTTCACATTAAAATTTTTAAGATAATTATTCTCGCATAACAATAACTGGGTGGGTAGATCGAATTAGAAGTAACAACAGATCTACATGAAATAAAACCTCAATTAAATAACTCTCATTTAAACAGCTGATAAGATTTTTACTATTTTTTTTTTGTTCCAGTGTTGTAGGTAGGTTTAGTAAAACTGCGCGATTAGCAAGGCCAGGCCAACGTTACAACATCATAATGTCGATTTTCGCCCAACTTATGGGCTGTGCTCTCTACCCCAAAATGAAAACGACTCACCGTTATTATTCACGAGGATCAACCTCACTGCATAGGTTAAAGCCATCGAACCAAAAGCGACGACTTCTCGAAGTCGTCATTGCGCTCGGACCCAACAAGCCGCCAACAGGGGTCCCACAGCACCTCCACTCCGAGTCGCGGCCGCCTCGCGACGATCCATTGACCATGCGGGTCTTGTTGCAACAAGAGCAGATCCTGCCCGACTTGTCCAGGATGGGCTGCTGCTGCAACATCTTTATATTTTTTTTTTTTTGCACGGTCATCTGCAACTCCTTATAACGGTCCCTCTGAGAGGCACAGGTCCATGGCGCTGCACCAAGCCCACGCATCGACGTCGGCAGCCTCAAGGTTGAAGTCTGACAACTTTAAATTCACTCGTCGTAACCGGATCCTTTATGGCTTCGATAAAACTGACGATTTTCCATCACACTGCACCACATGATTGCGTAGTTTTAATTTTCATAGCAGTGCCCGTGAGACAATCCCACTTCTGATGTAGAAACACGATTAGAGTCCCCGGCATCATCGGTCCCGAAAGGACACGACCAGGATTCTTCGTATCATTGGTCTCCACACTTGATCACAGATAGGCGCAAATATTTGATCCATATTTGATCACGTTAGGTCACGCGCTGCAATTCCAAACAAAACGCCACAATCGGCACAAAATAAGTCCTCGATCGCATTGTCCACCAGCCAATCACACCAAATCAGATAACACTCCACCAAACACGTAGCACCAGTCCCTTGATGTCAACCGATTGCCTTCCCGTGAGGTACTCCCCGGCCGACGTGCCTCTGCGCTAGCGCTCGGTGTTGTGTCCGAGTCAACGACAATGACATTCCGATCCCGCTGTCCAGTTGACAAATGACAGTTGTCAGTGCTGTTCACTCCCGCAAATCAAAAGCGCCGACATATATATTGATTTGTTTGTAAACTGGTTGTCTTTTGGAGGCTCTTGAAACAAATCAAAACAAACAAATCACAACAAATCTTGAACAATTTTTTAGAATATTTGGAGTGCCCTAACTCCTAGCTTGGAGGTCAGGGGACAATCAACTATGTACGTATTTTAAAGCCTAAATTTTCCATCTAGCTTTGTAATGTTCTAATGTACATATACTGGCTTAAGAAATAAAGTATTATTATTATTATTATTTTCGTAATTTTAAATTTTTTACAATATAAATATTAAAAAACAAACAAACAATATATATCATAAAAAACTTAAAACAAGGATTTCGCAGATAGCGGGGCAAGGCCCAAGCTACCGGTGTTTAGGGCTGCAGAGTGAGGAACCTCCTGACAATTCGTGCCGTGTCCAGATGTACCGCCTTCTGTATCTGTCCCTTGATCCAGCCACCTCTTGAGATGTTGGTCGAGGCTTTTCGCTATAAGACCGTTCACCGAAACGACTATCGGGACGATAGTTGTCGAATCGACGTCCCACCTCACCTATTATTATTATTATTATATTATCAGCCATTTGCATAACCCATAGAGGAATTGATTAGGTTTCTTCGCTTTAGAACCTAGTAATTTTAGTTTAAAAAAGAATGTCTACACTACACAACGTACAGAGTAACACAACGTATATGGTATTGAAAATTGTGTTGACGGACCTCAGAAGTTCACAACTTAAGTTTTTGACAATAAAAGTTGTATAATCGATTTCGTTTCGCGATAACCAAAGATAACCGCCGATTCTAACTAGAAGTCTTCACTTGTTATTAACTCAATCGGGACCGTGTCGGATGCAGGATCGCGAATAATGGCTGCCTCACCCTAGCTACCGAGGAGACGGGGTGGCAGGGGGCAAAATGGGATTCTATCGCCTCTTCCATTCCACTCTGTCCGCGTAGTACGTGACTATATATATATCTATAAAACAGAAAGTTCTGTCAACACAAAACTCGCTATTATGCGGCACGACGGAAGGTCTAAAATCGCTAGCCTTGTCGCGACTCGTTGGTCGAGTTTCATTTTGTTTATGTCTGAAAAAATTTCTTTTTTTTCTTTCGCTCGTACTCAACTGACATTCGTGCCAGTCCGCAAATACTTTTGCTGAAACTGTAATTTTTTACGACGTTTTTACTACTTCATAACGGAAAAACTTTGAATTCGTTTACTATGCTTAAATTGTAAATAGGAAATAATTGTATCTGTTGGTATTCTCGTTTTTAGTCCCAAGGCCCTTCTAATCTCTCGGTTAGGTATACAGGTTCTGCATCAAACTCGTATGCTCTCGCTATGCCTATTTCTTGGCTCCCTAAAAATGTCTTTTGCTTTTGTGCCTTTATCGCTCTCCTTCTTCTTAGTCTTGCTATATTCCTTAAATCTTATTATAGATAGATTATTACTAATTCTGAAAATCATGGGAACGTAAGTTCAGGAGCGTTGGCAAATAAAATAATAAGTAAAATGCGACCACCAAACGTACCAAACACCTCTGTGGGTTTAAAGTTTTTAATATAACATAGATATCAACCACTAGTAAGTATGCCCATTTTATTTTGTTAATAAGAATTGGGATTTTTGGGATGCTTTTCAGCAAATTTTTCACATATAGAATATTTTCGTGTCATAGAATTATATAAGAAAACGTTCTGTGCTGAAATTTTTTTTAATGTTAACATCGGCAGACAGGTAGGTGACTATACTTACCGTCGCCTATAACACAAACAACGCCAAAGCTGCTACAAGTGCGTTGCCGACTACAACAGGATTAAGGATAAGGGATTAGGAGAGGGATACGGAAATGGTCTCTGGCATCCCTTACTCACTCACCGAAACACAACAACACACGAGCTGTTATTTCACGGTGGTCTTCTGTAAGGGGGTGATTACTGCCGCCAGACGGGCTGCCCAAATGACTGCGAAACACAGTGTACACTGCCACTACTTTCCAAATCCAGACCAGAGCCAAATTTGAAAGTTGACCGGAATCGAGCTCGGGAACCATAGAACAGAGCGTTAAGGCAAACACCCTAACCACTCATCCAAGGGGCTCATCAAAAATCGGCATAGGTAAATCCGAATCAGATATGCAGGTATAAACCATGGAAGGCAGAAACTTGTGTTAGAGATTCTTTGACATTTATTTAATCTTTATTGCTCATATAGGCTTTGAATTTGTTTATTTTTATTTTTAGGCTTTCCTTAGGGAAAATGCCTTTTTTCGGATTAAAGGTATCTATGTCATTTTCTGTATCCCTGACAATTGTGTGATGACAATTTCATGATGATCAGTTGAATAGTTAATGCGCGAAAGCGTCACAAACAAACAAACTCACTTTCGTATTTATAATAATAGTTTAGATTCAGATGAATGGACACCGGTTAGTTCTTCCACAAATCTTAGCAAAGGGAAATTATATTATTTCAGTAAATTTATTAGACTAAAACATAAAAGCAGCAGAACACAAGTCGATAAGGAAGCGTCAGAGCATACTTATTTGAAACAACAACAACGCTCGGTATCGGTTCCAGCACAAACAGCCGGGAGGTCCGCCATGTTTACACAGGGGGCAACCCTACGCGATAAAATGCAAAACGAAGCCAGTTATGTTATTAATGCGGATATAATTCTGCGGTGCATTAAAAAGAAACCTATTTGTATATAAATATTTTTTGTACATCGAAATTGTTTAATGTATTTTTTATAGTTTAGGATGGGAGGCAGGCTGGCGGTCTACTTATGGATACTATCGCCTAGGAAGAGAAGCGACAATACGAATTTTATAATAAAGTAAGCAGAGGGGACTGGGTCTGATCTTCGGTAAAAGGTAGATTCTATGCTCAGAAGGTCTGCTCCAGATTCTTAAGAAGGTTAAACTTCACACTAATATCTACCGCTTCGTAAGTTCAAAGAAAATTTTTACTTCAGTAGAAAAAACCTAATTATCAAACTATATTTGGATTATCTGACCTTCCAGATTGAAATTATTTCAAATTACAGGATGAATGGATTTTTTTCAAGTTAAGATCGACAGACAGGCTGACAGTCCACTTGATGGTAGGTGGATACCGTCGCCTATAACACAAGCAACGCCAAAGCTGCTGCAAGTGCGCTGCCGACTACAGTAGGATTATGGATAAGGGACTAAAAGATAGGGAAATGGGCTCTGGCATCCCTTACTCACTCACCGAAACACAACAGCACACGTGCTGTTATTTCACGGTGGTCTTCGGTAAGGGGGTGGTTACTGCTGCCAGAGGGGTGCCCAAATGACTGCGAAAACGCAGTCCTGCCACTGAATGGATGTTGGTTACTCTTTCACGTAAAAATACTGAACGAATTTGGATGAAATTTGACACACAGATAATTTATTACCCGGATTAATATATAGGATATTTTTTATCCTGGAAAATATCAAGTTTCCGAGGGATCTTTTTTTGTGTTAACATTTTTACTGCTTGGGTAAAAACATGGTTATAATATTTTTTCAAAAATTCTAAAGCATTTGTGTCTTGGTTCAGTCTTGTTTAGAAGGCTATTAAACGCATTTTATAATTATTTTTCTATGAAACAAGTGCACTGTATTTCCAGTCCAATTTTAGATGTCAATCTGAATGAAAAATGTTAAATGATAGGACACTTTTCCCGCGCAAATCGAACCGTCCGATCGAGCCGTGCGTTTGGCGCGTGTGTTTGATTGATACGCCTTATCGCGCTGAACAGGCGAAGGGTCCCGGCGAACCCCCGTTTGAGAAAGGCTATATACGTAGTATGGTATACCTATGCATTGAACAAAAAGCTCCAATAACATCCATAGGGTACCTACAACAAAAGTTGTTTCTGAAATGAACTGCTTGCAGTCATGAACAGAGAAGCAACTATAATAACTATTGTATTATAGTAATAACTAACTATCTTACAAAATAGTAAGATAAATAGTTGGTCCGTGCATAAGGGTTGCCGAAGCTCATTTCCCTATCCTTATGGACTTTTAGGCCGAACGTGAACTGGATTATTTATTTTGCATATAAATCAAGTCTTGTTGTGGGATGAATATGAACTACTCTTTAGATTTCAATGGGAACCATTTTAAAAGATTTCAGTTGTGTGAGGGTCGAGTGCACTTTTAGATAGAAAGACAGATAACATTTATTTGCATAAACATGACACATAGTATACAAATTAAATTATCTGTTACGATATTTTTTAATTATCATTAATTTAAAAACTTTTTCATAGATTATGCTACCCTGAAGCAAGTTTAACATAAATCGTAGAAATTCATGAAATCATTTGTGATTTAATTTAAGATTCTAAACATTCATAATAGTTAGAAGCGGCAATGAGAAAACCACCAGGTTCTATCACAGATTATTATATTATTGACGATATTAGGATATTAAATGTTAAAAAAATACCTACTACTTACAAGTACTATTAGGAACAAAAAAATGACCAGTGTCCATTTCACATTTTATGAAACATTAATAATAGGCATGATGACAGTATTAAAGAATCAAAGAATTAATGTTTTTGGAGAAAAATATATGTTGAAAGGAGTCTAAAAAATTACTAATTTTTTGTATTAAAATTGAGATTAATAGGATTTTCAATAAAATAGAAGTATAAATAAATGCAATCGGCCATGTTAACTAAAACACCAATCAGAGCGAATGACGTCACGCCCAGGTAAGTGTCATCGTGTTGCTTGATTTGCTTTGACAGAATGAAAAATCTGATGACATGTCGGTGACGTCACGGTTCATCAGACGCGACGCCATGACACCTAAGAGCGTTTTCGCGCGTAATTAAAAATAGATTTGAAAACATTCAATAATTCGCGTTGAAATTTAGTTTTTTGCTGAAATATTGTTTTTTTCGGATATGGTAGACGTGTATCTACATTATGGAAGGGAATTTGTAAATCTGTCATCAGTATTAAATTAAGTAAGTTAAACAGCGTTTTAATTTTTCAGTGATATTCTTATTAGTTATATTCCCAGTTGACTCGATTACAGTTTCTTAAAAAGCTGAAAAAGTAGATAGTCTGCTTTCACATTCAACTTGAACTAATTTTGATAAAAATTTATACTGTGATAGCTTAAGCCCTATAGGGAAGAGCAAAGGTGTTTTAACTTTTCAAGCAGATTCTATTCGGCACAAAGGTAATAAGTATAAATCAAAGAACAGACAAAATACATGCCACGATACACAAATTGCTTTGCATCATATCAATAACCGCCTGATCATGTTAAGTCCTAAGCCCTCACAATCCGAGGGTAAGGCAGTAATCTACTCCGTGTATGGGGTTTTAGTGCAGCTAGTGGAAACAATTCCCTATTATTTGCCGTCTCCCCATAACTTCATCATTTCGCTTACTAAGCGCATCGGGTGTATTACGGTACTGCGGATTTTTTTTTTGTAAACGTTTTTCTTTGATTTAGCCATAAGCTTTTTCTTATGACAAATACCATTTCCAATTTTCATTCGGGAAAACATGGGCCATTATGGTAGTGAGATGCAATGTGCTTTTTTATGATATAGGGCGGCAGGCAGGCTGACGGGCTACTTGACGAGCATTAGCAGTGGGATCTAAGTATACAATGTTGACCTAAATAGGATAGTTCCTAGCTATTTTACAAATGAATTCAAGAGTATGATCTTTTTTAGAGGATTTCTAAAAAAAGATCATATTCTAGCTGTGCCCGCCACTTTTTTTCTGCAAAATTCCACAGAAACCTAACATTTTTTAGGATAAAAAGTATCCTATATGTTAATCCAGGTAATAAACTATTTGTGTGCTAAATTTCATTCAAATTCGTTCAGTCGTTTTTGCGTTATTGAGTAACAAACATACAAATTTTCGCATTTATTTATTTCAATATAAGATGAGCTGAAATATTCCAATACTCGCTTTATAATATGTTAAAATGTTTTAATGGTTTTTAATAAGGCTTCTGTCAAGATATTATCACAGTTTTACAACACATATTCCAAAATTTTAAATTATTTTATTTCAACATCAACCATTTCAAAAGGCTAATTAAATTCAAAATTCATTATAGTAATTATAAACACAAAATTATTATTTTTCGGACACACTATTTCTAAAAAATAAAAATAAATATCATAATTTTTAAGTCCTTGTAGCGATTATAAGTAAATAACCTTAATTAACCTTTATCATTGTTTGTAAAATATAATAAAATCCAATCAAAATAATTTCCCATTATATTTCGAAGACTATATATAATTATATATCTAATATTAAAGATCGTTTCACCCTTGATGTTTCCCGCATCAATACCATCGTCGCGTGTTATTCGAGCCAGTTTATTTGCCTGCATTATTCCCGGCTAACAATGTCTAAACACAATTACGTTACGCAAACACGAGAAGCGCCGCGGGCGTGCACATGTTGCGTTGTGGCTGAACTCGCACAAACATCGCAGCAGCCCATCGTGTTATCAGTTATTTACTTTAGGAGACTGTTTTTATTTTGCGTTATTTAGGTAGTTTTTTGAATATCGTCCATTTGAAAATCAACTCAGTAGACGGTTTTGCTTGATTCAAGACGATAGTAGTTGCGTGCCTGCCTATTCATTTATCTAAAACTAGCGACCCGCCCCAGGCTAGATGCAATATTTTTCTGCGAATCATATTACCTATGCTCTTTCCATAAACCGTTCTATTAATGAAAATGAAACGGACAGATGAGCCCGCAACTTCGTACGCGTGATATTCGGTATAGCTCTTAACTATTTTGTTAGTAAACCGATTGGAATAAAACAAACATTAAATGTTACGGGAAGCTTGCTGCAATAAATCAGTGAAAACGGCATTCAAATTGGTTAACCCGTTTCTGAAATTAGCGTGCATAAACGCATAGAAAAAACAGATAAACAAACAGAGAGGCAAATAATAGGGAATTGTTTCCACTAGCTGCACTAAAGTTCGAAACTTTGTACACCTGGTTATACTACAGGTACTCGTTTGGACCCTTGGTACAACCTGGGTGTACTACGGCACTCTTGTGGACCCTTGATACATCTTGGTAACTACAAGTACTCGTTCTGACCTGGAGGTACCTACCATCTATGAAGCGTTTCCTTTATAGCAAATTATTAGTAGCGAAAATCGAACCTAGATGGCTTCAGTACCCGGCAGTTTGCATACAGTCGCGTATAAGAGGATCTAGTTCCGAAGCGCACACTTTGGTATTAAGACTTTAAGGCTCACTAAGTGCTGTATTTACAAGCATTTTATCATGACACAGTAACTCGTTTAACAACCATTCGGATGCAAACGATCATTGTTCCTTAACAGCTGTTGCAATTTAAATTATGCAAATTTTCAGAGCTTTAAAATTATTTAACAATTCTGCCAATAATACTCGCACAAAGCTATAACATCCCGCAGACTGAATAACGACAAGTCTTAAAATATACAGTAGCAAAAACGGAATAAATTAACCGTGGGTACATATTAATCGACCTACTCAAACCAGATATACTGGAATTCATTACTTTATAGACACAAACGACCCAGTTGCGCCTTAAACCGGAAACTTAAGATTCAAAATTTAGACCGAATAACATACGACCTTCTTCTGATACCTTCACGAGGGATACCCAAACAAAATATTTGTATTGGCCGGTAGGTATATAGGGTAACCCTTTACATAAGGGCGCTATTAAAATATATATCTATACGAGAAAATATACGGATAAAAGACGTGTAGATCTTTAAAGGTTCTCTAAATATTTTTCAATTTAAATTGAAATTCATTTTTTTTTTCTTTTACAGAAGCCGTTAGATGTCGAAAACATTATAATTCAGTGCGTTGTTTGCGAATTGTCAAGAACTGAATGAATTTACATGAACCTACATATCTACACTTGCTAGTAAGTATAATAACACTGAAAGGTTTGTTTGTTTGTTTCAACGTGCTAAACTATTGAGACAGAATACAATAATAGGACAAGTACTATTGATTAACTAGTTGGATTTATAAAAAATCTTTTTACATTTGATAGCCTAATCCTTGAAAAAGGTTATAAGCTATTTATCATCACTATGACCCTAGAAGCTGAGCAATAAAAAAAAACGGGATAAGTACGAGTTGAACTCGCGTGAAGAGGGTTCCGTACGATGTTACCTATCCGCACAATATTAAGTAATTTACCATGTTATTTTAATATCATGGACATCTTATAGGTTTTCCTATAGTCTATAAGTAGAAAGTGATTTTTGTATTTTTTTTTTCAAAATTTTAGGTTCAATAGTTTCGGAGATAATGGTCAATTTTCGTCTATTTTCTTGAATAACTTGGAAACTATTTATTTTAAAATTACAAAAAAATCCATTTGATATGTCACACGATGCAGTTTTCAAATTTTTTTTTTTTAATTTTCACCTTTCCCCACTCCCATATACAGGTTTCATCTATTCACGTCACACCTCTGCGTTTGGGTCACAAAAATTGATATGTGACCAAATTTCAACTTAATCGGTCTAGTAGATTCGGAGATAATTGATTGTGACGGACGGACAGACGGGCAAACTAGTGATCCTATGGGGCTTCCGTTTTTTTATTCGAACGTACGGAACCCTAAAAAAAGTTAGAAAGAAAGCTAAGCGAAAACGAAATATTAATAGCGCGTGCGGGCAAAGCGTTGGGTCAGGAGCCATTAGAAACGAGCGTTACCATCAAGAAGAACCGACATGTACATGCCTTTGTCAAATTAAATTAAACGGCAGGTGAAACCGTGGGACACAGTTAGTTAACTTTATATAAGCAGTATGTATTCGGAGCTATCGACAAAGCAGTAAATATAATGATAAAAAGACGTTACGAGTCTGTGGTAGTGCCACAGACTACCGCGTGGAGACGTAGCTAATGTGTAATGCGGTTGGGTTTTTGTCGGACGCGTCCATCTTTTTTTTTCGTTTTTACTCGTGGATTCGGTTACGGTTCGTATTGATCGAAAAATCCGATTTCGAAATGGGTGCTCGGAGTTTTATTGTTGCCGCGATGCCTTCTTAAACAATAAAAAAACGCATTTATAAAAACGGAATGCAATTCTCACATGTCACGTTCAAAAATCGAAGGGGACTCCGGTCGTGTTTTAGAAAAGTAATTATTCTACATCGATTGGGTTCGCGAGTTGAGGTGTGGACAATGAGAGACCTCATTTATTTTTTTTTTCCATATGGCAACATTGCGTTTGATTGCGAACGTGATAGCGTGTGTCGACGTCTGATTGGACTTACGTAAATAACGTTCTGTTTGCTGACAAGAGTGTGCAATTTCGAAGCAATTTAATTGTTGACAGAATCAATTTGCGACAATGACCTGGAATCGTCACTCTCCACAATGATTTAAAAAGCTTTGTAGAGTCTATTTTGTCATTGCCATTTCAAAATACGGACTATTTTAAACTGTTCATAGACAAATAAATCATAATTTTAATAATAAAATGTGAGACGCTTACTCAGATATATGGAGGCCGATAATTGATAAGTGGTGAAACAATGTTTTATATTTCTTTTTTTTATATAGGAACACCACCATAAACACTCATGAATTTTATTATTACTTTGTAAGAAGGAAAATCACTATTAACTATAGTATAAACTATAGCGGACACACAGTACAGTCCAGCTAATGTTATCCAACCTCCCATAGGAGCTTGCAATGGTAAAAGAAGAGAATTATCAGCCAGATCAGATCAGCCTTATTAAAAATTATAAAAGACCTAATATGATTAACAGAGAAAAACTACTTACAATGCTGCGTCGTCGGCGCCTTGCCTGCTAAGTAATCCTCTTTGCAGATAAATTTATTGTCGTCCAATACATACAGCTCCTCCCCGGTCGACAACTGTTTTCTACACACAAGACACGTGAAGCAATTAAGATGGAACACTTTCTCTCGGGCTTTCCGAACCAAGTCTGATGGTGAAATTCCATGTCCGCAGCCGCTGCATTTCGTGCCGTATCGTCTGTAAGAGAAATACAAACAGGTAAAATCACCGTTCAATATCTTGGTTGGTAGACAACGGTCCACTTGACGGTAGGTGGCTACTAAAAACAAGAAAACCCAGGGGATGTCAAGTGCGCTTATGCAACCTTTTTTTTTTTTCGATGTTAAGATCGGCAGACATGCTGACGGTCGACTTGATGGTAGGTGGCTATCGTCGCCTATAACACAAGCAACGCCACAGGTGCTCAAAGTTCGCTACCGACTACAGTAGGATTGAGGATAAGAGGAGAGGATAGGGAAATATGGGCTCTGGCATCCCTTACTCACTCACCGAAAACCAACAGCACTCGTGCAATTATTACACGGTGGTCTTCTGTAAGGGAACCCGGGAACCCTAGAACAGTGTGTTAAGACAAGCATCCTAACCATTCATCCAACGGGCTCCAATGTGCAAGATGTATCTACATAAAAATAGAGCATATTTCTAGGGGATTACCCGCAAAAAGATTTAGAACCTATAGTTAACTCATTAATTTATTTATTTATATATCAAATAATAAAGAAAACAAACAGCTCTAATACATGTAATAAAGTAAGCAAAAATTACCAAGTAAAGTAAGAAACAAAAGAAACTGTTAGCCAAAACAATTTCAAATGATAGATAAATACAACATTTATGTAGCGAAAATAAAGGAATTATTAGAAAAAAAAATCAACTTTTTCAATATATAACTACAAAATCTGTTACAATTATTACTTAATCACAATTGTATTAAACTTGTAAGAATATTATTTATTTTGGCAACTATCGCCGAAATACACTTGGGAAACCACTGCAGCTGAATTTTTTTTTATTATTTTATCATCGCATTGAATTATTACCAGAACCATTTGCATAAACGATGGAGGCCGCATGAATAAAACATAAAGCCGGGTTCGGGTTGTCTTGTGTACGTAGGTACTCCGTGTTTGTAGTTGGCAACCCGCCATTTTACTTTTCGAATCTTCGCAAAGCAGCCAATTTTGAAGAATGGCTCTGACGAGATGTCGCTCGGGTGGTTGCGAGTAATGATAAAAATGAAATTGCAAGGAACATCTACAATAACAATAGGTAACAATACTGCTTTGTACCAAACGTCTTCGTGAATGGATTTATGTAATATACAAACAATTTTTGTTTTTTACAGTCTTTGTAGTTTTAGAGAAAAAGTAAAAGAATTCTTGTATTTTTCTTGGAAATATTTTTATGACATAATCTATATTCATAGGTTCATCCGATGTAAAAAAAAATTGACGAAATTCTAGCCGTCAGAAATTGGCTATATTTTATCACATATATTGTTAAATATGTATTTCTTATAGCAAAAGAATAAATAGGAGCAAGTAGAACGGAATCTTCTTTTGTCCGAGTCCCAAACGCCTTCATTTATATAACTACTTCCCCCTTTACGTCGTTACGCCCCTCTGTCGCCCAGGCTTGTCGCTAGGGTTGCTTACTGTTAAATATTGCTTACGAATTAAGATAATATCGCTAAAATATAAGTTTTTCTTTACTTTGAAACCATTATTTTATTCTAGTTTTATAAAATATCAGATTTATAAATACTTACCTACATTATTATGTTACGTACACACATTAATATACCTATAAATAATAAGTTATTATAAGACAGTTCCATACCAAATGAAGCCATTTAAGTAAGTATTACTTACGTAAAATATCAATTAAAAAAATACAGGCTCACGTTGAACTATTAAGTAAGTTTATTCAGCGTTGGGTGACCTTGGTATAGTCTGAGAGCTAAACCCTATAATGGTCTTGGAATACGGCGCAGCGGTCAGGGCCTTGGGAGACTAAGGGGTCACCACCGCAGTATAGATTAAAAACCGTAATGGATATCTAAAGAAAATGAAATAATTTCCACAGACGAAGTCGCGGGTAAATGCTAGTAGAATACAATGAAATAAATATTTCATGGCTAATACTTATTGTCAGATATACTTAGGTATTGGGTAATAGATTTTTTGCATCAAGACGCCGCCGCGTCGGCCGTGACAGCCCGAGTGAGTATCCCGTTTAACGTGTAGGCTAATAATGACCTTGAGCGAGTCCGGAGCGGGAGTTTCCGTTCTACGTGTTCTTATTTATTCTTATGTTTATGGTGATGAGAACTAACGTTTCAGCCGAGTGCTTTACGTTTGCCCGAATAATAAAACTTAAAAAAAAATAGTGTCTTATTGCCTCTTATTGTGTGACTAAAATTAAATACCTACTTTATGATATGAAAAGAAAGAAATAAAACACTCATGACACCGAGGCAAAATTACAACTGTTCCTTATAGTGCTTTTATTTATTTATTAGGGATATTTATAACAGGGACATTAAATTCATAGAAGATAGAATTATACTTAAGGGGGCGTACAAAGCAAAAAAGAATTCTAATTTCACCCGCGTGATCCCATAATTGAATGGACGATACCAACACAACAGATACCAACAATTGAATGGACGATCCTTTTATTAGTCAATCTTTTAAGAATAATATGAAACAATTTATAAAAAGTCTACACATAACACACTTATAATAATCTATTAACAAACAAGTCTTATTAAAAAATTTACGTCTAAATATTCTTGCGCACAGAAACATAGTCTTCCAGTCTCAGTGGAGCGATTGTGAATGATCATGTGAAACAAACAATGCACATTGAAGTGTGCATGACATGAGACGGAAGATGTTCTTTCGAGAAAATATCATTGAATAATATTTTCTGTATATATTTCTATAAGTTGTTTTACTGAGGTCTACATGCAGCAAGGACTATGCAGCCTTATAGCAAATAAAAATAACATAATTATGTATTTATATATAACAAAATTCTTTACTATAGATAATGTTGTAAATCCTACTGACGACCGGTGACGGTTCCATAGTCCCATCATATGGTCTAGAACCACACCCTTCTCGAGGGGGTGTTTTAGTGCGGTAAAAGTCCCATATAACCCGCTTTGCATGCGGCATTTGTTCATAGGCCTTTTGAAATCTTTTGTTCATAAGCAAATCTTGTAACGATTTCTCCCCTGGTAAAAAAAGGTATCCTGCTAAAGTCAGGAGCACACTTTTCAGCACCTGTGACGATGCTGGCTATAAGATACTATAGGCCATTCTCCTGTCGGCAGAGCAATAATTGCAATAGAAAGCAAGTATCAAGACTATCAAGAGGACCGTCATCCCCCCTTGCCAAAAAAGAATAGTGAAAAACAAAGAGAAAAGTAATAATGACATAAATTAAATTTAAAATTTTCATTAATGGCAACACGAAAACAATAAAATAACGGCGGCACGTCACCGGACGGAAATGGAGTCATTTAAAGTTTCGAAATTGAAAATGTCACAGAATGATGACATCAAGTTAACTTTAAAAAAAAACACACAGACACACACACACAAAATTAAATCATCAAGAAGCGACGGAAGTAATAATCGAACTGTTTTCCGCTGTTACCTGACCTTACGAACAACTTTTTTATGGAGTAGTTACGTACGGCGCCATATGATTCGACCATTAGTCGTTTTTTTTGTATTAAAAAAAATATTCGTAGACTTTTGCGCTATTGGCAACTTATTAACGTTTACGCAAATTGAAGACGAACTCAGTGCAAGCAAGAAAACTATTTGAAATGCGAATTACCCTTTTTATTTCAAAAATCCTCCAAATTTCAAATTCAGAAAATTTTAAAATTTCATTCGTTATTCTTCTTCTTCTCTTTATATATAAAAATGAATCCCCATTTCTCCTGGTCACGGCATCACGCGTGAACGGGTAGACCGATTTTAATTCGGTTTTCGCCAATGGAAAGAGGGATAAACGGGGAATGTTTTAGGGTATATAAAAATTGCACGCCGGGCGAAGCCGGGGGCGGGTCGCTAGTCTTATATAAGGTAAAATGTTATTTGAATAGATAATATTAACTCTATTAGCTTAATAAATCGTAACATTAATAATAATTAAGTTATCTGCGTGTCTGATATGCCTAGTCCAAAATATAAAGAATACTTAATTACAAAATAAATAAATAAATGTTTGAATTGCTACGGCTAGTAATGCATTTATTTATATTTTAAAGCAATATTCAAAACGGTACGAGGGGCACGCTGAAATGATCGGGAATAAGAAAAACCACATGCACGGTATAGCTAAATTGTATTTTATTGTTTTTCGAAGTATTCTCCGTTCAACTTAATGCACTTTTCCATTCGTGCAAACCAATCATTAAAACAGTAATTCCAGTCTGAAGTTGATGTTGACAAAACGGCTGATTTGTACGCTTCCACAGCTGCTTCGGGGTCTTCAAACCGTTGACCGCGTAATTGTGAAGACTGTATGTCTATAACAAACTCTTTGCTCAAATGATTATAAAATATGACATAAAGAAAAAGTATGTTTGGTTTCTATGTTACGTGTTTATTATGAAAAGAAAATAATACACTTGAATATTTTTCTCTATTTAATTGCTCTTGTAAATATTTACCAATTATTTATTTTACTAGTTAATACAATACAGTTCTTCAGTTTATAAAAGTTTATTCTTGTAGTATATTCTTCCACGGCAATCGTGAACATAAAAACTTAAAATGGTAGCATTAGCGTAAAAACCTACAAGATATTCAAATATGTCAAAGATACGTATTGAAGCTTTAAATAAAGACAATTACGACACTTGGGCAATACAAGCTGAGGCTGTACTAGTGAAAGACAAACTTTGGAAATATGTGCAAACTGCCCCAAACGTTACTGCAACTGCTGAAGACATCGAAGGAGACAAACAAGCTAAGTCTACACTTATTCTTATAATCGCTCCGTCAGAACTGAAGCAAATTAAACAATGCAAGACAGCAAAAGACATTTGGGACAAACTAAGAGAAATATACGCAAGCAAAGGTCCAGCTCGTAAAGCGTCACTTCTAAAACAGTTGATACTCACCAAACTAGAAGGGAACAACGTACGAGAACACCTGAACAGGTTTATGGATACTGTGGACAAACTTGCTGACATGGAAATAACCATCAACGATGACCTGTTGACCATAATGATGCTCTACAGTCTCTCACCAGACTATGAAAACTTCAGAGTAGCCATTGAAAGCAGGGACACTTTACCTAAACCAGACGAGTTGAAAACTAAAATACTAGAAGAAAGCGAGGCTCGACACCAAACTCAAATAGAACCAACAACGAGTTCTCAAGCTCTTCAAGCTGCTCACTACGCTAAAACATGCAAGGTATGCAAAAACAAAAACGTATACTTCAAAAACACCTCTCACAAAATATGCACAAACTGCTGGTTTAACCAAAAGAAAAATAAGAAGACAAAGAAGGTGACATCACAAAATGAAACGTCAAACCATGTGGAAGAAGACTGTCTACTAAACGTTCAACCTGTACTTGCCAACAGTGACTGGGTATTGGACAGTGGATGCACTTCTCACATGACCTACGCAAGAGAACACTTTACAATGTTAAAGGCAGACTCTAGCAAGCTTAACTTCGCCTCTAAAGACCAATCGACTGAGATTGAAGGACGAGGTACAGTCAAAGTTGTAACCAACGAATATGGCACAATAAACCTTTTAGAAACGTTGTACGTACCTACCCTTACTACTAATCTCCTGTCTGTTGCAAAAATCACTCAAAATGGTGGCACAGTAACTTTTACTGGAAACAAAGCTACAGTTACCAAGAAAAACAAAACAATGATGATTGCTGAAAAGAAAAACAATCTTTATTATATCAAAACGCAAATAAAAAATGGTTGGTCAGTAACGCCTGAAACTAACATGGTGACAATTCAAAAAAACTCCATTGTAGACTGGCATAGAAAACTGGGACACATGAACGGCAAAGACCTACATCTAGCTTTGAAAAACGAGACACTCATTGGCTTAAACTTCAACAAGGAAGAGGTATTGTCAGATTGTGAGGCCTGCATTCAAGCAAAAATGACGCAAATGCCAAGCCCTTACCCAAGAACTACGCCTAGAACTACGCAACGTCTAGAAATTGTACACAGCGACGTCTGTGGCCCTATCAAAACGCTTAGCAGTGGGGGTAACAAATATTTTGTTACATTCATCGATGACTACAGCAGATATGGCCGCGTATACTTCCTGAAACACAAATCTGACGTACTACAAAAGTTCAAAGACTACAAAGAAGAAATGGAAAACTTTACTGGCAACAAGATAAAATTTTTGCAAACTGACAACGGTTCAGAATACATAAATAAAGCATTTCAAAATTACCTAAAGGCAAACGGGATTGCACAAAGACTATCGGCACCCTACACGCCGCACCAAAACGGTCTTGCAGAACGGAAAAATCGGACACTAGTAGAAAAAGCAAGAGCTATGCTTATTGATTCCAAAGCGCCGATGCATCTATGGGCTGAAGCAGTTAATACAGCTAACTATTTAGCAAACAGAAGCATCAACAGTGCTATTGAAAATCAAACACCATTCGAGCGATGGGTACAAAGGAAGCCCAGCGTTAACCACTTACACCCGTTTGGATGTAAAGCTTTTGTTCTGAAGAAAGGTCCAAAAGGACACAAATTCGCACCGAAAGCAACACTTGGTTTGTTCGTTGGGTACTCAGAAATCAGCAAAGCATACAAGATCTACATTCCAACTGAACGCAAGACAGTGATCTCAAAAGATGTCAAAATACTGAAGATAAACTTCTATGAAACAACTTCTACAAACATTCTTAACAACGACACAACTTCTCTAGAGCAAAACCAAACGAATGGAGAGATGATTGTATTAGAACTTGAGAATAATGAAGAAGACGCAAACGAAAGCCATCTGAATGACAGTGTTTATGAAGAATCCCTAGAGCAAGTAGACCAAATCGAAAGCACAACTCCTGACACTGGAAACGTCGACACTCCACAGCACGACAAACCAAACACTGATGATGAATCTGTAATTGTAGAACCTACACAAAACCAACGGTCTCTACGAGATAGATCATTATTACGGATGCCACAACGGTACGATGACTTCGTGCTGGCAGCTGCTGATGAAGTTAACAATCACGGAGAACCTACTTCATACAAAGAAGCACTAAATTCATCTGACAAGGACAAATGGCTCAAAGCAATGCTGAGCGAGATCTCATCCCTCGACGAGAATGAAACGTGGGAACTTGTAAAATTACCAAAAGGTAGAAAAGCCTTACCAAGCAAATGGGTTTACAAAATTAAAACAAACCCTGACGGAACCATCGAACGCTACAAAGCAAGATTGGTTATCAAAGGATTTTCACAAAGACATGGAGTTGATTACGACAAAACATTTAGCCCGGTGGCTCGACTGAGTACTATCAGAGCTCTACTCGCTACAGCAGTGAAACAAAATTTAAGACTTCTGCAATTCGACGTCACAACTGCATTCCTAAATGGAAAAGTCGAAGAACAGATCTTTATGAAACAACCTGAAGGTTTCAACGACGGCACCGATCGTGTATGCTTGTTAAAACGAAGCCTGTATGGATTAAAACAAGCTTCGCGCTGCTGGAACACCTGCATTAATGATTTTTTGTTACAATCAGGATTCAAACAGTCTGAAGCTGATCCATGTCTATACACAAGAATACGAGGGACAAAGAAAGTCCATATTGCTCTCTATGTAGATGACGGACTCTTAGCCAGCAATAATATTGAGGCTGAAAATGAATTTATTGATGAGTTACAAAAGAAACTAAAGATCAGAACGTCACCTGCTACATATTTCCTTGGAATGGAAATTAGCAAAGTGAGTAGCAGGATCACTCTCAGTCAAACATCATACACAAAGAAACTCTTACAAAAATTCAACATGAGTAACTGCAAGTCTGCACCGACACCTATTGTCAAAGAAAACATGGGAGAAGAAGATGTACAAGGAACACACGCTGAAACAAGCTTTCCTTATAGGCAGGCTGTAGGCGCACTAACTTATTTAGCAGTGGCCACAAGGCCTGACATATCTTACGCTGTCGGAATGGCATCAAGACATCTTGAAGCGCCAACCGCTAAGGACATTGCACTCGTCAAACGAATTCTGCGCTATCTCAAAGGAACATCTAACATCGGTCTGACATATACGAATGACTCGCCAGAGAATTTACTTTGTTATAGTGACTCTGATTTTGGTGGAGATCAATCTACTGGCAGATCAACATCTGGTACGGTGTGCTTACTCGCCGGAGCTGCTATTAGTTGGAGATCGCAACGCCAAAGTGTTGTATCCATTTCCTCGACGGAAGCCGAAATAATCGCAGCCAGTGAGGTTTCTCAAGAACTTATATGGCTAAACAGCCTCCTTAAGGATCTGATGAAGCTGAACAAGCCTACACTTTACCTAGATAATGAATCGGCAATCAAGCTATCACAGAACCCTAAATATGAGTACCACAAGCGTACTAAACACATCAAGCTGAAGCATTTCTTCGTCAGAGAATGTGTGGCCAATGGAGAGCTTGAAGTGAAGCAAGTATCTTCAGAGCTACAGCTAGCTGACATGCTGACCAAACCACTCTATGGGCCCAGACTGCAAGATTTGAGCAAGAGAGTCGGTCTCAACAGAATCTCTCGATCCTGAAAAGTTGGGAGGGTGTGAAGACTGTATGTCTATAACAAACTCTTTGCTCAAATGATTATAAAATATGACATAAAGAAAAAGTATGTTTGGTTTCTATGTTACGTGTTTATTATGAAAAGAAAATAATACACTTGAATATTTTTCTCTATTTAATTGCTCTTGTAAATATTTACCAATTATTTATTTTACTAGTTAATACAATACAGTTCTTCAGTTTATAAAAGTTTATTCTTGTAGTATATTCTTCCACGGCAATCGTGAACATAAAAACTTAAAAGTAATAAATCTTTCATTCTAGGGAATGTAAAGAAATCGTTTGGGCTCAGGTCAGGACTGTACGGAGGATGGCTCATCAGCTCAACGTTTTCCTGCTTCAAAAAATCATTTGTCTTCCGAGCCGTATGGGAGCTCGCATTATCGTGATGTAAAATGATGCGACGTTTCGGGATATTTTTTCGAAGTTCGGCTATCATTTCTGGCAAACAAACCGTGATATACTACTCGGCGGTAACCGTTCTGCGTTCCTGTAAAGGAATTGTAGCAACATGCCCCTTTTTCGAGACAAACGTAGCGACCATTTTCTTTGACACGCTGCGGGAGCGAACCACTTTCGTTGGCTTGACCTCGTCTTCGAAGACCCAAACTCCTGACTGATGTTTTCTTTCAGTTTCGTATGAATAAATCCATGATTCCTCACCTGAGACGATATTATAAACGGCATTTGACTTCCCTCCGTTGAAGCGTTGCAGAGTATTCCGGCACCAATCTACACGAGCCGCCTTTTGCTCTTCGGACAAATTGTCTGGAACCCAGCGGGAAACTAGCTTTCTTACACACAGCTCATTATGTAATATCGACTGAATTGCAGTCATTCCGATACTGATAACAGCCCATGTCGTATGTTATATGACGGTCATCTAATTTAATAGTTCGCACAGCTGCGATGTTTTCAGGCGTGACCGCTGTTCTTGGTTGACCTGCAGAAGAAACACGAGCGACACACGACCGCGTCGGAACTCGGCATACCAGCGGTATATTGTCGTTTGACTCGGTGCTTCAACATCATAAATCGAAACAAGTTCGCTGAGACATTTATCTTGAGATAAGCCGCGACGAAAATTATGATAAATTATGGCACGGAAATGTTCACGCGTGAGCTCCATTTCTGTTAACGACGTGTCAACTTTAAACTAACATAGTTTTTGTTTTTAATAAAAAAAAATAATTGTTTAAATGTCATTAAGATTCTAAGAGGCCGTATTCAAATTCTAAAAAAGGTTTTATTGTAACTCAATCCGAAATATTCTATTCCCGAACATTTCAGTGTGCCCCTTGTAACCTTCAAAACCTCAATACTAGCTTTTGTCTGCGACTTTGTTATATATTTTTTATCAAGCGTTGAATTTTAATAAGCAATAAATTTTAATATTCACACACACACTCATACATACATACATATTCAAATAACCACATTTCTTTTTCTATCGTACAGATGATTCTGAATTATTTCCTACAATATTGCAGATACAATATACAATTTGTTATTTGAAAACCTATTTTTATTGACGAGCTTTAGTTTTTTTATTGACGAGCTAATAAAAAAAATGTAAACAGTTTTTCCCACGTTCTAAATGACTATTGTTGAGTTTCTTATTTTTAGGCCCTATTTAGAAAAAGCGAAAAAAAAAACACTGATTATTTTAACAAAAAAAAATCCAAATAACAACTGAATCTTATGGTTAGATACCATTAGCAATAAAATGTGGGGTTATTCAAATAAATATATTAATTGTACTTAAAAATATTAATTGCAGTATTACCTATTGTGCCTGTATTATATCTTCTTCATGAGTATATGGGTCATTCTCATTTTTCCGAAAGTATTATGGCAGAAGCAGACAATACCTATCAATTTCATTAGATAATAAAAAAGTTTTGGTCAGTGTTTTGTTTAATGTGCAAATTTACATGGAAGATTATTCCGATTTCTGATTTTTGCATAAATAAATCAGTACTTTGTTTTATGTGGTCGTCAGACAGGCTGACGGTCCACTTGATGGTAATTAAGTGGCTATAGTCGCTTATTGGCACAAGCAAAATCACAGGTGTTGCAGGTGCGCTACCGATCTAGTAAGATTTGGAACAAGAGATAGGGAAATGGGCTGTGACATCCATTGTTCACTACTGAAACACAACAGCACACATGCTGTTATTTTAGGGTAGACCTCTTAAGGTTATTTATGTAAGAGGATGTTTAGTGCCGTCAGAAGACTCCCAATTTATGACTACGAAACTCAGTGTGCTCTGCCACTACTAAAAAACACACGGACAAGCCACTTTTAAAGTTCATTTCCTAAGTTGGCCCTGCCGGGAAACGAACCCGGGACCCCTGAGTCAGAGCGCTAAGGCAAGCTACTTAACCACTCAACCAATGGGCTCGATAAACTTTTATATTAAGACAAGGACTAGCGTCAGACTGAACACAATTATGAATGAAAGGCAATATTGCAATATCTTGCCTGTCTTAACGCTCTGTTCTAAGGTTCCAGCGTTCGAATCCCGGCAAGGACAACTTTGAAAATGAACTTTTCAAAATTGGCTCTGGTCTGGATTTGGAAAGTAGTGGCTGGGCAGCCCGTCTGGTGACCCCTTTACAGAATACCGCCGTGAAAGAAATAACAGCACGTGTGCTGTTGCGTTTCGGTGAGTAAGTAAGGGATGCCAGAGCCCATTTTCCTATCCAATCCCTTATCCTTAATCCTACTGTAGTTGGCAGCGCACTTGCAGCAGATGTAGCGTTGCTTGTGTTATAGGCGTTGAAAGCCACCTACCATCAAAATAAAAATAAAATATTTTAGCTTCTCGGAGATAACCGAATTGATTTAAAATTGAAAGGTTTTTCTTAAATATTGCGTAAAATATGAAAAAAGATATTAAAACTTTGTACAACTTGAGTTAATTAATTTATTACTGTGACGATGAAGCTTTTTTTGGGCAGTAATTTACTATATTTTTTTTTCTCAGCAAATATATATCTTATGTATAAATCTGCCCTATTCAAACTTTTTTAAATATACTCAACTAAAATTTAAATATACTTTTTTAATATGTATTTCTTTATATATACTTTAATGTATTTTTGTTTAAGTTTATATTTTACTTTAAATACATATATTCAATAAGGCGTCGATTAGGCGACGAAAACAACGGTTATCTGCTAAGCCCTGCTAAAAAATGGTTGAAACGGTGTCAAAATCCTACTTAACAGTTGAGTAGATATACTATGAAACACCGAGCGATTGCGATGTGCTATGCAGTCTTAACTTGCAAAACAAGCCATATTAGTTGCAAGACATCTATAAAATTATCGTCTCTATATACTCGTCGACATAAAATTATTGAAAGCCATTATTTATAATAGGTAATTGAAACTTTACATTCTACCGTTATTGTTCTAACAAAAACAATATACGTAAATGTTTACAGAATTTATGTCAAAGATTGTGTTAACATAGATTAGTGTAGAACCAACATTAAATAAACATCTACGTATAAATTTCGACCATTTGTATATTCCATAGACGCCATAAGTATAGAGATGTACGCTTCCTATACTATCTATAATTTAGATCACCATAATTTCTTGGTATATATAAAAATGGGTAAGCTTCACATTATATATATATATATATATATATATATATATATATATATATATATATATGTGTGTGTGTGTGTGTGTGTGTGTTTATAACTAAAGTCCCTGTCCGCTTCTGTCCATTCCTCCGCTAACTTCTTCTCAATCACCCAACGTATATTGATATTGGTTTAGGAGTTAGCGGAAATAGAGACAGACAGACGTGTACAGCGACTTCAGTTTATACTATGCATAAAATAAGGACGCAATTTATGTTCGGAATGTCTATAAGAACACATATGCAGTCATATATCTATACTAATATTATAAAGCTGAAGAGTTTGTTTGTTTGTTTGAACGCGCTAATCTCAGGAACTAGTGGTTCAAAAATTCTTTTTGTTTTGAATAGTACATTTATCGAGGAAGGCTATAGGCTATATCATCACGCTACGATAAATAGTATTATATATAAGAAGTATCCCGCCGCCGCCGTATGGGCCGCACGCAGCGAAGCGTGGCCGAATTCAGTTAGTTATATATAAATTTATTTTTATCGATCGGCGAAAACTGTTTTAAAAAAATCACTATACTTTAAATATACCAAAAATGAGAAGACCTATATTTCTATTTGTTTATCCAAATCGAAGCGTTATTAATATTGCATCTGAAGCGCTAATGGCGAGTCATTAAATAGTTTTTATGTTGGATAAATAATGCATAAAAAACAAATTAAAATGATTCATTTCAAGAATATCGAATTAGCCGTAATAAGTGGTATTACATTTATGATGTATTTCTTGGAGTCTGATTTGAATTTCATACTATATATATTATCTATGTAACTCAAAATAATTAGGTAATTTATTATCGTACCCCATATATAGGTAGAGTCAAAGAAAAGTGAAAAGTTTGTTTTTAGGTCTATAGACAAATGATCCTGGTTTTTATAATTTTGGTTCAATATTTGCGCTTATTATATTACTTGGTTGGTTACTATTGCTAGGTTGTATTGCTTTGGTTTTTGCATTTATATAAGATACTAGCGACCCGCCCCCGGCTTCGCCCGGCGTGCGATTTTTTTATATACCCTAAAACATTCCCCGTTTATCCCTCTTTCCATTAGCGAAAACCGAATTAAAATCGGTCTACCCGTTCACGCGTGATGCCGTGACCAGGAGAAATAGGGATTCATTTTTATATATAAGAGAGAGACTATGCCCAAGCGATAGCTATGGTAAACCATTTGTAATATGACATGTAGGGATTATTTATAATATGCATTTGTGTTTACGTATTACTCGTAGTTGACTTACAAGCACAGCTTAGTATATAAACTTAAAATAAATATATAAATTAAATAGACTATACTATACAGAATGGCATCCAAAATATACCTATAAAATCATTTATTAGTTCATCCAAAGGACAAAGAAATAGGTGACTTTAAGAATAATCTTAAAACAATATCTCTTGGTCGTAGGAGTTTTGTATAACTTCTTTTAAGATAAAATTTAATGCTGGGAATGAAATGATGAACTTAACATTAAATAATTGATTAATTTCAAAAAAAATTGTCAATTGTAAAATTAGAATTAAGTTCATTTGTATGTTTTGTATGCAAGTTATGGTATTTATTTACCTTACATATGAACAAGGAATAATAATAGTTATTATTATTATTTTAGTCAATAGACTTCGTAAGGTTTTACTTCACGTGACTGACGAGTATCATTGAAATTTGATAGTGTGATGGGATTCTATGCACCAAATTCAGAAGTTTGTGGATTCGATTAAATTCGGCGTCTTATGGTAAGTATTATGCTAAGTCCACAAAGCTTAGACTTTACAAACACGTTGATAGTATACCATACGTCACTCACTAGGACCATTCACTAGGATCAGTCACTAAGCAAGTAGCTTGGCTCTTAGCACTAAACGAGGCTCTTCGTAGTGTGGCTTTAGCCTTACGTAAAGGACAATAAACAGTGAGTTTACTCACCTAAAGAAATCGTTTCTGCAGAACAGCTTGTTGTCCCTGGAATAGCACTTGTCCGCGAGCGGGGCACGACAGTCCGCGCAGCGAACGCACGCCGCGTGCCAAGCGCGCTCGAGCACGTGCAGAAGGAACTTATCCAGGATCGGCTTCTCGCAGCCGGCGCACGCCATCGCGCCGCCTGCTTCGCCGCGCCCTGCCAACATACTCTATTTTATTATCCCTTCCAACAATGCTCTAGGCAGCCCAACTATAAACACTCTCTCACAGAAGACCACCGTGAAATGTGTGAATAAGGGATGCCAAAGCACATTTCCCTGTCTCCACATAATTCTATATATGTATTTATCCCAATAAGGTTGTAACACCTATATATATCTCTATATCTATTCTGTAAACATACTGGTATCTATACCTACATAGTATAATAATAAAATCGTAAACGAGCCGGGTCTTTACATTAAATATTTTTTCAAAAAACAACTTATACACGTTGCATTTGTGTTACCGATGTCGTTTTCGCAGTCATTTAGGCAGCCCATCTGGCGGCAGTAACCACCCCCTTACAGAAGACCACCGTGAAATAACAGCACGTGTGCTGTTGTTTTTCGGTGAGTGAGTAAGGGATGCCAGAGCCCATTTCCCTATCCACTCCAAATCCCTTATCCTTAATCCAACTGCAGTCGGCAGCGCACTTGCAGCAGCTTTGGCGTTGCTTGTATTATAGGCGACGGAAGTGGGCCGTCAGCCTGTCTACCGAACTTAACATTTAAAAAAAAATAGTTTTTGGAATTTTTGTCTGTTTGAGAGTTTGTGCGTTTGTACACGCCAATCTCAGAAACGGCTTAACCGATCTGAATGCGGTTTTCACTGATGTATTGTAGCAAGCTTCCCGTAACAAGTGTTTATTTAATTTCAAACGGTTTAAAAACAAAAAAAGTTACGCGCTATTCGGTAATACCACGCGTACGAATTTGCGGGCTCAGCTAGTTATAAAATAAAGTCATTGTCGTTCTCGTCTCTTTCTCCGCTTTCTTCTAAACCACCCACCGGAATTCAATACGGTTTTCACTAATGGAAATAGCGATAAACGTAGTAGGTTTATGTATAAATTTAATTCGCAGAAAAAAAGACACAGAGTTGGGTAATTAGTATCTTTATAAATCCTAGTGTTGTTCGCACAATGATAGGCTATGTCGCACAACGCACAACCATAAACAAATTGAATGTGAGAAAAAATGTGTTTTTACCACAGAATACAATAATAGTACAAATAGTTTTACTGATATACGCATATATAGATATCAATATAAAATGTAATCATAAGATATGAATGGTTTCGAAAGACATAAATATGTTTCGAAAGTGTTGGAAAAGTTCTCTTTCGCATCGAAAATAATGTCTTAATGGAATACAGCGAATGGCATGTTATTCAGAATACCTATAAAAATAGAAAATGTCCTTCAATACTTCATCATAAAATTGGTAGCTCTACACATCTAGAAACATAATGGGATTCGGTTTTACGATCGATAAAGCTTAGGTTGCATAAAGTTTTATTAGCTCGAGTTATAGTCGGGCACCTACGTAAGTGTGCCTACCTTTACATAGGTATGTGGTACGTTCGAGCCATAATACGAGTCGAGATAATTATGTAGGTATTTTGCCTATTTCATCTCTCAGACTAAGGATTAACGTCGGAAACATGCTTTTATCAACACAAAACGAGAAATTAGTTAAAAAAACAATTTTCACTTACCTACTTCATTTATAAATATCACTTACCTAAACGTGAACTCGTTGTGTTGGAAATTAAATAAAATTTTCTGAGGTAGTCTTATTAAAAAAATCAGAATTAATTTGGTAATTGAAATCTATGTGAAAGACAATGACAGCTCAAAATGTCACAGTCCAGAATAATATGTTTAAGGGATTGATGTAAATAATAATTATGGTTGACAGTGACATTTGGTGCTGCAATTTTACTCGTGCTAATTAAAAATTAGACAATGTTGTAGATCTTATAAACTCTAGCTAGGTAGCTTGTAGATCTTATAACCTCTAGCTGAGGTATTTTATTAGAATTTAATAGGCAACGAGAAGAACCTAAGTGAAAGTATAAATAGATAGATACTGAGTGAAAGTATTTTCAGTAGATAGAGCACTAGTGCTTTTATTTAACGTGCTGTCAACTGCACGTTAAATGGAAAATTAATTCCTTACCTTAACAATAATCCAATTCCAACAAGTAAGATGGTTTTTTAACTCTTTGTATGCCTAATGATAAGTGAAGATTTTTTGAGCTATATAAGAATAGTGCCAGGCGAATAAGGCTCTAAATGCCTATAACCGAAAGTTGTTTTTCTCGTGTACACACTTTAGAAACAGCTTTAATTAATTAACAACGTTTAGATTTAATAATGTAATTTTGGAGCAATACTTGTACGAAAATAAAAAATTAAAAGTCAAAAAGATAAACACCTATTAGGTATTTTCAAATTGTTTGTATTTGATAAATAATTCGATTGGTTTCATCACGATTTTTATGACAAATAAAGTGTAATTTTAAAGCAAGTAAAAAAGACGTAAAATACAATGCGAAACATTATGAGATGTTTCGCATTTAACTTTGTTTTCTTTCTATTAAGTAAGTGGTAATTTCTTTGTATTAAGTAAAAGGTTGTATTAATAACAAGTATGTATTATGTAAAATTAAATAGAAGATAACACAGTATGAACTCCAAACAAATTCATCCTTTGCTTTTGATATAACCACTTTTTATACAAAACTAGCGACCTGCTTTGTACAGATGTCATATTTTTTTATATAAGCAATAAATCGTGTATATATAAGTAATTTTACTTAAATATACATGAACCTAATTCTCGTTTATCGCTTTTTCCTTTAGTTAAAACCATATCAAAATCCGTTGGATGCTTTGGAAGAAGTTAGCGGAGAACCAGACGGAGACGGACAGCGATTATCGTTAGCAAAATTACCTACAATTTTGTTAATGATTACCTACTATAAAGCAACTTATTGTCTACACAAAATCCTTAAAAAATAAATTAGAGGCATTATTTAAAGAATCGTCAATTTTTATAAAAAAAAATTAAAGTCCTATACCTAATCTTAGTCAAATCAGTCGGTAATGATGAAAACTACAACCCACTAAAATATCTTGTTCGATTTAGCCGGTAACTTTAATATTCCCAAAATGAATATGATAACATGCCTAGATGTGCATAGATATAGATTAGATATAAATAATCAATTTTTTTATCGGCAGACAGGCTGACGGTCCACTTGATGGTAGGTGGCTACCGTCGCCTATCTATAACACAATCAACGCCACAGCTGCTGCAAGTGCATTGCCGACTACAGTAGGGATTGAATAGGAAAATGGGCTCTGGCATCCCTTACTCACAACAGCACACGTGCTGTTATTTCACGCTGATCTTTTGTAAGGGGGTGGTTATTGCCGCCAGATGGGCCGCCCAAATGACTGCGAAACGCAGTGTGCCCTGCCACTACTTTCCAGATCCAGACCAGAGCCAAATTTGAAAAGTTCATTTTTCAAAGTTGACCCTGTCGGAAATCGAACCCGGAAACCCTAGAACTGAGCGTTAAGGCAAGCATCCTAACCACTCATCTAGGTAGACATGGCTCGTCGTTTAAATTAAGTAGATAAGTAGACAGAAATCATTTTTATTTAACCACTGTACGTTTCCTACCTTTTACAGAAATATTTTTGCGAGTGAAATTTGAATCAACTCTTATACATTGCAAAAATAAATAAACTCAAAATTAATCTTAATCAGTTTGATATTTCATCACGCACGAAACCAAACCACAGAACAAGTATAAATAAAAAAGCAAGTGAGTAGGTAGGTACTTTAACAAAAATGAGATTTATTACTCAAAATCCATATAATGGTTAACCCTTTGACACTTCAAACGCAGCGTGGCCCTAAAGAATAACGTCAAATGTGATTCTTTTTTCAAAACGCACACGATATTATTCGTCCGCGTGAGTTTTGACATTTATTGGCTAAATTTATGAAGGTCGCCGCGGTTTACGTTTAATATTCCATATTGAAATGAGAATGTCCGATTGGTCGCGCGCCATTTCAGTCGGAGCGTTCAGAAATGATTCTGTGACGGCGATTCACCGCGGTTATGGATATGCAGCGGTGCGTGTGATTTTTTGGTTAAAATGTACCGCTGTCACGCTATTTACTCTGTGGACTTTGGGAGTTCCTAATAATAATAAGCTGACAGTGTTATCTCTGTTAAGAGTGAGCGAGCAAATGGTTCGCGGTCATTTTCCACGAAATGTTAAAACATCAATTCAAAGATAAACGATGAACAATGTTCCGCCATAAAACTCGCGACGCGAAATAGTCTATGTTTTCCTATAGTGCCTCTTTTCGTATTTCCTTACCAATATCTATAAAATAAAGTTATTTAAAACAGTCCGCGTAGGGTTGCCAGGCTTTAGCCGGACATGTCCGGCTTTTTACAGTCGTGTCCGGCCAAATATATACCTACAAGTCCGGCCCGTCCGGCTTTTGGTCAATAATTTAAGGAGACCATTTTTAACAGTGCCAAGTCAATACATTTTTGATAATATAATTTTTGTTCATAAAAATATTGATCGTTTTAAAAAGTTAAAAAGCGTATTATACAACAAAAATGCATTGGCATTAAAAGAGCGATTGCTGGAAAGTTTCTTTCGCCGTTTCTTTTCTTCCAGAATGCCATTTTGTTTGTGAAACAGTATTTCGACTACAGAAAGTTACCTATCTTGTAACCCAATTTTATAGAAATAAAACGATTTGATCTGATTACCTATACCTACTATAAGTAATTTTCATACGGCTATTTATTTACAAATGATAAGGCTGGTTGTTGATTGATTTGGTTGCTATTATTTAAGGAAATTACAAATTACTTTAAGAGAACAATACGTGTTTAATTGTACATTTACTGTATCAATGATAGATTTGGTATTAAAATAAGAAAGAATGTTCTATTATCACCATTTAGCTTTAATTTCACTTTTGATTTCAATCGAATAACGAACAAGGAAAAAAAGTAATTAATTAAAAAACAGTAAGCCACAGAACACTTTTCAAATTTAAATGTCACAGTGGTGGTCACAGAAAACATACCCTTTTATGGTGGTGGCGCCATTAGTTCGCTCAAACATCCCGCCCCCCAAAAGGACCTTGTCCTTTTAGGAAGGAACATCCGTCTTCAACAGCAAGGTCAGTCTGTTGCAGGGCCTCTTCAATGTACCGGTCTTGGTCTTCAGGGTAACCACTCTGGTAAGTCCATCCTTTCCGGGATGCTTTGTGACCACTCTTCCAAGTAGCCATCTCGCTGGAAGTATGTTGTCATCTCTAACAACGACGACGTCATCTATCTCTAGTTCTTTCTGTTGGGTTGTCCACTTGTAGCGTTGGTTCAGTGATAACAAATACTCCTTACTCCACCTACGCCAGTAGTCGGTTACCATCCTTTGTATTAGTCTCCATCTGTTGGTGAGGGAAGACGGCTGAACTGGAGAATCTTCATCAGGAATGGTGATCAGAGGTTCGCCGACGAGAAAGTGTGCTGGCGTTAAAGGAAGCGGATCATCTGGAGTATCACTCAAGTAGGACAGCGGTCGAGAATTTAAGCACGCCTCTACCTGAGTCAAAAGGGTAGACAGCTCCTCATATGTAAGAGTAGAGTCTCCTATTACTCTTTTCAAATGTGCCTTTGTAGATCGCACACCTGATTCCCACAGGCCTCCGAAATGAGGGGCGTGCGGTGGAATGAAATGCCACCTGGTTCCCTCGTTGGCAAGCAAATGGCTAATCTCCTGTGGCATACTTGACACTGCCCTGTTGAACATCTCCTTCAACTCTTTGCTCGCTCCTACAAAATTAGTGCCATTGTCGCTGTAGAGATCCTGACAATGGCCGCGTCTAGAGACAAATCTTCGAAAGGCGGCAATAAATCCCTGAGTTGATAAGTCAGATACAGCCTCAAGGTGAATAGCTTTAGTAACCATGCAAATGAATACACAGATATATCCCTTGTAAGATTTAGCGCCTCTTCCCGGTGAAAATCTGATGTTTATGTGTCCTGTGAAATCTACACCCGAGCTCCTGAAAGGTTTGGATGGCTTTACTCTTACTTCGGGAAGTTGGCCCATGAGTTGGGTTTTAGTAGTTCTCAAATAGCGGCAGCAAATCACGCACTGTCTATAATATCTCCGAACTAACTCTCGGCCTCGAATTATCCAAAATTTTGATCGTAGAAAATTCAACATCAACTGTGGCCCTCCGTGCAAGGTTTTTGTATGAGCATTTAACACCACTAAACGAGTAAGATGACAATCATTTGGCAAAATAATTGGATGTTTTCTGTCGAAGCTCTCCAATGACTGGTTGATTCGTCCACCCACTCTCAGGATCTCGTTCACGTCTAGAAATGGATGTAGGTTATGCAGTAGACTTCGCTTCGATACTGTTTTCTGGGACTTTAACTGGCTGATTTCTTCACAAAAATGTAAATTTTGAGTTTCTTTAATACAAAATTTTAACGCTTCTTCTATTCTTGTTTTTCTATCAATGTACGTTACTCTTTGATCCTTTGGTGCTTTAAACTTCAACCAGTTTCGACAATATGCCAATATTCCAAGTAATTTTGGTAATGTTGAGAATTTGGTCCAGAAAAATTCTTCTTGGGGTTTAATCATAGCAGATAAAGATTTTATTGGTTTCTGCTCTTCCACAGTCTCAAAATTTTCTTGTTTAATGTAGCGTTGTGTTTGATTCAACCAATAAGGACCATGCCACCACAACTTATGATTTAATAATTCGGTGACTTTGATGCCGCGAGATGCACAATCTGCTGGATTCTCCTGAGTACGAATGTGATGCCATTGATCTTTGTCCAGTATGGTAAGTATCTCAGAAACTCTATTACTGACAAACGTTGTCCAACGGCTTGGTTCACCTTGAAGCCACGCCAGCAGAATTGTAGAATCTGTCCAGGCAAACAACTTTTCTTTTGGTACATTCATAATTTGTGAAACCTCATATAATAATTTTGCTGCGAGCTGGCCACCACATAACTCCAAGCGTGGAATAGAAACGTCCTTCTGTACTGGTGCCACTTTAGTTTTTGCGGTCACCAAATGTATTTTAATCTCGCCATTAACATTTATTGTTTTTAGGTATAAAGCGGCGGCGTATGCAGACGATGAAGCATCGGCGAAAACGTGCAGTTCTATCTCGTCATTTCTTTTAGTTTGAAGCCAGCGAGGGATCCTAATTTCAGATATGTTGGTTAAATCTTCTCGGAAATTGACCCACTCTCGTAACAGTTCAGGTGGTAGGTTTTCATCCCAACCTAGATCGCACTTCCATAGATGCTGAATGAATAATTTTGCTGTTATAATTACTGGGGCAATCCAGCCCATAGGATCATACAATCTGGCTATGTCTGACAGCACTTTTCGTTTAGTTGTAGTTTCACTAATATTAGGCAATTCAAGCGTATATTCGAAATTGTCTGATGACTTGTTCCAACATAGGCCGAGGACTTTAATTATACTATTTACCTTAAAGGTAAGTGATGGACTAGACCTCTGATTATCTACGGCGATGAAATCTAATAATTCACTACTATTACTGCTCCATTTTTGCAAATTAAATCCACCCGCGTTCATCAATTTGTTCATTTGGATGAATATTTCTACAGCTTCTTCTACCGTCTCAGAGCCAGTAAGTAAATCATCCATGTAATAATCTTCTAAAGTTATTCTTGCAGCAATAGGATAATTTGCCCTTTCATCCTTAGCCAGTTGCTGAAGGGATTTCACTGCCAAGTAAGGTGCACACGATGTTCCGAAGGTAAGTCTCCGAAGTTTGTAGTGTTGTATAGGTAATTCTGGATCTGGTCTCCATACAAGTCGCTGGAAGTTTGTATCACAAGATTCTACACATACTTGCAGGTACATCTTGACTATGTCAGCGATAATGCAAATAGGGTGCCTCCTCCATCTCATTAAAATATGACGTAAGTCTTGTTGTAGTTTAGGACCCACCATCAGTGTATCATTTAAAGATATGTTGTTTACTCCCTTACATGAGGCGTCGAAGACTATTCTAATTTTAGTTGTCTCATTTTCAGGTCGAATGACAGCGTGGTGGGGCAGATAGACAACATCTTGATCTTCAATTTCATTTGTGTCAGTAATTAACATCATGTGATTTTCTTGTAGGTAATTGTTGATTGCCTTCTTATACTCTTCGTACAATGTGGGATTCTTCACTAATTTTTTCTCTAGTAGTTTAAATCTCTTTATCGCTATCTCTTTTGATTTACCTCCAAGGCACAGAGGGTTGTTGGTTTTGAATGGCAGCCGAACTACATAACGCCCATCTGTGTCTCTTCGGGTTGTTGCTTCATAAAACTCCTCACATTGACTTTCCTCTTTTGTTAATTTTCTTATTATGTTTCTAGTGTCAGGTTCTCTTTCTATTTCCCAAAATTGTTTTAAGAATTCATCTTCCTTGCTTTGGCTATGCATGCAGACAACACGACGTGAAGTTGACGCATCGTTCTCAACTTTCCCCGACAAAATCCAGCCAAGGTAAGTATTTTGTGCAATTAGGCCTTTTCTTAGTGGATGTTTAAGTAGGCCTTCACACATTATCTGACTGTAAATGTCTACTCCCAGTATGACGTCAATCTTAGCTGGTGATCCATAAAGTGGATCGGCCAGTGGTGTCTTCTCAATATCTGGCCACTCTATTACTGTCTCTCTTGATGGTAAGATTGAAGTCAGTGTACTCAATACATAGGCCTTCACTTGAATAGCAAACTCTGAACTGTGAATAGACTCTATGTTGAAGGAAACCATGTATTTGGTTCTTGTCTCTTTATCTCCAACTCCTGTTACTAGGCCGTTGACATGAACTCGTTTAAGACCTAGCAATTGTACCATCTCTTCGGTCACGAATGACGCTTCGGAACCTTGATCAATTAGTACTCGTATTAATTGTGTGTAGCCATTTTTTGATTTAGTTTTAACAATTGCTGTTGCTAGTAAAACATTACTCTCATGATTCTCTGCTGTAAAATGAGCTACCACTTTTTTCTCCAACGTTGATGGCTGATCTCTCTCTGAAGTTGTTTGCTCTGAATTGCGTGCACTATTTATAGATTCACCGTTGTATGAATCTTGAAGTTGCTCTCTCTCAAAATGTAGTAAGGTGTGATGTCTGCGACCACACCGACGGCAGCATGTTGATTGGTGACAATTTTTCACTGAATGCGTAGATGCTAGGCAGTTGAAGCACAATCTCTTTGATTTTATAAAGTCTACTCTTTGTATAGGAGAATGACTTCCAAACTGCTTACATTGATACAGTGTATGAGGACCCGAACACATCATACAGGTATTTGCTCTTTTATCAGTGTTTATGGCTGAGTGAAATAGTTTTTGTTTAATCATAGGTCTGTTATTGCCTTGAAATGACCTAGTAACTGGTTTGTTTCCTTCTACTGCCTCTAATGTACGAAATCTTGCTTCGAGAAAATTGGAAAGTTCGTCCCAGGTTGACAGATCATCAGACGGAGCTTTGCTCACTTGCGTCTCCCACTGTTTATGCGACTCAGGATCAAGTTTTGATGCAATGAAGAAGGTTAGTAAAATATCCCATGAACTTGTGTCAATACCTAGGTTGTGTACAGATTTGAGACATGCATTTGTAGTATCATACAGCTGTCTGATTGAAGACGCAGACTCTGTATTCAAGGTCTTCTGGTTAAATAGACGCTTCATGATCTCCTTACTGATATACTTCTTATTGTTGTATCGTCTTGTCAGCTGCATCCATGCCTCCTCATAGTTTTGTTCGGTTGTCGCAAGATTTTTGATCACGTTTTCTGGTTCACCAGAAATACAGCTTTTCAAGTATGTGAACTTTTGAACTGGACTCAAAGTTTTGCTTTTGTAAATTGTATTTGTGTACATATCGTAAAATGTCTGCCAATCTTCATAACCTCCAGA
Organism: Bembecia ichneumoniformis; assembly: GCA_910589475.2. Classification (NCBI taxonomy): domain Eukaryota; kingdom Metazoa; phylum Arthropoda; class Insecta; order Lepidoptera; family Sesiidae; genus Bembecia; species Bembecia ichneumoniformis. The sequence goes on from OU342540.1 coordinate 10,407,920, forward strand.
AAATGAAGGCAACATTATTTGGGGCAGTTTAACTTCACTAATCGCAGCAGATGTACTTGCAGCGGGTTGCTCTGAGTTAGGTATAACCTCCACCCTTGTAAGTCTGAGTTTTTTCAAATCCTCTTTCAATTTTACTTTGTACTCTGTGTACATATCTTCACAATCAAAGAATACATTTTGTGCAAAATATGGCAACTGGACCCTTTCAGATTTTTTAACAGCTCCTACTATTCTGGTGTGCGTTTCTGTAAATTTTGTCCATGATTTCTCTAAATTTTCTATTCGGGTTTCAATGTATGATTCTGTTAATCGATCCTTTGGAGTCTTCTTATAATTTGAATGTGCCTTTTGAATATATTCCACTGTATCTTCTTGTTGTAAATATAATGATTCCATTGTGCTTTAACACTTGTGTGTGCGTACAAAGTCAATAGAATAATATCACTAGTCAAATATGCAATATCAAAGTCCAATTTGTTTGAGTATGCGATTATATTAAGCTCCGAAAATGCGATTTTATTTGTATGTGGGTATATTTTACTAAGTTAGATTAAAGTTTAAAGAGTCTAAGAGTTCACTTTAGAGACAAAGTCCAGTACACTTTTAGCAGCAGAAACAGTTATTTTCACTAAATTATAAGTCTATATCACTGAATTATAATTGCACAAAATTTTCTAAGTCTTTTGAATCACTCTGATTCTAACACTGAAATATTCAAGTCCTTTATTATGCACAAATTACTGTTAATTCACAATCACATATAATTCCCGGGTTTCGGCACCATGTTTAATTGTACATTTACTGTATCAATGATAGATTTGGTATTAAAATAAGAAAGAATGTTCTATTATCACCATTTAGCTTTAATTTCACTTTTGATTTCAATCGAATAACGAACAAGGAAAAAAAGTAATTAATTAAAAAACAGTAAGCCACAGAACACTTTTCAAATTTAAATGTCACAGTGGTGGTCACAGAAAACATACCCTTTTATGGTGGTGGCGCCATTAGTTCGCTCAAACAATACGAGTATAATAAATAATTATTATACATATGTATAATAAAGTGTAGAGCAAGTCTCAAAGTAATAAAAACACAAATAAAAGAAACTATCTCTTTTATCTTTTAAAAACCAGTGTGTCAGGCTTTTATAGCAAAATGTCCAGCTAAATATGAGTCGGTGTCCGGAATTTCGATTTTTAAGCCTGGCAACCCTAAGTCCGCGACTATGTCAAATTATCCGCTAACTTCTAAACCGCCAACGGATTTTGACATGGTTTTCACTAATGGAAATAGCGATAAACGAAGAAGGTTTGTGTATATAATTTGCAGAAAAAAAAATTCATCCCTGCGAGGCCTAGGGTCGTACTTAAAGTATGAACAATATTTAATATATGTTATTTTAAACCAAAAAGTTATTTGAAATTCAGATTTACATAAATAAAATATCGTATAAGAAACAATTAAATTGTTTGAAACTATTTCAATTATCAACAACTTATACAGTTAAAAGCTCCTTATTCAATCAATCAATCAATTTCAATTTATTTGTAACTTTTAAAACATATTCCTTTATTGGCGTTTTCACTATTCTTCAATCGCGGATCTAATTGGTACATATCGTAACTGTCGCGTCCGCAAATGGACTAATATAAAAGTAAAACAGGATCTTATTACTATTATACCTAAAGTATGTTGTCAAATGCTACTGCGGCCCTACAAGACGGTTCGCCTTGTTCTGTGATAGGAGCCGCCTTCGGTCGCGTTTGATGTTTTTAAGAGTGTAAAACAAACATACTAATATTAAAGTGAAACCAGAAGTAAATGTTGCTCAATGCTGCCATCTCCGTAATAGTCGTTCACCCATCTCCTTTATCATCATACTTGATATAGGCGTGTTATAGGCGGCGGTAGACACCTACCATCAAGTGGACCGTTAGCCTGTCTGCCGATCTTATAATAAAAATAAAAATAAATCTCAATTCAAAGCCTTTTTTTTACAAAATTTTGTATTGTTTACAAAGTGTATCCGTAGTTTTAACCGGCGGCCAAAGCGGTGCATAGGTTATTAAAATGTTTGGAAAAATGTCAATTAGAAATCTATTAAAAAAAAATATTTCGGTTTTGTTTTACTACTTAGGTATCTTAAAAAATTTTCGAATTCACTGAATGCTTAAATTTAACAATATCTGAATTAACATGCATTGTATGTTAATAACAGTTTGATTTCAAATCAAGGTTACAGTTTTGTTTAACGTTAACGCGTCGACAATAAAAACAACAGTTAAATAGCATTTATTAGATATCTTACGTTTTTTTTTCCTCACATAAAGGGGCATAAACTACACCTTTCTCTCTACATCCCATATTTAAAGACAAGAAAAATAGCTACTATTGGAAAAAAAATTGTTTTCAACAAAAAACCAAAGTTGTTAAAAATATGAGATAAGAATTTTATAGATAAATTAGAGATTTCCATAACCATGGATTTTGAATTTTTATAATTTTAAAAATATTCGGTGCTAAACTTGTGAGGATAAATGATAAGCATAAAAGATAAAGGAATAGACTTTGGCAACCCTAAATCTCACGGTAGATTGGGCCTACTTATAATTCAGACAATATAGGTTTTTTTCTACATATATCAAAAAAGGGATTATCGATAATTTTAGCCGGGTCTAGAGACTTTATAAATGCAATTTGATTTTATTATTAACCACCGACCCGCCTGCAAATTTGCTACGATGCGATTTTTTCCGTAAATTGTATACACAATTTCGTCTATTTTCGTCTATTTTCTTGAATAACTTGGAAACTATTTATTTTAAAATTACAAAAAAATCATTTAAGATCTTCACAACAAGACCTTCCATTTGATATGTCACAAGATGCAGTTTTCAAAAAAAAAAATTTTAATTTTCCACCTTTCCCCCAAATATGACCTCCCATATACAGATTTCATATATTCACGTCACACCTCTGCGTTTGGGTCACAGAAATTGATATGTGTACCAAATTTCAACTTAATCGGTTTAGTAAATTCGGAGATAATTGACTGAAAGCGACGGACAGACGTACATACGAGTGATCCTATAAGGGTTCCGTTTTTCGTTTTTCGAACGTTCGGAACCCTAAAAACACTAAATGTTACGGAAAACCGCATTCAAATCAGTAAAGCCGTTTCAGAGATTAGCGTACACAAATGCACAGAAAAACAGACAAGAATTCTAAAAACTATTCTTTGACCTGGGTAACATAAGTATGTGCCTACAACGTGTATAATTTCTTTTTTTTTTTTGAAAATTCTTTAAGTGCAGACACGGCTCGTTTACAATTTTATTATGTATGTATAGAATAGATAACACGAGCGATATTAATAGAGTCGAGACACATAGGTATTAATATATACCCCAAAAATAGACGGGACATATTAATGACAGGTTGTACGAGTACCTATGTACCTGCACGTTTATAATAAACGTTTTTAAAAACATTTACATGAAACGATTCTTTGGATACATATTTATGCACTTGACTGTACCTACCACTCGCAAATAAAAAGTTGTTTGCGTTAAAATTGTGTAGATCTACAACAACCTACCTGGGCGTAAACCGCTAAACCAATTTGTTGGTGCTTAACTCACACGAAGGATCCGGGCCAACTAATATGCAGTAACTGATATGTTCCCTGTATCTATTAATATTTCTCACCGCAACAGGTGTACCGAGGTTTAGCACATTGTCGCACTAAGTCAGTCATTTATTTTTTATTTTTATACGAGAAAGAGTCCCTGAAGGTAGGTGGTAGGTAATTATAGATTTAAACAAACCTGCTCAAAGATTCTTTTTAAGAATAAATCTATTTCAATGTTAGAAATTTGCACAAATGAAAATGATTAATAAAGAAAACCTAGGTTTCAAACACGCTAGCAGTAGCTAATATGGCTTCCCTTTTGAAATTACATCACCCTTTAGGCAAGGTTCCAAACATGCTGGTTGCAATAACTCGTTGTAGTGCAAGGCTAATTTGCTGACCGAGGGAATAGCCACCCACATCTGGAGTCGCCAGTTATGTAGACCAAGAGTTTTGATAAAATATTAACAATGCCAAGAATTTGATTTAAAAAAAAACCTTTAGGAATTCGCTTTTAGTCTGTACCTACCTACTATTATTTATTCTGTGCTTCTTTTAGTATATAAAAATTACTGGTCAGCTTTTTATATTCTTGTCGCTCTGCTTCATTAGAAAATTCAGAGCGACAAGCGATAAGAGAACATGGTAAAGAAGAAAGATGGTTTTAAAGATGAAGAAGAAAAACATGGTAGGTAAACTAAGAGTGAGCTAAAGATAAATCGATCCTGTCACTTCGTCTTTTACCTACTTTTACCTATTTTAGCTTTAAAAGCGTGGAAAATTGCTTTTGTCTGCAACTTCGCCTTCGTTCTGTCTCCGTACATTTTTTCTGGAAGAAAGGGGTCCTGTCATTTTCTATCTCTTCTGTTGTTACTCTCATCTATTGAGTAGTTAATAAGGCTTGAGTGTAACGAACGAACAAACAAACAAACTCACTTTCGCATTTATAATAATTACCTATTTTATCAATTAGATAACGTAACAAATAAAAAATTTGCCATCATAATGAGAAAATTGCCGCCGACGGAAACATAACGTACTTTGACAGGTGTCAAAAACATAATGTTATGTAAAACGTTGCTTCTAGCATAATTAAGTACCTACATAGGTACGTACAATCAAACAATTAGGTAGATCTGTCTATAACTTGGGATTTAGATTAGGTACCTTCGGAATACATAGTACCTATATATAGTTGATAAATAATAGGTAGGTATTACTATTATACCTCTATTTACTAATTAAATAGGTAATTAGATTAAATTGAATGTTAATTTAAAAAATACAAAAACATTGCCAGATATAGGTACCTATAGATTATTTATCACCGGCGACCCGCGGAGGTTTTGCAGGGATACAAAATTTTATAAATACCTACTTAGGTACACAAATCTTCCACTTTTATTAGTGAAACCTCTAACAAAACCCGTTGCATGGTTTAGAAAAGATAAACGAAAAGCGGATAGAGGCGGACAGAGACTTGAATTTATAGGTAGTAATATATCGAGAGGAGGCCAAACAATTAGGGAACTTAGTATGATAGTATACCTGTGGATACCTAATATATAGTTAAAGAATTTTTAAGATTTCACCTGTTCCTAAGATACACAAACTCTCAAAAAAAAGTAATCTCTCTTTAATAGGTACCTACTTTACATTTTCCGTTGACTTTTTTATTTAGATTAATTTCATTTGGTTAAAGCATCCGATCTTAGTTTCTCTTAAATTAATAATAAAATATTAACTATCTATTAAGTACATATATTATACCTACTTATATGTATACACTTTATATACACTTATATGTATACATTTTATGAAAGACTTATTAATACCTAACTCATGTATACAGTATTATATACATAAGTACAATATGAATTCCATAACAATAATATAAATTCTAATGTTATTCTGTGTCTGTTAAATTTTCAGTGTTAAACTCATGAACCGATTTTGCTATAACTATTACCTATATAACTTGGATAAGAACATATTTACTAGCTTTTAATTAACTTTTAATTAACCGAATAAAGTTTTAGTTGATAAGCACCTAACTTAATATGAGAGCAAATACTTACAATGTCTGTCTAGGTACCTATTTAGGCCTACGGAATGAGCTTTCGACCAACAACAAACTTAGGCTTTCCATTTTTTATTTTTTTTTTGTTATTGGATACAATATAGTCAGGTACTATATTGTTTTTACCAATTGGTTAAATAATAAAAGTATTTCCACTTTTTACGTATTAAACAATTTAGATTCCCAGATTTCCAATGTGAGCTACATAGACATGTTTACCTTTGAAAATTTGGTAAAATCTAAAGACAATATTTTGTTATTTTAGTCTAGGTGTAAATAATTTTATTTTTAATTTCTAACTTGGCGGAAAATCAGCAAAATTGGCGAAAATACTTGTTAATGTAAGTTGAATAAAAAAAAATAATATTGTTAATATTAATTTTTGAAATATTGTTGATATATACTCTATTTTAAAATTACTGTTCAGACTTTTATGTTAGCTTAAGTAGGTACCTATACCTACCACATAACATTTATTTATTGGTTTTAACAAGTACCAATTTATATTTACAGGAAAAAAAAGAAAAAATAAAACAAAAACAAAATAACCTCCATACGTCGGCATCATTAAGCACATCCACTGTTCATTCAACACATAGGCGGTGTATGAATTATTTTTATAGTTTATTCATATACATATATATCTTTTTTTCTTATTTACGTTACAACCACAAGACACTAACTTTTACCAATGTGGTGTTGGTGGAAGGGGGCATGGGCCCCCCGTCCTGCGGCAAGAAAGCCCGCCACCTCGGCACCTATACCACGCCACTGCACTTATAAACACCGCGACGCGATTCAAGCGCGGCGTCAACGGACAACATTAACGCGCGACCTCTGGACGAGTACTGACTAAAAATCTAAACATTTGCTGTAAATCTGCCGTAGGAATGAGACGGCGATACACCGCTTGGGCACGCGGGAAAGAGACAGCGATAGTAGCATTCCGAAACAGGCGTGGTCCGAGTAAGCAACCACTAGCGTTCAAGGGGGTGGTGCTTGCGATGTTATTTTTCTAAGTTTTTTTTTGCAGTGCGTGTTTCTGTGCGGTAGTGGGATTTCATTTTGTGGGACACGTGCGGGGTGCGCAGTAAATTTAAATTGGCTCGCCGGTAGATCGAGTGGTAGCTGAACGTAATTATATAGCCTGGATTTTTCGGTTGCGTCGCCTAGTCGCTTTGTTTTTTTCTTTTCACTTTGGCGTGTTGTGAAAGGATGTTTTGACCGTGGGCGTATGCGAGTTATGTTTATGCGGACAGATCCTCCCGCCTTCGAGACGGAAGGGAACTACAAATACTTTTAGTTTCTTCATTCGAAAGAGACTGACCGTTTTGCCTCTCGCGTTAGACGCGTATATTTCTGGCGTCGATTTTATGAAAAGTTCAAATATTTTGCACATTTTAACATAAAATTCTTCACCACACAATTACATAATATATTTTTTTAGGTAAATATAAAAATTGTTAGACAGGCTGACTGTCCACTCGATGGTCCGTCACCTATTAAAACACAACGCAAGCCATAAGTGCTGCAAGCAGGGGCGTCGCCAAAGGGGGGCACAGGGAGGGGCAGCTGCCCCCCACTAGAGATTCTAAAAAAGTTGCCGGCAGGTCAAGAAATTTACAAAAAACCCCCGAAAATTATGTTTTAATTAACCTGATCAAAAAAAGAATCTTTGTTGACCACTATACCTAACATTAAAATCTGGTAATTACAAAAAAAATCGCTGTAGATACACTTATTCAAATTCAAACTCACAAATTATTTTTATTCTATTTTTCTAATAAATGTAACAACTTATTTAATAAGTTTTATTTATTGTACCTACAGTCAAGAGCTCGTGTAGCTTTACACGTTGGACTCTGTATCTACCGTTGTTATTACAATCACCGTAGATGTATGGCTCCGTACTACAAGTGAAAAGCCTCATGTGCTCTCGACTTTACCTACAATTCATACTTCCAGCCGATTCCCAAGCATTGTAATCTAACGTTCCTGGCTGCAAGTTTTATACCTAACTCTTAGAAAGTTGTTAATAATTTTGTAAGATATGCGGGTTCCATGCAATGGTTCCCTTCTTCTTCATTAAATCGAAAACTAATAAACATGGAGGTACCTGCGGTGGGTACAATCGGGAATATAACCTACTTTCATCTCGCCGAGCTTTCGATCAATTGCGCTATTCAATTAAATAAAATTATTTTAAACAGTTCTAAAATCAAACTATAATTTTGATATGGGTATACCTACAATAATAATTAATATTAGGTATATACTTACTACAATAATTTAACTAGGTAGGTATATAGGTACCTACAATTTATAAAGAATTATAAAGTATAGATAGTATAGAAAATAATCTTATTAATTAATTATTTTTCTATAATACCTAGGCTGTTGCGTTTATGTGAGTGAGTAAGGGATGCCAGAGTGGACTCTGGCAGAGCCTATCCCTATCCCTTCCAAATCCTTTATTCTTAATCCCATTTACAAACAATATAGGTAGGTTTTATTCTATATTTTATTTTATAATTAAAATACATATACCTAAGTATTTTTAGATTACTGAAGTTTAAGTAATTGTGTTGTATATAGGTAGGTATATATTATAGGTCTATGGTACCTATAAAACATAGATGTAGTCAAATAATTACTTAGTTATAATTATCAAGATCGTGTCTTGAAACATATACCTAATTTACCTACTTGTAGATAAGTACCTAGATACTAAGTACCTACTATCTACAAATTTTACCAGTCATATTAAATGCTAACTAAGAAAAATCCACTAATAGTAGGTATTAGGTATACCTATTATGCGGCAACTCACCTCCAAAGTTACCTACTTAATTACCTATCTATATTTGGTGACGTCATTAGAATTACATAGGTAAGGTACTTACATGTTATCTATTTCAAAAATTAGATTGATTGTCGCCAAGTAAGCCAACTGAGGGGACAACCGTTGAAAACCTAACTATTACCTACTTCAAATATCTATATCGATTTCCTTTTTAAAACGATAGAAAAAAATTAAAAGTTCAAATAGGTATCGAATATTGTTACTCAACTTAAAGCCCACTATCTAAGTATTTTTAAATTATATTGTTGCCCATGTACCTAATAGAATCGTCTGTTATCTACTTTTAATTTTATGCAATAACACAAAATTATACTTACTTTTCTTGACTTATGACCTTCCTTATTCTGTGGAGGTACCTATAATTTCAAAGAGGTGTTTTGCTTGATAGTATTTATAAAGCTGTGATAGTATGTTGACGTGTTTCCTGGTTAAATTTTCTATATGTATTTTATGTCACACAAATGAAAAAAAATATTAAGTAGATATAATAGGTAAAAAAGGGTGCAAAATTAAAGGGTTCTTATTCTCCACTCCCAGTCGCAAAAAATGGCAGCCATTATATATTTATGTTTTTTTGTTAAACAGTTTATCTCAACAAATGCTGGTGTAAGGGAAAACTATCAATATTCTGCCCCGGTCCCGGTTCGAAAAAAATCGTAGATCCGGGTCTGAGTTGTATACCTACCTACCTAATTTAAAAGAAAGTCTTTTACTTTTGTAGTGATTTAATGATACTTATGTTCTTAATGATACTTATTTATGTTTCTTTCCATTTTTATAAGTAACTTCTATTTAGAGGTATCAATACTGGGCAGACCTCTGGAGCCAGTTAGGTTACCGAAGCTGTTGTAAATGTTCAAACAGAAATAACAGCAAAAGTGCTTTTTTGTTTAATGAGCAACCTACTATACATAATAAAATATACCAAAAAACATCTTGTCCACTACCGTGTTTGCTTCTACTAATAAATACCCAGTGGGGATATTTATACTATTTTATACCGAATTTTCTACTTCTAAGTATTGTTAATTCTTATACCTATAATAGTAAATACAGTAGGTATAAGCATATATTGTGCTTATATATAATAGTACAGATCTATTACATATCTAAGCGACATCCCATTTCCATAGAAACATGGAAGAATTACAAATTTAACAAACAACTTTTCTTCTAATTTTTTTACAGATATCTACTTAGAGCTGGATATCTACCGATACCTATAAGAACTTAGGTAGGATAGTGCCTATTTAACCTATTAGGTCGCCCGTTCCAAATATCCAGTGGGGATATTTTTGAAATATCTTCACTGTTCGCACAATTTAAAAAATATTGGGTATAGGTATATACCTAGTCGCAATGATAAATGTTTTAAATGGTCTCTTAAATAATATATTCGTTGTTATAATGGCGATACTCTCAACAAGGCAAATTTAGGTAAAATTATGTAGGTATCTATAACTACTCGTACCTACTTACACAAGACAGCTTTCACTGTAAATCTAAACTAATAAAATTAAAGTGTCAGTTTGTACTGACAAAGTAGATAACTGCTTTTTACTAAATGTATATCAAAGTATATTTAGGTATACGGACTTTTTTCAATTTTCATCTGTCCGTCTATGTATCCAGTAGAAATTGTCAAAAAATAGCAAAATTAATGGAATACCTACTGACGTCTTGTTTAAGAGCGCGTATAAATGGAAATAGCTAATCTTAGATTTGAATTTTATCTAAGTATATAAAGTCCAAATAAGAAAAAATATATAGATTAATACATTATAAATAAAAGTGAAATGTAGACAGAAAATATTATATAATGAAATTTTCTCGATAGAACAAAATCACCAAGTTACCTCTCATTTTTATCCTTTTTTGTTTTATTTTCAAAATGACACATTTTACAAACCTAAAAAATTATCAGTAATCTCACTTCACAGATTATCTAGGCTTTGAGTATTAATTTTTCATTTGACATTATAGTTTTCGAGTAATTAATAATTAATACTTTTGACATTTTTATTCCGCGAAATGCCCTATCTTCCGTCTCAATGTCAGGCATACTTCAATGTGCATTGTTTTGTTTCACATGATCAGTCACAATCGCTCCACTGAGACGGAAAGACTTTGTTTCTATACGCAGTAGGTAATATTTAGACGTAGTAATATTTTTAATAAAACTTCTTTGTGAGTAGATTATTATAATTGTCTTGTGTGTTTATAAATTGTTTCATATTATTTTAACAAGATTGTGTAAATATGTAGGTATCTATGGCTAATAAAAGGAACTCTGTTGTGTCCAAAAATGTACAAAGATAAATTATTCTAAGTATCTCTCAAGTATCTTTAAATAAAATACCTACTCCGTAACCGAGCGGTGAGTTTTGGTGATGATATGCATTGGTGATACTTACCTACTACTTACTTACTTCTCTATCCCCACTTATTTTTTATCTTTCACCCTATCAAGTTTACTAACGAACTTGCACCCCTTGTGGAGTAACTTTTGTTTAAAGACGATGGCTTTGTTTCTTGATCACTGGAACTCTCCTTGTGTTGCACCGTCAAATATACTTAAGTAGACAATATTCCTTGTAATCATCAAGTTTATACTTAAATATAAATGAAACATTTCTTTTTGCGAAATGCGACTATTTGTTAAGTCGAAGAGCGTCGATCGAGCAGTAGTTATACTTACCCATGTGGCAACTTGGCCGACGACGTCAGAATTTTAAAAAAATTCCAAATTTTCGAGAAATTGAAAATGAAAATATTTTTGATAAATACTTTGAAAATAGAGACAGCCCTGGGGAGAAAAAGCAATAAACTGTCAATTGCCCTTTTTTTAAAAAAATATAATTCTTATATTATTTCTTAGGTTAATTCGTTGTCCAGGACAATAATTTTCCAAAATATTAATTTTCATCTTGTATTAAAAAAAAAGCAATAAAAACAAGGAGATTAAACTTATTATTTTTTATAGGTGCCAAAGGAATAACAGTGATAATCAAGGGTTTTCAAAGTTAATCAATGGTTTGCCAATACATTTAGCTACACTTCTCTCTCGGGCTTAGAGCAGATATAAATAAATCCATATTATTTGGATACTCAAATTTGAAAGAGCTGTCTAGGCCTACATACCTATAAATAAGGTAACTTAGTCATAGAACCTACTTATTACTCAATACCATTATCTTATCAGAATATACCTAGGTATTTTTGTGCTGCCATCTACCAAAAATTAACCAAACAATTACAAATCGCCAGAGCCGGCTTCTCTAGGTGAATTTTAATTATATCATATATGACTAGATGGCGCAATAGTAAGATATTTTTTTAGGTTACCTACTGGCTGAGAGGGACAATTATTCAAAAATAATCACAAAGTGACGAAATATGGATTCATACAAACGGCATCGACAGGAGTAGGTAATAGCACGATTTATACTAATTATTATATACAAATAAAATAAGGCATCAGAAAATGGATTCACAATGTAATCTTGCTAAATATATATATGACAAATATTTTAAATACATCAATCATTCTTTATATTCTTCTAGGTTGTCACATTGCGATAATAAAGCAAAAAGTATATAACAGGTCTCCGCCCTTATTTACTCCTTTACAATGTTCTTGACCGCGGTGTTTAACATCTGGTCTACATGTCTTCTCCAGGTTAAGCCGGAGTCCGTTAATGTAGTTGTCCCAAACGTTCTGTCACTGTGCCAAATTCCCACTTTTTACTGCCATTGTAATTGCGTACCTGGACCCTCTGTCCCAATTGGAACGATCTTAGATGATCGGTATTTTTTCCATGGGAATTGCCTCGAGTGTAAGTCTTCTCCAACATGGCGTGAAGTAGAGTTCTTATTGTTCTTTCACCAAAGACCTGTTCATACGGACTTTTCCCTGTTGTTGAAGATGGAATTCTTCTCAGTTGTGACTTCAGTTTTAGGACCTTATCCTGTATCGTTCCTTCTTCAATCTCCATACACTTTAAGGCTTTCTTTACCGTCTGGACAAACCGCTCTGCTTGGCCATTGGTCGCTGGATGATAAGGGGCTGACGTTTTATGTATTACACCATATTCCTTTAGAAATGTCGTAAACTCTGTTGATGTGAACTGTCTGCCATTATCTGTGACCAAAACGTACGGTAACCCATAGTCTACGAATATGCTCTTAAGTTTTGATATACACCATGCACTGGTGGTTGTTTTGGTGGGTATTATCTCTACCCATTTGGACATGGCATCCACAATTATAAGAAGATGGAGCCCGTTCAAAGGTCCTGCAAAATCCATATGTAATCGTTGCCAAGGTTCCGTTGGATTCCCAGTGATGTAAGGTCACCTTATTCGGCTCATTTTGTTTAAGACGACATTCCCGACATGTACTTACCAACTCTTCGATATCTTTGTCAATATTTTTCCAATAAACGTAACTTCGGGCTAGTAATTTCATTTTTAGCGTACCTAAATGACCGGTATGTAATTCAGTCAATATCTTCTGTCGCAGATTTATTGGGATCATGACTCTGGTGCCCTTGATAAGGCAACCATCCTCTAGTGTTATTTCGTTATCGTTGTAGCCCAACGTTTTTAGTGATTCACCTTTTTGTAAGTTTTGTATTCAGGATATTTTATCGTTCCTTCTGATATTATTTTACGGTTTATTGCCAGCTTATTTAATTGATTTTGTTGGAAAATACTGTGTTGGTCCTTTTGGTCATCCGAAACAATTTCCACAGGGAACCTTGATAGGTAGTCCGCGTTGCTATTATCATTTGACTTTCTGAACTCAATCTCATAATCAAATCCGGAAAGGAAGTGAGCGTAGTGAAATAAACGCATAGTGCTCATTGCTGGTAAGGTTCTGTGTGGATGGAATATTGTAGTTAGTGGCTTATGATCTGTGATCAATGTAAATTTCCTTCCGTAACAGTAGTGAAAGAATTTTTTTATTCCCCAGTATATAGCTGTTGCCTCTTTATCTATTTGGCTGTATTTCTTCTCGCTCGACGTTAATGATCGTGAGGCAAATGCAATTGGTCTGTCGGTGCCATCTGACATTCGATGAGAGAGGACTGTGCCGAAACCGATTGGTGAAGCGTCCGTGGCTAGAACCAGGGGTTTCCTTTGATCAAAATGAAGTAGTATTGTATCGCTTAATATTTCTTTTTTAATTCTATTGAAACTTCTTTCACAGGCATCAGACCATAAAAATTTTGAACTCTTCTGTAGTAACTGGTTTAGAGGATAAGTGATGGAAGCAAGATTGGGGATAAATTTATTATAGTAGTTGCACATACCCAAAAATGTCCTCAATTCATTTACATCTTTAGGTTTATTTGTCTCCAGTAGCGCTCGGATTTTATCTTTATTTTTATGTAATCCAAACTTGTCTATTGTGTGTCCCAGGTAATTTATACTTTCTTTGAAGAAGTTACATTTGTCTTTGTTCAATTTGAGATTGTTGGTTTGTAATCTTTCTAAAACTTTTTCTAATCTTTCCTGTAGTTGTGATTGTGTGGTGCCTTGAATAATTATATCATCAAAGAAGCATTTTACTCCTGGTAAGTCTTGTAATGTTTTATCCATGAATTTTTGCCATAAACTAGGTGCAATCTTTACCCCGAACATTAAACGATTTACCTTAAATGTCCCCTTATGTGTACTTAGTGTTTGTAATAAGGCGCTTTCGTTGTCCATCTCCATATTCAGATATGCTCTGCAAATATCTAAAGTACAGTATATTTCTCCTCCGTTCATTTCTGCAAATATATCCTCTATGATAGGTATGGGGTATTGTTCGTCTTTTATAACCTTGTTAAGTGTAACTTTATAATCAGCACATAAGCGAATGCTGCCATCAGGTTTAACAATCGGAACTATTGGTGTCCCCCATTCAGAGTTCTCTATTTTAGTTATTATGCCTTCTTGGCATAGACGGACGATTTCTTTGTCCACCTTATCCTTTAATGCGTACGGAATTCTTCGAGGCTTTACATAAATCGGCGTTGTGTCTTCTTTTAGCGTCAAGTGTCCTTTATAATTAGGTATACATCCAAGTTTCCCGTCAAATACTGATGAAAATTTTGAAATGATTCTGTCTAATGAGTTCTGGTCGAACTCTTGTATTGATACCTTCTTCATATCGGCTCTTTTAAGCTCTATTTCTCTTATCCATGCTCTTCCAAATATCGCGTCGACATCCTGTTTGATGATGTAAAGTTTTCCATGAAATATTTGATTTCTGTAATTTCAAAACGGTTATCGATTTCTTCCTCTAAATTACGTGTAAGTTTTTCTATTTCACTTTGAATATTCTCAAATTTATTTTCATATCTTTGCAGTGACGTAAGTCTAGTTTCGTATTCGATATTTGATATTACCTCTCTAGCTTGAAGTAGGTTTGAAAGTTTTGTTAATTGTCCTTTTAGATTGCTTCTCGCACGTTTTAAAATTATTTCTTCCTCCATCGTCGCCAATTACCTATTATATACAAATAAAATAAGGCATCAGAAAATGGATTCACAATGTAATCTTGCTAAATATATATATGACATAAATATTTTAAATACATCAATCATTCTTTATATTCTTCTAGGTTGTCACATTGCGATAATAAAGCAAAAAGTATATAACACTAATAAACATAGGTTCTTCGAGTTCCGATTTAGTTATTTGTTATCGGATATAGTTTATCTGAATGGAACATATGTGTGAAAGTAGGTATTTATTTTTAATGTTTTTTTATTTCCCTAAATAAATTAAATTATTTACGATATCAGTGGCAAAGATAACTTATTTACGTAAAGTTAAATGAGAAATAAAGTTAATGTGAACTCTCCCAACACCACAACCGTCAAATGCCATGATAGTTATATAAGCATGGAAGTAGTTGTAGGTATATAGTACTTATTACTTCCATGTATATAAGTCAATCATGGCTTATAAATGCTTATTTATTTTAAACATTTTTTACAGTACCTAATGCTCAATTTTTGTTTGTGCTTTCGATGAAATTTTTTATTTTATTTTATTTTTATTTGATAGAAATACCAACAGTAGGTATATGTATGTTAAAAGTTTAAAAATTATACAATTGTCAACCATTTCATACAAATACCATTTAAAAATACATATTATCTAATATTAAAAGCAATTTGGAATAGAAGAGTGTGCACTTAAAATCTAATCAATTACAAAAGACTAGCAATATCAAATAATATAAATTACACCAAACAATAATAAAATTAAACTAAGAACAATCCAAAAAGTCAAAATAATGTCAATTAAGTACATCAAAAAATAACATCTCACAATGACGTTATTATTGTCATTACTATGAATTAAATATATCAATCAAATCAATTTTCAAAGTCAAAGTCAAGTCAATTTTACAACTTTGAGAGCTTTCTCTTAAAACTACTTAATCTGTCATGGAAAATATCAACTTCTATGTTGGTGTGGAGCGAATGGAAATAGGAAATCATAGGGTTGACCTGGGAAAATTTGCCTAAGTTAGTACGTGCTATGTCACAGGAAAATACCTTACTTGTGGGACATCTGGGTATAACACGGGTCACCGCCACGGAAAAGAGACTCAAGACATCAGGTGCCGAAACAATTCCATTCACTATTTTGTACACAGTCATTGCATCTGCGATCTTGCGTCGAGTCTCCGATGACTGAAGTTTAAAATGTAGGTAACAAACTTGAATTATAATCCAGAGAAGGTGAGCATTTTTTGTCTTTATGGGTGAGATATCTTGTGAAATGAACATAGAGCTACATTCTTTAAATAAATTATAAAGCAGGATGGCAGCGGAGGAGCTCCCCGAGCGCACGATCTGGAGCCCTCTGTTTCTTCGTTTTGCACAGAGACTAAACCCAAGGTTATAGCAAATTTGGAAGAATTGCCTACATATTTATAGCTATATCTAGGGAGAATAAAAAAACACACACACACACTAACGCAAAATCCATTCTCGCTCTCACAGTCAAGCGGATTTAATAAATGCTTTATTAGGTCGAACCTATTGGAAAGTTAAGGGGGAGGCCTATATATCCAGCAGTGAGTCCTACGATTGAGATGATGATGCTGTTGAGGTCGAGGGTAGTTGCGAAGTTTTTCGTGATTATGCATCCTGAATACGGTCACTACCGGGCTCTACCTTGTACCTATAGGTAATTATAGCATAATTATAGATTTTATGGGGACTGAAAATTTCGCCCCTTTGGTTATTTGTCTATGATTATTTTTATTACTAGGTCTTGGATCGTTTTTACCTTTTTACTAGGTTAAACGGACGAACTATTCTTTGTCTTTATCAAAACGGGCCTTGTAAATTCGCGCCTACTTGTCTGCCCTCACTTTCTCTTTGTGTCTCATTCGGAAAAGATTAAGCTTCCAAGCTTTATTTCCATCTCACCTGTATTTACGACCAACTCAGAATTACCTTTAACGAAATTATGATTAAATCTCTCAATAAAAGTTCGCAGACTAACAAAATCTTCGGGGTCGGTGCTCAGTAGGTACGTTCGCATGTAACCCGAATACCTTTGCTATTGATTATCAGACTTAACCCAGGCCTATAATAGTAGAAAAATCTCGCCCGAAATAACGTCATGGGGTAGTGTGTGGGGGATCTATAATTATGTTTACCTCCATTTGCACATTATTAATCTCAACAGGTAAAGTAATGCGCGAGACAGGAGTCCATTTGTCGATTTGTACAGCCCATCTGGCGGCAGAAACCATCCCCTTACAGAAGGCCAACGTTATATAACAGCATGTGTTGTTACATTAATTTTTCGGACATATGATGGGACTCATTCCAGTTGTCGGAAACAAATTCGTGTCATCGTCGCTTCGCTCTGTGGTTCGCATTCATTCAGACGGAAGAACGCGTGATCCGTCTGAGTGATGAACAAATCGCATCTCGTTCGGCGCGCACGACCCGTAACGGCCCTTTTGCCTGGAAGCAGCGAGCGAGACAGACGTTCTTTTGTGGCAGCACCCACTATCCGTCGACGCGGATTAACAATCTAGTAGAAGCCAAATACACGGCTGTCTTTTGAAATCCATCAAATTTAAAAAAGAAAACTTCGTCGTAACTCGGCGGTAAGTGTTTTTGGCTAATTCAGTGCGTAAATTCCCGTTTTATTTCTTACATTTTTTTTTGTTCAAGTCGTGAGGTAGATTCAGTAGGCAAGTCTTTTGAGAATTTTAATTAAATTTATTGAAAAGTGTTAACTATAAATTGTGTAGGTCGTGTGCCTATTTACTACATTTAAATTAATGGTAAATACCTTTTATTTTGGCACGCGGATGTGTATTTTTTTTTAAAGATGGCATCGGCCGAATTTTACCTTTTCTTTAATATATTTTATTTGTGGCCGATAGCCATCGACCCAATCATATCGGCAAATCCGTATATTTCATTTTTATAAATTAAGCAATACCAATTCCGCGGTAGTTATTTTTTTTTATTTTTTTTAGTACCCAAATGTAGAATTACCTACCGATGATAAATTCAATTTTATAACAAGCCCTCACCCTAGAATTACCTGAAGGGTATAGGATGGCCAAAATTCTAAGACGGCTTTTTATATCCATTTCAGGGGTTTTTTTTTTATTTACAAAAATACTACAAATTATCAAACGCATCCAAAACGGAAGACAGAACTTCCATGAGTTGGTGAGCCGAGTGGAAGGGCCGTGCGAACTACGTTGGCTCGACGGGGAACCAAACGGGCAACCCCGCAGTGCACCCGCCGTGCCTTCCGTCGCCTTCGACGGCTCGCTTCGCCACCGACACAAGTTGGTTAATCGTTTAAATTTTAACATAATTTTAAATATAACAAATCTAGTAGGATAGATATTTATTTATTGTTTTTTCTCGTCGATGGCTCTCCTTCCGTGGCAAGGTTTCCTTTAGTACAATTCTCCACAAGGTCCCTGGTATTTTTTTTTATATTTTAATACGTACCATTTTTTTTGTATAATTTGTGTTTTTTTTGTTTAATAAACTGTGATCGATCTAGCATTGATTTTATTTTTTTGTTACCTTTTTTTTATTGTCCGCCTGTCCGCATCACACCGCGGAAAAGGCGTAACAGTGTTTTGCATTTCGGTGAGCGAGTGAGAGATGCCAGAGCCCAATTCCCTAACTCTTCCAAATTTTCTATCCTTAATTTGTAAAACTGTGCCTTAATCCTACTATAGTCGGCAGCGCAATTGCAGCATCTGTGCATGGCTTGTGTTATTAGTCATCAAGTGGATCGTCATACTATGTGAAGACTTTTATATTTATAAAAATAAAAAGATATTCAGGTGTACTAAAAATAAATTCAAATTGCAAAACATTCCTTTATTGACATAAAATTGATATTTTAATTTTATAATTCACAGTGTGTTCTATAATTTATAAATAAAAATTATCTATATTAATATACGAAAATATGTTGTTTGTAGTTAGTTATGTTATATTAATGTATAAAAATATTAATTTCTTTTTAATTTAATTACACTGTCGCATTAGGATAAACCTGTAAGTATGGTAATGAATTAATCATTATTTTATAATTGAAATATAGTCAGTATTTCTTATTTCATTTACTAAAAATACTTTTTATTTCTTAAGTAGTAAGATTTAATTAATTTAAATAACAGTTGTAGTGTGTCCAGCGGTTACTATGGGTGATCGGATGCCCGTGAGCAGTCAAAATACGAAGTACAGCATAGCACACATTTATTAGTAAAAATATAATTGAAACACACAGACTTACAGTACTAAACGTAATAATCTGTATAACGAACCGGCCGCATTGGGTTACGGCGCGGGCGGCCATTCGATTGTGTTTCTCTTAATGCGCGCGACGGAAGAGTCGCGCTCGCGTCAGATGATGTCGCGGGGCGAGGGGCCTCTCTTGCGGGTGCGCGCGGGGCAGCGGGAGAGGGAAGGTGCGTTCGAAAATACGGTCGCGTTATACAGTTCTATTTAATATCATTAATCATTTAATATTATTATTTTATATTCATCAAAAACATATTTGCCCGAAGTTATTATTGGTAAATGTACTTGTACAATAGCCATAAATTTAAATAAATAATAATACATCACCCACAAACCTTACTACATCAACGAATCTTGAATTAAAAATTTCAAGGCATGCATCAATTCATTAAAAAATCGAGGCATCATTACAAACAAACATCTCAATTAATCATTTCTCAGAATATTGGTATTAAAACACTATAGTTTCCGTCTTATAATATCTTTGTTCGCATATTTTTTTATAATACTATCGCTTGCTTCGATAGTTTAATAAGTCTGTTCAAAAAAATTTTATATAATAAACGGTAAGTAATTTACTATTCTCAATTTCAAATGAGTAGAAGAGATAGTATCAAATTTATGAGAAACGGCTACTTATTTTCCACAACTTCGTACGCGTGGCATTCGGTATAGCGCGTAACTTTTTGTTTGTATACCGATTGGAATGAAATAAACACTAAATGTTACAGGAAGCTTGCATCAGTGAAAACCGCATTCAAATCGATTAAGCCGTTTCAGAGATTAGCGTGCACAAGCGCACAGACAAACAGACAAAAATTCTAAAAACTATTTTTTTGACCTCGATAACACAAGTACAACGTGTACTGTACTAATTGTTTTTGAAAAAATCTTTAATGTACAGACACGGCTCGTTTACGATTTTATTATATGTATAGAGATTTGGAGTAGCGCGTAACTTTTTTGTTTGTAAACCGATTGGAACAACAACATGACAATAAATGTTACAGGAAGCTTGCTACAATATATACATATAAGTGAACACCGCAATCCAATCGTTACACCAATCATACTTAAAAAAATTACCATACAACTTTTTAAATCTTAAATTTAGGTTCGTGTGCATGTCAATAATAGACGTACACAGCTTCGAACATAGCCCTAAGATAAATTAACAGTAATATAATGCAAATTAAATTAAATCTGAATTTAAAAGAGTATTTTATATCCATATTATACACAGCCAAAATTTTAAAAATAAAATTAACTAATTAATGAAACTAAATTAAATTTTAGTAATTAATAATGAATAACTTTTATAAATCAAAAAGTTATGTCTTATTGAATTGTTTCAGCGTAATATATTTACTATTCTTATATTTTATGCTTGCTAGTGAACACATTCTATTTTTTTTTTTTTGAAACAAAATCGAATTAGGTACTTCTTATCATTAATCATAAAATATCATTAAATATCACAACTGAAACTTTATAATGTAACATTTATGACAAGGACTTTTTATGGCGTTACTTTATACGTAAATTTACAGCCTACTGATCAAGTGCACCGCATGTACACACAGTCTCTTATAAATGTGACATTCTTGCAATAGAATCATCATAATTGGAGGTTACTCCTTAAGAAGCGAATTTCATATAAGGCCTCCGGTATGGAAATTTTTTTAGGAGTTAAATTAATTGTCAACTAAAAAGCGTTACGTTATCTGTCACTTTGACATCTGTGCGAAAAGCTGACGCATGTAACTTTGTCCCCTAATTCTATTATCTGGGAAACCATACAACGAAAACTTGTATGAAAACCATAGCGCTTGCCGGCGCAACAACATTTGTCTAAAATGTCGAAAAAATGAACTGTTTGAACTTGCAAAACGTAGTGAACATCTGTATGTACCGAATGTATGTTGGAACACGTGACATCTGAGTATGCAGAATGTAACTAAATAATATAATCAGGTATCTCAATATACGAGGAAAATTTTATACATTTAATTTTATACGTTTAAAGGAGTAAACTTCAATCGTGCGTCGGAGCTGACGCACACACTTTTTTTACTCAGCTTTAGCGTTCATCTGACGCAACAATAGTTTTACCCAAGCAACGATAGATGGCGTTAAAAGAAGCTACAATTAAGTATAAGTAAAACATTCACGGATTGAGCGATAAACTTAGCAAAGAACTTTGCAAAGAATCGAAAAGTTGAAATATTATTCGAATCAATTGGATCTTTTAATTTTAAATTTGGATCTTTTATTTTATAGCCAAGGTTTGTGGCTACTTATTTTGATTATGTCCACGTCTTAGCGCTGCCCTCGCGCTGAGCTTTAGCTATCTCTTCTCTTACTCTCCTCTCGTTGACTGCCTCTTGTCTCATCTCTTGTTCTCTCTCGACAGCTGCTTCAAGCTGCTGCCGTTGCAGACGTAACCCATTCAGTTGAGCTTGAAGCGCTGTTATCGCTGAGTAAGAAGTGTTCTTTAACTGTAAAATAATTTCAAGAAGCTAATGATTTTTTTTGTACTAAACTTGATTGTAGTAGGCACTGAATCTACGACTAATACTAAAAAACCATTCCATGGTTAGCTGTCGCCACTGCGAGAGCGACTGGGTGTGCACGTTTACAGCGCACTTGCAACATGTGTTGTGTCCTTAGGCAACGGTAACCACCTACCATCAAATGGATCGTCGGCCTGCCTGGCCTGCCTACAAGTGCGTTGCTGACCTTGGAGGAATTTGTTAACGACTAGCTTAAAGAAGCCATATTGTAGCTAGGTAGAAACACCTCAGAAGGGAGATTGTTTCAAAGTTTATGGATCCGGGGGATAAAGTTCCTACTAAACCGGACTGTGCGCAGAGGGATCTTATCCATGAAATGCGGATTATCCTTGCCTCTTCGGCGCGCAGTAAAGTGGTGGTAAAAAAAAAACTATATCTGTGGTTATAGTCTAATTTAGTATTAAAGGGTCAATCAGTGTCCGGGTAAAGGTGGTCAATAAAAGCCTCGTAAGGATGAGCCAAAATATCTCGTGCATAATTGATCATTATTTAACAATCTACTATTATTCGTATATATTATATTATAAAGAAAAAACATTAAGGACCAAATGAAAAATGAGACTCAATTACCTGCGTCTCTCGCTCCTTGGCTCTCACTTCCTGATGAAAACTATCCATTTGATCGAGAAGCTTCTCACGATCTAAGACATTCGCTCTCTGACGCAGCCTATTCGCTTCTATCTTCTCTTCGAGCTGCCTTCTCAGTGTTGCCAGCACATCTGCCATCAGAACAGCGCGAGCTTCGCGTTCCTTTTGCCACATCTAGAGGAGAACCGACAAATAAAAGTCATTTATGGCCGACTACTAAGACGCTACGTACAAAATCGGATTTTGTCGAACATACTAGTCAATAGTTTGAACAATGGTGTAATAAAGATGATGGTTGCTTAACGTTTGTTGTAAAGTTTCAATGAGAATTAATTGACGAGCCCGTTGGATGAGTGGTTAGGGTGCTTACCTTAAGCTCTGTTCTAGGGTTCCCGGGTTCAATTTCCGGCAGGGTCAACTTTGAAAAATGAACTTTTCAAATTTGGCTCTGGTCTGGATCTGGAAAGTAGTGGCAGGGTTTCGCAGTCATTTGGGCAGCCCGTCTGGCGGCAGTAACCACCCCCTTACAGAAGACCACCGTGAAATAACAGCATGTGTGCTGTTGTGTTTCGGTGAGTGAGTAAAGGATGCCAGAGCCCATTTCCCTATCCCCTCCTAATCCTTTTCCTTAATACTACTGTAGTCGGTAGCGCACTTGCAGCAGCTTTGGCGTTGCTTGTGTTATAAGCGACGGTAGCCACCTACCATCAAGTGGGCCGTCAATCTTAATATTAAAAAAATGAAACATTTTTTTACAATTTTTATTATTTACATCTAAAAGTTGGACAGACTGTCTATAATAATAAAGGTTGCGGTAACTGGTCCTACTGGAAAATTATGGCGGACACCTATGTCCAGCAGTGGACATCTTACGGCTGAAATAATGATTACGACTTTTTAAAATATTATTGAATTTAGTATTCAATAATATTTTAAAAAATCGTAATTAGATTAAAATAAGACTGTCAGCTTTTTAACTAAATATACCGGAACTCAGAAATCGATACCTTGTCTTGTTTCTCATTGATCTGCCTGGCTTCTCCGTCGTACATAGCATCGATGTTCTTCTGTCTCTGTCGCTCCCTATCTCTGTGTTCTTCTAACGCTGCGAGAGCCGCATCGAGGGCACGCTTGTGATTGGCACACTTGTCCTGTTCCATTTCCAAATCCTAATAACAATTAATGTACTTTCATTATTTCATTTATTTGGCAACTTGTTCCACATCTGGTTTGCATAATTTCTTCCATGTTATTGTCGTCACCAAATAAATCACCCACTAAAAACGAACTTATCAAAATTTGCCTTGGTATAAGTGTATTAGATAACTAGTATGTTCTAAAGTTTTCAGAATCAAATCTAGTGGTTATTTTCTCCCTTTCTTTATTTGGGTACCTACTTTACTGTAATTTTGGATAAGATTACTTGTTTCTGAATTATTCTCAATTATTTCTCAAGCTAAAGATTGAAAATAACATATACATACAATACAGTAAAATGTATATGACATTCCACATGGTCGGACAGAGTTTAGGGATTTCTAATTCTAAACAATAAGATACATATAAGTACAGATTGCATATCTACAGTGACAGTTTTGCATCACGTTCTATTTTTTTTAAATGCACATAACTATGACATCTGTAATGGCCAAGCACAATGTGTTTTGCAATTGGCATTAGCATGCCTTCAGCAGAAGACCACCATGACCATTTGGATGCGTGTTTCTCTATCCTCATCTTGTCCCTTACCCTTTATCCTATCTAGCAACAATATAAACACAAGCACAAACGAACCCATAAACCCCTTTAGCTTGTCTCGTGAAAAGAAAATACATTAGATCTAAGAAGATCTGCCCAAAAGACTGCGAATCACAGTGTGTCCCACTACTTGCCAGATTCAGACCAGAGCCAACTATGAGAAGTTCATTTCCAAACCTAACGTACCTTCAACACGGCTTTCCGTATTTTCTCCAACATTTCCAAATCGAGAGCGATCTCCTTCAGAACTGATAGCACTTTCTTCTTTAACTTGTACTTATGCAAGCCCATATTGACGATATGTGCGTCTCTTTCTGCCACGAGTCTCGCGTGTTCTCTTTCACGCTCGCTCGAAATTAACTGTAGCTCGTCTAAAATGTGCTTCTCTCTCTCTTCCTGCTTTCTGAGTTGTTTCACGGCTGTCTCTTTCTCGCTCAATTCTGCTATTTGCCCTTCGAGACTGTTCCGTAACTCCTGTAATTGATACAATTTTTATAGTTAATTTTTGGAAATAATCGTCATAGTCAGGAACAGAATAAAAGCATATAAAATAGGTATACATATTATCTTTTATTGCTAATGAACTCGCTTTTTATGAACCACCATATTACCAGCGTTATAATATTATGGTATTATTACGGAGAGAATCGAGTTTGTTTTTAGAAAGAAAGTAACTTATTATTTTATAAATTAACACAAGTAGGTACTATGTAAGTAGGTAAAATTGGATAGCTACGACAATACTACATATTCTTTCAAATAAAACAAATTAAACACGAATAGAATCTAATAATAAAATCTAAAGAGTCAGCTTTTATCGACAGAAATTTTGCTTTTCATATGTCATTTAAAAAATTGTTTAGAATTTTCATTAAATAAATACTAAAATGTTAGCCAATACGTCTGGGCGCAGCTTGTTAGATGTTTGCGTCTTTTAGATTTTGTAGGCAGCGAGGTGCTTCGTGAAGCTATTGTAAAATAACGTAGTACCCGTCTTGTTAAGAGTTCTAAGGAGAAAAGAGAAAAATGGCACACTAGGTACAGCCTTCCTGTTTGACATACATTCACATAGAAAAACCTAGTAGCCAAAATTAAGGTTCTGTTGGGGCTGCCGCCGCGGTACTGTAGTGCCCCTGGCATGTTTGCGGATGCACAGACGGATGATTTTTATGCCATCCTAAGAAAGCTCTTTCGATTGTGCGTTGTGTACGTGGCAGTTCCTAAGGCATTTTGAACATTATTGCGGACTGAATTGACATATATAATTTAAAGTTTTCCTTATTTTATTTTTAGTTAATTGTTCTTAGCATGTAATTTTTATCGATTATGTTTTTTATTTGTATTTTGTTGTGATGTGGCCTTTAATTATGGACTAAGATGTTTAGACATATTATAATAAATAAATAAAAAGTTCTAGGACCTCTAAATCTAGAAAATCGACATCATACCTTTACTTTTAGTTCCTTCTCCTTAAGCTTCTCTTCTTCGATAGCAATTTGTTTGCGCAAAGCCTCATCCCTCTCTTGCAAAGCTTTACGAGTTTCCTCTTCGTCCTTCTTCTTCTGCATCTCCTTCTCCACTATCTGTTCCATCCTGTTGAAATTCCATAGCGTGACACTGGTGATCCCCACATACCCCTACCGCCTAGCCAGCGGTAGGAAATCTGTAAATGGATTTCTCCTCGAAAAAAAAAAGGAATCGAACTCGTGTTCCTTATTTTTTGATACTTTGATAAATTCTTAATGTGCTATTTTTAATAGTGTCAAGGCCACAGATAACCCCCTGTTGCGTTTCGCAGTCATTTGGGCAGTTCGTTTGGCAGCAATCCCTTACGGCCTTTCCCTTACGGACGACCACAGTAAAAATACATAGAAAATTGCAATCGCGTATGTATTTTGACAGTTCATTGGACCTGACGCCACAGTGCTGCCATCTCAATTAGACCGTTTCAGAAAACCCTCATTGTCGTGGATTTTTTTATTTTTAGATGATCTCTCTGGAACAGTACTTTTTATTCTGGAGGATAATTAGCATATGTTCCAATGATTATTCCCTCTATTTCATTATGTACGGTTACGTAGTTAAGGCGTGAAAGCGTAACAAACAAACTAACTAACTTTCGCATTTAAAATGTTATGCAGTTAGAAAGTTACGACTAACTTTTGGTCGCGACTTCGACCATATTTATGTACTTTATAAATTGTAGCCATGTGTTCTAATTTTGATGAATAAACGCCTGACATCTTTATCGCTGTGACGGCGGTGGTGCCGATTTTTTTAGATATTTTTAGACAATCCCTTGGGAAATTAACATTTTTCCAGGATAAAAAGTATCCTAGTAATAATAAACTATCTTTGTGCCAAATTTCATCCAAATCCATTCAGCCGTTTTGGCGTGATTAAGTAACAAACATTCCAACATATAAACTTTCGTATAAAATAAAATTCTGTATGTGCTGGCACAGAATAAATAATAGTACTAGCGTACAGAAGTTGCTATCCTTTCACATTCAATGAGAGCGACCTTAGGCAATTATATCACGGCACACACGGAGTGACAGAGGCCCGGTGCTGGTCACTACACTTCTCTAGAGAGTGTAGTAGTACCAATAGCCCCCCCTAGGTGGGCCATGACCTTGTCGTGGTGGGGGGGCTTACCCTTGGCAATCCGGGCGGTCGCAGGGGTCGGTGCTTTTTTTCCTCACCTGCCTTTGCTCGACCGATCGGATTGGTTTTGGGGACAAAGAAGGCCCACACCGAGGTGGGCTCCGAGCGGGCTCCGTTGAGCGGAGCTCGTGGCGGAGCACTCAGAAGAGGAAGGCAACCCCGACGGTCCGGGGCAGGGCAGTATCCCTCCCCTCTGCTGTTCTGTCAGCTGTCGTCGGGGGACTGAGTTCTGGGGACCTGGGCAACCCGGGGGGCGGACCCAGGCCCCTGCTCAGTCGCCGGAGGTGGCACCGGCCCTTGGTCAAGGAAGAGGTCCAGCCTACGGTCCCCGGGAGTTTCTGAGCTCCTCTGGGTGGTCAGACCGTAGGTAAAAATCAGTGGCTGGCTCCGCAGAGGTGTCCGAAGAGATGGTGGGTCCGTCGCTTTATCGGCGGCGGCGCTGTCTGTTTCAGGCGTCAGAGGAGGACATCTGGCGCCTGGAACTTAACAGATGAGAGGTGTGGTTGGCCTGCAGATGTTCCGCAGGTCACCACAGGAGTTTTTATGCGGCTTGCCGCGATGGAGCAGGGTCCGCAAGGACGTGGCGGTGCGTGGGGCCCGGGGATAAGGCCTCGCTGTGATCCCGGGTCCCATTATCACTGCCGATGGTGGAACATGGAGGGGTTTTAGGGGGTAGGACCGGCGGGGCGATTCGTTCCGTCGGGTGAGTCCCTCACATCCCCTCGCCGACCGTCCTCGTCGGCGAGGGATAGTGCGGAAATGCATTTCCCCTCCTAAAAAAAAAAAAAAAAAAAAAAAAAAAAAAAAAAAAAAAAAAAAAAAGTAGTACCAATAGCACTAGTAGCAAGCGATAGTGCTCGTACCAAGAGATATAGTAGTGTCCAAATAGTATAGTTACCAAGCGGACTTGAGTTTTCCATTTGCGATATATGATGATGCTGCCCTCAACTCTGGCTGGCGAAGTCTCCAAGCATGATGTAGACGAAGCTCTGCCTCGTGTCTCCTCAACTGTTCTTCTTTCTCCATAATACCCTGATTTATCTGCTCAAGTGTCGATGTAGGGACATCATTGAGGTAAGAACTGTCCAAAACAAAGGATAGAATTATTCAAAATTCACATTTATGAACCGGAGGGACTAAGTAGTACATTCATGTACCTACTACATTTAAACATGTGTAATACATGTTATTTACATAAAATAATTGTAACACTATTTTATGTATCATCATAAACTTACCATTACAGACAAACATCAACAACAAACATACAAAGAATCAGAATCCATTTTATCCATTACAAAATCTCTTTATAATAATACATTAGTGCAGATTGGTATAACTTTCTCTTCTAAATGTTTTTATTGTTTATTCTTATTTAAAAAATTTAATTTGTAAAACTTCATAATAGGCCTTATAAAAATGTAAGTTATATGCTACGCACTTACAAAAGAACTAATAAAAATAATTATTTCTCCAAATTGTTCGGCGTTGTTGTTTTTCACGTTGAGGCGGAGTAGGTCAGATTCGTAAGAGGTTGGATTCTGAAGAATATGTATGTTTCTTATTAAATTGGATTCTGAGTAGATCAGGATTGGAGAAGGACAGGCACGTTTCTTTTACACTGTTTTCAATGTTGACCAGATCCTAAATAAGTAGAAAAAACATACCCATTTTTAAATAATTTTGGTTGGGAGGCGAGTTTCTTCAACTCCTGTTGGTACTGCATATTCTCCTGAAACAGCAAAAGCTCTAATTTCTTGCGGCGTTCTTCCAGTTGTCTGAAATAAGAAAGACACAGTTTAAATTTTACAAATGGTTCTAAATTTATATACCACTTGTAATACACCACAAGACTTTATATATAATTTAATTGCATTTAATATTGTTATAAAATAACGTCGCTGTCCGCTTCTCCGCTATTTTGATTTTGAACGCTATTTTGATACGGTTTTTACTAATAGAAAGGGCTATAAACGAAAAAGGTTTGTATGTATATAATTAGCAGGAAAAAATTGCACCCCATGCGAAGGGTGGTTTCTATTGGCGAAAACCACGACCATAGGTCATGGAAAGCTGGGTTGGGTGAAATACAACTTGCCCGGAATTATTGTATGGTGTTAAAAGGAACAGGAAAATGTCCATTGCAGATACTGGGTTGCAACAGGAGTCCACAATGAAAAGCTCGATAATTTCAGGACTAGATTCGAAGCAAAAGTCAGAATTGGACGAGATACAACTATATGCGTAAATAATCCACAGCTACAATTCAAACATTGAATAGGTGGAATAGAGAAAGATAGACAAGTTTTCAAAAGGTAGCGTGAATGAGATAAATACATGACTCACTGCTATGCATCCACATGCAAAGGAAAGCTATTATTGATACAAATTACCTCATATATAAAGGAATAACTTATATTTTGTTAAAAATTATTAAATTTTAATGTGGTTTCTCTTACTTGGTTTCTCATCTTGCATGAATTGCACAAATTAAAGACATAGGAAAGCATTTTAAAAAGGTTATTTTCCACAAACACTGTGTGTGTCTTATTAACATATCACTTACAACATACTGTTAGAGCGACTGAATGAAACTGAGACCACTGGACTCAATTTATAAGATCATCAGGGTTAGTGAGTCATGTATCTTTTCTTCTATCTAGGACCAGTAAAGAAAAAAATAAAAATTACATTACACTTACGCTGCTCTTATCTTTCTTTCGCTCAAAAGTTCAGCTTCTCTATTAGCTTTTTCATAGTAACCCTCAGTAGTCCATTGCTCATGGTGTCTTGACTTGTTGGTGTTGAATTCAAAGTATTCTGCTACCTTCTTCATCTCTTCTGCTTTACGAAGTTCCAAGTCTCTCTTCTGAGCTGCAAGGGCTTGTAACTGCCATTGTCGTTTAGGACGAGACATTTTCTGTAATGGGAATAGCATCTTGGTTGAGTTTTTTTTTTGCTTAAAATTTTTCCTTCCAGATTCAAAGCAAATGCAAATTTACTATGGAAGCTGAGTTTTCAAAGATGATCTTGGTCAGAGTATCCTGTCCATTATATAATTTTTATAGTACAAGACCCTAATGCCACTTCACTTAATTTAGGATATACCTAATTGGTGTTATTGTCTAGTGATATACAACTGGCTGAACCTGCAACTTAGTACATGTAGTATTTGGTATAGCACGTAATTTTTTTGTTTGTAAACCGACTGGAATGAAACAAACACTAAATGTTATGGGAATCTTCTTACAATACATAAGTGAAAACCTCATTCAAATCGATTAAGCCGTTACAGAGATTAGCATGCACAAACGCACAGACAAAACAGACAAAAATTCTAAAAACTATTTTTTTGACCTCAATAATATAAGTACAACATGTATAACCTGTTTTTTGAAAAATCTGTAATGTACAAATATGACTTTATTATATATTTATAAAATAGATAATGTGTTATGAAGCAATCTGAAAATTACTGGGAATCACCAAAAATATATAGTAGGTAATTACAACAGATATAATACAAATGTTAGGCAGTAACTCTGAAAGTCTGCCAATGATCATTAAAAACTGAGTCAATCGGCATTTAAAAAAATATTTTATCTTTCAAAATGACTCATTTTTATGGACAACTCATGCTTGATCAAAAAAATGACTATGTCAAAATTGTTTTCACAAAAAAAGACCTAATGGATGCTAAGCCAGTTTCCTGTATCTTATGTGGTTTCGGATTTCCCCATACTGTCCCAGTTAAAACTAATTCAGTTAATTACCAAGTTTTACATTACAGACAGTCATGTAAAGGTTTCATTGTAGATTTAACCATTTTTGTATTTGCATTCAGTGTTAAAGAAAACTTAATAGATTAAAACATAATAACAATTAAAACTTAATGTTTTAATTGTTATTATGTCAATTAAAAAAGAAAAACACTTCATCATTTCCAAGTAGAAGTATGAATGTTATTAATGCTCAAAAATTAATATTAAAGGACAAGGGTCGACGGTCAATCCAGGCTGCTTCTGGAAAATTATGGGGAACATACAACAAAAACAGCTTTACATTGTCTTATTTACCTAATGTGTTATCTTTTCTTATGTGTCTATTCATTTCAAATGATCTATTTTATTCAGCCAAATGATATTTTAGCTGTTAAACTGGCAATTTCTTTTTATAAAGAACAAACTATTTAACACTGCGGTAGCATTAAGTAGGCCCCGATTTACCAATGGGCAGACTGTACAATTGCCCAGGGCGACAATTTCTGTAAAAAACGACACAAAGAACTTGCATAGGCTACACAAGAGTTGGTTACAAGCAACTGTCTAATAAAAACATAATTATTGGATTCATGTGAATTAGATCTGCAGCAATAAAAAAATAAAGGGTTAAGAGAAATGTTACAAAGAATATAAAAAGTGTGTATTTAGTGTGTAGCCTTAAATAAACATGCAAGTTTTATAGTAATATCTACACTAAAGAGATATACAAACTTTTTAGAAACATTTATAACTTACCTACTTTTTAGAAAACAGTAAATACCGATGTTAATCTAAATATGAAATAAAACGATCACAACACAATGTAACAACGAAATGAGTCATGTTGTTTGCGAGATCAATAGATGGTAACAACTCCGTACTCCGTGGTTCATTGCACAAATGTTACAAGAGAGCAGGAACACTTAGTTGGGTCATATTAATTGAATAACTCGCGTGGGTGCCGTGACTTCTTGCAAATGACGAGGACAAACAAATCTAAAATCACTTCCTCCTTGGCACTAATTAAGTTATTTTATTTTTATAACGAAATAACACTTACGAACTTATTTTAAAAGCAAAGCAAAGCAACAGGCAACTTTCAAACTTAAAAAAAAACATTTGTTGATTGTATTGACATTGAGTATTGACTGACCTTGTCATCTGTCAGTGTCATCATGGTGTCATCGATTCACTAATGTTGATAGGCTGTTGCCATAGCAACCGACTGTATCCGTGTACGTTTCATTCAACGCAGCCATCATTGCCAATGTAATCGTAAATTAATTTATTTAATATTGTAGATAAGTTAGAATTTCTTATACCAAACTAATATTGTTATTATTTCTTGTTGTTGTGGTCATTAACTAATATAATATAATATAATATAATATAATATAATATAATATAATATAATATAATATAATATAATATAATATAATATAATATAATATAGTAATGAGTTTTATTTATCATAGCTGTAGTTCTTATTTTAATTGTTTACCGTAGCAAAAAAAGTAAAAAAACATAAAGCAACTAAGCAGCATGTAAATATAAACTTGCATAGACAGTAGGTACTGTAAAATAGACAGTAGGTTTAGGTAATGTTAGATTGAAATTGAATTGCCGTTCTGTAGTACTGGCCATTTCAAATAAAAAGTAGCTATGAATTCTAATTATTCAAATTTGTTTTATTTTAAAAATATGGAATTCTTTTTTCAAAATCAGTCTATTGTTTATAAATAAGGGTTAAGTATGTTTTCATCAGATTTAAAACTTTTTCATCATCATGGATACGTTCAGTGCCGTCTTAAGGTTGAACTAGTCGACACTTTTTCCATACAAATTTCGGGGGGGTTTTACTCCACTGTTTGACATTGTACATCAAAAGTTAAACCTGATATCGTTTTGTCTCATTATTACTTTTGTCTGTACGGAAACAGAATAGTAAAATAAAAAGCCGTTAAAAAGTTATTAGCGAACAAAGATTAATTTTTCTTGCTAATTTTAACGTAACTTTGGGCGTAAATAAGTATTAAAAGAAGTGTAAAATCTCCAAAACAAAATCGGCACCGACAAAGCTCAATTATCGACGATTTCAATAAACTTTAATTATAATTATTTTATGCAGAATTTTTTTCATAAAACTCCATTTTTCAAAGGACTCTTCGTTTATTTTTACGCTCTCGGTTTACTTTGAATTATCGTGCATTTCACTCAGTAATCTCTGTCGGACACGATGCTAGGTGAGACAGCGTGCTTTTTGGCCGCGCTCACGCGTGACTTCGAGCCCGCGGCTAGTTCATCCTTAAGTCTATTCGGCGCCGGGGTGCGGGGCTCAGCCTGCGCCCTCAGCCACCCGGACGTCTATGTCAAAGGGCGCAATTACTCGCCTATGACAGACGCACAGGTGCCGCGCCCCACCTCGCGCCCATTTCAAATGAACTTACACTTTATTGACTTAGAGATCATTTTGCTTCAAGTGCGGGCGACCGGGCGGCAATGTGTCAAAGGTTATACACTATCTTTGGATTAGAGATTTTGCCACGCGCGTGTTGCATTTAATAAAATTGTTAAAGCGCCTACACACGGCCCTAAAATCGGTGGCAATGTCGGGAGAGTGGTAGTGGGGATGAAATCGGCCGCTACTCTACACACGTCCCTACCACTAAGTGTGAAACCGCCGTCGATCGACACTCTCAAAACATCAGAGAATAGGCATCACTCTGGCACTTTCTACAGTTCAACCAAGTCAAAGACGAAAAAGGAAGAACTGGTTGATGAAGCGCTATGAACTTTTTTTAAAATATTATTATTAAAGGTGGCAGACAGGCTGACGGTCCACTTGATGGTAGGTGGCTACCGTCGCCTAAGGACACAAGCAACATCATGCGGGGTACATGTGCGCTGCCGACCTTGCAGGAATTTGTTTACTGCTAGCTTGAAGAAGCCCATATTGTAGCTAGATGGAAACACCTTAGAAGGGAGAGAGGCATTTGGAAGCAGCTGAAAACTTTTTAAGAATGGATATAGAATGTGTTGAGGAACTCCTTGAAGAGATCATTGACTTTCGTCCAGGCTTCTCACTTCTTTTCCTTAGCCATGTCTTCGCACGAAATACCAATTAAAAACACAAAAATACGTCTTGTCGCCGCTGCAGTCGCAGACACACTGCGATGAAATCGGCACCGATTTCGCTATACACGATGCGACAACGCTCCTTAGAGGATAATCGCCCCTAAATCGTGGGTTCGCCCTACCCGATTTCAGAGTTAGGAGGAAACTGATTACGATTTGCCCACACATGAAGCGATCTAGGGCGCTCCCCACCACTTCCCCGATATTGCCACCGATTTAGGGCAGTGTGTAGGCGTTTTTATTTGTGTAGTGATAAGAGTCATTTTAGCTTTCACATCATGAGCGGTATGACAAGCGCCGAAAGCGTAAAAGCGCCTACACACGGCCCTAAAATCTGTGGCAAATGGCAATATCAGGAGCGTGGTAGTGGGGATGAAATCGGCCGCTACTCTACACACGTCCCTTCCACTAAGTGTGAAACCGACCGTGCAACAAAGCGCTCGTCTATCAAGCAAGATGCCGCCGACACTCTCAAAACATCAG
This sequence comes from Bembecia ichneumoniformis, assembly GCA_910589475.2. Lineage (NCBI taxonomy): Eukaryota > Metazoa > Arthropoda > Insecta > Lepidoptera > Sesiidae > Bembecia > Bembecia ichneumoniformis. The sequence goes on from OU342540.1 coordinate 10,442,269, forward strand.
AGAATAGGCATCACTCTGGCACTTTCTACAGTGCAACCAAGTCAAAGAAGAAAAAGTCGCTTAAGGACACAAGCAACACCAGGGGGGGGGGGTGCATGTCGGGGCCCTCACGTTCCGCCTGGTGCAGGTACTCTAGGGGCACGGTTGCTTCGGGCGTTACCTTCACCGAGTGGCCGTGAGAGAGCCAACCGAGGAATGCCACCACTGTGGCTGCGCGGTTGACACTGCGCAGCACACTTTGGCTGAGCAGCGCGCTGCTTTGTCCCTCGTCGTGGGCGCCGACCTTTTGTTGCCGGCCGTCGTGAAAGCGATGGTCGGCAGTGACCTTGCGTGGCAGGCGATGCTCACGTTTTGTGAGCACGTTATGTCGCGCAAGGAAGCGGCGGAGAGGCAACGGGAAGAGGATCCTCTCTCCCAGCCGATACGCCGGAGAAGGCTTGGGCGCAGGCGGATGGCTTATATCCGCCGCCTTCCCCCTTGACCAGGACCTGGGCGGTAGTCTAAGGGGAGACTACCGCCCGTTGTGAGGTCCCCGAGATGGCCGGCGTACCTCCGCTTTTGGGTACGCCGAGGTTCCGACAGGGAGCGTAGTCCTCCCCGCGCTGAACAGCCGTGGTGGGTCGCCGAGGTTGTGTAACAACGTTCCTGCGACCCCGTCCATCTACGGCCGCGCTAGAAAGTCGTTGGGTTTTAGCCGGTAGGAGTCCGGCATAACCCACAGCGCCCCCCTTTCGCTGCTGGGTATCCATGATGGATTTCCCAACGTAAAAAAAAGGGGGATGCATGTGCGCTGCCGACCTTGCAAGAATTTGTTTACTGCTAGTTTGAAGAAGCCCATATTGTAACTAGATGGAAACACCTTAGAAGGGAGAGAGACATTTGGAAGTAGCTGAAAACTTTTTAAGAATGGATATAGAATGTGTTGACGAACTCCTTGAAGAGATCATTGACTTTCGTCCAGGCTTCTCACTTCTTTTCCTTAGCCATGTCTTCGCACGGAATACAAATTAAAAACACAAAAATACGTCTTGTCGCCGCTGCCCTCGCAGACACACTGCGGTGAAATCGGCACCGATTTCGCTACACACGATGCGACAACGCTCCCTAGACGATAATCGCCCCTAAATCGTGGGTTCGACCGACCCGATTTCAGAGTTAGGAGGAAACTGATTACGATTTGCCTACACATGAGGCGATCAAGGGAGCGATCTAGGGCGCTCTCCACCACTTCCCCGATATTGCCACCAATTTTAGGGCCGTGTGTAGGCGCTTTAATAAAAGTAAAACAATGATTATTGTTGATAACTATTTTTTTTATATTTAATTTTGCGCATACGTATTTGTCGTAACAAGTATATGAAACTATGCAATGGCGTTAAGTTCAATGAAATATCTAAATACTCAGCGCTCGGCAGGCGCCCCCGGGCGCTCCGCGCCCGGGTGCACCGCACCCCTTGCATCCCCGGGTAAAGACGGCCCTGGATACGTTAAAAATTCGAGTAGGTAATTAGGGAATATGAGTACCGTCGTGGCAGCAATACGCGACAGCAGCACGCAACATCATAGTCACAGAAATACTAGTACTGCCATAGTGGCGTAGCTACACTTTCAGCGCCCTGGAGCAAAATTTTTCAAGCGCCCTCTCTCATTTTTTGTACTATCGATTGTAACATTGTAACTTTGCGAACTTATAACTAAACATTGCAGTGCACATAGCTAATAAAGTATTATTATTATTATCAAGAAAAATATGCTGAAAATTACAGATTGATTAAGATGATTAATTTCGAGGTTTGTGTATAATTCCTCACGTGCCCATATGAGACAAAGGCGTTTGAAAAATTTTGCTCCAGGGCACTAAAAGTAAAGCTCATGATACACTTCTTTGCTTTGAAATTGATTTTATTTCCATTTTCCGCTACCTTTTCTGAAGTACATTTAATTACCGCCCATTTGTTTCACTTACAGATATCTGTCCGAAACTAAAATTTTCCGAAAAAGTGAATTATGAATATTTATAATTAGGTGGGCATTTTCGATTGGCTATTGACAAAAATAAAAAATAAAAAAAATAGCGCCCCCCCCAGGCCCGGCGCCCTGGAGCAATTGCTCCCACCTGCTCCCCGACGCTACGCCTCTGTCAACTACGTTTACGAAGCGAACTTCATAACGAAGGAAATTTCGACCAGTGGCTCTAGCATGAGTTTACGATACTACACTCGCTAGCGAGAGCGTAAAACATTTATATGGAAAATTGATAATTTGACATTGACAGTTCACGATTTTCCATACAAAAGTTTTACGTTCTCGCTAGCGAGTGTAGTATTGGTGTAGTATCGTAAACTTGTAGTGTAACAACTCTAGATCACTCTAGGGGTGGCGGGATGGAAGGAAAGATAGAGACTTGAGGAAACACCACACTTTAATTCCACTAAAGTCCCTATATGTACACTGGAAGTCACGGCAGTCCTTATTAATTTTCGTAAATATATATATATATAATTGTCCTTCGATGAGCACGTCTTCTGAGCCAACAGTTTATGAGGATGATGCTGTGCACAGCGTTGGAACAGGATCTTCGGTAAAAATAAGAGGTTTATGCAGAACTCGTCGACTTAACAAAACAAGATTCGGATTGGTTTATTCCGATTTCTTTGAAGAATATCTGAGTCTCAGTTGTATCCAGTAAACCTTCTCTTTTGCAAAATTCCTCCAGAATGCCTTTTCTCCGTGAGAAAACCTGTCAATCCCCTGTTTCCATCTTTTTCCGCTCCCTTTTTCGTTCCATTCTGTTCAAAATCCGCCGGCCAGTGTACATGTAATTATAAGTAAATAAAAAAAAGGTTACATTATAACAAAGAAACAAAAAGGTTTTTAATGAATGAGAAGCGAATGATGATGAACCCTACAAACTCATACTAGAGCCTCTGAAGAATGAACCCCGTGGTCGTCCGAAAACTTTGGTCGACAATGATAAATTAAAGTTGAACGTGGAAGCTGATGATACTAAATCTTCGACTCGATTAGCAACAGCTTTCAACGTTTGCATCAAAACAATATTTGTCCATTTGCGTAAAATTGGCAAGATGGAAAAGCTTATCAAATGGGTGCCCCACGAATTTAACGACCGCCGCGCGTCGCACGCGTAGAATCCTATCTTTCGCTGCTCAAAGAAACGAAGGAATTTTGAACAGTATTTTTACCTGCGACGAAAAATAGATTCTGTTTGACAATTGCAAACGCTTAACAAGTTAGTTACATGCTGGTTCAGCACCTAACCAATGCCCTAAACGAAAAATGACCTCTAAACTAAAAGGTCAGTGTTTGGTGGTCTTTTGCGGTTTGATTTATCACAGCTTTTTACCAAAATTGATGAGCATTACTAGAGATGTGTACTGTGAAGAACTGAACACAATGATGGAAAAGCTCTCGCATCTGCAATCAGCTTTGTTCAATCATTCGTCACCGCTGCTCGAGACTAATACTGCACAATAGCTGGTCTGCAAGCTACAAGAGTTGGGGTTGGAAGCTCTCCGTCATCAGATTCAAATACATTTTTTATTTTTATTTTTTATTAGTCAATTTAAAAAATCGATGCATCTTTGTCAACGCGTGGCAATTTATCGATGCCCTCCTTGAAGAAATCAGCTGGACTGGAGGAAACAAACTCTTCAAAAGCGTTTGGTCGGGTATATTTAATTGAGTTCGTTCAAAAATTTGTCCGAATTTTGGAAAAAGTAGAAGTCTGTAGGCGAAAGGTCTGGTGAGTACGGTAAGAAAATTAATAATAAAAAAAAAGTTTAAAATAACCCTATTAAGTTATTTTCATTTTTTTATCACTGAAAATACTTTCTTTAATTCTAAAATCACTAGTTCTGATAATACCTTCCTTAAAAATAGTTTCAAAGTAGGTAAGCTTACCTAGTATTGTCTCCCAAAGTTTTTGGAGTTAAAGATAAAATGGTGAATAAATAATTATTATTATTACTAAATGAAACATACACACATCTAAAGTTACTTACTAGTAACGTAGTAGTAGTAAGTTACGTACTTACTTACCTAGTTCAGATTGGATAATTGTTTATCGTCAGTTGACGATTCATTGCTTGAATGAGGCGGATAAATGTTTAGGTTTAAATTTTGTAATGCGAGTAAATTTATACCATCGATCCTTAATATAATTTAAAAAAAAGTTTAAAAATAATTACCACGTATTTCCCATTAATATAACAGTTATTAATTATGTTCAAAATTGTAGACAGGTAGTCTCAATTTGTTGCTAGATTTAAATAATTCTTTTGAAAGACATTTAAATTATTCAGTTACTAATTAATATACCTAATCTATAACTGATTAAGCTTACAAGCACTTTTGATTGGAGCCTCCGCAAAGCATCGACTTTCAAGGTGATTGGGCGCGCAGGTCACATTCCGGCTTGAAAAAAGAGAAAGTCGATACCCCTGTCTCTATCCCTCAACAATATGGACGCTAATCTAATGTTGCCATATAAAATTTTCTTACCAAATAGGTGTTTTCAATTACTTTATGCATACGTTATGCATTCTTTATTGGTTTATATAAATTTTTCATTAACATATTATTATACTCGTATGTCTATGTAAATAACGTTAAGAAACCAATAATATCAATAATGACCAAACGGGGCTACATTGCAAAAACATCTCTGTTCTAAGGAAACAGCAGTATATATACACATTTAACTCCTGTATAAACTTTTATGTGATGCTAATCTCAGGAACTACTGGTTCGAATTGAAAAATTCTTTTTGTTTTGAATACTTAGTTCATTTATCAAGGAAGGCATATATAACATAAGGCTATATAACATCACGTTACGATAAATAGTATTATATATAAGCAGTGTCCAGTACCGCGCGCCCCATGCGCACGCCACCGCCGTATGGGCCGCAGCGAAGCGTGGCCGAGTTATAATTATTTATAGAAAATAAAAAAAAAACTTCGTCCCCAAATTCTTACGATCTCTTATGCATACAATTGTAATCATTTTAAAGTATTCGCTATACCTTTGTTTTCCAAGTAGGTAGGTATGTCAACCGTTTTGGGACTACCTTAGATAGTTCTTTAAGTGAAAATTTTTAATATCTTAATTATTAATATTGTTAACTCTATTACTACCGTTAACTTTACCTCCAATTATAGTTGTTTTATACAATTTATTGTATTTTATGGTAGCTGTTAAACAACAAGAGCTTCATGGCTACTAGAAATTTCTTAAATCCGTGCTTTACAAGCACAGTTTTCACAAATTAATACAATAATGAAGCTCTTTATTCAATGATAAGATATATTCAATAATAAGGAATATACAAAATACAATAATAAGATATTAATATGCATGATATTGGAGATAACATGCACATTAATAATTATCACAATTTATAAAATGTCTCTAATCTCAGTGTGCCTCATGGCATCGGCCTCCTCTAACAGTTTCCACTGTTTTCTATCCTGAGTTACTCGTATCCGCCTTGGACCATCGGTTATTTTGATTCATCCTCCTATCTTAGAGACTGCCTTCCAGGGTTTCTTTTCCCATTTCTTGGGTACCACTCTGAAACTGTCTTGCACCATTTTCCTTGCTTGTCACGCTAACATTATCGTTATTAACAGTCGCTAAATAACAGCTAACTTTAAAGTTTAAATAGAGGACATATTCAAAGCACATACACTTTTAAAAATAAACACTATAATTGGTTCCGCGCCATTTGTTGCTCGTTATCTCTAAAAGGATTTTAGCGTCCACTTGAAAAATATGTACAATAATTATTAGCGTTAATTTGTAATTTAAGAGAAATTAATTATGTAAATAATTTAATAATAAACAGCCTTGTGTAAAATGCAGAGCTAACACTAGTACGTATGTACATAAGTACATACAGTGTTTAATATAAGCCAACAGTGTAAGAAGATGCATAACTATTTTCTGCTTGTAATAATTTCAAACAACAACTATGTACCTATTTTGTTGATAATTTGCGTATATGCCTGGGGAGCATCGAATTTTGTGATTTCTTTTTACGGTAGTAGTTTTATTTACGTGAACTGGCAACATCGGAAACCGGCAGTCAGTCGAATGAAGGCAGCGCTTGCGCATGCAATGCCCCTACGCGAAGAAAGCGTCCCATTTCATATCAATTTCGAATTTTGCATCTGTATTTGAGTTATTAATTTTGAAAATGGAACAGATAGGTGTGTGACAAAGCAAAATAACGTTTTAATTCATCTAGACCTCAGTGACGTGACCAATAGAAGCGTTTACATGTGTTTATGTAAAGTGGTTTAGGATTGATATTTTTTTGTTTATCCGTCTGTGTTTAATAGCCGTGTTCTGAACCAAGAAATGGGTTTATAATTGGCCTAAACCAGAAGACGGCATGGTAAGCTACACTGTTTATTTTAAAATAATGCTACTCCATATGTGTGCGTATATACAGTAGGTACTTTTATGTATGTGTTAGTAAGTGAAAAGCTTTCGGATGCCGTATGTCAAGCAATTATTATTGTAGTTTCGTATGTTTACAGCTATTCTCTTAGGCTCTATAATATTTAAAATTTATTTCAAGTTCAACAGATATCACATGTCCAGTCTAGAAAGTTGTTTATACACGTAAATACTTTGTTTGTAAATGTTTATAAAGATACTGTGTAATATATGCGTATTTATTTACAATAAATCATACTAATATAGTATTATCTATATCTTATCTATAATTTTAATCTACTTATACTAATATTATAAAAGTAAGTTTGTTTATATGATAGGCTAAGTATACATTTGTGTAGGTATACTAACTTACTCGATTGCATCCCCCGTAAACCGGGGTTTGTATCTCTATTATCTTTTCTATACTATATCTTTGTCTATACATATTATAAAATAAAATCATTGTCTACCTCTGTACGTTTCTTCCCTAACTTCTTCTAAATCAACCAACAACGAATTTTGATACGGTTTTTACTAATAGATAGTGCCATAAGCGAGGAACGGTTGTGTATATAATTTTCAGAAAAAAATGCATCTTTGCCAAGCCAGGGAACGGGTATTTTCATATAAGAGAAACTAAAATCGTACGTGCTAAACGATTACGAAATTATCACGAGTATATATATGTATATATAATTAAGAATTGTGAAAATATTTATTAAAAATGACTGTAAAATAATTGTATTGTAGCGTAATAGTTGCGTATTATACTCGTAAAAGACATCAACGCGCGCTCTAATTTGTAATCTCTACGGTACATGATAAATAATACATGTTATATTTAATAAGTAAACAAAATTGCTCTAAAAAATTTAATTTAAGGGCGAGACGCGCCCGGCCCCTACAAAGAAGAAATAACTACTGCTTAATTATAAGGGACCGGAGCTCTGGAGGGTCACTCGAAATGGTGACGGCGCATGAGTCGCGGCCGGCACAATCGGTTTTGGATAGCTTGAAGGGATTGGATACGGGGGTGAGCAGCGTGCGCAAAGACAACCCTAGCGTACGTCATGATTGGTCTGACTTAAATTTTGTACAATCTCACCTTTATCTCTATATACGGGCTTGTCTGCCCTGACGAACGCTGTCATGTCCCCTGATACGCTTTATGTGGAGACTGAAGGTAAGTCTCCGATCGAGCGTAACACCGAGGTATTTGATCTGTCGCACCCAAGGGATAACGCGGCCCTGGAGTGAAATTTGTCCGAGTGACGTTTGGTCAATATGTAGGGCATTCGGAACGCGAGGAGTGTTCGGAATTTTTGCGGGAAAAGAACATTGCTGCGATTTTTTCGGGATTCACTTAAATTCTCCATTCTGAAACCAATTACCGAGAGCGGACACGGCGGTTTGGAGTATGCGAGTTAAGAAACCTTGGTGTCGGGAGTAAAAGTAGAAGGCCGTGTCGTCTGAAAAAAAGAGACAACTCTACCACCCCCTCCGTGCGGGGCACGTCATTGGTGTAGAGGGAGTAGAGGGTTGGAATGAGAACTGAATCTTGAGGGACGCCTGCTCGTAGGGGGAGAGAGTGCCTTCCACTCTGTAGCAAAAGCTTTGATCGGTCAGAAAGTCCCTTACTATGAGTACGAGGCTCTCCGGCAGTTCGACTTGGTATAGCTTGTATTTCAACCCGACATACCAAACCTTTTCAAAGGCCTTCGCCAGATCGAAAAAGGAGACACCAGTGCCTATTGGATGAAGACTTTTCGTAAGTCCTGTGAGAATATGCTCAGTTAGTCGATGCACTTGGTGAACGTACGAGTGTTTGGCTCTGAAGCCAAATTGCTCGTCGCTGAGAAGGTTATTGCTGTTAATGTGACGGTGGAGACGCGTCATTAGGATTCTCTCGTAGAGTTTCCCAATAAAGCTGAGTAGACTAATAATTGGTCTATAGCTGGCGGGGAGGGATCTATCCTTGCCCGGCTTTGCAATACCGATAAATATCGCTTCCTACCAGGCGCGATAAGACGCGATCGTGCAAGGCTGCATTGAAGATGCATAATAAGAGCGATAACATCGGCGGAAATCGCTCCAGTAATTGGAATTTCGGTCTATGCCTGACGATTTCTCAGGGTTTAGTTGTCTGATCAAGGCTGCTACTTCATAAGGGGAGACAGTTCAATGGGGTCATCCGGTAGTTGTGATGCCCGTTGCTCCATGTGGCCATACTGGAAAATCTAGGTCGCTTGTTTAAAAAAAAAACATAAAGAATAGAAGCAGACAGTATGGAATTTTGTTAGGTTCCGTTTTAAGGAGAAAAATCTGTATCCAGTACAGATTGTATTGTATAGATTTCCGAGTAAAATCAAGAATTTTTGAATGTTTACCACTGAATCAAAAATAGGTTGTCTCCTGTCTGCCGACCTTAACATAAAAAAAAATTAACCTTAACGAGAACTCTAAAAATATAACAATACTTTATATTTTTTTTATTATCGACTCTTAGGGTCAGCGCACATTGGAGGATGGCAGGGAAAAGTATTTAAATTTTTTCATAGTATTTTTTCATAGCTTACGATATATTTCAAATTTCGTTGTATTATGTTACAGCGGAATCCCGCTTCACGCCGTTTCATACCGTAGCATAAGTACAATAAGTATGAAAAAATTTGAAAACTTTGCCGTGCCGTCCTCCAATTTGCGCCGGCCCTTACTGAGACGAGTACCTACAAGCATTCGAAATGTGATGTTACATAATAATGTTGAATCAAACAACTACTTACTTAATTGTGAAATCAGTGGGTACAGAAAAAGTAATGTGATCCCTTAAGGGATCAGTAAGAAAATCTAAAAATAAATAAACAATGCTTTAGAAAAATAAATGAGAAGTAAACGCTGAATAAATGTTTGTGGCTAATCTATCTATGATGCGGATGAAGTCGCGAGTACAGGCTAGTCTTAGATAAGACATTTCTCTGTGTTCCACATTAAAAAATGAGAGCACTTGTAGCATATTTTTTTAACTTTAACATGATCGTTCTCTTTTATAAGTTAAATTAATTGTAACTAGTATCTATATATTAAAACGTGAATCGAAAACTTTGGATCCTTTTTAAGGCCGCGTTTTCCCTAGGGGACATATCGTTGGGGATTGCCCTGGTGCCTCCGGGTAATCCTCCATTGGAGTTAGTCTAGCCAGCAATGGCTAGGCTGCCCTGGGGTGGACCGGAGTTGTTTCCTTGGCAGAGCCCGATCTATCCCTCTCGAAGGGCAAGGAGACATCGGGGAGTTTTAGAGGGTAGTGCCAGTGCCGCTATAACCTAGCATAGCGTGGAGCACTGGTGATCCCCACATACCCCTACCGCCTAGCCAGCGGTAGGAAATCTGTAATCTCCTCGAAAAAAAAAGGGGGACATATCGTAGAGACATATCGCCTTACATTTATGTGTTATGTCTCTGCAAACTGGCGGGACAATAACGCTTGACATTTGCTTTGACATTTCACAATACTCAGTTGTTATAAGTATGTCGCTCGAGGTGGTACACTCGCAGAAAAAAGCACAAAGCACAAAGCGACACGCATCCTCGTTATTTAAAGCTTGTCGGTGGACTGTCGAGAGACACGAAGTGGCTCGCAAGGTATCGACTTACGACACGTAGATGTTGCAAGCGACGTCGAGCGACATATTAGGATGAGACGTCCCGGGACGTATGACCCCTAGTCAAAACGCGGCTTAAGGTGGCGCTGTACAAGCGTGGTAACTCAGTAATAGGTATTTGGGAGAATTTATTGTCTCAACTTACTATAATGCTAATAAACGAAGACAGAATGAGACGTAACACATTCGGGCCCACTTATTCAACTCGCGCAAATAATAAAACATACGCCAGCAATTCCAATATTTTAGAAAAACCTCTATAGTTAGCTATTGACATTCCAATTTCAAAAGTAAATCATAAGTAGGATGTTTCCATCAAAAAACATTTTTGGATTTTAGTCAGTAATTACAAGAATTCAACCCGCGAAAATGTCACAAATTCTGCACATTTTAGAAATTAATTATACCTACTAGATATAAAATTAATTTCAGTTTTTTGTTGCGATGCAAACCTTTATATTATGTCCTAGAAATGTCATGTTTGCTACGACCTAATTAATGAGTAATCATGGAATTACGTAGTATGGAATAAGTAAGCTGTTCGAGTTGGAAAGTGCCCTCTTAAGAAAATTGCGCAAATGGAGGAATATGATTTGGTACACTTAAATTTTATACTGGAGAAAGCTAATATTTTTATATCCTTTAGAAATACATTAAATTAATTTAAATAATAGATACTCTTGATTATGATAGATTTTCGACCACTAGCTTACGTAAAATTGCTGGATATCGGTTCGACTTTTTTAATGGAGCGAATTGACTCAACCTTGTATCCCAATGGGGAGACAAGAATCTGGTTGATTTTAACGCCACCAAAACGCAAGCGTGTTTGTTTTCTACAAAAAGGAGCCCTTTCGACTTGGCTCCAACTTTCCGAGGTGCATCCGTACCTGTGGCCTGATCTTGAGCTTCTTGGCATGAGGTTGTGCTCAAATCTCAACTTCGGTACTTCTATCGAGTCCAAAGCCCAAACAGCGGCCAAAAAGTTGGGCATCCTAAATAGAGTGAAGCGATGCTTCACACCTGGGGGCCTAGCCAAGATGCACAAGATGCAAACGCTTCCTTTGCGTACTTACGAAACGAAAGAAATAAAGCCCGGTGATTGGTTGTTGTAATAGTTGTAACTTCAACAACCAATCACCGGGCTTTATTTCTTTCGTTTCGTAAGTACGCAAAGCAAGCGTTTGCATCTTGTGCATCTTGGCTAGGCCCCCTGGACAGCTCCTCTCTTTATACAAGGCACAAGTCCGATCTTGCATGGAGTATTGATGTCACCTTTGGGATGGCTCAGCAAAATACCAACATGCCGCACTCGACTCGGAGGATCGCAGAGCTAGGACTGGGAGGCTCATTGGCGATGATACACTAATAACAACTAAGCTGCAGAGCCTGGCACATAGACGTAAAGTTGCCTCACTGTGTGTATTCTATAAGATGTACTTCGGAGAGTGTGCTCGAGAGCTGCATGAGATCATACCGCCTTCCCCTTTCTTCTATCGGACATGCAGACGTACGGCTGGTTACCATCCTCACCTTGTCGAAATCCCTCTAATTCGGACCAAGCGCTTTAAAACATCTTTGTGATGCGCACTGCTAAGGATTGGAACTCCCTGCCGGCGCGGCGTCTGTATTTCCGAGCTCATATAACCCAAATTTTTTCAAGGTTCGATTGAATAGGCATCTTCTGGGTGAGCTCGCTCCATCGTCGGCCTTATCCTTCCTACATGGATATATGCTGGTCAAGAGCAAACCCATTTTTAATTTAAAAAAAATCTATGGGAAGACAACCTTCGATGCAAGCACACATGGCGAACCTTAGCAACGAACGAATCATGTAAAGTAGGGTAGAACGCCCGAGGGATTTGTTTATAATAACACGTTACAGTTACACAGGTAGCTTGTAATTTTATTTTTATTTGTATTCGTGGCTGTAGTGGGATCATGAAATGAAGTGCGGCGCGTGGAGCCCCGCGGCGACGTCGGGCGAGCACGCGACTCCGTAAGGCGTAACTCTTTCATATGTCAAATCGAACGAGTGTTGGCACGCAACGCTTTGACGAAACATTTCACCGTCGTCGACGTTCTTTTGAGTTTTTTTTTTAAGATAAAGGGTGGCAATCGGGTGCAACAAAGGGCAGTAAACAAATGAGAATAAAATAAAATCGTTTATCCTGAATGATTGTCAACGCACAGCCAAAACTACCCGAAGGTTATTCTTTTATGTAAAGCTAGTCAAACGAGCTGATAATCTACTTGATGGTAGGTGGCTACCGTCGCCTATTGACACAAGCAACGCCTCAGTGCCGTCTTAAGTCTATTCGGCGCCGGGGTGCGGGGCTCAGCCTGCGCCCTCGTTTTCTTTTACACTGCAGCATGGCACGCAACCGACGACACACTGCAGTATGAAAGGGGTCCTAGTCAACCAAGAAAACACAATACACGTAATTTTGATGATTTATTTATTTATTTCTCTAAAATACAAAACTTAAATTATACAATAATTGGGTTTAATTATACAAATAAAAAACAAAACTATTCTCAATTCGAAACGCCTTAAGGATAAGGCTTTAGAAAGGCGTGGAATAGTGGTCTCTGGCATCGCTCACTCACCGAAACACAACACTATGCATATGCTGTTATTTCACGGTGGTCTTCTGTAAGGGGGTGATTACTGTTACCAGACGGCCTGCCTAGTTTATGATAGCGAACGCAGTGTGCCCTGCAACTACTAAAAGATGAAGTTGTTACACATAAAAGCCGGATACATTTACAAGAAGCGAGGTATCAAAATTATGCTCGTCCCCGACTTCGCACGCATGCAGTTAGCTTTTATGATAGATATTATACAAACCTTCCTCGTTTATTGCTGTTTCCTTTAGTGAAAACCGCATCAAAATCCATTGCGTGGTTTAGGAGCAGTTAGTGGATGTACAAACAGACAGACGGGGACGACTTAAATACTCTGTAAGGACATTGAGATAATATATGTAGCACATTTTATCTCATTGTGTGAGGATAAGAATAGACTAATTGTTGAAAAATTATTGTCGCACTGTATGTATATAAATTAATATATTTAAAAAATATATCTATATGTATTGTATATGGTATGTATGTCATTCATATATGTCCACATGCTTATTATCGACTTGGGTGGACCTCCGTGAAGTCAAAATGAGGTCCCCAACGAAAGATCAGCGCTCTGTGGCTTGAAGCATACACAGCACACTGAGCCACGAAACCCACTTCGAGGCGAGTACGATGCATGCACTCGCAATATTATATTATATTAGCGGCATTAAAAATTGTAGTTATGGGAAACTTGTCTTTTTTCTTTCTTTCTTAAATCTACAACATTAACTCGGTGATTAAACAGTTGTGGATGTTGTAGTATCACATTAAAAGAGTTTCTATGTGTGTCTAGGTATAGTATTTTCACTGTATGATGATATGCGTGACAGTTCTCACATTTTCATGTTACGCATACTGTTTTCAACTCAAAAAAAAAACAATTACACAAATGTATGAAAAAAAAATTATCTATTCGAAAAAAAATAAAAGGATTTATCACTTTTATAATTATTTTATTATTATAATAGGTAAATGTAATAAAAAACATATATTTTAAAAGTGTCAAACGCATGGAACGGAACTTGTGTCAATAGCGATTGACACTAGGGATATTAATTTTATATTCGATATATTGAAAGTACTCTATGTTTGCAATGTGATATTCGGAGATTTAACAAATATTTTTTTATTCTATTATATTTATAAAAACATCGTATTTGATAATAAAACTAAAGCTGAATAATAATAACAATAAAACAAAAGTAAATTTTGTTCTGAGTCTAATACGAGTTGTCAAGTTTCGAGTTCTGACAGTAATGAATAAAATAAATTAATATTTTAAACAGACTGCATTGTATTCTATAATTTATTTAACAAAACCTATTTTTTAAGATTTAAGAATTTATTTCTAAATCTGAAAATCTAAAACCAGTAGTACGATTCCATTTACTTCGCCAGCTGATTCGATATTTTCAAACAATCGATTAAATGTCGTTAGGTTGCATCACTAAAATTGTTAGTTACGAACTGTCACGCATATCATCATACATACAGTGAAAATACTATAATAGAATTAAATTAAAAAATTATTGTTAATGTTATTGTTATGTTAAAATTATTGTTAATTTGTTAAATTCGATGTTAAAACTCAAATAAAATTTTTTTGAAGGTACCTAAATTAGGTAGAATCAGAAAATCGAGGTGTAATCTTTGAGCTTATGCCTGGAGCTATTTCATTTAAACGGTAGCCAGGTGGCTAAAAAATTCAAACACTAATAACGTAAAGTACTACCGCCCGGTGTTATTACAGACACGTAATCTGGCGTGCACATCAAATGTAATTTGTACTGTGATGCGAGAGTGTGGAAATACAGACTGTACTTGATTTCTTTTGTATTTTATAGACCGTCTGAGAATTCTCTCTTTTTGTTTCGTAAGGTTGTGATAATTTTATGGCAAAATTGGAAGACGGAGCCCTCAATTAGGAGTCGCATTTTGAGAAAAAATTAAAACTTTTAATTAATCCATACTGTTATTATAAGTGTGAAAGTATATCTGTCTGTCTGTTACCTTTTCACGCCTTAATTGCTTAAGGCGACGCCAGCCCCTAATGATAAAAAAAATCCACTTATTTGTAACCGTTTTCCTTTTAAATTATCATAATAATTATAATTGAAAAAATACTCAAATCATCTGCAGGATATATAAAAGGGGATCCTCATAATTATTAATAAAAAAATTACTAATTTGCGGTCTAATATAGATGTTATAACCGTGCGATTTGCTTAATAATCAATATTTTAAATTGCTAATTCTTAAGATAAATTTTAAGATCCATTATCTGAAGGCTCATCAAAAGAAAAATTTGAATAGTAATTTTTTTGATTTTTAAATAGATATTTCCGGGATTTGCAAGTAGCGACTCCCCCTCAGCAGTCCCGTCAATCCAGTACAAGTGTACCGTCAGCCTGTCTGCCACCTACCATCAAGTGGACCGTCAGCCTGTCTGCCGATCTTAACATCCAGAAAAAGGTACTTTTCCCCAGGGATCATCTAAATATAAAAAAGTATAACAGCAATACTCGTAAAAATGTCAGTCGTTATATTGATCATATTAATATATTTTATCAGACTTAATATTTTTTTTATTTCTCAACGCAAACGAAGTCGAGGGCTAGTTAATGATAAATCTGATTTTACTTGGCAGTACCAACTACCTCTTTTTATGTAGTGTTGTGTTTCAGTGAGCGAGTAAAGGATGCCAGGGCTCATCTCCTTATCCCTTCCTAATCCTCAATCCTACTCAGGTCGGCAGCCCACTCGCATCTGTGGCGTTGCTTGTGTTACTAGGCGACAGTTGCCACCTACCATCAAGTAGACTGTCAGCTCGTTTAACGACCTTTACATAGAAGAATAACCGCTTCCCTTATTTTGCAAAATTATAAAAAATCATGAACTGACCAACATTTATTTATAAAAAATTTAACTTAACAATATACTTAGTTTTCCTATGCCTTGTGTGAGTTAAGTAAGGATGTATATTATATATATTTTATTACTATTTTTTTTATATATTAATATAATTATATAAGTAAATAAAAAAGTATTACGTCTTAAGGGAATATCTTTACTTTTATTTACGTAATTAATTAAAAATTATATTCTTAAGGAAATTAAGAATTATTTTAATGAAATATTAATATTAATGTTGAATTCTTACTATATCATTACAATGTAACATCACAGTATATTAATTTTCATACAGTAGGTCGACGCCTTTGAAGTTGGGCGATGCAGCCACCTGTGTAGGTATTCACAGGATTGTCACAAATTGAATGACAATGACTTTTTTGTAATATTAAAGCACTTACATCCTTTAATAGGGCTAAGAAGTATCAAAACATAATGTTTGTCTGTATTTACAAAAAAATACTTGGCCGCCATCTTTAATTTCAAAATGAGTGTCATTTTCATAATCTTCACCCTAAGAAACCTCAAAAATGACATCCGGCATATCTATATTTCATCGGTATCGGTACCCCAAGAAACCTCAATCACGCCCATATGTATTTATCAATAAATGGCTTATTAACACTAGATTTTAATACATTTAAGCTGTTTGTTTTTGATAAATAAAATATAAACACAAAACAACTCAAAACATTCTCCAAAATGATCAATTACACACGTATTATTTTAACAACCGCCATTTTGTTGTTTTTGTTCTTAGTTCTTTATTTATGCGAGATAAAGATTTGCACGCACTCACATTTAAGTATATTTAAATTTTAAAGATGCGATAGCCCTAGAAAACTTGTACCGAGCTACTAAGAACGACGAAGTATGCAGCTCGGTCTCGTCCCACTCGCGTTTCACCCCTCACGCCGCACACCATTGCCCTGTCTAGACGTCTCCGTCGGCCTACTGAAAAATTAATATACTGTGGTAACATTATGAATGCGAAAAGTTTTATTGATATGTTTTCACTGCTACATACAAATAGAAGATTATTATGACGGTGTGGTCGTAGAGGCAGTTTGATTTTTTTAAAAGTTACTTTACTGGGAAAAACATAGGTCATTATTTGATTTTTCATTTAGACTAAGCCTCAGACAAAACCTAGTCGCCCTCTAAGAGACCAAGAGGTAATAGTAACTGTGCGTGATCAGTGTGCATAGTCCGCATACTCATTGAAAAGACATTTACGAGATAGTTTTACAACAGCTGTAATTGCGCTGTTCATAGGATAATAATCCGAGTCATTGCCGCAACATAGTTGCATGGAAGAGGCGTATGTTTTATGACACAGCGATACCTTGACATTGGGTATGCCGTTTACCATGTACAGTCACCCACACAAATAGGTACAGGCAAAGGGGAGAAAGTATATTGTTTTTTTTTTTTTTATTGTAAGTAAAACTGATACCCTGATGGTACCACCTATACAATAGGTGTTCTGTGTTCTATGTGTAGTTTCTAAAAATAAACGAAGCTTCTTTATACTTATCGCAGAACTAATTTCATGTAATAACTAGTTTTTGCAAACGACTTCGCCCGCGCCCTTTTTTCCCTTTATTGCTCATATACACTGTATTTTTTAATCATTTTTTTAATCATACCAGAAAAAAAGCGTTATCAGTTACTGTTACTGAAAATATTCTCACTAAAAATAAATAATAATCCCGAGTCGGGGAATCCCCGTAAATGGGCCACAATAACAACGAACCGCGTCCTGGGCCCGCACGCTTTACGATGCACCCGTACATAATTCGGTCAAGGACGCGCGTCTAATTTTTGCAACCATTGTCGCCATGGCTTACCAATTTACGTTTCGCGAATTCGTTTTGATGCTTCGTGCATCCTTTTTGGCGGCTGAAAATGTGAATTTATCGGAACTTATACCCGAATGTTCGAATACCGACTTACAGAAAAATGATTGATGTCTATCAGCGGTTACTGGACCACGGCTCCTTTTACACGCCGACACATGCACAAGAACGAGGGAGACCTGAACAAAACCTCTATGACGATATCCTGGAGTATTTTATGAAAGATTCTCGAAGAAGCACCAATGACGCACCATGGCTTGCCCGTTCACTCGATCTCAGGCCATTGGATTTTTATTTATGGAGTGAAATTAAGCGAATAATGTATGTCTGAGCCTAATATTGTGGGACAATTAAAAGAGCGCATCGCAGACGCTTTTAACAAAGTGAAACACCAAAGAGACGTATTAATATCCTTAAAAAAAACAATTCGTTCGTGTGGCGTTGCTTGTGATATAGTCCATGGATATAGATGACGGTAGCCACCTACCATCAAACTGTCTGTCCATCTTTACATTAAAAAAAATCTCAAAGTTATATGAAAAAGTATTGTCATGGCTTAAAAGCTTCCCTTTGAAACCATATTAAGTTCCCGAGTATCAATTTTCTTTGTTTAAATAAATGATTGAATATTTCTCTTGATTGAAGAAACATCTAGACTGGGTGAGTCTCTTTAAAACTAACCTATAATAAATGCTGTTTACAGTATTTGGTTGTTGCTAAAACTCTACTCACCTTTTTATATGTTTTTTGTATATCTTTATCGATACGGTACACAAAAATGGCGTGAAATTCTCATAAGTAACATTTCTATTTCTGGGATATCAACTTTAGTATATACGTCAGGTCAATTTCTCTCACAGTATATTGCACTTGTGACCGCGAGTGCACTATTTTAGTATGTAACACAAGATGAGTTACACAGTTCATTGCAAATCTGACGTTAACCTCATGCGCAACGTTTATGATTAATATGACGTACATTGCAATTTCGACTAACGTTTTAGACAACGTAGTTAATTATTTATAAAATTATCAGACTTATAACAGACAAAACACAAAAGTTTTGTGGTTTTACATTTTGAAGGGTTGACCTGATGATTCTATTGAATCTGGTATTTATTGAAGTAAATGATGAACGGAATATTTAAAACAAATTCTGTGAAAGATCGATAATATGTGGAATAAGATATCTTGAAAAACATAGACAGGCTTCGAGTACACAATACTGCTAGCGTCCCGCCCTCGACTTCGAACTCCGTGTTAAACTGTCCGTAAACTGACATGTAAATAAAATTACAATGTTTCAGCTACCAATTAAATCTCAAAAAATATATATGTATCTAAAATTGACAAAAAATAACGAAACAAACGTAGCGCTCTCTATGATGCTAGTGCAAACCGAAATAACTTTCTTGCCAAGCTGGTAGGTAAATATGTTTAAGTCTTTATCAACTTAAATATAAAGGCAGGACGAGGAGTGTAAATGAGAATTGATAAAATAAATCAATTTTCGCGTGTCACCGAGCGATTCGTGGAACAAAAACTCGATTACACGGACAATGTTATACGATGAGTTCGACGCATTACATACTCGTACAACGTAATTGGTTCGTAATCGAAATGTTCCGATGTATATGATGCTTTTGAGCCTTCGATAGGGCGAAGAAAAACATTTCTCTTCGAATTTCAATTAAGAATTAGTGGCAATAAAGTGTCTTGTTACTGAATAGGAATTGCTCACGTCGATTTTTCTTAATGTGGACATGCTATGTAGACAACAGAGCCAAGTAGTCACTAACTACTTTTAAAGGTCCCTAATTATGTTAGGGTTCCGGTCAGACCTTTTATTTAACAGCATGCTTTGTGAATAGACCATGAGAACGATTCTGTACCTCTGTACCTTCGATTATCATTTTTATTTTACAAGAGGAATCCATCATGGATACCCACCCGCCAGGGGACAGACCAGTGGGTTATGTCTGACTCCTGCCCTGAGATGGTAGTGGGATAGACCTAAACCTCTTGGCGTCCTCCTCTTCCGCTATTGGTGAAGTTGCGAGGTCGGACGAACACTCTTCCGCAGCTCCACAGCGGGGGTCCGCAACCGGACATTGCTCATTTGGACGGCGCACCCGAACCTGGAATATCCTATAAAAAATTGTAATAGCTAGTTATTATAATAAATGTTGTACATAACTTTAATAAGTAAAATGTTTATTAGTTAGTTCTAAGTACAATGATTAAACATCGAAATTGATAATAATATTTGATGTCCAATTCTAATGTGATGCATGACGCTGCCATTGACCAATCGGAGCGCGGCATTCGCAATAGGGATAGGATGAAATTGTTTTCGAACTAAATCAAGGAAATTTCGTCTCTATAGGTTAGATACTCCGTGGCTCCGACGCACGTTTACTCCTTTGACTATGCAATAGGAAAAGAGTGTAAATAAACGCGCCATCTATTATACTACAATATAATTATGTGAAGCGGCGGCGGATTTGGGTAGAACTGCTTAGAAGGACATAACGGTTTTTAGTTAATGCTTGTATTAATTTTACTGCTCATAAAATTTCCACACCGCGGGATTCTTAAGGAGTCAATTCCAACAATTAATAGAGTGCAACGTATTAAATCAACCAGAAAGAAATTATACTTGACAATAAAATTTTTCATAACTGAACTTATTTCCATATTTAAATCATCTATATGACATGCAAAAATCTACTACATATTAAACCTATCTAAGTTTATACAGGCTGTCCCATAAACCTTTACTTAAAATGAAACTGGTGTCAGCTCCATTCACGCTCTATCAGATATCAAAAAATTGTTTTCGTGATACTTTTATTAAAACTATTTTGTGTTTTTGCGAATATCAAAAACGATCCCGTTGGATGAGTGGTTAGGGTACTTGCCTTAATGATCTGTCCTAGGGTTCCAGGGTTCGATTCCCGGCAGGGTCTCAACTTTGAAAATGAACTTTTTAAATTCGGCTCTGGTTTGGATCTGTAAAGTAGTGGCAGGGCTTTACAGATCCAAACCAGTCTGGCGGCAGTAACCACCCCCCTATAGACAATGTATTCAGCTGGTTTTTAGAAATTAGAAAAACTTACAACTAGGTAGATATATTAAAAGTTATAAAAACTTGTGATTATTTTTTTAAACTAACCTAAAACCTTAACCGTACATATTAATCGGCTTTCCTTTCTTCTAATCATTTTAATGTAAAGTTTGACGACCGCTTGCGGAAGCCGACTGCCATCGGATTAATGCCTGGTCAGGCCACCGGCTAACGTTTGCTGCAAAACGTGCAAGCCATTGCCATCCTTACCCACTTGCGATACGTTCTATATTGGGATACCGTATTGAATGGATGCTGCTTTCCACAAAATTGCACATAAAACCCATGGTTAGTGTATAATTATAAACTTAATCTCCTTCGCGCAAGGACCGATGAAACTGGCCAGTATTTTTAAAGGTACTTCAAATTTTTATGTGTGATACTAATGTGCTTTATTAATATATGTAATGGCCTTTAAAATGTTGGTCGTATATTTTTACGCATAAAATACCTAACAAAGTGACAACGCGCTAACTTACTGGGCGAAACGATTATTTTTTTAAATAATCCCATTTTCTCAAAAATCCGTATCATCGACCAAAGGCTTCTTCCCACATGCTCCATGATTTCGTTCCCAGCGGCTCCAAAAATAAAGTTATATATTATTTAAAAATATAAAGTTGTTCCAAAAACCTAACTGCTACATCTTTATATATAAAAATGAATCCCCATTTCTCCTGGTCACGGCATCACGCGTGAACGGGTAGACCGATTTTAATTCGGTTTTCGCTAATGGAAAGAGGGATAAACGGGGAATGTTTTAGGGTATATAAAAATCGCACGCCGGGCGAAGCCGGGGGCGGGCCGCTAGTATTTTATACATTTGATTCCTTTCGCTCCAAAGATTTTTAAATTAAACAACACACTCAGTTTTATGTACATTTTTATGTGGAGCCGGTGGGAACCAGCTATACCTACATCTGTAGGTATATAGTTTAATTTATTTAGGTATCACTTCTTTTTCGTTCAGCTCTTGGGAATAAATGTGTGAAAATATTAGTTTTAGAGAATTTAGAGAGAAATTTTACAATGAAAATTTGTGCATTAAGTGTTTTTGCACAATTTAATAGCTGAGCCCGCAACTTCATACTCGCAGTATTCTGTAGGTATAGCACGTAACTTTTTTGTTTGTAAACTGATTGGAACGAAAAAAACACAAAATACAATGATAAGTGAATACCGCATTCCAATCGGTTAAGCCGTTTCAGAGATTAGTGTGCACAAACGCACAGACAAACAGACAAAAATTTCAAAAACTATTTTTTTCTTAACTCAGTAACATAAGTACAACATGTACAAATTTTTTTAAAATATTTAATGTACAGACCACTGCTTGTTTACAATTTTATTATACGTATAGATTTAATATTAAAAAGTTTTAATACATGTCAATTGAAAATTTATTTGAAATCAGCAACAGGTGAGGTTTCTTCCCGTTTTCATCTCCGTGGAAACAGGTTTCTGAACTGGAGTTAGATTAATTAAACTGGATTAACTTAATTAAAATGGAATTAGATTAATTTGGTGTTAGATTAATTAAACTGGATTAACATTAATTAAAATGGAGTTAGATTAATTTAGTGTTTCAAATCAAATCAAATACTTTATTTGCATTACACATTACCAGGCAGATGTCAATATAATAAATAATTAATGGTAAGTTTACATGTTTAACCGTTGTCGGTATGCAAAATAATGTAAAATAAAAAAACTAATTAATTAATTAGATTAATTAAACTGGATTACCATAATTAAACTGGAGATAGATTAATTTAGGTGCTACACGTGCCCTACCGACCATAGTAGGAATAAGAGCAATGGGTTTTAGCGTCTCTTACTCACTCACCAAAACACAACAACACACATGCTATTATTTCACGGAGATTTTCTGTAAGGAAGTGGTTACTGCTACCAGACGAGTTGCCAAATGACTGCGATACGCAGTGTGCACTGCCACTGCTTTCGAGACCCAGACCAGAGCCAACTTTAAAAAGTTGGTCCTGCTGGGAATCGAACCCGAGACCTTAACCACTCGTCCAATATATGCTTTGAATGTGATTTCTTGATAATAAACAGTTCTTTTTCTTTCCAGGTTCGTTTACGAGCCGAGTAAAAATGTCGCAAAGGGATTTTTCGGAGGTGAGTTTTATTACCAGAATATAAAAACCGTATAACCCAACATTCTTCTCGAATATCGAGGTTTATTGGCAACATAAAAGTTAACCATTAAACCTGCTTTAATTTATATTATTCCAGTTAATAAATTATTAAACCGTCAAAACAACAATGTCCAAAATAACTTTTAATAGCTATTGAGCTTTTGAATTGCTTATTAGTATTACTCGGTTTTAGACCCTATTGGTCAACTCGCAACTTGATGCGTATCACCGTTAAAGTTAGGTAAAATCTAGGGACAGTCCTCGAGATACTTGTTCGTCGAAAATAGATCGCTCCAACTGCACCAAATAACACACGCGTAGGACTGAAAGTACCACGAGGGGGGCCCTGGTGCGCTAATGCGATCCCAGGACCCTCCGTCGACCGCTGAGGAAGACCGCCGCGGGGTTTTAGTGGATACACCTCTCTCATCGAGAGGGAAGGGAGTCCCACATAACTGCAGCGTCTCCCGGACGGTGTTGTATGCGTAACGCATTTTTCCCCGCGTCAAAAAATGAAAAAAAAAAAGGACTGAAAGTACCTCGTTCTAAAATAATCGAGGACATCGGAGATGAAAGTACGTGAGAGTCCCCGAAAAAATTACCTTACGTGCCAAGGCGCATCAACGCACAGAGCAGAATTTTAATAAATGGAATAAATCCTCATGACTAAAATAAAATTGTATGACCCCCAAAGTAAGCACTGTGGGTAAACTTTTCCCCCAACCTATTATTTTTTAACAATAGTAAAATACATATATCAAAATTAAAGAAGGCAAGGTGAATCAAAACCAAATTAAGCTTCGTATGCAGATTCATAAATTTATATTAGAAATCTTTCAAGAGCGAGGTCCCGCTACGCGATACCACGCGAGTCCTATATAAACTATGTTCAACAGTTTCAATACCATTGAGAACTCTGAGAAATGATATTTAATAGTTTTACCAGCGAACGGGAGTGGCTTTATAACCCTTATAATGCCAACGTCCCAGGAGTTTATACGAAATTTTATTACACAATGACTCTCGGTAATTACAAGATTAATCTCACCGTTCGAAAACTGCAAAGCGGTTTTATAAGCGGCCATGCGTCCGGAAAGTTCACAGGAGTTTGCAATTAGCGTCAAACAGTCAGCTTGGTTACTGAAAAAATAAGGCATTACATTACATATTTATACAATAATTTTCTTATTTTCAATTTAATTTTAATCATACATAATTTTGTGTCAATATTATTAATGATATATTAACTCTTACTAAATGTTATGTCAACACCATTGGTATTTTAGTCCATAGTATCACCTGCAGACGTCGGTTGCTGGATAAAGTCCTTCTCTATTTGTCTTCGTTCATGTGAAATACGCATGATCTTAGTTGCTCCATCATTCAGGATCGTCCAGCTACTTGGAGATCCTGCCTTGGGTCTCATTGTATCTCATACATATATCTATTAGCACCTAAGTGCAATATTGCACAACAAATTTTTGTAGCTTCTCGGAGATAACTGAACTGATTTAAAATTGGAAGGTTTTTCTTAAATATGAAAAAAGAAATATAAGTTGCCTATTAAATCTTTAGTACAGAACTTAATTAATTAGCTTAAAAATAATGTACCTAGGTTGTATAGCTGAAATTTTTTAGTACTGTACGAGAAAACTTTTTATCTGAGTTTTAATTTTACTCTAAGAAGTCAAATTAGGCGACGGAAATAACGCTTTTCTGCTAAGTCCTCGCCTTAAACTTAAATAGGCATGCATATGTCCGTTTGTCGTCGGGCGGCTCCTCGCCCAAACGCGCTATTAATTTGTTTTCGGTGAGAGTTCTTTCTGACTTTTTTTCCTATGGTTCGTCTTCTAATGGTACTTAACTAGGGTAAACATCTTCAAGAAGTAGGCTATCAATTGCAAAAAGATTTCTTTAAATCCGACTGGTACTTCCAGAGTTTAACGCATACAACCAGACAAAACTTCACTCTTTAGCTTATTAGTATAGATTCATTATATAGCATTGTTTTAAAAGATGTATTTTTTTTCAGGCTGACGGTCCACTTGATGGTAGGTGGCTACCGTCGCCTATAACATAAGCAACGCCACAGCTATTGCAAGTGCGCTGCCGACTACAATACGATTACGGATAAGGAATTTGATAGGAAAATGGCCTCTGGCTTCCCTTACTCACTCACCGGAACACAACAGCACACGTGCTGTTATTTCACGGTGAAGTGGCGTAGAAACCTGTCGTAAATGAGAAAATCATAGGTTCTTTCAATTTTTTTGCACCTTTTTTTTTGTTATGCTGCCTAACTTCAAAAATTGTTTGACGGACTTGGGACTCATGACTATGAGTCTGGGGCTCTGGGATCTTACTCTATGATGATCAACAAAAAAAAAATGCCATTAGCATGAAAAATATGTTTTGAAAAAAATAATTTTTTTAAACGCAAGAATGAATTTAACAAGAACAGATCATAGAAAAACCGACCTTAAAAATAAGTAATTAGATAAAAATTGTAAAAACAAATTATACTTGTACGCACCACACATAATTGCTGCGAGCTAGTTTTGTTGCCTGCAAATTTACTGACCGACAATGCCATGGCAATGTAATATACATGCGATCGGAATAACTTTTATTATTTTATTGTGTAAGACTTAAATTGGAATGACGGCGGCTTTTTTGTGTTTATAAATTGTCAATAAAAAATTTAATTGAAAAATGATTCATGTAATCTGCGGTAGGTTGCTGATACCAATAACAGTTGCAGTATGATACTGGTGCAAAGGAATATTTTCTAAATGTACTGAAATTAAGGCGTAGTTGGTTCGCGTCATCTCAGTATAATTTACGAGAACAACACAGACAGACTGTTACTTGTTATTACACTGATCGTTCGGGGCGGTTGCGAGGTGACTATTTTCAAATTTATGCGATATTCAATTTATAAAGACGTCGAACGATTTACAGACAAAGTATAAGCATGTTTTGTTTTCTTCCCCCACAACTCATTGAGAGCGCGACAATAAAAGTAGGAAATTACTTTTTTTATAAAAGCACGCTGACGGTTCACTTGATGGCAGGTGGCTACCGTCGCCTATACAAGCAACATCATAGGAGTTGCAAGTACGCTGCAGACTGCACTGCAGAGTTGCAAGTGCGCTGCAGATGGCATAAAGGTTAAGGGGAAGATAGGGGAATAAATTCTGGCATCCCTTACTAACAGAAATAATAGCACAAGTACTATTATTTCACTTTGGTCTTCTGTGGGTTCCTGTAAAGGTTTTGTTACTGCCGCTAGACGCTGCTATGTGGAGTTTAATTGCAGTATAATATCATTACTTAATACTTTTAAAAATATTTAAACGTTCAAAAAAATATTCTATTCCCAAATGTTCTTTTTTTTTCCTCTGTTTCATTTCCTTTAGTGACTACAGAAATATACAAAAGTTTTCTCTATTTTTATATAGGCTATATAAAAATAAATAATTGATTAATTATATTAATATTTTATACACGTAATTAGATGCATTAGAAAAGTTAAAACAATTGTACAAAAAATTTATCGAGTGGTTTTGAAAATAGGCACTAACAGCATCATCTTAACTATACATAATTACGTGTCTACTGATAGCTGGAATGCGACTCAGGCGCCTCCTAGCCATGGATTTGTTACAAGCTAACTGCTGACTGAGCTTAACCACCAAGTGTAATTCACAAGTTTGTTTTTAAGTAACATTACTTGCTAATCGAACACGACTACTTAAAGAATATCGTGTCTGCATTATACTCGTGCAGTATCAATGTTATTGTGTTTTTATTACAATAACATAACTCATTGTGTAGAATGCTGGCCATCATCTTAAACTCAATCAGATTCTTAAACATCTTAGGCTTTTCAATTTTATATGTGGTTTTAAAATGATCTAATAATAATAAAGAAAAATAACTCAAGAAAAAAAAAATGGATGTCCCTGTTCACTCAATATCAATCAATAAATATTGCCTAAGCCTAGGATAGTCGATAAGTCTTTTGATCTGTACACAGTTAGGAAATTTTCAAACAGTTTCATATATATATAAAAAACCTAAGAAGTAAGACAATAACGTAACATTTATTTTGACTGATTCGTGCGTTTGTGGCCTTCTGCCTTTAACAATTCTGGAGTTAGAGGCGTTTTGTCGTTGTGTTCGTCTTTCATCGGTAGTTTTCATTTCCTGTTATTAATTCATTCATTTCAGGAGAACGTTAGGAGGTAACCTGACCTACTGGTTATGGTGTTTCGGCGCCTAAATAAGGGTTGCGAAAACCCATTTCTCTATGCCCATATATGATCTACGATCTATGCCTTATACGATATCTCTAACTCTTTTCGTCACAAATTGATAGTTGAAAATAACACCGAAGAAGTTTTCTATCACATGATTCTCTAGACCCTAGGTTATACGTGTAATTCATTCTATATTGCCTACAAATTGAGCTAATGCTTTAACCCTTGTATGCCGGAACGTGGATCCACGTTATTAATAAATCATGGTAGAACCCCCATGACTCCTTCTGGGAGAACAATTAGGACGTATATTACGCTGGTATACCCATTTCATAAGCCGGACTTGAGAAGTATATGGAAATTTGTTGCTAATTTGTTGCTATTTTGTACCGCAAGAATTGATTTTGTTGCTCCATTAGTTTACGAGAAATGACCGAGATACTGACGTAATATTACGCTGGAATACCCATATACCATATCTTGACAAAGAAAGCACATATCGAACCGAATCAAACGGCATATTTTGTTGCTATTTTGTTGCTCTAAGATAGGCTAGTTAGATATACAAAAATACCAACCCTTCATGGGGGATGAACTACCCCGATACGTTAAATAGAGTATTCGGGAACCAATGCAGCTAGCGGGCCCATTCGAACGGCTTATTTTGTTGCTATTTTGTTGCTCAAAGATAGGCTAGTTAGATATACAAAAATATCAACCCTTCGTTGGGGATGGACCACCCCGATACATTAAAATAATGAATTTTTGTATCTCGCGAACCAATACAGCTAGCGGGCTCATTCTAACGGCTTATTTTGTTGCTATTTTGTTGCTCTAAGATAGGCTAGTTAGATATACAAAAATACCAAACCTTCATGGGGGATGAACTACCCTGATACGTTAAATAGAGTATTCGGGAACCAATGCAGCTAGCGGGCCCATTCGAACGGCTTATTTTGTTGCTATTTTGTTGCTCAAAGATAGGCTAGTTAGATATACAAAAATGTCAACCCTTCATTGGGGATGGACCACCCCGATACATTAAAATAATGAA
Source organism: Bembecia ichneumoniformis (assembly GCA_910589475.2). Lineage (NCBI taxonomy): Eukaryota > Metazoa > Arthropoda > Insecta > Lepidoptera > Sesiidae > Bembecia > Bembecia ichneumoniformis. The sequence continues at coordinate 10,470,395 of OU342540.1, forward strand.
TTTTTATATCTCGCGAACCAATGCAGCTATGGGGTCCATTCAAACGGCTTATTTTGTTGCTATTTTGTTGCTCAAAGATAGGCTAGTTAGATATACGAAAATGTCAACCCTTCGTTGGGGATGGACCACCCCGATACATTAAAATAATGAATTTTTCTATCTCGCGAACCAATACAGCTAGCGGGCTCATTCTAACGGCTTATTTTGTTGCTCTAAGATAGGCTAGTTAGATATACAAAAATGTCAACCCTTCGTGGGGGATGGACTACCCCGATACATTAAAATAATGAATTTTTATATCTCGCGAACCAATGCAGCTATGGGGCCCATTCAAACGGCCTATTTTGTTGCTCAAAGATAGGCTAGTTAGATATACAAAAATGTCAACCCTTCGTTGGGGATGGACCACCCCGATACATTAAAATAATGAATTTTTCTATCTCGCGAACCAATACAGCTAACGGGCCCATTCAAACGGCTTATTTTGTTGCTCTAAGATACGCTAGTTAGATATACAAAAATGTCAACCCTTCGTTGGGGATGGACCACCCCGATACATTAAAATAATGATTAATGTATCGGGGTGGTTCATCCCCCATGAAGGTTTGGTATTTTTGTATATCTAACTAGCCTATCTTTGAGCAACAAAATAGCAACAAAATAAGCCGTTTGAATGGGCCCGTTAGCTGTATTGGTTCGCGAGATAGAAAAATTTATTATTTTAATGTATCGTGGTGGTCCATCCCCAACGAAGGGTTGGTATTTTTGTATATCTAACTAGCCTATCTTAGAGCAACAAAATAGCAACAAAATAAGCCGTTTGAATGGGCCCCATAGCTGCATTGGTTCTCGAGATAGAAAAATTCATTATTTTAATGTATCGGGGTGGTCCATCCCCAACGAAGGGTTGACATTTTTGTATATCTAACTAGCCTATCTTTGAGCAACAAAGTAGCAACAAAATAAGCCGTTAGAATGAGCCCGCTAGCTGTATTGGTTCGCGAGATAGAAAAATTCATTATTTTAATGTATCGGGGTGGTCCATCCCCAACGAAAGGTTGACATTTTTGTATATCTAACTAGCCTATCTTTGAGCAACAAAATAGCAACAAAATAAGCCGTTCGAATGGGCCCGCTAGCTGCATTGGTTGCCGAATACTCTATTTAACGTATCGGGGTAGTTCATCCCCCATGAAGGGTTGGTATTTTTGTATATCTAACTAGCCTATCTTAGAGCAACAAAATAGCAACAAAATAAGCCGTTTGAATGGGCCCCATAGCTGCATTGGTTCGCGAGATGCAAAAATTCATTATTTTAATGTATCGGGGTGGTCCATCCCCCACGAAGGGTTGACATTTTTGTATATCTAACTAGCCTATCTTAGAGCAACAAAATAAGCCGTTAGAATGAGCCCGCTAGCTGTATTGGTTCCCGAGATAGAAAAATTCATTATTTTAATGTATCGGGGTGGTCCATCCCCAACGAAGGGTTGATATTTTTGTATATCTAACTAGCCTATCTTTGAGCAACAAAATAGCAACAAAATAAGCCGTTAGAATGAGCCCGCTAGCTGTATTGGTTCGCGAGATAGAAAAATTCATTATTTTAATGTATCGGGGTGGTCCATCCCCAACGAAGGGTTGACATTTTTGTATATCTAACTAGCCTATCTTTGAGCAACAAAGTAGCAACAAAATAAGCCGTTAGAATGAGCCCGCTAGCTGTATTGGTTCGCGAGATAGAAAAATTCATTATTTTAATGTATCGGGGTGGTCCATCCCCAACGAAGGGTTGACATTTTTGTATATCTAACTAGCCTATCTTTGAGCAACAAAGTAGCAACAAAATAAGCCGTTAGAATGAGCCCGCTAGCTGTATTGGTTCGCGAGATAGAAAAATTCATTATTTTAATGTATCGGGGTGGTCCATCCCCAACGAAGGGTTGACATTTTTGTATATCTAACTAGCCTATCTTTGAGCAACAAAATAGCAACAAAATAAGCCGTTCGAATGGGCCCGCTAGCTGCATTGGTTCCCGAATACTCTATTTAACGTATCAGGGTAGTTCATCCCCCATGAAGGTTTGGTATTTTTGTATATCTAACTAGCCTATCTTAGAGCAACAAAATAGCAACAAAATAAGCCGTTAGAATGAGCCCGCTAGCTGTATTGGTTCCCGAGATAGAAAAATTCATTATTTTAATGTATCGGGGTGGTCCATCCCCAACGAAGGGTTGATATTTTTGTATATCTAACTAGCCTATCTTTGAGCAACAAAATAGCAACAAAATAAGCCGTTAGAATGAGCCCGCTAGCTGTATTGGTTCGCGAGATAGAAAAATTCATTATTTTAATGTATCGGGGTGGTCCATCCCCAACGAAGGGTTGACATTTTTGTATATCTAACTAGCCTATCTTTGAGCAACAAAGTAGCAACAAAATAAGCCGTTAGAATGAGCCCGCTAGCTGTATTGGTTCGCGAGATAGAAAAATTCATTATTTTAATGTATCGGGGTGGTCCATCCCCAACGAAGGGTTGACATTTTTGTATATCTAACTAGCCTATCTTTGAGCAACAAAGTAGCAACAAAATAAGCCGTTAGAATGAGCCCGCTAGCTGTATTGGTTCGCGAGATAGAAAAATTCATTATTTTAATGTATCGGGGTGGTCCATCCCCAACGAAAGGTTGACATTTTTGTATATCTAACTAGCCTATCTTTGAGCAACAAAATAGCAACAAAATAAGCCGTTCGAATGGGCCCGCTAGCTGCATTGGTTGCCGAATACTCTATTTAACGTATCGGGGTAGTTCATCCCCCATGAAGGGTTGGTATTTTTGTATATCTAACTAGCCTATCTTAGAGCAACAAAATAAGCCGTTTGAATGGGCCCCATAGCTGCATTGGTTCGCGAGATGCAAAAATTCATTATTTTAATGTATCGGGGTGGTCCATCCCCAACGAAGGGTTGATATTTTTGTATATCTAACTAGCCTATCTTTGAGCAACAAAATAGCAACAAAATAAGCCGTTAGAATGAGCCCGCTAGCTGTATTGGTTCGCGAGATAGAAAAATTCATTATTTTAATGTATCGGGGTGGTCCATCCCCAACGAAGGGTTGACATTTTTGTATATCTAACTAGCCTATCTTAGAGCAACAAAATAGCAACAAAATAAGCCGTTGGAATGAGCCCGCTAGCTGTATTGGTTCCCGAGATAGAAAAATTCATTATTTTAATGTATCGGGGTGGTCCATCCCCAACGAAGGGTTGATATTTTTGTATATCTAACTAGCCTATCTTTGAGCAACAAAATAGCAACAAAATAAGCCGTTAGAATGAGCCCGCTAGCTGTATTGGTTCCCGAGATAGAAAAATTCATTATTTTAATGTATCGGGGTGGTCCATCCCCAACGAAGGGTTGATATTTTTGTATATCTAACTTGCCTATCTTTGAGCAACAAAATAGCAACAAAATAAGCCGTTTGAATGGGCCCCATAGCTGCATTGGTTCGCGAGATATAAAAATTCATTATTTTAATGTATCGGGGTGGTCCATCCCCAATGAAGGGTTGACATTTTTGTATATCTAACTAGCCTATCTTTGAGCAACAAAATAGCAACAAAATAAGCCGTTCGAATGGGCCCGCTAGCTGCATTGGTTCCCGAATACTCTATTTAACGTATCAGGGTAGTTCATCCCCCATGAAGGTTTGGTATTTTTGTATATCTAACTAGCCTATCTTTGAGCAACAAAATAGCAACAAAATAAGCCGTTAGAATGAGCCCGCTAGCTGTATTGGTTCGCGAGATAGAAAAATTCATTATTTTAATGTATCAGGGTGGTCCATCCCCAACGAAGGGTTGATATTTTTGTATATCTAACTAGCCTATCTTTGAGCAACAAAATAGCAACAAAATAAGCCGTTTGAATGGGCCCCATAGCTGCATTGGTTCGCGAGATATAAAAATTCATTATTTTAATGTATCGGGGTGGTCCATCCCCAACGAAGGGTTGACATTTTTGTATATCTAACTAGCCTATCTTTGAGCAACAAAATAAGCCGTTCGAATGGGCCCGCTAGCTGCATTGGTTCCCGAATACTCTATTTAACGTATCGGGGTAGTTCATCCCCCATGAAGGGTTGGTATTTTTGTATATCTAACTAGCCTATCTTAGAGCAACAAAATAGCAACAAAATATGCCGTTTGATTCGGTTCGATATGTGCTTTCTTTGTCAAGATATGGTATATGGGTATTCCAGCGTAATATTACGTCAGTATCTCGGTCATTTCTCGTAAACTAATGGAGCAACAAAATCAATTCTTGCGGTACAAAATAGCAACAAATTAGCAACAAATTCCCATATACTTCTCAAGTCCGGCTTATGAAATGGGTATACCAGCGTAATATACGTACAATTAGGTCAGTCAGAGTCAGTAGTTAAATCGGTAAAAACGGTTGAAATTTGAATAACCTGTATGTATATATCATGGCAAATGGCACTAGAAATGATAAATTTAAGCGCTGACAGACAAGGGTTTCGGCTTCCGGCATACAAGTGGTTATATTAAATTATTTTAATATTTAAAGCGTATAATATAAAACAATTGAATCCGTTTGCATGCACAAATACAAATAACTCATGTCTTTTAAAAGAATGTACCTATAACTCACATCCCCTGTGCATGAACCTTAATGTCAACGGTCTGCGAATAACATACCCTGTTTACAGGAAGCAATAACTCATTCTTAAAGGAAGACAATAAATCGTATAACGCACTTATCGCAGCACAAAGAAGAATCCTCTAATATTATTGTTAGGTATATTTTAGAAAATGTTATAGTTGGAGTTGAAATTTATTTATAAAACTCATACGATCCGTTTGAGATGCTATCGCTCTCTCTAAGAACATACCTAAATATTATGCAAGGTATTATTGTAGAGAATTGCAAGCGCACATGACAAATAAACTCATAATCAAATTCTCATATCTTTAACAAAGATGCTGACAGATGAATCCAGCTGTGTTGGGCTGCTTTCGGGAAGCTACGTCATTTCTTCTCGTCGCCACTACCGCGATGTCTGAAGACCAAGGTCTATAATTAGTGCGTTCTGCCAGAGGCGACTCTAGCTTATTTAGCGCCCGTGTGCACAATCAATAACTTGGCGCTCTCTCCATCAGTATGCTGAAACTCATTTAATGTCTTATTTTTGGTTTTATAACATTTTAAATACTTTAAACGGTTGGGCGCTCATGGCGCGCCATGCTTTGCTACCACGCCCGGCGTTGGTTATAACATGGAGACAGAGTCTTTGAGAGCGTCGTTACCGCGAGAGACACAAGCTCTTTGTAGGTGTTGTGAACGGGAGCGGCGCTTGTTCAGCCCTTGCTCGGTTCTTGTTCGGCGCCCCCTAAGACCCTGCGCCCGTGTGCACGGCACACCCTGCACTATAGATAAAGCCGACCCTGCGTTCTGCCATGGTGTAGTTATACCCAACTAGCATGCAGCGTTAAAAAAACTGGACAAGTGCGAGCTGAACTCGCATGAAGAGGGTTCCGTACGATGTTACCTATCCGCACAATATTGAGTGATTTACCATGTTATTTTAATATCATGGACTTCATATAGGTTTTTCTATAATCTATAAGTAGAAAACAAATTTCTGTATTTTTTTTTCAAAATTTTAGGTTTAGTAGTTTCGGAGATGGGGGGGGGGGATGGTCTATTTTCGTCTATTTTCTTGAATAACTTGGAAACCATATATTTTAAAATTCCAAAAAAATACATTCAAGATCTTCACAACAAGACCTTCCATTTGATATGTCACACGATGCAGTTTTCAAAAAATGTTAAAATGCCTGCAAAAACGGTGTTATAGCATGCTCTACCACAAAACGAGGCGCACTTAAAGTTAAAGGTTATACAAAGTCTGTATAGCGGTGGTATAATATAAAACAAATTTTGAGGTAACCCTTTTATTGTATAATCATACATTAATAAAATCGCAGTTTGTCTGTGCGTTTGTGCACGCTAATTGGTTTTCACTGGTGTATTGTAGCAAGCTTCCTGTAACATTTAGTGTTTGTTTCATTCCAATCGGTTTATAAACAAAAAAGTTACGCGCTATTCTGAATACCACGCAGGCACAGCTAGTACCGAAATAAATTTAAACGAAGATTCCCTATAGGTTATTAATTGGGCTCGCGTAATGTTTAATGTAAACAAATTACTTTAGCCTCACATAAATCACCGCCCTCACTGCAGCTTCTAGTGTGCGCACGAGCATTATATTGATTTATTATCTGTGTTTTTCATACTTAACAACTATTTACAATCGTTAAGCCTTTATAAATTTGCAGTAAGCTCGGGCATGTTGTGTAATTTTTCATTGTTCATTTCGTCCGAACGACTTCTCTACATTTGTAAACAAACACCTTGTATATCTTATTTTCAACTAGCGACCCGCTCCCGGCTTGCACTGGTCAAATTATATATAAAAACCTTCCTCGTTTAACTGAAAAATCCATTCAGTAGTTTTTGAGACGAGGCGGGGGACTTTGTTTTATAAGACTTTGATTTATATTTAGATTAAGGACTTCACTTGGGCAAATGACATTTACATTAGAACTCGCTGGCGGCGGAGACAATTCAACAGGCCTAGAAATGGTGTTTTTTTGTTTTTACCATTAGAACAATAAACAAAAAAATTATTTATACAATTTTTTATACTGACATTAACTTATTAATAGGTACAGGATTCATATGCGCGCAATAAGCCATTTTCGAGAGAATATTCAATAAAAGTCAAATTCTTCTTGTGTTCTAACTTTTTTGTGGAGTTTCTATTACTTTAACGAAAATTCTAATTAATACAATTGCTTCTTCACATGTTTAAGTATAATATATATATTTTCAAAGCAATTGTGTTGTTTATTTCTTGTAACATCTTCATTAAACAATGTATATTTTAATTTTTAGTATTTAACGTTTGTCTCCACCTTAAGAAAAATTGTAAATTAATGTTAAGTGAGTTTTATAATTGGGAAAACATCACTTTTACTGGTTACTTTTATAATTGCTATATCGATAGTTTTACTGAAGATTTTGCCTGGGCATTTGCTTTAATACTTCTTCAGACTTATTTACCAAATTACCAAATTTCAACAGAATCAGTTTTATTAGCTTAACAGTTAAATCGTATAAAATAAGAAATAATTTTCTCATTTTTAATATTGGTGTGGATCACACTACAAAATTATAAATATTGTAAACAAAATTTAAAAAAATAAATAAAAATAATTAAGGGCCATCATCCCGGAAACCCACAACTCATATGGATACCGGCCGAGAAAACCTACATTCTACTAAAAATAATTAAATTAATTAGTTAATAGTGGTATAAACTGAGTAGTCTTTCTGGCAACAACTCCCTTCAGAAGACATAAACTGTATATGTCATGACATAAACTGTATGCTTTTATTTGAATTTTCCTAAGTAAAATATATTTGTATGCCAATCGCCTACTACAATTTACTGAAGGTGTCGTGTCGCACGCAAGGAAATAATTTGTCTGCGAAACGACTACAAAATTTTTATTTATTTTTAAAGTTGACGTTTCCCAAATTTCGTGCGAAATAAAATCGTGCGAGATGACTACTAAAGCAACATTACGCGTGGTTGTTTTGTTTCGGTTCGGTAAATACCTCAACCCGTTCTCCTAACCCCATCTAGTCCATGCGAAAGTGAGTTTGTTCACACCTTAACTGCTAAACCGATCATTTCCCTGTCGACTCCTAATCCCTTATCCTTAATCCTACTGCAGTCGGCAGCGCACTTGCAGCAGCTTTGGCGTTGCTTGTGTTTTAGGCGACGGTAGCCACCTACCATCAAGTGGACCGTCAGCCTGTCTGCCGACCTTAAAATAAAAAATAAAAAAAATACACATTTTAGTAAAGAAACATAGGATCAGTTCCCTAGAGGTCACCTAAAAATAAAAATAAAATAAAAGTCAACGCCTGGTAAAAATATATGAGCAACTAGGTGGGCCCGCAACTTCATACGCGTGTTATTCGGTAGGTATAGCACGTAACTTTTTTTTAAAACCGATTGGAATGAAAGAAACACTAAATGTTATGGGAAGCTTGCTAAAATACATCAGTGGAAACCGCATTCAAATCGGTTTAGCCTTTCCTGAGATTAGCGTGCACAAACGCACATACAAAAATTCTAAAAACTAATATTTTTTGACCTCGGTAACTTAAGCAAAACGTGTATAAATTGTTATTTTTGAAAAAAATATTTAATTTACAGACACGGCTCGTTTGCGATTTTATTATATGTTTAGATAAAGATTGAATAAAAATTTTAACACCTAAGAAAATTTGGCGCGGACGACGAAGTCGCAAGCAAAAATTAGTTCTTTAATATAAGTAAGGTCGACAGCGTACTTGCATATCTTCGAAATATATCTTTTATCGTCTTACGATCAAATAGACTTGCCATAACACCTAAACACAATAAAAAAACGGTTACCTACTGTTTCGAAAATCTTCTACAAAAATCTGTTTATTCAGAATGTATAAATTATTCTGTCTTATTAATTAATTAATATTAGATTTAACAATTATTCAAACGTTGCGAAATGAATTTACATTTCAAAACTGTGTCGTATAATTTCCTAATAAATTATAAAGAATATAAAAATTCTGTGACAAAACGTGGAATGTAATAAAAAGGTAATTAAAAATTAATTTGAATGTTCCAATGTCCTCTTACGATAAATTTTGGAGACAAATTGAAGATATTCGCATTCTTCATTCATATAATATTTGTTAAAAGTCAATTTAATGACAAACACGGGGTCAATCGTGAATTTGTAATTCGAATTTCTAACAACGGACGCTTCTACACTTTTGTCGTTTTCGATTTTCTATCGAACTTACCAAAGTCTTTACATAAAGTAAGCTGGTCTCTTAGATGCTGAATAATTTGTATTTTGTGCTGCGCGCCGTACACTGTCAAAGTAAAACATTCTGATTTCCATCCTTCATTCTATGTAAGTAATGTTTTCTCTTCTAAATCGATTTTAAATTTTAAAAGTTTTTAAATATCATTTTGTCGTGTACAGCCCCATCCAAATTGTTTGAATAGGACAGTTGACTTTATCCATAACTATCTGATACCCGCGGCTTCGCTCGCGTTGAAAAATAAAAAAAAATAACGCCTAACTAAATACATGAGCAATTTAACGTCTAACATCATTATTACAGTTATAGCTTTGCCAGGCGTTAGATGATCCTCAGTCCTTTCCTGCATCCCTGACGACGTGTATGCAATATTTCATGATGATCGGTTCAGCGGTTTAGGCATGAAAATGTAACAGACAGACAGACAGAGTTACTTTCACATTGGCATTCCTATGGCACAAAATGCCAATGGCATTTTGTGCCATAGGAATGCCATCCGTCCATCTTTCTTGGGCGGCTGTAGATTAAAAATCAGTAAAAATCAATTCTGTTATTCATTTCTATTATTTTTTGTTTTAAATTATATGTTGTTTTAAATTTTACAAATATTACTTTTATTTAAATGAATATTAAAATATTATTATTTACAATTGGCTTCTAATAAATAATACCACATGAAAATGATGAATTATCATTTTCTTTCGGATTCGATTCGGATATTCGCTAGAAATTTTCCCATCCAAGCGTTATAATCAAGTTGAGCTTTCTAACTGCTCATCTGTAATTAACATATTTTTTGTACAGGAAAAGGTTAATTAAAATTAATTGATATTGGCATAAACTGTTTTAGCAATAACAAAACCACTTTCAACTTTATATTGGCTCGTTTGATTAAATTTTAATTAAGAAAAATACAACGTAATTGAAAACGATTTCTTGTTTTACAAAATTAATTGAGAAAAAAAAACAAACAATCTACATTAAACTGTATTCAAATATGTATACATAATATTAATTATTGTCATAGGTTATAAAATTTATGGTTAATTTTTTAACTAGGTTTACTTGAACGATTAAGAAAACTGCATCATTTCTACCACTTGTTACTACGACTCGGACACCAACAAAGGTTTTGTGTACAGTCAGATATTAAAGTTGCTCTTTCATGGTTTTATTATTTTTAACATTGCTAATTAGTGATAGTTATGAAAATCTGTGATTACAATTTCCGCAGTTGAAATTCGATATGTTTATTGGAATATTGCCCCAAAAATGTGATTGTTGTAGGTCATTTTACTTTTATTGAATATTTTTTTATGTTCAACTGACGGTTCACTTGATGGTAGCTGGCTACCGTCGCCTATAACACAGCGATGCCACATAGGTGCTGCAAGTGCATTTCCGACCGTAGTAGGATTAAGGCGAGAAATTAGCAGAAAAGCTTTATTTTCGTCACCTAATTTGACTTGTTAGAGTAAAATAAAAACTTAGATAAAAATACAAAGCATAATAGACTATATTTAAAAAGTATGAATCGGGCAGATTTATACAATAAATTATATTTTCTGAGAAAAAAAATTGTAAATTACCGCCATAAAAAAAACTTTCTCGTCACAGTAATGAAAATTTTCAGCGACAATTAATTTTTAAGCTTTTTAGTTAATTTAAGTTCTGTACTAAAAATTTAATCGGCTACTTTTATTTCTTTTTTCATATTTTACACAATATTTAAGAAAAACTTTCCAACTTTAAATCTGTTTGGTTATCTCCGAGAAGCTACAAAAATTTGTTGTGTAATTCATAGGTTGCGTTGCGCTCATTTTGGTAAAAAATGTGTTCGGTCTGATGTTAGTCCTTGTCTTAAGCCTAGGGATTAGGAATGGATAGGGAAATGGGCTCTGGCATCCTTACTAACTCCCTCACCGAAACACAACAGCACACATGCTATTATTTCACGGTGGTCTTACAGAAGGAGGTGGTTACTGCCGCCAGGCAGGCTGCCTAAATGACTGCGAAACGCAGTGTGCCCAGCCGCTACGGCAAGTAAAATTGCTTACTTTTGACCTGCAAAGCCTGGCGGCCAAATTGCACTGATTCGCCTTCTGTCCAAATTACTCTGCAAATTGTTTCCAACAGTAAATGGCGAAGAACAATATTCCCAAAATAAAGATTTTTTTCACACTGAATTCCGTAGCCATAAACCCCATTGAAAAACACTACAATGAAACAACATGGCTCTGTTATCCCCTTCTTATCCCTTATTCTTATCTTATCAGAGTGAGATAAGAATGAGGCATAAGAACCCTATGACATGACTAACCCTATGACACAGTGCCGTCTTAAGTCTATTCGGCGCCGGGGTGCGGGGCTCAGCCTGCGCCCTCAGCCACCCGGACGTCTATGTCAAAGGGCGCAACTACTCGCCTATGACAGACGCCCACGCGCCCATTTCAAATGAACTTACACTTTATTTACTTAGAGATTATTTTGCTTCAAGTGCGGGCGACCAGGCGGCAATGTGTCAAAGGTTATACACTATCTTTGGATTAGAGATTTTGCCGCGCGCGTGTTGCATTTAATAAATTTGTTAAAGCGCCTACACACGGCCCTAAAATCGGTGGCAATGTCGGGAGAGTGGTAGTGGGGATGAAATCGGCCGCTACTCTACACACGTCCCTGCCACTAAGTGTGAAACCGACCGTGCAACAAAGCGCTCGTCTATCAAGATGCCGCCGACACTCTCAAAACATCAGAGAATAGGCATCACTCTGACACTTTCTACAGTGCAACCAAGTCAAAGACGAAAAAGGAAGAACTGGTTGATGAAACGCCATGAACTTTTTTTTAAATATTATTATTAAAGGTGGCAGACAGGCTGACGGTCCACTTGATGATAGGTGGCTACCGTCGCCTAAGGACACAACCAACATCAGGGGGGGTGCATGTGCGCTGCCGACCTTGCAGGAATTAGTTTACTGCTAGTTTGAAGAAGCCCATATTGTAGCTAGATGGAAACACCTTAGAAGGGAGAGAGACATTTGGAAGCAGCTGAAAACTTTTTAAGAATGGATATAGAATTTGTTGAGGAACTCCTTGAAGAGATCTTTGACTTTCGGCACCGATTTCGCTATACACGATGCGACAATGCTCCCTAGACGATAATCGCCCCTAAATCGTGGGTTCGACCCACCCGATTTCAGAGTTAGGAGGAAACTGATTACGATTTGCCTACACATGAGGCGATCAAGGGAGCTATCTAGGGCGCTCCCCACCACATCCCCGATATAGCCACCAATTTTAGGGCCGTGTGTAGGCGCTTTAATAAAAGTGAAACAATGATTATTGTTGATGACTATTTTTTTTTTATATTTAATTTTGCGCATACGTATTTGTCGTAACAAGTATATGAAACTATGCAATGGCGTTAAGTTCAATGAAATATCTAAATACTCAGCGCTCGGCAGGCGCCCCCGGGCGCTCCGCGCCCGGGTGCACCGCACCCCTTGCACCCCCGGGTAAAGACGGCCCTGCAGTATGACATGACTAACCCTATGACATTGCTTGTGTTTATAATAGGCGACGCGTATGATAAAATAATTAAGGATGAACTAGCCGCGGGCTCGAAGTCACGCGTGAGCGCGGCCAAAAAGCACGCTGTCTCACCTAGCATCGTGTCCGACAGAGATTACTGAGTGAAATGCACGATAATTCAAAGTAAACCGAGAGCGTAAAAATAAACGAAGAGTCCTTTGAAAAATGGAGTTTTATGAAAAAAATTCTGCATAAAATAATTATAATTAAAGTTTATTGAAATCGTCGATAATTGAGCTTTGTCGGTGCCGATTTTGTTTTGGAGATTTTACACTTCTTTTAATACTTATTTACGCCCAAAGTTACGTTAAAATTAGCAAGAAAAATTAATCTTTGTTCGCTAATAACTTTTTAACGGCTTTTTATTTTACTATTCTGTTTCCGTACAGACAAAAGTAATAATGAGACAAAACGATATCAGGTTTAACTTTTGATGTACAATGTCAAACAGTGGAGTAAAACCCCCCCGAAATTTGTATGGAAAAAGTGTCGACTAGTTCAACCTTAATGAATGAGTTCCAGATTTTTTTTTCTTGAAGATTCATTGCGAGTCTTTAAATTTGTTAAAGACGACAGTCAACATGTTTAGCGAACTTTATCACAAAAAGGCTACCCGTTTCACTTGCGAAATACTATTAGGATTTAATATATTTAGCTTGGTATGTTTTTATTTAAACTACATATTCAAAAAGTCTTAAAACAAAAGGCATAATTTTAAAAGGAAAAAATATATAAACGCTTTCATATAATTTCGTATAGATATAAAAAAATTACGGTTCTAATATTGAAATTCACTAAGGAAAAGCAGTAAAATTCTATTCCAGCCTTATTGTTTGTGGTTTTCTATATTACTGCGGTGATTGTGGCTTTAGACGTACCGACAAAGGTTCGACATCGAATTATGAACCGTTTCGTATTTACACACTCCTCCCATCAGCACTTTTTTCAATGTAATGGTCGACAGACAGGCTGATAGATCGGCTGCTATGTTATCGGCTGATAACATAAGCAACAAGCAATGCCACAGGTACTGCAAGTGCCCTGTATCGACCATAGTTGATAAGGAAAAGTGGGCCCTTCACAGAAAAAAATACGTGCGAAACCAGGGATTGGTCGCTAGTAAAACATAAAATGAATAATCAAATTACAGAAAAGAAGAGAAAATTATTCCCTAATTAATTTAATTTATTAATTTATTAAAAAAAACTAAGTTATTACAAGTATCTCTCTTTTTTATTATACCTACAGCTTTTTAAATGGAGTTTTAAATGGTAACGCTCCATAAAATTATTTTTACACATTTAATTTTCCGTATAAATCATGCTATTATTCCAAACTAATATTATAAATGCGAAAGTGAGTTCGTTTGTTTGTTTGCTTTCACGCTTTCTCGAAGATGATATAAAAAATTTATGATTGTTTAATTTGTTTAGTTTTAGGTTGATTTTGTATAATCAACCTAAAACTAAACAAAGTAAGGTCATGTAACATAAGTAATGTAAGTTACATTGTAAGTTTACAAATTGTTTGCTTGAAAAAAATATTTAATTTACAGACACGGCACGTTTAAGATTTTATAATATACTAGCGGCCCGCCCCCGGTTTCGCCCGTGGTGCAATTTTTATATATATGAACATTCCCTCTTTCCATTAGTCAAAACCGAATTAAAATCGGTCTACCCGTTCGAAGGTTATGGGCGTACATACATTTCGAAGATCCATTTTTATTTATATAGATTTATTATGTACAATGTATTCCATAAAAGATGAGATCTATGGATTGAATAAATGTTTAACACCCAAGGAAAATGATTGCGGGCGAAGTCGCCGGCAAAAGCTAGTTAATATATAAATAAAGATATAAATGTTCCATGTTTAACACCACTAATTTGGTCGGCGGCTAATTTTTAGATAAAATCGCTGCTGCACCGGCCGAGGCCGTCCCTTCGTTGTCTGTAGGTACTTACCACATTCTTGCGCGTCGTCTAATAACTAGGTAATTAAAGTTTTGCCCACCCTTTGGACAAGCTCGTACAGGGTTGAAATACTTATATATTTGCAAGTAAAATACATTTACAGTTCATTGCTCCTATCGTTCTTGGACGTTATTTTTATGAAAATTAGTTGAAAAATACGATATATATATGTAACGCTTAACAAAATATATATGAGCAATATAATTCAATCTTTATTGCTGTTAAAGTTTTGCCAGGCGTTGGATTTTTATATTTGTACAATTTTTTTTAATGAAAAGTAGGTACCATATCCTTTGCTGTATGCCTGATAATGTGTGCAAAATATCTTGATCATCCTGAGTTACTTTCACATTTATAATAATAATATGAATTATGAATATGATCAATTGGCCTTGGAAAATTTCAAGCACAATTTGTTAATATTTTCTAAGCTTTACCACTAATAAACAAGTATTAACAGTACCTACAAGACACACTATAATATTAATAAACCAATAAGGTAATCAGTGTAATTTGGTTGCGTATGACATAAAATCTGTGTCATTAAATTACGCTCCGGCTTCATAGGGATATATATTATCCAGTTTTTTTAGATTTCATCTTTATAAAAATCTTCCTCGGACCATTCTCGAGTTCTGCTCGTAGCAACACATTTAGCTATACTTTTATAGAGATTTTTTTTTTAATTTAATCTAAATTTATTTTTTTATTTTTCAATGTTATCTCTAATAACATTGAAAAATAAAAAATTGCTCGCTTAGCAGGAGCAATCTGTGTATGCTATCTAGGGCTCTAACGGGGCACTGCCGCCTCAATAGGCACCTTAAAGTAATGGGGCTCACTAGTACGGGAGAGTGTCGCTTCTGCCATGAGGCAGAAGAAACACCAATGCATATCCTGTGCGAGTGTGGCCCCCTGATGCACAAGCGCAGTCACATCCTAGGAAGCCACACAATGGCTTGTGAAGATGTGAAGAATGCCTCTATCAAAAAAGTACTACAGTTCCTTAACGTGGTTGGTATAGGTAGAGAGCTTTAGTTCACGTGGCGATCACAATATTTCAGCAATGGACGAAGTGATACTGGTACTCTAGCAGACAGAAATAGCCACTAAGACAAGATAAGATAAGAAGATACTTTTTAAAGTAAAATAAAAACTGTTTGACAGCCCTGCCGAATATCGCGGTCTCACCGGATAATCTGCACATCGCGATTGTTATTATAAAACTTTATGCTCGAGTCGATTACAGCTGGCTCGTTCGGAAATCGAGCGGAATAATGTAATTTTTGTACTTTTTTATGTCTTGTTTGTTTTGTCTTACGACGCGCAATCGCAGCACGGCCATAAAAATGAGAGCTCTCGTCCGCCGTCGGTTTTAACAGTCGGTTTGAACAACTGTTAAAACCATAGAGACTGCGAAACACTGGCCAGCTATAAAACATAACTTGTGCACCACGCCTACGCGGTCTGGTTTGTGAGGACTCAAAAGAATAAAAGAAGTCTCTTAATCCGTGATAATGTTCAGCGTAATAACAGCTTGAATATAATTAAACGTGAGTTGAAACACATTTGTTAAAATTGCGGCCACTTAAATTGTTAAAGTAAGTAATGTTTTTATGTTTAACCCAACTGGTGTGTTTCATACGACTCCGTTTACTCAAACTATTGATAAATTTAAACTATTGTTGGAATTGAAGGTGAATTTTATATCCCACAGTCGTATTATCCGGATTTTTTTACAAAATCTAACATTAGTCTGTTATTTACTGCTCCAATATTGAGCGCGCTTTTATAAAGGAAGTTGGTAGAGGTACCTACAAAATAGGTAATGTTTGATATGCTCCATCATTATTCTCTACACCCTATTCTTATCTTTTCATGTTCCCATTAGAATACACATTAAACCAGAAGGTAGGTACGTTCAATTATACCTCGCCACGACGCGACGTCTCAAAAACAAGACGGATGCGTCAAAAAGGTTAAAATATCCATTCTTAAAAAGAAATGTGAATAGGGAATATGCGTTCATTCAAAAAAGGCTTAAATATATTTTTTTATTCATATCTTTGCTCTAGAATTATGTCTATGTAAATATTTTTTAATATTATTTCTTTTTCGTTAAGAAAATAATTATTGTGGTAAATTCAAAATACTTGAAACGGTCAGTTCGAATGTGACGTCAAAGTCTATAAAATGACAACAAGCGTGTAGATGTTTGTGATTTTTAATATTTGATAGTTGTTGTAGACTGTGACGTCACGCAGGCGCGCCAAAAGGGCGGGTGTTTAAAGTTCCTGTAGCTGTTAGTTAATTTTAACATTTTTTTTTGTCACTAAATTTCTGTTTTTGGGGCTGAATATTTTTTTACGGTTATATAACGATATAACCTATCGTATGAAAATATTAAAAAAATGTGCATATTCCCTATTGATTACTTGTACGTTAAATTAATCTTTTACTTATTAGCAATTCTAAACGGGTTATTTCAAATCGGCATGACTTAAAAAAATATAATAACTTTTTTATGTAAAGGACGTTAGGTATCGTCTCTCATCGAAACAACAGTACACCTGCTGTTAATTCACGGTGGTAAGAGGGCGGTTACTACAACTGAGGGCTACCCAGTTTAATGACTGCTAATTGAAGTGTGTCCTGTCACAATAAAATCCTCTTGTAACGCGCTCCTTGCCTATAGAGTTGCACTCGCTAGCAAATGAAACTGCTCTAAACAATAGTAGTGTTGTTTTTAGGGTTCCGTACGTCCGAATAAAATCCATGTGTCCGTCTGTCCGACCATTCCCCCCCCCCCCCCTATTTCCGAAACTACTGAACCTAAAATTTAAAAAAAAAAAACAGAAATTAGTTCTCTACTTATAGATTATAGGAAAGTCCATGATATTAAAAAACATGGTAAATTACTCAATATTGTACGGATAGGTAACATCGTACGGAACCCTCATCACGCGAGTTTAACTCGCACTTGTCCCGTTTTTTTAGATTTTTCAGTTATATCCATTATCACGGGTTCTGGTTTGTTCTTTATTCTGAACATGTGTACCTAGTAAAGATTAATAACAGAAAGAATACATTCATGTTGATATGTTGTGCTTATTTGTTCACTATTCTTCAGTTTGTTTTATTTTATCTATATTGTTTTTTTTTTTGTCGATTTGTTTATAGATTTTATTTATTGTCTCTAAGTGGAAGTCTGTCTTTAGTCGAGAGGTTGAGGCTTACCAATGACCTCTAATCCCTTACCAGTCAGTTTTTAATATAATAAAAATAATTTTCCAAATAAATTAATACCTAATTTAACATTTTCGATAACAAATATCGTTCCCATAGTAACAGTTACATGTTTATAAAACATTAAAATAGTGTAGTGCTGGTATGCCCACATCATTTCTTCACAGTTATTAAAGATTTATTATGCTTTAAATTGCAATAAAATTCCTTCATAAAATAGTTGTATGTGAAGACGGTAGCTTGCCGCGGAACGCGCTTAGGATCTGTCATTCTGACAGCAAAAACAACATGGCGTGCGCGTATGATGATTGTGCGCGAAATCGATCATCACGAGCATACCACACGAGGCATACACGTGCCGGAACAAAAAAGCATTTCTCCTGTGAATGTTTCACGATGTTAAGAAATGTTTACTTTAGACATTATTTAGAAGTAGATCATTTTTTAATAAACCATTCTTTTAATACTAAGCTTTTTAAAATTATTTCAACTGGCCTTTGCTACTTGCTAAAAGCACTTTTGATATGTCTTGCTAGTGTTGGTGCAACAACTCAATTTTCTCTTCTCTGTGAATGTTTCTTTTAATATTATGTCATACTATAAATCGATAAATCGATACTCGTAAATATAGGTTTAAGTTGATATGAACGTTTCATTACTAAGTATTTTTCAAATTAACTAATAACAAAAAGTGATTTATTGTTTTTTTTTTTAATGATAAAATCAACAGACAGCTGACGGTCCACTTGATGGTAGGTAAGTACCGTCGAATATAACACAAGTAACGCCACAGCTGCTGCAAGTGCGCTGCCGACTACAGTAGGATTTAGGTAGGATAAGGTATTGGATAGGAAAATTAATATTACCATTATATCGTTTATACATCTAATTTCTACCCATAAATACTTAAATTTCACTACTAATTTTGACAAGTTTTTCATATTTGTGTATCGTCATAACATCATAACCAATAATGATAAATCGATAATTAACAAGCAATTCCCTTATTAAGTACTTTGTTGTTGTGCAAGCCTCGTCAAGCCTTTATTATTGTGCATTAAAACTGGGATCCACTCAAATTGTCACAGCATGTGTTGGTCGCGTCTGCTGTTGTAAATTTAATATAAACTTTACCCGCAATTTAAGCTCGGTAACGAAATTAGAGATTCACCTTCCGCTATTGATTATTGATTGGGAGCTCAACATTTCTTTGAATTCATGTGATGGTTAATAATTTACGTCTTTGCTTTAAGAGTTTATCAGTTGAAATTCTGTGTTATGTCTGTCCTAAGATTTGTGGTCTACAAATATAAGTTAAGAAATCTACAGATCAAAACTATCTTACCTCAAATTTAGGAATGTAAATTTTTTGTGTATTATATCTATAAATATTTTTCTTGTATTATTTGCTCTGTGCCATCTGTATTGTGTGTAAGAATATAAGAAATGTGTGATAATATAAGGATAAGGATGAGGGATTAGGAGTGTGTCCACTCCTAATCCCTCATCCTTAATGCTACTGTAGTCGGCAGCGCACTTGCAGCAGCTTTGGCGTTGCTTGTGTTATAGGCGACGGTAGCCACCTACCATCAAGTGGACCGTCAGCCTGTCTGCCGATCGTAATATAAAAGTTACCAAAGTTTTCAATTAGAATTTTCTTGTGAATTTCTCTAATGAAATTTGTGCGCCTGCATTGGTATCTCTAACTGAAAAAGAATATAATTAGAATGGATTATTCAAGCTTTAAAGCGATGTAACGGAGCCAATTTTGCGATCAACATTCTTATTCTTCGTATACCAAGATGGGCTTCGTGTCAAAGGTCGAAACTCCTTTGGTGGGACCAGTTCAGGGACACTAGGAGGCGAGGGGTCGCTCACGAAATGGTAATTGTCGAGGAATGTCTGGAATCCACCGCTTTCGTGTACGATTTCGCAACGAAAACCGGACGAAAAAGAGAATACAGTCGGCACTAAATGTAACCCTAGGGAAACCGGTCCCTCCATCTCGGTCGGGTAACACAAATAAGTATGGAAGTCGTGATAGGACCCACGCCTTCGAGGCACAGGGAACAGATGCGCGGAAGTCAAAATACATGGGAATTTTTTTATGCATAATGATACGACTGCCCGGAGATATTAAATAATTCATTTTGAATACGTAGGTATTGTATGTAGGTAGTCAGGACGACTTTTCAAACAACAAATATTACGGAATAATCTCACCTAAAATTACATAAAAAATAAAAATCCTTTAGACCCTAATAGAGAAGTTTTCGATTCTAAGCATTATTTATCTCTTAGAAAGAAAACCAAATAAATAATCTATCATCTTCATCATCATCATCTCAGTCGTAGGACGTCCATTGCTGGACAAAGAACTCCCCCGAATTTTCCCAAGGGACCGGTCAGAAGCAGCCTGAATCCACCGTCGACACGCAGCCCTTATCAGGTCGTCTGTCCACCTTGTAGGTGGACGTCCTACGCTGCGCTTGCTGGTCCGTGGCCTCCAGTCGAGAACCTTCCGGCCCAGCGGCCGTCTGCTCTCCGTATAAGTACTATGTGTCCTATCCACTGCCACTTCAACTTACTAATCCGCCTTGTTATGTCGGTAACTTACGTTCGTCTACGGATTCCTGATACGATCTTGTGGTGTAACTCCAAGCATACCCCTCTCCATAGTTCTTTGAGCTTTCTTACGAGGCCTATAATTAGAGACCAGGTTTCAGCGCCGTACGTCATCACTGACAAGCGGTTATCCGCTATTGGTGAAGTTGCGAGGTCGGACGAGCACTCTTCCGCAACTCCACCGCAGGGGTCCGCAACCAGACACGGCGCATTTGGACGGCGCACCCGACCAAGGTGCGCCGTCCAAATGGCGGGCGGTAGAGTTCCCATCTACCGCCCTAGTCCTGTCAGGGGTCCAGGTGGCGGGCGTGCGCCAGCCGCCTGCGTCCTGTTCGTCGGCGACGGAGGGGATGGGACAGGACGTCGTCCTCCCGCTCTCTCTCCGCCGCCTCCTTCTGCGAGATGACATCTTCGCAGAAGGATTGAGTCGCTTGCCGCTGCCGACCATAGCTTTCACTACGGCCGGCAGTGAGAAGTCAAATCCAATGGTCGCAGCGACCAATCAGTTCGCTGCGCCAACCATCTAGGGATATAATATGTGCCTACAGTGTTTGTATAATTTTTATAAAGCTATTGACACATGTCTGAAATAAACTTATTATTATATAGTTAAAAAAGCATAGTACGATGGTACGAAGCATAGTACAAGTATTTCATAAAATGCAATAAAACAAATTGAGATTCTTGCCCTAATTCTTCTTGTATAGGTACGCTTCAGTAGGACTGATTTATACTGTACTTGCTTTTGTCTGCGACTTTCTGCGCGTCCTCCAGAAACAGTATTTTTTGTGGATAAAAATTACCTTACTCATATACTTTTCTGTATCCCTGTTAATATTTACGCAAAATATCATGACGATCGGTTTAGTAGTTAAGGCGTGAAAGCTTTTTTTTTATTAAATCAAGAAGGTGCCGAAAGTGCGGCCGAAGGTAGACCACGCTTAACCAGTAAATGCCCGTTTACCCTGGTATTGAAGACTCCGAGGTTTTAGTCCTGTGGGAACATAGACGCAGGCAATGAGTTCCACTCCTTAGCAGTCCGGAACAACTCATAACAAACAAACAAACTCACATTCACATTTATACCTAACATTGGTTAGGATGGTTTTTAAAATAATTATAAAAAAATACAACAAAACGAAACAAAAACGGAACAATTTCCCACGAAATATTCACGCACGTCCTCACAACAATCTTTTGACTAAACCACCAAAATACTAAAATCCGGTCCCAAATTGCTATGATTTGTCTCGCCATACCCACACACGTTAATTGTTTTATTCTCGAAACAGGTAAAAAGACCATACAATAAAAAGGGACAATCGAGAAAAAATATAAAAAAGCATAGCCGACGATGAGGTTTTAATTTGAATCTGTCTTCTAAGTGAAACGTAAAGCCTATAACGTCAAACTTACTTGAAGCCTAAAACCATTAAGTGAATTAAACTAAGAAAACTTTTTATTCGTGTATGATTACTGTGTCGGAAATGTATGTATAACCCATTCGATTTAAAAAAGGGATTGAAAATGGCGGGCTCCTTTGTAGGTGTAATGTTAGCAGAACGTCGTTTGCTTGAAATGTTAAAATTGTCAGTTATAAACAAAGGTAAAAAGAAAAATGAGACTTTAACGTTATTCGGGCAGTTTTTCCAATTTTTCTCTTCATAAGAACGTTCTTCAAAAATTAAGGAATATTTAAGCCTTGATTTCCTTGAATTTAAAAATTCAAGGAAAACAAGGAGTTGGTTCAGCCATTCTTAAATTTTGCGCTTGGCAATGTATGTAGCGAATCACATTTATTTATATTGATTGATAACTTTTTTGTTTGTAAACTGATTGGAATGAAACAAACACTAAGGAAGCTTGCAACAATACATCAGTGAAAACCGCATTCAAATTGGTTAAGCCGTTTCAAAGACAGACAAAAATTAAAAATACTATTTTTTTGCCGTAACATAAGTACAACGTGTATAAATTGTATTTTTTTTTAATCTGTATGTACGGACACAGCTCGCTTACGATTTTATTATATGTATGTTTATTACCTTATGTCCAATGTTGAACTAATTCTCTATATTATTGTTTTATAATATAATAAACTAACTGATATTCAATAATTTTAGTAAATAAATATTGAGTACGACATAGTAAAGAAGATGCTTCGGGAATTAGAAAAAGCAATATTTTATCCTCTAGAGGCGTTAAAATTATACGAATGGGTCAAACAATGCATAATTTTTGAAACCTACCCTCAAATATGTTTGAAATTGCAATGTGCCACTATCGTTCAGGATTTCAATCAGTATTGATCTTCCGAAAATGAAGAGCACTTGACCTTTAATGGTGCTCGATTGTTTGGCCGTACTGAAAAATGAGCGTCGTAATCGTCCCTTATTCGTTTTATTAAAGTTTCGTTTAAAGAGGCGCCTGATAACCGGCGCGGCCGACATATTGGATCATTATTTTTTCTTCAAACTACCTCTCATTTATCATCAGCACTACCTTTATGTATAATGTTGCGGACCGCCCAAAACAAGGAAACTAAACGCCCAATATTAAAGATTTTTACATCGCCGTTACTTGTAACCAATTAATTGTGTCTGCGAATTCAATTAATCACGTTGCATTACGTAATCTCATTCTTGTAACATACATTTTAAAAGAAAGCATTTAAAATGAATTTATGTCAAAAAACTGCTTTTCCTATCACTATCTTGTCTTATTACTTCCTACATATTTATTTATCGGGAGACCGACAGGTTTTGCACAAGTCTGCAATAGATATTCCATCTAATGTAGGCGCAGCGGGAAATACGCAGCCTATCATGTCGAGAGGTTCGAGTTCGAGCCACGGTAATGCTACGTACCAATTGGTTTGTTCTATTTACTGACTGCTCTCTAAGGCGCAGAAGAAATTCCACCAAATTCCTTGGGCCAGCGTACTGGACCATATAGCCCATACGCCCTTTTTGAAAGGGTAGGCCTGTGCCCCTGCAGTGGGAACATACATATAATAGGCTATTGATGATGTCAATAATAGCATAGATAAAATACTACTTAACCAGTATAGATGGTCAACTTCCATATAACGATCTGAAGCCAATTTCATATAGGGATTTCCACTCCCTAGATGTCACTAAGAGTCTCGAATTTAACATTAATGTGTATTTTGTTAAAAATTATAACCAACAAATTCAATCACGCAGTTATAGTTCCTTATTATCGTGGTAATAACTAGAGGGCGACGTTGCTGAGAGGTACTTTTATCATTAATCTGTGACTTTTATGTATGATATTATTGCACTATTTTTTAGAACAGAACCTATACCGTTCATACGGCCCTTTTATCGTTGTTCGTGCCCACTTTTTTTATATTTTAAATAAATTTTAGTAGTGCCATCTCTTGTACATGAGAATTGACTGAATGGTCGACTGCAGCGACTCTAGCGGATTTTTAATGACAACAAATAAGCGACAAACTACACAGGCGGCATCTAGAAATAAGCGAAATTGGATAGGGTACGGATTCAATGTACGTGAGTGACCATCTATACTGGTTAAGTAGTATTTTATCTATGATAATAGTAAATCGAATCATCGGGAGAGTAAATTTACAATAACAATATAATACAAGCGACTCAGAGCTACAGTATTCACAAAAAAAAAATTGTTTTCTGCAAATGATAACACAAACCGTATCAAAATCCGTTATGTGATTTAGAAAAATTAGCGGAGAAATAGACAAAAGCGGACGTTGGATGAGTGGTTAGGGTGCGTGCCTTAACGCTCTGTTCTAGGGTTCCCGGGTTCGATTCCCGGCAGGGTCAACTTTGAAAAATCAACTTTTCAAATTTGGCTCTGGTCTGGATTTGGAAAGTAGTGGCAGGGCACACTGCGTTTCGCAATCATTTGGGCAGCCCGTCTGGCGGCAGTAACCACCCCCTTACAGAAGACCACCGTGAAATAACAGCACGTATGCTGTTGTGTTTCGGTGAGTGAGTGAGGGATGCCAGGGCCCATTTCCCTATCCACTCCTAATCCCCTATGGATTAGGAGTGGATAGTCCTTAATCCTACTGCAGTTGGCAGCGCACTTGCAGCAGCTTTGGCGTTGCTTGTGTTATAGGCGACGGTAGCCACCTACCATCAAGTGGACCGTCAGCCTGTCTGCCGACCTGACATAAAAAATAAAAAAAAAGGCTGCTTCTGACCATTCCTATTGGAAAATTGTGGTGACGACCTATGTTCAACAGACGTCCTACTACTGAAATGACAATCATGATGATTTTAACAACATTTATTGTGTACTAGCGACCCGCCCCCGGCTTCGCCCGGGGTGCAATTTTTATATATATATGAACATTCCCCGTTTATCCCTCTTTCCATTAGTGAAAACCAAATTAAAATCGGTCTACCCGTTCACGCGTGATGCCGTGACCAAGGGAAATGGGGATTCATTTTTATATATAGAGATTTTTGTAAAATCTAAGGAGAACACATCTATTGCGTTGGGTTTACGTCTTTGTCTTTCTAAACGAAAACACAATTCACGTATTAGGCCGTAGGTAAAAGGGCACGTTCGAAACCCGGTATAATTTATTTCTACTTTAAAAAGTTTAGAATCAGTCGCGTTGCTCGCATTACATTACCCGCGTGCTTCGAGACAGTCAATTTATAATGTTGTTAGAGGGAACAATGTAATCGGGCGAGTGAAGAGAATTCGGAGTGTAGAATGTAAAAAAATGTTCGCTTTGGTGGGGCGATAGAATGCGGCTCGTGAGAAAAAAAACTCTCGCTTCCGATGCGCTCCGCTAGATAGCAAGGTGGTAAATGCACCTCACGCGGCGTTACCCGTTTCAAATTTAGATTTTTTTCTATCTAGAACCGTCGAAAGGGTTTAAAAATTCAGTAGCAGGTTGTCATTTATATTTTTTATTGACCGTATCGGGGAATTCTTTCATTGTGGCCTTTGTCGTAAACAGGCGATGATTTAAGAAAAAGTTCACA
Source organism: Bembecia ichneumoniformis (assembly GCA_910589475.2). Taxonomy (NCBI): domain Eukaryota; kingdom Metazoa; phylum Arthropoda; class Insecta; order Lepidoptera; family Sesiidae; genus Bembecia; species Bembecia ichneumoniformis. The sequence goes on from OU342540.1 coordinate 10,495,814, forward strand.
AAAATCTTTTACGATTATGTTCGAATAAGATCTACGTGTATGGTATAATGCTTTTTTATTTGGATAACGTTCAATAATCGTTGATTTTGCTGAATAGAACAATGATGCTTCCGCAATAAGCACTTTTAAAACACACTCTTCGACCAAGGTATGAGGATTGATATCGAAACCGAGGATTGAAAAGGCGACGCATTGGAAACTTTGGCGGCAGGGATTTAGATTTTTCTCAGCAATGACAAAATATATGAAAGTGGTGTTTATTAATCTGTTTCTTCATGTTACAGACTTATTTTATCAGTTAGATTACACGATTGGTAAACTTTTATAACAGAGAAAAAAAATTCAAAGAAACCTAAAACACAAGATTTACATATTACAGGCGAACGGGACCAATTTATATCTCCAAATTTTCTATGTACATTAGTATAAACATACACTTTAATTTTACAGTTGGATTTCTTAAAATACGTTATAGTTTTTTTAATAAAAATCGTTTTGTCACATACGAGCTTAAGACATAAGCAAGCGCGCTCTCGTTTTTGTATGCAATCAGAGCCGTATTGTTTATCGCTGCGTCGCCTTAAAGTGCCCTGCAATGAGAACAACCAAGGAGTTGGTTCGACCTACTCGACACTGTAATATGTCAATGATATTTTATCGTAGCAGCCCAATGGTGAGAGTAATACACTATATTTATTACTCTGGACTTGCGTACACTACACAGTACTGCTTAGTTTTGTTCAGTTCAAAAATTCTTTTAAAGCTTGAGAAGCCTTGTCTTCCAAATGAGTAAATGTTAACATAAATAATTGTTTATGTTTTAGGTAGAGCCATCGGGCTCCGCTTCGCTTGGGGCAGCTTCGAGAGCTCTTTTCGTGGAGAAAGTTAGAGCATCCAATGCAGCATGTCAAGCAGGCGATTTTGCTACTGCCGTGGCTTTGTACACGGACGCCCTCACCTTGGATCCTGCCAATCATATTCTGTATAGCAACAGGTACTTATTGATAGCTATTTTATCTATTTAATTACTTCCTAGTGTCAATAATAGATGGGACTCATATTATGAGTGAAATTGCTTCTAACATTGCTTAAAATACATTTAAACATCAAAATATAATATAGCTTTCTAGATTTTAAATAACATTTTGTATAGCATCATTATACATTTTATATTTAAATGTGAATATACATTTTTTTAACTCAATAAATAATTCTCTTACCTGTTTCACTGGGACATAATTGTTAGTTAAAAAGGTCTGCGCCAACTGACGATCCACTTGATGGTGTTATTGGGTATTGAAAGTGCATTGCCGAACTTGGCTAGGATGAGGATAGGGATAGGATAGAGTTATAAGCTCTGGCATCAATTACATATAACAATTCAAGTGCGATTACTTCATCATGATCTTCTCTAAGGGAGTGGTTACTGCCGTCTATCTACGTCATCTAATTAAGTTTATGTAGACTGCCTAGTTTTAAACTATAAGCGTGTAGGTGAGCTTTATATTTTGTAGTAGAGGGTAGAGGAAACGCTTATTACACCAATTAACCTATTGATCTAATAATTAATAGATATTATTAATTATTAATCCATTAGGAGTTGGGACAAACAGTCCAATTAGGTAGGGTCAACTTCACGAAGAAGGTCAATCGCTTAATCCAGCTCGGATGAGCAGAGTTCGGGAAGCTCCGAGACATCTTCTCGTCCACAAAAGTTTTCGATGAATGTGTGTTGCCAGTGATGACATATGGCGCCGAAACGTAGTCTCGAACTATGGGCCTCGTGAGAAAGCTCAATGTCGCTCAACGAGCTATGGAGAGGGCTACGCTCGAGGTTACACTGCGAGACCATGCTGCGAGATCATATCAGGAATGAGGAGATCCGTAGACGAACGAAAGTTACCGACATAACCCCGCCGATTAGTAAGTTGAAGTAGCATTGGGCAGGTCACATAGCACGGAGAGCAGACGGCCTCTGGGGCCGGATGGTTCTTGAGTGGAGACCACAGATCGGCAAGCGCAACGTAGGACGTCCATCCACAAGGTGGAAAAACGACCTGATAAGGGCCACGGGTCGACGATGTATCCAGGTTGCTTCTGATCGGTCCTTTTGGAGAATTAGGGAGGAGGCCTTTGTCTAGGAGTGGATGTCTTACGGCTGAGATGATGAATTAATAATATATTAACAAATATACACATAGTCTCTGATTTTTTTTATGGTGAAAGTCGGCAAGCTGGCGTTAGCCGTCAGGTCCACTGGACGGTGTGAGGAAAAATGAAGATAGGTAAATTGACTTAAAATGAATTACAACAGTAATCTTACAATCATATCGCAGTAGTAACACAGTCTAACCATACTTACGTCATACAGTCGGGCAACGCTCAATGTTCGAGCCTGCAAACTGAAGCGAGTTCGCCGAACGTTGCTCTACGCAAGTACATACAGTAGTGGCAGGGCACACTGCGTTTCGCAGTCATTAGAGCATCCCGTCTGGTGGCAGTAATCACCCCCTTACAGAAGACCACCGTGAAATAACAGCACATGTGCTGTTTTGTTTCGGTGAGTGAGTAAGGGATGCCAGAGCCTATTTCCCTATCCACTCCTAATCCCTTATCCTTAATTCTACTGCAGTCCGCAGCGCACTTGCAGCAGCTTAGGCGTTGCTTGTGTTATAGGCGACGGTAGCCACCTACCATCAAGTGGACCGTCAGCCTGTCTGCCGACCTTAATGACGTATGTTGTAAGTATGGTTAGACTGTGGTACTAATGTGGTGATAAGTACTGGTTGCCCTTTTCATGACTGTGGAACGCAGTGCCCTCTGCCAAACATTTCTTGTACAAATTACAAAAATTTTAAATAATTTTTTTGTTCAGGTCAGCGGCTCGATTAAAACAAGGTCAATTTGGCGCGGCTTTGCAGGACGCTTCCAGAGCTAGGGAACTATGCCCTAACTGGCCAAAGGCGTATTATAGACAAGGTTATTATTTATTGTCTTTACTAGCTGGTGCCCGCGGAAAAATAAAAAAATAACACCTAACTAAATATATGAGCAATGTAACGCCTAACATCTTTGTTGCAGTTATAGCTTTGGCAGGCGTTAGATGATCCCTCGGAAAAAGTACTTTTTATCACGATGAAAGGTACCCGTATCCTTTCCTGCATCCCTGACAAGGTGTATACAAAATTTCATGATAATCGGTTCAGCGGTTTAGGCGTAAAAAGGTAACAGACAGACAGACAGAGTTACTTTCATATTTATAATATAAGTAAGTATGGATACATGCTAGCGACCCGCTTCCTGCCTTGAACGGGTACAATTATTGAGTGAACATTAACTTTTCTAATTAGTTCATGACTGCGGAACGGCAAGTGCTACGCCACACAAATTCTTCTAATGACAATAAAAATGGGATGGTTTCGAACCATAAATTGGGAAACATTATTATGTTGTGTAATGACCATGTTCAATAATAATATTTACGTCTTTCGGACAATTTTAGATTTCCCTTTTCCTGAGGATCTTATCAAAAATCTTTATCAGGTAGGTACAACAATCTTTTCCTCAGCAAAGTTAATCATTTCCATTTAAAGGGCCATTCACATAAACTCTCTATTTTTTTTAATGTTAAGATCGGCAGACAGGCTGACGGTCCACTTGATGGTAGGTGGCTACCGTCGCCTATAACACAAACAACGCCAAAGCTGTTGCAAGTGCGCTGCCGACTACAACAGAATTAAAGATAAGGGATTAGGAGAGGATAGGGAAATGGGCTCTGGCATCTCTTACTCACCCACCGAAACACAACAGCACACGTGCTGTTATTTCACGGTGGTCTTCTGTAAGGGGGTGGTTACTGCCGTCAGTCGGACTGGCCAAATGACTGCGAAATGCAGTGTGCCCTGCCACTACTTTCCAGATCCAGACCAGAGCCAAATTTGAAAAGTTCATTTTTCAAAGTTGAACCCGGGAACCCTAGAACAGAGCGTTACGGCAAGTTCGTCAATTTTATGACATTAACATCATTTTCTGCGAATTCGTGATTCGTTTTTACCTTTATTGAATCTATAACAATATCTTCTATTTCCTACTAATATTATAAAGGTTAAAGTTTTGAGGACATCCTTTCACGCAAAAGCGGCTTAACGGTTTTGGATGAAATTTGGCACACAGATGGTTTATTACCTGGATTGACATCGAGGATACTTTTTATCCTGGAAAATTGTTCGGTTCCAAGGGATCGTCTACACGTAGAAAAAATTGGACGCTACCGTCGTGTCGTCACAGTGATAAAGATTTTAGGCGTTTCACAGAGATGGCGCCGCCGTCGTAACATTGATAAATATGTCAGGAGTTTCTCAGGTGTTATTTCTCACTTTTTAACGCGGACAAAATCGCGAGCACCAACTACTCTAAGTATTTTATATATATGAAGTCGCTGTCTGTTTCTGCCGTTTCACCGCTAACTTCTTCTAAACCATGCAACAAATTTTGATACGGTTTTCACCAAATGGAATACTGATAAACGAGGAAGGTTTGTGTTTATCTATACTAATATTATAAAGCTGAAGAGTTTGTTTGTTTGTTTGAACGCGTTAATCTCGGGAACTACTGGTTCGAATTGAAATTTTGTTTTTGTTTTGAATAGTCCATTTATCGAGGAAGGCTATAAGCTATATAACATCACGCTACGATAAATAGTATTATATATGAGCAGTGCATAGTACCGCTTGCCCCATGCGCACGCCGCCGCCGTATGGGCCGCAGCGAAGCGAGTAAAATATAATTTGCAGAAAAAATTGAATAATTTGCAGAAAAACTAATTCAAAATGAATATTTATTTTAAAATTCTTAAAAATAACTCTGTGTAAAACTTTCCGCCCTATTTCTAAAATGGGCGATGAATAATAATTATTTTTAAAATAACCACGGACTAACACGTCAGTGGAAAAAACAGCACAGAGTTTTGGCTCGCCCAATCAGTATGATGTTACTCAAAGCATAGATCTTGCATAATTATGTTACAATGACGCTAACATTCTTTTATGTAACATATAATTGAATAAATTTACACTTAGAAATTGAACAACTTTCAATCAATACTATATCATCACGCACGCATCTTCCAGCTACCATTGTGCGCGATCAATGAACTGAGTCGCTTTTTTTGCTTACTCAATTACGTTACAATGCTTTACAACATACAAACACTTTCTTCTATACTCTGTTGTCGTTTTTAATTTGTTTAGACGCGTTTTAAAAGAGAATTTAACAATAGTTTAACAAGCTTAATTGTCGAAATTTGAATCGATCGAAATTGAGAATCTGATGTGAAAATGGGCCGGTCGCAGAGCGGATAACCGATGAGACGAGTTCTCAAATGGAGCCAAGAATTGGAAAACTCAGCTTGGGATGCTCTGCTGCCAGGTGGACAGACGACCTGAAAGGCATCGCAGCAGGCGGCTTGATGCAAAACGCAGAGGTCTGTGCGTGGTGGCCATCATTGGGAGGGGCCTATATCCAACAGTAGAGATACGCAGGCAGATGATGAAGTAAAATGATACTCGTAAAATGTTTCCTGTGACCCTTTTAGAGAGAGGATATGAAACACGTTTTGAAAATGCTTTTTTTAGACATGCAAATTTTATTTGAACTAAGTATTATACAGTTTCTTTTTAATTAATTAATATGCTGTTACTCAGGAGTCGCTTTACAATGCCTTGGAAAACATGGCGAAGCCCTGGCGGCTTTCAGTTCGGGATTGGGAGTGGAGCCTTCTTCGAGACAACTTTTAGCCGCTCTAGTTGAAGCTTCCCTTAAATCGCCACTGCGTACGACCTTGGAGCCGACCTTCAGACAATTGGAGGCTATGAAACTAGATCAGTCGCCTTTTGTATTAATTTCAGTAAGTATACACATTGTTTTTCAACATGCTTTTATGTATGACGAAAGTTCGCTTGACTTTAATTATCAAATGATTGAATAGAAATGTTTAATTTAAAAAAATGTTTCCTTTCTTTTCCTTTTGATATAAAGGTCGTCAGACAGGCTGACGGTCCATTTGGTGGTAAATGGCTACCGTCACTTACAACACAAGCAACGCCACGGGTGCTGCAAGTGCGCTGCCGACAATAGTACATAGAATTAAGAATAAGGGATTAGTAGAAAGATAAGGGAAATGGGCTCTTTCCCTTGATTCTTCAAATTGTACAAACAAAAACTATTGGCATTATCTGTCATAGTGCCTGCATTTTCCATTATGCTATGACAGTAAGTAAAAAGAATTTTTACTTCGTCTTTAAATGAATTGGAATTAATTACGTTTAATTTATAATAAGAGTAATTATTATAGGTATCACAAAGGTAAATTATTTTTGAGAAGGAATAATTATGTTTTTAGTACAAATTTATGTACTAGTTGCTGTCCTGAGACAGTCCATCCTACAAACATTATAAATTGCGAAAGTTTGTATGTTTGAATGTTTGTGTGTTTGTTACTCAATCAAGCCAAAACGGCTGAACGGATTTGGATGAATCTTGACACACAGATAGTTTATTACTAGAATATATAGGATACTTTTAATCCTGAAAAATTATTAGGTTTCCAGGGGATCGTCTAAAAATATAAAAAAAATTGGCGCCGTCGTCGTTGTCACATCGATAAATTATATGTCAGGCGTTATAAAATTTAAATAACGCAACGAAGCTTGGCCGAGTTCAGCTAGTTTAAGCATAATAGGGGATCGGACAGTAATCAGATTAAAATCTAAAATGTACTTAGAAAGAAAATATATATTTTTTTACGATTATTTATCGAATAATAATTTAATATAATTCATTTAAATATTTTTAAATGAAAAAATAAAATTTTATTATTTACAATATTTTTCTATACTGAAACACCAATCACAGTGCGTGACGTCATTTGTGGGCAATCATTGTCTGCAGTGCACGGCTATCACTTGTTACATCTGTTATTTCACTTTCTAGAATCAATACCAACGATATTTTTTTCGTTCCATAATAACAAATAAAGAATATACTCAACGAAACAAAACTTCTTGCGAACTTATGCTAATGCAGCTGTTTTGTTATGATATGACCACAAATGACGTTACGCGCTCTCAGATGAATTATCGTGGTGTTTTGGCGGCATTTTCAAACAAACAATATTAAAACATGATTTTGAGTACCTAAAAGGATATAAATAAATAAAATAGTATTTTTTATGGGAATAATTATCCATGAAGATTAATTTAAAACACTTTCTGAAAATTTGTCCGATCCCCTATTCTGTTTTGTGTTTTGGTACAAAAACTTTGAAACTATAAGATGTGGATTTCTACGAATACGAAGCATTGTTTCTTACTTGAATGTATTTCTATATATTATGTATTTTTAGGAAATACATTTCTAAAACAATACTGTCTCCTTTTTAGCGATACATAAAGATACACAAATGGCGATGCTATTGTTCAATTATCCCATTTATGTCAATTTATTGTGTAATAACTTCTGTCTGCCCTGTTTGTGTTCGCCATGGAGTACCATTTTAGCTCTGAAAAAAAAAAAAAAAAAAAAAAAACGTCTAGAAAGATTCACACGGTTAAGAATGGTAAGCGACACTACATTGCTTCTCGGGCAGACAGCGTTTTTAACTGGCTCAGTTTATTCCACTCCTGTCTCCGAGTTCAATTTTGAATAAACCTTCGTTATTTTATTTTTCTTAAAAGTTTGCATATACAGGATGCACATACATTTGTTTTTTGTGAGATGATTAATGGAATTAATCTAAAAAAATGTAATAACTTGCGTAAAAAATAATGTTTGTAATACAATCCCACAGGTGGATACCATATGTAGCTCGTAGGCTTAATAAAATAAATAGTGATACATCTATACATAGAGGCAATAAAATCGTAAACGAGCCCTGTCTGTATTTTTTCAATATTTTTTAGAATTTTTTTTCTGTTTGTGCGTTTGTGAACGCCAATTTCAAAAACGGCTCAAACGATTTGAATGCGGCTTTCACTGATGTATATTGTATCAAGCTTTAGCATTTAGTGTTTGTTTTATTCAAATCAGCATAAAAGTTACGAGCTAAACCGAATACCACGCGTACGAAATTGCGGGCTCAACTACTATAATTATATAATGATATTGACCTGTTTTTTTTTCCTTTTTCCTTTTTTTTTTTGTTCGTTTTTTTTGTTGTTTGTAATGAATAAACTAAAAAACTACTAGACCGATTTTAACATTTCTTTCACCTATTCACCAAAATTTTTTCCGACGAAGTCGCGTGCAACAGCTAGTATAAAATAGAGTCGCTGTCCCCTTCTATATTAGTTGATTCATTACAAACATACAAAAATACATACATACAAATCTTTTCTATTTATAACATTAGTAAAGATGAATAGATATTGATATCATAACTAAAAAAATCTTTAAGTTGACAAAACTTTCTTTTATAGATAAAGGACTTTTTCACAAAATAATTCGTTTTCTTTTTTTAATTATCGCTGTTAAACCGTTGTGGCGCATCTATCCGGATATACCTATGTATGTACCAGTTTTCAATACCGTGTAATATTTATACATGAACATTCGTTTAATGTTGTAAATGTAAATTACATGTACACATTTTTAAGTAGCATACTGTATATACTGAAGTCACTAAAGATTTTGTAAGCCAGGTTGCTGTCGAACTTTCGAATTATTTAAACTGTCACCAACGTCCTGTTTAACCGCCATCTGATACAGAGCCGGCAACCAATCCTCAAAATAATGGTCGCCATTACAATGCATCCGGATATAATAAAGATTGTCATTCGGTTTGTTTTACATAAAACTGTTCGGCACTGAAAAAAGGTACCTACGACATGTAACGAGAATTTTCCTTTAAATATTTTATGTACGTTTATTCAAAGCAGTAGCTGTTTGTGTAATTATACATAGTTTTAAAAATATTATCAATTTCTCAGATTTATCAACGTTAATAACTCATAGTTATTAACGCAATAAGTTCAATAACTCATAATTACTTCGTAACTTACTTTGTCGAGTCCATTAGTCGAAAGACTCAGAGATTCCCGATTCTATTCCCAGCAGAGCCGACTTTGGGAATGAATTTGTCAAATTTGACTTTTGAGTAATCTGGATGTGCAGGATTTCGCCCCCAGTTCATTGTATAGGTAGTTCATTGTATCTATAACTATAATAGCGTTTACTTCGGGGATTTTTATATTTTTATAAATATAAAAATATAAAAATCCTGCTCTGAAAAGAAATATTTTTCGCTCTGAAAAGAGAAATATTTTTTTATTACACGAAATAAATTTAACAATTTCTGTCATACAAATATTGACCTAAAATAATTATAAATCGTACCTGAAAAGAGAAACAACATTTAAGCTTTCATTTCAAAATGTTAATTACCTATTTCTAATTCTTTGTGATTATTGATTAAATGTTATCTTATTTTACGACGTCGTTTACGACTCGCTTCTAGCGTACGTTTTCAAAATTAAACTTTTGAAAACGTACGCTAAATTAATTTAAATTAAATATATTTTGCAATTAACATTTTAGTATTGTTTAGACGGCTAATCATAAACTCTGGGTAGATTTCCATTACATTATGTCTTTATAATTGCATAAAAATACTAAAACTAGACATAGACAATAAACAAAGACTTTGACTTTGTTTTTTTTTTAAACTTATTTCATGACGGCTCGAGCACAGAACACTATATACTCACAAGATCTCTACACAAAACACAACATTTTAAAAATATTTTTCTGTATTTAGCAACTGTAAAATAAAATTAGTTTTTGTGATTTAAAGTTAATAAAAAATAAGGGTTTTTTTCCGTCTTTTACTTTCTCTGTGTAACAGTTAGGCCAAAAAGTTGGCAATCCCCTTTGAAGGATGAATTACTTAAAATTCGTTAAGTTACTTTACTTTTGGATATTATCCGTTAAATATAACCAACAAGTTACTCACTGCTTAAGTAATCATTCGCTATGACTACTTTATCACTCACATTATGAATTATCACATATTTCTTAAGATTTTCTCTAGTTAACTATCTATAAGAATGGTTGTTGATGCGCTTGAAGAAACGATGCGCTTGCAGTATCTACGAATCATATAAAATCATTTAAGAGTTCTTTGTCAGACATAGGTTTCTCTAGGTTATCAGAAGTTAACCGAAAGGCTCACAGTCATTGTTGGCATCCTTAAATTTTATTTCCTACATTAAATACTACTGTTATTAGTTCAATAAAACGTACACAAAACCATGGGGCACCATAAAACGCCCACATAATTTCGAGACTATCTTTAAAATGGCGACGTCGAAGCACCCTCTGTACGCCGAGTCCTCCGCACATTTGCATACATTCCGCCGGTATGCACCGACATCTGAACATTTTTTGGTGCATTTAACCGGCCAGACAATGGACCCTGAGTGATCAAAGACCCATAAATACGGACCGTCCCCGTCGAATTTACATACAATCTGCGCGACAGTTGATCGGCAGCGGTGACTTGGATAGTCAAAATGGCGTCGCTATAAAATGTTCGCAGAGAACGTATTCCATATTCAAAAATCTCTTTCCTCTGCATTTATACAGTTCGTTACATTTATCTTCTATATATAAAAATAAATCCCTATTTCCCTTGGTCACGGCATCACGCGTGAACGGGTAGACCGATTTTAATTCGGTTTTCACTAATGGAAAGAGGGATAAACGGGGATTGTTCATATATATAAAATTGCACCACCGGCGAAGCCGGGGGCGGGTCGCCTGTACAATATAATTATATACATTTTAAAAATAATTGAGATTAGATGTTTAAAAGTTAATATTTTTATCAATAGCCAAATTATTAGTTACTTATTTGTTTGGCGGTTGAAATAACCGCCATTTCAATGAGAATTTTCTTAACGTAGGAAAGGGGAGAACGTAGGGCGCACGCGGTACTGGACACTGCTTATATATAACATTTTTTTCATTATTTTTTTTCTAAAATAAAAGTAGCCTAAGTTAGCCGTTATAACATCAGTTATCTGCTAGTGAAAGGCCCGTGAAATCGATCCAGCCGTTTCGGAAATTAACCGGAATAAACAGACAGATAGACAGACAAATTTTTTAAAAATAGTATTTTTTTTGTAATTTATTATTGTTTATTTATTTATTTGTTATAAGTACCGTATATACTTTGATATAGATTTAGTAAAAAGCAGTTATTTTTACATTACAAACAGAAGCTTCAATTTTATTTATAAGTAGGTATGGATATAATAATATTACGAACGATATATAAACATTATATTAATACTATTAGTGGGCCTGGCAAACGTTTTTTTTCTTATGTTAGGTCGGCAGAGAGGCTGACCATCCACTTGAGGGTAGGTGGCTACCGTCGCCTATTACACAAGCAACACCATAGGTGCTGTAAGTGTGCTGCCGAATACAATAGGATTAAAGAATAGAGACTAGGGGGGTTTAAGTAAATGGGGTTTGGCATCATTTGCTCACTCAACGAAACACAACAGCACACGTGTTGTTATTTCATGGTGGTCTTCTGTAAGGGGGTGGTTACTGCTGCCAGACGGGTTGGCCAAATGACTGTGAAATGCAGTGTTGCCAAACCACTACTTTTTAAATCGAGACCAGAGCCAACATTGAAAGTTAATTTTCTAAGTTGACCCTGCCGGGAATCGATCTTGGGAACACTAGAACAGAGCGTTAAGGCAAGCACCCCAACCACACTTCCAACGGACCCAGAACATAATGTTGGCTTGCCTGCGGGTTCTGTAAATGTTTTTAACACGAGGGAACCCACTGAAATACAAATAAAAATCAACAAAATCGGTCCAGCGGGTTAGGAGGATTTCAATGACACACACGAACAGAAAATTATATATATAAAAAAAGGTGACACTAAAAACCTTCTTGGGTGTTCCCATAAATATAGAAGCATTATTTGTCCATAAATTGAGATATAACCAACCCATACAATAATTCCACACCGTTAGCAAAATGTTTCAAAATGCGGCAATGGAGCAGTTAATGGCATTTTAAAAATCTGTCGGCTTTTTGTGAGTGCGCATGATACTCGAATACGCATTTTGCAACATTAATACGAATTGGGATTGAGATTATAAAAGGAATTACGCAGAAAGGAAATAAGGCGACAGACATTTTTAAACAAATTATTATCACTTGAAAAAAATCGGTATGCCAAACAACGATACAACACTAACTGTGTCTCACTGTACTGTACCTACTCTGTTCACCTTATTTAGTACGGCTTTGAACCAAACGTGTACATTTTCATCGCGAGAAAATTGTATCCTAGCAGTGATAAGCGATAGGCGACGGTAACCAATCTGACTTCTGACACGAATCCCACTTCTGACACCATGTCGCAGGCTTTGTCGAGCGGGGTGTTTGAGTAATGTAAATACACTTCCAGACTTATTGCAATTAGACTTTTATTGTTACAAATAGTTGGATACACACACGTTACGTGAGGCGGGCGAGAGGGCAGTGTTGCCATCCCTAACAACTCTTTTTGACGAACTTCACATAAAAACCTTTTGACTTAATTTTCGTAACAGCATGCTTGCTGCACAGACCAAATATAAGAATTACACACAGAATTTTGAAGTCAACATAGGGAAGCCGATAACATAGGCGATAGGCGACGGTACCCACCTACCACCAAGTGGACCGTCAGTCTTTCTGATGAAGTTCATATAAAAATCTTTCTATTAAATGCAGTTATAGAATTAATTCTCGTAACAGCAAAATTTTGCGGACAATATAGTGTAGCTGGTTTTATAAACATAATTATGTGCGTAGGTTGAAGTTTGGTGTTCCAGGCTATAACCTCCTCTTTGTGCTTAGGTTGAGGTTTTGTGTACCAAACTATAACTTTTATTGAAAATGTTGGTTTCAATGTTTACTTACATGTGAAATGTGGTTCCTACCTGCTTTTTATTTTTTGAAGATTTACATCCTTGAAGACTGGTTGCTCAACTAATAAGGCCAGGCGTAGTTCGTTTGCATTTGTGTGCGTGTAACCGTGTAGGAGTAGTTTTACTGATTTCTCTGCCGTCCACGGGGGTCTATCTTGAGTTCTCATTTTATCTGAGGCTTGCTGTTGTGTTGCGTTACCTTTAAAAAAAGCTGTAACGGTCTCCTTTGTATTGATTGAAATGTTAATAGAGGCACTTTTCAATTATGTATAGCTGTCAAAATGTATATCGTTATGTTCAGGTCGTGGGACAAGAACTGTTGGCTGCGGGACAATATCAGGCTGCCGTAACTGTGTTGGAGGCGGCGCTTAGAATTGGTTCGTGTTCATTAAAATTACGGTAAGTCGACTATGTATTACAATAATTAATAATTAGGTACATAGAAATTCAATATCGTAAGAGTTTGTTTTACGAAATGCTATGGGAATTCCTTAAGATAGAGGTGTATATCTAAAAAGTGTCTCGTGATTTCAAAATTATTTTTAACTAGCTGAGCCCGCAACTTCGTGCGAGTGATATTCGATGTAGCACATAACTTTTTTATTTGTAAACCGATTGGAATGAAACAAACACTAGATGTTACGGGGAAGCTTACTACAATACATCAGTGAAAACCGCATTTAAATCAGTCATGCCGTTTCTGAGATTAGCGTGCACAAACAGACAAAAATATTAAAAATTATTTGTTTGACCTCGGTAACATAGCCTTAGCCTAACTAAATCTTTCCTCAGTTTCAGAGTTTAGCGAGCTCAAACAAACTCTTCAGTCTTATTACATTAGACTTTAGATTATATATGTATATTATAAAATAAAATCGTATTAGTTACACCATTTATAACTTGAGAATGGCTCGACCGATTTGATTTGTTGTATTTGTCTTCGCCCCGAATAGCAGAATAACTAGGACGTCCACTGATGGACAAAGACCTCCCCCTTAATTTTCAGAAGGATCCTGGATCCACCATCGACCCGTGGCTTTTGTTGGGTCGTCTGTCCGCCTTGTGGATTGACGTCCTACGCTGCGCTTGCCAATCCGTGACATCCACTCGAGAACCTTCCGGCCCCAGCTGCCGTCGGTTCTCCGTAGCCCACTAATACTTCAACTTACTAATCCGCCGGGTTATGTTGGTAACTTTCGTTCGTCTACGGTTCTCCTAATTCCTGTTTCGATCTCGCAGTTTAATCCCGAGCGTAGCCCTCTCCATAGCTTATTGAGCTGGCAACACACATTGGAATATCTATTAAAACTTCTTTATGTAAAAAAATCGATCAGCCAAAAATAAACTCCTTTGTTACTTACATATATTTTTATTAATGGCTTGCAGTAATATAAAGGCAGCCTCTCTTGCTGAAGTAATCGCTACCAACTACTCTTTAAAATGAAAGAAAAAATCATGGGGATTTTTTTCTCTCCTCATTTGATTTACTAACGCATACTAGCCAACAGCAACATTAAATATTCAAATATTTGTGATGCATAAACATGCTGTACAGACGTTTCATCAATTCATGCAATTACCGTTTCCATGTTCGGTTAATAATGATTTTATGTCAATCAGTCTTGTATAATACGACCAGTGATTCGTAATTCTGATTGCAATAAAATTACATTTATATTTGCTAGATACCTAATTTTATAATAATGTAACCGTTTCCTCTAATTAGTTACATCAAGAGAGTCTATCAATCTATATAGGTAGATAGATATGTTCCATACATTTTACAAAATAAAATGTCTGTTTTATTCTGTCTGTTTCTCCGTTAACTTCTTCCAAACCACCCAACTTATTTTGATATGGTCTTCACTAATGAGAAGACCGATAAACATGGAAGGATTGTGAATATAATTTGCAGAAAAAATTGCATCCGTACGAAGCCGGGGGCGGGTCGCTATTAGAAAGAAAGAAAGAAAGCAAAGCTTTTATTCGCTGCAAAAGACACTGACATTAATAGAACAACAGGACAGAAATTAATAAGAAACGTGTGTGTGTCCTCGCGACAGCGAATCGGATACTGGCTCAGCATTGTGCTGAGGTGCCAGACAAACACCTACAGCGCTGATTTTCAGCCAGCACCGTATGTTGTGACTCATTGAACACCATACAAACTCACTCTATAATAATTAAACACATAGGTAAAAAAATAAAATAACAAGTTATCTATACTAATATTATAAAGCTGAAGAGTTTGTTTGTTTGTTTAAACACGCTAATCTCAGGAACTAAGCTCAGTTGAAAAATTCAATCGAATTGAAAAATTCTTTTTGTTTTGACTAGTCCATTTGTCGAGGAAGGCTATAGGCTATATAACATCACGCTACGATAAATAGTATATATAAGCGGTGTCCAGTACCGCGCGCCCCATGCGCACACCGCCGCCGTATGAGCCGCAGCGAAGCGTGGCTAAGTTCAGCTATATATAAAAATGAATCCCCATTTCCCTTGGTCATGGCATCACGCGTGAACGGGTAGACCGATTTTAATTCGGTTTTCACTAATGGAAAAAAGGGATAAACGGGGAATGTTCATATACACAAAAATTGCACCCCGGGCGAAGCCGGGGGCGGGTCGCTATTAATATATTAGGTATCTACTTAGTAGAACATTGTCAACCTTCGGTTGACTTTATAAATCAAGAACAACTTTTGTAATGAGGCGAACAAAAGAATATACATAGTTGGATTAGACAGCATTCAGTAAAATCTCTTTTATTCCCGGGCAGTAAAGTCTTCACCAAAGCGGAGACGAGCGGAGCGGAGATGTGTTCTACACGCATCTCCGCTTCGGTGGAGGCACCTTGGCGGAGTTGAGTAACAACTTAACTCCGCTTCACACATCTCCGCTTATCTCCGCTTTGGTGGAGTCGGGACCTTCATCGCCTTTTCCCCAATACCTTAAGACGAAACTCCATAACTAGTGAGTAATGCTAGTGTTGCCAATTTTGCCATACAGTGAATGAATGAACACAGCTGAAATGTCCATAAATTACAAGTCGCTAAGCGAGCTATGGAGAGGGCCGAATACCTGCTCGCTTTACCGATGACTTAAGAGAACGGTTAGCAGTGGGTGGATCCGTAGGACATAATACCGAGTGACTTAAGTAAAAATAAAATTGCATGCTTTATTCTTTTACGTAATTGTATATACTTAGCTGAGCCCGCAACTGGTATTCGCTGTAGCGCGTAACTTTTTTGTTTATAAACGGATAGGAATGAAACAAACACTAAACGTTACGGGAAACTTGCTACAATACATCACTGAAAACCGCATTCAAATCGTTTATGCCGTTTCTGAGATTAGCGTGCATTTATTATAGGAATATATGAAAACCCCAGCCTAAGCTGAATCCTACTTAATATGACTGATCATATAGATCTGAGGTCTATTTAAATTGGTAAATTCAAAATCGCCTAAACTCATTATATAAACTTTCAATCATCGTCGTTTTACAGATGATAAAGTTTCAGCCAATTCAACCGAAAAGTTATTTTATTGCATTTTGATCGAAAAAATGTTGGACGTGATTCTTTAAATTTACATAACTTCTTTGTTACAAACATTGATTCAACATTGAATAAAACAAACACCAAATGTTACGGGAAGCTTGCTATAATACATCAGAGAAAACGGCATTCAAATCGGTTAACCCGTTTCTGAGATTAGCGCGAACAAACGCACAGACAAAAATTCTAAAAACTATTTTTTTTACTTCGATATGTACATTTTTTTTTTATTTTTGAAAAAATATTTAATGTACAGACACGGCTCATTTATGGTTTTATTATATGTATAGACTAGTGGTCGTTCAATGACAGTAATTCATTCAATTCTCAAGTAGGTACTATATTAATCTCTTCTTAGTTTGACCACAGACAGAATTTGACCATAACATGCCGTAGTTACATACATAATGTTTATTTTAATTGAGTTAAATATTTAATGTATTTCTAATGCATATTATGTAAAAATATTGGCTTTTTCCAGTCCTGCTCCATATAGTATAAACTTTACGTGTACGAAATTTCACACTCCTCCGTCTCCGTAAAAGGGATCCAAAGTTTTCGCTTCACGTATATAGAATGAATCTATATCTATACATTTTATGAAATATAGCCAAAGTTATATAGCCAGGCGTGCTTCCAAACTGTACTGTACTGTACTGTACACTGTACTTACTGTACTTGTCTGACTGCAATTACGTAGGTACTTGTATTCTTAAATTTAAAGTTAACGTGTAAATGGTGTTTCAACATTAAAAGTCACTTGTAAACATTATTTGCTCTTGTCCCTAAAAATTAAACATTTGTTAATGTTTTGTTAGAGTGCTCTTAAGTGCGAAGATTTCGATAAAACGAAAGCGAACACGAAGCGAAACTTCTTAAGCACCACTCGCGCTCGTCTAAGGCTCAAATGTAATACGCTGGGAACAATTTAACACGTTTATCGCCACTCAATATTTCAAAGGCTAAATGAGAGGAAGACAAATGACCCACCTCCGCGTCCCGGGAACCTTCATTAAACCCTCTACATACCTAACATTATTATTTTTAATCACCTCCCGCACGTAACGGGTTGACAGTCGGATAATATATGTGCCTAACTTACAGTTATCTTTGGCGGAATTTCGACGTTTTGATTTATACACATTTCGACCGGGAATAAAGACGCTGCATAAATTTTATGAGAATATATGACCCGCGGTTTTAATAGGAGCGTCTCTATATGAGGCCAGTTTAAATTGCCAGCCGGCGGAGTGTATACAGCCACTCATGTCTTTTGATGAAGTTGGATCTTCATTAATAAAATTATACTCAACGAATTTACTACAAATTTTAATGTTTTTTAGGGTTCCGTACGTCCAAATAAAAAACGGAACCCTTATAGGATCACTCGCGTGTCCGTCTGTCCGACCATCCCCCCCTATCTCCGAAACTACTAAACCTAAAATTTAAAAAAATATATACAGAAATTAGTTTTCTACTTATAGATTATAGGAAAACCTATAAGAAGTCCATGATATTAAAATAACATGGTAAATCACTTAATATTGTGCGGATAGGTAACATCGTACAGAACCCTCTTCACGCAAGTTCAACTCGCACTTGTCCCGTTTTTTTTTTTCTTCATTTGGTTCGCAAAACACCACACAATCTGGCAAAAACTGAGTAACTGAGTTATTGAGTACTGGAATTGGTGCCTACCTAACCCACCCAGTTTTAATTCTAAATTATAAAGATTTATTGTAGTGGCAGGGCACACTGCGTTTCGCAGTTATTTGGGTAGTCCGACTGGCGACAGTGACCAGCCCCTTACAGAAGACCACCATGAAATAACAGCACGTGTGCTATTGTGTTTCGCGGTGAGTGAGTAAGGGATGCCAGAGTCCATTTTCCTATCACCCCCCTAATCCCTTATCCTTAATCCTACTGTAATCGGCAGCGCACTTGCAGCAGCTTTGGCGTTGCTTGTGTTATAGGCGACGGTAGACACCTACCATCAAGTGGACATAAAAAAAATCTATTGTGTTAAGTGTTATAGAATATTTTAAAATTTGAAAGCCTCAAGCTAATATAGCAAATTAGATTTATTTAACTTTTTTTAAAAAATAAAAAAATTAGCACTACTGATGGCGCCATCTATTATACTAACAATATAATTAGGTAGCTGAAGCTGCGACATCTATCGGTTTTGGGTAGAACTGCTTGGTGATGCACCTTTAATGCTCTAAATTGCAAGGCTTCGGGAAACTAAGGATAAAACCTTAACGAATTATATTCCTATAAATTTTTCAGGAATTACTCTGTTGATAGATGAAAACCGCATGAAAATTTAGTAGTTTTTGAGATTATCGCAAGCGTACATACAGAAAGACACGACGGGGGATTTTTTTTTATAATATGTATGTATCAATTATCTATACCTTAACTTTATACCCTAAAAAAACAATTTTCGGAAACATGTCTTTCTTATTTTGGAGTTGGACTTAGTTTGGAAACTTTGATTAAAAGGCCTTTCAATCCCTTCTATATATTTAGACGACATTAAACAAATGCTTACAAAAATATCGTTACTTCAACAAATACCGGGACGACGACGAAACCTACACCTCTGATGTTATCTTTGCGTTGATGGATCGAATCTGTACCGATTACAGCATTATTCTGTAACGCAATCGGACATCGTTAAAAAAGGATTGAGTATTTTAAGATATAATATATTTTCAAAAATAATCTGTTCGATATGTATGTCCGTAATGTCTTAAATGTATTTAAGACTTTATTTATTATTTTAAACGAAAAATTAAGACATTATTATTTATTTTTATTTATTTTTTTTAAACGAAAAATGATGAAAATGCGAAACGTAATTAACTTTTTTAATTAAAATGACTTAAATTCAAAATATCCTACAAGTATATAGGTTTCAATGCATATTGTCATTTCGTATTACTTAGATTTTTGAATTTCGTATTACTTAGATCTAAGCACATTGAATTCTAGAGCGCGTTGAATTCTTTTATAGGCCATCTTAACGTGTATCTGACTCATTTACAGACAATTCTCCAGCTAAACCGGTGACATTTACGAAAACAAATTTCTTGAAAGCTTTATTTTGCACCACATGTAAAGATCGGCAGCTAAGCTGACGGTTCATATTATGGAAGGTGGCTACCGTCAGGGCGCTGCCGACGGTAAAGGATAGTAGAATAAAGGATAAGGAATTAGGCGGGAATAGAGAAATCGGCTCCGATATCCCTTACTCAGTCGCTGAAAAACAACTGCAAAAGTGCTGTTATTTCACAGCACTTTTGCACACACGCAAAAGTAGTCTTCTGTTATGGGTGGTTACTATCGCCAGACGGATTGCTTATGGAGGGGGAGGGGGGACTGTGAAGCGCAGTATGCCCTGCTAAGATCTCCCTGATATAACTGATGATGACATCGTATTAAATAGATTTAAATTTTCATATTACCAATAAAAGATAATAAACAAAGGAATAAGATAAAAATTACAACAGCAAAAACTAAAATTACGATATATTCATCTAACACAGACAAACCGACGTTCATGACAGAATCGCACCATTACTGAAACTTCCTTGGTGGAGATTCACAACCTTCAACCAGTTTGCCAGCAATACTAGCAAAGTTGCGTCTTTCTTGCTTAAAAATTATCGTGTCAGAAGGGACCTCGATGTGTTTCGAATATTTCCAGAATAAACCATTAATCGCAGAGGAGATGTAAAATTCGATGTCACATTACACGATGCAAGGTGATTCATTATGGCCGGACACAAATTAAAATATTTATCTCGGATTATTTCAATCGGCTTCACGCCGAGTTTTTTTACGCACATTTAACAAAAATTTATATAATTATATTTATATTAATATAATAAGTTTGAAGAGTTATTTATCTATATAAATAAAAATGCATCTTCGAAATGTATGTACGCCCATAACTTTCGAACGGGTAGACCGATTTTAATTCGGTTTTGACTAATGGAAAGAGGGATAAACGGGGAATGTTTATGTATATAAAAATTGCACCGGGGGAGAGCTGTGTCCGCTTCTGTCTGTTTCTCCGCTAACTCACTTCTTAGCCATAGGACGGTTTTGTTGCGGTTTTCACCACCTAATTGAAAAAGCGATAACCTAGGCAAGTTTGTGTAGGTATATAATTTGCAGAAGGAAATTTCATCCTTTCGAAGCCGGGGCGAGGGAGTCACTAGTTTTAAATAATAGAATTTCCTGTTATAAAAATGTTCATAAAAATTTTGTTATACCTTTTTTTATGTTAAGGTCGGCAAACAGGCTGACGGTCCACTTGATGGTAGGTGGCTACCGTCGCCTATAACACAAGCAACGCCTAAGCTGCTGCAAGTGCGCTGCCGACTGCAGTAGCATTAAGGTAAAGGGATTAGGAGTGGATAGAGAAATGGGCTCTGGCATCCCTTACTCACTCACCGAAACACAACAGCACACGTGCTGTTATTTCACAGTGGTCTTCTGTAAGGGGGTAATACTACCACCAGACGGGCTGCCCAATTGACTGCGAAACGCAGTGTGCCCTGCCACTACTAATGGTTAATCCTATCTAATGGATTTTGTTAATGAT
This sequence comes from Bembecia ichneumoniformis, assembly GCA_910589475.2. Lineage (NCBI taxonomy): Eukaryota > Metazoa > Arthropoda > Insecta > Lepidoptera > Sesiidae > Bembecia > Bembecia ichneumoniformis. Next base: position 10,516,984 of record OU342540.1, read on the forward strand.
TGAATACTATGGAATTTCTGATAATTGTTATAATTATTTTTTTGTTCCCAGTGGATCAGTATTTAGCGCTTTATCCTCAGCCCACTGGGCTCTGAGCCAACTGGATGCAGCCATAAATTATATGCAGCAAGACTTGGCCGTAGCGAAGAGTCTCGGAGACACAGCTGGCGAGTGTCGGGCTCATGGCAATCTCGGAGCGGCTTACTTCAGTCAAGGGTCGTATAAAGACGCTTTGACTGCTCACAGGTACCAGCTGGTACTGGCTATGAAGTGCAAGGTGAGTGTTTTTTTTTTTTGTTATATAACAGTAATTACTATAATCAACGATATATGAGCTATGGATAGTTAGGTATGCTCGGGGTTACGATGCGATATCGAATCAGGAGTTACTGACATAACCTGGCGAATCAGTAAGTTAAAGTGGCAGTACGGAGAGCCAATGGCCGTTGAAGGTTCTAGAATGGAGATCATGGACCGGCAAACACAGCGCAGGACGTCAACTCATAGTCCTGATAAGGGCCGCGGGTGGACGGTGGATCCGGGCTTCTTAAGACCGGTCCTATTGCAAAATTATGTGCGCGGTCTATATCCGGTGGACTTTCTACGGCTGAGATGATGATGATGAACTACGACAATCAGATGAGATCAACATATTCTCATTTATGCTAGTTTTTGAGGGTTGCTGTCGCAGAATAAAATGAGAGAAGTAAAAGTTAATGGTTACATGGATAAGACATCTGGCATCCCTTAAGGTGCTTACAAATTTACATCTTACGTATTGTCAGCCGCTGAGCATGAGCGGGACCTTAGAGATACACGTTAGGTAGGACGCCCTTCGTAATCCCAATTATCAATCATCAATCAAGGTCAAATATTAATCAACCTGTCGTCGCTGATTCAATTTCACGGCAATAGGGACTCGCGTTATCCACTTCTAGTAACTGCGATAGACTACTATTCCTGGGGAGCATGTCGTTATGACTGTTTAACTCAATATTTCTTTACTGTGTTTACCTGCACAATATTACCACAGTCTAACCACACTTACGTCATACAGTCGGGCAACGCTCAATGTTCGAGCCTGCAAACTGAAGCGAGTTCGCCGAACGTTACTCTACGCAAGAACATTCGTTGTGTGACTGTATGACGTTAGTATGGTTAGACTGTGATATTACTCCGTACTCTGCACACACTGTATTACGAAATTTGATATTTCATATTTATTTATTTATTTATATGAGCCTTTACAAGTATTTATAGCTCTTCAAACACTATAAAATTAATTTAATCTTACACTGATTCAGATGGCTGTTTCTACTAGGAAGAGCACATCCACAATTGCTCTTTTCAAAATAATTTCTATTAGGAAAAATATTCAATAATCTTATTATAAATGCGTGTTGTTTGAGTTTGTTTATTGTTTCTTTCAACTATAACTACTCAACCGATCACCATCAAATTTTTCATACATGTTGTCAGGGATACAAAAAAAGACATAGGGACATAGGTTTCATCTATAATTTTTTTTATTTTTTTTTACGGAGCCTGGAACTACGAATAATGCTTAGACCACCTGACATTTAATGTCAGGTGGTTCAAGCAAAGCAAATTGTCTTCGATGATATTAATTTATTTTATTTCTTGCGTTAGACTATGCAAAATAATGTAGGGCTCAGTTTCTATTATTAAATTAAAGGTGATCATAATGTTGTAACCGTGTATTATATAACAAATTCTAACATTTCTAACAAATGTGTGGAAAGGAACAAGTTCATCTTTATTCCTAAACTAGCTGAGCTCACAACTTCGTACCCACGCGTGGTATTCGGAATAGCGCGTATCTTTTTTGTTTGTAAACCGATTGGAATAAACCAAACAGTTAATGTTACTGAAAGCTTGCTACAATACACCAGTGAAAACCGCATTCAAATCGGTTAATCCGTTTCCCGTTTCTGAGATTAGCGTGCACAAACGCACAGACAAGCAGTCGTAAATTCTAAAAACCATTTTTTTGACCTCGGTAACATAAGTACAACTGTACAAATATTTTTTTAATATTTAATGTACAGACACAGCTCGTTTACGATTTTATTATATGTTGTTGCCTATTTTTCCCCCACTGATGGTGGCGGGATGGTAACAAGTAAAATAATTAAAAGGAAAAAACAAAATAAAAATCTGCACTAAGGCGCATACAATTTATTAAATAGAAATAATTAGTACAGACACAAAAATAATTAAGTTATTAATACTTAAGGTAAAAACCTTATCAATTACGTCTTAGTCAAAAAAAAACATAAAATCAAATAAAAATAGCAGGGTCTTCGTGGAGACCAATCGAGATCTATTTGCCGTCGAAAAGCCCAATTTAAATTAATTAGTCTACTGAAAAGCCTATTATACCTAAACGTGGGTAAGGGGGTATCCGTCACGGGTAAATCGTAATTATGAAAGAAAAAGAAAACGTAACTTTTGGCGTGGTGGGTACCCTGCAGAAGAGACGTCCGCGCCCGACGACCACGAGAAGCACAGCCCGCAGACAGCGGCCTAGCCTCGACGTGACGAGAAGACGCGTGGAAAGGTCTCCACCACTCAGGTAGAAGGGACGCGACCGGATCGTTGGCCGGACTGACGGTCAGAAGACCTTGGACAGGTCGGCCAGCCGAGGTTCTACTGCGCAGCCCTTCGGGACCCTCGAGGTACCTCCTCGCTTGTCACGCTTCTACACCTCACACCGGACCCCAAACAAAAACCCCTGAAACACGTCGAAGACATGCCTCAGATGCTATCCTACACCGCATGTACGGCTGTCGCCGCGGTGGGGACAGGGATATACACAGTAGACGGCACCTCACTAAATTTCTACTATCTATCCGTCTACTTTTGCAAACCAAACAATTAAAAAAATTAATTACGAATAACGCCCATCAAGAGAACACGTTATCCTTTTTTAATACACTAATCAATGAACACTAATGAATTTCAGTATCAAAAATTTAACCTTTTCACACCATGCGGTGCCACGAAATAATGTAAAGAATCTAGAAAACTAAACTCGGACAACCAAAAACGACTCACCGATTTTATTTCGGGGTGTAGATTTAACAGGTATTCTCCGATGTAAATACAAACTGGAAAATTTCAGATGAAAATATAATCGAAAAAGTGACGGCCACGAGGCTTGAATGCGGTGATGGCAATCAGCAACTCCTACGTGCTCCTTCGACGGCTGCCCTCGGAAAAGAAAGCCGGGCGCCGTTCGTCGCTAACACAACGACTCTGCACCCCTCTTACCTCACCTCGTTTGCCTTTCGGGCCACGCCCTCTTGCAGATTATACTCTCACGCAAATACAATTCAATCGACAAAGCGCCTGATTGATTCAAACAGCTAAACAACGCAGAAACTATTATGGCTATATGAAATTTGTAATGTAACAGTACCCCTCCACTCCTCAGAATTTTGCTGCTCGCAGGAAAATTCGAGCTGGTCCCCAGCTATCACCAACCCGCTTGCACGAAAACCTCTGGAGACAGGACAGGCACTGCCACGACAATACTGCGACAAATCTTCAGAGAATGACTGTGCGTAATTAGACCGGAAATAAACGTACATAAACATAATTATAATAAAACATACTATAAAAGGTGCAATAAATACTAGAAAATATATTATAAACTAACGGAGGCCTGGCGTCGCAGTCTGCTGCTATCAGCGCAACATACTGGTATTCCAGAACCAACCGAATAAGACAGGATAAAGTAGGAAAGATAGAGGATAAGAATACGGAAGAGAGTTGCATCGGCTTGTTTTGACAGAGTTGCATCCGCTCTGAATGGTAGTAAGTACACATGAGTAGGCGTAAAAAAAAAAATATGCACATAAGTTGTACAAAATATGCACAAAAAAAAATGCACGAACCTACGCGCAAGGTATGCACAAAATCTGCACACAAGTAAACAAGACGCTGAACTACTCAAGTGTACTACTTGGCTTGTTGTTACGAGGTCATTACCCGCCCCGGTAAATAGGAAGAGTAGAAGGAAGAATCAGCGACGGCTTTTTTTTATACGGAGTCGTGACCCGCTCCGGGCTTAGGCTTCTTTAACGAGTTTCCCACCGCTCGTTAGGCTATTAGGATACATAAGGATAAAAATAGATATACATACTATAAGAAAGAGTTTCCGTCTAATGTCGCAAGGTCTCTCTCCTCCGACTATAAAAGGAAATTGATCTCGAACAGCTCCACCCTGCTCGAATGGACAACACTACTGAATTAATAAAAATACACTGTAGAAAAAAAAAATTATAACAACAAAAATACTCTAAACTAACAAAAGAAAATTGTCTATTTTAAATGCTGGACATGCCAGGACCCTATTACCTTTCCATCCGAAACACGCTCTAACTCATAAACTAAAGGAGAAGGCTTCCCTACCACACGACATTTTTCATATTTGGGAGCCAGTTTTGCCATAAAATGTTTACTGGCATCACTCAATGGAAACGTCTTCTTCCATACTGTATCCCCTATCTGAAATTCTACATTCCTGCGACCACGATTGTAGTATCGCTGACTCCGCTGGTGAGCTTTTGCGATAGCCTCCTTTACACTATCGAAGACAGCGCGCAAACCCCCCAACCGGGTAGCGTACTCCTCACGAGAGGCGCAAGACAAGTCCAAAGGTGTGGACGAAGAACGCTCTCTGTAAATAGATCCACAAGTGACTGGCTCTCTCCCAAAAACTAAAAAGAATGGTGTGAACTTGGTAGTCTCATTCACCACGCTGTTCATTGCAAATTGAATTCCGGGCAAGGACACATCCCAGGTACGGTGATCATTTTGCACCAAAACGGAAATGGCCGTTACTACCGTACGGTTGTAACGTTCCACTGTATTCGATTGCGGACAGTAACGGGGTGTCAAATGTATCTGCGGCACCCGGTACCGCTCCCACAATGCTTGCATCTCCCTACCTACGAATTGCGTGCCATTATCCGCGATAACGGTACGGGGAATTCCATGAATAAGGAATACACCGTCCTCTAGCTTCTGCGCGATGGACTTCGCTACGGCTCGGCGGAGTGGAAATAACAAACAGTACTTGGAAAAACAACAGACCACCGTTAACAAAAACGTGTGCCCCGCTCGCGAACGCGGCAACGGACCCACCAAATCGACACTAATCGTCTCAAAGGGACGAGAACAAACTTTGGGTTTCCCCATAAGACCAGCTGGCGGAGATTGGGTATGTTTATAGGCCCTACATACTTCGCAAGCACCTACGAACTTAATTACATCCCTATACATCCCTGGCCAAAAGTAATGTTGCGCTAAGCGCTTATAAGTTTTAAAAATACCAAAATGAGGGGACAGTAACCCACAATGACTTAATTTAATTAAATCCGACCTACGGTCAAAAGGAATCACCTCCTTCCAGTCAAATTCCTCCGAAAGATTAAATTTATTTTTTGAAAATCTTAATAATTTACCATCCTGAATCTGGTAATTTGGACACGAAGCTGGGGACTGTGTGCATCGATCCACGATCCGCGAGTACCAGGGGTCGTTGGGAACAAGGTCGATTGACGTCACTGGAACTGCTCGTGACAAGGCGTCCGGTACGACGTTGTCCTTCCCCTTCCGGTGTTCGATGACAAAATCGTAGGGCGACAGGCGACAGCCCCAACGTGCCAAACGTCCAGTGGGATTAGATAGATTGAAAAACCACTTAAGACTAGAGTGGTCGGTGATGACCTTAAAGACAGGACCACCCTCTAAATATGCTCGAAAATGCTCGACCGAAAATACAACCGCTAACGCCTCCCTTTCGGTTGCTGAGTAGTTACGCTCAGCTTTATTAAGCGACCGACTAGCGAAAGCGACTGGATGCTCTTGACCGTCCTCCCCCGTCTGCATTAACGCTCCGGCGATTCCATAACTGGAAGCGTCACAGTGAACTGCGAAGGGTTTTTTAAAGTCGGGACAAGCTAAAATAGGAGCAGACACTAACGCGGACTTTAACCTAATAAAAGCCTCCTCCGCCTCCGAATTCCAGTTAAATGGAGGGGCGTTTTTACGATTGCTCGTCAAGACATTAAGAGGAGCAGCTATAGTGCTAAAATCTTTAATAAACCTCCTATAATAAGAAGCTGTACCTAAAAACATTTTTACTTCCTTACGACTCGTAGGCACGGGAAAATTTAAAATGGCCACAACCGGGTCTGACAAGCGACGCTGTTCAGGCATCGGCCTATCAGAAGAATGAAAAGATTTTAATTCGGAAACCGCGGGAACTGTGGGAAAGCTTTTAAATAAAGTTACATTTTTAAAAATTTTAGGAGCCAAGTTAAAAGTTTTCCAAAAGTCTACCCCTAAAATCAATGGAGTGGAAACTTTAGGAATTATAAAAAAATTAATTACGCGAGTTACGCCGTCCAAAGTGACTGGCAACGTCAAATAACCCTCTACTTCTACAAGCGAGTCGTTGGCGGTGGAGACGTGCGTAAACTCCTTACTAAAATGACGCTTGACACCTAAGTTCAAAAAATAGTCCGCCGTAGCAGAACCCAATATAGACACGACCGAACCCGAATCTAATAACCCATACAAAGACCTACCAAAAATATTTACATTTAAAAATGGACGTTCATCCCCTAAGTGGGTCTGACGAATCGAAGCTATTTTACAAAAAGTTAAAAAAGAATGAAGCTGCTTTAAATGTAACTGCCACTCATCAGAATTAAAGTTGGGGTGTGGCTTTAATTCTACACCTCGATTCGCGCTTACAAGTTTTTTGATGCGGTTTGTGCCGATGAATTAGGGCGACAGGCAGGACAATGCTTGTATGTGACCCCCTGATGACCGCACGAAAAACAAACCACCTGCTTCGACCCACAAGACGCCAATGTGTGTCCAGAAACTCGACAGCGAACGCAGAAGGAAGAGCTTCCGGGTTTAGCATGATGTACTGCCTCAACTCGATGATGGTGCTTCCCCCTGAACGCTAGCTCCGGAACAAGAGTAGTCGGACCCACTCGTGGTGGCTCCTTGTAAGACGACGCGCGCGAATGACTATATTCTAACACCTTGCATTTTGACTTTAATTCCTTAATGGACGAAACTTCATCTAAGGCTAAACTAGTTAAAAACTTGGGACAAAGATTATACCTAATTATTCGTAATTTTTCTCCTTCCGAAAGAGACACTGACAACCGTTCAAAATAATTTAACATTACTGCAATAAACGCAGAACACGACTCTCCGGGACCCTGTGTCCTACTTCGAATCTCATTCATTAACCTATCATCATAATCAGGCGGGGAAAATTCTTCTATCAATTGCCGTCTGAGATCGCCCCAGTCCGACAATGAAGACTTCACACTACGGTGCCACGTTAAAGCGTGATCGGTAAATAACTCCGCAGCGGAACGAAACAAAGTGCCCTCCGAAATATTCCTCGACTGGCAGAGTTCGTCAAGACGCAAAAGGAAAGAACGAACACAACCGGACCCGTCAAATTGTATATTCAGCTTCTGAACGCCCCTATCATTATTAATCAGCTCCTCACTCCTATGGGAATGTGTGGACGCCCTCGCAGAACCTAAGTCCACGACTGGAAGTGGCTCCTCACTCACTCCTTCGTTTGTTTCTTCGAACGACTTTTTAAAGGAAAAGAACCGCTTATCAATTTTACTAAGGTACACGTTCAGATTCTCCTGTAATGTCGAAATCCGGTCGCCATCATCCAATCTCACACGTCCTAAACGATGGTGCAAATGATGAGCTACGGCTTTAGCCCTTCCGAAAATTTTAAAAGGCGGGGAACCGCTCAACATAGACGACAACTCTTTTAATTTGCCCTCTATTACTGCTAACTCCTCCGTAGGATCAAAAGATGTCTCTAAAATATAATCGGCTGGCACCGCACGAGCTAACTCCCTAATCTGCACTCGAAGACCTTCTACCGTACTCGCGGGCTCCGCGTCCCTAATAGATACTTCGTACACCAATTCATCCTTCCTCAATAAATTATAAGCTATCGGACGTTCCATTCCGCCGTTAAAAAAAAAATTCTCAAAATATAAAAATAAAAAAAGAAAACGGTTTACCGGAATGAGCGATACCGATAAAAAAATTAAATTGAGAAAAAAAAATATGATTTTTCTTTAAAAAGATAAATCTATATTTAATAAAAAAAACTATAAAAAGTTAAGTAAAATAAGAGGAAGAACAAATATAATGAAACCCGGGCGCAAGCGCGAGTGATAAAAGTTAAGTTCGTTCCGGAAAGAGAAGAGAAAAAAAAAATGACTAAGTTAAAAAAATTACTAGGGCTAGTTACGGATTCGAAAGACTGATGTAAATAAAAAATAAATTACTAAGTTTCCGACGGCTGTAGTCCCGATTGATCCCCGAGAAAAAAAACTAAGTTTCAAAGTACAAAGTTATAGTAAAAAAAAATTACTTATTTAAAAGTTATACAACTATAAAAAGAAATTATTTACCTAAAAGAAAATTATACACAAAAAATCACAGTTATTTATACTTAAAAGAAAACACGTTAAAAGTTTATTATTATGTTACACACAAAAAAGTTGATAATAAACTAACACCTTAAAAATAAACATTACTAAACATTGTAAAAAAAACAAAGAAAAAAAACGAATACCCCTCTATGTGAAATAAAAAATCTATTAAATTTTGTTACGAATAAAAAATTTACCAATAGGTTGTAGGTAGTTATGTAATTTTGATAAGAAATATCTTATCAGTAAAAAAATTCAAAACAAACTTAATGAAACCTTCTTTTGTTCCTGGTCAATGTGCACGAATTAAAAAAAATGATACGGTATAACGCCTTAAAAAAAAATGTACTTAATGAATTACAAAAAAGAAAAAAAATGAAATTAAAAAGGGTAAAAACTTTTAAAAAAAACTATGTTCCTTAAAAAAACAACAGTAAAAAAAAACGATATTAAAAATTATATAAAAAAAATTGTCTTTTAAGGAACCCAAATATTTAAAGAGAAAAAAAAATGAAATAAAAAAAAGGAACCACCCGAAAAATTGGGGAAGGGGGAAGGGTGGTATAAGGATAAGGAAGGATATAAGGATAAAGGATGGGATGGGAATAGGAAAAGGACCCTGGAACGTAAATCCACCGAGACGGTATAAGACCCGACCGAAACGGCTTCCCGGAATTACGTGTGGCGCTTGCACCAGGACGAAAGTGTGGGAGCACTTCCTACCACTGCCTAACTAGACCAGAAACAAAAGGGCATCGGCTTTTCGAGGGCGAAAACGCACACACAAAAAGAAAAAATTAAAAATTAAAAAAAATAAAAGAAAGAGGGGTAGAAAATAAAAATTAAAAAAAATGCTTTTCCGAAGCTAGGGCTTAGATCTCGATTGTTATCCAAGCGAAAGACTGGATAATTCCCCACGAAACCTGTCACTGTTCGGGCGCCGATTGTTGCCTATTTTTCCCCCACTGATGGTGGCGGGATGGTAACAAGTAAAATAATTAAAAGGAAAAAACAAAATAAAAATCTGCACTAAGGCGCATACAATTTATTAAATAGAAATAATTAGTACAGACACAAAAATAATTAAGTTATTAATACTTAAGGTAAAAACCTTATCAATTACGTCTTAGTCAAAAAAAAACATAAAATCAAATAAAAATAGCAGGGTCTTCGTGGAGACCAATCGAGATCTATTTGCCGTCGAAAAGCCCAATTTAAATTAATTAGTCTACTGAAAAGCCTATTATACCTAAACGTGGGTAAGGGGGTATCCGTCACGGGTAAATCGTAATTATGAAAGAAAAAGAAAACGTAACTTTTGGCGTGGTGGGTACCCTGCAGAAGAGACGTCCGCGCCCGACGACCACGAGAAGCACAGCCCGCAGACAGCGGCCTAGCCTCGACGTGACGAGAAGACGCGTGGAAAGGTCTCCACCACTCAGGTAGAAGGGACGCGACCGGATCGTTGGCCGGACTGACGGTCAGAAGACCTTGGACAGGTCGGCCAGCCGAGGTTCTACTGCGCAGCCCTTCGGGACCCTCGAGGTACCTCCTCGCTTGTCACGCTTCTACACCTCACACCGGACCCCAAACAAAAACCCCTGAAACACGTCGAAGACATGCCTCAGATGCTATCCTACACCGCATGTACGGCTGTCGCCGCGGTGGGGACAGGGATATACACAGTAGACGGCACCTCACTAAATTTCTACTATCTATCCGTCTACTTTTGCAAACCAAACAATTAAAAAAATTAATTACGAATAACGCCCATCAAGAGAACACGTTATCCTTTTTTAATACACTAATCAATGAACACTAATGAATTTCAGTATCAAAAATTTAACCTTTTCACACCATGCGGTGCCACGAAATAATGTAAAGAATCTAGAAAACTAAACTCGGACAACCAAAAACGACTCACCGATTTTATTTCGGGGTGTAGATTTAACAGGTATTCTCCGATGTAAATACAAACTGGAAAATTTCAGATGAAAATATAATCGAAAAAGTGACGGCCACGAGGCTTGAATGCGGTGATGGCAATCAGCAACTCCTACGTGCTCCTTCGACGGCTGCCCTCGGAAAAGAAAGCCGGGCGCCGTTCGTCGCTAACACAACGACTCTGCACCCCTCTTACCTCACCTCGTTTGCCTTTCGGGCCACGCCCTCTTGCAGATTATACTCTCACGCAAATACAATTCAATCGACAAAGCGCCTGATTGATTCAAACAGCTAAACAACGCAGAAACTATTATGGCTATATGAAATTTGTAATGTAACAATGTATAGATTATGGAAGTGACTATTACTCTTTTTGTACTCATTATGAAGATAGAAGAAATCTTGTTTTCAAAGTTCAGGGTCTGAAAAGTCAGTGAAGGACACTTTACCACTTCGATATTTTTTTAAAAAAAATCACGACCTATTATGCAATGAGTGTATTAGTGTTGCAACATCCTGAATACATAGCCACATTGAATTAGCTTATCTTCATTAAAATTAAAGCAAAAAATAAAATAAAGCAGGTTTAATATTTTTACTGAAAAATGCTATTAACATCAGGATAGTTCTGCAAAATGTTGTTCAGTCGGTAGAAAACAGTCCTTAGTACAATCCTAATTTCTTAGGTCTACATGTCAATCGGCGGAGAGGTAACGGGAAGAGGATCCCCTCTCCCAGCCGATCCGCCGGAGAAGGCTCGGGCGCATGCGGCTGGCCTATATCCGCCACCTTCCCCCATGACCAGGACGGTAGTCTAAGGGGAGACTACCGCCCGTTGTGAGGTCCCCGAGATGGCCGGCGTACCTCCGCTTTTAGGTACGCCGAGGTTCCGACAGGGAGCGTAGTCCTCCCCGCGCTGAACAGCCGTGGCGGGTCGCCGAAGGTGTGCAACAACGTTCCTGCGACCCCGCCCATCTACGGTCGCGCTAGAAAGTAGTTGGGTTTTAGCCAGTAGGAGTCCGGCATAACCCACAACGTCCCCTTTCGCTGCTGGGTATCCATGAAAAAAAAGGTCTACATGTCAATAAGGATAAATTCACCCTCACTTGTACGTTAAGCACATGTTGAATGTTAATTTTTATTGACTGCGTATACCCGGTTCACATAAAATGTCAAATGTATCGATTTTCTCTTACGATATCAACACGATTACATCAAATGCCACGTCCCCTACCACAATCACCTCAACTCACTTTTTCTTAGAAATATGTCTTAGTAGAAGACACAATACTGTTACTTGTGTATTGTAGCGAGCCCGTTGGATGAGTGGTGCTTCCCTTAACGCTCTGTTCTAGGGTTCCCGGGTTCGATTCCCGGCTGGGTCAACTTTGAAAAATGAACTTTTCAAATTTCTCTCTGGTCTGGATCTGGAAAGTAGTGGCAGTGCACACTGCGTTTCGCAGTCACTTTGGGCAGCCTGTCTGACGGCAGTAACCGCCCCCTTACAGAAGACCACCGTGAAATAACAGCACGTGTGCTGTTGTGTTTCGGTGAGTGAGTAAGGGATGCCAGAGCCCATTTCCCTATCCCCTCCTAATCCCTTATCCTTAATCCTACTGTAGTCGGCAGCGCACTTGTAGCAGCTTTGGCGTTGCTTGTGTTATGGGACCGTCAACCTGTCTGCCGATCTTAACATTAAAAAAAACTCCATTTCAAATAGTAAAGAGGTGGTAACAACCCACTTACAGAAGATTACAAAGGTACAACAGCATATGCTTTAAAAGTGCTTATAAGTAAAGAATTTCAGAATCTATTACCTTTTTTCCTCGTCTTATCGGTACTGGTGTCCTTATCGATGACACATAGCACACGCTGTTATTTTAAGGTGATCTTTTGTAAGGGATGGTTCACTTCCAGACAGGCTGTCTAGATTATGACTGTTGAACGCATTGATGTCCCTGGTACTAATAAAATATGTGTATTTTTAATATCTTTCTTTTCATAACTATTGAATTTGTTGAGATCTTGATTTGTTAAAAAACTATACTATTGTAATAAAGCTGAAGTGATTTTTTGTTTGTTTGTTCGTTTGTTCATTTGTTTTGTTGAACGCGTTGAACTCTGAAACTAACGTCGGATTTAAAAAAGTATTTTTGACTTTTATAGCCCAGTCCTTGAGGAAGATTATAGGTTATTTATCATCAAGCTGGGGTCTTTAAAAGCAAAAAGAAAAAAGTTAGAAAGAACGCAAAGCGAAAACCAAGTAATGGCTCGTGCCAGGATTGAGATTCGATGTCGAACGAGATACGAGCATTCCCTATAAGAGCGAAAACTTGTTTTTATCAATTTAAATTAAACTGGGAGTGAAACTGTGGGACACAGCTAATACATAATAAAATTTCTCAAAGAAATATGAACAGTCGAACAAATGGTAGTGGCAGAAATCACTTTCGCGTAACTGTACGATTGCGTGCGCGACGTTAAATTCTCGAACCGGTACCTGTATTATACTCTTTAAAACCGTTCAAATAGTAAAGTCCTCATCTTATTGATCTCTTTGATAATCGCCGCCCCGCACACGTAGCAATGATGGTAATTGTAAATGGTAATTAGCAGTAAATTGTCCGACATACTACGAGAACTTGCTTATTGAAATAAGTTCTATACACTCTTCTCAAATAGTCTGGCGATTTTTGTATCTGAAAGTCGTCCGATTTGTTGATTAATGTTAGCATACCTCATCGTAGTTTGCCAGCGCACTTACTCGTATAAGATATCGAGACGTCTTGCAAGGGCTAGAACTAAATGGCACATTAAATCGATGCAGAGATGTCTGCCGGCCGAACGAATTTAAATTCATTATCGTCTATCTATATCAACGTACTATATCTAAATTCAACTATAGCAAATTATTTTTAAGTCAATCTAGGGAATAATGGGGAAAAGACAAAATACGGAATAATTATTGATTTAATTATCAAATTAAGCTTTAACAATGAAACATATGTTCATACAAAATAAATAAAGCACGATTAAAACGATAACAATCTGAACTATAATAGGATAATAATAGAAATAAAAAAAAATAACTAAGGGCTATAATACGCAAAGGGCATACAGCGCTCTGCGAGTCCAGTATAATAACGCTTTCAGGATGCTGTTGGGGCTACGACGTTTCTCAAGTGCGTCCAGTATGTTCGCAGAGGCGGGGGTAGATGGTTTCCATGCCATCATAAGGAAGCGTTGCGCCTCATTGTTGAATCGTGTACGAACCAGCACCAACAGCATCCTGATTACTTTGTCCAACAGATGGGACTCACCTCTGTTGAGTCACTGGCTCTGCACACACGCGAGTGTGTCAAATGTTAAATAACATATTGTTTTGTAGGTACTAACATATACCTAGTATAAATAAGGCTGTACCATACTAATGCTCAAATATGGAACTCTGGTTCGACAAATGAATAAAGTATTATTATAATAGAAAAAAATAATAATAGCAGATTCTCGTAAAGAAGTAATTTAATTTGTTAAATATGAATGCCACGCCTAAAGAGCAGGTCAGACTTATTCAAGCTGGGGCGAGGACTAAGGGCTGCATGCCGATACTTCATACGGATTGACTTTTATCACTTTTAAACTTATTTTTTAAGTGTTTTATTATTTTGTAATTGAATATTTGAAACCAAAGTGATCAATAGTTTATAGTTTTTTTTTATAAACAACTGAAACAGGCTTTTACTGTCAAGTCTGTATTATTTTTCTTTATCTAACTGAGCAATTTGTCGATCCACAATTGTCGAGCACGCAAAACTTGTGCTTCCGATCATCTACCCCACGTATATGTACTAGCAACCAACCCCGCACAGATCCAAATTTTTTTTACACTTTATCTCGTTTATTATTCTTTCCATTAGTGCCGTATTATATAAAAATCTGATTTAGTAGTTTAGGGGAAGTTAGCGGAAAAACAGAAGCGGATAGACTTTATTTTATTACTAGGCGTGCCCACAACTTCGTGCGCGTGATATTCGGAATAGCGCGCACCTTTTTGTTTGTAAACCGATTGGAATGAAACAAACACTAAATTTTACGGGAAGCTTGCTACAATCGGTGAAAACATCGATGAAAACGGCATTCAAATCGATTAAGCCGTTCCTGAGATTAGCGTGCACAAACGCACAGACAGACACAACAATTCTAAAAACTTTTTTTTGACCTCGGAAAAAAAAACACGGATGTAATTTTTTAGCAATAAATATTTCCATCAGCAAAATATCTATTTGGTCAGCAATTTTTTTGGCTGACCTGGTAGATACTTTCACTGGTCGAAATTAGACCGAAAAAACTTGGAAAAACAATTTCTTTCAATTATTTTGTAACACTAAAATTCGTCAATAGCTAGGGAAAAAACGAAAAGATTTTAACAAAGATAGGAGAAAATGTACTGAAATATTTTCCCTTTACCTATTTATATAAGTAATAGATGTATGGAAGAATGCGGTAATTTGTATTGTAAGGACGCTACAAAGACTACAAGATAAGAAAACTTAACAAACGACTTTCTCATTCGCGAATCGTTTGCAATAAAAGATTAAAATGCATTTAAACGTTTTACAATAAACACACAAAGAACATGTGGCTCCAAACACAATAGGTACTTTTGCTTCAACCCTATCCATGACAGGACTTTGCAAGATTCATAGTTGGAATACGTATGAAAGGGGACTTCGACTCGATGTGTAAATCATAGTTATCGCGTATCACGTTATACATATTTAATTAGCTAGATCGTTGTAGGTTTTATGATTTCAATGCATAATGATGGGAAAAGTGCATTTTAATATTTCATCGATATCGATGTTTAGACTAAGGCTTAACTCAGACGGACGTTAGGTGAGCGACTTTTGGGCGACAAAATTGACGAAAAAGTTTAATGTTAACAGGCAATCATAATAGATTCAAATATATTCAGAGGCGCCTCGTCATCGTCAATTTACGCGACAGGTAAAATTCTGTGGGCTTTTTGCCGCTGCAACTCGCTTCAAGCCTCTCCCACGAGACGTCGGGCAAGGCGACAGCTCAGTACCTACCTATCCCTGCCCACTACATTTGCGTCCCTCACACCTTTCGTTATGTTTAGAAAATCGTTATTTGAAACGACAACGAGTCGTTATAGCGAGTAGCAATAGCCGTTACACGCGCCTTTCAGTTGGCTGTATGTTAGCCGAAAAGTCGCTAACTTGTAGTCCGTCTGAGTTAAGTGTAAGATCTATGTTACTAAATTCAATAGTCAATTAAAAATAATTCAATAAATCAGTTAAAAATAAATGTTTTGTAGTGATAGGGCACACTGCGTTTCGCAGTCATTTGGGCAGTCCGCCTGGCGGCAGTAACCACCACCTTACAGAATACCACCATGAAATAACAGCATATACATGCTGTTGTGTTTCAGTGAGTGAGTGAGGGATGCCAGAGACCATTTCCTTATCCCCTCCTAATCCCTTATCCAATCCTGCTGTAGTCGGCAGCGCACTTGCAGCAGTTGTGGCGTTGCTTGTGTTATAGGCGACGGTAGCCACCTATCATCAAGAAAATACAATAACTAAATAAATAATTCAAGATTGCAACTTTTCTCATTTCAAAAATTTTTCGATTAAATATTAGGACTGATTGTTGTTTTTATTGAAGCAGTAAAAAAATACAAAAAAATCCCTTTCCCCAAAACTTACCTTTGTTAAGTTTCATATCAAAATGCACAGTAAATCGATAATATTAATTAACATCCCTATTCCATTTCGAGACAAAGGGCCCCAGTCTATTGTCGGAAATATTTTTTTATCCCTAACTTCCTTCGTATAAGCGGCGTATTCAGTGCGGACTTTATTGTTTTATTGTTTATGTCTCGCATGTTCATAAAATAAAGAACGAAGCATATTCTGAATTCAAATGCAATGACGCGTGATGATATTGTTTATGATATCCCAAAAGGAGAGCGTGTCGTCTGAGGCGCTTTTACTTTGTACCTAGTGTTGTTCAGTTTGGCGTATTTAGAGACTTTGTTTATAATTATTCAAATACTACTTGCATTCGAATAATTATGATAACAATACTGAATAAAATGTGACTATCATGTGATTGCTCAATATGCGTCTAATTAAAAAAGGCTTAAATATTTATTTTATCAAAATTTTTGCTTTAGAATTATTTCTATTTAAATATTTTTTTTTAAATTATTTCTTTTTCGTTAAGAAAATAATTATTAAAAAATGCAAAAAATTGTGGGAAATTCAAAATACCTACTTGAAACGGTCAGTTCGAATGTGACGTCAAAGTCTATGAAATGTCAACAAGCGTGTAGATGTTTGTGATTTTAAACATTTGATTGTTATTGTAGAGTGTGACGTCACGACAAGCGCGCCAAAAGGGCGGGTGTTTAAAGTGTCCCTAGCTTTTAGTTAATTTAAACATTTTTTTTTTGTTAATAAATTTCTGTTTTTTTTTTTACGCTGAATATTTTTTTACGGTTATATAACGATATAACCTATGTATGAAAATATTAAAAAATAATGTGCATATTCCCTATTATTCATAGTCGATACAAATAAATTTCTATGGAAATAGTCAATGCGCAATTATTTGTTAAAGTATAATTGAAATTAAAGTGATATTACTGTTAAGATTTCGAATGAAACAATTTTTTTTTTTCTTAGTTCAATGCGACTTTTAATATTACAAGTCTGTTTTGTCTATAATCCATACTTACGTAGTATAAATTAAAGTCGCTACTTGTGTCTGCCTGTATGTCCGCTGACTCCTAAATCACGCAATGGATTTTGATCCGGTTTTCACTAATGGAAATAGCGTTAAACGAGGAAGGTTTTTCCACTCGCGCGAAGCCGGGAGCGGGTCGCTAGTATTATTATAAAGAGGGAGAGAGAGGGCTGATTTTGTATGGTTGTTTATATGTAGGAGATAATCTCCGGAACCGCTGAACCTATTTAATTATTTTTCTAGTTTTCTCCTTTAGAATCGATTTTTATATAAGGCCGCCGGGATGGAAATTTTATGAAGAGTACTAAACTTAATACAAGCGTTAACTAAAAACGGGACAAGTGCGAGCTGAACTCGCGTGAAGTGTTCCGTACGTGTTGCATAGCCGCCTTATGGTGGCATAATAATATGCAATCGGCAAAGTAAGAAGGGAAAAATAAATAAAAATGGGCGCTAGCTAATTACCTAATAAATAAAATGCGGTAAATAAGCAATTTGAAACTATATATATTAACATAAAAAAAAATTAAATTAAATCAGGGAGTGAGTTCTATAATTGCCTTGTGCGTGAAATTAAATTTGTATATACACAACCCTCATTTGAAATCACAATTTTCACTTTATAAATCTAATGTAAGTAACTTAACTGAAACGGGAAAATTTGGACAAGCTCGGCAATAAAGTTAAAATCCTCTGGACTGGCTCGGCTTGTCTTCATCCGGTGTCGTAGGAAAAATCCAATCTTAAAAAAAAAAAAAAAACTTGGTGGCGTCTACGTCTCCCAGAAATATCAGCTGCAAGCCGAGGTTCGAATAATGCATTCGAATAAATGCAAGCGAGTTACGGAGAATACTTATTACTCCTGAACTTGTTATTCCCGGACTTGATCCCTGACAATGATTTAGAAATATCTGAGCACATATTCATATGGAATGATGTGCCTGACCAGTGGGAAACTAAAAATCAATATACAATATACATATCAATATACAATATACACCGTTATTAATTTAGTCAATAATTGGTCAGGCAAAAACAAGAACAAATAATGTAAGAAAATAAGTAATTGTAAAGATATAACGAACTCAATTTAAATTCATGAATTTTACAATAATTTAAAAAATAACTTAATCAATTTAATTTAATTTTCCACCTTCCCCCCAAAAATGACCTCCCATATACAGATTTCATCTATTCACGTCACACCTTTGCGTTTGGGTCACAGAAATTGATATGTGTACCAAATTTCAAATTAATTGGTCTAGTAGATTTCGAGATAATTGACTGTGAGCGACGGACAGACGAACACACGCGTGATCCTGTAAGGGTTCCGTTTTTTTATTCGGACGTACGGAACCATAAAAAGTGTTATGTTCTTCTAAGCGTTCGTTGCTTCACCTAATATAATAGATGGCGTCATCAATAGTGTTAGGTATATTTTTGGAGTTCACCAAGCAGTTACCGAATGATGTCGCCTCTTCAACTAATTCTATTGTATAATAAATGGCGCATTTATTTACCCTCTTATCCTATTGCATAGAGATCTCTAGCGCAAGAGGTTCAGTTCTTTTTCTTTAGAGTTTCAGAACGCTAATACGTTCATGTAAGTAGCTTCATTCGACAGATTCTTGTCTTGTTTGTTTACAAAAGCCGTGACCGTTTCTTAATGTTTTAAGAAGGAAGGAACTTGCTTAGTGTTTTCACGTAAAATATTAACATTCAAATAAAAGTGTGTATCTCTTTCATAAATAATTTTAGGTACGCTTTAATCCGATTAAAACTAAATTCCCAGACGAATACCGACGAATAAATGTCTCTTGTGAATTTATCGTATTGCATTGCGAACATTGGCCGAACTGCCTATAAAAATTTATTGGCGATTTGCTTTTAAAAGAGTAAGTAGTTTTATTGAAAACGGCGATCAAGACGTAACCATATTGACACGAGCTATAAAGGAATGATATAAACTCCTTCATGATACACATGCATTATGTTATTGCTGAGAACAGATTCTGTTAAGAGGATATTCGTAGTACCTAGTGGGTTTATTCTGCTTAGGGCCTCTTTCACAACTTATAAGTTAAGTGTCAAGTAGGCCAACCGCCAGTTAAAGTCATCTGTAATTTAGTTACGAATTTTACCATCTTCGAATAGCATTACTCAATGGATAAATTAGCCCGTAACTTACTTGCCACTCCTTCTGTCAAGTAGCGTCTTTAATTGACGAGTAATATAACCTAAAACTCTATCGCAGTTGCCATTTATGCAATATCAAAAATTGTTTCGACAATTCGAGTAGAGATGCACTGCATAAATGGCAGATATCGACTTTATTTCTTAATACTTATATTTTCGAAAATAATTTCGACAATAATTTCGAAACAAATAATTTCGAAACTTCTTAGGTATACAATTTTTTTCTGCAAATTATGTACACAAATCTGCCTTGTTAATAGCATTTTCCTTTAGTGAAAACCGTATCAAAATACGTTTGTGGTTTCAAGAAGTTAGCGGAGAAACAGACAGATGCGGACAGCAACTTCTGTATAATATTAATATCTATGTGCATAAATTTATTATTGTTATACATTTTTTTGCGAACATACGACCATCTTTTTTGGACTGTTGCTTTTTCTACTAAGTCCTGGTTTATAATTATAAGCGTAATTCAAAAGTTTCTGAGTCACTAAATATACATATAATATTGAAAAATATCTAATCTTGGTTTCAGGATACACAGGCGGCAGCAGCGGCGCTTACGTCTCTTGGCCACGTGTACACCGCAATAGGAGACTATCCAAACGCGCTGGCTAGTCACAAACAATGCGTCCAACTAGTCAAACAAATGGGAGATCGGCTTCAGGAAGCCCGGGAGATAGGAAACGTGGGTGCAGTCTATCTAGCTATGGGGGAATTTGACTCGGCTGTCGATTGTCATACACAACACTTGAGGCTTGCTAGAAGACTTGGCGACCAGGTCCGTATTACAAAACAGTCATTGGTATCAGAACCAGTTGTTACTGGTTATCATTCAGTAAGTAGTGGCAGAATACGTTGCGCTGGCAGGAGTAACAACTCCCTCACAGAACGAGCTCGTTGGATGAGTGGTTAGGGTGCTTGCCTTAAGGCTCTGTTCTAGGGTTCCCGGGTTCGATTCCCGGCAGGGTCAACTTTGAAAATGAACTTTCTGTGTTCTGGATCTAGAAAGTAGTGGCAGGGCATATTACGTTTCACAGTCATTTGGGCAGCCCGTCTGGCGGCAGTAACCACCCCCTTACAGAAGACCACCGTGAAATAACAGCACGTGTGCTGTTGTGTTTCGGTGAGTGAGTCAGGAATGCCAGAGCAAATTTCCCTATCCCCTACTAATCCCTTATCCTTAATCCTATTGTAGTCGGCAGCGCATTTGCAGCAGTTTTGGCATTGTTTGTGTTATAGACGACAGCCACCTACCATCAAGTGAACCGTCAGCCTGTCTGCCGATCTTAACATAAAAAAAGAAGGCTACCGTGAAATGTGTGCTGTTGTGTTTCGTTGAGTGAGTAAGGGATGCCAGAGCCCCTTGCCCTATTATTTCTTTATTTCTTAATCCCTTATCACTTATCACACTTGCAGCACCTGTGGCATTGCTTGTGTTATAGGCGACGGTAGCCACCTACTATCAATTGGATCGTGGGCTTGTCGGTCGACCTTAACATAAAAAACATATTTAAGCCATATTTAAGCCATATAAGATTTTAGAACTAATTTGAAATGTAAACATCAAAACATCGTGCTATATTTGAAGTTTTTTCAGGTCGAGGAAGCCCGGGCCTACTCAAACCTTGGCTCTTCTTATCATTATAGACGAAACTTCTCTCAAGCTATAGCTTACCACGAGAATGTTTTGAGAATAGCTCAGAGTCTAGGCGATAGAGCTATTGAAGCTAGAGCTTATGCAGGATTAGGACACGCCGCTAGGTATGAAGTCTAGATTTACTAGTTTATAAAAGAAAATTATGTTAACTACACTAACAATTTTGTGTAAATTTCAGATGTGCTGGTGATTACACTCAAGCAAAGAAATGGCATGAAAGGCAATTGGATGTCGCTTTAGCAGCTAGGGATAAGGTGATTAATAAAAACATACATTTCACAATAAACGAGTACCTAGTTCGAATTTTGGGTAGGGCGTGTGTGTTGTGCTGGCATTTTCGCAGTTTTGGGCGAGAGAGGGCAGCAATTGTTCGCTTGTCGCCGTCCATTGCGGACGCGACCCCGCTCGCTTCGCTTATAAACAATAATTTACTTAAAATGCTTTATGAACGCACTATAATTTTAAATGAAGTGTTTTCATTGTGGACAATAATTTGTGTTGGTGACTGGCGCCGAGCTGAATTTGCTCATCTGGAGGACACCTGGACCTGGCTGCATCCATCAAGCAGGTACTGTTACTCGATCGCTCTTAATTCTGTGTGAAGCGTCAGCCAATGCCACAGGATACCCATAAAACCGCTCCCGCACACGCATTACAATGGTGATTATTTACCGCCGTCCCAAGAATCAAATCAGATTTTTCCTTTCTATAAAAAAAAAAAATGCTTCGTCGAGGTGACTAAGCGAAGTTATGCCAAAATACGTAATTATTGTTTTATATTTTAAAAAATCGACTGTTTCAGATTGGGGAAGGCCGAGCTTGTTCTAATTTGGGCATAGTTTACCAATTGTTAGGTGAACATGATGCTGCATTGAAGTTGCACCAAGCTCATTTGTCTATTGCTAGACAACTACAAGTAAGAACTTTTAAGTAATTAAGTTATATATCATAATTAACATTTATCATAACTTTATGTCAAAACTAATTGTGCTCACAGTTTTACGCGCCGTTTACTTCAAAAGAAATCGGTTTCACTTCTCACCGGTATTTTTTTTTTCTTTTTGCTCTACTTCTAAAGGTCGTACTGTGATAGCTCATAACCTCTCTCATAAAAGGTTCTTGTCAGTAATGCTCGATTATCGTCGGGCGACCGCCTTCTGCCTCTAACTCATTGCGACGCACCTCATCGCCTGCACAATATTACTTCATTTTCGTTTAGCATTCTTTCTGACCCTCTTTTCCTGTTCTTCTAAGGGTCATGTCGTGATGACATACAGCTATATGCTTCCTCAAAAATTAGGCTATAAAATGCAAGAAGAGTTTTTTTTTAAATTAGACATGTTCAAGAGATTATTAGTACATTCCAACAAAAAAAAAAACATTTTTCAGTTTTATTGTGCTAGTATAAAAATCTCTCTAAAAATACTCTGCATTCCATTAAATGTAATGTATAATGTATAAAGTATTGCTATTTCGAGCCCAATTTCTATTCTGGTATATGTTTGTACAACTATGGTATATTTCAAACTTTATTCTTGCAGTCGTTATGAGATCAATCTTATCTTTTCATTAGAAGTCAATAAAAGTCGAAAACGTAAGCCAGTCTAGTACGATTATAATTTGCGAGAAGAACAAATGTTTAATTGGCGCCTTTCAAAATGCCAACTAGCCCCATAAATCACTGCATACTAAAACAATGAGCAGAAGGGGCGGACGCTTGAATGACGCCGATATAATCGCCAAACGTATAAGTCGCGAGTGATTACGACCAGAAAACCTAAATTTCTAATATAAAAATGAATCCCCATTTCACGCATCACGCGTGAACGGGTAGAACGATTTTAATTCGGTTTTCACTAATGGAAAGAGGGAAGAAGCCGGGGGCGGGTCGCTAGTCATATATATAATGGTATGATTGTTTGTTTAGCGTGTAACTTTATTTAATATGAAGTAATTTAATTATTTTGTTTACGTTTGGTTTAGCGGCGTCAACGTCGCCAACTTAGGAACATACGCCACTGCTCTGTTCTTCTTTCGATGAGTTGTTTTCGCTTACATCATAACGTCAGCGGCAATTTTAATTCCAAATTTTTAAATTTTCATTTCAAAACCTCACAATTGTTTTTCCAGGACAAAGCGGGCATGGGTCGAGCTTACGGCAACATAGGCAATGCATACTCTGCAGCCGGTTTTTATGAACAAGCCATCAAATATCATAAGCAAGAATTGACAATATCGAAGGAGGTGCACGACAGAAGTTCAGAGGCTTCCACTCATGGGAATTTGGCTGTTGCTTACCAGGCGTTAGGCGCACATGACATGGCTCTTTTCCATTATAGGGCTCATTTAGGTAAATTCGTACGCTGTTTATTACTCGTAGATATTGCTTTTGTCTAAGTTTCAGTTAATTTGTATTTTATTTTTACATTTACTTTCAATTTGCATGTAAATTATACGAGGAAGAACTGATAAGAAATCTCATAGTTGCTATTTTAATATAAATTTGCTTTACAAGTACACAATAAAGAAATAATCAACCGTCAGTCTCGAGCAGCTCCATCAGTCGAATAATCACTGTATACGATTAAGCATTTTTAACATAAGTTTTACTGCTCTTTTCAATTGGTATAATACCACAGTCTAACCATACGTCATACAGTGGGGCAACGCTCAATGTTCGAGCCTGCAAACTGAAGCGAGTTCGCCGAACGTTGCTCTACGCAATTACATTCGTTGCCTGACTGTATGACGTGTGTGGTTAGACTGTGATAATACGCTTGATGACTGATTTTGAAAAAGTGCTCCACGGTGTTTCTACCCATTTTCATTACACAAAATAAATTTCATTAAAAAAAATACAGATTTACAAGGAAAAATTGACGTTTTAAAAAATACAATTTAAACTTTGCACCAAAAAGCTACAATAGCAATGGTGTCTTTTGTGACGTCATGCTTTCTTAACTTAGGAACAGTTTGACAGTTTACACAATTCTAGTAACACTTTGGTAGTTATGAGAATAGGTCGTAAAGTATTTTTCACCCTCCTACCCCCACCCCCCCATTTTTTAATCGTGATTTTTAGTATTTTTGTATGAAGAATATTCAAATAATAGAACCGTCGTTCATTGACGTGAAATGACGCGTCACTAACATAATGGTTTGAAAATAAAAATTGACCCGATAGGTGGCGCCACAATCGGGTTACCGAATTATTTCGGGTTCTGGCAGGACAACGTCTGCTGGGTGAGCTAGTGATATATAAAATATTCATGGGTTTTCGTTAACCTTGTTCTGTCTCCAGCCAACTTTTGTTTTGGTTTGCGTTATTCCTGACAATCGCCCATTTTAATAAATAAATTTCGGTTTTTTGGGTATGTAACGTTTTCATGTGTATCACAATGGCTTTACACTGTCATAATGCTAATTTGACTAGTTATTGTGCTTACGATAAAACACTTATAATTAAGCTGTTAAATTATATTCTGCTGTTGAATAACTATGCCGTTCTAATATAAAAATTCAATACAACGTTTTAAGGTAAAATATGTTTTTTTTTTAATTTTTTTATTTTAAGATCGGCAGACAGGCTGACGGTTGACTTGATGGTAGGTGGCTACCGTCGCCTATAACACAAGCAACGCCAAAGCTGCTGCAAGTGCGCTGCTGACTACAGTAGGATGAAGGATAAGGGACTAGGAGGGGATAGGGAAATGGGCTCTGGTATCCCTTACTCACTCACCGAAACTGCTGTTATTTCACGGTGGTCTTCTGTAAGGGGGTGGTTACTGCCGCCAGACGGGCTGCCCAAATGGCTGCGATAACGCAGTGTGCCCTGCCACTACTTAAAGTGAAAGGAAGCCAAATTAAGGTTAGAATCATATTTATTTTTAAAAATATCCGAACTGTTTTGTCGAAAATAACGAAATAGGAACCAAAATAACTAGACAAGGTAATTTATTGCAAAGACCAAAATGTAGATTAGAACTATTTAATAGAAATGTTTATGTTATGGCAATTAAAACATACAATAAACTACCTAATAATATAAAAGAATTGCCGGATCCTAAATTTACAAGAACATTAACAAAATGGTTATTAGATTGTTGTTATTATGATGTTAAAGGATTTTATAATAAGAAACATTAATTCCTTTATTAATATAGTTTACAAACAATTAAACACAAATATTTGCATGCCCTTGGCGGGTAGAACATACTTTGTACTGTAACTGCTGTATACAAATTAAAATCCTGTAAACATGTGTTCGCGTAAATAAAGATTTATTTTATTTATTTATTTATTATTTATTTAAAAGAATTAAAAGTTAAAACTAGTTATATCCAGATTTTAATGTTTTTTTTTTATTACAGGGATAGCAAGGGAACTTAAAGACGCAGCGGGAGAAGCATGTGCTCTTTTGAATCTTGGTAATTGTCTCTCTTCTCGGGGAGAGTTCGCTCAAGCAGTCCCGTATTATGAACAACACCTTATGCTATCTCAAGAGTTGGGTGATGTGACGGCCGAAGCTAAGGCTTGTCATTTTCTTGGTTATGCACATTATTGTTTGGGAAATTATCGAGAAGCGGTCAGGTATGAAACAAACCATGTCATTAGGGCAGGATTTCCCAACCTCTTTCTTAGGATGGACCCCTATGGCAACCTAACCGTGCGGCCCCCTAAAAATAAAATAAAAAACTACTTTAATATTTTTATTTGATATTTTTAATTAGGTATGTTTTATTCTTATAACTATGTTTATTAAATTCGCCATTGATAAAAATTTGTGGCTCACTGTGAGCCACTTTGTTTTGATACTTTCTAATTTTTATTTTTACTTTGTCAGTAGACCCCCTAGGACTGCGGAACCCCCAGTGGTACGCGGACCCAGGTTGGGAAACTTTGCACATGGGAATGAAAATATAGAAATTTCAAAATTAACTATAACCTCGTGTTATTTAATTTCAGATATTATGACCAAGACCTGTCATTAGCCAAAGATTTACAAGATAAGATGAACATGGGCAGGGCATATTGCAATCTTGGACTTGCTCATCTCGCTCTCGGTAATCTGGAGACAGCCCTCGAGTGTCAAAAGTACTTTCTGGCTATAGCCCATATGACACAACATTTGCAGGGAAAGTTCAGAGCTTTGGGCAATATTGGGGACGTTTTGATTAAAATGGCTGATGTCGAGGAAGCTGTGAAAATGTATCAGAGGCAACTAGGATTTGCTAGACAGGTGAAATTCTGCGATTTTATTTTACCAAGCTATACTGAGATATTTCACTATTTATTATAGTAACGACGTGTGAATAAGTAGAAATTATATCTTTTGTGATACATAAAAGTATGTAAGTAAGTAAAAAAAAAATATTTTATTTATCTGGCAGTAGAATCAAATTTTGTAATTTATTTATATAAACTCGAGCAGACTTAATAAAATTCGTCTTACTCGGATTCATTTATACTTAACTAGTGAGTCGTGGATCTGGCTTCCTACGGATGCATTTTTTCTGCAAATTATATACACAAACCTGTCTTGTTTATTGCTCTTTCCATTAGTTAAAACTTTGTTGAAGAAGTTAGCGAAGAAACAGACAGAGGCATACAGCGACCATATTTTATAATATGTATAAATATACTATAGATACATTATACATATAATGTATACATATAACACTGTACCTAATAAATATACCATATTTAGCACAAATAATTTCGAAACTTACAAAAGTAAAATATATTCGCTCCAAAATTGCAAGCTGCTGAAAATAAAAATTCAACATTTAACAATTATCATAAAATCTTTATCAAACCTCGTATTGTATATGAATAATCTTTCTCTTTGTGTTAGGGTTAAAACTGTTACGGACGAGAAATATTAATAAGTAATAGCCGAGCCCGTTGGATGAGTGGTTAGGGTGGTTGCCTTATCGCTCTATTCAAAGGTTCCCGAGTTCGATTCCCGGCAGGGTCAACTTTGAAAATTAACTTTTCAAATTTGGCTCTGGTTTGAATCTGGAAAGTAGTGGCAGAGCATACCGCGTTTTGCAGTCATTTGGACAGCCCGTCTGGCGGCAGTAACCACCCCTTACTGGAAACCACAATGAAATAACAGCACGTGTGCTCTTGCGTGTCGGTGAGTGAGTAAGGGTCCATTTCCCTAAACCTTTCCAATCCTTTATTCTTAATCCTATTGTGGTCGGCAGCGCAGTTGCATCGCCTGTGGCGTTTCTTGTATTATAGGTGAAGGTACTCACCTATTCAATCAAAGTGATCAAGTGGACCGCGATCGTCAACCTTTCTGCCGACCTTAACATAAAAAAATATGAAACATATTATAAAAGCCTTAAAGAAATGCAAAAAATCATGGATTTTCTGTACAACCAAGCCTTTCACTAGGTTTTATATACCTATGTGTCTATAATCAATAACAATACCCAAAAAAATGTTTCAGGCCCGTGATCGATCTTTGGAAGCGGCTGCTTGCGGTGCTTTAGGACTCGCGAGAAGGCTCCAGAGAAGACTAGATGCTGCTCTAGGACATCACACACAGGTTCAAAGAAGCTAAGCTGTCTTTTAACAATTTAATAACAATGTTTTCTTATTATCATTATTTTTATTTCAGGAGTTAACCCTTCGTCAGGAAGCTGGAGACGCGGCGGGCGAAGCAAGGGCCCATTCGCATCTCGGCGCTGTTCATATGGCTTTGGGGCACTATTCCCATGCAGCGAGATGCTATCGAGTAAGTTTTTTTTTATGTGAAGGTCGCCAGACACGCCGACGACGGTTAAGCATATAACACAAGCAACGCCACAAGTGCTGCAAGTGTGCTGCTGACCATAATTTTATTTCATCTGCATTGATTTACATTGAATTCTCTTTATAACGTAACATGTGATGCTTGTAATAATACATTTATTACTAATTTTAACACAACATTCTTGCATAATTATAATTATAATTGCACTGCAAAAGTACAGCCAAAGGGATTATATTATAAACTAGCGACCCGCCCCCGGCTTCGCCCGGGGTGCAATTTTTATATATAAGAACATTCCCCGTGTATCCCTCTTTTCATTAGTGAAAACCGAATTAAAATCGATCTACCCGTTCACGCGTGATGCCGTGACCAAGGGAAGTGGGGATTCATTTTTATATATAAGATTTATATATACTAAATGCGAAAAGACTTTTTCCCGACCTAATATAAAGTTAAAATATTCAGTTTTAATTTAAATTGACCTCAGAACAGTCATATTAAGTAGGGTTCAGCTTAGACTGGAGACCTTCCTATATGATAAAATCGTTCTTTGCCCACAATGCCTTTGTGCACGCTAATCTCAGAAACGGCTTAACCGATTTTCATGTGGTTTCCAGTGATGTATTGTAGCAAACTTCCGGTAATATGTAGTTTATATTTCACGCTTTATTCCGAATACCACGTGTACGAAGTCGCGGGCACAGCTAGTTACTCATATATTTTCTCATTTTTCAATGCGGAGGATACCATCTGGTATTACTACATAAAAGTTATATTTTGAATAATAGTTTGGAAGCTTCTATAAAAATACCATAAAAAAAACTTTTTAAATCTCTACAACCGTTGCCAAAAAGTGATTTTAATTTTTATTACTAAAAATAATTGATCAATCATATTTTCAGGAACAACTAGAAAGAGCACAAGAGCTACAAGATTGTGCGTTAGAAGCTCAAGCTTACGGCAACTTGGGGATCGCTAAACTTAACATGGGTCATTACGAAGACGCTATAGGTTACTTAGAGCAAGTAAGTATTTGCATTTCCACAAGCTTTTAGAAATGATACTGTTGAGGAATGGACTGTATTAAATAAAATTATAATGAGTATTAATAATATATGTATATTTAAATTATATAATATATCTGCTAATCTAATAAAACCGACACGCAACTCTTTTTTTCAACAACTGCCATATTTTTTTATTATTATTTGTGGCCACTAACCAACCAGTTGCCAACAGATGCTATAAATTAATATTTTTTTTCGTGTGAATTTTATTATTGAAAAATAGAAGCCCACAGCAGGTTTTAACAATATCGTTAAATCACCCCTAAAAAGTTTTTAGTGCAAGGAATAGGCGAAGGTTTGAATAAGGTGGATGCGGGAATAGAGATGAACACTAAACATTTCAATCCACAAAGTGATATGTTTAGTGGATTGATTGATATAATGTTTAGTGTGCATCTCTATCATTGAAATATGATTTTGTAATTTCAATATTTGAAGGTGTTATGTAGAAAACAACGGGATGGGATGATTCATCCTCTCCGATTCACCGCCGCTGATTTTTCGCCAAGCCATTTTAGCGCCGGCCAATACATCGCTGTTCGTTGTGGTCTAGTGTTTATCCATTTTCATAAAAAGTGATTTTTTTATATTAAGATCGGCAGACAGGCTGACGGTCCACTTGATGTTAGGTGGCTACCGTCGCCTATAACACAAGCAACGCCAAAACTGCTGCAAGTGCGCAGTTAAGGATAAGGGATAAGGGGAGGGGATAGGGAAATGGGCTCTGGATCCCTTACTCACCGAAGCACAACAGCACACGTGCTGATATTTCACATTGGTCTTCTAGATATAAGAGGGTGGTTACTGCCGCCAAACGGGCTGCCCAATTGACAGCGAAACGCAGTGTGCCCTGCCACTACTTTCCAGCTCCAGACTAGAGACACATTTGAACAGTTCATTTTTCAAAGTTACCCTGCCGGGAATCGAACCCGGGAACCCTAGAACAGGGCGTTAAGGCTAACCACTCATCCAACGGGCTCGGCTATTATTTATTAATATTTCTTGTCCGTTTCAGTTTTAACCCTTACACGAAGAGAAAGATTATTCATATACAATACGACGTTTGATGAAGATTTTTATGATAATTGTTGAGTGTTGAATTTTTTATTTCCAGCAACTTGCAATTTTGGAACGCGTTAACAACCCGACATGTCAATTAGACAAGGCGCGTGCATTGGGTTCTTTGGGAGACTGCTACGACGCCTTGGGCGATCCTGACGAAGCAGCAAAGTATCACGAGCAACATCTAGCTTCTGCTTTGAAATTGGACAACACTAGGGAACAAGAGAGGGCTTATCGTGGACTTGGACTTAGTCATAAGTCAGTCAATATTAATCTATCTACTGTTTTTAACACCACTAAGTATGTCATAATAAAAAAAACAAAAGGTGACACTTAAAGGGCTAATAGGGGAATATGCACATTCCCTATTAGCCGTTATATAACCGTAAAAAAATATCCAGCGCCGAAAAACTAAAATTTAGTAACAAAAAAATGTTAAAATTAACAAACAGCTACGGGCACTTTAAACACCCGCCCCTTTGGTGCGCTTCTCGTGACGTCACAGTCTACAATAGCAATCAAATGTTAAAAATCACAAACATCTACACACTTATTGACATTTCATAGACTTTGACGTCACATTCGAACTGACCGTTTCAAGTATTTTGAATTTCCCACAATTTTTTTGCACTTTTTAATAATTATTTTCTTAACGGAAAAGAAGTAATATTAAAAATATTTAAATAGACATAATTCTAAAGCAAAAATGTTGAAAAAAAATGAAGCCTTTTTTGAATTAGACGAGAACACTCTGATACTCATTCATAACATACAGTTTTTTTTAAACACATTGTAAATGAGAGACCAAATTTAAAACAATAAATCTGATCCAGTCCCACTTTCTTAAATTAAAAAAAAATCAGTTTATAAGTATTTTAATTATAAGTATTTTAACTAACGGGAATTACTAAGTTTATAATTGTTTCATAATTCGTTATCAATTGACAGGTCGGTTGGAAACCTTCAGCAAGCCCTGGTCTGTTTAGAAAAACGTTTGGTAGTCTCCCATGAACTCGGAGTCCCTGAAGCTAAAGCACAAGCCTACGGAGAGCTGGGTGCACTACATATTTCTCTCAACAACTTGGAACAGGCTGTGTCTTGTTTGGAGCATCAGAAAAATATAGCTAAGTATGTGTTTCATTATTTCTAGAGTTTCCCTTTTCGTTATAATTATGATATTTGCTTTAGAAATTATTCTCGGCACAGATCATTCAATGGATCCGTTGATTTCGAGAAGCCATTGTCTAAAAGTGCAACATAGTTCAGGAAAATTTACTGAAGCTTGAATCCCTTAGGGGCACTTTTGATATAAGTTTCTAGAAGATATGAAATATCTAAATATAAGATATAATCCCATCTTAACATTTTTTAATGTTAATATCGGCAGACAGGCTGACGGCCCACTTGATGGTAGGTGGTTACCGTCGCCTATAACACAAGCAATGCCACAGGTGCTACAAGTGCGACTACAGTAGGATTAAAGATAAGGGATTAGGAAGGGATAGGTAAATGGGCTCTGGCATCCCTTACTCACCGAAACACAACAGCACACGTGTTGTTATTTCATGGTGGTCTTTTTGTAAGAGGGTGGTTACTGCCGCCAGACGGGCTGCCCAAATGACTGCGAAACGCAGTGTGCCCTGCCACAAATAAAAGCTAAGCTATGAACAATTGCTAACTAACACGACGAAAATTTAAATTGATCCATTTTCTACTGGATAGTGGGTGACTACCGACTCCTAGGAACCCAAACAGCACTAATAACTTATCAGCTGATAACATATAAGAGTCAAGATGACGAGGCGAATCGGCTTCTTTACTCTCTCACCAAAACACAGAACACATAAGTTGTAATTTCACTATAGTTGTGGCCAACAGACAAGGGTCCTATGAATGCAAAAATCTATGTATCCTAACACTACAACATGTTTCTTGTGTTAGGGAATTAAATAACCAGATAATGGAGTGCGAAGCATGGCATTCGCTTGGCGTAGCGTGGCATGCTCTAGGTGATCACGCAGCAGCCGTACGTCATCACCGCGCTGAACTTGAATTAGCTCATCGTCTTGGACTTACACACCTGCAGGTATAATTTCTTTCAGAAAACTTTTGTGCTTTATTCGCTTGTTTAAACGATGACATAACAACTGGATCCAGTGATTCGGACTTTTGCTGTCAATCTCTGGCCAAAAGTGACGGATTGACCCAGCTCTGGATCTAAAAAATGCTCCACATCCAGAGGATTGAACGCGAAGTTCGCAATAATAGACTAATTTGGTTTACACGAGTCTGATACAACTCAACGTTGAACTCGGTTACTTTAGCACCATTTTAGTACTATTAACAGACTCATTTTAGATTGGAAAGCGATTATTTATTAATAATGCAATCATATTTTCAAGAGTTAAAAATTTAATTGTAAGTTAAACTAAGCAAATACAAATTATCTTACACGATTTAGCTTTTACGAAACGTTTAACAATTTTCATAATTTATATCTCAATTACTTTGAGTTCGTAAAATTGATTCTATGGGGGTAACTACAAGAATTCTGTATGCTGTGCTACTATGGGGTAACTACAAGAATTCTGTATGCTGTGCTACCTTTAAAAATTATTTGTAAATCATATATTTCGTTAATTAAAACCTATGCTGTTTTCGATACTTTGTATCGGTTGCATACATCTACCAGATTAAAAAAAATAGAACAAAATGATTTGTGGCGTTTCAGGCCCGGGCATGTGGCGGATTAGGAACTGCTCACGCCTCTCTCAATGCACATGCAGAAGCGGCGCGTTGGCACGAGGCGAGGCTTAGACATGCTACGGCTGCAGGTATATAGTAAACTGTTTATCAGTCGATAAGTCACGTGGTCTCTGAATCTGTCAAATTTCTGAGTTACGAAGTTTGGCAACATTGTATTTATTTAGTGAATGGTCTATGAATGTGGATAATATTATGCAAATAAATTAGCGATTGATAATTTTCATTCGGCCTGACTTCTTTAATCCTTTTTACATATTTGGCAAGCTTACATACTTCCTTTAATAAATGTACGCTGTTTTATTCTGCTTTAGTTCAGACAAAATAAAACAATTTTTTTTTTTAA
Source organism: Bembecia ichneumoniformis (assembly GCA_910589475.2). Taxonomy (NCBI): domain Eukaryota; kingdom Metazoa; phylum Arthropoda; class Insecta; order Lepidoptera; family Sesiidae; genus Bembecia; species Bembecia ichneumoniformis. The sequence continues at coordinate 10,550,087 of OU342540.1, forward strand.
AGATCCGCAGACATGCTGACGGTCCACTTGATGGCAGGTGCTGCAAGTGCGCTACCGATAAGGGATTAGGAAGGGATAGGTAATGGGCTCTGGCATGTGGCATGGCTCTTATAAAATCGTTTGTCCTGACCAACCTTATCAACGTACAGGCAAAAGTACTTAGCCTAGAAAGCTGAAATTTGGCATATAGGTTTATTTCAAAAGATTTTTGAAAATTTCAATTGTGTGCGAAGCCGGAAGCGGATCACTAGTATACTATAAATTGTTTCATATATTTTCACATGAATAATTTTTTAACACATAACTAAATTATGTTAACTTAAATAACTTAAACTTATTTTATATTGTATTCTAGTTATGACTCACCATGGAACGTTCGAGAAAAGCGTCTTTTCCTGTTAACATAACTGGAAAGTTCCATAGTAGAATAGAAGTCACGCCACTCTCCGGTTATTGTCAAGGGAAATTTGTCCTTATGCACACAACATAGAGTTCACATTCAACAGAAATAGTGTTCCCGAACCTTCAATGACCTTGTTTACAATACGTGTTACTTGTTTACTTACTTGTTTACCTACTTGTATTTGTTTGTTGTTTGTTTGTACTAAATTCGAGAAAGATCTAGACGATTGGCAGCGGATATAAATAGGCGAAGTGGCGAGCTAGCGGGACAGTTCGTGGAAATAGATAGTTGATTTTCGCCCTTACACGGCAGATTGACTCACCCCACACATAACAGTATAATCACAATGCGTCGCACCATTTATAACACATCCTCATCTGTTCCCTAGCTCCTCAGCTATCCGCACATACGATTTTTAAATGCATCGTTCCTGTCTGTCCACCGTGAACTATTAAAATATTCATGTTTGCATTTACAGGAGACAGTCGAGGCCGTGCGCAGGCTCTTGCAGATTTAGGTAGAGCCCACCTCGCTATGGGCGCCTGTGGCAGTGCTGTTTCCTACCTGCGGCAGGCATTAGCTGCCATCGAAGGACTCGCTGATGCTGACGAAGAGGTAATACAATACTATTAAGCAATAATTAAATCCACGAAGAATTTAACTACATATTCCACTTGTGGACAAAATCTTTGCCGTTGTGCGAAAAAGTATGGACTGTAAGACCACTAAACATATTTAGAACTTAAGATTACTAGTCTCTTATAACAGACAGATATTCATAAATATACTCTGTCACACATTACTGGAACATTAACAATAATTAATCATTATTTCTAATTCACATTGTTGTATTTGCAGAGGTTACTTTGACCTAGATTGAATAAACGTTAAGACAGATGAATTTAAAAAACTAACAACTTTTGTACTATTACTTGTTGTTTCTTTCTTTTTTTAATTATTGTTTATGTATTATAGTACAAATAAAGAGTTTTGATAATAATAATAATAATAATAATAATAATAACCTCATATAAAGCTGCATGGACGTGTCCGGCATGCACAAGTGCCAAACCTAAGGGTGATAACGCGAACCCAGTCCGTGATTCAATACTTTCCGACGACGATACCCCGCAGATGGTATCATTTCCGGGGCGAAATCCGGTAAAGGAAATACTAACGTGATGAAATCTTCGATCACACCAGATAATAATATGTCCAACACAAACTGGTTGGACATTGTTACTGAAATCAGGGCTTCGAGACACGAGATGAACGTGCTTAGGGAGCAGATGAGTCTAACTTCGACGACAATACTCCAATATAATAGTAATATTAATTTTTGAAAAAAATATTCATGCCCGTGATGCTGAAATAACCGCTCTTAAGGTAACGGTTGGACTAATGAATCAGAAGATTTCTGCTCAAGCCCAGTCTGAATTGAAAATCGAACTTGAAAATAGTGTGGGGGTCAAAGATAACTTATGGCCATTGTAATTTAATTGTTTGGAAATAAATTATATTATTATTACATAAGCAATCTGTACTACTCATGCGTACAAATTTAAAGCTGGGTTTGTCGTGTTGGCTAGCAAACGTTATTCAACTAGTTAGAGAAATTTAATAGCTATATCGTGCAATATTATTGCTGTCTGTATCCCGATCTCCTTAAGAAACAGTATCAGTTGACCATTTTTGTCCAAATACATTCCTTATTACAGTCTCGAGTACGTCATCGCCTCGGTTTTGCTCTCTGGGCTTCCGGTGAGTTAGAAGAAGCGAAAGAACAACTCCATGTCGCCCTCACAGTACTGGAGTCAGGGTTGGAGAAACATAGAGACAAGAAAACTGCGGCGTTGTATGCGTCCACTCAGCACGCACTGCAAAGAGTTCTAGTTGGTAAGACGCTGTTATTCTGTAATTTTTTGTAGGTAATATTTTTAGATGCCCTGTATTTTAAAATTCATGGTAAAGTTACCAGCAGATCTGGCGGTAGTAAATTTTCTGTGAAATAGTTGTAAAATAACGTTATTTGAGTAGTTATATTATTTTCCTATTTTCGACTAGTGCCTTACACTTTACTCTATTGACTCTACGCCTTAAAGAGTCCTGGGGCCTTAGACAAAGTAGCATTCGCTCCGTAGCGATGCGATATCGAAGTTCGTTATCGTCTCAGAGACAAAGAAATCGTGACAAGGTATCACGTGTTTATCACGTGTTACAGTGTCGATTCCTTTGTCTCTGAGACGATAACGAAATTCGATATCGCATCGCTACGGAGCGAATGCTACTTTGTCTAAGGCCCCTGTTATCCCTATTGAAGAGTCATTTAGTTATCTTTTGTATATGTTTATTTCGTCCCAAAAATGTTAATTAAATTTTATTCAGGTTAAATGTCAAGCTGTCAAGATGTCAAGGTTAAAGGTCAGCAGGCAGGCTGACGGTTCACTTCATGGTAGGTGGCTACCGTCGCGCATGAACACAAGCAACGCCATAGGTACTGCATGTGCGCTGCGGACATGCGGACAGAATAAAGGTTTAGGAGAGAATAGGGAAATAAGATCTGGCATCCCTTATTCACTCACCGAAACACAACATCACTTGTTATTTCACTGTGATCTTCTATGAGGGGGTAGTTAATGTAACCAGACGGGCAGCCCCATTTATGACTGCGAAACTCATTGTATCCTTACACTGTATAAATTAGTATATTTAAGTTGTGTATTTTATTTAATTTAAAGAATTTTAATTCACTGTAAACGTGCCTTTTAATTACATGTCTTTTAAAAATTTTGCAGAACTGGGTCGTCATTCAGAAGCCCTTGTGATAGCAGAGCGCGGCCGATGTCGAGCACTCGATTCCGTTTCAGAGAAATCGCAGTCGCTAACCCAAAATCATTTAGAGATACATGCGACTCAAAGGTAACAAGATTTTATTCCAAAGTCCGTCCCCCGCATCGCGCTGATGCATTTTTTTTGGTGACAACCTTCCTCGTTTCCCGCTCTTTCCCTTAGTGAACTCTTATCAAAATTCGTTGGGTAGAGCGGAGAAATAGAAAGAAGGAGACAGCCACAAAATTTTATAACAAGCTGTGCCCCACTGCTTCACTCGCCTAGGCTTCTAAAGGATGTAGCGTTATGATAAATAGCCTATAACCTTACTCGAGTCGCTATAGGAACTATTGCTTCGGTTTTTGAATTAAGAAAACTGTATTCATACTACTTAGAACCAAACTAGGTGGAATCCAATTAGGTATTGGCAACTTCGAGAAGGTCAGTCGTCGAATCCAGCGTGAATGAGCTGCGTTCGGGAAGCTCCGAGACATCTTCTCGTCCAAAATTCCTCCGAAAACTGGCTGGCAGCATTGGCAACACTAATGGGTGTTACCAGTGATGACATGTGGCGCTGAAACGTGGTCTACCTCGTAAGAAATATCAACGAGCTATGGAGAGGGCTATGCTCGGGGTTACACTGCGAGGTCGAATCAAGAATGAGTAGATCCGTAGACAATCATAAGTTACCGACATAACCCGGCGGATTAGTAAGTTGAATTGGCAGTGGCTAGGTTCCCGAGTGGAGGCCACGGGCCGACAAGCGTAGGATGTCCATCCACAAGGTGGACAGACGACCTGATAAGGGCCGCGAGTCGACGGTGGATCCAGGCTGCTTTTGACAGTTCCTTTTAGAAAACTAGCTGGGAGGCCTTTGTCTAGCGGTGGATGTCCTATGGCTGAGACGATGATGATAATTATGGGTTCAAACTTATTTAAATTACGCTCATACGCAACCAGGATCGAACTCGGTCAAATCTCTGCAATAAATCGCAATTTTTTTGCAATAAACCGAAATTGATAGGTGTGATCAATCTTGTGACCCATTTAGATTGATCAACCTGTATAATTATTCCTTCCAACAGTTAAATATTGTATATGTGTTTTAACAGAAACTCATCGGAAGATAGTAACAAAGAACGGCCAGAGCCTTGGAGTCCATCTAACATTGAGCAAATATTGGAAGTTGTAAATAAACAGAAAGCTCCTGTTCTCTACTACAGCCTGGCTGCTGGGAGGTTGTATGCTTGGTTGCTCCAACCACACAAAGGTACTATTATTAAGGGTGAAATTTCCATTCTAATAGCATTATAGCTATAATAGTTTTTAAAGTAGTATTACCTATATAAGTGTCAGCTCACTTATGTACACTACTTAAGACTCTTACTCACTCACCAAAACACTATAGCACACATGGTGTTGTTTCACGGTGGTCCTTTGTAAGAGGGTGGTTACTACCGACAGACGGCCTACCCAAATGACTGCGAAATGCACTGTGCCCTGCCACTACTTTCTAGATCCAGACCAGATCAAACTTTGTGAAGTTCATTTCCAAAGTTGACTCTGCCGGGAATCGAAGCCGATTCATTGAAATGGAGTGTTAAAACAACCACCCTAACTACTCCATTGAGCTCGCCAAAAGTTTTTCCAAAAGTTTAAAACAATAGTTTTCTATAAAGTAAGCATAAGAGTAAGCATTCTATAAGAGTAAGCAGAGCTTTAATCGAAGCTTGAATCAAAGACTTCTATTTTATAAGACGAGGCATACGCCCCAAATCTTAAATAGTTCAAACGGGGCTAATTTTCTATTAGCTATAGTTCAAAAGCTGTTCGTAACAAAAAAAAAATGTTAAGATCGGCAGACAGGCTGACGGTCCACTTGATGGTTGATGGCTACCGTCGCCTATAACACAAGCAACGCCAAAGCTGCTGCAAGTGCGCTGCCGACTACAGTAGGATTAAGGATAAGGACTAAGAGGAGATAAGGAAATGGGCTCTGGCATCCCTTACTCACTCGCAGAAACACAACAGCCACACATGCTGTTATTTCACGGTGATATTCTGTGAGGGGGTGGTTACTGCCGCCAGACGGGCTGCCCAAATGACTGCGAAAACGCAGTGTGCCTTGCCACTACTTTCCAAATCCAGACCAGAGCCAAATTTGAAAAGTTCATTTTTCAAAGTTGAGACCCTGCCAGGAATCGATCCCGGGAGCCCTAGAACAGAGCGTAAGCACCCTAACCACTTATCCAACGGGCTCGTCGTAATAAAACGAATTACGGCTGTATCATTATCACCTAAGTTGTAACGTAAATATACACAATGAAAGCGTGTACCTATACAATGTTGTATCATTCTGTACTAGCGAGCGTTTGTTTCCGTATCGGCTCTGGTCGTGAAATTTCGGCTACATTCAGTTGTCACGTACGAGTAGTCCAACGCCCCGTAGGTCATCTTTTTCGCTCTTGTTAACAATTAATATTTCTATCTCACACTCATTTAAGTGCAGATACTTTTTACGTAAACTAATGCAGATTGCTTTTCAAATGTCACTTGGTAGAGTACATCACGTCTACCTCAGTTATAATAGAAGTCTTTGGCTTGAATTCATTCTCAGAATTTTCAATTTGCTTATGAATGTTACGTTTGTTAGATGATATTTTATAATTATTATCAATTAAATTATAACATTTTAGACAAGTACATGCAAATATGAATAAATAATGCCACCAGGTATACTGAGATTCCACCAAGTCTCCCTACTAGAAGAAGCTGATGACAACGACAACAGCCTGCCTGACATCAGTCCCGACGATCTTCACTCCAACACTGGTATGATCTTTTTTACTATCTCTCTACTTCTTATAATGTCATTATAATATTATGTTTATTAATTTTCTATTTTTCAAGGTGCTCTTGGCAAGTTGGAACATTGTATTGGGGAATGGTCAGCGTGGGTAAAGACCGCGGCCGAGCGTCGTAATGACAATGACGATACGTGGGAACCGGACGAACTACCCTCAGCAGGCCTTGCCAGGATGGTAATTATGCTTTTGGATTCATTTCAACGCACTCACAGTAAGTAAACAGTAAGTAAACAAATTAAAAATATTTAAATTGTTTTCTCAGGTGACACGCAATCAACTATTAAATTCGTCTAATTACTCCCTAAGCTCCCTGTTCAGTGTGGGATCTGTTGGTGGTTCAGTGGCTGGCTCTGTTGCTAGTCTGCAGGGATCTACTAGGTTTGTAAACTCTAATTAGAACACCAAAAAAATATGCTATTACAAGGCTAAAAAATAGCTAAAACTAACTGTTAATTACTTAACATTAACTGCTCACTGTGACTGTTTATGATCACCACATCATCGGCAGTAACAATATAAAAATTAAATAGTTTTCGTTTTAAATTTTAATAGTTTTAATTCTAAAATAATTTCGTAATTTTGTGTTCTATCGACCGGGAAGGCCTTCTTTACAAGATATTAATTTAACTCATTAACTTTTTTTTCTCTAATCTCTCCGGCAACATGCCATAGCCTATATCTGCTTCTCTCTCACTCCTTTCTTCAATCCTACTCGTACTTTCATGCATCCTTGTTCCTTCTAACATTCCTCTCTTACATAGCTCATTAACTTGGAGTTCGTTAACTGTAAACAGGTTCATTAACTCTGCAATTTTTAAGCATTTTATGAATATTTTAATATAATGAGTTTTTTAGGCATTGTACATATGTAAATTAAATAAGAACTAAAAATGGATCATGTTATCTAAAATGTAAATAAATAAATTAATTAATTAATTAACTGAATAATTTATTTCCAGATCGAGCGTTCACGGAGCTCGTAAAAAGCAACCTGTGTGGCAGGGTCCACCTTGTTTAAACTCACTCTACCAAATGTTGATTGCACCCTTCGAAGATCTTCTTCCAGCTTCCTGCAACAATAATCATGGTTTGTGTTTTCTAAATCTGCGTTGTAGATTGACTAAGCTTATCCACCTATGAACCCCGCATTTATAGCAGAGATTTCCGTTTAAGAGATAGAATATAAGTTTGATCTATTTTGCAAACTCTAAACGCTACCTAGGGGTTTTAATAAGTCAAACATAAAATAAATTTTTACGTGATTGCTGCTTGTCGTAGATATATTGACAATTTTTATTTATAAACTCTAAATAGTAACGAAATTATATTTTGTTTATCATGACCTGTTTCTAGTAAATCTAACTAAGGTAATGGAAAATGTATTGTAACTAATGAGCTGCAATGCCACTATAGTCGCTCAGTAACGAGCTGCATAATGACAAAATGGTCGCCATAAAATGTCCACCATTTAGGTAAGTGTTCATCTTGCCAACTGCCCACTTTGTAATGCATCTATGAGACTCATTCGCTCGTTTAATTAGCGACAATTTTGTATGAAAAGCGATAGACGTCGCTAAGAACTTGCATAAAGTGGTATAGGTTTTTATCCACTTGCATCAGCTGAACTTTTATCCACGTCTCGTTGGCATTAATTAATGCGAAAGATTAATTAATTAATTTAATCATTAATGGTCGCCGGAATATGCATGTTTTATCCCTTCTGTACGGTGTGCTGTTTCACGCCAAGACTCCATCTTATCTTAAGTAGAAGTTTTATGTTTGTGGTGTGCAGGCGGACATAAGACCTTGCCGTGTTGCTTACCCTGCAATGCGTTCTACACAAAACACAGTTCTACGAGGGGTCATTTACTGTACGGGCCATTAAACTTTGGAATGCGTTGCCTTTAAACATCAAACAATCTAATTCACTGGACATATTAAAAAAAGCACTCAAGACACATTTTCTGTCAAACTGAAGACGATTTTATTAATGATGACCACTTTTACCACCCACATTATTTTATTTTTCATATAATTTTCCTTGCCTGGAAGAAATCACTATTAAGCGATACTTTCTTTTTTTTTTATTCTTTTCTATATTTTTATAGTACAATTTAAGAGTTTAATAATAATAATAATAATAATAATGACATCGTGGTTATTGACCGATCCCAGCGCCGGACGATACTTGTCGATATCGCTGTCCCGCATGACGAAAACCTCGTGAAAGCCGAAAAAGAAAAACTTACCAAGTACATCGACTTGGCTCACGAGGTGACCGCCATGTGGGACGTCGATTCGACAATTATCGTCCCGATAGTCGTCTCGGCGAACGGTCTTATAGCGAAGAGCCTCGACCAACATCTCAAGAGGCTCTCGCTAGATGGCTGGATCAAGGGGCAGATACAGAAGGCGGTACTTCTGGAAACGGCACGAATTGTCAGGAGGTTCCTCACTCTGCAGTCCTAACCGCCAGTAGCTTGGGCCTTGCCCCGCTACTAGTGGATAAGATATCTAATTTTAAGTTTTTTATAATATTTATTGTTTTTATATATACATATATTGTAAAAAATTTAGAATTAAGAAAAGAAATGAATAAATGTATAATAATAATAAATTATTATGTGATATATATTAAAGAAAGTTAATAGTGGTTCCATAGAAAGTTATATTATATTTCGATGGGTTCCATACAACAATAACTGTTATTTGTGTAGCATCTCATGGCCGCCGTGGATGTGGCGGTCGACGGGAGTTGGTGCTGGTGGTGGAAGGTGCCCTCTACACTTGTCCTTGGGGCGCACTTCGCGGATGTGCAGCAGACACCGAACCGCTTTGCGAACGATACGCACTGTTGGCGGCGCCAGCATTGCGTCCGCTCAAACATCCGCGTCCGCGCACGCGACCTCTACACGATCACGGTATGTGCTCACGGTGCTCACGATCACGGAACAAACCAGAAGGTACATTCGATAATAGTTGCCAAATCGTGTTCTGTGTCCAAAAATTATGATAAACTAGCTGAGCCCGCAACTTCGTACGCATGCTATTTGTTATAGCGCGTAACTTTTTTGTTTGTAAACGGATTGGAATGAAACAATCACTGAATGTTACGGGAAGCTTGCTACAATACAACAGAGAAAACTGCATTCAAATCGGTTAAACCGTTTCTGAGATTAGCGGGCACAAACAAACTGACAAAAATTCTAAGAACCATTTTTTGACCGCGGTAAAGTATGTGTACAAATTTCTTTTTTTTTATATTTAACGTATAGACACGACTCATTCGCGATTTTATTATATTTTATTGTGTTTCGCAATTATGTACCTATGTATAATAGTTATATTGGGCGGCCTCTCTGGCGGCAGTATCCTTTATCCTACTAAACTCAGCAAGCACGCTTGCGACGGTAGTCTAACATCAAATGGATCGTCTGCCTGCAGACCCTTACATTAAAAAAGATTATATAAAAATATGTTTATACATTTATCTTGGGGCATTTTACACGATTAAGTAGTATTTGTTTTACATACGAGTATGTAACGTGCGTCTATTCCACACAGTGACTACTAGCTATCAAGTAAACACTTAAAACTAGAATAGTTTCCCTTTCTGGCTTGTTCTGTATTCTGGGGAATGTTATTAATTAACTGGATACGCACAATTACAGCTGACGGCTTCAAATAAACATAAATTTATATGTGTGATGAATAATATGTGTTCATGTTATTGGCGATAACAGGTGTTTTTTAAAACAAGATTTAATATTGACTTTTTTAAAATTAAGTAAGTGATTTTAATTTTTTAAATTAATATTGAGTAAGTGTCGCCGCACTTAGTTTTTTTCTGTTATAAACATTTTGAACTAAGGGAAGAATACAAGATTCAGCTTTCTTTATGACCTGTGGACTTAATTTGAAACTTCATTTGAGGAAATGTAGAGCAAAATAAGTTTATTCAACTGTGCTTAAATAATATAATTTCGGAAGCATTAATTTTCGATTTAAAATTTATAATGTACTATTATAGTAACACGGGAAAATACTTAAAAAAAAAACGTGATGAAAATTGAGAACTAACAATAAATTAAATGTCATTAGGTGCATCATCGAATAGCAGCTCAGAGGCAGGCATGCGATGTTTGGTAGTGGGAAGTGCTCGCGCCGGTTCGAGGTGGCCAGCTGCGCACGCGCAACTCAAAGAGGCGGAGCTTGTAGCGGACATGTTAAGAGTTGCACCGCTTACTGACTATCAAGTAATTATACCTCAACTCTATTATATATACGTTACATCGGAAACAATAGGCATGATGACAGATTTTGAAATCCTTGGTATTCGGATTGGTAGATACGGATTGGATTGGTATCCGAAAAAAATAATATTTCAGCAAAAAACTCTATTTCAACGCGCATTATTGATTTTTTTTAAAATCTATTTTGAATTACGCGCGAAAACGCTCTTAGGTGTCATGGCGTCGCGTCTGATGAACCGTGACGTCACCGACATCTCATCAGATTTTTCATTCTGTCAAAGCAAAGTCAAGCAATACGATGGCACTTACTTGGGCGTGACGTCATTCGCTCTGATTGGTGTTCCAGTTAACATGGCCGATTGCAGTTATTTATACTTCTATTTTATTGAAAATCTTATTAATCTCAATTTTAATACAAAAAATAAGTAATTTTTTAGACTCCTTTCAACATATATTTTTCTCCAAAACCATTTATTCTTTAATTCTTTAATACCGTCATCATGCCTATTGTAGAAAATTAGATAATGAACAGCTACGAAGACTTTTGGTGTAAGATTTGGCGGCAGATGGCTACTGTTGTCAGTAAACACAGCTAACACCTGGAGACATGCAAATGCGTTACGGAACTTGATAGGATAAAGGTTAAGGACAAGGTGAAGATGTTTTAAAACCTACTTACCCACAGAAACACAACAGCACACGTGCTGTTATTTTATTTTGATCTTGTATAGAGGATGGTTACTGTTTTCAGACTGGATACTCTGTTTATGACCGCGTAATGCATTGCGCCCTGCCTATGCAACCTTTTAACTTTAAGTTACTAAGCTTACGAGTTCGAGTTTTCGTCAATCAGACTGTAGTGGCAAGGCAAACTGAGATCCGCAGTTATTAAATTACCATCTAGTCTGGCGATAGTAACCACCCACTTATAAAAGTGATGGATTCTATATCACAGCTCATTTATTCTATCTGAGTACTTGCATCACCCAAGCGTTGCTTGTATTCCTCCATACAGACGATGGTATCCACCCACCATAAAATGGAGCTTTAATCTGCTTACCGCCTTAATTTAAACAACAGGACATAGAAACAAGAAGTGATAATTGCTGATCTCAGACCGACAAAAACTAGGAACAAAAACGTTTTAAAAAATGAAGCCGGTTCGCTGAAGATGTGTGCGTAACACTACTTGTCATATAATGACCATACGTTTGTGTGTGCAATTAAATATATTGCCCACTAACAACTTTTAGCCCAATTAATTAATATAACACGTTATATTTTAGTTTCTTAAATATAAATAACAGTACAACAATTGCTAAATTAATGATAAAAATAATAAAAAATACAACGGTGATTTAGTGAGAACACGGCGAGGCTCCGGAATCTACACAAACTTAGGAGTTTGGGTAGAATATCTCCTCCAGAGTGACTGAATCGGGTATTGTGCCCATAACGCTCGCCGCGTTCCCTCTCTGTATAGCCAAACTAATGCGTTGCCTTAAATAATTACACGAAAATTTATTGCCGGATACTTTAATTAATTGTTTGCCAAGTGTTTTTAAGAATAATTTGGATTCTTCGCACCAAGGGCCGAAAGTTTCAACGGCGAAAGGGATGAAATTATAATTTTGAGATTTTATAAAGTTATATTTTTTTGTTTTTAAACGAGCTGCTGATTCAGCCGCCGAACCTGGTTCCTTGGCAGAGAAGGCAACATGTGAGGGAGCAAGGGTGTCGACGCATGTAGCATCCCAGACGAGAGCCTTTCCCTCAGACCAGGGTATTAAGGTCATCCCATCTGGACGCTTACCGTCGTCCCTGGACAGATTGGGCTCGAGGATGGCGGGGACGCCTGCTGTAGATAGTGCTTTTTTTATTATGTCATTTATCATTGAATGGCGTGGAAAGCGACCGGCACTTCTTTTGCAATGTAAACCATGACGACCGTTTGAAAGAACGCTGTTTCCGCAGAGGCAGGTATGTGGCTGCACAACAGAACAGCCTAAGCGCAGAGCCACTGAAATACGCATGGTATTGTTATCCAGAAGAGTTGACATTTGTCTAGAAGGTAGAGTGTTAAGCCAAGCACCAGATTCGTATGTGCACGCAGCTTTAAATCGTGCCTCCTCGTCAACCGTGTCAAATGTTAAATTTGATATAATTCTATTTACGTTTTGTTGGTCCCAAAACTTCTGAAAAATTCTAGAATTTGGCATTGGCTCAACGCTATTTGGACAGAGGTCCTCCCATAATGCCTTGGCAGCTGGCAGATGGCTTATCTCAAGCTTGTCCCCAGAAGAGGGTAATATGATAGACACAAGCTCAGAAACACCATATGCTGATGCCAAGAAAGCAGGTAGTATTAAATCGGCAACACGTCGGATGCCAAGACCTCCATGGCGAATTGGAAGAGAGGCCTGTAAATATTGTGAATTATTAATTTTTATGTTGAATATTGACTCTAATATTTTTTTGATTCCATTGTCAAAATTAAACACGAAATCAGGAAAAAACCACAAAGGTGTTGTTCTAATAATATAGGTTAGTTTTGGAATTGAGAAACAATTTTTTAGAATTAAGTATGCTACGTGAGAATTAATAGTTTTCAATCTATCAAGTAGTAATTTTAAATTTTCTTCCTTTTTTTTTAAAAGTAAAGGACCAGCAGCTATGTTAACGGGAGCACCGAGCAGAGACAAGTCTGTTACAATGCGAATACTTGGCATGGCTTTTTCGACTCTGGTAAAAGTGTCATTATCATAAGTGGAACAAAAATAAATTTCACATTTTTCTGCATTGACTTCAAGACCCATTTTATAAAGTTCTGTTTTTAAAGTTAATAGGTCTGAAATAACTGAATCGGCATCACCAGCTAGAGTGCCGTCATCAAGGTACCAAATATTTAGTTCAGATTTGAGATTTTCGATAGTTGAGTGGATTCCTAAGCTAAAAATTAATGGACCAAGAGGGTCTCCTTGTTGAGCGCCAACTCTTGACATGATAGTATGCTTCCCAAAAAATAAATACGAATCAGCTGAATAACACTGCCACATAAAAGCATAGATAGCGGGCATTTTCTCTTTAACAGCTGAAAGTAAAACATCCCTTTCGATGGAGTTGAAAGCGTTTTTAAGATCTATTTTTATAAGAATTTTGTTCGTGGAATTGTTTACATCAATAAAAGTCCGAACTGAGTGTATAGCAGCCTCACATCCACGAGGAGTGGCAAAGCCGACTTGTGTTGGTTGAAGGTATCTGGCAGCCGCTGAATCTCTCGTTATCGTGCAGACTAGTTTACCGACGAGTCGCCGAATTACATTACCAACAGCGATCGGGCGAATTCCGCCATCCTTCTTATAAAGCGCACAGAGTGATGCACCATAAAGATATTGGCATGCTTCGACGTGAACACTACCGGACAGCATAAAATTGCATAATTTAGTAATTTGGAATAAGAGCCGTCGGCCAGCGTCCCCACTGGAAAAACCAATCAAGTCTTTTAAATGTTGTGGTCGCATACCGTCCAATCCTGAAGCCGAACCCTGAGGAAAACTTGCAATTCCATTCAAAACTTTTTCTTCAGAGACTTCGAGACAGTCATTAGGAGATGAAGGTTCCTCTGGCAAGCATAAAGGACGAGAAGGTGATGGATGCTTATGTCTGAGCAAAGTTAAGACAGCATTGTCGCATGGCGCCAGATCAGCGGAAGACGACAGTAGACGAACAGCTCCCCGAATATCACCCTCGCCTACTTTTGCTTCTACTCTGGTGGAAATGCTTGATGAAGTTTTCTGTTGAACAATGGTAGGCTCATAAGAGTTTTTCTTCAAGTTTTCTCTAATATGTTGAACCAATGAAATATTTTTGGTCCTCGGTGGAATTTGTAAATTTATGTAAGCAAAGCATAATAAATCTTCCCAAGATTTCAAATCATTTTTTGAAATGCAGCGTATGATTATGTCACACAATTTGTCGGCTACTAAAATACGTACACCTTTGGGTATGCGGCGTAGCACGCGAACCTCTGTTTTTAAATAAGCTATTTTTTCCGATAAAGTTTGAGTTGTTGTCGTCTTAGAAGCGCTGGAGCATGCTGGAGTGCTAGCGTAATGGGAACGGCTGGAAGTATTCACGGTGGATTTTACAAGGTGACACCTTGAGAGGTGGATGTTGAGACCTCTCTTTCCTCTGAAGAGTCTTTCATTCTGGCATATTGGGCAGGTAATAGAATCTGTGGAGCTTGATGGAAGCTGATCGTTGTCGCCAGCCATGTTCGCATTGCAAAGTTGAAGATGATTGCACACAACACTCCGGATAATTTACATAATTAAAAAAGCTATACACTTACTCAATAAGAGAGAAAATAATAGAAAGAATAAGAAAAGAAATAATATTTTAACAAGGAAAAAATAATTGTCGTTGTTATTGACAGGTGATGACAACCTTTACAAATTGTTTTTTCGTTATATTAATTAATTAATATAGTTAGGTATATCAAATACTCGCGTCAAAATGTCTAGCGACCGTCATTTTATTGCAGAATCGTCTTTCTATTACCTGCCTCACTTAAGGGTGTGTATTATTCCGTCTATAGTTTTTGTCGGTCTGAGTTGCTGATAATGAATAAATGGGTAGGCGTCATATCGTCAAACAAGAACTGTCGCACTTCAACTAAGTCAGATCGTTCAAACCATTAGTAAGTCTAATGGTGTGAACGATCTAATCTCATCCGTTACAGTTGGAAACTTTTTATTAAAAAATAGCGAATATTTACTTTAGAAAATGTTTCTTTCAGGCTTCCAAAGAAGCGGTTCTCGCGCAATTACCCCAAGCGGAGTGCGTTCATTTCGCTACGCACGTTTGTTGGAAAACACCTGCTATTGTCCTCAGTCCTGGTGAAGTAGTAAGTTTATCATAGTCTATTCAAGCCTTCATGTATCACCTCACTGTCACGGTGCAGCACGTGACTACGCTATTAAAAGAAAAATGTCGACGTGCGCGAGATTGCAACAGCTAATCATAAAATTATAAAAGATTAGATTAGATTTATATTGTTACGAACGGGATGAGTGAAACTGCCGTGTAAGGGCGAAACGAACTATTTATTTTCACAAAGCAAAATGGCTTCCAAAATCACTAAACTTGTCCGACGAAACCGTTAAATTTGCCAAAAGTCGTCAATGATTACCTTAATGTGACGCCCGGTTCACTGTCGCAGGTAACGTCGCAAAAGCTCCGAAGATTCGTTTTCGAATCGCTTGTTATCGCGCAACTAATTCACACTTGACTCGCCGCCCCTTATTTACTTATACTTGGCGCCAAACGCCTCGATGTATTTCGAATTTACTAGAAATCTAAACAACATCGTAAGCAAGCCATTGAAATTCGGGAATGCTATTTCTGTTGAAATTTAAAGCTTTTCATGCCTACAGTATTTGATTTTTATTAATTTCTATGTACGCATGTAATTGTTTATTTGAATATTGTGGATGCCTATAATTGACCCATATACCAGCTGTTATAATTTGTCAATGATATATTGTATAATCTAAGTGTATAGTTGGCTTCTCTAAAATAAAATAAATAAATAAATGAAATGTAAACTCTATGTTGTAAACATAAGAACCAATTTCCTTTGACACTAATCGGAAAAGCGCGTGGCTACCATCGATAGGGTGGGACGTTCGAGACTTTCTGCCAGCGCAAACGCTTTTTCCAGAACGTTAGTTAGTCGTAACAATATTTATACTTACATAACATAATGTTTACCATATTTTAGTAGTGGTAAACTACTAAAATGTGGTTCCGCAGTCAAAAACTGTGTGGCCCGTCTGGTGCACTATAACCAGCTCTTACAAAAGACCACCGTCAAATAACAGCTTGACTATGGTTGAGTTTCGATGAGTGAGTAAGGGATTCCAGGGCCAATATCTTATGTCTATCCTTTATTCTATCGTAGTTGGCAGCGCAGTTAGATCCTTTCATGATATTGCTGAACCATCAATCGAACGAAGACTGCCTGCCGAAGTTTAAAATTTAAAAAAATACAAATTGATTTAAAAATAAAAGAAATGAACTATTTAACAGGTGGACTCTCAAGCGAAACGGTTACTAAATACTAATGTAACGAGTGGAACCGCTGACACTTCAACAGAAAATGAAGAAGAAAGTAAGTACTCTTTCATTTTAAAACTAAATGAAACGTCCATTTAAACAAAAGTTTAATTAATCCATCATTACTATATACAGATACAGAATTACCACCAAGCAATGAGGAGTTGCCACCTGCTTCTGAGTTCATGTTAACAGCATCCGAAATTATGAACTTAAAGATTACTGCACGATTGGTAAATATATTAGTACCAAATTATTTATTCTCACCGTTATAAATTGCATTCCATTTTTTTATATTTCTTGTGTCTTCCGAGTTAGGTTAGGATCCCTTCTGAATCCAGTTCGATTCTGGAAAGTTTGGATTTGATTATATCATTTTATTTATTTATTATATTCCATTTGAAATGTTTTTTTTTTTAATTATGCGTTCTTGTGTCGTCTCAACGAGACATGTAACCACCTACAAACGTATATAGACTTGCGAGGACCATAATTGATCTCGTTTTTAGACGCAGTGAAAAGCATGCAATGCTGATTGATGCCTCCCGATTGTCGTTCAATCTGAGAATAAAGATAAACTATCAGATACGAGCAAATCCAATGTACATACATCCAATCTAATGTACATAATTACATTTTATTTAGATGATGTAATTAAAATCGCGAAGGTTGTTAGGAAAAATTAAAACACAATTAATTGTGGACCACCGTAATGTGTAAAGCTGCGCAATGCACAACTGTTATTTATTCCATGCGGTTGTGTGAAATTGTCATTTATTGTTATCAGCGAGGCTCGATGACTTAGTTTGAGGATTTCAATATTATAAAATTCTCAAAATAAGGTCTAAAAATTTGAGTATCTGTGAAAAGAATTCTTTCAATATTATCAATCTCAAGTATAGTTAGAAAGTTGATTGATGGTCACTTATGAAGAGTTACAATCAAATTAATGGTAGCTGATACGAATTTCACCGGGTCATTTTGTAATCTTAAAAATATGGGTTTACAGGTAGTAATCTCGTGTGCGCCATCTAGTGCAGCACTTCAAGGCTCAGCTGAAGAATCAGAAAACGTCACAACAGCCGGCGAAGGAGTGTCTAAGTTGTGCAGGGCCTTGCTGGCGGCCGGAGCTCAAGCCATATTGTTGACTCTGTGGCCCGCTCCGCAGGACACCGCTACGAAGATACTGTACAGAGCCTTGTATTCTGCGTTACTGCAAGGAAGTAGGGTTGCCAAGTAAGTTACTGAGATTATGCTTCGTAATTAGGAGAATTCTGTGCTGTTCGTACTACGTATGATGTTTATTTCAAAAAATTATAGTCTTTATATATCTTCATAGTAGATAGAAGGTCTTACTAGTTCCTTATTTTGTTACCTCCCATGTCTTTTCATTGCTACCACTGAAGACAGTAATGAAAAGAGTCCGGATGCTCACATTTACCCTAGTCTTTCAGGTATTACAAAATTGACTCCAAAGTTAAGTAGTCCATGGTCACTCGGTGCAAATATGGGTGATCGATGATGACAATGGCACTCATGATGACCATCTGGTCCATGGTGGCTCTGGGGTGTATATTTATGTCATTTATGACGTCGTTTGGAGTAAATCACGAAGAAAATCATATAAGAGTAAACCAGTTGGCAATAGCCGATTGAGCCATCATAAAAATGCTGTGCCTGTTAGAATTTCATTATTTGTTTGTTTAGAGCGTTGGGCGACGCGATGCAAACTGTCCGTCATACGAAACATTTCGCTCACCCTGCGCACTGGGCGGGGCTAGTGCTGCTTGGGGGAAACGTGCGACTCAGTAACAAGGTCGCGCTTATGGGGCAGGCCCTCTGCGACCTACTGGCCGCACCTGACAAGTGCAGGTAATGACACCATCTTACTTTAAAACCGATTCAAACCCTAGGTGAGTGATTTTGCGCAACACCTTTGCTTCAGATTTGTCCGTAATTTTTTTAATTTCAGATTGGTCAATAAAACTTGAAATTTCAAACTCGTCTATAAAATTTGTAATTTGAACTTAGTCTAAATTCGAAATTTAAGATTGGCCTATAAATTGTTAAGCGCACTTTTTATGTAAAGAACGGCAGACAAGCCTAACTGTCCACTTTATGATAGATAATTAATACCATAAAGTAAGTACCATAAATACCAGTATTAATCTACAGTCGCATATATTCGCAAGTACACTGCAGCCCTTAGTAGGACAAAGGATGAGGGATTAGGAGGGCGGTAGGAAATTGGGATCTAGCATCTTTAACTCGTCGAAACACAACAACGCACGAGCTGTTATTTCACGATGGTCTACCCTAGGGGTAGTACCTGTCACAAGACATGTTGCCAGATTTAGGACTACAGAACCTCTGTGCCATACTTCTAATAAGTACTGTGTCTAGTAAGTAGCTTGGCATTTAATAAGACCTGATGAGAGAAATGGCTTACTTTAATACTATAATTTTATTGAAAAAAACTCTAAGGCATCAACTTCTTTACTCTTGCAGGCTATGTGGACAACAATACGCTTGTACAAGTGTTCCAAAATTTCCAGGCTTCATTAAATCTTTATTGCAGAGACGCGCTACGAGTTTGTCTGCATCTGGTTGAGAAATCTCTCCAAAGAATCGTACGCGGACAGAAGAACGCAATGTATACGACACAAAAGAGCATAGAAAATAAAGCCGGCACAATTACTGGTTGGAGAGAATTGCTTATGAGCGTAGGTTTTCGGTGAGGACTTTTCTTTTTCGATATTATATAATATGTTCGGTTAAAATATACTTAAAGCTCGAAAGGTTTCAATGAATAAATTTTTTTAACAGATTTGAACCAGCTGCAAATGGAATACCGTCTAGTGTGTTCTTCCCTCAGAGCGATCCCGAAGAAAGATTGACTCAATGTTCAGCCAGTCTTCAGGCTTTGTTGGGTGAGTTCTTTTGAAGTTTATGTATGTATACCTTTTCTGTACTTTTTTGTTCATAACACTAACTCCTTTAATAAAACTTTAGGATTGACTCCGACAACATTGCAAGCGCTATCAAAGTTAATTTCTAACGGAGATGTGGCTGATGACATCATAGGCGTCATTCGCACAGTCATTTCGCAGTTCTCCACCAAGAGCTGCGACACCGATACTATTGAAGTAGCTGTGAATGTCAGGTATGTTTGGTTTATTATTGACGACATGGAGATATATGGTATAATGGTACATCTGACTGAATCTATAAGTGTTATTCATTTACATCGGACATGACTATGTTTATATCTACATATGTCTTGTAGATATCCTACTAATATTATAAATGCGAAAGTTTGTATGTTTGTTACTGAATCACACCAAAATGGATTTGGATGAAATTTGTCATACAGATAGTTTATTACCAGGATTAATATATGGGATACTTTTTATTCCGAAAAAATGTTAGGTTCCCGAGGGATCGTCTAAGAACATAAAGTCTACGCCACCGCCGTCACAGCGATAAAGGATGTCAGGCATTTTATTACTCACTAGCGGCCCGCTTTATATATACTTTTTTATATACATAAGCATAAGCATTCTCCGTTTATCCCTCTTTCCATTAGTCAAAACCAAATTAAAATCGGTCTACCCGTTTGAAAGTTATGGGCGTACATACATTTCGTAAATCCATTTTTATTTATATAGATATGTTATATTTTTCATTTATCAACGCGGACGAAGTCGGGGGCACCAGCTATTTATAAAATAAAGTTAAAATCCGCCTCTATCTGTTTCTCGGCTAACTCTAAACAACTCGACGGATTTTAATATGGCTCTTACTAATGGAAAGAGTGATAAACGAGGAAGGGTTTGTTTATATAATTTGCTGATAAATTGCATCTTTGCGAAGTAAAAAATAATGTATATACACGTTTTTGACCGTTGTATAGTGGGAATCTGATCCCACCTATAAAAGTAAGGAATTAAATATTTTGGTCAGCAAAATATCTATTTGGGCAGTAGCTTTTTTTGGCTGACCTAAAATTTGCTGAGCAAATAGGATTCTTAGCTGATCAATTGTTTATTAGTTAGGTTATTTTTTTTTGCTTTTGCTGTTATTAATAAATAACAGCCTATTATTCATATAAAGAAAATGTGGCCGCGTACAATATTTCAGAATAATTTATTTTCTTTTTTAAATTTTTGATGTATCAAAAATATCACAACTAAGTACAGTGTGACGTTATTAATCTCTTTTATTAATTGTTTTTAAATTTCTCCAATCTACTTCAAAACTGTTCATTACAGTTTTGTTACCAATAAGACATTTTTGCTTTAGAATTATGTCTATGTCATTTTTTTTAATATTATTTCTTTTTCGTTGTGGGAAATTTAAAATACTTAAACGAATGTGACGTCAAAGTCTATGAAATGTCAACAAGCGTATAGATGTTTGTGATTTTTAACATTTGATTGTTGTTGTTGTAGACTGTGACGTCACGACAAGCGTGCCAAAACGGCGTGTGTTTAAAGTGCCCGTAGCTGTTAATTAATTTTAACATTTTTTTAAAATATTAAAAAAGTGCATATTCTCTATTATATCATCATGATCCCACAAGCGTCCACTCTTGGACAAAGGCTTTTTTAATTGTTCGGCCCCACGATGCATTCATATGTTACAATACAATTCAAAATTGTACTCACACGCACATCCGCCCAGTGTCTCAATCAACATGGGGTCTATTTATTTTGCATAAAAAAACCGTAATATCATTACTAAACTACATCATAATTACTAATTTAATTTTGTTTGTAGATTATGGCGCGTAAATGGTGTCCATGAGCTATTGGCTTCATTAGGATTTGACTTGGCTGAAGTGGGAGCAGATGAAGTCACGTTACGCACTGGCAAAGCAGCCAATCGAAGGCACATACAATTCGTGCATCAGGCTCTACTAGCGCTCTTTGGTAAGATTTATTGTAAAACTAACTCGCACAACGATCTTTCTATATATATATATATTCACGTCAATCACCGATGATTAAATTATTGGGATATTTTTCATACAAAAATACTAAACTTGCGATTAAAAAATGGGGAGTGGGGGTAGGAGGGTGAAAAATACTTTACTACCTATTCTCATACCTACCAAATATAAAAAAAAATTATAAAAATCGGTCCAGCCGTTTCGGAGGAATTTTGTTACAAACACTGTGACACGAGAATTTTATCTATTAGATTGCGAACACTCACCTAATAGAATTTTATCTATTAGGTTCCAGAGAACTGTACTGTATTCTGTATTACCTTATTTAATACGGCTTTGAACAAAACGCACAAGCGCCGTGTTTTCAACAGAAAAGCATATTCTAGCAGCGATTCTAGAGTAGTTGTATCGTTTAACTTGACAATTTTATTTGAGTTTTGAACTTGAAAATTTTAGCGTCTCTAAAACGAAACCTCAATATTGAAAACCTATTAAGTTTACACGTACTTTTCTTATTAGATACCCAAGAAGCGCCTCGCAGCCTAAGCCTGGAGTCGAGTTCGAGTGTTGAATCACTTGCGTCGATAGATGATGGAGATTTAGAACCACATTCAGACGGAGAACCGCCTCCAAGACAACATCGACGTTAGTATTCACTTATCTTTTAATTTGCTTATATGATTGATAAACTATTTCATTTTCTGTTTATTACTATAAACAGACAAAGGCACTTCACTCGTATGGTTCTTGTATCGCTATGAGAATCACACGACGGACTGAGAGAGAAACCCACTTTACACAAAACAAGGCCAGCCATGAAACATTCATAGTGTAATTTGCCACTAAGAGAGCTAAGCTTTAACATCACGAATAATGATCATCGGTTATTAGCGACTTCAAGTGTTGTCAAGTGTTGACACGCAATATTTTTTTTTCTTTTTTTTTTTTTTTCTTTTCGCCGTAAGACCAAGACTTCACAAGCAAGAAGTAGCTAAGGCAAAAATAACTGCATTACTTTGTCTAGTATAACTTATTCCCTGAATGTCAGAGCCTATTCCCCTATCTCCGCCTTTTATACGAAAATCGGTAGCGCACTTGCATCCTTCTTGGTGTGTGCTTGTGTTTATAGGCGACAACTACAACCAACTCGACTATCATGAACAAAAATAGGAGTTTCAGGTCCAACTTGACAAAAAAATCTTACACACTATTATCATTTACCAGCCAATGGCTTGCCTCGCAAATTGACTCGTCATTATTTGATCAAAGATTTAATTTAGTGTATGTATGTGTTTCAGAAGAAAGCTCTACAACAGTGCCTCCACCACCTCTTCCTTTGGGATCTTGTGGAGGCGCATTCACAATGTACGTGAGGGGATCAACATCTTCCACTGAGGTTGGTCGAGGGGAACCGGATGGAAGAACTGCTCCGCCTCCAGCCCCACCGCCGCCAAGATATCGAGGCGAGAGTGACGCCGCCTTCACACCTTCACCACCTGCGGCGCCACAACCGGCACCGTCTGCTCCCCAAAGAGATGTTTCCTTAGCTTTAGCGCATCAAACTAAAATAAGAACCCTGTATACAAGGCGACCACCCTCGACTGACGATTCTGACTGGGAAACTTCAGGCCACGACACCGTACTTAGAAGACGACCTGAACATTCACATCCCAGATATTTAGATGCATTCTACGATTTGGCCACAGCGCAACCTCGTAGGTCCGAGGAGGATAAGGATGTTCTAAATCAACCTTCCACATCGAAACGGGTTCCAAGACCGAAAATGGGAACGAGTAGTCGCGACTCCATGGCCCAAGTGAGACATATGAGCGGTGAGCTAACACCAACCATATCGGAGGTTTATCACGAGAGGAGTATCGGTCTGGGCCTCGCTCCGCCTTTGGCGGAATTACTGTTAGCCGAAGAAACAAAGACAGAAATGAGGGCAGCGAGTTCCAGTGAAAATCTGTTGTTACAGAACCTGGAAAAACTTGGCCTTTTAGGAGATGCTAGTGAAAACGAGGAACGTTGGTGCAACACTAATTCCTCAAGGCCTTGGTTGTCCGCTCCTCCCTTGGATACCGATGTTCAAGGATCTGACTTAACGACGGCAGAGATCATAGAGCGACAGACTAAGTTTAAAAAGGACACTGAACCGAAACGAAAAGAAGAAAATGCTTATGAGCTTAAACCATTGGTAAAAGACGATACTCCAGGTCCTAGTGGCATAGAGAAGCGTTCTGTTACACCTTTCTCGGAGCTTTCTCGTAGAGACGAAGGTGATGGAAGAAGCATAGCGGATTCCCATTCGTCATATAAGGCATTGGTGTTGAGTCCACGCACTCCATATTTACCGGAAGAGAATGAGGCGGGGGTAAACGCCGTATCGGAGGGAGGCAAAACGCACCCTAGGCCTAGGCGACCTCCTGTGCCTAGAACCAGACCTACCTATACTACACTCGACTTTCCACCAAATAAGTGATTTTGTATGTTAATTGTCATATTATATCATTTGTGCCTTCGATTGCATGTATTATAAATCCTAAATTAATTATTTATATATAATTAATTTTATTCAAACTATTTGTTTTTAAGAATAATGTTAGCATAATAATTTATTTGTATTATTTTGTTCACTGTTTATTCATTTTAACATTGTGTACTTATATTTTTAAGGAAATTTGTCTATTGAAACACCAAACTTGCCATTTGCACTGTAAAAAAACTATTTGTGTTTGTAATTACCTACATTATATTTTGAAGGAAAGGCGTTTTCTTTAAAAAGTGCTGTAAAAAAAATAATTGATAAAAATAAACGACATCTTGATTGTAAAGGCTTTTTCTACGGTTTATATTTATATGTGTATTCATTATTCATACGTATCATAAAATAGAGTTCTCTTCCCAAAAAATCTAAGGGAACTGCAAGTAAGCTGCAACATTGCAATTTTTGGATGCGGCTTTAGTGCAGTTGATAAAACTGCCCAACAACTGTGTACGGTTATAATGCAGTTTAAAATCCTGTTTATAGCCGGACAATGAAATTGCATGCATTTGACGTGCGTCGTTAGCACTGCACGCCTACTGGCAGCGTATATTCAATATCAATCTCAAGCAGATTGAACAATCAAATAAGCTTAACTTATACGCGTAACTTTCTTGTTTGTAAACAGAGTGGAATGAAATATAGGTACACTAAATATTAATGGAAGTTTGCTCTACAATACATCAGGATACCACATGAAAATCGGTTAAGCCGTTTCTGAGATTAGCGTGCACAAACGTACAAACAGACAAAAATTCTAAAAACTATTTTTTGACCTCGGTTACATAAGTAAGTTGTCTTGTGTACAATTTTTTTGAAGTGAAAACTTCTTTAGCGGCGTTGTGCGTTTTTGTGGTGGGTAAAAAATGTTAAACTCGAGTCAGATCGAAAATTCGTAAGACGGCGTATATCTGGGTCCGGGGTCTAGTTGAGTTGACTGGTTGTAATGTAGTTAGTATATTATATTGATTTTTATTGGGTATAGATAAAATGCAGTATATGGAGTAATGTCTCAAACAAATTTAAAAGTTGACATGATTCTATTAGGTTTAAATATGTATAGAAAAGAAAGGTCCACCCCTTAGAGCACTATTGGTGGTGTTGGCGACCGTCGCCAATGTGGTTACCAGTCGCCAAGTATAGAATTGGTGTAATTGGGCAAGTTTACAGTGTGTGAGTGAGTAAGTGGGATAATTACAATAGAAGTAGTAAGTGATTGCAGATTTGGCGACTGTCGCCAGAGTGGCAAACGGTAGCCAGGAGCAAAGTTGGTATGATTCTATCAGAATTACATATGTAGTAGAAAAGGAAAGTCCTCAGAGCACTATTGGTGGTGTTGGCGACTGTCGCCAATGTGGCCACCAGTCGCCAAGTATGAAATTGGTGTAATTGGGCAAGTTTACAGTGTATGAGTTAAGTGGGATAAATTCTAGTAGGAAAGGTGTTGGCGACTGTCGCCAGGGTGGCGTCCAGTAGCCAAACACTTGGCTGAAATGGAAGGGCCTCGTTGAGCCCTATCCAAAAATATGTCACAAGGATGTATACTAACTGTTACAATGGAAGTAATGAATAGTTGTAAGTTTGGCGACCGTCGCCAGGATGGCAGCCGGTAGCCAGGTGCAAGTTTAGTGTGATTCTATTGGAATTATATATGTGGTAGCATTGGGGCTCTATTAGAGGTGTTGGCGTCTTCTAGTCTAGTCTTTATACATATTATTCTGATAATTAACAGACCACATCACATACACATACAAACGTCGAAGTATATGTCTGAAATAGTATTACTATTACCATCATTTTATTTTATATTTGATTTAATCCCAAATATACCTAAAAATATAAAATAGCCCTAAGTAAGCCATACTTTAAATTAATTAGTAGTTTCGGCCTAAGGTAAGGCTAAGGCCTAAAAAATGGCGTAATCCCTAAAAGTGGAAGGTGTTGTTGTTGTGTTGTACCAGTTACCACCAAAGTAATGCCAGTGCCAGTAAGTAATGTGAATTGTGATGCAGTGATGTGATCACATAACACTATTACTCCTAGGCGGAGTAGTTTAGTTAGTACTGAATGAATGGGCGAATTTAGTGAGTGAACTGTGAACTGAGTGAATAAAGATGAGCGATACGAATCGATATTATGCTGTATCGATACATAGCAATGCGATATATCGATATTTTGTATCGATACAGACATACAATACGCATCGATATATCGTATCTCCAGGTAAAAATATCGAATCCATGTATATCTGCTTAAAATTATGATTTTGAACCTGTAATATTAAACATTCTCTATGTTTTGGTAAGGAGAGATTAATGTAAACAAACTTTGCACCGACCAACTGGGCTGGCGTCGTGCGGCACGCTTTGTGCACTACCTACCTACCCGACAATTGCTTATAAATTTTGTAGATAGGTAGGTAGGTATTTTATCTAATGTTAGGTACCGGCATAATAAAATAAAATAATTTTCTTGCTTGCTTTATTGACGAGTCGTCTTTGTTTTAAGTAACACGTCGTGGTCATAACAACTTTGTTGGAATATATTTTAACACTATGCCGCCGCCACAAAAATCATATGTGTGGTCATTTTTTAGTAAAACTTCCATTTTTAAGAAATAAATTATTTTTTACTGTTTCAACTAATAGTGTTGTAAGCTATTTAGCTCACCCAACCGTTTAGCGGCTAAATGATATTTAGCCGCAGCTAAATTTATCGTCAACAAAAAAACGGCTAATGGCTAATTGGCTAACAACTCTGTCAGCTAACAACTGTCAACTACTATCGACAGTTGGTTATGGTTAATTCTAGTTATGGGTGGATAGTTAGATATTTAGCTGTCAGCTAAATTCGTTATCTATGGCTAATAGTGGATTTTAGATATTTAGCCTATACATACAATATGCATTTTGCTTTAACTGATAGGTAAACGATTACGTAGGACAATTTTTGACGTTATGCAAATGAAAATAAGCAATTTTTTCATAGTTTTGAATTACATAGGTACATATATTGCATATTTTTATAAATGTTTTAAAACATATTTAAAGTAGATTTATATATTTAAAACAATTTGTTTTCGCGATTAGTACTTATGATTAATGAGTACCTAACATGGAAATAAATAGTATCATTTTATTGTTCTATTCCGCCGGAATTGACACGGCAAATTAGAATTCCCTGCATTAATTAAGTTTTTTTATATCATTGAATTTTATAATTAATAATAAACATCAGTAGAACGTAAACATTACTCCGCGCGTGTTTGATGATATTTTATTTTGAATTCGATTTCGTACTGAATTATGTATCGTACATCTTTAGTTGTGACCTTTTTTTTATTAAATTCTTATTATGTACTGATATTAGACTTTTTATATCAATTTAGCTGATTTTGCTATTTAGCCGTTATTTAGCCAGCTAAATTTGACCAGTTAGCTAGTTGGCTAAGTTGACAAAAAATCTGTTAGCTGACCAACCCTTAGTCTAGTCTAATACTTTTGTTTTATTTTAACCTGTTAAAAATTGGAATAATATCGATGTATCGATAATTCGATTTTCGATACAAGCAAGACGTTGCGATATATCGCTGAATCGATACGATTGGTTGCGATACGTATGTATCGATACGCTGTATCAATACAAACGATTATTTTGGACATCTTTAACGAGGGGTTAAATAAATTAAATTTTTATTAAATAAAATATTAATTATATTAGTCCATTGAAATGTTACATTAGCTTTGCATTTTTTAGAGGACGCAATTTTATTTTTGGGACATGTGGGGGGGGTCAATAGAAGCTTAACCCCAAGTTTGTGGGGTTGCCGCCCTTGTCCCCCGGCCGCCATCTTGGAAAAAGGGGTGCAAACACCTTTTTCGCTATATCTCCGAAACTATGCGTCCTACAAAAAATTTGTTAAAACATAATTTGTAGCAAATCGCTTTGCCTACAAATATGTTTATATAACTTTTTACCTTAAATTCAAAATTAAAAAAGTTATAAGCAAAAAAGTGAGAAAATTTCTATAAAAATTTTCTTTTTCGCTCTATAACTTTTTTTTTATACATTTTACAAGAAAATTACCTCAGACCAATCTTGTAGATGGTCTTTTGAGGAAAATTTTTCTCTATCATTTTTTTAAATTTTATTCATTTAAAACGCCGTTACAGCGCTCCAAAGTTGACCGGGTTCGTCAGTGCTCGCCAGAATCCGGTCAAAACGAAATGTTTACCTTAGTTTTATGATCTTTTTTTTATTGTACATATATTCTCGAAAATTTTTGTTAAATCTCTACAACTTTACTTATTCATTGCTAACTCTTTTCCCCGCCACCTATGAGGTAGAGTCTCTAGGCGCGTTTTTTTTTACGTGGTATCCCCAGTAGGCCTACTCCACAGACATCTTGCCGATGAGGTAATCCTCGACATAATCATTCTTTCAATCAGTTATTAGCTAGCTATTCTAGTCTACTCTTTTTCGATGGTCCAGGCTGTGGCTCAGAATCTAATTCAACGTCGAACGTGAAAGTTTGGGGAATGACAGGAGTTAAAACTGGAGTCATAGTTGGAAGTTCATCTTCGAATTCATTTTCTTCCATTAACTTGGATATTTCCATGATGTTGCTGCATGTTTCGCCAGAACAATATCTGGAATTTCGCCAGAACAAAACTGGAAATAATATCCACAATTTTTAATACGTCTACACGTGGCAAAATATGTAGCACAACTAAAAGAATAAAATGAGGTAGAAGAAACAGCTGAACCTTCGAGGGCTACGTATAATAATAATAGTCGTAGCAGGCAGATGTTCATTTGTCCCCAAACGGTAACTCGGACCTTTTCTACCTGCTTAACATTCTCGAAAATGTACACTCCTCTTAGAAATTATTATAAGAAACAATAAGGTAGCAATGAATAAGTAAAGTTGTAGAGATTTAACAAAAATTTTCGAGAATATATGTACAATAAAAAAAAGATCATAAAACTAAGGTAAACATTTCGTTTTGACCGGATTCTGGCGAGCACTGACGAACCCGGTCAACTTTGGAGCGCTGTAACGGCGTTTTAAATGAATAAAATTTAAAAAAATGATAGAGAAAAATTTTCCTCAAAAGACCATCTACAAGATTGGTCTGAGGTAATTTTCTTGTAAAATGTATAAAAAAAAAGTTATAGAGCGAAAAAGAAAATTTTTATAGAAATTTTCTCACTTTTTTGCTTATAACTTTTTAATTTTGAATTTAAGGTAAAAAGTTATATAAACATATTTGTAGGCAAAGCGATTTGCTACAAATTATGTTTTAACAAATTTTTTGTAGGATGCATAGTTTCGGAGATATAGAGAAAAAGGTGTTTGCACCCCTTTTTCCAAGATGGCAGCCGGGGGACAAGGGCGGCAACCCCACAAACTTGGGGTTAAGCTTCTATTGACCCCCCCTACATGTTCCTAAAATAAAATTGCGTCCTCTAAAAAATGCAATACTCGGCCCTTAAATTGTAACATTTCAATGGACTATATGAAATGTGAAGTGAAACAGATTTATAGGGGATTCAAACGAAGTTTGAAGTAACCCTCAAAAAATACTTGAGTAAGAGGCCTATGCCCAATTTAGTGGGATTGTACATAGTACGAAGACGAATAAACAAACTCAAAAGTATTTGTGGAAATATGTAACGAAGCGATAGCGCGATATAACGTGAACGCACAGCGCCATCTCTAGGTGCAGAAATGAAACTTTTAGTACGTGATAATATCATACGCTGTCAGCGGCACAGTAGGTGAGATGGAATTAAAGGACATAATATCGTTTAAAACCAGGGCATTTTTTTATTTTAAATTACACTTTGGAAATATAATTTCCTGTGAATATTTCAGATTTTGTAAATAGGGATAAAATTCAGAAATAAAAAAACTTATTACTTTATTGGGACAATTGGATTTTTTAATATTTTCAAACCTAAATATCTATGAAACCCCATTACCAAATTACATGATATTTTCTCAGTATCATCTATAATTTCTTCTTACCTAATGGTACAAGTTTCAACCGTTAAAACGAAAATACTAAAATATAAGTTGTCGTTGGTCCACTAATAAATAATTAATAATTGCGTAGAAGATATAAACATTCGGCAAAAAATATTAAGCAAAATTCACATTAACACAGAATTTAAAAATAAAAACTATAGTAAAAACATTTCCAAAATCATTACAAAAAGTGATTTCCCTTGATATAAAAATTAAATTAATTAAACATAAAAGTTAAATTAACTAAACATAAAAATGAAATTAATTAAATAGGGTCCATTTAAGGTATCGGTGGCCACCGTCGTACGTATCGTCCTTCTGAAGTCAGGGTAAGAAAAGGTTCGTCACCTGAAAGTCGACATTTGCTTGCACCAGGACAATTATAAGTCAGGCCAAAATTTAATTTCAAACATCTGTCAATTGTCTGCTTAGTGCTTTATTTTCAATAAAGCACTAAGCAGACATTTATTTTCAATAAACGTTGCAAGCAGTATAACCTAAACAGCTACAAAAGTATAAACCTTTTTCTCTTGTAATTTTAGTATTTACCTATCTAAATATAATTTATGTACATTTACATATTTACTTTAATTACGAGGGTAACACCGAAGCTGTTTGTATTCATATTGTTTTCGAAGTAGTCTCGAACCACTGACTGAAGCAGTGGGTGGACCCACTGTTCTTTAGGGATCTCTCTAAAGTGAATTCCTCTAAGTTTATCCTTTATTTTTGGAAATAAATAGAAATTACATGTGGGTGAAATGGGGACTATATAAGGAGTCGGGATTGTAAGGAGGATTAATATCTACTCACTAATTCCACACTTTCCACAGTCAAATATTCGATTGTTCGTCTGGGGGAGTGGGCTGGAGCATTGTCGTGGTGAAGCAGGATCCAACCTCTTGAGCGCTTCTAACATTTTCCAAAACAACTGATAAACAATTACTAATATACCAGTCTTTAGCAACGGTCCTTTGATCCTCTAACGCAATGTTTGCAAAATGTTCCGTTCGTCCAAAGAATGAGGCAATCATATTTTTCCTTTCACTTCTTCCCTTCTTTACTTTTGTTGGTAAAGGTCACGGTAAGGCGGTGGTCTTCTGTAAGGCGGCGGGTTACTGCCGCCAGACGGGCTGCCCAAATGACTGCGAAACGTAGTCATTTTATCATAATAAAATCCTAAACGAGCCGTGTCTGTACATTAAATACATATTTTTTCAAAAAACAATTAATACACGTTGTACTTATGTTACCGAGGTCAAAAAAATTGTTTTTAGAATTATTGTCTGTTTGTCTGTGCGTTTGTGCACGCTAATCTCAGAAACGGTTTGACCATTTTGAATGCGGTATTCAATGGTGTATTACAACAAGTTTTTAGATTTGATTGTCTGTTTGTCTATGTGTTTGTGGACGGTTATCTCTGAAACGGCTTAACTGATTCGGTTTTTACAGATTGTATTGTAGTAATCTTGTAGTAAGTAGTACAATAGTAAATTGTAGTAAGCATCCTGTAGCATTTAGTGTTTGTTTCATTCCAATCGGTTTACAAATTAACAAGTTATGTAAATTTAAAACATAAAACAACATTTTTTCGATAAAAATGCAATAAAATACTTCTTCAGTTGAATTGATAATCTCTAAAACGATGATGATTGAAAGTTTATACAAAGTTAAAAATAGTCACTAAGTGATTTTGATAACCCAATGTAAGCTGACCTCAGATCTATATGATCGGTCATATTAAGTAGGGTTCAGCTTAGGCTGGAGTATTTTCATATTTAATAAAATCGTTGTTTGCCTATTATGCCTTTGTGCACGACTTAACCTATTTTCATGTGGTTTCCACTAATGTATTGTAACAAGCTTCCGGTAATATTTGGTGTATATTTCATTCAAAACTGTTTACAAACAAAAAAGTTACGCGTTATTCCGAATATCACACGTACGAAGTCGCGGGCACAGCTCGTTATTGATAAAATTATATATATTAGTGCCACGTTTATTATTAGATAGATAAGTAATTTTAATTTCCGTTCCATTAAAGCGGTAACAAGTTTCGAACAAGATCGACTTGGCCGCACGCGGATATGACGCGACGTGTTAGCTATTTGAACACTATACCAATAAACACAACGCTAATATAGTAGGAACTGATGATGGAACAAAAAAAAAACTGTACTATGTTCGTAATGAAAGTATTGAGTTATTATGAGAAGGCACACTGCATTTTGAATTCATACGTCTGGCGAGAGAAACCACAGCTTTACAGAAGACCATTATTAATTAATAAAAGCATGTACCTATGTATGTTGTTTTGTTTCTGTTAGTAAATAAGGGATGCCCATGCCAGAGCCCATTTACCTATCTCATCCTAATCCCTTATCCTTTATCCAACTTTATTTATCATCAAGATTGTTATTTTTTAAGTAAGAGTCATCAGACAGGCTGCCGCTCCGCTTTATGATAAGTAGATACCTTCACCTATTAAAGAAAAAAAGGACACAGGTACTGCAAGTGCAAGGCAGACTATAGCATGAGGCAAGACTTATCAAAAAAGCTTTATTTTCGTCGCCTAATTTGAATTCTTAAAGTAAAATTAAAACCTAGATAAAAATACAGTACATTTAGAAATTTTGAATCGGACAGATTTATACAAATAATTATATTTTATGAGAATAATAAATTACTACCCAAAAAAAACGGGACAAGTGCGAGTTGAACTCGCGTGAAGAGGGTTTCGTACGATGTTACCTATCGGCACAATATTGAGTGATTTACCATGTTATTTTAATATCATGGACTTTTTATAGGTTTTCCTATAAGAAGTCCATTATAAGTAGAAAACTTTAGGTAGAATTTTAGGTTCAGTAGTTTCGGAGATAAGTGGGTGGGGAATGGTCGGACAGACGGACACACGAGTGATCCTATTTTTATTTATTTTTTGTTTTGTGTGCATAATGCATAATTGCACCTTAATTCATAATTGTGTTCGGTCTGATGTTAGTCCTCAAGGATAAGGGATTAGGATGGGATAGAGAAATGGGCTCTGCCATCCCTTACTCACTTACGTCTCGCGTACCACTCAATTCGTTTCCCATAAAAACACATTGTGCATAAAAACACGCGGAAAAACCGCGCCTTAAATTTTGTTTACTGCAAACGTATTTTATTGTTGACATTTATAAGTGATAAGAACATTAGCGCAGTTTAAAGCCTTTCAACTGTACCTGCATATTTATTAGATAGTATACCGATTTGTATTTGATATCATTTGAATTACATGTCAGAATAAAACGTTGACTTATACATTCACTAGTTACCCGTCCCGACTTCGCACGAGTACAGGTGCGAGTGAAAGGCAATTTTAAATACTCAAGGTAATTAAAGTTTAGCCTTAATACTGCATTCCGTAGTAGTTAATTAGGCAGCCCGCTTGGCGACAGAAACCAGAGATCATAGTGAAATAACAGCGCATATTAGGTATGCTATTTTGTTTGGATACGCGAGTAAGGGATACCGGAGCCATTTTCCCATTAGTAGCCACTACTAAGGTCGGCAGCACACTTGCAGCATCTGTCGCGTTGCTTGTGTCATAGGTGACGTCAAGTGGACCGTCAGCCTGTCTGTCGACCTTAACATAAAAAAAGGAAGCCTATTGTTATTAATGAATTTTGTTGAATAATCATCCGACCAACTATTATAGTTAGATATGTAAAATTTTAATGTAGGTACTCCCCCCTTGCCCCCTATGAACTAAGTTGCCTGAAATACCTTATTTTTATTATTTCACTAGCTGAGCCCGCAACTTCGTACGCGTGGTATAGCGCGTAACTTTTTTGTTTGTAAACCGATTAGAAAGAAACAAACACTAAATGCTATGGGAAGCTTGCTGCAATACATAAGGAAAACCGCATTCAAATTGGTTAAGCCGTTTCAGAGATTAGCGTGCGCAAACGCACAGACGAACCGACACACAGAAAAATATTCTAAAAACTATTTTTTTGACTTCAGTAACATAAGTACAACGTGTAAAAATTGTTTTTTTTTTAATCTTTAATGTACAGACACTGCTCGTTTACGATTTTATTATATGTAAGTATAGATATACATAGGTAGATTAATAAATGAAATAAATTAGTTCAAATTATACCCAACAAACTTTTCACAACCGGAAACGATATTGTAATTTAATAAAACTCTGTTGAAAACTGTGTTGCAAGTGAAAAAAAATATCTTGTTAATGACCTTGACACGTAAAATTAACACAGAGTTTTGCTACTCGGTCACGCGTATGACTCTTTTATTTCACGGAGCTAGTTTCATTTCATTATTTGTTTTAATTCAATTCCACAAGTGTTGCCAACAATCGCATTCCAGTTTATCTGATTGTCATGGCCGAGTTTCACCATTTATTTTTGTATGAATGAAGAATGAAGTAAGTAAAAGTAAGCTTGTACTTATTTAATTCAGATTCCGCATTTTTTTAACTGCGCTGGCCGTCTGGCTTCAATAAGTTATCTCATGTAGAAGAACCTATTAAATTCAGCACTTGTGCTTCATCCTCAACATTTCTTGTATCATCCATTCGTCTATCTTTGCTTGTATTTGTAAGCTACCTTAGCCACATACAATCAATAGACAGTCAGCCTGCCTTAATTATAACTGTGCTTTGCATTTTCATACAATAAAAAGAATTGGTCAACGTCAATCATAATTATTATGTATTATTATTAACTTATTAACAACATTAATATATACATATAATAAAATCGTAAACGAGCAGTGTCTATACATTAAAGATTTTGTCAAAAAAAAAATGTACAATTTGTAAGTAACTACTTATGTTACCGAAGTCAAAAAATAGTTTTTAGAATTTTAGTCTGTATGTTTGTGCGTTTGTGCACGTTAATCTCTGAAACGACTTAACCGATTTGAATGCGGTTTTCACTGATAGCAATAGCAAGCTTCCCCCAACATGTGTTTGTTTATTTCCAATCAGTTTACATGCGTACGAAGTTGCGGGCTCAGTTAGTAATTATTAAATTCGTTCATGAATATACAAAAATACAATTTTCATATATAAATAATTAATAATAATGTTTATTACATTTATTGACATCGTTAATGACATTATTACTTCTGTTGGAACTATAGACAATATTCATTCGATGATCTGACCTCTCGCTTTGCAAATAAAAGGCTTGAAACCGCGGTGTGAATTGCAGTATATCTCGTCAATTCCCACTTCAGCTGACTGATTCTTTAAGCTATTTCAACCACCTCGGTTCTTCGACGTATCTACTTATTTCGGATTACATAAAATTAAATCTCCCCATAGCTCGCTGTCGACGAGATAAGAATATTTACTAGTATCCACGTCTAAGCACCGTATGTCAAAACTGACTTTATGTACTCATTACGAGTTTATAAACCTTCATCTTACCAACTGATAACTATACTTAAGACTTTTGTAAAATATACTATTTCTTCATAATTATATCAAAAACAGATGGATCGACAAAATAATAGCAACAGCAGGAAAAACAAAGCAAAGCAAAGAATAGGGAAACATGGAGTAAGCTGGAGGAGGCCTATACCCAGAGTGGGGTTCCAACAACAGAGTGAAATTTAAATACCTACGTAATTTCAAGAAAAACGTGTTTTTTAAGGTTGTTGGTAATAAAAAAAGCTTATTATGATTGTTATTTATTAATGTCTGACTTATTTTTGTTTTGTTTTATTTTATTTTTTTTTATTAGGGAAAACAAACAATTACACCATGTATATTAGACTAGAAAAAAAAAAGAAGTAAAACATACATAAACTTAAATAATAGTGCAATCAACAACATTTTCCACAAATTGATTATCCTATCCCTATCCCTTATCTTTTTAAATCCCCTATCCCCTCTTAATCCCTTATCCTAAATCCTACTGTAGTCGGCAGCACACATGCAACAGCTTTGGTGTTGTGTTATAGGCGGCGGTGGCCCCGTGGCCACCTACCATCAAGTGGACCGTCAGCCTGTCTGCCGATCTTAACATAAGAAAAACCTACTTATTGTGTTTTAATTCTCCTGTTCTTGTGCATGTTTTAATTACTCGAAAATGGAGACAAATTTTAAATGTGGAAAATGTTTTGTGAGCAAAAGGACAGATTCCCAAAAAGACAGATTCAAGTGCTCTGCCGAACCATATAGTATCTTTAAGAATAATGGATTAGGAAAAGATGCGGGGAAATGGGCTCGAGCATCCCTTACTCCCTTCAGCACAAAATAGCACACACGCTGTTAATTTGCGGTGGTCTTCTGTAAGGGGTTGGTTATTGTCACCAGACGGGCTGCGAAACGCAAGATTCCTGCTACTACTTGTCAGATCCAGATCAGAGCCAACTATCTGTTTTTTTATGTATCTAATCTAATATATTTAGTAATCTAATCTAATTTATGTATCTAACAGTTCTTTTACAAAGTTGGCCCAGCAGGGAATCGAACCCGAGATTCCTGAGGAAGAGCACCTTAATCACGAGACAAAGGGTTTCGTCATAAGAATAGTAAGGTTTTTTCACCACTTGATGTAACTAATGAACATTTGTGTAAGTAAAATGTGTCACTTTTTACTTACACAAACACTATCCCATGAAATTTGAATTAAAACTATTTTTAGGGTTCCGTACGTCCGAATAAAAAAATGGAACCCTTATAGGATCACTTGTGTGTCCGTCTGTCCGACCATTTCCCCCCCCCCCTATCTTCGAAACTACTGAACTTAAAATTTTGAAAAACTACAGAAATTGGTTTTCTACTTATAGATAACAGGAAAAGCTATAAGAAGTCCATGATATTAAAATAACATGGTAAATCAGTCAATATTGTGCGGATAGGTAACATCGTACGGAACCCTCTACACGCGAGTTCAACTCGCACTTGTTAAGTTTTTTATTATTCAAATACCGTTGTATGAAGACTTTTTCGATCATTATCATGATCTATTGTCCATAGATCGTGACCTAATCGAGCACATAATACACTAATACTGTTCTAAATCGAATTAGTTTTGTTTGAGGCAGTAAATCTTTGTAATTATCATATTATTGTGTTTGTGAATGGGACAATGTAACAAACAATGTTAAGGAGCTTACATATTACACGAAACTTAGCCTAATGGACACTAAGAAAAATTAAGTGTGTCCGAAGTTATTGATTAGCATTGCCCCCAAAGCAGATAGCCTTCACCCGTGCCGTGCCCGGTCTAGGCTCTAGCTTCTATTCGAAATGTAAGCAAATATTTTAAGGTAGGTCAAATTGTATCCTTTCTAAAAGTACCTACCAGTTGCTAATAAGGAAATCGAAAGCACAATATTATAGGAAGTATATTATAGGAAGTATACTATAGGAGACTCAATAACAAGCTAAAACACTATTAGATGGTTTAATGAATATGGGAATCGACTGACGAAGCAGGTTCCATATTATTTAAATAATTTTCTTATGGTCCATTTTATGGTTAAAATTGTAAATTGTTCACGACAGGATATAGAATAAGAGATAATGGTCTGATATTCCACTACTCGCTTTCCGAAACACCGACACCTTCTATTGATAAAATATATAAAAAAGCGATTTCGTTAGCGTTGACAAATAAAAGATTTAACGTCTGAATACGTACCTATGTATACGTAATACGTCTGAATATGTAAAGAAATATCTGAAATCTTGATTGTTGTTATACATTTAAACCAGCAGTTAAATCTTTATTTTTAGATAGATGATGGGTTTCAATCGCGTGGAATATATGGCCTATGTCCCTGAAATTCTATTCTAACTATTGGTGAAATATTGTTTTAAATCGGATAAGTAGTTTCGAAGATTACCCCATACATACAAACATACAAACTTTACCTCTTTATAATATTAATATACCTAGATAAGAGCACATGTGCTATTATTTTTAGGGTTCCGTACGTCCGAATAAAAAAACGGAAACCTTATAGAATCACTCGTGTGTCCGTCTGTCCGACCATCCCCCCCCCCCCCCTTATGCCCGAAACTATTGAACTTAAAATTTTGAAAAACTACAGAAATTAGTTTTCTACTTATAGATTATAGGAAAACCTATAAGAAGTCCATGATATTGAAATAACATGGTAAATCACTCAATATGTGCGGATAGGTAACATCGTACGGAACCCTCTTCACGCGAGTTCAACTCGCACTTGTCTCGTTTTTTTTTAATAAAAACTACAAATTCAGATATTTAAGGAATTTCCATGGCGTTTAAAATTATCCATACTAATAATATAAATGTGAAAGTAACTCTGTCTGTCTGTTACCTTTTCACGTCTTAACTACTCAAGCGATCATCGTGAAATTTTGTATATAGACACAATTTTTTATAAATTTTTTGTAATCTTTTTTTTAATGAAATTTTGTATATATTTTTTGTGAAATACACGTGTCAGGGATGCAGGAAAGGACATAAGGTACCTTTCATCCACAAGAAAGTACTGTCCCCGAGGGATCATCTAACGCCTGGCAAAGCTATAACTGCAACAAAGATGTTAGGCGTTATATTGCTCATATATTTAGTCAGGCGTTGGTAGGTGGCAACCGTCGCCTATAACACAAACAACACCACAGGTGCTGCGAGTGCGCTGCCGACTACAATAGGATTAAGGATCCCATTGTAGTCCAATACAATAGGATCCTTACATATTATAAAACAAGGTCCCCCGGCGCATCTATCTGCCTGTATTTAAAGTATTTGGGTATGTATGTATGATCGCAATAATCTCAAAAACTAACGGATTTCCATGCTGTTTTCACAAACGGAAATGCTATCAACCAGGACGTTTTTCTTGTAATTTTTTGGTTGGGGTGGCTTACAGGAACGCTGTAGATATAAAAATCTTCCATCATACCTCTGAGTGGGATCCAATTATCTAAATCAATAAAACACTATGTTGTTTTATTGAATCTCGAAATATAGTGGCCTCGGCGCCGAATATGGTTTTGTACCATTCGGAGTCGAGACACTCGGCCCATGGGGGCCTGCAGCAATGAGCCTCTTCAAAGACATCTCGAAGAGGCTTATTGATGCGACGGGAGACCGAAGAGCTGGCACTTTCCTCGGCCAACGTATTAGTTTGGCCATTCAACGAGGAAATGCTGCCAGCGTACTTGGTACAATGCCGCAGGGTCCATTTTTATATTATTAGTTTTTAATCAATTTAATATTAATTGATTTTTAGATTAGATAATTTTGTTTTTATGTTAAATGATATGTAAATAAAAGCTTATGCATATTCATAATGTATGTATGTGCACATACATTCTTTTCAATCCTAATCCTTTACAACATTTTCTATAAATAAATTAAAAACTATCAAACATTATTTCTATTTTGTTCTCAATACTTCAACTCATTTTTTCCTTCTCTGACATATTCTATATTTTTGAAAACATTCTGCTTTCGATATTTTTCTTCTTCAATGTTTTGTAAATCAAACCTATTTCAATACAGCCAGTATTTAAGTTCAAATTCATCAACAGTTTTCATATATAATTTGCCGAAAAAATCCGTGCAAAGCCGGCGGCTGGCCGCTAGTAACTAAATAAATGGGCATAGTCCGTTTTGCTTCCTATTACTCGTGTACAGAGACACTAACAATTGTCAAAAAAATTTGTAGCGCATTATTAGTGCACGATTGTCTCAATATCTATTGTATTCAAATATTTCTATGTATTTCCTAGTTGTGTACGGTAGTGTTACAAGTGTTACCTATATAAGTAGGCATATTTTATTTGTGTACCTAATAACTGCCTTTTGCCCGCGACATCGGCCGCGGTCTTTTTTCTGTGGCGTTGACTAATATTAGTCGAATTTTTATTTTTATTTTTTTATTATTGATCAAAGACTATCATGGCACTCCCATATCGAACAGATTATGGGCAGGGCTAGGAAACTGATGTGGATTTTTAAAACACTTCGCCATGTTGCAAACAAAGAGCTTCTAAATAAAATATATATAGCCTTAGTTCAATCAGTTCTGTGTTATTGTATTCCAATATGGGGCGGAGCCTCTGAAATTAAATTTTTAGTATTGGAAAGGGTGCAAAGATCATTACTTAAAGTGATGTACTTTTTGCGACATAGATTCCCCACTACAGAACTTTATAATTATTGTGACGTCCTAAATGTAAGAAAATTATATATCTTAACTGCTACACTTAAACTACATAAATCCTTAAATTATGACCCTAATTTAATTAAAAAGATAAGAAATGATATAGTTGTTGAAACAAAAATTGTAAAAACTGCCTTTGCTCGAAAACAATATATTACCCAAACTTCTTATTTATACAACATATTAAATAAAAAACTTAATATTTATCCTATGACACACTATAATTGCAAAAAGACCCTGACAGGTTGGCTCAAGACCCTAAATTATAATGAAACCGAATCTTTATTAAATACTATTACTTAACTAAATTAAATATTTATTATCAAAACATTTATTTGATTATGAAATGGGACTTATGTAAAGGCTACACTTAACTCATATAGATAATGCTACTTCACATACACATTCACACACACATACACTATTCACACACTCATTCAAACATACACACTTTATTGTATTCTTTTGATTTTAGTACGGTGTTGGAGAAGCGGGGTTCTCCTGATACAAGTATTTTATACTTAATAGGAGGCTCCCTACACCTCTTTTTGTACCTATGCTTAAGAATATGAATAAATTATTTTATTTTATTTTTATTTATTTTATTTTATTATTTTTAGATGATCCCTCGGGAACAGTACGTACCCTATATCCTTATCTGTACGCCTAACAAGGTGTATGCAACATTTCACCCTATTCAGTAGAGTAGTTAAGGCGCGAAAGTGTGTTACGCTACAAACTCACTTTGGCGTTTATTTTTACATTAAGTATAAGTAAGGATTTTGATACGACTTTCCCTAATTGGAAATGCGATAAACGAGGAAGGTTTGTAATCTAATATTATATTGTATCCGTGCGCAGACGCGATATCCAAAAACGTGCGATATAGGAACTGTTTAAATATCTTAAAAAGCTGTAGGTACTTGAAAAGTTAAATATCAAAGAACGAGTTTACATCTTAATCACTGAACCTTGTAATGTGTAATTCGGGGAGAAATTAACCGCATCAATTGTACGAAATATGCCTATTATTGCATTCGTATGAATATTAAAAACGTTTTGCTGTATATTTTCGCTGTATCGTATTTTTCATTAAAAAAAAATTGTTATTTAAGTTTTATATTTCCACTGTGGTCTTGCTCGCTGTCGACCAAGTAAAATTGTATGCACAAGAAATTACTTACATAACTTTTACTCATTCTTTAGTTTTATTAGCAAGTAGATAATTTTAGTGTCTCTGTAACAAAATATTGTCACCTTTCGATATCCCTGTAATTCGGACCAAACGTTTTAAAACATTTTTTATAATGCGCACTGCTAAGGATTGAAACTCCCTGCCGGCGCGAGCGTCTGTATTTCCGAGCTCATACAACCCAAATCCTTTCAAGTTTCGAGATCTCCATCTCGGCTTCATCCTTCCTACATGGATAGATGCTGGTCAAGATCAAACCCATTTGGTTTGATGGCAATATCAATGTCTGTCATGATGATCATATAGGAAAATAAAATTATTACAAAACAATTTCAACTATCGAAAGTCTCGAGTCTCGACCTGAAAGTCGACTCGAGACATCAAAATCTTCTAAAAGTACGTGGACTTCGAGACACGAGCCAAAGAACTCCCCCAAGTACTCTTTGTCCTACCTTTATCATACAATCTGTCCCAAATCTTAGCCTATTCCTTCCTTATCCTTATCCTCTATGGTCGGCAGCGCACTTTCAGTACCTGCGGCGTTGCTTATGTTATAGGCGACAGTAGCCACCTACTGTCTGTCGACCTTACCATAAAAAAGTCTCTTCATCAAAAGAGAAAAAAAAAAAAAAAAAAAAAGAAAACTTCCACCCTTGGCCACTTTTATTGTAATTTAATTTTTAATTTGTAACAACGCCATATAGGACAAACTATGCCACTACATTTAATATG
Organism: Bembecia ichneumoniformis; assembly: GCA_910589475.2. NCBI lineage: Eukaryota > Metazoa > Arthropoda > Insecta > Lepidoptera > Sesiidae > Bembecia > Bembecia ichneumoniformis. Next base: position 10,592,192 of record OU342540.1, read on the forward strand.
CTCAGAATAACACATCTTATATATAGACTATCACGGTAAAGAGTGACAAACATCAATCTATTCTTTAAAACTTTCGTATCAATAATAATAGTAGGAAACCCCTAAAATAATTTCATCTGTTTTGTAACAATGTCGTTCGTGTATGAATGGTGTTTAAGTCACGCCCACCTGTAATTAAATGTGCCTGCGCGCAATTCGAACTTCGCTCGATTTGGAAAATAATAAAACAGATTGCCACATGAATCTTATTGAACGTTCGACTTACATGTTATTTATAACGCGATAAACAACAATTTGGCACTATACTTTGACCTACGGATTTTTATCTGTTTCGATCGATCTTTTTCGACACGAAAATCAGAACTATTTCAAAAAGTTCCTATTTAGGAGTTATTGTAGTGATAATAGTGAAATATTATTATTATTTAATCTTTATACCTTTTTTGACAATGTTGTCAAACCATCAAGTGTCAGCCTGCCTGTCCAGGTTAACATAAAAAACAACAGAAATTTGGTTTGTTTATATTTAAAAAAATATGTGTAAAAGCCGTTAGACGTTCCATTTTTAAAATGCCACAAGTAAAAATTCACATCGCCAAGAAACACAAACTTTTTAACAAATTCTTATTCTTATTACAAAATTCTTAATGGCACATTAATCTGTTTCTCACCACCAATAATACTTGTTAATCGAGATAATATACTTATCTAAGTATGCAAATACGATAGCTACTTGGAAATTTGATTAATTGTATCATACATTATGTCTAAGTGTGTTGTTCGCCGCCGAATAATTACCTACAGTAGATCTCATTTAATCTGCATATACATATAATAAAATCGTAAACGAGCCGTGTCTGTAAATTAAATATACGTATTTTGTAAAAAAAAACAGTTTGTACATGTCGTGTACAAACTGATGTTACCGAGATAAAAAAAATAGTTTTTAGAATTTTTGTTTGTTTGTTTTTGCTTTTGTGCATGCTAATCTCAGAAAGGGCTTAACCGATTTCAATGCGGTTTTTACTGGTGTATTGGCAAGCTTTCTGTAACATTTGGTGTTTGCTTCATTCCAATCGGTTTACAAACAAAAAAGTTACGCGCTATACCGTATACCACGCGAACAAAATTGCGGGCTCAACTAGTACATTACCAGAATTTACCAGAACATAAAAATACCTCTATTATTTGAACTTAATTAATATCTTACTAATTGCCATTTTCCTATCTTTTCCAATCCCTTATCCTTAATCGTACTGTAGTCAGCAGCGTACTTTCAACACCTCTGGCGTTGCTTTTGTTATAGGCGGCGATAGTCTCAGCCTGTCTGCCGACCTTAACATTAAAAATAATGCATTCTTCTTTCTGCATTTATAAACCGGGCAGCCCGTTTGGCGGCAAACAAACTACCCTGCTCTTAACGCCACTCTGAAATAACAACACTTGTGTCTTAGTGTCTCCATCTTCTACATGTACTTCTATCATCAGAGTAGGCAACGGACTTGCATTCCTCATGGTGTTACTAGTGTATGGTACATTAACGAAACCTACCATCAAGTGGACGGTCCGCCTTCTTACCACCTTTCGATATAAAAAAATATGTAACCACTAAATATATTATAATAAGTAAATAAACAAAATGTTGACCCATATATATCAATCAGTCAAAAAATCATTAAATTAATTTGCCTTTTCTACATATACTTTTTAAATAACTATGTAGATTATTAAAGTTCTTTGGTTATTTGATGTGTTTGTTCTATTTAAAAAATTTAATATATGTAATAAGATCAAAATCAATGTGTCATATTTATAGAAATTATTTACAACTTATACATCAAGAATTAATATTGATTAATATTTAAAAATGTGTGTTGCCAGTGATGACATATGGCGCTGAACCGTAGTCTCTAACTATAGGCCTTGTAAGAAAGCTCAAGGGCTATGCTCGGCGTTACACTGAAAGAGCGAATCAGGAATTAGGAGATCCGTAGACGAACGAAAGTTACCGACATAACCCGGCGGATAAGTAAGTTGAGGTGGCAGTGAGCGGGACAAATAGTACGGAGAGCCGACGGCCGCTGAAACCGGAAGGTTCTCGAGACCGGACGTCCACACCCATAAGGTGGACAGACGACCTGATAAGGGCCGCGGGTCGATGGTAGATCCAGGCTGCTTCTGATCGGTCCTTTTGGAGAATTAGGGGGGATGACTTTGTCCATCAGTGGACGTCTTACGGCTGAGAAGTTGATCATGAATATTAAAAAAACTATTATGTACAATTCATCGTTATGTAATATTATCTATGTAATTTTATTACTATTATAATATAATAAAATTGATCGTAAATATATGTATATAAATTTAATCATCAAACTACTATTTAGCCCATTTTGTTGATCGAAGAAAGGTACACAAATATTAGACCAAACTTTTCCCATATAAAAATTCTCAACGTTTTTCCACGAGATTAAACATGTAAATAAGGATTTCCTTTTTAAGCAACTCAAACGCAAATAGCTTTGGATTCCTTTTGCCAAAATACTCTTGCAATTAGTAATCTTACTTAATGTAAAAAGCCGAAGAGTTTGTTGGTTTGTGTTTTTGTTTGAATGCACTAGTCTCTTGGAAATTACCATTTGGTTTGAAAATTTTACATTTAATTGTCCAATTCTCGAGGAAAGTTATGGGGTACAGTCGCCGTAAACTGAGTAAAAAATAAAACGTCACAATAACAAAATAGATAAAAATGTGGGCGGGCATTGTGGCCGAGGGTGGCCGCTCGACGATAACTGATCGTTACCAGAGACGAGCCGAAATATTGTGTACTAGCTGAACTCGGCCACCACGCTTCGCTGCGGCCCACACGGCGGCGGCGGCGCGGCGTGCGCATGGGGCGCGCAGTACTGGACACTGCTTATATATAATACTATTTATCGTAGCGTGATGTTATATAGCCTATAGCCTTCCTCGATAAATGGACTATTCCAAACAAAAATAATTTTTCAATTCGAACCAGTAGTCCCTGAGATTAGCGCGTTCAAACAAACGAACTCTTCAGCTTTATAATATTAGTATAGATACTATTTATCGTAGCGTGATACTATATAGCCTATAGCCTTCCTCGATAAATGGACTATTCAAAACAAAAAGAATTTTTCAATTCGAACCAGAAGTTCCTGAGATTAGCGCGTTCAAACAAACAAACTCTTCAGCTTTATAATATTAGTATAGATTCCTAGACAACGTGACGTGGTCGCTTTTCTTCACAACAGTCGTGCCCTCGGCGGGTGAGGCACAGTCAGATTTAACATACCTATAATGTCTTATTTGATAGAAGCGGCCTTGTTTAGGTTCGAAGTAGAGTAATTATTCCATATCAATTTTGTCTTGAGTCTATAATATCTTGAGTGTTATATTACGTCTTGTTTTAATAGATTAATATGTCGGTAGTTAATGAGATATTGATACAGTGTCCACATATTCCCATTACGAATGAAACAGAAGGTTAATTGAAGCCTTAAGAGCTACAATTTAATTAATTGTCTCTGGTAGGCGTAAGATATGCTATGCTACATTTAATCTTGCAAGGTCATTTGTTGAAAACGGAGACGCAAATCCTTTTTAAGCACTATTCCGGATGGGTTCATCTTTATCTTAATAATGTATTAATTTCTAACAATAAGAAAACCTATACTCTGGTTAAAATGTTGACTCAGCAGGGATTTCGGTTTCGGTTCCCGGTGGGACCAACTTTGGAAAGGAACTTTTCAAAGACATGCAGACAGACTGACGGTCCACTTGATGGTAGGTGGCTACAGTCGCCTAAAAACACAAGCATATTTAATATGATAAAGAAACAGCAGAATATATAACAGACATTAATTACTTAAATATTCTATTCGCCCTTAGTAGGCATATGATTAGGGAATAGGAAGAGATTTGGAAATAGGCTATGGCATTCCTAACCCAATCACCGAAACATGCTGTTTCTCACGGTGGACTGCTATAACCAGGGTGGTTATTAACCACCCTTAATATTGCTGCCAGACAGGCTGCTAAGTGAAAAGGGTCGCTTTATTTGAACAGCATCTTATTATTTTAATGTGTAGTTTTGCAAGGCTAGCTACAGTAGCCACGCAAGTGGGCAAAGACAAGTAAGGAATAAGGAATAGAGAAATGGAACCTCGCAACGTTTACTCTCCGAAATACAACAGTACACGTGCTGGTGAACTTTGAAATAAATTTTCATGTGTGAATTGTGAAAAATACGAGTTTTTTTTTTAAAGTTTAGATCGACAAACAAGCTCACGGTCCACTTGATGATAGGTGGCTATCGTCCCCTAAAACACAAGCAACGCCACAGCTGCTGCAATTGCGTTGCCGACTACTGTAGGATTAAGGAGTTGGGATTGGAAAGGGTTAGAGAAATGGGCTCTGGCATACTTTACTCACTCTCCGAAACACAACAGCACTCGTGCTGTTATTTCACGGTGGACTTCTGTAAGGGGATTGTGGCTATCACCAGACGGCCCCTACCAAGCTGCCACTACTTTCCATATCCAGACCGGAACCAAATTTGAAAGTTCATTTTTCAAAGTTAACCCTGCTGGGAATCGAACTTGGGAACCCTAGAACAGAGCACCCTAACCACTCATCCAAAATTCATCCAAATTCATCCACTTGTCATTATTATTGAATACCTATTTCTCTTTAAAGTGACAGACAGACTCCACGCCGCAGAATCGACGCGCCTCAGTCTTGACTCCTGCAGTGAACGGAGTCCTTTAGAGATGCCATAACTCATTTCCTATCCCTTCCTTTCTTCTATTCTTAATTCACCTAACTAAATATAAGAAATTTTAAAACTGAAATAGCGACATTTCTTGACATACATTTTTTTAATATTGAAAAAACAAAATGGTGACTGAATGTTATAAAATATAGCAAATTTATTAAAATAGAATAAAACTTATCGTATGTCTAAGGAAAGATTTACCATTTACCAAATTTGTAACTTTTGTTATTTGAAATAATTTGTGAATTTACATTTGCATGCCGAATATTCATTTGATCGTGTTGGATCAATAACAATATGTCAGCTAGTATTTACCATGGTCATGGCCAATAAACATAAAATAGTAAGGTCGTCAGCGCACTTGCAGCACGTGTGGCGTTGAATAATACGCAACGGTAGCCTGCCGTCAGGTGGACCGTCAGCCTGTCTAACCACTTTTACCTACGTTTAAAAAAATCCAACTTGAAAAACAACCCTGAAATTAAAACAGCCTAGTCGGCGTAATAAATCTTTAATAATTACCAATTACTGCCATCTTACTTAGATAGTCATAAATAATCAATTATGTTACCTACATGCTCGCTTCAGAACAACATTGTCTACAAATCATACTGACAATAATACAGACAACGTTTCTAATCAGCTGTTACGGCGCTATTTTTTACTATATACCATAAATCATTTACTATTGATAAAAGTAATGGACATAATTGAATTATAATAAATTGTTTAGTAACGCGACGTTTAATTCTATTAAATGATTAGTGGATAACTTCAGGTTATTTAAGTAGTAATTAATTAATAGCTATAGGCAGTTACAATTTTAGGTTTTGTCTTTAAGTGTACACCAAGTTATTAATTAACATTAATTTAATTAATAACTTTAAGACTATTTTAAATTCTTACTTTATGTATACAATTACATCTAACGTTAATGACATATTAAAAAAACGCCTCATAAAAATGAGCTTAATAATAATAATAAACTTAATAGTTTAAGTAGTATTTTCAATTTAAATTTTCACTTTATGTAAATACCAAACATTAATGACATAAAAAATGTAAGAAAAATATACCTAATGAAATATAATTAAATAATAAAAATTAAATTAAGCTTAATTAATAATTTTAAGTAATTGCAATTTTTAAGTGTGCACCCGACATTAATAATGTAATAAAAATTAATCCATTAGTTCTGCTAAAAGATTTTTACATAATCTATCATATTGTATTCTGTAATGATAGGGTTTTACTTTGTACAGTCTCTCTGTGTTCCTACTGTTATTATCAGAGATTACTTATCCAAATTATATTTAATTTAAAAATGACACACTACTTGACGTTCCACTTGATGGTAAGTGGCTACCGTCGCCTATGACGCAACACACACAAGTAGCGCTACCGAAGGATATTGGATTAGGAAAGGATAAGAAACTGGACTCTGGCGTTCCTTTTTGACACAAAAACCATAGTTATGCGTAAAGTATTGTAAAATGAATTAAATAAAAAAGTTCGCTTTATGTGAAGTGTATCTTATTTTTTTTTTGTGTAGCAGTTCTGCAAGAAGCACGAAGCCTGGAGCAGGTCACCAGTTTAGAATAAATTACACATAGTTGCTAGATATTTAAGAGAATATCCTAATATTATAAATACAAAAGTCGATCATTAGAAATTTTGCATACACGTTGTCAGGGTTACAGAAAAAAAACGGTACAAGTACGAGTCGAACTTGCGTGAAGGGTGTTCCGTACGATGTTACCTATCATGTTTTTTTTAAATCTACGCACAATATTGAGTGATTTACCATGTTATTTTAATATCATGGACTTCTTATAGGTTTTAAATTGAGTTCGTAATATCTTTACAATTACTTATTTTCTTACATTATTTGTTCTTGTGTTTGCCTGACCATTTATTGACCAAATTAATAACGGTTAGGGACCTTGTATATTGATTTTTAGGTTCCCACTGGTCAGGCACATCATTCCATATGAATATGTGCTTAGATATTTCTAAACCATTTTCCAGGGATCAAGTCCGGGAATATCAAGTCCGGGAATAACAAGTTCAGGAGTAATAAGGATTCTCCGTAACTGTTAATTATTCGAGCCTGCAATTACAATATTCGAGCTTGTACCTTTAGCTTCTGGGAGACGTAGACGCTACCAAGTTTTTTTGAGATTGGATTTTTCCTACGATACCGGATGAAGTCAAGCCGAGCCAACTCCAGCGGATTTTGACTTTATTGCCGAGCTCGTACAAATTTTCCCGTTTCAGTTAAGTTACTTACATTAAAACAATAAAGTGAAAATTGTGATTCACTAGTGAGGGTTTTATATATATAAATTTTACTTCACGCACAGGGCATTTTTAAAACTCACTCACCCTGATTTAATTTTATTGTAATTTCTTTTTTATGTCAAATATATATTTTCAAATTGCTTAATTACTACCTTTTTTTATTTATTAGGTAATTAGCTGGCGCCCATCTTTATTTTATTATATTTTTTTGTTTTCCCACTGCCGATTGCATATTATTAAGCTACCATAAGGCGGCTATGCAACAACGAGTGTCCTTTTTAGGGTTCCGTACGTCCGAATAAAAAAAACGGAACCATAAAAAGGACATAGCGCACCTTTCATGCAGGAAAAAGTACTGTTCCCGAGAGAAGCGTACGAAGTCTGGTCCAAAAGCTAGTTTTTTTTTAAATAATACATACATCATTATGCCAAAGCTTGTTCCTGATTTTCCTCATTCATACCAATTCTCATTTATATTCTGATCAAACTTTCATTATACATACATAGCTTTCTTTCATCCATCGTGCTATCCATCATTCAACCCAAATCTTTTCAAAGTTCGAGTGAATAGGCATCTTCTGGGTGAGCTCGCTTTATCGCAGGCCTCATTTTTCTTACATGGATAGATGCTGGTCAAGAGAAAACCCATCTTTAATTTTAAAAAAAACCTCTTCGCTATCTCTATACAATATTCGATGAACCTATCTTTTCTCTCTCACTTGATCAGTTCCTTTAGTTTTTCTATCTTAATATCTATTTCTGTGTCACATTCTACTTTTAATCTTTCACTAGCGAAGACAGGTATTGTAGTGCACAATAAAATATGGAGGTATACTTTCGACTTCATCTCAAAAGCTAGTTTACACCGTATGCTTAAGTGTAAGGCGGTTGAAACCGCAGGTCACAGCCTGTTATTAATACAATTCCCGAGAAACGTTAGCGTTGGCGTAACATTGATTGATATTTTGATAAAGTTTCTTACAATTGCCGTGAAATAAATCAGTGCTGACATTACAAATGTTTCGTAATTTCGACTTATTTTATATAATATCTAAGCTGATGTCATATCATCCATTATATCGATTCTAACGCGAGACTTGAAAAGCTTTTAAGCCGCACAATACCTTTCACACTTAACTCTTTTTAGAAGGCGATCGACATTCCACTGATTTTTTTCTGACCAAGTTCAAGTTGGCAAGTACACCGGCGCGGCCTCCGTTACACCGACACAAAATTTCAATTAATAAATTCGTACTTAGTGCCGTAGATAGAAGCAAAAAAGAGGAAGATGCATTCTTACATTGACAAAGCTACATAAAACTATTAGCGCAAATGGTGAGTATTTACAATTCTAATATCGAACAAGTGTAATTATAAAGAGAGATAACCGTAGGAATCACTGCCACGCATCCAAACAGGCTCCTCTTTTCCACTGGGCACTTTTGACAAGTATCCAGGGCCCCGTCGTCGATGGAGCCCCCTATTCCTTGTTCAAATTGAAACGAATAAAATTGAATTAAGAATTACAATGCTTCAAGAAAGATTAACCCAGTTTGTGACTGATGTGCATGTGATATACTCAAAGACAATAGACTTTGAAGAAGTGAATTGATGGCGCTTCTTAAAGCTTGAAGGCCACCTCTTCAATCAACATATGTAAATCTTTAAGCACTAATCTACATAATTATAGTGAATGCTGAGAGTTACTATTCTGGATTATGTAATAATTTTACCTATTCATTTAATGTAAATATACGTATAAAGACATAAAAATAACTAAATAAATAAAATACTTGTCCGTGGCCTCCACTCGACAACCTTCCGGCCCCAGAGTCCGGCTCCGTAATATGGTGTCCTGCCACTTCAACTTACTAATCCTCCGGTTTATTCGTCTACGAATCTCCTTATTCCTGGTTCGATCTCGCAATGTAACCCCGAGTTAAGCGACGTTGAGCGTGTTGCTATACATCCTTTATTGTTAGAAACATTTTTTTTATTTGAAATTCGAAGCTACAGTTCTCGGTATTGGTATTCGTTCCTATTAACTTTCGTGCTCGACTACTTGTATGACAGAAGGCAGATTTTATTTTGCGATATTTTTTAACAATAAAATCAGTAACTACTCTTGTTCATAGCAATGTGACCTTTAGGTACAATACGTTGTCTTGTATAATTAAAGGTTTTCATTCAGTTGATTGGTTGTCACAACGTTGTTTTTGATAAATCATTGTACAATTTACTTTAAAATCTTAAATTATTTGGCCCTTCCCTGAATAATTGATATAAATAAGCGGTTGAACGATTTGTAAACTGACAAATTGCATTTAAAGGATACGGCGCATCATATTGTTACGTGCGGGGTGAGTGTATAAATGCCGTGTATGAGCGAAAGAAACGATTTATTTTCACAAACAAAGATGACTGCCAAAATCACCAAACTTGTCCGATGAAACCGTTAAACTTACCAAAAGTCGTCAATGATTCCCTTAATGTGTCGCCGTTTCACTGTCGCAGATAACTTCGCAAAAGCTCCAAAGAGTCGTTTTCGTATCGCTTGTTGTTGCACTACTAATTCCCCTTGACCGGGCGCACTCTTATTTATACGTGGCGCCAATAAACGCCTCGATGTATTTCGAATCTACCAGAAAATGTAAACAAGCTACTGAAAGTTCGGGAATGCTATTTCTGTTGAAATGTAAACTCTGTGTTGTAAACATAAAGACCAATTTCCTTTGACACTAATCGGAAAGGGGCGTGGCTACCATCGATAAGGTGAAACGTTCTAGTCTTTCCGCCGGCGCGAACGCTTTTTTCAGAACGGTCCATGGTTAGTCGATCGATAAGGTGGAACGTTCTAGTCTTTCCGCTGGCGCGAACGCTTTTTTCAGAACGGTCCATGGTTAGTCGTAACAATATTTTCAGACTTTGTTAAATTATTATAAAAATTAAAATATCATTACTTTAGTGTCAAAACCCGGCACTGTGACGTTAAACTTGCCCCACCCGTTGCATTCAGTTTTAAACAAAATATTAATAAAAAAAGAAATATTTACATGTGTTTAAAATAATATGACTATTTTTTAAGGTCGTCAGACAGGCTGACTGTAAATGGCTGCCGTTGCCTATTCCGCAGGTTCTGAAAGTGATTAGTAAAATTGGAGGGGATAGGGAATGAGCTCTTATATCCCTTACTCACTCACCGAAACACACAATCAGTTTTCGGTTGTTTCGGTTTTTCGTGTTTTTTAAGGGGATGTTAGTTCCCAATTAAACAAATGCCCAAATAAATATAAAAAACGCGCCATTAATACAATCATAAAATTATTTAAAGGCCAACGGTGTCAATAATCAATGCAACTCCTTGGCGGTCGTGCAAATATGTGTTTTGATTTATTAATAGTAACTACATGTAGTAGGTACATACCTATTAACCTAGAGGTGGAGTCTCAATGCTAATTAATATTAAGAACCAACAGTGATTCTATTCCAATCGGTTTACAAACAAAAAAATTACGCGCTAATACCGAATATTTCGATCACAATATTTCAGCAATGGACGAAGTGATACTGGTACTCTAGCAGACATAAATAGCCACTAAGATAAGATAATACCACGCGTACGGAGTTGAGGGCTCGGCTAGTGAGCAATAAAACTGAACTATTTATAGGGTTCCGTACGTCCGAATAAAAAAAACGGAACCCTTATAGGATCACTCGTGCCGTCTGTCCGACCATTCCCCCCTCCCCTTATCTCCGAAACTACTGAAACTAAAATTTTGAAAAAATATAGAAATTAGTTTTCTACTTATAGATTATAGGAAAACCTATAAGAAGTCCGTGATATTAAAATAACATGGTAAATCACTCGATATTGTGCGGGTAGGTAACATCGTACGGAACCCTCTTCACGCGAGATCAACTCGCATTTGTAAAGTTTTTAAGAAGTACCAAAGGTAAAACATTCTCTAATATTGAATTTCAATACATTTTTATATGCAATGTGTAATATCCAGAAATTATAAATTTACAATTCACACCAGCATCTCCGCAAATAAAAGTATGCTAGCGATTCGAAAATATCACATGCAACCTTTACAATAGGCTTGGATAAAAAAAGAATTAAAACTTGATCTCGTTCTGTGAGTTCACTTAGTAACAGGAGAATATTAATCCTAGTAGGTTATTATAAACTTTCGCGTTTTTAATATGTATCCATAATGAAAGTATGCATGTTTGTTTCATTTTCATGAAAAACTACTGAACCGATTAAGATGGAAAACTTCAAAGTATTAAGTAGTTTATACACCAGAATAACGCACGGGCTTTGATTTGTCCTTACATATTACGGCTTTGATTTGCCATACACGGGCAGCCTGAAGCTGTCATTATCAACTGCTTGAAGCTGCGACTCCATAGTGAACTATGATCCTCTAATCACTCGAATATAACAGGTTGGGGAAAAAGTTTCTTCGCATTTTATATGAAAACTCAAGACATTCTTTTTCAAAGTTTATTTACATTTAATTACAGTATATAATTGTTCGATGACTTTTTACCATCTTGTAGGTAGTGACATGATCCCGTTGCTGTAGAAATTTTGGGACTTCTGATTAAAAAAACGCAACAATTAGTTTAGTTAGTGTCAGGCAGTTAACCTGACACTCCCTAAAGAATTCTAAAGAGACAGAAACAGGTGGAAATTTGAAGACGCAAGGTCAGGGCTATATATGCATTAACACCTCCCAGCCAAACTCTCTTAATTTTTGCTGAGTGGCCAAAGAGGTGTGTGATCTACCGTTGTCGTAAATTAAAGACCACACCCTTTCTATTGAACAATTCCTGCCGCTTTCTCCCAACTTCTTGCTTTAATCTCATCAGTTGTTGACAGTAGAGATCCGAATCGATGGTTTCGCCCGGCGGTAAAAGCTCATAATGAACAATGCCCTTCCAGTCCTACCATACACACAGCATCACCTTATTGAGAGTTAACTCGGGTTTTGGCACAGTCTGTGAAGACCTAATACGAATCCGCTTGAGCAGCCGCGAACGCTCTGGGCGGTCAGCCAGGATGATTGTAAAATCATACAACGACTTATTAGTTTAATAAAATCGGAACAACTTATTTTTAACTATAAAATTAAAGAGCATTGCTATAGAATAAATATTGCAAATGATAATTTTCGAGCTGCTTCAGCAGTTGAAAACGATTGCTCGAGCGGATGATGTTCAGTGACTAAGTGCTCGAGCTGCCTGTGTACGGCCACCCTTATAAAACAAATTCCCTCAGTCTGTATGTATGTATGTAGATGTAGATGGCAGGTCTCGAGAACGTTATGACACGACATTCGCCTCTCGACACTGCTATCCAGCGCAGTAGGAAGGGCTACGATCCTTGTCGGAGCCTCGGCGTACCCGTTAGTGGAGGTACGCCGGCCATCTCTTTTTTTTTAATGTTAAAATCGGCAGACAAGCTGACGGTCCACTTGATGGTAGGTGGCTACCGTCGCCTATAACACAAGCAACGCCAAAGCAGCTGCAAGTGCGCTGCCGACTACAGTAGGATTAAGGATAAGGGACTAGGAGATAGGGAAATGGGCTCTGGCATCCCTCACTCACTCACCGAAACACCAGCAAATCCATTTTTCAAAGTTGACCCTGCCGGGAATCGAACCCGGGAATCCTAGAACAGAGCGTTAAGTCAAGCACCCTAACCACTCATCCAACGGGCTCGTCTCGGGGTACCTCACGACGGACGTTAGTCTCCCCTAAGAAAACACAATGTCGCAATTCCTTGCCACTACTTGCAGTTGTATTTTCCATTTAAAACCCAATTTTAAAAGAGCTATTAATTCAATTATGCCATAAACAGCGGCTTTAAACAATAAAAAGCACATACGGAATTTCTAAAAGGCAATACGTCTCTTAATTGGCACAATATGACGTACACATGAGCTTATTTCGCACCGAATTCGGTCGTCGCACTAAGTTGCATGACAATAAAATGGCCTTACTTTTTCGCGAGTGTCAACTTCCCGTGTGACGCCTACTGTCTCTCCGGTGACAGTTGACCCGGCGACCTTGTGCCGGTCACACCATTTAAACCCACACAATTATTATCGTGAAGAAAAAATATATAACAAATCTTCACTGATTGCCTTCACACATTTCTAAGTTGGGAATCAGTGCCACTGACATAAATACAATATTTGTCTTCCAGAAGCGACCTCTATTCGTACTGTCCATAAAATTTATAGAAACTTAATATAAGTTCTTAAAAATATTGAAAACTAGCTGAGTCCGCAACTTCGTACGCTTGGTATTCGGTATAGCGTGTAACTTTTTTGTTTGTAAACCGATGGGAATGAAACGAACACTAAATGTTACGGGAAGCTTGCTACAATACAATACATTAGTGAAAACCGCATTCAAATCGGTGAAGCCGTTTCAGAAATAGTGGTTTCCACGTTTTTTTCATTACATCTACCTATCTATATCTATACATCTATTCCATATCTATAATAAAATCGTAAACGAACCGTGTCTGTATGTACATTAAATTTGTGACGATCGTTTAAATAGTCACAAGAAGAAGATTCTCGCTGCCATTTCGTCACACACATGACTGCTTTCGATTTTTTTTGACATTTGACTTATTTTTTTTTATATGTAGAGACATTTATATTGTTGTTACCGATTCCGACTTTTGGTTTTATGTTTTTATTACAGTTTGACTTGATCATATTTATTGTATATTGTATATATTGACCAAAGAAATAGTGTGTTAATTGTATTATTATTTAGAAATTATTATTGTCATTATTATTATCATTATTAATTATTAATTGTAATAATTTCTGTTAAAATTCCTTTATTTTTCCAAATTGTTAACATCCTACCATTTTGATATATAAGATACAATAATATAAGATGTAATAGGTTTGTATACCAAACAGAAAAGACGTGTTCAGCTTTAATTGGCTTGCACACTGGACCATAAATGTTGAATGTTAATGCTAATAAACGTTAAGTGTGCTAAGCTGTTGCTGAAGTGAATAAATAAATAAATAAATAAATGTTAACGAGTTCAAAAAATAGTTTTTAGAATTTTTGTCTGTGCACGCTAATCTCAGAAACGGCTTACCTAATTTGAGTGCGGTTTTCACTAATGTATTGTAGTAAGCTTCCTGTAACATTTAGTTTTGTTTCATTCCAATCAGTTTACAAACAAAAAAGTTACGCGTTATACCGAATACCACGCTTACGAAGTTGCGGGCTCAGCTAGTACATAATATAAATTTAAGTCACTGCCCACGTCTCCTCCTCCTAAACTACGCAACGGATTTTGATACGGTTTTCACAATAGAAAGAGCGTTAAAGAGGCAGGTTTATAAATAATTTGCAGAAAAACAATGCACCAGTACTAAGCCGGGAGCGGGAAGAAGTAAAGATACTCCCTGTTCCTACTTCCGGGCTCCATTAATTATTATTTAACATTGCCAAAAAGGAAAATATTAAACGCATGTGATCATCATATTTAAAAATTTGTCATGATAGAATTCAGATGTATGTAGCAAGTTGTAAATTCATAATTCAACAGGTGCGTGCGCAGGATTAATCCGGCGGATAAGATATTGGATCGATATCTTAGATACGTTATCTGAAATCTATTACTATACCATAATTGACATTCATTGCTAGTAAAATGCTATGACACTATATTAGATTTGTAAATTTATTGCTGCCATAATGCAATGTTTTTAAGATGCTTTTTTAATAATGTTTTTTTTTTCTTATAATTATTTAATTTTTTTATGGCCACACGACAATAACACAATTGATATTCGAATCAGTTAAGCCGTTTCAGAGATAACCGTGCACAAACACATAGACAAACAGACAATCAAATCTAAATACTATTTTTTTGACCTCGGTAACATAAGTACATCGAGTACAAATTGGTTTTTTGAAAAATTCTTCAATGTACAGACACGGCTCGTTTACGATTTTATTATATGTATAGATATATGTAGATAACAAAGGTTATATTAAATAGAAATAGATAATATTGGTACTGATATTAATAAGGTGAGCTTATTTTACTTTTTAAGGGTAAGGTGTTACTTAAATAATTTAAAAAGACTTAAATATGATGCGCTCGAACCTGTAAAATGCACTTGAGTACAATTTGTCAGTTTACAAATCGTTCAACCGCTAATTTATTGCAATTAATCAGAGAAGGACCAAATAATTTAATATTTTAAGGTAAATTGTACAATGATTTATCAAAAACAACGTTGTCACCAATCGAGTGAGTGAAAACCTTTAATTATACGAGACAACGGGAGTCCGTGGCGACCACGAGCTTTGTTGTAAAGGTCAAATTGATATGAGCGTGAGTATTGATTTTATTGTTAAAATTTTCATAAAAACCTGTATTCTGTCACACAAGTCGTTTAAAATAATTTAAACAATTTTAACAAGTGTTTTAAATATTCATTGTATGTAAAATAAAAAATATAATATATATTTACTTTACTAATAATATATTACAAAGTAGTAAAGTATGTTTGTTTCATCTATGTTACCATTATGTGCCACGAGAACTGTCCAATTTGGAACATTTTGGGAATTACAAAAATAAATATTTTTATTGTTCCCAAGATGTACCATGCTTAATTTTTATACAGTCTAGTACAAAAATACTAGCCTCTAAAGCAAGACAAATACTAGCCAAAGTCGTTAATTTTTTCATGGACGGAATTTTCAAAATATAATGTCCACAACCATTTTATGAAATTCCGTTCATTCAGACCCAGTCAGTAACAAAAATGAGACGAAAATATTCCCGATTGTATGTGCCTTGTTGCATAGTAAATATAGGTAGGAGTTAATTTTTTTTAAAGTAGGTACTCATCCGATTTAAAAAAAAAATCTAAAATAGAATTTCAGGATGAACATATAGGCTAAATATACCAGCGGAAGAAGCCGAGGACACCAGCTATCTAAAAATAAAGATCCAACGGTTGGCCAAAAAATATGTTTTTTTATTTTTCAATGCGGACGAAGGCGCGGACATCAACTAGTAAAAATAAAGGTGACGTTTCACTTTCTTTACAATTTATGATTTAATTATGAAGTTCGAGTTGATAATCCTACTAATGTTTTTATATAAAGGCATAGATAAAATACTACTTAACTAGTATTTTATCTATGATAAAGGCTAAAGTTTGTGAGGATGTATGGATGTTTGTTACTCTTTTACGCAAAAACGGTCGGATTTGGATGAAACTTGGCACACAGATAGTTTGTTACCTGGATTAAAATATAGGATACTTTTATCCTGGGAAAATGTTAGGTTCCCCGAGGGATGGTCTAAAAATATAAAAATTGGGCGCCACTGCCGCCGTGGGGGCGCCATAGTAGCCATAGCGATAAAGATGTCAGGCGTTATATTACTCATATTATTTTCTTTTTCAACGCAGCCACCAGCCAGCATTATATAAAATTTAACAATATCTACCATATGAAGTAATCTATTGATTAAACATCTATGGCCCGCAGCCACAGAATAATTAAAACAAATACCCAAATATTATCTTAAATTAATTATATAGTAATTATCTTAATTATTTTTTTAAGGTATAAAGTTGTACTTTAAAAATTCACTATTCCTAGTCTCCAGACATAGACACTATAGTGTCTAGATTATGTATACATATAATAAAATAGAAAGGAGCCGTGTCTGTACATTAAAGATTAAAAAAAAAACTATTTGTACACGTTGTACTTATGTTACCGAAGTAAAAATAATAGCTTTTAGAATTTTGTCTGTTTATCTGTTTGTGCGTTTGTGCACACTCTCAGCTTCCCGTAACATTTAGCCACCTTGCGCACTAGCGGTTAACTGCGGGGGCGGCAAACCGCGCGGCTAGCCGCTTTTCCAGTTTAATATGCAACCGCCTGTGATTGTACGCACTTAACCGCCACAAAATGTCAACCGCGGCGGTTGAATGGAGAGCTGCGGCCTGCTTCGCGGCTGGCCGCCATCTTGTTTATACGCACTGGCGATTTTAGTTTGCGGCGAGCCGCCGATCAGTTTGTACGTGAGTGTGCTTCTTCAGTTCTTGAAAACAACTTGCGAACTGGCCAAATTCGTTGCGTGTTTCTAGTAAAGGATGAATCCAGTATCTTTTTTTATTTTTCTTTCATTGTTTTCGGGAGTAAAAATAAATAACACAAGCTATCTCGACGGCGTCCATTTTGTTTATGGGCCACGCGCCTTCGAGCGGTCCAACCGTTGAACGCGGTTTCATCGCGGCTGACCGCTACGGCGTCCAATCGCGAAGAAACCGCGTTAAGCGGTTGGACCGCTCAAACG
The DNA here is from genome assembly GCA_910589475.2 of Bembecia ichneumoniformis. Classification (NCBI taxonomy): domain Eukaryota; kingdom Metazoa; phylum Arthropoda; class Insecta; order Lepidoptera; family Sesiidae; genus Bembecia; species Bembecia ichneumoniformis. Next base: position 10,609,669 of record OU342540.1, read on the forward strand.
AACCGCGGAGGCGGTCAATCGCTAGTGCGTAAAGCCTCTTAGTGTTAGTTTCACTCCAATCGGTTTACAAACAAAAAAGTTACGCGCTGTGCCGAATACCACACGTACGAAGTTGCGGGCTCAGCTAAAGAAAAAAAAATAGGGCTCATTACGTTTCGTATTTTAAATAACAACATGTGTGCTGTTGTGTTTCGGTGTATGAGTAAGGGATGCCAGAGCCCATTTCCCCTATACCTTGGAAAATGCGCATTAGTGGCACCTGTGCTTTTGATTGTATTATAGGCTACCACCACCATCAAGTGGAGCGTCAACCTATCTGACTAACTTCACATATTAAAAAAAAACTAAATTTTTTATTGAAGGCTTAAAAATAAAGTTTAAAAGTTGGGATATGTACTGTGAATAGAGATTTTTTCCATATATTCTTAAGAAAAATGCAACCCATATATTCTTAAAATTTAAGGGTACTTAGCTGCTTATGTAAGTACCTTTAAGTAAGTGTTTTTCCATACATCGACCTTAATGTAGTAGGAATGTTTAACATAACATATCACATCAATTTGTTGGTAGTTACCTTGTATTACCTATTACCTTTATATAATATAGTGTGTTCGCTGTCAACTAAACTGATATTGACGCATGAACTGCTATGTTAACATAAGGGCACTTACGTACGAGAAACTAGATACTAAAAAGAAGAAATGATACTTATCTTATGAGTGACCATAGAAAATAGACAAGAAAATAGACGAAAATTGACCATCCCCCCCCCCCCCCCCCTCCCATCTCCAAAACTACTCGACCTAACATTTTGAAAAAATACAGAAATTAGTTTTCTACTTATAGATTACAGGAAAACCTATAAGAACTCCATGATATTAAAATAACATGGTAAATCACTCAATATTGTGCGTAGATTTAAAAAAACATGATAGGTAACATCGTACGGAACCCTCTTCATGCGAGTTCAACTCGCACTTGTCCCGTTTTTTTGCGGATATTTATTCTCTTTTTTTGAGATTTTCCCCATGTTCGAAATATTCATTGTCTAATTTCGAACAGTGTACATTAGTAACTACGGTAAGTTCGATTTTTTAACCTTAATAATGACACATGATAATATATTTAAAATATTATTACATTATTTAAATTAATAACTCAATAATTTCTATTATTATAAGTAGAAAAAAAATATCTATCAACTTTTTAATAAAAATTTTAAAAAAATAACGTTATTACTAATAGTTTAAAGAAACAGCTTGTAGTCACCATTAAATTATGAACAATGTGTTACAGATCACGATCTTTAAGCAATTCGTTGCAGATTACGGTTATGGCACATGTTACTTTACGACCTCACCCTGACATTTAGACAAGTCACTTTACATATACGCCATACATACATAGACAAAGTTAGGGTAGAATATATACTTAGTAGAACATACTCTAGACGTATCTGTTCTTCGAGCTGGAAAGCATGGAGTGGAAGTCTCTAAAGGGTTAAGAAATGTTTAAAAAGATATATTAAGTCGGAGAAAAGTCTTTTCGCATGTAGTATGTATAATAAACTTATAATAAAATCTCTTTGGCTGTACTATTTGTATCTGGCTGGTTTTGATGACATTAAAAAGATTACATTTCAAAGAAAGAAACAAATTAGTGAAATGTTGTTTCCAGCTATTTTTCATTTGTTTTCCTTTCTGTCAAAATGAGTGAATCCCTCATCTTGAACATAACACCGAAACACAACTATGGTCTTCTGTAGGGGGGTTTTACTGCCACCAGACGGGCTGTCCAAATGACTGCGAAACGCAGTGTGCCCTAACACTAAAATATAATTTATGAAAATATCATTTTTAGTACATGTTTTTTTATTAAAGATGGGTTTGCTCTTGACCAGCATCTATCCATGTAGGAAGGATGAGGCCGACGATGGAGCGAGCTCACCCAGAAGATGCCTATTCACTCGAACCTTGAAAAGATTTGGGTTATATGAGCTCGGAAATACAGACACCGGCAGGGAGTTCCAATCCTTAGCAGTGCGCATCACAAAAGATGTTTTAAAGCCCTTGGTCCGAATTAGAGGGATTTCGACAAGGTGAGGATGGTAACCAGCCGTACGTCTGCATGTCCGATAGAAGAAAGGGCACGGCGGTATGATCTCATGCAACTCTCGAGCACAATTCTAATTTACTATATAGTAAATTAGGAGAAAATGTATATAAGCAGCTTAAAAAGCCCTGATTCCTCATAACTACTTAAGAATTTAAAAAACCTCGGCTTTGAATATCTCTGTGCAATTTTCACTAAAAAAATCCTTCGGAGAGTATGTATGTTTTTGCAAAAAAGCAAAAAATAATTTCACGTTTTCTTATTATTAACGTTCTGCAATCCATAATTATTATAAAGATGGTGTCAAAAATTTACTTTATTGTTCCAAGGCAGCTCGGTGTGATTTATCAGACTACTCGTTCAATTAATTACCCACACTTAAAAGCCTACGTAAAATCAGCACATTTTTACAAGGCAGTAAAAAAATACACATGAATAAAAATCAAGAGCAAAAAAAAAAGTCGCGAATAACGGAAGCGTGGGCAGTGCAAGTGGAAAATGCAGACAAGGACACAATAAAGAACACTGTCTTCTTTATTAACTACTTACAAAGCGAATTATTCAACATTTCACATTACAATGAACCTTTACAAGTGAAAGCACTCATTCGATCACTTCTGAACCAGAAATGTATTGAGTCCAGTGAAAAAGTAACACGTGCGAAGTTGAAGATTTAGGTTAGTAACCGGAGCAAGTTGTTCTTGTTGTATTTTTATAGAATGTGATGCAACTATACATTGCCCAGCAATATTATGTTCCTTTAATGTCAAGGTTTTTCACCCAATACATGTATGGGTCTTTATTTATTTCACCGCTTAGAAAACTCGGTGCTGTTAAGATCATTTGAACTTTTGTAACTGAAATTTATAACCTAGCCACCTCTGGCTTCGTACGGATGCATTTATTTCTGCAAAATACACAAATTTTCCTTGTTTTTTTAACACTTTCTATTGGTCAAAGCCGTGTCAAAATAGCGGTTTAGATGAAGTTAGCGAGAAGCACACTGCGCTTTGCAGTCATTTGGGCAGCCCGTCGGGCGGCAGTAACCATAACCACCCCCTTACAGAAGACCACCATGAAATAACAGCACGTGTGCTGTTGTGTTTCGGTGAGTGAGTAAAGGATGCCAGAGCCCATTTCCCTGTCCCCCTCCTATTCCCTTATCCTTAATCCTGCTGTAGTCGGCAGCGTACTTGCAACAGCTTTAGCATTGCTTGTGTTAAAGGCGACGGTAGCCACCTACCATCAAGTGGACCGTCAGCCTGTCTGCCGATCTTAATATAAAAAAAAGAAACAGACAGAGGCGAACAGCTATTTTACTCATATCTATATCATATTATACATACAATAAAATCGTAAACGAGCCGTGTCTGTACATTAAATATTTTTCCAAAAAAAAAACACAATTTATACACGTTGTACTTATGTTATCGAAGTAAAAAAAATAGTTTTTAGAATTTTTGTCTGTTTGTGCACGCTAATCTCAGAAACGGCTTAACCGCTTTGAATGCGGTTTTCCCTAATGCATTATAACAAGCTTCCCATAACATTTAGCGTTTGTTTCATCCCAGTCGGTTTACAAACAAAAAAGTTACGCGTTATACCGAATACCACGCGTAAGAAGTTGCGGGCTCAGCTAGGTACGAAATAAAACATTATAATGTTCATACAATAGAGGAAATAACGAGGTTTTCTTTGTACGTAATAAAATTATTTAATAATATCTGTCACAATCTATATAAACATAAATGAAACGCTAAAAGTCGAGAACGGTTGGACCAATTTTTTTTTCAAAATATTGTCGTCAGTAACCACTCCCTTACAGAAGACCACCGTGAAATAACAGCACGTGTGCTGTTGTGTCTCGGTGAGTAAGGAATGCCAGAGCCCATTTTCTTGTCGGCAACGCACTTGCAGCAACTGTGGCATTGCTTGTGTTGTAGGCGACGGTAACCACCTATCATCAAGTGGACCGTTGGTCTGTCTGCCGATCTTAACATTAATTAAAGTTCGAGGAAGTTTCGTTCTTCCAAAACACGCGATTGATTTAGATACGGTTTTAACTAGTGAAAAGAGTTATAAACGAGGAAGACTTTTGGATATAATTTGCAGAAAATTTGCTTTCGTGCGAAGCTTGGGGCTGGTCGCTAGTTAATATATAATTTCTTGCAGATGGTACACAGTTATATAAAATACTTATCGATTTACTTATTACATGTTATATTATTGAGTATAATCATATTAAGCAAATAATATCCAAATATTAAATAGGGATTTTTTTTTCAGAAATGGCTTAGATACATTTAAAATACAGGCTCCGCCTAGTTTAGATATTAGAACTTATTTAAAACTAATAAAGTTTAAAATTGTGATTTAGACTTAATATTTAATTTGTAATTTGTTGGAAGAAATAAACGTTTTCTAACTTACTAGCGACCCGCCCCCAGCTTCGCCCGGGTGCAATTTTTATATATATAAACATTCTCCGTTTATCCTCTGTTCCATTAGTGAAAACCGAATTAAAATCGGTCTACCCGTTCACGCGTGATGCCGTGACCAAGGGAAATAGGGTTTCATTTTTATATATAGAGATATAGTACCTATGCTTAGTAATGGCAGGTTTTAAAAAACCTTTAATTGTCACACACATATGTCTCTTAGCTCTAAATATGGACCTCGCTGTTAGAGACAAAATAAAAAAAAACATCTAATTACTGAACTTGTATCACTTAACTTTGACCTGACAACGGCATAAAACCTCTCGTTTGGCATTTCAAGGCGTACTTCTCTCTCATCGATCGCGAATCCATTAACCAACTCGTTATACTTACATCGATATCGATATTAATTCATGGTAGTTACGTTGGTAGTTAAAATATCGATGTCGTTCATTTTTATGCGTACATCATTATTTTTCAATTTGAGATTGTATATCGGGATTTATATATGTTGTTTATTTTGTGCAATGTCAATGAATACAAATTTTATCACGCTCCGCCTACGGACCTTCTTACTTTATTGGGTCGCTCTATGCGAGTTTGGTTCTGATGAGTCATTTTCCTTTTTAATTTCTTTTAAGTGTGCAATTTTGTCAGTTGTGAGAAACAGTCTCTTTCGTTGTTCTTCATCAACAAGCTCACCATCATCAGAGCGTCCAGCATCGTCACGCCAAGGTCTCCGATCTCATGCACCCACTGAAAATTATTTAGAGATTCTAGCAATTAAGATTCTTTTAGCATAGACCACAAAATCTAAAGAGCCACTTAGGCAGTAACTACATTTTATTCAGCTCAATTCAGCTTTTGTGCATAGATGATACCGGTTCCGTTCAGGTATCCGAAGCTGAACAGACACATACGAATCTCCACACAAAACCGGTATTTTCTGTGGACAAAAGCTGAATTGAGTGGAATAAATGTAGTTTAAAACTCCCTTAAAAGTGGCGAAGCACACTTCGTTTCGGATTCATTTGGGCAACTCGTCTGTCGGCAGTAATCACTCTCTTACAGAAGACCACCGAAAAATAATAGCATGTTGTGTCCTTAATCTCTCAACCTTAATCCTACTGTGGTTGCAACGTACTTGCAGCACATGGCGGCATTGCTTACGTTATAGACGATGGTAATCACCTACGCCCAAGTGGACCGTCAGCTTGACTGACCTGTACATTAAAAAATCTCAATTTATATGAACCGATTTCCTTTTTTTTTTTGTTTAGCAGCTATTGACGACCTTTAGCTTCAAAACCATATAGCACTTTGCGGATTAAATACCATAACGTGCTCCGGTCGCTGTTGGGCTGTCCATCGGGAATTCATAGCAAGAGGCGCACGTCCCTGCTCTGGAGAGTGAGTCTCACTCAGTGAGAATCAGCCTCAATCGTGTCCTGGCTATGAACGATGCATGTGGAGAGAGGCAAGTCTTAAATGATAAAAAAATGTTTTGTTTATATAAATACTTGTGTATTTATTCCATATATATACTAACAAAAACAATAGATTTATGTTACTAACACCACAGAATAAATAATAGTACTAGCGCCTAACACATTGAATCTGAGTAATCTGAATAAATTATGAATTTCGACCAGTGGCCCAGGCGCATTGTACATAATTATGAATTATTATTGATTTGACTATATAATGTTTTCATTAAGAAGGTTTTTATGTGTTTAGATTCTAAAGCAGGTCAAGTCGCTATACACAACTAGTTGGTATAAAAAAACTCTTTTCTCGTCCTGTTTTCTTAAGAATATAGTCCTTATCCTCCTTAAGAATATACTTAGTTTATAGGTACATAATGTTATTAGCTAATTTTAACAACTGCCTATCATAAGGATGTTGAGAGAAACATAAAAATAATAATCACATTCTGAATTATACTATGTAAGTAAAATAAAATACGATATAAAAATGCAATCTGACGTATTGTAGATATAATTTAAAGTTCATATCTGTACACGTAACGAGTGCGAATCAATAATTGTCCGGAGCGCTGTTAAGACGCACTTCTTTTATTGATGGCTTGCCAAGTAAGGGCGCTGTCGAAGTCATTACGCATTGTACCTGGCACATTTTATATTGTAAACACAGTCCACAATTAATGAGGTGCCGGGCGGGAAGCCACCTGATCTCTTTACAGAGGGTCAATCGGTTTGTCATAAAGTAAGTAACATGCAAACTCGTAAATGGCGAAATGAGTCCTGGCGTCTTTCGGAAGTGTTTGGAGGTCAAAATTGTATTGAATTACACACTTATCTATGTGGACTTATACTTGATTATGTTTTTAACATGTTCAAAAAGTCATTGGATTCATACTTACTTTAATAATGTTTATATTCTGATTTATATTGGTAAGAATTATTAAGAATTGTTACAAATTCAATCTAAAATTTAAGAGCCATAGTTAGCAATGATTAAAATTAATTAAATTCATTTGTATAATTATTTTTATTTATTGTTTGTTTTTTAAATTTGAATATAAAGAAGGTTAGGTGAGGATTAGAAAGAACTTTTCACTAATAGCAGCTGACTATTGAGAAAAACTGTTGGAGGTAAGGCTTCATATATTGTTATGGTTAGCGGTTTATGTCAACTGAAATTAATTAATTACTATCTGTATATTGCTTGAAATGCAACTGCGTTTTCGCAGTCTTTTGGGCAGCCCGTCTGGCGGCAGTAACCACCCCCTTACAGAAGACCACCGTGAAATAACAGCACGTGTGCTGTTGTGTTTCGGTGAGTGAGTAAGGGATGCCAGAGCCCATTTCCCTATCCACTCCTAATCCCTTATCCTTAATCCTACTGCAGTCGGCAGCGCACTTGCAGAAGTTTTTGCGTTGCTTATGTTATAGGCGACGGTAGCCACCTACCATCAAGTGGACCGTCTGCCTGTCTGCCGACCTTAACATTAAAATAAATAAAAAAAATCCGCATTCAAATCAGTTAAGCTGTTTCTGAGATTAGCGTGCACAAACGCACAGACAAACCTACAAAAATTCTAAAAACAATTTTTTGATCTCGGTAACAAAGTGTACAAATCGTTTTTTTTTTCTTATATTATGTGTCACACGGCTCGTTTACGATTTTATTATATGTATAGATATAGATTAGTGTGGCATTAAAAAGTATTTTTACACAACATAAAAGGGTTTTACTTAATGTACCCCGAAGTAAGGATTGTTCATAGTAGGTACACCATGTAATTTATACTTATAATATTATAAAGAGGTAAATTTTGTACGTTTGTTTGTGTGTAGGATATAATCTTCGAAACTACTCATCCGATTTAATCAAATCTTTCACCAATAGTTAGAATAAAATTTCAGGATGGACATCGGCCATATCCGGGCGAGTCCACAGGCACCAGCTATCTCAAAATAAAGTATCAACGCCTGACAAATATATAACAGCAATAAAGATATCAGGCGTTATATTGCTTTACACATTTCGTCAGGCGTAATATCTTTTATTTTTTCAACGTTATTATGTTATTATAAATATAAAGATATCCACAGTCACAACACCTCCTGCTTCACCAACACCGTTGAATAAAAGCACAGGTGCTGTTTTTCGGTTAGTAAGTAAAGTACTTCAGGGCATATTCTCCCATATTTACTTTATTGGGATAAAGTAAATATGGGGGAATCAGAGTCAGCAAATATCTTATCAGAGTCAGCATTTGCAGGTCCCATAGGATTGTTTCTTGAATTAATAAGTCCTTTTTTTATGTTAAAATCGGCAGACAGGCTGACGGTCCACTTGATGGTAGGTGGCTCCTGTCGCCTATGTATAACACAAGCAACGCCAAAACTGCTGCAAGTGCGCTGCCGACTACAGTAGGATTAAGGATAAGGGGTTAGGAGGGGATAGGGATAGGAAGTTCAGATATAATTGTAAAAATGAACCGTCAGCTTAACGTGTAACAAAAATTAATATACGCAAACATAAAATATACAAAAAAGGTTACGCGTAGAAAACTATGTTAACGTTAGTTAGGTTGAAGCAATTTTGTAAAAATCATAACACTATTAATTAAATTTGCATAAAGCGATTAAAACAATGTTAGCGAAATACACCAAAAACTATTGTAAATGAAACTATACATTAGATTATTATTTGATTTATTATTATTTGCTATTTGATTATTGCTTGTATAAATGGTATAATCACATTAATATTACATACACAGAAATAGTAAAAAGCTACAAGGGGGATTGTGGCCGAATGAGGACAAAAGTCGATTTTTTATGTTAGCAGAATTGTGAAAGTGTATTTGAAACGTACATATGTATATTTTGATGTAGATTAAACATTTTTTTAATATTTCATAGAAAACGGTTAGCTGTTTCGCAATTATATCTTACTAGCTTGAAAAAGAAATTAACGCCTTACATCTTTATGGCTGTGACGACAGTCATTTTTTATACTCGTATTTCTAGACCAGAGGTTCCCAAACTTTTTTTCTCATAGACCCTTTCAAAATTTAGCTGGTTCCGGTGGATCCCCTGCAGCTACATTTCTACCATATTCCCAAAACTCGACAAAAATGTGAAGATTAGATCTACGAGTAACTATGGAAATTTGCGTTGCGGCTGAGTTTCAACCACGAATGGGAAGTTTTCTAAATGAAAATTGATTGATTTTTTTTTGTCACCCCCATTTATTTGTTACGCCAACGTAGACTCCTGTCGAGTCTCCCGTGGATCCCTGGGGGTCCACCTGGACCATTTTGGGAACTAAGGTTCTAGACGTTCCTCCAAGATAAAAAGCATCCTATTATGTTAATACGGGTAAAAACTATCTGTATGCCAAATTTAATCCAAATTTGTCCAGCCGTTTTTGCGTGAAAGAGTAACAAACATACATCCTCACAAAGTTTAGCATTTATCATGAGAATATGATTATATCTTTTTGGATGTTAAGGTGGTCAGACAAACTGACGGACCATTTGATGGTAGGTGGTTATCATTGCCTATAAAATAAGCTACGCCACAGTTGTTGCAATAAGGAAGGGTAATAGGCTATTGCATCCCTTACTCACTCACCGAAACACACTCATGCGGTTATTTCAAGGTCTTCTGTAAGGAATTGGTTACTGTCTCCAGACGGGCTGCCCAAATGACTGCGAAATGCAGTGTGCCCTGTCACTTCTTGCGTGATACCAAATTCAATCATGGAAAGTTCATAAAAATTGGCACGGCCGTGAATCGAATCCGGGACCTCTAAGAGAGAGCGTTAAAGTAAGCACCTTAAAAATTGTAATCCTACACTCAAAATTTGTGCATTAGACATTTTTTATAGAATGGCTGAAAGCCCACTTTGGTAATACGCAGTGGTCCTCTGTAAAAGTAATTACTGCCAGATGCAAACCGCCCAGTCTATGACTGCGGTACGCAGTGTGCTCTTATCACTAGTCACTAGGTTCTATATATCTAAAATATAAAATTCTCGTGTCACAGTGTTTGTAACAAAACTCCTCCGAAACGGCTGGACCGATTTTTGTTTGTGTTTTTTTTTTTATATATATTTGGTAGGTATGAGAATAAGTCGTAAGGGATTTTTCACCCTCCCATTTTTTAATCGCTATTTTAGTATTTTTGTATGAAGAATATTCAAATAATTTAACCGACGCGTCGCGCGTCGTTACGCGTCTCTTTTACATATGGTTTGAAAATAAATTGGACCCGATAGGTGGCGCGACAATGGGGTTACGGAATTATTTTCGGGTTCTGGCAGGACAACGTCTGCTGGGTCAGCTAGTATATATATATATATATAGTCGTCGCTCGAGCAATTTTAATTCCTTTAGAAATAAAGTGTTAATGAAAGTTGACCACTGCGCGCGATACACCGCGTCGGGTGCTGGCATGGAAACCACTTAGTGTTAATAAGAAATAAATGCAAATGTTTGCAAATTGTTGTTCAGGGAGCAAATATGGCGACGGCAACGGTCCGTATAAATAGCTGCAAATCTGATCACTTAATACTCCATAATAGGAGCATTCACACTTTGTAATCCGAATATCATTACGACTCCGATAAGTGTCTTTATTTGCAGAAAACTGGTAAACATCGGATCTTGGCTTCGGACAAATGCAATTTTTTTATACAAATTATATACACAAACCTTCCTCGTCCATCGCTCTTTCCAATAGGGAAAACCGTACAAAAGCTTTAGCAGAGAACGCGACTTTGTCCTTTTTCTAAGGTTTCAAACATTTCTTCAATCTCTATTACTCATAAATTTTTCTCGGGCGTTGAATTTTTTATTTTTATTTTTAAATCATTCCTTGGGAACAGTAATTTATTTCTTGATGAAAGGCATCCCATGACTTTTTTTTAATATCCATTATTGAGTAGTTAAGGCGTGAAAACGTTGCAAACAAATAAACAAAAACTCACATTTGCATTTATAATATTTAGTTAGGATTTAGATATAAAACCTAACGACGAATCCCTTCTAAACGAGTTATAGACTTTTATATCTTGTATGGTACGATTCTAGGTTATATACATTTTTAAAATATAAAACGATCAGGGGTTCATAGACAACATCAACTACTAAAATAAATTTTCCAACAAAATACAAAAAGGGTGACAATCAGGCAGACGACTTACTTGATGGTAGGTGGCTACCGTCACGTAATACACGCTTATTGGTAGTACATAAGCAACACCAGGACGATGGCATGCGCGCTGCCGACCTTGCAAGAATTCGTTTAAAACACGCTTTAAGAATCGCATATTGTAGCGAGACGGAAACAGGATGGATATGAACATTTTATCTAAGCCCGCTGTTATATATAACAAAAGAAAATTAGAAAATCGTAAGAGAAATTCTTTAGAATAAATATTATTCCTTTATAACAACGTCCGTAGGTTTTATCGCTTAATAGCTAGTACAAAAAAATTATAACAGGTTATAATGAGCACGACAAATGTATATAATTAATTACAATCATAACGTTGTACAATGGATAGGAAAATGGGCTCTGGCATCTCTTACTCACTCACCGAAACACAACAACACACGTGCTGTTATTTTCCGGCGGTCTTCTGTAGGGAGGTGGTTACTGAATCCAGACGGGCTGCACAAATGACTACGACACGCAGAGTGCCCTGCCATTACTTTCCAGATCCAGACCAGAGCCAAATATGAAGGGTTCATTTTCTAAGTTGACCCCGTCGGGAATCGAACCCGGGAATCCTAGAACAGAGCGTTAAGGCAAGCACCCTAACCACTCATCCAACGGGCTCGTCAAAGTTACACGCTATTCGAGAAACTGAAGTCGCGGTCATAACGCTATTATCATGACTTATATCCGATGATTGCTTGTCTACCCCATAAAGTATTTTATTTTCCACTTGTTATTATTATTTAGTAACTATTCATCAGTCATTGTTTATAAATATGTTGTTTTATACGTTAAAAAAAACTTAATGTGAGCAAACACATCTAAGCGCGACCAAAATCAAGTCTAACTGAAATCCGCATGGGAATAAATCCTTTGGGTCGAGGTTGAACTCAGCTTCCATGGTGCAGTTATAAAACTCTGGGTCGAAACTAAGTGGAAAAACTCATTAGAGCATTCAGAGATTACAGCCTGTAGAAAATCTTGTTGTGTTGGCCTAAAGATGAGAGCAGCATACCATATGGGTCTTGATCACGTTTTATTCAAAAAATAAAATAAATCGTCAAGACTAAACACACAAATTGTATGGCCCACAAACACAACACACTGGAGTGAACTATGAAAAGTTCTATTACGTTAATATTTAATAAAAATAACTAAATCATATGAGCGAATTGCCTTTGAAAGGTGTGATATTCGCCTATTATCAATGGCACATTGTCCCAATACTTTCACGGCGCGGCGGCGGCGCGGTTTGCTTTGCTCGGCGCAGTGCACCCCCTCTGCGCACGCGCCGAAGTATATAAGCTCGCTCCTGCCCTCATTTTGCACAGACGCAAGTTGCACTTCAACATAGCGAGTCCTGGAAGATATCAGTCTTCCAGTAGCGCTATATATACAAAAACTCGCTAACAAATCAATTAAATCTCTTTTCTCTTTCACCTTTGTGCTCAACTTATCAAAAATGAAATCCATGGTGAGTACTTTTTTTTAAAAAAAAAAAATCTTAATTAAAATTAATTACCTATTAATTTAAAGTAGCATTTGCATACAGTGACATGTGAACTAATTAATTAAACAACTTGAAGCCTAAAGGCTTATTACCGCATTGTTATATGAACATTAATTAAGAATTGTTCATTTTTTGTATTCAAACGTCAAATATATAAATTGTTTCCATTAATTTTCTTCATAAAATCCAATTTGCAATTTTTTAGCGTCATCTATTACCAATTTTCAGTAGCAAGGTTTCTTTCTTTTTTTGTTTTTTTTATTACTTACCTAGTTCTCTACTGTTTTCCTATTTATTATATGTTTCTGTAATATTTGTTAATTATCCATAGATAATAGATACTTATGTATGGATATAAAATCCATACATAAGTATAATATATCAAAATACATATTTAAAATAAAATATTATTTATTTAATAATCAATAGTGATCCAAATGTCTTATTTGTAAATGATACGATCTTACTCTGTGCTCAATTTAATTCCTCTATATAAATCACCATACCTACATAAAATATTTCTCGAGAAATGTGTATGATTTTTTAATTTCGATTTTTTGTGAGAACCGCGCCTTTAAAATGAAAATGTTCAACACTCAATTGACATTAATCTATAGATCACAGTAATGATGTGTCGTAGATCACTTATGCAAATGTTACTTGCTCCGTTAAGTTGATTAAGTGTGCGCCACCACTGGTTCTGTCCGATAACTCAATTCATTATTGTTAAATCCGATATTGAGAACCAGTCGGGTTTTGTTTGGAAACAAAACGTGGCTATTACTTCACCGTCCGCGCCCTGTCGTTAGACACTGCACGATATTCGACCTCAGCCGTATAACAAATCAAGTGTAACTATATAATCACGTTTCGTAATAACAAATCGAAAATTGTTCTCATCAAATAAAAGAATCTTTGTTTCTATCAATCAATCAATCTATATCAACTAAAGTTTATTTCAAATTTCAAGTTGCATGCCTCCGGCTCCAACAATATATTTACACAAACCCTCGCTTATCGATCTTTCCATTAGTTAAAACCCAATCAAAATCTATTTTGTAGTTGAATGAAAATGACAGAACTCTTCAATAAAAAGTTTCAAAAAGTTATTCTTAATATTGATAATGTTTTTAGGGTTCCGTACTTCCGAATAAAAAAACGGAACCCTTATAGGATCACTCGTGTGTCCGTCTGTCCGACCACTACCACCCCCCCCCCCCTTTATATCCGAAACTACTTAACCTAAAATTTTGAAAAAATACAGAAATTAGTTTTCTACTTATAGATTATAGCAAAACCTATAAGAAGTCCATGATATTAAAATAACAAGGTAAATCACTCAATATTGTGCGGATAGGTAACATCGTACGGAACGCTCTTCACGCGAGTTCAACTCGCACTTGTCCCGTTTTTTTTTTATCAATTTTAAATAATATTCTATATGTATTTAATATTAAAAAATCATCACCTGAGCTGCATTTTGTCCACTGCTGGACAAAGGCATCGTTCCTAATTTTCCAAAAAGACCGGTCAAAAGCAGCCTGGATCCATCATCGATGGATTTATAATTTGAGGAAAAAAATTGCATTTGTGCGAAGCCGGGGGTGGGCCGCTTGTACATAATAATTCACTTATTATTTATAAAATTTGGAAAAAATAAATCACGCATTTAAGACTCATTAAAAATCTTGTATCATATGTTGGTATTTAGATAATAAGTTTGTCAAAAATATAACTTACTGTATATCACATAACAAAAGCAGGTTGTATGTGCAATTTCGTAATTTCCGGAATGTAAGTTTAATATATGTAATAGTGCGACCTCAATAACTTGACCGATAAGATGAGCCTTTAACATAGCATATGTACTTTTCGTAGCTATTCTACGAACTCGTAGACACTCTACATAAAAAAAGATATTTTGAATTCCTTCAAACTGTGGAGATAATTTTTTTTTGTATATTTATGCTACATCATATTTAAAATCATAAAGTCAATTACTTAAAAAATTTTTCTTCCTGTCTAAAAAAATTATCATTTTAAATTAAGCTCCAAGATGGAAAATGGAAATATTTTTCCCATTTTGATCAACAAAAGACATCAAAACTCTTTTTTCAAATAAGGTGAAAACTTAAATTTTCCACATATTTATTATAGAAAAATGAATTTTTTAATCGACAACAAAATTTCCCAAAAAAACACGATAATATAATATCGCATAGCCTGACTGAGATTGAGGCAGCATCTTTACACTCAAATATGCATAGATATAAAATAAGAATATTTAGCACATTGGGTAAACTGGCTATATACCCTTAGAGTTCTCAAATAAGACCAATGTGAAATAATAGCACTTATGCTGTCGTGATATCAATACCAAGTGTACAGTTAACATGCCTGTCAATCTTAATATAAAACAAAAAAAAAACAAACAAACTATATAACTAACAAGTAATATTTATCAGATTTTTGCAACATCAATTCATAATTACGTTGTAACAACTTGAAATGTTCGTTAACATGAAGTAATTAAGTGTTGTGTACAATTCGAGCGTTAATAATGAAGGTGCGTTTACTGACGCATGCGCGTCAGTAAACAATATTTCCTCTCGAATCTCTAAACAGTTCGTACAATACCTAGTATCTATTTACAGATATCTATCTATATCTATACATATACAAGTGGATAGCCGTCCACGTCTGTCTGTATAAAATTTGCAGAAAAAAATATATTTAGCACTTTTTCCTGTCCTAGTTTGGCTCGCCTGCAATTAAGGTTAAACAAATCCTAAGAGCAAGCCGATCACAGCGCCACCTAGTGGGTCCAACCATCTAGGAACTCACGGGAAAATACGAAAAATGTTTCTTAATAAATTCGGTGATATATATACGCACAGAAAAATATATAAGGAATAAAAGAATTTTCATTTTAAATGTTCAGTCATATATATTCTATACCTATAACAATATCGTAAACGAGCCATGTCTGTACATTAATATTTTTTTCAAAAAAAACAATTTGCACACGTTGTACTTATGTTACCGAGGTCAAAAAACAGTTTTTAGAATTCTTGTCTGTTTGTCTGAGCACGTTAATCTCAGAAACGGCTTAATCGTTTTGAATGCGGTTTTCACCGATGTATTGTAGCAAGCTTCCCATAACATTTAGTGTTTGTTTCATTCCAATTGGTTTACAAATATCACGCGTACGAAGTTGCGGACTCAGCTAGTATTTTTATATATTTGTATGATTAAATGAATATGAATCATTTATTTGTATACACCTAGTATACATTTTATAGTTTTTCTAAGATATTTTATAGCTTTTCTAAGGTATTTGCATATTTTCAAAAATTGGTATCAATCAATTTTACTGAAAGCATGAGTTTAATTAGAAATAAAATATTGCTCAATCTGACCGTTAAAAACTAATTAAAATCTAAATGCCCATTCATGAGAAATAGCAATAAAATATTTTATCTTTTACTAATTTGTTATAATCGTCTGTAACAGAAACTATTTGGCATTTATATTGTTCCATAACGCGATTGAAACGCTCATTCGAAATTTGAATGCAATATTATATTTTCATTCTATAAACCAACGCGGTTAAGGCCCCACCGAACATAAAGTGAATCAGAGCACAAAATGACAGTTGGCTTGCTATGTCAATGTCATTGAAAGTTGTCTGTGATACCACATATCTCATTGTCATGAGGCTCTATAGTATGTAGAACTTTTTAGAAAATCGTAGTTATTTGTAAGTAAGAAAAATAATAAAGGATTTATATTAACTGCGTATAGCGGTTATAAATTGGATTGTTCATAATGTACCTACACAAAACCACCTTATATATTTATATTTAATAAAATCGTAAACGAGCCGTGTCTGTACATTAAATATTAGATAATTTTTCGAAAAAAAAATATGTCAAAAACATAGTTTGTAGAATGTCTGTTTATAGTTGTCTGTATGTCTGTTTATCTATGCGTTGGTGCACGCTTATCTCAGAAACGGCTCATGTATTGTAGCAATCTTCCCGTAACTTAAGTGTTTGTTTCATTCGAATCAGTTTACAAACAAAAAAGTTACGCGCTATACCGAAGTCCGAATACCATGCACGCGTACGAAATTGGGGGCTCAGCTAGGAATTAATATAATTTTAAAATAGCAGGTTTATCTTAACACATTCTTTTTTTAATATAATCTCTATTCTGACGTAGCGTTAATTATAAGGAATTATCGATGGACTTTTTTTTTAATTTCTTTGTTTACTGATCAGTGGAACAACGAGTATTTTGGTGTTTTGGCGCATGAGTCATTTCAAAGACCATTTCCTTGTTTTCAACTTGTCCCTTACCTTTTACTATGTCAGGGTCGATGGTGTGATAATTCTTACAGGTGACCTACTACCATCAGTTGCGCTGTCGCCTTTTGTCGCCTTTTGTAGTAAAAAATAGTAATTATAAAGCCCATAAAACATTTGTCAAATAATATTTTTAAATAAAAATATATATGAAAGTTTTAAAGTCTGGTTAAATCTTGTAAAGTTAGACCATTACTTTATCTCTAAATACTTTTAAAAAAATACTATTCGTGGCGGTCTGTTTGTCTAATTAGTTTTCATAAACCACGCAAAGGATTTTAGTTCAATTTTCACTGTAATTTCCTTCGTTAATCCTAATGTTAAAATTTTAAATGCGAAAGTGAATTTTTTTGTTGCATTTTCACGCCTTAAATTCTCAACCCATTTAGAAACGAAAAAAAAAATTACCGACTTCTTTGTTCATTTATTATTTATTTACCCCCCACTTCGAACACATAGTTAGATATATAGATTTAACATTATAACTACTTTCCGTGACTTTTCTGAAAAGAATGAATTGGAAATTAACTGTTTCATTAAATGATGAAAATATGTTTAAATTTCGAATCAAATTTTTGAACTGCACAAGACATAGGCGCGCTAATTGTAATTTAGTGTTCGTCGGTGCACTAGAAAATAATACTCCGCCAGGTGGTTATTTTACAGTGGAATTTGAATAACATTACCGTTGGTGATAATTTTGTATTAAACGTTATCTGATAAGTTATCTAAAACTTATTATTAGCCAATTAAATAATAAAGAGACACTCTAATCGTTGGTGACTAACGCAATTATTCGAATAAACCAATAACCGTGTATAAGATTTGTATAAAATTTATGTTTTGAATCAAAAGCAATTATTATTACAACTAGTTTAAACATAGAATTAGAAAGCGATGAGAAGTTACAAATTAAAAATTATTTTATGATCTATATCACTGTCCGCATCTGTCTGTATATCCGCTAACCTCTTCGAAACCACGCGACTGATTAAGATAAGGTTTTAACTAGTGAAAAGAGTCATAAATGAGGAAGATTTTTGGATATAATTTGCAGAAAGCTTGGGGCTGGTCGCTAGTTAATATATAATTTCTTGCAGATGGTAGCTACTCAGTTATATAAAATACTTATCGATTTACTTATTACATGTTATATTATTGAGTATAATCATATTAAGCAAATAATATCCAAATATTAAATAGGGATTTTTTTATCGGAAGTGGCTTAGATACATTTAAAATACAGGCTCGGCTTAGTTTAGAAAATTAGGACTTATTTAAAACTAACAAAGTTTAAAATTGTGATCTGGACTTAATATTTACTTACCGTAATTTGTTAGAAGAAATAAATGTTTTATTATTTATTATTTAAAATTCGAACGATAGTAATCTATCGTTTCCCTAATTAAACTAAGCTTTTATGGAAACGAATATTTTTTATTTATAAAATTTTTTAGGAATATTTTTTAGGCTTGAACAGCTTAAATTTATCACGAGTCCATTTTGACAGTATGGCTAAGAAAAGTCATCATCAGACTGTTGTAGAAAAATAGAAACATCAATAATAATCAAATTCAAAAGTTCACCAGATGGTAAGTGGCTAACATGGCCTTTTAACACAAGCAACGCCATAAGAATTGCTAGTAAGCTATCGAATAGGATAAAAGGATCTTTGCTTATCCCTTATCTTTTATCCTATTCTGTAAGGGTCTTCTGTACCTAAGGGGTTGCTGTCCTAATACGGGGGGTACTGGCTGAATGCAGTGTGACCGTTTGAATTTTGAGTATTTAATTTGGCGTTACATCCATACATTCCAAACAAAGAATTTATGACAGATATATCATCAAAACATCATCAACCTTCTAGCTTAAAATAAATGATAATTTCGCTAACAAAGAAATGCTTAATAATGTCACTCAAGACTATTATATCAGATCCAGTGATATATATGTATGTGTAGTTGTATTTTCATGCTCCATTTACGTATGCAATGTCAACCAGACCGGTGTCGTGGTCCGCCCCCTCACAATCACCTTGTCAAACGAATTTGTTACACTTCATTTGAGCCTTATTCCCATAAGCAATGAATTTGAAATGGTGTAGCAAATAAGACTTGTCAACCACCACAGTCGTTCTTTAATTACTTTGTAGTGAAGCGACTTGTCCGACGTTTCGATAAAATAGATCGACACAGTGACTCATGTCGCATTGTAAAGTGAAAATATAGAATGAAATATTAAATTAATATAAAATACTAACTGACCCGACACAGTTGTTGCCCGTTAATATAAGAATACCATCTAAATTTCCGACTTTTTCCGTGGATTTTCCAAAATTTGTCCTGACAATTACGAACACAAAAAAAAATCAACAAAATCGGTCGTGCTATTCTCAAGTGATGATGCTCTGTCATACATGTGGCAATTATTTTTTATTTATATACATACAATATTAATCTAACTGTACATATGATAAAATCGAAAAAGAGCCGTGTCTGTACACTATTTTTTTAAACAATTTGTACACGTTTTTCTTATGTTACCGAGGTCAGATAAATCGTTTTTAGAATTTTTGCCCATTTATCTGTGCATTTGTGCACGCTAATCTCAGAAACGGCTTAGCCGATTTGAATGCGGTTTTCACTTATGTATTGTAGCATTTTGTGTTTGTTTCATTCCAATCAGTTTACAAACAAAAAAGTTACGCGCTATACCGAATACCACGCGTACGAAGTTGCGGGCTCAGCCAGTAAGAAAATAAAAGATTCCTGGCAGGGCCAACTTTGGAATAGACTCTTTCTAAAGTTGGCCCTGTCTACCAAGATGCAAACGATAGATTACGATAGGCTTGGAAAAGTAGCAAGGCATATTGGCAGCCCGTTCGGCGGCAATAACTACTACTACTACTAAGAGATTGTGTTTCGGTGAGTGAATAAGGGATGCCAGAAACATTTTCCCTATTCCTTCCTAACCCCTTACCTTAATTGTACTACCTACGGCGTTGCTTGTACTATAGGCGACGATAGCCACCTACCATCAAGTGGTCCGTCAGCCTGTCTGTCGACCTTAACATAAAAAAGTTGAGATTTGACTCATCGTTTGCTGTGTCAGCAGTGTGGTGTTCCACTACTTCCAAGCGTTATAATTTAATCGATATTTTCACTGACGCAATCGGCACATCCCTATTTATAAACGTTTCGCCTGCTTACTCAGTAGCCGGGCACACCTATCAAGCTGTGTCCACTAGTGTCGCTTGCCTCGCCGCCGCTCACCCAAGCTTTTTGTCTGCATTCCTCCGCGCACCGATTTAGAAGGGCATGCCCACGCGCCGCCCCGTACCAATTTTATCGCTATCCTAATTATTTTATCATGAACCCAGCGATAGTAAAATAAGGTTGATAAGGACATAGCTAGATTAAAAGCTAGCTAGATTAAAAAAATACACTCCTATTAAAATAAATAAATAAAATCAGCAATCGGTCCTTCAATTGTAACAGCTTGTCTTACGACAAAGGCCTTTTTTTTAGGAGGGGAAATGCATTTGTGCACTATCCCTCGTCGAGGGGACGTCTCGACGAGGGGGGAGTGTGGGACTCACCCGGTGAGATACACCGGAAATACCCACTAAAATCCCTCCGGGTTCCACCATCGGCGGTGGTGTGTGGGACCGAGGTTACCTCTAAAGATTTCCATGTTCTGGATCTGATCCACAAAGGACCTGCTACTTGCCAGATTTCATCTTCCCAACGTTTAAACTGTCTCCCTTTACGTCTTTTATCGCCCCTGAGATACCACTATGTTATTATTTTGGTCCACTGTGCGCGTTTCTAAAATTTGTTTTGCTTTTATGTTTTCTAATTTTACTCTGTCACCTTCGCTCGCTTCGTTCAATGCTGTTCTGGCACACCTTTATTTTGTTTGCCAATTGTTCTGTCAGCGCCCATGTTTGGCAACCATATGTTAAACAAGGGAGTACGCACATGTATATACAGTTCTTTTAATGTTTGTTGTTATTTCTGTATTCTTCATTATTTCACTAAGGCTCCAAAATCTCTTCCGTGTATTTGTAATTCTTCTATCTATTTCTTTATGCATGGCATATCTCCCACAAATGCCAATGCAATGCCACTCCTATTAGTTACTATTTATTAAGATTATTAATGATGCTTTGTATTTTTGTTAGAACCTAAAAGTATTTTTTAAGTAAATGTCGGCAGACAGGCTGACGGTCCACTTGATGGTAGGTGGCTACAGTACTATGTACAGTCTTTAGTAGGATAAAAAATAAGGAATTAGATTTTAGTAAAACTCCATAAAAGAAATCAATTGAATTTTACAAAGCGACTTTGGTAGGATCAAGATAAGGTGAGAGGGGATAGGGATGGTCTGGCATCCCTCACTCACAGAAATTGTTTTTATTTCACGGTATTCTTCTGTAAAGTGGTGAATATCGCCAAACTGTCTTCCGTTTTGAACGCACACCCCTTCTAGTAACTACAACATCTAAGATGTTTCACAACAAAATTTCTAGATGGTGCTTCCAGTTTTATATAAAAAAAACAACTTGAACAAGTATCTAACCATTTTTTTTAATATTTTCAAAAGATTTCACTATATCGCTGTGTCAACGGTGGCGCCACCAATTTTTATATTTTAGACGATGCCGCGGGAACCCAAAATTTTTCCAGGATAAAAAGTAATCTATATATTAAACTGTATGCCGAATTTCATCCAAATCTGTTCAGTAGTTTAAACGTGATAGAGTAACAAACATACATTCTCACAAACTTTCGCATATACATATATAATATTAGTAGGGAATAGGTAATTAAAATGTACTATTTTTAGGTAATACCAAAACCAAGCTCTAATCTAACGCCGTTACCTTTAAATAAATTGACGCATGCCGTGGGAACGTTGCGTCAGACGCACCTATAAATACGTAAACAACTTTACCGAAGGTCAACATTAAAAAGTACTCGGTATGCATTAAATGCGAAATTACTCGATTTTATTTATCCCGCAGAGTTACGCTTAATTATATTGAGATAAACGTTTTGCTTCGGAAATGTCCAAGTATGAAGGAATTCGGAATAAACTCTTTTTTTTCTTATTTAAATCCATCACACATTTAAAAATCTTTTTCTCGCGACTCTCGGGAAAAGTCCTTTTTTCTGAAAGAATGGTATGCTATGTCTTTTTCTGCACCCTTGACAACTTCGTGAAATTTTATACATAGTAAAATTTCAGGAGATCAATTTTATTGAGTAGTTACAACTAAACTAAACAAATAAACTTATTTTGATATTACTTAAGATATAATTAATTTGACAAAGAAAGAAATAGTAGAAGTTTTGACTGATGTAATATTTCCAATATCCCACACTAGGCTATGCTTGTATCGTGAGAGCCATTCCCTATCTCACAATTTATTTACTTGTAACTAAATATAAATTCTATAATTATCACTATCATAAAAAAAATAAAAGTAACAAAAGTCCATGTATATATGTGTATATGAGAGTGTACCATATACACATTATGTCAGCTAAGGAATTTCATCTGTAAAATTTTGAATACATATTATAATATCTTGGTCACTTGTATATATTTGATTTTTGTAAGCAGAATTTTAATTCTTCGAGAAAGAATCTACATCGAGCAGCGGTATCGGCATCAATTCTTTGAAGAGTAAATCTTTGAGTAAAAAATAATTAATAGAGTAAGAGGCACTTATGAATCATGTGGAGTAATTAAAATTTTTAGATACCTATCAGAAAAATAGTTCACATTCTTGAGAAAAAGTATAAAAAAGCAAATGGCAGCTGCATGACAAGCGAGGGTAACTGGTAGAGCTGTGGGCAAGTCCGGAAGGCTGACTTCCTGCTTTGCGACCTTCGAATGGCCTTCAGACCTTGGCGCCGTTCACTTTCTGTTAGCACTCTTTAATTATAACACTGTCATATCAAAACTCACAATCAATAGAATTGATGCACCATTTTATACACCGTAACCTCGTAGAAGCGATCAGAGGGAAGATAATTATAATTAATTAATTTTTACTTGATTACATATTTATTTAATTATCTATGTAGCCTTTTACAATTACCAATAGATCGATTCCGAAAGCTGTGTTCTTTTACGGGGAAAAAGGGCAAGATGCCTTAGAAATTGCTATTTTCAAATAAATCGGCCGTTAACAATAAAACTTCCAAATAATATGTTTTGTTCTATTCTATTCAAGTCCCACACTTCGTTGATTAGAGTGAATTTTAACCTCTACAAGTCGAATATTTCCTTACAAAATCATAACTCGAAAATTTTATAACTCGAATTTTTTTGCATCACCTTTGAAGAGGTCGATTTACAGAGGTCCTAAACCATTCAATGTCAATATATAGATTGCTACACTATAGTATACCTTGATACACGATTTTCCATTTACAAATGAATCGTATTTAGTTATTGATAGTTGCTATAATTATATATATATATATTTAAAATTTAAAACATTAACATTATAAAGAAAATTTGCCTTTAAGAGAATTTACTGAAATCAACATAATGAACCTAAGGTATTGCCTATATGTAACACCAGGAGGATGGATACGTCACACAGTGAGGAGTGAGGATAGGGGATGGGCTTTGGCACAATGACACATGTTTTTCCAAAGGAAACTTTTCTTCTCTGTAGCTTAAAGAGTGTCATGTGTGCCTTATATTTGAAAATGCTAAGGGAATACGTACAATACATACATAGCGAGGCTTCAATAGGTCGAGAGGTTGGCTTTATAGACATTTGAATTTAAAAAGTAAAGAATAATACATATTACTGCCGTGTTTATATACGTTTGTGACATTTAATATGTTTTCTGTGGCCACAATGAAAAAGTTATCTATGTCATCTCTGTGTGGTTCATTTGAATGTGAAGCCAAATAATTTCACGAAGACAATTTTTAAAAACGCAAATAACCATTTTAACGTATTTCACACTGTATTAACATTCTAGTTCTATTTTTTAAATCTTTGATTCGACATCTATTAAAAATAGAACATGAAACAATTACGTTTTGAATTTTTGCGGAATGTGAATAGTTTTCACGCTCCGAGAATGCACGCGTTCCACTGCGCGTGACGTTGCGACACTTCTGATAAGATCGCGAGCAAAATTACAATGTAGAGAGAAAATGTTTTTGCAAGTCGCAGTTCAGGTCACGTCACGTGTGAAGAAATTTCTTGCAACAATCATACTGATAACAAACGTTGAGGAATTTAAATTGCTCTGTGTGCTTCGTGTATTCGTACCTGTTATCGTAGGTTCTAGTTTAATTTCTGTCGTCTGTGACAGTCCTTGTGCTCGTTGAATATCAGCGATTTCATGATGTAGAATTAAATTTTTGGATAAATATTATTTGATTTTTTTACAGAAGAAAATAAAAACGTCTTCATTTAAATCACCTTACTATAAAATATCTCATTTAAAAGATTTTGTTGCCTTATGTGGTAATTCAAATAATTCCATTTCAGAGATATTAGGAAATAAATAAATAATGTTTGTAGTAAAAGTGTTGTTATAACTTTTTCTTATTAAAGCACCTCTAAGTACATAGTCCAAACAATAGTGATTAGTCAATGCTTATTCAAGATATATTTAACTTAGCTTTACTTTTAAATCTTTTATGTTAAGGTCTTCAGACAGGCTGACAGTCCACTTAAGAGTAGGTGGCTACCATCGCCTATAACACAAGCAACGCCACAAGTGCTGCAAGTCAGCTGCCGACCATAGGAGGATTAAGAATAAGGGATTAGGAACGGATAGGGAAACGGATTCTGGCATCCCTTACTCATTCACCAAAACAATGCACACTGGATGTTATTACACGGTGGTTTTCTGTAAGGGGGAGTCAGACGAGCTGCCCGAACGCAGCTGGACTGCAAAACAGTAGAATACAAAAAAAAGTCAACAAAAACTCTACGGGGACATTTAAAACCAAAAAGTAACTCAGAATCGTGAAAATTTACTTAATTTATATTATACTTATTTTGGTTCAGACAAGTCAATTGGAAAAGTTTCATTTTGAAATTAAATATATCCTTGTATATATAATCTATACATATAATAAAACCGTAAACGAGCTGTGTCTGCACATTAAAGATAAAAAAAAAACAATTTGTAGGTACACGTTGTACTTATGTTACAGAGGTGAAAAAAATTGTTTTTTAGAATTTTCGTCTGATTGTCTGTCTGTGCACGCTAATCTCTGAAATGGCTTAACCGATTTGAATGCGGTTTTCACTTATGTATTGTAGCAAGCTTCCCGTAACATTTAGTGTTTGTTTCATTCCAATCGGTTTACAAACAAAAAAGTTAAGCGCTATACCGAATATCACGCGTACGAAGTTGCGGGCTCAGCTAGTATTGTAAATTGACATAAATTGACATTTGTGCTCTTAATGAATTGAACCAACGCAGTAAACTAGGAAATTATTTCACATTTCAACTCTCGATTAACTAGGAAGTCCATGAATAGTTCGACAAAAACCTGAGACATTTATCTCGATGTCTATCCGTGATAAAAAAAATATATTGCTCGCGCGTGCCGCCTTTGACACGAACCGATCTTGCAACTTTATTACTCTTATTGGCCGTGATCAGGCCTCAATGGTTTTATTAACCACGTATAATAGTTTTCTTTACATTTGACTGGGTTTTTGTCATTAGAATAAAATGCGGTTGCGAAATGAATGAACATTTAGATCGCTGTGAGAAATTTGTTATGTTAAGATCGGCAGACATGCTGACGGTCCATTTGATGGTAGGTGGCTACCATCGCCTATAACACAAGCAACGCCAAAGCTGCTGCAAGTGCGCTGCCCACTGCAGTAGGATTAAGGATGAGGGATTAGGAGCGGATAGGGAAATGGGCTCTGGCATCCCTTACTCACTCACCGAAACTCAACAGCACACGTGCTGTTATTTCACGGTGGTCTTCTGTGAGTTTCTATAAATGCTGTTATTTCATGGCTTCACGGTAATTAGAATTAGAATCGCACACATTTAACTAACTAGAGATTTATTGATGAATTTAAATAAGAAACTTTCAGTTTTTTACAGTTTAATTACAGTTTTTCTAATGAAATTTAATATTAATTTTTCTGTATAAGGTCGTCAGACTGGCTGACGACCTATCACTTGATGGTAAGTGCTTATTTTGGCCTATTACAAAGCATATACAATATATACAAGCAATGCCACAGCTACTGCAAGTGCGCTACCGGGGTTAATGATAAGGGATTGGATAGGAAAATGAGCTCTGGCTTCCCTTACTCACTCACCGAAACACAAGAGTACACGTGCTCTTCTGAAAAAAAAAACATACAATTTGAAAAAAAAATTTAATACGTCCGAAGCCACTGGCAGCTATTATCCTATTATATAAAAGTATAACTTATCTAAACGCAATGAAAATTCGATCTCAAATGCGACTGGGAGTGTGTAAATATCCTTATATAGCCTCTTTTAAATTCCCATAAAAACAACACTCCACACAAAATACAATTTTGCGTCCTAATTATACTAATTGGGTGTAATAAAATTACCGCGGATAATGCGATGGACGTGTTCGGTGTCTCGCCGATAATCTTTCCTTATTTGGATCAGTAATTTGTAAGGTAAGGCCTCCTCTCTGTCGTTGACAATGGACACAGTGCCACGACATTCTCCGGGCGTGTCGTCATCGGGTTTAAACTTGATCTAGTGCACCGCCGCAACTTATAAACGACCTTTATGAATTATTTGCATTAAATGAAATTGTCCATGAGTTACTTGTCACACAGTAAACGGTGTGTACAGAATTAAAATCAATATAATGGAAACCTATAAGGGGTTTTATGTTAACACAAATCACAGTTTTAGCATATTATCAATAGAACAGTGCCGCCCACTGTTTCAATAAAACGGCCCCAGCCAAGCCTTCTCACGACTTATTCAGTACACTTTTAGTGTTAAATTCAAATGGACTGAGTTGTTGATGTTAATTCATATTAAATTCTATTAGCCATAGATAAAAAAATGAAACCCTTATAGGATCACTCGTGTGTCCGTCTGTCCGACTATTACATAGTCGGACAGACGGATGTCTGCAAGTGCGCTGTAAACCTTAGCTAAATGCTAGCTAAATGATAGTTAAATGATAACATGATGATAGTTAAATGATTCAAGGTGGTCTTCTATTGCAACCAGCCGATCCTAATTATTGACTGAATAACTTAGTGTGTCCTGCCAGTACAGCTGTCCTTCTCACTGCTTTCTCGATGAGAACAATAAAGCGAAGAGGGCGTCATGCCTATTTTAAATTTTTCCAAATTTTTGGTTTCATTTTAACTCGTTAGTGAATGTTTCAATTACAAACTCATTTTTTACTTCTGAATCATTCACTTAAAAAGGTTAAGGTTCTGAATACGATTTCCGGAAGCCATCTATGTAGATGAAGTTTTTTAAGTTGCCTTTGATCTTGCGTTGCATCGCCGAAATTCCATTCTTTTAGTACTAATAGGCGTGTTAAAGTTTATTGAAAAATAACTCTTATTTAGCCCAAATCTTTTCATTTTAATATTTAAAAAAAAGAAACTAACAATCCATTTCAAATTAAAAGCAAAGAGTTTTAGAGAATTAAAGGGGTATACAACAGCTGTATCACGCAACAAACACCTGACTAGAACGATCGCGGCTTATTGAAAACTAGTACTGTATAAATATTGTATCGACAAGTTGGCCGAGATTAATTGAAAGAGCCGAGGAACCTAATTTTGAATATTATCTTGTTAATAAAATGTAACCGCAACATTCAGATATTGACAGACAATGGCCGATAACAATCAATTTTAAACCAAATACTCGATAGATAACAGTTGAATTTACATTCTCTGATCAACATCAATTTTATTGTCCACAGATCGTTGTCGCTTGTTTGGCTTTGGCGTGCGGCGCTCACGCGTCTGGCTGGGCCGGTCCTCCTGCTAACATTGCCCTGTCACAGGACGGCCGCAACATTCTGGACACTCCCGAAGTAGCTCAAGCGAGGGCTGCCCACATTGCCGCTTTACAACAAGCCTCCCAAAACAACCCCAACCCCCAAGACGACGGCTCATACGACCCCCGTTGGGATAACGAAGAATACTGGCAACAAGCTGAACAGCCCAAATGGAACGCCCCCGCTCCATCCTGGAATGCTGCCCCAGCTAACTCCTGGAACGGCGCACCGGCTCACTCCTGGAACTCTGCACCCGCCGCCCCAGCATGGAACGCTGCCGGCCCAGCACCAGCTCCAGTCGCCGAAACCCCAGAAGTTGCTCAGGCCCGTGCCGCTCACTTCGCCGCTTTAAACGCAGCCAAATCCACCGCCCCTGCTCAACAGAACTGGAACGCTCCTCAGCAGCAGTGGAATGCTCCGGCTCATCAGCAGTGGAACGCTCCAGCTCCCCAGTGGAACGGTGCTCCATCATGGCAAGGCAATGCTGCTCACCAGCCCGCTCAAATCAGACTGTCTCATGATGGATCTGGTATCTTAGACACCCCCGAAGTCGCCGCAGCCCGTGCTGCCCACTTAGCCGCTCATGCGCAAGTAGCACACGCTGCGCCCGCGCACCCTCAACAACAGCACTGGTGAATTCCATCTCTTCTTCTTCCAAGGCCAGCTGAGTGTAGAACTATCTGACTCCAGATCCTGGCGATCCGCGTTATAGTTCTACAGACAGTGCGCCCTTTTCATTCTTAGATCTCTTCTTCGATTAGGACTTTTCATAGTGCAAGTGCGTCAGCCTATCCTATTCCCTGTGGCTTCTTGTTACTTTTATAAGAAATTTTCTATAAAACGAACTTTTGTACATAAATAATTATATGTATGCGTAATAAATGAATTATATAAAAAGGAAAACATTATAATTTTGTTTCTATTTTGAATCCTTTACAGATTTATTATTACCTATTAATTAAATAATATAATAAAATCGTAATCAAGCCGTAGATTTTTCAAAAAAAAAAATTGTACTCGTTGTATTTATGTTACCGAGGTTCAAAAAATAGTTTTTAGAATTTTTGTCCGTTTGTCTGTCTATGCGTTTGTGCACGCTAATCTCAGAAACGGCTTAACCGATTTGAATGGTGTTTTCACTCATGTATTATAGCAAGCTTCCCGTAAGATTTAGGCTTTGTTTCATTCTAATCGATTTACAAAAAAAAGTTCGCGCTATACCGCATACCACAAGTTGCGGGCTCAGCTAGTTTACACTAAAAACGGAGGAACTGCTCACATATTCAAGCCACCATCTTCATTATATTCGTGTAACCACAATAATTACTGACTTAATAATAAAATATAAGTAATACTAATTAAACAAGAAGTTAAACTATTGGAAAGAACAAAACCTTTTGAATCAGTTTACCTAGTGTCAAACCTGTGAAGTGTGATGAAATTAGCGCTTCCTTTTTCTAAAGAACATAAAAAACAAAATTAGGTACTTCCCCGTAAAAGATACAAAATGAATTATGCCAAATGACATCATATGCCTAGTTTTTAATCTATTTAATAATTTAGCTTAAAATTTAATTGCTACTCAGATAGACTTACTCAGATACAACTTTAGTTTATAAAAGACTAGCTTTTGTTCGCGACTTCGTCCGTGCACCTTGTTCTTACGAGTATTCAAACTTTATTTCTCACTAGTTGGTGCCCCCGAATTCGTCCGCGTTGAAAAATGAAATAATTAACACCTGACAAAATACATATATGAGTATTATAACGCCCGACAGCGGTGCCCAATTTTTAATATTTTTAGACGATCCCTTGGGAACCTAATATTTTTCCAGGATAAAAAGTATCTTATATGTTAATAAACTATATGTGTGTCAAATTTCATCCAAATCCGTTTAGCCGTTTTTAAGTGAAAGAGTAACAAACATCCATCCATACATCACGTTGCACGCGACTTCATCCACGTATCTTTATAAAATACTATGTTATTCGTTGATAATGTAGCTTTGTATAGGTGAAAGTGTTTTTAAAATCTGTTCAGTAGTCTTTGAGGGCAAGCATACATTTGTATGGAAGGGTAAAGGGAGGAGATGGAGGAGGGTGAGTAGCCTGTTATTTGCTGATAATGTAGCTTTCAATAGGTGAAAGAATTTTTAAAATCGGTCAGTAGTCTTTGAGTTTATTCATTAAAGAAAGAAAGAAAGAAAGAAAGAAAGAAAGAAAGCATCTTTCATTTCCTCTAATACTAACAATACCTACATATGAACAATACAAACAATATACAGCAATACAACAAACAACAAAATAATAATTACAAACAAACAAATATATGAACAAGTAACGAGAGGAAAAGGAATATACATTTGTATGGAGGGGGTAACGGGGGGAGTTGGGGGGGGGGGTAACTCGCTGATAATGTAGCTTTTTATAGGTGAAAGAATTTTTAAAATCGATCCAGTAGTTTTGAGTTTTCATTCATTACAAACTTACATACATACATACAGACAAACATTTTCTCTTTATAATATTAGAATAGAAGTATAGATTAGTTAGGATACATTTTTGTTAGAATTTGAATTTCTTTTAAATGATCCCTCGGGAACAGTACTTTCTGGCTAAAAAGGCTAAAAAGATATGGGTGATACATTAAAAACAAACTGTTATTATATAATTTGTTTAACGGTAAACTGTTCTTATTGCCTGTGTGGTAAAGAAAATATTACCTCATGTGCTAACTATGAACAATAGTCGGTAATACATCGATCGATGCAATGTTTGATAACAAACACGACATATTATTAAATTGCGGTAACAACATAGAGCTTTAGCGGTAACGTCAAACGGATATCGTTCAATTGGAGACCAGAATTTATTGCTGAAGTGAATATTATAATTACCCTGTTTTTACTACACTACCAAGATATCCTATTAACCTATTAAAAAAATGGTATTTCAAAGCATCTTAGTCTCTAGTCTCTTAATACCGTCGTGGTAAATATGTCGATTCAAATCTTTGTAAATATGTCTAATATTATTCTTCAATAACTTGAAATACGTTCCGAAATGTACTGAATTATGACATCGTTATTAAGAATTTATTACGTATAAATCTTGTAAATTAATTTTCATTTAGAATATTCAGGTACTATTTTTTTTTTCACTGAGCTCGGGGGCCCCCTAACCCAGCTTAAGGCGATGGCTTCGCCTCACTTTAAATGTGGCGGCCCACTGGAGTGCCGTGAGCCGCCATTCATCCCTATCGGGTGTTTCAGGGCGTCAGACACGTCCCCTTCTGACGCCCTGAGGTCGTCACGCGACGTGCGCCGCATACGCCCGGGCACGTCGGCCGGCCCTTCGACGCCTGAGTGGATCAGCCTGGGGGTCTGCCTCGCGGACCCTCTCATAGTTGCCTACACCGCCTAATGGATGATCCGGCCCTGTCTAGGTACATGTTATAAAATAAAGTCACTGTCCTCTTCTGTCTGTTTCTTCGCTAACTTCTTTAAAGCATCCAATGAATTTTGATACGGTTTTCACTAATGGAAAGAGCGATAAACAAAAAAGATTTGTGTATATATAATTTATGTAAAAAGATCCCTTAGATAGATGATCTCTCGGGAACAGGTATCCTTTCTTTCCTAGGTGAAAGGTATCCTATGCCCTTTCCTGTATCATAAAAACCTTATCTTTATCATAAAAAACACATGTTATATTTTATGATGAAAATTAAAGTGATTTTAGTATTTATCCATGTAACCGATATACATTTGTACTCATAACTTTTTTATTATAAGCATACTATCGTATTTTAAATTATAATATAATATGTTGTTACGGTTGGCCATAGAACCTTCTCGAAGGAACGCGAGTTGGCGTTAAGGGTATAGATCATTCAGCAAGAAGAAGTAATGTTTACCAAGTGGTTTACCAATACATGGTGACCACGCCTCTTTAAACAAGTGCAAAAGGAAATTGGTCTTTACGTTTACGACATAGGGTTAATATTCCAGGAACCGAAGCACCATTCTAGAACCGATAGAATAATCGACGCTTGATGTTTACTTGTTTAAAAGTTCGAGTACTATTTATTCAGGTTGTCTTTGCGCGAAAATAAAAACAGGTATGGGCGCTTGAGAAGCAGAAGTAAGTATATTACAAAACTATAAAAAGAAGCGATAAAACTAATAAGTAAAATTCAAAAACAACAATTGGAGCAAGTGTTTCTCAATAGCAACAACCTAAATAGGGATAATAACATAGTGAAATTAAAGGTTCATTTTAATTTACGACCAGAGCAAAGTAACGTAATTATACGGGTAGGGGCAAGACGACAAATAACTGGAAAATGTATAATTTTGCTATCGAATGCTTGCTGTGGAGGCGGTGCAAGGTCGATCTATCATTCGATCAACGCAATCAAACGATTAGGCGACAAACATTGGTTTTGTGGAATTAGACTAATAGTAGATACAAAGTGTACTCAAAAGCATTGGCCAAGTGCCTAGCGTTCTATTTGTCACTACAATATTAGACTTCTTAAAAATGGTTTACCATATCAAAGACGCCGATGTTCACCCACGGAATACGTTGTTTGATTCTTTCAGAAAGGTATTTAAAATTTATAAGTGTAATTCAAGTTTGTTTATTAGAATACTTAATTAGTTGGTTAGATATTTAATTAGTTATTTAGTTGCTTAATTACTTAATTAGTTGGCTTACATTTAAAATACAGGCTCGGCCTAGTTTAGATGTGAGTATATAGTTTTTGAAATAATAAGATTTATAATTTGTGATCTTAGACTTTATATACTGACTGTAATTTGCTGAAAAAAATAAATCTTTGTTATTATTTAGATGCACTATAGACAGGTCGGCACATTTAAGAAGATGCTTTTCTATTTAGTCTTCTAGTCTAAATCTCAGACCAAATAAGAACTACACACAATTTTGAGAACAACATAGTGAAGCCGGTTTTATACCATGTGTGAGTAGGCTGGTGTTGCCAGCGATCAAATAAAATTACAGGGTAATATTTTTTGTGAATTGAAAAACCTTTGTGTTTCTTGTAAGATTGTTATTTCTTGTAAGATTGCTTTTTACTTTTTCTTTTACGAACGACCAAACAATTAATCATATAAATAAATAAAAATTAATTATTATCATATCATGAAACTTAAAAAAAAAAGGGTGATTATAACGCTTAATAATGACAACACTAAGATTACTTACTAGCAGAAACTTCATGAAATGGTGCCATATATAACGATCCGCCTAAGCCCATCACGAACTGCCGATTATTATACCACTACGATCGGCGGCCGACATATATAATCGTAACTCACCGAAAAAAATGTAAATAGAAAGACATTCCGTTTTGAAAATTTCCCAAATTCTATGTACTACCTATATACACCTATATACAGAAATGGATATTATAATATCATCTGAATTAGATCATGGATCACTCAGATAACAATAAAATATGACTTATACCTAAGAATAATGCTTTTAAGCAGCTAATATTTGAGATGACAAACCGGCGGGGCGAAGGTACTTTTATACCTACATTTATTTTTGCATATGTATTTAACTTGGTCATGGATTCAGCAACACTACTGGTCTACACAAACCGTTCCGGAACCACCACCGTGGTACGTTTGGGACTCGAATAAACCAACCAGCAGAAGTAGAAGTGAGGTGAGTATATGATGAGAAGGTTTTATATATTATTTTATTTTTTGTAAATGTCGCCAGATAGGCTACTTGATGGTAGATAGGTACAGTCGCCTGTGACATAAGCAATGCCAGGAGGAGTTGTAGTTGCAAAAAATATTATTATCACTTATTGTTAGTACCTATTGTAGGTACCTATTACTTTTTTAAAAAACCTATTGTATATACAACTGTGCCCACAGCGAATTCATAATGTTTCTCGGTATCAGGTACCTACCTCGCAGTCGAAGCATACGCGTCTTGACCTACTTGCACTGCCTCTGTAGTTTCACAGCGCGGTCGCGCTTTACATAATAGGTTGGGGAAAAAGTTTCTTCGCATCTTAACTGAAAAAAAGAGACTTTTTTTTTCAAAGTTTATTTACATTTAATTACAGTAAGTATATATATGTGCCATATTGTTCGACAACTTTCTAATCAGAAAAAACTCGACAAGTAGTTTTGGCAGTCCTCTCTAAATGTTAACCGGGCATTGCCGATGAATTCTGAAGAGACCGAAACAGGTGCAAATCTGAAGGTGCAAGGTCAGGGCTATAGGTAGCCAGCCAAACTTTACAATTTTTTTCCAATCCAACCATGCACACAGCATCACCTCATTACGAGTTAACTCGGGTTTTGGCAAAGTCTGTGAAGCCTGACCGACCTTTGACCACGACCTTTTTCGCGTGTTCTTGTCATATGTGATCCACTTTTCATCACCAGTTATCAATCTCTTGAAAAACGGTTCGGTTTCATTAGGTCTCAATAAAGAATAACAAATGAATACACGATTCATAAGGTTTCTTTCAGTGAACACGTGTGGCACCCAAATATCGAGCTTTTTTGTGTACCCAGCTTTTTTCAAATGGGTCAAAACTGTTTTGTGGTCAATTCCCAGTTCTTCCATTTTACCCGTAACACGGCGACCAGAGCGAGGTGCATCTTTGACATCAAAATTCCTGGATTGAAAACGCTTAAACCAACTTTGTCAGTTAACCAACTGACACTGCATCGACAAAAAGAAAAACAAATAAAAAATAGTAACAACATTTTACTAATTTGTTTATTTTTTAAACTTGTAGACAAAGGTAAAGCGTCCATACAAACTGCTTTTATTTTATTTTTATTTGCACAGAATTATGCTGATTTTAATTATATTTTTTAATCTAATTTTTATCATAGTTTAGCATACCACAGTCGTAAACTGTCTATTAGTTCATATTTTTTTCTCCGAAACTATTCTACAATAATAGATCTGATGATATCATACATATCACAATATTTAAGATACAACACAGTTTTCATAAAAACTACTTTGAAAAATAAAAAGACAGCGGCTCACTTTTAACTCCAAAGGTTGAGCACCTCTGGTCTAAAAAATGTATGAGTACCTAAGTCGCAACTTTTTGGCCTGTTAACTGGAGATTCTAAAATGGTAAAATACATGGTGCTTATTATCTATACTTACTAATATTATAAAGCTGAAGAGTTTGTTTGTTTGTTTGAACGCGCTAATCTTAGGAATTACTGATTCGAATTGAAAAATTCTTTTTGCTTTGAATAGTCCCTTTATCAAGGAAGGCTATAGGCTATATAATATCACGCTAAGATAAATAGTATTATATATAATCAGTGTCCTGTACCACGCGCCCCATGCGCACGCTGCCGCCGTATGGGCCGCAGCGAAGCGTGGCCGAGCTCAGCTAGTTCATAACAAAAAGTCTGAGGAAGGTTCTTATGAAGAGAAAAATTTGGAAAATAGCCAGAAAAATTGTTCGGTCGCTATAATGTTACAATAAATTGTCTCTACAACCTAACGAGAAGACATAATACAATTACGATAAAATACATAGGTTACCTTATGTAACCTAACCGATAAAATACCTTAGGTAAAAAGTTTTTATTTTTCACAAAATAAAGAAAAAAAAATAACTATTCTAAGTTACAATAAACTGTCCCTGTAATGTGACAATGTTGTGCATCTTTTTTTTATCAAACAAATAATATAAGCTGTTAGAGATCAGGCCAGAAAATTAATTGTCTCTTTTTATTATTTTACTCACAGTTAACCGTTAATTATTTTTACAATAGGAGAGACCATCTCGCTGCCTTCAAGTAACCGGTTGCGATGTAAAGGTATTCCGCAAAGATATTAGGGAATATCTACTATCATCAACACTGCATGGCTTGCGATACATCGGAGAAAAGAAACTTACATGGTTCGAAAGGTACACGTTATGGATATCAATTAATATAATTTAAAAATCATACTCAGCAGTCATACTCAAACTTTTTTTACCCTGGGCCCTTAATTGCTACTGTTTCATCTTGCGGGCCGCAGTAATATGCTTACCTACCTAATATAATTATGTGATAATAAAATAAAACTTCAAATTAAGCATTTATTTAAAAAATTAAAGTGATTTTTGACATTAATACAAAATTTTGTAAATTTTTGATAAATCTGTCACATAATAGGGAAAATGCGTCTAATTCAAAATTAAAAGGCTTAAATAATTTTTTTACCGACTTTTTGCTTTAGAATTATATCTATGTAAATATTTTTTAATATTATTTATTTTTCATTAAGAAAATAATTATTAAAAAGTTCAAAAAAATAGTGGGAAATTCAAAATACTAGAAATGGTCAGTTCGAATGTAACGTCAAAGTCTATGAAATGTCAACAAACGCGTAGATGTTTGAGATTTTTAACATTTGATTGTTGTTGTTGTTGTAGACTGTGACGTCACAACATGCGCGTCAAAAGGGCAGATGTTTAAAGTGCCCGTAGCTCTTAGTTAATTTTAACATATTTTTTTTGTTACTAAATTTGTGTTTTTTGGCGCTGAATATTTTTTTACGGTTATATAACGATATAAGCTATCGTATGAAAATATTTACAAAAAGTGTGCATATTCCCTATTATAGCACGCTGCTCTCAAAACGTGGTCTAGGTGCAAATCAGTAAGCCAAGATCTGTAGACATTTTTCGCATATTTCATTTTTGAATATGAAGATTCACATAGGTATGTTGACGCAAACAATGTCAAGCGCAATTTTTTAGCGTTTCAAAGTTATCCGGTACTAATTTCTTGATAAAGAGGTATGATTATTTTTTTTTACTTTTGAATATTTTGACAATACTTTTAGACGCCATTATGACAAAAATATCGATTTTTTTGTTCTCTGCATATATCGATATTTTTTTAAATATAATTTTATCGACATATTATCTCATTTACCAATCCTTATGGCGCTGTCACTTAGCCCTAGGAATGTGTCCTAGCGGTGTTTTGATTTGTTTGAAAACCCACCGAAAATTAGCTCTATAGACTAAAAAAAATGAGTGAAATAATGTTACATTATTTTTGTGCAATTTGAAACGTTAGCAGTTATTTTACTGTAAAAATTAAAATAGTGGGCTAAGCCACGGTTCGGGCCGCACGTTGAGAATGAGAGGTTTAAGAGTCAACTAAATCGATTCTTTGTTTAACAGATTCTTCTGGTTAGCTGCGTTCGGCTGCTCGTTAGTTTGCGCGTCTTTCTTCATCCTGAACGTGTACGCAAAATGGAGATTGACTCCCATGATTGTGAGCATCAATCCTGAAAATATGCCGCTGAACAGCTTACCGTTTCCGGCTTTGACGATCTGCAATGTAAATCAAGCTAAAAAATCTGTCGCTGAACGTTATAAAAAATTTGGGTGAGACTACTTTGTACCTACTTAAATTTCGAATTTTAATGTCCGATTGCTGACCGGATCACTTACGAGGGCTATTTCAAAAGTTGTCAGCCACAGAGTAAATATTACTTCTTTTTTCCTTATTTTTTTTAATATTTAAAAAAAAATATCTGTCGTTCTTCTTTGTTTGCAACAATGGATGTTTGGCGGGAAGCTTCAAGAAATCCCGCGAAAATTTACAAGCAGCCTTTGGGGAGTCTGCTCCTGGGTTAGCAACAGTCAATTATTAGTTTCGTGAATTTAATTCTCTCACAGAAGAACAAAAATACCGTAGTGTTTGACTGGTGCAAATTTATGCTGAAAAAGTTCGAAGGAGGAACTTCACAAAACGTATCCTACATCATGACAACTGATAAATCTTGGATCTATAGCTACGATCCTCTTACAAAGCAGCAATCTACGCAATGGGTGTTTGAAGAGGACCACAAAACTTGTTCGCGGTCGAAGCGTTAATAAAAAAATGATTGCTGCTTTTTTTTTCGACGTAGTGGACCAGTAGCAGTATTCCCGCTAGAAGACCGTAGAACAGTTACTAGTGAATGGTATTCCGAAGTTCGTCGGTTATTTTTCGACCTCCAGTAAGATGC
This sequence comes from Bembecia ichneumoniformis, assembly GCA_910589475.2. Lineage (NCBI taxonomy): Eukaryota > Metazoa > Arthropoda > Insecta > Lepidoptera > Sesiidae > Bembecia > Bembecia ichneumoniformis. Next base: position 10,647,869 of record OU342540.1, read on the forward strand.
GTTTTTTAAATGTTTTGAGGACTGGTTTACTCGAATGCATAGGGGTTGGAGGGGAATATTTTAAAAAACTTTTTTGATATTCTAACTATTATTCATTTCACTAAAAGCTATTGGAACAAGCCTCGTAATCAGTGTGTATGCAAGTTTATTATTTGGATTCAGAACTTTAAAAAACTTGAGAGAAATAAGCCATTTAAATTGATTAGCGAGTAAGTAATTACGTAGAAAATAATAAGGTTTACCATTGTATAAGAAAATATCTATTTTAATTAGAAATGTTTTTTTTTAACTTTACTCTAACTTTTTTTTTAAGTTACAGTGATTTCTTTCTTGTTGAAGACGTCCAGTTGATAAGAAACTATTGGAGAGTCTATGCACAAGTCAAGATGACGCAGATTTATTTGAAGACAACATTGCTGACCGTGCGGATTGGGATTACACGCGTGCCTTTCTCATCAATGTTAGTACTTGTACCTACATACATCATATTACGCTTCGATTAATTTTGCGTTTTAATAAAATTATTTATTCTGGTCAATGTTCAGTATCGATTTCGATTATAACCTCACAAACCTTCGGAAACATAAATATCTGCCCGATCCCCTTCACTGCAATTAAGCGTATAATATAACTCTGCAATCAAACCCAGATAAAATATTTTTATTTTGTATCTGTAGAAGGATTAAGGAGTCATTCAGTTTATGAATGATTCTCTTAAGCATGTTAAATGTTGTTAATACTAAATTATCAATTACATTATTTAATATGAATTATTTATTCCAAAAATGTATTGATGACTCATATTAAATTAATTCATTTAATAAAATTAAATATATCTAGGCACATAAATATACTTTAACTGCGAAAGTTTGTGAGGATTTATTGATGTTTGTTCCTCAATAACGCAAAAACGGTTGAACAGATTTGATGAAAAGAAATTATGCGCATTACTTTATATTTTTAGACGATCTCTCGGGAAACTTGGTTTGATTAGGATAAAAAGTATCCCTTATGTTAATCCAGGTGATAAGCTATCTTTGTGCCAAATTTTATTCAAATCCGTTCAGTTGTTTTCACGTGAAAGAGTAATTTGTTTGTTTGTTTGTTACCTTTTCACGCCTAAATACTCAACCGATCATTATGAAATGTTGCATACTACTTGATACTACACGTTTTCAGGGATACAGAAACGGACATAGGGTAACTTTCATCCCGAAAAAAAGAGAGCTTTTCCTGAGAGAGCATCTAAAAATATAAAAAAATTCAACGTCCGACATATTTATATGAGCAATATAAATATTGAATGAATTATTGCTCATATATTTTTGTCATACTAATGTGAATTTATACTAGTATGCTGATGTGTAGCTCAAAGTATACACTTAGATATTTTTGCGTTAGGTGACACAGCCCTGCTCGGAAATGCTCTCGAGGTGCATATGGGATTCGAAATATATGAGTTGCGAGGATCTATTTAATGCACATTTGACCGATGAAGGCCTTTGTTGCACCTTTAACGTTGTCCATCGAGAAAAAATGTTTTGGAATCCGTAAGTCTCATCGCTTCTCTCTTGTATTTTGGGTTCAAGCCGATAAATAATAATTAAATTATCGTTCACATTGTAGAAAAGAATTAAACGACATGAACATTACGTTTCCGTCTAATTCGGTGGATTGGACTCCAGAAAGTGGTTATCCTCACGACGCTCCTAATGGTATACCATGGAAACCTAGAGGTAATAATAGGGGATCGGACAGTAATCAGATTAAAATCTAAAATGTACTTTAAATAAAATAGTATTTTTTATGGGAATAAATATACATGAAGATTAATTTAAAACACTTTCTGAAAATTTGTCCGCTCCCCTATTGCTGTTCTTTACTTTAGTTAAATCCATAGGATAACAATAAATATATTTAATTTCTTTTTTATACTTGACACATTTTTCCTATATTATATGTATACCTACCTACTCAAAGGCTAAGGGCCAGTTCACACTAGAAAGCGACGCGGCGCGAACTACACTAAATGAAATTGCTAAAAGGCACATTGAGTACGCGAGTGGTATTCACGTTGCGCTGCGCGTAGCCGCGCGCAACTTCACATGAATCGTTTTTTCTTAATGTTAAGTTCGGCAGACAGGCTGACGGTCCACTTGATGGTATGGGGCTACCGTCGCCTATAACACAAGCAACGTCAAAGCTGTTGCAAGTGCGCTGCCGACTACAGTAGGATTAAGGATAAGGGGATAGGGAAATGGGCTCTGTCATCCCTTACTTACTCACCGAAACACAAAAGCACACGTGCTGTTATTTCACGGTGGTCTTCTGTAAGGGGGTGGTTACTGCCGCCAGACGTGCCGCCCAAATGACTGCGAAAACGCATTGTGCCCTGCCACTACTTTCCAAATCCAGACCAGAGCCAAATTTAAAAAGTTTATTTTTCAAAGTTGACCCTGCCGGGAATCGAACCCGGGTACCCTAGAACAGAGCGTTAAGGCAAACGCCTTAACCACTCATCCAACGTCATTGAACTTTTAGTGTAGTAAAAATTCTCTATGGCTGTTTTAAAAAGTGCGCGCCGCGCCGCTTTCCGATGTGAGCTGACCCTAACGCGCCATGATTGTAATAGCCCTGCCACACACTCGTCGAATGGGATAGGAAGTAGCGAGGAAAGGAGGCAGAGACGTAGTGTGGCAACTTACTCGTCATGCCGCATGTCATGCTCCTCGTCATGCCAATTGCTCCCTGTTTTGTCGGTTTTTTGGACGCGATTCAAAGGACCGACAACATGAGCGCGAGTAATCGACCACATAATCACGCGGACGCAGTCTGAATACTCCTTACGGAAGCACGTCGCGATTCATTTTTAACACTTTTATTTAATCATGCTGTCGCCGTTTAACAAAATATAATTATCATATATGTGTATTAATTACAATTAATTATAATAAAGAACAATTATTGATAAACTAAAAATTCATAGCGCGCACGCTGCCACAGTTCCAACGTCCATTGTAGTACATTCATTCCAGATTTTTTCGCGGCGAATTTTATAATTTTTGAAACTGCTACTGTGTTATACCTATATGTGAGTACATTAAAATACACGACTCCCCCCCCCCCCCCACAACCGGCTTCACCCCTTCTCCCCTTGAAACGTGTCCCGTTTTACAGGTTTCCTAAATTTTCAGAAAAACCATACTAGCTAGGACAAAATAGCCAAAGACTGAATTATTCATTACTAAATTATCCACAAATAAGTTCTGACATTCATTTTTATACGAGTTATAGTTTTCGAGGTATGGTGCGTCAAAGTTTACCAAAAATTAAAACATTGAATAAACAAGAAACAATAATATTTATTCTTTTTTACTAGAAAATGAGTTTATATTGTAATATTTATTTAAAACAAATCAGTTTCGTCATGATTCACTTCTCGAGTTTTGTTAAAGCAACTAAGGCCCTGACAATTTATGACCATGGTGGAGCAACGCAATCCAGCTTTGACCCATCCACATCTTTTTCCGCGCCCTTTTTTGCAGCTACATGATACTATTTTCAGTATCAACTTCGGAGCTGGTGACTTTGTGGTGTATATGGGTGATAAAAAGTTATAAAACACTTCAACGTATTTGTTGAAGTAGACGTACCGTAACTCGTTCAAACTTTTTTCTGTTGGCTTAGCCCCATACAAGGCAAGAATATAATTTCCTCCTGCTTCTTCTACTTGCTCGTATGAGACATCGGGGTTATTGAAAATGTATATCGTACCTTGCAAGTCAATTTTTTTACCAAGCGAAATAGAGCGAAGCGAAATTCTACTTTGCCATAGAATACTGATGTAGTATCGCAACCACTTATTGCATGCAGAAAGAGGATTGATTCCCTACAATTTTCGACTACATTTCCATCAATTAAGCATCGAGTGCTGTAGATCCTCTTCTTGACAGTTCCTTAACCCTCTTTCAGCAAGAATATATTCTTATCTAGCGGAGTAAGAGCCAGTAAAAGGACCAACAGATACTAGGGCGGAGTGATAAGTCTGGTGAAAATCTATTTTGGATTAAAATTATTGCAAATTTCATGGAACCTCCTTGTTCACAACACAAAGATGGAGAAAAGTTAATTTCGTGTCTTGATTAAACATTATTTATTGCGCAAAAAAAAAACTATTACGGAAACGAAAAAAAAACTCTGATAAATATTATGGGGATGCTACGTCGATTAAAATGATTCATAAGTGGTTTACTGATTTTCGCTGTGGTCGTACAACCACAAGTGATGCTGTGCGTCCAGGACGCCCAGTTGAGGTCACTACTCCAGAGATGATGGCTAAGATCCACGACATAATGTTGAACGACCGAAGAGTAAAAGTGAGGGAGATAATCGAGATAAGATGCCTAATCTCAGACGCAATATCTTACACCAATATTTAGATATAAAGAAGCTCTCCGCTCGATGAGTACCGCGTTTACTGACTGTTGATCAAAAACGTATGTGTGTGACCACTTCGGAGGCGGGTTTTGCGTTGTTTCTACGAGATAAAACTGAATTTTTGCGTCGTTTTATAACCGTAGACGAAACATGGATCCACCACCATACCCCAGAAACCAAACAACAATCGAAACAGTAGATTGCTACCGGCGAACCAGCTCCGAAGAAGGCCAAAGCAATTTTATCAGCCAATAAAGTGTTGGCTACAGTTTTTTGGGATGCACGTGGAGTAATCCATATTGACTACCCTTGAGAAGGGTAGGTAAAACTATTAATGGTGAACACAATTTTACGTGAAACACGACCACATTTTGCTAAGAAGTAAATCCCTTCCACCAAGATAACGTATGAGTGCACACCTGCGTGATTGCCATGGCAAAACTTCATGAGTTGCGCTATGAGATGCTTTCTCACCCACCGTATTCGCCAGATTTAGCCCCTTGTGACTATTTTCTGTTTCCGAATTTTAAAAAATGGCTTGGTGGGATAAGATTTGGCATCAACGAAGAGGTCATGCACGAAACCAATGCCTATTTTGAAGGGTTGCCTAAGTCCTACTTTATGGAAGGGATCGAAAAGCTAGAGAAACGCTGGGTGAAGTGCATTGAGCAACACGGAGACTACGTTGAAAAATAAATAATAATAATTTAATTAATTTTACTACTTGTCTAATTTTTACCAGACTTATCACTCCGCCCTCGTATATATCTTGCCCATCCACTACGACATTTTCGTTGCATTTTCCGAGCATAATTAGCGCGCGAGTATTTAAATTGTGATTATTTGCTGGTTAAACATTTTCAGTCAACTTTGACGCGTCATAACTTTAAAACTATAACTCGTATCAAAGTGAATGTAGTACTCATTTGTAGGTAATTTATTAATAAATAATTAATAAACATTTTGTCCTAGCTTGTATCGTTTTCCTGATAATTGAGACAATCTGTAAAACGGGGCTCTTTTAAGGGGTAAGGGGTAAAGTCGTGTGTTATAATGTACTCACATGAAGGTATAACACAGCGGTAGTAAAACAAAATTATAAAATTTGCCCATTTTTCCACATTGAAATCTAGAATGAGTGTACTATTGTGTTGTGAAGGTAAACGACCTAGTGCGGAGCGTCGCGATTAAGAGGGCACTTTCCAACTTGAACAGCTTACTTATTCCATACGACGTAATTCCATGATTACTCATTAATTATAGGTCGTAGCAAACGTGACATTTCTAGGACATAATATAAAGGTTTGCATCGCAACAAAAAACCGAAATTAATTTTATATCTAGTGTAATTAACTTCTAAATTGTTATCAAAATGAAGCAAAAAAAAATTGCCATATTATTTCTTTCAGTAATCTGTCGGCAAAGACAATATGTGAATATCGGAGTTTAATTACAAGGTTTCCCCTTACATGTAAGCTAATTTCTCATTCTATTTCATTTAACAGGCGTTGGAATTCATCACGGTTTGACTTTGATTTTGGACGCCAACATCGCTGAGTATTATTGCGCATCCACAAAAAGTCCTGGGTTTAAGGTAAATTTATTTTACGACATAACAATATTAGGTATTATTTATGTGTGTCTGTCTGTCCTACCTCTTATATTTAAGTTATTTTGGGTAATGAAGTGATAGATTTATGCGACTCGATTGATTCCAAGCAATACATAGGAACAATATTAGGAAATTCATACAATATCAATTCATGTCAAGATCTACCATATGCAAGTAGGTACTTTCGTTAGATGATATTGTAGAATATTCCGACGAACACAATTTAAAAACATAGGTACATCTTTGTTTTAAATATGGTTTGCAATATTTTTTTTAATAATGCAAAACCGTGCCTAAGTATGTGGTCCGTATATAAGATGTCCGTAAATGTGGTTTAGCCGCACGGCTCATCAATCAGAGCGCAGCGTCGCGACATCGACATCGCTGCCCTGGTATAGGCCAATTATCACGACATCGTGGTAAATCGTTGACTATAACTGTTTGAAGGAATAGCATTAACTTAGAAACCATGGAAAGTAGAGGTAAGGTAAGGGAGGACCAACTTACGTGGGTGTTAAACTGAAAAACTGACAATTTACCACCATTTGGGTTTTGCATGAAATTAGCTATTACAGCGCCTTCTATTTATTGGTGGCCCACGGACACTATATCATCATTTATAGAGTGGTCTTCCTTACCTCCTCTCCATGTTAGAAAATAAGCTTGATAATATTATATAATAATAATTTATTTGCGACGACATTTAGTTTTCTTGTTCCTTCATGACCTACCGATATTCGGTGTGCAAATCTTGACATCTTGAAACTCGAAATCTGGATTATTGACTTTTTGACTGATTAGTAAGTCACGCTTTGCTTCTCGCCCTTATCTGTACTTTCATTTGTACTTGTTGATATAAATAATTACTCACATTTTTTTTTAATTACCAAGTTTTTTTTTTAATAGGTACTAGTAACTAAACATGATAAAATATAATAGCTGCAGATACATGTCATACTAGCATATAAATGCAAATATGTTTGTTTGGTTATAACAGTGTGATTTAATAACTTTTTGCTATTCTGTCGGAACTTATATTCAATAAAATTTGTTAGATTTTACTGCACAACCCAACGGAAACACCGAAGATAGCAAATCTAGGTGAAATCTACGGGCCCGGTATAGAAGCTCGCATTGCCATTGAGCCCAGAATACTGGACGCTCAGCCGGCTCTTCGCACAATTGATATATCGAAGCGTCTTTGTCTGTTTTCCAGCGAGAAGAAATTAGTATTCTACAGGTAAAATATTTTGATGGCAGCGGAAGGCAAGTAATAATTTTCAACTAACTAGGTACCCAAACTGGCTTCCCTCACTCTTTCCCTTCAGGCTCCTTTTGTTTCCCCACATTTTATTATGCCTGGCATGTCAATAAGTTATGTCTGGCATGCCTGGGATCTTACTCTATATGGGTGTGCATGGGTCATCGACGTAATATCCAACTAGACTTCTAGTACAGGGCGAACGCATTCAGACAACACATTAGAGGAATAGATATTATATAATTCCACGCCCGGTAATGTTCGAACAATAGAAGTTACTATGGGCAGTAACGACCAATAGAATTTCGTCGTGACTTTGATCGGACCAATTGGCGTTCAGTACCCCGCGCCCGCGCACCTCATTTAGTTGCCAGAAAAGTTTGCATTGTGAATAAATAGGTATTAGCCGTCTATTTGCATATTAGGTCGATGGCATGGGTGGATTGATCCACTGCGATTAGCAAGACTTAACAAGTCTTTCAAGTCTTCAAGAAGACAATAATGGAACAATAATTTTCTTGCAATAGAACAAGTGTATATTATATGAAATCGAAAAAACTTAGAGGTGACGGCCCAATCCGGATTCGAACCTGCGTCTACCGTATTGGCAGCGTAGCGATAGCATTAAGCTATCACTACTCTATTTTACGTATTTATTTTTAAAAGTACCCGCCTTTATTATCGTCTAATTTCGTAAAGCCTTCTGTTGAATTTAAATAAATGCAAATATACTCTGTTACCTACGTGTAAGTATACCTCATTTTGATATTTTATTAATTATTAATTCATACAGGACCTACACGCTAAAAAATTGCGAAATGGAATGCCAAGCAAGAGCCATGTTGGACGTATGCGAATGTGTATATTATTATATGCCAAGTGAGTACATGTAATTATAAAAAGAATTCAAAAAATATAAAGTCTTATTTTTCCCTTTCCCTGAAGACGGTTGCAACATTTTTCTACAAATTAGGTATATATAATAGGTATCTACATCATCTGCTTCGCTTATCACTCTTTCCATTAGTGAAAACCGTATCAAAATCCATTGGATGGTTTAGATGAAGTTAGTGGAGAAAGAGTCCGAAAATATATTCTTCTGTCAATGTGCATAAACACTGAAATTGATGTACCGAGTTAATGACACTGTTATTGGCAAGTTCAAAGAAAGTTAAGTATATGAAAATGTACATAACTTTCTTTTCTTTCTTTCTTTGCAAAAAAAAACCTTACCAAATGCAAAATGCTTATTTAGAACATAACTAACTTTTGTACGTGACTTCGTCTTATATCATTACAAATTACTGTCTGTTATTTATATGTAGGTCAATAATAAACTATAAAGTTACCTGCATCAAAACCCGTTCAGTAGTTTTTTGCATCAAATAGAATTTTAACAACATCCATCCACATCCCTCCCTGCCGACTACAGTAGGATTAAGGATAAGGGATTGGATAGGAAAATAGACTCTGGCATCCCTTAATCACTCACCGTAACACAACAGCACAAATATTATTATTTCACGGTGTCTTCTCTAAGGGGATGGTTACTGCCGCCAAACGGGCCGTCCAAATGACTGCAAACGCAGTGTGCCCTGCCACTACTTTCCAGATCCAGAAGTGATATTTTCAATGTTGACCCCGCCGGTAATCGAACCTGGGAACCCTAAAACAGAGCGTTAAGACAAGAACCCTAACCACTCAACCCAACGGCTTCCTACCTACTTTTTGGTTCTTATTGTTTGTCTGTTTGCTCTTATTGATATTACTATATGGGAATATTACTATATGGACAATACTATATGGGAATTAATAGATAAATTTTAATATCTCCTACAGAAAACAAGACTACCCGCATTTGTGGAAAAGCTGATGCAAAGTGTTATTCCAATCTGGCGAATATTTTACCAGAAGGTTCGTAAAAGATCATAAGAGCGCTTTTCTGCCGGCTGCAGTAACCGAGAAACGAGATTTTTTGGCAATAGCAATTGGGTGTGTATCGCAACCGATATCAGTGGTCCAGTCAAGGCTTGCATTCGCTATCAAGTCCTTCTTCATGCATTTTTCGCATAAACTTGTACTTTAAAAATCATTTATTTTTGCCCCACGTCAGCTCTCTATGAGTTTTATAAAATCGGGTTTTCCTCGTGGTCAAACTGATTTGCCAAACTGGTTTATGAACAACATAATTGAATTTTTAGCCATAATTAAAACAAACCCGTGAGTACTGACGCCGCAATACACGGTTGTGATGGACAAGCCGACGTGTTTTATATTGTTTTATGTTTTACATGTTTTATCATGCGTTAGTGCTGGACATCACAAATTCTCATCCGAAGACTGGACAAACGCTATAAAGCACATGTGCTTTTTTATATTAAGTTCAGGACAAAAGAATTAAAGAGAAAGTTTGTTATTATTTGTTTATACTTATTGGGTACCTTAGTAGTAGTAAAAAAAAGTCGAATTCAGTCAAGATGAAAGGAAAAGATCATAATATTAAAAGACTAACTATGTCCCGCGATCCTATTTCTTAGCTGTTGAAACATTTATTCAATCCATTGCTCAAATATTTTGGTCAGGTGCTGAATTATTAATTTTATTTTTAAATGATCGCTTTTTCTGTTTTTTTTTTTTATGTCCTTTTCTGTAGCCCTGATAACGTGTATACAAAATTTCATAATGATTGGTTGAGTGGTTACCCGATTAGAATTTTTTCTTCTCTCGCTGTTAAAGTTCACGTAAAAAGTATGAGGTTACGGTTCTGATAAATAAATTTTCGTGTTACTTACCATTTATCTTCCGCAATAACAGGTCGTGTGAAGGAATGCGAAGAGTGTCTGCCAGCTTGCACAGAAATTTCCTATTTAGAAAGGACTTCCTCGGCGCCGCTCAGCAAGAATCTCGTGGAACAACTGGCAAAAAGTCTGGGATTGAAATCTGCCGAATATCTCATGTATATCTCTGCCTTCAAACGTTGATTTATAGGGAATTAAATTTATACGTTGTTATATGTATTAATTGACTTTGTCATGGTGTTTTCAGAAACAATATGTTGGTAATCCATTTTTATTTCAATGAAGATACGTTCATAAGGTTCACAAAAGGGGAAGTTTTTGGTCTCACGGAATTCTTATGTAAGTAGATTCTCTATATTAATCATTCTATTCGAAACAGTTTTAGAATGCCACACCCCTGGTAAGTATACAATTTTCTTTAGAAAAGGTCTGAATATTCACACATCTCAAAAATAGAAGATACAGACAACACATAAGGCCACCTTAATTGATACTGTTTTAAGGTGCCCCACCTTAAAACAGTATCAATTAAGGTGATTTTTTGAGAAATGAAGATTTTTTTTTTTTTCAATTTCAAAATTAAGAATAATTTTGAATGATTGACGATATTACTATCAGATGAAAGACGCTCACTGCTGGGCATAAATCGTTCGCCATAGATTTTTACAAGAGTGGTGTCCAATAACACTTTGTTGACTTTCTAGATAAGAGCATTTTTGTTTGTTGATTGTTCTCAAGAAAAAAGTTTCTTTCTTTCTTGATATTCATGATTATTATCTAATTGATTATTGACTGGGCTTCGGCCCAGTTAGACGATAAAATTGATTAGGTGATATCTTCAAATTTCCGAAAGTACTTTATCGTTCACCATATAATTTTGTCTAACAAAAAGGGGACGCGGAAGAAAACGCGGGCAAAAGTCTACAAAAGTTATGCATACTATATCCCAAAATTAAAGTGATTAGTACCCACAATGCCATAATTCATTTAAAATAGGCATTGTTTTATCCGAAAACATCAAATAAGTGGGTAACTAACTTATTCCTGGGTTTAAAAATATTTACAATTTTAGTATTTTATGATATGAAATCACATTTATTGATTTCTTTATTAAATTGAGAATTAGTAACATATTTTATGAAGATTAAAATCTGAAATACTATCATCTTAATGCCCGTTACCGTGGGATAATAGTTTTGGAACTTAGGTACCCCCATAGTCCAAAATTTCCCCATGGCTTTGGCAGATTTAAAAGTATCCCGATCCCACAGATTAAAAGCTATCACCATACCAAGTGTCATAAAAAATTAGACCATTCTATTAATACGTATCTGTCAGTTACTCTGGTATATTTATAATATTAGTAAGGCAACGCGTAGTAAAGAAAAACAGTATCCCATTTTGAACTTTTTGATACAGTTGGATAATTTAAAATTGGATAATTTAAAAAAAAATTCAATTTTACAGCCAACACAGGAGGTCTACTTGGTTTGTGCATGGGATTCAGCATGATGAGCGTAGTGGAGCTGTTATATTATTTAACACTGAGAGTATTTTGTTTGAGTCATCGGAAACGACCTAAACAGCCCTTTGCACAATAAAGACTAAAGTACTAAACCGTGAGACAACGCAAACAAGCCGACAAGCAAAGCGGCCGACACTATCTGTTTCATGGTACAGGCCAGCGATCTTGATAACACTTGGTCACCTTTTTATGAATGGTTGCGCTATTAAATGCATGTTAACTATTTGTTTTATTAAAAAAAATGTTATGAACCCCTGAAAGTTTGTTTACATTCATTCTGTCGTCTCCGCGGCCTTGCTTCAGTTATGTTTGCATAATTCCTATTTTGATTACAAGAAAACATAATATTATATAAAATAAGTAGTGCTTCGAATCAATTCAAGTTGCTTTCAAGCCATTATTGTGTATTTGTTATACATTTGTTTGCCATATAATGTAAAAAGTGATTAGTCAATAAAGGAAAATTTAATTAAAAATTAATTTATTTTCAGTCTCTTTAACAACTAACCTTAAAGCCCGGCACAGACGTAGCTATAATATAGATTATCATATAACTACCTGTTGCACGCGACTTTTACCGAGTCTCTTTATAAAATATTATTCGTGGAAAACGGCAATTTTGTATGGATGGGGGCAAAAGGGGAGGACGAGTATGGTACTCGCTGATAATGTAGCTTTCTATAGATGAATAATTTTTTAAAATCGGTCGAGTAGTCTTTGAGTTTATTCATTACAAATATACATTTGTATGGAGGGGGGTAAAGGAGGGAGATGGGGGAGGGTAAGTAGCATTTGTTACTCATTGATAATTTTGCTTTCTATAGGTGAAAGAATTTTTAAAATCGGACCAGTGAGTTTATTCATTGCAAACATACAAAAATGCATACATACAAATCTTTCTCTTTATAGATTTAGCAACGCATATTATGATATATATGTAAATATACATTTTTAATGCTTCACGACCTATACTGACATATAGGAATATATATTTTAGCAACGTGAACTTGGTAGGGCAATCATAGTGTTGTGAACGCAAAATATATATATTATTATATTAATATACATTATAGCCACGTCTGTGCCGAGTTTAAATCATCAATTGATGTTTCTAAGCTGTTTGAGGAATACATATTTTGTTTTAATTTTAAAACAATTTTGTGAAAATTTTTTCATTGCCTAGTCTCCCGAAATCAATTTAGAGACTCTTAAAATACTTAAATTACTTAAAATTATTTACATCTTAAACACATATTATACACACTCATGTAATTAATGTATATTTTTAATGGAAAATACTTTAAATTAATAAAATACTCCAGCAGATTTTTTGCGGCCTGTATGTGTTGTAATACAACTATACTTTATCCAACGGTTTATTTTACTTTCGACAGCTCGAGTTAGTGACGTTACCGAATCCATTTCTCAATCGCCTCTACCTTTTAGTAGATTCAGCCACCTTTGCCCTTCTTGGCGGTTTTTCACTAGAATGACGCCACTCCATCGACTCTCCTTTTTGAAAGGGGATCATAATACGACATTTTTTCATTTCGAACTTGCTGTCAAGAAATTCATCACGTGTAAATGTAAAATAAATGATGAGACCGAGTATAGCCCAACTAGTGTTATCTGTATCACGGTTGCCTTGGAGGAACTTGCTGTGGAGGGGCAGGAGGGGCAGGGGGCGCGGGCGCGTCGGGCGGCTGCAGGGTGCGCGTGCGCCGCCGGGTATAGTGTTGCCATAACAAAATGGCTTGGTCGTCCATAAACTTACACACCTATAAAAAAATATTTTTGAATAAAGTGAAAACATTTATAAATTTATTACATGGGTTGTGTAAATAGAGAATCTATCTCTCTCGCTGTTCTCTGTCAGCCTTCATATATGATAAATGAGAAGGTACAATCCACCACAATTTTAGTATAATAGCAGGGCACACTGTCTTTCCACATTCATAAACTGGGTACCCCATATAGTGACGATTTTGAACACATTCACTTTCATCATAAAATTTAATTCACTTTGGACTTATCGCTTAGTGGAGTTATTCTACAAATTCCACTTAAATAAGAAATATTGAAGACATACAAATATGTCGGATTAAGTTATTTAATTTATATAGCTTCTAAAATAAACACAAACAATATAAATAAAATAAAATTTATATTTATTATGAATGAAAAAAATAATTATAACAAAATGGATACAAAAATTAAAAAATTGCAAAGAAAGGAAAACTCTTCTTAAACAACTTCTTAATATATAACGTTCTCTTCTTAAATATATAATGTGAATATCTAGAGTTCCTTACACTAAAATCTTAAGCCAAATAACAGAAAACTATTTGACGAATGTGGAAAAGTATTTGATTTAATGAAAGCGGAATATGGAGGATGCATTCGAAGTCATGGTGACAGAAACCACACTCTTACAGAAGTTGGTTCAGTGTGTAGTAAGGGATGTCAGAGCCCTTTCCCTTTTCAACACCATATCCCGTATCTTCTACTCTATCAAGGTTTGCAGAGTACTTGCATCCCCTATGTCAGTTACTTGTTTTAACAGATGATGGTAGCCACATACCATCAAGTGGAGTGACAGCAGCTTTCATATGTCTGCGAAATGGTCTGTCATATGTCTGCCGACAAATTCTTAGAAAAGTGGAGTCTCAGACACAATAGCTTCCTCACTCATTTTATACACAAATAAAATAAGTGATAACGATTATTGAATAAGAAAAGTCATGAGATTTATGCCTACCAATATTCAAACTACTTGAATATTTCACATAGATGTATTTATGTGAGTTTAACACATTATTGAGGGGAAGACAAACAGTCTTGAAAGTTACTTGATACATTCACATTAGTTTACATTATTTGTTCATAGGAATTGTTCCAAAGGTTAAATTAGCAATAATTTAAAAATCTTATCAATATTTAAAAAAAATCGCTGCAACTGTGATATTTCTGACTTTATACATCTCTCACAATTTTATGAGGACACAAGTCGATGTTCTCGACTTTGTTTGCGTGGACTTCATCTAAGATATGAATACATAATTTCCTAAACAAGTAATGTTATAAAAGTAATAGACCAATAGACAAAGTGTTGGGCTTTTTGCTTACACCGCAACATTTTTTACTTTTACAATTTCTATACCAATCGTCAACTTCTAAATGAAATATCTGATTCAAATAATTTAAAAATTAAAAATTTTAATTTATACATATGTACATACCTTGATTATGAAACAATTTAGTTAGATAAGGATTAATATCATGATACAAACATCATCTTTCAATTCTAACCATGTTTAGACTGACTAATTTGAATAAAAAGGTCTTTATGGTGACTTATTCCTTCATATTAAATCTGTCAACAAACCGTTATGTGAATACACAATGTAACACGCACCTGTGCTGATACACATTCTCTTCTAAAAGCCTCGTGTTGTAAAAGTTCTAAGAAATGCAGGCACATAGGGTACTTTAAGTATCTAGCATATTCTGGCTCCCTCCAATATTGAAGATATTTTAAATAATTGATAAATGTTTGCTCCTTAAGGTAGCCCCGTTGAGCTAAAACTGAAACGAGATGACTATAATTAGTAAAAAGATTTTTTGTTTTTAATTTTATTTTTTTGTTAAGACTGTAGACAGGCTGATGGTCCATTTGACGTTAGGTGACTACAATTGCCTATAACACAAGTAAAGCCACTGTTACTTCCATAATTCATAATTCTGTTATGCTGACCATAACAGAATTATGAATTATGGAAGGGAAGAAGAAAGGGCTCTAGCATCCCATACTCACTCACCGAAACAAAAAGCTGTTATTTCACAGTAGTTTTCTGTACGGGAGTGACTACTGCTGCAGACGGGTCACCTAAATGACTCCTTAATGCATTATGTAATGCAGATGCACATAATGCAGTATATGCTTACTCCTTAACCTTAATGCAACATGCAACTACTTATTATTGGTCATATATTTCTGTTTATATTTCTTTTGTTAAAACAGTCTCATTGTTTTCTAAATAGGCCTTTATAGCATTTAGGAAACAAATCAGTCTAATTAATTAGCCAACTGTTGAAAGAAGGAATTAAGGAAAAATATTTGCAAGCAAGTCCATTGAAATAAAATAGAATAGCCAAACAGTCTAATGTACTTACAATGGATGTAGTTAGGATTAGCTAAGCATTGAACAAATTCTAATTCCACTTGAAATCGTATTCTATTCTGCTCTTCGGTCTCCGAAATAACTACAATGATAAAATGCAATAAAATAAAGATATATAGATAAAACGCAAATACAAAAAAAGCACATTAAATTTTTACCTTTTGCGGCCATCATCATCGTTTCGAAACTAAATCAAAACTTTCCAATTTAAATTAAAGGTTGTATGTTTTCTTTACACTCCCATTATATTGTGAACTTAGTATTATAAATTAAATATTAAGTAAATGTATATGATTTTTTGTTGTAACTTTCAGTTTTCATTTATAAATGGTTTATATTTGAAGATAAACTTTCGTATGAAACGAATAGTCATACTAGACAGACATAGTGAGCTCAACAATAACAATACAATGATCGATCACAGCAATCAAAATAAAATAATTTTAGATTTTGTATCAATCAATTACATACTATTCCTAAAGAAAGAGTATCATTTTTTAATATAAAGGGTTATAAAACCACAGCTAGACAATCACAAAATTAGGAAATATTACAATACTCTTTGGAAACGGGACTAGAGACGTCAAACCAACATAGAACCATAAAAGGGTACTCTATGCTTGAGAACATATAGTTAACACAGATAAGTTCTTGCACTACACTACCTACACTATGACTTACATAGATAAATATAAATATAATATACTTGATGAGATGACTTACACCAAAGATAATTGTATTAGTGTATAGATGGAACAATAAAAATTGAAGATTCCTTCGATACTCGATACCCGTCTTTCTAATGGCTGCATGTCGTATGTTAAAAAGAGATAACAATAGCCGAATATGACGTCTTAAAACGCTGCGCGCCATAAAAGAGGCAACGTCATATTTGTTTATATCATGCTGGTTAACAAGCGCGTTTAGCTTTATGTGATTTAAAATACTTAAAAATGTGAAAGTGTGATTTCATAAATCTGTTGCTTGCCAAGAATGGCTTGTACTGTTCCCGTTTGTCCAAGTAGAGTGGGTGTTTTGAAGGAGAATAATGGAGACATATCATTTCACCGGTAAGTCGCACAGCTCGCACTCATTAATTTTGGTGTTTTGTAAACAAATTTTTATAATTATTTACTAAAAATGAATCATTGTACATGCATACACAGCTCTAAGGTTGATTTATTTAAAGAAAATCTGGTGTTTATAACTAAAATTTACAAAAACCAAAGTTAATCGGAATATTTGACATTTGTCTCTCTTTATAGTGCTGTAGTCTGATCTTGATAAGTTTATCGATATCGATAACTAATTTATTTTTAGTAGAGTGTTGACAATTTCTAGCATTCACTGCAGGTTGATAGTAATTTTTATCAATTTATAACAGATTTCCCACCGACATCGATTTAAAAAAAAACGTGGACAAAAAATGTAAGAAAAGCCGACGATTGGAGAGCTTCGCAATATACCTACAAGAATATGCTCGATGAACTTTGAAGATTCTTGCTTTCGCCAAGGATATCAGCGTAAAATTCTACACTCGTATGCAGTGCCGACAATATTCCCAAAATTACCACCATCGTGTAAACCAGTAAGTAATATCTATAAGTTATAAAGAAGTTATGCTTCAATCTATGAAAATTATGAAAATCTTTTGAAGCATTAATAACCAAAAACTATTTCTTTTCAGAAATTACCCAGAAAAAGAAAACTTACTAATAAATACGTTGATACCCAAGCGTCAACATTAACTGCAAGTCTTTAAATTAAAATGTTGACGAATCACAGATGAATGATATCACAGATTAAAATGAAACGATATCACAGATTATCCAATCTGTGATATCGTTTCTAAAAATAAAACTTTAAGATTATCGAGTTTTTTTTCTCTCGTAATAAAAACCTACTCCCGTTCTACCCCTTAAGGATGGATTCTAAATATTTCTACTCAAAAAATAACTATTCTTTTGAAATATTTTGGTGAAATAAATGCGAGAGGTTGCATACAATCTCATACAACCGATTAGCAATGCGGCGAGTACCAGTACGCACCCACATTTTATTTATATTGAATAACCAAACAGTACACTGAAACGCATTTAGCCATACTTTTTATCCGTCATATATTTAAAATCTATATCAACGATATCTAGTTATCAATAAAAATGCACAGCACTATTATACGCTATAACTTTAGCTTGCATTGTATAGTCAAAATGGAGACATTCACTCAACTTCGACCCTACAGATTATATATGTATGTCTCTTTCAATCTTATGACAATTTGAAGGTGTTAGAAAGAATAAAATATTGCTGCATTTTGTGATCCATCTATAGGTACAGACTAATTCAACATCTTTGACTTACACTACCACCAAAGACTACATGACTACCACCTCCACCTACCAACCACCGTAATAAAAAAAGAAAAAAGAAGCACCATAGATAAATATAATATATACAGAAGCACAATGAATTTTCGAGGACGACGGACGTAAACGTAGTAGGTACCTATAAAATTTTAGAGATTAGTGTTACAATTAGTTTGAATTAGTTATTCGCAAAAAGACATTCAAAAATAAACCATTATTTCCAAGTTACGTATTATTGGATCGCTTCGTAAACATGTCTGGCCACAGATACGTAAGTAACACAAATAATTTGTTCGAAGATGAAGTTGATGACGACACTTTCGTCAATAGCTACAGAGCTAGGAACAAACCTCCGCCCCAACCAGCAGCTACATCCTACGGTGGTCATATAGCCGACCTTGAAAGACAAAGGCAAGCTATGCTCGAGAGACAAAGAGAAATAGAACAACGTACACTCGACTCTTCGTCTCGAAGTATTGGATTGCTTCGTGACTCTGAGCAAATCGGTATCGCCACTGCTGAAGAACTAGTTCGTCAACGTGAACAACTTCAAAACACGAACAGACGGTTGGATGAAATTAATACAAATCTCAACTACAGCCAAAAACATTTAAATGGAATCAAATCAGTTTTTTATGGACTTAAGAATTATATTTCTGGTAAGTCAGATCCAACTCCACCTCGAAGCCAAGCATCACCTGATACAAGAAGCGCAAAGGCGGGACCGAGCAATAGTGCATTGAATGATTCCATGAATAATATTCCGCAGATGTCAAATGAAGAGAGATTTAATACTCATCCGTCGACACGCTTACGAGGTTTAAATGAACAAACCTCGAGAGAACCAGTTACAGACAGCCAGCGTATCAATAAAATGTTGGATGCTAACTTGGAAGAAATGGTCAGTCATATAGAGAGACTCAAAGGTTTGGGAATTGGTCTTAGTGAAGAAATTGAGCAACAGAACGCTTTAATTGATAACATTCAAGATAAAGTGGAGGTGTCGGACATCAAAATTGGTAAACAAAACAAGCAAATGAATAAACTTCTTGGTAAATAACATATGATTCATACAATTGATCTAACCTGTGTGAGGTTAATTTATTTTAAAGGCATCATTAAGTGACTACACTTATTCAGCTCCGTTTGCATTTTGCTTGATGATTGACGATTACACTTACACAGTTCTGCTTAATATAAACTGCATACTACTGTCATCGGGTCTGCATACAATGCAACTCTGGAACCTAGTGTTTTCTATTGATAAAAGCTGAATTAATTGAGTGTAGTAACTTCATTAGACCTAAGTAAGGAACATTCCTCAGAAGCAATAACATGAGTTAAATAGATTATTGTAGAACACCAGTAACTTGTAAAATTGCACATTGCTTTTGAATAATTCTCTGGGAGTCATAAAATAAACATTCTAATATTTCAAATAAAATAAAGTGATTATTGTTAGTAAATTGATACAAATGTTAATGAATGTAAATGTAATTAAAACTAATAGATAAGCTATAAGCAGCTTATCAGACTATCATGTTCACTACACCTCCATTAGTCATTAGTTTTTTCCTCATTCAAGCACTATTATTTTTTGTGTATAATCATACATTTACCAATTAAATTACAAATTAAGATATAAAGTCGTATTTTGGTAATCCTTTGGACCCTTTGCTTTGTTGTTTTGACCCCTTAATTTTGGACCTCCTTTGTAGCAAAGCAAGGTACTCTTCAAAATATTTCCAAATAAATACCTATACTAAGGCTACAGTCTACTATTAATTATGTGCAACTTCAACGTAAATGTTTTGAGCAATGTCGGAACACCTGATACAGCATCAGCTCAGGAGTAAAAAACGTGTTCATGACAACAGTAGTCGATAATGTTTACCTATGGTTATGTGATTCTGTACAATGAGGTTCTGTCGCTAAGACACGTTCACGCTGCAATGGTTCACAATAACTAGACAGTGCAAAACGTCTGAACGCCAACATCTGAATATGAAAGAAACTGCATTTTTTATAGTAATCATTGTGCGGCGTATAAATGACGCTGTACGGCGTCTATAGGAGACCACAGCCTTAAAAAGCAAGCCCAATTAAAATTCCTTTACGAAATCTGATAATCTCTGAGCATCTTGCAAAACATTTGTTAGATTATCCAAAATTATTTCAATAATGTAGTTTAGGAAATTCACTTCTGAAGAAGAGTAACTGGTATTTTAAAATAAAGAAAGAACTTTTTTATGTACAATATTATAGTTATTTACAATCTTCTTTTTAAAGTTGTTTTGGAATTAGAATAAATATGGCCTTGTGTGCTTTGCTTGTATCAGTTTAAGTATCAATATATATTAATATTGTTATTTCATTGGAGTTTTATCTTGATGTTTAAGTTAGTGAAAGGGGGGGGGTCTATGTAAAGTTTATATTTAAATGTGTATTATATTATAATAAAGTTGTTTATTGGTATGTACTCAATTTCAATATGTACTGATTCCAAACCTATATTCCTCTGTGTTTGTACATGGCTCCTATTATTTGATTTCCCGATACATATTTGTACTTGCATATTTAGAATTTTAATCCTCTTCACATGGAAACCAAGTAATCGTTTTGTATTTGCGTAGACTTATTCAATTTACAATAACTACTATTCTAAAATGATCATTTTATTAAAATATCTAATGATAAATTATACAATTCCAGCTTTATTTTCAAAGTGCATCTATACTTTTTTGGGAATAAAGCTAATAATACACATTTTCCAAGTTAATGTAGGTACTTTTCCCTCAAATTCCATTTTTTCCAAGCTGGTTCGAATGTCACGAGAAAAAAGATTGTTACTGAGTTAAAGAGTTACTGATTGTCAAGAGAACACAAAAGTCTAGGTTGTATCTGAGCTATAATTTTTAGACACTATATAAGGTCAAAATAAAAAAAAACAGAAAATCAGATTTTTTTATTACAAATGCAGTAAGATGTTATGAACAACTGAGACAAAATTTAGGGCAATATAATTACTAATACAAAAGGCAATTTTTAAAGCTGTATTTTAAGTAGGTAATACAATAAGTTGTCAATGACTTAATCAAATGCACAAATTAAAATTTTAGCATTCTGATTGCGATAATGCTTATTAATAAACTTGGTCAAAGAAAATATTATCTACTACTGTCTCCAATATCATATCACTGGTGTCTACATCGTGGACTTTTATATGTTTTTGAAGATTTCTTCTACATGAGAACTTTTTGTTGCAAATATTACAAGTAATATCACAATTACTATGCGATTCTCTGTGTATTTTCAATCCAGAGAGTGTTACAAACCCTTTTAAACAAATATTACATTTATGGGGCCTTTCGTTCGTATGTGTATGTGCTATGTGAACTTGCAAAGAATGCTTTGTTGAGAACTTTCTATCGCATTCCTGGTAGTAACACGAAAATGGTCTTGGTTTCTCTATACCAGAATGAACTACGCTATGAGTCCTCAAATATGATGCTCTAGTGTATGTGCGAGGACAATGAGGACAGGCAAAAGGTTTAACGCCTTCATGAATTTTAGTGTGCATCACAAGAGTTGATTTTGCCGTGAAACATTTTCCACATGTGACACACACAAATAAGTGTCGGTTATTTGAATGAGCTGTGCGAAAATGCTCTTTAAGAGACTGACGTGCCTTATAAGTCTTGTTACAAAACCCACATTTAAATTGAGAAGTGCTGTGTGACAACAAATGTTGTCTCAATCCATTTGGGGTATAAAAACTTTTGCCACATTTTGAACATAAGAACTTTCTGATATTGTTATGCTTAGCCATGTGATATTTTAAACCATATATTCTCGTAAATGATCTTGGGCATAGAGAACAGGTATATTTCTTATTCCCTTCCTTTCTCGGTGGATGCTCAGTAGATGTTATTTCTGTGACAGGTGGTAAAGGTGTCACTTCTTTATTGCTGTTTTCTCTCAAGCGTGCTTCAAAATCATAGTATGTTTGGGATCCAAGAAGTGGTACTTCATATTCATGGTCCTGATATACAACATTTATATCAATAGAGTCTAAATCAGACCTTGGTACATTATTAACAGCCGGTGAAGACTGAATTGTAAGAATTTGAGATAAAGTCGTATTAGCCCTAAGACAGCTTAATTTAAAATTGTATGCTGATAAAGCTGTTGACACACATGATGCGCACATTCCCTGAGGCCAGTTTTCTTCATCATTATTCTGTAAAAAGAATGGAATCATTTCTTAGAAAACATTTTAATGCGACAATATATAAATACTAAGACAAGATACTTTACCTGAACACAGTTGAGATATACTAAAATATCTATAAGTTTGACCTTATTTGTATCATGTTCTATCAAATCCTGAACGTTCATGAACAATGTGTTATCCAAACTAATCTTATTCATATCATGTGCAATCGAATCTTGAATATTCATAAACATCGTATTATCCGATTCAGTTAGACACGTTCGACAAATGTTTTCTGGTAAGATTGTGAACTCCATCGAACTTCAACGAACAAACTCGATTTCAAATAAATTACTTGGAGGGAATGCTTCGACGTACAAACAAATAAATTTACTGCTACATGCATACATCCAGCATCCACGCTCCGTATACTGATTAATTAAAGAGGAGCTTTAGCTTTCCTAAAGCGGAAAATTACAGAGCATCTTAGTAAATATAACTAATAATAAAGGTATTAAAATCACAATACAAACAAATAACAAATTAATTACTATTAAACAACAATACAAAAATTTTGAAACAATTGGAAACAATGAATGAAATGAAACTGATTGAAAAATTAATATTGAATTGAATTAAAATTAAATTATTTCATTTCCAAAGAGTAAAGTAATTCAATCTAATATACACATACTTATCTATGTTATTCACACAGACTAAGTGATATCGAGTATCACATTTTTAAACTCATTGATCATTCTAGCCACTCTTGAAAAAAATATTTAAAAAAATACTTTATGCAGATATGCACGCAGAAAATGCATATGTGCATAAAGGCAGATTTACACAGGGACAGTACCAGTAGCTGTCGTCAGTGCTGGCGCCGAAAACTGACTCTTTCTTTTACAAGCAGTCAGTATTTCGTCAGTAGTGGAGTATTATTTCTTTTGGTGTACACACGTTCGTAGTCAGTGCAGAAAAATGAATTCTCGAAAACAGCAAAAAATCAAAGTTAATAATTTGTTGAGAAAATTTTGTTTTTGACCTCGGTAGGGCCAAACCTTTCTAAATTCATTTCTCGTGCAATATTCTGTAATGCTGTACCACGCATTTCTTTATTTCTATAATTTCCTGATTTGTTATCCCACAGGCATTCATTATCGCGGTATAGTTGAATAAGCTTTAAGTTTTCCGTCTCGCTCAGTTTTCGCATCATTTTGTGACGCGGTCCGACGCAGTGTGGTCCCCGTACAATATAGCGACAGCGACTGACTTCGGCGTTTACACGGCGTCAGTTGCGCTGGCACGGGTGGCGGGGGGAGCGGACTGACGCCAAAAATATGAAGCGGGAATATTGAAGTCAGTACTGACGTGACAGTATTGTACTGACTTGAAATCAATTTACACGATGGCAGTGCTAGGTCAGCACTGACTCGGCAGTGGACTGACGTCAGTTACTGACTCAATGTAAATCTGCCCTAAGACTATGTGGGATTTTTAGTAATTAAAACCATGGGATTGGTTTTAGTCCTGACTTTGAAACCGGCACCGGGCGGTACGCACCTGACCCTCATAATGAGTCGGTGCGTTGTGAACGTTGTGACAGTATTGTACTCATACTCGTGAATCATCTTGGGCTCTTACCTTGAGTCTTTCGTTTGCGCATGTACAATTGCGAACAAAAATGCTAGCCGATAAAACTTGCTTTTCCAAAGAATTTGATTAAGAATTATTAAATTAAAATATTATTCAACACTGTTCAGTATGAAACATATTATTATTATCATATTACAATGTAATAATTACATATTTGAATCAATACAACACAAAAAAATACCTATACTATTTTTCTTTTTATTTTTACTACTCCGAATGGGGAGTTTTCGAAATGAAATAAGTGAGAATTGATTGGTTCCTTATGCTGTGAGTAGATGTCAAAAAAGTAAAGTTGAATGAAATCACGAAATCACTCTTTGGATTGGCCAACTCAAAGATAATTGTATAGGTACAGACTAATACAACATCTTTGCAGTGCAATTAATTAATTAATCAATCAATTTTCACTTATTTCATTTACAAAACTTCCCATTTGTGGTTGGAAGTTGGAACTTAGCCGCAATGCAAATTTCTATAGTTAGATCTAATCTTCACATTTTTGTCGAGTTTTGGGAATATAGTAGAAATGTAACTGTAAGGAGTCCACCGGAACCGGCTAAATTTTGAAAGTGGTCTACGAGAAAAAAAAAAGTCTGGTTCTCTGGTTTACACGTTCTCAGTGTAATAAACTGAAATTGTCCATCTATAGATATTGTCAAAATCCAAAAATATCTCGAATTAACTATAGACGACAAATTTAATTGGAAACCTCATATCGAACAAATTTGCGATATACTAAGGATTTTCCTTGCAAATATTACAATTTAAAAAAATCGCATTCCATTTAAAGTGAAACTTATGCTTTATCATACACTGAGAGTATGGCCTTAGTATTAGTAGTAACGGTCGCACCTTCAAAAGTTATATAAACAAAATTTACAAATTACAAGTAAAAATTCTAAAAACATTGATCCCCTAAATTAAAAAATACGTATGTATATTACGAAGATGAAAACGATCTTAACAATAAACACTTAAATTTGCTTTTTCACTACTGAAAGAACAACATTTTAACGAATCTTTAAAGAGAGTGATGGAACATCCTGTATGCACTAGCTAGGGCAATTTCAAAGAAGCGGTTACGTACACGGTGCGCCAATAATACGTACGGCGAATGGACTACCGCTTATATAGTCCCGCGTCTTATCAATAGCCTACCTTCAGATCTGTGTAACAGTAATCAGTATAACAATTAAAAATATTAAAGTTTAAATAAAGGAATATTTTTCAAATTGTATTTAAATATATATATTATATATATAATAAGTTTTTGTATAAAAGTAGTTAGATATTAAATATTTTAATATTTTAATAATACTTTAAAGCAGAAATACTAAAAACCTAGGTGGTTTTTAGTACTATCATTACATTAGTGTATATTTAGTTTTTTTTAATTGCTAAAATTTTAAATAAGTAGTTAGAATAACTTAACTAGTTTGCCTTTATGACTTTTACATAGAATACATTTAATAATGTCATCTCAGACTTTTTTCCATAAACCGAAAAATAAGTTTTGATGTCACCAAGTTTCGTGGCTTCTAATATTCTTTCATCACCAATTTTTACTTGTACAGATTTCTTCAATATCTTGCATACTTCGTAGTACTCATCCGTATTAATGCGAATAACCGAAGACAGAATGCAACACAATACATTCGCACCACTTATTCAACTTGCGAAAATAATAAAACATACGCCAGCAACTGACACTGCATTAGGTCCATAATGGCCACTATATTTTTTTCGCGGCTTGCGTTGCATTTTTTCCTTTTTTGTAATATAATTTTAAAACGTACAGAATTTCTTCATTAGATTCACTCATTTTGACAGAAAGAAAAACAAATGGAAAGTAGCTGGAAACAAGTATATGCTGAAAACAACATTTCACTAATTTGTTTCTTTTTTTTTAAATGTAACCTTTTTAATGTTATCAAAACTAGCCATACACAAATAGTACAGCCAAAGAGATCTTACTACAAGTTTATACATATACTATATGCGAAAAAAGTTTTTCCCTGACCTAATATATACTGTATTTAAAAGAAAATAATAAGTTTTTATATAAAAAGCGAAGAAACTTCTTCCCCAATTTTTTACGACTGGAAAGAAAAGAAAACAATTGACTTTAGTGCTACTGTTTCCTGTTAAAGTATTGAACTTAAATACTGGCTGAATTAAAAAGTTTTTTTAATTCAAACATAGAAAAAGATGTTTTTGACATAGAAAAAAAATTGAAGAGAGTTTTTTGAGTTTGATATAAGAGTTAGTTTTGTAATATTAGTTTTGTTTGGTATATGAGTAAAAATGTTATATAAGTGATTGTGAATATTTTAAGGCATTTTAAAGTAAATAAAAGATGTGTGCACCATCAGAGATGATCAGTTATTTTATATAGATCGCAAAACGCAGTGGAGGCATTACGAAGAAAATCCAATAAGATTTCCAATTTAGATAACTATTTTGTGTTTTGTTGTCAATTCCCAGTTCTTCAGTTATGTCGTAACTACAAAACTAAAACTTTTAAACTACAAACACCCCTTATTATATTTTTAAATACTATGTTTCACCAACTCTCACGAAGCCATAGACACATAGGGCTACATAATTATATTTTCACACATTCACTATTGGATTGTTTCTACATTTATTTAGTCTGTGACTAGTTGACTACTGTCAATGTGTCAAGTGTCATGGTTCGTTCTGTGGTCAAGTGTCAAGTGTCATGGCTCATGGTGAGTGAGTGAGAGAGACTGGAAAATTGAATTGAAGACGCGTGCGTGTCACCGTGTGTGGGCAATCTGGATTATTATAAATATTTTAGCATTCTTTCATGATTTTACCAGTCAAAGCAGTTTTTGGCACCCCTGAGAAAATAATTAATCATTTACTGAGGTATGCAAAGGCATTTTCGTTTCCATTTCACTATTGAAACTACCACGTAACCTTACAAGCCCAATAGTATCCTTACAATGACGATAAGCAGAATATTTCAGTAATTTTATGTTTTTATTAATCCATAGGTAAAAAGGATTATTATATCAACATGAGTCGTTTCTTTGCTACCGGATCAGATTCCGAGTCCGAGAGTTCAAGTGAAGAAGAACAAGTAGTTCGTGCACCAGCGCCCGTTTACACGGTAAGATTAATTTCTATCGAATTAAGAAGTTCTATCTATTATAAGGAGACCCTTACCTACATAAAACTGCATGATATTTTAAAAAACTTTTTGATACACAAGAGTTTTTATTGAATAATTTGCATGTACTGGAATTTGTACTAGAACAAAACTCGATGGATGGTACATATTAAGTTAATTAAAAAACCATTTATTCTATTAGCATTATTAGTATATTGTCAGTGTGCATTCAAAAATCGCTGTGTTTGACTACTTTTCCATAGCACAGGAAAACCTATTTATATTAAACCTGTTTTGAGAACATGAAAGTAATTAAGTAAAATCATAGTACTAGTTGTCGGAAATATCTTGACGATTTGAAAGAATGCTACAGTCCGCAATAAAAGTGTTTAAAAAAATAAATTTTGAATTTACTAAATTTTTTATTATCAAGAGATAAAAACAAAACAGTCAACAAAAACCAAATATCTAAATATCAAGTAACAGAAAAAAGAATCTAGGGAAAGAATACGGAATGCGGAATACACATGTGAATGCTAGTGTTGGCGACAGGTACTGACGGGGCGGAGATGCAACACGGGAGGGACGAGGCGCATTCTTTTGAATAATCAAGATATTTCCAACAAGTAGTACAGTAGTATATTTTTATAATTTAAATACCTAAAGCACTTAGCTGTTTTTAGGGTGTATGCGATATGCGTATTTGATTAAATAATCAAATGGCGTAAAAAGCAAAGAAAAGGACACTGATGTTAAATTTACACAATGGAAGACAGAGTAGATGAGACAATTTTCACTTAGCAACCTAAATATTTATTATTTATTTATTTATTGCATAGCAAATTGAATTGACACAATGAATTGCTTAAAAGTAATGACATAGTACAACATATTATTGTAGATTGTAATATAATTTTGTATACAGTTTAGTGATGACGAGGAAGAAACAAAGCGTGTGGTCCGCTCGAATAAAGAAAAGCGGTATGAAGATTTGAAGAATTTAATACACTCCTTACGCAACCATCGTAAAATTAAAGATTTTTCATCAGCTTTGACAACTTTTGAAGAATTGCAAAAGACTTACACACGTGCAGCTCCTGTTGTGCTAAAGGAAGAAAATGGAATCGCTCCCAGGTTTTTCATCAGAGCTTTGACAGAATTAGATGACTGGGTGGCCGGAGCGTGGGCAGACCGTGAGGGCAGAAAAGCTCTTTCAAAAGGCAATAGCAAAGCTCTAACTTCCCTTAGACAGAAGCTACGAAAGTATACAAAAGACTTTGAAGCTGAAATCAGTAAATTCCGCGAAAATCCCGATCTGCCTGATGAGGAAGAGGAGGAACCAGGTAAACATCATAAAATATTGCACATAATGTTGGTGCACATGCAAAAATCGGCAGGTTTTTTTAGTGCTTTTCAGTAGCGCCGAATCATTTTATTTTAAACCGTAACTAAAATTTAACTAAGCTGTTTTTAGGGGGTATGCATATTTGATTAAATAATCGATTGGTGTTGAAAGCCGAAAATGAAAAAAATACACATAGCTATTTTTTTGCATAGCACATAGCTAAAGATTGCACATTTTTTCTTATTACATTGTGGAAAATTCAGAAAAAAATTGAAAATTGTATTTACAGTAACTACATTAATGTTTTAATTAGATTTTTTCTTGAACATTACAACCCTTTTTTGGTGCAACAATAAACTAGGTACTATGTTGATTTCTTTTTGATGTGTTAGAAATTGAAGTACAGTAAAGGTTAGTTTCTACAGTCACATATTGTTCTGGTTACACACCCCATAATCAGACTGTGTTTGCCTTCCAGATTTAGCTTGATTTGCTTTAATGCACCACATACATATTTAATCATTTCTCAACTAAATGTAGAATTTTTAGCAATTTAACCATTGCTTTACATGGATCCATAAGTGTCAACCCTGTATCATCCATATATAATGTAATAATGTTGTGTATATAATGTAATATGTAGAACTCCCAACTTAAATATGCATAGTTCTGAGCCAGTCTCCACAAATAGTGCTGAGTACTAGGCTTATGATGTTCCTAAAAATTCTATATAGAACTAATGGGATGCATAATACCAATATGAAGCCCCAATAGTTCTATTGAACTACTGATATAGGGAGTAATGGGATGGAACCTTCTATGAGACCACAAAGCTCTCGAAGCTCCAATTAATGAGTAAAAATAATATTGTTTAGGTATTTACTGGCGCTTCTTCCCTCACCTACTACCGGTTACGGTTCCAAAGTCCCATATGAACTATAGACACACCCATCTCAAGGAGTGTTTTAGTGGGTAAAAATCCCACATAAACTCTATGCGCATGTGTATTGCATGCGGCATCTTGCATGTTTTCATTTCTCTTCCTCTCGCTTTAGTCAGTTAGATTGACGCGCGTGAAATTGGAACAAATTTTTTTAATCTTCTTTTTAACTACATATTAAATTTTCGTAATTTTTTAACCGAATATTAAATTTAACAATTTTTTTTAGTTGACTATAATATTTGAATTCAAATACAGAATTCTGTACTGAGATCTAATGTTAAATAGTTAGAACCAGTGCCACACATGAATAAAAAACTAATTTAGGTGAACAACAATAGTAAAGTTTTAAAGTACTGTAGTTATTAATTATAATAGGTCGCAGGGCCCGATCTAGGGGGGGGGGGGGCAAAGCTGGGCAAATGCCCAGAGCAGCAACATTGAGAGACGGAGTCCTCAATTTTCTACAGAAAAAAATCTTATAAAAATTAATTCCAATATCGAAAATGTATAACAATGGAGAGAGTCGACATAATTATGTATTCAAACCGTAGCGTGAATGAGATGACCGTATAAGTTACTACTACGCAGCCACATCCAAACGCAAGCGGTTATTACCCCGTTCAGTTGATAATTTTTTGTAACGTTAACCAAAAAGGAAAGGGAAGTTTAAGAAATATTATGCCGAAAAATATAAAGTTAATAAACAAATTACTTAAGAGTCACAATTATAAGTAAATAAAAAATTAAATATGCTTTCTAAAATAATTTCGTACTTACGAAACTTTGAATCTTGAATTAGTGCAAAGTAAAAACTTAGTTTCTGTCGTTAAATTACTTAAAATTACCAAATATTTCTTTGAAAATTCATGTTCAAATGAATATTTTACTAGAGTTCTTGAAAACGCCATAAGCTTAGCTTCTCAAATTGACTGCGAGATGTTAGATTTTGAAAAAGTGTCTAAATACCTCGCGCTCGATGAAAGAAAAAGCAATTTGGCTATGAGGGTGGTGACAAACCAACTATTGAGCCTCGTCACAATTATAAAATCGAGATATTTTTTCACATTATAGATACAGCTATAACACATTATAGAGTTAAGGTTTTCCCAGATTACTGAACATAGTAAACATTTTGCTTATTTGTATAACCATAGATAAAATACTACTTAACCAGTATAGATGGTCACTCACGTACATTGAATCCGTACCCTATCCAATTTCGCTTATATCTAGATGCCGCCTGTGTAGTTTGTCGCTTATTTGTTGTCATTAAAAATCCGCTAGAGTCACTGCAGTCGACCATTCAGTCAATTCTCATGTACAAGAGATGGCACTACTAAAATTTATTTAAAATATATAAAAGAAGTGGGAACGAACAACGATAAAAGGGCCGTATGAACGGTATAGGTTCTGTTCTAAAAATAGGGCAATAAGGAACTAAAACGTTAATTACTGACCGATTATATCCTATAATAGAAAAAAGTCTTGTCAATCGATAAAATATCATTAATTATGTTTTTTGTTTTTTGTATTCATAATCTTTACATACTTCGATATAATTTTGCTTAGGTACGTATGTTTGTGTTCAGAAAGCTGAAAAACTGGGTGATGGATTAACTTAATTTTTTTGCAAAACGATGCATTTTATCACAAGAGTGTTTATATATACTTTCTATTCCGAAGTTTCAGCGGAAACAAAAATAAAAATGAGCTTACAGCAAAGCGTGGCCAGGTTCAGTTAGTTATAACATAGATAAAAATTAACCAGTTTTTGTCGATTGTGTTACAAAGAAAAAAAATGATAACACATTTTAATTTGTTATTTCTGTACTATGGTCATTATGCATTATAATTGTAAAACAAATTAATAACAATGTTTTCTGATATAATCATACTAAATATTTAAATAAAATTTTCATTAAAATATGCATGAAATGGAACAATATCATACATAAAAGTACTCCCAGCAACGTCGCCCTCTATTTATTACCACGATAATATGGAATTATAACTGCGGATCGAATTTGTTGGTTATAATTTTTAACAAAATACACATTAATGTTAAATTCGAGACTATTAGTGACATCTAGTGCGTGGAAATCCCAATATGAAATTGGCTTCAGATCGTTATATGGAGGTTGACCATCTATACTGGTTAAGTAGTATTTTATCTATGGTATAACCCACAAGAACTCATGCTATATAAATGCATTAGAGAACTTTGAGAAGAGTCAACAGTTCTTTATATGTTTTTAAAAAATAATTTGTCTACTTAAGACGTTTTAAAATTTATAACAGATTTAAGATTTGGTCCAAATATCAGCATTAAGCTCAGGATTCTTTAAACTATAGAGATGAAAGTGGTGAAAGAAGGTTTTCTAAATAAAATAGAAACGGGACAAGTTGAACTCGCGTGAAGAGGGTTCCGTTCGATGTTACCTATCCGCACAATATTGAGTAATTTACTATGTTTTTTTTATATCATGGTCTTCTTATAGATTTTCCTATAATCTATAAGTAGAAAACTAATTTCTGTATTTTTTTCAAAATTTTAGGTTCAATAGTTTCGGAGATTTTCTTTACCTACTTATTTTGTTTATTTTTAAGAATGACTGAATCGTTTTGTAGCGTCTGGACATAATTACCTATGTTTTTAGGGTCCCGTACGTCCGAATAAAAAAACGGAACCCTTATAGGATCACTCGCGTGTCCGTTTGTCCGTCGCTCACAGTCAATTATCTCGGAATCTACTAGACCGATTAAGTTGAAGTTTGGTACACATAGCAATTTATGTGACCCAAAAGCAGAGGTGTGATGTGAATAGATGAAATCTGTTTATGGGAGGTCATTTTTGGGGGGAAGTTGGAAAATTATTTTTTTTTTTGAAAACTGCATCGTGTGACATATCAAATGGAAGGTCTTGTTGTAAAGATCTTAAATGTATAGGAAAACCTATAAGAAGTCCATGATATTAAAATAACATGATATTAAAATCACTCAATATTGTGCGGATAGGTAACATCGTACGGAACCCACTTCACGCGAGTTCAACTCGCACTTGAAGTTTTTTTTTTTCATTTGCATTAATGTTAAAGACAAAATTATTTCTTGTGTTTTTTTATAAGTAACGTAACCTTAACCTGACGAAACCTTAACGAAACAGGTGGAAATCTGTTTCGGTCTATTCAGGCTAAAGATGTGTGCGGTCTAGCATTGTCATGATGAAAGACCCTTTCTATTGATCAATTCAGGCCGTTTTCTCTTAACTTCTTGCTTTAATCTCATTAGTTGTAGGCAATAGAGATCCATTAAAATCACTCATTTCTTCATTAGAATCACTCATTTTGACAGAGAGAAAAACAAATTAAAAATAGCTAGAAACAACGTTTTACTAATTTGTTTCTTTTTTTAAAATGTTTTTTTTTTTTTTTAATGTCATCAAAACCAGATACAAATAGCACAGCCAAAACGATTTTATAACAAATTTATACATAATATTATGCGAAAAGACTTTTTTCCCGACCTAATATATAACTTTCTATCAGCTAAAAATGGTCTGCTGTGTTATTTTATTAATGATGCCTGCCCTTTGGGATGGTAAAATTTGTATCTGCATTCTCTGGAACATGTGAATTAATAAAAGCACACACTAGCAGTTATTTTACGTTGGCCTTCTGTAAGTTATAAAATCTGTAAGTTAAAGTACACTAATTATAGTATACTAGCGGGTCGCCTCCAGCTTCGCACGGATGCAATTAGGTTTTGTTATTATATATCAACCTTCAGTGAAAAATTATCTGATATTGAAAACCGCATCAAAATTCGTTGCGTTGTTTAGGAGGAGTTAGCAGATAAAGACGACAGCGATTTCAATTAAGGACTAGCTGACTGGTATTTGTCAAAGAAGGCTGGGCGCCCGCCTTCTTTGACAAATACCTATGTGTTCTAAAATATTCATGAATTACACACATAAAGTCATGAACCATCCTCAGAAATTCCTCTTTCCTTCAATACAATCAGGAACAAAATAACTTGCCGTCCTTTATTGGTACATGTACTATGATCCTGTTACTGCGGAAATTTTCTCTAAATATCAACTTTACAGTTCTAAAGAGACCAAAGAAGGCAAGTTCATTGCTGTGTTATGAAAGCATTTCCCATCTAAGATACCTCAATTTCTGCTCAGTAATTAAGGATCGTTTGGCGTTATCACAATTAAAGACCACGCCTATTCACTAAAAGTTCGAGTGAATAGGCGTCTTCTATGTGAGCATGCCCCATCGTCGGCCTCATCTTTCCTACATGGCTAGATGCTGACCCAAAGCAAACCTAGTATTTTTAAGAACAAACGCCCTTTCTGTTGATCAGTTCCGGTAGTTTAGTCTCAATTTCTTGTTCTGTTGATCAGTTCCAGTAGTTTAGTCTCAATTTCTTGTTTTAGTTTTATCAGCTGTTGATATCGGTTTCATTACGTTACGTTAATAGAGAATCCCAAATGAGAACACAATTCAAAAGGTTAATCAGTGAGTTTGTGTGGCATCCAAATGTGGAGAGATTTTTGTACAGCCATATTTTTTCAAAAGAGTCAAAACTGCTTTAGACTTTTTGCTTCTGCTTTTTTGCTTTGCTGCTCTTGAGCAGTGTTATTTATATTATAATTACTAATATATAGATTGCTCCCTGTAGTAACAAGGTGTCCAGAGCAAATCTTTAGCATTTTTCATGGATTGTTACATTTTTTCCTTTTTGTAAATTTTTTTAACCTGTATTGGAATTATTAGTTAAATTCATTCTAAAACAAAAAGTGTCAATGTCTAGTTTTAGATTATTTAATATTTATTGCCAAGTCAAAACAACTAAACTATATTTTCCAGAATCATCGGCATCAGAAGAGTCTGATTATGAAGAGAAGGTTAAGGAGAAGCCTAAGGTTCGCAGATCTCCTGAACCTCCACGCAGGCCGCCACCTGCCGATGATGAATCTTCCGATTCAATGGACTGGGGTTCTAGCTCTTCTGAGTCTGAATCTAGCACTGACGATGAGGCTCGAGGTGCTACGACTATGCGGGAGCGTTATTTGAAACGCACTACCGAAAGGGATGAAGATGAAGACAGACGGAAGACTAGGAGGGTGAAACGTGACCGAGCCGGTAAAGTTAGCAAAAAAGATCCGACCGATGATGGTGGAGAATGGGAGACTGTACGTAAAGGCGCAGCGACATCCGACAAGCCTAAAATGTTTGCTAAGGTAAAAACAATGGATTATTTCAAACCTTTTTTTTGACGAGCCCGTTGGATGAGTGGTTAGGGTGCTTGCCTTAACGCTCTGCTCTAGGGTTCCCGGGTTAGATTCCCGGCAGGGTCAACTTTGAAAAATTGAAAAATATACTTTTCAAATTTGGCTCTGCTCTGGATTTGGAAAGTAGTGGCCGGGCACACTGCGTTTCGCAGTCATTTGGGCAGCCCGTCTGGCGGCAGTAACCACCCCCTTACAGAAGACCACCGTGAAATAACAGCACGTGTCCTGTTGTGTTTCGGTGAGTGAGTAAGGGATGCCAGAGCCCATTTCCCTATCCCCCCTCCTAATCCCTTATCCTTAATCCTACTGCAGTTGGCGGCCGCACTTGCAGCAGTTTAGGCGTTGCTTGTGTTATTCGCGATGGTAGCCACCTACCATCAAGTGGACCGTCAGCATGTCTGCCGATCTTAACATAAAAAAAAAACTTTTATTGCTATGAAGGTTGTTTATTATGAGCTTCATTATTTAGTTGTTTAAGTTAGAACCAAAGGTTGGTGAAGCTAATACCTCTAATACAAAGGTTCCTATATGGCTGAAGAACACCTTGAAATAACAGAAACTAGTGTGTTGTGTTTCAGTGTGTAAGTAAAGTACACCAGTGCCTTCTCTCTTAACATCACTTTGATTCTTTAGGAAGTAACTGCACTTATTCAGGTTCATTCGCGTTTTTCGGGACGATTTTAGTTACATTTAGGGAAAACCGCTTCTGTCAGCCATGTACGGGTGCCATCGCGTGCCATCTCTGCTGAATCGCTTGTATCAGCTGCGTACGGCCGTCATTGCATGCTATTTCCCTGAACTACTTCTATTGTCCACGTACAGTGCTGAGTGACTTAGAATCT
This sequence comes from Bembecia ichneumoniformis, assembly GCA_910589475.2. NCBI lineage: Eukaryota > Metazoa > Arthropoda > Insecta > Lepidoptera > Sesiidae > Bembecia > Bembecia ichneumoniformis. Next base: position 10,683,486 of record OU342540.1, read on the forward strand.
ATGCAGGTCGCAACTCTTCAACGAGTTGTCTTCGATGGGTCGTGTACAGAGCTGAATGCAGTGGTTAGAATGCAAATAATAAAACATACTTGTCCTCTTTTGTTTTAAGCTGTATTCAGCTCGAAAAGCTGAACGGATTTCTGCAGAGAACGAAAAGAAGGCTTAAAATATATTGATAACCTTTAAAGTCAGAATACTGGAATTCTTCGTCAAATCATGCACAGCGAGATGATCCTTCAGGAAACTAACAGCAGTTTTGTATGGATAAAAGCTGAATTGAGCAGAAGCACAATAAATGTAGTTACGAATGAGGGATAAGGGAACCCCTCATTCTATAAATTTAGCAACTCAATGTTACATGTGTCCTAAGTGTTCCACACCTATCATTAAGCGAGGCTATCCTCTTACAGAAGAATACAGTAACCCTTTACCTTGTTCTTTATTCTATAAAAAAAAAAATTAATTATTAGCTTGATTCTGATTGCTGAAAATTATTTTCTGTTTTTCATTGATTGCAATGAAACAATATTATTAACTTCTTTCAGTGATCTTCCTACTGCAAATTTTAAGCCAGAAATATCTGGAGATTTTTGAACCAGGACTATATTTTTCCCTGCATGATCAGCTGTGGCAGATCATACTCCTCGCCACACATGATTTGCCTAGAGTAGGTTTTCAACATTTCAGCCTTGTTTATTCCCTGCAGAACTGTCACATTGTTTACGCAATCCATCTAGGAAACAAACTAAGAAACAAAATATGTTTTTTTAGGATAGCGACATTGATGCAGCACTCGTTGTTAAGAAACTCGGAGAGATCAGCGCAGCCCGTGGTCGTAAACGAACTGATCGTAGGGCTCAGTTAGAGCTTTTACATGAATTGCGAACCGTCGCCCAACAGCATAATCTCGGGGATGCTCTCCAACTGAAATTACGAGCTGCGATAGTGGCAGCTCTTTTTGATTACAATCCAAAGGTGTCTGATGCCATGAAGCCAGAATATTGGTCGAAACTTGTAGAGAATGTTGACGTCATGGTGACGCTGCTCCTGGCCCACGAGGATATGGTACTGAGCGAGACCATAACTGAAGAGAACGAGCAACTCGTGACACCAGCTTACCGCGTGCGCGGTTGTCTGCTCACCGCATTGGAGAGACTTGACGATGAATTCACCAAACTGCTGAAGGAGTGTGATCCTCATTCCAATGAGTACGTGGAAAGATTGAAGGATGAAGTGCGAGTGTCTGCTCTGATTGATCGCGTGTGCCAAGTGGTCGAACGCGACGGTTCGCCCCAAGAGATATGTCGCGCTTACTTGCGCAAAATAGACCATCTATACTACAAGTTCGATCCGCGCGCTGTCCGCAAAGATTTGCCACCGAACGAGGAGACTTCAATCAAGAAGATGGAGCGTCTTTGCAAATACATTTACGCTCACGACGAGTCAGATCGCCTGAGGACTCGCGCTATACTGTCCCATATTTATCACCATGCTCTCCACGATAACTGGTTCCAGGCTCGCGATTTACTTCTTATGTCTCATTTGCAAGAAACCGTTCAGCACTCAGATCCGAGCACCCAAATTCTATACAATCGCACAATGGCGAATCTTGGCTTGTGCGCGTTTCGTCGCGGTAATGTAAAGGAGGCTCACGGTTGTCTCGCCGAGTTGATGATGACTGGTAAGCCCAAGGAGTTGCTGGCGCAAGGCCTGTTGCCGCAGCGTCAACATGAACGTTCAAAGGAACAAGAGAAGATTGAGAAACAACGTCAGATGCCATTCCATATGCACATAAATTTGGAGTTGCTTGAGTGCGTGTATTTAGTGTCCGCCATGTTGATAGAGATCCCGTACATGGCCGCACATGAGTTTGATGCGCGTCGCCGGATGATTAGCAAGACGTTTTACCAGAATCTTCGTGCTAGTGAACGGCAGGCCCTCGTAGGCCCGCCGGAGTCGATGCGTGAACACGCTGTGGCTGCGGCCAGGGCGATGCGCCGCGGTGACTGGAAAGCCTGCCTCAACTTTATCGTCAACGAAAAGATGAACGCCAAGGTATGTATTGCATGTGCATTAAAATAAGCAAGTACTGACTATACTTGTACACTGCCTGTCTTTATCACTGCCCTATTTCAGTAAATTCTTTATAAAAAAATCGATATTGTGATGTAAAATTATTATCTATTTTAAATGGTTCTTAAACGTATCATAAAGAAACATCTTATAATGTCTCGGTATTACACTGAAATATTATAAAATTCTATTTTTTTGTAGAACTAATGCATTTCGAAGAAAATGTGCAGTGATTTCAACAAGAATTTTAGTGACATGACATTTTTGGAAGAGTAAACTTATAGATAGGGTGTCATCATTGCATTGATTTTGTATTTGCTGTCTTGCTTCTAAAATCTGTTTAGTTGTTGTTAAGCGTCTATAGTCCATTTATTTAAGAATGAACAAAAAGGTAAACAACTCAGGACATGGATTTTTTAAGTTTTAACCTTAACCACACCTCACACATACTCATTCACACTCACTAAACATAATATTATTTATGATATTTATCCAAAATTATTGCATATATTCAGAGGAAAATGCAAAAAACTCAATAAAATCGTCATATAACCTACGATATCACTGGACGTCACAATGAGATTTTGTCTATGGTCTAGAGACGTGACATGTACGTGACCTGAGGCATTATGTATTATTGATAAATACATAAATTATCAAGTTCACAATTCTACCCATATTTTAAATAATGAAAACTTTATGAAATGATTTCTGATTAAAATAAAAGTATTAAATAGATAAATCATTAAACAATACGAACAAATTCTAAATGAGTTACTCACTGAGTCAACTCTATTTGATATGCATATTGTACAAATCCATCCCTAAAACAGGTCAGTGACCCTGGCGACGCCATATTTGTTTACCTTTTTGTTCAATCTTAAAAAAATGGATTATAAAAGCAGTGGTACTCAAACCGTCGATCGCGATCGACCAGTGGATCACTACAGATGACATGATTCACAGCTTTTTTATGTCGGAATAACCCCCTGCTAGCGGCGAAAGGCGGCTTAGTCAAAGGAACGTGCGCGTCTTTGATTCCTGCAGATTCTTCTGAAAACTCACACTTATGATCTACATACGCCATGGATACATCCAACCTACCTACACTACTTAGTATGTCCATAACACATACTGAGTCGCAGTTCCCCTGGTGTAAAGGCTTAAATCTGTGTAACATACTTTCAGGTGTGGGATTTAATGGTGGGGGCTGACAACGTGCGAGCGATGCTTGGACGGCTCATCCGCGAAGAGTCCCTACGCACTTACTTGTTCACGTACGCGCACGTATACGCGTCTCTTTCGCTGCGCTCTCTGGCCGACATGTTTGAACTGCCTCGTCAACGCGTGCACTCTCTCGTCTCGAAAATGATCATAAACGAAGAATTGTTGGCATCACTCGATGATCCAAGCGAGTGTGCTATCCTGCACAAATCGGAGCCAACACGTATGCAAGCTTTGGCCTTGCAGCTTGCAGACAAGGTATGATTCCACATTCTTTTATATACTTTCGTTTTTTTTATATATCCTTTCGTTTTTACGGGTTACAATCAGAGGTAATGCAGATACGAGTATTTGCATCTGCAAATGCTGAAATTTCGCATTAACATTTGCAATAATAAATGTGAATCTTTTGCAAATGCTGGTATGGAATGTCTTCAATTAGAACTATGGAATTGTTTCAAATTTCAACTAAAAGTTTGATCACTTGATAAAAATTATCATTTATTTCTATCCACGAATGTTAAAAATTCTGCATCTGCAACAACCCCGGTTAAATTATGAAGTTGTCTAATGTCCCTTACTACTGTGCAAATTTATCTATACTTTTAAAAATGTTTGTGTCATGAATGACTACAAAGTCTACGAAGCTGAAGTTTGGAACATAACTTTATGAAGTATGATAAAGTTTTTATATTTTATGAAGTAGGCATCGGCTAAGAGTGTGAAAATTTCAATTTAAATGACGGGAACTTTGTATGAAAATTTTTGTTCTTAGTAGTTAACAACTTGAAAATTTGAATTACAACTGACGAGCGTAAATACATAATTTGTATAGGTATAATTTGCAACAAAAGTTGCATCCGTGCACAGCCTGAGCTTTTGCCATAAAATGGCAAAAGCTACTAAGCTTTCTATTATAAATGCGACAGTTTGTCAACACGCATGTGCATACATTAGGATAACACATGGTTATCTATTACTGGAATATTAAAGTTTAAGAGTTTGATTATTTTTGTCAATTTAACCTTAGGGCACAGATAGCCCATACCTTACTAATATTATAAAATTAAATGTGAAAGTATCTCTTGTCTTGTTGCCTTTCATGCTTTAACTACTCAACCGATCGTCATGAAATTTTACATACACATTGTCAGGCATAAAGAATAGGGCATAGAGTACCTTTCATCCAGAAAAAGTACTGTTCCCAAGGGAAAAAGCAAGCTAACGCCTGGCATAACTGTAACAGCAATGAAGATGGAATAAATCATTGCTTATATATTTTGTCACATGTTATATTTTTTAAAAGGTCCCGTAAGTTTGAAAATATATTAATTCATTACCACACAGTAAAGTGTAACTTCTTTCCATGTATTCTCCGTACTTGGGAATAATATATACAAAGATGACATATGTTATTTTAATCCATATTAATCCATAAATACATATAAATATAAAATATACTTATAACATAGAAATAAAATTGAAGTGTCTATTTGTAATGTCAAAATAACTGTTAAGTGTCGGAACGTATATATTACTAGCGACCCACCCCCGGCTTCGCCTGGCGTGATATTTTTATATATATGAACATTCTCCCTTTATCCCTCTTTCCATTAGTAAAAACCGAATTAAAATCGGTCTACCCGTTCACGCGTAATGCCGTGACCAAGGGAAATGGGGATTCATTTTTATATATATAGATATTATAGTACCTACTTATAAGAAAAATACAGTACTTTTAATTTTTTTGTCTGTCTGTTTTTTCTGGCTAATCTCCGAAACGGCTGGACCTATTTTAACGGGACTTTTACTGGCAGATAGCTCATCTTATAAGCAGAAAATTTGGTTGCTTTTATTTTGGCAAAAATAAATGAAAATTATATATAAGCAGTGGCCAGTAACAACAGGCCGCAGTGAAGTTGCTTCTAACTGGTCCTACTGGAATATTATTGGGGTGGCCTATATCCAGCAATGGACGTTCTACGGCTGAGATGATGAAGTTACGTGGTCGAAGCCGTACGCAAGAAAATACATATGATCGTCCACAGACCACAGAGTAAATCGAGATATCACATTTCTTTGTTTTTTTTAGGTTGGCAATTTGGTGGACTCAAACGAGCGCATATTCGAGAAGCAAGGCTCGTTCTTCCAACGCGGAGGGGCGGGACGTGGTGAGGGAAGACAGAGGGAGAGGCCGCGTGAGGGCTGGAACCGACGCACGCGCAATCGCCGTCGTGACGACGATCGCAATCATGATGATTAACTTTGTAATTGTTTATTGAAATTAAACCTGTAACATTGAGATGAATGTTATTGTTTTTTTTCTCCTGTTAACGAAAATCATCACAAAATCTTATGGTGGTTTGTATCAAGGGTGTCGCAGATATTCGCAACCGCAAATGCGGAACTTTCGCGTCGATTTGCACATCCAACATTGATAACGGCCGTACTATTAATTAGTCTGATAATTTTGTGTGGTATTGGTATGTGTTTGTAATTCTTTTTATCAAATGATTTATAAAATGTGATTGTGAAGAATATTCTGTTAATATTTATAATATTCTGTTAAGAAATAATAGGTGTTTAAATATGAAATTGCCGTTTATCGTACTGGTAACTTTGAATTAAAATCAAAGATTTTCAACGGTATTATAGATCGGGCAAGACGAAAGAATCCGTAATATGACATTTAGAACCACGTGGTACAAAATCGCTCAGTCGCCAACTTTACAAGGCTATTTAGCTACGCCATGGCCATCCTGATTACGGCGATCAGGATCATTATTTTTATATGAAAAATTCCCCAATGCCCTCTCTATATAATCTTCTTGTTTAAAATTAAACCTGCATGGTGGCCAGATTTCAGCGTGAAACTTTTTTCAAACGAAAACAATGTTATCTGGATTTTTATTTTTTTTATATGTTATGTCGACAGACAGGCGGACGGTCCACTTGATGGTAGGTGGCTACCGTCGCCTATAACACAAGCAACGCTACAGGTGCTGCAAGTGCGCTGCCGACAGTGTGTCCAGATTGGAAAATTGAAATTACAGTGTGGGCTATGTGAAATTACAGTATTTTGATTAAAATTACAGTGATTTATCAGGCAAAATTACAACGTGTTTTACAGTAAATTGAAATCAAATTTTAAAATTTTTTGGCTATTAAATGTATTATTATAATTAAAATTGAAAAAATGATAATTTATTTTTTATTCACTGTCACTTTGGTTTATCACTTTCAGAAGTAGTTTTCGGCATATTTAAACTTTTTAAACAATCAATCAGTTCCTTGAATCCCACAAAACCCATACCAAACCACACTAATAAGTAAGTACTTTGTCCAACGAATTACGAAATAATAAATAGACAGTGACAGTGACAGTAAATACAATATAAAACATCACACAACATACCACGCTAGATGTAAAAGCCTCACATTAAAACCCATACCGAAACTAAAATCGAACAACATAATTTGACTGCGTAATAACTCCATAAAACTTCAGGGTATTCCCCGCCGCTGAATCGTAGACTAAACAAAACGTTTCGTTTCACGCATTTATATAGATATTTTTTGGAATTACAATTTTTTTCTATAGATATAAAAGGTTTTCATATAAACAAAAATTACAGTACTTTTCATACACTGTATTCACCTTAATACAGTGTACAGTAGATTTAGTAAATTTTAGTAGAATTACAGTAAATCTGCTGTAATTACAGTGTATCTGGAAACACTGGCTGCCGACTACAGTATGATTGGATAAGGGATTAGGAGGGGGGATAAAGGAAATGGGCTCTGGCATCCCTTACTCACCGAAACACAACATATGCTGTTATTTCACGGTGGTCTCCTGTAAGGGGGTGGTCACTGCCGTCAGGCGGGCTGCCTAAATGACTGTGAAACGCAGTGTGCCCTACCACTACTATTTTTAAAATCCAGACCAGTCATTTTTTGAAAATTACATTAAAATTTCCAAAGTTGACCCCGCCGGGAATCGAACCCGGGGCCCCTGAGACGTTAGGCAAGCATCCTTGCCACGCATCCAACGGGCCAACATTTCATTGTTCGACTTTTTTATAGAGGTCACAGAAAGTATATTGTTGATACCACGGAGCATATACAAAGAGGAGATGGCCTAAACAACTGTGCACTGATTTCAAACTAGGTCCTGACGTAATTTTTTGTGGGCGTGGTCTTGGTCAGTCTGCTGTCGGCACTGGTCACGGTGTGGCGGCGCTTGTTTGTTGTAGACTACAGTCAATTTTCATTGGCAATTTAAGATAATTGGGCGGGGTCTAACTTCCTCCTTGCCCCGCGCAGTAGTCACGCGCCGCTCTATAGAAAAATTCAATAACAACATCTCCTCTTTGTATATGCTCCGTGGTTGATACCATATATTGTTTACATTTTCAGTCAATTCTAGTAGTCGTTGATGGTTGCTCCTCAGACCTCATGACAATTGATGCCGGTGTTCCTCAGAGATCTGTTCTCTCTGCGACTCTTCTTGCTTCTTCCTGCTGTTTTTCTTCCAGGAGTACTTGCATACGCAGATGACAGTAGGTACGGTCATAGAGGGATATTTGTCCAGCACGGGGGCCGGTCGCGATGAAATTCGTTGAGCGAATTAATCATCCTTAAATCTTGTATCCCAATGGGACGACAAGAATCTGGTTAGTTTTAACGCCACCAAAACGCAAGCGTGTTTGATTTCTGCAAAAGGAGCCATTTCGACTTGGCTCCAACTTTCTGAGGTGCATCCGTACCTGTGGCCAATTTCTAAGGTGCATCTCAACTTCGATACCTCTATCGAGTCCCGAGCCCAAAGAGCAGCGAAAAAGCTGGGCACCCTAAATAGGATGAAGCGATACATCGCACCTGGACAGCTCCTCTCTTTGTACAAGGCACAAGTCCGATCTTGCATGGTGTATTGCTGTCACCTTTGGGATAGCTCAGCAAAATACCAACTTGCCGCACTCGACTCGGTGGATCGCAGAGTTAGGAGGCTCATTGGCGACGCTACACTAATAAGAACTAAGCTGCAGAGCCTGGCACATAGACACAAAATTGTCTCTCTGTATGTATTCTATAAGATGTACTTACTTCGGAGAGTGTGCTCGGGATCTGCATGAGATCATACCGCCTTCCCCTTTCTTCTATCGGACATGCGAAGACAGACGTACGGCTGGTTACCATCCTTACCTTGTCGAAATCCCTCTAATTCGGACCAAGCGCTTTAAAACATCTTTTATAATGCGCGGTACTAGGGATTGGAACTCTATGCCGGCGTCTGTATTTCCGAGCTCATACAACCCAAATCTTTTCAAGGTTTGATTGAATAGGCAACTTTTGGGTGAGCTCGCTCCATCGTCGGCCTCATCCTTCCTACATGGATAGATGCTGGTCAAGAGCAAAAATCCATTTTTAATAGAAAAAAAAGCGCTACTATTTGTTGTAACTTACCACTTTTTCAGTTTGACGCTAAACTGTCTTCAGTTAAACTAAGACGCTAAATTAAGTGTGGTCCTCTTTACCTCTATTCTCCATGGAATGAAAATAAGAATCGATCCTAAAAACTTTGACACTGGCATAAAGAAATATTTCTATAAAAAATATGAATTCAACATCAGCTCTATGGTTTATACCTTTCAATAAATAATTCAACTATGATGTGTGTCAATGTCAGATTGTATGTGTCATCGTCTGGGTGCTTGCGGTATCATCATCGAAGAAATCGAAGAGTTTGCTAAATTTTTTTAAAGGTTTATTGCTAAAGATCTCTTTAATACTTTGAATCGTGTTACTTAATTATGCTATTCGTACATAGTCAAGTGTAATTTTATTCATATTGTAAACATCAGGTAAAAATAAGGGAAGATTATTGACAACTATTTCATATTATAATGGCTGCAACAAGGAGATTACAGAAGGTAAAAAGATGTGGTTTTTTTAATTACTATTAACATATTTAAAAATTAGTTTATGTCTTCGTGAAGCCTGTAATTGCATATTAATCAGTAAAGTTGCCATTACTTACTTCTTAACTAACACAAACATTTATCTCTTCCAGACCAGTTTACATTTATCTCTTATTCTCATTTTGGAATTATTACTTCTTTAATTCAATATGTTATACCTACTTATTGTGTTTAATTAATTGTCTCCATTTTCTTCAAAATCAATTTAACAAAACATTAAAACAAAACGATATGTTTTGCATATCATGCATATGCATAATTATAATCCATTATAACACAAAGTGTACTGTTTTATTTTGCCGAATTTGACTTGTCAAAACTCATTCCCTAATCTCCACATTGGCTTCAGCAGTGTATGGCAGAGCACACTGCTTTTACTCAGCCGGTCTGGCGGTAGTAATTACCACCTTACAGAAAGACCACCGTGAAATAACAGCACATGTGCTGTTTTTTCAGTAAGTAAGGGTTGCCAGATCTCATTTCCCTTATTTTTATTTAAATAGGCGCAGTGCACTTACAGCACCAGTGGTGTTGATAGCCACCTACCATCAAGTGGACTGACAGCCTGTTTGGTAACCTTAACATATAAAAAAAAGTTTTAGAATGGGGAAACAATTGATTACAGTGATATCTAATTTTCATAACTAAAAAGTAGCCCTTACACTTTTTCCTATTGACAGTGGTTGATAGCACACTTGAATCCCTCTGGAATTGGCTGGCCAACTATAATATAACTGATTCGTTGCGGTGTCCATTTTTGAAAACTTATTGTGGGTGGCCGGTGAACAAATTTTTCTGATACAGCAGGTGTGTCAAGCACCATAGAACTTGAAGGCACGCCTGTAGCGCCATCTGCTATGTATATAAAAATCTTTGGATTTTATACTGGTTTAGAGTTCAAACTATTTGATTTGATATCAAATTATAGAAGGTTTTATAAGTTTTTTTAATTGGCTAACTACATGTTTTCTTTAAAATTCTTTAAATTTAAAACTTTTTAATTCATGTGTTTACAACAAACCTTTTGTTTTTTTAACTTTTATTTCATTTTATTAATTATGTTATAGTGGGTTAAAAAACAGATTAATAAGTAGGTTAATCATCCTTTAAGGACTAGCGCTGACTGACGGTATGACACAGTACAGCAAAGGACTTTTTCCTAAACATATTATTTTCAACCTTATGGTAATGATTTTAGAGCTCACACGCTAAAAGTATTAGTTTTCATCCCAGAACAATAATTTTACATTACGCTAAATGCCCAGACTACCTCGTTTGATTGATAACAAAACGGTACAACACTGTCGTAAAATTGCAGATAATTTTGTTTCAAGAATATGAATCATTAAGAGTTTATGTAAGTGCGTGTGAATACTCAATATACTCCTAAATATTTTTTTTAGGTATTTTAAGTTTGTAATATTAATCCAACTAAAAGAGGTTGGGTTGTCAACCCCTGAATTTTTTAATTCACTCAATATCATAATAATTTTGTTCTGGGAAGACCCTTCTAAAATTTATTTTGAGGGAGTTACAAACTATTTAAAAATTACACAATACACCACATGTTAAAAACATTTTATGACACGCCTACCGTGCCATCCGCACTGAATCGGTTTATATCAATTGGACTGTCAACCTCCCCAATGACCTTCATCACAGAATTTATTTATATTAATTTAAGGACTTTTTTTAGGAACTTAATGATATAAGACAATCAAACATGAAGTCCTTTAGAGATATCCAAGTTGATGAATCAAACATTCTTACTTGGCAAGGTTTAATAGTTCCTGTAAGTATTTTAAAAATAGTAAACCACATATTACTCAATTTTTGTTTTATAGGTATTATATTTATTGAATTATATAATTTAAAATTTAAGTGCTTTAAGATCTACATTCTGAATGATATTCCATGTGATTCATTTTCAGGATAATGCACCATACAATAAAGGTGCCTTTCGCATTGAAATTAACTTTCCAGCGGAATATCCATTCAAACCTCCCAAGATAAGTTTCAAGACAAAAATTTACCATCCGAACATTGACGAAAAAGGTCAGGTGTGTCTACCAATTATCAGTGCGGAGAATTGGAAGCCTGCCACTAAAACTGATCAAGGTGCGTGTTCAAACTTTTTAAATGTTTAAATTATTACAGGTAATTTGATTGCATTCAATATTTGTTTCTGATATGTAACAAAAAAAATTAAATTGTTTTGTAGAATAGATAACATTCAATAGATTGTGCCATCCATGATAAAACCTTTATATCAATGGTACATGAATTAAAACGTTTTTATCTCTTCAATTATTACTTTTAAAACTTTTTCTTTAGACTGTAACTCTGGGACGTTTTGTTATGTTGATACTAGATATTTTCCAGTTCTCTGTGGTATCAATTTTAAAAAACGTGTATTAGTGTCTTACTGAAAAAAAACAGCTCTTATCATACTGCTTATGAGATATCTTGTAAAAAAAAATCACAAAGTGTGATATTGTCAACATCATCACTTTAAGAGTATCAATGAAAAATATGTTGTATAGCTCTACTGTCAGAGATGTGCAGGGTTGCCAGCATTTCAAAGGGTCAAAAACAGTAGAATAGTGACTTATCTTTCAGAGAAATGGTGACAAAATAATTTAGGGAGTTTTGGGAAAGCTAGCTAGTCGTAATTTTTTCATCACTTCAGAGCTCATTTGCAGTATTTCCATAAAAAATTTGAAGAATATGGGAAGTAAACAAGACAAATGTTACAATAAATGGATAAGAATATTTATCAAGATTAAAGCATATTGTACTTTGAAAATTATGGCCTATACTCTGTACTTAAAAACTAAAATCATAATATTGTAAATTGAGCTTTAGAAGCTAAGCTTTAATAAATCAGCTGACAGAAGCTTCCTTGTCATGGAGACAAAATCTGACCGACCATCGTACATTGTAACAATAATGCTTATTTTCTCACTTGCTAGGAGAAAATAAAATAAATGCGATTTTAAAATACGTAAAAAAATATGGAGAATGGTAAGAAATTAGTGATGTATGTACCTACACATATCGATAAATTTTTCGACATGAAAACATGCTCCGAAATGTCGCAATGTTTTCACATAAAAACAAGTGGTAAATGCATTATATTTAATAATGCAAGTTTTCCTATATTTATATCTATAATTATATTTATACAATTGTGGTAAAATTATTAGCATTGAATTTGCAACATCTTTAGTAATACATGTACATAGGTACAGTCAAGGGCAAAAATATCTGTACATTTCCAAAGCGGCAAAATTATCTGTACAGTTGAGAGGCCAGAAATATCTGTTCGATAATTCGGTTAGAAATATGTGAGCATTTAAAGGGTCAAAAAGATCTAGACGTTCACGTGGCCATAAATAAATGTACAATGTCAGTCAAATATATGCAGGCAAATAGGAGGGCATAAATATCTATACATGCAATTATCATATACATGAGAACAAAACGCGTGCCAAATATATAGATACAAATTTATGCAACTAATCGTTTATAAATATCTGTACAAACAAGTTTTCTAATTTTGAATTATGACAATCATCGAAAAGAGTACCATTCTGTCATATGATTGGTTTGTCTCTTTCATTTTGATCGTGGCGATATTAACGTAACATTTGTTTCACCTGTAATCCTATTATTTTAGATTTTGCTTCACAGCGTTCACATCTACACGATATACGATTTTCATGTGGCTTTTTTCGTGAATATTATATTAGCGTTTTTTCAATGCTAAATGTTTGTCAGTAACATATTGATACTAGACATAGCGATGAAACGGAAGATATTTATTCGTTATTTAAGTAATTATACAATATTGGTACGAAAATCTTTCGATTACTTACGCTAATGTAAGTGATTTTACGAATGTCAATTTGCCGTTAAAAAGAACACTTAGGTTTTTACTCTATTTTCTCGTTTCTATTCCTCTTTGTGGTGTGTGTCTAACTTAGAGCATTTAATAACTGGAGTTGCCTTTAAGAGCTTACCCCTCTACGTACGTTACGTAGAGAGCCGAGTTTTTTGTACAGAAAATGACAGACAAGGCGTTTCCAGTTACTACATGTCCTAGGGTGTCTAAACAAGAGTGTGAATTTGTCATGTAAAGTATACTTACCAGTCACTCTTCGGTGAAGGAAAACATCGTGAAGAAATTCTATGGTGTATGTGAAGTCTTCTCCAACCGGCATAGGGCTAGCGTGGAGACTAAATACCAATCCCTCTCGTGCTTGAGAGGAGGCCTGTGCCCAGCAGGCGGACGTGTATAAGCTTAGGAGAGGGGAAATTAAACAGATCACTAAAAACTGAATTTTATTGTTTGAAAAACTTAAATTATTTACTTTCATCATTTACCTATAACCTCGACTTACACAAAACTCTTACCTATCTATCTATTCAAAACTCTTATCTCTTACTTATAACCTAAAATTTCGTATACCCTCATATTAAAGCCAGCTTCAAGAAATCTTCGTCGCACTCGACTCCCGGTGACGGTTCCAAAGTCCCCTGCGGACTAGAACCATACCCATTTCGAGACGAGTTTTAGTGCGGTAAGAGTCCCACATAACCTCTATGGACATTTGCATTGCATGTGGAACTTGTTCATAAGGTATCTTTTGAAGATTTCTCTCCTCGTAAAAAAAAAAATTCGTCGCACTGTGTGGGTGGATACTGCTAAAGGCACTGCTAAGTCCGCAGTGCGAATGAAACGTTGGTTTTTGACATCTTCGTCGTCGTCACACTCTCGCGTCGTCTTTCGAGGTCGTCCTTTAGATGCATGGTTCCTTACATTTCCTTCTCCTGTATTTCACCCTTAGATATACGGTGCTCCTCTAAAACGATTAAAAGATAAGACAATGAATATCCGTAGGCAACAAAAGTGATATTAAAATACATATTTAAATCTGGTATGATTCGGATCACTCACCATTACACCCATTTCCTCAACAATTTATGCTACCGGAATTCCGTCTTCCAACATAATAATTATGATGCGATGTTTAGTACAGTCCGAAAGTCTGGACATTATTCTTCTTAAAAACTACCGATATTGTCGACGTATAAGAAATAGAAATAGAACTCTTAAAGATAGTTTTAAAGCGAATGTAAATTCGAATTTTGAGTGTTACATTTAGTTAGTTATCTCAATTGAATAAGATGCATATTTGCATACCTATGTGGTAAGTTTGACTATCAGATAAATGTATAGATAATTTTGGTACGAGTTTTGTTGTCATATATATGACAATTACGTGTATAGATATTTTTGGCGCGCGTTTTGTTCTCATATATATGATAGTTTCATGTATAGATATTTATGCCCTCCTATTTGCCTGCATATATTTGACTGACATTGTACATTTATTTATGGCCACGTGAACGTCTAGATCTTTTTGACCCTTTAAATGCTCACATATTTTTAACCGAATTATCGAACAGATATTTCTGGCCTCTCAACTGTACAGATAATTTTGGCGCTTTGGAAACGTACAGATATTTTTGCCCTTGACTGTACACAAAGAAAAACGAATATTCCAAAATACACATTTACTTAGTTTTTTTTTTTTTTTTTCACAAAAGCTTGCAAGGAAAATTTCCAAAGGCCCAACCATCAGCTTGGAAGTGATTTTTTTTTATTTTCCTCCAAATTTGCCATTTTAGTGATATCATATGAAAGAAAATTTATTGTACGACACATCATATATTGAAAGTGTTTTGAGCTTTAATGGATTAGTGTAATTGTCAGCCTCTAGTATAGTTTTTGGCTAACAAGCATTCCTTGATTTATATATAATGCATTTTTGTGGCTATAAGTAACATCATACAGGTTGCAAGTGTGTCGTACACCTTGACAGAACATGCATGACAGGATGTATGCTTTTTTTTAGAGCCCATTTCTTCCCTTACCAATCCCTTATCCTTAAATCCTACAGTAGCCGGCAGCGCACTTGCAGCACCTGTGGCGTTGCTTGTGTTATATGCGACGGTAGCCACCTACCATCAAGTGGACCATCCTTACTTTAAAAACTTGAAAAAAAGAAAAACTGGACCTTTAAAAAAAACTTTTACCATTATCTTGAAGCATAATATAACATTAAAATTACTATGCTAAAAAAATGGTCCTCTTTCTAATTTCAGTCATCCAAGCATTAGTAGCTCTTGTCAATGATCCTGAGCCAGAACATCCGTTGCGTGCTGAACTTGCCGAGGAATTCCTTAAGGACAGAAAGAAATTTACCAAAAATGCGGAAGAATTCACTAAGAAGCACAGTGAGAAACGGCCCACAGACTAAACGAGTTGAGTAGCGTACCCCCAATTAGCTTGGATATGCAGCAATGGCCCCATCTCGACAAGCTTTTATAGTATTGAAGGTTACTTTCCAAACACATGCATTTATATACTGATGTAAGACATGAAAGAGTCATGGAAAATCTGTTGCTGTTAATTCATCCTAATTATAATTTATCTGCTAGTACCAATCGTTGCTTTTCGTAAATATCTGCTTGCAATACAAATGTGCACTGTTCATTTTAAATGAAACTAAATTGTGGAAAGGTTATAATATTAATGTTAAGTATTAGACTAAGACTGTTGGGATACACATTACACCTAATTTTATATTTATTTGACATACAGTATGTGCAGCACAGTCAAGTAGAATAACGACTGAACGCGAAAATTGCGAGTAATAATAACTATGGCATATAACTGTGTTTCTCAAAGTGTAAACCTCAAATTTAGATATATATTTTTAATGAAACTTGCTGATTTTGGATAAGAAAACAAATTCATTGCCATCAGAGTCAACTATGGAAGAAAAGTTGGTTTTTAAACAGTTACGTTTCCATGACAATATCCTTTGCAGTCACTTTATAATTTTAAAATTATTTAAAACTACACAGAGTATAGAGTTAGAAGTCAAATGAAAGAAATTAAGACTAGAACTGGCCAATAGACTGGAAGTGTATTTTTCATTAAAAATTTAAAACAAGTAATTAATTGAAGGCAATATTATAATTTTCCTTTGAATCAAAAGAAGTCAACTCAACTACAAATGAATATAACGCTCAAGTTGCTAACTTTAAGTACAGTGCCTGGGCAACGGAGCTGCGCTCTGTATATTATTTTTAAGGCCCAACATGGACTTAAGATTGTCACAATTATTGTTTGCACAACATGTAATTAATATTGTTACTATTGGATGTAAGCCGAACATATTCGTATTCATATAGCGCCATCTCACAAAATTCTGAGGTAACACTGGCTTGCAATAGGTTAACCCTGTCTGTTTTTATTAAAAATGTAAACATCAGTGTACGATTGTTAAAAAGCCCGTGTATAGTTGCACGCCAAATCAAATTATTAATAGGCATATGTGTGTTCCAAATAAGTCAAGTTTTGAATTTATAACCTAAGTATGTGTTAACTAGTACACTTAATTAGTATTTTGTTTGTCAGAATTAAGATATACATGGAATGTATAATGCTTTGTTGCTAAAGTGATTTTTAAAACAGAAAGATTAAATAGTAAAATTTAGACGCTGGAACATCCAGACATATGAACTTCAGTCATTGAAGTAAATCAATCATATTCAATTCAGTTAATTTGCCAATTGTACATAATATGAATAAAAATTAATGAAAATAATTTCTCAATTCAATTGAAGAATATTTCATAGTGAAGTCTATTAATGTTTTTTTAGGGTTTTTGTATCACGTAATTTGTTATGTTCATAAATATATCCAATTTAAAACGTGTTGATCCTGTGCTGCGGTTTTCTCTGTCCACTTAAACTTTCAGTAAGAAAACACTAAATATATTTTTTTCTTGAATTAATTATGACTTTTTTAATTTAATTACCCTCATTACAGATTTATAAGTACCCTACATAATATATAAGAAAAAATATTCTAATAGAAAATTGCCTTGCTTCCTATATCTGCTGGGCCAACTTCGAAAATGAAGCGTGTCGTCTGCATGCGACTGGGAGCACGTGGACCGACATGCGGCCGGCGCAATTTGTATGAAATCAATGACTGCTTTCATTGTGCCGCATGCTCCCGGTCACGTGCCCGGTGACACGCTTAAGGAGTCTTGGAGCGTCTAATTCTTGGGCCCTAAGGGATGCCAAAGCCCATTTCCCTATCTCTTCTTTACTCTTAATCCAAAGGTTCAGACATGCCTGCTGCACTCTACTAAAACTACTTACATAATTTTATGACCACCTCCAAAAATTTCGGACATTCGCGATGTTTCTCCAAAAAGTAACTTGTGGATATTAAATAAATGCTTTTTTTATATACTAAGCAACAACGTGAATTTATATTCAAATACAAACCTCTACAATATTTATCTACCTGTAAACAACAAAATTAATAATTCTACATTTATAAATTAAATTTATTAAACATAATCTATCTATATAAATAAAAATGGATCTTCGAAATGTATGTACGCCCATAACTTTCGAACGGGTAGACCAATTTTAATTCGGTTTTGACTAATGGAAAGAGGGATAAATGGGGAATGTTTTTGTATATAAAAAATGGCGTAGCGAAAGCCACGGGCGAAGCCGGGGGCGGGCCGTTAGTAGTAAATAAAATTATAATCTATATCATAAAAACTTATGTAACGAAAAAGTATTGTTTTTGAATTTTTATTTCAAGCAGACAAATCTTTGATGACGGTTTTAATAACTTGCTCGTGAACAATTTTTTTTTTAAATATCACTCTGAGAATTCGTATACATCCTTTACGGGATCTCTCATTTCTTCATGATAGTTTGTATTCATTTTCTCATTTCTTTTTGAAACTCTTATACTATGGTTTAGTTTAGTTTCTTTTACACTTTCCTTACGTACGTTTTTCAAATACTTTTCTAAATTTCCTGTAAAAACAAAGACAATGAAATAAATCACTAAATTAAATTAAATAAAAATTGGTGAAAAACTTAATGTATACTTACTTAAAAAAAAGTATATTATATATTTTTTAATAGAATATTTTAAAAAAATATTGTTAAATTATTTTTCACACTACTTGTGTAGTCAAACGAAATACCTTGAATAATGGAAATGCAGCTATCTAGATATTCCCTTGTATTACTGTCTTTGACTAACGTAGAGTCTATGGTAATAGTGTAGCCTGGGCCATAGTGAGGCCAGTACGTGTGTTCTGGGATTTCCTCGTCAAGTGTGAGGCCTACGACACTTGCGGCCAGGGATGCCCACAAACGAGCTGCGTTTACGTTCTTGTAACCACCTGGAGTATAAAAAGTACACTTCTGACATTTCCAAAACTAATGTTTTCTTAATGTAAATAGTGGAACTAGGAAAGCAGACTTTATTGAAGGTCCCAATGGTGCATCATCCCTGGTTTTGCTTGTTGGCTAAGAGTATAAGCAAAACCAGGGTTGATGCAAGTCCGAGAGACCCTGACAAGGTAATGGATAAGAGACATGACGAGGAAAGGGAATGGGCTATAGGTATAGCACTAACTAAACACAATAACATATATACAATTTACGACTATGGATAGCTGCGTGCCCTGCTACAACTAAAATAAATGCCTATTCCCTGTTCAAAACCTCTCTTAACCTTTCAGGGTCTGCAGCGTACTTGCATGCCTCTATTAAGAGGCCTATTACATACGTTAATAGGTGACTTTCACCTACCATCAAGTGGACCGTAAAGCTGGTTACGCAGTGCGCGTACCAATATACGCGTAGTCGGTAACGCGTATCCAGGAACACGCAATCTGTACGTGCCGCAACGCATATGTATATATTTAATTGCTAAAATAGCAATAAGACCTAAAGCTATTAAAATGATGCATGTGCGGATGTGCTCGTAAATGGTTGTAAGCACAGCAATTGTGAACTTACCGCCTCCTAGTAACAGGGTCGGTTTTCGTTTGTCGAGTACGGCGTTGAGGCAAGTACGATAACTACGCGCTGTGAGGTTCGCTCCTCCGAGCGGGTCGCCTGCTAGTGCGTCAGCGCCGCATTGTACCACTATCGCGTTCGGGGAAAACCTCTCATACACACATGAAAAAACTCTAAAACAAATATATTAGGTAATGCATTAGTTAGCTTATACATCTTTATTGATAAACTAGCTCTGGAGGCGCCTTCGTATACGTGGATACGTTTGTTTGTTACGCTTTCACACCGAACTACTCAAGCGATCATCATGAAATTTTACATACACGTTGTCAGGAATACAAAAAATGACAGAAGTTTCATCCAGAAAAAAGTATTGTTTCCGTGGGATCATCTAAAAATAAAAATGTGTGTGTGTCAGCTCCGACTCACGACTGGACTTTACTCTTTAAGTACGATTGTCTTTGACGATGCAATTGGAAGAGGGTAAATAAACGCGCTACAATAGAATTAGGTGAAGCGGCGACATCTATAAGAATTTGGGTAGAACTGCTTGTTGAACTCCAAAAATGTAACACTATTGATGGCGCTATATATTATATGTACTACAATTTAGGTGAAGCGGCGACATTCATCGGATTTAAGTAGAACTGCTTAGAAGAACATAACGCTTTTTAGTTAAGGCTTGTATCAATTTTATTCATAAAATTTCCATACCGAGGGCCTTACATATATGAAAACAAATTATAAAGGAGTAAACTTCAAAAAATTAGATTAATAAATGAACACCTAAGAAAAACACAATAGCTGTTGTCCGCGACTTCGTTCTTTCTTTTAATATTAAACCTAAGTAAATGCAATAGAATTTAACTTCGAACCATAAATGGAATTTTCCGGGATTGACAACCTACATACACAATGGGCACAGGCGCGTTTTAAAACTATTATCACTTAAAAGTAGCAATAAAATGTAAAACAGATGTCAGAAAAATACAGTATCACCCAATATCAACCTTTGATGCCTTTGGAATTATTGGGTAATAAAAATGACATACTTCGAAAATACATATTCGATTGTATCATCAGAATAATTCGCACATAGAGGCACATTGCACGAGTATCCTGTGCCAATTAGCATTCCAATGTCTTCTAGACTACCAGTGCCTGGGTAGAAACCTGGCTCGAACTTATGAAATGATAGAGTGAAAACAGAATTGCTGAGACTGAATGCATCTTGAACGCCATTGCCTGTAAAAAAAATTACTGTTTTATATATGAGCAAGCTGATGATTCACTCGTTGGTAGGTGGCTACCGTCGCCTATAACACAAGAAACCCCACAGATGCTGCAAGTATGCTGCCGCCCTACTAAAGGATAAGGGTAGGAAGGAATAGGGCAATGGCATCCCTTGAGTAAGTCACCGAAACGCAAAAGCAAATGCTGTTATTTCATGATGTCTTCTGTAAGGGGGTAGTTATTGCCACTAGAAAGGCTGCCCAAACGACTGCGAAAGATCCAGACTGTCTCTGGGGTTCTGGGTTCCAGAATTGAACTCGAAATGCTCGAGACCAGAGTGTTAAGGCTAACTACTTATCCAATGGGATTCATTAAGCTTAAAAGCAATTTGAGTGCAAATCTTTAACCATTGTGAAAGTTTTACTAATTTGTAGATAGATCTATACGGGCTAAATTATTTAACACTTGTATATATGATTTTTACTGCAAAAATTATAAAAAGAAAAATAGTGTACCAAAAAATACACATACCATGATGGACATCCAAATCTATATAGAGAACTCTAGTAAACTTTAATTTTAATTTCTGAATGGCTAATACTATATCGTTTACATAACAGAATCCTTCAGCTCCAAATCTAGAAATAAACAACATGGAATTGCCAACATGAACATATGAGTAACACGAGTCTTTGCCACATGTATGTATATGTGTTAATATAATTACCTATGTGAATGATGCCACCCTCCACACCAGTTAATTGCAACATCAGCAATGCCCAGCAATAAGCACTTGGCACCGGTTAACGTACCTCCAGATAGTGATGACACCAATTCAAACATATCGGAAACAGGGGGGCAATCATATCCTAAAAACCAACTTCTGATTACATCCTCTTGGATCCCTTAAAGGTGTTTAGGGGAATCCTGGGGATAATATTAATCTCATTCAGTTACTTGTGATCCTTCTCAATCAATCTTAAACTATTGTTAAATGCTGTACATTTTCTAGGGCCAATGTAAGAACGTTTTTACTTTAGTTTGATGGCTTGACTGAGAGGATTAAAATCAATGGCGTAGCTACCACCATATCCATTATATGGAAAAGCCAGGCTACATGGGTACTAATGTGTGTAAGAAAAAAGTTGTAATTAGTTATCCATAATCTCATTTAAATTTTTAGGGCATACGAAAAATCATTTAAAATATAAATACATTGCATCTAAAATAATATGAGCTATTTTTTGCAGATAAAAGGACCCCTTGATAAAATTTTATACAGGGCCCATCTGGGGGCAAGCTCTTATTAAAATTGTCTTTTCCTGACATTGATTTTTGTGTTTCCTACAGAATGAACACAAGATTATTTTGGTTTATAAAAAAATATCTGTGCCCACGGGTTCGCCCTCGTGAATTCAAATTGTTTCTCGATATCAGTAAAAATCAATTTACCTACCTTGCAGTCTTAGTATATTATGTGTTTTGACTTTGCACTGCCATGGTGCAGTGGCTCTTTAAATATATCATATTATCTCTTCAACCATATGTCCAAAACATATGCTGCAGTAAAAAGTTAAATCGCATGTATTAAATACTTCTGATGATAAATACTTGTGATGTACTTTTTGTGGCTTAAATATAAAAGTTAGACATTTGCTGTAATACTGACTTTTTGTAGGCATTATCATTTTTCTATAGAAATAAATCATTATCTCTCACTGATAAAGCAGCATTCGAAACAAACATTTTTGTTTGATCATTTTTTCATTGACTTACTTTGCAAATTTGATTACCACGAAAAAGCCTTACTTTTTACAGAATAATATATAAATTATGTCCATCCTGAAATTATATTCTAACTATTGGTGAAACAATCGGATGAGTAGTTTTGAAGCTTGCCCCCTACATACAATTAAACAATCATACAAACTTTACCTCTTTATAATATTATTATAAATTATAAATAATACCTATCCAAAGAAAATAAATTTTATAGAATTATGAAAGAATTAGATTAACATTCATGTTTTTTAATATAAATAACACAGATAAAAAGTAACTAGTTTCAGTGGATCTTTGTAATGTTGGTGACATCATTAACTGCTAAAAATACTATAGAAAGGCAGTTTAAACTGCCGAAGAGCAATCAATTTTAAAGTTACCAATCCCATATTCTTCATCCTGAGAACTGATTGTGTAGTCGTCTTCAATTTCCTTAATTTCTTTTAAATGATTAAGATATAAATCTGAGTGGAATTCTTTCAACTCCTCATACGACGCTGGTTTCGGACGAACGATTTGGAAATGTTCTAAAATTCCATAAGCAGCAATAAGACTATGCACCATCTGTGCCTAGAACAAAGTGAATTGGATAAATAATAAAGTTGCATTAAAAAGTAATTGCATTAACGGCATTGCAAAAGCACAAAAGCCTAAATATCTATAAAATTTAATTGGCTTAGGCTCATAAACTCACTTTCCCGAACTTTTTCTAAAAGTACACTCTTTGGGAAAGTGCATCTTCTGAGATAATGTGCTCTATTTGAGAAAATGTTCCAATTGGGAAGTGCACTTTTTGTACCTTCCGAGAAAGTGATCCTTCTAAACAATTGTACGTTTAGAAAAAGTGCACATTTCGGGAAAGTGAATTTTATGAGCCTAAGCCATTTTATTAAAATGCTAACTCTATTAGTCACAGCTGGTAGGCGGTTACAATGTTTTATTAGATCATCATCCCAAACATAAAATACTTTTAAAGTGGACATGATAAAATTGATTTAACGTTTGTATAACGAGACTTATTTTATTAAATTCATTTAACGACTTAAATTGATTTCACGCTTGTTATATTCATTGCACTTATTTAATAAACAAGTTTGTAAAACAATATGTCAAGTCAAACAAAACAAAAACTCCGCCAAAAATACTGTCGCTCGGTCGCACAGAACATTTATACTCAAGTCAAGGAACATAGTACTCTATACTCGTCGGTCGAGCCAGTGATTTAGTCACTGAATTTCAGTGATGCCATTTTTTTATAAAATCAGAGGATGCGACTAGAAAAAATCAGGAGATGTATGGCGAAATTTTTGAAAGAATCAGAAGATATAACTTTGTTAAATATAACAATGTCAGGCATTAAAATAACATTACATTTTATTAGTTACAGATTGTCCTTGAGATATTATATCGCTGACACTGACTGTGGAGCAAGATTCAAGTTGCAGTATTCAACAATGTGTCCATCACTTTAAGTCCATTTTACGATGACAATGTTGTAGTGAAAACCTAACCATGATAATATAATTTCGTGTTGTGTTTCATTTCATACAGGTTTTTTTTAATTACTTATCATGCTTTAAAGTAAAGCTTAAAAATTAAAGTATTTGAAATAAATCAGTAAACTTTCAGTTCAAATCAGTAATGATCAGTAGATCACTAGAATTCTGAGAAAATCAGTAAATCCCCCGAAAAATCAGGAGACGCATCGCTGGCACGGTGTTATAACTTCGAACAAATTGTAATAATTGTATGCTACAAGTTTCAGTTGGTAGATAAAAACGTACAACTAGCTGGCTTCGACTTTATATTTAAATGGATCGGGTTATAACTAAGAAAGTTTTCGGCACACAACGATAGATGGTACTTTTTACCAAAGATGTTGTATTAATACAATTATCTTTGCTTTTTACTATATATAGATAGATTTCAGCGTTTCGTTCCACGCAGATAGTGCAGTTAACATAATAGTTTTTGAATAAAAATTAATGCACAAGTTTTCAAACTAAACTCAAAAATGTTAATAAAATAAAATAGATCATATGAATTGCACAATATATAGCAAGTAATAAAAATAATGATGGTTTACATAATTTAATGTAATCTAAGGAACGGAATGCACTTTAGAAGCTTGTGTTCTGAAAAAGTTATTCTATGCCAAAGAGTATATAATCACTTGTTCTATGCACAGAGTATCTTTTTATGGACAATTGCGTGCGTTCGTGTTTTTGTTTTGTTTGTCTTTTCGGTGTTTTCAATTTACGGATTTTTATTACGACTTGGCTACCATATTGAAACTGACGATTCAACTATAACTGATTGACCAGGCACACTACAGGATTCCGACGAACCGGCTTTTTCTATTGAAACTACGCGTTAAAATCTGGACTTGCTTGCTTTTTGTTAGGAATAGTTGCAACGATGTCAGTTAAAAGATGTTGTGTACCCACCTGACCTGCAGTAACACTCGTAAGTACCCCTTTTCTAAGAAATAAAGTGATAACTACAGTATAATACTGTGCTATGTTCAGATAAAACACCCAGTAATCAGTCGAAGGAAGTTGGGCAAATGCAACATGACATGCAGTGCTTATCCAATGATATTCTATGTTGAAATTATTAACCATTGTGATTCATTGTTATTAAAATCACAAAGTTGTAAACTAACTAATGTAAAAGCCCAAGTGACAATCTATATTCTTCAAAAGTTGCACTACAAAACAGCAGCGGCACTTTTCTCATATATACATTATTTTATCCTACTTCCTACTAATATTATAAACACGAAAGTTTGTAAGTATGGATGGATGTTTGTTATTCATACACGTAAAAACTACTGAATGGATTTTAATGAAACTTTACAATAATATAGATTCTACATCAGAATAACACAT
Organism: Bembecia ichneumoniformis; assembly: GCA_910589475.2. Lineage (NCBI taxonomy): Eukaryota > Metazoa > Arthropoda > Insecta > Lepidoptera > Sesiidae > Bembecia > Bembecia ichneumoniformis. The sequence continues at coordinate 10,708,588 of OU342540.1, forward strand.
AGGCTACAATTTATAAAGAAATGCCGACGAAGTCGCAGGCAAAAGCTTGTATCAAATAATATGTCTTACGAATTCGACGAAAAATATGTTTGCAGTTCAAACTGGAAAGGTAGATCAGCTTATAATATATACGTATATAATATATTAAATTTACTTTTTTTTTCAGATTATGGAATACTTCCAAAAGAATGCGAAGAGACTGCAGATATTTTAATTTTTTTTGATAATTTATTCGATTTAGTAAATGGAAGTTATAAGAAATCCAAAGAAAAGAGAGGGAAGACATTACTCGGAGCAGTTACCCCAAGATCACCACACAGAAAGGTGTGGAATGAAGCTAAATTGGTACTGAAATCAATAAAATTTGTAAATGAAAAAAGATCAGGTGTAGTACCATCAGTAAGCCATTGGCTGATGACGATTGAAAATTTGCAGTTCATGATACACAGATTGTCCGAACAGTATGACTTTACGTCTGTTTGGCTGCGCCACTTCAACCAAGACCCATGCTGCTTCGAATCAGCCTTTGCTTCTTTATTAATAAACAACTTAAGCAGCAATCACTCCCCTGGGTCAAATTGCGAAGTGGACTCATGCAAAATATTTACTTCATTAAAGAAAATATTTTTTAAGAAACCTCAGACGTCAAGTTGTACTGTTGAAATTGATTTTGATGATTTAAATATTAACTTTGTTGATGTAGAGATCAAACTTTCAAATATAAAAATAAGAGCACAATTGGAATATGTAACAGGCTATGTCCTGTGTACATTAAAAGCAAAAATATTTAAAAATTGTGAAAAATGTAATGAAGATTTATATGATCTTAAGAAAGAAGGAAAATATTTGATAATGAGAGAGTATTTTCAAAATAAACATTGCTTGACCTATCCTAATATAAATCTTATTAGATATTTTTCAGGCATTCAAGATATTGTAATAAATATTATACAAAAGGATTGTGCAAAAATTAATATTAAAGCCTATATTAAAATGATACTCTCTGTGGTCATGAATTACAATTTTCTAAATTGCAGTACACATAAAAGTGTTTTAATTGAAAAATTGGAAGACATTACAATAAAGTTATTTTTGTTTAGTTGCTGCAAAAACAATAATAAATTACTGAATGGTACTAGAACCGATTACGATCATAAAGATAAGCTCCAAGAAATGTGTGTGAATTATTATAAGAAAAAATTTGAATATAAAAATAAACGTTAAAGTATATGTCGGCGCTTTTGATTTGCGGGAGTGAACAGCACTGACAACTGTCATTTGTCAACTGGACAGCGGGATCGGAATGTGATTGTCGTTGACTCGGACACAACACCGAGCGCTAGCGCAGAGGCACGTCGGCCGGGGAGTACCTCACGGGAAGGCAATCGGTTGACATCAAGGGACTGGTGCTACGTGTTTGGTGGAGTGTTATCTGATTTGGTGTGATTGGCTGGTGGACAATGCGATCGAGGACTTATTTTGTGCCGATTGTGGCGTTTTGTTTGGAATTGCAGCGCGTGACCTAACGTGATCAAATATGGATCAAATATTCGCGCCTATCTGTGATCAAGTGTGGAGACCAATGATACGAAGAATCCTGGTCGTGTCCTTTCGGGACCGATGATGCCGGGGACTCTAATCGTGTTTCTACATCAGAAGTGGGATTGTCTCACGGGCACTGCTATGAAAATTAAAACTACGCAATCATGTGGTGCAGTGTGATGGAAAATCGTCAGTTTTATCGAAGCCATAAAGGATCCGGTTACGACGAGTGAATTTAAAGTTGTCAGACTTCAACCTTGAGGCTGCCGACGTCGATGCGTGGGCTTGGTGCAGCGCCATGGACCTGTGCCTCTCAGAGGGACCGTTACAAGGAGTTGCAGATGACCGTGCAAAAAAAATATAAAGATGTTGCAGCAGCAGCCCATCCTGGACAAGTCGGGCAGGATCTGCTCTTGTTGCAACAAGACCCGCATGGTCAATGGATCGTCGCGAGGCGGCCGCGACTCGGAGTGGAGGTGCTGTGGGACCCCTGTTGGCGGCTTGTTGGGTCCGAGCGCAATGACGACTTCGAGAAGTCGTCGCTTTTGGTTCGATGGCTTTAACCTATGCAGTGAGGTTGATCCTCGTGAATAATAACGGTGAGTCGTTTTCATTTTGGGGTAGAGAGCACAGCCCATAAGTTGGGCGAAAATCGACATTATGATGTTGTAACGTTGGCTGGCCTTGCTAATCGCGCAGTTTTACTAAGCCTACCTACAACACTGGAACAAAAAAAAAAAATAGTAAAAATCTTATCAGCTGTTTAAATGAGAGTTATTTAATTGAGGTTTTATTTCATGTAGATCTGTTGTTACTTCTAATTCGATCTACCCACCCAGTTATTGTTATGCGAGAATAATTATCTTAAAAATTTTAATGCCAGTTATTGTTATGCGAGAATAATTCTCTTAAAAATTTTAATGTGAAGCGGGGGATAGACCGTGTTTTGTTTCTAGATGGACTTAAAGTACTAGAATGTGAGTTATCACACCCAAACGAACCCAAAAGTGAGATTAGACTTGGAAAGATTAGTAGTCCTGTAAGAGTGGTTGTTAATTGCACTCCGATAGTTCTAAATTCTGATTGTTGGATAACCGCAGAGAGTATTGTTGCTTGCTAAAGAGGTTTCTAAACGCAGTGTAGTTACCGGACAGTTATAAATACGCCTTTTTTTGATGAATTGCGCATTGTTCAGCGACGCCCATCCCGTATCAGTGTAGTGGAATGTAAATGTGTTATGGACAGGGGTCGTTAATTATTGCAAGCGGATGTAATACGACCTGATTGTTTTTCTTATTTAAATACTGTACTTCTAGTGACCTCATATCGAACGCTTGTCGTTACTATACTTACGAGTTAAGAGACCCCTGCTTTAGTTAATATTATCAGTCATTACCAGTACTCGTTTTCTTCTTGACCGAAAAAAAAAAAAAAAGAGAGAGAGAGAGAGAAACTTGGAGAGCCTTCGGGCTCTCGCATTGTAGCAGTTGCCGACGTACTAATTCTGGGGAACCTTTAATTAATGGTTTGGGAACACTATCGGTTGATTCCGAAGAGGCCCTATCCATAGATTCCGAGGAAGCTTTATCTGCTTGCTCTTTTTAACTGTTATGAGAGAGTTCCATTTGTTGTTTGATGGAGGCTGTAGAGATCTCACCTGCTTTTGTGGGTGACGATCTGGTCCAGCAAGTTGTTGTTTAATGAAAGCTGTAGAGATCTCACCTGCTTTTGTGGGTGACGATCTGGTCCAGCAAGTTGTTGTTTCATGAAAGCTGTAGAGATCTCACCTGCTTTTGTGGGTGACGATCTGGTCCAGCAAGTTGTTGTTTCATGAAAGCTGTAGAGATCTCACCTGCTTTTGTGGGTGACGATCTGGTCCAGCAAGTTGTTGTTTCATGAAAGCTGTAGAGATCTCACCTGCTTTTGTGGGTGACGATCTGGTCCAGCAAGTTGTTGTTTAATGAAAGCTGTAGAGATCTCACCTGCTTTTGTGGGTGACGATCTGGTCCAGCAAGTTGTTGTTTAATGAAACCTGTAGGGATCTCACCTGCTTGTGTGGGCGATGATCTAGTTCAGTGATAGACAGCTGTGGGGATCTCATTTCTTTTAGTAAATGACGGTCTAGACCAGCGTGTACAAGCTGTGATACTCTTGTGGAATCTTAAAACAGATGGGGTTTTTGATTGTAAGGATCATATTAACTCCAGCAACCGACCCTCAACACAGCATGGCGCGTGGACCGCGCGTGCTAGGCACTTTCGACCAGCCCTCAACGCAACATGGCGTGTGAGGGCATATGTGTGAAGTTGTATCTAGTTGGTCAGGATAGGACGAGCATAATGAATGTGGTGAGCCAGATAGTTTGTTTTCTTTGTTTGCATATTAACCGAACGTGGATCGAGGCGGAGACGAGAGGCGCACGAGGGCGTGCGCATGTCAGTCTGGCCGTGTCGGCGCTTTTGATTTGCGGGAGTGAACAGCACTGACAACTGTCATTTGTCAACTGGACAGCGGGATCGGAATGTGATTGTCGTTGACTCGGACACAACACCGAGCGCTAGCGCAGAGGCACGTCGGCCGGGGAGTACCTCACGGGAAGGCAATCGGTTGACATCAAGGGACTGGTGCTACGTGTTTGGTGGAGTGTTATCTGATTTGGTGTGATTGGCTGGTGGACAATGCGATCGAGGACTTATTTTGTGCCGATTGTGGCGTTTTGTTTGGAATTGCAGCGCGTGACCTAACGTGATCAAATATGGATCAAATATTCGCGCCTATCTGTGATCAAGTGTGGAGACCAATGATACGAAGAATCCTGGTCGTGTCCTTTCGGGACCGATGATGCCGGGGACTCTAATCGTGTTTCTACATATATACTTGGGTGTTTTTATTTTTATTATGAAAATAATACATCAAATTTCTATTACACCACGTCATACGTGTAATTTCTATTACGCGTATGACGTGGTGTAATAGAAATTGTAATTAAATTTTTTACTATCAACCAGCTAAAATACTAGTAATTAACGGCGGCACAAAACACCAGATGTCGCTAGGTGCGAAACTAAAAAGCTATGTCTCTATCCTCCTATATAAAAAGATACTCTGTGATCGCTGGTCGGGTCAGTTCTATGTATGGGTCAGTCAGTTTCATGGAAGTAATAAGTACTATATACAACAGGAATGACCTGTTGTCGCAAAATTGAAGCCGAAAGAGAGATCAGTAACTGTACCTCTTATCCCTCTCTGGCGATGGTGAATATATTGAAATATGATTTAAGGACAATAATTATAAAAAATGATTTGTGATTTGACGTCAGCAGATCATTGCTTCAGATGGATTTTAATCGAAGATGCTAATGATAAACTTGCCCTTTGCGGTACTATACATTTCCTGTTTTTGCTTGCTTTTCACACTCGCGTCATATAGTTATTTGTTCTTGAACTAGGATTGGATAGTAATGCATGGTCACCCTAATTGTTCACTAACAAATTATGTTTAAAACTATTACCTGTGAAAAGATAAACCACAATCAGGATAATACTCGCTTCCGCAAGCCTCCACGACACAAATTCTCCCCATTTTAATTAAAATTCTTCAAAAATATCACGAAATCAAAAATTTCCGCCATTGACGTCAGAGTCGGCGATTTCATGTGGGGTTGTCAGGTCAGGTGTCCGTATTTCATACAAATAAAAGAAAACCTATACGCCAATCGCAAAATTTTTGCGTTAATAAGGGTTTACACGTAGCAACAAATAATATTGCTTTAACATGTCGGTAATAAATTATTATTTATATTTAGAAACATTTTAGAAGTAAATGTTTTTACTTCATTACATTACATCAATCGCATATTTTTCTACCATTTCTACCAACTTAACTCTGGCAACTCTATAGAACGGGACACAGCGTTCAGTGGTGGCCCTCTCACTCGGCTTCATTTTTATTTTGCGCGCAACAAGACTCTTACGACCTTAGCATAAGGTTTTATTTTCTTTATTTTAGCTGCAAGATGCACAGATAGAGCTTATTCCTTATATAATACTTCCATGGTCAGTTTAGCAGTTTGTGAGTTTGGGCCACCATAGGCCACCGAATGTGCTTACTATATGAAATACTCTGTTGATCACGATTGACGTAGGCACACAGAACACTATTTATTCCAATAATTATGAAGATACGTTGTATCTATGAAGTTTGTGGAAGCAACCATACCTAAACCATACTCGGTTCCAGAGTATTAGGCATTAGCTTTTATTCTAAAATTAGCTGGGTGCGTATTAAATTGATGAGTATCATAACGACCGACATGTTTATCGCTGTAACGACTGTAGCTCTGCCACGGCGAGAGTGGCGTCCAATTTTTATATTTTTAAATGATCCCTCGTGAACCTAACATTTTCCAGGATAAAAAGTATCCGGAATGTTAATCAAGGTAATCAACTATCTGTGTATTAAATTTTATCTAAATCCGTTTAGTCGTTTCTGCGTGAAAGATCAACATCCATCCTCACAAACTATCGCATTTTAATATAATATTAGTAGGTTGAAACCCTGCGAACTTGATTGTACATTTTTGAGTTATTATTGAGGTGGACCAGAGAAAATAAAAATTGCCGATGGTCGGCCTAGATAGACAAAGTAGGTGGACCACGACCAATATCTGATTTTTTTCACAAGTTATTAAGACTTCTACTACTTGTCTAAATCAAGACCTATATATCCATGTCTGCCTTCAGTTCTGTTGTAACTTGGCGAGACTTGATCTTGACTTTCTTATTTCAAGTCAAGTACTGATTTTATAACTAAACTGATTTTATACAATTTATGACCTCAGATTTTTAAATTTGGGAAACTGAAATTTTATGTCTATGGTTAATATACTTCCATATTATTGGCTAAAATAAAATAATTTGTGACCAATAGATGAAGAGGCAGCGTAAAAAACAAGCGTCCATTTTCTTTGAGACATTTGCTTGAATTTATTCAGTTGTGACATTTCAGTTTTTTATGGAAGACATTTTCTAGATTTTATGTGAATTTTACTACGTTACTGTGACGAAAAACTGAAAACAGACTGACTTAGAAAATAATGCGTTGAGGGAATTCGTTATTTGTCATGTCGTGAAGAGGAATCACAAAGATAATTTCCCGCGGACAAGGTCTATAGCTGTTACAAAACATTCGTAACACGAGTGTTGTTTGCATCAAGTTACAACATTTCTTGGATAATTTTCTGTATTAAAAATAGTGGTGGTGAATTTTAATTTCAAATTGAAATGGTTGGAGGTTAGTATATAATTCATAACGAAAAAACTTCAATAATCACTTGCATGCTCCTTTGTTTGCGGTATGCTTAATCCTTGACTCCTTCTTGAGGGAATCGGTGTTAAATTTTTTTTCAATACACCAAGTTTTATATTAATGAAAGTTTCTTTTTAATTCAACTTATATGCACGTAATTCGTAAATTTTTTCTTATAGTACTTACTATAAGTTTTCTATAGTACCTTTATGTAATAAATTTCATTGCAGTCAATGGATTAATGGCAGACCAGTATGAAGTGAAAACTCCTCATCGCATTGAACTGTGTGAGAAAGCGTTATCTAGACCAACTCGTAATTATGGGAAAAGAAGGTGAGGAAATTAATTTTCATCCATATTAACAATTACCTAAGGCTTCACTTATGTGGAATCACACAAATTGGTGTATAGTGGAATATATTTTATCATGTGCATTTATTTGGCCTTAAGATATGAGTATAAAAACTGACCACTGAATTTGCTTATTGCTTTTATTAATGATTTTTTTTGGTGGTAGGTGGCTACCATCGCTGCCAACCATAGCAGTATTAGGGATAAGGGAATGGGCCTTGGTATTCTTTACTTACTCACTAAAATACAACAACTGCATACATGCTAATATTTCACCATGGTCCTATTTAAGGGGGTGGTTACTGCCCCATTAAGGGGCTGCCCAAATGACTGCGAAATGCAGTGTGAGGATAAATTAATAACCCATACTATTTAATAATAATGAATTCTGTTGACCTGTTATAATAATAATGAATGTTGTTAATAATAATGAATGGAGAACCTACAGTTCGACAAAATAAACAATAGTGTTCGTGTACAGTGTTTGTAAAGAAATGGGACTGACACAGTAAATGTTGGCCCTTGTAAACGTGGATAGTGACATACCACAATAGAAGAGAGAAAGGGTCACATATAGTTTATTACTGTTATTACATCATTCGGGCAGCCTTGACTAAGTAAGTAAAAATTGTATGTCAACTGACTACTTTTTCGAATAAATCGTCTTTGCTACGCCGCATTGACCTGGTAACTAGTACGGACTTGTTCCTGGAACCTTACTCTTTGGCCTAACAACCTTATCGGCTAGACAAGCGACACTTCTGTAACGGGAGCGTTGCTCACTAGCAGATACAAAGACGTACCATTACCACATGTATGGGAGTTTATAGGCCCGTACAAATTCTAATGACTGTGTATGACACCAACAAATATCTTGTGTCTATTGAAAAGTATCTTCTATTATAAAAATTGTTTGTTGTTTGTCTTTATACATAATATAAAGAAAGATACTGTTGACATCTGACTATACTCGTAGTTGCTTCTGATTGCAGATTAAAAATAAAAATGTCAATAAACAGTAAATATTTTCAATAAACAGATATGTTTTAAATATCTCAACACTAAAATTAGTTAAAACAAAGCATAATTTATGAGACTGAATAATTTTCTCGGAATTCGCTGCAATTAATTTTTACTGTCTTAGTGCATATTGATCATCCAATTGGTATTGCACCACTTACACTTCTTTCATTCTTTCATTCACCATTCACCATTTTTGGGATTAAAATAAAACTTGGTATTTCAATAAAATATTACCATTATATAATACTAGCTGGTGCCCGCTATTTCGTCTCCTTTGAAAAAAAAAACGCTATTGATGACGCCATCTATTGTACTACAATAGAATTAGGTGAAGAACTGCTTTGTGATACACCTGTGCATAGTATACTACAATTTGCAAACCCTCAGGAACCTAGCGATAAAACCTTAATGAACTATACACCTATAGATTTCTCGGGAATCAGTCTGTTGACAGTTGAAGATGCGTTCAATAGGTTTTGAGACATATAAGTAGACACAGCAGAGAATTTGTTTTATATATATGAGGATTTCAAAAAAATATATAACTATTCTACTAGTACAAGTTGTACAAGGACCAGATTCAATAATAAGGAATTATTCTTCTCAATTTGTAGGAGAATGGACCTTAAGTTGTTATTTGACATGATTGACATGACATGAGTTGGGGGAAATTCCAAGATGTCATTCCTTTGGCACAGTTTAGCACAGCACAGTTCATTGTTCCACAGTGTAAAAATTGAAGGTTTTGACAAAGAAATTGATAACTAATCATCATTGACTTCATGAGAAGCTTCATTTTGGTCATAGCTTGATGGCAATCTACTTAACCCTTTTTTTACATATTCTTCAAGTGTGATATATTAAAAATGAAAATATGAATAACTTTGTTTTATTGATTGCTATTAAGATCAGCCCAACATCAAATTCATAGGTTAAAAGTTGAATATCTCTTCAATATTGTTTATAAAATTTTTTATGCACATTATAACACTTTTTGCAAGGACTATAAACCACAATGGGTTCTATCAATGGTCGCGAAAGAAAAAATGACGCCAACCCTCCATACAAAGTTACCCAGTCCCTTTTGCAATACTTACAATGTCTTCCAAACCAAGAATTGACTATTTCTTATTGTAAGTTTGAATTGATATTTAAAAGGTTTGAAATCAACCTGGACTGGGATTTATAGCTTCATCTTTCTTCTTGATAGCAGAGTGTTCCACCCAAAAGTTTATCATCGTTGTTTCATTACAGTCTATCATACATAAGGCTTTCTAATGATCTTAGGTATATTTATGGAGATCGAATTCTCAAAGGATTCCAGTGAGCAGTATGAGCATTTTTTTTTTTCAGGATCATAACTGGAGTTCAAACTGAAAACACAACACTGCATCCAAAACCACAAATGACTAAGATTGAAACTAAATCTAAACCTTTAAAAATCAATAATTGTATTAGTACCAAAAATAATGGGCGCTCTGCAAGATCGAGGGTGTCGAGGAAAACCTCTCGGACTGATGAATACCACAAAGTCACAGACTATTTTAACACCTTGAAAGATGTTCCTAAATCCCCTCCACCATCTACTGTTGAAAAGCCTGCTAATGTAGAACCCACCATCACCAACGGTAATTGCAATTACAAACTTGATTCTACAATATCTAATAGAAGAAATTCCCAGGCCAATATAACACAATACTTTCCGGTAAGACGTAGTGAGCGAAAGACTTCAAAGTTAATGTTGGCGGAGAAAATGAGGGATTTGGAGAAAGCAATTAGAGAACAAAGGGAAGATGGTCTTGAGGTATGATTTTATTTTGTTAATTTTATTGACAATATTTATAGTTGGAAGTTACATTTTGTGTTCACCTATTTATAAATAGATTCCTTTAATACACATGATATTAGGTGAATATAATCACCCAAAATTTTTCACCTACTTACCTGTCTGTGTATTATCTTATGAGTCTTAACCCTATTATGGTCGGAAGTGTACTTGCAGCATCTGTGCCGTTGCTTTTGTTGTAGGCCACCTACCGTTTGATGCTATCTGTCGACCTTGACATATAATAAAAAAAGAGATTTGTTATTGTGAACACATCTATAGTTATAAAAATATTTGTCCTGACTGACTGTTAACACATAGCCAAAACTATTGGAACATACATAGATTTATTTTATAATGTAAGGATCCACTAAGAAAGAATATTTGAAATTTTCAACAAAAATGAGTTGAGAGAGGGAACTTTGTATAAGTCTTTGTTCTTTGTAAATTTGAATTCCAGATACCGAGCTGGAATGTTTGTAATTTGAAGTTTTTGTATTATAATTTGCAGCAAAAATTGCTCCAAATTAATCCAAGAGAATGGTGGTCACTAGTAAAGTCAAATACACAGTGTCAATTGTCAATGACAGTGTGTCTGGCTATTAGTATCTAAAAGTGAGTGCACAATATATTAAACGACTACCAGAACATAGCCAACTTGCATAGCCCACGTTCACGCAGTGCTGTCCCTACAACAGAAAGATGAATTTGCAGGTGGCCGAGTTCAAAGGGAAGGGGCGCGGCGTGATCGCGACGCGCGCCTTCCGCCGCGGCGAGTTTGTCGCCGAGTATGCCGGCGAGCTGGTTGGCGTGCAAGAGGCACGCGAACGCGAGACCCGCTACGCCGAGGACCCGAAGGCTGGCTGCTACATGTATTACTTCAGGCTGCAGGAGCAGTCGTACTGCGTGGACGCGACGGCCGAGTCCGGCCGCGTGGGCCGCTTAGTGAACCACTCGCGGACCGGTAACCTGCTCACGAAGGCGGTGTGGGTGGACGGGCCGCGGCTGGTGTTGCTCGCGGCTCACGACATAGCTCCCGGCGAGGAGCTTACCTACGACTATGGCGACCGCTCCAAGGAGTCGCTGCGGCATCATCCCTGGCTCGCGCTCTGACCTGGTAAGCCACTTTATAAGCCACTGGTAAGCCATAGTTTTATATACATATAAAACGATGTCTGTGTTAGCGTCCCGTATGTTTCTCCACATACTACTTATAAAACACCCTTTTTGGTTTGTTGGGAAATCCTCATGGATACTAGGTAGCGTAGGGGACGCTGCAAAGTTATGTCAAACTCCTGCCAGCTAAAACCCAACAACTTTCTAACGCAGCCGCAGATAGGCAGGGTCGCGGGAACGTTATGACACGACATCCGCTACCCACCATGGCTATAACCTCGGCGTACCCGAAAACGGAGGTACGCCGGCCATCTCAGGGGACGGGCGGTGATCCGGTGGATCGGCGGAGAGAGAGGATCCTCTTCCCGGAGAGAGAGGATAGAGAGGATCTCTCTTATAAAGAGCTGCAGAGCCTTGCAGCTGAAAGTTTTTTTTATCTTAAGGTCGACAGACAGGCTGACGGTCCACTGGCGTCGAGTATATCACAAGCAACGCCACATGTGCTGCAAGTGCGCTGCCGACCAAAGTAGGATTAAAATAAGGGATAGAGAAACGAGCTCTTGTATGCCTTATCACTCACCGAAACACAACAGTACATATAGGATAGCTATGGATCACAAGTGCTTTTTATAGTCTTCTACAAGAAAATGGCTTACTGATTTAGCTAATGGGCTATACAATAAAAAATTCGCGATTTTGATTTAATAAGTCCAAACAGCAACACACTTAACTGCACATTAAAGACGCAACTGAGAGAAATTATCATTGTTTGAAAGGGATAGATATATGTTGTCATTTTCAATGTATAGTTATAATTTTTCCAGGTAATAATCCTTAATTTGGTCGCATTGCAATGCAGCTCTTCTAACGCGCAAATTGACATTTACTCATAGTTTATTACAAATAAAACCTTCATGGTTTATGTATGTGTAGAAACACGATTAGAGTCCCCGGCATCATCGGTCCCGAAAGGACACGACCAGGATTCTTCGTATCATTGGTCTCCACACTTGATCACAGATAGGCGCGAATATTTGATCCATATTTGATCACGTTAGGTCACGCGCTGCAATTCCAAACAAAACGCCACAATCGGCACAAAATAAGTCCTCGATCGCATTGTCCACCAGCCAATCACACCAAATCAGATAACACTCCACCAAACACGTAGCACCAGTCCCTTGATGTCAACCGATTGCCTTCCCGTGAGGTACTCCCCGGCCGACGTGCCTCTGCGCTAGCGCTCGGTGTTGTGTCCGAGTCAACGACCATGACATTCCGATCCCGCTGTCCAGTTGACAAATGACAGTTGTCAGTGCTGTTCACTCCCGCAAATCAAAAGCGCCGACACGGCCAGACTGACATGCGCACGCCCTCGTGCGCCTCTCGTCTCCGCCTCGATCCACGTTCGGTTAATATGCAAACAAAGAAAACAAACTATCTGGCTCACCACATTCATTATGCTCGTCCTATCCTGACCAACTAGATACAACTTCACACATATGCACTCACGCGCCATGTTGCGTTGAGGGCTGGTCGAAAGTGCCTAGCACGCGCGGTCCACGCGCCATGCTGTGTTGAGGGTCGGTTGCTGGAGTTAATATGATCCTTACAATCAAAAACCCCATCTGTTTTAAGATTCCACAAGAGTATCACAACTTGTACACGCTGGTCTAGACCGTCATTTACTAAAAGAAATGAGATCCCCACAGCTGTCTATCACTGAACTAGATCATCGCCCACACAAGCAGGTGAGATCCCTACAGGTTTCATTAAACAACAACTTGCTGGACCAGATCGTCACCCACAAAAGCAGGTGAGATCTCTACAGCTTTCATTAAACAACAACTTGCTGGACCAGATCGTCACCCACAAAAGCAGGTGAGATCTCTACAGCTTTCATGAAACAACAACTTGCTGGACCAGATCGTCACCCACAAAAGCAGGTGAGATCTCTACAGCTTTCATGAAACAACAACTTGCTGGACCAGATCGTCACCCACAAAAGCAGGTGAGATCTCTACAGCTTTCATGAAACAACAACTTGCTGGACCAGATCGTCACCCACAAAAGCAGGTGAGATCTCTACAGCTTTCATGAAACAAGAACTTGCTGGACCAGATCGTCACCCACAAAAGCAGGTGAGATCTCTACAGCTTTCATGAAACAACAACTTGCTGGACCAGATCGTCACCCACAAAAGCAGGTGAGATCTCTACAGCTTTCATGAAACAAGAACTTGCTGGACCAGATCGTCACCCACAAAAGCAGGTGAGATCTCTACAGCTTTCATGAAACAACAACTTGCTGGACCAGATCGTCACCCACAAAAGCAGGTGAGATCTCTACAGCTTTCATGAAACAAGAACTTGCTGGACCAGATCGTCACCCACAAAAGCAGGTGAGATCTCTACAGCTTTCATGAAACAAGAACTTGCTGGACCAGATCGTCACCCACAAAAGCAGGTGAGATCTCTACAGCTTTCATGAAACAACAACTTGCTGGACCAGATCGTCACCCACAAAAGCAGGTGAGATCTCTACAGCTTTCATGAAACAAGAACTTGCTGGACCAGATCGTCACCCACAAAAGCAGGTGAGATCTCTACAGCTTTCATGAAACAAGAACTTGCTGGACCAGATCGTCACCCACAAAAGCAGGTGAGATCTCTACAGCTTTCATGAAACAAGAACTTGCTGGACCAGATCGTCACCCACAAAAGCAGGTGAGATCTCTACAGCCTTCATGAAACAACAACTGGAACTCTCTCATAACAGTTAAAAAGAGCAAGCAGATAAAGCTTCCTCGGAATCTATGGATAGGGCCTCTTCGGAATCAACCGATAGTGTTCCCAAACCATTAATTAAAGGTTCCCCAGAATTAGTACGTCGGCAACTGCTACAATGCGAGAGCCCGAAGGCTCTCCAAGTTTCTCTCTCTCTCTCTCTTTTTTTTTTTTTTTCGGTCAAGAAGAAAACGAGTACTGGTAATGACTGATAATATTAACTAAAGCAGGGGTCTCTTAACTCGTAAGTATAGTAACGACAAGCGTTCGATATGAGGTCACTAGAAGTACAGTATTTAAATAAGAAAAACAATCAGGTCGTATTACATCCGCTTGCAATAATTAACGACCCCTGTCCATAACACATTTACATTCCACTACACTGATACGGGATGGGCGTCGCTGAACAATGCGCAATTCATCAAAAAAAGGCGTATTTCTAACTGTCCGGTAGCTACACTGCGTTTAGAAACCTCTTTAGCAAGCAACAATACTCTCTGCGGTTATCCAACAATCAGAATTTAGAACTATCGGAGTGCAATTAACAACCACTCTTACAGGACTACTAATCTTTCCAAGTCTAATCTCACTTTTGGGTTCGTTTGGGTGTGATAACTCACATTCTAGTACTTTAAGTCCATCTAGAAACAAAACACGGTCTATCCCCCGCTTCACATTAAAATTTTTAAGAGAATTATTCTCGCATAACAATAACTGGCATTAAAATTTTTAAGAGAATTATTCTCGCATAACAATAACTGGGTGGGTAGATCGAATTAGAAGTAACAACAGATCTACATGAAATAAAACCTCAATTAAATAACTCTCATTTAAACAGCTGATAAGATTTTTACTATTATTTTTTTTTGTTCCAGTGTTGTAGGTAGGCTTAGTAAAACTGCGCGATTAGCAAGGCCAGCCAACGTTACAACATCATAATGTCGATTTTCGCCCAACTTATGGGCTGTGCTCTCTACCCCAAAATGAAAACGACTCACCGTTATTATTCACGAGGATCAACCTCACTGCATAGGTTAAAGCCATCGAACCAAAAGCGACGACTTCTCGAAGTCGTCATTGCGCTCGGACCCAACAAGCCGCCAACAGGGGTCCCACAGCACCTCCACTCCGAGTCGCGGCCGCCTCGCGACGATCCATTGACCATGCGGGTCTTGTTGCAACAAGAGCAGATCCTGCCCGACTTGTCCAGGATGGGCTGCTGCTGCAACATCTTTATATTTTTTTTTGCACGGTCATCTGCAACTCCTTGTAACGGTCCCTCTGAGAGGCACAGGTCCATGGCGCTGCACCAAGCCCACGCATCGACGTCGGCAGCCTCAAGGTTGAAGTCTGACAACTTTAAATTCACTCGTCGTAACCGGATCCTTTAAGGCTTCGATAAAACTGACGATTTTCCATCACACTACACCACATGATTGCGTAGTTGTAATTTTCATAGCAGTGCCCGTGAGACAATCCCACTTCTGATGTAGAAACACGATTAGAGTCCCCGGCATCATCGGTCCCGAAAGGACACGACCAGGATTCTTCGTATCATTGGTCTCCACACTTGATCACAGATAGGCGCGAATATTTGATCCATATTTGATCACGTTAGGTCACGCGCTGCAATTCCAAACAAAACGCCACAATCGGCACAAAATAAGTCCTCGATCGCATTGTCCACCAGCCAATCACACCAAATCAGATAACACTCCACCAAACACGTAGCACCAGTCCCTTGATGTCAACCGATTGCCTTCCCGTGAGGTACTCCCCGGCCGACGTGCCTCTGCGCTAGCGCTCGGTGTTGTGTCCGAGTCAACGACCATGACATTCCGATCCCGCTGTCCAGTTGACAAATGACAGTTGTCAGTGCTGTTCACTCCCGCAAATCAAAAGCGCCGACATATGTAATCTAAATTGAAAAACAAAAGACTCGATGTTCTTTACTCAATTCTGTCTATTCGACACAAGATCTTTTATCAAAATCTACATTTAATCTGTTACAATAATTTCAAGGAAAATATTATAATCACTTTGAACTTCTTTCTTATACCTACCAAAAGTGAAAAACAATTTTCACCTGTGGAAGACTAGTGCCTGTTGAGTCGAACTTATAGAGTGGCATTATTGGGTTACAGCTATTCGGGAAAATGTGTGCCGTGCCACCATATCTCGTTTTGCCGCCTGTATAATGCTTTCCGACCATAAATACCTGTGGGTCATTTTGTTGGTCAAATAACACTATAATATTATTTATACCAGTCGGGAGGAATCGAGCTACGCTTCGCTCTGCTCAATAATGACTATTTTCAGATGATACGAATGTTTTACGAAACTAAAGTTATTTTTGTGTTTGAGTTTATATATGCTGACCTAGCAATTTAAAATAATTGCACAGAATGAAAAATGTAAATAAAATAACAATAACAAATAATTGTTTTATTTAAATGTGGTAATGGATAGGTAGTCGATAAAATCCTTAACCCGCATTCTGCGGGACCATCTCGTGATGCGAGTTGTGATGACCGTCTCGCAAAACGTTAGATGTGTTCCGCATGTCCCGCATGCCTATACGAGTATTATTGTTTTCATTTTCGATTAAACTTTCAAGTATGAGATGTGTGTATTTGGGCTATGTGTGTGTATTTTTAAATGTTAGGACAAAACAGGAAAAATAAAGTTAAGTTGCGTATTAACTAAAAAAAATTAAAGTAAACTAAAAAAAAACGTTTCTTTTTTCATCCGCGGTCCCTACGAAAAATACACTATGAAGTTAAAAAACAAAACGCGTCGCTTCTTTTCGACTCTGCTTGTGTGTGTTGAGTGAGCCTAACAAATTATTAATATCATTGTATATAGTAAGAAATAAGATATCTAAATGTCATCGCATTGCATCGCTTTAAGGTAAACGAAAACAAACGACTCTACCTGATTTCGCCCGATTTGATAATTATCCGACGAAATTGAGATATGTTACTCAGCTACTGGCTAGGATTCATAATTGTCAACGTAAATGTGAGTCTCCTTCTTGCGATATGACAGATAAAATTATGTGCAGTTAAGTGTGTTGCTGTTTGTACATACTTACTGTTAAGATGGAAAACAGGCCAAGAGGGAAAACTAGACACTTTCCATGAAAAAATTGTATTTATAATTTTTTACAATAAACAAAAGACGATTTAAAATTTGGGTGATGCTTGTTTTTCACCGACAATGAGAAGTTTCGACCCATAGACCCAGGTCAAACATGGTTGAAAAATTAAAATGTGCCAATTTGAAAAGAAAAATGTACTCCAAAGTTTATCATCTAAAAAAAGGCCATCGAGATAACGCAAAACTTTCAGTTCATAAAATTTTTGCAATAAAATAAATAGAAATTAAAATGTTTTTAAAACAATTTTTTAACACGTTATTTCACCAGTAGTACGTATTTTATGAATAGTGCAACCATTCATAAAAAATGATCATAAAAATCCATAAAAACACGTTGTTTAGATCAAGAACGCTTCTGACATTTTTAAGTGAGAAAAAAGGATGGCCTTACATAATCACTCTATGTTGTAAAATTGAGTACGGGTATGGGTCGATTTTGCTTACTTTGTATGCATTGTCTCCTGGCTTTAGTCACTGTTCTCAACAGTTAGAATAACGTATAATGATGCTATTGATTCATTATTAACACTCTTTATATTTATTTCTTTTCAGGTACTGAAAGAAATCTCGAGTGAACTTTATGTGTAAGGCATTATTTATTAAACTAGTATTAATTAGCCTTTGTTAATGAACTAAACTTTAAATTTTTAATAAAATATTTTTAAGTAGTGAGAAAAGTGGCCTAAAGGAGGAGGGAATACTGCCTTATTCTGTGTGTTTTAAGAGCGAAATCGATTTGCATCTCTGATTTAGTCTGAAAATGTAAAAATAATTGTGTGTTTATTTAGAATTTAATTGGTAACTAATATACTTTTTGCTTCAATGAAATCAATAAGGTAAGTAATAAGGAATCAACACAATTATAAGAGTTTTATAATTTCATGTAATATTTTATTCTATTGGCCTCTTGCAGCCAAGGATATTCATCAAATGACAATTGTATATGTATAATTTCTCAAAAAATGAGTATACATATGTGCACAAGTGTAACCCGATACTTAACACGTCAATTTAAAAAAAAATATGGCATATTCTAGTAAATTTTAAGAATGGCTAAATTAGTGTGGCGTCTTAGAGAGTAACCAATAGAAGAGAAATCTATGTAGCAGTCGACTTTAGATAGGTGTACCTAATGCGTGGTGGGACTAAGTTGCGTTAAAACTAGTCATACTGCCAAGTAGACATATAGCTAGTTAGATTTTTTGTGTTAAACAAAAATTAGAACTTCATATGTTAAACAAAAAATGGCTTTTATTTCACCTTTTACGCGTTGTATTTTGTTGGTTACTTATATTTAAGCAAAACGCGACTTTATAGACTGATAAATATTTTGGTCTGATAAAAATTAGCTTTAATGCGTTTTGCAGTCATTTGGGCGGCCCGTCTGACGGCAGTAACCACCATCGTGAAATAACAGCACGTTTGCTGTTATGTTTCAGTGAGTTAATAAGGGATGCCAGAGCCCATTTTCCCTATCCCCTCCTAATCCCTTATCCTTAAATCCTACTGTAGTCTGTAGCGCACTTGCAGCACCTGTGGCATTGCTTGTGTTTTAGGCAATGGTAGCCAAGTGGACCGTCAGCCTGTCTGCCGATCTTGACATAAAATAAATAAATAAGCAATCTGCTAAATTGCTAAATCGTTTTAGATACAAAGCTGAAATTTAATCATAACTCGACTTAGTCCTTCACGCATTAGATACATCTATCTAAAAGGAGACAGTCATTAACATTGACATCTGAATACATCCACTTATTTGTAATAATTTTATATTAATTAGACGAAAAATCAATATTTCTATTGAATCTTGTTAGAGACTAGGGAATGAAATAAGATGGCAATGAATGAGGTCAATAACACAGTACCTATATATAAATCACGTGAAGAGTAGAAATCTTATTAAAAATCATGGTTTGTTCTAGATTATATTTATTTTAGACTTTATAGCAACTTACTAAATATTTCAAACTAGAAATTATGTAGACAAAAAAATCAAGTGGACAAAAATTTGTATAGAAGTTTGCTATTTTTTTCCATGGTACATCTATGGACCTATGGTGACTTTGTCTACTATTGTAGGACTACTGAAAACTAATTGAGACCAAAGACACGACAATATCCTAAGAAAGATATCGTAGCAAAATTCTATTGATTCTAACTGCAATTTGGTGTTAAAATTTTGAAACCATAGATTTTTAATTTATGTTCAAATGTCGAGTCGTTTAAGACTTCTGTCGAATTTCTCAAATTCAAGCACACTTGTCTAATGTTAATGTGGGCCTCCATTCTAATATGTATTTTTTTATGTATACACATTCTCCGATTCTCCAGTAGCGATGGCGTTAGAGACGGTTCAAATAAATGACATAGATCAATTAGAACAAAAAAAAATCTGCAGTGTTTGCTTAAAAAGAATATCAATAGTCCATCTATCTCGAGAGTTTTGTGTGTCCTATCTTTCATTAATGAATTTAACATAATATACGTATACGTATATTTAAATAAAAAAACAATAGACACGTGAATGACGGAGCATAACTTGGAACCGGAAATTTGGATGGTATTTTTATATGAAATTGACATTGTATATATTTAAACATCATATGTGTTCAATAGAATTATTATTGTTCGTTGCACTGTAATCAAATTATTTCAGCTTTTGTTATATCATTGTTTGTTTTTTGTAGGTAAAAAAATAATCGAATAAATAATTAGATATTTCAAAGAAAACTCGAATAGTTTTATATAACTAACTTGAATAGTTTTCGTATTTTTGAATAACATGGAAATCATGCGTTGTTCAAATGTTGTTCGTTATGATTTTTGTTTTGTTTGTGATTGGAATTTCAAATACTGTTGTTCGTATCATCGTAAATTTAAATGAATACTTGCAATCATTTATTCGTAAATGTACCCACCGAAACTGTTCGAAATTGAGTTGTTCCATCTAGTTCTATCTAATTAATGCCTAGCTATAAAAAAATCCACATGACAAAAACATTTAAAGCATAATATATATTGCAATGATTTTTCTAAATGTTTAGCAGGACCAGGTTGGAGTATCCTCGAAGTCCTTGGAAAAAAAATGACTAAATTCGCCATAATAATAATTTTTATCCAGGGTAGCATGTTTAAAATATTATAATTATTTATACATAAAGTAATTATGAAGAAACATTGCATTTGAGAGCTGCCAATAATACTCCACATAATAAAGACTAAATGCCATTTGTGTGACTATTATACAGATAAAACGGATTAATAAATAATAATAATCGTCATCGTAATAATTTCAGCCACAGGACTTTCACTACTGGACGTAGGCCTTCCCCATCCTCCAAAAGGACCGGTCAGAAGCAGCTTGGAAACACCGCCAACCCGCGACTCTTATCAAATCGTTTGTCCACCTTGTGGGTGGACGTCGTACGCTGCGCTTGCCGGTCCGTGGTCTCCACTTGAACCTTCCAGCCCCAACGGCTGTCTATGTGCCTTCTGCCATTTCAACTTAATAATTCGCCGGGTTATATCGGTAACTTTCGATTGTCCACGGATCTCCTCATTCCTGATTCGATCTCGACCATAGCTCTCTTCATAGCTCGTAATTTCATAGTTAGAGACCACGTTTCATGGTCAAAAACATTGACATTGGTCCAAAACTTTTGTTTTGAGTCACTGATGATTTTTGGGTGAGAAAATGCCTCGGAGATTCCCGAACGCTCGAGCATCTGAGCTGGATTCGACGATTGACCTCCTTCTCGAAGTTGGGTCTACCTAATTGGACTGTTTGTCCCAAGTAGATGTACCTACTCGTCAACAACTTCGAGATTTAAATCCCCAACTGTTACTGGGGTGGGCACAACTTGGACATTAGACATAACTTTCGTCTTGTCCATATTTCAAATTATTGTAAATAATAATAAATAGTCAAAATTAAACTTAACTCTAATTATTTTCGCATTATATGGCCCCCAAATTAAGCAGCTTGTGTTAGGGGTTAACCATACAACGGACAAGGGACGAAATCCTACACGCCTAGACCAGAGTCAACTTAGAATTGTTCATTTCTAAAATTGGTCCTGCCGCGAATCGAACCCGGAAGCCTTGAATCAGAGCAAGTATCTTAACCATTCAATTAATGAGCTCGCCAAAAATACTAATAAGGAAACGGATTGACAGGATTGGTTTTAAATAAAGTATTTCTGGCAATACAACTTTAAAAAATTGAGTGATAATTCAAGCAATTGACGATGAATACTGGCCTTCAAGGAGTCTGGTTCTTTAAATGTATTTTGCAATTTGTGCAGAATATTATCATTTTTTAATCTAAAACTATGATCTATATAAATAAAAAAATGAATCGCTAAATGTGTTGCTAAGAAGCGCAAAACACGAGATGGTTTGACCAATTTGGCAATTGTTTTTAAGTGAAAAAAACTGAAAAATTTGATATCTGTGGGAAATTGGATTGGATACCGGGGGCGGTTCGCTAGTAGATATATTAATTTAAAAAAAACCCTAGATTTTTAATCTAGAAACATTAAAAGAGAAAAACACTAAGAAATTAATACTTAGCTTAATTTATAAATAGCTTAATATGGTAATAGATGTTATGTCGATCTATGTATCTAAAAAATTTGAAGAAAAAGATTACGTGATACGAGAGAACGACCCTGGGTAAACTTCACATTTTTTTCCATCATTAATAAAATAGTTTTATAGCAAACGGATTTGTGATAGCGAGTATTGGTGGGTTGAACTGAATATTGTATTAGATATTTAAGATTTTTTTAAATTATTGTTCGTCCTCGCATTGTGCAGAAAGACGAAGCACAGTTCCTTGTAATCCATAACAAAATGTGAAGACGCACGAATAAAACAAATCATTATGTCATGTAAAGAAAGGGCTTCTTTTATATTATGTGTTTTAGTGCAACTATATGTAGTAGTTAGTATGGTAAAATAACATACCCCGTAAATAATAATAATATTGGTGATATTTTGTAATAATAGATCTGTTGATCGTTATTTAAAAAAATATTACAGTAGAGCCTCGATAGCCCATGCAGAGGCTAATTCGAACGTCGCTATAATCCGAACAGCCAAATGCCCCCCTCCATACACGTACCCGTGGTTTTTTATAGCTTAGAAATATGGGCCTCACACCGAAATGTCATAAATTAAGGGACAAAGATTAAAATACCAACTTGCCGCACTCGACTCGGTGGATCGCAGAGCTAGGAGGCTCATTGGCGGCGCGGCGGTATATTAATAAAAACTAAGCTGCAGAGCCAGGCACATAGACGTGTAGGGGTACGACACACACACGGAAAAGAGCGCATCGGCAGTTTTGCATAACAACGCCGGGCGCACTAAGAGAGTTGTTTCCGATTCGCGGGCACGGTAGACATGTAACGTATTCGGAATAATAGTACACACGAAAGTTCAACAGTCCTTTTATTTAGAACACGCATATTCCTTGTATTGGACCGAGTAGCCGTCCACTCCACCAGGAGGTACAGCAGGCCAATGCAACGCGGAGCTGCAAGAGATCATACCGCTTCCCCCCATTCTTCTATCGGACTTGCAGACATTCGGCTGGTTACCATCTTCACCTTGTCGGAATCCTTCAAATTCGGAATCCTTCAAATTCGGACCAAGCACTTTAAAACATCTTTTTTGCGCACTGCTAGAGGGATTGGAACTCCCTGCCGGCGTCTGTATTTCCGAGCTCGTACAACCCAAATATTTTCGAGTGAATCTTCTGGGTGAGCTCGCTCCATCGTCAGCCTCATCTTTCCTACATGGATAGATGCTGGCCAAGAGCAAACCCATTTTTCTTTGTCTATAAATTTTAATTTTTCTTTGCTACACTGAGTAAACATATTTTGTGGTTAAAAAAACTAATAAACGCAGGTATTTTTTCGAACTTTTTTTAAACATACTGTAATCCGAACACTCCGCGAGTCCGAACACAGATGTTTTTTTTTAAATTTCGGATTATCCAGGCTCTTATTGTATAAGACAATTTCCAAAAAGACAACACCAATATGGTTTTTCTGTTTCTATCAATTACACTGCAAACCCAACGTTTTTATATTTAAAATACCTAACAGATTTTTTAATCATCAACAAATCTTTTATTAGGTGTAATGTTTACTGGACGTAAAAAGATTTTTGTAAGCAAAGGTGTTTAGATAGATGCTATTAGGCCTGACATAGATTAATTTTTTTTTTGGAGAAAAGTGAATTTAACGATGGCAACATCCAATCTATGCACTAGAGTTTGAAACGTCTTTTAACTTGTTTTTTTTTTTTGTTTTTTTTTTTTTATTAATCCAGAAGCATTATCACCTTTTGTCCCTTTAGTTGTTCCTAAGCCTATCTAACTAACGCCTTGTGTGAATTCCTAATATATTATAAGTAAAATTAAGTTAATATTAGGATGTAAGGCCTTGATATGAAAATGTGGTTCAAATGAATAACTTATCGATTTACTGCAAATAACTCGGTAACGTAAACAACCGGCTCGAAGGACCAATCATCCTAAATGCCTTCGATAAACGTTTTTATATTGTTTCAAAGTAAGATATTATTGTCTCGTATTTATAGCCATCAAGAAACGATGGCTAGCTTTGCGTGCACAGTATGACTCATGTTCATAATATATACTTATCCGCGATATGACAAGTCACAAACGGCCGCTGGCTTGTCGCATTGCATTAGAGGAATTTATTAAGGCTCTATCTGCTTTTGAAGCACCAGTACGAGGTATTATAATTTGCGGAACCTATCTTATAATTGTATTTAATAATGGGAAATGACCTAACGCACGCGAAGGTAAAAGATTACATTGGACTTATGGCGTTGAAATACTTTAAAAATGTAATGTAACATAAATAATATATTGTGTTTGTTAGAAATTGCATGTTTGAAAGTAAATGAATTTTAAAATAAAAATGTGTTCCACTTATTTTATTGTTTAATTGTAGCGAAACAGATTTTGCTAAATAAAAATTATCTTCACTTCATAATTTTACTTTTGTTGATTTACCTGTATTCTTTACCTTTTTTTTCCGTATATTATACACTTAAATAGTTTTGCCTTTTATCGAATGACAAATCTTTTCCCTTTTTAATTAAATTGCATTATTAAATTTTGCTAGCTATGTTTAGTATTTACACTAAACACGTTTACAAATTCTATTTGTAAACCTTAATGAATAATGACTTCATTTTTATAAGATGTAACAAATAGTGAATTCATTCGGTGTGACATGGAATGTGTATATTTTTATTATATCCATAACATCTGGGGGCAATTGAACTAATGGGAATAAATAGACCCCATTAGATGGGACTACAGGCGTTTTCCGTATACGCAATAACTCGGAACTTTACTTTTATACCCCTATATAAGTTCAATTACCTTTTTTAGTAGCTTTAACTCCCTAGTACACCGACGCCTACGTATAATATTTGACAGCGACCAAGTTTCAAAAAACGATTTCCGGAAACCATAGGAGTATTCGTACCGATTCATCTGAATTTAATGCTAAGTCTCTCTGCCCTATTCCATCAAGACAACGCACGCGTGCACATCGTTGCTGTCTGTGGCAAAAATCCACGAGTTGGGTACGAGTTGCTTCCGCGTCCACCATATTCGCCAGATTTAGCGCCCAGCAATTATTTCCCATTTCCAAATATGAAAAAACTCTAACGAAGAGGTCATTGCTGCAACGAATTATTTTGAATGGTTGGAGCAATCTTATTTCTTAGAGGTTTATAAAAGATGAAAAAACGTTGGACTTATGTGTATCGAACTGAAAGGTGATTACGTCGAAAAACAAAATAAATTTTACACTTTTTTTCTTTTTGTCAAGGCCAAGTACTTATCATGCAGCCCTCGTATTTTATTCCATGTCAGGTTTTATAAGTACTGTAAGGTAATAAATAATTTAAAACAAAATACTGGGATGGGGCCACGAAATTTCTCAGCTTCGATTGGGCGACATTTTCGTGTACTGGCAAATTAAAAGGGATTGCAATAATAAGTGAAATATCTGAAAGGTGCCAATATTGTTTTATTTTTATTATAAAAATGCAATAGTGAATTTTAAAGCAGATTAAGTTTATTTATACACAGCAAATAAATAATCATAGTTAAAGTGACACTCTATGACGCAACAGTGACATTATGATGCATTTTTAGGTAATAAAGTTGAGCCTGCGACTCTAACTCTTGCAGCGAACGGACTACTGGCGCCATCTGGGTCACGTGGTCCTGAAACACAAAAACAGAATTAATCAAATGAAGATTGGTCGAGTGGTTTTGGTCGAGCTCTTAAACAAAAACGGTTTCAGACTCGAATCCTTATGATGGTTTCTAGTCCTTGGCCTCGGTTTCGCCATCGGGTTGTTGTGTGGTGCCATAGTATGAATTGTTTTGATTCGTAAACACGTACTAAAACCTTGACAGAATGTTGTTATTATGACTTAAAAATTACATATACTTAAATAATATTTAGTTATTAGACATTAGAGATTTTTACAATAAAATACTCCATTTAATCAACGAGCTATTATGGAGAGGGCTATGCTCGGTGTTACACTGCATACAAATCGGAAACCAATGAACCAAGTAATCTGTAGACACACGAAAGTCAACGACATAAGTCTGCGGATTAGTAAGTTGAAGTGGCCATAGTACGGAGTGCCGATGGCTGCTGGAGCTGGAAGGTTCTCCAATGGAGACCACGGATCGATAAGCACAGCGTAGGACGTCCCACCCACAAGGTGGAAAAACGACCTAATAAGGACTCGGGTCGACTATGTATCCAGGCTGTTTCTGACTGTTCATACTGAAAAATTATGTGTGAACCAGCAGTGGATGTACTGTCGATAAATAAAATTTGGGTGTGGGGTAAAAAACTGAGTGTGTTTTGGTCAACAATACCTTCCCTTTGCATGCACTTCTTTGAAAAACAATTTAACATTGGGAATGTTGTCAACCAAATTGAACTTGACATATCTCAATTGATTTGTCTCGCCAATATACCTATGGATTGATATTTGTTAAAAAATGAAAAAAAAAAAAAAAAAAACTTTTTTCACAGAAATCAATCGTTTAAGCTAAAACTAAAAAAAGCTAAGCAATAAACATGTCAGGCGTTATATTTTTTATTTTTCAACATGAACGTTCTAGTTGGCTGCTAGTAAAAAAATATGTATATAGTTACCTGATATCCGGTCCCTTTCTGCGTCCTCTTTTGTCCGTAGACAACTTTTCCGTCGAATTCGTTATGCGGCACCTTCAAGTCGGGTTCAACTTGAGTTATAGTCACATTCAAGTGATCCTCTATATCGGCTAGATACTAAAAATTGAACACAATTATTATACCATGACAGTTATATACAAATGGATCGTTGTCTTTTTACATACTTAGTTAAAACATATGACTGAAAATGCAAAAAACTTGTACTTTTTATTGTTTTGAAAAAAAAAATACAAACCTAGACAGGAAAGTAAACCGGTCAAAAAATATTTTCTTTATAAAAAAGCTAAGTATTTTTGAATAAAATTTTCTATTTCTATTTGCTTCTACGCTCCTATTTTAATATTTTAACTTTAATATACTTACGATTTTTTTAATTTTAATAATAAACGTAATGGTCTATCTCTAAATATCAATAAGAATAATATAACAAAGCTGAAGAGTTTAGTAGTATGGTTGAACATGTAAAGGCTCTTTTAAAAAATTCTTTTCATTTTATAGCCTTATCATTGAGAAAGGTTAGGTGCTATGTATCATTACAGGTATTACTATTTAGAAGCCTAGAAAATGGAAAGAAAATCAAAAAGAACGATGAGACGCGATGCGACGGGTAGAGTCAATGGCCGAGGGTGGCAGCGCGATTAGAACATTACCGAGAAGAGCTGACATGTGCATGCCTTTGTCAATTTAAATAAAAAGGCAGGTTAAATCGCGGAACATAGCTAGTTATAAAATAAAGTAAAGTCACCTACCTACAAGTAGACCCTCAACCTGCATACTGAACTTAACATGTAAAGAATAAATGTAAATTACCTGAGGCTCGTTGTACCAGGTGCAACAGCCCTTGGGGCGGTCGTCTATCAGATTGGTATTCCAGCAGTTTCGGCCGCGAGACGAGCACCACTCCCCGTGGTACCACACCTGTACACAATTATCAATAATCTTTATCAACCGCTCAACCGCTCAGCAAAATCGGACGTGCCGTTGTCAAGTGAAGCTCCATCAAATATGTGGCAATTGATTTGTATTTATACGACAATCGTAAGCATAGCGACATAGCAATCATACCTTCTCTGGCACACTGGAGACGAGACTAATGGCCAGCCCCATGCGCTCGGCGCGACCGACGCGTCCGATACGATGGACGTAATTCGATTTCTCGTCGGGAAGAGTCACGTTGATCACTGGAATTTATCAAATATAATCATTATATTACAAGTAATGAACAAGTGGTGATGTTAGCCATTCGGCTGCAGTCAGGGCAGTAGGAAGTTTGAATCGCTGAAGCACCTGAACCTCTCAGCATTTTAGATTTCATGTGTCTCAATGAAATCCGCGTGTCCGAGCAGACTAGCGATATTCGCAGCCATGCGGAAGCCGACATGCACACACAAAGTAAGCAAAAAAACTAATTGATGTGGTTGATTTTGTTAGAACAAGTGACACCTATAAGGTGGGCAGACGACCTAATAGGGGCCTTGAGTTGCAGGATCCAGGCTGCTTCTGACCAGTCCTACTGGATAGGCCAAATTATGTATATGCGGTGGATGTCCTAGGCTTACAAGATGAAGTGATTTTCAAGAACAATATGACTATGCAGGTCTATTTGTTTTTTTTTTTTATTGAGTAGAGGACTGACAATCAATCCATTTTTTATGTAAATGTCAGCAGACATGAATTGACTGTCCACTTGATGTTAGTTATCTCCGTCGCTTATAAGCACAAATAACACAAAACTGGGATGCAATTGATAAGATAAAGAATAAGTAGTGAATGGAGGAATGGTCAATTACTCATTCATCGAAAAACAACAGCGCCTGCACTATTAATTTTAATCAAAAATTAAAAGACAATTTTCTTTATAAACACAATAAATCATTCATGAAAATAAAACTTATAGACATGGAAATGCTTCCGAATAACTTACTAAAAGGCAATCCCGTAATATCGATTCCCCTGGCGGCGACATCAGTGCAAATCAAGAACTTGACTTGGTTTGCCTTGAAACGATCCAAATTATCTTTGCGCTCCTTCGGCTTCCTGTCGCCGTGGAGACAAACGCACGAAAATTCGTTGCCATAGGACTTAAAGTAACGTTCCAGATTATCGCAGTCCAATTTTGTGCGACAGAATATTATTGCTCTGTGAAATAATAAACCATAGTATGTATATAAATGCGTATGTATGTACGTATTTTCTACGAGCAGGTTTGCCTATTTGGTATATTTTTATGTCAAGTAGAAAACAACAATTAATAAATCTATAATTTAGTATTAATTTTCGTAACCTTTTTTTTTGTCCACCCTATTGACCTGCGCGCGGTTTTTACAGGGTTACAGGTAAAGTCGACCTATATTCGTTGACTACTTGTTAGTAGAGGTCATTACAAACAGATTTTACTACAGAATATGCTATCCATAAATGAACACTTTTCGACATATAAATTGAATTGTTTTTTTTTTAAGCACAAGCCTGATGCGAAAATTTATATCAGTTTTTGTGGTCAAATATAGCACCCAGTAAAGCTGAATAGATTCGCAAAGCTGAACGGGTGCGTAAGGCATCTCCATACAAAACTGGTGTTTTTTATTGACAAAAGCTGGATTAATCGGAATAACTAGGATACACCTTTTATCTAAGTGCCAGCAACATTCAAGTATTTGAATGCATGATTCAAGCATAATGATTAATTTATTATTATTAAAACTTTTTATTTGTACAACTGTAAAATATAAAAAAGAAAAAAAAACAACAAGTACAAAAGGCGGCTTTATAGCTTTATGGCGATTTCTTCCACGCAAGCTTAGGGTAAGGAAAATTATATGAAAGTAAATAATTTAGTGTTTTAACAAAAATAACATATCACACACAGGAGACCAACTATGAATAAAAAGCTTAATATTTCTCAGAGTTGGTTAAACGGGAGATCTGATATTATAGAAGAACGCTTTTGACTCTAGTGCACGAAGTAAGCAATGTGAAAGGCTCTGGTCTTCGCAATAAAAAAACATGCTTGTTTGACGCTACCTGTCCATTTTGTGTTCTCTAATGGCTCGCACACAGTATTCACCCTTCAATATCTTTACAGCCTCTGACAGGGTTTCAGGGGTGGTGTTGCCGCTAGTGATATTATCTTTGGCGTGGACACCGTCTGTCTGCACGTGCCTGAAATTATTCACATTTTGAGTACATTTACTTATATGAACCTGTGGAGTAAAGTTTGAGAAATAAGATAATAAAAAGAGAGTGTTAAAAACTGAGCAAATCGTCTTACAATTTTATAGTAAAACTATCTTTTGACAGCGACTTCGTCTGCACCCCAGTTTCTAAGGCATTGAAACATTTATTTCTCATTTAATTTTTTTTATAAATATTTTAGATTATCCCTCTGGATGAAAGTACCCTATGCCCTTCTCTACACCCCTAACAACGTGCATCCAAAATTTTGTAGTTAATTACAAGTCATGAAAGTATAACAAACATAACTCACTTTCGCTTTATAACTAATATTATAAAAGCGCAAGGGATTTTTTTCATTTCATGAAATTTTGCATACATGTTAGCAGGGATACAGAAAAGGACCTAGGGTACCTTTCATCCAGAAAAAATACTGATCCCGAGGGATCATCTAAAATATTTATAAAAATGTTTACTAAACTTCTTAAAGTTTCGTTTAGTAAATTCTACCACACGCAAATATATTTATTTTTTCATTGTTTCTAAATGTAGTTATTTTCAAACAATAAAAATAAAAAACAAGATATTCTTTATATTTCAATTAAGGAATATCCATATAAATAATCTTTAATATCTAATTAGGAACGAACAACGTTAAAAATATCCGGCATTAACGCGCATAAAACCAATTCAACTTGTCAATTTCTTAAAATTGTTAGTATAAAATTGCTTTTAACTGTCACTAAAACCTATATAAAATTTTCATAAAGTAAAAATGAGAAAGTTAACCTATGCACGCGTCCACTTACCACCCAATGTTGACTTTGAGATATTCTAGGAAAATCAGGTTTTATGGACTCTACACTAATTCATTTATTCTGTGGTCATAGACAATTTACTATGAAATTTGAACAGTAGCCTCTTGGAGAGAAGCTTTTGTCCATCTTATTATTAGATTCTTAGGAAATTATAGATTCCGTAAGAATGTAATAGTGTGCCTTAAAAAATATAAGATAAAGGTTATGTGCGAAACTTTATGCAAGGTTGTGTTTGTTACAATATCATTTTGAAATTAATTTAAACTACACAATTTAAATTGATCCAGGTACACATGTTGCTGGACATAGATCTTCCCATAATTTGACAGTAAGAATTGTTAGATGCGTCCTGATTCTGGCTTCGATCAGGAGTCCTTATTAGGTCATCACTTCCATCTTGTGGTTGGCGTTTTATGTCGATTTTCATTACACTATCGGGACAACTTGTAGTGACTCTTGTACTTTTTAAGAAAATGGTTCACGGTGGTCTTTACTTATGACCTGTCCGTGTTATTATGCCAATACTTCAGAATGACGGATATTAGATGAGGAGATTGCAAAATGACAAATCTCGCTGAAGATAAGACTGCAGGTGAATACTTAAACAAAATAAAAAATGTATAAAGTAATTATATTTCCATTTGTTTCGCATTTAAAAATATAACTATAGCTACTCAATATATAGAGGGACTTGAGTACACCCCCGAAAACAAAATAATTTTTGAATCCGTATTGACTCCCATGAAAGCAAACGGCCTGTTCGCTACAAAATCATACTCTTCCACGTTTGAGGGCACGTCGGGATAAACAGCTAAGTCTCCTTCGGTTATTTCTACAACGCTCGCTTGTATCATCAAAGAGACGTGCAAATCCTTGTCTTTTACACCGTTGAAATCGGACCAATTCTCTTTGAAAATCATATCAATGCCCATGTCCGATATCACTTCGCGTAAATTGTCGTAATCTGAGTAAATTTTGAATCTCGGTAATTGTACGTTGACTACTTTTTCACCTTCAATTGTAAATCTCTTGTAAATCGTCGACAATGTTATGCCTTTTAATTCGTAGTACATATTCTCAATGGAGCCGTTGTCCGGTAAAAATATAAGAAAGGACGTCGCGTCTTCTCCGCAGGGGAGTTCCAATACTGTCAACTTTACACTCGGTATATAAGACATGTTGAATAGCCCTCTTTGATACATCATGGCTACATTCCCAATAACTTTGTGTTCTTCAGAAAAAAAATTTTGCACTTTCGTAATGGTTTCATCGAATGGATACAACCATAGAGGTCTGAAGTATGCCGCGTCTGCAACGACTAGAGCTCTGGGGGGAATAGCGTTCATATCAGCCGTGTCATCCCAACTTAAAGATTGCCTCTGGAAATCATCAGCAGAAAACATATCTCCTACCTCACCGTTCGTAGCTTCAGTGATCTCATTATTCAAACGTTGCGCAAACGCCTCATCGTTAACTACATACGGTTTTATTTGAATATTAAAACCACCTTCGGCGTTCACTTTATACGAATGAACGATCATATATTCTCTATCGACGAGCAAAACGTCACTTCTAAAAAATTCCAATCCCAAATCGTCATAGTAATTACTCTTTATAATCCTCAAAAACTTTCGTCTGAAGCAAAGCTGTCGTTTGTATTGCGTTACTTTCATAATTTGGACGGCTGATGCACCGCTAGAACTTTCAGCCAGCGCTGTTAACTGCACCCAAACTTGCAACGGTGAAAACACGAAATTCCCCTCGACGTCCTCCTTAATTTTATCCGTTATCCCAATAGAAAAGTCATACGATAACCGCCTCAACACCAACGCGACCGCTGTGTCAGTGCACGGATAACTTTGACCAGATACCGATGCCAATGTACACCACAGAAGTAAAAGAATCCGCGAAGCCATCGCAGCTTATCAAATAAACTTTATACAACGTCACGAAACAATGAACCGTTCTCTCCGAAAATACACAACAAAATATGTTTGTTTCGCAAATTTATATCATTGCCAAAGCACTTCCTTATTCGAGTATTTCACGCGATAAAACTCTTATCTGCCACTGGACGTTCAGTGAAACATTATTTTCGCAATAGGTATAATTAGCTTTAGGAAAAAGTTCTATTTATTGCATATTCAATTGAATTCTTGTGAACAAATCCCACTAAGTATTAAAAATGCGAAAGTTTGTTAGGATGAATGACTAAATGGATGTTTTTTACTCTTTCACGCAAAACTCACTGAATTTATTTTGATGAATTATATGAAGTAAAGTTTTTACATTTATCGCTCGACAAAGATTGAACAGATAAACCAAGTCCCTTACTAAGACATAGGACGTACATCTAGCTAGCTGAACGAAACGGTCGTGTCCCTGCTCTATGTGTGTCCTTTTCTCTCTTATCCCGGTTTTATAATAAAAAGCAAAGGATTTTTACTCTGAATTTATTACTTCAATTGTTTTGGCTATATTACTCTGTGATGTACAAAGAGACATGAACCAACAAAGGATCCAGACATCGTTTTATGGATTTGATCAATTGTTATCCTACTTCAAGTGCCCCGACATTCTCAGTTGGGGTTAAAGTTTATGTAGGTTTCAAAAATAATTAAAACTAAAAAGGAGTTTAAATGAAATTTTAAACCGGTATTGTAAACTAATTATGAATGAAAAGCTTGAAATAATATTTTGTTCTAATGTAAACACTTGAAGCATAAAAAATTAAAAAGTAGAAAATTAAAAACTTGAAACACAGAATGTGAATTCGATTTAGCCTTAAGAGGATAAGTAAATTTGCAAATAGTAAAAATAAGAAAAGAAACTCCTAATATTTTTTTTAAAGATGGGTTTGCTCTTGACCAGAATCTATCCATGTAGGAAGGATGAGGCCAACGATGGAACGAGCTCACCCAGAAGATATATAAATAGTATAATGATAACAACAGTAATTAGAGGATCTACGAGGTTTTTTTTAGTAAGTACACAATCATGACAAGAATTAACATACGAAATCAATATTTTTCAAGAAACGATGTTTTAATCGTATTTTAGTAGCAATATGTCTTTCAAAAATAGTAGAATGAGACACATAATTCTCAATTGTTTAGTTTAGGTTTCAATGTGGGAGTTAGATTTTTCAGACACATTTATACGCCGGCAGTGTACCTGTATCACCCCTGTTGTTGCTTATGTTTAAAGGGAACGGTATCCACCTACCATTAAGATCATATGCCTGCTTACTGTCATTTATTTTGAAATAAATACTGATTACCTGCGCATGGTCTCCCAGGAGCGATCTTTTTGGGGGTCCACTATGGCTACCACGTGGTGGACTGTCTCGGGAACAGCGTCCTCTCCTTTTAAATCTACCCACGTCGGGAAGTGCATAAGTTTTTCCTGGTATTCGAAAGATAACATTATCTTTAATGCACATGAATAGTGTTTTCTTGTGATTGGCGAGCCTGAAGACTACATGGTTTAGGTTAGGCCTGTGACTCAATGGTGTTGAGGTTGAATTATGGAAAGGTCGGCTAGAGATACGAAATTTACGAAATTGACCTTGGTCTCGGTATAATAGGTTTCCGTATTGCCCGTAGTACGGGTTCCCATATTGCTCAAATTTACTTTGAGGATAAATGATTGGTGTAATTTGCAGAGATGTCCAAAATGCATTTTGTATATGCTTTTTAACAATACCAGTTGTTCAAATACATCATCACTCATTTTTCTTCTGTGAGGTCTCATAATCATCCCACCGTACGAAAAAAGTCTTTCTACTGGTGCTGAACTTGCTATTTTAAAAATACTTTTTTTAAGGGCATGCATGGCTAGCAGGCGCCTTTATCGGTCACATTCGGCAATACAAGCGTCATTCGTTCCCTTCATTCGTTCATTTTGTTTGACTGGTAATGTTGGCTACACTAATCACAAAATATTTTGCATTTTGAATTTTTTTAAGGGCACGCATGGCTAGCAGGCGCCTTTATCGGTCACATTCGGCAAAACAAGCGTCATTCGTTCATTTCATTCGTTCATTTTGTTTGACTGGTAATGTTGGCTACACTAATCACAAAATATTTTGCATTTTGAAATGAATAAAATGCAAAATACATCTCGAAAGGTATTTCAAATAAAATACAAAATGTTTTTTACTAAAAGGCATTTAAAAGCAAAATACGAAACAGGTATTTTGCATTTTGTATTTGCATTTTAAATAGAAGTATTTCAAATAAATCGCATCTCTGATTTGTTTTTGTTTTTCTAAACAAATATAGTAGATATTAATCAGAAAAAAAAGTTTTTTTTTTCTAAAAAAGAAATAAGAGTTTATATCCTACTAATATTAATGTGTTTAAGGATGGATATATATAATATATATATGTGTGTGTATGTGTACATGTTTGTTACTCTAAACGTACTTATTTGGATGAAATTTGGTACACAGATTACTTGGATTATCCAGCATATTTTTTATGCTGGAAAAATATTAGGTTCCCAAGGGATCTACCATCAAGTGGACCATTAGCCTGTCTGTCGACTGCTATAACACATAATTTGTTAATCAATAAACATAACTCACCGCCATTTTTTTCACTTCAAACGCGTGTAGGGTAGCCGAACAAACGACCATTTGTAGCCTTCTACCGTCAGATGTTATCTTTGGAATCTGTCTATGGAGTCGCTCAATGAGTTCACCATAACCTGCTTTCAACAGACCGTCGGCTTCATCCAATACGAAGAAACGACAATGAGTGAGTGCTAAATATCCTGAAAATGAATTATAGAAAATTGGTAAAATGACACTAACGGCCAAATAATCAAAAACGTAAAAAAATATTGTATAGATACCTCCTTGAATCAAATCTTCCAGTCTTCCCGGTGTACCGACAACAATATCAATGCCTGCATTCAACTGATTTATTTGATCTTTGACATTAACTCCACCCACAACCAGAAGCTCTCTAACAGACGGGTTGTCAAGGTATTTTTTGAACTTTGCAATTTGATTGCACGTTTGCTCCGCAAGTTCTCTAGAGGGCTATAAAACACAACCAAATATTACGTTAAAATGTTTTATATATTTACTTGTTCGAACAATGTACATATTTTAGCGTCTTTTCAGATGGACTGCAATTTAGGTGCAATATTAGGTTTTTGCAGTTGATATAACTGCGTCGAAACTGCCAAACTAGTACAGTTAGCGTACAGTAAAAAAATATTATTAGTACTTAAGACTAAATTGCAGTCTCTCAATAACAGTCAATTCTTTTCCGTTCAGCACAAGCTCAGAATGTAGTTGCATGCAGAAAAACTGGCACTTATTTTATTTCTATTTTTATTTTATTTCTAGATGCCACTCGGAGTACTTTTTGTCTGGATGAAAGGAACCATATATCATTTTCTGCACCACTAACAACATGTATGCCAAATTTTATGGTGATATGTTAAGTAGTTAATGGGTGAAAGTGTAACAAATAAACTCATTACCGCAATTATATAATGTTAGTGACATTATAAATTATAATTTATACATTAAAAAAAAAAACACACAAGCCACAACTTAAAAAGATACACTAAATACACTGAAATTATTATTATTATTACATAAACGTTTACCTCGATAATAATAGCCTGTGGTGCATTATTAACTAGTTTGTTATCTGTGGTAGTTCCTGCGACAACTACATTGTGTTTTACGAACTCCTTTGGTGCTTGACATACAGCGATGTATCCTTGAGGTGGAGTATACTGAAAGTTTCAATTTAGACAATTAATAAGTTGTTGTTATCACAATAAGATATTAACAGGGTACATCTGTACTGTACAATTCTGCATACATGACATATTAGCCGTGACCCTCGGTTTCACCCACTGTTTAATTTTTCGTTTTGTTTTGTTTTTAATTTTTCGTGAGATATCTCTCGAAAATTAGCTGTGTCAATTGAAATATAAGCAGTGGCAGGGCACGCTGCATTCCGCAGTCATTTGAACAACCCGTCTGGCGGCAGTAACCATTCCTTTACAGAAGACCACCGTGAAATAATAGCATGTGTGCTGTCATGTTTCAGTGAGTGAGTAAATGGATACTAAACTCTATTTACTTATCCCTTCCTAATTCCTACCCTTAATCCTAGTACAGTCAGCAGCGCACTTGCAGCACCTTTGGCGTTGTTTATCTTATAGGAGACTATAAGACAGCCTGTCTATTGAGGTTAACATAAAAAAAATCACTTATTATTAAATATCTAATTGTTCAAAGAAGTTGTGTAAAACCAAAATTGCTAGATTTTCTTATGAACTTAAATTATTATAGATCCAAAAACTTGATGACCTTTGATTAAATATTAATTTCATCCATAACATGTAAACAGCCTGATGCACTTTGAACCATACAACCTAATTATTTTACACAATCCCACATGAAATGACTGACCTTTGCATCACCTAGCATACCCTATACTAGAACAGGGGTTAGGGGTAATCTAATATTTAAAAAAATTAAGTAAACAATAAAGAATATTATTATTTATTAGTAGTTATTCCACTCGTTTTTTTTTCTTTTAGCTTAGCATAGCACGATGTTAAATAAAACCTACCCCAAGAATTGGGCTATAAAATGCATAAGAATTTTCTTAATCATACTGGTAGTTAAAGGGAATGCATTTAAACAAAAAAAAATCTTTAGACTTATTATCTACAATATGAAGTCATCTTCATATAATCTTAAAGTTTGCTTTATACTACTCCTATATTTTACAAAGTAACATTTACACAAATGAGAAATCCACTACTACTTATGTTTTATTTATTGGGTGCCCTCTTGTCCCAGGGGAGGATCTATGCTACATCACTAGTGTAGCTTTCACGTTTTTATTTTGGGCGTTAGAGTTGGTGGGATGAGGCTCCTTATGCTTGTATTACATTATTAAGACTTAATTTAGCCTATTTTGGTAGAAGATCTGTCTCTTGGAGATAGGTTTACCATGCTGTTCGGCATGCCAATGTAAATTTTTTAACCTTAATGTAACTAAAAGGAAAAAATTACATTTATTTTTACTATTGCTTGTGTTACTTTCTTTTTTTTACTTATTCTTTTCTATATGTTTATTGCACAAATAAAGAGTTAATAATAATAATAATAATTTAGTCATACAAAATTTATGAAACACATGAAGCCTTTCGTAATTTTAGAAATATTAATCATATGACGATTAATATTTCTAAAACTTTTAACATTCTGAGATAACTATGAAACAGCATAAATCCCATTTTGAAGTAAATTATAGATAATTAACCCAAACATACTAAGGATAGATTAGAAGGCATTTATATACTCATTACTTTAAAAGGAGTTGCTCCAAAATTAAATTGCATTTCAGCATTTTTTAAAACAACAGCAGGAAAGTAGCAATCCGAACGTCTTGATGGATCCAATTTGAACGCAACGCCAAGATCCTCACCAGCTTTTGTAAAACGGATTTCACCATTATTTAAATTGAGAAGACACCCTGAAAAAAAGAAATAACATTCAATAAAACAAGAGCTAACTATGCAACTGTAGCAGCTTTAGAGAGGATAAGTGCATAACAGAGGAGCTATTTTTAATAAATTAAATATATGGTATCTAGAATTATATTAATGAGTTCATTTAAAAGTTACCAAGATAACCCAGCGGATTAGTTAGTTGAAGTGGTAGTGGGGAGGACATATAGTATGGAGAGCCGACGGTCGCTGGGGTCGGAAGGTTTTTGAGTGGAGGCCATGGACCAACAAGCGCAGCGTAGGACATCCACCTGATAAGGGCCACAGGTCAACGGTGGAACCAGGCTACTCTACTTCAGGTCGGTCCTTTTAGAAAACTAGGAGGTGGCCTTTGTCCAGCAGTGGATGTCCTATGGCTAAGATGATCATCATGATAATGATGATTATTAATCACCTCCACAACTAATGGTTTTCTCTAAGTCATTGATGAGCCATTCTTCTAAATTCAACTTTTTCCGAGAATATTAAGTAACTCCATGGTTAAATTTCCCTTTGTTTTTGTATTTATATACCAATTCAGTTTACCATCCTAGTTGTGAATCTCCATAATAATTGGCACACTATTATGTCATGAGGTTTGCACACTATTTTGCCTGTTCTGATATCTCGACTGAAATTAACAACTGCCTATATAACTATCTTGACCAATCCAGTTTTTTTATGTAAAAAAAAATGCATGCTAGCAGGAGCACACAGCACAATGAAAGCCATCATTGGTTTTAGACAAATTGCACCGGCCTCGTGTTGTGGTGCATGCTCTCGGTTGCATCCGCACGTAACCTTGCAGAATGAGAGAGAAGAGAAGAGAGACAAGAGGACAAACATACATACCTATGACATCATTCATCCCATAGGGGCCACCATAGTCATCAAACTGTTTGGCATTAGATTTCTTTCCTGTACCACCAAAGCCAAACCCTAACCTGTCTGTACCAAGGTCAAGGCGTGCCTGAAAACAATGTTAATACAATATTGAATACACTAGAAGCAGTGATTACTGTGGTTTCGTAAACTTTTTTCTTTTGAGTAGTTTTTTGCAAACAGTCACTCTGTGGAAGGCTGACTGTTAATTATTACCATCACCTATTAATACAAGCGATGTTAATGCGAATGTTTCTAAAATGTTAATGCGATGTATTAACATTTTAGAAGGATAAAGGATAATGGATTAGGAGAGAATCCTTTAGGGTTAGGGAGTAACTACATTTATTAAAAAAAAAAGATTTTGTTGGGATGAAAGCTGAATAAACTGTAGTTGCTCCCTTATTCACTTATCGAAACACAACACACAATGTGTTATTTTACAGAGGTCTTCTGTAAGGACCACCATATGGGCTGTCCAATTTGCAAAATGCCAAAATACAGTGTTATATAAAATTGGTTCACAATTCTGTTTATTGTTTAGAATCAATATATAAACTGTCATATAATTCTCTAGGACAAAAGTATAGTCACCAATATACAACCTCAGTTTGGGTAGTAATGAAAAATGTAATATTGGTGCATGCATATAATTACACTTACTGCCTGCGTAGACCATCCTACACGGCAAAGTCCTTCATCAGTAACAGTAGCTTCATAATAGTATGCACCCTTTCCGTGCACTCCCTTAGTCGCGCGACATCCATGCCATGCCTTCTGATCGCGAGATTGACATCGCAACCCATCCGGTGTCACCGCTAAAGCCTCTGTACGATCAATGAACGACATGGTCCATTCTGATGAAGTTGGAGGCAACGGTTTACTTGTCTTTCCCTCTTGTATATCCTTTAATGTTTCCCAAACAATTTGCAAAATGGGCAAGCAGAAAGCCCCAGTCTTCCCGCTGCCGGTCTCTGCTGCCATAAGAACGTCGCCACCACCCAAAATCAAAGGTATTGCTTCAGCCTGGACATCTGTGGGAAGAGTCCATTCCATCTCCTCTGTTGCTTTTCCGAGTTCAGAGAGCACACCGAACTCTTCGAAAGCAGTCATTGCGATTTATTTTTATATAATTTTTATTCTAAAACCAAAAAAGTTAACGCCGAACCTCAACAACCTTTCAATTCAATATACATAACATACACACACTCTCTCGCTAGAGAGTATATATGTTCTGTGCACACACTCTATGACAAGATTGACAAGGAACATTAGTACTCTCTAGCGAGAGCTCTATGATATTGATATACATACACCACAGACTATTAAGTAGATGCTAACGCATTCATAACGCATTGCATCTCAGATTAATCTGAGCATGGCATATACTTATTATTATCTATGCCTTCTTCAACCAACTGCAAAGTCGTTAGTCAGCACCACAGAACATTAGGGTCTTCATATCACCAGCAGAGGCTCTAGTACCTATGAGTTTACGATACTACACCAATACTACACTCGCTAGCGAGAACGTAAAACTTTGGTATGGGAAATCGTGAACTGTCAATGTCAAATTATCAATTTTCCATATAAATGTTATTCGCTCTCGCTAGCGAGTGTAGTATCGTAAACTCATGCTAGAGCCACAGTAGTCAGTAGTCACAGCACAGTATTTGTTAGTATTTTAATAGCGTTCTTAGGCATCTTTTGATCTTTGGTCACAGTGCATTAGCATTTAGCAGTTCAGTGTTTATTAAACACTGTTTAACATTCTTTGGTCTTTCCTTGCAAGTGCCGGCCGCGTTATGTCTAATAATTTTCGATTCATTGCAAATCCAGCAAACAATTAATAATTATTATTGACATACATTGAGCCTATTCACTATAGTTTTTCATCGTGCATCTTGTAAGACGTAGGCATAAGACAGCAGGGTGGATAGTGTATTAAGACGCTTATGAACATGGGTTATTGTGCTCTTGATCATGTGAATCGACAGCCGCAGCCAAAGCCAAGCCAACCGTGCTGCTGCCGGAAGTGCACTCTAAGCACTAACTCTGTGCATGTGCATTATGCACCTTGCATCCCAACCCTGATCAAAATCAGTGTATTGTGTATTCAAATCAAAGGTAATAAGCAAACCCAGAATATAATAAAGATAATTTTTATTATTTTTCTTGTGGGTATATAGTGTTCTGTAGGCAGTAAACGAATTCTATTTTATTGGACTTTGTTTTGGTTTGTTTGGTACAAAGATGAAAGAAAGAATGGTATGGTTCACAGCATAGATAAGTATGTGTATATTAGGAAATAGATGGGTAACTTCACATCAATTTATGTCCCAAATACGCCACCTAGTGTTCATAGCTAAATCTTAATGCATCTGTGTGTAATGTGTATACACGTTTTGCATTTGTGTGTGTATACATTACCCCCTATTATCTAACTCCGTCTGCTGTGCGATAGACGACAGGTTTGTGTCAAATTGCGCAATTTCACAGTAAGATCGCGTTTTTGGTATCACGTAACTCACAACAGACGTGTGGTTTGCGATAAGCGACGGTGCTGCCTCTTGCGGACGACAACTAAACTAAAAGTGCATCATTTCTCTATGTCTGCCTGCCCATACAATCGCAGAGATTTGGTATTATGTAAAAATTTTGACAGCTCGCGACAGCAATCAGACGTGCGATTTTGTGTATTTTTTGCGACCACCATTTTACTCGTTGCAAACCAATTGCAAACCGATTGTATACGCTAAATTAATTGAAATATCTAATAAAATAACATTTTATTGGTAAGTATCGATAGATTGTTCGTTCATTGATTTTTTGTATTGTGTAAATCGACACACGAAGATTTAAGAAACTGTTGAAATTGCTTATTTTACGTGATGGGACTGTGTTTAATAATAACTGTTTTTTAAGAATTTATAATGGCTCGAGCTTTTTCACTGATGGTCGAAGAATTTGAGCACAGAAGAAGTTTTATAATCGAGAACAGACAATTACGACGTAACCTCCGTATCCCTAATTTTCACATGACATTGTCGGAGTTTCTCGCAGACTATTGAAAGAAGCATTTTTACAGCTTTGTGTAGACCTCAGGCCTCAAATGCAAGCCCGCCGAAATATTAAAATTAGCATTGAATGCAAGGTATGTATCGTGTTTTTATTACAAAAAGTAATTCCCACTTTTAAGTTGACTAAAAGTAAAATCTTTTGATTTTTACTCATTAATAGTTTTTCTATTAAAATCTCTAAAAATGACATTAATACAAGATCGATTAATATAGGTATGTACATAGATTTATATTAAGAGTACATTGTGTTTCAATATTCCTATACCATACCTATTTTCTTGCTAGGCTCTTGCTGTTAACTTTAAGTGAGCAACTGATGAAAATTCGATACCTATGCATTCTATACACCCTTGCATGTTAAGTTCGATCATATGTTTTACAGTTAGTAAAACTACTAAAACAACCTGTGACTTCACAGACTGAAAATACTTTTTATTTGAAAAGAACATCTGTACAATGTTTGAATATCTGTCAACAAATGTGGCCAGTATACAATCTCATGAGTATTTATTTTAATATTATTCTAACACACTCCCTTACTAAAATAAGATACACACCACAAAACAAATAACATCATAACATGACAATAAAATTAAAGAATATGCTTACAAAAGTATTAATTTTGCACTTCTGTAATTCCAAACTGTTTTATAAATTTATGTTTTTGACAACTTATACTTTTTGTGAGAATATCTGCAGGCATATCATTTCTATTTAAATAGTTTATTATTACAGAATTATTTTCAATGGCAGTTCTTATAAAATGATATTTGACATCGACATGCTTGCTTCTCTTATGAAACACATAGTTTTTAGTTAGTTTAGGTGACTAATTTCTACAATTTAACTCTATCAATAGATTTCTCAAGTATATAAGTAGCTTCTTTAAATGCCTCACAAATTACCATATACTCTGCTTCCGTACTTGACAAAGCTATTGTCTGCTTTTTACATTCATATGAGACTATACCACCAGACGTTTTAAACATGTAGCCAGTAAAAGATTTTCTATCTAAGCAATTCGATGCCCAATCAGCATCTACATAGCCTACCAAATCATACTCATCATATTTAAGTATTTTAATAAGTTTAATAATAAGTAAGTTGATGTAAGTTTAATAAGTTTATATAATAAACTTATTAAACTTACAACTACTTATTATATTAAGTTACATCATATTTAAGTATGTCTATTATCTATTATGTTGCAGATAAGTGATGGTGACTTAAATATTTTAATCGTAAATGAAACATTTGGTGGAGCTGCTCATGATGCTTAGATATAGATAAACTGTGAAATCAACCACCATATGCAACGGCTTCATAGTGGTGGTGAAAGTATTTTGTTCCTAGGTAAAGCTTTCTTTATTTTTCTCTTGTCAAATTTATTTATCTACCACTTCTACTTTCTTACACTTTCTAAACTTCTACTCTACTTCTACTTCTCTTCTGAAAGAATTTCAAAAACAAATATCTTCTCCATATTCAGGTCAGTATAGATTACCTGTATAATTGTATAAATCCACACATTAAGTTGAACAGAACTCAGCAAGAGTGTGTCTGCCATTCGTTAAGACTCACTGGGCTGTCATTGTTT
The DNA here is from genome assembly GCA_910589475.2 of Bembecia ichneumoniformis. Lineage (NCBI taxonomy): Eukaryota > Metazoa > Arthropoda > Insecta > Lepidoptera > Sesiidae > Bembecia > Bembecia ichneumoniformis. Next base: position 10,752,054 of record OU342540.1, read on the forward strand.
TTACTTTTTATATTAACTATATTATAAAAAGTTTTACAAACAAAATTAAAACATTGAGCAAAATTCTTCTTTTTTAAACTTTAGATATGTACTGATATAAAAACATGTCTTTTCAGGTGACTCGAGCGACCTCTTAAGACCTTGGCTCCTAACACAAATTAAAAATTCACTGTCATGCTAGGATCACAGTGGAAAGCTACATAAGAGTATTAAAAGCATGTTGGCAATGTTTACTCGCTCACAGATCTCTCCGCTACAAAAATAATAAATGCCTGTTACATTGCACAATATCTGATCCGATGAAGAGGAAGACCCTTTTATGCAAATTCTGTCACAATATACAGGAGGTGAAGAGGCAGTACAAGTGGAAAGTGGTTGTCAGCGGGAATTTATTGTGCAAAGCTTGTGGAGATTTAAATAATGTGATACTTTTATAGAGATAAACATAGTGAATTAATTTCATTAATAAAACGAGATATGAAATAATGTTTTTCTTTTAATATGTACTTCATCCTAACAACCAGTGCCTACATTGAATCCTTTGATCTATGTTAAATAAATAGGTAAATGATTACAAATACTGTGTGTAGAATACACACTTGAAATTTATATCTAAAAACTTCATTTAACTTTTGTTGTTTAACCTCTATAACACTTGTAGTAAAAGTTTTACAGGTAAATTTTCACTAATGAAACAAGATATGAAATAATGTTTTTCTTTTAATATGTACTTAACATCTTAACAACCAGTGATACCTTTGATTTATCTTAGATAGTAGGTAAATAATCACAAATACTGCTTGTATTACAAGCCCGTGCCCGTGATGAATCTTTCCATAATTAACATTCGTAATGTTTTTCCTCTAATAAATCAAATTAGAACTCAACATTTGAACACTTTCAAAATCGGTTTGAAAAACATTAAATTTTTGTTTTTTTTTAATAAAATAATCATGTATTTTTAATGAATCAAACATTCAACTCAAGCAAGCAGATCTAACTCGGCGCCTTTCACTATCTACTTTGTCGAACTCGACAAACGTAGTGATTATATACTCTTTGGTCGAACTGAACACTGTCTGTGATCTGTTTTAAGTAATTTGGGTTGTATGTTAATCAATATACTTAATAATAAATAAACGCAGTGAAATTGTTTATAAGTACTTAATACTCTTTCATATTAATTTGATAAATTTTAATCTAAATAATTAATGTTTATATACTTTTTACAATAAATATACAAAAAACCAATTAAAATTACAAAAAAAATTAAATTGTGTCTGCGAGTTAGTTCCTCGATCGCAAATATTCACAGTAGAGGGCGCTATAAAATGCATTCTTACGACAACTTAGCAATTGTTAGCAATCGCCTTAGATAATACCAACTTTTAGTGTCGTCTGCTAACTGATTGCTGTCGCGTGGCTGTTGCTGTCTGATTGCTTTGTTGTCGTCTGCTGTTAGATAATAAGGTTGCCGTAGGTACCCGCAGCCCTATTATCTAACTCCGGTACCTTTACGATATTATGAAAATTTCTTTTAACTTTTTGTTTTTAAATATTATTTAAAGAAAACACATCCTTAATGATAAATTTTATTTCAAACAAAATAACAAGTAATATTTTCATTACACTGTAAAACCGGTATTATCACAACAAAATAAGTTAATCTTGAAAATATATACCTTATGTACACCAATTAAATGAATATGCAGCAAACCTTTGTATTTAAAAAGCGAATATTTTGCGTAAATGTTCCTTTTATGGAAAATACAAGAAAATTAAGTTTGAATCAGTACAAGTTTTAAAAACAACGAAGAGAATAAACACTAATATAAGTATATTGAGAGTAAATCAACATATTTGGCGGAAAATGAGTTTGCACAGCACTTTTTTAGTAGATCACAGAATTCACAGGTAAATTTGTAATGATAAAAGGTACGAAGTAAACAGAAAAAATCATAAACGAAAATTAATTTATAAAAAAATATACACAATTGACACGACAATGACAATACAATACAATCAATACATGAATACACCATGACCTTAGCAACATTTCAAATTGAGTTAACTTACTCTATGTTTATTAATGGACATAGCATTTATGATCATGTCTAGGTATTTTTTACTAAAAGTAAATTGAAATATTTAAAAATCTTAAAAAATGTAGAAAAAAAATTTCAATTCACAAAAAATAAAATAAATAATTTTGTTATTTGGATTTTTCACTTTCATAGTTTTGGCTATCACAACTAGATGTCGCTAGTTTTTTGTGACCATGTAATAATGTATGAAGTGAACACAGCATGGTCCACAGATTATAAAGTAATATAGAATATAGAATTAGAATCACTATGGAATGGTTCAAAATTCAAATACAAAATGATAATCTATCAAATCAAATATTAAAAAACAAATTTAGTATGGATGTGTAAAATAAAACATTACAAATTAAAAAATAAATGGTATAATTTAATCGTATATTAGTACCAATTTCTATGAAGCACCTGTGCTGTGTGTGTATTATCTAACGATACCTTATGTAAGAGGTTATCTAGCTATTGCAAAAAAAAAACAATCAAAAATTATTAAAGAGCTATGGAGTTACAAATACTACAAAATTCTGAAACCGGAAGTCGCAGTAAATTGTCAACTATGGGCAAGACGCTTATTTGCACTACAGGCGGTTTAGCAGTTGGTGTTAGTATCATTTGCATTCCTTTCATTACTCCAGCTTTAAGAAAGGTCTGTTTGCCTTACGTCCCAGCGACTACAGAGCAATTGTTAGGGGTAACTAAAGCTTTGCATGGACGCACGGGAAAACTTTTAGATGTAGGCTCAGGAGACGGAAGAATAGTATTCACTGCAGCTAAACTTGGCTTCAAAGCCGATGGGGTTGAACTAAACCGATGGCTAGTGTATTATTCAAGGATTGCTGCATTATTGAATCAACAGTCAAACACAAAATTCTATCAATGTAACTTATGGACATTTGACTTAAAACCCTATGATAATATAGTAATATTTGGTGTAGAGCAAATGATGAAAGATTTTGAAAATAAATTAATACAAGAGGTCAATAATGGAACCGTTATTGTTGCTTGTCGGTTTCCTCTACCTAACATGACACCAGTGGAAACTATTGGTCATGGTGTAGACACAGTATGGAAATATGTTGTTAAAAGATAAAATTAACTTTATTAATATCCGCTTATAGTCCTGGGTACTGATTGCAGATTCCACAAAACAAAAAAAGAAACGCTGTACCACATTTTAGATATGTATGGTGAAGCAGGGGTGGCTCTGTCTGTCAACTCATCAATGTGAGATGCACAATGTTTGACGAGCCTGTTGGATGAGTGGTTTGCTTGCCTTAATGTTCTGGCTCAGAGGTCCTAGTTTGATTCCCAGCAGGGTCAACTTTGGAGATATACTTTTACAAAGTTGGCTTTGGATTGGATATGGAAAGTAGTGACAGGGCACAATGTGTTTCACAGTCAGAGTAGCCCATCTTGCGGCAGTAACCAGCCCCTTACAGACCAGCATGAAATAACATGTTTGCTGTTTTGTTTCGATGAGCGAATAAGGGATACTAGAGCCCATTTCCCTATCCCTTCCATGTTTGACAGTGCTCTTGAAGAACCTGTGCAGTTGTTTGTTGGTAATAGCCACCTACCATCAAATGGACCATCAGCTTGTCTGTCGACCTTTACATAAAGAATAGATGGATCATACATATCTCATGACATCAAAACTGAAGTTAAAGTGGCCGAATATTTCAAGTAAAGTAAAGCAGACAAAGTCATGTGAATATTGCCAAAATTGTTATGTGTTTTAATTGTAAATTGATATGGAGCCCATTTCCTAACTACTCTTAATCCCTTATCCTTAATCCTACTGCAGTCGGCAGCGCACTTGCAGCAGCTTAGGCGTTGCTTGTGTTATAGGCGACGGTAGCCACCTACCATCAAGTGGACCGCCAGCCTGTCTGCCGACCTTAACATAAAAAAAAGTTTCATATTATGTCTGACAATATAGCTCTTATGTGATATGCTTCTTTCTTCCCTTCTTCCTGCCGAATTTCTAAGGAGTGGTACAGTGGTTATGGCCAAACTGTAACATAAATTGTTTACAAAAATTAATTATATATTAAAGATATTGTTACAGTTACTGAAATAACTAAATATGAAAGATTTATTAATATTTTCTTATTATGTACTATTAAACTCTGTTAGTGAACTAAGTGAAAAGCACACTATAGAGAGAGGTGTGCTGTTTGAATCTACTATTATGTGCTGTAGTAAGTATTTGGACATTCTGGTATAGTTTTTTTATGTGTAAATATCATCATTATGTTTATAATAGTAGTTAAAATAAAATAAAATGTTGGATTTTTAAACTATTTATAATTTAATTTGTATTATCAAAACCGCCCACTTCTTTTCCTGCCTGTGTATTTTGTGTCAGGCCTTGTTTCTTTCCCTTGTTTTCGTCTCCTTTCTTTTTTCTCTAATAGCCAAGCTCGTGTGTTTTTTAATGGCTTTCCTCTGGCATTTCTAGTTGCTTCTCTTTTTGCATATTTAACTTGGAGACTATCATTTTCCTCGGTTCCTGATAAAATTAATATTATGGTTAATACTACGCTTGCAACCATTTTCGCCTGCTGTTAAAAAGGTACAGGATGGGGTAAAACAATTTTTTTTAAAAGTTATGTCAGTCTTCAAAATAATCATACAGGAGCATTGTGCATTTGAACTACTGTATTATTTTAAAAAAACAGGCTTTACGCATTAGCGATTGACCGCCTCCGCGGTTCGTTTGAGCGGTCCAACCTCTTGATGCGGTTTCATCGCGATTGGCCGCCATAGCGGTCAGCCGCGATGAAACCGCGTTAAGCGGTTGGACCGCTCGAAGGCGCGTGGCCCATAAACAAAATGGACGCCGTCGAGATATCTTATGTTATTTATTTTTACTCCCGAAAACAACGAAAAAAAAAATAAAAAAAGATACTGGATTCATCCTTTACAGAAACACACAACGAATTTGGCCAGTTCGCAAGTTGTTTTCAAGGACTGAAGAAGCACACTCACATACAAACTCATCGGCGGCTCGCCGCAAACTAACAGCTCTCCATTTAACCGCCGCGGTTGACATTTTGTGGCGGTTAAGTGCGTACAATCACAGGCGGTTGCATATTAAACTGGAAAAGCGGCTAGCCGCGCGGTTTGCCGCTCCCGCGGTTCACCGCTAGTGCGCAAGGTGGCTTAATGTTCGAAAGCAAATAGAGTGGATTATTCATTTAGGGCTACATAAAGATACTAACTTAAAAAAGGGTTGTTGCTACTTTTATTTCCATGTCTCGAATAATGTCTCAAAAACAAAATTCTATTAAATTTAAAATAATCCACTTCGTTTTTCAGTACTTTCTACATTTATTATTTATGTATTAACATGATAAACTTTTTCTTAGGTGGCCCTTTAATGGTCTTCATCCACTTGGCTCACCACCATAATATCTACTCACCAAAATTCATAGGATCTACTTTTATTGACATTTGTGGTTCATTACCGTGTCACTTTCAAATCCACGGTTATTTAACGAGATTTGAACACAATCACTTACTCTGTGGCTCCCATATTTTTTTTTTAAATGGATGAAAATAAAATAACTTAAAAGCACAGTGGTCTATGAGGTAGAACAAGCACATAGTCTATGCTGTCGCCAAAAAAAAATCGACTAAAATAAAATACATATATTTAATACTCCTATATTGCTAGTCCCCGTAAGTTGCAGCTTTGCCGAGACGGAACTACATATTTTCTCTCACTCGTTGATACTTGACGAGTTATGCGCATGCGTTGCGACAGTAGTGGGAGTAGTGGGAGAAGCCCAGCCAATAAGATGCTTATAATGTAGTTCTCGGACATGCGCACAACGTTCAAAGTCTTCATGAGGGAGACAGACATATATATATGTCTGCACCGTTCGGTCGGCACCAGTTCGGTGCACCCTACTAGAAATATAGTAGTATTAAATATATGATAAAATAATCATTATTTTTTTTAATCTTGTTTTTCAATAATGACTACGTTCTCAATAAAAGTAAATGGCAACTAAGAGCCAAAAATAATTATCATAAGATGCTTGGGGGCCGTGAGAGGTAAATAAATACTCTAGCATCCAATGGGAGCCAAAAGGCAAAAGAATTTTCTTAGAATCCCATGGGAGTCAAGAGGATGGAGAAAATTATTTATAAGTTTGATACAAAAATACTATGATGTTTATGCATCTAATATACAAATAATATACCAATGAGTCATATTCAAACATACTATAAATGCATCAGTTTTCTTTAACAATACACACCTAAAGCCTTCGGTAATGGAGCAGATCCACCTGTCATAAGAACTAAAAAGAACTTCTTTGCTTTTGCTGAATTAGGATAGTCTATGACTACACCACCATAGAAACCAGCTTTCATTGCTTGTGTTGTAAGCAATTCTAATTGGCTCTCATTTTCTGGATAGAACTGGAAAACTGCTCTCGCTGATCTTGACTAAAAGAGAAATGTTTAAATATAGGAAGTTGTAATAAGTATAGGTATTTTAGTCTGATAATGTAATTTAAGTTAGTAAAATGCCAAGATTAATAATAGGTATGCATATTGTCATTTTTGAACTTACCAAGGAAGCGTACAATGTGCTAAAAAACTTATACAGCCTCTTGACTGGTTGATGAGACTTTTTGTCAGCATTAAAGAGCCATTGCAAAGCAGACACTGAGACTGCTCCATCAAAACAGCCTGCTCTAAATGGAACACCCTGACCCATGTCGGCGAGTATCAGATCCCCTTCAGTTTCTCTTTCCAAAGCTACATCTGAAAAGCCATCGAGACATTGTTTCAATATGAATTATATAAATTCACAGCATCAAGGTACATTGCTTGTTTTATAGGACACTGTAGCCACCAACCATCAAGTGGACCGCCAGCCTGTTTGTCAACCTTAACATTAAAAAATATTGGAAAATAATATGGACTAGTCAAAAAATGATCCAGGATCCAGGCTGCTTCTGATTGGTCCTTTGGAGAGGGGAGGGGGATGCCTTTTTCCTAAGCTGGACAGCCGTTGCAGGTTGCGGATGTCTTGTCACAATGTTACTGCAACCCTGCCAACCTATGGCCATGCACGTTGGATTTTAGCTGGTAGAAGACCAGCATAACCTGCAGCGTCCTCGGGTATTCATGAGGATTTCCCAACTTTTAAAAAAAGAGGGACGAGGAGTCAAAAAATATAAGTAGTATAATTTGTGAAATTTACTGAGTAATTTTTTTTATAGAAAATAAATGAAAAATAGTGTTTTCTTTTAATTATGTTTGCATTTTCCATTAAATGTTAATATAATGTAAGTATGATTGCAAACTATAGTATCATACCCAGCATTGCTGCAGATATATCCATTCCAATCCACATATGTCCATTTTCTTCAAGTACAGACCCTGACAATGCAGATCCACAGCCAATATCTAAAAGAAAACATGATGTGTCTTCAGGCAATAGAAGAAGTTCTACACATCTTTCTGTCATTTGGGCCTGAATATCCATGATGCGAGAACTAAAAACAGTAAATTGGCTATTAAATATGATATATTTTACATCAATTTAAAAACTATTCAAATGTTTCTAAGTACTTACTTTTGCGTGTATTTCCTTGCTTCTTCTTCATTGTAAAACTGAAATTATTTTAAATTCCATATCTTTATTTTTAGTTCCCATATCTAAGTTTTGGATCAGTAGTTTCGATATATATAAAAATCCTATTAATATCATAAATGCGAAAGTTTGTGAGGATGAATGGATGTTTGTTCCTCAATAACGCAAGAACGGATTTGGATGAAATTTGGCACACATATAATTTATTACCTAGATTAACATTCCTGGAAAAATGTTAAGTTCCCGTGGGATCGTCTAAAAATATGAAAAATGGCGTAATTTTTATGTGTTAATCCAGGTATCCTACTATCTGTGTACTATACGTGAAAGAGTAATAAACATCCATACCTTCCCACAAACTCTCGTGTGAGATTTTTTAACACGAAGTCGCAGGCACCAGCTAGCAAGAACAATGCCTATCTGTTAATAACTGTATTATTTCGTAGTAAAGCACTTTGGTTAATACATTACATTAAATATTAGTGGTTTAATACGAGAAGCAAATCCTACAATGGAATGTTTGTTTCAAAGAAATTAAATTAAAACTTACAAGTTCTGGAGGAGCTTGGTGTTCTGGTCGTTTGGACATTTTTGTTGTTTTATTTTTCAATTGCGTGTTACGTTATTGTACGCCAATAAGCAAAGATAATAAAATTAATAAATAATTGATGTAAATAAACAAGGCGAGACATAACCTACAAAAAGTGCACAATCGGCATCAAGTCATCAACGCATCCATAGAGTAACTTTTTATATAAACGCATCAACCGATAATCGGATCCACAGAACAAAGTGGAGCCTTAACTTTTTTATTTTCTGTGTCCGGGCCCAGTTTCAATGTCAATATTGTCAATGTCATAATGTCATATCATGTTTTGTCAATTATGAGCGTGCGCGCGGCATTATTTTAATTGTTTTGCTTCTCAATTGTGTATATCTGTTTATTTATTTTAATTTTTTCGTTTAATCTATAACCAAATATGCCTAAATTGTTAAATAAAAAGGTAATTCTTGAATGGCATTTTAATGTGATTACTTTGACACCAACAACCTACAAATACTAAAAGTAATCGTGACATTTATTTTCAGCCGAAGGTTCTTCCAAAAAGTCAAAAGCCAATAACGCAATTTTTTAAGAATATTTCCGTGAATCCTAATGAAAAAAGAGTGGTTTTACCCGTCGTTGGTAACCGTTCGTTAGTAAATGTTGTCGAGAATGTATCTACAAAACGGAAAGCTGTTTCACCTCCTAATGCATCTGATGAAAATAATACAGAAACTTCCAAAATCTTACACAAGAAAACAAAATGCACAGTAGAAAAATCACCAACTAAAATGTTTGACTCACATAAAGAAAATGGTGAAAGAACACCTGATCGTAGCCCAAATAAGATAGATAATAAAAATAGGTCACCTCTCACAGCAGTAACAATTAGTACAAACATAGAAGAAGCTTTATCAGTCAACACAAGATCAAAAGTGAGCCCAATAAACGTGTCGCCGATAAATATTGCCAGCTTCAATAATACAACTCCTAAGAAGAGCCCTATTAAAGGTATCAATATTATTATTATAACTATTCAACACGAAATGTATGTGTCCCGCGACGTCGAACTGGATGTCGGTTGCATCATTTACTTGTCGCGGGATATGTAGTTGGTCGATGCTCTGCAAACGTCGACATGCGCGCCTCGCGTGTCTCTACAGTCGCCTCACAACTAGTCAATCCTTTGGCGACATCCTAATCAATACTGAGTATTGTGAACAAGGCAAGTGTCGAGCAATATTGTCCTGCTCTTTTTATATTATTGTCCCAATAATATAAAGATTGGGAAAATAATATAAAGAATGCAATCAATCTGCCAGTGGTGATGTATGGTGCCAAAACTTGGCCTCTGACAGCAGGACTGATCCACAAGTTTAAAGTGGCTCAGTATGCAGTGGGCTATGCTCAAAGTTTCTTTGGTGGATAGGATAAACATTTAAATTCAGCAAAGAACTGAATGTTGACATAGCCAAGAGAATTAGCAAGTGAGAGGGGCATTTGTTGCAGAGCATATTTGTATTGCATTTATACTGTTGGGGCAGATGAGTTGGAAGACCTGGCATGGAATGCCCTGTGTCCAGGTGAACAGATGACCTTATAGGCTTTATGGGAAGCAGATGGATGCTAAGGGTGGAGGATTGTGCATGGTGGTGAGCCTTAGGAGAAGCCTATATCCAACAGTGGAGAGACAGGCTGATGATGATGATGTTGAATCCTCTAATTTTGACAATAAAATTTTGTAGTGATGCTTGATCTTAATAAATGCTGATCAAATACATTATATTGTGAATTAATTTTTTTAGAAATATCATATTCACCAAGGAGCTGCAACTATTTTAATGTGAAAGAAGTTTCAGACATTGAACTATCTCCATCAAAATATGGTAGTACTGTAAAAGCAAAAGTATTGGATTTTGGTGAAGATGACTTTGTATTTGAAGATGATTGGATTTGTGAGACAGATGAGGTATATTTTTCTATTTTGTATTCAGTTTTATTTTTCACTAAAGGTGGGGTATGTTCTTTTCTGTTAAAAAAATTATGTTTTCGGTGTTATTGAACCAATACATGAATGTATTGATTAAAAATAATGATAGTTTGTTGTATTGTTTTTTATTCTTAGCCATCTACAATCAGCCTCCAGGGCTATAATCAGGTAAGGTAGCCATTATCATGTTTAATTTCTTGTGAGACCACACATCCTGCGATGAGGTATCTCATGTGACGAGGAGTTGGGTGTCCCATATACTACTTGATGCTGCAGCATCAGATCAAGGTTACTATATCATGGAATTACCACCAAAATAACAGCATACCAAATTTCACATCAATCGAACCTGCGGAAGTTAATGAAAACCCTTCATCAACTATTAAATGGGCTGATGATCTTCAAACGAATGAACAGATCTTCATAAACGATACTCGTACCTAAGAACCATATCGATCACGTCAGCTTTCAAATAAAAATAAAAAAATCAGATCATAAATCGTCCATCCCATTGGGGCATCATAGACAGACACACAGAGGCCCACGTCTTACTCATAACAGCCCATTTTTGCGTCTGGCGTTGGGGTTTAAACACCTATAAATGAGAAGTATTTATGAAAAAATACAAAATAATGTTCAGTTTTCAATAATATCATTTAACAAAACTTATAATACTTTTCGTAGTAATAATTGTAGATAAATATTAAAAAATGAAAGATTTTATACTACTATGAAACATTACACTTTACATTTAGTTACAGCATGAAAGTGATGAGAAATTAATATCTTATTAATTAATCATACTAAAGTTATAAAGGACTAAGGAATTTTGATGAAAATTTACAGTGAAAAATATAGGCTATAATTTATGAAAAGGGTCAGATGAAGTCGCAGGTAAAACTTGGTAAAATATGTTTTTTAAAGGATCACTAAGAATTGCAAATATACTAAACGCAACAATTAAAGGATATAAAAAAAGTTCCAAATTTTTAAGTGATTTTCAACAGGCTGTAACTTTGAAGAAAATGATCGTACAGAGCTCACTAAAAAAGGAAGTTGTAGCTTCAAGTTTCTAGTTTTTGAATCCAAGCTTTAAATTTTTTTCTCGTTAACGATTTATGAGTAATAGTCAGATAATCAACGATAAAAAAAAAATTCAAAATTTTTCTCACCTTGAAAATGGTGTAAAAGCCATAACAATTTTTTTATTGTAATGGCGCAATAAAGATCTTTTAGAGAAATTAATTCCCTACAACTTGACCTCCTCATGAGCTCTGTACAATGATTTGTAACTGAGTTATCGTCAATCAAAGCGAATAAGATCTTTTTGACTTGGACAATCGATTACTCGGGAAATAATGGTCGTACAGAAAATTAAATAAAAAAATTATTACGGCTTTTACACCATTTTCAAGATGAGAAAAATTTTGAAATTTTTTTTTATCGTTGATTATCTGACTATTACTCATAAATCGCTAACGAGAAAAAAATTTAAAGCTTGGATTAAAAAACTAGAAACTTGAAGCTACAATTTTCTTTTTTAATGAGCTCTGTACGATCATTTTCTTCGAAGTTACAGCCTGTTGAAAATCACCTAAAAATTAGGAACTTTTTTTATATCCTTTAATTGTTGCGTTTAGTGTATATTGTCCTATGTCCAAACTTGAAGGAGAAAGATTCTTCACCTGTTTAATGAACACAATAACGTCATTCAGGAATGTAATTAACTTTAATACTACTTTATCTTATAATAATGTATAGCTTATCTTATAATAATGTATAACATGATGATGAACTTTATCTTATAATAATGTATAGCATGATGATTATTTTTGAAAAACTGCTTCACGGTGTTTCTTCACATTTTCTTTACACAAAATGAATTTCATTTCTAAAAAATATAGAGGTTTTGAATGAAAATTGATGTTTTAAATAAACCTATTTAAATTTTGTGACAAAACACTAGAATAACAATGGCATCTCTGTGTGACGTCACGCTTTCTTAACTCAGGAACAGCTTGACAATTTACAGAATTCAAGCGACACGGTGATAATTGCGAAAGGGTGACGTCATTCACTCTGACTGGTGTTTCAGTTAACATTGCAGATTTCAGTATTTTATACTTTTATTTATTTTATTTGAAAATCTTATTAATCTTAATGTTTATAATATTAAAACTGGGTCATTTTTTTAGAAAATTTTAGATTAATTTATTCTAAAATTTTCTAATTATTCTTAATAATTAGAAAATTTTAGTTTATTCTTTAATACTGTCATCATGCCTATTATATCGAGCTACAGAGGCTCCCTCGTGAGTAAGCAGAAATTCCTAAACACAGTCTCACTAAACATTAAAGTTTATAATTTAGCGTACAGTCTAAGAGTTTAGTGTTTAAGAGTTTAGAGTCTAAATGAATTGCATCTAAAAACATATATGTACTTACATAAAACATAAATTAGTTTATTTGTAAAAAAATCTTTACCCCCTTTTGTAGTTCACCACAGTCTGGGTCACTCGACAAAAGATACTGTGGCCCATCTAGGGCAAGCCTCGCCACTGATTATTTACTAAATATTTAATTTTGTTTCTCTCTTATTTGTTCAAATATAGAAATCGGTCCAAGACCTGGATCTTAGCAAAATGCAACGGTGTGAAATAATTTCAGTGAAATGCCACCCAACTAGAACTGAACTTCGATTAAGAAATAGTAAAAATAACATTGGAACATGCTTCGTTGAAGGAATTTGGTAAGTTAGTTAATGTAATTATTTAAATATATAAGAAGGAAAGAAAGAAAACAGAAAGAATTTTATTACATACATAAGATACACCAAAAACACACAGCAAGTTTTCATTACACACTACTTTTATATTAGATTAAAGATGAATCGCCTAAAATCGGCGCACATTATTGTGTTAGCCATACTTATTATTGCGTAGGATTTAGCCATATTTTAGTGGAGAAATGTTTACGAGATATCGTTCTAGCCATGAAGTGAATCATGAATAGATGTCGCTATTGCAGAAAATGTACATACAGGTTTTTGTCTTGTAGGGTCTTGTTTTGTTATGGGATCAACTGGATCAGGATATGGTGATTTATTTGCCTATAATAGTATCCCCTTGGGTTGACGAGTCCGTTAGATGAGTGATTAGGGTGCTTGTTTTAACGCTCTCGTCTAGGGCTTTCGGGTTCGATTCCCGGCAAGGTCAACTTTGGAAAGTAGTGGCAGAGCACACTGTATTTCGCAGTCATTTGGTCAGCCCTTCTGGCGGCAGTAACCACGCCCTTATAGAAGACCACCGTGTGGTGTTTTGTTTCGACGAGTGAATAAGGGATGCCAGATCGAAATTTTACACTTTTTCGTCCCGAAAAAAAAATGTGATATTTGCCGAGACACCCTCTCCCGTTTGCGTAGTTTTGTGTAATAAATATTATTTAATCTCACAATGCAAGATACAAAACCATACTCTTCCAATAAAAAAATCAATACTCTATTCTTCTGTTTCCGTTTTTGAAATATGGTGACAAATAAGCAAATATGTAGTATTTATTTTGTACATACCCGTAGCGTGCATCATCAACACGAAGATAAACTGTTTAGGCGGAAGACTCTTTGCTTACGGTTTGCTCTCTTTCTGGAAGACAGACGGTTGCAAATTTGAAGTATATTTTCTACGTGGTTATTTCGGCGATAGATACACGCACACACACATTTTCCCTAACGCCGAACATGAAAGCAAGACTTTGTAATGTGTAATTATTATTATTTTTTCTAAATACTCTTCTAAATTTTTCTATATTTACTATTTTAATTGTTTTTTAATGTACATATATATTTTTTTATAAATATAAACTTTTCAAACTTTGTGATATGTTTTATACAAAATCCCAACTAATATTATAAATTCGAAAGTGACTTTGTTTGTCTGTTACGCTTCAATTTATTGCTGTTCTAGTTTTAGCAGGCGTTGGATTTTTATTTTTATATGATTTTTTTTCTGGATGAAAAAAAAAAAACTGTTACATGGCCTGCCTTTGTGCCTTTTTGTATGAAAAATTTCAAGATAATCGGGTTGAGTAATTAAGACGTGATAAGGTAATAGACAGACAGAGTTACTTTCACATTTATTATAATATGGATATATTTTTGTCAGGCATTGAATTTTAAATTTTTCAACACTTAAAAAATAGAGGCCCGGACGAAGTCGCGGGCATAAGTGGCATTATACTTATATACTAAGTAATATTAAGATTGCTTTAAGTTAAAAAAATTAAGTAAAGTAACGTTTACCGACAGTGTTATTTATTTCGCAAGCGAAAATATTAAGAGTATTGTCATAAGTTTAAGTGCCTATCATATTAATTAATAATGTAAAATATTAAATGTTACAGGCAAGATGTACCTGTGTGCGAAGGTGAAATAGTCAGTATTATCGCCTCCCGGAATACATCGGGTCAATTCAGCGTCGGCAACAGTTCAGGGTTGCTTGTCTTGAGGCCCGATCACCTTATATCATCCACTAGTGTGGTCTCCGGAGTATTCTGTCGACGTAAAGCAGTTTTACAAGAGCGGTGGAAGGGATTAGATAGTGCCAATACTGCTGTAAGTAATTCCATATGACTACTTCATCTTGTCTTTGGTTATCTTATCTTTAGTCTTTAGTTAGTTTTAACTTAAATTCATATTCAACTTTGGCTACTAAAACATTGTTTGCTTGTATACATTTTTTATATTGAAGTCATCAGGTAGAATGACAGTCTACTTGGTGACAGGTGGCTTCAGTCGCCTATAACATAAGCAAAACCTAGGTGTTGTAAGTGCACTACTTAACATAGCAGGATTTAGTTTAAAGATAAGGAAGGGATAGGATAATGGGCTCTGGCATCCCTTACTGAAACACAAATAAATTAGTTATAAAACTAATTTTAATGCATAGTGGTCATTTTAATTTATATCTATAAATATTACAAAATAAAGTCGCTGTCTGTTTTGTCTGTTTTCCGCTAAAGTCTTCCAAACCACTTACTGGATTTTTGTATGGTTTTCATTGATGGGAAGATTGATAAATGAGGAAGGTTTGTGTATTATAGTTTGCAGAAAAAAATTGCATCCGTGCGAAACCAGGGGCAGGTCGATCTATAAATTGTAGATCATCAGAATTAATAGTATTGTTTGAACATCTACATAAAAACGCTCCTTCCACCTCGGCAATCTATATTTTAGGACAATATTGTTGTGTAGTCCAGTTCTCCTATAGCACACTTCGTTACGCAGTCATTTGGGCAGCCCGTCTGGCGGCAGTTACCACTTCCTTAAACTTTAAGTCCACTTTAAGTGAGTAAGGGATACCAGAGTCGAGCCCGTTGGATGAGTGGTTAGGATGCTTGCCTTAACGCTCTGTTCTAGGGTTCCCAGGTTCGATTCCCAACAGGATCAACTTTGAAAAATCAACTTTTCAAATTTGGCTCTGGTCTCGATTTGAAGAGTAGTGGCAGGGCACACTGTGTTTCTCAGTCATTTGGGCAGCCCAACAGTAACCACCCCCTTACAGAAGACCACCGTGAAATAACAGTATGTGTGCTGTTGTGTTTCGGTGAGTGAGTAAGGGATGTCAGAGCCCATTGCCCTATCCACTCCTAATCCCTTATCCTTAATCCTACTGCAGCAGCTTAGGAGTTTCTGGTGTTATAGGCGACGGTAGCCACCTACCATTGAGTTAAATGGACCTGTCTTCGACCTTAACTTAAAAAAAAATAGAAATGTAGTGGCTGGACTCTCTATTCTTCAGATATAAAATGGGCAGCAAGCTGTAGGCAATAACCATCCCCTTACCAACTGTGAAATAAAGTTTGCCATATGTGTTTTAATTTTTAGGTAAGGGATAGATCCCATATTCGCATTCTATCCTCAAGGGACCTTCGATTATATTCGAGATCAGCACACTACCACTCTTGATGGTTAACCACATACGATCAAGAGTGGACCGTCAATGTGATTATTCTATTTTCAGATGACAATAGGTATTTTGATTCACGAGTTAGTACAGAAGGCGTTAACAGAAAACATATCGGACGTGAAGAGATTACGTTTGGAAGCGGAGAAGCTGATAAAAGAATCTGTGCAGTTGCTCTACGACGCCGGTCTCTCCATGGAAGAGGCGAGCTCCAATATGCAAATGTATATATCGCCACTCGCAGACTTCATGCAGACCTATGTCTTAAAAACGCCGATGTCTAAAGTGAGTTACAATTGATTCCAACATTTTCATTTCAGACATTTCGACGAGCCCATTGAATGAGTGGTTAGGGTGCTTGCCCAGGGTCGATTCCTAGCTGGGTCAACTTTGGAAATAAACTTATTAAAGTTGGCTCCGGTGTGGATTTGGAAATTAGTGGTAGGGCACAATGGCAGTCATTTGGGCAGCTCATCTGGTGGCAATAACCAGCTTTGTGTTTCGGTTAGTCAGTAAGGGATACCAGAGCCCATTTCTTATGCATTCTTATGCAAAAGTCTAATGGCTAAATGCAAAAGTAATTTTTGAAATTCGACACGTAGTTCCAGAGACTATCTATACATATAATAAAGTAGTAAATGAACCGCGTTTACATATTAAACATGCCGCCGAGTTATGTTGGTAACTTTCGTTTTTCTACGGATTCTTGATAGCCCTCTCAATAGCTCTCGTTGAGCTTTCTTATGAGGCCCGCAGTTAGAGGATGTGCTCTTTAAAAGACTACATTAAAATTAATATATCGAATTTATTTAAGCAAAGATGAAAGAATGTAGAAATAAGTATAATTCAACTATATTTCGAGGTTTACCAAAATTTTCACGGTTGTACACATTAATTCCCTCTATGATATTCAACATTTTTTAATGTCACCCTAAACAGACAGACTAATTAACATTGTAAATTAATTTCCACACATGTTTCAAAATTTCAGGAACGTCCCAAGGACAATTGGCCTGGGCATATAGAAAAAGTGCTTGACATAGAAGAGAATTTGTGTTGCCCACAGCTGGGATTGAAGGGTAAAATTGACGCCACATTGGAAGTTACAATACACGAACGAAAAGGTATTATTTTCGTTTACTCACCATCGTCGCCTCAGAAGTGTTTGATTATTTTTTTATTTTAGTTTATTAAATGTTTACATTTTTGAAATGTTCTCTGAAGTATTTAAAAAAATAGTGTGTGTGTCAACTCTGAGGCACGACTGGAGTTTACTCCTTAAAATGTATAAAATAGTAAACTATCCAGTTAAATTAATTATCCAGTTAATTAAATAATGTAAAGTAATTAGGTATCCACCTAATTACTTTACATTATTGAATTACTTTTGCATGCATACTCAGATGTAACGTGCTCCAACAAAAGTGATGTCAGTTATAAGTTCAAATAGTTCATTCTTTCGGCGACAGATGTTGCGCTGGCAGGTTATGATATCGTTTCGTTCCTCAACGCGGACTAAACTTTTCATACAAGATTTCGACTTTTGCTTTTATAAGCCCAGAAAATATAATTAGAGAACATAAATCAATGCGTTAGCTGTCGCACAAATGTCAAAGTGACAGGTAACTTAACGCTTTTTAGTTAACGTTTTTTTGTTTGTATTAATTTTACTCATAAAATTTCCATACGGGGCCTTATATGAGAAAATGGATTCTTAAGGACTAAATTTCAATAATCTTCTTTTAGTGTATTTTTATAAAGCAGTTGCAATGTAATTACAATTATTAATAATATATAGTACATTACTGCAGAGTCCAGGAAGTGAAGAATTGCTGGACGAAGTGGTTTCAAGGCCGAGCTTTAGCGAGACCTTGATAAAGATCTGAGTCCGGCAATCCTCATTCCGGTGGAGGCTGGTATAGTGCTTTTCTCAATAAATGTGAGGAAATAATGAAACACGTGATAATGCAAAAAAATTAGTATAATATGAAAAAAATAATAATACATAGTTTTATTTAGAATAAAACAAACGCAAATGTTTACTAAAAGCAATAAATATTTAGGTAGGTACTGAAAAAGTCTGCTTTCCCGCCTTTTTTATTTTTTATTTTCAATGAGTGCAAAGGAAACAGCCATACAGCCCAGTCATCACAAGAGTGTGCCCTCGCTCCCGCCTACTACGCCTGTGACAGCGGCGGGCGCGTTCGTGAAGACTCGTGAAACTTCGGGTTTCATCGGGCTGAGCAGCCGCCAGGAATGAATTTTCATACAACATTCTGGGCCTAGGCCGAGAAAGAAATGCATGAGCCAAGAATTACAAACTTCGTGGCTTGTTTTTAGTACAAGAATGCCTACATTTCCGAGCATATTTGAGAAAAATATATTTATTTTTCTTGTTATTCCACATATACAATAACGCTGCCAAATTCATTTAATTTCTCAAAGCCCGAGTGGAATGCCTAAAAATAGAGAGTTGCCTGTGTCTCAATAGTAATGAAGTTGTTTTTGTTCAAAAAGGTATCCTGAAACCTTCAATGAATTGGACACGCAATATGTTGATCGATTTATTGATATAGTTGGTTAAAATTTTCTTAAGTACAGATCTTGAGAATAGTTCAATCGGCTTTTCCATCAAGCATATTGTATTAGGTATTGTGATTTTGCCCAAAGTCAAATGATTAAATAAATATTAAACTTTAGTCAATTGTGTATTGATCAGTCTTTATCTTACAATATTTTGGTAATCTTTTAAGTAATTTGAGATTTTTTTTTGTCTAAAATCTTCTAATTGGTTATTAATCTTTTGTAAAACTTTAAATAAAACCTAAAACACTCTAGTTCTAAAATGCTCACTGAAACATTATTTTTGAAAATACCAAGAATAAATAGAACGTTTTTTTAAATGCTCTAAAAAGCGTAGATTTTTTTGGCCATACAACATTTTTTTAAATATATTTTTAGTAAAGTAGCACCACCTTTACCAAAAAACTTAATAGTTCTTTATCATAGTTTCCCGGGTTCGATTCCCGGCTGAGCCAATTTTCCAAATGAACTTTTCAAAGTTTGCTTTGGTCTGGATGTGAAGGATTTCGCCCCCTATCCGTTGTATGGCTATCCATAACACAAGCTTTAATAGTGCTTACTTTGGGGGCCATACAATTGGTGTGTTTAGTTTGGCGATTTATTTAAGTTCGAAAATGTTGAAGCAGGTCGCCAGCGAGCCGTAGTGCCTCTAGAGCTTAAAAGCGGTAAGGCCTCAATGTCGGCGGAGCACCGAGGACAACTCGTGCTGTACGGGATGATGATCAGTCTTCAACAAATGGCCGATCCCACTACAGACTTGCAATCTGGTCTGCTTCTATATTTAAGGTAAGTTAAGATTAAAAATGTAGCGTTTCGTTTCATTCAAAGAAGTCGTTCGCGCTATTCTGGGCAAAGAATTTGATTTCAGTACTCATTTTTGTACCAATTTTGTTGTTGAAAGTTCTGAAATGTAGTGAGGTGATAGAGAGAACTAAAAAGTATAAAAATAATAAAAAATATACAAAACGAAATACAATAGGCGACTGTAGCCACCTACTATCAAGTGGACCGTCAGCCAGCATTGTTTGGGCATATGTTGTAATGTTACATATAAAACGTATATGTTCATATACATATATACTTCAATATATTTTCTTATACAAAAGAAAATTAATTATTTATTCTTTTGAAATGTACAGACTTAAAAGATACTTACTAGATGGTGCCCGCGACTTCGTACGCGTTGATAAATGACAAATATAACACCTGAGAAAACATTTATGAGTAATATAATACTTTAAATACTTTATCGCTGTGACTACGGTGGCGCAGACTTTATGTTTTTAGACGATCCCTCGGGGACCTAACATTTTTTAGGATAAAAAGTATCCCATATATTAATCCTGGTAATAAACTATCTGTTTGCTAAATTTCTTCCAAATCCATTTAGCCGTTTTGGCGTGATTGAGTAACAAACATACATCTTTCGCATTTGTATTGTTAGTAGGATTTTATGGATTAAGTTATTACTTATTCATGCTTAAGTTTAAATTACGAAAGTATTTTCGTATAATTATAAATCCATCTAGATTAAAAATAATAAATGTTTCTCATAAAATAAAATATTTTAGTCAATAGTATGCACAATCTGTACCCACAAGTAGAAACCCTTAAAATTTTACATTATTTTATATTTTTACTCAATGACTTCACATTTTACAGGGATCGCGTGGATATAAAAGAGGTAAGGTGCGGATATCCAGAGAGACGTGATTTAATTATGTTGCGCAATCAACTTGCTCAATGTCTTGCAATTGGATCACAGCAAGTCGATACAGGTATGAAAATTCTTTATAATTATATTCACTTTACAAGAAACTAGAAAGGGATAGTCCTTATATTAAACGTGGTGTAATTAGGGCACTATTTATAATGCCCGGACAATATTCAAATTGGTCCACTTTTTTCCTCCACAAAAAATGTTCCGCCTGCTCTAGAAATTTCAACAACAACCTGACATAAATGTCTTAATGGGCATTTTTTGAAGTTTCTAGAGATTATGACTATAAAAATGCCTTATTAATCACTTAGTACATGACATATGCATTCAATAGTGTTGTTGAGTAACGTCACGAGATAAAGTGTGAGAGTGAAGGATATGATTTATGTACCAAGAGATTTAGATTAAAATACTTTGCTAAATTTTATCTGTGGCAGTATTTCATCAATTATTTATACTAATATCAGACATACATTTCATTTGCGCCGGGCATAATTTTTGTTCAGTATTTTGTGTTTATCTCAACATTATCTCAACTGTTTTAAAATCTTGTAAATCGATAATATCTGTCCGACAATTTCGCTCTCATGTGAACTCGAACTCGTACTCTTTCCTCCAGCCTCACCCCGCATTCCTAAGGAGTGGTTTAACGTTTTCGGCTAAACTACGAATATATCGAGAAATTCGTAACCATTGAGTGCTTTACAAAGATTGCGCCATCCCGAAAGGGATTACCTTCCGTGGTTCTTTCCTCGCTTTGAAACATCCGTTGAAACCTTTGTTATGTGATTATCGGAATTTACTTCACACTTAATTTGAAATGTGGACATTTCCCTGTATCTCCTATGATGTAATGATTTTTTCATACTCTTATTTATACTACCGGGCAAATCCCATTATTTTCCTCAACGACATTATAAAAATAACTCTGTTTCTTGTCTAGAACAATTGGAAGACATCGAAGAAGCATCTTCACTGCTACAACAAAAGTTACCCGAACCAGTGCACCATGAGCGAGCGTGTGCAAAATGTCCCTACCTCACAATATGTTCGTTACATTTATGGTTAGTTTAATAAAAAAAATTATAAATTTTTACTCGATTTTATGATTACTTTTAAGTTATTCTCGCTGTCTGTTTTACTAGATAATATTTTTGTCACATGTCAGTAAGATAAACTGATTAAACTGATTGCGTGCATGAGACCAAGTTTATTCTATCAATTTCCTATCAATTGAAGAAATTATTCTATCAATTTCCTGTTTTATTTTGATAGTTTGGTCAAATTGTACACACGAGACTTGTGGAAATTCAGTATATAAGTAACTTTGAACTTATTTTGAAACCGGTTCGTAGGTAATATTAGTTTCGTGCGCGGCGGATTTCGCTTCCGCGATACGCTGTTACTCGGGACACACACTAAGGGTATACCCGAAATCTTGTTTGTCTTTTTTTATTTCTGTTATTATTAGCACATACCAAGATTCAGGAAGTATCATCTACTATTAAGCGACATCGTTGCAACGCAGTCGCATCGCTTATTGTTAGTAGTGTCGTGGGAGAAAGGCCATAATATTGTTTACAATTAAATAAAATTATTTTATGTTCATTTTATTTGCAGAGCGGCATCTTCGATAAATGTAGTCATTTTTGTAATTTTATATGAACTAATGGTCTATTAATTTTTAAGTACTTTAATATCGTCTCAATTTGACCACAGTCTTTGACCTTATGGTGCAAAAGAGTGTACATATTACGTACGTAGTGTCAAACATCCACGCGTGTGTGAAACACGCGGTAGTGTGTATAATGTTCATTTTAATGTATTGCTAATGTAATGTAAAAAAAGTCTTTTTCCATATAAACTTTAAATGTACCAAATTTCACACTCCTCCGTCGGCACAATTTTCTTAAAATGGGAGCTAAAGTTTTCGCTTCTCGTTTTGATATATATTAGACAACTAAAAAAGTAACAAGTTAATAATCTGTGACCATACTTTTTGTCTGCTAGCTTTATATGACTTTTACTGTAGGTGTAAAAAAAACATTTTCCTAAGAAATGATATATACTTATATTTGGAGATATAATAAATATTTTTTAAATATTATTTGGATATGAATAAACTTATTGAACATATGTGCACTGTTAAACCATATAAGTTAATTATTAAGGGCAATTGTAATCATTAATTAAATTTAATGTAGGAACACAAATGGACCGACCGTTTCAAAAGAGCATCCACTGTCAAAACTGCAAAACCAAGCGCTGGGACACTTGTCCAAGATGCACATCGAATATTTCCTACGTTGGACAACTCTGATCAGCATGGAAGAGAGAGGGCAGAGGGTGACGTCACCTTTACATGCGTTATGGACTCAGACTCCCAGCGAAAGGTAATTAAAGCCCTTATGATTTTGGCGCTGAATCCCCCTTAATATTAAATATGAATAGTTTTTTACTAATTTGATTAGCGTTATCTAATGTCATCTAAGTTACATCGCATTATCTTGCCGGCCAATTCAAAGAAGTTGCAACGTGCAAGTTCCAAAACTTGCACCGTCTTTATGAAAATAAACATCATCCAAGTCGATTCAATCAAACTGATGCAAAAAATCATGATACCTATCGCATAGAATGTCTCTGTCCTTACCTTCGTAAAAATAAGGTCTGATGATATTTTTGACCACAAATCACACCAAGCAATTACATTTTGATGATGTAATGAAAATTGATTATCTATTGCACGGTGATCTAAGACTCAATCAGTGTGCACGCGACGCTAATGATGGTCAGTCGATTTGAACTTTTGTGTTCTTGTATGCTTCAAGTTCTTGAGCATAGTTCACAACTAGTCATTATTCAAGTACGCGTTGTTGTTTTCTCTTAGACTTTGCCTCACAACTGTGATTTTGTACGATATACGAAGAGTTTTTGAGGACCTATAGCTTCGAATTTAGTTCATTTAAGTAATTTGCGCGAAAAGTGTATTTTATACTCTCGCGATTTATTGCTCTTAAATAATTTTAACGTGGTTCTTCACGAAATATGACTGTAGAGCTATAAATTACAAACATTCAATTAACAAAAAGGCATATAGATGGCAGAAAACGAACATGGCACATTGTTTAATTTGTAAAGTAAAGTTGATTTAGCTCAATAATAGTTTTTAACTAAACCAACTATTCTCTTTTTGCAGCTAAGATTTGAAAGATATGGAAGGTATTCTTAGAGAGTTCTCTCTGTAAGAATATGTGAATAATAATTTAGTTTTAATAGTTTAGTTCATTAGGAATTTATATTTATAATATTTAAAATCCTAAGCTGTTTTCCAAAGAGCTTGTCTAAATTTAGTTACTTGGCGTTAACTTTTGACATTGACACATATAATAAGTCATCAATGTTGAAGTTGATAACGATCACTAAAATGCCTACATTGAACTAAAGTATTCTAAAGAGTATACCATCTCATATTAACTAAGACCAAACACCCTATATATACATACAAGTAATAAAATCGATTTAATTATTTTATCAATTACAGAGCAGATCGCGGCGCATGCGCAGCGTATTTAAAGTTAAAAGTTGTTCAACCGTCGACTGACAGATATCTCCACACATTTGAAAAGTCGAATAATTCAGGTATAATTACTTTATTAAAGCTTCACTCATATGTTTACTTGAGAACTTTCAGACATTCTACAATAAAACACATCCCCTTTTTAGAGCCACATAACAAGGGGCCCCAAGAAGGTGAATTTTCTATAGTAAGCATTGATGACCGGCCGTGGATAGCTGCCGGTGTTGTCACTTTTGTGGATGGAAAAGAGATACAGATACTCTTAGAACGGTTAGATATTATAAGTTCTTATGTTAATATTAAGTAGATCTTTCTATATATATCAAATCAAATCAAATCATTTATTCATCAATTAGGTTTACAATAAACTCTTATGACCGTCAATATAGGTATAATTTACCAGGGTTTCGGAAAAAAAAAACAAGCCAAGATGATGACGATCCTGAGAAGAAACCCCGAAAGAAACTCAGGATACCACTCTTTTTGTCATCTATAAAATAATAAATATGACATTTACAATTATACACATATCAAAGTATATACAATACTGAACATAGTATGAGCACAGAATCCTCAAGTCCAGGCTTCATTATCGCTTAAATAGTCAGCGATTTTATAATAACTTTTGGAAAAGAGTTTGGTCTTAATTACACTTTTAAACCTATTTATAGGTAAGGCTCTAATTAACTCAGGAAGTTTATTATAAAACCGTATACATTGACCCATGAAGGAATTACTTATTTTATGTAGTCGCGTCTTGTGTAAATTAATATCATTTTTAAATCTAGTATTGATATTATAAGTATCACATTTTTTATTAAATTGACTAATATTTTTATGCACATAAATTAAATTTTCATATATATACTGGCAAGTAACAGTTAAAATCTTAATTTCCTTGAATTTTTCTCTGAGGGAAGACTGCGGACCCATTTGATAGATGGCTCTTATGGCCCTTTTTTGAAGAATAAAGATAGTATTTATGTCCGCAGCGTTGCCCCAAAGAAGAATCCCATAACACATTATACTGTGAAAGTAGCTGAAATAGACCATTCTAGCTGTGTCGATATCTGTTAGGTGTCTGATCTGTTTAACGGCATAAGCCGCAGAACTAAGCCTTTTACTTAGTATTTCAATATGAGGACCCCATTGTAATTTAGAATCTACAGTAATACCTAAGAAAACTGTCGATTCTACGGGCTTCAATTTTTCATTACCCAAAATCACATTCGTCCCAATATCTTTAACATTAGGGGTACTGAATTTAATAAGTTTAGTTTTCGTAGCATTTAAAAGGAGATTATTAACACTAAACCAATGCACTACATTTGAAAGTGCGTTATTTATTTCATTATAGCACCCAAGTTGTCTCCTAATCTTGAATATCAATGAAGTGTCATCAGCGAACAATACAATGTCATGTTTGTTCACAGAAAAAGCCAAATCATTAATATAAACTAAGAACAAAAAAGGGCCAAGTATTGAGCCTTGAGGGACACCTATTTTAACTTCAGAGCCCAGAGATTTTATACCATTTATATCAACCCTTTGAATTCTATGGCTCAGATAGGAAGTGAGAAGATTAAGAGCCTTATTCCTAATTCCGTAATGGTGCAATTTCCTCAACAATGTGTCGTGCTGCACACAGTCAAAGGCTTTGGACAAATCGCAGAAAACACCTAGAGCGTCCTGCGAGTTTTCCCATGCCTCATATATATTTTTCAAAAGTTCAACACCTGCATCTATAGTAGAACGACCCTTCGTGAAACCAAACTGTTTTTTAAAAAGTAAATTATGATCATTAAAATGTTTTAGCAGTTGACTTAAAATAATTTTTTCAAAGATTTTACTAAGAGTCGGAAGTATTGAGATCGGTCTATAATTAGCGGGATTAGTTGTATCATTCGACTTAAAAATAGGCACAACTCTGCTAATTTTCATTAGATTAGGAAATTCACCACATGTAACACAACAATTGAATACAGTTGCTAAGTGGGGTGCAATTATATTTATTACAGAGGCAACTGTTTTCACTGACATACCCCAAAGATCTGCAGTTTTTTTAATTTCAATTGTCTTAAAGAACTTTACTATGTCAACAGGGCTAACAACCGCAAATTCAAATGATGTGTCACATTCTTTCACATTCTCTTTTAATATATTCTCAGCCTCAGTTGGTGATGAATTAAGTGTTTGTGTAATGTTAACCGGAATATTGGAAAAAAAAGTTTCAAACTCGTTTGCCACATCCATATCTGCCTTAAAGTCCTGATCATTTATTTTTAGATGAAAGCTGCTATCGTGCATTGTATTTCTTCCTGTTTCCCTGTTGATAATGTTCCATGTAGTTTTTATTTTATTTGTGGAAGTTCTAATTTTGTTTTTCACATTAAGAGACTTTGCCATGTAGCAGACTCTTTTAAACAATTTTGAATACTTTTTGACATATTCCTTAAACTCTGAGTTATGATTATATGGCTTCTGACCATATAACTCATAAAGCTTAGTTCTACTTTTATGAATGCCAGGAGTTGCCCACTCATTAAATGCCTTAGAATTGGTTACTAAATGAGATTTTGCAGTAAAAACATTACCAAATTCATTATTAATTAATTTAAATAAAGAGTTATACATTTCATTAAGACTATCATGATAAGGCAGCCCAGGCAGTTTACTGTTTAAATTATCCCTAAATTGTTGAATGCGATTCTGAGTAATGGGAACAAAATTGATGCGCTTTCTTTGAAACTGACTTTTATTTGTATGAAATGATACAAACAAGCCACAGTGATCAGTGTCTAGCACATTCACGACTGACTTATTATATGATTTTAAATTACAAAATATGTTATCAATACATGAACTACTTGTGGCAGTTATCCTTGTAGGTTCAAAGAAAACGTTGTACAAGTTAAAAGATCTGAACAAATTTAAAAAATTAATTGTAACTGCAGAACTGTCTAGAATGTTAATGTTAAAATCTCCACAGATTACGACACCTTTAGAGGATGTGCCAACTTTCAACAAAACATTCTCCATAATCCTTAAAAAACTATCAAAAGGTGCACTGGGGGGCCTATATACGCATACTATTACAATATTCTTCAGTTCAATACATGCCAGTTCTGTAACTCCCTCAACAGACAGATTCAGAACATCTTTTCTTTCCTTACATTTGGATTGCTTCTTAGTAATAATTAGGGAACCTCCACGTATCATATTCATTCTATTGAAGAAGCTTACAACCCGGTGGTTACTGAAATTATGCATGTATTGATAATTATTTAACCAATGTTCTGTAATGCATAAAATATCAACATTATAGTTATTCATAAATAAATCTAACTCAAGTTCTTTTCCAGTTAAGCCTTGAATATTTTGGAGAACCAAAGTAAGACTGCAAGAGGGTTCCTCTATTGTCTGAGATGCTAATTTAAATTAGACGGAACGGAGCCCATACATGTATTTGTGTTTAAATGTAATATATTTGACTGTCCGATAGAGACAGTCCTGTCAATACATGGCTGTTCAATAGAAGCTGCCATGTTTATAGAGGAGCTTAAGTCAACATATGGCTGTTCAAAAGAAGCAGCAATAGTTGAGTTATATCTTAAATCTTAATATATATATATATATATATATCGAATGGAGGCCACGAATTGGAAGACGCAGCGTGAGAAGAGCTGCGCCAAGTGGATAGACGATCTGACGGGCATTGCAGGATGCGGCTGTATCTGAATAACAGAGAACCGTGCATGGTGACGAGCCTTGGGAGAAGCCTATATCCAACAGTAGAGAGACACAGGCTGATGATGATGATGATAATATCTGTATTCAACTGTAGACTAACAACCATTAACATATTTTTAAAAGTTGGTGATCTCCTTACACGCCCAGGTCTTCTCGCGAATTTTACCGCTTTAACGTCAGGGCAAGTGGTCATGTGTTTTAACCCCACATGAAAATCCAAACCTACACCTACAGTCTATGACGATGACGAGAAATCACCCATCAACTCGTTCCTGCAGGGTGTTCGCTCAACATGAGTATAGAACAATTTATCCTCTCAATGACATATTTACAACCACTTGATCAGCAACTTAACGAAATGTATGGCTAATATTTTTCCATATTAGCCATACATTTTCCAAAAACTGTTGAGATTTTTTTCATATATTTAGTTAGGTCAGCAGGCCTAATAAGTTATTGATGATGGGCATATATCCTTCACAAAGAGACATAGGGATAAGTCTTAATTATTTCATTAGTTTGAATACAATACCAGCTTATCTAATAGATACGTACTTAAAAGTTAATGTGTTTGTGTCACATGACAGATGTGGTGTTGTTTCTAACCTTGCTATCCGCGAAAGCCATAATATAATTAAATCTAT
This sequence comes from Bembecia ichneumoniformis, assembly GCA_910589475.2. Lineage (NCBI taxonomy): Eukaryota > Metazoa > Arthropoda > Insecta > Lepidoptera > Sesiidae > Bembecia > Bembecia ichneumoniformis. The sequence goes on from OU342540.1 coordinate 10,780,535, forward strand.
AATATAACGTATTTAGGTCCACGTTTACGTAACCCTGTATTGTACACATACAGTACAAAGTATTACAGCATTTTTTTAAGTTTATACTAAATTAATAGGATATTTTCAGTGACCTAAGCCGTCGTTTAAAGAAAGATACAAAATATCACATAGACACATATGAAAGCTACGCAACCACGGTACACAATCTAACCAACTTGGGCGTTCTCATGGAGGACAGTGATCGCTCACAGAAGCTTCGAAGGTGAGAATATTGAAAAGTTTACTATAACATTCATATGTTACAATACACAGTAGTGGCAGGGCACACTGCGATTGACAGTCATTCGGGCAGCCCTTCTGGCGGCAGTAACCGCCCCCTTACGGAAGACTATAGTAAAATGACAGCATGTTTACTGTTGTGTTTCGGTGTGTGAATAAGGGATGCCAGAGTCCATTACATTTTCCATTCCTAATCCCTTATCCTTAATCCTACTACTATGGTCGGCAGCGCACTTGCACTATAGGCGAAGGTAGCCTACCACCAAGTGAACCGTCAGTCTGTCTGATTTATCTGCCTGATCTTCACATGAAAAAACATAACAGTATACTCCATGTTCTATCTCTAGATGGCGCTGCGGTTTGCTTGTAAAAGTTTTGTTTTGTATATTTGAATTTTGTCTTTGGATGTGTGTTTGGTAGTGGCTAGGGTACACTGTCTTCACAGTAACCATTTCCTAAATTTTGTAAAGATAACTTACTAGATTTACAATACCTTTTATATAATTTATGAAGTTTAATGGTATTACAATTTACACTACCGACAATTTTAAGTCCACTTGATGGTAGGTGGCTACCGTCGCCTATGACACAAGCAACGTGAAAGCTGCTGCAAGTGCGCTGCCGACTACAGTAGGATTAAGGATAAGTAATTAGGAGGGGATAGGGAAATTGGCTCTGGCATCCCTCACCGAAACACAACAGCACACGGGCTATTATTTCACAGTGGTCTTCTGTAAGGGGGTGGTTACTGCCGCCAGATGGGCTGCCCAAATGACTGCGAAACGCAGTGTGCCCTGCCAGTACTTTCCAGATCCAGACCAGAGCCAAATTTGAAAAGTTCATTTTTCAAAGTTGACACTGCCGGGAATCGAACCCGGAAACCCTATAACAGAGAGTTAAGGCAAGCACCCTATCCACTCATCCAACGGGCTCGTCAGTGTGTGTCAGTTGTGTTTATTCCAGATAAAATGTATATTTTTTATAATAATAATAAAAAATATCTTTCTAAAATCTTTTAAATGTCAATGCATACATGTATTAGAATTATTAGAAGAGTGCAGTATTATTTCATTAATTTAAAACTGTTTTGAAATACATCGTAATCTTAAATTTACTTTCACATTTAAAATGTTCACGCCTTTAACTACTCAACCGATCATCATGAAATTTTGAATACAAGGATACAAAAATAGGACATAGGGCCTTCATTCAGAAAAAAGTTCTTTTCCGAGGGATTATATAAAAATACAAAATGCAATGTTTGACAGAAAACTATGAGCAATAATGATTGAATAAATTTTAACACTTAATAAAAGGGACCCAAATGAAGTCGCCGGCCAGGGCTAGTATAATGCAAAAATTCTATCTGCAATTATCTGTCTGCTTGAAATTGATAACTGTTAACTGAATTTTACGATTTCTACGATAGGGTTATACTTTTAGATTAATAATAGACAAAGAGACGCCACTGTTTGACCCGAAGCTGCCTCGCGACGTAGGTCGGCTCGGCGCTAAACTAATGAAGTGCTTAAACATCGAACAACAGAGGGCGGTGCTCAAAGCGCTCGCCTCGCACCAGTACGCCCTTGTACAGGGTCTGCCTGGCACTGGTAAAATACTAATTCATTTTATATACACTAATTTCTTTTTTTAATTTAAATGTGTTACGAGGGAGTGTCGAAGTCAAATTTTTATTTAGGCAAGAAACATGATGATGTATTAAGGAATAATGGAAAGCGTTATAGGAAACTTAGAATGCTTAAATCTTCAAAGACAAATGCTCAAGTTTTAATTCCTGGAATAATTGATAAAATGCTAAACCAAGGAAAACCCTAACCTCTGTGCTTTTCAGTCTTACATAAGTTGTCGCGACTTACTAACATCACGTCATATTTTACAGCTGCACATTAAATATCATAGGCGTAAAGTACGGAATCATTAATAAATGTATATTAAATAAATTATACACACCAGAAAGTAAAAAAGTAAAATTTATTGTCTAAAAATAAAATCAAATTGCAAGAACACTGAAGCAAGTGTTATGCGCCTAAGTCAGTGACGTAAATGCAATACGTAAGGAACTGTTCATAATTTTAAACATATTATCAGCTATATTTGATATTTTTTCTGGCTATTTTTAACAGCCGCTATTAAGTTCCTTGAAACAATCTTGTAAACGGGAGTACATTCTTAGGTGATCTGACATGTCTTCCATTCTTGATAAGTCGATAAGTCCCGTGTGCAGTTAAAGGAATGTATGTATATATTTAAAGTTTTATTTAATTTATTATTGTGATTTATATATTTCTTTAATTTCATCTGATGCAGTCTGCTCCAGAGCCATGATCAGATGTTTTGCCACGTTGATTACACGAAGGTTAATTCCGCAGCAAAAATCCTTACCATTTAAGTTTAAAAAAATCATTGACATAGATGTCGGATCTAATAATTTGCAGGTAAAACACAAACAATTAGTGTGCTGATACAAATGTTGGTCGGTTTAAAGCAACGCGTACTCGTCACTGCGCATACACATTCCGCAGTCGATACGGTATTGAGCAGGTAAATTGAAGCACTAACAATCTGTTTTTCTTTCATTTCAAGAGTATCTTTAATATTGTAGTGTTTTAATAACATACCATTCATTGGCTTTTCTATTGACTTTAGACTTAGTTAATTACAGTGAAATATGGCAAATAATTGAAGATAACATATACGTATAAACATTAATCAGTCTTTGTAATTCAAGAGTCCTTTTCTTTGTGAAATGTGAGCTGAATCTCCTAGTATCTCGGGATGTAACTGGTCACTTTGTTATTCAAATGGCTGATTATTTAAGCGTTAATTAAGCCTGGATATAAACGATATTAGTATTTATAATTTTAAAGATGAAAAAGAAAAAAATGGTATCCTGAGTTTCTAACTTACACTTTCTTTGTCATAATAATATATCCATACTAATATTGTAAATGTGAAAGTGACTCTGTCTGTCTGTCTGTTTGTTTGTCAACTTTTACACGCCTTAACTACTCAACTGATAAATAATCATTAAATTTTGCGTACAAATTGTCAGGGATATAGAAAAGGACATAGGTTACCTTTTTTCCAGAAAAATAGCACTGTTCCCGAGGTATCAGAAAAATCTAACGCTTGGCAACGCTTAAATTCGTTTAATCTTGGAATAGATTGCCGACGTCCTTACGGGTGATGCGATTGGGGTCATCACGACGCACATGTGCTTCACTTGCTGCGCGCACCGAAGAACGCCTTTCAGCCGACTGCCACACGCCCGAACAGCTGGCAACACTCTACGAGTCTATGGTACGCGTGAAGTGTTCTTTTTTAAATCCTTATTTTATTTTAAAGTTACTACAGATGAAATTCAGAATACTTTCCTGTTTATTTTGTATCATGCAGCGTTTATATACTTCCGTCAAACACACTTCAAATTCGAAGAGTTTTGTTGGACCTCCTTCAGAAAGTAAAGATTTTTTGATAACACTGGACACTTGATACATATTGTTATGTCATGTCATTAACAAATTATAATTATAGACAAAATAAAATTATAATAATTGCAATATGGATGAGGTGGCTGAATACGCTCTTTTACACCTTCTTGGAAGCTGTCAATTTGATTTGCAATGGTTTTGTTCTTTCTTAAACCATAATAATTTTATTTACATTTTAGGATGTGATTGGAGTGACATGCCTGGGTGCTGCCCATGCTGCGCTGCTAAGAAATATTTTCGATGTTTGCATTGTGGACGAAGCCACTCAGGTAAATTATTAAAAAAAAACTTAATCAAAAATATATTAAATACGTGAAGCGTTTTTTAAAAACATAAGCTTTTAAGAACGTCTCACGTCAACGTGACGAACTGTATTTCAAAGAATACTTAATCTTTGGTTTATAAACACTTTTACTAATCTGCCTTTTAAATAACATATGAGAATTCATAAACTTGTAGGTTATTTCAAATTTCTTGTTTGTTATCACTAAATGTATATCAAAGTATGTTATTACAGTATTCTCACAAAAAACATTTTATTTTTATTTTTGTCTCTACATTATGAAAGGTTTAACATTGCTTATGTTTCACGTTAAGAAGTGTTTGCCATGAGTTATATATAATATTATCTTAACAGGTATTGCAAAGTACAGTGATACGTCCTCTGCTCGCTGCGAAGCGATTCGTTCTAGTCGGAGATCCCGAACAATTGCCGCCCGTTGTGAGAAGTCGTTCAGCTAGGTATTTCATTGTATATTATACTAATATAAATCTATGCTAAAGAGTTATAAGATAGTTTGCTTCTAGGAGACATTATCTAGGACGAAACTACCATTTATCAAAAGCGTTGAATTTACGTGCGGACATAGTTTGCATTCTGAGACAGGTATTGCTAGTGCCTTATTTGTATTAAGGCGTCAGACATGTTGACGGTCCACCTACGCGACAGGCGTTGCAAGTGCGCTGGTGACCATAGTAGGATTAAGGATAAGGAATAAGAAGGGATAGGGCAATGGGGTCTGGAATCCCTTACTCAAATTTACTGTTTACTATGTTTACTGTCCAAATGACTGCGAAATGCGATATGCTTTGCTACTACCACCCAGATCCAGATCATAGCCAGCTTTGAAAAGTTCTTTTTCGAAATGGTTCCTACCCGTAATCGAACCCGGAACCTCTGAGACAGAGCGTTAACCTTAACCACTCGGCCAAAATTACTGGGAAGTATTTTCTAGGATCAAACCACCATGAAAAGCGATGAATTATTTACGTGCGGACATAGTTTGAATTACGAGATAGGTATTGCTAGTGCCTCTTTCACTGTAAAGGTCTGCAGTCATGAACTGTGCAGCCAGTCTGGCGGCAGTAACCACCGACCTGCTATGTTGTGTTTCGACACGTAAGTGATTTCGGAGAGTTTTTATCCCCACTCTGTTTAATGCTGTTTATTCTATCAGGATTGGCAACGCACTTGTATTCTCCATGGGTTGAGATGATAGTCAACTATTATTAACCAAACCTTCGTTCGGCCTGCCTGCCGTTTTTTATCATAAAATAAAATTAAGAAATTCTAATTTTAATATTATTTTTAAAAATTTCAGACGATTGGGCATGGAAGAGAGTTTGTTTCATAGATTAATGAGTGAAGAAGCGACATCCACTCTACGGTTACAATATCGTATGAACGAGCCTTTGGTACAAGTCGCTAATAAAGTCGCTTACAAAGCGCGGCTCAAGTGCGCAGATAGTGCCGTCGCTAAAGCCACAATCACCATTGATTTACAGGTAATAAACCTTACTTCTTAATAGACAAGGTAATTTTTAAAACTTCCTTTTCTATTGTTCCTCTCATTTCAAATCGCGCTTCATAGCCAAATCATAGTCACTCTAGTTGACAGGAACTGGATTTTTATTTTAATATTATTTTGTACCGTAAGAATTACATTATTTATTACGTCGGTCATTCTATAGTTAAAAAATATACTGTTCTTAGCTACTCACAACCCCATTTAGACAATTTCGTGGGTAAACAACCCAAAAATATATACAGTATATACTTATAAACACATCCCTGAAATGTTTAAATTACCTGCCTACTTTTTTCATAAAAAGTCTGAAAATTTTACATTAGTCATCTGCTGTCATTCGCAAAATGTGTACTCCATTTTGAGGTAGTAACTACCCCTTGTACTAATGATCGCCTTGACATAACACAACGTGCGTTACTGAGAAAAACGGAATGTCAACTGGTATTTGCCATACCCATGGTTATAGCAAATAAAGATTGTCATTATTATTATTATTATGTTTGTCTATTATCAATGAACTAAGGGGTACATAAGTTAACTATCTGCCTTGGTTTTTTTTTTCTTCAGAAACTCACAGAATCGCTAAAGGCATTTCCATGGTTACTAAAAGCCTGTAGTCCTGAAAGAGAATACGCCGCTGTATTCTTAGACACAGAACAAATAGACAGCAGTGGTGATTATAACAATTGTTCTAACACTGAAGAAGCATGTTTGGTTATTGAATTAGTTAATTCGCTACGAAGTGTGAGTATTTTATTTTTTTATACGTTTTTCGTGTTACTATTGTATGCGCCGACGCTGTTGGCACACGCAGCCATAAAACGTTGGAGCAATATTGCCAATATCGCATGCTCTCTCGCACTTACTGGCTTTATGGCGAGGACTAGTGATGCGCCGTGTTACTATCGTTTATGTAAATAAAAAAATTGTTTTATTATAAATAAATAAAATCTTATTTATTCTATTTATTTATTTATTAAACAAAATCCACAGCCCTAAAATTATACACAATTTAAAATATGAAACATGAGGTTTACAAGAAATATCAACATGCTTACAATCAATTCCAGCTGCAATAAATTTCATTTGCAACATTTCCAATTAGTCTAGTAACTGATTGTGGATTAAATTGTAAAAAATATCACTCTTAGCAATACTCAATGAGTAGGTACTCAAAGTATCGACAATGCGTGCAGAACATGCACAACCCTAGCGCTCGAATGATTTATGGCACCGTGTGCCAGCAGCGTTGGCGTTCATTATAATACAAAATGTATGAATTTTCATTGGTTTTGGTATTAATTTAATGACATGTAATTAACCAATAAAATGTAGTGGCTTCCTTCCACTCTCATTTTATAGATCACTGATTAGACTTGCCACCAAATAAAGTTATCGGAATGTACATATAATATGTATGTACATTACGTACGCTATTTTCTTATTTTATGGTCCTCAGACAGGCTAACGGTCCACCTGATGGTATTCAATGTGGTTTTCTGTAAGGGAGTGCTTACCGCCCCCAGACGGGCTGCCCAAGTGACTGCGAAACGCAGTGTGTACTGTCAAATCCAGACCAGAGCCAATAATGAAAAGTTAATTTCCAAAGTTGGCCCTGCCGGAAGTCCAACCCTGTGCTGGAAGTTAAAGCAATCATTTTAACCACTTGAAGAAACCGCTTAAAAAACTCTGTTGTCAGTTGTCAGTGAGTTCGTTGGGATTACGTATCAGTGACTGTGCTTAAAATAAGAATACCTTTTTGCTATTATTTATAGTAAAAAAAAAACACATTCTTTAACTTACATGTGAATATGAATGTGAATATGAAATTTGATACCGTATTTGGATACGTAACTTTTTTTAAATACATGTTCGGCTCCAAAACCAATGTAAAATTCACAATGATTTACAATAATTTAAGAAGAACGTCAGTACTCGACAATGTAAAGTCAGGGTAAGAAAAGGTTCGTCATCTGAAAGTCGACATTTGCTTGCACCAGGACAATTATCAGTCATGCCAAAATTTCATCTCAAACGTCTGTCAGTTGTCTGCTTAGTGCTTTAGTTTCAAAAGGTACGAGTCTACGACTTGATAAAGGAATTAATTTGAAAACTGACGAAGGTTTTCGCACCCTAATTGTACTTGAAGTTTTGTAATTGGGACCTGTTATTCAGGGAGGAGTGCAAGCTTGTGACATTGGAGTGATAGCACCTTTCAGAGATCAAGTGGCGCTGATACGTCGATTGTTGACAAACGTAGACGTGAGCACCGTTGACCAATTCCAAGGGAGAGACAAGTCGGTTATCATTTATTCGTGTTCGAAGCGACTCGAAAGAACTGGGGCTAAGATATCCAAGGTTTGTTTTTAATTGCGTTATTAGTAGTGGCGGGCATACCGCGGCATTCGTCAACTGAACATTGAACAATCCATGAACAAAGGTTACCTTAAGAAAATATGCATCTAATTGAAAAAGGATTAAATATTTTTTGTGAAAACTTACATCTGTATATACGAATAATCTAAATAAAGATCATACCACCGGCCGGCATCTATAATAATTATGAAAGTAATTTTTATACGAGATTTGCACCCGTTTTCATTGTATTTGCACCCGTTTACATATTAAAGAGTATATTCACCTTATAATATTTCAGTGTTTCAGATTATAACCAAAAAAGGAATGTCAGATATTTGTATTTCTTGTGTTTTAGATAGTGTCACTCGCATTTTTAGGCGGTATAGTCCGCCTAAAAAAGTGTCATTCTGAAATATATTCATTAAGTCAAAATGAATTTAAGTATTATTAAAGGCTTTTCTGTGCTTGAAAAGTATTTTTAGGATCCTTACAAATGTCAATTTATAGTCTGGTTATAGTTGGTACAGTTCTATAAATTGTAAAGAATCATTAATAATAAATGAATGCAACCAGCTCTTTTTCATAGAGTAAAAGGCATACAGGCTGACGGTAAAATTGATGGCAGGCTACTATCGTCGCCTAAGGACACAAGCAACACCAGGACAGATGCAAGTGCGCTGCCAACTCTGCAGAAATTTGTCTATGGCACGCTTGAAGAAGCCCATATTTTATGCTAGGCGAAAACTCCTCAGTAGGGAGTTTGTTTCAATGTCCATCCGCACCGTGTCCAGCAGCTTCTCGGTGCAGACATTAAGGCATTAATCGAAACATCGGAGCACTCACCATTGTACAAACAGTAGAACACACAAAGGTACCGTCAGCATGCTGAGGATGATAAAAAAAGGAATGCTACATGTACATGTCTTAACACTAAGAGGCTCTAACCGCTGTTGTGTGAAACAATGAATTGTCGAGAATTCGCGCAATGGTAGTAATCCATTTTGGGTCTAATCCTGGCCCTATTAAAATAAAATGGTCTTTTCTAAAAGTGATATTTTTCATGTTATGATCTTGATTCGATTACGTTAACATATAAGATAGTGGAAGGTTGATGGTTCTTCCGAAATGTAACAAATGTGTTTAATTTTCGTTTAGGATGGTGAAATTTTAAACGATCAACGGAGGTTGGCTGTGAGTGTGACTCGCGCGAAGCATAAGTTCATTGTTATTGGCAATTCCAATGCTTTACAACGATACAAGCCTATACAAACACTGATTGACAACTGCTCCAAGTTAACCATAGAGAAACAGGAACTCGATCGTGTTATCGGAGCACATAAACATCTGTGTTTCTAATATTAAGTAAATTAAGACTTTATTTAGTTGGACCAAACTAAGCGATTATGATTAAGATAAGGATTTTTTGTGTTCTTAAGATATGAAAATAGTTTCTTTTTGATTACATTTATAAGTGATGGTTATTTGGACTTTCTATTTGTTTTTTCTACAAAAATTTTCTGTCAACAGATGGCGCCACCGCTGGTTATAAATTGTATGTAATAATGAACTTTAAATTCAGACATGGGCAACCTTTGCTTGGTTGTGGGCCTAACTTCAGGACAATAGTCAAGTATGGCCAGGATATTAATCAGGACATTACGGCTCGCAGGTCATAGATAGATAAATAAGTACCTAGTAATAAATAACCATAATTAATTGTTGATGTCATTCAAATTAAAATTAATATAAGTTAAAAATTATAATTGTCTCAGGCTGGATTAATAAAAACCGTGGTTTTCCCGTATGTACTTATATTTTATGAAAAGTACGTAAAGGGCGAATTATTTTATTCAATTTGGGTTTATTAAGTTGAATATATGAGCTAGAAAATTTTTATACAAATAATGTGGGCTTCCCCGCCACGAGAAGCTGTAATTTATGTAAACAAACAAACTTGCCACACGGACAATTATCAAACAACGTATCTGTATAGCGCATACTTCGACGCTCGCAAGCAATTTCATTTGACTGGGTTATAAAGAAGCGAACGTAAACATTTGGTCCGCAATTTTGACGAGTCATACACCAACATACTTCAATCAAGTTTAAAATGCGCATGGGGTTGTCTGATTAGGTTATAATATATTGGATTTTATTACTAACTAGCGACCCGCCCCGGCTTCGCCCGGGGTGCAATTTTTATATATATGAACATTCCCTCTTTCCATTAGTGAAAACCGAATTAAAATCGGTCTACCCGTTCACGCGTGATGCCGTGACCAAGGGAAATGGGAATTCATTTTTATATATATCATTTTCATTTATATTTTATTTATTTTTGTTTTTATTAGTTAGAAATCAGTGTCATTTTGGTTAATTGTTGTGTTGCATATAGTTATTATTTCGATCCAAATGTTGTAAACCCCTGAATGTTTGTTTACATAATTTTACAGCTTCTCGTGACGGCGACTATAGTTGTCAACGTGACATTGCTTGAAATTTCGATAAGGTAACACACAGATAATATGAGAAAAAAAATTATAAACTGTCATACGTTATTTATATGGGGAAAAGATAATTTTCCTGTATAATAAAAATATAAACCGGTCAGGCGAATTTGTTTCACCCGGATTGCTCACTAGAGCCGTGTTGGTTATTCACTAAACTATTGTTAGGCGTATACTTTAGTAATTTAAGTTCTACAAGAGATCATTCTTCCACAGGGTATATATAAAACAAGAAAGCGTGAAAATTGCATAGCGCGCCATCTTAACGGCGCCATCTTGTCCACCTTGATTTAAATAAGATGGATGCCTAAATTACGAAAATGATTTGAGATAGGTAAAAAAAATAATTTCTAAATAGACATAAGAGTAAATTACTTCTACAAAAAGTGTAATCCCAACCAATTAGAAAACTTTGAAGTCAGACGGATCAAAGGTAGAATAATTTAAATAAACTTTATGTAAAGCGCGTCTTGATTATAATAATCACTAGTAAACTGATATAAATAAGAGAAGTTTCTGTTGCACTATTTGTTGCTTAAGGCTCGTTCTTCGGCTTGGATACCAGGGGAGGGTCGCGTTTTATGCTTTATCCTTGTCATTTGCCACACTGGCTAGACCTCTGTGACGGGCTTTCACTTTGCCTCTAAAGGAACATATAATTAAAAATGGAAAGGCCATTGGTCATCTTTTGAATCGCCACTTGATTGCGGCTTGACTCCACCCATTTCTAATGCACACGTAAAGCTCGAGCTAATTTGTTCCCACACTATTGCCAACTCTTATAAGGGCCTCTGTCACACCGTTTGTGCCGCGATATAATTGCCTAAGCTCGCTCACATTGAATGTGAAAGTAGTGCAACTTCTGTACGCTAGTACTATTATTTATTCTGTGGCAACACTATTGAAAATATCCCGTCTACCACGCAAATTTATAGTGAGGATAGCAACGATATGGCTACGGATGTAATACATATGATAATAAGTATACATATGACAACATATCAAGCAATGTTTGTTTTTTATAACATATACGATAATATCGTTAGTTTTGGAATATCATAATTTAACACGTTTTATGAATAACAAAATATTTATTATAACTTTTACCTTACCGATGAAAAGATATAGCTCCCCATTAATGCTTGAGGTTGTACTTTTTCCTCTACAAGTAATAATCGTACAAGTCAGCATTAGGAATGATTTTAGCGGAGCTCCGTTTTACAACGAACTGTAAACACTACTGCAAGCGGGATCGACTGAAGTACGACTGAATATGACTGTTCGAACATAGTTGTGGCACGCGCTATCCGGCTACATTACCATTTCATCTTTATTTATTTGTTCCGTGCAGAAAACTGTTTTGGAGTATATTGGAAATGGTTAATAAAATATATTTTGGCGCCATCTGTTGACATGCAAGTTTTAAGTGGAAAATATAATTTCTTAGTTTATAATTATATTCTTATCGCGAATAAATCGTAATAGGACCTAAGACGAGCTTATAAATACTTTTTTGTTTAGATTTTTTTTATTCGAAATTATTAAAAATTGTGTTTTTAAAATATTGTGTATATCGTTTTCAGGGATGTCAAAAATCTTTTTAGTGTATTTCACAAAAAGGCTGTATTTTTATTGACTGCATTTATTAAAATATTTTGATAATTTTGTGTTATTATTTTTTTATTTATGTTTCCTGAATACTCCAAAAGTTATTCGCTAGAGTCAAGATACTTTGATGGTACTTCGCCATCGAAACCAATCTTCGCCTAAACTACTAAAATCCCCAAATATTTAAAATGCAAGAGGCAACATTAAAAGAATGTTGGTAATAGGGAATATGCATGTAGTTTAAATTTCGTTCAAAATTTATTTTTCTGAATCTATCGACCGGACATTATATCTAATTTCCTTATTTTATTCTTTCTTTAGTGCGAAATTTATAAATAAAAAATGCAAATTTTACGAAGGAAATTCAAAATTGCGAAACGAACGCCATTGGTTGAGACGAAATGTGATATCAATGTAAACAGACTCGTATCCACGGAACAACTTAAGGCAAGTTGTTCCGTGCTCGTATCATTGATAGAACACTAACTGTAAACAAATGCTAGACATAGCTTGTGACGGAATATTTACCTATTCCATTTATTTATTTACGATATTCCATTTTCTTTTGTATCTCTCTGGGATATCTTTTATGCTGTTTGAAAACACCAGACAGCATTTTTTTGTACTTTAAAAAGGTACAACCCTGACACGCAATCATTAGGACGCTTTGGACAGCATTGAGTCGAGTATGTATTCGCTTCGGTAGCTTCACTCTCATATAGCTTCTATGTTCTATTACATAATCATCTACAGTGGCGTAGCTAAGCGTGGGCGAAGTGGGCCCACGGCCTCGCGAGGCCTCTTTAAATGCGATGCCACCACCCCGTTTATTTTTAAATTAAATAGGAACCTAAAAAATATTGGGCACATTTGTCACTTTCCTGAACCTGAAATAACAACAAAACATAACTCCTAGTTTTACGCTTTAGGTATAAAGAATGGTAGCTTCGCTCGCTTATTTGAACTTGGCGCGTGTGACTCGAGTGAGTGAGTCGCTTATAAAAAAAGTATGAACTGGGGATTCCCCGATTTGTTTGAGCCCCACTGTCTCGCTCACATCCATCATAATTTCATCATTTCATTGTAAGTGCTATTGAGACTACATCAATTTGACGGCCCGTTGGATCAGTTGGATGAGTGGCAAGAGTGCTTGCCTAACGTCTCAGGGGCCACGGGTTCGATTCCCGGCGGGGTCAACTTTGATTTTAATGTTATTTTCAAAATTGACTGGTCTGGATTTGAAAAGAGTGGTAGGGCACCACTGCGTTTCGCAGTCATTTGGGCAGCCCGCCTGGCGGCAGTAACCACCTCCTTACAGAATACCGCCGTGAAATAACGGCATATACGTGCTGTTGTGTTTCGGTGAGTGAGTAAGGGATGCCAGAGCCCATTTCCTTATCCCCCTCCTAATCCCTTATCCAATCCTACTGTAGTCGGTAGCGCTATATTGTTACTGAGTACCTACCTATACGGATTGTTTAAAAGTTATTGAAAGTGGTGATTACTTTCTTTCAATCCTCTGTATTTATTTCGATTGAGGCTGGCTCAATCGAAAAGAGAGTATATATGTTCTGTGATCGAAACAGATTTAGTTGCAAAAATCAATTACAAATCCTTACCACAGGACTTCTGTAAAGCGAAAAGCCGAAAAACATTATTTTTGTAAAAAAATTAAATTATTCAAGTTACAAAATAAAACCTTTATTTCAAATTTATATTCTTTTCAATATTTGGTAAGATAGTTTTATTGGGTAGATAGATCTTGGGAACGAAACAAAAGGGGCCTCGCTGATGCGACTTTGCCCACGTCTATATTAGACCACGCTACTCCACTGATCATTTACATAAATAAAAATGAATCGCTAAATGTGTTCCTGTGAGCAATATTTGGGCAGTTCCTCAGAAAATTTAACTAAATTAGTTATTTAGCATTTAGTTATTGTTCTATGGTTCTAGATGGGTTCTAGTGTTCTAGTGCAATTCTCTACCACAGAACAATAAAATGCACATTTGATGGCATTGACAACGACGGTCGATTTTTTGTTTATATCAACATCACTTTGAAGTTGAAGTTGCCAAAAATCACTTCGGCGCGGCCGCGGCGCTTTTATTCTTTATCAATTTATCTAAACCATTTTATATTTAGCAAGGAACATTAGTACTCTCTAGCGAGAGAAGAATAATAACTCAGTAGAAAAAAAATTTGACCATCGATTTATTCATCTATACGACTAGCGCCACAACGGATTATCAATGTAAACAATATTAGCGGGAAAATTCAAATCGTCAAGTTAGTGTATTAGGTATTGTAATTTGATGCCACGAAGAGGCTTCATATTTGTAAGGAATTTATCTCATATATTTTTAAGATAAACTCCTTACAATTATGAACCCCCTTTCGTGCTATTAAATTAAACTGTGCAAAATTGTGAATTTATTATTGCTGTTTTATATTTTTGTGGTGCAAATGAAACAAAAGTTGGTATTTTCTATTATTTATTTTTTAATATCATCATTTTCCTTTCCACAGCCTTTCTTTTTTCTTCTTCTTCCATTTCCCTGTTTCTTATTATGCAATACCTTTTAATGCATATACAAAAGGTACTATTTTTAATATGGTATTCGTTAATTTGCATATGATTTTTGCATTTGTTCAAAAATGTAAAATCAACTTTATTGAGCATTTGCATTATATTTTGTTTTAATTGTGGCTTCCAAGCACAGTTATGTAAATAATTATTAATTATTGTAGCCATGGACTCAACACATTTAACAGTTTCTCCATTGACATAATTTAGAGAACTGTGGCTTGTTTCATATTCTCTCAAGATGGTGAATATGTGAATGGCTTCTTGAGTATCTGCTAAAAACGCTTTTTTGCAATCGTCACAACTGTTGTGTCTTAATTTTTTAAAAATGAAGCCACACACATATCCACAAGCTTGACTTTCAGATGTCGCATGTTCCACCGCGTCGACTGAATCAGCCAATAAATTTTGAATTATGCTATCATCAATATTTTGCAATCCGCTTTCAGATGTTTCAAAATTTTGCAAACAGCTCACCTCTGAAGTTAAAAAACTAGGTAAATTATTAGTTAAAATGCTATTATCATCTTCACAATTTCTTTTTTGGCCAGAGTGCCGTAAATTAGTTACTATGGCTGTTTTAACACCAGCCACAAATTGTTGGATTGTGGGGTTATTGTTGGAGCCACAGTTATATCTAACACAACTAAAAAAATTTTCTAGTGGGTCTTGGTTGAGTCGGCGCGTGGATATACTTTTAATATTGAGAGCCTGAAGATTGCTCCAAAGTTTTTCGATGGCGTTCATAGTGTGAATCCAGCCTTCTTGTGAAGGAGGAGTCGTCTTACACCCCAAGTATTTCATAGAAGAAATAAACTTCTTCATCTCATTGAATAGTGATATATGAAGGCTCCTCGCAGTCAGGTTTGTGGAGTACTTTTTACCGCCACGCAGGTCCGGGCTGTCTGCGTTAATAGCATCAAATAGCTCATCAATTTTTTTTAAAAATGTTGCTGTCGTGTGAGCTTCAGCTGGGAGTTCATCTGAGGAAGAAAATAAAGTTATTAAAAAATATAAGTCAAAGTTTTCCGAGTATGGTATGCTAGGGTAATGAAACCTCTTCACAAAGGATACTGCAGCTAGGAAATTTAAAGCTTCTTTTCGTTTTTTTTTTTTAATGTTAAGGTCAGCAGGCAGGCTGACGGTCCACTTGAACACAAGCAACGCCAAAGCTGCTGCAAGTGCGCTGCCGACTGCAGTAAGATTAAGGATAAGGGATTAGGAGTGAATAGGGAAATGGGCTCTGGCATCCCTTACTCACTCACCGAAACACAACAGCACACGTGCTGTTATTTCACGGTGGTCTTCTGTAAGGGGGTAGTTACTGCCGCCAGACGGGCTGCCCAAATGACTGCGAAAACGCAGTGTGCCCTGCCACTACTTTCCAAACCCAGACCAGAGACAAATTTGAAAAGTTGATGTTTCAAAGTTGACCCTGCCGGGAATCGAACCCGAGAACCGTAGAACAGAGCGTTAAGGCAAGCACCCTAACCACGCATCCAACGGGCTCGTCTTGTTTTTACCATCTTTAACAGTAAATCATTACTAATATAACAAAATAAAAGTTTGCATTTAACAGAAAATCTCTAAAACTACTGCTTTTATTGTAAATAATTATGTATTTTGCTAATAGGAGCCACACTATCCCGAGTAACAGGTTATATATTATTTCATTAAAAGGTTAAGTTAGTGAATAACATTTTCTTCTCATTACAAAAGTATTTGTATTAATTAAGATAAATAAAATACTGACTTGATGCTATTTTTGCTAATATTCCAGCTGTGACAGAGTGACTAAATATTTGTGCTGCAAGTTTCACTCTCATCTGCTGTTTCACATTTGGATACAAATGGCTGTCTGTGAGTGCAGGAGCGAAGACAAAGTTTGGATTATTTTTGTCCAATTTATAAAATGACTCAACATCGCTCCATTTTGCTGTACCTATAAAAAGCAAATTTCATTAGAAAATTCAGTCCACAGAATCTAATTAGGGTATGAAAATCTAAAAGTTATAAGAAACGAAAGTTAAAAATGCATCCATTACAGGTTATAACTAGCTTATTTCAAGGACCAATATTTCAATAACCATATATTTTTAACTATAGTTTTAATGGTATATGTTTTGTACGAGAGAATGTGTATGATGAACAAAAATAAATAGTTACCTACCTTTTACAAGATTATCATTGCTTCGAAAATCAGTGGTACATTCTACATTGTGTTTCATAAAAAGGTTTCTGGTGCATTTTAGAAGATGTGGCGGATCTAAGATCGTAACAACTTCACACCCGTGAATCGAAAAGAAAGGCTCTGTTGTTGTAGCACCCAGATTTCTTAAAACTTTTAAATTAACTGTGGATAAATCACAAACAGTTGCAACAACGTTCATACTTGCATCGAAGCATTCCTTCAGTATCTGAAATAAATAAAAAAACATAAATTATTTGAAATTTAATGAAGCTTTAGAGTATACATTAAATTAATTCAAAATTATTACTTCTTTTAAAATCACAGTTAACCTATCAGCGGTTAATGTTTGAGAAAAATAAAATGCAATGGGCTGTTTCCATTTCTTTCTAATTCCAGAAAGCATAAATACAAGAGCTTTAGTGGCCACATTGTTGCTTCTACCGTGGTTGGCATGATCATGGAAACCTTGAATTTCATCCAACTTTGTATCATAATGTAAATGTTTTCTAATTGACATTTCATCAAAAAATAAAACACTTATGTTGTCTTCATTGGTTTGATTCTGGGCCATTTTTTTTAATGAAGCAAATATATGTTCATTTATCCCAGGTTTCAGTGGCACTCTATTTAATAATTTATTCAAACTGCTTTGGCATGGCAATGCAAACATTCGCCTTAGTAGTCTATAACAGGTTGGTGACTTCTTATAAATAACTAAAGCCATAATTTTCTGTTTCAGCGTGTACCTTCTTCCTCTTGGTTTTTTAGGTACATTTTTCAACTGACTTTGTAATAACAAAGCAAAAGAATTGCTAATATTTAAGTTGCAGAGTTTTTGCACATTTTCATTTTCTGATAATGTTTTTATCAAACTATTCTTCTTCTTATTTTTCAATTCTTTTCGGAGTCTCATTATTTCTTTTATCTTCTTTTTGCATATGTTATATAACTGACGTTCTCTAGAATTCATTTCACTGAGCTTAGAAATTTTCATGGCACTCAGGATGCTATTGGATTTTTTAGGAGAGTATCGCTCAACATGGGTGACATTACTGTGTAATTTTTTCGCTGTTGTGGACTCAGGAGTCGTTGCTGTTATTATTTCATTCTGAAATGAGAGAGTATTATTTTATTACAATATTCCTTTATTTACTTTTGTAAATATATTTATTATTTAAGATTTTATTTAAAGTAAATACTTTTTATGTTAAAATCTATTAACACTTCAATTCTGTTCAGGAAAAACATCATAAGCCACATAGAATAAAAATTATATTAGCATCTCTTCTATCAAATGTTATTTTAATTTCACTACAGGTTACAATAAAATAGTAAAAATCTTATTTTTGACGTTTACAATATTCTTCCTGAACAGACTTAATATGGGGTTTTAAAAATAATTAACTTTGTGTACAGTATAAGCTAAAAGTGAATATATACCTGTTCATTGAATGCTGATTTTAAAGTACTAGGAACTTCTATAGATGTTTGCAGAGTTAGAACATGTTTTGAAGGTTCAACTTGTATATTTTCTATTTCTTGAAAAGGGACTCCCGAAGTCAGCTGCCCTGCTATATTTGACTGTTCCATATCCTGTAAATACAATTAAAACTATAATGACAACCGCAGTGAGCCACCATTGCCCAGAAATGTATAATTAGTTCCATATTTAGTGAGTAAATAGTATTTTGCCAAAACTTACAAATTGTGTTCAAAATAAGTGAAAAGTAAATATGTTTACCGGGTTTAACAGATTTTCTTTATCTTGTGATTCATCTAGTTCAATTAAATCTGGAACAGCAAAAATGCTCAGTTTCTGTCTTTGGTTATCATAAAACTGAGATGAAGTAAAATGTCTTCCACATAAAACTTTGCTTGAAGTGTGAAGTGACTGTAAAGATTCCAAAGTCCAATCCTTACTTGGCCAACAATATTTGGCCCAAGCACAAGCCCTGAAAAAAAATTAATAAAAATAATGAAATAGGAAAACAAGCTGGATTAGATTAGATATTGTTGAATAAAGTAACTAGCCATTTTATAAATTTTGATATTCTATTAGTTATACTTATAGAATATCAAAATTAAAAAAAAAATGGTTTATTATAACTGTGGTGTCAAGGAAAAAGGGGATGAGTCATAAATTTTACAAAATATGATTTTTGCACCTATCAGCTTCAAATAACAATATTTGATACGGCAATAAGGAGATGAGTAATAAAATTTGTTTCTTTTATTTTAATGCCTATAATACATATTGAGTTAATTCACAAATAACATGTACTTAATTCAGTGGCTCTAGCATGAGTTTACGATACTACACTCGCTAGCGAGAGCGTAAAACATTTATATGGAAAATTGACAATTTGACATTGACAGTTCACGGTTTTCCATACAAAAGTTTTCTGTTCTCGCTAGCAAGTGTAGTATCGTAAACTCATACTAGAGCCTCTGTAAAAAGAGTTGTCATTTTTCAAAGAAGCATAGTGAGATAAGTCGACTCAAAAATGAGCCGTATTGCCATTTTTTGAAGAAGAAGTGAAATAAGTAGACTCGTGTCAAAATCACGCACTGACAGTTGTGTTAGTAGTGACAGGTTGCAGGACTCAACGCAAATTGCTCTGACATAAAAAACCGTTTAACTAGTTTTAAGGACTATTGTAAATCACAAATGTTACGATAGTCCTTTGACTATAAGCGAAGAGAAGAATAAATACTTGTTGAGTATTCTCCATTTAATTGACGATGGTCATGATTTTTTTAAAAGAAATAAAAATTAGTTCAAACACCGATGATATGGACCCTGACATAGATGAATTCAACGATATGTCCAGTATTTTATTATGAAACAATTTAATTATTATTATTTTTAAAGAAATTAAACCCTTACCATTTAAATTTGTTACACTTAACATTAATATTTGTACACATTTTTTTATTAATAAGTAAATAACTGATTTATATAACAAAATAGGTAAGTGATTTAATTTTGTGTCCCTAGTGAAAAGTTCGATTTGGTTGGGGTGTAGCCTTGGGGGCACTATGGCGGAAACCGCTGAAATTGAAATATAGCCTTCGGGGCACTATGAAACGCAAAGAAACAGAAAAAAAATTTTTTTTTGAAGAAAATTTTTTTTCCAGGACTTAGAAATTTTTTGAAAATTTTCAGAATTTTCATTTTTGTTTTTTTTTTATTAGCGCAACGTATCGGAAGCGTCCACACAAACGCTTTTGGTCATGTGAATTTTTTTCGTACGACGCTTAGAAACAGAGTTATGAGGTTTTAAAAAAAACACTTAGAAACAGAGTTACGATGAGTAGCACGGAGGGGGATGGTTTCTCAAAAAATTTAATATGACAAAAGTTACTCCCCTTGGGCCGCCCCATCCGATGGAATCATAAAAAGGGGATAATTTTTTCGCGCCCAATCGCTACACTAGGATGGTAATGAAGGCGTTTTGGACTTAGAAAAATTTTCAATATTTTAAAATTTTTTTTTTTTCGTTTTTCTTTGTGACGCCACGTGTTTGGGGCGGCTATACAAACGCTTTAGGTCATGTAACATTTTTTCATACGACGCTTAGAAACAGAGTTACGATGAATAGCACGGAGGGGGATGGTTTCTCAAAAAATTTAATATGACAAAAGTTACTCCCCTTGGGCCCTCCCACCCGATGGAATCATAAAAAGGGGAAAATTAAAAAAAAAAATTGCTTTGAAATTCTTCTAAGTGTCGCGCCCCCAACGCTACACTTAACTAGGTGGTGTGAAGGCGTTTGGACTTAGAAAAATTTCCAATATTTTAAAATTATTTTTTTTTTCGTTTTTCTTTGTGACGCCACGTGTTTGGGGCGGCTATACAAACGCTTTAGGTCATGTGACATTTTTTCATACTACGCTTCGAAACAGAGTTACGATGAGTAGCACGGAGGGGGATGGTTTCTCAAAAAAATTAATATGACAAAAGTTACTCCCCTTGGCCCCCCCCACCCGATGGAATCATAAAAAGGGGAAAATTAAAAAAAAAAATTGCTTTGAAATTTTTCTAAGTGTCGCGCCCCCAACGCTACACTTAACTAGGTGGTGTGAAGGCGTTTGGACTTAGAAAAATTTCCAATATTTTAAAATTTTTTTTTTTTTTCGTTTTTCTTTGTGACGCCACGTGTTTGGGGCGGCTATACAAACGCTTTAGGTCATGTGACATTTTTTCATACTACGCTTCGAAACAGAGTTACGATGAGTAGCACGGAGGGGGATGGTTTCTCAAAAAAATTAATATGACAAAAGTTACTCCCCTTGGCCCCCCCACCCGATGGAATCATAAAAAGGGGAGAATTAATAAAAAAAAATTGCTTTGAAATTTTTCTAAGTGTCGCGCCCCCAACGCTACACTAGTGGTGTGAAGGCGTTTGGACTTAGAAAAATTTTCAATATTTTAAAATTTTATTTTTTTCGTTTTTCTTTGTGACGCCACGTGTTTGGGGCGGCTATACAAACGCTTTAGGTCATGTGACATTTTTTCATACGACGCTTAGAAACAGAGTTACGATGAGTAGCACGGAGGGGGATGGTTTCTCAAAAAATTTAATATGACAAAAGTTACTCCCCTTGGGCCCTCCCACCCGATGGAATCATAAAAAGGGGAAAATTAAAAAAAAAAATTGCTTTGAAATTCTTCTAAGTGTCGCGCCCCCAACGCTACACTAGGTGCTGTGAAGGCGTTTGGACTTAGAAAAATTTTCAATATTTTAAAATTTTTTTTTTTTCGTTTTTCTTTGTGACGCCACGTGTTTGGGGCGGCTATACAAACGCTTTAGGTCATGTGACATTTTTTCATACGACGCTTAGAAACAGAGTTACGATGAGTAGCACGGAGGGGGATGGTTTCTCAAAAAATTTAATATGACAAAAGTTACTCCCCTTGGGCCCCCCCACCCGATGGAATCATAAAAAGGGGAGAATTTTTTCGCGCCCCCAACGCTACACTAGGCGGTGTGAAGGCGTTTGGACTTAGAAAAATTTTCAATATTTTCAAATTTTTTTTTTTTTCGTTTTTCTTTGTGACGCTACGTGTTGAGGGCGGCTATACAAACGCTTTAGGTCATGTGACATTTTTTCATGCGACGCTTAGAAACAGAGTTACGATGAGTAGCACGGAGGGGGATGGTTTCTCAAAAAATTGAATTTATCCCACTTAACTCATACACTGTAAACTTGCCCAATTACACCAATTCCATACTTGGCGACTGGTAGCCACATTGGCAACGGTCGCCAACACCCTTTTTTTTTTTTTTTTTTAGGAGGGGAAATGCATTTACGCACTATTCGTCGAGGGGACGTCTCGACGAGGAATAGTGTGGGACTCACCCGGTGAGAGTCAACGGAAATACCCACTAAAACCCCTCCGGGTTCCACCATCGGCGGTGATGTGGAACCGAGGTTACAGCTAGGCCATGTCCTCAGATCCCACAAACCGCTAAGTCCGTGAGCGGACTCATCACTTGGCGATTTTTTGGCGCCGTCACGCTAGTTGCGGCTGCCCACTGGAACCCCTGTGGGCAGCCGCGCATCAGTTTTGGTATTTGATGCGCGGCTGCAGCAACACAATCAACCTTGAGGAGACATTACTCCATATACTGTATTTTATCTACACCCATATATATACTACATTACGACCAGCCAACTCAACTAGACCCCGGACCCAGATATACCCCGCGGCGGGCGTATATCTGGGTCCGGGGTCTAACCGTTCCCGAGGGATAATTTAAGTAAAAATAGAAATCCAACCCCTGGCAAAATTATAACAGCAATAAAGACGTCTTATAGGCGTTATATTGCACACTACCTATGTTTTGTCAAGCGTTACTTATATATATTTTATGTTTCCACGTGGACCAAGTCGAGGGCACCAGCTAGGTTGCAATAAATTAATAATGTTAATCTAAGTTTATTAAAAAAGAGCATGAACTAGAGCGTTTGAAAATAAAATTGAAATAAAGAAAGAAAGAAAAATGTTTATTTGTTACATTTTAAATTAAGTACCTACATTTAAATTTAAATTTCATTAAATTTAAAGTACATTCTAAATATATACATTACATTGGTATAAAAAGTGTACCAAAATGGTCATTATTTCAGGAGATACAGAAAAAATAGGAAGGTACCTACATTCAGACGCGGAAGAAGTTACGTTCAAAAGCTATTCTATAATTGAATCAGATACCTAGATACTACCTAGTATCTACGCGGACCGGACTAAGTCGCGGGCAAAAAAATAGTTTATCGATAATCCACAGCATGATATACAGAGTCATGAGACTGGCTGTAGTGGCTGTTCCCTCGAAAACGAACAAAGACGCGGGCGAAACGTAATCTATACTTTACATACCTACTAATAATATAAATGCGAAAGTTTGTGTGGATGTTTGTTACTCTTTCACGCAAAAACTACTGAACCGAACATCATGAAATTTTGCATACACGTTGTCAGGGACACCGGAAAGGACATAGGGTGCCTTTCATCCAGAAAAAAGGACTATTCCTGAGGGATCATTCCGAGGGACAAGTGGTCAAGTGTTATATTGCTTATTTTTTTTTTCATTTTTCAACGCAGACGAAGTCGCGGGCGCCAGCTAGTATTATAAATGAAAGCTAGTATTATTATAAGTGAAAGTAACTGTCTGTCTGTCTGTTACCATTTCACGTCTTAACTACTTAGCCGATCATCATGAAATTTTGCACACACGTTGTCAGGGAAGGACATTGGACGATATAAGAAAGGACATAGGAGTTATTTTATAGCGACAAAAGATCAAGCGTTATAGGCGTCCTATTGCTTGGTATTTTTTTTATTTTTCAACGCGGACGAAGTCGTGGGCTCTAAATAAATTTTAAAAAAATAAAAAAGCTATACCTACTAAATAAGTAAAGATAACACAATCAAGAATGCAATTGATTTTGTTAAAACAGTCAGTACCTAGTAACTCGCTAAATTCGTTTTTTAAATAAAATTATAACGAGTAATTTCCTATTTCAGTTCTGTGTCGTCGGCTTGACCTTCCGGAGATTACCCTACTGTTTCCCTTTCATGCGCACGTGTACATACCTATGCAGCGAGAGCGAGATAGCCTATACAAGAGTGCCCCTCCCGCGTTTAGGGTGCCGGCGAGGCGCGGCGCGGGCCGCTCGCGCGATTCCTTTTAGTACGCTATTGTTTTTCCGATCGTGCGTTTGTGTTACGTAAGTGGATAGTTGCGACGAAATTTACGTCAAACAAAATCGTAAGTTTTCTTTCTTTTTCTTTACTTTTGTATGTGAGAGTGAGATTTATAAAGCCTCTTATTAGATTTATCCCAGTTTTGTAAACGATGTTATCGTTGAAATCTATATTTATTATTACTAAATTGTGGCAAGTTCATTGCCGTAGTAGATATGATGACTTTCTTTTGTTATCTTTCTAGTCTCTTTCAGCTTTATAAATTTAAGCCGCAATCTCTTCAGGTTCGGCATTACATATTAGTATTACAGTTTGCCGGTCTTTCGACCGCAACTGCTGGCCCAATGGGCAACCACTACGGTTAGCCATTCATAGCCGTCTAAGGCTCCCTAGCCGCAGCCGTATAAGGCTCCCCAGCCGCAGCCGTCTAAGGCTCCCCAGCCGCAGCCGTCTAAGGCTCCCCAGCCGCAGCCGTCTAAGGCTCCCCAGCCGCAGCCTTCTAAGGCTCCCCAGCCGCAGCCGTATAAGGTTCTCTAGCCGCAGCCGTATGAGGCTTCTCAGCTGCAGCCGTCCAAGGCTCCCCAGCCGCAGCTGTCTAAGCTGTAGCCTTCTAAGCCCACTCAGATCCGCAATGTTTTGTATCTGCTTAGATGCCGTGCTGATGATGAAGTCCTATGGTTAAAAAAAAAAAAAAAAAAAAAAAAAAAAAAGAGAGAGAACCTTACTTAGGCCCTTTGTAATGAAGGCTTTCTGTTGGCACAGATGGCGGAATCAGCCTCATTCCTTACAATGGGCGAGCTGTTCGAGGAGTCAGCAGAGACCGAAGAAGACGACGTCATATTAGACAAAATTAAGGATTTAGCTCGTCAATCTCTACCAGAAGGTTGGATAAACTGGAAAACCTTAAATCCAACTAAGGAAGAACTCTTCGGAGAAAATGTTGATCCCCAGATCTTAAACAAGATACGGTTTGCACTGCCAACGTTGGGCTATGTAAGAATTTTTTTGCCTGATGCAGAATTTGTTGCGGAAAAACCTTTTAGAGAAATGAAAGTCTCTATGCTGAATTGGGCTTTGTGCAGGGCATTGATAATAAGCCCGCCCTCTATTGTTAATAAAGTCAAAGGATCTGCAGCCCAGGCTGAGTTATTTATAAATGCTCTACATCCTGTGCGATCGTTGATTCTTACAAGGATGGAGGTTTGCCGACAGTTACGTCCGGATTCAGAAGAAGAGGATCAAGAACAACAGGAGGAAGAAGTAGCTTCTAAGCGACGGCGCTTCGAAAGGCTGGAAGCAAAAGGTAGATAGCCTTTTTGGGCAATTATGTAGAAAGATTGAGTCTTTAAAAAGCCAGAATATGTCCAGCCAGCAGACATCGGAGAGTCTAGACCGTTCGACTCGGAATAGCTGCGAACTCGATGGCCAGGATGATTCTGATGTCGAAAACTGGGAGCCTGCCGATAGAGTTTTTGAGGACAATAGCCGACCGTCTGTCGCGGAATTCAACAGCGACCGACTGGCATTTGAGCGACAGTTTGACGCAAAGGGTTTTCAAGCGATGGGGAACTCCACAGATAGACCTGTTCGCGACATCGCGGTCCAGAGTAGTTCCCCAATATGTGGCGATAGAGGCGTCAGACTTGCGGGCTCATTTTATAAATGCATTCAGCAGAAATTGGGAGTACGACCTGGCCTGGGTGTTTCCCCCGCTCCCATTGATCCCCAAGGTCATTCAGCATCTAAATCATGCACAGGGAATATACCTGGTGGTAGTTCCCAGATGGACGCGAGCCTTTTGGCGAGCAGCTCTCAAATCCAAGGCAACGGCCGCTCCAATGATACTGAAGAACCTGTCTGCACATTTATTAGACCTAGCGACAAATTGTCCGCCACCAGATGTGTCGTCGATGATTTTGGAGGTTTGGAGGGTACAGGCTGGAATTTATTAGTTAAAGACCTTCCTACGGAAGATGTAGAGCTGTTAAAATCAGCTTGGAGGCCTTCAACATGGGCGACTTACGCCTCCGCTTGGAAAGACTGGGTAAAGTGGTGCAAGCCCAAGCGCATTGTACCAAATAACCCCACACCTCATCAAGTAGCAAGTTATTTCGGTTACTTATTCAGAATCAAAAAAGCTGCATATAGTACAATTTTAGTCAGAAAATCTGTTATCGCCACATTTGCTGATCAAGAGGGTGGTCTTAACATCAACTCTCATCCAGTAGTAAAAAACATTTTAAGAGCAATCAATCTAAAATGTGCTGAAAAGGTATCTTCACGACCCCAGGTGTGGAACATTCAGGATTTAATTAAGTGGCTTGAGCTAACCCGCCAGATATCGCAAGTATGTATCAAGTTTCTAGATATTGTGCTTTATTGCTGCTCCTCGCTTCAGGGAGAAGGATACACGACCTGACGTTGTTAAGAATAGATAGCAAACACTGTCTCATAAAGGATGACTCAATAACCTTCTGGCCAGCTTTTGGCTCAAAGACAGACTGTGACAAACAAAGACAATCGGGTTGGCTAATAGATAAGCACCAGGACCCAAAATTTAATATTATAAAATGGATAAACCGTTTGCTGGCATTATCCGCCGATAGGCGTAAAGCTTGTCCGGGCCTGGTAAATCTATTTATAACAACTAGAGGGAAAGTAAAGCTCGCCTCCAGAGCCGTGATTTCGGGATGGCTCAAACCAATATTTGTTAGTTTAGGATTAGGAGTAGCTCCAGGGTCAATCAGATCGGCTGTAGCTTCTTATAATTATGAAAACAATCTACCTCTGGATGATTTGTTAAGAAGAGGAAATTGGCGGGGCTCTAGTAATTTTTTCAAACATTATTATAAGTCAGTGTCAGCGCCCTCATTACACCCTGATAATATTATGTTAGACTCTTTTATACCTATTTAAGATTTGGTTCGTGTCAAGGTGAAGCTGATTTCTAAGATTTTACTTTTAATAATAAAAATAAAATAAAATGAATGTAACTTGGCTATACTTATTCTAAACCAAACTGATCGGGCGTGAAACTTTGTGGGCGGTAACCTTCTTATACCTCCTTATATAAATTTAAATTAATTTTATTATTTTGCATATGGTCACAGTACGCTATTCTAGTGCCGGCAGATACCGAAACAGGTCTCCGGAAGGTCAAGCCGACGGCACAGAACTGAAATATTACCGTTTTCTACCCCGAAGGGAGGAAAACGAGTATTTCAGGTCTTGCCTAGGCTTGACCTGGAGCAAGTCCCTTGCCGTCATCAGGGAACTTCATCCAGATCCGGTTAGGTACTAAAAGGAATCGCGCGAGCGGCCCGCGCCGCGCCTCGCCGGCACCCTAAACGCGGGAGGGGCACTCTTGTATAGGCTATCTCGCTCTCGCTGCATAGGTATGTACACGTGCGCATGAAAGGGAAACAGTAGGGTAATCTCCGGAAGGTCAAGCCTAGGCAAGACCTGAAATACTCGTTTTCCTCCCTTCGGGGTAGAAAACGGTAATATTATTCATCTTTAAATAAAATCATAATACCTACCTACGTTAAAGTTGAGTCAATTTTATGTGTAGAAACATAAGAATAAATAAGAACACAAGTAGAAGTGAATCTTCTTTATCCGAGTCCCAAACGCCGCCATTTATATAACTACTTCCCCCTTCACGTCGTTACGTCCCTCTGTCGCCCAGGCTTGTCGCTAGGGTTGCTTGCTTACTGTTTACTGTTAAATAATGCTTACGAATAAGAAAAACCATCCCCCTCCGTGCTACTCATCGTAACTCTGTTTCTAAGCGTCGTATGAAAAAATGTCACATGACCTAAAGCGTTTGTATAGCCGCCCCAAACACGTGGCGTCACAAAGAAAAACGAAAAAAAAATAATTTTAAAATATTGGAAATTTTTCTAAGTCCAAACGCCTTCACAGCACCTAGTGTAGCGTTGGGGGCGCGACACTTAGAAGAATTTCAAAGCAATTTTTTTTTTTTTAATTTTCCCCTTTTTATGATTCCATCAGGTGGGGTGGCCCAAGGGGAGTAACTTTTGTCATATTAAATTTTTTGAGAAACCATCCCCCTCCGTGCTACTCATCGTAACTCTGTTTCTAAGCGTCGTATGAAAAAATGTCACATGACCTAAAGCGTTTGCATAGCCGCCCCCAACACGTAGCGTCACAAAGAAAAACGAAAAATTTTTTTTTGAAAATATTGAAAATTTTTCTAAGTCCAAACGCCTTCACACCACCTAGTGTAGCGTTGGGGGCGCGAAAAAATTCTCCCTTTTTTATGATTCCATCGGATGGGGCGGCCCAAGGGGAGTAACTTTTGTCATATTAAATTTTTTGAGAAACCATCCCCCTCCGTGCTACTCATCGTAACTCTGTTTCTAAGCGTCGTATGAAAAAATGTCACATGACCTAAAGCGTTTGCATAGCCGCCCCCAACACGTAGCGTCACAAAGAAAAACGAAAAATTTTTTTTTGAAAATATTGAAAATTTTTCTAAGTCCAAACGCCTTCACACCACCTAGTGTAGCGTTGGGGGCGCGAAAAAATTCTCCCTTTTTTATGATTCCATCGGATGGGGCGGCCCAAGGGGAGTAACTTTTGTCATATTAAATTTTTTGAGAAACCATCCCCCTCCGTGCTACTCATCGTAACTCTGTTTCTAAGCGTCGTATGAAAAAATGTCACATGACCTAAAGCGTTTGCATAGCCGCCCCCAACACGTAGCGTCACAAAGAAAAACGAAATTTTTTTTTTTGAAAATATTGAAAATTTTTCTAAGTCCAAACGCCTTCACACCACCTAGTGTAGCGTTGGGGGCGCGACACTTAGAAAAATTTCAAAGCAATTTTTTTTTTATTAATTCTCCCCTTTTTATGATTCCATCGGGTGGGGGGGCCCAAGGGGAGTAACTTTTGTCATATTAAATTTTTTGAGAAACCATCCCCCTCCGTGCTACTCATCGTAACTCTGTTTCTAAATAAGAATTTTTGAAGCCCCATAACTCGGTTTCTAAGCGTCCGACGAAAAAACGTCACATGACCAAAAGCGTTTGTATGGTCGCTTCCGATACGTAGCGCTAATAAAAAAAAAACAAAAATGAAAATTCTGAAAATTTTCAAAAAATTTCTAAGTCCCGGAAAAAAATTTTCTTCAAAAAAAATTTTTTTTTCAATTTTCTTTGCGTTTCATAGCGCCCCGAAGGCTATACTTCAATTTCAGCGGATTCCGCCATAGTGCCCCCAAGGCTACACCTCAACCTTCGATTTAGCGAGTCATCCCCCTTTTTGACTGCACAGTCTTGAGTATCCAACAAATTTGTGAAAAAAAAAAACTTTTTTATGATATACCTAAATGTTAATTATCTGACTTAACACCACGTCACAAACCCTGACAAGATATCAAAAGGTTAGCAAGTGAAATTAAGTTGACTAAGTATAGGTTTAATTGTTTAGATATCGAAAGAAAATAGAAATACAGTAAGCGCTCAACAACAGAACACTCAGTGAGACCTATATATGAGCTTAGATTAACCTAAATGTGGATGCAGTTATTGGAAACAAAGTTACTTACTTGGTTATATTTGTCTTTCCTGGATAAGGAAACCTGTGATAAGTCACAGACATTTCTTCAGCGCGTGTTTTACCACACTTGGCACATTTTCTGTGGTTATTAGCAGACATTTTGTACAAAATGATAACTAAAATAAATATCCACAATAACCTAATAAACGTCCTCTCGCAAATAATAAATAACAATAAATAATAACAAACAACAAATAATAAATAACAATAACAAATAACAAAAGAAATAAAACACTGCTTTTTGACACAAAAATCGTAAATCGTATCGTAATGGCTCACATATGGCGGCTATTGGCGACGACAATGAACAATTTGAACAAACTACAAAACCATACAAAACAAACAGATAAGACAGAGTACTCTCGAAGCACTATGATCCTTGGTGTGACCACTCGTTTGACATGCCATGCTTTATTTTTTTCTGTGGTATACTTTATCAATCCACACACCCAAAGATATTTGTATGTGTGCAGTGGCAAAATTTAGTCCATACGAGATGACCGACCCTGGATATTTAGTATTACGCGAAGTGAAGCCGGCTCTTATCAATTTTATCTGTTCTCGTGGCTCATGATACAGTGTGATGTACTTAAGGTCAAACATTACAACATCATTATTAGCGAATTATCTCTAAACCTTAAATTACACAGTGGATATATTTTTTATTTTAATCGACGTGGGTAAGTTTGATTATTTACAATATACTTCTACTTAACATGTTAGAAGGCTTAACTATTTTCACTATCATATTAAATCAGATGTGTAAATAACATTTGTAGTTGATAAAGTTTAGTAAAATGTTTGTTATGAAGATAGTTGTCGAATCATATGTTTTTCGTTAATTGTAGGTTTAATATACCTACTTTAATACAACATGGCTAAAGCAGTCGCCGTAGTTACTGTTAGTGACACTTGCTTTAGGAATAACACTAAAGACTCATCAGGCCCAGTATTGGTGGAATTTGTCAAAGAAATGTTTCCGGAAGCAAATTTACACACAATCATAATTCCTGATGAAAGGGAAATGATTGAACGAGAATTGAAATATTTCTGTGATGAAGTTCGAGCAGGGCTTGTCTTGACTACCGGAGGGACAGGTTTGAGTTCTAGGGATGTTACTCCGGACGCTACAAAGGCTGTCATACAACGAGATATTCCAGGAATCAGTGTAGCTATGACTGTAGAAAGCTTAAAAAAGACTCCGATGGCAATGATCTCTCGGTCAGTGGCTGGTGTCAGAGACAAAACTCTTA
Source organism: Bembecia ichneumoniformis (assembly GCA_910589475.2). Taxonomy (NCBI): domain Eukaryota; kingdom Metazoa; phylum Arthropoda; class Insecta; order Lepidoptera; family Sesiidae; genus Bembecia; species Bembecia ichneumoniformis. The sequence goes on from OU342540.1 coordinate 10,811,419, forward strand.
TTATAAATTTTCCAGGCAGCAAAAAAGCAGTAACTGAATGTATAGAAGTTGTAAAGCCTGTTCTACCCCACGCATTGTCATTAATAAACGATAATATGTCAGAAGTAAGTTCCGTTCACGAGTCCCTACAGAGTACCGGTTGTCCGCATAACCAAAGAGGAAGTAAAGTGGATATGTCAAAAGTTGCATTGAGACCTAGAGAATCGCCTTATCCAATGCTTGATATGTCGGAAGCATTTAATATAGTCGATAAAGTAATGAAGCAGTGGAATAAGTTTGTAGAAGTTGTGTCAATCGAAGATAGCTTTGGGAGGGTAGTTGCTGAACCGTTGTATGCAAAAGAGCCCATGCCTCCTTTTCCAGCTTCAATAAAAGATGGTATGTACCCATAGTTTTAATCTTGTGTAAATAGTATTGTTTTTAAGCATTACAATATATTTTAAGTCCATCATCTATAATTAGTAAACTTCTTATCTCAGTACTTTTTCAAGTATCAACCTTGATTATGAAACTGTTTAGTTGGATAAGGATTAATAACGTGATTGATTAATCCATCACTTTTCAGTACTACCCGTGTTTTGATAGACTAAAAAGAAAATAAAATAAAGGTTATTGTCACTTAACTATAATAGTTAAACCTCGCGAAGTTAAACCTATTTTATGTAATCATCAATGGTTTTCGCAGTGTACCCCAAATAATGGCTTTTGTAGCCAAATTTTTGATACCTTGTGTTACGTTATTGTAATTTTCGTAGGGATCTCTACGAAACATAGGTACGATATATATATCTTTTTTAAATAAAATATGTACTTAACATATAGCCAATGTACCTGTCAAATATTGAAAGAATTTTTAAAATAGATTTGAAGTTTTTTTCAATTTTTTTTTTTTTCTCAATTTTTCTAAGTTGCAAAATCGCTGCTCTCTCTATTATATTATTATAAATAACATCCGAAATTATGCTACTAATATTATACATGCAAAAGTCTGTGAGGATGTATGGATGTTTGTTCTTAAAAACTGCTTGAACAGATTTGAATGAAATTTGGCACACAGATAGTTTATTACCTGGATTATAGGATACTTTTTATCCTAGAAAAGTGTTAAGTTCCCGAGATATCGTCTAAAAAAATAACACCACTGTCGTCGTCGTCGTCGCAAAAAGATAAATATATCTGATATTTGCTCAAATGTTATATTTTTTATTTTTCAAGGTGTGAATGAATTCAGGTTTGTTTTATTTTATAAATTCATGTTACCTCAATAAACTATTTAAAATAGTATTCAATTAAACTCATTCAAATTAAACGATTTGTGAGTTGTGAATAACTATACATGACAATGTATAGTAAATGTAATTTGCCCTAAATAACACATCAATTTGGTCCGGTACGTCTGTTATTACTTTGTGATGTAGGAATACACCTTGTTTGTTAATATACAAGCTGTTTAATATGTAGTTTGTCCTTTAAGTGATGTTTCAAAATGTATATCTATTTTATCCAAATGTATAACAGCAGTAAAGATGTTAGGCGTTACATTGCTTTACACATTTCATCAGGCGTTACATCTTTTATTTTTCAACCCGGACGAAGTCACATGCACAAGCTAGTTTATTATTAGTTTATTATCACAAACGCCCAGACAAAGTGCCAAATATCTAAAAACCAATATATGTATAGTCTTAGCTAAAAACATTTTTTTCACCTCGGAAACATAAGTACAATGTGTACAAATTGTTTTTTTAATATTTAATGTAAAGACACGGTTCCATTACGATTTTATTATATAACTGTATTGATTGATGAGTATGTAAGAAGGTAATCTCCGAATCTATTCATTATAGATAGACCTGATTTCAAGAATTTTTTCATTAATTCAGCTAATTTTATAGGCTTTTTTTATTGTTACTAGGCTTTACCTGAGTCAAATCTGTGTAAATCTAAAAAATACAACTCTAATAATTCGTCTTTTTTTTGTTATTTAAAAAAGGGGGTACACCGCGGCAACCACATTTAACGCGTTTATGCTAGTGTAAAAAGAAAAACACATTGTTTAAACTGAAAACGCTGACATAAGGGTCACATTATAAGCAAGTGAGTTGAGAAAACATTCCTTTTTTAGGGTATGCGTGCATTAGTGCGGACGGAGCGGGCGTAAGGCGCGTTCGCACAGCCGTGACGGCCGGCGACGCTCCCACTGCACCGCTCAAGCCAGGGGAATGCGCACGCGTTAATACCGGCGCCCCGTTACCGGATGGCGCTGACTGTGTTGTTCAGGTTTTCTTTTTATTCTTACTATTATTACTAAATTAAATCGTGTCGAGAGGTCCGACTTCCATGCATCAACTATCACCATGTAGGCCTGTGCCCCTGCACTGGGAACATGCTGTTGTTGATGATGATGACGATGAAAAATCGCTGTGACGACGGTGGCGCTGAATTTTTTAAAATTTTAAACGATTCAGAATAAAAATGTTAATCCAGGTAATAAACTATCTGTGTGCCAAATTTCATCCAAATCCGTTCAATAGTTTTTACACGAAAGAGTAACGAACATTCACACATCCATCCATCCATCCTCACAAACTTTCGCATTATATGTAATATAATAAAAAAGTACGATATTCAAAATAAAATAAACATTGGAATTTTATATTTATACAACAAGTATACAAACAAGACATTAACACAACGAAACTCATGCGCATTCGTCAAATGCAAGGACCATGAATGATTTTATGAAACATAGCCTTAACCTAATCAAAGGACACGATACTTTTTAACTTTTCACGTTGCCAAAGCCCCCTCCACCCGAAAGTAAGTGTCATATGAAAATAAAATTGTTCCATTATCTAAAAACGAACATAGAAACACCAGGAGAAATGCCACTGGTAACAGAGGTTTCTAACCCTCTGATAACGGTAAATATCGGATATATATCCAAATAAGTTAGTTTCTTAAATGAGGTCTTCTGTAAGTGGGTGGAGACTCTTGCCATATTGTATGCCCTGCTTAATCATGTCAGTCATTGTATATTTTTAATTTAACTTTTGACATTAATCCTACTGATTAGTGATCTCTCTATCATGCAAAAACTATTTACTGAATGGATAATGATGAAACACACTCACAGGCCATAATTTATAAAGGTCACCCGCGAGAGCTAATACCTAATATAAAAGCTTCAAGGGTAACTAAGTACACAGATTAAATGTAAGTTCACCGCTTAATAATGCTTGTTTACAATGCTTCCAGGTTGAAGATACAAAATTGGTGTCTGCAACTGATGACAACAAAACTGAATTGGAGGTCGAGATCTTATTGGCGCCTAAGAAAGAGCAAGACGTAAGACCAGTCGGATTCGATATACCACAAGGATCGGCGCTTGTTGACAGAGGTATTTGTTTTTTCTCCAGAACCCATTTCCCTATCCCCTTTCTAACCCTTATCCTTAATCCTACTTTGGTCTGCATCGCACTTGCAACACCTGTGGCGTTGCTTGTTATGGAAGACGGTAGCTACCTATATCGAATAGACCTTCATCCTGTCACACGACCTTAACATAAAACAAAAATACATAAATGGAAATGTTACATTTATTTAATCTTTATGTATTATTAGAAAATTCTTTAGAATTTAGAAAATACATATGTGTCTAACAATACGATATTTTAAAGGTCGGCAGGCAGCTTGACTTTCCAATTGATGGTATATGGTCTTCCGTCGCCTATATACACAAGCAACACCAAAAACCAGCCTATGTGCTACCGGACATGCTAAGGACAAGGAGAGGATAGGTGAATAGGCTCTAGTATCTTTTACTCGCATAACAACATATGGGTCGTTATTTCACTGTGCTCTCCTTTAAAAGGGAGACGACGCAGACAGTGAAGCTGACCAGTTTATGACTGGCGGAATTTCTATTCTCCCACTACAAAAATGTACATTTTGTTTATTTCAAAAGAAATATCTACAATTTTTTCCATATTTTCTCTTGGTAAACTTGTCTCCGCCAAATTATATGTATAGATATCATGTTTCAAGTTAATATAATTTTCTGTACAAACCTTGGTTGTTTCGCCCTTATTTCACGTGAAAGTTTAGAATTAAACTTATTACGACTGCTCTATCACACATTGATCTACGCCGATTTGATCCAATGGCCGTCAAGTCCGTTTTCGACCAATCACGATGCGCTATCTTGTGGCGTACAAGATGGCGATTTTGTGTGAAAGCTGTGATTAGTGTTTTTCTAAGAATTGCTTATTTTTATTAAAATTGTAGAAGAATTGACAAAAAAAAAGTGGCGAAAGCACCTCCTAATAAAAGAAGAAAATGAATATGCCAGCCAGAATGAACAAAGAGACATAAATAAATATGGTGGTCCGTTACTATGTCTAGTAAATTGAGTTTAGGGTATACAGTGTTACTTTTTTTAAAAAAACGTGTTGACAGTGTTCAATAAGTACATATTTTTTTATAATTACAATTTTTCATTATTTACTTTTACATTGTTCATATAAATAATAGTGGTGCAAATCCCGCAAATTACAACGATTAATTACAAATTCCGCCAACTCCATTTTTGAAATACAATTTAAAATAATATTATTGAATAAAATCACTAATATTCCTTATAAAAAGCATTCAATGGGCTGTGAAATCGGTCTTTGCCTTTACTGTATCCAAGTTCCGCATGGAGTTAGCTGATATTGGAATAGTATGACTCATTTTTTTTACATTATAGTTCTAAACAAGTAATTTTTCTTTTAAGGTTCTGTGTTAGATGCTGCTCAAATTGGTCTACTGGCCGGTGCTGGGTATCAAACGATTTCTGTTTATGGAATTCCCACGGTAAATTTTGTTCAACATAGACGTAAATGTTCAAGAGATACACAATTCGAAAACACAGACTTTGTCTATAAATTGTGTTTACAGGTGGCTCTAATGTCGACGGGCAATGAGCTGCAAGAGCCGTCTGAAGTCGATCTAAAGCCGGCTCACATCAGAGACTCAAACAGGACTATGCTTAGGGTGCTGCTTAAGTGAGTTATAGAAGACAACTTCTCTTCGTAAATGATATCAGCTGTTATCTTTTACTAAATAAGCCATTTCATTATTCCTCATCCTTAATCATATTATGGTTGGCAGCACACTTGCAACACCTGTTGCTTGTGTTAATAGGCGACAGTAGTCATCTACCATCAAGTGGACTGTCACCTAATCTGACGACCTTTAATAATATACATATATATTAGAAAAACATTTTTCATTTTGAATTTCACATTGAAAGTGCATATAGTAAAGTAATAATTATGAAAGTGAATATAGTAAGGTAATAATTAGAATTAGAGGCGATTTGTTCTAAGTAATATTTTACAGTTGGAGTGTTATTTTAATGTAGAGAGTACGGTTACGCAAGCGTCGACTGCGGAATAGCGCGCGATGAACCAGCGGCGCTAACTAGCGCCATCTCTCGGGCGCTTGACTGCGCCGATGTTCTCGTATGCACCGGTGGCGCCTCCATGGGCGAGCGGGATCTTCTCAAACCTGTACTGCTCAATGTAAGTTAATCATCTGGTGGTGTGGGGTCAGTTGTTATCCGTTTTGACCGACCGAGCGACGTCCGACGGCGTCGGCGACGCTAAAAGAGGAGTGTTAAAGTTTAATCTATGTTTGGATGTATCGTTTGTGGCGTTATAGCTCCCAAACAGATGTACCGATTTTAAAACGATTTTTGTTTTGTTTGAAGGCGACGTGATCGAAATGATTCTTAGCTATAATTTATGAAGATCTGTTCAGGTATTTAAAAATGATCAGCTCATTTCTCAGTTGACGAAGGGATCTCACTAACTTCCACGGGTTCAATTGATTTGAAATTTGGTGTAATGTTACTTTGGTGGTAACCTTGACCTGATACTGCAGCATCAAGTAGTCTGCGGGATACCCAACTCCTCACTTACGGCAGATATAGCGTGTTTGGGCGCTATAGAATGACGGGGGTTATTATATATTTTTTTAATTATAGCTTGTAACAATTATAGTTAGTCCAGCCATAAGTTTTGTTGCAAATGAAAATGTATTCATTTTTATATGAAGTAAGGTAATCTTAACACTTATATATACATATTTATTGAAGTCTCAGCAAAAAAATAAAAAAAATCTATTCAAAATGGCCACTTCTAGCTTTGATACAGGCCTTTAATCTATTTGACCACGAGTCTATGGATTTACGAACTGTTTCCATGGAAACTAGACTAGTTATTATGTTACTCGTATGATGTGTTGTAGGACTTCGGTGCAACGTTGCACTTCGGTCGCGTGCGCATGAAGCCGGGGAAGCCGAGCACGTTCGCTACCTGCGTTCACAACGGACGAACCAAATTCATTTTCGCATTACCCGGTCAGTACAACTTTATAAACTCATTTACAAACTCATTATTTAAGCTAAACATACTAATTGTTAGGAGTTTATTATTTATTATTATGTTAGGAGTTTATAAGGTCGGCAAATAGGTTGACGGTCTACTAGGTTGAGGTGATCACCATCGTCTAAAAACACAAGCAACCCCTATTGAGAATTCAAGTGCGCTGTCGATTTTGATAGGTTTTAATTAACAAACAGGATTTTATTGTTATTTTATTTATTCATTATTATTCATCCCATATCAACAATTAAGCATTTATAACAAAATTTCCAAATACTGCTGTGACCTTAAGCGATGTAGGTACCATGCGTAGTAAGATAAAGGAATAATTGTTCAGTCTTAATTATTCTTAATAATCTTAATTGTTCAGACTAATTTATTCGTTACAAATGGATGATGTCGAAAAATTACTTCAGACCAAAAAATGTCAAACCCGCGCTTATCACATAGTTTAATACAAATATATCATAAATTTACTTAAATAAGTTTTTAGTGTGTAGTACTTTTTTTTAATAACTATTGTTTACATTTTCTTGCATTAAATGTTAATATTTAATATAATTCAATATTATGAAGCAGTCACTACAGGCTTGTACGCCTGGTGTGTGTATTCATTGCCATAAAATTTGGATATAAGCGTTGTGTATTCTGATAAATTCTGATTCTGAAGGTTGAATTTTGCCTCTGTAAAGATTTCAATATTTTATAATGCACATATTACACTAATTATAATGGTTATTTTTCATACCCCATTTCAAGCAATTACTTGAAGTACAGTCAATTTCGAGAGAATCCCAAAGATTATCTTGGTGATGTAAAGGAAGTTTTTTGTATGCGAAGGTAATCCGGTTTCCGCGTATGTGTGTTGCGTGCTTCTGGTAGTGCGTGCACTGCGCGTATGCACTGGACGCGTGCCGCACTACGCTTCGATGCGCGTGCGGCTCCGTAGCGAACGCCTCCTCGATCCTCGGCCGGAGTACGCCCGCGCCACTCTCCATTTCAACGCAGGCGACGACATACCCACGGCGCACATCATCGGCAACCAGGTCAGACATCACCTGCACTGTGTAAGGCCGTGGTCCCACGGCGTGTGTCCCTTACAGACTTGACGAATACGGACGCGCAACGACGGGCTACCTCAGGCGTCAAAGGATGCAACGGTTTCCACGGCCTGTCGGCCTGGCTCGGCACGTTCCGGTCGGCGAGAAAGAAGACCGTGGGACCGCAGAATTAGCTGTCAGTTTCTCCCACAAATACTATGTGTCTATTATATTGGAATACACAGATATATTGCCCCTCAACCCCAGCATAACGTTTTCCCTACGGCATAGAATATATAATGAGGAAATCCACAGATCTAAAATAATTAAAAGGATTAAGACTAATTTCAGTCTTTTTCACAATGGTCCATTATGCATTTATTATCAGTTAGGTAATGCAAGGTCTATGACATACAACTGGCAAGAACTGTTCATAATAGTAGCTCTTTTAAGATCAATTTGCCATAGAAACATACAATAAATAAATAAATCCATCAGTTACATAATCGTTACAGGCGAATGGGAGCGTCCATTATTTACGTGAGGCGATTCTAGCGATTTTTCGACCGACATGATGGGATTTGGCTCTATCACCTCCTCCCCCTAATCAAACGTTTTTTTTAAATGTGTATATTTTAGTGTAATTACCAGTATCTTATTCCTCGTGCTTGATTGTGTTGGATTTATTTTAAAAAAAGCATATTTTTTTAAATTATTAATACTAATTAAGATAGCCTTTTGTTCTGTTTTACTATTTTAAAGATGTATACCTAACGAACCGCGTCTGCCTTCACACAGATTCTTCTTTTTTGTAAATAATATAAAACCTTCCTCGTTTATCTCTCCTTCCATTAGTGAAATTGGATGGTATAGTTAAAAGAAGTTAGCGGAGAAACAGACAGAACTGGACACCGACTTTATTTTTTATAATAAGTCTAGATATTGTTGTAGGGCTTGAATATGAGTTAAAACCTGACACAACTCAAGAAATTAGCAAGCTAAAGGGACAGATGATCTAACGGCGTAGTAAAAGTAGCAGGAAAACATTGATTGCAGATTTACCCGTATTAATAGTGTTATTGATACCTCCAAACTAGGTTAACCTGTGTTTTAGGTTAACCTGTGTTCAGTGACAGAAAATTTTTACTTGAAGCCAAGAACACGTATTTATTTATTTATTTATTTATCCTTACATACAGTATGAAGATGTGCATTAGGTTTCTGTGACGTGTATTTGTGTGCGTTTGTTTGGAAAAGTGTGAACAAGTGATATAATGGGAAAGTTTACAGAAATATGGCATGTAATAGGTTTGCTTATTGTTACGTTAAGCGTCACTCACACCGAAAGGCGACGCGACACGCACGTTTTAAGGTAGCAATACAATATGGAACTTATTTACTACACAAAAAAGTATACAGTTCTGTGAGTACGCCAAAGTAGTGTCGTGGCTTCAATCTGCGCCGCGATGCGCGCTGTGATGCATCCCGAGTTGTAGCGCGATGTCGCAGCGCGAACGTTAATTTACGTGGCTTCACGATTCGCCCCGCTGCTGCGTCGCTATACGTATCGTCAAGCATCACGTCGCGTTTTGGTGTGAACGGACCCTAATACACTTTACACACAACTTACTCTACTTGACAAAATTCACTATCTGTTGAAAATTTTACAAACTGCTGACATCCATGTATGTCGTACAGTGCAGCAGCCGTCTGCTGAGTGCGTGTGGCGCGAGTGTCCTCGTGGAGCTGCCAGCGGCGACCGACGCAATGAAACGGTTGCCGGCCGGCGTCATCGTGCCGGCTCTCGTCGTTACGCACATCAATCCGGTCGTTTAAATATTTAAAAATCCATTAGAAAACCACAGCAAAATGTTTCCAATTAATAAATAAAACATTACTTTATAACTAAACATTATTTAAAGTGTTTAATAATGCCGCGTAAATGAACTGACGTCACCTGTGTTGACAAGCTAATATAAATATAATCGCATGCAATTTGTTCTTAAAATGTTGCCGGATGACGTCACGCGCTGTCATTCGTCATTTGATTCTGTATATTGCAAAAAATACTCCTTTTATTTTACAAACATTCCTCGTATATTCTTTTTTATATGTAGTTGCATTTTAAATTGGCAAATCTAATTACCGTCCGATTGTTTGTTGTATTTGATTAACTACCTCAAGCATTTTTAAGGATTTTTAAGACCTTTTCTGTCGTTTGTCTAATAAAAGTATTTTTGTAGATCTGTTTGAAAGCATTTGAAAGTTAGATGTAAGTAATAGAGTAATTTAAAAAACAAAGACTGCAACTTTAAGTTTTCAAAGAGAGCAGCTTGGATGTTGATAATTATAAAAATAATGCTGCTTTTATGAGCATCTCGACCTCTCCTCAAAAGAGTCATTATTTCGCAGTTATTTTTAAGTTATTAACGTAAGTAATGTCAATTGTTGTCGCTTTTTTAACTAGCACATAAATATATATCTAGGCAAATATTACCTCAAACATATACATTTTACATCTGTGTAGTAGAGTACCTATAATTTTAATTGTTTTTATGCCTTTTGCTAAAAGTCAAATATTACTTATGTTGTGATATTTAGATGCTGTTATTTATAAATGTTAATGAAGCTGGGCTTTTATCTCAAAATATTTCAGAAAGTTATATTGTTTGTTATAGAAAAAAGCTGTGTTGGTTTTATTGTTTTTGAATAAATAATAATTTTAAAATAGTGTTTTTATTCAGCATTATGATTGAAATTGTGTGTTTGTTAAATTAGGGTAGCAAAAAGTTCATTTAGACAGGATTGATAGTTTTATACATTTTTTATTCATTTACTTTTGAAACTTCTTTAGGTGTTTTTTTTGCTGAGGAGTGAACGCAAGTAAACCGTCACGCTCGGGTCGGTGATGGTGACATTCTGAATTTTAAAATTGGAAGATTCTATCGTGGTCGTTCTCGTTATGCACACGCCGATTTTTCAACACACTGTTTTCTTATTACGACCCCGACTCCTATGTTTCGGCAAGCCGCAGACCAGCCATATATATATATATAATAGATGTCGTCATACACCACAGAAACAAATTAAATTAGAATAAAATCTGAAGAAAAAGACAAGTTTTTTGTGTGCTCAGCAATTTTTTGGTAAGTGTATTAAATGTAAATGAGATGTCAACTAGTTGCTATTATTAACATTAGCCTAATAGAGTATGGTTTTATGCTCATATTAAAAACTGTTGATTATTTTGACGAGCCCGTCGGATGAGTGGTTAGGGTGCTTGCCTTAACGCTCTGATCTAGGGTTTCCGGGTTCGATTCCCGGCAGGGTCAACTTTGAAAAATGAACTTTTTAAATTTGGCTCTGGTCTGGAGCTGGAAAGTAGTGGTAGGGCACACTGCGTTTCGCATTATTTGGGCAACCAGTCTGGCGGCAGTAACCACCGCCTTTCAGAAGACCATCGTGAAATCACAGCACGTGTGCTGTTGTGTTTCTGTGAGTGATTAAGGGATCCTTAATCCTACTGTAGTCGGCAGCGCACTTGCAGCGTCAGTGGCGTTGCTTGTGCTATAGGCGACGGTAGCCACCTACTATCAAGTGGACCGTAAGCCTGTCTACCGATCTTAACATAAAAAAAAAAATGTTGTGCACACGCGACAATATCAACAATTGTTATTTAATTTTGGAAACTCGTGGTATTGTAGCTACCGTATATCGAGTGAAGGTGTGGAAATAAATATATAGTCAACCCATCAACGGATAAAACGGAATTGCTCGGAAAAGAGCTGTTTATCAGCGTGGTTTTGTATATTTATTTGACCACTATCGCTGGATTTACGACGGAGGATGAATGAATGGAGCCAGCAGCAGCCGATACAGCCAATGCTTCGAAATTTCAATGACATTGATTGGCTTTTCGACGAGATGTCTGCCAGGCGTGGGTGGTGCAAAAGGGCAAAATACCTAAGTGGCACATATTTTTTAACGTATATTGTCGCGTTGTTTTGGAGTGTGTGCGCGGGGAGACAAGCAAACTTTATATATACGCCGCGGTTTTGCAGTTTGCAGTCTCAGGCAACAGGCATACGTAATACCTATCGGTATGGCAATGTAAATACGGCGTATTATTACACTCACATAATCCCCAAATTATTATGATCAAACCTCGATCAGTGGGCAAACACCAGTTGTTCTAATCCACACAGACAAGACAAATAAAAAGGCAATTTAAAAATTGTATTTAATTTATTCACTGAATTGTAAAACTACATACGCACACACGTGCAGCATCTTCACGCACACATCAGATCAGAGCCTCATACAACAATATAGAAAAGAGCCGTAAAATCACATCATCAGGTTCATTCCACTATCTGTCTTAAGCTCAGTAAGTAAAGGGGAAATTTAATTGTTTCAACTTGTTGCATTTTTTCAAGAACAAAATGTTGGATGGTTGAGGCTCTACACAAAGGTTTATTAATAAATTAATGTCTCGCTCCATGACAATTAATGGCTACATTGATTCATTTTACAGTAGGAGTACAATAAATTGTAGATAACATTGCTGAGTAAAAGGCTGTACCATTACGCAATTAAACGTGACAGGATATGTTAGTACCAAGGTAGTTGACTAGGTATTCTAATGAAAGGATTTTCTCGCATCATGAGAAAAGAAATTTATTAATTTATTAGTAACATATTTTATTATGACAAAATTTGATGAAAAATATTCAAAGCGTAATTTAACTGTTGGACTTCGAGGCGCATCTGTTATTAGTTTTATTTTAATTACGCAATGGCAGCACTGTTTTCAATATAAAATGAATATATTTTTGTGGTGAAAGTTATCACAGTTTTTAAATTATAAAATTATACCTATAATAAAATCTTGTTATTATATTTATGTACCGAGTTCTAGTTGACCGAAGTTTAAAGTTTTTTTTCATACAAAACTATTTAGTTACAAAACAGACACCGATTTATTTCAAGCCATAACCATCACTTTACCGTTATAATATTAGTATGTATGTAAAACATTTTATGTAATATTTATACACTAATTTTAATTTAACGTGTGCGCTCTAATTTCATGTAATATTAACACTGCACTGGCAATAAATATTCTGACAGAAATCAACAGGTGTAAAGAACAAATGAGTTTTGTTTGTATAGGTGTTTAAAGGCAAAGAAACAAAAAAAAAGGAGCGAGACAACAATACAAGGGATATATTTCTCAATAATAAATAACAATTTAATTGTTGAAACGTGTTATCAAGGTTTTTATGTACATTTATGAGTTTTATGTGTTGACAAGTTTGAATTGAAACATGTTATAATAAAGAAAACAAATATAAATACAAAAATCGCTATAAACTATAACTATAGACGTTCACTATAGAAAGCTTTGTTATAAACTCATATAATGGAGAGTCAAAATTTAGCAAATTCATACTTATTTTAAATGTTTACCTGAAGATTGCAATAGCTGATATTTATTTTATTTCAATAACCTCCATATATTCCATTCCTCCTAATGTTTCCATCATATTAAACACTACATTGGCATAATGTTATTTGTTGAACTAGCGACAATTCCAGATGTCATCGCTATTTGAGGTAAGCCACTGAATGAAATAAAAAGACAAGTGCGAGTTGAACTCGCGTACGATGTTACCTATCATGTTTTTTTAAATCTACGCACAATATTGAGTGATTTACCATGTTTTTTTAATATCATGGACTTCTTATAGGTTTTCCTATAATCTATAAGTAGAAAACTAATTTCTCTATTTATTTATTTTTCAAAATTTTAGATTCAGTAGTTTCGGATATAAGGGGGGGGGGGGGGAATGGTCAGACAGACAGACACACGAGTGATCCTATAAGGGTTCCGTTTTTATTCGGACGTATGGAACCCTAAAAAGCCTATGTCTTAGTGTTTTAAATGTAGGTATACAAAATATTTTCTTTAATTTTACTCGTCAGGTACTAGAGAAAATACAAGTATTTGCTACTTTGGTTTTGGAAATTTACAATCAAGTGCCAAGAAAGCAAAAAATACTCGTATGGTGACAACCAGTGCATTTGCCCCGTGAGTATGTACCAAGAGTTTTATCCAACTAGCAAATGCCCAATTGCCCATGTATGCAATGAATGGACAACTTTATTTTTTATTCTGTAGTATGTTTTTGTGTATAGTAAAATATTTGAATGCATCTATTATTGTCAACCTTTAAAGAGGGAGGAAACATCTTTTTTTTAAAATATTGTTGCGATATTAAAAAAAAAAATATGTCACCTATTTGGCTAGATAACTAACCAATTATATGTATTATAACATCCTTTATATGTGTACTGCTGGATTTACCCATGCCCCATAATTTTCCAATAACACCGGTTAGAACCAGCCTGGATCCAGCGTTAAACCGAAGCTAATAGACTTAAACACGACCATTTTTCTTTGCCTCTAATCCCATAAAAATAATGAACCCTATGAGTAAGCATCCATAACTTTTATTTGATACCAAAGTAGGTAGGTATACTTATGACTTATTATAGGTTATCAAATTAATATTGACACCAAACCAAAGAATAGCGTGTGGTTTTTAAATAAAAAATATATCTGGAGATTAGTATTTCATATAATGAAAATTTTCACCTGTCAACACATAAGCCACATAGAAAAATAACGAAATCTTTATACTATATACATTCTTATTAGCAAAGAAATACATCCTCTGTCGGAACGCTGACAAACTTTAAAATGAAGTTGCACATCATACACGGGTTCATATCATATCGTATAAAAACCAAGCATCAGTACTTTGTTTAAACTTCATGAAAATTTGTCAGAAATATAATATGAAAGAATCTATCTGGAGGACAGTGTTACACTACACGTTGCACTTCAAAGAACCTCTTCAAATAATAGACCTGGCTGACGGTCATCACTAGTAGGACTGACGCCTCGAAGATCGACCACATGACGACACGAGAGTTGGTGCTCTCGTTTATTGAACGATGCGTTTTGTCACGGACCTTGAAGAAACAAATTGTGATTGGACAAGAAAAATTGGTGAATGCTCCCTCTCTAATTCTTTAATTTTCATCATCCATACAAATTGTAGATTCTTTTCCCTTTATGGAAAGTTCTTAATTAGACGTAGCTGTTTGCCCCGTTTCAATATATTAATGTCAGTGCTTTTATATTTTATATCGTCATTTAGACTTTTTGTATAATCAAGAAACATATGATATTATTTTTCTCTTTTCAACTGTTATTTATATTCTATTTATTGGAGTTTGTATATTTTATTAATTTATCCTTATGGGAATTAAGTTTTTGGTGTGATGTCATTTAAAAAAAAGTTGCCAGTAATTTAAGATAATGGCGAGGTTTCACTATTATATCAAATTATTATACCTAAAGTACAATCTAATAAATATAATCGATTATATTTGGATATTACTGAATGTAATACTTATTTATGCAAAAAAATTAGGTCTACAAAAGTATAGTTTTCATTCATTTATATTTAAAGAAATAATATCCCCCTTTTATCTCCTTGTGTGTATGTAGTGCAAATTCTATTTCTTAGTAATTGTGTTCCTTTTTTATGTAGATTAATTATTTTATCAGTAATTTATGTGGATGATGAGAAATGGCTGGTTCAGCAAACTGAACAAAGCTGGATTGATTTTTATTTCTTCAATAATGCTCTCTCTCTTTCTCGTTATATACAAGTTTAAAAATCGAAATAAAATGGATCTGAATAAAATACCTGCATGTATTCCTGTTCATGTTTTACAGTTTTTAGTGTTGACGCGAGCTCTTTGATCATGTCTTCCAGCTTGTTATGGTTTGGATCGTCATCTTTATCTCCTGAGGTCTTGCTTGGCGCATCTCCTACTTCCAGATTAAACATTACAACCTGAAAGTAAATCATTAAATTTTGATGTGACTCCACAGTCAGCCACAGCGCCTACATTAACCCACTGTAGATTGGATAGACTTCACATCTCTTCTATGTAAGTTTACTATAATCGCCGTCCCAAGCTGTAAATTATGTAAACAAACAAATTTGCCACATGACAGACAAATGAAACTTCATTTGACTGGGTTATAAAGAAGCATATGTAAACTTTGGCTTGCAATTTTGATTAGTAATGCGTATGGGGTTGTTTGCAGATTAGGTTATATATTGGATTTTATTACTAATTTTGGTTCTTATTAGTTAGAAATCAGTGTCGTTTTGGTTAATTTTTGTGTTACATATAATTATTATTCAATCCAAATGTAGTGAACCCTTGAGTGTTTGTTTACATAATTTACAGCTTCTCTCGTGAGGGTGACTATAGCTTTTTATTCATAAAGTTTTTCTCACACTGTAGTGTTTTCCTTCATTATTAGAGCAAGTTCTAAATCACACATGCAATTTAAGATCTGTACATTTTCGACAGGTGAACATGTGATCCTGTTTTTTTACTGGAGACACTACTTAAAAGGATTAATGCAGTTTTGTACCCCCATTTTAAATTTAGAAAAAGTTAGTGGAGCAACAGGCAGAGGTGGACAGCTACTTTATTTTATAATATTACGTTTAGAAACAGATATGCACAGAAAGAGGTTTATGTTTCTAAATAAAATTGTCATAAATAGCAGAGGTATTGTTGATATGTTATCTCTATAAGAAACTTTGCAGATTTTTAGAAAAATATACAGATTATAATAACATTGACATTGTGCTATACTCTATCATGCGCGACATCTTTATGATGATAGGTACTATAGCAGAATTTCATAATTATATAATTGGGTACTCTCACAGATCCTAAACTTTCTTTAAAATTCTTCTAAGGTTAGAAATAAAAATACATATTTATGTTTATTAATATACAACAATCCCTCAGAGTAATAATAGTTAGGTAGCCAATGGGTGTTATTGAAATGTAAATAATAAAGTTATAACAACCCACATAAATTATTGAAGTATAGTACAAAATAGTTTTTACCTGTGGTAGTGTTTAACCTTTTGGTTTTAAATTAATACATATTCATTTATAGATAACATTTCCCAAACAAGTTATGGCCAATTTACTCCAGCTCTAAAATACTCAAAAGTTTTCTTCAAATATAAACCGCTAAATTTAGGAAGTAACACATCTTTTCTTTTACTAAATTAACCATTTAAAAATGAACTATGTTGTATACCAACAAATTAAGGGCTGTCCTTTAAAAGATCTGATAACCAGTTTAGGGCTCTCGGTTATTTTGTGAATAGTTATGATTAATAGTTAATAAACTGTAATGGTTAATATGCTCAGAGCTTTTTAAATTCTTTGTAATATTTTTTTAGTTTCAATCTTTATATGGAAAATTTACAAATGTAACACCTGTGTTCACTTTTGTTTCATAATATTCTACTACTTGGATAAAAATTACTATTATATCAAAAAACTCATTTTTATTAAAAATTAGGGTTGTCAGGTTCTCGAATGTACATGAATTTAACCACTCCTCCCAACTTAACCACCACAGTTAATTTATCAATTCATCATAGCTATTCACAAAATAATCGAAATCCTTAACTTTGTTACTACTACATTCACTAAATTCCTTCCAACTTAAGTACAATGTACAATGTAATTGAATTTTTAACAAACTTTATATTTTGTTATTGAAATAAATTGAATACTAAATTGAAAAACATATCAAGATTGATACAAGTAAAAAAAAACAGACTATGTTTTTTAGGTTGTTTTGCAATATAATTTTTATACTTGATTATTATAACAAAAAATGCACATCTTACCTTCGGCGTCATAGTAGACATTTTATTACTAAAGCAATAAGTGTATCGACCCGAGGTGGTTGCAGAGAATGTATAAAGTCCAGAAGACTCCCTTTCGCCTTTATAAATTATACTGCCATCAGGTGCTGTTATAGTGACGTCTATGTCTAAGAAACCACCCTCCGCTATCTCAAAAGTCAAACCTGCAAAACGATAAGGAGTTGGTTTGTTGACGAAATAGTTTTGCCGGTTAAAAAGGAAACATATGTGTCAACTTTTCAAGTATCACAGTTAAGGTTTTATTTATAACTTGTAACATTTTTATGCGCAAATTGGAACTTTAAGAAATTAACTCACTCATTTTTGTATTAGCTTCAACATGCTCGAAAAAGCACTCTTCAGCATGAGCATCGACAGTAATAGTGTAACTATTAGCTAAATTGAAGAGAGCTGTTAAGAATATCGTAACCACACAAAAATATCTTTGGGTAATCTCCATTTTGTTTAAAACTATTAATTAATTTAATTATTAAAGTTCTTTCTTGTGATAAATATGTAATATAATAATAATTAATAGATACGAATTTGAATTTGTTTTCTTTTAACTTTCGCAGTCTGCAGATTTGCAGCCACGTAATGGCATTGACATGACATTTGTTCAATTGTGACAAATTGACAATACGCACGCAGACGCACCGAACCACAGAACACAATATATTCAGTAAGGACTGTAGCACGTCATGGAATATTAGCCTACTCTATTTATTACCTTAATGCTATTAGTAAGTAAGTTTGGAAACTTTGCTGGCGAACCGATCCTGTAAATGTAAACCACAGTTACATTTACATATCTCACATACAGTTAAATGTAAAATGATTTTACAGTTATGTTAGTGTTTTCATTACAGAACCAATGTCGCCTTAGAGAATTTATCCAACGGGAGACGATATCGGCAGCCGTACCGTTCGCAAAAAGTACGAGAGCTGCGGTCATACTCGTTACATAAAATCAGTTTTCGCGCGCTCCACGCTATTCATTGCCTCACTGCTTGTGTAACGTCGTCCGATAAAATGCCGAATTGCTGTTTATTTTGGTGTAATAAGTGAGATCACAAACTTTTAATTTACAAAAGGATAACTTTACTCTTCATTTGTAAATATTTATTTAATAAATAAATAATGCAATACATTAGCAAAAACCAAGAAAATGTTATGAACTAAAAGTTTTTCCACTAAAAATCAAATACATTATTTTTGGGTATTTTTTAATAGTTTTTACCAACTTACTACTTTTGTAGCTGCATAATTTTTTTATTATAATCTTGTGTAAAATTTGTTATTTGCCTATTATTGTTTTGTTTTATTTTATTAATATTTTATCAATACTTTTTTGTATGACCATTCTGTAAAGTAAAACGAAACTAAATCAGTATATTTAAAATTAGTTAACTTTATTCTTACAATAATATTTATGGTTCTTATTTATGTTAAAGTAGGGAGATTTCATTTATAGAAGTCGATCACACCGCTTGATAGTGCAGGGATGTCACAATCACAGATATCGATAAAAAAATTTTTTCATTTCTTATTTAAGTACTTTGTTATTCTAGTTGTATTTATTTGCAGATTTCCAAAAGAAACAGTACTACGGTCTGTATGGATTCAAGATTGCGGAAATCATAATACGTACTAGCACAGTTTGCTAACGGCAATTTGAAGCTACCTGTTTTATAATACTATCGAAGAACAAGAGCAGATTAAAATCGAGTGCCTAACTATGAAATTATCTCAGGTATAATTTTATTGTTCATTAGTTTTTCGCTTTTCATAATTTTATAGATGCGCATGTTTTTCAATTAAAACGAATTATTTTGCTGTAATGTTTTAATAGTCTGAATTACATTCTTATAACAAAAACAATCAAATGTTTCTCAATACATTTTAGTACAATCCGACTAATTTAATTTAGTAGAAAGATTTTGTATCAGTAAATCACAGAAATCTGCCACTAATTTGGTAGATAAAAAACATAAATAATTTGTCATGTATTTATTACGTAAAAATAGAAGATCTTATTTTTATGTAATCGCTAAACTCCAACACTGTTTAAACGATCACTAGGTATACCAATTTTTATTTCTTATTATATGGTATACTAAACCTACTTGGTACATTTTATACATATATCTACGATTTTTTTCTATATTAAAAGTCTTCGCGACGCATAAGATTATATTGCCTACATAACAATTTACACACACATACTGAATAAAATTAATCAATTTCGAGTTTTCTAAAGGCGCCCACAGTCCCGTACAAGTCGCTGTCTTTAAGCGAAGAATTATCAATGTCGTTGCTGGCCAATCGATCCAGACCGCGTAAGAGGTCTCTGTTGTCGTCAATGTGGTGGCGCCACTTTCGTGCAAGGATGTCTATGGATTCCTCTTCACCTCCCCATTCGCATGGAAGCACTCGAGCCGGATACTGTTCTATCAGTTCATCCGCCTTTGAGTGTAAGTAGAACTGAAAAAGAAAACAAACAAACATTTATTCGGTATTGCGCGTTATTTTTTTGTTTGTAAACCGATTGGAATGAAACAAATACTGAATGTTACGGGAAGCGTGCTACAACAATACATAAGTGAAAACAGCATTCAAATCGGTTAAGCCGTTTCTGAGATTACCGTGCACAAACGCATAGACAAACAGATAAACAGACAAAAATTCTAAAAACTATTATTTTGACCCCGATAACATAATTAAAGCATGTACAAATTGTGTTTTTGAAAATATTTAATGTGCAGACACGGCTCGTTTAATATTTTATTATATTATTATATAGGTCTCCATAATATTTTATTATGTAGACCTATAGAGTAATTCTCATTTTTTCAAATCATATCAACAAAGTTCATATGAACTATATGTATTTGAATCTACTAAGTAGTATTGTAAATGCAAAAGTGAGTTTATTTGTTGGTTCAGCTTTCACGCCTTAACTATTCAACCCCGATCATCATGAAAGTTGTCAAGGGGCACAGAATATATATATATATATCAGTAAGAAAACCTAAAAATAATTAAACAACGCCTTAGAAAAATAAACGAGCATCTATGACGCCAACGAAGGTGTGAGCATCTGCTAGTTAATTATAATGCGGGATTTATATACCTAGCTTTATAATTTACTTCGCGCCCCCTTTTCAGGTGGGGGCGCTGCTCTACAAAAAAAAAAAAACTTTTCAAGCTAAAATTCTCATCACTTATTGTTACTCGGATTGTTCAGAAGCTTCATTAATACTCTCATAAACGACTAGACGAAAATTTTTTTGGGTTATATCCCATAAATGAGTATTATTTTCGCCTCAACCAAGGAAAAGTCCTCAGCAAAGCAAACCCTTCAATGTTTTTTTGAAATCGTCATATATTTGAAAATACCTAGCTCTATGTGCACAAACAATTGGCGCGCTCGACTCACCCTTCGTTTGATCTTCTCGTTTACACAGGAGCGGATGAGTTGCAAGGAGGACGCTACGATCGGTGGAGTCCCAACAATATGATTCCTTTTCAACCGCTGAGGGTAGGCGGTGTGCGCGAGGTGAATACCGCGACGAATCGCGCCCACTGCTGCCGCCAAGCGAGCAGCAAGCGAACCGCGTACATTCGACAACTGTGTATTCAAATATAATTAAATTCGTGGTAAAGAACAAAGGAACTATGTAAAGTAAAAAAAAAATGTACATAGAAATGAGAGACGAACTTTGAATATTCAGTTCAATGTGTGCTTAAATTCCAGCCACCTAAATGCTGAATTTCAATTTGAGTTTTTTATTATACGTATCATTCCCAACTTCTAAGTTGCGGTATTACTAATACGATTGATAAAATATTACTTAACCAGTGGTTACTTTTAAGTAATATTTAATTTGTAGTGGCAGGGCACACTGCGTTTCGCAGTCATTTGGGGAACCCGTCTGGCGGCAGTAACCACCCCCTTACAGAAGACCACCGTGAAATAACAACACGTGTGCTGTTGTGTTTCGGTGAGTGAGTAAGGGATGCCAGAGCCCATTTCCCGATCCACTCCTAATCCCTTATCCTTAATCCTACTGTAGGATTAAGGATAAGTGCACTTGCAGCAGCTTCGGCGTTGTTTGTGTTATATTTTCCATATTACAGTTTTAGTTTTATTGTTGCTGTTTTTACATTTTTAAGTTATGCAGTGAAAAAATAGCATGATGTCTTGGAAATGTTACAATATTAGTTTAAAATATTTTGTTCAAACTTTTCAGTCTGATTATACTTGATTTTCCACATTCAAATCATGGAATGTCTATAGTCTATAGTCCATTCACTAAAGATTGGTCAAATCTGCAGTATCAAAATTACAGTATGTTTGAATATAAAGTACTAGCTGAACTCGGCCACGCTTCGTTGCGGCCCATAGAGCGGCGGCGGCGCGGCGTGCGCATGGGGCGCGCGGTACTGGACACTGCTTATATATAATACTATTTATCGTAGCGTGATGTTATATGGCCTATAGCCTTCCTCGATAAAAGGACTATTCAAAACAAAAAGAATTTTTCAATTCGAACCAGTAGTTCTTGAGATTAGCGCGTTCAAACAAACTCTTTAGCTTTATAATATTAATAGATTAAATAACAAAGGAAGTTTATTAATAGAACCAATCCCCATTTTTCTAAAGAAATTAGCAATTACCCCGTACAAATTTATGCTTCAAACTTTTATATTGTAATTTTTGATAACCAATAAAATATTATATCTCTATTTTCTTTAGTTAAATCCTGTAGCGAAGTTAATAAATTTTACAACAAAATTGTCTACAAATATCAAAATGTCCTAAAAGGAAAATGTGAATATGGGATAGTGGTTACGAATTATCCGTGTAAAAGTGTCATGCTGCCGTTTGTAGGTATTTAATGTTATGGAATATTTTTGTACGCGTTTGTACAATCTTTGTGATAATGATAAGAATGAAAGTCTGATATATTGATAACTGATATATTGATATAAAATAAACTAAAGATATTATAAAATGATATAAATGAGCACGCGCGATACGTATGATAATCGAACACGAACTGAATGCTTTTGACGTAAAGTGCTGACAAGAAAGAAAGCCTGTGCGAGCAGTTGCTCGTACATGCTCCCACACCGAAAAGTAGAGAAGTTAGTAGTGATGAGATGATACAAGGTGATACCATTTTGTCCTTAACCTACACTTGTTAGTAAGTAAAGTAGGTACAAATTGATGATTTACAAAGAATTAAACTTAACACTATCGTCACCGATTACGTATACAGAACGAAAGATCGGTGACGTGCCTTTGTTTTGCTTAGGTACGTTAGAACACGACACCCGTTTAAAGTCTTGCACTTGGTTGCACAGACCACTAGAACCTAGATTAACATAACTCAAATGACGCGGAACCTTTTTAACGCACTTGTCACTTTCACTGCACACACACTGATTGTCAATCACCGCCGTGGAGGAGGAGGGCGGCTGCTGCCTTGCCACCTCCGGGGTGGGCGGCGCCGCCCGCCCCACGCGCTGCGCCACCTGCTCGGTCGCCGCCCGCGCCGACCGCCTGCGCCAGATCCTGCGCGCTCCCCAGATACCTGCTCCAACAGCAGCCACGATAACGATGACATATGTTGCCGCATAGTGATGAATGTCGTGGTTGCTGACGCTGTCGTGCAGCGGCACAGTCTGCTTCATTTCCTCTATCTGCTTCTGCAGATGTGTCAACTGCCTTGAATGCTCGCTAACGTCCTCGTCCCCTGCGCTAATAGTGTCGTGGCTCGGTACTGATATGTTGAAAAGATAGTTGATCGGCGATAGCTTTGGGGCAGTAACATCTGCCGTGATGTGCAGATCACTCATCTCCTGCTTGTGAGTGTACACGGTGAAGTCGTTGAATCTCAGTTGACAACCTTGATTTGTCGTCAATAAGCCAGCTTGCAACAGCTGTAGCGCAGAAACTTGATCGTGTTTTCTATTCGTTTGATTAAGTTGAATTCGGCTTCGACGACAGAAGTTTGATTTTTCCACAATGATGCCAAATGTTTCTGATTGTCTCGTAGAATTTCAATATCCTTTTCGTATTGTTTTGCAAAGTTGTCGTCGAGCACTCCGAACAAGGTGTTTGCGATTGAACCGACACCGTTGATAAGGCCGCGGCGAAGTCTCGTGCGCGCGTACGCCTCGCGCCGTCCGCGCCGCCGTGGGAGCTGCTGACCGAGCAACATGCCATTGTAGTGCTCGAGCTCGGTGAACCCGTGATGCAATTGGAGAAGTATGATATTACATTGTGTAATGTTATTGTTCTTATCGTTTAAGCATATGTTTTCAAGGTAAGTAATATACTTTATAAATAAATCCGTCGCTTCCCAATATGGTTTCATATCGTAGACGAGTTTCCAGTGATCTCTTTGCAAGCGCATGTTTGTTGTTTTGTCAAAATAAAATCCTTGACTGTTATTTAGGCTTGATATTTTATATTCGCATTGTACTACCGAAGTAAATGATAATAATAATGTGAACATGATAAATAAGAAATTGAATAAATTGAATTTGCTATGATTTCGTGGGTTCATTGTGACAGTTACAGCGGCGGTGATATTATTTTTCACAATTGGCTTTTCTTGTCTTTGTTGTGCTTGATTAAAATGTAACTGGTAATCGTGATATTTTCGTAATAGGTCTTTTGATCAGAACATTCTTCGTTTTGATAGTAACGACACGTACATATCCATCGCTCCCTGGGTGAAGCGACTCAATTCTGCCAAGAGCCCATTTCCCAGGGGGCAAGTTGATATCTTGTATGATGACGACATCGTCCTCCTTCAAGTTTTCTTTTGGTTGGCGCCATTTGCTACGGGATGATAACTGACACAGGTATTCTGTTCTCCATCTTTTCCATATGTCATTAAATATTTTTTGTGTTAACTGCCATCTAGTCCTTAAATCTCTCTCAGTCTCGACAATCGTCAGAGTGGGTCCACTTGATAAAAAATGCGATGGCGTGAGATAATCGATGTTGTCAGGGTCTTCAGTCAAAGCACTTAGAGGTCGGGAATTTAAACAACCTTCTAACTGAGCCAAAATAGTTGAATATTCTTCGTATGTAAGATGTTGTTCGCCAATAACTCTTTTGATATGATATTTCAAACTTTTAACGGCCGCTTCCCACAGGCCACCTGCTGTGGGCCAAGAAGGGGCGTTAAAATGCCAATTTATTTCCATATCTGTGATCGCAGCAAAGAATTCATTATCTAGTGTCGCTTTTAGGTTGATATATTCATTGTTGATAATTCTGCTAGCACCGACAAAATTAGTTCCATTGTCGCTGAAAATGTTTTGAGGAGAGCCTCGTCTCGCCGCCATTCTACGCAGGGCTGCCAAAAATGCGGATGATGACAAATCCGAGACTAATTCAAGGTGCACGGCCTTGGTCACCATGCATACGAAGACTACGATGTAGCCTTTTGTAGTTTTGATACCTCGACCTTTATTCGCTTTGATGCTTACGAATCCGGTAAGGTCTACACCGCAGTTGGAAAATGGTCTTGATGGTGTTGTGCGCGCCGCTGGTAGGTCGCCCATCAGTTGGCTATGCTTGATGGGTTCATGACGTTTGCATGGAACGCATTGTCGTAGGCGCTTTTTGATAGCTCGATTTCCACCTATGAGCCAATACTTCTGTCTGATGAATGATGCAGTAAGACGAGGTCCACCATGTAAACAAAGTTTGTGATAATAGTCAATCAAAAGATCTGATAAATGAGATTGTTTTGGAATGATTAAAGGGTGTTTCATATCACGACTAATGTTTGCATTTTTTAGTCGTCCTCCAACCCTTAGTAGGCCGTCTTTGTCCAAGAATGGATTAAACTGACAGATCGGGCTTTTTGAGTGTACGGTCCTTTGTTCTTTTAGGCATTCAATTTCCTTTGAGTATTCAATCTTTTGAGATTGTTTGATGATAATATTCCTTGCTCTTTCTATCTCTGCTACCGTTAAATAATGTGCCTTTTCTCCTTTTGAAGTCAATCTTAACATCCATGATATTATTCTGATAATTTTGCTTATTGAACTGTATTTCGATAATAGTTGAGAAATAATATTGTGGTTCATGTTTTCTTCTGTTGTAGCGTTAACTTGGCTTACACTTCTTACTTCTAAATTCGTTTCAAATGTAATAAGTTTTTCCTCTTCTTCGTTGAAATTTTGTAACCAAGACGGTCCCTTCCACCAGAGAGTATGATCTTTCAGTTGTGATGCTGTTAATCCGCGACTAGCGCAATCCGCCGGGTTCTCTTCGGATTTCACATAGTGCCAGTTTTCGCGCGGAATAACACTTACTATCTCCTTCGTACGGTTAGACACAAAAGTCTTCCATCTGGATGGGTCCCCATTGATCCAACCTAAAACAATCATAGAGTCACACCATCCATAAAGCTTGATTTTCTGATCTTTCAAACATTCGATGACTTTCGACATTAATCTTGATAGAAGTAGAGCTCCGCTTAGCTCCAATTTTGGTAGAGAAAGTGTTGTGCTTGTAGGTACCAGTCTTGATTTTCCTACTAATAAATTAATGATTGTCTCTGTTCCTCTTGATATTTTACAATATATTACACAGGCATAGGCTTTGTTGGATGAATCACAAAACCCATGTAATTCTATGGTGTCATTTTCTTGACATCCGATCCAACGTGGTATTTTAAATTGATTGATGTTAACGATGTCATGCTTGATTTTATCCCATTCTGACTTTATTTCGATTGGTAGTTGATCATCCCAATTGATATTTGATAACCACACGTTTTGGAAAATTAATTTTAGTTTTGTGGAAACTGGTGTCAACCAGCCATTCGGATCATATTGCTTTGATATATTAGCTAATAAAGATCGTTTTGTTTCATGCTCGTTTGATGTGTTGATTTTTGATTCGAAAAGAAAAACATCCCGGTGTGGATCCCAGCTCAATCCGAGGGTTTTCTTCGGTTCAGTTCCTTTAAAATTGAAACTGTCTTGAATTGATGATTTACTGTGAAAGTCTGATATCTCCGGTAGGTTTGATCTCCATTTTCTCAAGTTGAAACCTCCAGATTTGAGAAGCTTGATTAAGTCCTTTTGTAGCTGTACTGCTGTGTCAGCTAGGTAAGTACCATGGACCAAATCATCCATGTAAAAACAATTTTCCAAGACAGATGGAGCTTGGCTGTTAGGAAAGTTTGGTCGTTCATCAGCAGCCAATTGTTTTAAGGTCATCATGGCGAGATAAGGAGCAGCCTTCGTCCCATACGTCACGGTGGTCAATTGATATTCCTGGATGGCTTCATTAACAGAATTACGCCAAATTATTTTTTGATAAACCTGATCATCTTCATTGATGCAGATCTGCCGGAACATCTTCTCTAAATCTGCAGTGAATCCAAATTGATATTTTCTCCATTTGATAATCAGTAGTAAGAGGTCTTGTTGAAGATTGGGTCCAGCTTCCATTACGTCGTTCAGACTGTACCCAGATGAGGTTTTTCCCGATCCATTGAAGACTACTCTAAATTTTGTGCTAGTTGATTCGACACGCTCTACACTGTGATGAGTCATGTAGCAGTCGGGCTTGATTGTTTTGCTTATAGCGCTCACTGGTTTCATATGTCCGAGGGCTTCGTATTCATTCATGAAGGACTTATATTCATTGTACATGTTTTCATTTTTTATGAATTTTCGTTCTAAAGATTTAAACTGAGCTATTGCTTTATTTTTGGATTCACCTAAATGCTCTTTGAAATTCGGTTTTAGTGGTAACCTTACTTCGTAACGACCGTCTTCGCGCCGCACGGTAGTATTTTTGTAGTACTCCAAACACAGCTGATTTTCTTTGGATAGGGGGGGATCGTTGGTGATGTCCTCAATTTCCCAAAATTTCTTGATGTCATCTAATTGATTTATGATCACATTGCATTGTATTGTTTTGACATTTCCACTTAAAATCCAACCTAAGCGCGTATTCTGCGCTAGGGGTGTATCACTGTTAATTTTGCATATGCCATCCAATAAAATTAAAGAATAAATATCGGCTCCGAGGAGCAAGTCGACAGGGCGACTGATGCTGAAATCGGGGTCTGCTAGAGTAATATTTTGTACATAGGGCCATGTTGGTTTACTAAATGATTGACTTGGGAGGTTTTTTATGAGATTATTCATGATCAAAACGTCAGTTTCAAATTCAAAATCACTGTTATTTGATAAGCATTTGATATGCATCATTCCTTTGCAGTTGTTTTCATTAGCTCCAATTCCAGAAATTACTCCGTGACATTTACGACGAGGCAGCCCTAGCAACTGTGCGGCATTTTCAGTGATAAGGGACGCCTGCGATCCCTGGTCCAACAAAACTCTGAGGTCTTTGTATGATTCATCAGCTGCCTGTACTTTAATTATTGCTGTAGCTAAAAGTATCTCCGAAATTTCATGTTGTAATGATACATGAGAGTTACTGCGCACCGTGTTTATAGGCTCTGTTGAAGGAGTGCTTGCGTGTTTTTTGGATGTAGACGCACCAGATGGACCTGGTTCTGGTTGCATGAATGCATCATGAAGCAGAGTATTATGTGCTTGATTACAATCTCTACATCTTTTCTCTGATATGCATTGTTTACCATAGTGGCAATAGAGACAGTTTTGGCAAATATTATATTTCGAAATAGTTCTGCGTTTTAAAGCTGCGTTCATTTCTAAAAATTGTTTACAGCAAAATACTCCGTGATCATCACTTTTACAAATGGGGCACTTGTAATATTTCGCGGTGTAAACATTTTTATTGTTATACACCGGTTGCGAAATTATGCGGCCTTGCGGCGGAAATGATTGCTTAATATTTGAATAGTTATTCATTGTTTTATTAAATTTTGCATTCGACGACAACGAAGAATTATAATTAGGGTTTCGCATGATCGGTTTGTTTGATGGTTCTTGTTTTCGCCGTGAAGTCTCCATAGTAGTAAATTTGTTTTCAAGGAATGATAGAAATTCTGTGATATTTGGAACTTCTCTTGGCTGCTTTAATGATCCTATATACTCGCTGTGAGTTTCTGAATCTAATTTTTGGCACAGGATATAGATGAGAAGTGGATCCCACGAGTCTACGGTGATTCCCAAATTTTTGATAGCGTTCAAAGTTTCGCGAGTAGTATCGTGAATTCTTTTTAAATTATTTATTGATGGCTGTTGCATGACTGGAATGCTAAACAAATTATCAAAGTGAGAGTTGAGAATTAATTTCTTGTTGTCGTACCTATGTATTAGTATATCCCAGCAAGTGGTATAATTTTCGGATGATATCGGCAGGTGTTGAATGAGTCGCTCAGCTTCACCCTTGACCTTTGATTTTAGGAACTGCATACGTTGAGCGTTTGATAGGGTAGGATTATTGTGTATTGTTTCTACAAAGAGGTCCTTAAAGGACGTCCATTGATGGTAGCCGCCACTAAATGAAGGCAATTCTAAATGAGGAGTTGATTGTTCACGGTGTGATACGGACCACAATTTTCTATTGATACACTTGATAACTTCGTTGTACTTTCCCTCATATCTAAAATAAGAAGCCTCGTAATCGGAATCTCTGCCGCCTAATTCGCTGTCCAGCTCCCAATGCAACGTGTCTATTGCTGACCAACGAGCCTGGACAACCCGCAATAGATGATCAAACTCCCACTTCTCTGATATGTTCTCCAGATTGATATTAAAGATAGTATGTTCAAATGCTTTGAAGTTGCTAGTCTGCTTCCTTAACATTTCATCAGTTTTGCTACTGATACCTTGTGAGCGAGATGATCCCTGCTCTGCCTGTTGAAGAGAGCTCTGAGTGCTAAGTGGGGTAGCTGGCTTTAGAAGTGAAGTAGAAGACCAGCTGCCTTCGTCTCTCGGTTGATAATTTTGGATAGTAGCTCGAATGTTAGAGAACCTTTCTTTGATCATTTCATACCGATTTGATGTAAAATATTGGTGAGATTTATCTCCGAACCCACACAGCTTTATATGATTTGACTGATATTCATTCCAATAAGTATCTAATTTTTCAAGCCTTTGTTTGATATATGTTGCTGTTTTTCTATCCGAACTATCTTTTTTAAAGTTGGTAAAAACTTGTTCGATAGCAGTTGAAAGCTGTTCTTGAGTTTGCAGAAAATCTTCCATAATGGACATAGTGATAGTAAAAGATACGCCTTACTTGAGTGGTTGATACTGCTCTGGTCGTGATCGCTGGCTACTCACGATACCAAATCCAATGCTGCTGCTTTGAAAACTTCGATAACTTTAGCGTTGGTGCACCTCACTTGTGACACAGAGTCACGTATTTGCTAGTCCACGTTTACACTGAGTCACGCGCGAGGTCCCTTTTCGAAGGACCAAAAAAGGTGTACGCGTTTGTACAATCTTTGTGATAATGATAAGAATGAAAGTCTGATATATTGATAACTGATATATTGATATAAAATAAACTAAAGATATTATAAAATGATATAAATGAGCACGCGCGATACGTATGATAATCGAACACGAACTGAATGCTTTTGACGTAAAGTGCTGACAAGAAAGAAAGCCTGTGCGAGCAGTTGCTCGTACAATTTTATTGGTTAAATTAAAAAATAAATTTATTATAATGTCAAGTAAAGGCATCGCAAAGTTAATAAATAACATATGTTTCAATTTGTGAGTATATATACATATATGAGTATTATCGAATTGCAGTTAATTAAAATAATGAATTGATTCAGACTAACTTCCCAAATGAAGGCATCGCCAGAGATAATTTTCTCATCACACATTCGGGCATCGCTAACAAGAAGTATCGCGCGCACAGCGGCACCGACATCTGCCGAACTTTCTGGATAACCTTGTCGAATCCTGAAGACAGTTACGCGAAGTCCCTCATCCGTCAATTTCGGAAGAGGAATGATATCTCTGGAAAAAGAAATATTGGGTTGTAGACAACATGAGACTAAAGAATTAATTGGTTCTAGTCGTTACTGTGTCAGCATTGGATCGTCAACTATTCGAACAATTCGATAAAGAAAAGAGTGATTGCGTTATGCTCCAGAACATCTATTGAGGTTTAAGTCACATTAATAGACGATTTGCACATTGCAATTGATAATAACCACCTTCACACTCGTATCTGGCAGCAAACATAGCGGTGATCAGAATGTGGACGGGATCAGTGCTTACACACCTGTGTTACACACATTACGCACCCCGCGTCCGGCTTAGGCCGCCGAGAGCCACCCACCGAGATAGCCGAGCAAGCCATGCTACTTAATACTTACATAAAATTGCAGACGTTTTTCAAAGGTGGTTCATTCAAGGAACGATGTTCGTAAAGATCTCTGTGGCGAGCTCTTGACACGCAAAACGACTTGAATTTGGTTCTAGCCCGATCCAAGTCCATGCGACAGCCACGCACGAACAATTCCAGCAGTTGGTTGTCTGTTGGATAAATAATACTTATAAAAATCCCGAGTCTTAATTGTAGTGACCTGAGGCCTCCAATTCGATACCTATTAGTGTAGTCAGAAGTGTTCTATTATTTTATTAATGCTAAAATAAAATAGAATTATTGCTAGTTCCTAGTGGAAATAGGAAGTGGGCGAAGTTGTTTTAGAGGGAACAGATATAATCATAGTCTAACCATACATACTTACGTCATGCAGTCAGGCAACGAATGTACTTTGCCTAGAGCAACTTTCGGCGAACTCGCTTCAGTTTGCAAACTGGAACGCCAGTCAGGCAACGAATTTACTTGCCTAGAGCAACGTTCGGCGAACTCGCTTCAGTTTGCAGGCTCGAACATTGAGCGTTGCCCGACTGTATGACGTAACTTACCTACTTCTAAGTATAACCATAACAAGTTTATTAGTATTTAGCACTGGGACACTACATACAAAATCAACTATTTGTTAAGAGTTTAATTGAGGGGTTTTTTATTTACGCGAAGGCGACAAGGGCGTAGGTTTCTAAAAGAGGGACAGGACAAGCAGATCATGGGATGATGTCACCATCCTCGTATCACCGCCACAATCTAGAATCAAGAAGAGGCAGAAGAGGCTTTACTTTATACTCCCTGCCGGCGTCTGTATTTCCGAGCTCATATAAGTAACCCAAATCTTTTCAAGGTTCGAGTGAATAGACATCTTCTGGGTAAGCTCGCTCCATCGTCGGCCTCATCCTTCCTACATGGATAGATGCTGATCAAGAGCAAACCCATCTTTAATAAAAAAAATACAAAACTGTACAATAATAGAATAATTAATAATATATTATACAATAAAGTTTATGATTATAATTTAATTGATTAATTTGTAAATAATGGCTTTTTACAAAATGTATTTATTTTAAAGTACCAACTTATAACAAAAACCCATTTTTTTAAATTTTGTCTGTCAGTTTGCTCCGAAACGGCTAGGCCGTTTTTGACGGCACTTTGACTGGTGGATAGCAGTTGTTATGAGGCACTTCTAAACTACTCAACTAATCTAGAAACCTACTCTTTTTACTAATGGAAAGAGCGACAAACGAAGAGTTTTGTGCTAGTTTAAATTAAAAACAAGAAAATAATTTGATTTTATACAATAATTTTGCGTTTCTGATTGTCTTTAACTTGTGACTAATTTTTTTTTTTATTGTTTTACTGGTCATCTTAAAAAACCGTAAAAAACAAAAACAGTTCAAATACGTCATTCATGTTTCTAAACTACCTACCTGTTTCATATCAAAGGTCAAAGTATAATGCGTTTTACAAACATACCATTATGACGCAAATATTAGAATAACGTCGACTTATCATTAAAATATCGATTGGAATATTCCAAAAATTCAGTTTCCGTCAATTTGTCAATGGGCAATTAAGAATTCCTGTAAATCTATAAAGCCGTTTGTCCTGACTGACTATCAACGCACAGGTTCAACTACTAAAGTCTAGAAGCTGTATTTGGATATAGTCTTATTTTATAACGTAAGCATCCGCTAAGAAAGATTTTATGAAAATTTTGTGTGGCTAGTATTAAATAATTGATTTTTTCGATGTCGACGATCGAAATATGAAATATGAGTTTGAAGTGGTGGTCCAGATATAAAATAAGGGTCCAGAAAAAGTTAACGTAAAACCGACGGTATGAAAACGTTCATAATAATAATGGTTATAATGTTTAGTATAATTAATTAATAATAGTTAATTACGTTCGTGTTTTACAGTCCCATTTTTTTTAAATACCTATAATTTTGGCAGGCAGACTGATGACCTTAGGTGGCTACCATCCACCTATCAAAAGATCCAATCAATTCTAAGAGCGCATGCAAGTAAGCTGCAAACTTTGATAGGATAAAGGATAAGAAATATGGAAGGATTTGGCATCTATTAGGTACTCACTAATCAATTATCATCGAAAACTTGAAGATTGATTTAAAAAATCTTGATTTAGATACTAACTTTTGCCCGGGACTTCATACGTGCTCCCTTTTCAAGGCATTGAAACATTTATTAAAAATTTATTGCTCTCAAATTTTATTCAATCTGAATTTTTATTTTTATTTTAGATGTTTCTCGGGAACAGTCCTTTTTTCTGGATGAAAAATCACCCTATACCTATCCTTTTCTGTATCCCTGACAAAGACTATTCAAAATTTCACGAATAGTTAAGGCGTGAAAGCGTGTGTATAGTGATTTTCATCAGCTGTTATCGCATAAGTGATTTTAGATGTACAACAACAAGAAAAACAACCATTAATTTGGCATCTAAGTATAAATATTATTTTATAATTTTATACAATATAAGTATTAAATATAATATTATGCGCAATAATAAAATGTTTATATAGGACCGCTCATAATTAATTGCAAATACATAGTCTGTAATGGAATTACTATAGATAATAGTTACGTAACACCTATACATACCTACTCGTCGAAACATTCCGATATGAGGATATTTTTTTAATGAAAAAAAAAACTCGCCATGCAAATATGACGCTCCATTTGACGTAGGTACGTAGGCTACCCAGTTATTAATAAGTTGCCATTAATAGATAACCATTTATTAATAGATGCCGGTGTTGAAGCCGCGGGTAATACATAGGTCATCAACACTTAAGTTGTTTTTATGTTAAATGGTGACAGACAAACTGACGGCCCATATTAAGGCGTATTTGCGGGCCAGGAAATGTCACGCGTTACGGGCTGTCGATTCTAAAAGGTTAAAGGACAAGGGACTAAACATAACTACATTGTATAAAGTCCTCCTTTTCTCTGTCTGTCTGTATGTAGGTGTGCGGTAAATCTATGAAAGTTCGGGACAGATTTTGTTCCTTTTTTCATTGAGGAAAGGGGGATTTTCATGAATATATTACATTGTCCAGGAAACATTAATTTACATAAGAAATAAAAAAATAATTTTAAAATATATGTATATCCAATTGGAATGTATCTCCCAAATGAACAACCCTCCACAAATAAACAAACTTACAAAACCTTATCTCTCTCTATCTTTTGTTGTTTCCGATGATAATCTGAGTGTAGTGGCAGGGAACACGGCGTTTCACAGTCATTTGGGCAGCCCGTCTGGCGGCAGTAACCACCCCCTTACAGAAGACCACCGTGAAATAACAGCACTTGTGCTGTTGTGTTTCGGTGAGTGAGTAAGGGATGCCAGAGCCGATTTCCCTATCCCCTTCTAATCCCTAATATTTAGTGCAATTACAATAGTCTTGGTGCATTTATAATAGACTTATTTTTATCTATAACTATAAAATATACAAATTCTATACTTTCCAACCATTTCTTCCGGCGACAGACAAATGTAGGCAACAAGCGCCGCAAATTAGTGGCGAATAACATGGCGGAAATTCATAAAAAAAAAATCCCTAATCTTTAATCCTACTGTAGTCGGTAGCGCTCTTGCATCAGTTTTGGCGTTGCTTGTGTTATAGGCGACGGTAGCCACCTACCATCAAGTGGACCGTCAGCCTGTCTGTCGATCTTAACATAAAAAAAACTGAATCATTTATGTAGAATTCTGGATTGAACACGTATATACAAATGTGAAATTTCAGTAATTTAAAAAATATAACAGAAAGTTTACATTGGAAAAGTAATCAGTCCACTTAAATTAATTTCTGAGGAAAGAGAAATAAGTAGATAAAGAACCTTGCTTTAGAGGTTACTATAGATCACTGTCGTGAGAGTAAACCTTGAGTGTTGTTAATTGGTTCTATTGTTAGGGAAAGGTAAATTACTTTGTTTCCATCGCCTGTATTAAGTGGCGCATCATACTGGAGTCATACCTCTCAGCTGTGGTCTTCAAGATGAAATTGGAACTCGCACGCAATCTGCATAGCAAAGAAGCGGTCTTTTTGCGCATGATCGTCCATTTCCGCTAGTGCAAACATGCCAGACTTGGTGCAAAAACGCGGTAGTCCCATCCAACAACATCCAGAAGCCTTTGTTGTATTGGGCACGGAAGGCGGTGATGGCCTTAGTAGTATAGATGGTCATAAGTACATGGCTACACGTGTAGTATACTTGGCCATAAGTCCATTATAGCTCACTACAACGTGCAAACCTTCCGATCAACATATTACATCTGACCGTCATCGCCCTCCGTCCCCTCTCAATACCGAAAGGTCGTGGGATTGTAAATATTTTTAGATGGAACTTTCCAGTGTTTTTGTCGCCTTTTATTGCAAGGAGAGGTAGCTCACAAAATTCAACGAATGTGACTCCGATCCTTTTCGTTTTAGCTAATGACCGAAAACAGAAGGTTACGATATATTATTCCAATCAATTAAATCACAAGTACCTACCCAATTTCAATCCGCAGAAGTTTACCATAAATACAATAGTTTAAATAGAAAATTAAAATTTTCATGACGCAGCCATCATAAACGAAATATTATTAAAATGTTGTTAAAATACACAAACCCCATTAAAGAATTGTTATTGTTACTTCCTTTTTTTTAAATTGTTTAAATGCAGGTTGGAGCTATATTGAAAATTCATTATTGGCAATAAATAAACTTGCAAAATATGTGAAGTTCCATCATAAAGACGACGATATCATAAAGATGTGGCCTGTTTTAGTGAAACAAGCACTAATAATTATTGTGGAAAGTTGGAACTCCGGATTGTTAAATTTGATTGGCTGCAAAAAAACAAAAATATAAATAATGGAATTTTTAGATGCCATTATTATACTATGAAAGGATGCAAAGCAAAAGTTAAATCTAACAAAGAAACCTTGCATGAATGACCAATGAATGAGAATTCCTCGATCTTCTTCTCTCAGTGCCATCTTCTATCGGAGATCAGCCATCATCATGACTATCCTAACCTTCGAGGCGATGGAAATGACAGGTTGTCACTAGAGTATGAAATTGATAGGAAAATTGAAATAGGTAATTTTAAGGAAATAATTAATAGTAAATATAGAGATAAGTTTCTAGATTATTGTATTAAGGTCTCCAAAAGGGCTATTAGAAAGAAATAAAAATGTATAAGAGACTTAATATTGGATTGGATTAAATTGATTGGATTGGATTTTATTAAATCGAGGATAGAAATAAATATGTTATTAAAAATGTAAAACAAAAAATTCTAACAGATTGTATAATTAGATTAGTGAATTTAAAATATAAATCAGCAAATTATTTTAAATTATAAATTACTATTTAAATAATAAATGGAAAATTAATAAATAAAACCCCCTGAAGTTACAAAACAACAGAAATAAGGATAGTTAGGATAGAATAGAGATAGGGCATCCCACCCGCAATGGAATGAAAGAAACGAATAAAAGAAAGAAAAAGTATGCGGAATGGAAGTACGTGTAGTAGCAAAAGTGAGAACTGGTATGAATGAATAATGTAAATATAGGTTCCAGCATAATGCTGGAGGGACTCGATTGAAATACAAAAAAAAAACCCTCGAGGCCGCAGCTCGAAACAGCGACTGGTACTTCGGCCATACCACTCGGCCATATTCTTGAACCAAGAAGAACGTCGTCTGAAGTATTTCTTCGATATTCATGGTTAATGTTATGTCAAATATCTAAATCTATTATGTTTACAAACTCCCCAACTTACATTCAAAAATATATTTTCGGTCTAAATCAATTTTGTCTTTAATTCATACCTAATTAAAAGAAATAATTACTCGTGACTTGGTCTCTTGGTAACTTGAGTAGAACAGTGAGGAATTTGTTAGGTCAAGGCTCAAAACATTAATTTAAAATTGTAAAATTACCAGCCACTAACCTGCCATTATACTAGAACGAGGCACGAGTATCCTTCTAGCAAGCTTGAATAAATGCATAGGTTCTCTTTACTCTTGTGTATATAATTACATTAGTCATTGTCATAGGTACTATGAGGCTTCATTTAATTATATGAGTAAGTACACATTACAAGTTAATTGAAACCAGTACGAAAATATCATGAAAATGAAAATGAAAAAAGTTAAGCGTTGTGTGGTAGATTATCAAGGCTATTGTTATCCTAGCGTAAATTTCCATTAATTTTCAGCTGCAACATAAGAATAAATAAGAGCACTTAGGTATTTATTCTTGTTATTATTTCTTCTTATGGCTGTAACGGAGAAACAGTCAGAGGCGGACAGCGACTATAATAAAATCGTAAACGAGTGTCTGTTACATTAAACATTAAAAAAAATTGTTTGTTTGTCTGTGCGTTTGTTCATGCTAAGCTTAGAAACGGCTTAACCGTTTTGAATACGGTTTTCTAATTGGTTACCCCTGGTCTAATCTAATGCATAAGTACACATTTCAATTTGCAAGCTAAATTCAATTTCAAGATCCGTCAGGGTTCCGCGGCAGCTTCGTGCTCCGCTATCACCCCCGTCACGAAGTATACATTATTTGGTTCCAACTCTCCTGTGTCACGAATGCTTCTTAATCTGCACTGCCATGACCTGGACATCAATGCCTGCTCAAATGGTCTTTTCGTTCGTCTGTATAAGATTTGTTTCAATGATTTTACCTGCGTTTTTTTTTCACGTCTTGTTTGCTTCCTAACTGTTTTTTCCCAAGTTCGATCGGTGCCTCTCACATTTATATGCAATGTAAATATATATTTATATGTATATGTGTTAAATTTCGCAAGTGGTGTTCACTCGTAAATGTTCTACGCATTTGTTTTAAATTTTATCTAGATTATTTAAGTACTCACTGTAATTGCAATAATGTAGTTAACGTAAGTGAGCCTAATAAATAAATAATAAAAGCATGTGTATCTACTATCACGGTACCTAAACCGAAACCATCTATCTCAAATAATCCAACGATTGAATGACGTAAGTGCTACGCATAACTGACGTACATAAGTTTAATTAATAAATTCCATAAATAAACTCATTGTTTATTGTATTTCTTGTTTCAAAAATGTTAATTAATTATTTACTTGATTATTCGTTATGTGATTTAGTTCCAATTCCAACTCTCTTGTAAGTATCATGAATGAGAAGCTCCTTAAATGAAAATCTGAACTGTCATTACTTGGACATCAATGGATGTATTACGTAGATTCATAATTGGGTAGATTACGTTATTCTGTACATATAAGTTGTTTCAATAATTGTGTAACTTATGTTTCATGTCTTGTTTATTGCCTGAATTTTTCCCTAATTTGGTTCTGTGTTCTGTATTTATGTATAATCTATATCTATCTATACATATTATAAAATAAAGTCGCTGTCCGCCCTGTCGGTTTCTCCGCAAATTTCTCCTAAATCACTCAACCGATTTTGATGAGATTTCATTAATAGTACACGAGCGTATGTGAAAATTCATGAAGCCTTGTGAACGTCAACTGCGGCTCCGTGGATAGGTTGAGCAGCGGTATCCTCCCATATTCGTAGAAAAAATTTATTTAAATTTCCTTCTGATTGAAAATTTTTCAAATTATAGTTAACATAATATCGTAAACAAAAAAAATCAATGTTTTTTTTTCGATTAATCGAAAGACTTACAATCGATTTTAAAAATTGTCAGTCGAAACGATAACATCGATTGTTCGATTAATCGATTTCTATATTGCAACACTACACGCGGCTTGTGCATAATAAATAATAAAATTTATATATTTAATTATATGTGTAGTTCATACAATTGAATATAAACTACATTTATTAAATGTTTTCCTTGTGTCAATAGATTCGACAAAATTATCGCTAATATCGCTGCACCGGTAGGTTACAATACGCTATCATTTCGTTCCACAACGCGGACTACACCTTTCATTCAGGATTTCGACATTCGTTTTGGTACTATTGTTAAAGAGATAATACGATATATTAATTTATGTAAGAGGAGACCACGCCGTGAAGCCACAGAGGCAATGCAAGTATGTCAAGACGCTTATGTTACGACTGCGGGGTAGGTACCCGATACGGAGAAACAATCTGAATTCCATGCGGGCACAGCTGGTATGGATATAAATATTAATATCAATAGTATTTAGTTAATATCTCTTAATATTAGTAGTAATAGCTATTTCCCATTTCCCTATCCTTTCCTAATCCCTTATCCTTAATCCTACTAAGGTCGGCAGTGCACATGTAGCACCTGTGCTGTTGCATGAACTTTTCTTTGCTTTGGTCTGGATCTGGAAAGTAGTGACAGGGCACACTGCTTTTCGCAGTCATTTGGGCAGCCCGTCTGGCGGCAAAAACCACCACCTTACAGAAGGCCACCGTGAAATAACAGCACGTGTGTTGTTGTGTTTCGCTGAGTGAGTAGGTAAGGGTTGCCAGAGCTCATTTTCCTATTCAATCCCTTATTCTTAATCCTACTGTAGTCTGCAGTGCACTTGCAGCTGTGTGTTATAGGCGACGGTAGCCACCTTCCATCAAGTGGACCGTCAGCTTGTCTGCCCATTTTAACATAAAAAATGTGTTAATAGGCGATTGAAGCCACCTACCATCAAATGATCCGTAAGCCAGTCTGACGCCCTTAAGATAAAAAAAGAAAAGTAATTAAATCATTCCAAGTGGCAAGTCTATACGAAATTAATTTGTTAAGTAATGGTTGGATGGAGTTTACCAAACAATCGAATCGATGTAAGAATACCAAGTGAAGAGTTTATTGCAGAAAACATGCACGATTCTAGGTGATCTGTCGTAACACATTTTGTAACACCACGCAGCGCAGGCGCGGTTAGAATTTAATGAGAAAGTGTATTAAGTCGAAAATTGGCAAGCCGCAAATGTTCGCGGTGTAGCATTACTAGTTTTATGGTGATGTACCTACAGGGTGTCCCAATTAAATTGATGACATTAAGGACCTCAATAACTTTGACTCCGCGGTTGTCAAATTGGCTTGTGACAGCCAGGGTTCGGATCGTCGGTCTTTGTGAGTTTTTACTATGGAGCAATACACACCACAAAACCAAGATGTACTTTCAAAAT
The DNA here is from genome assembly GCA_910589475.2 of Bembecia ichneumoniformis. Classification (NCBI taxonomy): domain Eukaryota; kingdom Metazoa; phylum Arthropoda; class Insecta; order Lepidoptera; family Sesiidae; genus Bembecia; species Bembecia ichneumoniformis. The sequence goes on from OU342540.1 coordinate 10,851,182, forward strand.
ATATTCTCAATTTTGAAAACCGATTAAGTGCCGATTAAGATTTAAAGTGAGACCATTAAGTGTTTGCATCAAAAATTTGTCTAAATACTCGGTATCTTGGCAATACCAGTCATAAAGGAATAGAGGAATAGAATTTCCATACATTAAAATTATTCGAAAACAGTGTTGTGTTTGGCCACCGACATCGCCTGATTGGCGCTGTCTTTCTTTAAGGGGTCCAAAAAAAACTCAGGAATCCAATAACCCATATTTATATTTCAAAATGCATGAACATTTTGAAAAATTGGACATATTTGTACACTAGATATTTCGCCCGTTCCATCTATCCCTCTAAATGTATACATTTGGTCATACATGGGATACATTTGGTGTACATACATGGGATACATTGGTCAAAAACTAGATCATTTCGGGCACTTGTCACTTTTACTTTTACAATTCTTTCACGCGAATCTTGGAAAACGCCCAAAAGATGTCAATAAATTTTTTTAGATATAATATATATGGTTGGTTCCAGATTCCTATTATCATTATTATTAAAAATAAATAAAAATATAATGACACTGCATTTCGCAGTCATATGTTAGGCAGCCCTTTTGACAGCCATAGTCACCCCCTTCTGGAGACCACCGTGAGTTCGGTTGGGTGAGCGAGAGATACAGATACTTCAGCTCATTTCTCTATCCCCTCATAATCACTCTTTCCTTTATGCTACTAAGGTCAGTTCTGACGAAGTCGAGAGCAAAAGCTAGTCTTATATATAAAAATGAATCCCTATTTCTCCTGGTCATGGCATCACGCATGAACGGGTAGACCGATTTTAATTCGGTTTTCGCTAATGGAAAGAGGGATAAACGGGGAATGTTTTAGGGTATATAAAAATTGCAAGCCGGGCGAAGCCGGGGGCGGAACGCTAGTTGTTTATAATAATAATTACTTTCAAATTGGCCAAATCGTGGTTTTCTTGATATACTCTCCCTATAAAATCAAAAATACCAACACCTCTAAAACACGATAATAATGTGACTTTAGCCACAAGAAAAGTTCATTGAAATATATATGTATATATATATATATACTACTCAAAACAAAATAAGGGCCACTTGTTTATTGACATTTAAGTGCACTTTAGTAAACTGAAAGTAACTGATAAGTAGCATTATATTGATATTACGAACTCTTTGGTGTTTGATCTCTTTTATGCTTCCTAATTTGAAAAATATTGGCCATCGTTTTAAGAAAAAAATAATAATTGGAAGTTATCCTTATGTTTTTCTTCGATTGTCTTCTTAACTTGTTTCGGTTATTTTTGGGAAAAATTTTTACTTTTTCAATTTTAATTGATTCATCTCGCGTTAATCATGCCACCAGTACGAAGGCACATGGATACAATTACAGCAACCAGAGCCATAACTATGATTCAAGAAGGACGTTCTCAGCGTTACGTGGGTTTGCAATTGGGTATTTCTCGAAGAGCTGTCCAAAATGTATGGAATCGCTTCCAAGAGACCGGCAGTGTTGCCAGGAGACCCGGTTCAGGTAGAGTTCGTGTAACAACGGCGCACGAGGATCGGTACGTCCAACTAAGTGCTCGTCGTGATCGTACAGTAACGGCCCGTAAGTTACAACACCACCTACGGCTGACAACGGGTACCCGTGTCAGTGATCAAACTATACGTAATCGATTGCACGAAGACCAGCAAATGTCAAGACGTCGAGTTGTTCGAATTCCTCTGACTAGAGTTCAACGTGCAAACCGTTTAAGATTCTGCCGTCAGTATTTTAACTGGGGGATTAATCAATGGGGCAAGGTGCTTTTTACAGACGAGTGCAAAGTAAAAATTTTTAATGATGATCGGCGTGTTAGGGTGTGGAGACGACGCGGCGAGCGTTTTTCGGAGTCCTGCATCCACGAAGTTGACCGTTTCGGTAGTCCCAACGCAATGGTTTGGAGTGGAATTAGTTTACACGGTAAAACCGAGCTCACCATTTTAAATGCGGGTACCGTAACTGCAAAACGTTACATCGAAGACGTCATCAGGCCTCAAGTGATCCCATTTGCACAGCGAGTGGGGCCTGGATTCATCCTGGTGCAAGACAATGCCCGTGCACACACAGCTCGATCGACACAAACTGTCCTAGAAGGGTCTCATATTGAGGTATTACCATGGCCAGCTAACAGTCCGGATTTAAATCCAATCGAGCAATTGTGGGACCAATTTAAACGAAGGGTTAGAGAGAATGAGCAAGGGGTCTACAACCAACAGCAGCTGATTGACGCTTTAAAACGTGCCTGGGAGGAGATTCCAGATGAAAACGTGAGGAATTTGATCCAGAGTATGCATACGAGGCTTAAGGAGTGTATTGTTAAGAGAGGAGGACATACTCGTTACTAAAAAGAAGAAACAAAAGTGACCAGAACAGTATTTTGTCTTTTTCCGGTGATTTCTTTTGTTCATGTTTTTCATTCAAAATGGCCAATTTCATTATGAACTTAAAAAAAACAGTTCATGATCATTATTTTAAACAATTGTTAGCCTATATTATAACCAATAACATTATTTTGTAGTTACATAAGTTAAACAATTTAATGTCTTTATTGTTTTCATGGTACCTACAACAAAAAATCTTAGTGGCCCTTATTTTGTTTTGAGTAGTATATATATATATATATAGTTACATACAATTATTTTACTGTAAGTATATTAAAATAATGACTAGTATTTTATTAGCTATAATTGCTTTAAAGCCGTTTAAATTGGATATTTAATTTTCGAGCATATTAATTATATAGGGCAAAGTCACTCAAATTAATACTTATACGAGTATGTCACGCAACTAATATAAAGCAATCAGTTAATAAAGAATGGGACTGAAAATGGTGCATGGTTAGTAAAAAAACATTTATTTATTTTTCTTTTATTTATTCTTACAGGTGTTTTTAATATCGGTGCACACACTACCTACTTGGAAAAATATCGGTTATTTACGATAGAAGAACTGCGGGACGAAGAAAAACTGTTTTTTGCTGGTATTTGAGTGTTTATCTAGCTTGTGCCCAATGCCCATCCTGAAGTTCTATTCTAACTATTGGCGAAAGATTTTTTTTAAATCGGATGAGTAGTTTCGGAGATTACCTCCTACATAAAAACAGACACACAAACCTTAATTCTTTATAACTACTACTGGAAATTGAATATTCTTAATGACAAGTTAAAGATTGCAAGCCTTGAATTAGTAAGTAGTAAGCATTGCAATCCCGCGAGATTGATATGCGGGATTACTCAATCCCGCGCAGGATCACGCGGGATCCTGCATCAACTTTTGAGTGTAAGAATCAACTTTTATTAAATATTTCTTACATTAAGCAACAGATTTTTTTTCTTTTCTATTAATTAAGTATAAATAATTAGTAATCTGTTTTCTTAGATTCATCTTTAAATATTTGACATGGTTTAATAGTTTTGTTTAATTTTACCCTTACTCCTAACAACAGATTTATATTTTTAATTCAGTCTTATTCTTATGATGACTAATAATCAAATCACAACTTTCTCTTAGATGCTATTACTATGATATTTACCTATGGTGATAACTTGGCTTATCTGTCGATTCGCACAAATTGAACTCGCAAAAAATGTGAGAATTTTTAAATACGCTCTTAAGAAGCAAATGGTATTTATTGTATCATCTCCGAGCCTGCTTCTGAGTGAACTGCAAATATATCTTAATGCTGAAAACGCTCTCTCGGCTCCTACACTAGTAGGTTGAACCGTCAGGATATTTCATAGGCGAGCGTCAGGTACTCTCCTCTGATACCATCGGACTCAAAGAACGTCATTTCTTTCTTCAAAATATTCTCAAAGTCCTTTTGCTTGTTGTCTGGCTTTTTCTTAAATATTTCTTTTTCTTATTGAAGCTGTTTTACTAATTCTTCTTTTAGCTTTAGAGTAGGATCTGTATCAGTAGCAGATGTTCCAGCTATAGGTGCCAACCGTCCGCTAGTCGCCGGCGCGGTGCCCTGTGCGGAACGACAACGTCGCGCTCGTGCTAGTCGCGATTTACGGGAAAGTTTTAGCGCCAAATTTTTAATTTGCAGAATCGGCGGATCCGCGCTTTGAAGGTGCGAGATCCACCAGATTAATAAAAGCAGTGGGATCCCGCGGGAATGCGTGATCCCGTTTTCCGGGATTGCAATCTCCAGTAAGTAGGTAGAAAATTATATAAACTGTAGTTTGTAAATAATAACGCCATTTAAAATGTTTACATAAATATTAATGTTCAAATTTTATTTTTATCATAAAGTAATTCTATTATTATTTTGTGTAATATTACAAAGAGTAGCAGCCTTGCTAACGGTCCTCGTGAAAGGAGGACCTATACCGTCGCCTACCGTCGCCCTATAAACACAAGCAACACCTGGGGGAAGCAGTCCCCTGACCACTAAAGTTAGGTTATGAATAGGGGCAGTAGACTTAATTCCCTGGGTTAATTCACCTGGGTGAATTAAGTATACTATTTAATAGACATATTAACCCTAGGTGATTTTATACGATGCTAGCAGGCACGCTCCCGTGGGATGTCGATGCCCTGGTTCTGTCCCAGGTGCATCGGCATCGGGTCGCCGAAAGGTCCCAAGGAGAGAGACCCGTCGCCGAGGAAGTGCGACGGGTCCGCGCTGAGGCGCAGGAGTGGGCCTTGCAAAAATGGAGTGAGGCTCTGCGTGTGCCTACCGCCGGCCACCGGACGATCCTCGCGGTTCGTCCGGTGTTGGAGGAATGGGTGAGGCGCCGACGAGGTGACCTCACCTTCCATATGGTGCAGGTAATGACCGGACACGGGTGCTTCGGTCATTATCTGCACAAGATAAAAAGGGAGGAGTCGCCGCAGTGTCACCACTGCGGCGATCCAGACGACACGGCCGAGCACACACTTCAGGAGTGCTCGGCTTGGAGATCCCAGCGTCGGGAATTGAGGGCGGCGCTGGGAGGTGGAGAGGTCACATTGCCAATCATGGTAGGAGCCATGATTGGGAATGTGACCACCTGGAAAGCGGTCGCCTCCTTCTGTGGTGATGTCATGTCACAGAAGGAGGCAGCCGAGAGGGAGCGAGAGGAAGCGGCCGGTCTCGCTTCCCTCAGACGCAGGCGGCTAGGCAGGAGAAGGCGGGCATACCTAGCTCGTCTTCAAATGCCCTAGGGGACCTGCACACATGGCTGGCGAGCTATGTGTGCCTGCACAAGGTTCCCCCCGTCTGGGGATTGCCTGGGTGTCTCCGTGCAATCCCCCATTGGAGTAAGCCTAGTCAGTAATGACTAGGCTGCCCTGGGGTGGATCGGAGTTGTTGCCTAGGCAGAACCCGGTCCACCCCGCTCAAAGGGCAAGGAGACACCGGGGAGTTTTAGTGGTGTAGGACCCAGTCCCTTGACTGGGTGAGTCCCACATATCCCTACCGTCTAGCCAGCGGTAGGGAATCCGTAAATGGATTTCTCCTCGAAAAAAAAAAAAAAAAAGGTGATTTTATACGATAAGTAAATATTAGTACACTTGAATATTATTTATTTATTTATAAACAAACGGTTAAATTACAATGAAATCAAGAGCCTTAACAGGCCTTAAGCCTTAAAGCCTTAATAGGGTTGTCCAGTCAACGAGTTATCGTATAAAGTGCCAGGTATATAAATATATATGTAGTTACCTAATTGGATTATAATTATACACAGCTTGCTCCAATTTATTTAGTCACAATTATATTTTACTTTTCAATGAAGTCTAAATCACTTTAGATTCAATGAAATTGCAGTCTAAATTACTATCAATTTATTATTATTTTGAGCTTTTAATCATTTACAAAATGTGTTTTCAGTATATTTTTAATATTTTTATTATCCCAGTTCGGATATATAGGAAGTAGAAAAATGTTTCTTCTACTGCGGCGCCAGACAAACAAATATTTGTACAAAGACTTTGAAGGACTTTGCTCACATGTTTGAGCACAGTTTGTGCACCTGCCAGACACAGCTTGCACACCATTGCACACACATTCAGTTCACAGAGTAGTTATTGGACATTCTATTTTCATACTCTTTAATTTTTTTAAAACATTCCCTACTGTATTGTGTAAATAAAGAGTTTCTTTTCTTTTTTAATTCATCGATACTGCAAGGCACTGATAATTTACTTTTAATCCTGCTCCATCCGTCATGGATCATGCTTATGAATTTTTATGAATTTTACTTTTGGGGTTCCATGTCGATGGTTCAATATAACCAAGTTCAAGTTTTGGGGTTCAATATAATGAGGGTTTTCGACACTTTTTCTGCCACCAGGCGGCGCTACGTAGGCGTCAGGTCTATATAGCTATCAGATAGCATAGAGTCGTAGGTACTAAAGATAAATTATTGAAATTCTATTGTGTTGGTTTAATACATGGAAAATTGCAATTCGACCTGACGCTACAGTGCTGCCATTTCAATTAAACCGTTTTAGAAAACCCTCATTGCGAAAGTTTGTATTTTTGTTTGTTTTTTCCTCAATAATGCAAAAATGACTGAACGGATTTGGATGAAATTTTTTACCTGGATTAACAAATTGGATACTTTTTATCCTGTAAAAATGTGAAAATATTAAAAAAATTGGCGCCACCGTTGTTAATAGTGGCGGCGCCACCTTCGTCACAGCATAGATAAAATACTACTTAACCAGTATAGATGGTCAACTTCCATATAACGATCTGAAGCCAATTTCATATTGGGATTTCCACTCCCTAGATGTCACTAAGAGTCTCGAATTTAACATTAATGTGTATTTTGTTAAAAATTATAACCAACAAATTCAATCACGCAGTTATAGTTCCTTATTATCGTGGTAATATCTAGAGGGCGACGTTGCTGAGAGGTACTTTTATCATTAATCTGTGACTTTTATGTATGATATTATTGCCCTATTTTTTAGAACAGAACCTATACCGTTCATACGGCCCTTTTATCGTTGTTCGTGCCCACTTTTTTTATATTTTAAATAAATTTTAGTAGTGCCATCTCTTGTACATGAGAATTGACTGAATGGTCGACTGCAGCGACTCTAGCGGATTTTTAATGACAACAAATAAGCGACAAACTACACAGGCGGCATCTAGATATAAGCGAAATTTGATAGGGTACGGATTCAATGTACGTGAGTGACCATCTATACTGGTTAAGTAGTATTTTATCTATGGTCACAGTGACAAATAAGGATGTTAGGCGTTACTGTCATATTTCAACGCGTACAAAATCGCGGGCACAGTTATTTTGAAATAACAAAAGCACACACCTGTTCTTTAAAATTTTAAATTTTAACAATGATAATTTTACTCTAACGACTGAGGACCGATTTTGTTCAATCCTTTTGTACGAAGTATGTTTTTTTTAAATTATTTTTATTAAGGTCTGTATACTGACGTACTTAATAAAAAACATCAATGCTAATCTACATAAAATTAATTTATTATGCCACAATATTTACATTTTCATTGTATATTTCCGTTGTGGCAAAAATTAATATCGTCAGAGAGTGCGCAGCGCGGTCATCGGTGAAGTATAACCGGTTGCCGATAGTCTGCATTAATACCTACATACCCATCTCGGGATAGGAAATGAAATTAATCCTATAAGAATAGACGTAGGCTGCAGTTAGACGGACGCGCAAAATTTCCTGCAGTTAGGCGCCCGAGCAGTGACCGTGTATACTTGGGTTCATTCGTAGCAAATTTAAAACTCTACTTTTTTTTAATGTTAAGGTCGACAGACAGGCTGACGGTCCACTTGATGGTAGCTGGCTACCGCCGCCTATAACAAAAGCAACGCCACAGCTGCTGCAAATGCGCTGCCGACTGCAGTAGGATTGGATAAGGGATTAGGAAAGGGAAATGGGCTCTGGAATCCCTTACTCACTCACCGAAACACAACAGCACGTATATGCTGTTATTTCACGGTGGTATTCTGTAAGGTGGTGGTTACTGCCGCCAGGTGAGCTGCTCAAATGACTGTGAAACGCAGTGTGCCCTATCACTACTTTTCAAATCCAGACCAGAGTCAATTTTGAAAATTATATTAAAATTTCCAAAGTTGACCCGCCCGCGCAATCGCCCGACTGCGCGGTGTCAACGCGATCGATCGGCGCGCTCTCCTATTAAAATATGCCGATGAAGTTTCTTTATAAATCAACTTTACTTGCAATAAACAAACGTCCTTTACGAAAATCATCAGTGAGATTGCTATGACCACGTTTAAACTCACTGAACCAGTATAAACAGTGGCACGGGATGGGGTTTCATCATGAAATGCCAATCGAAGTCTACTTTTTAACTAAAACAAATATCTACTGAATCTAATTACGAGTACATGGACAGCTTCCTAATATTTATTTTTCATTTATGACTACTTTCTGGTCAGTTCTAGAAACTTTGGGGGCGGTCTATGTATTTGTCTAGATAGATTATGTATCTAGATATATAGATACCTTAGGGTTAAATTTATATCATAAAACTGCTGTCTGAAATCTTGCAGCTTCAGGCCGGGCCTAAGCGTTGAAGAAGGATAAAATTGTTCCATGTTCTATCTCGATCTAATTACGACCTTAACTCAGTATATCACAGATTACCCTCAACTTACAATGACAAGTTTATAGACTTGGACATTTTCCACCTGCCGAGAGCGTCCTTCAAGCGCAGTGTCGTGAATAGGCTGAAGGACAAATAATCACTCACGCACACACCCATACACACAACATACACACAGACATACACACACATTTTCTAACTCCTTACCTAGACCCTTTTCCCCATTGTCTAAAATCAATTTTTACTTTTCAACTTAATTATCAATATAATTTGGGTACATAATGAAACCCTGTAAGTGGCAATGTGCTTGGTGATGTCTCTTTTGTATATTATTTCTGTTGTATTGCTGCAGGGTTTTTGTTGAGAATAAAATAAAATAAATATAAAATATTCTTATGGTGATGTTTACATATAAAAAGGAATACATTTTCATAATATTTCCGTATTCAAAACTTGATTTGATCATACAGAGTACATAGTAGGATAGGTATGATTGTTATATGTGTCGCTATACGATCTCCAAATGCTTGGTATATCAGCCCGTATTTGATTCAAGGTAAACGACAGCTGTATGTATACGAGCTAGAAAACCGACAGTTTCGACTGCATAATCATTTTAGTACTAGATTAAGTTCAGTGGCTTCTTATTAAGAGTAAGGGGTCTCGTACAGTAGTACTAATTCAATTTTGGATAATGCAATCTCAGTACTAGGGGTAAAAATAACATTGATTTACATAAAACGCGTCTACAAAAGATAAGTATTCTTTTATGGGTCAATGTATACGGTCAATGTAACTTGCCCAGATAATCAAAGCCTTACGTAAAAATAAATTTAAAAGTGTGATCAAAACCAAACTCTGTTCGAAAGGTTATTATAAAATCGCTCATTATTTAAACGAATGAGGCCTGGATTTAAAAGATTCTGAGTTCATACTTTATTTAGTATTATGTATTATGATTTGTGTAAATAATTGTATAAAAAATTTGTGTATAATAAATACATTTTGGCTTTTTTTTCCGAAACCTGATAAAATATGAATTAAAACATTGAAAAGAGTTTGTTTGAAACCTATTTAAAGAACAAATAACTGTTTCACTGTCAATATTAGTATATTAGCGTTAATTCCGCTTTTTTTTTTAAGGTTAAGGTCGACAGACAGGCTGACGGTCCACTTAATGGCAGGTGGCTACCGTCGCCTATAACACAAGTAACGCACAGTTGCTGCAAGTGCACTCCCGATCATAATACGATTAAGGGAATTGGCTAGGATTAGGGATTAGGGAAATTGGCTCTGACATCCTTTACTTAGTCATCTAACTCGCGGTGGTCTTCCATAAGGGGGTTGTTACTGTCGCTAGACGGATGAAAGATTTATCGTTCAGAGTTACCGCGCATTTGTTCTCATTACGAGCCCATTGGTAAGGTAAAGTGAGTAAGGTAAGGTAAGGAGTAGTTAAGGTGCCACAAGAGCTCACTGAAAGTCACCTTATGAATTGTACTCATTTGCGATTCTTTATTGAGACGTAATGAAACCGAACCGTTTTTGAAGAGTTTGATAACTGGTGATTTAAAAGTGGATCACGTACGACAAGAACGTGCGAAAAAGGTCGTGGTCAAAGGTCGGTCAGACTTAACAGACTGTGCCAAAACTCGGGTTAACTCGCAATAAGGTGATGCTGTATGTATGGTGGGATTGGAAAGGCATTGTTCATTATGAAGCTTTATATACCGCTGATGGGCAGAACCATCGATGCGGATCTCTACTGCCAACAACTGATGAGATTAAAGCAAGAAGTTGAGAGAAAGCGGCCGGAATTGATCAATAGAAAGGGTGTGGTCTTTCATCACGACAACGCTAGACCACACACTTCTTTAGCTCCTCAGCAAAAATTAAGAGAGTTTGGCTGAGAGGTGTTAATGCATCCGCCATATAGCCCTGACCTTGCACCTTCAGATTTCCACCTGTTTTGGTCTCTTCAGAATTCTTTAGACAGTGTCAGGTTAACATCAAGAGAGGATTGCCAAAACTACTTGTTGCGTTTTTTTAATCAGACGTCCTAAACATCTAAAGATTTCTACAGCAACGGGATCATACCTACAAGATGGCAAAAAGCATCCGACAAAATGGTATACATATAAGTACTATAATTAAATGTAAATAAACTTTAAAAAAAAACTTGAGATTTCATAGAAAATGCGAAGAAACTTTTTCCCCAAACTTTTAATAAAAGTGGTCATATTAATTATATAACAACCTTAATTTAAATTTTACACACAAAAAAAGTGTCACAAAATAACACTTTTCTTTTCTTGTGTTGAATAAAAGAAATATATACTTAAAAATCATATTATATGTTATTAACACAAGTAACCCCACAGATGTTGTAAGTACGATTAAATATAAGGGATTAGGAAGGCTCTGGCATCCCTTACTCACTCACCGAAACACAACATCACAGATACTGTTATTTCACTATGGTCTTCTGTAAGGGGGTGGTTCTGTAAGACGGGCTGCCCAAATGACTGCGAAACTCAGTGCATCTTACCATTACTTACTTAAAGTTTTCCGTACAAACAGTACGCGGAAAGTTTAATCTAAAATTGTAAATTACAATGTTAATGTTCATTTTTTTCTAAATTCAATAACAAACGCTGTATTTATTCACGCTGAAATCACACGTGCACAACTGATGATTTCATCAATATATTGTCGTATGTGTGGAGAAGCATTTTGCTTGCGTCTGCGTGTCGTGTCAACCTCAATAAAATTAGGTGTATGAATGCAAATATTTAAAATACTTTATGATATTGACCTTGTCATATTATATATACGTCATACAGAAAAATATCTAAATCTGTATTATTTTGATATCTTCAAAAAAAAAATATATAAGTAGGTAATTAAAAATGGCATACTTTATTAAAAATATTGCAACATGCAACACATCATATATTGACATCTAAAATCAATTAAAATGCATTTAAATGTGTTTTAATTTTAATTTTCTGTATTGTCTGGCTGATAGATTTTTATCTAATATTTATTTATATAAAAATAAAAATAGGTAACCTATTTCATTCTAAATAAATAATTAAACGCTTATTTATAATAAATATATTTGTATAAATTCATATACTTAATTATAATAATTTCCATAAAATAGAACAATATGTTTTTGGGCAATTCTTTAAGGCTGTCACATCTCATAATTTCAAAACCTTGTTAAATTAAAAAAATGCTAATAGATTAAACTCACCAATATTATCTGGTTGTGGTAAGTGCGGTGATGCTGCACACATGCTCCGAAGGTCCATAACACCCCGCTCTATGTCGCCGGGAGATTCACCCAATTCCTGTTTGATGATCTCCAATTGTTTCGGAGACGGTCCCTGCAGTAGAGACATTGCTTAGCACGTCACAGAAAAAAAAAGCAAGAAATAAAATAAAACGTCTATCGATTCGCGTTTTAAATTCAAAACTGCGAACTCAAGCTAAGTACGAATACAACTGCGAGGTGAATTGTGCACAGAGTATCTTTTATACATATATATATACAAATTAGTAGTTAGAAAAGGTATTTGTTGTTTGTTGTTTATTTATTTTTATTTTGTTTTTTTTTATGTAGCATTTTAGTTACATAATATGTAACAATTTAAAATATACTTTTAATAATACTTTTCTTTTCCTTTTAAAAAATCAGAATAACTACAAACTTTCAATCGGTGTTTGTGCGGGTAATATATATAGTAGCTAGGTATACAATAATATGTTAATTCCGGAATGTAGTCGCAGGGGCACACTGCGTTTCGCATTTATTTGGGCAGCCAGTCTAGCGGCAAAAACCACCACCTTACAGAAGACCACCGTGGAATAACAGCACGTATGCTGTTGTGTTTCGGTAAGTGAGTAAGGGATGTCAGAGCTCATTTACCTAACCCCTCCCAATCCCTTATCCTTAATCCTACTGTAGTCGGCAGCTCACTTGCAGCACATGTGACGTTGCTTGTGTTAGCGACGGTAGCAATTACCATCAAGTGGACCGTCAGCCTGTCTGTCGACCTTAACTGAAAAAAAAAACAGAATTAATCAAAGAAACTCTTATACTTAAATGTTTTAATTCATATTTTACCAGGTTTCGGAAAAAAATATCCAAAATCTAAAAATCCTTAATCCTACTGTAATCGGCAGTTCACTTGCAGCAGCTGTGGCGTTGCTTGTGTTGTAGGCGACGGTAGCCAACTACCATCAAGTGGACCGTTAGCCTGTCATTATAAAATAGTTAAAATAGCCGTAGCGATTTTAACAAAAATAAGATCTTTGGACTTTTATCAGTAGTTGGGTTTTATAAATTCTAAAAAAAATGAGCGAGCCTTTCAGTGGTCGCATATAACGCCTTGTTAATAAACAAAATTTTATTATGTATTTTCGTTTATGTTTTGAATCAAAAGCTTCCCCATCATTTTATTTCTTCCATGCCGTTGGCTGCCGTGACCCTCTTAGTGACATCTATGAGAAAAGTGGAGCACTTTTTAGATAGTGGATCGCGGCTCGCCGAGATTTGGCAAGGTGGTTTCAACAAATCACGGCAGATAGCACTGTATGACTGTACCACAGTTTTCTGTACGTACCATGTACGTACACCGGTAGAGGGAGAATAGACGTACATGAGACGTACACACTTCGCACACTTTGCACGAAATAAAATTTACATCCACAGACTATTACGTTAACATCTACTTAATAGTCTGTGCTAAGATTGCAGGAAAGCGAAAGGTGTTACACCAAAGATTGTATATTGTAAGCACCAAGGCTATTGGCACACGGGACCATAAATTATTCAAACGCTAGGGTTGCGCATGTTCTGCACGCATTGTCGATACTTTGAGTACCTACTCATTGAGTATTGCTAATTTAATCTACAATAATGTTGCAAATGAAATTTGTTGCAGCTGGAATTGATTGTAAGCATGTTGATATTTCTTCCTTCTTAGTATATGGCGATTGTAAATATTGTAAACATGATGTTTCATATTTTAAATTGTGTATAATTTTAGGGCTGTGGATTTTGTTTAATAAATAAATAGAATAAATAAGATTTATTCATAGTAAAACAAAAGTTTTTTTTACATAATCGATAGTAACATGGCGCATCACTAGTCCTCGCCATAAGGCCAGTAAGTGCGACAGAGCATGCGATATTGGCAATGCTGCTCCAACATTTTATGGCCCCGTGTGCCAATAGCCCTGGCGTTCATTATAGTGTAATACAATATCTTTGTGTTACACATCAAAACTGCTTCCCAAGGAAAATATAATGTTATAGTATAGATAACATAATATTTTCTACTGTTTGGGTGTACTATCGGTTCTCTTAAAGCACTTCAAATATCGATGTCTTTTCCTTAAAATTCCAAAGTTGTTTCACCGATCTTCCAGGATATCGGTTTAAATTTTATATAAATAAAAATTTTACATACGAAGTGAGAAATGAAGTTATAGAGTAATACAGTTATAACAGTTGGGGCTCCAGTGGATTGCTAGTCGGAGTGAGTCAGATTTCACCGCGAAATAACAGCATAATATGTGCAGTGTATCTGAATTAATTAATACTGTTAATTTGAATAAACATTATTAGTTAGTTCAATCTATTTAAAATATTTATTAGACTAACGACTAAACATTATTGTTAGTTAAATCAATCGTGGCGATTAATTGAACTAGGTGCTACCTAAACACTGTGCCTCACGGGTCCCGGATTTGATTCCCGGTAGGATCAACTTCGAATGTTGGCTCTGTACTGGATTTGGAGAATAGGCACACTGAGTTTCGCAGTCATTTGAGCAACCCGTCTGGCGACAGTAACCATAGAAGACTATTATAGAATAATACAATGTGTGCTGTTGTTTCGATGAGTGTGTAAGGGTTGCCAGAGCCAAACTGACTTGTTTCTGTGTTTCTGTGTCTGTCTGTCTGTCTGTGTCATCGCAATTCCCAAACGAATGGATCTTTTTGATGTGAAACATCTATAGGCACGGGTGAAACTGATTGATAGCGTGGCGACTCGTCGCCACGCTATACGATGGTATATACATATATTTACAATCTACGTACTGTGGTAGTAGTGTGTAGGATGCGTGCCGTGGTGATTGTTGTTGTTGTTGTGATTGTTGGTGGTTGTTGCAACTTGAAATAAATATTTAAATTTTTGTATTCAATAAAAATAAACCTTAAGTAAATAAATAAATAATCATTTCATTTCATTCGATCACATCTACCAGGCGTCCCGTGACGGCTCATTTTTTTTTGAAGATTTCCTAGTTGAAGGAGGGATCTCACTAACTTCCACGGGTTCGATTAATATGAATTTATGTTACTGTTACTTCAGTGGTATTTCCATGACTTCGTAACTTTGACATTATGCTCAGCATCTAGTAGTCGGCGGATTATCCAATTCCTCACGAACTTACAGCAGATATAGTGTGTTTGGTCTCATAGAATGTCAGGGGTTAGTTTATAATTTTTAATTATAGCTTTTTATAACCTTTGTTCATGAGAAAACAGGAAAAAATATATAAAATGTTGATTAGGGTAATGTTAATTGTCAGTTGTAATATAATTGTTTCACATAAATTAGTCTGTGTGTAACTCTGTGGTTGTTCTGTGGTATATTATAAATTCTAAAATTCTGTGGTATGGTATCACATATTTCAAAAAATAACGGACATGTACATTTGAGGTGTCTTGAATGAATTTGTAAAAATATTATGTATACAATATGACGATGATTAATTTGATTATTTAATTATATTTAAAAAGTAATAAAAATTGTGATATGGAGCCTTCTAAAGAAGCTATAGCCGTGCGCATTGCGCGTTTAAATCGTATGATATTAAATAAAGTTTATGGTGGTTCCACGAAACTTAATAGAAAAACAATAGATCGCGAAGCTTTACTAGATTCTCTTACAGTGTTGTATGATGAATGCAATGATGATGCTATTAGGAAGACCGATGAGCTTGTTAGAGCTTTTGTGGACAGATGTGAGTTATTAAAAGATTAACATTTATTGTGGAAACAATAGCTATTTCAAATGCCTACACATGCTCTGTTTAATATTTTCTAAATTAATTAGTAATTTTAATCAAATATGTGTCATTCGTTATGTGGAGAATACAATGAGGATAACGTATATTTTTATTCGCCAATGAACTGCTAAAAACTTAGTCATTAGAAAATATTTGAATCATTCAGATAGATCCACCTAAATTTTAACTAGGTATAGAATGTAGTTTTTGAAATGTAGTCCACGTAATAAGATTTTGAAAAAGTGTTGAGGAATGCTTCAGGATCTATCCAGACATGACATAATTTTTTTTGCCATGTCATGCCATTTCTAAATTTATCTGTTAAGTAGACAGATAAAAAATAGAAATAAAAAGAGTTTTATAAATTAATTTATGAAATATTTTAGATCGCAGCACACTGGCCGACCTTCGCAGAACTCGGGTTTGCATTTCAGACTTTGAGACAATACAAACTATAGGCAGAGGACATTTTGGAGAAGTATTCGTAAGTACCTTATATAGAGACTTATTAAAGCCTAGCTGGGTCCGCAACTTCGTACGTGTGGTTTAGGCTAACACGTACCTTTTTTGTTTGTTAACCAGTTGGAATGAAACAAATACTAAATGTTACGGGAAGCTTACTATAATACATCAGTGAAAACCGCATTCATATCAGTTAAGCCGTTTCAGAGATTAGTGTGCATAAACACATAGACAGACAAAAATTCTAAATACTATTTTTTTTTGAAATTATTAAATGTTTAGTTAGGGTTCTTGATTTGTTTAAAGTTCAGTTATATTACAACTGTTTAGCAGCTATAAGTCACATACATGTATGTTCCCAAATGATTTCAATTTATAATTTTTTTTATGCATATAGATGGTGAGAGAAAAGGAGACTGGTGATGTATATGCAATGAAAACATTGCGTAAAGAGCAAGCACGAAAACGGACTGCTGGTGCTGAGGACGAGCGTGATGTACTTGCAACTGCAAATGGACCCTGGATACCAAAACTACAATACGCCTTTCAGGTAGGCAAATCTGTTAATTAATTTAGTATTGTATGATATGATAGGGCCTTGTCTATTTTCTGTTAACGATAGTGGATTCTCAGAGAGAGCCAACTCTATTTGGCTTCAATTAAGCTGTCAAAATTTGGATATTTATATTTATTCACTTTCAATTTGACCGGTAAAATTGTGGAACCCATTTTATAATCGATTTTATAACTGATGGACTGTAGATCAAACATTTTAAACATGAGTCCAATGACACTCCAGGACACAAAAGGGTACCCCACTTCCTAAGAAAATTAAAGTGGCCTTTTGATTGCTTTGAGTGCTTGCCTTGGTGCTCTGACTCTGGTGTCGGGACCCCTGGCTTGATTCCCGGCAGGGCCAATTATGGAAATCTGGTCTCTATTTATATGCTGACACTTGTGCAGCCCGTCAGGCGTCAGTAACCATCCCCTTAAAGAAGACCACAGTGAAATAACAGCATGTCTGCTGTTCTGTTTTTAGTGTCGATGCCAGCATCCCCTACTCACAGAGCCGATTTCCCTATCCCTTCCTAATTTTAAGGATAAATCCTTAATCTTATGGTTGGCAGCATACTTGCAATACTTATGGTGTTGCTAGTGTTATAGGCCAGGGGTGGCCAACCGGTCGATCGCGATCGACCAGTCGATCGCGACTATTAGTCCAGTCGATCGTGGCTAGGCACAAAATATAAATACGTAGAACAGACTGCGCAACATAATCACCAACTGCTGCACATATCATCTTGTATCATTTTTCAATCGCCGTTCCGTCACTTTATTTATCCTCTCTTTTACGCAGTAGGTATAACGCTTTTGTTTTCGGCACGCAATGAACAATAAGCGGTTAGCAATTTCCAACTACAGACCTAATTTTGCTAATCTAGCGGAAGATGCTCAGACGCAATACTCACACTAATATTAGTTACAAAGAATAATTTTAAGTTTTATGTTTTCCCTCTTAATAAAATAAAAAATGCTACATAATTGTGTACATACTGAACTATGTTTTTTAATTTAAGTTTTCAAGAAGTATGTAGGTAATTGGTAGATCGCACAGGGTTTCGTCAGTAAACAGTAGATCTTGGGTCTAATCAAGTCGGCCACCCCTGTTATAGGCTACAGTAGCCACCTATCACCAAGTGGACCATCAAATAAAATAAATAATATTTCCTCTTTATATTATTAGTGTAGATAAACTTGTTAAGACCATCTCATAAATTCTAAATTTTGTTTCAGGATAACAATAGTTTGTATCTAGTTATGGAGCTATGCAATGGCGGCGATCTAGCCGGCCTGTTAGCTCGACGTAATACTCCGCTCAGCGAACAGGACGCCGCCTTCTATATAGCTGAAGTAGCACACGCTCTAAAAACGTTGCATGCGCTAGGATACGTTCACAGGGATGTAAAACCACACAATATACTCTTGGATAGGTAAGTGTAAACACACAGTAATCACAATTCACAGAATTGAGCTTTTGTCTAGGAAATATTAAGTGAGAGTTACCCATATATTTACTTTTTAAACTATATGAGCTTTTATATTTAGTCTAGTGTAAAAAGTAAATATCTAGGTAACTCACATATATTTACTTAATGCTAATAAAATATAATAATGTAAATATCAAATATTTGAGAGTACATTTAATAAACAATTACTATAAGAAGTTATTAAGGTGAGGACTTAGCAGAAAAAGGTTATTTTTGTCGCCTAATTTGACTTGTTACAGTAAAATTAAAACTTAGAAAAAATTCAGAGTATATTTAAAAAAGTTTGAATCGCGCAGTTATATAAAAAAAAAACTGAGAAAATAAATAGTAAATTACTGCCGAAGAAAAGCTTTCTTGTCACAGTAATATAAAAATTCAGTGACAACTACATTATTTTTTAAGCTTAATAATAAACTTAAGTTCTGTACTAAAGTTTTAACTTTTGTTCCTTTTTTTATATTTTACACAATATTTAAGAAAATCCTTCCAATTTTAAATCTGTTCTATTATCTCCTAGAAGCTTCAAAAATTCTCTTTTCTCATGATGAAAGTGCACTTTCCACTTCAAAATAAGAAAAGTACTAACTTTTCCTTTATTTCAAAGAAGGTGTTTGAAATTACCAAACTGGAGACGAAGAAAAACACATTATTTATATGAGTTGTGGGTTTCCGGGATGATGGCCCAGGTCTGTTGGAAATTCTTCCAAACGTTTCGTCAACAACTGCGGTTGACATCCTCAGTGGTGTAGTCCAAGTTAGAAGAAAAAGTACATCACATCACTGCACTTCACTTCTGCACTTTTCGACTTCTCGAGCGAGACTGATTTGTCGACTGGAATGTGTCTATATTTAAACTTAAATTTATATCCCCACCCCGTGGTTGAATTGGTGGGGTGTGGTCACTAGGAGAGGGGTTATAATGCCCTCTCTTTCTTTCGTTATTATTATTATTCCTGCGTAGTGCCGGATACCAAATGTTGTGTAGCCTTAGATTTTCCTCCTTCCTGTTGAAATTATTTGGATGCTTGAAAATTTCAATGGCTTCCCGATTAAGGCGTGAGTGATAGTGTACCTCGGATGACAGAACTAATGTGTTTTTGAAAAGGATTTTATGATTGCCTTCAGAAAAGGCGTGTTCAGCTACTGCCGATTTTTCGGTCTCTCCTCTGCGACAGTTGCCCTTGTGTTCTTTAATTCGGGTGTTAATGCTGCGTTTTGTGGTGCCGATGTATACTGCGCCACATTCACAAGGTATTTTATATACCCCTGCCGCGGATAACGGATCCCTTGGGTCTTTAACTGAACCGAGCAGGTTTCTGATTTGGCTCGTGGGCTTATATATGGCCTTGATGTTTCTGCTCTGTAACATTTTTCCTATGCGATCCGTTACTCCTTTAATATATGGGAGGAATGCTCTGCCTTTATCTGGGTTTTTGTCTTCGGTATTAGTCCTGTTTCTCCTCGGTTTTATTGCTCGCTTAATTTCAGTGGGTGTGTATCCGTTGCACCGTAGAGTATGGCTTAAATGTTCCAGCTCTTTTTGTATCTGTGTTGGTTCGCAGACTCGTTTGGCTCTATCAACCAGCGTCTTAATCATAGCTCTTTTTTGTTGAGGGTGATGGTTGGAGTTTTTGTGTAAGTACCTATCTGTGTGAGTGGGCTTCCGGTAGACTTTATGTCCCAGGCTACCATCCTCGTTTTTAGAGACCAACACGTCCAGAAATGGGAGTGTGCCATTTTTCTCTGTTTCCATAGTGAATTGTATTCTTGGGTGGATGCTATTGATGTGTTTAAGAAACATATTCAGTGCTTCCTGGCCGTGGCGCCATATTACAAATGTATCGTCTACGTATCGAAACCAGCATGAAGGTTTCTGAAATGCTGTTTCTAGAGCAAGTTTTTCAAACGATTCCATGTAGAAGTTGGCCACGACAGGGCTGAGCGGACTCCCCATTGCCACACCATCTACTTGTTCGTAGAATTTATTATTCACTTGGAAATAGGTGGTGTTCAAAACATGTTTGTATAATGACACTATGTCTTCCGGAAAGATTAGGCTTAGCTTTTCAACTGTCTCTTTCACCGGGACCATTGTAAAAAGGGAAACGACGTCAAAGCTCACTAGAATATCTGTTGGTTTTATTGTCATGTTTTCGATCTTTTCTACGAAATGCGCCGAGTCTCTGATATGTGATGATGTCTTCCCGACAAAAGATAGCAGTTGTTTGGACAAGTACTTGGCTAAGTTGTAGGTTGGTGCCCTAATAGCACTAACAATGGGTCGTAATGGTACTCCTGGCTTGTGTATTTTTGGTAGACCATAAAATCTTGGTGGAAGGGCTTCGCTGTTTATGCATTGCCGTTTGTCCTCATCAGGTATGGATGATGCTTTTATCAGTTGGTTCGTTTTTCGAACTATAACGGATGTCGGGTCTCTGGATAGTTTCTTGTATGTTGATGGATCTAAAAGGTCGTCTATTTTCTTTTGGTAATCCTTCCTGTTGAGTATCGTGGTTGCATTACCCTTGTCTGCAGGTAGAATGACTATGTCTTTGTTGTTATTTAAATTTCTTAGAGCCCTTCGCTCTCTGGCGTTGATATTGTCTTTTTTTTTTTTTTTTTTTTTTTTTTTTTTTTATTACAGGTCCACAAAACTGGTATACAATTCCATATACAAGTAAGATAATAATATTATACAAAATAACATTTACGTCGGAATGTAACCTACTACAAGTGGACACAACATACAAAATAAACTCATAGGAGAGAAGATTTAAAAAAAATAAAAAATAAAAATTTAAATAGATACATGGTTAAAAAATGATTTCTTGGCCGAGACCACAGAACCACAGAATAAATCAAATTTATTTTGAATGCCATTATAAGAAGAGCACATCCGATAGAGTGGACTATGTTGACCGAGAATAGTGCGACACACAGGTAGGTGAAATGTTTTACGATTGTGTAATCGGCTACCCAGTCGAGGTACTGAGAAACAAAGACGCTCAAGAATGTCTGGAGCGTCAGTAATACCATGAACAAGCTTGTAAAGAAACATGAGGTCCAGAACTTTCCTACGCTTACGCAAAGAGGCCAAATTAAAGTGAGAGAGACGTGATTCATACGATAATAATTGTCTGCACTTACAGTCCTGATATGTAAGATGATAGAGGAAGCGCTTTTGGATACGCTCCATGCGATCGGAGTGAACTTGATAGCCTGGGTTCCAAACAACCGAACAATACTCCAGTGTACTACGTACTAAATTGTTATATATGAGTATAGATATGGTTGGGTCCCTAAAAATTTTCATCTGCCGTGATACAAAGCCTGAGATCCTTGAAGTCTTTCCAATAATAGTGCCAATATGATCGCGGAAGCTCAAACCACTATCCAAGATAACACCAAGGTCACGCATATACGAAACTTCGGATAAGGTAGTACCAGCAATGGAGTAAGCGATACCAGCTGTCACTTGACGTCTAGTGAATTTAATGAAATAACATTTGTCAGCATTAAGGAACATACAGTTTTGAATACACCAATGATGGACATTATTTAAATCTTCCTGCAATGAACGGTAATCCTCATGTGTAACAATATCTCTATATATTTTTAAATCATCGGCATACATTTTAAATTTACATTTTAATATAAATGATAGATCATTAATAAACATGAGGAAAAACAATGGTCCCAAGTGGGATCCCTGGGGCACTCCACATGGGACCTCACATCGCTTAGATTTAAATCCATGGATAGAAACCAGCTGTGACCTGTTCCTCAAATATGATTCGCACCATCGTAGGAGTGACCCATGAATACCCATTTGCTCCAACTTGTGTAAGAGGATGTCATGATCAACCAGGTCAAATGCCTTTTTAAAATCAGTATAGACTGAATGTACCTCTCCACCCTTGTCAACAACTTCTACCAAATCTGATACATAAGCCACCAGATTGGTTGCGGTAGATTTATGAGGCAGAAAACCATGCTGATTGTTATTTATTAAGTGCTTTACATGTCTTGCTTTCTGGAGTATTCGTGATGCTTCCCGGCGTATCTCCTCCGCCTCTTCTGATGGTAAAATTCGAATTGCCGCCTCGATGTTCGCAATGATATCCTCCCGAGGTATATTGATTGGAGTAATAGCAAAGTTCCCTCCTTTCGCTAGTATCGACCTTTCGTCTTCCGTAAGTTGATGTTCCGATAGGTTCACAACTGTTTTTGTCATGTCAAGGGTTGCTGTTGCTCTTGGAGGTAAGTCTTTATAGCTTTGTTCATACTTTTTCTTTTGCCGGTTGGTTGATTTCTTCTTGACAGCATCAGCTGATCCAAAAGTTATCATGTCAACCTTTGTCCAGATGCGTCCCTCCAGTCTGGCGCTCAGCAATAGATGTAGATCCATGAGTTCCTTATCGTTTAGTGCCAACTCTTTTCTGGTGTAATGGATTCGCTCCCGTAGCATCGCCTTCTCCGCCCGGTCATATATCCGGTTACTCGCGGCTGTATGAAACAGACGCTTTCTTTGTAGAAATTTCGGGATTACATTTGTGTCCCTGCAGCGTAGCAGAAATGTCAAAGAACACAGTAAGTGGCTTTTCTTTTTTCTTAAATTTTCCAGTCTTCTAATCAATCTCGACGTCTCCTCCCCGTAGAGGCGTCTAATAGTAGAATGTAGGTTTTCTCGGCCGGTATCCATATGAGTTGTGGGTTTCCGGGATGATGGCCCAGGTCTGTTGGAAATTCTTCCAAACGTTTCGTCAACAACTGCGGTTGACATCCTCAGTGGTGTAGTCCAAGTTAGAAGAAAAAGTACATCACATCACTGCACTTCACTTCTGCACTTTTCGACTTCTCGAGTAATATGGAGCCACGGCCAGGAAGCACTGAATATGTTTCTTAAACACATCAATAGCATCCACCCAAGAATACAATTCACTATGGAAACAGAGAAAAATGGCACACTCCCATTTCTGGACGTGTTGGTCTCTAAAAACGAGGATGGTAGCCTGGGACATAAAGTCTACCGGAAGCCCACCCACACAGATAGGTACTTACACAAAAACTCCAACCATCACCCTCAACAAAAAAGAGCTATGATTAAGACGCTGGTTGATAGAGCGAAACGAGTCTGCGAACCAACACAGATACAAAAAGAGCTGGAACATTTAAGCCATACTCTACGGTGCAACGGATACACACCCACTGAAATTAAGCGAGCAATAAAACCGAGGAGAAACAGGACTAATACCGAAGACAAAAACCCAGATAAAGGCAGAGCATTCCTCCCATATATTAAAGGAGTAACGGATCGCATAGGAAAAATGTTACAGAGCAGAAACATCAAGGCCATATATAAGCCCACGAGCCAAATCAGAAACCTGCTCGGTTCAGTTAAAGACCCAAGGGATCCGTTATCCGCGACAGGGGTATATAAAATACCTTGTGAATGTGGCGTAGTGTACATCGGCACCACAAAACGCAGCATTAACACCCGAATTAAAGAACACAAGGGCAACTGTCGCAGAGGAGAGACCGAAAAATCGGCAGTAGCTGAACACGCCTTTTCTGAAGGCAATCATAAAATCCTTTTCAAAAACACATTAGTTCTGTCATCCGAGGTACACTATCACTCACGCCTTAATCGGGAAGCCATTGAAATTTTCAAGCATCCAAATAATTTCAACAGGAAGGAGGAAAATCTAAGGCTACACAACATTTGGTATCCGGCACTACGCAGGAATAATAATAATAACGAAAGAAAGAGAGGGCATTATAACCCCTCTCCTAGTGACCACACCCCACCAATTCAACCACGGGGTGGGGATATAAATTTAAGTTTAAATATAGACACATTCCAGTCGACAAATCAGTCTCGCTCGAGAAGTCGAAAAGTGCAGAAGTGAAGTGCAGTGATGTGATGTACTTTTTCTTCTAACTTGGACTACACCACTGAGGATGTCAACCGCAGTTGTTGACGAAACGTTTGGAAGAATTTCCAACAGACCTGGGCCATCATCCCGGAAACCCACAACTCATATGGATACCGGCCGAGAAAACCTACATTCTACTATTAAACACATTATTTCTTTTGACGCGCTTACAGATAGTATAAAATGGCGATTGTTTTCTCTTAAAGGTGCGGACACGTGAAGCTAGGCGATTTCGGCTCGTGCGCGCGGCTATCCGAAGGGGGAGCTTGCGGTGCGGCCCCAGTGGGAGGCACAGCGGACTACGCGGCGCCCGAACTACTGGCCGCTGCCGATTGCGCCGCTACTCACACCGTCTGTCTCCAATATTGTCGCGGGATCGGGATCGTTGACACGGCCGTTGTGGGTTTGCACGCCGCTTCATGCTTCTATCATTACACTCTCATCTAAATCATGTTAAAACAAGTTTCTTTAAATTGATATGTATTAACATTTTGATCACAAAGAAGGTGGAGGATCAATACACATCCAAAATGCCTTACGGACACTTTAAAACATCTGGCTCGAAGGATCAAAAAGTCAATACCGCCTTTAAGAGGAGTTGACTAAATACTATATATCATACATGTGACATAGGTTTATACTATTAATGCTTAGTCACACAAAGTACTGGTCCTAAAGAAATCCCCAAGAAAAGTTTGACAAAGAACTCGATACAATATTGAATTTGTTCTATTTTTATTCAAATATAGGTACAATGCAAATAAATAAATATGATATACTTAAATATTCATTTCAGTTATAAAAATCACTCATTTATGTTGAAAGGTAAACAGGCCATTTTAAGTGATTTCAAATCACCTAATGGTTATTTTTATTCCTTTTTCACAATTTGCTATTATTCCATCTGGTAGTGTGGTCACAATTAAATAGAAAATATTATATTTTTTTTATTATTTGTAAAGTACCTAGAGCAAACAGGCTTGAAAGTAGAGCATGAATGATTGTATAGATGTTTTTATAAAAATGTTGTATTTTGTAATAATTTTACTTACTGAACGTTGGCTCCGCAAGTAGTTAATAACACTTTAGTTACTAACATAATAGTGTAGTTGTTTGATTCAGTCGAAGCATGGATTAATGTTTGTTGTTGTGTTTGTATGGAAAATAGTTTGATATATTTCATGTAATTAAAAATTGTAGTAAAATCTTAATAAAAATCTTGTAAATAAAAAAAATTTAAGCGTAATAACCGAAGAGAAATACTAACATAGAGCACTAGTACTGTTGAGTATATATTAATTATCCAATATCTGACACGATCGCACTTAATGTCAGACAAGCATATAGATCATTAAACAAAAAACATTTGTTGAAAAACCAATTACCTTTCATGTTAAAATATGAATATAAACATTTGATTTAGTATATTTGTGTATATGGAACTCTAAGTCTCTTGGTATTATTTATATATTAAAAAGAAAATGTAGATAACAATTGTTTGTTTCCTAAATAAAGAGAAAAAATATATATTCGCCTATTATAAGGGCCACGGGTTGAAGGTACATCCAGGGTGTTTCTGACCGGTCCTATTGGAAAATTATGGGCAGATCTATGTCTAGTAGTGGACGTCCTGCGGCCGTGGGTTTAGCATGAGTTTATAACGAACGCTCTCGCTAGCGAGAGCGTAAAACATTTATATGGAAAATTATCAATGTCAAATTGATAATTTTTCCATTGAATGCGTTCATTATAAATTCATGCTAGACTCACTGAGATGATGATGATCCACCTATTATAATAATAGAAAGTCAATCAAAATCTATATACAACAGAAATTTTTATATCATAAAAGTTATATCTTTAAAATATAAATATTATATAACACTCTCAACTCAATGTAATTTTTATTTTTGTATTATTTTTAATGTTAGCTTACTAGTCAATGAATATAAAGAAAAACTTTTTGTCTGTACTTTCATAGCGTGAGAGATAAAAAATAATATAAATATTTCCAGGAAATCACAAAATCGAGGGTTTTTATATATTTTTATTATATATATATTATATTACAGGAACATTAGAAATCACACAGCTTGAAATCCACTTCATCCAGACAAAATTCATGTTGAAATGATTATTGCCATAGTAGACCTTGCCAGGATAACTTTATATTATTCATATCTTCTTCTAATATATCCCACAGTTATTATTCTTGCAGAAGAAAGGTGTAATTTTATGTCAAGGCAATAAAGTGCAATTTTGTATGTACAGTCTGCGTGCGATTATTGGTCACTGGGCGTAGTCGCGTTCGAGCTGGTCACACTCCGGCGACCTTTCTCTTCAGGGGACGACGACACTCTACCGCAGATACTTGCCAACATACACAAGTGAGCAATATTTTTTTATTAAATTTTTCATAAATTGGAAACACTTAGTTTAAAACTAAAATTGCCTAAAAAAGCTATAGTATTGTAAAAAAAAGCTATAGCTATAGTATCAAATGAAACTATCTTTGGAGAATGGATTACAGTTTAAAGACTGTTCGTAATTGGCAGTTTTAAATATTTTTAAAGGCTTTATATCTTTAACATAGAAACTAACAAAGTAATCAACAAAATAGGGTAACATTCATGTACCCTAATACACCCATTCATTCATTCATTAAACATAAAATTTTAATGGGATGCAGATCGGAGATCGATTGGCCTATAGGAACAAAGTTGAGATTGACTGCAATCTCGAATCGAAATTTATTAATTTTTGCCAATAGCAAATAACCTGACGGTCCACAAGACAATAGATATATACCGTCGTCTATAATACAAACAACGCCAGCAATGATTTTATTAGCTACTCCCGCGATTTCGTGAGCGTTTTTAGAATAGCTCGTAATTTTTTTTGTTTCTAAACCCATTGGAATGAAACAAGCACCACTAATGCTATCAATACATCAATGAAATTCGCAATCAAATCGTAAATTCGATACACGTTTCTGAGATTATCGCGCAGAAAAGCAAAGATAAAAATTCTAAAAACATTTTTTTTTTACCTCGGCAACATAAATACGTGTATGTACAGTTTTGTTTTCTTATATTTAACGTACAGACTCGGCTCGTTTACGATTTTATTAAATGTATTGATTAAAGTCTTCTACCCAAAGCTTTGCTTATGATTAATAGTAATAATTGAGAACATCCTGTGTACAAATGTGTAGATACTCCAATTCCGAAGATCCCCGGCCTCCGTTCCCACAGCCAGGGCCAACCGAACAGTGGGCGGCTCTAGTATCGGGGTTACTCCGCGTGGCGCCAGCTCGCCGGTACAATTACCTCGACACCTTACAGCACCCAGCACTGCAGCATCTCTCCGTACACAGCATTAGGGATCAGGTATACCAATATAGCTAGTTAAAACTGGATACAATTGCAAGCAGGCTCGACTGTTGCTGGCTTTCTACGACTGGGAATCCGGAATAAGCGGTTTATGGATACTAACATACATTTAAGTTTTTATTTTTACTAACAAATTTTGGGCGGTATAGATGCTTGATGGATAAACACTTATTATTATGATAATTCAAACTTATTAGACAATTTCGGTCCCTGTAATTACGGGACTCGATGTTTATAATCCCGCGGATTAGCGAGATCCCACCTAAATCATATATTAGTAACTATCCCACGTAATGAAGTTATAAAAATTTATAAATTTAATTTCGATAAACCCTCAAATTGTCACTATCAAAATAAACTCATTGTGTAAGAAAACAGTTTCTTAATCTCGAAAATCGTAACGCGATACCGTTCAAATTCCAAGCGAGATTGATTATCCCACATACGGCGTGCGATGAAAAAAAAAATTGGGTACACCCATTATTATGTAAAAGACAATCTTCAATTATATTCAACTAGCGTTCCGCCCCAGGCTTCGCCCGGGATGCAATTTTTATATACATATATGAACATTCCCCGTTTATCCCTTTTTCTATTAGTCAAAACCGAATAAAAATCGGTCTACCCGTTCGTTCACGCGTGATGCCGTGACCAACGGCAATAGTGATTCATTTTTTATTAAGATTATATAAAAATTATAAAGATAAATTCTTCAATTATATGAGAATGTCAAGACGCACGTTTTATTAGATATTTGGTGGAATAAAAACAAAAAATCTATACAGATATCAGCTTAATCGTTTAATAACTGTACATAGTACCTCCGTGTGAAGAGTGCTGTCCAGCTCTTATGTTCATATAAATCAAATGATCTCGACGGCTTCGACTAGCCGCTGAGCGTGTTTGTTCGCGGCAGCCAATCTTGGCTTTTACCGCTGACCCATAGTCTGATGTAACAAATTCTTTTGACCACTACAGCCACCGCCATGGGTGCCGTGTGTACGCGGTGCTGAGGATGCAGCGTACTTTTCGCCGCCACCCCGAGGGATGCCGCCTCCTTCTGCGGCATCGTTTCGTACGCGGGCTCCCTTCGGCGGTCAACTGCCTTTCATTGGTAATTTTCGTCTTAATGCATGCCAAGTTAGCCTATAAGTGGAGTATACGATATTATAAATGAATTTTTAAATGTGTTTATGTATAAGGATGATTGTATACTGCGTTGGCTTCCTAATAAAATAATAAATAATAAATAAATAAATAATATCATTGAGGCCTTTTTATAATTATTTAAACCACAGCCCGTATAATTTAATAACAATGAAACGTTTTAGATACATAAAAAAATACACTAAAACTAATGTGAATATTGCTCCATGGTAAACGCAATAAAAATTAATATCGTAGTTATGTAACTCTTACATTATTTACACTAGAGTCAAGCTATTTCATGAAAATTCAATTCAGAATCGGTCAGATCGCCTAAAGGCCTGCAGAGTTAGCAGCACATCAGCACACTGTAATGTCCTTAGGCGACAGTAACCACCTACCATTAAATGGACCGTTAGCCTGTCTGTCACTCTTTTTAGTATAAACAATCATTTAGTTAGTAGTTTTTAGTTTTACTTTTTTTTTTTCAATTTAATAAGTCTTTAAATTTAAATCACTTCTTTATAATAATTGTGTTGGCATTTTTTTTATAACAGGTTTTTCGTATGTGGCACCAGAAGAGCCCGAAGACAGTAGTGCCAGTTTCAGTTCATCTTTGCACGACTGTACGGCCATTAATTTAGCTACTTTCAGGTGATTTTTCAAATCTTTTAAATATCTAACACAATTGATACAATAACTCTCAGTGTGCTTGCTTGCGTCCCGAAGTAATTTCAGAAATCATTGGTACCACGATGAATGTAACAATGAAATTAATGTTGACGTTTGGCTAATACGATTGGGATAATCTTTAAAGGTTTTCGGTAATATTGCCGAATTCCTTTTTTTTTGTAGCCAAATTACTTTTTTTTTTCATAGAATGCGAGGTTTTTAGACATTTTTTTCAAAATCTAACACCTCCCAGTCAATTTTAGAAGCTAAGGCTTTGTCTTCAAGAACTCTAGTAAAATATTCATCTGAACGTGAATTTTCAAAGATATCTTTGGTAATTTTAAGTAATTTAATGACAGAAACTAAGTCAAAATCTTTACTAATTTACTAACTGGATCCAAATCAAAGTTTCGTAAAAGTTTCGTAGGTACCAAATTATTATAGAACGTAAAAATTGGAGTAATTTAAGTACCTCAGTTAAGGCGCGCTAGTGTGATATTTATATTATAATATCATCTAAACAGATATGTATGAAACCAGCAAGGGTTCACCCGGTTCATATAAAAGCATATTTAATTTTTTATTTACTTATAATTGTGACTCATAAGTAATTTGTTTATTAACTTTATATTTTTTTTCCATAATATTTCTTAAACTTCCCTTTCTTTTATGTTAACGTTACAAAACATTATCAACTGAACGGGGGAATAACCGCTAGGCTCATCTCATTCACGCTACGGTTTGAATAAATATGTTGACTCTCTCTGTTGGTATATGTGTTCGATATTGGAATTTAAGTTGTGAAGACGAGTACTTATGCATACAGTTTTACTGTGAGGCCCATTTTTCGATTACATAATGTAAGAATATATTCTTTCCGTATCTTTCAGTACGGTTTACAGCCGCTAAATTAACATTTAAAAAAAAATAGAAAATAAACATATCGTTTTGTGGGCCTGTCAACCATAGTAATTTAATAATTTTTATATGATTTTTTTCCTAGAGAGAAAATTGAAGACTGATCTCTCAATTTTGCCGCCCTTCATTGCCCCCTCCCCCTAGATCGGGCCCTGATTACATTATTGATCACTCAACAACATTTATGTCATTTATTACACATAAATATTGTCTATTGTTAAAGTCGATTACTTTAAACGGAACATGCCACTGATAAATATGATTTGGTTTTATCCAAAAAGATCGGCGGAGAAGTTGGCTGCATTGCGGGCTCGCGAGGTGGCATCGCTACAGAGCAAGCTGGCAGCGGCAGAGGCTGGGGCTAAAGCGGAAGCGGAACGCGTAAGAAGCGCAGCGGAGGCGGAAGCGGAACGGATGCGCGCAAGGCTGCAGGCCGACATTACAGCGCTCACATTGCAGAACAGGTATCACTATGACTTCAGTTGTGTAATATATTAGTTATTTTATCAATTCAATTGAGTAATTCATATTACTCTTGTGTTGATATTATTTCATAGAAACGATGATTGCTCAATGGCTGATTACTTTTGATTTTTTGTAAGAAATAAAGATAGAATAAACGTTATAAATATAATAGAGTAAGTGTAATTTAACCCAGAAAAGGAAAAATATTACAAGAAAAACCTTCGTGTCCGAGAAAACCAACATATTTTTAAGATACATTAAGTCTTACTGACCACAGGTCCACATGCGTTCAAGTAAGTAGTTTGGGTGATTCTTTATCTGGCGATATTATGTATGAATGTTGCACTAATATTTTACCACTGTTTCGCTTAATAGCAAAACAGTAGTAAATGTACTATTATATTTCATTCGTTTAATAATAATCAGTAGTTATTGGTAGCTAACGCGTCATAAAATGGGCAACCTATTTAATGGCAGTAACCACCCTTTACAAAAGACCATCTTGAATAAACAGCACGTATAATGCCCGGTAAACTTCTTGGCACAAAATGTAAACTGCGCAGAAGTGTAATTTTAGGTCTCTGATGGTGGGACAGGGGAGGGGGCGGGTGCACGTCGCTCGAAGCTGCGCGCTATTTGTTCATCATTCGAATTGCCAGCAGCGATTGGCTCGCCAGTCTACCTGCGCAAATCATTCCCCCACTACGCCCAAATTGTGTCAAGAAGTTTGCCGGGATCTATATGTTGTGTTTCAGTGAGTAGGTAATAAATGCTAGATCCCGTTTCTCTAGCCACATCTTGCCCCTTATCTTGGGGCGCCGCACTTGCATTACCTCAGTACTGTTTAAGTTTACAGTTACCATCAAGTTGACTGTTAGCTCTGTATAAAATTACAGATTTTTATGAGAAGGAGTTTGTCAAATTACAGACGACTTGAGCGTCAAATAGAAGTAGACAAAGAAGAGCGTATGGCGGTGGATCGCACCAATCAGGAGTTGCGGAGCGGCGTGGCTGAGCGAACAGACGCGGAGTTGCGGGCCGCTTGTGCGCGGGCGAATGCGCTCGAGGCGGAGCGGACCGTGATGCGGACGGACTTGCGTCGTCTCGAGGAGCGAGTAAGCGAATTGCAAGCGGAGAATGCCCGGACACTAGCCCAAGTTGACACGGCTCGCGAGCAGCACAAACATTACAAGGTGAGATTTTTTTTCCACTTCGGTTAAATTGAACAATTACATATTATAATCGCAAATTGTTTTAAACACTTTCACTTAAAAATATCAACTACACAAACTACCCACCGAGTATTACAACTCAACGAATATTCATTAAGCTTAAACACTAGGAAAGTCGACAATAGATGGCGCTATTCAAGACGTTTCTTTCATTTGTAATTAATTAGAGTTGGCGCATACTGGCTCGAGAGTTGAAGTGTATCGAAGCATAAATCTAAAAATAATACATGACATGTTAAACTCATATCTCCATAATTTAGTATACATGCCTTTTTTATTACAATAGAAATATGTACCCTAAATTGTGGAGATAAGGGTTCAAATTGAAGCTTTGATGCGCTTCGACTCTGCCAGTTTGCGCCGACTCTAAGAACATATATAATATTTTCGACAAGTACCAACAGCCTAAACATAGCGTATGTATTTGATATTTAAAACAACAAACAAATCTAAATAAAGCGACATTTATTTGCAAAGACTAAATTTTAATTTAAAACGGCATAAATGGCTGACATAAATTTTTGACTATTTTAAACAATAGGAAATATGCATCTACCATCAAGTGGACTGTTAGCCATTTGACGGTAGATGACAAGACTTGGATATAGGATGCTTATATCACAGCAATGTAATGCAATACTTTTGGGTTTGGTGAATATGGCTTACGGTGACTAAAACTGATTTTAGGTGGTGCATTTAACACTTCTGCAACTTTTGTATCTTCATCGCATGTCACTTCCAATTCATAAATTCACAAAATAGATTTTATAATAATTTAATCTGGATTTGAAAACTTAATTAAATCTTGAAAGTGTTTTTTTTTTTAATATGGCTTTTTATTGTTTTACGCTTCGATTCACAAATACAGAATATAATAGAACAAGCGCAACAATTACGGCACAGACGACTAACGGAGATCAACGTGCGAGCGATTGTGAGTCGAAAAACTACATATGGTAGTGCTTGTAGTAGTAGACTCAGTAGATTTTTTTATCCTCTCATTTCTTCTTTCCTATAAACATATTTAATCTAATCTTATTGTTTTTTTGGCTGCTTTTTTTGATTGTATGCTTATAATCCCTTGTAATATAGCCTTTATCACTAAAACCCTTGGATGTATTTTTGAGGAATTGATATGTGTCATTTCACTTTAAATATTGAATTATTTGAGTTCATTTTTTATTTTATAGAATAATTTTGTTATATGTAATAGAAATAATACCTTTCAGAGATTCTTTTAGAAAAAAAAAACCTCTCGATTCGTCAGACGGCAATAACGGCACAATTAAATAATAACATGTATTAATATCAACTTGCTGCACTCGACTCGGTAGATCGCAGAGCTAGGAGGCTCATTGGCGATGATACACTAATAAGCTCATATAACCCAAATCATATAACCCAAATCTTTTCAAGGTTCGAGTGAATAGGCATCTTCAGGGTGAGCTCGCTCCATCTTCGGCCTCATCCTTCCTACATGGATAGATGCTGGTCAAGAGCAAACCCATCTATAATAAAAAAAAAAAAAAATAATAATAACAATAAATTTTATTATTTACAATATTTTTAATCTATACTGAAACACCAATCACAGTGCGTGACGTCATTTGTGGGCAATCATTGTCTTATGCCAATGCAGCTGTTTTGTTATGATATGACCACAAATGACGTTACGCGCTCGCAGATGAACTATCGTGGCGTTTTGGCGGCATTTTCAAACAAACAATATTAAAACATGATTTTGAGTACCTAAAAGGCTATAAATAAATAAAATAGTATTTTTTATGGGAATAAATATCCATGAAGATTAATTTAAAACACGTTCTGAAAATTTGTCCGATCCCCTATTATTTTATAAATAACTAGCGTCCCGACCCCGGCTTCTCATGAAGTTGAAATTTTCAAAAATCGTTTCTTAGTAGCTGCTTCCAAAATTCAGCTTTTTAGACCTTTTGGTTTTGCTTTGATAGTCGGTCAGGACAAACAATTTTATAAGTATAGAAAAAGATACGTACTACTACGAACTTAAATTTTTTTAAATTGCATTTATGTATTTGTGTGTAACTCGTTTAATACTCTAAATTTGTCTACAGAGTAAAAGAGTTTTTTTATGTCAGGATACGATAGCTAAAGAACGTGCTTTGCGTCGTCAAACATTGGGCGGGAGTGAGGCAGAGTGTCGCGAGGCAAGCGCTCGCGCTATCGCTGCCGAGGCGAACGCTGCGAGCGAGGCACGGCACAGGGAACGCCTGGAGGCAAAGCAAGCAGCCTCTGAACAGGAAATTGTCTCGCTACGGCGAGATTTAGACGTGGCTAGAAGAGAGATTCTTAGTGTTCAGGTACATAGAGATATTCACACTTCATCATGCTTATTTGCGCCTTATCAAAACGTCTTGTTCAAATTTCATTTAACATAACAGTGTTTAATTTTATGGTTAACATAACAGTGTTTAATTTTATGTAAAATAAAATAGCTGACATCTTTATTGCCTATTATCTTCTCTACTATAAAAAAAGATTTTGAATAAGTTTAAATGATAAAAACTTCTAAACCTATCCCTATTGAAATATTTTTTTCACTATTTATATAGTCCATTGCAGTTAATTGTAATAGTATTACATATTTAATAATTAATTATAATGTAATGGTAAATTACAAAGATTTTTTTAAAAATATTAATTTTTCTTCAGACGTTATTGGTCGAGAAGCAACGTGAGGCAGCCTCGTCAGCCGAACAGTTGACTGAAGCTCTAAAACAAGTGTCTGACGAACGGCAACGCGTGGATGAATTGCTTAGTCAAATACATGTAAGTTATTATTATTTATGTTATACTAGCTGTGTCCGCGACTAAGTACGCGCTGAAAAATAAAAATATAGCTAACATCTTTATCGCTGTGACGACAGTGGCTCCGAACTTTTTATATTTTTAGACGATTCTTTGAGAACCTAATTTTTTTTTTTCAGGATAAAAGAGTCCTAGATGTTAATTTAGGTTATTGAGCGTCAGCGTTATTGAGGAACAAACATTCAAACATAAAAACTTTCTCATGTATAATATTATTAGGATAAAAATACAAGACTAGACTTTGATGTCTAATTTTGTATATAATATACACTTAGTTTAAATTCGTTGACGCTCTTTATTACCGTGTTTCAAGAAGATGGTTCTATTGCTAATCTTAGAATATCAGTGAATATTCAAAGATACAATACAGTAAAACCACTTTGCCATAGCTTTTAAAGAATTGCTGAAAGTGTCTTAGCAAGTCTTATGATTTTATGCTAAAATCACAACATATGATCATATAATTTTTTTGTTATAACTTACTTCAAAGTTACACACGCCCACCCGCCTTCTTTAACAAAAACCGTGATAACTCTGCAAATATAAATAAAATACATGTAAACCATCTTCAGAAATTTCTCTTTCCATCGATACAATCAGGAACAAAACTTTCCGAGATTAGAGCATACATACAAACAGACAGAGAAAAAGGAGGACTTTATACTATGTAGTGTTTAATAGAAATGTCAAAATAAATATTCATGGTCCTTTTTAAATGAAGGTTCTATCTCAAATA
Organism: Bembecia ichneumoniformis; assembly: GCA_910589475.2. Lineage (NCBI taxonomy): Eukaryota > Metazoa > Arthropoda > Insecta > Lepidoptera > Sesiidae > Bembecia > Bembecia ichneumoniformis. The sequence goes on from OU342540.1 coordinate 10,886,726, forward strand.
TTAACACACCATTCAGTATAAAAAAGAGAATGTAAACAACAGGCATTGAAACACGAGATAGCCGAGTCGGTGCGTCGTGAAAACGCCATAGAAGAACAAGCGGTACGCACCGAGGCACGGTTCAAGGAACGCCTCGAGGCAGCCGAGGCCCAAGCGGCGACTGCCATCCAACATGAAGTCAGACACAAGGAGAAGGTATGGATATAAAGCATTTATACTTTATTTTCCTTTTAGTATAACAAAGTTTACCTTGTCCTTTTTCGGCTTAAAATTGTCTCCGGTCTACATATATATCTGTATTAGATAGGTATAAAAAATTAATTAACAAAATTTGGAGGTAGTTCTTTTTTCTCACCAAAATTATTTTGGTCAAATTCCGATCAGTGGACTAGTTTTAGGTTATTAATTAATTATATATCAGGTTATTAAGTACACTACATATAGATTATTATACTGTTTTCTCTGTAGTATGGTTCAAATGACATTAGTCGAACTGTTCCTTTAGCACTAAATATTACATCATGTTTGTAAGTCGCGGCAATTTATAAGAGTGAAAAGGTACGGTTCGTCATAACCATTTGGTATATAAATATATAACATTTTATTTGTGAATTCACTGAGATTAGAAGTAAAAATATGAATTGTTGCAGGTGTGCCAGTTGGAACAGCTGGTGCGTCAGCTGGAGCGTGAAGTGAGCGCAGTGGAGGCGCGAGCCGACTCGCGCAGCGACACCGAGAGCGTTCCGGACGTTCCGCTTGCGAACGCGCAGCTTGCCGCCTATAGGGAGCAGCTCGACAGGGCAGAGACCCAGCTGCAGGTACACTGCGTCTCATTTAAGAGTGCCACTTGGATCATAACATCTACCATATTCTGTTGTAATTCTCTAGAACAAAGTGCCTAATGAAGTATTTTCATACATCTAAAATATGAAACTATTTCAAGGGCTGTAAAACAAAACCAACCTATCGTCAGAATTTGGACCCTCGATATTTTAAGACTATTGTTTAAGAGCTCAGTTGATGTTGCTTTAAAAGTTTAAATGTTTCAGGCGAAATCTGAGGAAATTGCTGCTCTGCGTCAAGAAGCTAGAACAGCAAATCTGGCCAGATGGCGTAAAGTAAGCGCTCTCATACGTTTATTTACTATATTAAAAATATATATATATATGATGAACTATAATCTATTTGTAGGAGCGAGAATTCAATGAGCTGTCAATAGAATCCAAATCCACGGCGCGTGACCTTAAACGCGCTGAAGAAAGACTCGCAGTGGCCATTGAGGGACGGAAAGTGGCCGAACAGAAGTTGAACACTTTACAAAAAGAATTGGACACGCTGAAGCCCCAGTACGAGCGAGCGAGCAAAGACGTCCAGAGATTGAACGAAAAATTGGAAAAATTGCAAAAAGCACATGAAACCGCACAAGCGGAAGTTGACAGGTATTTAGTAAAATACTTCTTTGTCATATTTTACTCATTTATCATTAAGACTACTTTTAATTGGAAAGGATTAATTTGATCAATTATTAGGTAAACTTGTTGTTCGCGAGTTTACACGACCGTCGATAGATGGTGCTGATACCACTTGTTAAATCCGTCCAACTCTAATCTCTACCATTTCATATGTTGCTAAGTAAGTTCTTGTTACATACAATTGATTCCAAAGTAGTTACTTATGTCTCAATTTTAAATAAGGTCTTAGTGTCATGGCAGTATAAAAGCAAAAAAAACATTGCTTATTTATCTTTAGACTCGTTTTTTATATAAATAGATATCAGCAGACGCTTGATGGTCCACTCGATGGTAGGTTGAGAGTCTCAACTTGAGACCTTCAGCTGATAGGATATTGAGTAAAGGACCAAAGATCACTGATGATTGTAGGTCACGCAACGACATACGCAAGCTGAAGAGTGAACTGCAGTACAGCGAGTCACGAAGACTTCACGCTGAACAACAGGAGGAATTGTCGAGTCGCGAGCGGACGCAGATGCGTGACGAACTCGCCGCCGAGCGAGCACGCGCCAATGACGCCGACCAGGTCAGTATTATGGAATAATACACCAGCTGAATAAACGTGTTTACACCTTAACCTTCAGTGGGAAGATGCTAGGGAATCTTTAGGAGTGAAAATACTATTTTTAAGTAGATTTTGTAGTGGCCAGGCAACTAAGCAGTTCATCGGAAATAATAGACATAATAATTACCTTCAGCAGTTTACGGGAAAACGTCGTTACTTTTATGTATTTAAAAATAATTCATTTTTATACCTATCTTCACTATTTATGGTTCAAATAAAGATTTTTAATAATAATAATAATAAAAATAATTCTAACTAATATTATAAATGCGAAAGTGAGTTTGTTACGTTGTCGGGCCATAGGCCATAGGGTACCTTTCATCCAGAAAAAGTACTCCGAGGATCACCTCAAAATAAAATCAAAAATTCAAATTGACAAAATATGTATAAGAGCAATAAAGATTGAATAAATTTTACACGTAATTGTGTAATTAAAATATACATTAGAACTCCTGATTTACCAGATTTGCTCCAACAAAACTAATGGCGATATGGCACCTATGGCGTCCATATAATTTTTGACCCTCCGCCGACCACAATTTATTTTTGCTTGTAAAATTCGCCAGCTATAATATATTTTAGAATTTTTGTCCGTTTGTCTGTGCGTTTGTGCACGCTAATCTCTGAAACGGCTTAACCGATTTGAATGCGGTTTTCACTGATGTATTGTAGCAAGCTTCCCGTAACATTTAAAGTTTGTTTCATTCCAATCGGTTTACAAACAAAAAAATTACACTCTATACCGAATACCACGCATAAGAAGTTGCGGACTCAGCTAGTACTTAATAAATTTACGGACTGCTTTTGGTTTTCCATGCTCTTATTAGCTTTTCGCGGACAATATTGACGCACAAATGTAGATATTTCTATCCGGAAGTAATTAATTTGTAAAACTAAATTACATTTGTCCTATACTTGCATAGCGCAACCCTAGAACCGTTTTAACTAAATAGTTTTTTTTTTTAAAACCTAGTCTTCTCCGAGTCATCATGGTTTATTTGAGCTAATATAATAGTCTGCAGTAACAAAACAATTGTTCGATTCGCTCCCTTGTATTCAAACTTAAAGTGACGTGATTGTTGTTTGTTTATATATGAAAACAATGCATTGTATATGTTTAAGAAAAGAACGCCATTGGAATGAATGACTTTAATTTATTTGAAGTGTTAGTCTTGTGCGGTAATGCGCTTGACGCTTCGCGCCTCGGGTTTCCTGTTCAATGGAGACGCTGTTGTGTTACTACGGTAATGTGAACGATAAAAAGTCGATAGTGGAGAAGCCACCGGTGCTGCCGAAACCGATTTACCTTCGCAATGTGGTCGTGGGAGTGGGATCGCTGAGGCGGCGGTCTCGCGAAAACGCGTGGACGCGCCGCGTTAGGCACGCCCTTGCCACAGACGTTCTGCACGGACGGTGCAAAGCCGTGGACAGCGTACTGTTGGGGCTCAACACTCATTTCTCAATGGTACTTCCGCGCCTACTTTAATTCTCGAATTCAGCGAATTCCGAAACAGCGAATTCCGCATACGTGATACGCCGTAGCTCAAATATCTGAAGAGTTTGTTTTTTGTTTGAACACGCTTATTCCTGGAACTGTTAGTCAAATTTGAAAAATTCTTTTTGCATTTGATAGCTCAATATTTACAGAAGATTTTTATTTATTTATTTATAAAGCTTTATTTATTCCACAAACAATTAACAAAAATAAAATAACAATAACATAAATTTAATAATTTAAATAAGCTAGTTGTGGGCTTGTGGATCCCTTGTTTGGGTAAAAGCCTCCTCCATTTTTTTCCATTGTTTCCTGTCACGAGCAAGATCTAGCCAATCTTTCCCTGCTATTTTAACAATGTCATCTGACCACCTTTCCTTTGGACGTCCAACACTCCTTCTCCCTTCTGGTCCTTTCCATCTCGTTGTCGTTATGGTCCATCTTTTATCTGTGTTTCTAGAAATGTGACCTGCCCATTGCCACTTCAGTTTTAATGCCTGTTGGAGAGCATCTGTCAATTTAGTTTTTTGTCGTATGACTTTGTTTCTAATTTTGTAAATTTTTCTCAAATTTAAAATGCACCTTTCAATAGCATGTTGACAGGAATTAATTTTAGATTTAATTTTGTTTGTATAGACCCATGTTTGGCTTCCGTACAATAAGCATGGTATAAGACATGTTTCGATTACAGTTTTTTTCAAGTTTAAACTATAATTTCCTTTTAAAATTTCTTTAAGCGACCAAAATTTCTGCCAGGTAATGCTTATTCTCCTATCTATTTCTTCTTCGTTACTTGCCCTAGTTAACGAAACTTGTTTCCCAAGATAAATATAACTATCAACATATTCTATATTCTGTCCTTTCACACTTATAAGTTTTTTGAAACTGTTCGTCATAATTCTGGTCTTTGAAACATTCATTTCCAGTCCAATTTTTGAGCTTTCCTCATCTAAACCACTTATCATCTTTTCTAATTGAATCGGATTCTCTGCAAAAATGACAATATCGTCCGCAAATCTCAAATGACTTAAATATCTATCAAAGACCCTTATTTCTTTGTGTGTCCAGTTCAACCTTTTAAATATATTCTCTAGAACAGCTATAAATAACTTTGGTGATAAAGGGTCACCCTGTCTCACTCCTCTTTCAATTCTGATCTCGCTACCTCTGCTTTCTAATTTTACTGTACTAACGCTGTTGGAGTAGATATTCTTTATAATATTTATATACTTTTATCAATATTGAAAGAAGACAGAGCTTCCCATATAGAACTATGGCTTATGCTGTCAAACGCCTTGCGATAGTCTATATATGCTATGTATAAAGGTTTATTGAACTCTTTATATTTTTCTATCACTTGTTCTAGTGTGTGGATGTTGTCTGTTGTGCTGAAGCTTGACCGGAAACCTGCCTGTTCGATTGGTTGTGCTTGGTCGATTTTGGGCGTTATACGTTTCAATATTATGGACGTGAACAGCTTATAAATGCTTGTTAACAAACTAATTGGTCTGTAGTTACCAACGTCTAAAGGATTTCCTTTCTTGTACAGTAATATAATATGAGATGAGAACCATTGTTTGGGTATATTTTCCGTCTTTAGCACCATGTTGAATAGACATTTGAGGTGTTTAGTCAAAATTTGTGATCCTAATTTGAGATACTCATTACTTATTCCATCTTCTCCTGGGCTTTTTTCGGTTTTCATAAGTTTTAGCTGGGTAGATATTTCTTGTTCTTCTATAGCTGGTATAGAGTTATCATCTATTTGTATCTTTTCCTGACATACTATTTCGTTTTCTCGCCGTTTATATAATTCTTTGTAGTATTTTGTTGCAATTTCTATAACTTCCTTCCTTGATTGTGGATTTTTTGAATTATTTCCTAGTTTTTGTATCCAGTTTTTATGTAAATTTAATTGTTTGAAAGCTCCCTTTGTACTTCTATATTTTTTTAAGTTTCTTTCTATAATTTCCTTTCTGTGAAGTTTGTAGTCATTTCTGATAGATTTGTTAGTTGTTTTAAATAAGCGCATTAATTCCTCTTTTATTGCTTTTGTTTTTGGTTTCGTGCTTATTAAAATTCTTCGTCTTTTAAGTAATTCGATTGTTTCTTTTCTTAATACTTTGCTAGATTTTTTGACAATTTTCTCCGTTTTTATGCTATGGATTAGATAATTGATCATAATATTCCTGGACACTAGTTTCTTCAGTTAAATTTATTTCTTGAGTATTATGGTGTAAATTTTTTATATAAGACCTTATTTCTTCTTCGGTTTTTGGCGATTTAGGTGATTTATTGAAGTTCTTTCTGCTTTTCTTGAGACATCCCAATATCAACGTGGCTCTCACCATTCTGTGATCGGATGGAAATGCAATGTTTGATATTACTTCTGTATTCATTATTAATTTCGGTTGGTTGGTAAGAACAAAGTCTATTTCGTTTTTCTGTTTGCAGTCGGGTGAGATCCAGGTCCATTTCCGACTGAATTTTCTTTTGAAAAAAGTATTTGTTATTGATAGTTTGTTTTCTAGTGCATATTCTATTAGTCGTTCTCCTCTTTCATTGCGTGTTCCGTAACCGTACTTGCCCGTAATTAGATTTTCTTCAGGTTTCGGTTGTCCTATTTTTGCATTGAAATCACCAATAACCAATATAATGTTATCCGCAAGAGACTGCGCTTTATTTATATCATCATAGAATTTATTCAATTCATCATTATTTGATCGCTCAGTTGGAGCGTAAACCTGAATCACTGAGATGTCAAAATTATTGATTTTTAAATTTAAAAGTGCTACTCTTTCTGAAATTCCTGTAAAGTTTGTGATGTAGGCCTTGAGACTTTTCTTTATTAAGAAGCCCACTCCATACAAACCCTTTGTTTCACCGATGTAGCAGAGGATGTGGTTTTCATATTCTTCAATATTACATCCTATTCGTCTTACCTCTGCTAGTCCTATTAAATCATAGTTTACGTTTTCCAAAGAATGGATAAGCTCTAAATATTTTTCTGTTGATTTAAGAGATCTGACATTAAAGGTGCAAATGTTAAGTCTTTGATTTTGATTACAAAACATTTTTGATTTTTTTGGAAGTGGAGGGTAGTGGTCTAATTCCCCACGGGGACCAGCCAGGTTGGGGAATGTTGGGTTATATTGGTTTTGTTTCCGGTTTTTGATGACTATTGGTCGTTTTTTGTTGTTATTGGTAGTGACATAGACGCAGATCTTCCTCGTGCCATGAAGTCTAGCATGCTTGTCTTGTTAATCTTTTTAGGAACAGACGAAGATGATTGATTCGGCGATTTGTTTGGAGAACCACTGCAGTCTCTTTTCCTTTTGTCTCTTTTATCTTCCTTGGTCTCTTTTGTGACTATTTTGTCCTTGATTAAGTAGCAAATCCTTCCCTTAGCTCTTTCTTCCTTCAGTTGTGGTATGAGCTGCCTTCGCTTTTCCAAAATTTCTTTACTGTAGTCCTCCTTGATATAAATATCTGAGGTAAGTTTCTTTTTGTTTTTGAAAATTTGTTTTTTTCGCCAGTTTGTAGTGAAAGTTACAAGAATAGGGCGTGGTTTACTATTTTTCTTTTCTCCAAGTCTGTAAGCGCTGTTTATTTCTTGTGGGTTGATGTGAATATTTAGTTGTTTTTCTAAGAGATTTATAATATATTCGATCGGAGACTCATTGTAATGGTCCTCTTTTACACCAAAGAAAACGATGTTGTTTCTTCTTCTGTACTCTTCCATTGATTTAATTTTATCTTCTAATTTTTTTACATCTGTTTTCAGACTTTTGTTCTCTTCTATGAGAGTAGTTAACTTCTGGTTAATGCTTTCTGACACTTCCTTAGTGACTGCTTCGGTTATATTTTTAGTTTGTATTGCCATCTCCTCCTTCAATTTTTGCCAAAATTTGTCCATTTGTTTCTCCATACTTAGGGTAATTGGTTTTGAATGGCAATACTAAATTTAAGCTGGCAATACAAACCTCTAAGTGGCAACACTAATTTAGAGGTGGCAGTACTAACTTTACGATGGTAACACTATCGGAACGTGTTTCTCTAGTCTGTGGTATATCAGATTATTGTTATTTTTGGTACCTACCCACCACTGCAATCAAAGTGAAAATAAATTCATGTTCCAATCTTCCCAAACGACGACACCTCAACGTGAATACGCTTTATTCCTGCACCTCAGCCGTCCAATATAAACTCTTCCCGTGTATTGATCGCTAGTGATGATGATAAGCACAGTTAAAACTTTTCACAATCGGTTTTGACACTAATTTAGAATTATTTTACGACGAGCAATAGTCACAGATCGACAGTTTGACAGTTGAACAGAATTCCGAAACAGCGAATTCCGCATACGTGATACGCCGTAGCTCAAATATCTGAAGAGTTTGTTTTTTGTTTGAACACGCTTATTCCTGGAACTGTTAGTCAAATTTGAAAAATTCTTTTTGCATTTGATAGCTCAATATTTACAGAAGATTATAGGTTTAAAATCACATTAGAAGAATCAAGAGCAGAAAAAATAAATAATAATAAGCCAAAACGAAGTAATTGTATAAGAAGGCATTGCGTTGCGGAAATGTGCATGCCAATCATGTGTAACTCTAATCAAGTCTAAAGTCTGTTCATTCTTACTTGAGAGAAAAGGTAAACAAACCTTACACGATCACAAATCACGTCATTACGGAAGAATCGCACAATGCAAGTTATCACAATAAACCGTAGTTACTGGTTCAAACATTAACGCATTGATTTTGTCTAAAAACCGCTTTAAATGCACTTGAAAAATACAATTATTTATCAAATATCGGAATTTCTGACTATTGACAACTTGTCAGAGAGACATTTTATGTAGGGATGGGACTAAGTGTACGAAAGAACGATTGGGAACGGTTGTGATATTCATTGTTATCTACTCTATGTTTTCGATGGAAACATAAACTGTTTTGGTTTCATATGACAATACTTGACATTAATCATTCGTATTGACGCGTAATAGGGTTAGGTACGAGTGCTCACTTACGTTTTTTTGCAATTTGGACTGGTTTATTTATCTAATATGTACTTATATATCTTACTATATATATCTTATACTGACGACCTATTGGCTACTCTTCCAGGACATTGATGTTGCACACGATTGGAGTTTTTTAATTTACCGATTTTTAAAAGTTACGCCTTTTTATTTATTTTCATCATTATTTTAGTACTATGTATTTAAATAAATAAAAAACTATATCAATATGAACGATATATCGTATCCAGAACAAGACTAAAATTCGAAGAAAGAGCCCGCCCTTCACTGTGAGCTAACAAAAGGTACTTAATAAAAATTTGCGTGATTTTAAAATGGCGTTGTGATATATGTTAATACAAATTAAAAAAATTACACCTTCCTCAATAGCATATAAAACACAATTAGTATGTTTTAATCAATTTTTATCATTCACCAAATGAAGTTCATTCAATGACTCCCATCACTAAATTGTGTGGGTACGCCATATTTGTTTACCTTTTTTATCAAGTAAGAATGAACAGACTTTAGGTAACTTTCGGTAAATTAAAGCACCGTATATTCGTGACCTTAATGATCTATATGTTCCGATGCATTTGACGGTATATATTTATTGTTTATATAAGCAACCCAAGTTTTTAAGATAAAGGCAATGGACATTTCGCGAATATAAACTTACTATGTAATTTTCGATTTCCAGAATAATAAGGCGCTTCAAGAGGCGTGCGGTTTGTTAGAGGACCAGCTAACCGATTTGGAAAAATTGGCCGATATTCACGAAGTGAAGAATAAAGAGTTGGAAGTAAGTTTTTTGTGATACTTTAATTAAATTTTGCTTGAATTTCACTCCCAGGTTGGAACTTTTAATTAACGTAAGCTTATAGGAAAGTTTTCCAGGAGATACTCTGGCACTGTTTTTACGCAGTCTTTTTGGATTAATCTCTAAAATATGCATCAATTTAAATAGTTTTAAATTGTGAAAGTAGTGGCAGGGCACACTGCGTTTCGCAATCATTTGGGTAGCCCGTCTGGCGGCAGTAACCACCCCCTTACAGAAGACCACCGTGAAATAACAGCACGTGTGCTGTTGTGTTTCGGTGAGTGAGTGAGGGATGCCAGGGCCCATTTCCCTATCCACTCCTAATCCCCTATCCTGAATCCTACTGCAGTTGGCAGCGCACTTGCAGCAGCTTTGGCGTTGCTTGTGTTATAGGCGACGGTAGCCACCTACCATCAAGTGGACCGTCAGCCTGTCTGCCGACCTATAAACCAGATATTGACATTTATAACTAATAATGATACATAAAAATATAATTATATTGTTCAAACATAATATTTAGTACTTTTGAATTTCTAAAGAAAATAGTATCAGCAATAAGTAACACTAACCTAAATACAAATGTGCTTAACTTCTTGGAACAATTAACACTTCAGAATAATGCATAATTTAATTTGTGTGTGGCGTTAGTGTTTTATGTGCAGCCTATGACAGTCTTAGCCACGCGTTCCATTTTGTTTTAAATTTTGACACATCATCTAGGTTCAATATGTGACTTCCCAGGAGGAGTGACACAGAATGAAGCGAATGAACGCAATTGCAAAATGGCTACCATAAAATTCGTTCAATGTTCTTTGAGCCAACAATCTACTATGAAACGCATACCTAGTTGCGTATTAGCGTTATCATTTAGTGGTAATGAAGTTAAACTTTTATGCACATTTTTGGCTCAACTTATACAAAACACAATACAAGATAGGATAAAGGTAGCGTTAGGAGATTAAACCTTCTTCACATTCCTTACGCACACATGTCATTGTACTGTGTTGTTCTGTGAAGGGATAATTACTCCTGCCGGCAGCCGGACCGCTTTTTATTGTGAGCTTGACATAAATGTGCTGTGTTCTTGCGGAGTAGAGCGAGACACAACGCCTGCGTTTGGAACTGAGTGCGTGCCGCGAGAGACTAGCGGAGTGCGAGCGAGAAAGCGCTACGCGTGGCGCGGAGGCGGTGCATGCGACGCAGAAGCACCAAGAGGCAACAGAGCAGGCGCGGCAAGCGCAAGCACAGATCCGCTTGCTCGAGGTAACCTTGTCATAGTGTATACCAGGGACACTCAAGCAATAGATAATTCGATCGTGAAAGCTTTTTGAATCTATCGGGAAATATTGCCGATATCAGTCGATTGCAATTTCTGGCGGTGACCTATACTCCCTACATAATGGTCTACTTACCTACACTACTTTAGTATGTGCACGCGAGTATATGCATCACACATATATGCGGCATCTACCGAGTCTGATATGTTATTATGTTAGTATGGTAATGTATGTTTACTTGGGAATCACCATTCGACGGTGTAGATTCCATTTGGGATTCAACTATGGCTCTTCAGATACTTAAATGATGATCTCCATAAGTCCTCCATGATCTCATAAATACATTATTATTGGGTGATTCGGTGATTGTTTTCCGTGTCTGAATTTCTTCACTAACTTTATTTATATTGATACTAATTCGAATAGGACTCCATGGAAATTAACTCATGTACAAAAAGGAATCTATTATTCACATTAGAGAGATGTTTAATGATTATTTAAGCCTTCTTCAAATGCATATTTAAACAATCTACTTCATATTTAAATACACATACTACAGTTAAATTTAACTGTAGCTTAACTCTTAACAAATTTTCTAATCATAGATTTGTTTATGATGTATCCGGTTTTATTTCTTTACTTATTTGAAAGATTTTCCAAGAAAGGCAATGCTATTTCACATTTTGAAGATTATATTGAGTTTATACATATAATTACATATAATAAAAGTTACTCTTGTACAGACACAAGAATCTTGTACAAGAATTGAAGCTGGGCGCTGTTTGCCTCATTATTTTAAACCTTTCACAAAATAAAGCATTCATTTAAAACTTCTTTCAATTCTTGAAGAATCCTTTCAAGAATTTCATTCACGCTGTATATTTACTACACCCAATATAGCGTACTAAAAAGTTAGTTTAATTTAAAATTAAATTATACCTTTATAATTCAATGTAAATTAATGTTTCATGTATATGTAAATTTATTATAATTTATAATTTAATGTAAGCTGGACTAATGTAAATTATTTTACAAAATCAATTATTATTATTATTTTCACTATTTTTGGCAATGTTTGTACATTGTAAAAAAAATCTTACCACATCGAACTCAAAATTATTATCATCGACATTTGTCTTGGTGCAGTTACATAGATAAAGATTACGATATGTGCGGTATAAGATGTTTCAATGTTAAACTATGAAGTGTCGCAAATCGGAGTATAGATGGCGCATGCCTCGTGTGCAGGAGCGGGCGGAACGTAGTGCGCTGCGCATGCTCGAACTGGAGACTCAGTGCGCTCAGCTGGAAGAAGAGCGTGCGGCTACGCAGGCTGCTCTGAGCGGCGCGTCCCGGCGGTTGCACGCACTGCACGAAGAGTGCGCTGAGCTGCGCACGCGCACACATCAGCACCGCGAGCACGCACTGCAGCTGCAAGCACAGCTCGACCATGCTAATGTGAGTTCTATAACAAATAAAAATAAATAATTTGCGACAAAAATAAATAATTGAAGACAAATTGCTACAAATTTAAAAACCTAAACCTTAGTTTGAATTTATAAATATTTTAAAATATTGTGAAGGGACAATAAGTTCTCTTCGCTAAAGTATAGAATCGTCGAGGATAAAACGACGCAGTGGTGTGCGGATAGGATAGGCCCTGCAATTTTCTGTATTTCTTAACTTCATTTTTCTTCAGTTTTCGACAAGCATACTGCGGTCACGCTATTGCTAGGTTGATTAAATTCACATACCAGCGACTGCCATTTGATTAGTTTGAGCAGATGAAATAGTTGTTTCTTGCTAGCTTATAGTATAGAAGGGAATAAGGAAGGAGTAATAGACAAATTAAATTATTTATATTTTAAATCGAATCTTCCACCTTTCCTTCAGCGATCAAAATTTGATCACAATATAAATCCTCACAAGGCATAACTAATTAATAAAAAAAAAAAACTATAACAGCAAAGTAAGAAACCAACAAGTTCACACGAGTGAAGTGAGATACGAACCAAAGAACGTATTGCGCCAACAAGGACAAGCACCTATGTGCACTTCATTCGAGAGCAAGCCTCTGGCTTTAATTTTTCATATAAATCGCTATATATACTAGATATAACGATGTCTATTGATCAGTATTTAATACGTTAGAAAAAGAGAAAGCGATGATGTCTGCGAGTCCGATAAGAAGCTCATGTGTGGGAGAGTGACAGCCTCAACTTATCTTTGTGCTGCCTACTGCCAAATTAAAAATCCACGCGTGGTTGGCCACATTCGGGCTACGGACAATTGTAAACAAATAAAACGCGCGAATTTTTAATTGCTCTTGCGTTTCGTTGCAAGGAAAAGATAATAAAATTAATATATTTTTATTTAGGTCGTGCGTGCTTTAAGGCATTCTTTTGGGCATCTATGAAGCTTCCGCCATCAAAAAGACGAGTGTTAATTTATTGTGAATTAATAAAAAAAATTTGCTTGTGTCATAGGAGGAGGTGAGCGCGTCGCGAGAGGCAAGCGAGGCAGCAGCTGCGTGGTGGCGTACTCGCGAAACCAAGGCAGACGCGACCATTCGACAACAGGCCAAGCTGATTGATTTCCTACAGGTAGGTATTGTTTATATCCAGGACCTTTTGCTCCCTCAGTCCAGCCCCGTTTTGCTTGTTATTGAATTGAATTTGAATCCAATTGTTTGTGTCAGGCCAAAGTGGAAGAGGCGGGTCGCAAGAAGTGTACGTTGGGCGATAAGCTGTTTGGAAGGTCGGGAAAGCGTACGGGCGCCTCGCCTTCTCTACGACTCGCTAATAAGTATAAATAAATATTATTTTACATAATGATTAACATTAAATACTATAAAAATAAGAATAGCAAGGTTATGAGCTTATTTTTAACTCTGCAATTCTCAATAGCTAAAGAAATTCATTTAATATTTAACAATTAAGAATATTAATTGAATTATCAGAAATAACACATAGATTCTTTTTCTCAACAACTAATACGAGGGCTGTTCCAAAAATATTTAACCACAGAATAAATATTACTTCTTTTTTCGTAAAACTATTATAAATGCAAACCTCCTTTCAATACAAACCTCTTTGGTGATAATCATTGGGTGGCTATAAATGGTTATTTTTTAAAATATTTTAAAAAAATATCTGTCGTTCTTTTTTTGCAACAATGGACGTCTCGCGGGAAGCTTTTCGTGCTATGATTTTCTATGATTATAAACGCGGGATAACCTTCAAGAAATCTCACGAAAATTTGCAAGCTGCCTTTGGGAGTCTGCTCTTGGGTTAGCAACAGTCACTTATTGGTTTCGTGAATTTAAACGTGCTCGAGAGAACCTAAGGGATGACTCCGACCCGGCCGACCAATAACTGCAGTAACTCATGAAAACGTCTTCAGGGTGGAGTGGCTGGAGTGGTGGAGAAAATAGAAATATTACACATAGGGAGATTCAGGATGAATTGAAGATTGGATCACAGGCAGTTTCCACTATCCTACATGAATACCTTAAAGTCAGGAAGGTTGCTTCGTGGTGGATACTTTTCTCTCAAAGAGCAAAAAAACCGTCGTGTTGACTGGTGCAAATTTATGCTGAAAAAGTTCGAAGGAGGAACTTCACAAAACGTATCCTAAATCACGACAACTGATGAATCTTTGATCTATAGCTACGATCCTCTTACAAAGCAGCAGTCTACACAGTGGCAATTTGAAGAGGACCAGTTGCCCACAAAACTTGTTCACGGTCGAAGCGTTAATAAAAAGATGATTGCCGTTTTTTTTCGACGTAGTGGACCAGTAGCAGTAACCGTAGAACAGTTACTAGTGAATGGTATTCCGAAGTTTGTCTACCTCAGGAGGAGTTGAGTAGTGACCGCCCAAGGAGCGGCGTCCGTGGCATTCTTTTTTTCCAAGATAACGCGCCCACTCACACAGCTGCTAGAACCATCGACTATTTGTTAAATTCGGGGGTACAAATGTTACCCCATCCACCGTACAGCCCAGATTTATATCCGTGCGTTTTTTTTTCCACAGTAAAAAAAATGCTTTGAGGACGAAAATTTAACACCGCAAAAGACGCCGTCGAAGAATTGCGTCGGTTATTTTTCGACCTCCAGCAAGATGCGTTTTTAAATGTTTTGAGCACTGGTTTACTCGAATGCATAAGTGTATAGGGGTTGGAGGGGTTTTGAAAAACTGTAAATAAACTTTTTTGATATTCTAACTGTTATTCATTTTACTAAAAACTTTTGGAACAGCCCTCGTAGATCTATTTGTGACAACCGGTAATAATAAAAATCGCTATTTTAAGAACAATCATTAAACTAATATCCTTATATTAAGGTCGTGAGACAGACTGTCGGTCCACTTAATGGTAAGTGATTATCGTCGCACAAGCAACGCCACAGTTGTCGCAATTGCGTTGACAACTATAGTAGAATTAAGGATAAGGGATTGGGAAGAGATGGGGAAATCCCTTACTCTGGCATCCCTTTCTCACTCACCGAAACATGCTTATCAAACATGCTCTGATATCACGGTGGTCTTCTGTAAGAGAGTGGTTGCTGGTTACTGTCGCCTGACAGGCTTCCCAAATGACTGCGAAACGCAGCTCGCCCTGCCACTACGTAGTAATCAGCTTTTTGAAAATAATTTTATGTCTACCAATTGAATAATTTTAGGCTTATATGTATTGTAATTATAGGGAACTTCGTGATGAGGTGGAGAGATTGCGCTCGAGACTCGCCACTAGCGCTACTAACGGTGACACGTATGTACTAAAATTCAGTTTAGTGTTTTCATGTTTATTAAATTCATTCCGCCGAGAGCTGTATTTGAAATGTTCTGGTCTATTTTCTTAGATTTTTGTAATAACAGATAACAATTTTTGGTGTATTTTATTCCTAATTATATTACAGATATCCACCTACTCCGAAGCGAGAAAAGACTAAGGCTTCTAGTGAAAAATGGTAATTATTTAATTTTCACTATAATATTTATTATAAACTAGCTGCTTTGGCGACTTCGCCTGTGTGGGATTCTGTTGGTTATATAAATGATTTGGATATTAAATTGGAAAATATTATTTCACAGGAATTTATACAACAACTAGTATTTGTTCATGATAAATCGTCCTTGTATAAATTATAGAGCTGTGTGTTATTTTGAAACACATATAAGCAATATTATCCAATCCAACATCCATCCTCACTAACTTTATTTTTTATAGTATCTGTAGGATGTTCTATCAACGAAACGAATTTATGACGTTATTTAAATATATAAAAGCGCCATCTAGTTGAGACACAAGATAATCATTTGAAACTTTAATCCAGAACATATTCAATTTGTGTGTAAATCTAAATCTATTTAACGGTTTACGCATACATTTCAGCATTTATAATATTTGTAAGTTTGTATGTCACAAGGTAACATTGAGTATCCTTTGAGGGTAATATATTTACATATTTTTTTATCTTTTTAGCTCGAATGGTATTGACACACCAGATGGATTATTAAAAGATAGCGAGATACAAATTGTATGGTAAGTTAATACACGTCTTTTATATGTAGAGGTCGTCTGACAGGGTGACGGTCCACTTTAAGGATATGGGATTAGGAAGGGGTAGGAAAATAAACTCTGGCATTCCTTACTCACTTACCGTATTCTGGTATTTCACGGTCTTCCGTAAGGGGGTGTTTACTGCCGGCGGACGGACCGTCCAATTTATGACTGCGGATCGCATTGTGCCTTCCCACCACTTATATTCTAAAAATATATAATAGATCATAGTTGACTGACTCTCATTTTAAACTACTGTACACTGTTTTTTTCTTATTTGAAATATATTGTATGCATTCTATAGTTTTCTTTTGTGACATAAAAAGTTATGTTTCATGGAAAAATGTGAACTTATTTCACCTTAATGTATGTAATTGATAGAGTCGTCTTCTTCACTGCTGAAGGTCGTGCCCGCTCTGTAATGCCCTTTGTTGACAACGATCACCAGCTGTTTCCACCTCATCCTGTCCTCAGTTTTTTTTATGCCCTTCGAAACTTTGAGGCTTATAAGAGCAACAACTTGATCTGACCATAGGCTAGGAGACCGGCCACGAGACCTCTTGGCATTCATTCTTTGGTTTCTCTGCGGGCTATGTGTCCAAAGTAATTGAGAACTCTATAATAGTAAGTGGCGTATATTTTTGCCCGAATTGCATGTATGTGATATGAGATAAAAATTAAACAGACTGACTAAATTTGTCAACAATACAGTGTGAGTATGAATAATTTGAGAATTTGAGGCATATCTTTTACTCTTAATATATTTTCGGGTCCGGATTTTATTAAAACTAATTAAAAATAATTAATTAATTTAGTTCAAATATGTCACAGTGTTAGCACCAGAGTGTACATTAAATCTTAAATGGTAGCTTAGTAAAGAATTCCACGTAGAGAATATGTTTTATTTTGTTTCGTTTCGCACCTTCTGAAGTTAACATTTCAAACAATTTAAGATTAATTTTAAGGTTTGTTAAAGAGTAAAGAGTATTAATGTTAAAGAGTATTAATACCGAAAAAGAGTATTAGTTATCTATATTAGTAATCACCTGAACCTTTGCCTTCGCCACATAGCTTCGCCCGCATTAAATTTTTATTGTCTTCGTTTGATTGGCAAATGACTTGCCTACGCTTTAAAATAACAACAATCTCAAAGCATTGCTTTCGTCCCAGTATTAGCGTTTGTTTTTAGAATTGCTTATACCATTATTGACACTTTGATAGTAATAATAATAATTAGACTTTTTATCGAAATTAATTACATCTAGACAATAATTATTAGAACTAAATAAATTAATTTTTATTAGCAACATTATAAAATTCTGTTAGATAATGAATAATATTAGATCTCATATCTTTAGCCACTCAGCAAAAATTATGATAGTTTGGCTGGGAGGTGTTAATGCATTCGCCATATAGCCTTGACCTTGCACCTTCAGATTTCCACCTGTTTCGGTCTCATCAGAATTCTTTAGGCAGTGTCAGGCTAACATCAAGAGAGGACTGCCAAAACTACTTGTCGTGTTATTTTGATCACAAGTCCCAAAATTCCTACAGCAACGGGATCATTTCACTACCTACAAGATGACGAAAAGTTATCGAACAAAATGGTACATAAAATATATATAATCTGTAATTAAATATAAATAAACTTTAAAAAAGTAAAAACTGACTTCAGTTTTCATATAAAATGCGTAGAAACTTTCCGCAACCTATTACGTGAGCTAATTTAATTTCGTTGTTTCAATGGGATATTGAATTTTATTATTTTATCCAATATGATTTCCGACCTGTTATTTGCCATTGTGATTAGAAATTATCGGATATGTGTGGCATAGGACCACGATCCATGAATAATCTCCCTTCTGAGGTGTTTTCATCTGGCTTCAATATGTGGTTTCTTCAAGCGTGCCGTAAACAAATTCCTCCAGGGTCAGAGCGCACCCGTGCCTATAGGCGACGGACGTTCAGCCTGCCTGCCACCCTTAATAATATAAAAGGAAAGAACTCAGCGCAGTATGAATAATTGTGATTGCCATATGGAAACGTGCAGTTTACGAACCTAGCTCGAAAACTGTAGCGTTTATTCTTAAGACTAGGATTATAAGAGGACCTTTTGCAGGAGTGACGGCCGACGTGAGACAGTACGGGAGGCGAGAGCATGCGCAGGTGCGTTGCAATGGGAGGGCGGCGGGGGGCGATTCGCAACACTTGCACCCCTTGCACACCATAACGCGCACCTCTCTCGAGACGAAACAGATAGGGCGTTTACTGTAAGTGTTACTAAATGTCTGGGAAATTTTGAGATTTCACTAGCTCTGATTTACCACAGTGCTTGTGTTTTATTATTATTATTATTATTATTATTATACATTTATTCATTTTAATTCTTAATTCTAAGTTTTTACAATATGCATCTATCAAAAAAAAAATATATTACAAAAAACTTAAAACTAATAGTCTTCCGCAGGTAGCGGGGCAAGGCCCAAGTTACCGGTGGTTAGGGCTGCAGAGAAGGAACCTCCTGACAATTCGTGCCGTGTCAAGAAGTACCGCCTTCTGTAACTGTCCCTCGACCCAGCCATCTAGTGAGAGCCTCTTGAGTTGTTGGTCGAGGCTCTTCACTATGAGACCGTTGGCCGAAACAACTATCGGGACGATGATTTTCGAATCGACATCCCACATGGTGGTCACCTCGTGAGCCAAGTCTATGAGTTTCTTTTTCGGCTTTCACGAAGTTTTCGTCATGCGGGACAGCAATGTCAACAAGCATCGTCTGGCGCTGGGATCTGGGATATTATTATTATTATTATTTGTTATGGTCAACAAATAGGCTGACGGTCAACATGATTGGTTGGCTACCGTCGCCTATAACACAAGCAACGCCCCAGGTGCTGTAAGTGCGCTACCGACCATAATAGGATTAAGGATAAGGGATAGGGCAGTGGTAGTAGTATGGTAGTGAAATAACACATGCTGTTATTTCACTTCTGGAAGGGGTGGTTACTGTCGCCAGATGGACTGCCCAAATGATTGTAAAACGCAGTGTGCTCTGCCACTACTTACCAGATCCAGACAAGAGCCAACTATGAAAAGTTCATTTCCAAAGTTGGCCCTATTGGAAATCGAACCCGGGACCTCTGAGACAGGGGGTTAAGGCAAGTCTAACCAGTCATCCGATGGGCTCGTCAAAATTATATAATTTATACCATTAATTTATATAACCTCAGAATTCAAATGTGTTATTTCACCACAATCAATCAATAGTTTAAGCGCGTTTGAGTAATAAACGTTCAAAAATATCTTCAAAAACAGTAACATTTATTAGTAGAGGTGTAGAATTCAAAATAAACATTAAATGTGTTGTGCATAATACATAAACTTTACATTTAAAAAGGATAAATAATGATCACAAAAGCTGCTAAATAATCTCTTGGTAGCCTTGAGAAATGGTCCGCGAATAATGAAGAATATTAATTTGTCAGAATTGATTTAAAAAAAAAAGATTTTCGTTGGTAAATAGTTTTAGCACAATTCACACTAAAACAATTACTTGAAATTTATGTACCAAGAGTATAATATTAATTAAATTTTTATTGTTGTAAAAGTTTTAGTCTGGTTTTTCAGCCTACTGAGTTTTCCAACTTTTCTCTAATGTACTGTCACCTTAAGTAATCTTGTTACATAATGAAATTTAAAAAATTGCTTGTGGAATTTAACTTACTATTCAAACATGCTTAGATGGTTCGTTTAGTCGATAAGGTATCCAACAAGCTCATTGATAAAATGATTAAGATGTTAATTAAGGTGGTCTGTGGAAAAAGGGTCCCAGGGATCGATTCCTGACAAGATTTCCCGGAACTTTTGAAATATACGCCAGTTTCAGTTTCCCTCGGTCTGGTCTGAGTTGCGTTCCTAGTCCGTTGTGTCATCTGCATAGAATGCAAACTCGTGTGGGATATTTAAAAATAAAAAATATAAATGCCAATCGACAAATTTTATTTTAGAATATTACAATAATTAATATACAATAAATAGGAATAGATTATAATTTACTTAATAAATGTATTCGTCGATACTTCTCGTGTTCCGTTTCACTCCAATTGTTTGCCAAGGCTTGATGCGAGCGTTAGGATTCCAGTTGGGGATGATGACGTCACGATGAGTTGGCTTCTTTGGCATGGGCAAACCGGATATGTGTACATCACGAGCGGATCTCGCGTAAATAGGGTACGGGCTACGCGTACCGCCAGGGAACCGGGGGTTAAACGGGTTGGACGGTCTCGGGAAAGTCGGCGTAGGACGCAGCGGCTCGAGGGGATCGTACGGCCTTATGGACCTCGCGTTGCGGCGATTGTATCCTGGATGCGTAGCGCCGGTGTTTCTGCTTCCGCTTGATGTACTATGACTGCCACCACCTCGCTTGGCGCTGGGCGAATCGACGCTTCGGGCATATCTTCTGTTCGGATCTAGCTTTACATCGTCAATGTACTTTGGTAGGTAGGGGTGATCTCCGGTCGCTGGGGCTTTAATTTCGTCTCCTCCCTGGTATAACCAAAGCGGCTCGTCGTTTACATCGCGTACGGTGCGTATGATTGGTATCGTCGGTCCCGGGAGCGGTCTGTATGTGGGACGAATGATGCGCGGTGTTCCGATGTTCGGTCTGTATGTTGGCTGAATTATCCGCTGAGCGGAAATCGTCGCCGCGAACAACCCAACAACCAAAAGCAAGCAAATAATCTTAGCCATGTTTATGTTTGAACTGTTAGTTCGATAATGTTCAACGTGAGATCGTTGTGGAGTATTTATACGAAACTTTGAGGAAATTAGGGGTACTTTACCTTGGCCATCGGGTGCCGGGAATAACCTGTACGGTTAAATATTGAACAGTATTAATTAAATGTACCGTAACATACTCAACTGTTGATAACCTCATCTCGACCTGGTTGCGTTGCGTTATCGAGGTACTTTTACTTATCTTCTTGAAATATGTCTTAACTGGCTATAGCTCGCGGCTTTGCCCGCTCGATATATATAATTTTTAACACCTTCGCTTATTCACATATACGCTGCCGATCTTAATAGGATAAAGATAATGGGATAATTAGAGGATAAAGAAGTGGGCTCTGGTATCCCTTATTCACATTGAAACACACGAACACACGCGCTGTTATGTGTTGGTATTCTGGGAGGGAGACAGTAACTACTGCCAGACGGATTGCTGTTTATGTCTGAAGAGTACATTATGCCCTGCCAGCTGCCACACCAATCCCAAGATCGAAGAAACTGGTTGAAAAATTTAATTAAAATTTAATTTAATTTTTCACTAGAGTTAAAAATCGATTCTGAAATTCGATTCGTGATTAAAAAAGGTTATGGGAATTACGATGAATTATACAAATAATTTATATGATAGCAACAGTTTTTTTTTTTTTCACTAAATAGTTGGATCTACTCTATCTTTAATTATTGCAACCTTTAACTATATCAAAAAACTTTGATTCCTAAAATAGGATGTGGGTGTTATATGTAAAAAAGTAAATGTTTACATGTGTACCTTTTTCGAGTATTTTTATGACCATTCTCGGGTCATAGAGACTATACCTACCCTAAGATAAAGGAATCTTTACATTTCTATCTACTCAAATTATAATGATCCATTAAAAGTTTCATCGCCTGTTCGAAAACCGCATTGAGATGGCGTAATGTTTAAATAAATCTTAAATTTTGTATTCTTATAAGTACTTTACTACTTGAGGTGCCCATATAAGTTCTAGTCCCTAATACTTGTTACGGAGTGGAATTTTCTGTAATTATATACACACAAACACATCACAATATATAGCATTTAAAATTAAGAAAAAGATAAGAAATTATTTTATATTTGTAACTTTACGACGATAAGGATGTGGTGAATTAGATTTTGACTGTAAAATGAACAAGTGAAAAGGTTTTTTTTTTAATTGAATTTTAAAAATACCTTAAAAATTAAAAATAAACGTAATTAATAGTTATTTTCTTTAGTAATGCATAATTTGTTCAGCTGAACATTTAAACTTCTTTGACCGAGAAATGTATTGTTTACATACATTAAATTGTTATCAAATAAAGCCAATACAAGGTTGTCTTGGCTTTGTTTTCCAGCGGTACTTTTTTACGAGCGTGATTATTGATGTATTATTTTCCTTATGCGAATTCTATCATTAACTATGTTTAGCATGCATTTTTATTGCAAATGAATAGCTAATAGTAATTGTCCAAGTTATTTAATTTTATTTAACCACTACCTGTTGTCCACGGCTTCGCTCCTGCCATCTGGAAAAGATGTGAACTGTTCCCCACGGGTCTTATTACTGAAGTAAACAGTATCCTTTGTTTCAATCCACGATATTGTATAATTTTGTACCAAGTTTTAATCCCAAACCGTTGAATGACAAACATCGAAACAGCTACACAAATTTTCACATCTATACCCTATACATATTATAAAATAAATAGCGGCCGGTCCCCGGCTTCGCACGGATACGATTTTTTTCTGCATATTATACACTCTTTCCATTAGTGAAAACCGCATCAAAATACATTGCGTGGTTTAGGAGGAGTTAGCGGATATACCGACAGACAGAAACGGTCATTTCTCATTTCTGTCTATGTCCATTTCTGTCTGTTTATACGCTAGAAGGGATGGAAAAAAAATGAAAATAGGTGTTTTTCCAAATTATACAAAAATGGTAAGAGTTAGAAAAAAAGTTTCAGACAAATATTGTAGAGAATTTAATTTCACATAAAAATATTCATGTAACTTTATTGCTAAAATTAAAATTAACAATTAGGAAGATTAGAACACAAAGGTGATACGTATTTTTTTTAAATCAGTGTAAAAGCCTTTATCTTCCAACCTCCTTTACTCTGTTACTTTTAATTTTAGCCAAAAAAGTTATTTGACTTTTTTATCTAAAACAAAATTCTCCACAAATTTGTCTGAAACTTTCTTTTTCTAACTCAAATTGAACAATTTTTTTAACCCCTTCTAATAGGTGGAATCAAAAATTTCTTCCACCCATCGATATTCTAGAAACTTATATCAAAAATTCCCCTGAAAGACTAAAATTTGATTTGTTAGTAAATTTCCCTGTATTGAGCAGTTGCGCTGCACATGGCAAAAAAAAAACAATTTGATGGCGAGCTCCCCTCTACTGAGCTATCAATAAGTTTATGTTAATTAATGTTAATCAATCGAAAATTCAATTTTAAAATATTGTAATTACTTTTTAACATTATTTATGTAAGTTCCCGGGTTCCGGAAATTTTAATTGAGATCTATTAATAATAATAACAATTTAGTTAAATATATCTATATATAAATATTACAAAATTAAGTTCTCGCATAACTTCGTCTGTCTGACCCTTGAGTCACAGAGCTATTTTGCATTGCGTTTGTAATAAATTCACTTTGCAGACGTTAAGACTACAAAATAAATAATTTGCTAAGACTAAACACGCTCCAATTGTAGGCCCCCATAGTAACAGGCGAAACACTACACAACCAAACCAGAGTCAACTGTGAAAGTTTTATTCTAAAGTTGGCTCTGCCATTAATCGAACCCAAGACTCCTGAGTGAGAGCGCTAACCAATTGACCAATGAAATTATGTATATATTTTAAAAAAGAAAAAATGTTTCAATGTCATTCTATTTATTTATCCACAAATTTTATTTCTAGATAGCGTTGTAAGTAGGTTAAGAACGGTATAATTTTAAATACAGAATTACCGACGTAATTAAAAGGATCTTAGGTTGGAAAATAATCAGTAATAGGATAAAGTCCTCCTTTTTTTCTGTGTCTAAATTTATGCGCTAATCTCGGAAGTTGTGAACGGAAATATGTCCTGATTGTACCTATGTTAAGAGGAATTTCTGAGAATGGTTTATGTGTATAATTCATGAATATCTTATTTATATTGGCCGAGATATCACGATTTTTGCCAAAAAAGGCGAGCACCCCCACGCGCACGCCGCAACGAAGTGTTGCCGGGTTCAGCTAGTCTATACTTACATATAATAAAATCGTAAACGAACCGTGTCAGTACATTAAAAATTTGTACTCCTTGTACTTATGTTACCGAGGTAAAAAAATATTTTTTAGAATTTTTGTCTGTTTGCCTGCGTTTGTTGCACGCTAATCTCAGAAACGGCTTGAATACGGCTTCCCGTAACATTTAATGTTTGTTTCATTCCAATCGGTTTACAAACAAAAAAGTTACGCGCTATGCCGAATACCACGCGTAAGAAGTTGCGGACTCAGCTAGTATTGAATGAAAATCACGGTACGTAGTGTTTCTATTTTATTTACTAACAGGCCAATAAAGTATCTAACCACCCAACGGTCGCATCAGAGCAAACTTTAAACAACAGCTAATGATTACACTGAACTGTTGAAGGTAAAAGTGACGCGTGGCGACAGAGAAGAGGTTTGCAGCGTAGTGTGCAAGAGTTCCAATGAACGCGACGCGTGGATCGGCCGGTTGACGCCATCGCCCGCGTCGTTAGCTTACTCGCCCGCCGAGCTTTGCTCGCTCGCCGCACCGCCCCACGCCGCGCTGTATTTCGCCCCGGATGCACTTGCTATTGGTAATTTATATTAATTCTTTTTCATGTTCAGGTCAACAGACAGGCTGATGTCACGAGCACGGAAATTAACAGGCTTTTAAATTTTTTTATTAACTTAGCAAACTAAATGTAAATATTAGTACGATTAAGAATGATCCGAACTCTTGGTGTTGGAGTTGCTTCATGTAGAAAGTTATAACGAGAGTTATAACAAGGAGTATTTGTTAAACGGAAAAATTATCTCTCTACGGAATTTGCCAATTTCGTAATGATTAGAACAAGAACGAACGATTCACCGATAAAACAAAAACATTGAAAGAACAATCTGGTCATCTTAAACAAAACCAGGTCTTGTTTTCTAAAAAAGATGACCAGATTGTTTTTGTTTCGTCGGTGAATTTGGCAATTTCTAATAATTAAAACAAGGGTGGTGTTGTTCGCACAAATAGATTCAAGGAACAAGGGTGCGCTTGTTGCCTACCAAATCCAGTTTTTTATGTACCTAATTAATTTTAGGTGAAAGTTTATAAAATTTAATTAAATTTGTTTTTGTGTGTTAAATAAATGTTGGATCGATTGTACAATAAGCTTAATCGTGTATGGCTGCCATAACGTGATGTTTTCGCAGGGGCCGAAGACGGGCTGCACTCGATCCGCGGCCCAATAAAGGTGGAGGGCGTGGAGGAAGGTGGAGGCGAAATGGAGCAGTGTGTGTCGTGCGTGGCGTGCGTGTCGCAGCGCGCGTTACTCGTGTGCGGAGGAGCGCTGACACATGTCGCATGCCACGAGCTGACCTCTGCCGCGAGACGCGCCCACGTGCTAAGGCCCACCATTGGCGTCCACCGAGTGCCTTTGCCCGACAACATCACACCGCACTTGATCAAGGCGAGCTACATTTTTTACCTTAACATCAATTTAATGCCGCTGTGCGACTGCCGTGCCGCACCGCGCCAGACCTATAGGCCTTGGGGACAATTGTATCGGTTGAGGTTTACGCTGGCCCGTCGTCGCTCTTCTCGATCCGTCTGAGTCTGTAAGTTCTAAGCCGCGACGCGGCGTGATGTGTGGGCGCCTGTCGCGACCTGCATCGGCGCGTCCGAATCGTTCATCACTGACTTCATTTCGTTTACGGCCGTACATGTGTGCACAAGCAGCGAACTGACTACGCCAGGCCGACACACGCCGTGGGAACGCGTAGCACAGGCCCCGACAGACCTCGACAGGCGAGCGCAGCCCGTCAGTTTAAAGGCCCGTTATTGTACCCAGCAACTCAGAATAAATAGCGTGTTAAATCAAAATACAAAAATTTGTGACATGGGATATTTATTTATCAGCCTTGTCACACCCCCTAATCAATCAGGTTGTTCAAAAATTAGAAAGTCAAGTTCACAATGACTAGTTGAAGGCAGACCTATGAACGAAGCGGTTGTATCGTTTGTGCGTCACCTTCAATTTTAAAATTTTAAAAATGTATACCTCACCCATTCGTAAAAATAAAAGTGGCGCCATAATCCATATTGGAGAAAGACGTTTACAATGTTTTTAAATGCTTTAAACAGTGTGATTTAAGCGTAAATGTGGAGAGTATGTACTAAAAACAGACATGCGGTGTGTCCGATAGAACAGTTTATAAAATTATTAGTGCACAAAAGGAAACTAACACTTAAAATCGCCAGTGAATAAAAGAGCTCGGCTATCCACGATTGATAAATTCAATGAATTCGACAAATTTGCAATAAGAAGAAAAGTTATTTACGCGCTATGCCGAATACCACGCGTAGTTGACTATAGGGGCTACATTTTCACACAAGACTACATAACTTAGATGAAATATACTTGGTGAAATGTTCGCCATATCCATAGAGTGATTGTAAACTAAATAAGAGTTGTTTCGGCTGGCTAAACTTTAAGGACGCATTTAGACGGTTTGCGCGTTGTTAGAGTAGAGTAAAGCAAACCTAAACAACTGTCTTTATTGATGTTAACAACCGTGACTGTGTTGATGCAGATTAAATAAATCAATGTTTTATTATTTGACAGGCAACGTATGGGGAAGTTGATGATGGCGCTTGCGTTGGCGTCGCATGCGGTCGCCGCGTGTTCGTCTTGCGCTACGACGCCTCTCGCTCTCTCTTTAAGATTGCGCGTTCGCTCACCGTCGATCGATCTCCTACTTCCATACTACTCACGGCGACCACTCTGTACATCGCTGGAGAGAAACCGCTCAAGATCAATCTGCCATCAGGAGCGTTAGAGACGTTCGGGATGGACGAGCCCATTATCGCAGCGGCCGCTAGAAAGCATTCACCGCCGAAAGCCCTGCTGCTAATCAAATCGAAGCCTCTCGAATTGCTCATATGCTACTCGGAGCTGGGGGTGTTTGTTGACGAGACTGGGAAAAAAACTCGTCACGAGGACCCCAAATGGACAGCATCCGCTCACGCTTGGGAATACGTACGCCCTTTCCTGTACGTGATTGGCGACGACCGAGTCACCATATGCCATTTAACAGAGGAAACGTACAGATCGCCTCCGTGCACGTGCGATACTACTTCCCTAAATTCAGCCGCCTCGGAAATCTATATGCCCGAGATTTATACTTATAAAGTGAAGGAACCGGCGTTGATCGGAACGACGCCTAGTGGCGTCATAATTTCTTCCAGAGTCGATGACGGATACAACGTTTTAATAGTGGAAGGCAGTGCTGCGTTTAAGAGTATTGGGGCGTCTGTGGATTCTCTGGCGACCGTGTCGGACGCGAAAAGCTCCATGACAGACCTAGCCGCATCTTCGGATTCGCCTCAGGACTTATCTCTGGAGAGCGTGGAGGCCACTACTGGATTCCTCGCGGACATAAGAAACAGAGCGAGACAGTTGCGAACCAAACAGAGGAGGGAATCGAGACAGCAGACATCCGATGAAGTGATAAAGCAGATTCTGACCACCGAAGTTGGCCTGAAGCGTCCGTCAAACGGCAGAATGTCTTCGGAGACAGGCTCTGAATTCGACTCCGACTCGGAGAGTGAACCGCGAGCTGATAAGTGTGCGGCCGACGTGTGCGCAGAGATGTTCACTAGACAAGTACGGTTTCAATGACGACCTAATTTGTGCCTTAGCTTCTAGTTATAAAGACTAACTTCATAGTTAACTTCATTACGATATATTTAATTGGGCGTGGCTGCTAATGCAATTATATGAAAATATAAAGATTTTGTTCAACACCATACATATATTACATACATAAATCGTTATTTTTCTGTACGTTTGTACACGCTAATCTCAAAAACGGCTTAAGCGATTTGAATGCTGTTTACGGTTTACAAACAAAATTTTTGGGAAAACGCTAATACCACGCGAACGAAGACGCGGTCACAGCTAATCACCAAATATAGTTACTATGTCGTAATTAATTATTGAAATTTTAAAGTATCATTTATTATGATAAATTATGTCTTACACAACACACCCACTCGATGATGGTTAAAAATACAAGCAATAACATGGAGAATATAAGTATTCTATTAACTTTGTCAGGAAAAGAATATATATTGTTACGTTATTGCACCAAACGGACTGCCCCTTCATTGTAAGAGAAATTTCACTGAAGATAATGTAATATAGTACGAAATTGTACATATTAGTATCTACATACAATGTATATGTAAATACTGAGATATTTGTCATCCTATTAGCACTCCCTTTGCTACACCCTATTCTATTATTTTTATTTCACACTTTTAGTCGCCACACCTATTTTTTTATATCTGTAAACTTGAACTTTGAATTTTCTTTACATTCAGGTATATAATTAATGAAACATATCCGAGAGAAATACACACTTTCTAACTGGTCTTAATAAAGAGACGACGGTTTAGATAAAGTGTCTCGCAAGATGTTATCGATTACCTGCAAGGTAAGATTCCCTATTTATGTGTCTTATTTATTTTATATGTTATTTAAGTGTTGTTTTAGTCTTAGTCTTAATAAATAATCACCTTGCAACTTTGAACTTTAATGGCAAGGGATTGCATGTACTTAAAATTCATTTTCTATTGTCTTAGAAATTGATACAAGGAACAGTATAGTCACTTAATGTTCACACTGATGTTGAATGAAAAAAATATATTACAAATAACAATGGTAAAATGGTAAATTTACAGCCAATTTTTGCTATGACGGAGAAATTAAAAGCGCTACCGATTAATCCGGTATACGTAGTTATCATACTGGTGTAACTATGAATAACTTTATTTATACATGGTCACACAGATATAAAATTGCCAGACCTTTGTAAAAATACTTATTATAGATGCGCCGAAGAATCGTTTATTACTCGGAGTAATGCGCAAATTGCAAATGCGCAGAAACCTTGTCACTTAATATCCACTTGATGTCATCCACAACTAAAAACTCGCTGGCCACTGTTGCTAACGATACTGAGTGAGTCACCAGATTATATCACCAAAGTGGCGTCCAGATGCATTAGCAATTTGCGGAGCCTATACTTTGTTTATTCGGACTGAGTTTTTTTTTAATACTCTTACTCGACCGAATAGCTCGGTTCATCTAACAAGTATTTGGTTAAATAAAGTGTTAAGTGTTAGTTTATAAATATAAAGAAAACTACTTTTGATGTGGCCCCATGTATTCATTTTAAAACGTAGCACTTGTAAGAAAAAATATTAAAAATTGTGAACAGTCAATCAGTAAATATTGCAAGTATTTTATGAATGTCATATTAGTTGTTATTTTTTTAATTCGTCTAATTTAAGAGCTATGACTAGATTTTAAAATAGATTTTTCTGTTTTCGCACCATTAAACTATTTGCGTAAAAACTGAAGAGTATTTGGTTACTCGGTAATTCTAGTACTCAGTCCATCTTTACTTAACATGTACTATCTTAAATAATCCTTTTCAAAAATTCATTTAAAAGCCGGGTACAATTTAATATAGAGAAAGTTCTTGAGTGGAGACCGCGGACCGTCAAGCGCAGTGTAGGACCTGTAACGACCTAATAAGAGCCGCGGGTCAAAGCTGAATCTTGATTGCTACTGACCGGTCCTACTGCAGGCCTTTGTCTAGCAGTGGACATCCCAGGCTTGACAATATCTTGGTGATAGCTGCGGATAAACAAATTTATTAGTATTCACAGAATTTATTAGTGTTAACATAGTGTTATTACGGATTGACTGCGAAAATTAATATATGCGAAAAACATTCAGCTATTCCAACATTATTTTCTAAATAATTAGATGTGTGTTTGTTACAGTAAATATTACAAATTCCAGTTTTTTATAATTCCAAATTTATACTTCGGATTGTATATGTTTTCGACCAAGTTACTAATCAAGGAACCAATTGATTGCCCAGGCAGTAGTCAAATCGGACTACGTAATTTTTTAAATTATTAATTATATAAATTATTAAAAGCAGTTCTGGGGAATAGATATATCTACTTTTCTTTTTGTCACAATCCTAAGTCTATGGGAATTTTGAGAAAGTCTATGGCCTGGACATTAGGAATGATGCTATAGATAGACCGTTTAAATGACTCTTCCCCGCCGGTACAGGGGCGCGGGGTTATGTCACACCGAAATTCCAAAAGTAAATGCTACATAACAATGCAATTAATTGTTAAGCGGCGTCGTTGCAAAGCAATTATTGTGACTAAAAGATCTTAAGTCCACCGAGCTCTGCTCGGTCACCCAGGTATTAATCTATATCTATACTAGAAATAAAATTGAAGTGTTTGTTTGTAATGTCAATATTGTAATGTCTTTTTCTAAATAATAATATCAAAGTATTATTTTCAATAATGAAATAATTTAAAAAATATTTTAGATGTAGTTTTAATCTTTGACATTAGGTGTCGACACCTAGACTCGAAGTCACAAAATAATTTGTAGGTACCTAACTTGCGGCGCGATAGTACTGTTCTTACGAATTCCAACTGATTCTGCTTTTAACAGATGGCGCTATCTCCTGAGTTTATCACGATAATGCTTCATGTCTCCGTTTTAGTATACTCATTTTGTAGAAATACATACAGCGAATACGTTTTTTTTGTAGTCCCATTTCTGAGTTGAAGAATGAAATTTTTGAAGTGGGTGGACGTTTTAAGTCTGCCTGCAAGTGCAAAATAATGTATTATATATTATGATTTATATTTTAAATTGTAATATAGTATATAATATTTATTTAGCTTTATATACTATGTTTCTTTTACTCGTTTTCGATTGAGTTCATATGGCGTTTGATAAATTGATTCATTAATTATTATTGGGTAGGTATGATGCCCAGGCGGCGGCCTTCTATGCCCCCTTTGTCGTCATAAGGGGGCTCCGCGCCCCTGTACCGCGCGGACGAGGACTCATTTAAACGCTCTATCTAGTCACTTGGTCCATGACATTATATATCACTGGTAGAAGCACTGTTATTGCTCAACAAGTGGAGACTTGAAAACATGGCCATAACTATGCCTCGGTTCGTTCTCTTTAGCTTGTTTGTTATGCTAAACAGGACTTTTTCTAAAAAAAATGAATAGACATGTAACCATTAACATGAACACGATGCTTGGACTTAATTTTGTATGAAAATGTGTATCTAATGCTATGTTTAATTAATTGAAGTGTTTGTGTAATATTAAAATATAACCATACCAATTGTACTTTAATGACATTGCTTTCTCTTTGTGGTTTACTTGTGACGTCGATAAGGAATAGTTTTTGTACAGTCAGCATCAGATATATCGGATCTGTCCAGGTACTCAAATAATAGTACACACTTCGAAAATCAAATATATGTGCACTGCAAAGTAATCCAATTAATGTGAACATTCAACGCGTCAAAAATATCTAAACAGTCAAATGTCATTATTTTCTGTACAAGCATATTTTCATAATTAATTGTACAACTAAGTTGCCAAATGTATCTAAGCATTTAAATATAATTGACAATATTATATGTATATAGATATTATATTATATTTTAAGCGAAAGATTATTTCGCTATTCGAATGACCCTCGTCTTTATATTAGGACGTGTATAGGTTTTATATAGGGTTTTATATACGTCTTTATATAGGTGAAAGGTACTTGCTATATAATAAATTAAGAAACTAGGTTAATGAAAACTGGTTTATTATTTTAAACCTAACTAAAATTGTCATTTCTTCACTTAATAGAAAAATACGTCCACAATATAGAAAAGTCCATTATAGACCATTCGATACGAAATGTTTATATGTATTATTTTTTTTAAATTAGGTATGCATCTACAATAACAAAAGAATAGAAGGACGAATACCTAATGTATATTAAAGGTGTCAATGACCTATTAATAAAACTTAAATTAGAAATTTAAAAAAAGCCCCGATACAAAACCTCTAAGGAGTAAAAAAATAATATGCATTGAGATTTGGCCCTTTACGTTGTTCAATATACTTGTAGGTGATAGTTTGAACCAAGCGTAGTCGTCGCGCCGATAACAGCAGCTATATATTTTTCATTATTGCTGGGTTGCCTCGTCTGTTTTTAGATGTACTTTATTATATTATCTATCTACAATCGGTACTCTGATAATCGGTTCTACTAATTTTGTCAACTGTAGGGCACATAGTTTTATTGATTGAACTAACGCTTTAACTATATTCCATATAGTTGTTCTTCTAATGGTTTTATTCATTGTAATGTATCAAAATGTCGTGTATTTAACCATCGTCACGTGAACGGTATGAGCTCACGTAAAAATTGAAATAAAAATTATATAGACTATGTTTGTGCACTCGCAATATTGGGTAGTTTTTTATACACATTTTTTATTCACATCAAAAATAAAATCGAAACACCTCTGAAGTTTATTTTTGTATGAGTTTTATGCATTTTATTACATTAAACAAAAAAATGCCAGTTGATTGTTGATATTATAAGGTATCGTTTACCGAATATTAATGTTTCAAATTAAAATTAAATTTATTTAGATATCGTGTTTTGTTCAACAGGTATGTTTTTACCCTTTAAGAAGAATTTGTAAAAGTTAGAAACAAAGACGTTAAACAAAAAAAAAAAAAAGAGACAAGTGCGAGTTGAACTCGCGTGGAGAGGGTTCCGTACGATTTTACCTATCACATGGAGTTGAAAAATATGTTCTCCCACACATTCCACCTGCAAATGTAAGTTGGTATGCACAATATTGAGTGATTTACCATGTTATTTTAATATCATGGACTTCTTATAGGTTTTCCTATAATCTATAAGTAGAAAACTAATTTCGTTATTTTTTTTTTCAAAACTTAATTAATTTAATAAAATTTAAAACCTGTATAAAAAGCTTATCTTTCTATTAAATATATGAAACCGATGATCCAAATGTTGCATACGGTATTTTTAATGAAAATTCCAGTGTTTTCTACTACCTACTTATGTTTCCCTTGGAAAAATATGTTTATGGGTCAACAGTAATAAAATAAATAAAATAAGCCTTTATTACTGTTAGTGTTTCATTACATATACACTCATAGTTCCTACCAATCATTACATGTTTTATTGTATGTGAGTACATACAAATAACATTTGTATTTGTTTACAAATCGGCAATCTGTCTGTTAACTGTAACAGCTTGTCCTACGACAAAGGCCTTCTCTAAAGATTTCCACGTTGCTCGATCTTTAGCCAATCGGGTCCATGCAGGACCTGCTACTTGCCTTATTTCATCTTCCCAACGTTTAAATTGTCTCCCTTTACTTCTCTTTTCACCCCTAGGTTACCATTCTGTATTCTGGTCCACTTTTCTTTTGTTTCCCGCAACATATGTCCCGTCCATCGCCATTTTATCTTTTTGCAAACACTGTAAGCGTTAG
Source organism: Bembecia ichneumoniformis (assembly GCA_910589475.2). Lineage (NCBI taxonomy): Eukaryota > Metazoa > Arthropoda > Insecta > Lepidoptera > Sesiidae > Bembecia > Bembecia ichneumoniformis. Next base: position 10,920,444 of record OU342540.1, read on the forward strand.
ATAGCAATTTTACCCTGTCTATTCTTCTCACACCAACCACATTTCGTTCTATGCTGTTCAACAGTAAACGTATTCAAATATGTAGCAAAAAAAACGAAAATTATTGTGGAATAATTATTATAATCTATATTAAAATCAACGAAAATCAGCAAACTAAAATTTCTTAATTATTCAAAGCGATTATAAAAAATAATACATTTGACAAAATATGCACAAAATAATTTCAATATTTAAAACATCAAGTAATAAATCTAAAATTACATGACACATCATTAACAAGTCTAGACTGAATGTTCGAAGAGAACCTATATCATTAATTAAAAGGGATAATGTTTATATATATAATCCTACAGACATAACTAATTCATTCAATAATTATTTTATTGATAAAATCGAACCAATCAAAGGTGTGGGTGAAAAAGCTAAAGTGTGCCTTGATCATAAACTCAATCTATGTTCATGGCACCAAGCCTTCCCCAACATAATAAAAAATCTGAAAAATACTAACAGTGTTGGATTTGACGGTTTTTCTACTAAAATTATTAAAACTGTTAATAGAGATATATGTCATCACATCACCTAGGTCATATTATCAATCATTGCATACAGGCGGGTGTCTTTCCTAAAGATCTTAAGAAAACTATTGTTAAACCTTTATTCAAAAAAGATAATAGAGAACTAATGGAGTGCTACAGACCTATTGCATTGATATCAATATTCTCAAAATTTTTGAAGACTACTTTTATAATGAAATTAATGCTTATTTAGAGAAAAACGAAATATTTTGTTGTGAGCAAAAAGGATTCCGTCAGAAGAAAACAATAATTATATGGCTGTGCGTGATTTTTTAGTAAATGTTGATAATATCAATTTGATAAATCATCACTCGTTTGTGCTATTTATTGTAATATGTCACAAGCGTTTGATTATGTAAGTCACGATATCTTAATAAAAAAGTTAGAAGCCTACTGTATAATAGGCTATGTATTGAATTTGATACAGTCATATTTAACAGACCGCCGTCAAATCACAGAAATTAAAACAATAAATTACAAAACTAAAAGTGAAAATACATACATATCAGAGGAACGTAATAATATTTATGGTGTCCCGCAAGGCAGTGTCCTCGGTCCTATTCTTTTTATTATTTACATAAATGATTTGCCAAATGCCATTAATCATCCTATGACACTGTTTGCTGATGACTGTACAGTAACTTTGACTTGTGATGATAAAAATTCTTATCAGTCCGACATAAATAATACATTATCATTAATAATCAAATGGCTTGAAAATAATAATTTAAAAATTAATCTAAATAAAACTTATGTTATGCATTTTTGTCAAAGATCTCGAAATCATGACAGCATTATTAATGATGTTGATACTGTCAGATTTCTTGGCTTATCAATAGACAAAAAATTAAACTGGAAATGCCACATAAATGAACTTAGTAAAAAGATCAGCAGTTCCTCCTATGCTCTTTATAAACTGGCTCCAATAGTAAATGCAGATGCTATAATAACTGCTTATTATGGTATGGTAGAATCTGTTCTTAGGTTTGGTGTTATATTTTGGGGTAATTCTACAGATAATTATATAATATTTAAGATTCAAAAGCGGTGTATACATGCTATGTTTAAATTAAGTACTATGGATAGCTGTAAGCCACTATTTATCAAACAAAAAAATTTGACTCTCCCTTTTCTTTACATATTGAAAATAGCTTTATTTGTTAAAAATAATATGCATTTATTTTCGACCTTAAACCAAAAAGTAACTCGAAATCGGCGAAACGGGGATAGACTTTGTTTACACCCTTCCAAAACAAAAACTATTTTCTACCTATACATTTATTCAGAACTAAACTTAAAAAAATTCTACTAGACAAATATTACTATAAAATTTCCTCGAGGGTAGATTGCTAATATAAATAAATAACTTATAAATGAATAAAATAAAAGTGTTCATACATAGATAAAAGAAAGTAGCTATTTCCCTCGAAAATAAAATAATATAATACATTTGCAAAGTTTAATTTTTAGATATTATTATTTGTGTGTAGATAGCTAATAGTGGGTTTGAATAGTTTTAAGTTATTGGTAATTTTTACACCGAATGATTGTCGGTTAGTTCATGTAGGAGCGGAATAATAAAAATATTATCTCAGGTACAATACCCATGATCGAAAATAAATATTATTATTATTATGTTGAAAAAAATTCCACTTAGTTCTACGGCAAAACAAAATTAGTTAAACTATGTTGAATAGACCTGAAAATCCCCCAGAAATAGATTATTATTCCAATCTATCGCATTTTAACAATAATTAATCAGGTGACTATAAATGTAGCTATTAAAACCTGAGAAAAGAAACAAGTAAAAAGTAACTCAGTATTGCGTATACCCTCCTGCAGCATTGAGCACGTCCTGTAGACGCTTCCGCATAGAGGTCACTAAATTCTCGCAAATTTGTCGACCTCTAAAAGATTCCCATACATCATTAACTTGTCTGTCCAAGTTTTGTCGCGTTCTTGGTTGGGTGTTGTCCCATTCTTGAACCATTTTCCCCCACAAATTTTCAATTGGGTTGAGATCCGGGCTTTTTGGAGGTAGTTTTATTAAAGTTATTTCGCGGTTATTCTCAACGATCCAGTTTTGTACTATTCGGGAATTATGTATAGAACTGCCATCTTGAATAAACTGAATGTTTTGGTTTGGATATACAATTTGAGCGGTTGGCAAAAAAGAATGTTCAAGAATTTCTCTATAATCAGTTGCATTCATTCGTCCTGAAATGGGTACTAATTCTCCTGGACCGTTCTTTGACATCCAACCCCAATATGCATTGCTTATTCGGCCACTACGACGATCGGTAACAATATTCCTTTCGTCATATCTTGTGTTATTAATTCTCCATAAACTGACCCGGCCGTTGTCAGAAGAACAAAAAACTTTTTCGTCCATAAAAATGACGTTGCTAAAATCAAAGTTCAGGTATCTGGCTGCAAATTGCAAACGGAGCATTTTGTGCCTATCATTTAAAACTGGTTTCCTAGCCGGAACTCTAAAATTAATGCCACGTTTTTTGAGACGCCTTCTTACAGTGCTGGAAGATATTTGAAACTCGGTAGCCACTTGAGTCGTATTGATGAATCTTTCATCTAGTGCCCTTTGAACAATTCTGTTGTCTTGATTGTGACTTGTGCTTCGAGGTCGGCCAGTTGTAACATGGCAATTTAAATTGCCAGCGTGTCGCCACCTATCCAGCCAAAGATAGACTGTATTCCTCTGGAAAATTTTAACAATATTAGCCGCAGGGTACTAAGTAAATAATGGAACTTGAACAGTGACGGCGCCGTTATGACTACTTACAGTTATTCCTAGTTCATCAGAAATATCAGTCACTGATAAACCTGTATTTCTCATTTCTATAATTTTCTCTTTGGTACGGTTGTCAATTCGATACATATTTGCGCGACGTTATTGAATAATGTAATTAGTTAATTTTTTCAATCGAATATATTGCTTCAATTAAAAAGGCAATTCAAAAAATAAAATATTCTTCAAGTTTCACATTGCTTATTTCAGACAGATTTCAAAATTAAAAGCAAATTACTGTTATACTAAGGAGGTTGTATAAATGCATCATAATAGGTGGATTAAATACTCTTTTTGCATATTTCAATTAAAATACATACATAGGACAACAGGCACATAGACGTATACTAAACTTATCTCTTTTCAAGAGTTTTCATTTTGTGCCGGACAATGTCTTTGTGACTTAGACATACGAAACTCTGTCTACTTATTATTCTCACGATTTAACATGATATTACTTGAAACATAATTTTACAGGATAGGATTGAATATTTTAATAATAATATGCATATGAATACCAGAGCCCGGGATCAAACTCTGGCCTCAACATTATACTAATAATACTTATCTGTCGCCTCAGTAAGATTTAAATGTTGTATATGATTTAGATAAATTTGTTTCAAACTACCGTTGCATTCTCTATTTCCAGTACATACATTTATAGTTATATACTTAAAAGTCTTCCCCCTAGAAGCAGCATTTGTGGAAGTTTATAATTACCTATATAAAATGTGAAAGATAAAATAAAAAATATAAAAAATAAAATTCGAGGAAGATAAATGTTTTGTAAAAAACTTACATCGAATATCGAATAAATAAAGATTCTAAAACTGAAACCTGAAAAAATGATTTATTATTATTTATTACAAGCTTTTGCCCACGACTTCGTCCGCATTTCTTTATAAATTGTAGCCTATGTGTTATTCTGATGTATAAGCTATATTATTGTAAAGTTTCATTAAAATCCATTCAGTAGTTTTTACGTGAAAGAGTAACAAACATCCATCCATCCATCCATACTTACAAACTTTCGCGTTTATAATATTAGTAGGATTATGATTCCTCACTGATGTCATTCAAGCGTAATATGAAAGATAATGTAAGTAGGAGATTATTGCCACCAGTTAAATATGAACCTTAATACAAAGAGGTGAAAGTTTATTCCTAATAATTGTTGAGATCTAATTGAAGATTTCCGTGCTTAGATACCTTTGGCAATCGTATTGTATACATAAAAAAGACTTTCGGTTTGTAAAGAAATATATGACATATGAGTGTTTAGATCTATTTGAATTCAAAGAAGCTCATATCAATTTGAAACTGTTGTTGTGTAGATGTTACTGAAAAATTAAATGCCAACAATTATTTGCCTACTTCAGATGCTCATCTACTTCTGACGCTGACTGTACATTTTTATTGACTAAAAATAGTTTTAGAGTTGGATGATTGTAATTTTTTTTTACTGTGATTTACTATGTAGTAACTTTTGATAATTTTAAACTTTGACTAGAACAATGAATAATTTGTATTAAGGTGAACAAGGAACGTTGTTAAGTTCATTTGTAATAAAATATACTAAATTTTAAATGAAAGTATGTGTTTTATTAGTAGCTATTCAGTTTGTATGTATTTCTTATTTACTATAAAAATCTCGCCCAATAGTAGAATGTAGGTTTTCTCGGCCGGTATCCATATGAGTTGTAGGTTTCCGGGATGATGGCCCAGGGGCCTTAGACAAAGTAGCATTCGCTCCGTAGCGAAGCGATATCGAAGTTCGTTATCGTCTCAGAGACAAAGGAATCGACACTGTAACACGTGATAAACACGTGATACCTTGTCATGATTTCTTTGTCTCAGAGACAAAGGAATCGACACTGTAACACGTGATACCTTGTCGTGATACCTGTCTGAGACAAAGAAATCATGACAAGGTATCACGTGTTTATCACGTGTTACAGTGTCGATTCCTTTGTCTCTGAGACGATAACGAACTTCGATATCGCTTCGCTACGGAGCGAATGCTACTTTGTCTAAGGCCCCTGGTCTGTTGGAAATTCTTCCAAACGTTTCGTCAACAACTGCGGTTGACATCCTTGCGGTGTAGTCCGTATTATAAGAATAAGTACATCACATCACTGCACCGCAATGCAACAAACTATGATGCACTGCACTTTACTTCTGCACTTTTCGACTTCTCGAGCGAGACTGTGGTCCAACCACAGGGTGGGGATATAAATATAAATATAGAAACATTCCAGTCGACGACGTATACCTGATAAATTTAAAAGCTCCATAAATTAAATTAGTTGTCACTGTGAACCAGTTATACGAAAAAAAAATTTAAATTCTTTTAGTTTTTAAATAAAAAAACAAATGAAAATTATTCCATTCTTTATTTACATGTTTTACATTTACATACGAAAGGTAAATTTATTACATAATAACATTTATTGAAGACCTGTTGTAAATTTTGTAGTGATTTTTCATATTGAAAAAGTTCACTATGGTGCCTATTTAAACACAAAAATAATTTATTATTCGAAAAATGCACTTTTCCAAAATTAAATTTTATAAAAAAATTAATAAAACTACGCATTTTCCGCTAATTAAATAAGCATCACAGTGTTTTAAATTCTATAAAAACTTCATTTAAAATTGTCAATTTATTCAAACGCCAAAAAAGTAATAAATTGTTACAATACAGTCTCGTTGTCTTATTTTTTAAATGAAGAGACAATGAAATGGACACGAATAAAAAAAACTAACAATGTACTTTAAAATGTACTACATCAATTTAATAGGAGAGATCTCATTTTCACATTTAATGTACAAGAGACATATTTATATTCAAAGTTAGCATTAGACTCAGTCCAAAGATATTATCAATATCAATACAATCAATGTTTATCGCGTACAATTATTAACTTACTATTTATAATATTAATTACATGAGTTGCACTGGATTTACAACAAAAAATACACCCAGAAAAAAAACAAACAATTTTCTCACACACAACAATCACACAACTATTTTACACAAACGCGACAATATTTATTATTATTATTATACGTTTAATTGAGGCAGTATTTTTCCAAAAGTTTTTTCATTACTTGCGAGTCATTTATTCGGAGAAGGTTCTCAACTTGATTGGGAGTCCTTCGGTCGTGAGATAAAAATATACAAAATATATATTTAAAAAAGAAATCACCACTTATTATTAATCAATTCGATGATAAAATTTAACTAACGATCATATTAAAACTTATAGTTACAGACAGCAAACATATTGGGGTTTCAGATCCAGAACGAAGAGTTCAAATTATAGGCATCGTCTACTATTTGCCATCGTATTCAGTCATCTGGTAATCATATAAAGTATTTCTACAAGTAATCAAAGAGGACATTAACAATATTATTTCATAATTAGTGCATCGTCGTAATGTTTCCCAACCTGGGGTCCGGATAAAGCAAAAAATAAAAGTGGCGTACTACACTGCCTGTGACAGGTTTATTAATGGCGAATTTAGTAAATATGTGAGAAATATTGAAGCAGTTTTTCTTCTTCCATTTTTAGGGGTCCGCAACAGGACAGAGGTTAGGAAACCCTGACATACATGCGACACTTTTCAGTGAATTTGAAAAGTGTCGCATTCATTTGAGAAGAAAATTACAGAAAAACATTTTTCATCACTCATGCTGTGAAAATTTTGGATTTGAATTCGCTTTACAGCCCTCTAGGCAGCGAGTGCATTTAAAAATAGAAAATGGTCTTTTTTGCGCTAATCAACTCACTCGCCCAGCTAATTAAATGGAACAGAAATATATCTAATTATTTCATGTACACAGTTCTATTTTTATTAATAACTACTAGCTTTTGTCCACGGCTTCGTCCGCGTCCCTTTTTTATTAGGCCTTGAAACATTTATTCAATCTTTATTGCTCATATATTTTTGTCAGGCGTTAATTTTTTTTTCTAATCCCTCGACAACGGGAACTTTTTTCTAGGTGAAAGGTATGTACCATTATGCCCTTGACAAAGTATATGCAAAATTTCATAGTATCGATAAAGCACTTTCAAAGATTTTCGGGTTTGAATTGAGTATTTATATATTACTAGGGTGCAATTTTTATATATAAGAACATTCCTCGTTTATCCCTCTTTCCATTAGTGGAAACTGAATTAAAATCGGTCTACCCGTTCACGCGTGATGCCGTGACCAAGGGAAATGGGGATTCATTTTTATATATAAAGATATAAGATTTGTTAAAGGGCGAATATACCTATTTACACAAAATAATAATAATAATAATAATAAGATGTATTTTACTTTAGCCAGTGAATTAACCAGCACGAACAATTTCATGAAAATAGTCCATAAAAATAAAATAAAATACCAATCATAAATATCATATTCTTTTGTCTTCTCGCATAAGTGATGAAAAGTAACTCGAGAATAAGCAACCAATTATTAGCACCTTCCCCTTCCACTGAGCCAGTATATGAAAGTTCTGGGGGTGGTTTTGATCACTCTATCAACTTATTTAGTTGCAGTTGCATTGAGGACTCGCCATTATAATACAATTGTCGTACCTATTGCACGAACGTATTTCATTTTCGTGTTTTACCTTTAAGGGTGTAACCATATTTATTGTGCTCAACTCGGCTGAACGTATAATCGGCGCAAATCTTCTTGGGCTCTGGCGATATCACGTGTCAAATATGCGCAGTAATCAATTTTGGGACTGTTTGTGGGGGGGAGAAAGCAGTTGCGCCATATTATTCGTAATTGTACATGCGCCAACGAAAGACACCTGCTCAAGGTCAGAGCTCAAGAAGATTCGCGAATATTATGCGCGAAGCTTTAAAAATTGAACATACGTGTATGAATCTCCATACAAACAGTTTTTTTTTCTATGGACAAAAACTGAATTTTGCTGGATAAATTTAGTACTTCCTTGTTCTTGTAATCTCACACTTATAAAATTGTATTTCTTGTGAATTATTTTAACCAAACATTAAAACACTTTGCATGCCAAATATTTACTGAACTAGTGGAGTATAGCCGAACATCATCATCTGAAGAAGACTAGATGTCACACGAGCAAACATTGCTTGGAATGGGTGGCATATGAAAATGTCAGACACGGAGTGAGGGTAGTGTTCATTTAAGGTATCAAACCTTTTATTCTTGTAATCTTACGCTTATAAAATGGTATTTCTTGTGAATTATTTTAGCCAAACATGTAACTTTTTGCAAGGCAAACATTTATTTACCTATGTTCCGACAATAAAGATTTCTTTTGTGATTAGAGGATTAATCACCCGAATAAGACTAGATGTCACACGAGCGAACAATGCATAGAATGGGTTGTCATATGCAAGTATCAGACACGGAGTGAGGGTAGTGTTCAGTTGAGGTATCCGCGGCACTGCGCCGCACCGCACAGACAAGGAATCTTCTCGTCCTCCAATGGGAACTTGTAGTCGTACGTGATCTCCTCGTCAACTCCTATTGGCTGCTTCGAGTATATCACTATCTTCTTTTGCGACTCTATCGTTATAATCTTCGCGTAACAGTTCGGCTGTAAACAGTCATGAAATATTTAGCGCATAACAGTCTCAATTATAGTGCTCCATATCGTATATCTAGATGTAGACCTATGTCTAGACGTAGACATTAAGTAAGTAATCTACTCGAGCGCCTATCCAATGAAATGCATAGAATAAAGTGAGTAAGAAGCCACATTTTGAAACATCTGAAGAGTCCATGAATATTCATTGGAGATTTAAGAATTCAATAGAACATGTAATATATTTTTAAAAATGGTTGAAACTATTATTCGTAAATTATTATTTAAAAAAATTTAAGTAGAGGTTCAGCGTACTGCGTCCCGCAGCACTAACTGCGGCCCTACAGAATGCCACGGTAAAATAAGCTCATATATTGTTATGTTACTCTAAGCGAGAGAATATTCTCTTCCTTTCTCTAAGGTACGCCAGAACCCATACCCCAACTCCTCTTTATCTATTAAGATCGACAGCGTCAAATGTGTTGCTATGTCGCTGCTTGTGTTAATAGGCGACGGGAGCCACAGTATCATCGTGAATCATCAGGTTGCCTGTCGCACTCTATTGTAAAGTTCGTTAGCCACCTTGCTAACTCGCTTGTCTCCAATCTCTCGTCCGATCACGGACTATATAATATAGAAGTTTAGTTTAGTTATCCGTTTTAGTTCTATATAATATCTCACGATTTAGTTCAATATAATATATAACGATTTAGAAAAAGGTATACAGTTCAATGAGTACACGAAAGTGGTGTCGACGGCTTTACGCTGCGCCGCGATGCACCTCGCGATGTCGAGCATCTTGCCTCTTTAAGAATCTTCCCGTCGTGTCGCGTCTCGGTCTGAATTGACCCTACCGTTTTTGAAAATTATATCGGTGTCAAATAATTATTACACATTTTGTAATCCAGTGGCAGATATAAAAAATCTGTCGTATTACATTTGTGATTGGCACTCCTGCTGCTCACATTTTGCTGGAGGAACTTTTGTTTTTGTTTTTGACATAGTGATAATCAATAAATATGCAATATTGAAAATATGGAGTACAACGAGGTAAAGAAATGCTACTCACGTTGCAACTATGATTGATGAACCGCGCGAGGTTGCCGCACTTGGTGGCGTCAATTATGGTGTCCAGGTCTATGCGGAAGAGGTACGAGCTGCCAATCCCGGTCGCCTCGTAGTGCGCCTCACGCACGTCTGCCACTATCGGCCTGATCATCTGCCCTACGTACTCTATGACCATCTCGTCTGCTGCTATCGGCTCTTGAGCGAACAGGCCCCAATCGTGGATGCCCGACTTCGCGAACTTCAGCTGTTTCTTCCTGAACTTCAACTGATTAAATTTCAACAGATCCGAGTCCGTATCTAGCCCGAAAGCGGTTAGCAATCGGCGCTGGTTGGAGCGAGCTTCGCGAGATAGCAACTGCATCTTGGAGGCCTTGGCTGCGGCGTCCGCCAGCAACGCTGCCGGGGCGCGCCCGTGATGATATTTGAATTTAGCCTTGACGCGAGCGTCCATTTTGTAATAGCCCTCCGTGCGTGCTGAACCGCTCGAGTGGCTCTGTAGTTCCAACCACTCCTGTGCGTAGTGTCGTTTGGAGCGTTTCCGCGGCGGCGCGTACTGGATGTCCGTGGGCGGATGGTCGACCCAGTGCGTATCGTTGAGCCAATACGAATGGGAATCTGCCCCGGCACCGGCCAGTAAAGCTTCGTAAGCGCGTCGCAAAAGCTCTACATCCTCCCGGTCAACGCCGCGAGTGAGGAAAGCGTACATGGCCTGCATTTCGGCCATCATGTCTCGTGGCGGGAAAATGCTTCGGCCCCTTTCGGCCTCGGCCTCGACCATCGCCTCCGGCGCCGACACAATCTTCTTCTCGTGTTTCCGCTTGTAAGTGCGTTTCACTTCCTTTCGCGGCTTCGTCTCTTCTAAAGGCACCGTTTCCGTACTCGGCTCCGTCATCCATGTGTACCCTGAAATTACAAAAAGTAAAGCGCATCACCTAAATGGAAGTCAATCAATATTCAGTTCGTCTAAGATACGATTAATATTATTAGACATTGAATAAAAACCTAAGATAATTTACTCTCAATGTTTGATTTTATTTTTATGGAACTACTAAATGTTTTTGTATATATTGTAGAATTATAAAATTATCAATTTCTTTTAAAAGAAAATTGTGTAAGTCGAAGTTAAATCAAGCACTAAATTCAGGCCATCGAAAACTGACAAACTTTGTTCTTGTAATTAATGAATTATAAATATACATCAACCTGTGGCGTTGCTTGTATAAATTGGCGACTCAAGTCGTCGATAGATAGTAAAAAAATGTGTTAGTACCGTGATCGTGGTGCAAATGGTTGGGCGTTGGAGCGTCGTCGGGCAGCGGTCGGCAGTACGAGTGGTCCAAGGCCACCTGCGAGGCCTGCGACGCCTGTGATGCCTGGGACACGGGAGACGAGCTCCCCGATGGGCCACCATCCTTTGTTTAAAGGTAATCGTTAGTACCATATTTCCATTAAATTTTCCGATGCAAAAATAGTACTTAAAATAAAATAAAATAGAATTAATTTTATTTCCAACACGATTGTGCCAACATAATCGTCAGAGTTGGACAGTACCGATTATTAACAATAGTTCTACTACAGTCCGGGTGATTTAGCCGGAGAGGGAACGTGGGAATAAGCCTTTCAAATGGAATAATTGAATTGTATTTTGGCAACAAAACTCACCTCCTTAATCCCGTTAACACTGGGAGCTGATTCCGTATTGCTATCACTGACTGACACAACTCTCTTTCTGCTATCCTCGCTGACTCTTCCTTCCTTCTTCTTGCCGTCCTGCTGCGTCTCTTCGTCGGACGTGATCTCGCCGTCCTCAACTTCCATTTCAATTTTATTCTTCTCCGGGGACAACCTATGATTTTTGACTGGACTGCTTCTTTCCTTTTCTTCTGGTTTGACTTCTGGCGCACTATAATTTGTACAAGAAAAGGAGTTGCAATTACTGTGTTAGAAATATTTTAGAATCGAACTAAAGCTTAAACGAAAATGAAGACTAAAATGACTAAAATTGCATTATTATATTCCTGGGGTGTTCAAACGGTCGATAGCGATCGATCCTTTGCGAGAGTTTTTTTGAGTCAATCTTAGTAATATTTTAATTTCTGCAATTTTCTAGAAATTTTTGGCAGTAACCCATACTTATGAGACATAAGTGCACTATTGAAGTTACACTACTGAAGTATATGCACGCAATTATGATAAGGTAGTTTACCAGAAGTTCAAGTCTGAGCATCAAATTGTTACATTGATTATAGTATAACTAATGTAACAATTTATTTGTTATTTCTACTAATTACTTCAGCACAGTCATCGGCACACTTTTTTTGTTTAGAAGTTATACCTTTCGTCTGGTGGTTTATCAGGCTGCGGACGGGTGTCCATCTCCATGTTTTTCCTCTGCTCCTCAAGGAACTCTCTTTCGATCTGTTCCATATATTCCGTATTGCGCCTTCTTCTCTCCTAAAATAAAATATACAAGGAAACTTTGAGATACTGCAACGAGTTTCCAATCTTCAATCAACCATTATTAAAATACTAATTGTTACCTGGTACTCTCTCTCCTCTTCGGAATCCGAGTAGACCCGATCCAGAAGGAGATCACGAGGTTCCTCCGGAGAAAGTATGGGCGATCCGAGTCTCTCCTCTGAAGCTTCCACTTCAGGTATTGGAGTTTTCTCTGAGAAAAAAAAATGAAAAAACGCTTCTAAACCCAACTCAATGAGCAAATGTTGGAATAAAATTAAATATTCAACTGAATCAGATATAGACACTTCATCATACTAACTGGCTGATTTTTTTATTTTTTTTATTTTTTGTTTTTTGTTTTTGTTATTGGCTACTGTCGCCTATAACACAGATTAGTTTGGGGCTAGATGGCACTGTACTTTAAGTGTGCTGACGACAATAATAGAATTACGGATGAGCTATTAAGAGGGAATAGGGAAATGGATTCTTTAATATTAAGAGCCTTTTTACAATAAAAGCGCCAGACAGTCTACTTAATGGTAGTACTGTCTCTTAGGAACACATGCAACATCAGGAGAGATACATACGTGAAAGGGACAATTTGAGGATGGGCGAACGGGCTCTGGTATACCTTACTCATGTACGTAAAATATGCTTAAAGTTAAATATAAGTATATAGTAAGCTCATACCTCGTCTGCTTCGTTCCTCTTCGCTGTCGTCAGATGACGATGAGTATACTCTTCTTAATCTCTCCTTGTTGGACACAACCTTGAGCTGTAACAAGTATAACATCATTTAATTATAAAGAAAAAAAAAAGCGTTTAAAAAATTACGCAATCATTTTTAAATTTAGTTTCACGTAACAAAATATTACGTAGAAGTATGAAATGGTCGTTCGGTCAAATAATTTAAAAAATCTAAAATAAAAATACAGTATTTTTTAAAATGTTAATACCTACTATCGCCTATAATTTTCAACGTATTCATCAAGGTAAAGCTTTAAAAGCTAAATGAAGAAACCGAGTATAACATTTTATTTCAATTCACCATGCAAGTAAAATTTTAATTTAAAGTTTAATTTAAATTTAAAACGTCAAGAATGTAAAATGTCGTCGAATACATACTTCAACCTCATCCAAGTCGCTATCGGAGTCAGTGTCCGAGTATATTCTCGGCGCAGGACCTTGGCGCGTCGACGCCGACGAAGACGAAGACCGCGAAGACGAAGACGACGCCGACCTGGAAATTTATAATACAAATCGTTGGGTGTTTCTTACTCTATAAATTATGCCGAAACCATGACATTAGGGGCACACATGTTATATTCCATGTGGGCACAGATGTATGTGACTTCAAGGGCCAATTCGATAACAACATTTTGACGAACCCATTGGTAGAGTGATTAATGTGCTTGCTTTAGCGCATTATCTTTGGGGTCTTGGTTTGGCGGTGATCTGCGTCTGGCAAGTAGTGACAGGGCATACTGCGTTTCGCAGTCCTAAATTGGGCAGCCCTTCTAACGGCAGTAACCACCCGCTTAGAGAAGACCACCGTGAAATAACAGTATGTATGCTGTTGTGTTTCGATGAGTAAGTGATGCCAGAGCCCATTTCCCTAACCCTTCCTAATCCTTTATCCTTACACCTAGTAAGGTTGGCAACACACTTGCAGCCCCTGTGGCTCAGCCCAGACGTGAGAGCCAACTTTGCAAAAATAATTTGGGTTGGTTAGCTTAGTTACCAATGATATTTGCCAATGAAAAAGAAGTTAACCAATGATATTTGTCCAGTCTCATTCGTTAAATTTCACAATATCAGCAAACGCTTTGGGAATGTTATGCAGCTATGTTATGTATCGAAGAAATAAGGTAAATAAGAAATAAAAAAGAATAGGGAATGGGCTTTGGCGTCTCTTGTTCACTCTTACCCTGAGTGGATGCAATGGGAATGCGCGGCACCAACAAACATTCAAAAAGGTGTACGAAAGATAAGGATAGGGACTTAATTACGCACCGAAACACAACTGCCCACGAACTGTTTTTTATGGTGGTCACTGTTGCAGCCTAGTATCAGAATGGCATCCCTGCCACTACTAAAGTACGACTTTCACATTACTTCCTGATGTAAAGTGAGTGGTACTGACCTCGATGAGCTACTCGATTGTCGCCGTCTACTCCTCGACAGGTAAGAGCCCGATGTTCTGTTCCGTGGACTGGTTGGTATCTCTTTCTCCTCATCGGAATTCTGAACCATTTCCTCCTAGAATTTCAAAATTCATCAGCATTTAAACACTTAAAAGAAAACAAGAGACTGAAGAGGAAACTGAAAAATTAAAGAGGGAGCCCAGGGGCCTTAGACAAAGTAGCATTCGCTCCGTAGCGATGCGATATCGAAGTTCGTTATCGTCTCAGAGACAAAGAAATCATGACAAGGTATCACGTGTTACAGTGTCGATTCCTTTCGTGCAGCAGCTTCCAAGATTAAATGATGGTTGTCAATCTTCTTAGAGAAGTGGCACCTTAAGAAGAAGAAGAAGAAGAAAAATAAAATGTTTTTGAGTGGGGCTCTGCTCTTTGCTTGCTTTTGGCCTTCGCAAATAGGTTATTAAAAATGGATTAGGTGAACAGAAAAGAAGGTTGACACTCGGTTCTCAGAACTGTATGCTTGTTCGAAACCAAACTGAAAATTGTTTGAACAGTCCTAATTTTTGGCGATTTCCAACAGATGTTCTACATATTACACG
The DNA here is from genome assembly GCA_910589475.2 of Bembecia ichneumoniformis. Taxonomy (NCBI): domain Eukaryota; kingdom Metazoa; phylum Arthropoda; class Insecta; order Lepidoptera; family Sesiidae; genus Bembecia; species Bembecia ichneumoniformis. The sequence goes on from OU342540.1 coordinate 10,935,668, forward strand.
TGCATATTGCATACGTGAACATCTGTATACCTTTTTACGCATTATGATCTAGTTCCAAACTTTTCCTCATTTATTCCTCATTGCACTGCTTTGTGGAAACCACCGCGCGTGCTTTTGTGTTTCATTGAGTGAGTAAGGATTGCCCAAGCTCATTCCGCTATCTAGAATTTTTAAATGTTTTGGCACGCACCTCTGCGAACCTATAGGGTTGGAGTACTATATAGGCAAGGACACAATCTAAAAAAATCGCCTGTCCATTATAAATTTGAAAAAATAAAAATAAACATTAAGCATGTCTCAAAGGAAAGTCAATACCTGATCGCTAAGCCTCTTGGAAGAGTCATCATCCATAACGACCGGTGAGGGTATCTTCCGTTTCCGTCTGAAACTGGGCATTTTGGGTATGGCCGCTCGCAAACCCAAACCAATGCCCATCCCGTACCCGCCCAAGTCCAGACCCAATTCCCGAGACTCTATTATTGACTTTATCGAATCCACAGACTCCTCCTTCTTGTTTGAGATGTCCTGAAACATAAAAACTTGGTATTAAGGTATAACATATATATGTATAACATATATACCTAAAACTGCAGAACAATGGTAACAGATTTTTATTACAACGCAAAAAAATGACGATTTAAAAAGTAAATATAATTTTTAATTTTCGCGTTAATTGTATAACTTGACAATTCGATTTCAAGGTACACAATTAACATGAAAATCGAAATAACTACCAAATCTCATACATTTTTACAATAATTATGGGAACACTTAATCACGATGCTATTTTTAATTTGATTTATAAATAATGAGATGAAATTTGTTATTTTAAAGGTGTCAGAGGAAATACTAGTGTAGCGGTGACGTCAAGAGGCAGCGCGCCACTGATATACATTCTTCATATATTTTTAATTTTTAGATGATCCTAACAATACTTTTTTCCCGGATGAAAGGTTGAGTAGTTGAGGCGTAAACAAACAAACTCACTTTCGCATTTATAATATTAGTTATTGAAGTAAAAATGTAACCTGTAAAGGTTGCGTTTCCTCCTTGAGTGGTTTGCTTTGTCTAGTGGTGCGACTCTGCTCGTCCCACCAAACCTCGAAACTTTTGAAGGCCGTGCTCTCAATCATCTTCTTGTTGAAGTCCTTCTTCAATATTTGCTTCAGCTCCGTTGTTACCCGCTCAATTACACTGTTGATTGTCGGGAAATAGGGATTATCGAGCTCCTGGAAATTAAAGGTTGCATTTTGAAACAATATTAAATTACTCATGTGGGCGTATGTGAAATGATATGGCCGATTTTTATTACCACCTTGGATTATATCTCATACGATAAAATGTTTACATTTTTGGAATAAATCTGCAGCCTCTTGTCGTCTTGTTACAGTCCAACAGCGGCCTGTTAAGACGATTCAAGTTGTGAAAAAAATATGTTAGGCTTTGTGATATATTTCTAGGAGGACCATGATAGTCGCATACCAAATAAATGTAACTGTATTTTAGGAAAATTTGTGCAAATGTGAAATAACTGATTTCTTCTAAAACCTATCTCATGTGACGTAATTTACATCTTATTAAAATCTATATTAATAAAAATTAATCGCTAAATGTGTTGCTAAGCGGAAAACTCAAGGACATTTGTCAATTTTTTTTGTTTCAAATATTCCTCCGAAGAAGGTTTTCATAAAGAGGAAAAATTTAAAAATACATCCGTGCAAATCCATGTGCGGGTCGCTAGTTAAGTTATAAATAATTAAGAAAGTTCGTAAAGGAGTTTGATTTTCGACTGAGTAAACGGCTGAACTTTTAATGAGTATCCTTTTAAGATATCTTTAGACTTATTATAACGTTCGACAAGTGAGCCTGTGTTAAGTAAGTTTGTGTGTTATCTTTGGTCTGCCTTAGCAAGTCTGACCTGTGCCGGAGCAGCCGGTTCGTGGTACGAGTGGTAGTGAGGGGGCAGCATGTGGGCTCCCGCGAACCCACCGTACGCCATCGCCCCGTCTGGACCCATTTGTCCTATCGACCCAACAGCGGCATAACCCGGTGGCGGATAAGCTGCAATTTTTACATTACAAGGTAAACCATTGACGACAAATTGTATCTTTTTGTATCAATAGAAGGTAGAATAAAACTATATACTTTATTTATTTATTTAATATAAGTAGGTACCTACAAATATTTTTCCACAGCTCAAATAGAAAATATAATTTTAATAGTAGGTAATTTTAATATATATATATGTTGAATATATTTTTAAATTTGTTTACTGAATTTAAATTACACAATGTATCTACTAATTAATACATATTGATGTAATCCTAATATAATAAATGCGAAAGTTCGTATGTTTGGATGTTTATTCCTCAATAACCCAGAACGACGGAACGAGATTTGGATGAAATTTTGCACAGAGATAGTTTAATTACCTGGATTAACATATTTTTGTAGTGAAAAAATGTTAGGCTCCCGAGGGATCGTTTAAAAATATAAAAAATTCGGCGCCGCCGTCATCAAAAGTGGCGGCACCACCGTCTTCACAGCAATAAAGAGGTGAGACGTTATAAGTCATATATTTTCATTTTTCAACGCGTACGATATCGCAGGCACGCTAGTTGAAAATAAATTTTCAATTAGATAATTTATATAATTAACATAATATAGCCTCAAATAAATTTATTTTAATTTATTTGATTTTTAGTATCACCTACTCTATCACGTATCATCGCATTTGCAAATCACCTGTATGGGACCACATGTGGTGGTAAGGCGCGTAGTGAGGATGCGTATTTGGATGAGCAGCGGATGGTGTAGGGTAGTAGTATTGCTCGGCAGGAACCTGCTCTTCAATCTTCGCCTCAGTCGACGACAACGAAGACAGCGACATCTACACACATAGTAAAATTATCAACATTGCGATAAACCTCTAAAAAAACTATTCACTCCTTTGTACAGTTAGAGTTCGTTAATTGCTAAATTATAATTATTTATTAAACATTTTTTTTTACAAATTTTACAGTCACAATATTCAATCAATAGATCTCAATAGATGTCTAATTAATATTTACATGCGACAAATAAAAATAAAAATAATAATAATTGTTAGCTATGAGTATGACTCGTGAGGCACGACGTATCAAGTCATAAGCTGCATTACCTGGTCATCGTCAAGGTTGTCTCTGTCTGTGGTTTCGGCGTCTCGTTTAGGCGAACACCTAGGTTCCGGTTCCTCGCCTCGCAATAACTCGTCTTCAGATGACGAAATGTCCGAACCTATTTTGTCGAAACACGGCGGCTGTTTCTTGCGGGCCTCCCTCTTGGCTTTCTAAACAGTAAAATAATTATAGTACAGGATCCGAAAGATAGTCCTTCCTCGATGTGTTAAGAAAAGTATATTATATCAATTATTATCTATGAGAAAATAAATGGCGATATGTTTAATTAGAAAAACTATATAATTATTTTTTCCATGCTTCACTCTCCGGTTTACCAAATTAATTTAACCCTTCATCCATATTCGTAACCATTTTTCATAACCAGCTACGTAAAAGGAAATTTTCTTCACTATTTCATAACTAGTTATTAAACGACGAACTATTTTTCCATTTTTGTAATTGAGTTCCATTTTCATAACGATACACAATTCAGCAACATTCGTAATACATATATATCTTTGCTTGTTCCGATTTTTAAATTTCAAAGCCTGGCAATAGTAATTAATGAACGGATTTTCGCAAGCAACTACATACTTTCGTGTTTGCAATAAAATTATCTTTATTTTCATTTATATTTCAATTGGCAAACAGATCAATGCAATCACTTGTATCAACTTATTGCCTGATTGCCCGAAAATAGGGAACAGAAAAAAATAGGCAACACCACTTTTGCTCCTGCAAGTTCCTTATGCTTTAAAATTTCGATTTATATAATATTCGTTTGCTAAACAAGTGAGTGAAACATGGGAAAAAATAATTATAGTTTCTTTAATTAAGGATATCCATGAGCATATTTTAATAGGCAACACAATCGCGATTTATTTTCTCATATATAATAATTGATAAAATATACTTTTATTTTCTTGTCTTACCCTGTGAATGGTGCCTTGTAGACATATGAGGTACAAATCTCTGCTCAAATAAGGCGAAGGTGTTTCCGACAAGGGCTCCGGATCTATCTCAGCTGGTTCTACGAATGACACCACACTCTCCCGATCCTCACTGCCACCTGAACCTTTACGATAAACAAACATTTTAAGTGAAATAATAATAGTTGACATAATTTAAGTCTGCCAAACTTTAAATGATGGCAACATATGCAAATTTTTCGAGTGATGTGTTTTAGATGGCACAATGGGTGTTACTACCGATTTTAAGTATTGTTCTTATTATATCTAAAGATTAAGATAATTATAATAAATATAGCGTCTCCGGACGCCTTTAAATAGGATTCCAGTCTGATTACTCTTTTCAATTTCAAAGCCTAACTCTTTTCCATAAAAATAGTTCCATACAAATTCCAAGCCTTTCTTTTCCTTGAAAAGTAAATTTCCAAATATCCATTCTAAGCGGGAGTCTACTTCTTTATACAAACTATCACATAATGTATCTAGTTTTAGTAGTTTTTGAGAGTAGTCTCTCTACTCAGATTCACTGGCTGTTTTCTGCGGCTATGCAGTCTTATTTTAAAACATTGTTGATAAAGTATAAAAAGGCAGTATAGCCAGAAATATTTAATTATGGTCACAAATCGACAAAGCCTTAGCAAGTGAGCGGTGAATTAGACTAAATGACGTAGCAATACCGTCGTCATCAGAGATGGGCTGTGGCGCGTCGAGATCTGGTATATTGTTGGGAAGCCGGTCATCATCTTCCTCCTCGGACGAGATGCCCAAAGCCAGGAAGGGCGGTGCCAGCCCGCCACCACCCGTCGCACCCTTCAGCAACATCGCTATTCTGGATACCAGACGCAAACACAAATTAGTTGCATTTAAAGCAATCCTTGCGTTCTTCCACAGAATGATATCAAAATCCGTGTTGTGAAGTCGTAATCAAATAAAAAGCAATAAGAGTTCAGACATCGCTGAAAAAATTCAGCAAAAACGTAATTATAGATTGCCGAAACCTAAAAGGTTTTAGAAAAGGAATTTGAACTCTGGTTCTGGTTTTCACTTAAGCTCTCAAGCTCTGGTTTTCTAAGAGAACAGTTCCTTCACATAACAGCCGCTACTGACATCTTTGATTATTTGCAAGTGCTGCACGTCTACAAAGTGTTAGTGTTACTGCAAAGTACATCCCCTCAAGTGTTACTTATGTCCTTATGCGACGTTAGCCACCCACCATGAAGTAGATCGTGGACTTGTCTGCCTCCCTTTTTCATATAAAAAAGAACAATATCTCAGAGGAGTGTCGTCATTTGAATGAATAGCCATTACGGACTTGAATAGTTCTGCAGGTTTTTATCGATAGTCCACCGGGAAATATTTTTATATACATGTAAGATTAATCTATTAATCATAGACTAGACTAGATCGTGGTTAAAATAAAAGCGATACCGACTCACCTAGTATCGAGGTCGACATTCTTCGGTTCGTCGACGGGCGGTGGTGGTTTCGGCTCTGGGTCGACGCCGTCGGGTGCGTCGTCCGGTGGCCTCGGATCCGCTACGTCACTACTTTTACTCTCCACCGGAAACTCCTAACATTATACATTCTTATGACGTCACTTTTTTTAATACAAATCTCTTTTTTTACATGTGTAGTATAATAAAGAATAAACATCAAGACCGAACTGCACCCGCATCGAAAGCGTGTTAGGGACGCATGTGGGGCTAAGTTCAGACCGGTGACAAAGACTATAACCAGGGTTTTTGCGGATATCAGCTTTAACATCAGCAAATTTCTGCAACCTAGTTGACATCAATTTTGCCAGATGAATTCATTAAACATTTTTTTTTTTTTTACTATAGATGGGTTTGGTCTTGACCAGCATCTATCCATGTAGGAAGGATGAGGCCGAAGATGGAGCGAGCTCACCCAGAAGATGCCTATTCACTCGAACCTTGAAAAGATTTTGGTTATATGAGCTCGGAAATACAGACGCGGGCAGGGAGTTCTAATCCTTAGCAGTGCGCATCACAAAAGATGTTTTAAAGCGCTTGGTCCGAATTAGAGGGATTTCGACAAGATGAGGATGGTAACCAGCCGTACGTCTGCATGTCCGATAGAAGAAAGGGGAAGGCGGTATGATCTCATGCAGCTCTCGAGCACACTCTCCGAAGTACATCTTATAGAATACACACAGACAGGCAACTTTGCGTCTATGTCTATTTAACCTAGAAAAAGCATTGGTATTGTCAATTTCAATAAAAGTCATAGTTTTGAATACCTAATGAATTCTATACATTCGAATTGTTTAATTTATATTACACAATTGAATCTGCTATATTATCATTGAGAACCAAGTTTGTCTTAAAAATTTTAAACACCACTGGACTAACTTTGAAATTTATTTTCTTTGTAAGCAATGTGATTTTATTTTTATTTTATTTTATTCTAAACAAATGGAGCTTGAATTCTTAAAGCTTCTCAATTCCCGGCTTAATTATAACTGCTGCAGAGTATTTGTTTATTTCCCAGCTATCAGAACCAACCTATAAGTACTAAAAGTTAATTTAAGTATAGTTTGTTCTCATTAACTGCTAAGTGCTAAGAAAGATACTGCAATAGATAATTTAAAAAAAATAATTTCTTAAACTTCTCTGAAAGATTTTTCTGCAATTACGTAGTCTAGCGACCTCTGTGTTTGTGTATCACTCAAGTTATAGTTTGTAGCACTTGAAGCTTGAAGATCTCTAGATTTCAAATAAACGGAGATTTTCTTTTCAATATTTTCCATCACAGTCAAGAACAATTTATCAAAGAAACAAAAATGTACAAGCTTTTTAATGAGTTTCTTTTAAAGTTCGTTCTTTTGCAAGGCAGAAGATTTAATCTATATATAAATAGGTAAAGGTATAGGTAAAGACAAAACAGTTCAATACTTTTTTCCTGTTGGTTTTTGAACCAATTTTCTTTTTTTTTTGTATCTTAGTTATTAACGAGCTTTGGTGTTACCAGTAAAACATTTTGGAAAATAATGGGTGGAACACTAATACTAGAAATATTGCAAAATAAATCCTTCACATATTAAAAGCGGGCAGGCAAAAGCAATGATGGAACGATGAGTCAGCACAGCGAAAATGCATGACATTAAACATCATGCATTATATAGACATAGGACATTGATCAAAAATGGGTTCCTTGTGTCACAAAAATTAAAATATGCAAAGTGGTTGCAACACCATATAGCATTTTGTTTAAATTGAAATGAGACTACCTAAAAGGCCCTGCTACTTTCCGGCTATAATAGCTATAAATTGTTATTATAATACTAGCTTCACGTATTTTACATACTATAAAAATTAAAATAAAAAAGACAATTTCTCTTAGAAAAATCCTCTATATTATCTAGATCTAAATGTATGCTAAAAAATCTTTATTAGTTTGGAAGAGAAACTAGAGTATTCTGAGTACCATCGTGTCTATTAATAAAACTATATCTATCTTTACATATTATAAAAAAAGACGCTTTCGGCTGCCGTATGTCTCTCTGCTAATGCACATAACAGATTTTGATAATGTGTTCACTAATAAAAAGCGCTATAAACGAGAGAAATTTGTGTATATAATTTGCAACAAAAAAAGCATATGTGCGAAAATAATATGAAAATATAATGTTTTATTTTCACAGGGACCCATTTCAGTTTCAGATTAAGGCGATCATTCCCTTTTACCATTCTTTGTGTTAGTAGTGCTAAAATGAATACTGGTCGTTTTAAAATTAACAAACATGATTACAACTAAATTTAACAAATAATTTACGAAGCTTTAATTTTTGTCTTTAATTAAATAAAATAAATGAAATATTTTAATAAATTTAAATTTTTCAAAGAGAAACCATCTAACCAACCGCACAAACACCGACTACTTTTATTCAGCATTATTTTCATCGAAATGCAAATAAAGAAAAGCCAACTCCGATTCCCATATGAGGCTAGGTCCAAGTATAACAGATTTATCAATCGTGATCTTTTATCACGAGCAGCAAAGGCAAACTAACTAATATACAACTCTTGGTCTAGTTAATTCGACACCTCGTAACATTACGACCCCACCTCTCATGGCTAGATTCGTGCGATTGGAGCGCGGCGCAATGGCGTCAACGATGCGAGATGACGAGGTAACTTCATCAAGTAATACATTTCGCTACCTTTAATTAGCATTAGCTAACTCCATTTCAGTAAATTTTTCAGGAGACACTTAAAATGTTATAATATTTTTATAAACTATTTAAAATCACGTTACTATATAGTACCTATAGTTTGCTGTTCTTTTTCATAATGTACAATTTCAATTTTTATATTAAATAGTCCATAAAAATATTGTAACGTTTTATATGGCTGCTCAAAAAAATATTGTTAGCTGATTTGTTTATTATAGAATTGTTTTTGATAAGACTTAAAACAGCTGGTTAAGCAAAATTAAATAAGTGCTGCGGGTCGATACTGGATTCTAATCGGTTCGACAACAAAATAATTAGAAAATTATGTCCGACAGAGGACCTCCTACAGCCAAGATAATGATGATTAAATTAAACGTAAAGCGCTAAAATAAGTTAGATTCATGAATAGGTACAAAAATAAAAAAATTTAATCGATTTTGGACCAAATCTATCGATTCCATAAATTCTATAAATTCACGTTTTTTAAAAAAACAAAGAGAGACTATATCGAAGTTTGTTTATAAAGATAAATTTACAAACCGAGATTTGCAGTTTGACGATTCTTAATCGTCAAACGGCAAATCTCGGTTTGACGCAAAGATGCTTGACGACAAATCTCCACGCAGCTCCACTTTCGCGCTCTCACTGAAATGTGTACCTTGCTAGGGCGGAGTGATAAGTCTGGTAAAAATCTATTTTGGATTAAAAATATCGCAAATGACATGGAACCTCCTTGTTCCCAACTCTTTTGAAGGACTAAATTAAAATTTTCAGCCAGTACCGCCGGTTAGTTTTTTTGCGACAGCCATTAAAGAAAAATAATTGAACAAATTTTTGCAAAGATGGAGAAAAGTGAATTTCGTGTCTTGATTAAACATTATTTTTTGCCCAAAAAAACTATTACGGAAATGAAAAAAAAAAAACTTGATAAATATTATGAGGACTATGCTCCGTCGATTAAAATGATTCATAAGTGGTTTACTGATTTTCGCTATGGTCGTACAACCACAAGTGATGCTTTGCGTCCAGGACGCCCAGTTGAGGTCACTACTCCGAAAAAAAAAATATTTTTTTTCGGAAGAATAAAAGTGAGGGAGATAGTCGAGATAATAGACATCTCAGACGAACGTGTGCGCAATATCGTACACCAACATTTAGATATAAAGAAGCTCTCAGCTCAATAGGTGCCGCGTTTACTGACTGTTGATCAAAAACGTATGCGTGTGACTACTTCGGAGGCGGGTTTGGCGTTGTTTCAACGAGATAAAACTGAATTTTTGCGTCGTTTTATAAAGTAAACATGGATCCACCACCATACCCCAGAAACCAAACCACAATCGAAACAATGGATTGTTACCGGCGAACCAGCTCCGAAGAAGGCCAAAGCAGTTTTATCGGCCAATAAAGTGATGACTACAGTTTTTTGGGATGCACGTGGAGACAATATGGATTACCATATTGACTACCTAGAGAAGAGTAAAACGATTAATGGCGAATATTATGCCAATTTAATGAACCAATTTAAAACAATTTTATGTCAAAAACGACCACATTTGGCTAAGAAGAAAATCCTCTTCCACCAAGACAACGCACGAGTGCACATCTGCGTGATTGCCATGGCAAAACTTCATGAGTTGCGTTATGAGATGCTTTTTCACCCACAGTATTCGCCAGATTTAGCCCCTTGTGACTATTTTCTGTTTCCAAATTTTAAAAAAAATGGCTTAGTGGGAAAAGATTTGGCTTCAACGAAGAGGTCATGGACGAAAACAATGCCTATTTTGAAAGGTTGCCTAAGTCGTATTTTATGGAAGGGATCGAAAAGCTAGAGAAACGCTGGGTGAAGAGCATTGAGCTACACGGAGACTACGTTGAAAAATAAATAATAATAATTTAATTAATTTTACTCCTTGTTTAATTTTTACTCCGCCCTCGTATTTAAAAAGTGCACGTCGCATTTCGATGTGGTTGAGAATTGGGACAAAAGTTTTGTATATTTGTTTTATAATACTTGATTTGCATAAAATGTTCTACATGGACCCAAAATCTGGTGTTCGCTTTTCCCTGCAATCTGATAACTACTCTACATTCACATTTTGTCTGCAAAATTCCATAAGAACTTTTTTTTTCATAATATCCGACCTTGTGCCTTTCCTTCTTCTCTTTAGGCTCTCTATGTTCGGGCGAGGAGTGTTCCTTGGGCGTGGGTAAGGCCGTGGGCGCAGTGGTAGCGGGCGTTGTCCTTGACGCCGCCGCGTTCGCGCTCACGCTCGGGACCACACTTCCACTCGCATTCGCGCGTCGTTCCGACTTCAGCGATACGTTTAAGTCAGATGATACGCTTATACGTTACGTTTTAATTTGCGAGCGCGATCCAATTGTGTTTGTGAGAAACGCAAACGTCTCGCTGTTTCTTTAACCACGGAAAATAGAGATAAGGAGGACTAACTTATATGGATGTTAAGCTGAAAAACTGACAGACTACAACCATTAAATAGTGCTTGATATGATTGGTTGGTTGTGTAGTTTACGAAGCATCGTAAATAAAATGCTATCACAGCGCCTCCTATTACTTTCCCATGTATAGCGTTGGTCCTCCTTACCACTACTCTCCATGCTTTAAATTGAGTCGAGATTACGCAAGCGAAAATGCAACGTATAATTAAACAATGAACGTTTAGATTACATCGATGAATATGACGACATTTTCTACGCAAAATTATTTCGATTCGTAAATCATGAATTAATTAAGTTAAAAAATATTACTTTTCTTTCGCAATCCTACATGATATTTCATGTATGTATTCTACATATTATTTTACTTTTTATGTAACAGTGGTAAAATTTTGCGTAAAAAAAATTTATGCAAGGAAACACATTGTAACTGTTGAAAAACAATGGGCATTGATTGTGACGGAAGGGCGATTTAATACAATGAATACAGGCAATGCAAGAGGCTTTGAAAGTATACACAAAGCAAGCAAACTTTCTGAAAGAGTTTAACCATACTGTTCAGTACAACTGAGTGTGTTGTATATTGATTATTAAGTATTTGTGGGTATTTTTAAAATAAACCCATTATCAACCTTAGTTAGTAATATGAAACTTGAAATATTTTAAATCGCTTTGCATTCACACATTCAAAAAAAAAAATCGTTGACTTATGTTAGAATTTTAGAAATATAATTTATAATACAGGACAGTAAAATCCTTTTTAACGTATAAATATGTGTATAACTCACGTGCAATGCGTGACTGTGATGGTCAGGCTGACGGTGGCGCCAATCGCCCCACCACATACCGCTAGCGGCCGGTGGAGGGCCGCTCGCACCGTAACCATACCCGTACCTTAACATAAGACATATAATAGACCTATTTAGTAATTTTAATTTAATTAGGGTTTCTTATCGAATTACTGAATCACCTCAATATGACTATGAAGTCGTTTAAGTGTTTTTTCTCTTTTTAGACTATCCTAGGATTCTCTCATTTCATAAATACTTTCTCTTAAAATAATCCCTGTAAATATGTAAATTAATATAAATATAGGCAAACTTAACAATACATTCGATACAATTGAAAAAAATCGAAATTTCATTATCTTCAGCGAGAGCCTTACATTATTACCATAACATTTAATCATGTCCATACTAGCTTATTCCTGTGATATCGACATATTCATAATTCCAGAATATGTACAAGATAAAGAATAGTAAAATTCCACTCTCAACAGTCATCCTAACATATTCAGTAAAGCCTAGTCTTCTATATGTTCAAATTGTTAGGTAATTCATTTCAAATGTTCAACATCTTGTAAGGTGCAAACAAGAATATTATGAACATAAAATAATCTTTAATTTTGAAGATACAGTAATACACTTAAGGGAGAAACTACACTTATTCAGCTAAATTCAATTTTTGTACAAAGAGAACAGCAGTTTTGTGTGGAAATGCGTACATGTCCGTTCAAATTTGCGACAGTGAACAGCGCTGAAAGCGGACCATTCTCAACTTCTCGTCAACAAGTTGCGACTTCCATAGATTCTCAGTGTAACCAAAATCGAATCGTCTAAAGGTACTCCCTAAAGGTACTGACAGACATGCTCATAAAGCTACGGACAGACATGCTCATTAGTAGCAAGAAAGCATGCTATTATTGAGCAATTGCTACTTAGTAGCATCTGTGTCGAAACATTGCTAGTAATGAGCATGCTTATTTAGTTTATGCTTTTAAGTATAAACTAAATAAGCATGCTCAAAGCAAACAATTGGACACACATGCCATTTTAAACCAGGCTCTCGGCCAAAATGAAGTACAAAGATATAGTGTCAGTTCTATCCATACACAACTCAATAAAATAATCATATTAATTGCAACACAATGGTTTAAGACCATTTGATTTAAATAAAAGAAAAACAAAAAGAACAACTTGGTTGAGTAACTGGATAAATAAAAGAGAAACACTAGATTTATATAGAGGTGAACCTTTGACACGAAAAACAACGATTTTTTCTTCTCCCCAAGGAGATATAATTTTTTAAAATTATCCGCACATCGCGAATTGAGATCGATCGAATCCGTACTTTAGGATGCTCATAAGCAAATTGTTCAGATGCGCTCGGAGCACGCCCCCTTCTACCCGCGCTTCAGATAGCACGCTCGAAAATCAAACGACTGTTAATTTTTGAGCATGCTCATTGTTAGCAATATTTCGACACACATGCTGAAAAGTAGCAATTGCTCAAAAACAGCTTTCGTGCTAGTAATGAGCATGTATGTATGTCCGTAGCTTTATGAGCATCTCTGTCGGTACCTTAAATTCTACAGGTAGATTGAGCGCAGTTTATTGGGTTTTCAATAGAAATTTTAATCGATGCATAATATTAATGAAATTATGGTTACCCTGGTGTGTGTTGATAGTAGTGAGACGGTGTGGCTGTCGGTGTCGCTGGCGGCATGTAGGACACGTCCGGGGCGTGCGACAGCGGTGTGACAGGGGGGGCAGACGTCACATATGAGAGCGCACTCGTCCCGGCACTAGTCCCTGCACTCGCAGTAACCCCCGAATCCGCAGACTCGCTCCCGCGCGCGTGTCGCTCCGATCTCTCGCGATGTCTAACAAGTAAACTTTTTCAGTACAAATCCAGTAAAGCCAGGTAACACACGATTTCGCTCCCGTTATGGTTGCAATTTTTTTTTCACATCTTATCTTTCTAGTCTACATTTAAATATGTCTTATTCGTGAGATCCTAAAATACACGAAAATTTCTTACTCTGCAATTAACTTTTCTGCATTCATTTTAAAAGATGAATTGTTGAGTAAGTAAATAAACCAAGTAATAAAATGAATTGATATTTAATTAAAGTAATTGGTTTTATATTTTCGCGAAAACTGTTGCTGATATAGCTCCTTTAACAATAATAAGTAAAATGCCAAATTGTACCTACTTTCGTCTACATTTCCTCCTGCAGTGACGGCTTGTGAAAAAAAGTGAGCATTAACAGGGTTGAGCATAGAAAATTCAGCTTTCTAGACTTAGTAGTTTTTACTGTGCGTTGATAGGCATTAAGTGTTGTATACGTTCAAAAGAGTTCTTTCAAAAATTGTTTTCATTTTTGAAAACAAATTTGGTTTAAATTTATTTTTAAATTTAAATTTTGGTTTAATTGAATTGAATAAATGAAGATCTATTTCACTATTGCGTTAATTAATACAAGTAATATGTATTTAAAATACACGAGAAATTAAAAAAAATCCAAAATAAAACATAAATTAGACATTGATTATTTTAAATTCAATAAATAATGAATAACTATTTGGAAAGATAGTTATTTCGAAATGATTTTGAACATAGCAATTTTTTTTAATTTTAATTACATACATGTAAGATATGTATATTTCATCCTGTTTATTTACAGACATTTGAAAACATCAATTTGAAGACATCAATTGATATTCATGAAAATTGATATTACACAGAAAACAGACACTATACAGAGTGTATTATGTAATACTAGCTTTAAAAAACATTTATTCAATCTTCTTTGCTCATTAAATTATGTCACGCGTTAAAACTTTTATTTTCATTTTTAGATAACTTTTTGACTTACTTTCGTATGAATTTTTTTTTTTTATGAAAGAAAACTTTCATATGAAAAGAAATGAAACTTTTTTTCTGGATGATCCCCTGTATCCTTGAGAACGTGTCTGTAAAATTTCGTGATGATCAATGATGACGAACTTAAGTAGTTAAGGCGTGAAAGCGTTACAAACAAACTCACTTTCACGTTTATAATTATTGGCTAGGATCTAAAACAATAAATCATTTAAAATCCCTAGAGCTCAAAAGATTTATCTCACCTTTCCCGGTGTCGTTCTTTATCCCTATCCCTGTCTCGGTCGTGGCGATGCCGGTGCCGATACTCGCGCTCTTCGTCCGACCATTTACTGTTGCTGTCACTGTGCTCCGTGTCCTTGTAACGAGGAGGGTAGCTCTCCTGAAATATTATCAGAAATATGTTAGTGAGTTTTATATTGATATATCGCCTCCTTAAAGAAAAATACCGTGAATTGCAGCTTATGCTGTAATGTTTCAGAATCCTAGAACCCATATCACAGCTCTTATTGTTCAAGAGGGTTTAACCAGGTTATATTATATTTCAATGGGTTTAAACGGTCGCTGCGCACGTCTTTTTACACGAATTTCTGAACATGATTACGTAATAATACAAACAAAATAAAAATGAAATTCTATTTTCATTTGTTAATGTATGTGAAATTCTGCTTTTAGCGACTCGTATTTTTCTAAATTTTACTATGAAATCGGTTTTGGTCATCTATTTACCTTAGGAAAATTGTTAGAAATGTGTTTCGAAAAATATTTCAATGAAAAAAAAAATCTCTTTTATTTGTTGCAATCGATATTTATAATTTTAATTCAATAGCTTTAAAAAACTAATGAAATGATGCATTTTGTGCTTTATATTTTGTGCTATTTCTACAAATTCAGGCTGTTCGTTGAAGAAACAATATATGTACATAAAGTTTCAATACTTAATATGTAAGAAAATAATAAAAATTATTATAAAATACTAGTGTCTCTTTTATATGATTTTTTAAAAATATACTATAAATTCTAGGAGCAAATACTGCTACGGTTATTACGCGCGCAGCGCTCACGAGTATTTTGACTTGCGTTACAACTGTTAAGCGTTCTTAAAGTGTCCCTTCAATAGTGTACTTGCATACACCCTGAAGTTGCTTGTGTTTATAGGAAATATTAATTCGTAAAAAAATGTATTCCCACTGATTGACGAGCCCACTGATCGAGTACTAAACCTTTACTGTTTCTCAGGGAACTTTTGAAATGAACTTTACAAAGTTGGCTCTGGTCTGGAGATCCAGACCAGAGCCAACTTTGTAAAGTTGTACCAGATGGTAAGCAGTGGCAGGGGGCATACTGCTTTTGGCAGTCATTTCGGCAGCCTGCCTGGCAGCATTAACTACCCCCTTACAGAAGACCACCGTGAAATAACAGCAAGTGTGGTGTTGTGTTTTGGTGACTGAGTAGTGATGCCAAAGTCAATTTCCCTATCCCTTTCTAATCCCTTATCCTTAATTCTATTATGGTAGTTTTATTTTCCAGGAAAAAATATTAAGTCAAGAAAACAAAAACCTCATTACCTTATCAGTTAGTTTAGCTTCCTCGAGTCGTTTACTAAGTGATGGGTCTATCTTCTGCAAACGAGCATCCTCCACTGGGCCGACAGGCTTAACTTCTGCCACTGCCGCTGACATAGCAGCCCTCGCTTTTTTATCTATAGTTTTATCATCAAACAACTCCTGACATTTCTTGCCAAATGGGTCATGAAATACGTCTAGCACCTAGAAAATTAGACTTCAGTTTAAAGACGGCGGTACATTAATTCCAGTACCGTAATATATGTACGAATATGTGTTTTATTGAGGTTGGTTTAGAAGACAAATCCAAACCAACCAGTGAAAGCATCTAAACAAATACAGAATTTGTCTTGTTATTTTATTTTATTTAAGCAAATGTGTGTTTTACCATAGATAAAATACTACTTAACCAGTATAGATGCTCAACCTCCATATAACGATCTGAAGCCAATTTCATATTGGGATTTCCACTCACTAGATGTCACTAATAGTCTCGAATATAACATTAATGTGTATTTTGTTAAAAATTATAACCAACAAATTCAATCACGCAGTTGTAGTTCCTTATTATCGTGGTAATATGGTAATAACTAGAGGGCGACGTTGCTGGGAGTACTTTTAAGTATGATATTGTTCCATTTCATGCATATTTTAATAAATATAAAATATAAAAAGATATAAAAAATTATATTTTATTTTTATATTTTTATACATATATTTTAATGAAAATAATAGAAAAATTTTATTTAGATATTTAATATTATTATATCAGAAAACATTATGTTATTAATTTGTTTTACAATTATAATGCATAATGACCATAGTACAAAAATAACAAATTAAAATGTGTGAGTTATCATTTTTTTCTTCGTAACACCATCGACTAAAACTGGTTAATTTTTATCTATGTTATAACTAACTGAACCTGGCCACGCTTTGCTGTAAGCTCATTTTTATTTTCGTTTCCGCTGAAACTTCGGAATAAAAGGTATATAAATAAAAGGTATATAAAAGATATATAAACACTCTTGTGATAAAATGCAACGTTTTGCAAAAAAATTAAGTTAATCCATCACCCAGTTTTTCAGCTTTCTGAACACAAACATACATACCTAAGCAAAATTATATCGAAGTATGTAAAGATTATGAATACAAATAACAAAAAACATAATTAATAATATTTTATTGATTGACAAGACGTTTTTCTATTATAGGATATAATCGGTCAGTTATTAACGTTTTAGTTCCTTATTGCCCTATTTTTTAGAACAGAACCTATAGGTACCGTTCATACGGCCCTTTTAACGTTGTTTGTGCCCACTTCTTTTATATTTTAAATAAATTTTAGTAGTGCCATCTCTTGTACATGAGAATTGACTGAATGGTCGACTGCAGCGACTCTAGCAGATTTTTAATGACAACAAATAAGCGACAAACTACACAGGCGGCATCTAGATATAAGCGAAATTGGATAGGGTACGGATTCAATGTACGTGAGTGACCATCTATACTGGTTAAGTAGTATTTTATCTATGGTTTTACACACATATTTCATAAATCACAGACATTTAAGTAACAAAAATTAGCCCATAGCCTTGGTAGTAGATGGTTTTTTGTATTTTTCTCCAGATTTGTTTACATCTTTCCTGACTAAAACTATTCCTATATGAACTATACAGTCTTGTGTAGTAATGACAAAAAATGTCCTTGACCTGGTGAAAAAATAAGACGGTGTGCTATTGCTATGACAATAATTGTGACCAGCAGACAGCAATCCATTGCCATTCTTATAAAAAAAAAAAAAACAAGGGAGACCACAAAGGAGATCAATCAGTTTTGTGTGGAGATCAGGCAATCAGTTTATTTTTATTTTCGTTTTAACGGTTGAAACAAGTTTCATTAGGTATCATTAGGTTCATTAGGTAAAAAGAAATTATATATTTCACTGAAAAAATATCGTGTAATTTAGTAATGGGGTTGCATAGATATTTAAGTTTGAATGTATTAAGAAATCTGTTTGAACTATGTGCTGATTCGAAAAATGTTATCTCCATTTACAAAATCTGATATGAATATATCTAGGTGTAAGTGAAAAAAAAAACATTGGCCTGGTTTTTTCTTGATAAAATCATTGTTACCATAATAACTGTGAAGAATAGTCACTCATATAAAAGATGAAAAGATTTCAATCAGACTTAACCTTAAGCATTAGCTCTCTAGCTAGTTTGAATCACTTGTCCGTGATTATAATTAGGATGTATTTAACCACTAACCTTATAAATAACAATTGACTCAAAAAGTTAATAAACAAACAAAATATAAATATTTTCATAGATTATAAATACCTGGCCCATCACTGATTTTTTATTGTATTTCTCTATACATAATTTCGAATGTTTAACGTCTTGAAAAACAACTCTCGCAAATCCCAAATGTCTGTTTGTAAGTGGATGATAAAATATTGTTATTTCTTCACACGGTCCAACTTTATTCATCATATCGGCCAAAAATGCTTTATCTATATTATCATTTAAATTCGCAATAGTTATTTCTAATTGTGGAGGTATTCCAACATAATTTTTGTCAATCCTAAATCTGAAAGAGAATAGATTCGAATGAGATTTAAATTTACCGCCATTGGTTAAAGTGTCAAAATTACTATTTAAGTTGGCAACACTGCTCATTTAGATACATAAAAATAATAAGAGTTAACTAACCCCAAAATTAGATTGACTTTTTTTATATTGATTTATTATCACTTTAATCAATTAAATAAACAAATAATATGCAGTTCTCAAAAGATCAACAAAGCTGTTAAGTAACATACCTACCAAATAAGAAAGTGTATATCATATATATCTTTTTTTTTTCAGCAATAAAATAGAAATACAACAATTTATGACCATTTCTAGTTCACATGGTGATATAGATACATGTAAATAGAGGTAATTTTATTAGGTATTGTGAAAAATTAGAATGCAAAATACTGTTTATTATTGAACAACAGAAAATTGCATCATTGTTGATTGTATTGTTAATGATATTTTTTTTACCTAGGAACTGGTAAATCAGCTGGTTCTAATCTATTCCAAATCCTTGATAGTTGCGATCTCGGATCTCTGATTTGTACAGGTGGATATGTTGGATCCCCGGGAACAATTCCATCGTATCTATACAATTTTGTTGCCCCTTTAACAAGGAATGGGTCCATGATCATTTTGAAATTTTTAGGTCCTTTATGAGGCACCGCATTGTGTCCTTGCGTTTTATGCTCCATTCCTCCATTCATTCTGGAAGATAAAACAACAAATCAGTTTTATATGTCATAACCTCAACTTTTTATTGCTTTCCAATTAATTTGTATTCAATTTATAGATTTATAGCAGGATCTGGGAAAGAGCACACCAATTAATAATTAAATGCAATAGAGCCCATGAAAATATTATGACAAACCTGAAAAATATTAAAAAACAATTTTATTAATCTAAAATTAAAAAAAAACTTCATTTCCACCGAATTATGTAAATATGAAGTAATGTCATATTTAACATATACAAAATGAAATATTCTTTTCAGAATGGATATAAGAAAAACGGCACTGGTCACTTATTAACACAAAAATAATGAATATAATAATAAATTATTACAATAAGCTCTCTCCATGGTGACGGTCACTCGGGAGTCTCGGTCTTTTTTATGTTTAAAATTTCTACTTACGTTTGTGTTTATTAATCCGAATTTAGTAAAGTCCGAGGATTACAATCTTAAATTGTAATCATTTAATAAATACATATTAAATCTACAAAGAATTAATACTATAATGTAAAATAGAAGACTTTCGTTTGACTCTTAGCCCAAAACACACATCAAAGTACAATATTTATCTGTTTTACATTTCATATAAAAGAATTTATTTATACTGAGTACTTTATAGACATTCTATTTCCTTCATGTTGCCATACATGTAAAGTAGCTTTTCTAATTTTAAATTCTAGCTTGGTTTCAAACTACTATAGTAGTGACCTACATAGATCAACAAATCTTATCTAGCTAAGAATAAATAACCAGTATTTTATTATAATTTTGTTAAGATTGCATTCTATTTAAAACATAGAATATCCAAGTTGCTTATCAATCTACATAATTATGCGGTTAACTTTAATATGTCAGAACATCTGTTACAAACGAATAAACTTATGGATAATGGAAAATGGTTGAAAAAATCACTTAGTCAATTATTTCCTAATAATAAGTTAATATTTAATTTAAGAGTAGTTTAGAGAGAAGATTTAATCCCGTTTTAGATTTTACGTCAACTTAAATAAAATTATGAATAATTGTTTACCGGTTCTTTCTTCATTGTAACTTTAATTATAGCTAAGTTTACCCAAAAATATTTGGTGTAAATATTTGCTAGAAAAAATACATGTAACTTTATGATTTTAATACAACAGAAACAATTTATAATAGATAAAAATTTAACAAAAAAAAATAGGTATTCTTGTTTTATAGGTTCGAATATGGAAAATAACTAAAAGAAGAAATAAAACTAAATGTGTGAAAAAATAATACGTATAATTAAACTTACAGATCGCGCGGCGAGAGTTTGGCTTTGACCGTTATTGCGCAGAAATCAGAAAACGGGCAATTAGCGGGGTTCGGGGCGCGTGTGTAGGCGCACGCGGTGCTCTGATTGGCGCTCCAGTCGTTCCCTGCCTCTCGCATCGATACGACGTACCGCGCACTCCTGTTGTACAATCACGTTCACAAGTGAATTGCTATTTTCGTTAATTGTTTATTGTTGTCGATTGTTATTATTAGTTGAGTTTGTTTGTTTAAGTTTGTCAGTTAAGTTTTTTTTGTTAAATATTAAAAAGTGATTTGAAAATGCGTAAAAAAAACATTGTTTTAAAAAGGCAAGCACGGAAAATGATATATGACGTGAATTGCTTTTTAAAGAAAAAAGCTGACGAATGTATCGATTCATTGAAGCAAATTCGAAGTCAGATTGAGGAAGTTGCTTCTTTACTCAGTCAGTCGGAGAATAACCAAACTATACAGACTATGCAGGTAATGAAAACGGAAACTGTTTCTAAATTAAATTGTGTAGTCAGTAAATTAGCTCAAATTCAAAAACGGACATCGGAGGCCACTAAGACTTCAATTGGCACTGTAAAAAATCAAGCCAAGAGTTCCGATTTGCTAATTACTTTCAGAACACCTGGAAAAAAACGTCCCAGAGCTAAACCAGTTACCAATATTGATAATTTTGACCAAGGTGTAATAAAAAGATGTATACACAATTTTCACAAGACGAATAATGAACTTCCCACCATTGGGAAACTAAAAAAGAAACTTGAGGAAGATATAAACTTTAAAGGGTCAGAAACAAGTCTTCGTGTAATTGTAAAGGAGTTAGGATTTCGCTGGAAAAAAACAGAAAACAACCGTAAATTACTAATAGAAACATCGAATATCCGATTACAACGCATTGAATATTTAAGAAAAATAAGAAAATATCGACAAGAAGGAAGACCCATTGTTTACACAGATGAATCCTACGTAGATTCATCGCACTCAACAACCAAAGCCTGGAGCGATGGCCCTATGGAAGGACTAAAAAAACCCATTTCTAAAGGACAACGAGTCGTGATAGTCCACGCAGGATCTGAAGCTGGGTTTATACCAAATGCTTTATTAACTTTTAAAGCCGGCACCAAAACAGGGGACTATCACGACAACATGAATTACGAGAATTATGAAAAATGGCTTAGGACACAATTAATTCCCAACCTACCACCCAATTCTGTAATGGTTGTCGACAACGCCTCATACCACAATAAACAATGGGATTTAGCACCGTCCTCCAATACCAAAAAAGCCGATATGCAGAATTGGCTAACTGATAAAGGCATACAATATGATTCAACAATGCTCAAGCCACAATTGTACAACTTGATAAAAGCTAATAAAGAAAGATTTAAAACTTTTTCAATAGATCAAATTTTAGCAGAAGCAAACCATAGCATATTGAGATTACCGCCTTACCATCCAGACCTCAACCCCATAGAAATGGCATGGGCTACTATTAAACAATATGTAGCTAGCAAAAATGTTAAATGGAATTTACAAGAATGTACCAAACTTATCAAAGAAAAAGTATCCTTAATGGGTGCCCAGGAATGGGAAAAAATATGTAAAAAGGTAAAAGATATAGAAGAAGAGTACGCCAAGAGTGACCATGTAGTTGATTTACTTACCGAGCAATTTATAATTCGCGTCGATGATAGTTCCGAAGACGATGATTCTGATGATGGTTATGAAGATGATGATGATGATGACAACTGCGACCGAGGAAGCCCTGAACCCGGACCCTCAACAAGCAAAAGACGTTGCACAATTTCGTGTAGCGGCAGCACCACTGGACCATGCGGTGATTTCATAGAAGGCGTTAAACCTTTAACTGATTCAGAATCTGAATAGTACTGCTGCTAAGACTTTTTTTTAATGTTAACTTTTTTTAAATTACATTTTGGTGTAGTTTCACCCCCTTTTGGGGTTACAGATTATCCAGGGACATACTGTATTTAATAATTATTTTAAGTTTTCTTTTGTTTGTATGTACCAATTTTACATGTATCTTGGAATAAATAATTTTATTAAAAAACAATTACTTAGAATTTTCATCGCTGTCTCTGTAAACTTCAAAAGGAAATAAACATTTTATATAAGTAAAATAACTATCAATAGTTTTAATAAATGAAGAAGTTTATCTATTTCGTATTATTTTCTAGCATTATTACCACTGTACCTGAATTTTGACCCACTCAAATATCCAACCTGGTACATAAAAAAGGAAAAGTATTGTGTGCGTGACAGTACCCATGCGCAGTAATCCCCTCCACCCGAAGGTCAAAGCCAAACTCTCGCCGCGCCATCTGTATTAATGGATGAGACACAGATCAATATTTAAATTTTTTATAAAACCAAAGAGAAAATAACTACTTACATTAATCTCCACAGTATATTTTCATGCACAAATAAGGCATATTCATGCACAGTATAATTTCATGCACATACTTTAGTTTGCGGCTACTATAACTATCTAACTAATAATATTATAAAATATACGAAAATGCGAGGTTGCGTGTACGGATGTTTCATTTTCATGAAATTGTTCATGACTGTTTCATGAAAAAACTTCGGAACCTAGTTTGATGAAACCTTACAATGATGTCTTTAAAAATGTAAATGTGAAAGTGAAGTTTATTTATTTCTCTGTTTGTTACTGTGAAGAGAATATTATTATATGTTAGCCTATGTGCCTATGGATTCATGTTGCTACGCGATTTTTATGTTGTTGATTTTGCTGTCTGTCAGTAATGTATTCAATTACCTTTCTTCTATATGTTGTTCTTATAATTACTTAATCTAAAATAATATATGTTTTACTTGCTAATCCTTTATTTAAACTACACATCAAAAACTTAATAGTTACGCGTTCAAACTCTAATTTCTAAACCCATCATTGTGAAATTTTGCAACACGTTTTCAAGGGGAAAATAAAGGACATAGGGTACTTTTACCCAGAGAAAGTTCTATTCCCTAGGAACATAGACAAAGTCGCGGACAAGAGCTATTTATACGACAGAATAACATATATTTGAGTTATTATAGTAAAATTATTATAATAACACAAACATTTCGCGAGGAAAAGCTAATCTATAATCATTTTAAGTTCAAATATACTTTTGTTATTATGTGGTATGATATTTATATATCATAAATATTTATTTACACACAACACTATTTATATCTCATATAAATATCAATAGTCTGTGGTTCATGAGACATAACTCAGACATATATATATACCACAAGCTATTGACAATTGACATTCATGCATAGACATTAATATACTACGTTACGTAGTATATTAATGTCTATGCATTCATGAGTATGAAGAGTATACCATATTGTATTCCGTGATTCTGTGCTCTCAGTCACTATTCTTATATTCTAGGTTCTAGTTCTAGGTATTCTACCTACTACATACTATACTAACTATACTACCACAGTATACTACATAAAAGGTTTAATTTTAATATTATTATATTATTATTATATGCCTAGTGCCTATTTGCTTTGCTATTAAATAAATTAACTGGTAAGAAATTGCTACTTCTCTACAAAGTTCTTCTTCTCGTTTTATTATTGCTTTCCACTTGTCATTAATTTAAGCTTTAGTAAAAATGACTGTTGGAATGGTGCAAGAAAATAAATATAACCTAAATGAACATTTACGTACCTTTCCAGACACCATGTCGAATAAACTAATCCCTGTAGTTAAGGCAGAGGAAGAGGAAGAGGAATTAGTTGATCCTCAGGTGCAGTTAAGGGTGAGTTATCTCTCTTTATCGAAGTTGCCCGTAATGTTACGTAACTTGATCGGTTAACCCTTTTTCCCTTATACAAATATACACGTAGAAAAGCTACAGTCGAGGATATTTTTCATGGTAATGCTATATCTGGTCCCATTATGTACGAGCTGTTTCCCTAACGCTTCGCTTGCCTTGAATTTGAATTCAATTTTTTCTAAACTTTTGTACAATTTTATTTTAATATTAGGACGTCAGACAGGCTGACTGTCCACTCGATGGTAGGTGGCTACCGTCGCCTAAACACAACGCCACAGATCTGGTGTACTGCCAACCATAGTAAGATTAAGGGTGAGGGGATTGGGAATTGGTCTCTGGCAACCTTTACTCACTCCCCAAAACGCAACAGCACACGTACTGTTATTTCACACTGGTCTTCTGTAAGAGGATGGTTTCTGCCGCCATATGTGCTGCCCAAAGGTCTAAAATTAAATTGCATGATTTTATTCTATGTTTAGTAATTTTTCATTAAGTTTTCTTGGTTAAAGACCAAGTTATTAGTATTTACATGTCAAATGATAGATACTAACTTGTAAAATAAATATACTCAATTGTCCATCAATGCATTTTCTCTATTTAATTTGTCTTTGTACAGTGAAAGAGTATGTACCTACTTAAGTTCATTCATCCACTCAATTACATGTGTGACTATATTTTTTCAAGCAGATGTTTTTCTACTAGTGCCACTAATGTTTCATTGTTTATAAGGAAGATTTAATATTGATAAGTCATATGACCAAATTTCAACCATAAATATAATAGAAAAAAAAAGTAATATTTAGTGGGTGTTTGGTACAATGGCTCCATTGTCAAAGACCAGTGTTTCTCTGTGGGCTTGAATCGGTGGCGAGTTTTTCGGATACACATGCTGGTGGCGCGAATTATTGAAGTGCTTATTCTTGTTCTAAGCCAACCTAGTATGGTGCTCAGGGATTTGTTCCAACGGTTTCATTGTCTGAATGAACAAAATAAATGTTATGTGCATTGTGAACAAAATACTGGCTGTTTATGATTCAGTACATAGAGAAATAACTTTAATTTGAATTTAAAAAAAAACTTTTTTTTTATGTTAAGGTCGGCAGACAGGCAGACGGTCCACTTGATGGTAGGTGGCTACCGTCGCCTATAACACAAGCAACGCCTAAGCTGCTGCAAGTGCGCTGCCGACTGCAGTAGGATTAAGGATAAGGGATTAGGAGTGGATAAGGAAATGGGCTCTGGCATTCCTTACTCACTCACCGAAACACAACAACATATGTGCTGTTATTTCACGGTGGTCTTCTGTAAGGGGGTGGTTAATTTAAAATGTGGTTTATTACTTCAGTTTGATCTGCAGTTAAATTTTAAAAGTTTACTTATTTCACTTACAAATTATATTAACATTGTTAATTCATAATTAACCTTTTGCTTTTTATGTAGACCTTTGACGTAGACAAAACAAAACATACATTATACTATCCAAGTGGATTTATGTTTTGCCATTGGATTAACCATTGGCAGAAATACCTAGTTTTTATTTGCAGTCATGTTGCATATAAAGCAAAATTGAATTTATTTTGTATAATATTTTAAAACTAGTCTGTTAATGATGATTTAGAAGTTAAAATGAATAAATTATTAGTAATAATTATTACTCATAATAAATTATAATTTAGTAAGATTTTTTCCTCAACTCTAAATGTAATATAATGATGATTAGATTTTCGATAAATAGAAAATCTAATTTAAAGCAATACTGAAGACTTTTATTCTTTTAAAATTTAATTAATTATTTAAAAAAAAGTTCAAACTATTATCTAATTATTTACAAGATCTTTATATGAATATTTGCAGTTATAGCAGAAATAGTTGTGCGAAGAACAATAAATTAATATTTAGTATGATACAATATATTAGTAGTCTATCCGGAATACACATATAGAATTGTATAAGGAATCTTTCAGGCAGAGGTCAGATCCATAGAGGGTCTAACTTGTGATTCACTCACTTTCTTATTTAGTCAGAATTTGTAAGAGATTCTGTGTTCAATATAAGACTTACAGCGACATCTATTGACTGAACTGAAGCAATACATATTGTTACGACTAACTATGGAACATTCTGAATAAAGCGTTCGCGCCAGCCAAAGTCTCCAACGTCCCACCCTATCGATGGTAGACATTTCCGATTAGTGTCAAAGGAAATTGGTCCTTATGTTTACAACATAGAGTTTACATTCAACAGAATAGCATTCCCGAACTTTCAACGGTTTGTTTACAATCTTTGTATTTCTAGTAAATTCGAAATGCATCCAAGCGTTTGGCTCCAAGTATAAATAAAAGACGGCCGGTCAATTGAGTTTTTAGTTTGTGCGATAACAAGCAATTTGAAAGCTACTCTACGAAGCTTTTGCGAAGTTATCTGTGATAGTGAACCGGCGACACATTAAGGGATTCATTGACGACTTTTGGCAAGTTTAACGATCTCATCGGACAAGTCTAGTGATTTTGGGAGTCATCTTGGTTTGTGAAAATACATCGTTGGTTTCGCCCTTACACGGGATTTGGACTCACCCCGCACGTAACAATATAATGTAATTTTTCTAACCACATAATAATAACTTTTATCTGAGACAATATAACATGTCCTTCATTAAAAGCTATATTGTTTTTTATTCCTAAAATTCATTCAAGAGTAAAATCAACGCCTAGCTCAAACATTCTGCATACTCAAATAAAATAAAAATATTTTTTTGACTAAACACTTACATAACTGAATTATACATGGATAATTTCATACCAATGTTTTATGTCTGAATGTCCTTATTAGTGCAAGCCGCAAGGCAGAACTGACTTCCTAATTAATGACGTGACATAATGTAAATTAACCCATAAACATTTTTTTTCTTTAACAGGAAAATGAATACCACCTGGAATTACAAGGAGACAATTGAATGTGGTTTCTCTTTTTTAACTTTCATATATATCAGATACTTAGATAATATTATGTAGCTTAACAAAGATATTTAATTCCATATTTACATGTATAATACATATCATACTATACCAATTAAAAAAATCAATTACTAATCTTGAGCCAAAGGCCTCTTTCTATAATGCAAGTTGCTATGGACCAAGTCCAGTGTGGATTGGCAGAAAACTCCATATACCGTTGAAATTTCATTCAAAGTCTTATAGATAATTGAAGTTTTAAGTTTTCATTCACCATTAGAGCAAGTAAGTTTTATTTCCAGTCCACATTTAAAATCTAAAAACACTCACGAGGTATAGTCCCATCTGGTATTAGAATTTGCCTCTTGCTTATCGGCAGCCAAGTGTATGACCCACTGGGCTATCACTGCAGCTAACAGCAGTCTAACCATACATACAGTCGGGCAACGCTCAATGTTCGAGCCTGCAAACTGAAGCTAGTTCGCCGAATGTTGCTCTACGCAAGTATGTACATTCGTTGCCTCACTGTATGACGTAAGTATGGTTAGACTGTGCTAACAGTTAGCTCTTACATTATCATGTACAATTTTCTCCTCTAGTAAATGTCTTATTCCATTTTATTTAAATATTATATTCGTAATCTTATATATAAAAATGAATCCCCATTTGTCCTGGTCACGGCATCACGCGTGAACGGGTAGACCGATTTTAATTCGGTTTTCGCTAATGGAAAGAGGGATAAACGGGGAATGTTTTAGGGTATATAAAAATTGCACGCCGGGCGAAGCCGGGGTAATAATCATATTCTAATTCATAAATGGATTTCATAAATTGTATGATGTCATAAATGTATGAAATTGTCTTGTAAATAAAATTTAGTGAGTCATTATTGTATAAAATTGTTATTATATCAAGTTTATAACTATTCTACTTATAATTATGTCAGTTTCATTTATTAATATTAACTTTTAGATTTCGCTAATTTTTTTTTTTAACAAAGGTCAATAGTTGAGACAAGATTTAGTTAAGATAGTTGTAGCTACAGCATTTAGTTTAGAAGTTGGAATGTGAAAACCAAAACCTGACAAATTTCTTTATTTAGTGGTTAGATTTATTGCAAAAAAAAAATCGTTTTTCGTAAATATTTAATACTAGCTGGTGACTTCACAGGCATAAAAAAAAAGATATAACGCCTGACAAAATATCTAAAGCAATTAATGCCCGACATGCCAAGCGTTGGATCTTTATTTTTAGATAGCTCTTCGCCCGCGTGGAATTTTTAGCCAATCCATCCTGAAATTCTATGTTGAAAATTGTTTTTAATCAGATGAGTAGTTTCGAATATCACCTCCTACATACAAAATTTACCTCTTTATGATATTAGTATAGAAAGTATGTAGCATTTTACGTTCATATTAGTTAATAATGTAATTAAAGGTTTGATCAAACATGACGCGTTCTTATGTTCTGGGCAGGGTGTTACGTTGTTCCATTTCGAACACTAAACCGAAGGGATAAGAGTTCTTTATCCCCCCTTTAATTGATCAAAGTTAATCAGCATTACTTATAATAATAAAATTATTTTGATCATTTCTCCTACAGTATGTTTACTTATTTTAAATTTACCCATGTGTATTAGCTTATATTTTTTGATTAGCAACATGAGCCTATAGATATCTGCATGTGATAAAATGTAACACACTCTGTTTCATTTTATCACATGCAAAAAATTTTTTTATAGAAAAATAAAACTTTTTCTTTTGAGTTAAGACAGTGATGGTGAATACAGAAATTTGCAAGAGGAAGTGAGAAAGGACAACAAAAATCTTCATTGGATAAAGGAACTATAATAAATACGTAACATAATTGAAAGGATTATATTTTGACTATTTATTCATGTTAATCACGATGCGTTCGAAGGTGCTTGTGTTTGTTTATGGGATAAAAGTTAGTACTGATGTAAGATTTCTGTCGTTTCGTCTTTTCTATGATTAAATCATTGGCGATTGATATGCAGGTATCAAAGGCTTTTTGTGCGTCCCCTACTTTGACTATTTTCCACTGCTAAGACTTAAGACGCGTCCTGTTTGGCTATTGACATAAGTTGATCCGCTACCACTTTTCTCAAACAAACTTTGTTGGGCTTATTCTTAATTAATAATTTTTAATTATTAATTAAAAATTTCATATATATATAATATATACACACACAATCTTAGTGTACAAACTTTAGCGGATGAAAATAATGCATAATTTACGAGATTGTAACGTTTTAAGTTTCAATATTTATATATTTTTTCTATTTTCAGGAGGTATGCTCCCAAAAAGCTGACGCTCAGAACATGTGGGCAAAGTACCAAGAGTGCAATGATCGCGTCAATTCCCGCTCACAGACCACAGAGACTTGCGAGGAAGAACTCATAGACTATATCCATGTACTCGACAAGTGCGTCACTAAAGACCTCTTCAAGAGGCTAAAGTAATGACGTCACACGAATAAAACTTCATATTCAACGATTCAACCTAGTGGATATTGTAACATTAAGTTTAATTTTCTCTAATCTTGTCACTTAAATGTGTTAGATGAGGATTATAGTTCTTTAGTAAGTTATTTAAAAGTTATGTGAGTTTTCAACATTTGATTTGTAAATAAAAATCGATCAATATTTACATGTCTTTTTTTACAGACATTTAGTAGACATCCAAGTTCTTATAGGCATTATCACCCAAGAAGCTATATTCTATAGAAAGTGTTCATGGTAAAAAAATTAGACTGTTTTTCAGTAAAAAAACAGCATAATAATAAATCTATAAATTTAAATTTTCAATATTGTAAAAAAAAATATTTTAAATAAGGAGGCACCAGTCAAATAAGATTATTTATTTTAAATTTGAGTTGTACCTTTGAAAATTTGGAAGATATTTTTGAAATTAATACATAGAGCCCGATGTTTTTTAAATATCTTTTGAATTGCCTTTGGTCAATGTTCATTCACACCATAAGTTTCATAAAATGAATTTTAAGTCATGAATTCATTAAATTTACCGTGTTGGAGACATAGCCACTAGCCAGGCCTTCGAGCAGAAATTTTAACGCACAGTGGAAGTCTTATGTGAAGATCTACTATCCCAATTTGTCTGCTACACGGAGCTGAACTTATAGGTCGTTGTCCACCACTTCTTGAATGTGGGTTCTTTGAAATGTGATCATTTTGACTTGGCTGACAAGACTTAGACTTTCACGTTTTGGTTAAGGATGTAAACCTACCGCCAGTTGGCAAAACCTACGTTTTGGTTAAGGCGCATTGGTAACTTATACCCCGGTAAGAATGGAACCCCTAGGTTTGCCGAAGTCCTGGTTGGGGATCTTGGGATTATAGCTTAAATTTACGAATTATTTCAGATCTTGGATACACAAGCAATAAAAATCGATATTTATTATGAAATTTTTGTCTTAGGTTTTTAATTTAATTTTTTTATTTTAATTACGTAAGTAGGTATAATATTATTTAATTTGTTCATAATTTTAATTATATAATTATTTAAATAAAAATGAATCGCTAAGTGTGTTGCTAAGTGCAAAACTCGAGGCAGGACCGTTTTAGCTAATTGTTTTTTACAAGTATTCGTTGAAGTCCGAGTAAAGATCTTATGAAGAGAAAAAATTGCATCAGTGCGAAATAAAAAAAAAACAGCATATAAAATCTTTATTTCATAATTGAAAAAAATTTGGAATGAAACAATAACATTATACAATCACTTGTAGATAAATTTAGAAGAATCATAATTACATGTAATTCAAATGAATGGCACTAATTTTTAACAATAAAACAGTACAAAAAAATAACGTATGGAATGCACAGCGGTTACAGTAAAACATACATATTATGTTTAAATAATATTAAAATTATGGTCAAATCACACATTCGAAAGAATTTCAAAATCTTCTATGCTTCTTACACTATAAAAAAAATAGAGTATGTATTAGACATTTCTGTCAACTAAATCTCTCTCTCAGACATGAGTATGGAAATAATTTAGCGCCCAAAAATAATATTTTTATTATTTTTGGATAGGAGGGTGTATTTTCAGACAAAATAACATTTGAATATCCTTTTAAATGCTGACAAATTAGTCAATATTTAAGACAATATTTAATTGCTTTATTAGAATTCAGATTTTGTTACACTGCCGGAGCAAAATTCAAACTCTTTCCTTCTTAATAACTACCTTTAAGTATAAATTTTAATTTTTTTCTTTTAAGATTTAAGTATAAATTCGAATGTAATAAAAATAAAGTAGAATTAATAAAATATTTTTAAAGCTACAACGAATGAAAAGCACACGCATACTTTGGCATATATACTTTTTAAATATTGGTATAGGCACTAATTTATATCAATTTGAAGCCTAATGGACGCGTTTATATCTTATAAAATAGCTCTTATATAGACCACAATAAGTATGATTCTTGAAATACTAAGAAAAATAAATGAAACGTTTTACATTTCAGCCTCAATACTGTCCATTATGGTTCCTAACGCTAATCATTATTACCTTTAACAGCATGCATAGCACGAGCATCCAACAAATATAAGACATATCGTTTTATTACAACGCGGATTTTATTTTTTCCTATAGGTACTGTATAATAAGATTACTTTTGTGAAAATATTCGTCATGAATGTTTTTCTTTGATGCCTGTGCTACACCTGCTCGATTTGAGATAACATGGACTAGTGAAAATTGTCTTTCTTAAAACACGAGGACCAACTTGTCGTTAAAAGATCCCATAAACAAGTAATACTTAAAAAGTTTAATTGCAAGGGATTCATCAACTGCCAAGTTAAAGAGGCCCTCTGTCAGACTAGTCTTAGCCCTGATTCAATTCGCTTTAATTTTTAAAGGACTCTACCCACTGCAACTTATACGTAATAGGAACGTATCAGGCATAAAAATATTCTTTGTATTGAAAAGTATGAGACTCACCCCCTAGACCGTTTTCTCCTTCGCTTTTAGTGAATCGTGAATTCAGTAGCGTAGTGTTTTTCGGTTTTCTTCTTCCTCATCCAAAATTATGGCAATGATTGCAAGTTATCTAACAGTTAATTTTTCAATAGCCCATACCTATTTTATTATTTAAGAACTTGATAGTACTTCAAGACGTCCACGCAACACTGATAGGTATACGAGAATAAACACCGGTGCTGCAAGTTATTGAACGAATTCCTATCGGTATTAGTGGATGTCACAGAACGCCCGTTTGAGTTGGGATAGTAGAGCCTATCGTGTTGCTTTCCGTGCCCAGATACGTTCCTAGAAAGGTCATGGTATGGTCCGACATAGTGGGCAGAGACCTTAAACCGGCACCTTCATAGTCTTCATATAATTGGGTACTAGATTATAGGCAAAAGCTGTACAGACAAATCATCAAACGTTGCTCAAAAAAAACTTCTCAAACACAACACCACCTTAATACATACTGTTGAAAATATGTGCTTGAGAGATTTCTTAATTTTTACAAAGTGTTTACGCATTTGGCCGATAGAAACAACAAAGACAATTCTAAAACAAAAGTTCCAATATAAGTCGTAAATTAAAATCTAGTTCCATTAAATATTTCATTTTTAAAACAATAAAAATCTGGCTGGACATAAACGAGGCATTTTTTTAAACATAATAAACTACATCATAAATATAACTTTACAGAAACGGGAAAAAACTATAATTTATAGTTGCCAACTTATTTGTGTTAAATTTATTTATGTTTGACGAGCCCGTTGGATGAGTGGTTAAGGTAAGGTGCTTGCCTTAACGCTCTGTTCTAGGGTTTCCGAATTCGATTCCAGGCAGGGTTAACTTAAAAACTATCGTTTCAAATTTGGCTCTGGTTTGAAGCTGGAAAGTAGTGGCGGGGCACACTGCGTTTCGCAGTCATTTGAGCAGCCCATCTGACGGCAGTAATAACCCTCTTACAGAAGACCGCCGTGAAATAACAGCATGCGTGCTGTTGTGTTTTGGTGAGTGAGTAAGTGATGCCAGAGCTCATTTCCCTATCCCCTCCTAATCCCTAATCCTATGACAGCGCACTTGTAGCAGCTTTGGCTTTGTTTGTGTTATAGGCGACGGTAGCCACCTACCAACAAGTGGTCCGTCAGCCTGTCTGCCGATCTTAACATTAAAAAAAAGTTACATACTCGTAACAATATTGTCACTTCATGTGAATGTCTGATAGACAAACAGAGACGTTACCGAATGGGATGTCGTCTACAGAAGTATCTAAATTCGGGATAACACCATAGCGGGGAGGAAACGGGATACAAGGTGAGTGATTTACGTACAGCCACTTCCAATTCAAGTGTACTTCACATAAATTGCCTCGCCACGTCCACTACGAAATTTCATAAAAAAAAAATATATAAAATCTAACTAGAGGGGTCTAAATAGTTTATTTAAAATGAGCTGCTGATAGTATTCATGGTGTATTACTAACTGGCTCCCACTTGCAATACATTGAAACATATCTCGCAAACCCGCTGCGGCTTGTTCATACCAAACTTCAATATGGGCACGTCTTGGCTGGAACATTTGTTGCAGAGCATCCGACCACAGTGCCGACTGAAATCATACCAAAAATATCTATTTATTTATTTATATCTTCGAAAGCAGCTTGCGCTGGTGAGTCTACATTTAAGAGCTTCTAAGTATCTATCCAAGTTGTTTTTGACTGGTTCAAATAGTCCGCCGATATCAAGTCTCTTGTTATGATATGACATCATATGCTAAGTTTCGGTTAAATAAAACGAACCAACTTTGTCATGAGATTACGTTCTGGACGCATTCCATTAAACAATTTTGGATATACTTATGATGCGAAAAGTGGCAACGCCGAATTGTGCCGAATGCGACATTGTGGACGATGTTTACCATGATGTGTTAAAGGAATGTGTCCGAGACGAGAGGGTGCATAGTTTGGACTCCAGACCTCTGGACCTCTGGACCATATTTATGTAGCAAGTAGATGACTTGAACAGCGCCCTGGCATTCCCATTATCCGATGATGCCAGGGAGCTGTACAATATTTACTATATAAGACTTAATGATAAGTTATGATTTAGAGAATTGTATTTATGACCTTGCCCAATGAGGCGACATGTTCTTTAGGAAGTCTCTAAAAAAATATTTAAAAAAAAGTCAACTTGGGTTATATCTTTCCAAGGCTAGTAACCAAATATTCAAGATCTCCGATTAACATTCTCTTTGAATTTATTTCTTTTGAAGTTTTCGCACTTGTAGATCTTATCTTATAAATTATTATTTCAGATGGTCTCTGTTGGTCTCTGTTAGGTCTCTGTTGGTTGAAATATGTAATTATTATGGTCTAAGAAATTGGAGGTGTACAATGGCACCTAGTCTTATCGTGTAGCGACATCTATTTATATATATTTTATTAAATTTTGAAACAAAGAAAGAAACATATTTTTATTGAAATGGACACATTATGCAGACAACACATGTTTACAGAAAAAAAAATACAATATTTGCCAGTGCATGCATCAAACGGGGTCCCAACTCAGCATGTGCTGTGCATGTTACAGACCACACAACGCTGATCTTCCGTTGGGGACCTATCTTTGGTCTCACGGACATCCGCCATTATTCTTAAAATACATTTAAGAGTATAACAATGTAAGAGTGGACAACAGTGTACAATTATATACAAGATATAATTTAATATAAATAAATATAATAAATTAGGTACATATGTTAAACACTAATTATAAAAATATTGACACAACTACATCTGAAATTAAAAGGCATTAATTGACGTTTTTCGTGCTATTTTAAATAGCACTTCACAAAGAATTAAAATAGAAATAGGAATTTTACAAAGATGTCGATAGTTACAATATATATTTTTATATTAAACAGACCAATCTGTCATAAGATAATTTAAGTAGTACAGCAAAATCTATCTTTCTGACAACTATTGAAATGCTAAATTTAATTCACCAAATTATAAGGAATGTTTGCTTTTTAAATTTGCACAAAAATGTTTAGTTTTCCGTCCTTTTTATACCGGAAATATGTGTTATAAATGTCTGTTTCTTTATGTAAAGGTCGTCAGAGAGGGTGACGCAACGCCACAGGAAGCCTTTGGAAGGAATGAGAAAGGAACCGGGAAATGGGCTCTGGCATCCTTTACCCACTCACCGATATACAACAGCGTGCTGTTATTTTATGGTGGTCTCCTTTAAGGGGGTTAGCAGCGAGACATCTTGACATCGGGTAGTTATTGCCGCCACATGGACTGCCCAACTTACGATTGTCAAACACCCCGCCATTATTAAAACACCCAGATCTCTTCAAAGTTGGCCCTGCCGGAAATCGTCCCTCAACCCCTGAGTCAGGGCGTTAAGGCAAGCACTATTTACTAAATGATAATTTTTTATAACATGCTATAAGTTTTTCTATTTTGTTCAAGATACGAATTGGTAAACGATTAATATATCGATTGGAACAAGTTTATCGCAGCCCAACATAATATGAGTGTAGGGCGGAGATATAAAGTGGGTATACATACCAATGGTGCTTCCTCATAGTGAGTGTGAATTTGGTGCCACACTCCTGGCAGAGGTCGCTTTCGGCCCATGGCGCCTCAGCCGGTAAAGCGTCCAGTAAACGGTGTAGTAACTGTTTCGTTGCCACCTACTCACATTCAAATTACATAGTACTAATAATTATATAATAATAATATATAATTATATAATATCCCCCAAATTATATAATTCGGAAAAAGTTGGGTGTCACCGAACATTTTCTTTCTTGTGGGTCTCAGAGAGAAAGATATACGCTGCGCTTGTCGGTCCGTGGCCTCCACTCGAGAACTTCAAGCTACAGCGGCCGTCCGCTTTCTGAACTATGTGTCCTGTCCACTGCCACTTCAACTTCAACTTACCAACCCGCCCGCCGGCTTATGTCGGTAACGTTCGTTTGTCAAGGGACCGACCAATAAAAAGGCGGAAACTCTTCTGTTGTCTATGAATTTTTTATCAAGTTCCTTTGGACACCTCTTTTTCTAACGAATCTTTTATCAAAATGTATTTTTTTTTTAAATAACACAATATCATTAAATTATACCATTTTCTAAAACTCATCTTTCCCAAATAAAAATATGGAAATTATTGAGATGAAATGGATCAAGGTTTCCTAGAGTGCTGTGAAAATTGTCATGCTGGAAGTTTACCAATGAGATAGAATACCTCATGAGGAAATTTGTAGAATTAAAATCAGCGACACGACCTTTAGTGATAGAAGAAATGGCAGTGGGCGGGCCCCCCACACTAGTGATCTTTGTTTTGGGTAAGTTTGGAAGTATATTTTTTCAATAGTAAAAATTATTCTTTTTGCTTTGCAACCAATTGTTATTATGTAAAATTAATTAAAAAAACTTTTTCGTTCTATGAATTTTTTCTCTACAATTCCTTTTTATTGAAAACATAAAGAAAAACGTCACATGTTTTTCAAATTTTTCACATTTTGTTTAGTAAAAAAAATAATAAGCCAGGTTTCATGCGAGCGCATAGTGAGAGAAATCATTTCTTATGAGTTGAAAGTGATTTTAACCAGATACCGCTTGGACTAACTGGTGTTTAGACGATTTGGAGGTCTATGAGGCAACCTAAGCACAGCCTGTGTAAGCAGGCGTATGGCATCTTCAGTGACCTAAAAGAGCATAAAAATGAAAGTGTCACCTGATAATTAAATATGGAAACGCCATCTTTGTTCTCCTGTGCGAGACACGCGCCTGCGCGTACCAGCACTCGGCACATGGCGCCCTGTCCGTTCATGTATGCGAGGAGTAAGGGCGTGTTACCCTGAAACGAGAAATTAATTTTTAAACATGCTTCCATTTTTTAATTCACATAAGTCTAAAAATTTTATCGGACCATAGTTCTTCTATGCGAGCTACTGATATTTTAAACAACGACAAATTTTACGAATACACATAAAACTGCAGCCATTACAAAATTTATTTACAACCAATAATTGAAATTAATGTTCAATTCAATGACTAATCCTTAAATTTATTCCTTAATATTTTTTAGAAATGTAATGACTTCTACTAAATCAGCTAATTAAACAGAATAGCCAAAAGTCAGATCTGACGTGGCAGTCATGATACCTAGCATTTATACACATATAAATCTATATATTTGTAGAAAATACTGTTTCTATAGTTTTATGATTAATTTGTAATTTGATTATAAAACCGTCCTCACGCAGACGCGAGAATGCACGTGGATGCGGGCGCCTCATTTCGTCACGATAGAAATGTGTGCAGTAAACTGTGAGGACAAGGGTTAATATGCCATGTAAATTTTTAAACTGATGGTTTGCCGTTGCGCTAGTTTTTGACCCTCAAAAAAGTCTTTGGACGCTCTTCTTAGATTTACTTATTACTTATTAGTTTTAGACTAGATACTAGTGATAAAATGTCCTTTCTGGATATTTTATAAAAAAAAGTAATGCGCGCAAGTCCGCAGAGCGACTATTTAAAACGAGGACTTAGCAGAAAAGTGTTACTTTTCGTCGCCTAGTTTGACTTTCAACTAACAATAACAAATTAAATTTAAAAAAAAAGTTTGAAACGAGCATGGTTGTACAAAAAAATACGGGTTGTACTTCGGGAGTGCCGGCAGAAGTGAAAACTTAAATATTAACGTTGTGCATTCTTGATATTTTGGAATGGTTAGGGAATAATTTTGCACGAATTACTTTAATTATCAGTATAGCGACTGGTCTCCACTCAGTGGCGACCGTCCACCTACTTCACCACTTGTGTGGCTACCGGACGCCACTTTGGCGACGGTCGCCAACACCTCTAATAGAGCCCCAATTTTGCTACCAAATATATAATTCCGATAGAAACACACTAAACTTGCACCTGGTTACCGGCTGCCATCCTGACGACGGTCGCCAAACTTACAACTATTCATTACTTCCATTGTAACAGTTAGTATATACATCCGTGTGACATATTGTTGGATAGGGTTCAACGAGGCCCTTCCATTTATGATTTCAGCCAAGTGTTTGGCTACTGGACGCCACTCTGGCGACAATGGTCAATTGTCGTCTATTTTCTTGAATAACTTGGTTTTCCACCTTCCCCCCAAAAATGAGGTAATTCCATATACAGATTTCATCTATTCACGTCACACCTCTGCGTTTGGGTCACAGAAATTGATATGTGTACCAAATTTCAACTTAATCGGTCCAGTAGATTCGGAGATAATTGACTGTGACCGACGGACAGACGGACACACAAGTGATCCTATAAGGGTTCCGTTTTTTTATTTGGACGTACGGAACCCTAAAAAACTTCAAATTTTAAATCTGTTCGGTTATCTCCGAGAAGTTACAAAAATAAAAATTACATAGTACGGAACCCTAAAAAACTTCAAATTTTAAATCTGTTCAATCTGCGAGAAGCTACAAAAATAAAAATTACACCTAAATACACAGGTCGTCAGGTTTCGCCCATTTTGTTAGTTTATGCGTAAAAATTGTGTTCGTTACATTAGTCCCCGAGTTAAACGTCGTTCCTTCTAGTTTGTTCAATGTTCTGAGGAGAACTATGCGTTGGAATACTTGGTGACCATATACGTCGGAACAGTAAGCGGAAAGCGGAATAAGAATGAGACTGCGACTGTACCTGCAAGTCGGTCCTGTTGATCGGATAGTCGGGCATAAACTCGAGAAAGAGTTCACAAATGGTAGCCGCGTTGTCCCGCTTGCACCAGCAGAGCTCGTGCAGAGGGTTGCGGCCCTTGAGATTGACGGCGGCCGCGTCGGCATCTGTGTCAGCGAGTAGCACGCGCACCACCGACACGTGGCCCTCGCGTGCCGCCACGTGCAGCGCCGTGTCGGCGCTTGCGTCCGCCGCCCCGCACTCCGCTCCGCTCGACACTAGCGCCGACACGATGTTCGCGTGCCCGGCGCGTGCTCCCACGTGCAGCGCGCACCTGCCTCACGCACACACACTTTTACTCAAGATATTCTGGAACGAAGTTTCCTTTTTTGGAGTTGCGGGTCCGGGGCTTGACACAGAAATGCGTGATTGCTTCGCCTTTGAACTGATTGCGTGAACTTCGTTCCCACCAAGTGTACTACGACACTCATAAGTTTTTTTATTTATGTTAAGGTCGACAGACAGGCTGACGGTCCATTTGATTGTAGGTGGCCACCGTCGCCTATAACACAAGGCTCTAGCATCCCTTACTCACACCAAAACAAAAGCACACATATTGTGGTCTTCTGTGTGGGGCTAGTTACAGTGCGTTGTAGAATGGAGCTCGTCTCATCCATTTTCATGCTTTTCTTGGACTTTTAATTAATAATATATTTCAAACACACGATTTAAAAACCAGTACGAGTTCCACTACCACAACGATCACTCTCTCTATAATTACCATATTAGGACGCTACTCATACACCATTATATTATTTTCGTATTGTTATCTCGGCTTCTCTCAATCAATAATCTAACCAAACGGCAACCAGCACCGCCACAGAGTGCAAACCGTTACACTGAAACAACTTCAACAATCCTTAAATATTTCTGTAGATATCTCTTTAGCCATCAACAGTCCGACAACTTTAAGTCATAAATGAAACGCACCGTTTGTGAGCGTCCCTGTCGTTGGGCCTCGCTCCAGCAAGCAATAGGCTCCGCAGTAACACTTCGTTGCCTGCTTCGGCCGCTAAGTGTAGCGGTGGCGCTAGTGTCGAGTCCTGCACTCGTGAGTTAACGTCCACTTCCACCGACAGCAGAAACATAACACTCTCCATGTCGCACTTCTGGATGGCCACGTGCAGGAAATTGCAACCTTTCTTGTCCACCTGAAACGTATTGAAATGCGTTTAATAAAATAAGTCACCAAGTTATTCAGTCATAAATTGAGCCTATTGCAGATCACCGTGAATTAACACCACGTGAATTGTGTGAAGAATAGACGCCAGATCTTAATTTATCTTATAACTATAGCATTGCTTATGTTAACAGGCGACGGTGGCCACCTACCTTCAAGTGGCCCGTCAGCCTGTCTGCCGACCTTTGCTTAAATAATTACGATTCCGCGCCATTGAATCGCATGTGCTGGATTTAAATTTACCGCAATACCTGTTCTGCCGCCGATGGGTTCTTTTCCAAAATGGCTTGAGCAGCTTTATTGTTCCTGGCGATTAAGGCTGCCGCAAAAGGCGACACGCCTTTGTTGTCCCTTGCCGATAAGTCGATATTCGGCTGTGAAAGCAGGAGGGAGATGATCGCCGCATGTTGATTCTCTATTGCAATGTGAAGGGGGGTCTTCCCTTCTGCATCCTTCGAGTTTATATTAGCTCCGTGCTCCAGGAGAGTCTAGAAGGAGATTAATGTTGTATTAGTTGAAAGTATTCTCTAATAATGAAATTTTTTTTTTACAAGGCGTGCACAATCAGAGAGGCAGTTATTTTAAATTTTTAATAAGTTTGATACTGAATATTTTTTAAGATTACTATAATATAAAATGGTAGAATTTAACCGTTACTTCGTATGGTGTTAAATTCTAGTTAAAAATACGGGGAAGATCCCCATGGTTTTAGATATCTATCTAATTTTATCCAAGGTGGTTAAGTGTACTTAGCAGTGAAAACGTCGACAATATTTTTGGGCAGGAAATAGCATTTATTGTTAGATGCAAAAGTGACGGAAAAAGGCTGTAACTAAAGGAACAAATAGAACGAATGACGCGTTCGGGTAAGATAGGATGCACTCGGTGGGATTCGTCGGACGTTTCGATTCAATTGAATACTTGAAACGACGACATTTGGGATTTTTCTCACCTGTATGACTTCGGTGAGTCCCCAGGTGCAACAGAGATGCAAAGGTGCTTGCTTTTCAGCTGCGACATCTGAACCTTCACCAGCCGGTCCTGCGCGTCTAGGCGATTCCACATCGCACCCGGATCTGATCAGAAACGTAGCCAAACCTTCTTTGTTCTCGTCAATTGCTCTGAAAGTTTAAGCATTTCTTTTTTTAGGATTAAGGGAGAGTTGACGTTAACTTTACGGTACTAGGAACCCAATCAACACCAGAGACGACGCGAGTGCTCCGTCTACCTGGCAAGAGATAGATCAGGATAGCGGAATGGTCTATTACATCTCTGAAAACTTCTGTAAGTAGGTTGAAACTGCTGCCAGACAGTCTATTGGCATCTACTGACCATACTAACTGGTATGGCCAGTGTCAA
This sequence comes from Bembecia ichneumoniformis, assembly GCA_910589475.2. Taxonomy (NCBI): domain Eukaryota; kingdom Metazoa; phylum Arthropoda; class Insecta; order Lepidoptera; family Sesiidae; genus Bembecia; species Bembecia ichneumoniformis. Next base: position 10,977,330 of record OU342540.1, read on the forward strand.
ATAATTAAAAGTATCAAATTTCATCCTTATAAAGGATCCTTATGTTTGCGAAAATGAAGAAAATCTTAAACTAGAAACAGTTATTGAGTAATCCACACGAATATGCTGGTAGTTTATGGTTAAACTATAATCGGTAGTTCATCTTCTGTTCTTCAAATATCATTATAGTCTATTCGCGTTAAGAATGCAATGAGTCATCCGGGTAAAGGTGTATTCACAGTGGAGTTAAAAATCAAACAAATTATATTTTAAAAGATTAAGTTTTTAAAACAATGTCTTCTCTTTCTAATAATAATGCTTTGCTGTCTCGTTTATTAAAATCGAATCCTAGCTCATGCAGTATTTTATGAAGTGTGGTAAGTTTGAATGTCGGAACATCTTCATCAGCTACACAAAGTGTCATAATTTTATTTAATGTCGGGTAGTGGTTATTTAAATATATTGAATGAACTTTTCTTCTTATTGCAAATTTGTCGAATTCATCGAATTTATCAATCGTGGATAGCCGAACTCTTTTTTCACTGGTTTTCACATTTTAATGTGTTAGTTTCCTTTACTTCACTAATAATTTTATAAACTGTTCTCTCGGACATGCAGTTGCTGTTTTTAGTTCTGTATACTCCACATTCACACTTAAATCACACTGTTTAAAGTATTTAAAAACATTGTAAATTACTCGTTTCTCCACTATGAATTATGGCGCCACTTTTATTCTTACGAATGGGTGGGGTATTCATTTTTTAAACTTTAAAATTGAAGGTTGACGCACAAACGATACAACCGTTTCGTTCATAGGTCTGCCTTCAACTAGTCATTGTGAACTTGACTGTTTAATTTTTGAGCGACCTGATTGGTTAGGGGGCGTGGCAAGGCTGATGGAAAACGATGACTCATCGCATTCTTAACGGGAATTGACTTTAGTTATAGATTTTAATCATATTTAAAGTTTACATTTTATGTATATGTTGTAACTTAGCTCAGATGATGGGGCTGACATGCTGACAGTCTCTTAAACTAAAAATATAATAATATTTAAATAAAAAACATTTAATATGTAAATAAATAAATTTACATTTAATATGGTTTAAATACAAATTAATACTGTTTATTGACATTTTGATCTTGGCTCAAAAATTTATCTCACTTAATATTTACTGTTAAAGTATAAGATTTATAATACAAACATTCTCTCTTACTTGTGCAAAAGAGTTTGCAAGCATCCGTCTGGTCCCGGGCCCCAACAATCAGCGTCAGCGCCGTTTCTAACTAAAATCTGAAATCAATACAATTATAAGAAATGAGCACAGTGTTTATAATCTTCCTTATTACTTTCACACTACATAATAAAACTGATATTTATTTTATTGGTTAATTCGATACGCAACGCAAAGCAACCAAATAACACGCCTAACGCGACAATAACATAAAAGCTGGTTTTTAAGTAAGTATATTCATTATCATATTCTAAGGACTGAATGCGTTTTTAGGGATAAAAAAAGGAGAATAAAATATTTAATACTAATAATAATAATAATAAATCATACGTTCAATTTAAGTTTTTTTACAAAACATTTATCTTAGTCAAATATTTCTCATTTTATATAATTATAAACTACCACCGGTTCAATATTATTATTATTATTATTGGTATTGTTTTCAATATTAAATTGCCACATAAGAATTGGCCGTAAATCAAACCGATTTTAGTAAATATGACTAAAATAGGTTTTAATCAACACAATAACGCAAAATTTATGACGTATCGCAATCAGGCCGTCATATGTAATAGTGTTTTGTAAGTAAATAGAAAATACATATATTTTGTATACAAAATAATTATGTAAATACACCTCGATCAGGTTAACATGCCACTTATGTACTGCGAAGTTACCGGTTTACCAGATAGTTTAATAGGTATAATAGATGTCAGTTAATGTAATTGTCGACCAGATTTTACTAGAACGCCTATAAATGTTACCGTGAAAGTAACATACAATGTCTACGGTAATAACAATTGCATCGGAAAGTAGTGTGCAATTTTTATACTGGGACAGTATGACTTACGCTAGCAACTTCCTCCTGCCCGGAGTCAAGTGCAGCCCAAAGAGGCGGCACTCCGTTCGCGTCCAAGCGGCTCATATCAACGCCACGAACGCACAACGCCTCCACGACGAGGCCCAGACGACAGAATATCGCGAACTGCAGTGGGGTTTCACCTGCCTCAGTCCTTCATACAAAAATAAGCAATTAATTGGAAAATTAATTACGTGATATTACACATATCCCAATATAGCAATCATAGTTGATTTGGTCCCCTAGGAAAACGCAGTTACGATTCTAACGTTCAAGTGGTTGATATGTTTGAATAAATATTGAAATCACGCCAATCCCCGCAGTGAGTTATCGTGCTGAACTACAATAGACAACATTCTCCATTTAAATTTAAAAGGTAAATTTTTTAAAATTCTTTTAAATATTCCTACCGGAGGGCATAATATATTATCTCATATATTAAAGGCTGACACGTATATGTAATTTTTCAATATTATATGAACACGACGCTCGAAGGTCTCAACTGAGTTTCTCAAAGGATGGGCGTTAGATAAATAAAGTTATGTCAAATGTCCATGTTGTGCACGGCTCAGTAACAGGAAATCAGTTCTCGAAGTTGTCTACTTTGGAAAAACAGTTCTATTACGCAGAGTTCAACTTCGAGACATCTTCTCATCCAAAATTCCTCAGTGCATCAAAAACAAAGGTTTGTGAAAAATTTTGTGTTGCCAGTGATGATGACACATGGCTTGATTTGTAACCTTTGATCTCATAAAAAGGCTCAACGTCACTCAACGAGCTATAGATGGAAGAGCTATGGTGCGGCTAGATTGAATGTCTCCATTTATGTTTGCATCCACAAAGTAAAGGTAATTATGACAGTTTTTTTTTAATGAAAATGTAACCGATAACACTCACATGGCATCCATGTCAGCTCCGTGGTCTAGTAAGTATATGGCTGTTCTAGAATCTTCTGCGACAATCGCCTGATGGAGCAAAGTGAAACCTTTGCCATTACGTATATTCGGATCCGCGCCACCCTCTATTAAGGGTGCTATAAGGTTCTTGTAACCTGAAAGCCAATATTATTTTCTTATTTTACAATTCTCACACGCCCATTTCCCTTTTTAGAGGTATATCTTTATTATTTTTTATTCTATGGCAACAGTGAATGGTAAACATAGGGTAAACGAGTCTATAGAACGTTTAAATTAGGTATGTTAATTTTGAATTTATAACAACTATTCAATATCTCCATTCAAATTATTCAGGAGGCTTATTGTGCATCTAAAACATGTTTCTTTTATTGAATTACTATAGAAATTGTTCGACATTTTTTTGGGACCTATTCGGGGCGAGTAATTTAATCTAGCGATACATTTTGGAAATACATTTTAAAAAATTCAACAACGAAATCTGAAGACTTCTGTATCATGTCAGCAAGACGAATAAAACTAGACGGTCCGTTTATAATTTGAGCAGCCAGTTTATAGAGTAAAAGCAGCGTCTTGTTATAGCACAACAGTGTGTGATAATTATATTTTGATGCATGAGTAATGGATGAAAGTGTCGAATCCCCTGACCCTAGCTTGTCCCTTATCTTTCAACGTATTAGGATCGCAGCGCAATTATGTACCCTCTAGATTATACAAAAAACCTTAACTAACGAGTGAAAGCAGTTTTTACAAATCTAGTTTCTTAAAAAAAAGAATATAAATCGTAATTCTCACGACCTACTCAATGCCATTGAATCGTTCTTGAGAAATAGAAGCCTTAAATAAGATCGCCTTTTAAGTTTAATTAAAGTTTAAATTTTGTGTTCTATATGTACAGATTACATAGTGTGCCTAAATGTGTCATTTCAAATATCAAACTACCTATTTCGCAATATAAACAATTCGCCGTTAATATATATTAACCCTATAGTGATAAATGTATATTAAAATTACGCGGTTTACAACTTCGTGTTATGTGTATCTATGATTGCAGATATTATCAATGTTTCAAATGTTTGAATCACTCAAAATCCCAATTTAAAGCAGTGTCCATTAGTTATTCCAACTGTCTTCGAGTAACTATATACTAGACATAATGTACGTAGGGAACTAATATTATATGTATAAATCGTCAGTATAATATTAATTACCTTCGGTAAGAGCAAGACTCGCTGGTGTATCTCCTTCAGAATTCTTCACATTTAAATTCGGTAATAGGCTGACATTACTCCTATCAGTGGCTGGGAGATCTCCCTTTTCCACTGATTTCTTGTATTCTATAATCGCCAGTACTGCACTCTCGTGGTTATTCAGAACGGCCAAGTGGAGAGGAGTTTGACTGTGAAAAGAAAACAGTATTTCATAAACTTATCTTATGCTGCACGGGATTAAACTCCCCTGAGTGTAATTACTTTGCATAGCAATTTTCGTACTTAAAATTATACTTTAAACTAACATTCTGTCACAATGGGATTTAACATCTCTGACGAACTTTAAATATCTCTAACATAAACGCCGCTAATGACATCAACGGAAACCAATAGAAAATTTATTTATTTATTTTTAAGTGAAACTGCAATATGGGCTTCTTTAAGCGAGCTGTAAACAAACTCCTGCAGGATCGGCAGCGCACCTGCATTTCCTCTTGTGTTGCTTGTCTCCTTAGTTTGACTTGTTAGAGTAAAATTAAAATTTTGATAAAAATACAGAGTATAATAGAATACAGAACATATATTTATATTAGTTTGAATCGGGCAGATTTATACAAAAAAAAAAAAAATTTTCTGAGAAAAAAAATATAGTAAAACTGCCCAAAAAAAAACATCTTGTCACAATAACAAAAATTTTCGCAATAACTACATTATATTTTAAGCTTATTAATTAACTTAAGTTCTGTTCTAAAGTTTTAATCGCCTACTTTTATTTCATTTTTCATATTTTACACAATATTTACGAAAAACCTTCCAATTTTAAATCTGTTCCGTTATCTCCGAGAAGCTACAAAAATTTGTAGTGCAATATTGCACTTTAATTCATAGGTTATTTAGGTTGCGCTCATTTTAGTAATGTGTTTTACTAAAATGTTAGTATTCGGTCTGATGTTAGTCCTCGTCTTAAAATACGAGTGTTACTTGTAACCGTTCGATGGAATATAACTAACACTTACTATATCTCTTATTCACGCACCAAGACACTACGGAGCATTAAATATGTCGTGTTATTTCATGATCTTTTATAAGGCTACGGTCTCCTATTAAATGTTTGAACTCCGGGCACAGCATCAGCGGTCAATATATATCTCGGCAGCAAACGACGTCTCGATCACATTAGTCGACAAACAGTGCTTGGCTTTAGTTATATGTGATTTTGTACTGACGCTAGACACGAAGTTCACGCTGCAAATAACTATAGACGTAGCGCAGAGCGTTTGAACGCCGTCTAACGCAATAATACATTTATATAGAAAGTATTTCATTGCGGCGTACGAGGTGACGCTGTGAGAGGCCGATGGCGTTTATGAGAGACCACAACCTAAGGGAGTGATTAGCCTGCGCCGCTGTGAAAGTCTTAAAAACATAATAAATCATACCGATATAGCGTGTCTTCGTGTTCTCCATAAGAAGTCTGCATGTTGGGTCTGGCCCCGTTCTCTAGGAGGGCCGCTGTGAGCCGTGCGAGCCCGTTGGCGCAAGCAGCGTGAAGCGCTGTCAGGCCGGCTTCATTTGTATGGTTCAGATCACCATTTAGGTGTGACGCGAGAAACACCGCTGAATCCTTTAAAAGATATACAAACATACGTGTGTGTAAATAACATAAATTCGAAGACATCAAAACATGATTTAACGTTTTACACCCTATTTATGTATTAGAGGACTATTGTCTTAGGATATGGTCGTTTCAACCCAATACCGCGGCGTACGGCGGCGGCCCGTCACACGCGTGGTCCATATTATAATCTGTTGGTGAATCAAAAGTAATTCAAAGTAGAAACTCCCACAGAAAATTATCAATTTCCGACTAGTAGGGGAACAACTAAAAAAAAATTATTCAAATTGGTCGAGGCCTTTTTATAGTTTTTGGAGGATTAAGTTTTAGACATGGACCAATCAATAGCAAATTTTTGAGATTTTAGATCTTTGAGCGTTTCGCTTTCTTGATTCTGTAAATAACATATTTATGATCAAAAAAATTAATGTTAATAGCAGAATAAGTAATGTAGTAAAATTCGTGCCACGGCTTTAAACCATTTGTCTTGGTTGATGCAATTTCCAGAGGCTTATATCTCCCCTGAACTATGGAACAATAGGCAAGATGACGGTATTAAAGAATCAAAGAATAAATGGTCTTGGAGAAAAATATATGTTGAAAGGAGTCTAAAAAAATTACTCATTTTTTGTATTAAAATTGAGACTTGACTTTGCTTTGACAGAATGAAAAATCTGATGAGATGTCGGTGACGTCACGTTTCATCAGACGCGCCGCCATGACACCTAAGAGCGTTTTCGCGCGTAATTCAAAATAGATTTAAAAAACATTCAATAATTTGTGTTGAAATTTAGTTTTTTTTGCTGAAATATTGTTTTTTTCGGATATGGTAGACGTGTATCTACATTATGGAAGGGAATTTCAAAATCTGTCATCATGCCTATTGAGAAAAGTAATCAGAAAAACAATATCTTACTTCGAACCATCCATGCGCCAGTATATGAAGCAAACTGTCTCCAGAGTTGGAATAAACCGGATTCGGGTGACAACCTTTCTCCAATAACTTCGCTGCGAAACCTCTTTCGATAATATTTTCCACTTTACCCTCCACTGGATCCTCAGTGAAGGCATTTTTGTTTGTGACCGGTGTGTCGAAGGGATTGGAACCGTTCATGACTAACGTTTCGCTTGATGATATTGAAGCTCGCCTGTCGTCAACGAGCGCGTAGTAAAGGGGAGGGTGTTCATCTGACAGCGTGCGCAAATTCGTGTCCAGGTTCGGCTGTTTTAGCAGAAGGTCGAATATCCTTTGATTTCTCGATATTACTGCCTGATGAAGTGGTGTGCTACAAACAATAAACACTCATAACTGCTCCTTACAAAGAATCAAACTAATTAAAATGGAACTGTACGCACAATCCTTTTCTGTTTTGTCGGTTGATGTCGACGCCTTTTTGAACCATTATCTCCGCAATTTCAGCCATTTGCTCCATTGTTTCGTCGTCGCATGAACTCGCTGTCAATGCCGAAATCAGATGTAGAGCCGTGTCACCCTCTTCCCTGTTACAGAGAAAAGGTAGTTTAATAACGATTTATTAAAAATTTGGCTTAGTGTTCCAAATTATACTCGTCCTCATATGTATTACAGAGTTTGGTAACTGGTAACTATGTTAAACTGGCAGAATTTTATTGGAGTTTGTACTCCTTAAGAATCGATTTTCATATAAGGCCCCTGGTATGGAAATTAATACAAGCGTTAACTAAAAAGCGTTATGTTCTTTTAAGCAGTTCTACCCAAATCCGATAGATGACGTCGCTTCACCTAATTCTATTGTAGTATATATAATAGATGGCGCGCTTATTTACCCTCTTTTCCCATTGCATACCTAGTTAAAGACAATCTTACTAAGGAGTATTCCGGTCGTGTGTCAGAGCTGTCACACACACTTTTTTAACGGCTTTTAGTCGGAGAACACAATCGAAATACCAAGCTGACTTGGAAATTGGTTGACAACATTAACAGCAGTAGATCTGCAGTAAATAGGGCTGAAGAGTTTAGAATCAAGTGAAGACCCAGGTCAAAACGACCCGTGGGTTAGTAACCGCTTTTCTCCGATTACCTCAAGAGGAATGGATGTGGAGGGCAAAAAGTCAAGTGTGATAGCGCAAGTCCTCAGTGAACGTATGGTTATGTATAAATCATCTTAAATGAGTGAGAGTATCAGTTACGATACCAAATTGTTTTTATGTACAATTTGTAAGGTACAATCAAATAGATAGCTTATTCTGGTTGACTGGATAGAACTCAGAGGTTAGATTTTAGAAGAATGATTCTTAAAACAATCTTTTTTTACTCAAAATATAAATGTTGAAACAATATTATTAATAAAATCAAAAGACAGATCACATAACTAAACATTTGTGAGTGGATTCATGCTCACTTTGTGGTAAGATTAGGGTCTGCTCCATTGTCGACCAGGAACTTGGCTGAGAAAGCATCCCTGGCGTCGACGGCCCTATGTAAAAGCGTGCGGCCGCGCGGCCCTCTTGAGTCTGGGTCGGCGCAATGTTGCAGGAGCGTTGTGGCTATGGATGAGCTGCGGCCGCGCAGAGCGAGCTCCAGGGGCAACTCGCCACGAGTCGACATCGCATTCACTATGTCTGTCAACTGTAACAATAATAGAGTCCTTTAATTCTAAATTAATTAAAACAATGATTAATTTCGATATCTAATTATACCTACCTATCAAATTAAACATATTCAGGACTGAGTGACTTATAATTTCCCGGCAGTCTGTTGTCGTTTGAATCGAAAATTTCAAGTTTTGAAAAAAAAAAAAAAAAAAAATCAGTATCGATTTTTAAAAATTAAAAAATAAAAAGTTATTTTTATTTCCAGCATAATCGCATTTCGACCAGTGGGCGAACACTAGGATGTTCAATTAGAGCATGGGTTTTCAAAGTGGGGGGCGCGCCACCCAAAGGGGCCGCAGAGACCCGCAGAGGGGGGCGTGAGTTACTAATAAGACAGGATCCGTTCCATGTTATTGTGGATGCCCTGCCAGACACGCTGCAAGAGGAAGCCTTGGAAATTAAAAACTGCTCTGCCGCCAAAATGGGAAAAGCATTATTTTGGGTCTAATATTACAAAATTTATAAAAAAAATTGCAGAAAAGTCACTTCAATTGTACCTACTTACCCTTTTCCAGTACCTACGTATTTGTGCGAAAGAGGATTTTCTGCTGTGGTAGCAATAAAAAACAAGTTAAGAAATAAACATTGCTAGTGATTTGCACTGTGCCATTTCTGGGGTTAAGACGAGAATCGAAAACCTCGTAAAAAACATGCAAGCTCATCCATCTCATTCGAATAAGTAGATTTTTGTATAAATTTAATAAGCAATAAAAAATATTTTGATGTTTCTTTCTGTCTTTCTGTCTTTACATTCTGATAGTAACCTAAAATTATTATAATATGTATAATTAGACAAGGGAGGAGGAGCGCGGAAATTTTCATCTTTTAGAAAGGGGGGCGCGTAATAAATTAGTTAGGGAAACCCTGAATTAGAGTTATATGTATTGCATCCTCTGTCAAACTTTAAACAACCCCATAACAAACCCACAACGGTACATTATGAAAATTTCAACTTGTTTGGATTTCAATGCAGCCAGATTAAGTACACTGGTCTACATAACCTTGCTTAACCTTTACTTAACATGCTAGCTGCATTGAAATCCAAACAACTTGCGGTTATTACACTGCGAAACAAAGTGTAATGTTTTTCCTAAAATGATGAAATCTAAGTTGACATTTCGTTTGCAACAAGTAGGTAATGAAAGTAATTATATTGTGTGTTTATTACATAGGAGAGTCCAAAACTTTCACGCAGCTAATGCCAGTAGGTATCAAACGCGGCGGTTAAGTCGTAATAATATAACAATTAAGTAAAACTAAGTAGAAAAATAAAAGCAGTTATGAAATCGAGATGCATATTACATACTTAGTGGGATAGGGACGCGTGATGAATGTAGAAATAGATCGATGCACATGTGCGATGAACAGGGCGGAAACAATTGCGTAACGGAAGCAGAATAAAATATGCTCAAATGTGCACACTACACGGAAATCTTTATTAGGAACTAGCTTTTGCTCGCGACTTCGTCCACGCCCTTTTTTCTGAGGTGTTAAAACATTTATTTAATCTTTATTGCTCATATATTTTTGTAAGGCGTTGATTTTTTAAATTTTTTTTATATTAGAGTTTAGATGATCCCTCCGGTAACAGTATTTCTTTTGGGTGAAGAGTTACCACCCCACGTAGTTTTCTGTGTTTTAAACACAGAAAATTACGTGGGTTAAAAAAACTGTGGGTCACTGTGTGTTAAAAAAAATTTATTTGATAATGTCTTTTAGGATATCAACAACTGGATACGTAAAATCGTATCCAATTAAATAAAATTCGAATCGAAATTTCACTTCGGTTGTTCGTAACAGGCCCTCCACAGGACCGCATCAATCAGTCACTTCTTGTTCCACCCATCCGTAACTATCTGCTGACCATATTAAAATACAATGAACGATAAAAACGCAGCGATTTAAATGCGCGGTACATAACCTCACGTCAATGTAACTTGATGAATTACAAATACGTTAGTCCACTTTCTCGCTTACACAATTTGTTAGCTACGAGTAAGTTCGTAACGATAGTTTTTAATTTTATACCCAGTAATTAATTTAATTAATATAAATATACGACGAGTTTTGTTCAATTCTTTCAATTTATGACATTAATCTTCGGAGTTCACAATAAATGGGGTTAGTTTTTGACCGACCTTTATAGTATAAAAATAAATGAATAAAACAAAATATTATCTAAATTTAATTCTGTTTATAGTTACGTAATATACGTATTAATTTAAGTATTTAATTTAGGCGTTAGCCTTCAACAAGCAACGCTTAATTAGAAACGAATTGAAGATGTAGTTTTGTAGTTTGCATCTATGTATTTTTTTTTACGTCAGGTTCGACAGAGAGGCTCACGGTCCACTTGATGGTAGGTGGCTACCGTCGCCTGAAAGGCAAGCAACGCCAAAGCAATGGTGCTGCAAATGCGCTGCGACCATAGTACGATTAAGGATAATGGTCTAAGAGCCGGTGAAGACCGACCTTCACCGATCTGATAACTCGAGAGACATATTTTTTATCAAGTATAATTTATAAACAAATATGCCTATAATGACTTGCCTATCGAAAAGTGTTCATAGCTATTTTTAATTTAATAAATTTTAATCCATTTTCTTTTATCACCTGAAGGTGATCTGCTTGCCAGGTAGCCATGCACAGAAATAAGTAGGCAAGCTTACCTAGGCATACTCGGTGTGTGAAAAACTATCAGTTGAGATAAAACTATACGACAAAAGTTGAGAGGAGAAAAAGATTTTTTTTTTCGTGCCTCGGTTTTTACAATTTCGGTAAAATTACAAGTCAACAAATTCAAGGTTAAAAGTTTTTTTTTTTTAAGTATGTAATTGAGACGAACACTGCCTTCGCCTCTAGGACTAATTGATTCATCATATATTTTTTGTTTAAAAATTGAAACATTTATTTTTATGAGTCATTTAATGACACTTTTAGTTATTGTTAGTCGCCGGCACATTACACAGAATTATTATTTTAATAGAACAGCTGAACTGATAATAAGTTAATAGGAAACAAGTTATCATTACCAAGTAGGCAATACAGTTGTTTATATTTATTACTGTTTAAATATTAACAATAGAGAGGTAGGTATTTATTTAATGTTACGCAAAACTGCCTTTTCCCCGCGGCTTCGTCCGCATATCCTTATAAATTATAGTGTATGTGGACTATAGACTTCGATCAAAACACGGGCAGTGCTCGAGCTTCTGCAGGGCTGTACACATGGGCAGTGCTGATACGCATTGATCCTCGGTATATCGAAGTGTTGTACATAATAAAGCTACCATGTCGGTTCGAGAACAGGAGCAGAGCACAGTCAATTCCATTACGAAGAATTGTAAGACAGGGAGGTGTATCTCTCAGAAATTATTCACTGCTCCTTTGAGAGATGCATCCTAGAATGGCGAGGATTTGCCATTCATCAACATTAACGGCTTGTATATCACTCACCTTCGGTTTGCCGAAGATATTGTAGTCCTGGCCAAGTCGATAAGAGAACTCAACATGATGCTCGATGACCTCAACCAAGTTTCCCAAAGGGTGGACCTTAGGATGAATATGGACAAGAGGAAAGTTATGTCTAATGTCTACATGTGCCTATCCAGTAACAGTTGGAAATTCAACTCTCGAAGTTGTTGACGAGTACATCTACTTGAGACAAAAAGTCCAATTAGGTAGAGCCAACTTCGAGAAGAGGTCAGTCGTTGAAACCAGCTCGGATGGACAGCATTCGGATGCAGCAGCTCAACCTCGCTCAACGAGCTATTGGGAGGGCTATGATCAGGGTTACATTGCGAGATCGAATCAGGAATGAGGAGATTCGTAGACGAACGAAAGTTACCGACATAACTTGATGGCAGTGGGCAGGTCACGACGGCCCCTGGGGCTGGAAGGTCTCCGGTCGCGTTTTTTTGATCAGAAGTCCAAAATTTCTATAGCAACGGGATCATGATACTATCTACAAGATGGCAAAAAGTCATCGAACAAAATGGCATATATATACTGTAATTAAATGTAAATAAACTTTGAAAAAATTTCTTAGTTTTCATATAAAATGCGAAGAAAATTTTTCCCCAATATATTATTATCTCCTTTAGATGTTCACTGCTGTGTTTTAAAGATGAGACGACAAAAAAAAATTACCCCACCCACCGATGTACTAATGACAAGGGATATTTATAAATTGTCTCATTGGAGGCGGTCAATTGGATGATTGTCACGATAGCGTTGTAAATATCGGCCGGATGATAGTGTTTGATAATATGGAGTGTCGCTTCACCACATTCACAAATACATATAGGTTTTTAATTTAGTTACTAGTTGGTGCCCGCGATTTCGTCCGCGTTGAAAAATAAAAGATATCTTTATTGGTGACACACAGTCACACATCTTATCTTTATCCTGACATATTTATTGCTATTATACGTTTGCCAGGCGTTGAATCTTTATTTTTAAATAGCTAGTGCCCGCGGCTTCGCCAGCGTGGAATATATAGCCTATGTCCATCCTTAAATTCTATTCTAACTATTGGTGAAATATTTTCTTTTTAAATCGGATGAGTATTTTCGAAGATTACCTCCTTTTTAGGGTGCCTCCTTTTCCGTATGTCCGAATAAAAAAACGGAACCCTTATAGGATCACTCGTGTGTCCGTCTGGAATTATAGGAAAACCTAAAGGAAGTCCATGATATTAAAATAACATGTACGGTAGGTACATTGTACGGAACCCTCTTCACGCGAGTTCAACTCGCACTTGTCCCGTTTTTTTATGTTAAGGTCGAGAGACTGGCTGACGGTCCACTTGATGGTAGATGGCTACCGTCGCCTATAACACAAGCAACGCCACCAGTGCTGCGAGTGCGCTGTAGATTACAGTAGGATTAAGGATGAGGGATTAGGAAGGGTTAGGGAAATGGGCTCATACAAATACATACAATTATATATTTATAAAGATAACTTATATGCCTCTATATATAAGTTTATACGAGTGCATTCCTATTAGAAAAGCATCGGGGAAGCCTATATCGAGCAATAGACGTCCTACGGCTAAGATAACGATGATGACGAATGTATATTTGCGTTAGACACAATATCAAAGCACTAATGGCCGCTATGGCCGCAAGTTCGAATCCCGGGGTCGTTGGTACTAAAGGTGAAGAAAAACCTTTAGATGACAAAGAAGACAAGCAATCTTTGAAAACACGTGAAAGTACTGCCAATAATATTATAATTATTACTAGCGAACCGCCTACGCGTCTCCCAGCTTCGCACGGATGTCATTTTTTCTGCAATTAGCAAATGCAATCGTTGAGTGGGTTAGAAGTTAGCGGAGACAACAACGACAACAACAAACGAATTTCTATTATTGAATAATTCAACATTGTAATTATCAGCTAACAACTTCCATTTAGTTGAGAAATACCAAACGAAAAGAAACCATTCTTGGGTATTGCTGTTCTGTTAAAAAAAATATATTTTATCCAAAAAAGTTACTATGAAAATAAATTAAAAACAAACACACGATATTTTTTTTTACTATTATTATTTTCGAACTGAAATTGTACGCATGATAACTAACAATTTTTATAACACAAATTTCCGTTAGCAGTTTTAAACTGGCAGTTATCCATCCTTTTTGCTTCTGCTGTCATATTTCGGTGAGTGAGTAAGGAATGCCAGTCTATTTTCCTATTCCTTATTAATCGCTTATCCTACTAAGGCCGACAGTGCACTTGCAGCACCTTCTTTGTATTATTATAAGCGACGGTGGCCACCTACCATCAAGTGGACCGTAAGCCTGTCTGCTGTCTGACGAACTTTAAAAAAAAAAAAACAACAAGAAATTGAAATTGAATTTTATTTTGTACCTCATATATTATATTCTTAGTAAGGGGATAAGTTATAAAAGAAATAAATGTGTTTGTAAAAGAGTTTAAAAAGTTGTCGTTGTCATTGCTATCTTGGCCGCAATATCTTGGCAACCAGGTTGTAAACAGGTTTTAAATTGAAAATCTATTAATACTTTCCTAACAAATCTTCACAATATTTATTTATTTATTATAATCTATATAATATGTAAAAAGGAATCCCCATATCCCTCGGTCACGGGATCACGCGTGAACGGGTAAACCGATTTTAATTCGGTTTTCACTAATGGAAAGAGTGATAAACGGGGAATGTTCACATATATAAAAATTGCACCCCGGGCGAAGCCGGGGGCGGGTCGCTAGTAGGTAATAAAAAAGTAACTAAAACATATACTTTTTCTAAAGAAATAAGCATAAAAATGCACGAAAAAAGGAAATGAATGAATTAATTAATCCTAATAAATGCTAAAGTGTGTATGTTTGTTACTCAATTACCAAAAAACTCAACGGAATATTTTTTTCTGTATCCCTTACGAGTATGCAAAACTCCATCATGATTCAAACAAACTCACTTTCGCATTTATAATATTAGGATGTGTAGTTTAATTATTGAACCTTGTTTGACTAAGCTACCCATATAATTTCTCCAACTTTGTTGACCCGAAGATCATAAGCCAGATGTGACCTGCTTCGAGCGTGTTATACCTACATATTACACGCAATTAATTTATATATATTCAAGTCATATGCAATGCAATGTTGTTACGTTCTATGACACAACAAAACTCGTGGTCCTTGCTAGCGAAGTCTTGACTTCAACTATCCAATCGCGAATCGCTTGTCTCTCGTTTCATTTCAGTCCGTGGCCGTCTTTGCACGGTGACATACGTACCGCAACATTTTTACCTTCGACGCGATAAATACGCAGCCACGTGCGTGAAGAGAACGTACAGTGAATATTGGTGTTTGATAATTATACGCGTAAGGTGGATATTTCAATAGTGTTATTTAGTCAAGGTGCGTTGAGATCACTTCTTTTATGTACCGATGAGTAATTACAACAAAACAAAATTCGATTTAATTCCGTTGTTATTAAATTGTAATATTTTTACAATTGCTGTGTCTGGCTTCAAATGCTATTAAAAAAAAAACTGGGATAACTAAAAATCCTAAGCATTATCTAAAAGTTCAGTCAATCGTCTAGATCCGGGAGTTAATCCAGAATAATTCCATTCAACGCGTTTTAAAAACCACATACTAATATTATAAATGTTTGGATGTTTGTTACTCAATCACGCAAAAACGGCTGAACCGATTTTGATGAAATTTGGCACACATATAGTTTATTACCTGAATTAACATACAGGATACTTTCTATCCTGGAAAATGTTAGATTCATATGGGAAATCGCGGACTCAGTTAATAGAATATAAGCACAAGTAAAAATCATACAACTAACAATTATATATTTTAATTGATTTACTTATTTTTTATCATTAATTTTTATATACATATTTTTGTATTATGACTGATGTTATATCTAACACTCTGTTACACTTTTTTATGTTGTGTTTGCAACTTCACAGGCACAAACATTGAAAAATTATTTGCAGATACTCGATAATTTTGCTATGTCAGATAGTGTATTGATTTTCGAAACAAATAAAGAAGAAAAAAATGCCTTGATTTCTTATATTTATAAGAAATCATTGCGAAAAATATTACGACGAGAGCAAAGGTCTTGTTAAAGGAGAAACTGGATGTTGCGCAAACTTCTGCAACGTTAACTTGCTGCACTCGTGAAGATGCGCTCTGGCGGACTTCACTCGTAAATTCAAAACTAACAATATATCTCCATTCATGTGCATGTAACACGAATGTTATGTTTGTACATAATATTCACCCCAAGTCAATAAATTCATCAGGCGGATTATATCAATTACGCGTGTCAAATTAAAAAATACATAGGTATTAATGAATCCACGATTTATGTGTGGCTTAGAAATAAAGATTCAGAGTGGGCAGTGGGCACTCGGTGACAGGGCTCAATGTGCTTAAACTCTTAAACTCTTAAAGCTCGTCTGGTAGCAGTAACCACCTCTTTACAGAAGATCACCGTAAAATAACAGCACGTGTATTGTTGTTTCGTTGAGTGAGTAAGGGATTGGCATCCCATATTCCCCTATCGCATCTTTATTGTTTATCTTTTATCAAGGTCAGCAGCGTACTTGCAACTTGCAACCCACATGGATGCTTGTATAATAGGCGATGATAGCCACTTATCATCAGTGAAAAATATTAAAAAAAAAAACTTGCCTCGACTTCAACGCAAAACTAAACATTATGTTCTTTATCGTTATCTTTTATGTAACATTATTACATAAAATACGAATGCACGTACATCGTTCAAGTTGTTGCATTCGACAATAAGCAAAGTATAATTCGTCGGCGTCCTTCGGGAATAGTATTTTTTTTACTAAATGTAAGGTACCCTATGTCCTTTTATGAAACCCTGACCCTGCATGGAAAATTTCACGGTGATCGGTTATAAGCGATTTTGGAGTCCACGGGGTTATGATATATTATTATGATAATATCCTTGTCATTATTCATTAAACTGGGAGGCTTCCTGGCCTCATTTCTGTAAGTGCCCATTTTCCCTATCTCCACCGTATGTAGGTTACTCTACATCTGATTAGGATTGGCAGCATAGTTTCAGCCACCTGTCATTATTTGCCATCTTATGTTTAAACGAATGTCGTAAACACTTTCTGGTTTGGGCCAACAATTACTCATGTTTGCCCAACAAATCCGCAATTTTTAAATTGCATACTAAGGCAAATAAATACATTACGGGCATTTGTGTTAGACAATGAGCAGATCAACATTATTTCGTCATAATTGATTTTGCCATTCAAACTGTTCAATGTTTAAACGCAATGTTTGTCGCAATTTTGTGATTAATGATGAAAACGGGCATTTTGTGAATATTGCAAGTTCTGTTAATTTTTTACAACTGCAAAAAGCAAGCAGTATTGTACAATTAAAAAAAAATATTACAACATTTATTTTTGCAGAGAAAATGTATTTTATTACATTAACAAAATTAGCGCTGGCCGGAAACGAACTTGCAATGCTCATAGGCGCTGATTGATCGCAAATTGATTTGACATTGACATCACATAAAGGTCAAGTTTTATTAGATACTCTTATCAAACCATTAGGCACCTAATTGTTATTATGAATTTAGTATTTTTTTTTAATTTAAGGATAGGATTATGTTAAAACTAGCTGGTGCCCGCGACTTCATCCGCGTTGGAAAAGAAAATATGAGTAATATAATGCCTGGACATCTTCATCGCTATGACGACGGTGGCGCTATTTTTTATATTTAGACGATCTCGCAAGGACCTAACATTTTTCCACGATAAAATATAATATATTTTATTGGATATTGGATGATTGGATAACACATATTGGATGTTGGATAGTTGTATCTGTTCAGTAGTATTTACGTGAAATAGTAACAAACATACATCCTTACAAACTTGCGCATTTATAATATAAAGTAGAATTAAGAAAAATTAGCAGTTCAAGGAAAATATCGCAAAAGGCGCTCAATAATATTTCATCACTTATGAAATCAATCACGCATGAAATGTTGAAATTATTGTTTTTTTTTTTGCTCGACTTCGACACAACAAAGATTAAACAAACTCAGGCTGACCTACATCTTGTTTGTTGTGAAACCAAATACAATGCAGACTTGTTGAATTGTTGAATATCAGTACATAGTATTAAAGTCCTCTCTTTTCGGTCTGTAACTAACATATCTTTTGTTAGAACACGTGACATCTGAGTATGCAGAATGTAACTAAATAATATGAAGTAATTGGGTATCTAATTATCTATTGACACGAGGAAAATTTTATACATTTAATATATGCTCCAGTTTTACGTCGGAGCTGACACCCATAAACTTTATTTTAAATATTATAGAGGGTGGCAGGCAGACCGACGGTGCACTTGATGATATGTGGCTACCGTCGTCTAAAGACATAAGCAACACCAGGGGAATGCAGGTGCGCTGCCGACCTTGCAAGTACCTGTTTATAAAACTCATGAAGAAGACCATTTTGTAAGCCAAATGAAAGAAGTCAGAAGGGATTTCGCCTTATCCTAATAATATGGATGAACTTCCAGATGTGACGCATCTTAGATATGACATTAGATTGTAATTTTTATTCTATTTTCATATAAGTACATCTAATTTTTTTACAGCTCGTCTGGAATTGGTTTTAAAGCGAGCATTATTTGAACAAACCAATAAAAATATATTAGAAAGCAATTTTGAACAATTTCTACAAATTCTTAGAACTGAAAATATAAAAAAATCAAATGAAAATGTATATACGTCTCCCCGAACAAACTCTAGTCATGAACAATCCCAGGATACGTAGGCACATTTAAAAAGGAATATCTACTTATATGATATTCCAAACTACATTACAAGCGCTTACCAGACGGAATTTATAAACATACTTAAGTTATGCAGTAACATGTAATTTCGTTTGAAGTCTAGACTTGGCAATATTAAATGTAGTTAAGTTCAGGTTCAAAACGCAACAAGATACTCTTAATGTTTTTACTTTGCATAATACAAGACAGCATTATGTAAATCAGTTCAACTCACAATTGCCTGAGTTTATGACTGCATTTCATTTTAACTAAAAGTATCTCGTCCATCGAGCTGCGCATAGACTATAGAGATCGCCATCTCACAAAATTTTGAGGCAACTGAACTGTTGATTATCATCCATAGGCAACAATAAAATTACAAATACCACAAAAAATTAAAAAATATCCCTTCAATAAACAGTTATATTTTTTTTCTAAGTATAAAATTGCATTTTTGCAAGAAACACAAAAATCAAAACCCTATCTAATCACATAATTTCATCTAAATCATTAAAGTCATTTCCGAGTATGCGAAATAAATAAATAAATTAGATGTAATCTAAGTACGAATTTGTGCTTGTGACACCACTGTGACTTTGATAGAAAGGAACTCTATCAAAAGCGATAATATTCATATAAGTATAAATTAGGAATCCATAAATACTCTGTTTTCGTATTTTGGAGATAAGACCTTTTTTAATGTACACACTTAAAACTCCATTGACGGAGGTCAATTAAGTAATTTTTTGAACGAGAAACGACAGAATGCTTCGAAAAACTATCAATGGGAACAGCATGTCGTTGCATTGTTAAAGTACTTAATTGCGAAAAGTGCAAGTATGCAAGAAAAAAACTCATTAAGAATCGATATCAATATTATTTTATCAGTTCGAGAATAAGCGTGAATACAGTTAACGGTTTATTAAAAGGCCTTAACACGCTGAAGGCTGTATCGTATGCATGACGTAATGCTCGTTATACGTTTACGTTGACCTTATTATTGCAGAAATACTTTGTTAGGCTAATTTCTGTGGTTTCATTTATATGCTATAAATTTTTATTTTATACTTAAAATAAAATCATCACAAATCAATAATATCCGAAGATAAAAGGTATTATTATATTCCATTAAGAGATTGATGTTGAGAATTCCCTGTTGCGGCCTAATCTTCCGAATGGTTCAGAATTGACAAAAATAATTCCGAAAATAATGCAAAATTCCGGAAATAATCCCGTTAAGAATTTTCAGATTGGTTATTACCATTAAGAATAAACGGGAAAATAATAATTAAGTAAATATAAATAATAAAGTACCTAACTTCTTCGAATCGAGTAAAGTCGATTATACTTAATTGTCGTTATAGTATGTTTATTGACAACAATATTTTGATCATTTTTGAGGTTTATCATTTGTAGGTAACCCACAAGTATTTTTGCACTTTTAGTTCTATACAATCATAAATTATGAAAATATAAACAAGTTGAATAAATATTTTTGAATGTCAGACAATAAACAAAGGTATGATTATTTATCTTCCGACGTTTGTATGGAGAACCTAGGGGATTGCGGTGCCATCTTTAGACAAAAATTGTATTGTTAAAAAATTGTTTGAAAAGCATGGTAGTCTATACAAAAGATTAAAAATATAAAAGACATAGGTACTTACAGAAAAGGTGATACCCTTCAACAAGATAAATATAAAAAAACAGGATGCTAATACTTCGAGTTAAACCTAAACCGTGCGTATTATAAACCGGTATAAGTCAGAACATGAATATAATAATTTATATGAGTAATAACTCTTGTTTTATGCTCGAAACGATTTGTGTTCCTCATAATGTACCGTCGAGTACTTATCGGTAGACAACTAGTGTATACAAGTTAACATTAGAATGAGTCATGATGATTTACAGTGAACCGAAAGAGGATTTGACCAAACGTGATGAGTTCAAAAGCTAATGTCTCGTGTAAAAGAATGAAACAATAAGTAAGATATGAGTCAACAGCATACAAAAATAACGTATCTTATAACAAAAACTTAAGGCGCTTAGTGCCGTCAAATGGGTACTTGTTAAGCCTACTCCTCGTTTATGGCTTGACCAAAAATTTTGAAAAAAAAAATGAATTATCAAAGCTTGACAATATTTGGTGAATTTCTTTTCGTATCACCAAACCTTCTATAATTATAAAAAAATATTAACCCAAAGAGTGTTTTTTGGCTTGAATTGCCTATTACTCCGAAGCGGGTACGGCGATTGGAAATATTACACAATATACAAGTCTGTTGCATATATAAATCAATCAAGCTTTTCATTCAAAACATCGAGATATACCAATTCCAGTATGCGGCGCGGTTGTAGCTGGCTACACCCCGCCCAGACGGCCGACACCATTGACGACTCCAAGCGCCTTAACACGTATATGCCGCACATATAACTGCACAGATTCAAATTTAGATATATTTAATTAACCACAGCACTTAAAAGTATTTTTATTTGCAAAGCGAGAGAATTTTGTCCGCAGTTCCAAAAGGTGTAGGTAATACTGATATTATCGATTTAGGTACCTAATGGTACTAATAAATGTAATGTAATCACTAATTATTTATTGATTTATAAAAATTTTATTTTTATATATCCATGAATCTCTATATATTAATGAATTTAATATTGATTAATGTTGTCACATTGCTAACACCATAGTGAGGTAATGATTATGATTGATGTTTAATAATTATTTTTATTGCTGAGCACAATTATAATTGATGTGCATACTTAAAATTGTTCATACATGTCGTGTTATTACTGTATGTCCATTGTTATTGTGCCTTTTTTTTAATGTTATGTCGACAGACAGGCTGACGGTCCACTTGATGGTAGGTGGCTACCGTCGCCTATAACACAAGCAACGCTACAGGTGCTGCAAGTGCGCTGCCGACTACAGTAGGATTAAGGATAAGGGATTAGGAGAGGATAAGGAAATGGGCTCTGGCATCCCTTACTCACTCACCGAAACACAACAACACCTATATGCTCTTATTTCACGGTGGTCTTCTGTAAGGGGGTGGTCACTGCCGCCAGGCGGGCTGCCCAAATGACTGTGAAACGCAGTGTGCCCTACCACTACTTTTTTAAATTTTTTCAAATTCAAATTTTTTGTGCCTAAAATAAATAAATAAATCCTGCCTGGTAGGACAAGGAATTAGAAGAACAGTAGATGACGCACAATTTTATAGCAATAACCAACTTAAGTAGATACTTAAGTAGATAATGAACTTGTCGAGCTATACAATAGGCAAAAAAAAAGTTCAAAAAAATAAGTAACATTGCAGAGAAAGGCCGCAGACAAACACGATTAGACCTTGAAACCAGCAACCGCGTCACATTTTAACGCAATTAACGCCTTACCGGACTGGACGTGTGCTTAAGTATATCGGATGCATAACATGTAATATTGCAGACTCGCTTTCAATAACTACCTATATCGATGGAGAAATTCGAGACAATATTACAGGTGGCTTATAATTTACTAGGGATGTTATGGATTTCGGATCTAGATACGGATATAGCAATAATATTATACCGGTTTCAGATACGGTTACGGATATGAAATTATTTCGGATTATCCGTTAGTTTCGGATAGTTTCGGTTACGTATATTAGATTTTTAAGGAATTGTAAAATTAAAATTATAACCTACTTACTTTAATATTAATATCGTATAACATTTTCATATTTCATTTAATTTTTCTTTAAAATTTTTTCTTTAAAAGATGTTTTTTTTCTATACAAGTAGTGCGTTTTTCTACCTATACAATTACGAACATAATTTAGGGCTGAATCTAACGCTTTTACGAACTGTAAATATTATAGATTCTAACGCTTTTTCAGCATGGTTATAGCGCTGAATATATTTGTTGATTGGGCGTCTTTTGGTGCTAAGTTTTACCTGTGACTATCGTCCAGGAGATCACAGACCTGGCGAGGGTCACCGATTATACCGCCCCTATCCGAAATTATTCGAAACTTTTATATCGGATTCGGGTACGGTTACAGACATTTTTTTATTTCGGATATCCGATAGTTTCGGTTATGGTTATGGATAAACATCCCTGTTAATTACGAAAGATCAAGATCAACACCTAAAGCCATAGATAAAAGTTTTCTCGTTTGGGCATTAGGAAACCTATTAGGATTAGAATATCTGACAGTATCAAACAAAACAAAGTTCATATTATCTAGGTTGTTGAAAATTCTTTCAAGCTCACACGTTTCATAACGTATCTTGTTGATAGCGTGGTTCAAGATTATTTAAAACTGTTTCATTTTGTCGTTACAGGTTTCCAGGAAGACGAAAATGCGTTAGTATGTGTAAGAGAATAATTTTTTGTCAAACCTGCAATGATCCTTGATCCGTCAAAGTAGGCCATCGGCACCGATTGCAAGAAATAAAATGTTGTTAAACAGTTCGAGTGGACATATTAACACGGAGCAATGGGCTCTGGTGGTTGTAATTACAATATTGACCTTGGTCACTACAGGTTAGTAAAAGTGGATTTGAAACTTAAAGTAAACTATATTTAATGAAACATAATAACTATTCATAGATGGGGAATAAAAAATAAAGGCTGGGTACAATGACAAATAGTTTACCATGACACCAACGATAAAGAATTATGACGCAAGAAAATTAAATGTAAAACAAATCTAATATACTCAGAAAATTTAACAGTATACAATTTAATCAAAAATTATGAAATATGAAATTATTAATATGGAACAACCTCCACAAATACACTTTAATATTGTGTTTTAATTATTGGATTACAATAGCGTGACCGCGATAACAAGTTTAATATGAGAAACGTTTTTATTGTGGCGCATAGGGAAGTGCGAAAACTGGATCACGTAAGGAAGTGTCGTACTTTCTAGTTTTCTAAGGTAACTTTAATAATTAGAAATGGAAACAAATAATTATGCTCAATCACTATATCATATTTGCAACGTACAATAAAAAACTTAAAAACTTTAGCGATAATAATCAGAATTTGTTATTGAATTAAACGAACTAACCTGAACGAAGTAAGATTATGTCTCCCTTAAAACACCGCTGAATAAATCATATAATATTAATAATAAAAGTGCTATGGGAGCGAAAACAGCAAACATTCTATACCCCGAGGTAGGATCAAAATCATAGCACAACGCAAAGAACCTACGCCCTTTTTCATTGCACAACGATCCAGGTTGTCCAGCCACATAAATGGGAGAATCATTATTGCATTCGTCATTGTTATTTCCTTGAAACGTATATTCAGTTACTAATCGGACAACGAGTCCTCTTGTGCCATTGGAGTAATCATTCAACAAATACCTTACCCTACCTCCTTTGTATATTTTAGTCAAGCCTGACATCATTTTAGTCAATTTTCTCTCTTCGTGTTCATTGGTTTTAAAAAACTGTTTACTTAATGTAACATTGGATACTCTTTGTGTTAAATTAATTCCAAAATCTTTTAGAAGCGAAATATCAGCAATATCGTCAGATTTATTTAAATTGAACTTGTCAGTAACGTCCTTATAAGAGATAATGCCGCAATAGTATTTTTGATGTATAGTGAAAGGTGCGCCCGGTGCAAAATTGCAAATGACTCTAACATCACCATTTTTTCGGGAACCGATAGCGCATCCTACTTTATTGGTTTCTGCCCAGAATAATTGTGCCGTTGTATAAGTAGATCGGCTTATGCGTCCACATTCCACATCAGTAGCATTTAATTTCATTTTAGCTAGTGAAAACCACACACTTAAACAGCCCAAAAGTGCAGGTATGAAACACTCGCGTGGTGAAGTACTGAAAAATAAGAGCATAAAATTATACGAATTTTAAACTTTTCTTCTTATGTTGATACATACTTGAAATTTTCCAGTATTTACCATCCGTTCCCGGAACAATTAGTTTTATGACATTTTTTCATATACTTCACGCATTCCAATTCAGTAACAGATTCGTCAACAAGAGATGAACACGGAGCCGACCCCGGCAAACATTGTCTAAGCCAGATCTTCGCCATTTGCTCCAAATCGGCATCGTATAGTATTTGCTTCATATTAGCAGCAGGCGGTAGATGCTTATAATGTTTCGACGTTCCTGCTGCTATGCAGTTACGCATAGAATTTAATGTATTAACGAAAGCAATTCTTTGTAATGTAGTTGGAGTCTTTACTCTATAATTCTCATAACACATTATAGAGTACCTTGGTTTAAACAAACAAAGTGTATGGTCTCCAAAACAAGGAGATATAGAACACCACTCATTAAAGCCTTTTAGGAATATAATTTTTCTATTTAGCTTTACATTACGTGTAACTCTAATTTCTTTAAGGTTTCTCGTATTTATTGCGAAAACATCTGAAGGCTGTCTATTTTTAAAATACTTTCCATGGAGTAAGGGTAAATTCCAACAATACTGTTTCTCTAAAACAAACCATTTAACGTTATCTGTAATGTTGGGTTTCAAATTTTCAGTGTAAATTTCACTATTTTCTTCAATGTTGTCTTTATTGTTTAGTGAAACTTCATATGATATATAGTCCTCACTATCATCTAATTTAACTTGCAAATGAGCGAGAGATTTATACGACGATAAATATCTTTCAAAAATATTATCAGTGCTTTTATTGCACTCGAAATTCGTAAGATTCGTATTAAGTTCTTTATGACCTGTAATTCTAACACTTTTTGAATCAAATCCGTGTGATTTATTGAATATGTTTTTTTGTGACACAGTTGTATATTTTTGTCCTTTTCTGTTTTTAAGCTTTAGTGTAAGGTTTGAGTTTCTAGTTGAGCTTGGTTCATCGTATTCTTCGTAATATTCTAGATTTGAAGCAGAAAGCAACAGCGGTAATGACACTAAAACTATACATTTCATATTTATATGATAATCATGTTGCTTGTATTTTATGACAATAGTAAGACCAACTAGAATGCAACCTTTATCGAGTGTTCCAAGTTTAATTAAATAAATTTTAAAACACATTCAAAGACAATGCCAGATTCAATGGTCAAAGAGGACAAGGTTTGCATTCATGAGCAAAAGCATTTACTGACGTATGCGTGATGTGAACCTGCGTGGGAGTTTTGAATAATACATGACTCATCGATGATAACAAATTATTACTAATAAAACAGATACTAGAATACAAAGAAGAAACTTTAATTTATTCTGTGGTTACTCATCGAAATCAGTAATATGAATGTTTAATATAATTTCTTGCTAAACATGGGAAGATGACCAGTATTTTTTGTTTCTCACACGTAGTTTATTAATGTCACTAACCTCTTAGTATTGTTCATAATGTTGTTAAATATACTAGTGGTCGGCCAGTGTTCGAAAAGTGACTAAGTACTATATTAATCTCTTCTCAGTTTGATCACAGACTACTAACATTAACAAAAGAGTATAACCATCTATTACATACGTAGTGCCAAACACGCGGTAGTGTGTGTAGTGTTTATATTTTAATTAATTTTATGTATTTCTAATGTATATTACATAAAAATATTAGCTTTCTCCAATCCTTCTCCATATAAACTTGGGGTGAACCAAATTTAACACTCCTTCCGTCTGCGCTATTTTATTAATTAAAAGGGGATCCAAAGTTTTCGCTTCACATATTAATACATATAGATAATTAGTTTGTCTGATTATTAAACACTATTTACATAATTTAAACAAAGACTTATAAAACTGCAAATCGCAGTGTGCCCTGCCACTACTTTCCAGATCCAGACCAGAGCCAAATTTGAAAAGTTGACTCTGCCGGGAATCAAAACCCGGGAACCTTAGAACAGAGCGTTAAGGCAAGCACCCTAACCACTCATACAACGGGCTCGTCAAGTCTGGCGGCGCTTTACAGAAAACCACCGTGAAATAACAGCTTGTGTGCTGGTGTACTTGAGTAAGGGATGTTAGAGCCCATTTTCATATCCCTTACTTAATCCCGCTAGGATTAAGACCCGGACTCCACCAAAGGGGAGACGAGACGAGCGGAGCGGAGATGTGTAATCTCCGCTTTAGTGAAGCACCGGACTAAGGAGTTGGCAGTGCACTTGCAGCACCTGTGTCGTTGCTTGTGTTATACGCTACGCTATAGGTAGCCACTTACCATCAAGTGGACCGTCAGCCTGTCTGACGACATTAACATAAAAACAATCTTTTAATATGTATCAGGCCATTATTTATTACATAATATATTTTACATCTCATTCACCTAATATGTTTACATCAAATCAACCACTTCACATGAATTTCGAATCCATAGACGAACCACCCAATTTAATAAGTTGAAGTTATTTTAGAGATATTTTTTTTGACCTTCCAGGTGTGTCAAGTATTCAATGTTACCAGTGCCTCATAAATCCACCGAGCGGTGAGACGTACAGTACGACTCGTCTCTGCACTCATTTCGACTATTCAGAGAAATTTATCGTCGACTGCCCTTATTCCACAATGTGTATGAAGCGAGACTTCTATCTTGACATTCAAAATGGGGGTAAGAATCGACAGATTGATTATGTATCCTGCATTTTTTAATAATTGCATTTTTTAATAATGTGTTCATTGGGTAAATTAAATAACGTTTTTGTTTAATTATATTTGCAAATTGCCATAAAACCAAAAATAATAATTGTTAAACTCGTCATAATAAACAGTAATGGCGGGGCACATTGCAATTGGACAGCCGACTGGCGGCAGTAACCACCCCTTTACGGACGACCATTATGAAAATAACAACACGAGTGCTGTTTTGTATCGGTGAGTGAGTAAGGGATGGCAATGCCAGTTCCCCTATTCCTTTCTTAAATTTTATCTTATCAAGGTCCACAGCAAAATTCCTCATGGCATTGTTTGTGTTAGGCGACGGCCTATATACAAGTAAAAAGTCACCTGCTTGGCAAACTTCACATTAAAAAAAACCTTTTCTTCGGAAAAGGCAGTTTTTCTACGCAGAAAAAAGCAAGCGCAAATTATTTCAAATCCTCATATGAAATCGAAAGGCGAGACCTAGAGAACCTGCGTCTGCTAACGTCTGTTAGCGTGAGTACTTATCGATTCAATTATAAAACTAATTCAGCCGCACTCAGAGTCTTTTTAACGAATACTTAGCGACTCTTTAGTAAAGATTTAAAAATGTTTACTCTCAGAGACAGTTAATGCTTCATTAGTGGTCCTTAATGACAATTCAACCCTTACTTGAGCTTCTTAAATGGAGAATTTGACATTTCGAAAGTGAGGTAATCTTATTAATAATAATCTAATGTTTGTGGAGTTGTTACAAAGGTAGCTAAAATTATTTCAAAAAACAATTTAAATTTAAAAACTAAAGTTATACCTTGACAAGAAGATAAGAATAGGCTGCACGTTATCGCTATGCATTTCGATAGAACGCACAGTCCTATGCTTGCTTAAAGTGGTATTTAACTAACGAACCATTTATTTTCGTCTCGGCTCCTTAACGTATTTAATTGTATTTAGTTAATTAATACTAATTTAATGAACGTCTCTCAGTCCGGCAGTATGTGAAATTAAATATTAGTAACATTTTTTTTATGATAAAGTCGACATGCAGGCTGATGACGGTCCGCTAGAAAGTAGTTTATCTTAAACAATAATTGACAGTAGCAAGTGCGATGTTGACTCTGACTGTATAAATATTTAATGAAGCGGTACAGTGAAAGAAGGCGGTACAGAGCATTCTCAGACGATGCAAATATGAACCGAAAAAAATAAAATAAAAAAAATAGGTAACTTATCACATTGATTTTGTGTTTCAGTAAGAATCAACGGTGTGCTCCGTGACTGCGCATCACAGAAACACGAGTACCAAGATTATAAGAACGGCGAGTGGGCGTGGACGTTTCAAGTGTTTGAACCGTACCGTGAAGGTTGTGAAAACCTTGACGACAAAGGAGAAAGAGCGCCATCTACTAGGTAAATGGTTAAAAATCACGATTTCCGTAAGGTTCCAACTGAAGGAGAACGGAAGTTTGTTAACTTAACCGCGCGCTATTGCTAACGAACTTGGATGAGACTTGGCCATGTACTCGATTAACACTAATACATGTCACTTTAATACTTAAGTGAATTAAGGTTAACATTTTAGTTCCAAAATAATCTTTAGATGGACTGGATTCCATCGCGTCTCTGTCGAGAGACTGTTAATGTCACTTGCTCTCCCTTTAGGAGTAGACGAAAATTAAGAATAAGAAAGTAAGAAAATCCATGAGGAATAAAAAAAATATTTATCAAACAAATCGTGGCTTGGGCTTTATGGAGAGTTGTGGATTTTAAATAGCTGTGGACCAGCTATTTAAAAAAATAATTTAATTAAAAATACATTTGTTACAAAATATCCAAATTATTTGGTCAAAAATAACGCAATAGGGTTTAAAATAACTAGGCAAAGTAATTTATTGGCAAGACCTAGACTAGAACTATATAATAGAGATGTTTACGTAGTGACAATTAAAGCATACAATAGACTAGCCAATAATATAGAGGAATTGCTGGATCCTAAATCTACAAGAACTTTGACAGAATGGTTATTCATTATACTGTTGATATAATGACTTTAAAGAATTTTATAATAAAACACATTAATTCATTTATTTATATTTTATAACATATTAGTTATTAGATAAATTTAAAAATTGTTGTAATAAATTAAACCAATTAAATAATTTGCATACCCTTGTCGGGTATTAATTAAATCCCTGTAGACATGTGTTAGTGCAAATAAAGGTTGGTTGATTTATTTATTTATCGTTCAATAAAACCACGGTCGGTTTTTGTCGTAAAGCGTTTTAAGTCGTTTTAACACTGCCACAGTTTCGACTTCCAGATATTTAATTAGCAGGAATATCACCGTATAATTCGAGACATATGAAGCCTTTTCTGTCATAGAAGGATTTCTTTAGCAGTGTCGCTGCAAGCGGCAATAACTATTCCCCGGACCGTAGGCGGAGCATTGTATTCCCATAAAAATGTGGTTGGCCTCGCTGTCGTACCCAGCCAGAACGTCGCACCCTTAGGGCGTGTCAAAGTCAACAGTCCAGTTAAGAAAATAAAAGGAGTCAATAGTCCCTTCAAGTTAACGACTCATTATATTGTATAGACCAAAAAACACCATGAAAGTTCCTCAAACAATCGCGACGTTCGCTTTGTTAATCAAGAAGTTAAGTCGCTTATAACCTAAATCAAAGTAGCCATGACACGCGTAGATAGAAGCAAACTGATACATCAACTCAACTGGATCCCAAAAAAACTAAATAATAAATCGACTAGACTTAATTTTTAATCAAATTGGTTACACATATACCTCATAGAAAGAACACAATTAATACCTTGTATTCTTTTAATATTTTTTTTATGTTAAGGTCCGCAGACAGGCTGACGGTCCACTTGATGGTAGGTGGCTACCGTTGCCTATAACACAAGCAACGCCTAAACTGCTGCAAGTGCGCTGCCGACTGCAGTAGGATTAAGGATAAGGGATTAGGAGTGGATAGCGAAATGGGCTCTGGCATACCTTACTCACTCACCGAAACACAACAGTACACGTGCTGTTATTTCACGGTGGTCTTCTGTAAGGGGGGTGGTTACTGCCGCCAAACGGGCCGCCCAAATGACTGCGAAACGCAGTGTGCCCTGACACTACTTTCCAAATCCAGACCAGAGCCAAATTTGAAATGTTGATTTTTCAAAGTTGCCCTGCCGGGAATCGAACCCGGGAACCCTATAACAGAGCGTTAAGGCAAGCACCCTAACCACTCATCTAATGGGCTCGTCAATATCGTCTATTCCGTAATAGTTCAATTATTACATTTAAACTAGGAACAGAACAAATGGTACGCCACCCATTATTTCGTTTTTGGTTTAGATATTTCCGAATAAAATGGATATCAAGTATTTCTCTTGCATATAACCTTCAGTCAATTTATAACTAGGCTAATTCGGTTTACAGATATTCTGGGACTAAAACATTTTAATATGTGATCAATTTGGAGAAGGATATTTGAATTTCAGTCATTATGGGAAATAGACAAATTAGCATTAGGGCACAGAATAAATAATAGTATTCCGGAGGCTAAATGCACAACATGTCCGAGTCGAGTACCTACACGTTGATTCAACATTCTGCGTTCTAATTGTTGTTTAGGCTCAATTTTATTTGTTGTATCTAAGAATTTGTGACAACAGCATTACTATCAATTTTCAGATACTGCTACTGTCGCAGCAACCTCTGCAATTCATCTCCCAGTACCAGTGAAGGTTACACGGACATAATGGGTGTTATAGTCGTGTTCAATCTAATGAAATACATAAACAGTCTTAGGTAGTAAACAAAACCTTGTTATAGTGTGATGAGATTGTGTTGAGTCGTTCCGACATGTGATATAATAGACAATTTAAACTATATAGACCCAATGTCTATATTTCTTATTTGGTTGTAAAAGGTTGTGTCCTATAGCAATTAAGATACTCGTACATATTTATATTTAGAATGTTATGTGATAGATAATGTGTATAATAAATTTTCCTGGTCTATGAAGAGTCAACATTGTTTTGTTTTGTTAAACACAATATTATTTTATTATCCCACATAAGCTTTATAAACATTTTATATAACCGTACCGTTAAATACTTAAAAATTCGGCATACTTGTTACATATTTTTCATTCATTTTAATTAAATTAGTATTTTTCATAAATAAATAAAATGTTTATTCACAAGATAAATTTATAACATTATTAGGACTTGCCCTGTGTGAGTCTCTACATGTTCCGAATTACTATACGGTACTTTAAGGTTTTTAAACAAAATTAGTAAAACATAATATAACGTAAGTCTCTTGCTATTTTTTTTATTAATTGGCTATGTCCAGTTTAATTTAAATTAATAGGCTGTCAGTAATGACTATGGTGAAGAAACGTGGCCTATCAATGGCAAGACTGGTCCACAAGTTCTAAGTCGCTCGATGAGCTATGAAGAACCAAAGTTGTCGACATAGCCGCGAGAATGACCAAGCTGAAGTGGCAATGGGTCGGTCACATCTTGGGAAAGGCCTATATCCTACAGCGGAGACACAGGCTGCTGCTGATGATGATAATGAAAAAAAAAAAAGAATGTGTTCAGTGTGTGCTTTAAAATTAATTGAATTCCCCGATCGTTCAGTATTTTGAAAGGCTAATAATATATTATGAAATAAATAAAATATTTAAATTGTATAGTTTTATGTGAAATTTTTATAACTCTTTATGAAAGCTTGTTTGTTCCTATTAATATTATAAATGGGAAAGTTTTTGAAGACGGATGTATGGATGTTTGTTACTCTTTCACGTGTAAAACTACTGAACGGATTTTGATGAAATTTGGCAAACAGATACGTTATTACCTGGATAAAAAAGGATACTTTTTATCCTGGAAAAATGTTTCATTTCCAAGGAATCATCTAAAAATATAAAAAATTGGGCGCCAATGTCGTCACAGCGATAAAGAAGTCGGGCGTTATTTCAATTTTCAACGCAGACGAAGGGGCATCAGCTAGTACCAGCAGCTCTATAGGTATAAAATTATCTCGATCCGTTTTGGATTAGTAGTCTTGTTTTTGTGTCAAAAGAAGAACAAACCGAAAACGAACCGTTTTAGAAGAGATTGATAAGTGGTGATGAAAAGTGGATTACGTACGACAAGAACGTGCGAAAATGGTCGTGGTCAAAGGTCGGTCAGGCTTCACGGACTGTGCCAAAACCCGGGTTAACTCACAGTAAGGTGACGCTGTGTGTATGGTGGAATTGGAAGACAATTGTTTATTATAAGCTTTTACTGCCGGGCAGAACCATCGATTCGGTTCTCTATTGCCAACAACTGAAGAGATTAAAGCAAGAAGTTGAGAGAAAGCGGCTTGAATTGATCAATAGAAAGGGTGTGGTCTTTCATCACGACAACGCTAGAGCAAACACATCTTTAGCCACTCAGTAAAAATTAAGAGATTTTGGCTTAGAGGTGTTAATGCATCCGCCATAAAGCCCTGACCTTGCACCTTCAGATTTCCACCTGTTTCAGTCTCTGCAGAATTCTTTAGGCAGTGTCAGGTTAACATCAAGAGAGGACTGTCAAAACTACTTGTCGCGTTTTTTTTGACCTACAAGATGGCAAAAAGTCATCGAACAAAATGGAACATATATACTGTAATTAAATTTAAATAAACGTTGGACAAAATAAAATGTCTTGAGTTTTCATTAAAATACGAAGAAACTATTTCCCCAACCTATTATATAAATCCCGTGTCACGATGTTTGTTCGCAGTAAACTCGGAAACTACTAAGCCGATCTTAATGAACACTAGCCGAATTTATCCAACTTGAGAGATAGGATAGTATTTAGTCAAATTTTTTT
The DNA here is from genome assembly GCA_910589475.2 of Bembecia ichneumoniformis. Classification (NCBI taxonomy): domain Eukaryota; kingdom Metazoa; phylum Arthropoda; class Insecta; order Lepidoptera; family Sesiidae; genus Bembecia; species Bembecia ichneumoniformis. The sequence continues at coordinate 11,010,572 of OU342540.1, forward strand.
TCTATTGCAAATATACGTAATTTTTTATAGAATAAAGGATAAGTTCCATAAATTTCTAACAGATGGTAGTGTAAGTTAGTTTACTAACACGTCTTTTGTTATCTAGGCTGGGTAAGCCGATTGGTGGCGCAGCAACGGACCTCTATTTGGGTCCGAACAGGACAACGTTCGCTAGGAACATTAGTATACTAGTAAACCACAAATCTCTGAAAGTACTTTATCGTTCACCATGAATTTTGTATCGAAAATAAATAATAAAAATTCAACGCATAACAAAAACGCGAGCAATTGAAGAAATGTTACATTTCAACAGTTAAGATAAATTAATTATGAAAAAAACAGTATTGAATATAATAGATAATTAGACATTTAATAGTTTTATAAAAAAATTAAAGCCGCTCAATGGATAAAATTATAACTAGATGGAGTTTAGTTGAAACCTATTTGCAAAACAATGTAGGTGATACGCTTGATATTTTTATATAGGCCAGACTGCTACGCCCTTAATTAACAAAATTTATTTTAGCTCGGCATGCGATACCACAAAATTGAAATCAATGAACACTATTATATATAACTTGCGACTCGCTCCCGGCTCCGCAGGGATGTAATTTCTTGTAAGCAAAGCTTCCTCATTTATCGCTCTTTCCATTAGTTAAACCCGTACAAAAATCCGTTGGGTTGTTTAGAAGAAGTTAGCGGAGAATCATACAGAAGCGTAGAACTAGATGTAGATATATAGATAGATATATACAGATATACTTATTGTACAAATGCTGTACTTAGTGCGCATGTCTGATGTTAAAATTCCCTTAAGGTTAAGGACGAAATTTTATTATTTTATTTTGTTAAACAATAAAAATATCATTTTTACCTCTCCAGCACGAAAAGGGTGCTTTTGGTGCCTAAAGATAAAGATCTAGTAACGCTTTTCTCACTGTTGAGGTGAAAAGTTGTATATTTAACACGAGAGCAAATTTTTTTGTCTCTTGCCTTTAAATCACTCACTTCGCTCAGTAGTCTATATTAAAATCACTCGCTACGCTCGTGATTCAATTCTATAGACTACTTCGCTAGTTCGTGATTTAAAGTCAGCACTCGCAGGAAAAAACAATTTTGCTCTCTAGTTGAACAAATAACTATTTCACTTTGCAGTTTCGTAGATTAACGATAAAAGGCTCATTTTCATTTGAAAGTATGGTAATTAATAAGCGTACGTAGTAGGTACGTACCTACCATCGAAGAACAATTAATGTTGTGTGGAGCGGTGAATCCAAACTGCTTTTGAAACTGTTCTAGGAAAATTAGTAAGGAGGCTTTTGTCCATCAATGGACGTCCTACGGCCGAGATGATGCTGATGAGAGCAATTTTAACTGTTGTGATTCAAAGAACTGTTTGTAGTTGCAATGTTGTGTCCGTTCCTGCACTCCGCATGCGACCAATATCGACCAATGAAAATGAGCAAATACAACACACAGATGAAATAAAAACCGATACCAAAAGACACACATAATATGCTCTAACTAAATTATAAATAGAGCGGACAGAGAATAAAGAAACGATTGATTGTAAGTGGGACAAAGGGATTATGTAGATTTAAGCCTGCGTTGGTGATTCCTTAAAAAGTGGTGGTACTTTACCAGAATAAATGATGCGGTCAGTCGGTGAAGCAACGAAGAGATTACGATACAAAGCCCTAAAAAATATTACCTACCGATGACTCACTACAGGAATATTCCTAGTAATATCATCGAAGTCATGAGGATGTGTATTACATGTATTATTTATCATTATTATAATTATTATCAATTGCTTCATTTTACAACAGAATGGAATAGATGAGTACCTACTGCATTCAAAAATTCAATAAAAAGATATTATAACATATTAAAGTTTTAGTTTTTTCTAATTTTTAAAACACTAACTGCAAAATTACGGGATCTCAGTACCTAAAATGTAAGATGCCACTACTGGATTTTTACCTATACCGCACAATGACTGAAACGCAATTTTGCGGTTTTCACTGATATCTGGCAGCAAGCTTTCCGTAACATTTAGTGTTTGTTCCATTCCAATCGGTTTACAAATAAAAAAGATACGCGCTATTTAAAATACCACGCGGGCACAGTTAGTCAAAATCGTATATATCTCGAAAAGATTGCATCGAAAAGATGCAAAAACGATACCACGAAAAAGCTTTTTCGTTTTATGGGATAATATATTATGGCCTATGTTCAATCGGATCCTAATCGGATAAGTAGTTTCGAAGATTACCTTCTACATACATAAAAACAAACAAACATACAAACTTTACAGCTTTATAATAAGTATTATTAAGTATATATATATATATATATATATATATATATATATATATATATATATATATATATATATGTAGACAAATGTCGGTAGTTCGGTATGTAGGTAGACGGTCTACTTGATGATAGGTGGCCACCGTCGTCTATTAACACAAACAACGCCAAAGTTGCTGCAAGTGCGCTACCGACTACAGTACAGGATTAGGAGGGGATAGGGAAACGGGCTCTGGGATCCCTTACTCACTCACCGAAATACAACAGCACACGTGCTGTTATTTCACGGTGGTTTTCTGTAAGGGGGTGGTTACTGCTGCCAGACGGGCTGCCCAAATTACTGCGAAACGCAGTTTGCCCTGTCACTACTTTCCAGATCCAGACCAGAGTCAAATTTGAAAAGTTCATTTTTCAAAGGTGATCCTGGCGGGAATCAAACCCGGGAACCCTACAACAGAGAGTTAAGGTAAGCACCCTCCCTAACCACTCATCCAACGGGCTCGTCAAAAGATAATATCATATTAGTAAAGATTTATAACAAAAATAATTCAAAAATCATCTTTTCCCACGTTATTTGCGTGTGAAGAGTTCTTAAACACGTTCAAAGAAAATCGTCTGGCTCGTGTAACATAAATTACACCAAACTAAATAATTGCACGCCAATTTTATAAATACAAAAACAAATGAAAAACAGGTACCTACACACTAGCGAAGATAACAAATAGACTTGAATTGAGAACACGTAACGTTCTCCGACACATAACGGAGAGGTTACCGCTCTGACTCAGGTTCGATACCCGGCTGAGCCACCTTTGGAAATGAACTTTCAAAGTTGACTCTGGTCTAGGTGTTTTAGTAGTGGAGTGCACACTGCGTTTCACAGTCATCCATATATTTATTGGCGACAGTAACCATCACTTTGCAGAAAACCACCGTGAAATAGGTGAGTTTCGGTGAATGAGTAAGGGATGGCAGAGCTCATTTTCCTATCCCTTCCTAATGTCTCTCATTCTTAATCGTAAGTTCCACAGCGCACTTGTAGAGTTGTTTATGTTAATAGGCGACGTAACTAAGGCGGCGACTTTTATAAAAAAAAAACAATTTCAAAACAAAACACTTCGTTGAAGATATTAGGGTCAAGTGCATGTCGTGACGACTGCATATCTATCTACCTGTTGATAAGAGAGAATATGTCCACCGCGATTGCAGAATTAAAAATAAACCTCTTCCACGCATCCGAACGTTGAACACTGTGATATAATGTAAAATTCGCGTCAGTGTCTCGCTGGCGCCAGCCGACACCGCCAGGCTGCCGGGCATCTTCGATCGCATGAATCAGCGTTATACGCGAATCGACCCTCGCTCCATACACGCACGAATGTGTCCCGGTTCACCGGACCTCCACACTTCACCCAGTGAATCACGATCATGACTTGAATGTGGAGGTGTCAATCGGTCGGAAACGGCGACAGGAAACGAACGCAACAGTGCGACCCACATTTTTAATCAAAAGAAAAATAACAAATCGTTCACGATTTCGGTGATGTGTTAAGTTTGATAATTAAAAAAAAAACGTTGTTATTTAAGATTGAAGAATTTTAAGTGAGCTTTGTTTATAATGGATATCTGGATGTTATTGTTGGCGTTTTCAATGTTTTGGAAAAGTAAGTGACGCTCGCAACAGATGTTATCTATAATATACTAACTAATAAATATATATCCCTTGCTTCAAATTTACCCCCGTCCTCCCGTTGTGATTCCTCAAGATCCCCGATAGTGTATGATTTGTTTTGAATCAAATTCACACCAGCGTTAAGTTTCTTAAAAAAAGTTTCACGCTGAGTTCAACTCCTTTCCTATAGTCTTAAATAAAAAAGCTAGCTCGTACGTCGAAGAGTTTGTCCAATAATGTGGCTGACGATCCACTTAATGGTAGAATGCACTAGATAAAGGCTGAAAGACCAGACGGGGATAGATCCAATCAGTAAATTAGTGAGAGTATACGAGCATCTTAAAAAGATGTAAGTTCAAAAGATCTTTAGTTAGGATGAACATTCGTAAGGGCATCAGTTATAGATCCAAAGCTTCGGTTGGAGCTATAAATTAGATAAATAATTAGCGCACCAAAATTGTTGTTTTATCGAAATCCCGAGAGAATAAGGGAGCGGTTAGTCATTTTATTTTCGACAGCCGCTAGACTTTTTGGTTGTTACCAATATTAACTTTAACATTTCATTTTTCAAAAAAAATTTGGCTAGCTATTTTTTCGTGCTTTCTAAAATTTTAAAAATATTCAAAATTATATAAAACATATACTTATGTAAAAATATTATGGGCTATATTTTCTTTAAAAATAGGAATAGCTGTTAGTTTACCGTATAATAAATAAATAAATAAAATGTATGCCAAGCCACCTGTTAAAAAGTCTATTGATGAGAATACGATCAAGGGTGACAAGTCAGTGCAATAGAATAAATACATGAAATTAACTTTTCTGTGTGTGCGTTTATTCCTTTGACATTATATCTAACTTAGTATCGCAGTAGTTATTAGCAAAATCAAGTGTCTTAAGAGCAATTTACATTCAGTATTAACGAGTTAAATGGCCATATGCGAACAACTTATGCATAACGTAGGAATCTGTTACAACATATGTTTCGAATTGTGCCTACTTGGTAAGCAGGCTCTGCGTGTTGTAGGCGACTTTGAATTCATTAAAAAATGTTACAGAGTTTATTGTCTTCTTTCTTTATCATTTTATATGATGCAAAATCACATATACATTTTTTAATATTAAAAATATTATCTCTTATCTGAATAAAGGGAAACGAAATGTGGCACAAAGCGCAGACCTACTTAATTTCATATTATTATTATACAAAACGAAATTTATATAAAAAACTTTAAATGATAAACAAAAGATATTATTTAATAAAAAATATACTTACCGACACTTTGACAGTGTTCAATCGGATTAGATTAAATTTATCTATACTAATATTATAAAGAGATGAAATTCTTTCATCAATAGTTAGAATAGAATTTCAGGATGGATATTCCATGCGGGTTAAGCCGCAGGCACCAGCCTTCTAAAAATATAATAAAATCGTAAACAAGCCGTGTCTGTACATTAAATATTTTTTCAAAAAAACAATTTGTACACGTTGTATCTACTTATGTTACCGAGGTCAAAAAAATAGTTTTCAGAATTTTTGTCGGTTTGTCTGTGCGTTTGTGCACGCTAATCTCAGAAACGACATATCCGATTTGAATGCGGTTTTCACTTATATATTGCAGCAAGCTTCCCGTAACATTTAGTGTTTGTTTCAATCGGTTTATAAACAAACAAAAAAGTTGTTGTTGTTCCAATCGGTTTATAAACAAAAAAAAAGTTATGCACTGTACCGAATACCACACGTACGAAGTGTACGTCAGGCGTTATATTGCTTTACATATTTTGTCAAGCGTTATATATCATTCATTTTTCAACGCGGACAAAGTCTGCGTTCTTTTTTCTATTTAATTTATAGACGATTCTCTGCAATAGTCCATTTTTTCTGGACGAAAGGTAAACAATGTGCATACAAATTTCATGGTGATCAGTTTATTAATTAACGAGCGTAATAAATAAACAAATTCACATTCGCATTTATAATATTAGTTAGGATAGTAAGAATGTTGATGGAACGGTGGAATATTCGCCATCAATATAATATCTTCATCATTGATGTGCGCATCATTGTATTCATTTTTAACTCGATTTCACTTGTTATCGCTCTATATCGGATATAAGCTTGACATGGCCTATTTTCAAGCGTTACGTATTACTAATAGTTAGTCACTTCAATAAAATATGTAATTCAATTAATCCTAATGTTAATACAGGTAATAAACTATATGTGTACCAAATTTTATCCAAATATGTCGAGCCTTTTTTTTATGAAAGAGTAATAAACATTCATCCATACATCCATCCTTCAAACTTTCGCATTTATAATATTAATAGTTGCATCTTCATTTTTTTTTGTCGTTGGTTAAAATCAGGACAGACATTACCTACTTATATAACCCTGGGTTGCCGCATAATATATAATACCCTACTGAAGCGGCAAATTACACAAGATTTCAAACAATTTGAAAATATAACACATGAAAAATACAATTGACCTTTTACGACGCGTCGCGTCGTCGGTCTAAGAATTAACAAACAAGTCTAGACGCTAAACTTTATCTGTTAATTGCTAAAAATTGCTTTATGTTTTTAAAATTGAACAAAGAATTCGTTAAGAGTTTTTAGACGAACAAAAATGGACAGTGATAGATATATCAAAAATGGACAGTGATAGATAACAAAAATGGACAGTGATAGATAAAAAAATAAATACACTCACCGGTACGGAAACTTGGCCACTTATGAATTTTGCGCTAACTTGAGTTTTTATCATTTTATTGAATAACTTTAGGGTGGGTGGGATGAGAATTATAGTAACTTTCGTCTGCGAATCTCCTCATTCTTACGGCGATCAGGGATCAGTGTATCCCGGATACCACGTTTCAGCGCCATTATGTCATCATTGGAAACACGGTTTCGATTGGTCGAAAACTTGTGTTTTAAGTCAGGAATTTTTGACGACAGGATGTATCGTAGCTACCTGAACGCTGCCCATCCGAGCTGGATTCGACGTTTATTACAAAGATATTCAAGTTAATTTAATTACAAAAATACAATGTCATAAAACGATGTAATCAAAAAGTCTATAGGTATATAAAATTCCAGACTATATTGATTGTAACCCCTTTGCATGTTCGTCATGACTTCCACAGCAAAATTCTTACTTTTATGATACACACTATAAACTATTGTAATAAAACCAAGAACTAAGAAAAAAAAATGTTTTTGTTAATTCAAAAACCCAGCTTGGTTCCCAGCAACAAATTTTTCTATCTCTCAGATGTAGTTCAGTTTTTCCCTCACAAACTGGATCTGTTATCAATCCTGTATGTATCATGTATCTACTTAAATTTATAAATAAATCATAACAGTATCACTATAATTGTGTATACTATTAGTTTGAAAAGCAGTTAAATAATAACCTTGACTGCCCAAAATTATATGTATCCTCAATCAGGACATTAAACCATTACGATTTGATTACAATGAAGAAACGAGATATGAATGTTGATACTATGTTTTGTTTATCTACATATTCTCTAATATATTAATGGCATAAAAACATTTTGTCTGTTTGTTTATGCATTTTAATCTAGACTACAACCAATAGTAATAAAGCTGAAGAGTTTGTTTTTTGTTTAAGGGCATTCAAAATACATTTTTTCATTTGATAGTCCATTCTTGAAGAAGATTATAGTCTTAAGCCGGTTTAGGAGCCGAGCAAAAGGTCAAAAAGAATGGTTAAGCGAAAACTAAAAACTACTGAGGTAAAGCTTCGTTTAGATCTAGCAGCACGTAACGTGGCAGACACCGCACAAATAAGAGTTTTCACATCTACGGCGCACCCGGAATGAACAGACGCCATCAGGTAGGTAAACTAGAAAGTGCACGTGCTTACCACGTTCCGCAATTTTTCGATAGAACAACTAGCCGTGATGGCAATTTTACTACAACAGGAAGAAACGGGTCGTGTAGAAGAACAACAAAGAAAAAGAAAGTTTGCAGTGCATCCCATGAATTTAAAACATATCAATTCATATCCCATGAATTTAAAACACATCGATCACACATATCATACAAAAATGTATATTCCCGAACCAATTAAATTAATTTTTCGTGGTTCCTTGTTTCTCCACCAAGCCGTTCAATGAAAAATAACCAAACGTTCTCTGTCCGTGTCGGCGATCATATTATGGCGGACGTGGGAGTATATACTTTCTTTTAAATTAACCGGCGGATCAACCCGCGGGGCAAAGCCGTTTATAAGAGTTATTATTTATTAATTTGATTACCAAGTTCTGGATTTGGAAAGTAGTGGCAGGACACACTGAGTTTTCGCAGTCATTTGGGCAGCCCGTCTGGCGGCAGTAACCATCCCCTTACAGAAGACCAACGTGAAATAACAGTACGTGTGCTGTTATGTTTCGGTGAGTAAGGGATGCCAGAGCCCATTTCCCTATCACCTAGTCCTTTGTCCTTAATCCTACTGTAGTCGGCAGCGCACTTGCAGCAGCTTTGGCGTTGCTTGTGTTATAGGCGACGGTAGCCACCTATCATCAAATGGACCGTCAGATTGTCTGCCGATCTTAACATAAGCGTACAGCTAGCTAGTTATAATGTGCAAAGATGTTTGTGAGTACATTAATTATAATGGCTTAGTTGCATTTGCATATAAGGCAAATATGGAATAACGGTGGAAAGAAAACTAAAGCAGGAAAACACAAAAGGATGTGTTTGTAATAAATAATCAATTAAATGAAATACCCATTAGTAATAATATACAAGGTTTATCGGAAACGTTAATGTATTGTTTGTTACGCCTTCACGCCTACGTACTCATTGATCACCACGAAATTTTGGATACACGTCGCCAAGGGTACAGAAAAGGACATAGGGTACCTTTCATCTAAAAAAAGTTTCTCCAAGCCTAGTGTGGACGATAGAAAATTTACGAAAATTTTCTTTGGAATATATTTCTTTCAATTTAGTATTAATGTTGGACGCGCAGTTAAGTTTGTGGAATAAATAAGAAAAAAATCCCAATGCTTTTTCAAAAAATTCTCCTTTAGTGTCAGAACGTTCAATCCTCTCCGCCATGGGGAACTCGAAAACATGTTCTACAAATACAATTCGACAGCCTATTCAGGCGACGAAAATTGCTGACCACAATTCCTTTTGGGCATAGAAAGAAATCAAAAAATGTTAGATCGCGATTAAACACGGGATGGCTTAGATCTTCACCTTGCAAAATTATTTTAATGTACCATGCATCCTTAAATAGTAAATATATAAATAATAATATACAAATAGGTTGAATAATAGGTATATGTATCAAATAGTCACATTGTATATTTTCTTTTAATTTTCAGTATCGTGGAGTCTCCGATGTTACAAATGCGAACCAAATAAAGACTATTATGAAGGAAACACGCTTCTTTGTCAATATTTCGACGGGAGTGAGAAATATTATACAGACTGTCAACATTCCAGCATGTGCTTCAAAAGGGTGACAACCCTACAGCTTAACGGTGGTAAGTCTAAAAAAAAACTAAAAAATGGGTTAAATATTCATTACAATTATCTACAAAAGCAGTTTAGGAAGTAAAAATGGATACATTTGTAATCACATGTAAACTTTGGTTCGCTCTCTTCAAACTATGAATGGCATATTTTAACATAAACGATATCGCTTTATACATATCTATATATACATAGTATAACATATGCCATATTCCACTACCGAATTCAATATAGGATTACAAATAACATTTTATAATATATAAATTTTATAATAGTTTCTATATTGAATAAGTCCTGACTGAACAGTTCATTATTTAACCAGGTCATAACAAGCGGATTAACACAATTACGCCAACATCTTTTTCGATCATCTAATTTTTTTTTAAATTAAATTACATTTTGAAATGGACTTCAATTCCTAAATATTAAGGAGGCTAAATACGAAAAAATTGAGAGCTTTAATTGCAGTCAGCAACGCGATCCACCTAGATACACCTTGGTGGAAACTCCCTATGCAATGACTATGGCCTTTCTGTCGGCATTTCTTATTTAATATAAAATAATTAATAATAAAATAATTGTACTGAAACCTAGACGACCGCATTTCTATTATCTCTACAAAATTTTACTCGGAAATTCAAGTATGCGGTTGAAAAACAGGTCATTACTTAATTAGTGAGCTAATTAGTGTTTCTTCTCGAACATATGGGCCACTTCCACGCGATGTTGTAAATATATCACTCAAGTCTTTGATTACTGCATTGTTTTGCTATTTCCAGAAACCAGAACCGTTAGCAAGAAAATTAACAAACACTGGTTGTAGACTTTGTAGAAATTCACGATTTAGTCAATTATCTTGCATTGATCCACACAAGACTAACGAAAATAGATAAATCATTTAAAATTATTTTAGATAAATCATGTGTACGTTTCTACAATAGAATCTCTGAAGAAATACTTGAATTACGATTAAAACATTTTAAAAGATTTGTAAAACGGATACTTGTTAAAAAAGCTTATTATACATTTACGAGTAAATATTATTTAGCAGATTAAAATGAATGGGATTAAAAAGAGCGATTGCTGGAGAGTTTTTTTTCGCCGTTTCTTCTCTTCCAGAATGCCATTTTGTTTCCGAGACGGTATTAGTATTTTGACTTCAAAAAAGTAATCTTGTTATCCTATTTTTGAGAAATAAACGATTTGATTTGAAACTTGGTCAATCATGAAGACACTGTGGATATATCCTTGTATTGTATCGCGATTTTGTGAGTACGCAAGGGACGCGTCATACTGCAAGTCAATAAATTATTTTTGTCGAGGAACATGATCTTGCTTTTCGTTTTACGTTTATAAGAAGTCACACTAAACTCGGTACATTTTATAAATGCACGTCGGGTCTTAAATGTTCCAAGTATACATGTCTGTTGGAACAATGAACATCATGCTTCTAGACAAGTATTTCTTTGTTCATCGTAAAAAGGGTGATACGCGAGCTGATGACGGTTCATGCGATGGTTTTGTTATTTCTTGTTAAGAATTTGTTTACAGCACGCTTGAAGAAGCTTTATTGCAGCTAGGAGGGAACACCTCAGAAGGGATTTTGTTATAAACTCCGTCGGTCCTTTAGGGACTGAAGGTATCCTATCAAAATAATACGGATTAACTCTGCATCCATGGCTTGCAGTACGGTTATATGCATGAAATAGAACAAAATGTTAAATAACTTGCAACTACGCGTAGTATTTTAAACTACAAAATACTGTAAAAACTAGAATTACTATAAAAACGAGCGCGACAAAGCGACTGAAATACAACAACTACACATATACGAGTATATTATAACTAAGTAGTAATAAAACTGAAGCAACAATTTCAAACATAACACAAACATTGCTCAGACTCCATAAATATAGATTTTGCAATAAACTCAGTCGAAAAACAACGACAACGACCCTTTCGTCGTTGTACGTTCCACAACAGATGAATATTTGAAAAAATACGGTGCATCGAACGAAATAAAATGTGTAACGGATTTAATATGTCTGTTGTTAAATCGACAATGTGTACTTATATATGGTAGTGCATTGGAAATTAACATTTTACTAAAGTACTAAAAGGTGTACATTTTGCTATAGTAATAACACGGGTAATTTTTTCTATAACCTTTTTAATTGAAATATAATGAGTTACTAATGCGAAAAGAAACATTTAAACCTAAAGGAGATCAATCAGTTTCGTATGGATATCAGGCCATCAGTTAATTTTATTTTCGTTAACGGTTGAAACTTGTACCATTAGGTGAGAAGAAAATATAGATTTTACTGGGAAAATATCATGTAAGTTGGTAATGGGGTTTCATTGGTATTTAAGTTTGAAAGTATTGAAAATCTGTTTGAACTGCGCAGTGACTCGAACAACGTATCGAGTACGTGTTTCGCGCTTAATGTGTTGATTTTCGAATGTTATCCCTATTTACAAAATCGGTAATATTGTCAAGAAACTACTGAAATTAGGAAAGACTTTTATTAAAAAATTAACTAAAGTGTAAGTTAAAAAAAAACAATGACCTGGTTTTGATTGATATCCTTTTAATGTAGGAATAGTGTGTACGTATACATAAAATAATATTAAATTAATTTCAATAAAAAGTATTATAGAAGTACCAAGGATTGGACATTTAACAATTTTTCAACATTCCAAAGAAATTCCAAAGAGTTTGCATAGGGTTGTGAAATTTGTAGATAAGGTAATAAAGTTTAGTGTTGTGCTTATTGTTTACACTTTACGAGTTTAATGCTTATTTAGTTTTTGCTTGATGAGCATCACCGACACAATAATATACAGTTTTCTGTACACTTAAATGGGACATACTTTTTCGGGCCAGTTGGGAAAAAATAATTCGGGTGAATCTTGCGGGCGAATGGGACCTAAACCTATCTAGCAATGTTTAATCAATCTAGTTTTCATTGACCTTACCAGTTCATTCTTATTCACGGTGAATGTAGTATGCCTCTGTCTTTTTATTCGATAACTCCTTGTGAACAAGACGAATTTTGATCCGCATTTTATTAATGGAATGAGCGATATACGAGGAATGTTTGTATCTATAAACTTGCAGAAAATAATTGCATCCGTGCGAAGCCGGGGGGCGGATCGCTTATAATTACAAGATACATAATACGTATACATACAGGAAGAACAAATTTATATGGCTTGGCATACGTGCAAAAATTAATAGTCTACACTGCAAGATTATAAGAAATCAGAATAAATCCCTTATTCTGATTTCTTTGTCTTTGTTTTTGTTTTTTGTAGTTTTTTTAAAACTATTTTAAATACCCTATTTTTAAATTAATTTTAATAACCTATAATTGGCTTTGTGTTGTTTTTTCACATTACTATTTTAAGTGTAGCATTAGTTTCAGTTTTTCGAACTGAATTTTTGATGTGAAACATCTATAGGCGCGGGTAAAACTGATTGATAGCGTGGCGACGCGTCACCACGCTATACGATGGTATATACAATTATACATACTTATACAGTCTATGCGTAGTAGTGTTTACGGTGTGGCGACGCGTGCCGTGGTTATTGTTGGTGGTTGTTGCAACTTGAAATAAATATTTAAATTTTTTTATTCAATAAAAATAAACTTTCAATAAATAAATAAACAGTCATCATTTTATTTCACTCGATGTTTCACATCTACCAGGCCTCCCGTGACGGCTCATTTTTTTTAAGTATATAAATATCGATTGTTCTATATTTTGACCATCGAATTTTGACCCTATTATTATTTCCAGAAACCATAACGGGCATTCAACGGGGCTGCGCATATCAGACCTTGCCAGGCGACCAGAAGAAGGTCAATGGAAAATGGATACAAATGCACACCATTTACGAAGCGTACGGGGAAAATTGTACAGAAGACCCAACGAACGCTGACAGGGCTACCAAAACAACTCACTGCTACTGCCGCGGGGACTATTGTAATAACTCAATAACGACACGTCTTAATAGTATCTTTACTACTTTAATTATTGTAATTTTATTATTAGCATGTTGACAATAATAATTTGTTGCTAGTGACATTTTAACGAGTTAACGTAAAACACCTAGTGCCACAATACGGCTACAACTTTCTTTGGGCTTATTAATGCAAATTATGCATTTTTATCCGTTCATTGCTACTTGTCGAATATATTTTCATAAATTAGTTACTTACGACATTTTGCTACGGTCAGTGTTGAAGAATGAACTACAGCGAAAATAATATTAAAGAGCATAGATGTGATATTATTATAATTTACGGCGTTAAATAATTGTATAAATACACAGAGCAAAGAATCGCCGCGTCCGCCCCCTGCTAGAGACGGTATGGTCAACGCTTTCCATACAAATCGAGCGTCTCAGGGGTAAGGGGCATTACCGTTTATTCAATACCAGTACACGCACTATTTAGGTTTTGTGTCCCAAGACAATCTCGATTCGCATTTTTTAAAAGCTCAAAATTGCATTTAATTACTAACTTGTGATATGATGCACCAGAATTTTGCTTATTCACTTTGATGATTACGCACAGTGAAGCATTTCTATCGCTCTTTTGGATAATATTTACGTCACAATATGTTAAATAGAAACTGGCGGCCAAATGCGCCTTAAGTTGCGCTCAACACAATCGCGCGGCACGAATATTATTATTACTTCCGTCTCCAGTAGAGGGCAGCCCGGCGATTATTTGCTCTGTATATGTAGATACATATATGTAGATAGATAACTATTTACTTGTGTAGATTTTATTTTGTAACTCCCAACCCAATTTCTGTACTTTTATTAAGTCATTAATGTTGAAGACATACACGTGGTCAAATTTAAGGTATTACTTTATACATTTTATCGAACATTTTGAAGATTAATCTTGTAAAGAGTTGATTCAAAATAATTATTATCGGGTACAATTGTTTGGTTCAATGACTTAACAGAATTTACTGTTAAGATTTTTATAAGGTAGATTATAAAATATTATAATTTTCTTAGTCCATTGCGGTTCGAACTTATTTGCATTCTGAACAAACAATTCGCATTCGGTCAAGTTTGCTTTATAGTAATTATTGCGCTTATTTTTTTCATTTTTTGCTAGTCAAAATACCAATTTTAAAGAAAAATGTATTCCTTTGTGTACTATGAGTACTTTACACAAATATTGTCTTTACTTTAAGTAATAATAAATATTTTAGTGAATTACCAATTTTTTTTTTTTGGCTTTTGAAGCCGTGGTTGCTTGTCGAGTTGCCTTTAGTTCTGTGATGGAACTGTTATCATTTTATACTTACTATGCAGCTTGTTCAATAGCTTTCATAGCTGAGACGTAGGACGTCCACTGCTGAACAAAGGCCTCCCACCTAATTTTCCAAAAGGGCAGATCAGAAGCAGCCTGGAACCATCGTCGACACGTAGCCCTTAATCAGGTCGTCTGTCCAACTTGTGGGTGGACGTTCTACGCTGCGCTTGCCGGTCAGTGGCCACCACTCGAGAACCTTCCGGCACCAGCGGCCGTCGGCTCTTCGTACTATGTGTCCTGCCAGCTGGCATTTCAACTTGGTAATCCGCCGGGTTATATCGGTAATTTTTGGTGACTTTTTTGAGTTTTATTGGCCGCGTGTGAAACTATGAATGTAATATGTATACTCTTTTGTTTATGATCGAATTTCTACCACTGGGCGGCGACCTTTAGTCCATAAAATTTCCCTTAATTCCTGTCTTAAGGTCGAGACTCCTGTCTGAATTTTGGTGGCTCAGAATCGGGCCTCACCTCCCCGCTATCACACGTCCCGCAAGCAGCACAGGTTCGTCTAGTACCGTTCCTCAGATATCACTGTCACATTTTGCAAGTGTGAATGAGAACGCAAAACCCTTTCGTTTTGAATAGTCCAACTATGACAAAATTTTATAGTATTTGATTTATTTATATATAGTTGTAGTAGGTACCTAAATTCTAAAGCTGTCAAAATATTTTTACATTCATTATCAATATTTTAGTAATTTTTTTGTAAATTTTCACACGGAAAATAAGAGCAAAATTTGTTTGAAATCTGGTGTTACGGGTTACTTTAGGATTTAATTATATCGAGTGAAGTACTATAAATCGTGTATCAAAAGCTGCCATTTTACAGATGATATGCACAACATTCACTTTTTTTTCACATCTACAAATATGACGTATTTTGTATGACGAATATTTTGTATTTTCTTGTATATGAAGAATTATTGTAGTGAGCCGTCTTGAAAGATTGGCATGGCGGTTTGACACAATGTCTTTAAATTTCTTGTATTAAAGGAGTTAACATCAAGTCCGCTAACTAATTAAGCTTATTTATAAGTACTCACGTTTGCATGGTTTTCGACGAGACACAGGAAGACTACGTCTTCGCGCAACAACCTCACAGCACCGTGCAACGGCTGAGAAGTCTTATTCTTCAGCATTCGGTATAGGAGAGCGGAGGACATGTGGGCGAAATCCTCCCCTGTTCAAAAATAAAAAAATCTTTTAGGAAAAGGCGTTAAGCGGACAATACACTTTTTTTGGGTTCCGTACGTCCAAATAAAAAAAACGGAACCCTTATAGGATCACTCGTGTGTCCGTCTGTCCGACCATTCCCCCCCCCTCCCCGACTATCTCCGAAACTACTGAACCTAAAATTTTGAAAAAAAATACAGAAATTAGTATTCTATAGATATAGGAAAACCTATAAGAAGTCCTTGATATTAAAATAACATGGTAAATAACTCAATATTGTGCGGATAGGTAACACCGTACGGAACCTTCACGCGAGTTCAACTCGCACTTGTCCCTTTTTTTTTTAAGTACAGGCTAATCATCCCCTTCATGGTAGGTGGCCACCATCGCCTATAGCACAAGCAACGCCACAGGTGGTGCAAGTGTGTTGTCCTCATGCACTGAAACGCAACACCACACCACACATGTTGTTATTTCACAGTGGTCTTCTGTAAGAAGTCTGGCAGCCGCCAAACATCTCTGCCAATGTTGCTTCCTTGGCAGCCCAAATGTTTCCAGATCCAGACCAGAACCAACTTTGAAAAATTCATTTCCAAAACTGGTCCTGCTGGGAATCGCCCCTGAAAAAAAGTGGCCTAAACTATCTGTGTGATGGATAGTCAGGGAGTGCAGTGGTGATGCAGGGAGGAAAGGAATAGGGGGATGATGAGTGTTGCCATGTATTTCACTTTAAATGAAATATGAAGTTTAGTAACAAACACGAGCCGGAGATGTTACACTTATTATAAATATTGTTATTTATCAAAAACAATGATGATTAATAACATTTATTAATAAACAATTTAATAAACTAGTTGGCATTATGAAACGTCCTAATGATCATGCCAAGGCAGTAGCAATTAAATGTATCAGGTACATTTGATTATGCCGCGAGAAAAGTGTATTTCTTATACTAGTTAAAGAACCTAGAATAGTCAAAGAAATCAGAACAAGTAATTTTTTTTGTGACAAATTGTGCTGCAGTTACGTAATATAAGTTTTAGTTTTTAAAACTAAAAACTTCATGTCTGCAGTTATTGGATATATTTTAATGATAACGCGTTGTTCCATAAAATCACTCACCAGTAAAAAGTTATTCAAGCTGAACCAACAACCTTCACGTAGTTGAGGTTAAATTACTTTACTGAGTGAAGTTTGAATTCTATGAAGATTCTTGTTGTTTTTTATGTTGCATTGTATGTTTGAGTGTGTGTGTGTGTTCTCTATAGACACCAAAACCACTAAACTGATTACCGTAAAATTTTGTCAAGGTTTCAGAAAAGGACATAGGATACCTTACATTCCGCTAGGAAGAAGTTACAGACAAAAGCTAGTTAATATTATCTACACTAATATAATAAAAAGATGGTGGGTTTGGTATGTGGAGAAGTAATCTCCGGAACAACCGTTTGAGAAATACTTTCACTATTTGAAAGGTGCATTATTCCAGATGGACATAGGCTATATTATATATTGTCTATACTAATCGTCCCAATTTGCCCGGGCGAAGCTGGGGCGAGTCAATCTAGTATTTTATAAATTTTTAATGATTTAAAATTTTATAAATGTGATTACCTACCTGTTAGATCATCCCAATGTGCTGATATAAGTCCAGAACAATGTTCCTTCAATGCTGATGCACCAATTTCATCTGCAGCTGAATAATATTTTACGCATGTTCTGAAACAATATCAATATTTGTACAATAGACACAAATATTAAGATTTCTTATTATGATTGTATCAAAAAATCAACAATTTTATTTTATTTATAAAGGACTAGGTGGTGGCCGCGACTTCGTCCGCGATGAAAAATGAAAAATATATTATGTCTAACATAACACTTGTGTCTGCATCAAGTGAGTCCAGTCGTTCGCGTCGCATTGGTGCGAGACCGCTTGAATTAATTTTCTCTGGCGTACTTTTTAATTTAAGATATCCCCTGAGATATTCATTGAAATCAAATTATTATTAAATACTTTTAATGAACAACGTATTGATAACACGTGAATAACACTTGATTGATTCCTAATCTATAGTTTTAAGAATTCTATATTCAAAAATGTGGTTGCAGGAAAGTTCAATTTATTTGAAATTTTGTTATTTTCCATGAAGTTTTGGAGTCATTTGGACAACCAGTCCAACACCAGTAATCATGACAACCTGTACTTACAGAAAGACACTGCGAAATTAAGCATAATATATGCTGTTAGATATAGATGAGTGAGTAATGAATTCCAGAGTAAATTTCCCTATCCCTTATCCTAAATCCTACAAGAACAACAGCACACTTGCAACACCTGACACCACAGTTTGTGTTACAGGCGAAGGGTAACCACCTAGAATTAATTGGACCGTCAGTCTGTCTGACAACCTTGAAAAGAAAAAATTTATCAAAGGATATTTTATTATCAATTATTACAATAATAAAATATCCTAACTATTATCTAAAAGAAAAAAGATTAAATATTAATTAAAAGTGTAACAAATGTAATGTCTATACCTTACACCAACAGTAGCAATAAGGGCTTGTTCACACTTCCCAACAAGTCCATGCAGTTTAAAGGTAGCAGCAGATTTCATGAGCTGCAATGCAAATGAATCACCTCGTGATAAATCCACCACATCTGTGTACAGCCACTTCAGTAATGCAGAACCAACGTCATCGGGAAGTACTGACCAATCTGAAATAATAGAGGTCATCTTCAGTTGTCTTTACAACTATCAATTCTGTCTGGTGATTAAATTAATTACATTCTTACATATAAACATTTTTTTTCTTTATATACATATTTACATAAGAAAATGTTATCTTAGCCAACAAATTATTAATCAAATTAGCAATTTGTTAATGCTCCAGTGACTAATAATTTGCTAATTTGCTACTTTGACTAATGTTCAACAATGAGCTTGTTTAATGTTTCCAATATACCTAATTAAATGTTACAAAATTGTCTTTCTCTATTTGATTGTTTCTTTCATGCTAAGTAGTATGAAAGATACCAATGAATGATGCATTAGTACCAACTAAGACTCACATGACCACTCTTTTTAAATTTCATCATACAAGTCAAGGCATTAGACATTATTTATTTTGTACAGTATATTATCCATGAGAGGAAATACTGCCATTTAGGCTTGGGACTAAGTTGTTCATTTCTTTGATTTAAAATCTTTGAGAATGGTTGTTGGAAATTTTTGTTGGAAGGTTGGAATATTCTTAAGGTATATGTAGACTATACATAACACTATATTTGTTTGAAACTTTTTTCTGACTCTTATAATTTTTGTATAATTTAGAAAAAAACACTTATTTTTACTTTTTCCACCCCTTCTACAGATGGAATTAAAAATTTCTTTCATCCATCGATATTTTATATCTTCTAGAAGTTTATATCAAAAATGCCCCTGAGGGACTCAAATTTTGATTTGTTATTGAATTTCCCTGGACTTATATAACATGGGTATCAATGTTAATGGTTCTTGTTAAGATGCAGCGTGGGATACCCTGTGACCAGGTGAACAAACAACTTGAAGATCATCTCAGAAAGCAGCTGGATGGGAAGAGCAGAGGTCCATGGGTGGTGGCAATTCTTGGGAAAGCTCCAACAGTGGAGCGACACAGGCTGATGATGATTTGATTTTTAAACCTATAAATTGTATGTTAAGAAGATAATTACTTCTTGAAATAAAAAATAAACTTTATAAAGACTTCACAAATATTATAAAAAAAAATTAAATTAATAACCTTACTACAGAATTTACTCAAACTCAACTGAGAATTTATTATGGAAGGAATAATGGATAATTAAGTATATTTTTATTACTAAACACAACTTACAAGATAATTTAAGGTTCAAAATTAAACATTAAAAAGTTAGACATTTACCTTTCCCCCCCCCCCCCCCTAATGGCATATCCTCAATCTTACTATGGTCAGCAGTGCACTTGCAACACCTGTGGAGTTGCTTGTGTCATAGGCAACAGAAGCCATCTACCATGTGGACAGTCAGCCTGTCTGATGACCCTAACATGTAAAAAAATCATATATTACCTAATTCATCAAGGTTCTTCAGTGCTTCTTCATTCCAATCATCCGACCTAGCATTCAGTACAAATTTATGGCCTGGCATGGTCTTATTGAAAAGTTTAATTCTGATGTCTGAATATGTATCTCTGCCATATAGAGTGGAAACAGTCATAAGAAGCCGGGCTACAAAACTGGTTTCGCTGAGATCTCCAGCGGAAGCCGCCGCAAGAGTGTACTTTCTCTCTACTTCTGCGCAGTGACTTTGCAACTTGCTGTACTCCTCCTTCAGCAGCGACAAGTGCTGCTGTAGCTTTGTCACCTCGTTGGATGCTGCACAAAATGGCATAATTAAATCAGGAATTTAACTTGCAAAATGTCAACACTCAATACCGCCCACTATTCACTACTGTCATGTAAAAGAAAACAACTCAGTTTTCTTTGGAATTACTCACCCATGACGCGGCTTTTCAAATGCAATACTTATAAAGAAAAACACTATACAAGTTTTTTATGAAATAAAAAACTCTTACAATAATAATTGTGTCGCGAAACGATATATATATATGAAAATTGACATTTGACATGACAAGACAATATGATAATATGATTGATATATGACAATAAATTAGTCTATAGTACGGCCATTCTATGAATACGTTTTTGACATTTCTTTATGTCCATTGCATAAAGTTCATTTCCGAATAAACGATACAGAAAATGTATGGAACACAATGGAATTACAGATGCAACTTTTCACTTGGAGCCAGTCTCTATGGATATAATCCGTAAAATTATAAATCATTATAAATTCACTTAAATCAAAGGCAACCGGTAGTGATTTAATAAATCTAGACATGTTGATTATGACGCTTCCATATACTTACATTAAATATTATTCGGGATATCATAAACACTTCTATTAAAGATTCAATTTTCCCTGACTTATGGAAATTAGCTGTTGTGCGTCCCTTACCAAAGATACCTAACCCCGTTGAACTGAAAGACCTGAGACCGATTAGCATATTACCTTGCTTATCCAAAATTCTAGAAAGGGCAGTATGCTCCCAGTTAATAATGTACCTTGAGATTCATAAGATCTTACCAGATTATCAGTCAGGTTTTCGTAAAGGGCGAAGTACAGTAACAGCCCTGCATGATGTCACTGACAACATACTTTGTGCACAAGATAGTGGAATGTGTACGCTACTGGTACTGTTGGATTTTTCGCGCATTTGATAGTATAAATATAAATCTACTTCTCTCAAAATTAAGATATTACGGCTTCGATAATGCAGCTGTGTTGTGGTTTAATAGTTACTTAAGTAATCGTTACCAGAATGTGAAGATTTGCCGAGGTGATGGTAATATGTGCGAGTCTGACAGTATACTTTGCGATAGAGGTATCCCACAGGGATCTATAAGGTCCCATCCTTTTCATATTGTATTCTTCTGATATCGTTAATCGCATCAAACACTGTAAGTTTCATATATACGCAGATGATATACAAGTATATTTATCTTTTAAGGCCAGTGAGATCGACAGTGCTATAAGGAAAATTAACGAGGATCTTTCCAGCATAGCTACTTGGTCTTCAGATAACTGTTTGTTGCTTAATCCCGCTAAAACTAAATAAATTATATTTGGCACAAGGCAACAGACAGCTTAAATCCATCTCTTAAAGTGATTATGAAGGTGAAAATGTGGAACGTGTGCACGAGGTGCGTAACCTTGGCTTATTTATGGATAGCCAGCTGAGATACGAATCCAGAGAGTGCAAAATGCATGTGCACGTTATTGCTTTGACATACCGTTGAGAGCTCATGTCACACCATATCTAAACAAGCATGGTTTATTAAAAATGAAACATCGTCGCATTTGCATTTAGCATGTCTTCCTTTTGGTATTATAAAAAATAAAGTTCCACATTATCTTTTTAATAAATTATCATGGTTAGGGAGTCGGTCTCGTGGTTGTCGCCAATGTGCGGCTCAGCTAATAATGCAAGTCCACCAATCA
Organism: Bembecia ichneumoniformis; assembly: GCA_910589475.2. Classification (NCBI taxonomy): domain Eukaryota; kingdom Metazoa; phylum Arthropoda; class Insecta; order Lepidoptera; family Sesiidae; genus Bembecia; species Bembecia ichneumoniformis. Next base: position 11,032,683 of record OU342540.1, read on the forward strand.
GCCGCTTTTCGAGGCAGTTTCCGATATGCAGCAACCAAATGTTGGAACAATATTCCACCGCCAATACGGAATCAGTGCACTGTTTACGGATTTATAGCAAATCTAAAAAAAAAATTAATTAACAGTCGGAAAAAAGAGGAGAATTTAAGAATTTTATAAATTCCAGGACCAACCTCCTCGCACTCAGCCAAAAAATTAAAATGATTTCATTATTGTTATTGTTAGGTATTATTATTGTTTTTATTATTTATTTATTTATTTTTGAGATTTTTAAATATCATCTAATAATAGCATTAATATTTACTTATGTGCGGCAGGGAACTGTAATGTTTTCAATATTCGTGCAAGCAGTTGTGTTTCTTGACAACAAATAAATTTAAATAAATATTTTTTATTTCATTTATTAGCGGGTACATGCATGGTGTGTGACCGTGTTTGTGTATTAAACTAAGGGTTCCTACGGAAGATCAGTGCTGGCCTATGCCAGCAAAATGCTGAGTAGGGACCTTTTTGTAACTTTCTTTCTTGCTGTTACTGTTATTTCTTTTTTCTCTGTGTCTGTTAAATGTATGTTTTATAAGTTACAAATAAATTGATTGATTGAACATCACTCTTATAATGGCCGGAGCAAAGATAATAATACAACCTAGGAATACAACATCTTTGGGCCGGAGTATAATAAACTTTAGATTTTGACATTGACATTTCATTAACTCAGTGACAATCCGTTCGTTCCTTCCATAGAGCTAGGTAGGTTCACGGTTCTGTGGTTCGTTCGAAAAATCGAATCGAATTTCGGATTGTTTCGGTTTCGGATAGTCGTCGCTTGGTCGTCACGGCCCGTTATTGAAAATAATCGAATATGAATTCTATTTTCAATCAACAAGCCGACCGATAACCTTCAACTGATTTTGTCAATAATAGTTCATGATAACGAAGAATACCCTATAATTTACTCACAGTGTGTTTTACGTCTATCGTTCAAAAGTTAAATATGAATTCTATAAATAGAGTGTTAAATTTTTCTTTAACAATACCAAAATGTTCTAGGTATTATCTGTTTGCTTCGGTGTTGATATGAAGTGTCACAGTTTAAATTTGGAACATTTGTATAAATAGAAGTTTTTTTTTGTAGAGTGATCAGCACAACTGCACAATGTAATGCCGACGATGGCTGGTTTTCAAAACTCTTGGTGCGAAGAATTGAGCCCACTAAAGAGTCTCATAGTCGCATGCTCAGTGACAAGGAGATTGTATATGCACTTCATACGCACAACATACGACCTGATTCTGTTGATAAATACCTGAAAAACTAGTAAGTAATTCACTGTATATGATGAAAACAGTTTAGAAGATTGTGGACTTGTATCGCCTGTACAATAATTATGTAACATGTACAAATATAATGACAACATTATTAGATAATTTATGTGATAATTAAAGCAATATTACACACTTCAAATATTTTATCAGCAACTTTAACCTTGAACTCTTAACTCTATGGTACATAATACCCATGTTAAGAAAAAATGTATGAATATCTTATAGTAATTAAATTCAATAGGGTAGGTACCTGTTTAAACTAAAAAGAAAGATGAATAGGATATCAGTTAATTAACACAATTAAATTATGACTACTAGATTTTAATTAATTTGTTAGTTAGATTTTCTTAGAACCTAAGTATAATTCCCGGCACCTAAGTTGACGAGAATGGCGAGAAGTCGTTTTTTAGATCTAAGTGGGACAAGGGGGCGGGATTACATAGCTCCAAGTGCGCGATTGGTTCGTCTGTCGACCCTTGCCTCCCGCACCTTGCACAAGTCCCGCTCACTCCCTTGTACACGCCATAAAAATTCCCTTTGTGAGCATAATATTATATTCGCAATCTACCGGTTGTTTTTGTTAAAAAGTGATTCTATTGTTGTTTAATGTTAATAATAATAATATAAGTATTTAATTTTATAACAAATTTCTTAATTAAGTTTAACTAATTGTTTTTTATACCTCACCCTAAACATCAATTTAAAATATTATGAAAACAACAGTGACCATTTTTATTGTACGCGAGTGTAGGTTGCGCAAACTTTCCCCACTACGTTAAAATCTTGCCAAGTTATGTGCCGGTCACTATACTATATATCCTTTATTCATATTATGCAAGTTCTTAGTTTGTGTAGGGCGTAGGGCCATTAACATTATATATGTAACAATAGTACCATGGGTATATTAGTCTGTTCAGTATATGAAACTCATTTGTTTGTTATTTCTAGCAAAACCTCAGTAGATTTTATCCATTCTCGAAAATCTGAGCTTGGCTGTGAGCTGGTGGGATCATGGACAGTCTCAGTAGGAGATATGGACCAGGCATTACACCTGTGGCGCTATGTTGGTGGTTTTGAGAAGATTGACAAGGCCAAAATTTTGTTCAAAGAGACTCCTGTAAGTACAGTGGATCTGATTATTCCCGATTGTTGTCACTGTTCTCTCTGATTTAGTATTTTAGATATATTATTTGGTTAGTTCTAAATGTTAGTATAATTTAATTGGCCACAAAATTACAATATCATTAAAAATTAAATATTTCTAATTACACCATTGGGATCAATGGGAGATAAGTAGCATAAGAAGTCTCACTTTGATGTGGCACAAATATGAACTACTAAAAAATAACAAGAATTTCACCAATAATATATATGCCTCCGAAGACTACCCCAAAGATATCCTCTTGAAAAGAAAAGAATTAAAACAGAGGAATAGCAACAAAAAAACGGAAAAATAGCTTTCATAAGATATGACAAACTTATAGTTAAAAATGGAAATACAATGGGAAACAAATAGATCACAATCTAATTCACCACTGTCGAAGGAACAAACTAATAAATTAATAAAATACATGACTTCAGACAAGCTGCCAGATTCACAACTGTGGAATGTTATGTGTCCTGTCACTACTAATTTTGTCTATTTAAAGCAGTTTCATTTACAAAAAAAGTTGTGATATAATATTACCAGATTATGTGGAAATTAACCTGCTATGTATATTTTTGTAGGAATATCGCTCATTGGAACAGGAGAGAGGCAATTTTGTCAGGTCGCGCCATTTGCAGTACTTATTAGCCTTCAGCTTTTGGCCATCTGGGGAACCGCGTGAGGCAAAGAATATCTACGAAATTCGTTCTTACAGGTAAATACTTAAAACTCACAGTTGCTGAAGAGATTAAATACATTAATTTGAAAAAAAAATTCAGAATTGTAATATCTAATATATAAAATTCTCGTGTCACAGTGTTTGTAACAAAACTCCTCCGAAACGGCTAGACCGATTTTTATGAAATTTTTGTCGTATATTTGGTAGGTATGAGAATAAAGTATTTTTCATCCTCCTACCCCCACCCCCCATTTTTAATCGCAATTTTAGTATTTTTGTTTGAACAATATCCAAATAATTAGTCAAGAAGAAATTTCTAAGGTTGTCACATAACACAGCTGTGCATGGTTTTGGCTCATAATAAGCCTCGACCACCACACTTCTGTGGGATCCTTTCGACCAACGGTTTTGGGTTACGCATTCTGTGGGACATCATACTTGTTGAACTCTTTTATCCAAGGCGTCCAGTTTAGTGAGTATGCCGAACGTATAAATATGACTGTGAAATGCAGTATGCCCTGCCATTACTTTCCAAATCGAGACCAGAGCCAACTTGAAAAAATCATTTTCATAGTTCAGCCCGCCGCAAATCGAACCCGGGACCCTTGAGTCAGAGTGTTAAGGTAAGCACCCTAACCAGTCATCTGGAGGGCCCGCCAACCAGCAAGAGTTGTAAACGCCACTGTATAATGCTTGTTAGATAAAGAAATCTACAGACATCAAAATTCAGTAATCCTACTGTGTAAGCCTAGCACACAGAGCAACTGTATTTTTCTAGAAAGAGGGACGAGAAATTAAAAATATGTCTACTACAAGGTCCGTTAATATTTAACGATGATATGTGTCTCTTAATATGTGCCTGCTGTAGTGGCGAATGAACTATTTTACCAGTTATGATATGACACACTACACGTTCTTTAGAATCTAACATACGACGCGACGCTTCAATTCGTTAGGAACGGACAGATCTAGTGAATGGTTGTGACTTTTCTTAGGATAAGTACTAAGTGTCTATTGAGTGCTACAAAACCGGTGGGGTTAGTTTTCCAATAAATCGCTCCAGCTCGTCTCCAATAGGTAGAACATCGCAAGCTCACTGGAGGAACACTCCACGCAGGTACGGCTCAACCACTCGTCGGCCCTGTCCCGGAAGAAGTCACGAAATCTCTTTAACGCAGCAAACTGTAGCGATCTACGCTACTTTTGCATAAAGAATAAGATTTGGAGTCCCACAAACGGGCACGGCCACGTCACTGGGTGAAAGTTCTACATCCGACCATAGTTTATTTCGTCACACCATTGTGCCGCCGTAAATTCACAGTCATCGGGGTAATTTTCTTAATCCACGTTGTAGTTCCAACATCGCTGTAGAGAAAAGTTTCCGCCACGCCACGCCACGAAAAAGCGATCACGACGTCACAAATGATGATTGCTCCTTGCGATTCTTATTACATTATTGTCACTTGACCGGGACGTCGGATCACGGAAATATGCCTTGTGTGTGGTAGCAGAAGGTTGGGTATGTCTCTCGGAAAAATAACCAAAAAGAGCACCGTTCCCACCGGTGATCTTTTTGGTCGAGGTTGGGATCCATAATACACGAAGTCAGTGCGCTCGTCCGGTGCGGACGGCTTTCAATTCGCAAGAACTACCGACTCAATGAAAGTATAATCGACGTCCACGTTGATGCAAGCCTGTAATCAACAGGTGGCTCTAGAAGTATATTATTTTCATTCTCTCACATAATATGGTGTACTAGCTTTTGCTCTCGACTTCGTCCGAGCCCCTTTTTCTTAGCTTATATTGATTTCTAAAAAAACTACTGGATCATGAATCTTGATATAATATGGTAAAATGAAAAATTGCAGTTTGAAGCCTGGAACAATGATCGAGTGGGGAAACAACTGGGCGCGTGGTCTCAGCTACCGTCGCGCACAGAACGAGGCTTTCGCGGGATATTTCTCGCAGATTGGCAGACTGTACAATGTGCATCACATTTGGTGTAAGTATACTATGTTTCCGACCGTTGTGGGATCGGAAGGTCCTCTTGTGGAAGCCACGTACCAGCAAGCGCAGTGAAGGTGAACGAAGCCACTGGCATTGGCTAGTATTTAGTAAAGTGTATTAATTATTAATTAGTATTTATTAGCTTTAGCCACAAGGCATAAACGGTGTTTAAGTGAAGAAAGCGTTTTCTATCTTCAATAGCAATATATTACATACATATATGACACACATTGGTATGAAAGTTAGGAAATCAGTTTTCTTAGGTATTTGAAGTGTTTTTTTATGTTAAGGTCGGCAGACAGGCTGACGGTCCACTTGATGGTAGGTGGCTACAGTCGCCTATAACACAAGCTACGCCACAGTTGCTGCCAGTGCACTGCTGACTACATCAGTAGGATTAAGGATGGGGGATTGGGAAGGGTTAGGGAAAATGGGCTCTGGCATCCCTTACTCACTCACTGAAACACAACAGCGCACGCATTTCACGGTGGTTTTCTGTAAGGGGTGGTTACCGCCGCCAGACGGGCTGCCCAAATGACTGCGAAACGCCTTTGCCCTGCCACTACTTTCCAGATCCAGACTAGCGCCAACTTTAAAAAGTTAATTCCCAAATTTGACCCCGCCGGGAACCCTAGAACAGTGCTTTAAGGCAAGCATCTTAACCACTAGTCCAACGGGCTTAGTGTGAAGGTTAATAAAATATTTCCTCACCACACCAGTGTGACGTCAGCAGTAGCGTATATTCAGCAAATTAATTAATTATTATTGAGAAATTGAAGGTTTAAAACAAGATGGGGATTCAACATGATTGGAAATTAAAATTATGTGTTATTTTGCGCCATCAGGCTATAAGAACCTGCAAGCTCGCCGCGAAACCCGTGAGAGTACCTGGCGCAACCCCGGCTGGGACGAGTGTGTTGCCTACACAGTGCCACTCATCAGGGAGATGCACTGCCGCATCCTCGAACCTACGGAGTTCTCGCCCACACAGTAAAGGCCATCCGGTGGAAGCGCCTTCGTCAGAACCATTCACACGTATGTGTACTCTGCGTTCTAAATTCTAGTCCAACTCTTACAAACACCCATTGTGAGTTTGCAATGTCCCTTGAAGTTTATATACATAGTTTAAAATCAAGATATTTCAATTTTTTAAATTTCAAACCTTTAATTTGTAAACACATGTAAAGCGGCACTTGTTTTTTTTTAAATTGTTTACACTAGTCTATACATAATGAATATCGAACTATTTTATCCTTATAATTATGAGAAAATTTAGAAACTGAGAAAACTAAGTAGTTTTTGTACAGAAACAGACCAAACTTGCATTTGGCGTAGATTATAGTAACTTAAGAGAAATATACATTTTTTTTATATTTTCATAATAACTATTAATAAAACCAATTACTTGATTTTCGCAATTTAAACACCTAAATGTTTACATAATTAAGTATATAATACACAATGATTTTTGTATTGTGATAATCCTTTTTATGAAATTAATTTGAATTTATTTTTTGAATTTGTCCATAGCACCAATATTATCTTGAAATTGGAATTGAAGTTTTTGGTTTCAATTAAGCCTTCAATCGCTAGACATTACAATATGCGAAGGCGCTATATACATATGTTTGGACCTTGTTGAAATCATGTATAAAATTACTCTGTAGGCGGTAAACAAACGGCATGTTAATATCAACATATTATTATAACATAGTACAATGTCAATATTATTTTTATAACAAACCAAATAATGGATTTTTTTGGATTTAGTACTTTTTTTTGTAAATTGATATATTTATGTGCCTAACATGGAATAACATTTTATATCAATTTGTATATAGTTCAAAAATTCTTATATGTAGCAAGAATTATTATAAGATGAATGTTTAAGCTGTACATCGAGCATTTTCCTAGTTATTAATAGTAATTCTATTGGACTATTGATTACGATTAGTGATGAAATTGGCTCCAATTATTGAAAACTAATAATAATACGTAGGCACAAGGTCTTACCATAAGTGAATCGTTTGTCTATTCTGATAGCATTTATGTCATAATTATTGTAATATAAGATGCAATCATTTATATATTTCTTTAAAGTTCGTATTGTTGTTTTTATTCTCAGTTAAAAATAAAGATATTGAAGAAATAATTGTTTCTTTTTTATATTATAAAGTGTCGCCTTTTTACAACACACAGGATGGCTCTTGTCTTCTTATAGTAAGAGGTTCTCAAACTTTTCTTTTGTGAGCATTGATCGTTAACACGGAATAATTCCTGCAAGCTGTCTTAGCTGGTATTTTGCATCAACCCAGAGGCGGTAGTGTACCATATGGGGGGCATGTTAATTAAGCATAATTTCATTCAGTAGTCTCGTACAATGAGCGATTTCTTTTTAAATAACAAACAACCATTCCAAAACAGCGGAATTCTCTAATTTTTTTTTTTTTTTTTTTTTTTTTCCCGAGGAGAGAAATCTTCAAAAGATACCTTATGCTCAAATGCCGCATGCAATGCAAATGCCCATAGAGGTTATGTGGGACTCTTACCGCACTAAAACTCACCTCGAAATGGGTGTGGTTCTAGTCCGTAGGGGACTTTGGAACCGTCACCGGGCGTCGGGGGGGCGAGAAGCGCCCGGCCCTTACAAATAAAAACTTATCTAAAGCTTAAGCTATGAGGGACCGGCTAGCCCTGTAGGGCCACTTGCGACGACCACGGCGTTGGCCGTGGCCGGTACAAGTGGTCCCCGGGCCGGGAGGTCCCTCGCAGGCGCCGTGTCCTGGTCGCGCCTCGGAGGTGAGAAGCGGCGCGGCGGTCTTCCTCTTCTTTCACGATGTCGGGGCAGCTGCACGTCGTTGTCATCACCAGCAAACGCCGCGTTTGCTGCTGTGATGGGGTCATCCTGGTCCAGTAGGATGTGTCGAGGTCGTCTTCTGAAACGAGAAAGAGTATCGCTAGTGTCAGGAGTGTAAATGAGAGAACTGACCACTAGCGGATTAGGATGGCGAGGGAGTTTGTCGTAGTACTTCAAGGCGAAGTCCTTGATGCACTTGACAATGGAGGGAAGGTTGAGGTCGTGGTGGAGGTCGACGTTGCGGATGTACCATGGGGCGCCCACAGCTCTCCGCAGGAATCGGTTCTGAATGACTTGAAGGGATTGGATATGGGTGGGAGCAGCGTGCGCAAAGACAACGCTAGCGTACGTCATGATCGGTCTGACGCAGACTTTGTACAATGTCACCTTATCTCTAAGGGCCATTGTACTCCGCCTGCCTATGAGGCACGTCAGGCGACCCAGGACGAACGCTGCCCTGTCCCTGACACGCTTTATGTGAGGACCGAAGGTAAGTCTTCGGTCGAGGGTAACACCGAGGTATTTGGTCTGATGGACCCAAGGGATAACGCGGCCCTGGAGTGAGATTTGACCGAGTGAAGCTCGATCAATTTGTAGGGCATTCTGAGCGCGAGGAGTTTGAAGTAGATTCCCGCGCGAAAAGAACATTGCTGCGCTTTTCTCGGGATTCACCTCAATTCTCCATTTCTGGAACCAATCGCCGAGAGCGGTCACGGCGGTTTGAAGCATTCGAGTTAAGAAGCCTCGGTGTCGGGTGGAGAAGTAGAGGGCCGTGTCGTCTGCGAAGAGAGACAACTCGACCCCCTCCGTGCGTGGTATGTCGTTGGTGTATAAGGAGTAGAGGGTTGGTGAGAGAACTGAACCCTGAGGAACGCCTGCCCGTAGGGGGCGGGGGGAGGAGAGAGTGCCTTCAACTCTGTAGCGAAAGCTTCGATCGGCTAGAAAGTCCCGTACTATAAGTACGAGGCCCTCCGGCAGACCGAGTTGATATAGCTTGTATATCAACCCGGCATGCCACACCTTATCGAAGGCCTTCGCCACATCGAAGAAGACGGCACCGGTGCCTGTCGGACGAGGGCTTGCGGTAAGCCCGGTGAGAATGTGCTCAGTTAGTCGATGCACTTGATGAACGCACGAGTGTCTGGCTCTGAAGCCAAACTGCTCGTCGATGAGAAGATTGTTGGAGTTAACATGACGAAGGATACGCGTCAACAGGATTCTCTCGTAGAGTTTCCCGATGGAGCTGAGGAGGCTAATTGGCCTATAGCTGGAGGGGAGGGTTCTATCCTTGCCCGGCTTTGCAATACCGATAACTATCGCTTCCTTCCAGGCATCTGGAAAGACGCGATCGCGCAAGGCTGCATTGAAGATGCTTAATAGGAGCGAGAACAACGTCGGCGGAAATCGCTTCAGTAGTTTGTTGGGAATTCTGTCTATACCGGGCGATTTCTTAGGGTTCAGTTGTCTGATGAGGATATGTAGTTCAGCAGGAGAAATCGGTTCAATAGTGTCTTCAGGAGGTTGTGATGTCCTCTGCTCCACCTCTTCTTCCACCCGAGCGACGTGGTTGGCGTCGACCGGTTGAAGGCTGGGCGAGCATTGGGCCTCGAGGGAGTCGGCAAGGTATTCGGCCTTCTCGTCGTCGTCGAACGCTGGAGGGCCGTTGGGTCGTGCTAGAACAGGTAATTGGGATAGGTTAGTTTCCGTCTTCATCGTCCTCGCCAGCCTCCAGTATGCTAGATGTGAAGGCGAGATATCGGATAGAAGACGGCTCCATTGGTCACTACGAAGTTCGGCTATGCGCGATTTGACACGGCGTTGCAGTCGCCGTAAGCGAGAACGGTTCTCGGGAGAGGGAAACGAGTCGTAAGCACGAGTAGCCGCATTCTTAGCTCTCAACAGCCTCCTCGCGTCCTCCGGGAGTTCCAGACGGCGATCGTTCGCCGCCGGGATCTCCTTGGAGGAGTCGCTGATGCGATCGTGAAGATGGTTGTTGAGCGCTCTGATTGCTTCACTTATGTCGTCAGGTCTGTCTAGTGTCTCGGGGATCTGCTCTAGGTGTTGCGAGGGACGCGCGAGTGACTTCTGTAGTTTATTCCAATCGATAATCGTGGTGGTATCGCGAGAGCGGTCGGTTTGCCGTCCGAGCTTTAAAATAACGGGTCGGTGATCTGAATTGAGCTCGTGGATGGGCTCGATTGAGAGAAAGGACAGCGATATGTTTTTAAGGAGAGCGATGTCAAGAACGTCTGGTCTGTGGTTCGGGTTGCAAGGGAAGTGGGTTGGCGTTAATGGTGCAATAATGTCGAAGTCTAATTCGTCTGTTAGTAGGTCGAGTATTGTACCGTTACGTGAAACTCTACTACAGTTCCAGCGGGTGTGTTTACAGTTAAAGTCCCCTGCCAAAATGACAGAGGGGCCGAGGTTGAAGAGAGATTCGAGATCTCTTTTCAACAGGCGCTTATCGGGGGGAAGGTAAATCGATGCTATAATAACTGGAGGATGGCCGGACATTGCGAGACGGCAAACCGACGCTTCCATATTGACGAGAGGAGGAGTGTTAATTGGGACGCAGTGAAGAGACCTTTTGTAATAAATTAAAGTGCCTCCTGCCCGGCCGTTGAGGCGGTCATTTCTGACCATAAGATATTGTGCGATTCGCGGATCGCGTATGCTAGGTTTTAAGAAGGTCTCTTGCACTAACATCACGTCGACCTGATGGGATGTAAGGAAATGGTGGATTTCGGATTTATGGGATCGGATGCCGCGGGCGTTATAGAACGCCAACGACAGGGAAGATGGTCTAATTCTACTAGTGGTAGCCATTGGAATTATTCAAATGAGTCCCGCATCCGGCGGAGCGCGGCGAGTGTGTGTTCGTGACGGACGAACACGCTAACTATACCTAACGAGCCCTTTTTGCAAGTTTTGAAATCGCGGACGAGGGCCGAAATATCATCGAGGTCGATACTCTCCGAGAGTTGGTCGATGAAGTCTAAATTATCGGATTTATTGACGCGGGCCGGTGCGGGGCGTACGCGGTGAGGAGCCGGCACTGTCGGAGGAGGCGCGGGCCTCCCCCAGGCAGTGCTGGGTGTTGAAACGGGCGCTGTTGGCTGAGGCACGGGCCTTCTCCAAGCGGCGCTGGGTGCAGGGACAGGCGCGGGCCTCGCCCATGCTGGCGTTAACGCGATCGCGGATGCCGCTTTCGGTAGCGGTGGAAAATTTGCGGCGGAATTAACGGGCGCGGCGCGAGAGGCAGCGGGCCTCGGTTGTGAGGGGACGCGGCGAGAGGAAACCATACGGGGCTTCCTTTTGGGCGCCTTGGGGCATCCGCGGTAATTCGCGGGATGGCCGTACTCTTTGCAGAGTACACACGCGGGGGGCTCACTAGTACCCGCTACGCGCGCGCAGTCGCGGGTCGCGTGGTCCCCTAGGCATTTGACGCACCGGGGCGTCGCATAACAGTTACGGGCCGAGTGCCCGTAGAGCTGGCAATTGTGGCATTGCCCTATGGTGTTGCGCTTGTGTGGCTGTTCGAAGCGGAGACCCGACAGCCCGCAGATCGTGGGGACGCCGAAAATGCGTTTCCCCTCTGGGGAGTTCTCGAGGACGACGAGAACCATATCGTACGGAGTACGATTCCTAGCGTGCATCCGATGCACTTCTAGCACCGGCAGATTTTGACCCATTAGGTCGCGCAATATCGGCTGCTCGCCGAGTTCGTGGGGAAGGCCCCTTACAACAACGCGTAGGTTTTTCTCCTCGGGGAGAGAGTATGTATGGAAGGGGATGCGCTCCTCCCTTAATAACGCGGTTAGAACACGGTAGTCGGCTACCGAGTTCACCTTGACAGATATACCGACTCCCGCGTTGGAGCCTCGGTACGACTTTATGCCCTTGGCGAGCATCATATCACGGACGGGGTCCCAGTGCCTCTTGTCTCTCAGGAAGACAGGAGGTGGGGCCTTGGCGGCGGGAGGCGCGGGCGCGGTCGCGGTAGCGGTGCGCGGCGATGACGGGCGGCGGAACGCGGAGTCCGACTCGATTTTCTGTCTACGCGACGGATTTGATGAGATCGAGCCGTTGGAGGAGTTTGAATTACTCCTCTTATTTTTCCTATAGTTGACGACAGTGAAGCCATCGTCTAACTGTGACCCAGAAGGGGTCGGAGCACGCGGGGCGGGCGAGGGGGAGCGAGAGTGCGCTGAAGTGGCGTCCATGGGCGACTCAGGAGAGTCGGCCGCTGGCTCGCGGGCCAGTTGAATTACCCTATCTAGGGCATCGGGCTGCTCCTGGAAGAGGAGCCGGAGATGGTGAACCAGGATGGAGAGATCCATCCTGGCGGCGGGAGCGCGGGGAGCGGCCCCGAAACGGCGCGTGTAGACGCGCCGCTAGGTGTGAGTGTGTACCTAACGCGTGGGTTATAGTGTACCTAACGTGTGTCCCTGAGAAGGGGGAGTGACCCTGGCGGCTTACCAACCGCAAGGGCAATGGGATGGGTACAGAACACTAGTTGCGCGACGGCCTTATAGTAAAAACTACTGAGACCGACTTGACAACTAGCGCAATGTAAAAAGCCCGCAACAGCACTGCACAATACACAATCGCACTTCACTTGTTCACACACTGCTGCACTACACAACTGCACTTCACAACTGCGCGGTGCGCGGCGAGCGGCAAGCGACGAGTAACGCTACGGAGCGTTCAGCGAGACGTGTGCACTGGGCGACGTCGAGCGGCGAACTCGGAATTCTCTAATGCGCCGAGTACCTACGGCCATTGGACTATTTTCATTCTAACTTTACATATTGCCGGAAGATGGAAAAAGAATATCCCATCAATATGTACGTACCTACTAGTAGGGAAAAATTTAATTTATCCTTATCAGTGAGACATAAAAAAAGAATTTAAAGAAAATTCGGTTGGATACAAACTGTATCTAACAAGTTGAAAAACAACTGAAAAACCCATGGATCGAACCGGGCGGTCAATTGGGCACACAGAAATAATTACACAAAAATAATTTTTCGTTTCTATCATTTATTCAGTTGGATTTTTTTTCATAATAAGATTATATTACAATATAGTTATAATGATAATATTGATTAAAACTACAAGTCCTCGTATTATTTTAAATATATAACAAAATAATAATAATAATAAAAAAAAAAAACAACAATAGTGCCTGTGAGCCGCGGACGAAGAGTCCCGGCGAACGTCTGCGCCCGCGCACGCACCTTGTCACACTTCTGTAAAAATATTTCTAACTACCCATTTATCGGTGTTAAACGACTATACAGTGGTAAAATATTAAATTATTTAGTAAAATGTACAATAATAATAATACGTGATAATCTAACTACGAGTTTGGTACTTCTATTATATTATTATTTAACGTAATTGTTGAACGTGACGAGACGGTCGAAAGGGTGATACACTACTTTATAGAATAGTAAGTGGTGGGGGGTTAACGGAAGAGACGCTTCTTACCTTGCGCGACACTATACACTCAGCCCTCGGCCGTTATTGCGAGACGGTACGCGCTTAATAAAACTTATTTAAAGCATTTTCACTAAGACTAATATTAGTTTTTTTTTAGTTTCGTAAACTATCACTGTAATGCCGCATTTACACATTCGCGGGACCTGAATTTAGTCGACAACCGGGGCCGTTAATAAAAAATACCTAAAAATTACGTTCGTAGTGCTTCCTCGTATCAAAATTTAATTTTAACCTAAAGCAACGAGGATAAAGTAAAAAATTATTGAAACTTGAGTCCACATTTCCTTATTAGTTATTACCAAATCTTTGGGAGTAACCGTAAATTACTTCAGATTAAAGAACTTTTCTAAGGAGGATAGTCAATAAAATATAATATAGTAGCAGAAGTATGATAACATACAACAACTTATTTGCACCAGTTCAAGAATATCTAGTCGAATGTGTAAATCCAGTTATAAAACGTTACGAGTTTACAGCTGACGGCTTCGGGCAGAGCTGTCGACTAGGCGACTATCTTCTTTAAGTACCCATCGTCTACTGCACGCAAGCGAAGTTACAGCTTACAATTCAATTCCATGGTGCATCGATTTCCGATTCAATCAATACAAACTAAACATCGGAACTTGGCAGTGACAATTTATCTTTTTTTTCCTTTCTTAGGCATAACATCAACGAAACGTGAGTTCATCATTAGCACTGACCAACAATCGCATTCATTTTACAACTAATCTCACCGTTATGGCGTATCCACAAATACCTTCGGCTTTACCGTCGTAAGGCTTATACGTCTCTAGCTCTAGCGACGTGACGACGCTGTGGTAGGGGAGCCCGCGATGCTAAATGGCAACTTACTCTAGCTATCGTGGGAATTTTGAACCTATTTCACCTATTGAATTTTGAAGATTATATGGTAGAAAGAAAAAAGTTATATGATTCCCTTTAAATCCCAAAATCCCCTCTTGGGGATCTTGGGGGATCAGCGCGGCATAGCGTGAATCTACCGACACCACTTTCGCGTACTCATTGAACTGTGTGCGTTTTTGTTTAGTAAATAAGTTCTATATTGTATTACTACCTTCAAAAGAGCGCGCCGCGTCACACCGTGTCGCGCGTTTCAGCGCAATTTGAACCTTATCGGTGTAAGTAGGAGCGAACTACAATAATAGTCATGCACTATCATCCCAATAAAATTTTGACATTTTGTTATCATTAATATTCTTTTCCCACACAAAACATTAGTACTCGCAGGCGAAAGGGAACTCTGTCGCCGGCATTCAACAGGCGCGAAAGGTGCGGCTGACGCGAATAAAGCCATGGCTGCTGCAAATAGCTTGGGCATGCGTGGATGCGTCATTACTTGTTATCTGTGAAAATCGTTTAACTCTACATAGGTCCGCTACAAACATTTCTTTTTTCTATTACATATTTAGCGTAGCGTAACATCGAAAACAGTGAATCGAGCATTCGTCGCTGAGTCGTCCGAAGTCGTCGTCGGGCTAAAAACTAAGTGATTACTCGTTCCAAACGGTTGAAAAGTTTAGGCTGATTCAATTAGATTATTGTCATAATATTTGGTCAGTTCAAGGGGGATTTGTGGAGGCTACAACAATACAAGGTCCACAGTGCCACAGCATTCAGGAGATATAATAATTTTACATTTATTGATACTTTCGACTATTACAATTGTTTTATTTACATTAAAAAAAAATACACTTCGTCCAATTTTAATAACATACATAAAATTGTACATTAATCTTCACTTGACTCGAGTTCAAGATTTCATCGAATAATACGATCGGCACCGTGCGGTGCGTTCACAGCGACGTCATAGTTAAGAGAATAAAATTAAAAAAGAAAAATTTAACTAAAATTTGGATATTTATGACTATGTTGGCGTTAAATTAAATTAATCGCGTATTTATACATACATGACTGGTAAACTTAAATATACAATAGTGTATTAATATTAGTAGGATAATTATTAAAAAGGGAAAAATAATAATAGAAAAAGATAGAAGGCATTCGACTCCCGCGCACTAACCTCCCAATTTACACTTGCACCTAAAAAAAGTAACAAACTATGCATTTATTACATAATATATTATCGTTCGTTTTTATATGTATATATATATATATGTATGTATAATATATACAGAGGGATGGCGAAGCCCGCGCGCCAGCGGTTCACACCGTAAGGCAATTCGTGTGCATTAAAATTTATAATATTTACAATGACGGTGCATAATCTTGGCTAAACATCGTTGGAGCCATGCTAAATGCGCCTCTCAAATACTAGTGTGATTTTCAGTGAAAAACTAAAATGTCTGGCTAATTTATAAAAATAAAATTTACATATTTTATTCAAAGATAAATGTATACTTTAATTCTTTAAAGCATTATCACTTAAAGAACCAAAATATTAAAAAAAAAGGGTAAAATTTTATAATAAAAAATACAGAGATTTATGTGCAATCCAGCCACCACTCCAGGGCCCGGAGTGGTCATTAATTAATACAGAGTCAAAAGTGACCGAGCCATTCTTGGCATTAACTAATAACAATTATTAGTTAATTAAGCTGTTCTATTTAAGGAGAAAATTAAACAATTTATAAACAATATTTTTACAAAATAAACCAGACCGTAAACTTTTCGCAGTCAACAGACTAGCGGGGGATTGGGAGCACAATACACCCTCGAACATTTGACGCGTTTAATGCGGCACAAGACGCGTGCCACGTCTAAAATTCACAGTTTTTTTATTTTACAAACTACCCACACCAAGCGTGATACGCACGTGCATAAATTTGTTGTTTACCCACTAATATAATAATAATAATAAGAAGAAGAACGTTTATAAAACCAACAACAAAAACAATTTTACAGGCCAAACAATTAAAATATATCAGTCGAATCAGAAAAATACAATTAAATGTGCAAAATTAGCTCCTAAAGTAAACTAGTGATATGAATTATAATTTTGACTATCTAATTGTAAATAAACACTTACGTTGGTTCAATTTATAAATATATATTTTTTATACAAAAAACGGAGACAGGGGGGCAGCGGGCGCGCGAACATCGTCTATACAAATTTTACAAGAGAAATAATGCCTTTTTTCAAAACTTCTTAAGCGTACACTTTGAGGATATAATTTAATATTTCTACTTTACACTATCGTCGAACATCTGCCGTCTCCTTGTAAGCAATCTTCAATAACCACAAAAAATTGTCTACATATCTAAAAAAATCTTACAGTACACTATCATACAATAATATTATTATACCTGGTTAGAGAGAGTGAGAGAGTACTAATCGTGTTGTTTTTTAATCGTCCGTCTAATCGCTTCGTTTGGATTCTGTTGTTCTTCGGTAGTTGTAACTCCAAATATTGGACGGTCTATGTATATTATAGTATAAAGGGATCTTTACTTTAATTCCAAGACACATTAATACTGTATTTTTTATAATTATTGTTTGGTGTCTTAAAGCTTAATTCAAATTGTGAGTTTAGTTTCAGTGTGCTTCTACTAGTCGTGAGAAAAAGATCTCCATCATTATCTTTCGCTAAAACAACGGCACCGTACATTAATTTATACGTTAAAAATCCTAGTAAAAAAAGCGTTTCATACTCACACATCACTGCTCATTATTATAATTTAAATATTCTCACATTGTCTCACACAGACTCGCGCAATTTCTAACATATAAAACATTTTTCTTTTAATTTGTGCAATTGTGTGCTTCAAACATTGGCATAAGAATCAATTTTGTTTAAAAAAAAAATTGCGTATTTGCGCGACCTTACAGAATACCTTAGTAACCAGTTTTGCACGTTCCATTTTTTAAATCTCAGACAGGCTGTGGTCACCGTCGCCTTAAACACAAGCAACAGCACAGGTACCGTTGCCGACTCGACTTAATGATAAGGGCAATGGGCTCTGGCATTCCTTACTTCGTCACCGAATACCTGCTGTTATTTCACGGTGGTCTTCTGTAAGAGGGATGGTTACTGCCGCCATACGGGCTGCCCAAATGACCATGAAACACAATGTGCCCTGCCACTACTTTCCCGATCCAGGCATCCAGGCCAGAGCCAACTTCAAAAAGTTTCTTTTCCAAAGTTGGCTCAGCCTTGATCCCAGGTTCGGATCCCAGAGACAGACCGTTAAGTCAAGCACCCTAACCACTCTTCCAATGGGCTTGTCAATACATAAATAAGTAAAGGTAGAATGGTTCAGTAGCTTTTTTGTTTATTTCTGAAAACATAATCTTTTTTTTATTTGCTATTGACGAACTTTAATGTTGTCAAGAAAAAAAAAATTGGATAATTTGTTTTCCTCACCTTTAACTCATGGATTTTGACCCATGGATGAACATTATTAATTAAATATTTTACACGTAAAAAAACCATGTCATTTTAAATTAATTTTTCATGACATAGGACGAGAGTTAAGATGGTTACCATCGCCTAAAAGGATGTGAATATAGATCGTTATTATCTATACATGTAATAAAATCGTAAACGAGTCGTGTCTGTAAATTAAATATATTTAAAAAAAAAATAATTTGTACACGCTGTAATTATGTTACCGAAATAAAAAAAAAATACTTTTTAGAATTTGTCTGTTTGTCTGTGCGTTTGTGCACGCTAATCTCAGAAACGGCTTAACCGATTTGAATGTGGTTTTCAATTATGTATTGCAGCAAGCTTCCCGCAACATTTAGCGTTTGTTTCATTCCAATCGGTTTACAAACAAAAGTTGCGGACTTAGCTAGTTAATAATAAAAACACGTGCAGTCACTTCGGGGTGGTCTTTTGTTAGGGATAACGCGTATGCAGTACCAGAAATGATTAAATCATATTATAATGAAACGTTTGAACGACACGATTGCACACAAAGAGACAAAATATTATTATTTATTTATATGGAGTGCATACAATAGAAATAGGAAATGCCCTCCCACATCCAATCATCATAGACTTAACCAATTTTAACAAATACTGTCCGCTCTATAATTTCTAATTGGAAGACAACAAAAAAATATCTTATAACATTAACAAGCCGGGCATTATCAATATATCAAACTCGTCACTACAATCCACGGGAGGGCCGTACAGTCTCAGCAATTAAAATTTAACTTAAGAGTTTAGCGGTAATGTTGCCAAAATAATGATTCAAACATGGCTCGATTAGGACAAATTATTTCAAATAATTTTTTTTAAGAGATACAAATAAAGACTTAACTAACAATAATAAAACTCTTGTTCTTAAATAGAGAAATAATTTAAAAAAATATATCATAACATTGGCAACACTATTTCAAGAGAGGTGGTACATGTGTGAGTTACAATGTAAAAGGCACAGCATTCATACAAATTTGTTCATCATTATGGCTACTCGTATTGATCATTGATGCATGTATACCTTATGTGTGATGTAGTAAGATTGAATTTCGATTGACAACATGTCATAATTTCAATATTAAATTGACCATTAGAGTAACAATAAACTAACATAACACCTTGTCGACTAAGATGGTAGATGGTCGAATAAATCACTTTTTATTAAATGATATCAAAACTTTGGATGAATCTGTCAGCAAAATATATATTTTTAATTTTAAACTTAAATTGATAACGTGAGAGTCAATGAAATTTAACTTTCTTTGAGTCGTCTATTGACTACATTTATGATATTTTTTTAACTAAAATCAACCTTATTTTGTTTATGACCTAACATCAAAAAGGAATTTTTAAAACTGTAAAAAGACATTACAAAAATATAGATCAAGCAATGCATTTCCTACCACGGTTAAAGCGAGACAGAAATTATCAATAATATGTGACAACAACCCTGAAAGATGAATAAAATTGTGATAATTCGCAATTTGTATTGGGAAAAACGAAAATGAAAAATCAATTTCATGTTCTGAAACCCACAAGTAGATCTTCAGATTTACTTTGTATACATTAGTCTTCTTACAGCACTGTTCAGAAACTTCATAATTTAAAATAATATATAAATTCCAGATAGCGACATAACAGATTATGAAAACGACTACGGCGCACACAAATCAAATCATTTCAATAATTTTTTTCTTAGATTTTCAGTTCCCTTGGATAGATATACAAGCAAGGTTAAACATTTACAGAAGGCATAACGCAAATACAAAACTCCACCATATCTTTAAAACGCACATTGCTATGAGGTTTTGCTGCTTTATGAAACATAGACTGACTATCGAGGCAAGTGAAGCTTCTCATAATAAAAAAAAAGAATAAAACACCAATGAGCATCACATATGCTTATTATTGTTTTACACTTTACAGTATACTAAAAACAGTTACGCAATGTATATAAGATATATGTATATGTAGGTATGCGATGTAGATTGAACTGTCCTAGTAAATATATTGTTTATATCCTTTCCTTGTATGAATACTTCAAATACAAGCATCTATTTTTGGTCATTACTACTTGTTTCTATTTAGGACCATCTGTTGCCGATTTTTTCATTAAAAACTTTTTTTGAACCACTCGGCTTATCCGGGTCACTTAAGTGACATATCACAAAATTATAAATAAATAATTTTTTTTGATCAGATTTGAGCGTAATTGACGCTTATTCAACAGAATATTCAAATGTTGAACCAGTGAAACTCTCAAAGTCGATCATAACAGCTCATACATTTAAGTATTTAAGAAACCCCTGTCGTGGCATTAAATTAGTCTGTAGCCTTATTCTAGTGTGCCTTTTACACTGTACGTGTGAGTATGTGCAGTTAGAGCGAACCGGCCGGGAAGCTGGCGGAAGAGTTGCTGTGTGCTAACGACAACATTGACCCAGACAGCGATTGCTCCTCTTCACCATACGTCTCCCGACTACCTTCGGCTATTGCCATGGCGCTGGAGAAAATAGAGAGAAAATCTTATTTGAGTATTGCAAATAATAATGGAATCGTTAAAAGCTTTCTATATGATCAATTTTAAGATAACTTATTTATAGATGAACGATATTTACAAATCATATTTAGAAGCCTTAGCAGCTGTCTTAATACGAATGCACTACGAAATACACAATCCAATAAATTAATTCTTTACTTGAGAGACCAAATCTTTGCATACAGGAAAATACTTATTACAAACAGTTAAAAAAAAGAACTAATTTCCTTATATTTCACTAGCTTTTACCCGCGACTTTGTCCGCGCTCCTTTTTCTTAAGTGTTGAAGACAACGCTTGAAAAATATATAAAGGCTTAATTTTATTTAAATCTTTATTGCTAACACATTTCTGTCATGCATTGAATTTTTTATACTTTTTTTTGTGAATGAAAGGTACCCCATGTCCTTTTCTGTACCCCTGACGTGTATGAAAAATTTCATGATGATCAGTTGTGTAGTTAAGACGTGAATCCATAATTAACAATCAAACAAATAAACTCATTTTTGCATTTATAATATTAGGAAGGATAGCTTCAAATTTCCTCTCTCTGATCCATTTGAATTTACTATGTAATATCATCATATATTATGAGCAATCATAATTAGCTGTGTTTGAAATATTCGTCTGCGAGTGTTTTACGATTTGTGTCATCGTTTAAACTTACGGTAAAGTAAAACATCTTATGAAAACCCGCACGTTAAGATACCCTGTCAATCTGAAGTGAGATGTAAAATATACAAGAGCAATACCTGAATCCGAGTCTAGCGCTCTCGTTGTCAAACTGATCCAGTTCGCGTTCATGTCTCTCGTGCAACATGCGCGTGCGCTCCGCACGCTCCGCTACGAATTGCGCGCATTCAGATTCCATCTGTCCAAATATATAACTTTACTATTAATTTGACAGGAAAATATCATACACTAATAGTACGGTCATTCTATGAATGCGTTTTTGAAATTTCTTTATGTCCATTGCATAAAGTTTATTTTCGAATAAACGATACAGAAAATGTATGGAATTGACACCTGTCAGAACAGCACTCTTATAATGGCCGGAGTATAAAACACAGTTATTATTTGTACGAACTTCTTGAAATAAGACTGGTTCACTCGCTTTAAATACACAATGATGAAAGGCGGCAATGTATTATATATACGTCATGGTAAGATATTTTAGTAAGTTATTCTCTGAAGAGTGGTCTATTATTGACAATATTTATCATGAATTTGGACCAAAAACCAACTTAATTTCATTTGTATTTTTTACTAAATACTTCTGTAATGTACAAGAGCAAGTCTAATTTTTTTTAAATTTGTTAGTTAGCTTATAATTTGAAACTATTTAAGTGGTAAAACTTATTTAAATCTATTAACGTGAATTTGAATTAATTTCTTATAAAAATGTACATAATTAAGGGAAAAGGTTTTTTCACATTTTATATGAAAACTCAAGACGATTTTTTTTTTCAAAATTTGTTTACATTTCATTACAGTATTTATGTTCCATTTTGTTCGATGACTTTTTGCCATCTTGTAGGTAGTGACATGATCCCCATTGCTATAGAAATTTTGGGACTTCTGATCAAAAAACGCGACAAGTAGTTTTGGCAGTGCTCTCTTGATGTTAAACTGACACTACCTAAAGAATTCTGAAAGAGACCGAAACATGTGGAAATCTGAGGCTATATGGCGGATGCATTAACACCTCCCAGCCAAACTCTCGTAATTTTTGCTGAGTGGCTAAAGATGTGCGTGGTCTAGCGTTGTCGTGATGAAAGACAACACCCTTTCTATTGATCAATTTCGGCTGTGCTTTAATCTATCAGTTGTTGGTAGTAGAGATCCGAATCGATGGTTCTGTCCTGCGGTAAAAGCTGATAATGAATAATACCCTTCCAATCCCACCATACACACAGCATCACCTTATTGCGAGTTAACCCGGGTTTTGGCACAGTCTGACCTTTGACCACGACCTTTTTCGCACATTCTTGTCGTATGTGATCCACTTTTCAGCACCAGTTATCAATCTCTTCAAAAACGCTTCAGTTTCATTACGGCTCAATAAAGAATCGCAAATGAGTACACGATTCATAAGGTTTCTTTCAGTGAGCTCGCCTGGCTAATATCAAGCTTTTTTGTGTACCCAGCTTTTTTCAAATAAGTCAAAAATGTTTTGTGGTCAATTCCCAGTTCTTCAGCTATGTCGTAACTACTGATATGCCGATCTTGCTCCACTTTTTGAAAAATGGCGTCCATTTTATCCGTAACAGGGCGACCAGCGCGAGGTGCATCTTTGACATCAAAATTCCCGGATTGAAAACACTTTAACCAAATTTGTGCTATTCTTACTGACACAGCATTAGGTCCTTAAACGTCAGAAATTTTTTTAGCGGCTTGCGTTGCTTTTTTTTTTTTTTTTTTTTTTTTTTTTTTTTTTAAATTATAAAATTTATCGAATTTCTTCATTAGATTCACTCATTTTGACAGAATGAAAAAAAAATGAAAAATAGCTGGAAACAACATTTTACTAATTTCTTTCTTTTTTTAAATGTAACCTTTTTAATGTCATCAAAACCAGCCAGATACAAATAGTACATATGCGAAAAGACTTTTTCTCCGACATAATATGTCTCCTTCGAACGATATAAAATCGAGAGGCGTAGCCTGTGCCATGGAGAATAGGGTTAAGGAGAACTCTATACATGACATCAGTCAGCCACCATTAAATAGGAGGAGCTGTAGTAACATTTTATTTACGGTAGTTTCAAGAACTACGTAACCAACGAATCATACCAATTCATCAATGCTACACAAGCGCCATTCCAGTTAATTTATGAACCACCAATGCCAGTTTTTCAAATTAACACCCTTATAAGTTAGTCCTCCTTACCTCTATTCTCCATGCTCTGTGCCCTCAGTACAAGCGTTGTGGCCATACGCGCGACACATGTCCCACAGTCCAATAAAAGTTCAAATGAATGTAATGCAACAGACCTTTTGTTCGAGAAGCGCCCTCCTAACGGCGACTCTCTCCTCCAGTTCGCGTCGCTCTCTGTTCCTTTGGGCCTCCGCCTGCATTTTACTCTTGCTTTGGTAAGCCGTCAGCATATCTAGCTCGTGTTCCAGCTGCATCTTCAACTGCTGGCACTCCATCTGAATACAACAACATTCATCGTCACAGATATACAGGCACAGATCAATTTACGAGATCCCTCTTTAAAAATTTTGCGTTGACGGAGGAGTGTAAAATTTGGTACAGTTAAAGTTTATATGGAGAAGAACCGGAGAAAGCTTTTTCAGAGAAATAGAATCTTAATGTACCGTGAAGTTATGTCAAAACTTCACGGTGAAGTTATGTCACTTCAAAACTTAACCAGGTTGACCTTGAATGTCAAAACGAATTTCGGTTGGTGTTCCCCAATAGTTCGAATGTGCCAACAATATAATGAACTAAACAGCCTTATTGAGGTCTTGGACATTTTCGACGACACTAATTAAAAACTTTTAAGGCAAAACTGTATGCTTTTGGTCTCAAGTGAATGATAAAATGGTTTATAATTGTAATTTAATTTAATTTTCTCTCTTAATTCTTTACTATATAAGCTTTTTAGTATTTGATTTTAATTTCTATGTACGCATGTAATTGTCATGGTGAATGTTGTGGATGCCTATAATTGGCCCATATGTGTAAATTGTGGAATCCTATAATTGTATAATTTGTCAATGACATGTTGTATAATCTAAGTATATGTGCTGTTGGAGTCTCTAAAATAAAATAACTAAATAAAAAAGCTAATATTTTTGGTAAAAAATATTTGAACAGAAAATATAAGAGTAAAATCTATTTTATAATACATATTATACTAACCGCCTTTGTCTGTTTCTCCGCTAACTTCTCATTAACCGCCCAACGAATTTTAACATGGTCTTCACTGACGGAAAAAGCGATAAACAAAGAAGGCGGGGCGGGTCGCTAGTTAATAGGACCAAAACGAGTTGTCCTTTCAAGTTACTTATTATTTACCTCTGGTGTTACTTATCAACGATTGTTCTTTGGTTTGGTTGGTAAAAAATTTAATACAAACCATTTGGCTCTCGTCAAGTCGCACCGTTTGCTTCTGTAGCATCTCACTAATGCTTTGATCGTACTGTTCACCTAGTAGCACAAGTTTACGGCGCTTCTCATCTTTAAGCGTTTTTATCACTTCTTTTTGGTGCTCCTGAAAAAAAAATGAAAAAAAATGTATAAGGCACTACCTGATGCCCGCGACTGCGTCCGAGTTGAAAAATAATAATATAACGCCTGACAAAACACATGAGCAACAATTATTTCAACCTTATAGTTTTGCCAGGTGTTGGATTTTTCTTTTTATATATGATCTCTCAGGAACAGTTACTGGATGAAAGGTTCCTATTCCCTTTTATGTATCCCTGAGGTTCTATAATCCCCAAGCATGTGTATGGAAAATTTCATGATGATCAGTTGAGTAGTTAAGACGTTAAAAGGTAACAGAGAGACAGTTACTTTCACATATACATTAGTATTAGCATGGATTATCCAGTCATAGCGGTCAGATTGAAAAATTAGCAACTGTTACAGATTAGCAATGTATGAGTATTATAAAAATTGACTGTAGACATAACATATAGTTTAAAATAACAAATTAACATCAACAATAATTAGTATTAATAAATTTAATATTAATTAAATCAATAAATAGATAAGGGTCACGTTTTCATTTTAATACACATAGAAAAATGAGGTCAAAAATGTGCATATAAGATACACTATACAATGATTTCAGATTTGTGAGGACAAATACCTTAGCCGTGTTCTGTAAAATCTGCGCTTTGAGTGCCTTGTACTGACGAGTTTGAATCTTACAAGTTTCGCGAAACTGCTTTCGTATCTGCATCTCTTTTTGCTGCAAAAGAAATTATCACCTTAAGAATTACATAAAAGCGGTATTTTTGGAAAAACTATTTTCATGATAAATACATGATAATACGTAATACTTTTTTGTAACTATAAAAACAAGAAAGTTACCGTAATAAAGGCACTTCTAGAAAATTTGTAAGTTATATGGTTTGTATAAATCTATATTAATAATTTCGTCAAGGGGTACGGTAGACACGACTGAAATCTTACCTGAATAATAAAACATAAAAAAATAAAGATTTCGAGTCGACAACATATATCCGCAAAATTCGGATTGTCAAGTAATTTGTTAAATTCTAATGGTGCTGACAGACAAATCGCAGTCGCCTTATTGGCCACTCAAGCGAAACCTCACTGACACCTGTGACATCTTGAGTGGTTAATAAACGTTCCGTTTCATTCATATTAGCGCACATACGCCTCGCCACTCAATACGTCGTCGTCGCATCATTATTCACTTTAAAAACAAAGTGTCCATTACAAAAAACTGTGACTCATGTGACTGTGTAAAACGAAACGTCTTGCCGCAAACATTGAGAGAAATCTATGCCGCTTTGCCTTTAAGAGCGCTTAACAGTTTTAAGGCAAGTCAAAATTTTCACGATCTCCAGATCGCGCCGCGCTTACGCACTCGCACAAAGATTACAGAGCATCGTACAAGTCTTGTCTTTGTGTGAGTGACCGTTGAACGACGAACGTAGGAGGAGCGAATAATTTGATACTTAGTTTTATTGATTAAGGATTAGTTTTTTTATTTACTTAGTTTTATTTTTACAAATTTAGTATTAATTTTTAGCATTATAATTATTTTACATGCGTTATATTATACATATTAGCAACCCGGTCCTGACTTCGTACGAATGCAATTTTTTTTTTCTTCAAATTATACACAATAAACGGGGAAGCCGTTTATTGGTGGGCAAATGCGGCAAAGTTGTGAATGAAAAAAGCAGCTAAAGAAGAAGAAGAGTTAGCAATAAGTTTTGACGTCCACATGTGTATACACACATCGATTTTTATAGATTGTGTACGTATAATTTATATATATGACATAAATGTAAGACCTACGTATCTTTATCTTAGGGAGAGAAAATAAAAAGAAAATAATTTAAAAAATCCTTTATTGACAAATATTGCAGAAATGATGGGGGCACCGACAGGCCTGTTGCATGTAAGACGAATTCTGAACCATTTTCATCTTGCCATCTCTGTTTTTGAGCAGATGTCAGATGTTCCTGATAGGCATTGAGCTACTTTTTCTAGGGTCAACCATTTCAGACAAATGAAAATTTTGGTAAAAGATGATTAAACTTTCTTCCGTTTTTCTTCTGACTGAATAGAAATTATATTTACTGTTCATATTGCATGACTACAAATCTAATGTAGTCACGTATGTCGTGTTGCAGCACCTGTGATGTTGTTTGTGTTATAGGTAACGGTAGCCATTTACCATTTACCATCAAGTGGACAGTCAGCCTGTCCACTGACCTTAACATAAAAAAAATCGAAGTAGACTCCATTCCTTTGTAAGCACGGTCGCATGCGATGGAACAACTGACTGAAGCAGTAGGCCCACTCTTCTTTAGAGGTGTCTTTCACGGCGATTTCGGACGCTTTCACTGCAACTTCAGGGCTTATAAAGCGAATTCCTCTAATTTGTCTTTTATTTTGGGGAATAAATAGAAATGATATAGCGCCAAGTCGGAACTATAAGGAGTATGACTCACTAATAAAAAACATTAAAAAAAATGACAATATTTCGCAATTACATACAATTTTCACCATAAATTTGCATGAGTATTTTTTATGGAAGTTGGATAATTTCTTTTTTGCTAGGCCACCGATGAAAGTTATTGTAGTTTATAGGTCTCGTAAAACACACAATAATAATATGCAAAAAAGTTCTAAACGGTAATACAAACAGATTTGTCACATCTGTTCTGGAAGAGACGGCAATTCAGCTCTACATAATGTATTCTGGTGCAACATTCTGTGGTACAGTGATTATTTTGTTAATCACTTTCACAGCAATATAGTATATTTAATATATGTATAAATAACATCTTGAAATTTAGTTTATTACTTTTTAGCTTCATTTGCTAGTTTTAAATCTATACATATAATAAAATCGTAAACGAGCCGTGTCAAAAAAAACCATTTATAAACGTTTTAGACCATGTTACCGAGGTAAAAAAATAGTTTTAGAATTTTTGTTTGTTTGTCTGTGCGTTTGTGTACGCTATTCTCAGAAACTGCTTAACCAATTTGAGTGCGGTTTACACTGATTTATTGTAGCAAGTTGTAACATTTAGTGTTTGTTTCATTCCAATCGGTTAACAAATGAAAAAGTTACGCGCTGTACCGTATACCACACGTATGAAGTTGCGGGCTCAGCTAGTTATTTATATATTTCCTTTTCCTTTTATTAATACCATAGATTTGATATTCTTTGTTTAAGCCATTTTAATCGAAGTCCAGATCTGAAAATAAGCAACAATAACTAAACGTATACAATATCAAGTATAAAGGTAAAAATTGCTATCAAAAATTACAAACAGAATCGTTACTCGGACCTGCACCATTATGACAATTTTAAAACTACTCGTGATCGAAATACGTTATAAATAAATGCGCTATAGTAAATTAAATAAAATTTTCCGTGCATAAAATATCACAACAAAATAAATACTTATGAGATCAAAATGAGTCGGTCGCGTTAATTTCCTGCCGTGGCGATGTTCAAACTACAATAAATGTATAGCTATAGAGCGTTGTCGGCGAGCGATACACCCTCCCTCCGTGAGCGCTGCGCGCGTAATGAGCGCAGCAGTATTTGTTCGGAGCATTTATAGTGTATTTTTTAAAAAATCATACAAAGGAGATAGTAGCCATTTATAATAATATTTATTTATTCGATTAGATATTAAGCATTGAAATTTCATGTACATTTATTGTTTTTTCAAAAAACTGTCTGAATTTGTAGAAATAGCGCAAAATATAAAGCACAAAATGCACGATTTCATTATTTTTTTAACACTATTGTTGAATTAAATTTTTAAATTTCGAGTGCAACAAATAAAAGTAGAGGATATTCCTGTAGTTGTAATATTTTTCAAAACACATTTCTAACAATTTTTCTAAAGTAAATAGATGACCAAAAGTGACTCGGTAGTAAAATTTAGGAAAACAGGTGTTGCTAAAAACAGGATTTTACATACATAAACAATAATTTTTATTTTTTAATTGCAACAAATAATGGAAATAGGATTGTGCTATCCTGTTCCATTTTTGTTTTGTTTGTATTATTTTTACGTCAACCACAATAATGTTCAGAAATTCGTATAAAACGACGCAAGCAGGGTTCAAACTGTTAAACGCTCTTAATATTCCTTGAGAACCGATAACTACAGAAATATCTACCTACATTTTGTAACTACATGTGTACATATTATGAGTCACAATACACCCGAGCGAAGCCGGGTTTTCATCTAGTTAATTAAAATTACGCCCATCAACTGAAATAAATTGCGATTTTCAATTTTATTTCTTTAGAAAGATTTCAATTTTATTTTGTTAGAGTTTTTACTATCGATGTAACTATTACATGACGTGTAAATCGTAAATTTACATGTTTGTTAAGTGTTTGTAATAACCTTAAAATCTTTTTATTGCAATTTGTCACATTAGGACATTCAGCATATAAATTTCAGAAGTGTCTAAAAGTGTCTAATTTCAGATGTTTCTAATAGTCTAATCTACAGATAGGACAATGGTGTCTTGTACCTTGAGGCTCTTGGGTTGCTGTTTGAGCTGTAGCGCGTGTTTCTTGCGCAGCTCGTGTTCAGCTCGCTGCATGTACTCGCGCTGATTCGCCAGTTCGGTGGCGTGCTGGTTCGACAGCTGTTCCTCCCTACAAATTCACAATAGACCACTTACAAAATAAAATCAATGGAGTCAACTTGGGGACGGCAGTAATCACACCGTTACAAAAGGCTACCATGGAATAACAAACCATGGAATCCTTTCCTTATTTGTTATCCTGTGTGTTAAAAATATGTAGTGTATTTTACACAATGTTAACACATTGTATGACGATAAAGACAGCCGAGGTTTATCAGAGAAATGTTTTTAAGCACTCCTATTTAACCCTTTAGATACCCTACCACTAAACTTTATTCTGAGTGTGACGTTTTAACCATTAGACAACTTTTCATTAAAAATACCATATTATTTCAACATATAAAACTTCCCTATGACAATAACCTAACATTGAAAAGGCGTAAAGATAGGGTCTGTCCAGTCATTATGTTTAACACGTCTTTTATTCATAAATTCCAATGTTATATGGGCCCTATGCTTTATAACAAACTAAATAAAATTCTAGGAATATACCCATGTAACAAACTTGATGTAAAAAAAATAATTGTTGACTGGCTGAAAAATAAAACTTACGAAGAAACTGAAAACCTATTGACGACAATAATATAAGATTTAATCGATGTTTTACATGTTCGCAGTTGCTTACACCTACCTCTATAAGAATATATGCCCTAGATATAATTTGTTAATTATGTATTGTATCTGCTATTAATTCCCTAGTACATTTGGTATTTTATTTCGATAGTTTGATTCTAATTGCAGGCAGTTTAAGTTTAATTTTACATAGTTTTGTATAATCACATCTTCTTCTAAAAGATACTTTAGTAAATATTTGTTTTATTTGCTGTTATTTTGCATCTCCTAAGCTAACAAACAATAATATAAAGTGTAATGTGTACTATAATGAACTAAAAATGTAAATAAAAAATAAGAAAATTAAAAAAAAAAACTAATCTTAAGTTCGAACATATAGTAATCTAACCATGAGAAATGAACAACTGTTAGGAATAAATTGAAATGTGCGGGTGGATCTAAAACTAGGAACGCTATAAAATTTTAAATTACCTATTAAATTTTATTTGTTTTATTAAAGTGTAATCATGTTTAAGCAAGCATAATGTCCAAATATTAAACAATGATGCCATCGGAAGTGGCTTACATTTAAAATACAGGCTCGGCCTAGTTTAGATGTAAGGATAGTTTTTGTAATAACAAGATTTATAATTTGTGACCTTAGACTTAATATTACCCACGGTAATTTGCTGGAACAAATAAATATTTTTATTATTATTATTATTATTATCTGCCATGAGGTACGCACCTAACTTCTTGTTGAGGTATATCTGTAAAAGTTCTTTTAAACTTAAAATCCACGAATTCTTTTATATAAGCAGTTAATTTAGTTTATAAAACAATGGACAACAGTTTCAATTTACGCATTTTATACGGATTATAAAAGATGGTTTATAAATATCGAGAGCTGCATTTTTGCTATTTGAGATTCGCTAATTTGAAGATACATGAAACGATTTTTTGGCTAAAGCATACGTTTATTTATTGTTTAGGTTAAGTTTAATAACGACGCCCAGTTATTGGGCGAGGAAGATAATGAGAGTTGTCTTTCTGACAGTGAAGACGAAGACTGGCTTCCGAAAGGTGATTTGCTGCATAATTCTCGTGATAATGAATATCTCGCAGCATTGGATAATGAAAACGATCATGAGGAAAGGAGACTGAGCACACAGAACTTGAAAATGACAGTGAGAGCAAATCAATTTAAGGAGTTTGCGATGAGAATATTTCGAAAATAACAAAATGTATAGAATGTACTTATTAATTGGATTTTTTTATTTATTTCTTAAGAAAGAATGTAAGCTGATAAACAATTGAAAATAAATATAATTTGTTTATTATAGTTATTTGCATAAAAATATTGCATTAAATTAGTCTAAAAAATTAAATTAGTCTTTGCATAAAAATATTCAAATATCATACGAAATACACGTGGAGTACCAGGGTACCCAGTTGGAACATACATATTTATTTATTTTTCAAAACGGCAATTTTGTACGGCACACGGGATCGATCATATCATGGGGATCCGGGAGGTTATTAGCGAATTATTTATTAGAGAACAATTATTAAAAAAAAAAAAGTGTATTGATGGGTTCCAGGTCCGGTTGGTAACAGGGTTAAAAAATAGGTCTGTCTGACTAACTTAACATTAAAAAAGTGGTGGAAATCAAAGCAAATTTATACATAAAAATATACCTGAGCGCGTGCACACCCTTTTGTTGCCGGTACTCTAACTCCTGAGTTTTCTCATGGTGTCGCAGTAACATGGCGTGCGCTTGCTCTAACTGATGCTGTCTTTTGTTCAACTCCTGGAATCAACAATGTTACATTGAAATTGCATTATTACATCGTGAAATTGAAAGTGCTCTGCAATAATATACCATTAATTTCTGTGTAATTAAGTCTATTATTAATTTTCCCACTCAGTCAAGATCTCATTACTACTAGCTCTGGAACTGTTCTGAATTCCCCTAAAACAGCAATTATGTTGAACAGGCTATATTGCCTGATGAGTAATATGATACCTCTCTAAGCAGCTCCTGTTCCTTGTGATGTGTGGCGAGCATGCGACGACGCCGGAACCGCCTCAATTCCAGCTCCAGGTATTCACGTTGAGAGCGGTGCATCCTAGCTTCTTCAGCCGCTTCGGCTTGCTTTAGGTTGTCCTTTTGAGACCTGAAAATAATGCAAAAAGTGTTTTTTCTCTTTTCCTATAGGTTTAAAGTTTGAAAATTCCAGCCAGGCCTGCAGCTTGAGATGAGTGCTTCCGATTTCTCGCGTGAATTATGTAACGTTAATTGGGAGGAACACTAACAATTTTTGAACACGCATAATATCCCGCCAAATCTTAGTAATGCCTTCTAACAATTGATACGCATTGAAACAGATGATACAGATGTTGCTAAAATTGTTTGCTAAAACAATTGCATCAAAAATATAAACAGTGATCAAAAATATAACATCCTATTCTCGCAACAGTGGAAAAACTGCAAAAAGTTGTGAGATCTCATGAAAAACCAAGTCAGTTATTTTAGTTAGTATCTATGGAGGCTCTATTCAACAACTTTGTTAAAATCGTTATCTAATCAATTACCTATGAACATTTCTTTTCTACTCCTGTTGACCACTAAAAATTCAAATATACTTCTTGCTTATCCACAACGAAGTCACCTGGGGTCAAAAGTGGTGGATTGCTTCGAGAAAAGGATGGTATGACTGTGCTTGTTGTTGGTGGGGGCATTGCCGTGCCTCCAAATACTCTAATTTATACACATTCTGAGAGGCTCAGATTTACAGTTTCCTTACCGAGTTATAATGTATATGTAAATGTCTTAGACCCTTCTTAGGCAGACATATTGTGGCTAGCAAAGAGGAAAAGTGTATTACTTGTATAAAAACATTTTAAATTATTTATCAAAGGATTTATAAATTGAGTTATTTGAAATATTAAACTCCTAGTTCTCAAGCTAACTATGCGCGTATGCGTTTCTTAGTACGCAATTGTTAGGTTAATTAACATGAATCGCTTCATTACGTGTCATTAAAGAGATACATATAGGGTCAAGGGTGAATTAAATTTTGTGCACATTTGACAAAATTAATTTTGTTGTCATGGAGTGAGTGATTATGGGATGCCCCCAGAGCCTATTTCTCTATACCTTAAATCCTGCTATGGTCGCCAGCGCACTAACACCACCAATGGCGTTGCTTGTGTTATAGGCGATGGTAGCCAGTTACTATCAAGTGGATCAACAGCATGTCTATTTGGTTTAAACATACCAAAATATATTTGGTATGTTGAACTGCCCATAGTATATCGAAATGTATTTTGATGTGATACTGACTGCAAGGTGGCGTCGCGCTGTCGCTTGGGCGTGGCGTCGTCCATGCTGAGCTCCCGCTTCCACCGCTCCTTGTTAGCTTTGTACTCGCGCTTGCGCTGCGTCTCGAACGCCTTGCGGTCCTGCTCCTGTCGCGACGAGATGTCCTTCACCAGCTTCTTCTCCGCCGCCGCGTTCTGCTTCTGCTTTCGCTCCAACTCCTGACCGTGCTTCGTCTACAGCAGACAATTCCAATTATTAGTGAAACATAATGAGATAATTTACTTTACTTTAATAATAAACAATTAATGTAGACTTAATTTTGAACAGTGAGTTTTTAGATGTTAACAGTACTAAGGTTTAATGTTTCATCTCTCACTCATTCTCATAGTGACTTTTAATATGCGTATTAAACGCAGCAGAATACGACGCTATTCACATTAAATACATAGAAAAGGCATGGTAATTATCATGATCATCTCAGTCATAAGACGTCTACTGCTGGACATAGGCTTCCCCCATAATTTTTCAATAGGGATGGTCGAAAATAGCCTGGAACCATCATCGTTCCGGGGCCTTTATCAGCAGCACTTGAAGTTCTGTGATCTTCACTCGAGAAAACTCAACGGTCGCTGTCTTTCCATACTGCCATACTGTATCCTGCCTACTGCTAACTTGCAACTCACTAATCCGTCAGATTACGTCTTTAACTTTCGTTAGTCTACAGATTTCATTACTAATTCAATATCCCAGCATTACCCCCTCTGGATAGCTTGTTGAGCGACGTTGAGCTTCCTTTCGAAGCCCATAGTTTAGAGAGTTCGAAGCCCATAGTTTCAGTGCCATGGCACATACATTGGTCTAAAACCTTTGTTTCAAGACACTTCAAAACGTTATTTTATTATTCAAAAGATTATTTTTGTTGTCATATTTATTTGATGATTATTTTAATGGAAGATCTACTTGAGACTGACAAGTGAACATTACTGTATGGATGTCGCTTCAAATTGTTTTTCTTTAATAATCTCTGAAATTTCTAGCGATATTCTTCATCTTAGATCACGACGACTATAAGTGGCTGAAATTCGGATAAAATTTCAAATTAAGAACAAGATACCTGTAACCGCTCGAGTTCCCTGGAGAGAGTTTGCAGCAGCGCGTCGTACTCCCTATCGAGCTGCGCCTTGTGCGCGTCGACGTCCGCCTTGCACCGTTCCTCTAGCTTGAGCAGCGCCGCTTGGTGCTCACGTCTCATCCGCTTGTACCCGGACATCTGCTCGTGCATTTCCTGCTCACAAACCAACACTGGGTCAGTTCAGCGGGAAACGCGACGCGACGTCAAGATGATTGAAGAGGCGAGATGCTGGACGATGCGTAATCGTGAAGCTATGTAAAGTAGCGTTTGCGTTGCACCTCGAGACGCTGCGACGTCGCCACTTACGCGCCACGTCTCACGCTTGAGAAGAACTAGTTCTGACATCCCTTATTCACGCAGCAAATCACAACAGTAGACGAATTTTAGATTGTCAATCAGATAGTATAATCTAATAACATTTCGATTAAATTTTCAAAGTTTAGGATCAATTCATATAGCGAAGGGAAGTTATGTGACCAAAGACAAACTTGACATAAAAATGGAGTGTATAACATAATAATATACTGTTTTTTTTTGTTTTACCAGAATTTAGAGTAGTTGTTTATGTTGTACGTGTATTACAATTTACTAATAATAATTAAAATGTTTCTTTTTTAAGTGGAATTAACGCAGAAACGTCAAATTTGATTAAATATAAGACTGTAAAAACACCGACTGTACCTGATTGTGTTCTTTCTGTTGCTTGGTGACAATACTCGTTGTACGTATGGTCGCGAAGTTATTAGCTCCATGCTCCGACACGAGAGACAATGCCGCCGATACATTGTTGCTCATTCCTACAACATTTACGCTTTTTATACTACATATTTTTTTATAGGAGTTTATATTTGACCTTACGATTAGGTCTAAAATATGACAGAACCTAAAACGTAATGCTAACACTTTCCAAATAGGATTCATCAAAATTTTATTTGCTTGTGGAAAATAAACGTAAAATATTGTGCAGTAGTATTGTGACTTTCATGTTTGCACAATATTTTTAGTAATTAGTCATATTTCTTTTAAAATTGGATTCACTTTACATATGCTTTACAAGTGGTTAAGGTGCTTGCCTTTTAAACGTTTTGTCTCAGGAGTCCCAGGTTTGAATTCTGGCAGAGCCAACTTTTGAAATGAACTTTTCAAAGTTGGCTCTGGTCTGGATCTGGAAAGTAGTGGCAGGGCACACTGCGTTTCGCAGTAAATTGGGCAGCCCGTTTGGCGCCAGTAACCACCGCCTTACAGAAGATTACCGTGAAATAACACCATGTGTGCTGTTGTGTTTTGGTAAGGGATTCAGGGATGCCAGAGCCTAATTCCCTATTACTTCTGAATCCCTTTTCCTTAATTTTACTATGGTCGGTAGCGCACTTACGGCACCTGTAGCGTAGTCTGTGTTATAGCCAACGGTAGCCGCCTACAATTAAGTAGACCGTCAGCATGTCTGTCGACCTACACATAAAATAATGTCTATAACATGTTAACAGATATTTTTGACTGTATCAAGACAACTTCATAAATTAAATAGATTATGCGTCAAACACTAAAATCAACGTAATTTTGTAAAGGACTTGTGACATTTATATAATTTCACATATGATGATACCTACTGAAATAATATTATTTCTAAAATATGCTAGACGCTGACCTCTATTCGTCTGTCGCCTCTGCGTATTTCTATTGTCATCGCCGCTGTCCTGCTGCCACGTTGACGGTGCATTCACATACTCCCTGTACTCGTTCGCCTGTCTCTCCTTCTCCCTCTCCCGCTGCGCCTCTCGTATCGCCTCCCTATTGGCATAGTCATCGCCGTAGTCGTCGCACAGAGAGTCTCTATTCGCATAGTCTCGGAGTACGTCGCGGTTAACGTAGTCGTCGTTCGACGTTGGCAGCGGACTCTCGCAGTCCCTGCAGACCAAACACCAACATGAATAAATCGACGACTCTCTGAAATCAACGGGTGCTCAGGTGCGAGACATGCGAGACAAAAGATAAAAGTGCGAAAGTGAATAAGCGGTAAAACCATTTCCAATTAAAAGCATTACTATATAAGTCTTATAGCCCTTCGTAAACATTAAAGACTAGTTTTAAAATGAATAAGGGGTCGCGTCTATTCAACTTTCCTTCTTGAATAAAAAACGCCGAATACCGAGTTCGTATTCGGGGAATTACACCAGTGTAACGTAAATCATCGTTAAACTGACTGGGCCAAATGTCTAGTATTTACTTGCCACTTTTTCCGCGTGTCTTTTCAGAACCTCCAAGTATTTGGGGGTCAGCCTCTAATCTTTGTCCTATTAAAATTCTATATAAGATGTAAGATTTTGCGCTTCATGCGGCTTAATAGTAAAAAGCGAATAATTCAATGTCAATTGAGTTAACAAGTTTATGAATTCCGAGCACTTAGATCAACATAGCAAGCACATGTACAAGTAGGCAAATCAAACGACATCATAATCTTGTTATGACAACTTCTGTATATTTTATGACTTTATAGTCAATTTTAAATGCGGTACACAAGTATAAAAAAGCAACTAAGCGAATAAAGAATAATATGAGATAAAAATCAAGTT
This sequence comes from Bembecia ichneumoniformis, assembly GCA_910589475.2. Taxonomy (NCBI): domain Eukaryota; kingdom Metazoa; phylum Arthropoda; class Insecta; order Lepidoptera; family Sesiidae; genus Bembecia; species Bembecia ichneumoniformis. Next base: position 11,069,567 of record OU342540.1, read on the forward strand.
TATGCTTCGACTTACCTGGCGGAGTGTGACGAATGTTGGTGATTGAGGTGTTGGTACTGAGCTTGCTGTTGATGCTGATTGTGATGATTAGCGTTTAACTGCAACTAAATCACATTCATATATGTAATCAAACCATTCCATTTAATGCAAGGCTACATACTTATAATTATAATCCTTATCCAACTAGCTGACAGGGCGGAAAGGGCTTTGGATGATAAACAGATAGCTCTGTGCGCATTTTTGGATATAGAAGGCGCATTTGATAATACTCCCACCAACACGTTAGTGAGGGGACTACAAAACAAAAATGTGGACCCGACTACAGTTAGGTGGGTAAAGGCCATGCTATCCAAACGTAAAGCGAAGGTCGAACTACACGATACCTCGCTCACTGTAGCAACTACAAGAGGATGCCCGCAGGGCGGTGTTCTATCACCACTGCTTTGGACTCTTGCAGTTGATCAGCTTCTGTACAGGCTGGCAGAACACAAGATCGATGCCCTAGGTTATGCTGATGACCTAGTGGTGATCATAAGAGGTTTCTGCCAAAGCACAATTTCGGCCCTGTTACAGAAAGCTTTAAACATCATTTGCGAATGGTGCACAGCAAATGAACTGTTAGTTAACGGTGATAAAACCGCTATAGTACCGTTTACCAAAAAGAGGCTACTGGACAAATTAAAGCCACCTCTAATAAATGGTAAACGAGTTGAATTTTCCACAGAGGTCAAATATCTGGGAGTTACTTTCGACCAGAGACTAACGTGGAATGCACACATTGGAAATGTGATAAATAAGGCTAAGGCAGCCTTATTTATCAGTCGTCGAATGGTAGGGAAGAGTTGGGGCCCGTGTCCAAAGCTCACCCTCTGGCTGTACACTGCTATTGTGAGGCCGATGATCGCATACGCCTCTATAGTATGGTATAGAAAAGCCAACCAGAAAACGACCATCGACAAGCTTAATGGCGTACAGCGTTTGGCATGTCTGATGATAACAGGAGCCATGTCGAGTTCCCCCGGAGCATCTCTGGAGGCTATTCTGGGCTTACCGCCTCTAAATCTATTTTTAGAGAAGGAGGCGAGAACCAGTATGCACAGAATGATGAATCGGGGTAAACACAATTGGCTGTCCAAGGTACTCAGAGCTCTAGAAGACTCAGTACTAAGGGATCCCATCCTAGGCATGCCTACTGATACAATGGTACCACAGTACATAGAAGCAAAGTATTATACTGTGGAGCTACTCTCAAGAGAAAACTGGTCAAATAACAAGATCTCTTGGGAGGAAGGTAGCCTTTCTTGGTATACTGATGGGTCCAAATCAGGACCTGACGTAGGCTGTGGAGTGTATGGCGGTGACCAGGATTACAGGACCAGTGTAAACTTGGGACAGTACGCCAGCATCTTCCAAGCAGAGGTCTTCGCCATCCTAGAATGCGCGGAAATCAACCTGCAAAGAAACTACGTCAACCGTGTAATTTACATTCATTCAGATAGTCAGTCTGCACTTCAAGCACTAGACTCAGACTCTACAGTCTCAAAGCTTGTGCGAAACTGTGTAGACTACTTAAATACCTTAGGGCGCGAGAACAAAGTGGTCCTAAGATGGGTGCCTGGCCATATGGGGATCGAAGGCAATGAAATTGCCGACGAATTGGCTCGTGTAGGCGCAAAAGGTAGGCTAATAGGTCCTGAACCTATGTGCGGACTACCAAACAGCCTAGCTCGCTGGACCATATGGAACCAGTGCTTTATTAAATCTTACCAACGCTGGATTAACTTGCCAGGGTTGAACCATTCCAAAGCGCTTATTAAAGCCTATAGTCGAAACGTGACAAATCAGGCTAAGTCGCTTAGTAGGAGCAATTTGTGTATGCTATCTAGGGCACTAACGGGGCACTGTCGCCTCAATAGGCACCTAAAAGTAATGGGGCTCACTAGTACGGGAGAGTGTCGCTTCTGCCATGAGGCAGAAGAAACACCAATGCATATCCTGTGCGAATGTGGCCCCCTGATGCACAAGCGCAGTCACATCCTAGGAAGCCACACAATGGCTTGTGAAGATGTGAAGAATGCCTCTATCAAAAAAGTACTACAGTTCCTTAACGTGGTAGGCATAGGTAGAGAGCTTTAGTTCACGTGGCGATCACAATATTTCAGCAATGGACGAAGTGATACTGGTACTCTAGCAGACAGAAATAGCCACTAAGATAAGATAAGATATAATTATAATCACAAACACAATGTAATCATTTAATAAAATTCACCAAAAATACCATAATAATTTAGGTACCATTAATGATTCAAGTACTGACTCCGAATATGGTAATTGATAGAAATATTTACTCCCGCAGACTACATCTTAGGCTCTCTTTCTAGAATTTTGACGTCCTTCAGGTAAGACACCCTGAACACTTAGGCTCAATTTACACCGCCGCGGAATGGAACGGAATGGAAGCGTCAATTTCGCCTCATGACGCAGGAAGTCGCGGGAATGCTCGAGAATTCGCTGGAAAAAACGCCCCGCACTACTGTGACCGACCTGCGAGCGACTCCCCCGCTCGCGCCAGTTACCGCGGATTCCACAGACGGCACCGGAGAATTCTCGAGAATGCGCGAGGATTCCGCGGAAGACGCGCGTCAAATTTTTTGGCTCGTTTTTAGTTTGTGTGTTATGCAATTGATATAAAGTTCATTATGCTATGTACAATTTCGTCGCTTCCGTTCCATTCCGCGTGGTGTAAATTGACCCTTAACTCAGATATTGTTCAAAAATACAGCCTTATACTGTTCGTTTTTAACACATCAAGACACTATTTCACTAGTTTGCAATTACAACTTTATTCGACTTATAAACCAGCTCATTATTAACAGTATATTTCTCACTGATGCCAATCAGCCTAGCTTGACAAAAAAGGCTGGATACACGATATCGTATATGTGTTGTAGTGAATAAGCCTTTTAGGAATACAGGTCTTAGCAGTGAATATTATGGATAAAAGAATTTAAGATCCGACCCTTGAAAAGGTCTGGGAACCTTTAATGAAACCTCTAAAAGTTTAATGAAATTTAATGAAACCTTAAAAAGTTGGGAATTTTAATGAAACAAACCTTTAAAAGTTTGTGTTTGGTGGAGTTACTGGACTCCAGTCGCTAATATCTAATTTATATAGTATGTCTGGTGATTATTAGTAAGTACTACCATTAAATTGTGAGGTCATAAGTTAACTGATCATCACTATATTTTTAAAATAATTACTTTATCTAATGAGTACACTTAAGTATATTAAAATTATAGCTGAATCAAGTGTTACGAATTTTGTAGCCAATTCTGGAAAAACTAGAGTTTCAAGTGTTCTTTTTCAGTGCGTGAAAGTAAGGAATGCCAGGGCCCCTGTCCCAATGGTCAATCCTTTTGTTATCAGAGTTGGCAGCGTACTTGTTTCTTCCCAAGTTGCTCCTGGTTATAGGCGTCAATAGCAGACTGTTTCGATAAATTTGAAACATTTTGTATGTCTGAGTAACAGTCGTGTACAAATTGTCTCCTTACTGAACGCAAGCTTTATAATCTATGTGCAAAAGACCGAAAATCACTTGCAACAGTAAACTAAAATATTGATTTTGCCAAGCGAGTAAACTCACAGGATGAGGTCGAAGACTTCCCGATGACGAACTTTGACTCGAGGCACCTGCAGCGCTGTGCTCCGACGTCGCCGAGTTGGACTTAGAACTGTCGCCACCGGAACGCTCCTCGGCTGTCTCTTCATTATCACCTTTTCCATATATTAAAGAAATTTTATTAATTCCATCAAATTTATAACTTCAAGGGAAGCGCTAGAGTCTAGACAGTGATTTTAGTGAATAAGTACACTTATTCACCTCCATTTGAATTTCGCTAGACGATTTTGGAGTCTTTTATACAATTCCGCTTTTATTAGACGCGCATAGCCGTCATCGGGTGCTATTTTCACTGAACCGTTTCTATTAGCAACATACAGGTCTGAATGAGTTATGCAAGTCGCATCGTAGGACGAGTTGCGAACATTAGACGTACATCGCTGAACGCTGCGGTGTACGTCGCCTATTTGGCGCGAAAGCTGCAGCTTCTGTCCATACAGAAGCTGAATTAATGTAGGTACTCTTCACCACCAAAACACCAGGTATAGTGGTATTTTGTAAGGGGTTGCCGAACTGGCATTACAAACGACGAACTTACCCATTGCACTCTCATTGTCAGCGTCGACCATTAGAATCTTCTTCATCTTCCTATAATTGAGGTTGTCTAGATCCCTGACGGCGGCCTTCGTCCTCTGTATGAGGTCGACGAGTACGTTGGGCGATCGAGGCCGCGTTATGAACGGATGTGACAGCAGCTTGGTGGACGTCGGACGGTCCTGAGGGTTCTTCTGAAGGCAAGCCTCGACAAAGTAGCGAAACGTGTCCGTCCATTCCGGCGCCTGAAACATCATCACAATTAGTGTACGTCCAAAAAAAAAACCGCAACCCCAGGCTTGTACAATTAGAAAATTTAATTAGCATTAAACAAGTACATAGAATTTAATAGTAATCTCTGTAAAAAAAAAAAAGGCTTCAAGGGTGGTGTAACCTCTGGAGGAATCTATATAAAAAAATGACATACTTGTAATGTTGGCGAGTCATTTTGCGCGATGTGATATAGTGCTGACATGGCGTTCATATTGAAATAAGGCGGTTTTCTCTCGGCCAACTCGATACATGTGATGCCTAGGGACCACACATCCACCTGTAATTAAACACAACATGTTAAATTATATCACATTTAAATATTAAATATAAAAACCCACTGAACTAAAAATCGAGTGACGTGAATGTGAATTATCTTTAAAACCTAGCAAATGATAAATGGGTTTTTCTATAATTTTAAAATTTTATTCTCTGGAATAGTCGGAATTATTCTTTTTGCATTTGATTGCCCAAATATTGAGGAGCCCAAATATGCTATGGGTTGGTGCCCAATAATAGTTGTCCAGCGGGAATTGAGCCCGCAACGAGCCGAATTGTGCATGTCTATATCAACATAACCTATATTATAGATGGGTTTGCTCTTGACCAGCATCTATCCATGTAGGAAGGATCAGGCCGAAGATGGAGCGAGCTCACCCAGAAGATGCCTATTCACTCGATATAAATAAATGATCATAAATTTGTTTATGATCATGTGCCAGTAATGACGTACGGCGCCGAAACGTGGTCTCTCACAGCAGGACTGGTCCACAAGTTCAAAGATACTCAACAAGCTTTGCTCGGAGTTTCTTTGGTGGATAGGATCAGAAATTCTGAAATTCGCCAAAGAATCAAAGTATTCGAAATAGCCGAGAGAATTAGCAAGCTATAGTGGCAATGGGCCCGACACATCTGACGCAGAGCGGATAACCTATAGGGTGGGCGAGTTCTGAAATAGAGGCCACAAATTAGACAACGCAGCATAGGGAAGTCGTTCGGCCGAAGGAGACGATCTAAAGGCATCACAGGAAGAGGTTGGATGTGAAGGCCAAATGACCGTGCAAGGTGGCGAGCCTTGGAAGAAGACATTATTCAATACTAGAGAGACGAAGTACTATTCCGCGCGCGGCTCAGACGTGTGATCGGTTCCCTACGAACCAGTAATGTCATTGCCAGGTAAAACCGAGGGGAATAGCTAGTAATTATACAAAATGGTGTTATACAAGATATCCGGAAAGTCAAAGTCAAAGCGTAAACGGGTGCTAGGCCAGGTAATGACAGTTATCAGAAAAATAAAATAAAAAATGTTCATTTAGTATTTTTCAAAAAAAATATTATTAGAAAAAAAAATCGACAAAACTGACACCCTGTGATGGTCTTTCAACCACTTTTCAGTTGAAGTTGGGTGTTGTAATAATTTTGAGTACATGATGATTGGACTAAAAAAATGTCATTTTCTTTAAAATAGAGGCAGAGGTGTTATTTACGGCTTGACTTTGGAATTTCCGGACACCTTGTATGTTTATAAAACAATAGGTTTGCATTACATTTCACATTTAACTAGATGTAAGTAATGGGAATAAAAGGAAATATAATCCACTTGACTTTATTAATTAGCTAATTTCTAAACTCTATTTCCTCTCAACGAGATTTCAAGAGTTTACATATTGCCAAAGTTTGCTAGGGATGAAATCAGCCTTTAGACTTCACTTATAAACTGACAGATTTTTTTTTTGGTTTAATTCTTCCAATATCTAAAGCAATTGTGTAACAAATCTTCAACATATACACAGACAGAACAAATTGTATTTCTGTGCAAGCAGACTGACGGTTTATGTGATGGTAGATGGCTACCGGCCGCAAATTAACACAAGTAATGTTAGAGGTGCTGTAAGTGTGTTGCCAACCTTAATAGAATAAAGGATAAGGGATTACAAGGGGATAGGGAAATTGATTCTGGCACCCCTTACTTACTCTCCAAAACACAACAGCACACATACTATTATCTCATGGTGGTCTTCTTTAAAGTGTTGGTTGGTTACTGCCGCCAGATGGACTGCTCAATTTATGACTGCAAAACACGCTACCTCACCAATACTATATCATCTACTGTATCTCTTTTAAATAACACTTTTTTTCACTGAAAAATACCTCCAAGAAAATAGATAAAATGTCAACTTACAGCTATAAACTAGTAAGATCATTGCTTCATTATTGTTTTTCTAATGTTGAAAAAATTGATTAGTTAACAAAAACAATAAATATTTGTTTATATATATGTAGAAACACGATTAGAGTCCCCGGCATCATCGGTCCCGAAAGGACACGACCAGGATTCTTCGTATCATTGGTCTCCACACTTGATCACAGATAGGCGCGAATATTTGATCCATATTTGATCACGTTAGGTCACGCGCTGCAATTCCAAACAAAACGCCACAATCGGCACAAAATAAGTCCTCGATCGCATTGTCCACCAGCCAATCACACCAAATCAGATAACACTCCACCAAACACGTAGCACCAGTCCCTTGATGTCAACCGATTGCCCTCCCGTGAGGTACTCCCCGGCCGACGTGCCTCTGCGCTAGCGCTCGGTGTTGTGTCCGAGTCAACGACAATGACATTCCGATCCCGCTGTCCAGTTGACAAATGACAGTTGTCAGTGCTGTTCACTCCCGCAAATCAAAAGCGCCGACACGGCCAGACTGACATGCGCACGCCCTCGTGCGCCTCTCGTCTCCGCCTCGATCCACGTTCGGTTAATATGCAAACAAAGAAAACAAACTATCTGGCTCACCACATTCATTATGCTCGTCCTATCCTGACCAACTAGATACAACTTCACACATATGCACTCACGCGCCATGTTGCGTTGAGGGCTGGTCGAAAGTGCCTAGCACGCGCGGTCCACGCGCCATGCTGTGTTGAGGGTCGGTTGCTGGAGTTAATATGATCCTTACAATCAAAAACCCCATCTGTTTTAAGATTCCACAAGAGTATCACAGCTTGTACACGCTGGTCTAGACCGTCATTTACTAAAAGAAATGAGATCCCCACAGCTGTCTATCACTGAACTAGATCATCGCCCACACAAGCAGGTGAGATCCCTACAGGTTTCATTAAACAACAACTTGCTGGACCAGATCGTCACCCACAAAAGCAGGTGAGATCTCTACAGCTTTCATTAAACAACAACTTGCTGGACCAGATCGTCACCCACAAAAGCAGGTGAGATCTCTAGAGCTTTCATTAAACAACAACTTGCTGGACCAGATCGTCACCCACAAAAGCAGGTGAGATCTCTACAGCTTTCATGAAACAACAACTTGCTGGACCAGATCGTCACCCACAAAAGCAGGTGAGATCTCTACAGCTTTCATGAAACAACAACTTGCTGGACCAGATCGTCACCCACAAAAGCAGGTGAGATCTCTACAGCTTTCATGAAACAACAACTTGCTGGACCAGATCGTCACCCACAAAAGCAGGTGAGATCTCTACAGCTTTCATGAAAAAAGAACTTGCTGGACCAGATCGTCACCCACAAAAGCAGGTGAGATCTCTACAGCTTTCATGAAACAACAACTTGCTGGACCAGATCGTCACCCACAAAAGCAGGTGAGATCTCTACAGCTTTCATGAAACAACAACTTGCTGGACCAGATCGTCACCCACAAAAGCAGGTGAGATCTCTACAGCTTTCATGAAACAACAACTTGCTGGACCAGATCGTCACCCACAAAAGCAGGTGAGATCTCTACAGCTTTCATGAAACAAGAACTTGCTGGACCAGATCGTCACCCACAAAAGCAGGTGAGATCTCTACAGCTTTCATGAAACAAGAACTTGCTGGACCAGATCGTCACCCACAAAAGCAGGTGAGATCTCTACAGCTTTCATGAAACAACAACTTGCTGGACCAGATCGTCACCCACAAAAGCAGGTGAGATCTCTACAGCTTTCATGAAACAACAACTTGCTGGACCAGATCGTCACCCACAAAAGCAGGTGAGATCTCTACAGCTTTCATGAAACAACAACTTGCTGGACCAGATCGTCACCCACAAAAGCAGGTGAGATCTCTACAGCTTTCATGAAACAACAACTTGCTGGACCAGATCGTCACCCACAAAAGCAGGTGAGATCTCTACAGCTTTCATTAAACAACAACTTGCTGGACCAGATCGTCACCCACAAAAGCAGGTGAGATCTCTACAGCCTCCATCAAACAACAAATGGAACTCTCTCATAACAGTTAAAAAGAGCAAGCAGATAAAGCTTCCTCGGAATCTATGGATAGGGCCTCTTCGGAATCAACCGATAGTGTTCCCAAACCATTAATTAAAGGTTCCCCAGAATTAGTACGTCGGCAACTGCTACAATGCGAGAGCCCGAAGGCTCTCCAAGTTTCTCTCTCTCTCTCTCTCTTTTTTTTTTTTTTTTTCGGTCAAGAAGAAAACGAGTACTGGTAATGACTGATAATATTAACTAAAGCAGGGGTCTCTTAACTCGTAAGTATAGTAACGACAAGCGTTCGATATGAGGTCACTAGAAGTACAGTATTTAAATAAGAAAAACAATCAGGTCGTATTACATCCGCTTGCAATAATTAACGACCCCTGTCCATAACACATTTACATTCCACTACACTGATACGGGATGGGCGTCGCTGAACAATGCGCAATTCATCAAAAAAAGGCGTATTTATAACTGTCCGGTAGCTACACTGCGTTTAGAAACCTCTTTAGCAAGCAACAATACTCTCTGCGGTTATCCAACAATCAGAATTTAGAACTATCGGAGTGCAATTAACAACCACTCTTACAGGACTACTAATCTTTCCAAGTCTAATCTCACTTTTGGGTTCGTTTGGGTGTGATAACTCACATTCTAGTACTTTAAGTCCATCTAGAAACAAAACACGGTCTATCCCCCGCTTCACATTAAAATTTTTAAGAGAATTATTCTCGCATAACAATAACTGGCATTAAAATTTTTAAGATAATTATTCTCGCATAACAATAACTGGGTGGGTAGATCGAATTAGAAGTAACAACAGATCTACATGAAATAAAACCTCAATTAAATAACTCTCATTTAAACAGCTGATAAGATTTTTACTATTTTTTTTTTTGTTCCAGTGTTGTAGGTAGGCTTAGTAAAACTGCGCGATTAGCAAGGCCAGCCAACGTTACAACATCATAATGTCGATTTTCGCCCAACTTATGGGCTGTGCTCTCTACCCCAAAATGAAAACGACTCACCGTTATTATTCACGAGGATCAACCTCACTGCATAGGTTAAAGCCATCGAACCAAAAGCGACGACTTCTCGAAGTCGTCATTGCGCTCGGACCCAACAAGCCGCCAACAGGGGTCCCACAGCACCTCCACTCCGAGTCGCGGCCGCCTCGCGACGATCCATTGACCATGCGGGTCTTGTTGCAACAAGAGCAGATCCTGCCCGACTTGTCCAGGATGGGCTGCTGCTGCAACATCTTTATATATTTTTTTTGCACGGTCATCTGCAACTCCTTGTAACGGTCCCTCTGAGAGGCACAGGTCCATGGCGCTGCACCAAGCCCACGCATCGACGTCGGCAGCCTCAAGGTTGAAGTCTGACAACTTTAAATTCACTCGTCGTAACCGGATCCTTTATGGCTTCGATAAAACTGAAGATTTTCCATCACACTGCACCACATGATTGCGTAGTTTTAATTTTCATAGCAGTGCCCGTGAGACAATCCCACTTCTGATGTAGAAACACGATTAGAGTCCCCGGCATCATCGGTCCCGAAAGGACACGACCAGGATTCTTCGTATCATTGGTCTCCACACTTGATCACAGATAGGCGCGAATATTTGATCCATATTTGATCACGTTAGGTCACGCGCTGCAATTCCAAACAAAACGCCACAATCGGCACAAAATAAGTCCTCGATCGCATTGTCCACCAGCCAATCACACCAAATCAGATAACACTCCACCAAACACGTAGCACCAGTCCCTTGATGTCAACCGATTGCCCTCCCGTGAGGTACTCCCCGGCCGACGTGCCTCTGCGCTAGCGCTCGGTGTTGTGTCCGAGTCAACGACAATGACATTCCGATCCCGCTGTCCAGTTGACAAATGACAGTTGTCAGTGCTGTTCACTCCCGCAAATCAAAAGCGCCGACATATATATATTTAAATATTGGTAAACAATAACTGTAGAACTTCAGATATGAAAAGAAAATCATATACTTGCCTTCCCGTCGTACTGTCCCTCGTCCATTGCTAGGATAACTTCAGGCGCCATCCAATAAGGTGTTCCCACGAAACTGTTAGCTGGACACTTGATGCTTGCACTGCCAAAATCGGCCAATTTCACCGTACCAACCTCTGTTAGCAGAATGTTTCCTGCCTTTATGTCTCGATGTATCCGACCAAAGTCGTGTAAGTACGAGAGGCCACATACAACACCTTCGCATATTGCAGCGATTTCTTCCTCCCGCAGAGGTCGCTTGTGCACCTGAAGATATAAAGAATAAACAACTTTTAGTGTGCTTATAATTTATAGCAATTATTTTTAAGTAAGCACATACATCAAATGAATACTCATTCATCCATTTTAATTTCATTCTTTATTAACCAGTCATTAAAGAAAAATATTCTGTCCACATTTGTAACCAGTTACATGTAAAGAATTTAATTTATATTTTAAAAACCAATTATTAAGGATCACTGCTTTGTCAATTTCAAGTAATATTTGTAAAACAATAACTGAAATAACTGAACATTTTTTGATGTTGTTTACACACACAAGCTACCAATGTGACAAAATACTGACTGCTCTAAAACATCATACACATTATAAAGATATAGTGAATGTTCAGGGCAAATTCACCAGTCTTTATTAAGACTCACATAATTGTCACAAAATATCGACAGAGAAGACACGCTACCCCACTACCCTATAAATAAAGGCTCCAAGAAAGACTGAACTGGTTAGATTGCGCGTATTATACACTAGCTGAGCCCGCAACTTCGTACGCGTGGTGATCGGTATAGCGCGTGATTTTGTTTGTAAAACGATGGGAATGAAACAACACTAAATGTTACGAAAAGCTTGTCACAATGCATCAGTGAAAACCGCGTGAAATTCAAAAACGTAAGTACAGCGTGTACAAATTGTATATATATTTAATATATTGAATGTACAGACACGATGTCAACATAGTATACTGATAATTTCTGGATCTCCTTTGCTAAACAAATTATTAATGAAGACTATTTTCGACGTAAATTAATGTTCACTCTCATCAAATGAATTTATCTTAACACAGTTATAGAATTATACACATTATGTATATATGCAATGCACTTGTTTATAAAATCTTTTACTAATAAAGCTACTACTGAATAAATATACTGCCCAACACAAGTCTTTATTTTTAATTAATAATCATATTCTACACTATACTTCAATAGAGATTCCTGTTCGTGCAGCAAGAAACTCAGATTTGTTCTTCAAAGAGCCTGGACTGGAAGACCAACTGTCTTAAGACAGTTAATAATAAATTGATGTGACAATTCGAAGTTCTAGTTTAATTAGGGTTTTTTTTTGTTAATATTCAATGTCATATTGACAATCTGTCTAGATATGCCTTTTGTCACCGGGGGCCAAGGTTTATTAGGCTCCAAATAGCTGAAGTGACTAATAATAGTCACGAGTAAATATTATGAAAATTTTACCTTCTCAATACCTAAACAATTCTTTATAGTGATAATGCTAAAGAGATCGTTTGATTATTGTTATATTATGTTTAATAATAGTTTTAAACAAACGTTAAAATAATAAGACAATAATTTATATAATTTAATAGTAAAATTTGTTCTAATTAATATTTAAAATTACATACCATAATTATGCAACTAAGCAAAAGTTCAAATGTTATCATTCATCGTGTTATCACAGTACTGTATGTATCACCTGATAATGTTTCAAACAAATTGATTAATATGTTGATGTTGATGACTCAACTAAACAACTTATCTAGTTGATTTTTTTTCTGAGAAGTGTATTATAAAATTATGACCTCACAGTACTAAATCCTTAAAAAATAATAATAATATGTATTTACAATAATTAGTCATATATAAGGTCGGGGAAAAGTCTTTTCGCATACAGTATGTATAAACTTGCAATAAAATCTCTTTGGCTGTGCTATTTGTATCTGGCTGATACATTTCAAAAAAAGAAACAAATTAGTAAAATATTGTTTCCAACTATTTTTCATTTGTTTTTCTTTCTGTCAAAATGAAGAAATTCCATAAATTTTAAAATTTTATTACAAAAAAAGGAAAAATGCAACGCAAGCCACGAAAAAAATGATGACGTTTATGGACCTAATGCAGTGTCAGTAACAGTAGCAAAAGGTTAGTTTAAGCGATTTCAATCCGGGAATTTTGATGTCAAAGATGGACCTTGCTATGGTCGCCCTGTTACGGATAAAATGGAAACCATTTTTGAAAAAGTGGAGTAAGATCGACATATCTGAAAGAAACCTTATGAATCGTGTACTCGTTTGCGATTTTTTTTATTGAGACGAAATGAAACTGAACCGTTTTTGAAGAGATTGATAACTGGTGATGAAAAGTGGATCATGTAGAACAAGAATATGCGAAGACACGACGAAAAGTCGTGGTCAAAAGTCAGTCAGGCTTCACAGACTGTGTCAAGCCCTGGGGTTAACTCGGAATAAGGTGATGCTGTGTGTATGGTGGGATTGGAAGGGCATTGTTCATTACGAGCTTTTACGCTGGGCAGAACCATCGATTCGGATCTCTACTGCCAACAACTGATGAGATTAGAGCAAGAAGTTGAGACAAAGCAGCCGGAATTGATCAATAAAAACGGTATGGTCTATCATCACAACAACGCTAGACCACACACATTTTTAGCCACTCAGCAAAATTTAAGAGTTAGGCTGGGAGGTGTTAATGATTCCACCATATAACCCTGATCTTGTATCTTCAGATTTTTCACCTGTTTCGGTCTCTTCAGAATTCTTTAGGCAGTGTCAGGTTAACATCAAAAGAGGACTGCCAAAACTACTTTCACGTTTTTTTGATCAGAAGTCCTAAAATTTCTACAATGGGATCATATCACTACCTACAAGGTGGCAAGAAGTTATCGAACAAAATGGTACATATACACTGTAATTAAATGTAAATAAACTTTTAAAAAAATTACCTTACATACCTTACAGTACCTTATAAAGGTCCATTGGTGCAAAGTCAAAGTCTCATCAATCATAATAGAAAGATATATCTATGTTTAAAAGAAAACCCATAAGCTTACCTCAATTATGTCCGAGGCAGAACCAACACAATATTCCATGACAAGCCATGCTGTATGTTCTCGTTTGTAGCACCCCTTATATTCAATGGTGTTAGGATGTTCTAGTTGTTTCAAAAATCTGAAAAACAAAACACATTTAATCATTAAAATTAATTCAGAAATATAAGTAGATTTATAATGTATAAATAAAAAAAGTGTTGAGCACTTTTTTTGTTGAGCAAAGTATTTATCAAAATAGAATTTGTTATAAAATTAAAACAAAATATTGGATATTTATTAGCAAGATCTCATTTTCAATTAGAAGTATTTTTCTCTTACTTTATTTCTTTTAATATGTCCTGCCATTTCTCCTCACTCTGTTTACCAAGGTATGACATCTTTTTGATGGCCACAATTTCCTTGGTAAGATTGCACCTGGCATAGTAGACAGCTCCAAAAGATCCATGGCCGATCTCACGGAGGTCTTCAAATATCTTCTCTGGATCATGCTTGCTGAACAACTCGGCAATGTCTGGATCTTTAAGGCTACCAGGCCGAGGCATTTTTATTTCTATAAAGTTATACATTAACAATTAAATTCAATTCAAAGAAAGACTTAGTTTTATATGTAAAAAGTTCTGACAAAACCTTAATCGTTACAGAAGACAATTATTAAATATTAAGACAATGAGATTACGTCAGTGTATATGGGACATCATAAGAGGACATTTTTCAATGGTTTTTTTTAATATAAATAGTTTGGAATTTTATTGAGTTTACTTGTTATGAGAAAAGCAAAGACAAACTCATTAATGTGTACCTACTTGCAAAATCCATAACAAGTTATTTTTACAATTTATCTATCAGCATTTTTAATTGAAACTGTATATATACTGCATTTAATTGTCAGAAACTGTTACATTATTAAATTTTAGCTTCTTGGAAGATTCTTGTGTTAGTGCATCACAACCGCATGAATTTTAGTGTACATACATCACAAAGCCATAAGCAATTCATTCATGAATGCATACCATGTTACATGTTCCAAACATACATGTTATAAGTAATCTGTTTCATTTGTGTAACAAAATTAACAGCTTATTGGCCTACCAATGTTCAGCTACTTATTTTTGTTTATATTAAACTTTTGCAACTTTGCAAACAATCTATGTTGCTTAGTAGCTTGTCAGTACAATTGTTTCTTTTAATAATAAAAAAAAAACAATTGTTCTGACATTAGCTGTCATTTCATATTATTAATACTCTAAAGTAGTCAAAGAGACAATACAAATAATGTAAACATATCCCATTTACACAGTTTTTTTTACAGTGATTATATATATATATATCCCTTTTCCTCACACATAAAAATGTCAGAAGTGGGCGGCGCTATCTGTTTCATGGTTCAGGAAACCAATCTTAACAACACTTCATTCACTCTTTTTTATGAATGGTTTCGTTATTAGATAAAATACATACTACACTAGTGAAAATATGTGTAACTACATATATATTTGTTTTATTAAAAAAATATTATAAGCCTCTGTAAGTTTGTTCACTTTCTTTGAGTTATTTTGCTGGCTTTGTTTTAGTTTTTATTTTTTTATCTTTAAAAAACATGGGGAAATTGTCTCATATGAATATTATTTCTAAAAACTACACGTTAAGAGGGTGCAATCACAGTAAAATATCATTATTGCTCTGTGTAAATTCAGATTCAATAATCAAAGCCTACCCTAGACTTGTGAAGTAACAATAATTTCAATTGGGAAGCTTGCTTGCTTCAATTGTCTACAAAATTTGCATCTTTAAAGATGAGAAAGCCCTCCATGTTTAAATGATAAATAATTTCATATTAATTCCTTTCAATAATCAGTAGACTACTGCTCAACATCCAAGGTTCAGACACAACTTTAAGGAAACCATCATTAGAATGATATCTGAAACCACAGGGCTAATAGTCACACCTTTCCATATCTAAAGTTTTTCTCTTTATTGTAAATTTAACATATTTTCTATAACCAATAAACTATTTATTATTGTGTCTCGCAAATTAATCTATGTGAATATAACTATTATTTTAACATAAATTAATAATACACCATTATTGCAATTAATTACAGGATTAATTAATAGAAATAATTCAAAATCTCTTGGACTTGCTAACGATTATATATTTTTTTAAATTTAATTTTCATCAAACTGTTATTTCTGTGGCTGGTTTGCATGGTGTTTTACTTAACATGTGTTGTAAATTTATGTTCATAACTTTTATATATATGTATGTATGTGTGTGTGTGTATGAAAGCCAGTGTCTCCCTCAACTATGCAGTACCCTAAACCCCATAATAGAAATATTGAAATAGTAAGTGAATATAGGTATATTTAATATTATATATTGATATTTTTCCTTTTATATTTTAGTGTCATTTAAGTTTAGCTTTTTGGAAGCTATGGAAGCTGGAAAAATCTTTTTGGAATTACCAAAGGCAAATAAATATACTTTAATTTATAACCTGTACTTACCCACAGAAAAAGATAAAACTACAAAAACTTTCCAAGACAACTGCTATAACAAGTTTAACTACAAATTAAGACAAGGTTTAATTGGACCCTTAACTCTGAAACTATTTTTAATATACTATCAGTCAGTGATTCTTGCAGTAAATACCAAGTATAAATACTTAGAATAAATGAAAATTACTTATTCTATCAATTTCTTGTGAATTAAAATGATCATCCAGCAGTTTGAAGAACTATTAATTACTTTACAATTTGTAAATATTTTTCTTAATAAGTTATAATGAAGAATGTACATACTGCTTGCGCCAGCTGTAAGCCGGCGGCGTCCGTCAGTTAATTAGAGGTGTCCCGCCGCCCCAGGCCATCCTCCGCATCACTCGCTATCTGCAACAGTCGGAAACGCCACCCACCGATAACACAAGTCACAAAGAATACGAAGAAACGTTTGGGCAATTTTGTTGTAAAATTTGTACGCAATAAATATAATTTATCACCACCATGTCACGTTAAGACAAATGAAATATAAGGAACGATAATAATTTAATTAATGCGAGACACCATGAGACGTCGCCGCAACCCACCTCGAAGCGATAGCATTTAACTCTTTAAATCACTGCATCATAATATGACAATACTAATACTGGAAGATAATTTATCACATAGGAGCGTTTTATGTGACTTAGATTTGAAAATATTGCAAAACACTTGGCACTTACATATACAAAATTTCGCTTCAAAATGGCGTTGGATATCGTGCGCAATGATAGTTTTTTGTTTCATAAAGTAGTGAATTTGTGTTTTCTCATAACGATTTCGAGTCACTAGGGAGTCATTTAATCACTTTACAAATAGTTTTAACTTTCAATATGAATACCTCTCCAAAAAATTAACGAAAATTATTTACAACTTTCCTGTATAATAAAGTGAAGACACAGAATATAGATAGACACCAATAGACACACTTCATTTTTTTTTCTGACTGAAATGAAAATTGGTGGAGCAAGCGCCCTCTACGTCTCCTACTGCCTGCCTGCCTGACTCTATCTATGTCAAATTATCAATTGTCAATCAATGATTGTCAAAATTTATGGTCGATAATATTTCCTTATTGTTAGATTGTATTCTATGGTTGAGTTGAGCTAATTTTAATATTACTATAATTACATAATAAAAAAAGATAAATAATTTCTAGCAATTAACTACTCAAGATTTGCTGCTAACAAATAGGTGAGTGATCCTGTCTCTACTTAAAATT
This sequence comes from Bembecia ichneumoniformis, assembly GCA_910589475.2. Taxonomy (NCBI): domain Eukaryota; kingdom Metazoa; phylum Arthropoda; class Insecta; order Lepidoptera; family Sesiidae; genus Bembecia; species Bembecia ichneumoniformis. Next base: position 11,087,154 of record OU342540.1, read on the forward strand.
AATTAATTCCTTAAAAGTTACACTATCATGCTTTGTAAATGTGTAAGTAAAATTTAAAAATATATGAATAATATGATATGTATGAATGAATGATCAGTGGTTCAGTGGCTCTAGCATGAGTTTACGATACTACACTCGCTAGCGAGAGCGTAAAACATTTATATGGAAAATTGATAATTTGACATTGACAGTTCACGATTTACCATACAAAAGTTTTACGTTCTCGCTAGCGAGCAGTGTTTCCAGATACACTGTAATTACAGTAGATTTACTGTAATTGTACTAAATCTACTGTACACTGTATTAAGGTGAATACAGTGTATGAAAAGTACTGTAATTTTTGTTTATATGAAAACCTTATATATCTATAGAAAAAAGAAACGTAATTGTAACTCCAAAAATATCTATATAAATGCGTGATACGAAACGTTTTGTTTAGTCTACGATTCAGCGGCGGGGAATACCCTGAAGTTTTATGGAGCTATTACGCAGTCAAATTATGTTGTTCGATTTTTGTTTCGGTATGGGTTTTAATGTGAGACTTTTACATTTAGCGTGGTTTGTTGTGTGATGTTTTATATTGTGTTTACTGTCACTATCACTGTCTATTTATTACTTCGTAATTCGTTGGACAAAGAATTTACTTATTATACTCCGGCCATTATAAGAGTGCTGTTCTGACAGGTGTCAATTCCATACATTTTCTGTATCGTTTATTCGGAAATGAACTTTATGCAATGGACATAAAGAAATGTCAAAAACGCATTCATAGAATGACTGTACTATAGTGTGGTTTTGTGGGATTCAAGGAACTGATTGATTGTTTAAAAATTCAAACATTTATAAGATTGAGCCAGCTCCTGGGCTAAACCAAAGTGACAGTGAATAAAAAATAAATTATCATTTTTTCAATTTTAATTATAATAATACATTTAATAGCCAAAAAAATTTAAAATTTGATTTCAATTTACTGTAAAACACGCTGTAATTTTGCCTGATAAAATACTGTAATTTTAATCAAAATACTGTAATTTCACATAGCCCACACTGTAATTTCAATTTTCCAATCTGGACACACTGCTAGCGAAGTAGCGAGTGTAGTATTGGTGTAGTATCGTAAACTCATACTAGAGAATAGTGTTCTGTGTACTAGAGCCTCTGATCGCGTTTGGCTTGGCAGATTTGAAAAGGACGCCGGTTCGGTCATAATTTTCTACAAGTTCTGTAAGATACTGGTAAGTTAAGTTGTACGTAATTTGAAGCGAAAGTTTTAATGTGAACAGTGTGAACCCATAAATTCTCAAGCTGAATTACGGTAAAAAATAAAATCCTATCTCAGTAACAAGGCAATAGTAACTAATGTGCTTTACTTAGTTTAGATACAATCCTTTGTACAATCAAAATGGCGGGACAAGCTGTATATTTGTACGATTTAATTTTACCAAATATATGCCTTTAAATTGTACTGGAGTCTATCATCATGTATTCACGTAATATTTTTCTAAATATAGAAGTTTTAATGCGTTTGTCCATTGATTCACATTATTTGCGATATTGATAAAATCGGAATTCATGGATGAGAGGTTATGGCATGTTTGATAACATTCTATATGTTGTGAAGATTTCTAAGTTATTCAATCTAATATTCAAATACAGCAAGTTTTAAAGTTCATTGAATCATTTATTGTCAAGTCAATAATAAGTTATTTAAACGCGTGTCTTCAATGAATAGTTTTTATTCCTTTTAGCAATCATGAGTGAAAAGAAGAAGGAAGGAGAACCCGAAGGGGAAGAGGAATTTTCAGTTGAAAAAGTCTTAGACAGGCGTATTAGGAATGGCAAGGTAAATTTATATAAAGACTATATACCACAACTCTACCTACCATCATTAGTAAATTTCAGAACAAAAATCATTCAATCCGAGAAATCTTAGTGGCAGGGCACACTGCGTTTTCGCAGCCCGTCTGGCGGCAGTCACTATCTCCTTATGTTTCAGTGAGTGAGTGTGGGATGCCAGGGTCCATTTTCCCTATCCCTTTTCAATCCCTTATCCTTAAAATCCTGCTAAGGTCGGTAGCGCACTTGTAACGCCTGTGGCATTGCTTGTGTTACAGGTTTATACTTGCCATCAAGTGGACCATCAGACTGTTTGTTGACCCATTTTAACAAAATCTAAAATTATTTATCACATATTCTTGAGAAAGTGTTAATTTTAATAAAAGGATAATTAAAAATACCTATTTGAAGAATCAGTATAAAAAATGGTTAAAATATTTTTGGTTTTTAATTTTTTTTTTCCAGGTGGAATATTATCTCAAATGGAAGGGTTACAGTGATGAAGATAATACATGGGAACCTGAGGAAAATTTGGATTGTCCAGATTTAATACAGACATTTGAAGAAGCTAGAAGAAAAAAGGAGGCTGGTATGTTTTAAAACAATACTGTCATGTGAATGTTGCAAGTAACTAGTTAAAACAGCCAATTAATTGCACACTGAACAACGGCACCCAATCAAATTTATATTCTTTTGTAGTTATTGGTGTCCAAATTAAACTGAAACATGATATTATAAACTACTGATTTGTGCTTTTAATTGATACAAGTTGTTCGGTAAAAGAATTAAAAGACATTATCAGTCTTATTTATAAGTCACAACATTATGGAGTAAGATCCCACCCTAAAATTCTGCCACCTCTCTGTTATTTAATAGAAATGTGATTTAAATAATATGTCATACAACACTTAGGGTTTCCTAGCAAAGTCTTGACAAAGTACCTTAACCATAAGGCACTTGTAGCAAGATTTTGCTATGCAACCCTGTGATGTATGACCCCACATGTAATATTTAATTTAAATCACATTCCAATCAAATAACAGATAGGTGCAGAATTTAACGGTGAGATCTTAGACTATTATGGATTTATCATTAAGTGATTCAAAATAGTTCTTTGTGACTCAAAATGCCACAGTAGTTTTGAGTTGTGTAAATAAATAATTTTAACATTTAAAATTAACACAGCTGTGTTTGTTAACAACATTTTTACCTGATTATTTCTTTTTACTTTCAATTTTTTTTTGTTAGCAAGTGAAGTTGTTAAAATTATGGACAAAATAATTAGACTGAAAGTAATATTTTAAAAAGGTAGTTTTTGCACATGTTTTTCCTTCCTATATAAAAATTAAAACCTCTTGATCTTATATGGATGTTTTGTTTTGTAGTAAAAGGGCTTATTTCCAACAAGCAACAATGGTCACCTGTTTTCTCAACTCAAGCTTCTTAAGAAAAAGTTTTCTTAAGAAAAAGTTTATTTATTTATTTACTTATTTACCTCACTTCGACTATCATAACAGGCATGCCAAATGCGATAGTGAAGCATTAGCAGTCTTAACTAATCCTAGCTGTAATAATTATAACTAATATAAACCAAACTATAGTAGTGGTAGGGCACACTGCGTTTCGCAGTCATTTGGGCAGCCCGCCTGGCGGCAGTGACCACCCCCTTACAGAAGACCACCGTGAAATAACAGCATATACGTGCTGTTGTGTTTCGGTGAGTGAGTAAGGGATGCCAGAGCCCATTTCCTTATCCCCTCCTAATCCCTTATCCTTAATCCTACTGTAGTCGGCAGCGCACTTGCAGCACCTGTAGCGTTGCTTGTGTTATAGGCAACGGTAACCACCTACCATCAAGTGGACCGTCAGCCTGTCTGTCGATATAACATAAAAAAAAAAAAAAAACTATATAAAACACTATATTTAGTTTAGTTATTTGGATAAAATCTATTGTGACATGATGATTACCACTTCATTTGCTTAATGCTAATAAATTGTTAATTAATTCTCTGTAGTGTACCTTTTGCTCCTTTTGTTTTTTGTAAACACTTTGAAAGGTAGCCATGTAGAAAGAATCTACTAAATTTTTGAATCAAAATTTTGTAAACAAAATCCAAAATCTAAAGGAAAATAAAATTTGTCCATTTTTTTTTAAGTGACATTTAAAAAGAAAATTATTTTCAATAATTATTAGTGACTATTTTAATTAATTATAGCATTGATAGTATATTATAGCATTGATAAATATTTATGTTATTGAGTTTACCTGTTTTAAACTGTTCTAGATCTACTATTGCTACTATAACTATTGATACTATACTATTATAGGTCATGTTGCTAAAAGGACATTAATTTTTTATTCTTTCCAAGTTAGCTCAACTTTAATTTTTTATTCCTTCCAATACATGATGGTTACTCTAGCAGATTGACATGTATAATCAACCAGATAGCCGCTTAGCACATCATATAATGTTAAACATTGTGTTTAGTCACTTGTCTAATAGACATTTAGACATATATTTGGTTGACAATCCATTAACCAAATGCTGGCCGTTAAATTAATAGGCTGTTTAAGGTAACCGGTTGGCTGTGACGTGTATACTATTATTAAAATAAAAATATCTGGTTGTGATTAAAAATATGAATAATGATTTTAAAAATTTCAGAGGGAAAATCTGTTGTGAAAAATGAGAAAGATACGAAGAAACGTAAGTCCTCAGCGGCGACACCCGATCTCAAGGGTGCGAAAAGATCAAAAAGTGACGATAAAAAGTCCTCCGGATTCGACAGAGGCCTTGAACCGGAGAAAATCATTGGTAAATAAAAATTATACAATTAAAAACAAACCTGACTTCTCGGAATTAATAATTTTATCACACTTTAGGGGTTGGAGGGGAATATTTTGAAAAACTGTAAATAAACTTTTTGATACTCTATTATTCATTTCACTAAAAACTTTTGGAACAGCCCTCGTATCTTGTTTGATATTATGTAGTGTCCATTCACATACATACATAATCTGCAAACACCTTTTCTTACGTCATATATACCATATATATACTAATATTTTTTGCAGATCTATGCTGCACTTTGATATTTCTTGAAATTAAAGATGCATATTAATTTTGTCAAGATGTTATTTAAATCCTCTTTAAAAAATTTTTTGTAACATTACAGTCTTCCAAAAATTGCACTGAAACATATAAAACATGGTTAACATTTCAATTTATAAAAAAGTTCTTTTTTTATATTAAAGGTGGCATACAGGCTGACGGTCTACTTGGTGGTAGGTGGCTACCGTCGCCTAAGGACACAAGCAACACCAGGGGGTTACAACCTTGCAGGAATTTGTTTACTATTCGCTTGAAGAAGCCCATATGGTAGCTAGATAGAAACACCTTAGAGGTTTCTTTCTTTCATATAAAATTGCTCCAATTTTAATAAAAACGGGAATTACGTTTTTGTCAACCTATTATTTAGGTGATTCCCTGCAAGTGTGATTGTTAGATAAAAATAAATTTCTAGGCGCAACTGATAGCAGCGGTGAGCTGATGTTTTTAATGAAGTGGCAAGGTACGGATGAAGCGGACTTGGTGCCCGCAAAACAAGCCAACAATCGATGTCCGCAAGTTGTCATACAGTTCTACGAGGAAAGACTAACGTGGCACACGCCGGCACCTGACGACGCCAACAACGACGAATAAATCCAGGGTGAGTCATTAGAGTGAATAACCATGGATTAAGGTGTTTCTCCACATACTCAATTGGCCTCGATAGGGATGATCAATTGGCCTCGATAGGGACGGTCAAATGGCCATGGCAATTTGGCGTAGCAATGCGATATCGATCGATACTGGTGGTATGGTATTATAAAATATAGATTGTGCCCGATTGATTAGATGTAGCAGCGACGCACGATCGCCTTTATCGATGGAGAAATATTGTATCGACTGGACGTGTCGATCGAGGCCAATCGAGAATGTGGAGAAGCACCTTTAGAATGAGAAACTGAAAAGTTACTGAAAACTGAAAAGTTAGAGACCACACACTTGGATGAACAGGCACATCCAGGATTAGAACCCGTGTCCAGAGCATACGACCTTCTAGGTTGTCAGTGTTTATGTAATATCTTTTTTATGTTACAGGGTCCAGAGTGATAGAAGTTTCTCCAAGGGATTGTGGGGAGTTGGTAATAAATAGTGATGGGATGGATATCTGATTGTGGTGTAAATGTTTACGCACTCTACTTTTAAAGAATTTTGGCATCCTTAGACTGTTGTGTGGTTATGAAAATTTAAAATGATGACATTTTCCATTGAATCAACTCTCCGTGGTCCGACCAGACTATCCGTTTTATCGCTATTGAGTGTTAGTATAATAATTGGGTATATATTATGTATGGCTAATTATATTTAATTTTTATATTAACATAAATTTTTTTTCTCGTTTCTAAGAATTGACATAGGAGAGGGTCATCAAGTATCGCCTCTCAAGTTACATCATGTAACATGAAAAAATGTTCAGTTATTTTTTTTTTTTTATTGATAAAGCATTGGTATTCTTTATTAGGTGGGTTAATTAACTAGGCAAATGCTACTATCACTGTAGTGATATGACAATTCCCACTAATACATTAAGTTGATTTATAACAATGTGGTGTCTGCTGCCTTTCGATTTCTGACAACTGTAGGAAAGTAGATATCACATTCTAAACAGCTATATTTCAAATACATAATGAAGTAAGGATAAAATATACAAAGTGTTTTAGTTATCGATTTGCTAAGGAAAACCATGTTATTTTCGTGTAATGAAGGGTGCGGCCTCGCCGATATAGTTTGAACTCTTGAGGAAGTGGTCTCTTGTTAACATATTGTCTTTAAAATTTGATAATTAAATCACTTTCCTAATGGTTTCGCTTAATTGTCATAGTGTTAGTTACTACTATAAAAAGTGACCTTTTCCTTTTTGCTATTAAGAAAAGCTCTATTACACTTCTACGGGCCGCACATTGGAAGACGGCACGGTGAAATATTAAAAAAATATTCATAGTATTCTATACCTTAAGGGTAATATAATTCAAATTTCATCGTATTTATGCTACGGCAACAATCAGCATGCTGCGGTTTCTTGCCCTGCCAGCAAAGTTAAATATTTTGACCGTGCATTTGCGCCGGCCCTAACATCCACACCATATATTTAATACTCCTATATTGCTAGTAGGGTGCACCGAACTGATGCCGACCGAACGGTGCAGACATATATATGTTTGTCTCCCTCATGAAGACTTCGAACGTTGTGCGCATGTCCGAGAACTACATTATAAGAATCTTATTGGCTGGGCTTCTCCCACTACTGTCGCAACGCATGCGCATAACTCGTCAAGTATGAGCGAGTGAGAGAAAATATGTAGTTCCGTCTCGGCAACGCTGCAACTTACGGGGACTAGCAATATAGAGTATTAAATATATGATCCACACAGCCGTTGACACATTCAAACTTATTCATTCAGTGAGTGAGTTAGCTTGTTGATTTTGTTGCAACTTCGTTAAAAACATTTTTAAAGGAGAACCCCCGTTTCCCATCTGGCTATGACTGTACAAGTCTGGAAATTGGCCTGTAATTAGGACATTGAAAAAGATTCCATAAGCCCACAATTATCAGCAATGGCTATTGAGGTTATGTCGTAGATGCGCGTTACGTTTTGTGATACGATGGAAGTCATAATTGCAATGATATGTCATAAATTCTAATTGTTAACATTTAATGTCACTTGACTTAACTACTTTGGACTTGACAGACATGTTTTGGAAAATTTAAAGAAAAAATTTGTACTTGACTGACTAGTTTCGGGATCTGCTACTTTTGATTATAATTTAAATTTTGAGTTTTTTGTATTGCTATTTTTACAAGTGACACTAGCAAAATCATCGGAGATGATTTGATGGAGCCATAACCAAAATAATAACCAAACCAAAATATATTACATTGAAGACATTCAACGTCATATAATTACATTATATGCTACTTACTATACAAAATATGTATTACCATAGATAAAATACTACTTAACCAGTATAGATGGTCACTCACGTACATTGAATCCGTACCCTATCAAATTTCGCTTATATCTAGATGCCGCCTGTGTAGTTTGTCGCTTATTTGTTGTCATTAAAAATCCGCTAGAGTCGCTGCAGTCGAACATTCAGTCAATTCTCATGTACAAGAGATGGCACTACTAAAATTTATTTAAAATATAAAAAAAGTGGGCACGAACAACGATAAAAGGGCCGTATGAACGGTATAGGTTCTGTTCTAAAAAATAGGGCAATAATATCATACATAAAAGTCACAGATTAATGATAAAAGTACCTCTCAGCAACGTCGCCCTCTAGTTATTACCACGATAATAAGGAACTATAACTGCGTGATTGAATTTGTTGGTTATAATTTTTAACAAAATACACATTAATGTTAAATTCGAGACTCTTAGTGACATCTAGGGAGTGGAAATCCCAATATGAAATTGGCTTCAGATCGTTATATGGAAGTTGACCATCTATACTGGTTAAGTAGTATTTTATCTATGGTATTACTTATATGAGTACTTACCCAAGAATTGCATTGGTAAGCAGGTAGGTAGGTATATGTTTCATTCATAGAATCAACAGTGGATAAATTATTAAATTTAGATGTTCTAGGTAAAAGTTATTGACATTAATTATTGTAACATGAAAATATAAATACACCAAGACACAAGAGTATAGCAAGGTGCGTTTGTTGAAAAAAAAAAAAAATCGCGTTTTGTTAATGGGGCTAAGTTTTAACTGGGCTAATCTAGAGAAAAAAGGAGATTTTTTTTATGTATATTATTTGGCTTGTATAATTCATAGCCCAAAACGGAGGTTCTCCTTTTATGGTGAATATCTATTCTGTGTGTTTGTTTGAACACAGATTATTATGAGTTTTTGGCAATATGGTCATTTTGAAGTGAAATACTATGCTCTGCTCTCCTTAAATTATTATGCTTGAAGCAGTTCTTTCTTAAAAGAAGAATTTTAAATGGCACGGATAAGATTGATAAGAAGAAGCTATTTGATTTGAGTTTATGTAGTTTAATTTGTATGGGAGCCTAAACAGTGCCCATGGGAACGGTACATAAGGGAGCGCTTCTAAAACCGTCCCTGCAGTTGAGACGACCACTCACTGTAGAATTAAATTTGTAACATATTTTATGTAAACGTTATAAAGCCAAATTGTTAATTTTAAAACTTTTTAGACAATGTGTTAATAATATAAAATGACAATCTCTTCCTAAAGAATTGCAAATTGGCAATTAAAACGGCTAGGTTTTACCTTTAATAAATATTTTTAAGATTATATTTAAGAACATAGACATGTAATTCATTTTAAGCAAAATTCCTTAATAAAAAGTAAGAGTAACTGTGATTTTTTTTTAGTAAATGGCAACCCTTTCTCACTCGTCTCTTTATGTAATGGAGAATAGAAGTACACGAGAAAGAGTTCGTCGGCTATACCATTAAATAGGGGGCGCTGTAATAGCATTTTATTTACGGTGGTTTCATGGATACGCAATCAAAGACCAATGCTACACAAGTGTAATTCTAGCCAATTTTGAACCACAATTTAATGGGTTGTAGTTTGCCAGTTTTTTTAGTTTTAACACCCATCTAAGTTGTTACCTGCTTTTCCCTCTATGGGCCGATAACATTAATAAAAAAAATAAAATAAAAGATGGGCTTAAGATGAAACAATTTAATTACTTAAAAAACAAACAAATTTAAAAATAGCCCTAATTAATTTAAAAATGAAAAAAATACAAATTGTTGTTTAATAAATAAAATGACACAGGGTTTTCGTGGAGAGCAGTCGAGTCCCTACCGCCGCCGAAAAGACAAATTTAAATTTAAAGGAAAAAAAAAAAACTAAAAAAATATAGGTTATCCGTCCTATCACGCGAGGTAATTTGCGAATCGCGTCCAAAAAAAATATTTCAGGTATCTGTTCGCGAGATGATCGCTGAAGCGGTGCTCTCACCCGGCGTCTTCGTGGACGCTCGGCACCAAAACAGAACAGAACGGATGGAACTGGACACGATAGGACGCGTCAGGATACCCAGTATATCCAGAACATACAAGCACCACAGGATATCTCGGGACACCCCTGAAACACGTCCAACAAATGTTTGAGACGCAACCTTCTTTACTAAATCTTCGGCGGTCGCCGTAAATTAAATTGAGAACAGTTAAGGTAGACGGCAAACTAATATCACTAGGCAATGCTTACGCACCAAACTGTCTACTGTCTACCGTCTCAAACATAAAGAAAATGGTGTGTTTAATATGAAACATTGCTACATAACTCAATAATTGATCAATATGTAAAACACTGAAGCACTAAATTATTAATGAATTATAATTTATATAATAAATTTTATGATATGAGTTGTGGGTTTCCGGGATGATGGCCCAGGTCTGTTGGAAATGGAAGAATTTCCAACAGACCTGGGCCATCATCCCGGAAACCCACAACTCATATGGATACCGGCCGAGAAAACCTACATTCTACTATTAAATTTTATGATATTTAAGTATAGTCTTTCATACCACCTATATATTATGTAAGTAATTCGTGACGCGCGGCGGGCGCCGGGACTTCTACGCTACGACCTATAAATCGTGAACGAATACTCGTACGAGGATAAGTAAGGTCTTGTTTTGTAGGTAAATGTATAAAGAATAATTCACTCCTTAACTACTTTATAACAGCTTCGTTTGTTTTTCGATAAATTAACTGCAAATACAAAAATGTTGAAAAAAATAAAAACTTACATAGTTTGGACGCACATTATTTCTTAAGTTATTATGTCTATCAAATCATTTATACATGAATTTTGTAGAGAATTTAATGCAGATTAATTTTGTCATACACATTTTTCTTTTATCTCTAATAGATTCCGAAAAAAATTGAAAAAACCGCAGTTCGGGAAAAATTTGGGGCGGAAAGGGGGGGGGGGGGGAAGGAAGCGGAGGAGGGGATGACACCGGCCAGGAATCGTGTTCAGCAGGGTCGAATTAGTCTAAAAAGGTAAAAACCCGGTGGCAAAAAGTTTCACTAAATGCCGTTAACCGTGGTTTTTTTAAAAATTTCCACCGGACTACAGTCCCACCTACACGCTCCATTGGTTATCTAAACGTATTATTTTCAATTCTAACTCCTAACGATCTGGACATAGCAATATGTCGCAGAAAAATATGTACCAAAGTTAATCCTCCTTACATCTATTCTCCATTACGCGAGTGGCGCGTGCGGCTTCCCTATTGCTTGCTGCTCCTATCAGATCACGTGCTAAGCAATAATAATTTAGTTCATTAATTCAGTTAGTCATTCAGTATTATACATTGATTTCTGACGTTCTCACGTTCTCGTCAAAGTCGATGTAGTTTATTCATTTCACATGTGTCCGTCCATTCACAAGTTGATCTGCTATTTTGAATCCTATTATATTCATTCGCCGTTTACCTGAATCTGTTTTGAAATCTGTATATTCTCTCATCGTGTATACAGTAGAATACAGATTTCAAATCAAAAGTTGCCATATAAAAGTTATTGTAAGGGCTGCCGATAGTAAATAATCGGTTTTGAGCCCAATACGGCGGGTGTGGACTGTATAGGTATGCGGGAATCCTATTCTATTACCACGGAGCATATACAAAGAGGAGATGGCCTAAACAACTGTGCACTGATTTCAAACTAGGTCCTGACGTCATTTTTTGTGGGCGTGGTCTTGGTCAGTCTGCTGTCGGCACTGGTCACGGTGTGGCGGCGCTTGTTTGTTGTAGACTACAGTCAATTTTCATTGGCAATTTAAGATAATTGGGCGGGGTCTAACTTCCTCCTTGCCCCGCGCAGTAGTCACGCGCGGCTCTATAGAAAAATTCAATAACAACATCTCCTCTTTGTATATGCTCCGTGTCTATTACTCACTGTTGTGATCCGCGGGATTCTTCAGGGCTTGAGTCTTCTTCTAAAGCTTTGGATTCTTCTCCTCAGCACTAGCGACGCGAATCACTCCAGTTTTGTTAACAGAGATAGGTAACGGGTGATAGATCAAAGAAGACAGCGGGTTTGTTCATCTGATAGAAGAACAAAGAAGACAGCGGGTCTTTTTAATCAGCGGATTTATTCACCGTTTTAACACTTACTATTTTCATCTATGGCGGTGGACTCGAAACAGGGGTGTTCTCTGATTGGCCCACAAAATGACGTGCCCCTTTTGGCCAATCAGAGCGATTCTTTAAGCTTTAAGAATCAGCGAAATGGCGCGAACAGTTATAATGCAGCAGGATTATCGTAAAATCTGTGATATTATAATTTCACTGCTGATATTATAATTGCACTATATTTTGTTAATCTCCTACAATATCACAGGACAACCTGTACATGAAAGTTTCGATGGGTCATTCAGAGTGGAAGGCCTTGGTGCATTTTGGTTGTTAGATTTGCTGACAACCAAATGTTGGATGACAACCATGTCATTTGCAAGACAAAAAAGGAAGGTTTGTGTTATAATCTGCAGAACAAAAATGGATCCGTGCGAAGCCGGCGACTGGTCGCTAGCTTTTAAATGCTAAATGTATATTACAATTTTGACACTGCCACCATTACTTATTACAAATCTGGATGTTTTGTCTACCAAGAGTCCCAAGACGTTTATTATGAATTCCAATCTGTTTTGCTTTATTTTAGTACGGTGACGGTGCTGAACCTTTCACAGATTTATTGGACTAAAACACCTCATTTTTGCGTAAGAATGTGAATATCTACTAATAAGTAAAATGTGGGATCAAGAAATCTTATTACATCCATTGGTTCATCATAAGTTGGGTGAATTATTGTGAGCAATAATTTATTTTTACATTAATAAGACCCTTATTAATGTAAAAATATGTCTGACGTCACAGACGTAGAAACAATGAAATGACGCGGCGTCAGAGAATAATTCTGCCGCTCTGTCGAGGCGTCACTAACGCGGCGCTACTGACTCTTGTTTCGAAAGTCCACCTTTACTGTACCCAGGGTGTGTTCCAGCACACCTTCGGCCAAGGTTATTTTTGCTCTACTGTCATTTGATCATACCCGTTCTGGAAAACCGAGCATAATTAGCTCTGACATGTCGCCCAGAACTGGTATGATCAAATCTTGTCCAGATCAAATTATAATTATGCTCGAATAAAGTGCTGGAACAGCGCGTATCCGTGGTTAGAGCAAAATTAACCTTTGCCGAAGGAGTGCTGGAACACATCCCATAGCTACTAATTTTCTATGATAAAGGGCGACAGGCATGCTAACTATTCACATGGCGCTAGGTGGCTACAGTCGTCTAAGAACAACAAGAGTATGCAAATGTACTGCTGACCCTGAGGATAAAGAGGAGAATATAAGAACGGGCTCTGTGGGATATCTTAGTCCACACAGAAAAACAATAGCACACATGCTGTTATTTCTCGAGTCTTCTTTTGTCCAGTTTATGATTGCCGAACTTAGTAATCTTGCTATTAATAAAAATAACTCCTGTGTAAAATGGTCACTTCTGTAGCAGTGAAAATAAATATGTATGTTATCTGCCTAATATCATTTAATTGATCTGTATGGTGTAGAAATGAAACACAGATGTCAAAAAAATTAGTATTTTAAATACTTAATAATGCTTTATTTTGAAAATAAATATCACAAACGAAATTACAGTACAAATTCTAATAGTTATTTAATACATTTTAAAAAATATAAAGAATACACTGTAATAGTTAAAAAAAATAAGCGTAATTATTATTATTATTAACGTGGGTCGTAAATCCAACCACTTTTCTTGAAAACTTTTTTGAAAGTAATCTCAAGAAACATACATTATGATTAAGCAATGGTCAATAATTATTTATTAAATATGTATATCTTTTAATTTAAAGGCTATTTCATCAGTAGACAGCGCTTAACACTATACAACTATCTTCATTTTTTAAATAAAAATAAAAAATACAATGAAATAGTTAAAAAAAATAAGCGCAATTATTATTATCCAACCACTTTTCTTGAAAACTTTTTTGAAAGTAATCTCAAGAAACACATGATCAAGCAATGGTCAATAATTATTTATTAAATATATCTTTTCATTTAAAGGCTATTTCATCAGTAGATCGCACTTACCAATACACAACTATCTTCATTTTTTAAATAAAAATAAATACAATGAAATTGTTAAAAAAAATAAGCGTAATTATTATTAACGTGGGTCGTAAATCCAACCACTTGAAAACTTTTTTGGAAGTAATCTCAAGAAACATACATTATGATTAAGCAATGGTCAATAATTATTTATTAAATATGTATATCTTTTAATTTAAAGGCTATTTCATCAGTAGACAGCGCTTAACACTATACAACTATCTTCATTTTTTAAATAAAAATAAAAAATACAATGAAATAGTTAAAAAAAAATAAGCGTAACTATTATTATTAACGTGGGTCATAAATCCAACCACTTCTCTTGGTAAACTTTATTGGAAGCAATCTCAAAAACTTTCACTTTAATCATAATTTACTTACGATAAGTAATCGACAATCTACTATATAAACATCTCGTTCACGGTGTTTGTGGTCGCAATCCTCCGAAACGGTTCCACCGATTTTTATTTGTATATTTGGTAGGTATGAGAAATAGGTCGAAACATTTTTCACTCTTCTACCCCCACCCCACATTTGTTAATCGCGATTTTAGTATTTTTGAATGAATAAATGTTACCGTCGTTCATTGACGCGAAGACATATGGTTTGAAAATAAAATTGGACCCGATAGGTGGCGCTAAAATCTGGTTACAGAATTATTTTCGGGTTCGGGCACGACAACGTCTGCTGGGTCAGCTAGTATCTTAAATATATCTTTTCGAAGGCATTTAACAATATTAATCAGTAGATGGTGGTAAACAACAACCTTAAGCTTTACGTGGCTTTACCTTCTTCAAGATTTACTTTGAAGATCTACCGAAAGGAAATAATACATACCTTAGATGTTTTTATTTTTTTATGTTAAGATCGGCAGACAGGCTGACGGTCCACTTGATGGTAGGTGGCTACCTTCGCCTATAACACAATCAACTCAACTCTTCGAAACACAACAGCACTCGTGCTGTATTTTCACGGGGGTCTTCTGTAAGGGGGTGGTTACTGCCGCCAGACGGGCTGCCTAAATTATTGGCATGGAGTTTATAAATAAAAATTATTGGCATTCAACAATGCATTTTTTTAAATCGAGAAATAGCAATTTACACCAAATAAATTGTTATACTGTGTTAAACTTGCCCCATGAATATTTTATAAAATATCGTGTTTTTTTATATTATAACTAGCTAACCCAGCAGAAGGTGTCCTGCCAGAGCACGAAAATAATTCCGTAACCCGATTGTGGCGTCATCTGTCGGGTAAAATTTTATTTTCAAACCACATGTTTAAGTGGCGCGTCACTTCACGTCAATGAACGACGGTTAAATTATTCGAATATTCTTCATACAAAAATACTAAAATCGCGATTAAAAATGGAGGGTGGGGGTAGGAGGGTGAAAATACTTTACGACCTATTCTCATACCTACTAAATATACAAAAAAATTCATAAAAATCGGTACCGCCGTTTCGGAGGAGTTTTGTTACAAACACTGTGAAACGAGAATTTTATATATTAGAAACAAGAATTTTAATTTTCTGGTTTGTACCTGTGATAGTAATGCATTTTCACTTCCACAGAAGGGTGCGTTACAAGAGTGTTTTTTATACTTTCCAAATTTTCCTTCGCATCCTCATTACAATAGAGTGGTAAAATTTTAATGACGACCAAAAATGATGGTAAAAATTCAATATCATCCAGCATGCTTTTACACACATCGAGATACATTCTAGTTGGCAATATTTCTTCAATTACATGTTTCAGTGCTCATGAAAACAATACATAAATGCAAGGAAAGTGTAATTTCACGTCCTCTTTTAAATATCGAATACATTTTGCGCCAAATTCTGCCGCTGCTTTTGAACGTATATTTCCAATCTGGTCTTCATTGTCTAATGCTTTGGCGTCTATACCATGAGTATCAAGAATTTGGGACAACGCGGTAGTTAGTTTCCATTTTGTTAATTGCACGTAATTCTCCTGGATAGGTAAAGATTTTTCAAGTTCGATCTGTAATTTCGAGAACATCTTTGCTGGATTAATGAAATTTTTACGAATAGAATATTTTCTCAAATTACTTGTGAGACATTGCAACAATTTGTAAGTGCTACTCCTAACAATAAACTTTCCTTCGCAAGTTTCGTTCCAAGAAGCAAAACAACGGCGAAGAAGGGGTAAAAGAAATTTTTCATACTTGTCCAATAATGATTGTTCATCACTTGCGCACAATATATAGGCACACATAACTTTGTGCCTATTGTTACTGTATTCAAAACACAGACCTTTCATGAACTTGTCATTGATGTATTCATTAAGCAATTCTAGAATGAAGTGTTCATCGACATATTCCATTATTTCAATGGTATTTCCGGCTAAATAGATGAGAGACTTTTTATAATTTTCATTCGCTTCACCAGTTGCAGCTATTAAACTCTTCAGGAATCTATAACTTTTCACCAGATATTTTGCTCTGATAGGAAGCGGTACCGATTCTATTTGAGCCAATAACGTATAAATTTTGTTATCTTCCTTAAATGATAAATTATCTATAAAAACATCCAAAAGCTCCCAAATTTCGTTAGCTTTTACTGGGTTCTTTTCACGGCATAGCAGTTTGTAAGTAAACTTAAATAGAACCGATCGAATTGTGGCATTTTTAGATGTTTTCCAAATGTTTGCAAAGAGTGGTTTAACCTCTTCAGTTTTCAATTTAATGAAAGCAAATCGTATACCATGTTTCTGGACTGAAACTGGTGATTGTAATAATTTCAGTATAGGTTCCAAGCAGCCATTATGGTCTAAGTTATAATATATTGCGTGAAGCGATGGCAACGCGTGTTGTAAGTAATCGCCCTTTGCATACCCTATTACAGCATCTGGTGGAGGTTGTGGTCTAGTAAAGTGCATATTTTTGGCGATATTTTTAATCAAACTAAGATTTACTTCGTCGATTTCATTCCAATTTATCTTTGACTCATTTGGAGTGTATTGATTTATAATGCTTAACGCTTCTGTCAACGGCGACAAAATAAACAGACTACGTGTTATCACTCTATGTCTGTCAAGTTCACTCAAATGTTTCTTATAAGCCATTGTCCACTCAGTGGAGAGACTTTCTTGCCAATAAATACGTATTTTCTTTAGAAACCTTGTCAGCGATAAACCATCTTTATAACGAATTGCTTCCACTTGTTTATTGTGACGAGTGAACAAGTTTGGATCATGTTTAAGAATATTAAGGCACACTTCATCACTGGGATGAATTTGAAGCGATTCTTCAAAAAAATACTTTCGCCATGACTTCTTTGCATTGTACAATTGTAGCAGATGCGCTTTCTCTTTGTCATCAAATTTAATATCAATGAGTTCTTTTATTTTGTTTATAACTTGTGAATAATCACCTAAATCTTTTTCCCAATCAACAAGTACTTTTAAAATTTTCTTCAGAAGCTGAACAGCATTGTTTAGGTCTTCTTTGTTTGCTATATTTTGAGATTCAAATTTCTCAAACAGAATCCTAAATAAATATGTAAATAATTTTTCTTTGTGATCATCATTAAGTCCAATTAAATATTTTTTAAATGACATATTCTTGTCTTTGAACTTTTCCTCCAAAATATCTGGAATTTCTTCATCATGTATAATTTTGTATACAATTATGTATTCAATGCAATTTATTGAATTACTGAATTTTGTATACACGTCCATGCTTTTGAATATGTTATTTAACATAGTCCAAATGCTTTCATCACATTTGTTTACGACTACAAGTGGAAGTACTTTACTAACAAATTGAAGTTTGTTTACAAATGGGTCTTTAATATGTTTGTCGTGATAATAATGCAACACACATTCTAAATTTTCAATGTTGCCTTTGGAACATGTGAGCAGTATTTCCAGTATTGTGTATTTTGTGTCAAGTGATTTCTCTGTGTGGATATATTTCTTCAACTCTTTAAATGCTATTTCGAATGGAGCGAACTCGTACCATCTACACACTTCCTCGTATTCGCTTGTGTACATAATGTTTACTTTTTGTCGTAATTTGCACACTTTGCATTCACTTGTTTTACACGAGTTTTTGTGTTCCTCTTCAATAAAGACTTCTTTTACAAAATCGTATCTACCTTCAATTGGCATGTGTTTAATTAGAGATTTTATATTTTCATAGTCAAAAAAGTAATACATATCATCATCATAACTGGCGTATTTTAATAATAAATCTTTTATTTCATCGTTTCTAATGTATTTTGCGAAAGTTTCAATGTCAATACAGGAACAGTACTTTTCAAATTTATCCAATATCCTATTTTTGTGTTTTTTCATTAGTAATTTTGTGAATTTTTTGTTATGTTTCGGTGATTTATACATTTTTAGATTTTCAATAACATCTAAATACATTTCGGGTTCAGTGTTAAGTAGAAACATTGTATTTTTTAAAATCTTCTTTGGATTTTTGTTATATTTTTGGAAAAATATTTTAAAAATAGAAGCAGACTTCAGACACAGACGTTTTAACAATGGAATTGGTATATTATGCACATTGTTTTCGACAACCTTTTGTATAAAGGGCACTGAGCAACCAACTAACCATTTCAGTGCACCTTTAAAATTGTCTTCTTTGTAAAAATTAAAAAACTCTTCAACACGGTTTTCATCTTTTAAATTGAGTCTGACATGCAATAGAAATTTGTTGATAGCTTTTCTTGTCATTTGTGGAAATAGTTGTAAGTGTAGAAATTGTGGATTGATTATGTGTGCATATTCCTTGTCTGTAATCAGCCATGTGCTGTGTTTTATTACTCGCGATATATACAGCATGTCCGCACACTTCAGCACCTCCATTATATAATCTACATTCCTATTGGTGCAGCAAATATCGATTTTTAGTAAATTTTTGATATCTCCTTCAGCGTAGTCAATTTTATTAAATTCTATTTTTTCATTATTTGCAATGGCTTCTTTTACAAGTTTGTTATAATTTTGATGCTTTCTTCCCAGGGTATCACCTTCTAGTTGTAATGTTGGCATTGCTGTAAAAAATAACAATTTTAAGTAAAACACCTAAGTATTATAATAATTTTAAGTAAGTATTTAAGTAGGTAATATATGTATTTTTCTACTTAAGGATTAGGTAATAATATATAAAACAAAATTATGGACCTAAATACAAACTCATTTTAAGGACGTATTCACAAATATGAATGGTTTTTCGGTACCATTTATATATCCAGGAAGCACAACTGTAGAGATACCATGGTATAAAATAAAAGGTAATTGTATTCATCTCTAAAGATAGCTAATAAAAACGGACAGCCCAATACAAAATTTTAGAGAAAGAATAGACACTAAAAAACGCACTATATTTTCTCCATACATTTTTCTAAGGGATCGCACTGCGACCGTAGGTTTCGTTCGCCATTCCCCGCTCAGACGCGGTCATGGAAGCACGGGTGTATCGCCTTTTTTCTTTACCTACCTAACCTTCAAGTATCAAGATTATTTTGTTAATGTATACAATTGAACGTAAAGCGGCTTCAATGTTTGCTGTAGTGTGCTGGCGCAGTTAGCTGAATTCGAGCGCGTCAAAAATGTAATTACGTCCTTAAGATTTTACATTAGATTAGTTTGCCATTAGTATACAATAGCATTTTTGGATATATATATATATATAGCATTTTTGGATCTGATTGATCCAAATCAAATTGGTTTAAGTTCAGGTTTAAGCAGATTAGATGGGGAACGCTCAAGCATGCTCAAATTTGCCATAGGGTTGGAAGTTTATTCAACCGAGCAAAGGCCCAGAGCGGCAAAAATTAGGGGCGGCAAAGTTGAGAGACGGAGTCCTCAATTTTCTCTCTAGGAAAAAAAATCTTATAAAAATTATTAAATTACTATGCATGACATATCCATAAAAAAAGAATTCTTTATTTTCTATTTTAAAAAAAATGTCACTTTAGCAGCTGTAAGTTCTTATAGGTATTGAAAGATACGGAAAGAATATATTCTTACGAGGGCGGAGTGATAAGTTTGGTAAAAATTAAACGAAGAGTAAAATTAATTACTTTTCCTTTTCCCATCAAGCCATTTTTTTTAAATTCGAAAACAGAAAATAGTCACAAGGGGCTAAATCTGGCGAATACGGTGGGTGAGAAAGCATCTCATAGCGCAACTCATGAAGTTTTGTCATGGCAATCACGCAGGTGTGCACTCGTTCGATGTCTTGGTGGAAGAGGATTTTCTTCTTAGCCAAATGTGGTCGTTTTTCACGTAAAATATGTTAAATTGGTTGAATCAATTGGCATAATATTCGCCATTAATCGTTTTACCCTTCTCTAGGTAGTCATTATGGATTACTCCACGTGCATCACAAAAAACTGTAGCCATCACTTTATTGGCCGATAAAACTGCTTTGGCCTTCTTCGGAGCTGGTTCGCCGGTAGCAATTAGCACTGTTTCGATTGTTGTTTGGTTATTGTGGTGGATCCATGTTTCGTTTTCTGTTATAAAAGACGCAAAAATTCAGTTTTATCTCGTTGAAACAACGCCCAACCCGCCTCCGAAGTGGTCACACGCATACGTTTTTGATCAACAGCAGTAACGCGGCACCCATCGAGCGGAGAGCTTCTTCATATCTAAATGTTGGTGTAAGATATTGTACACACGTTCGTCTGAGATGCCTACTATCTCGACTATCTCCCTCACTTTTACTCTTCGGTCTTTCAACATTCAACACTATGTCGTGGATTTTAGCGATCATCTCTGGAGTAGTGACCTCAACTGGGCGTCCTGGACGCACAGCAGCACTTGTGGTTGTACAACCACAGCGAAAATCAGTAAACCACTTATGAATCATTTTAATCGACGGAGCAGAGTCCCCTTTATATTTATCAAGTTTTTTTTTGTATCCGTAATAGTTTTTTGTGCAAAAAAAATGTTTCATCAAGACACCAAATTCACTTTTCTCCATCTTTGCAAAAATTTGTTCAATTATTTTTCTTTAATGGCTGTCACAAAAAACTAACCGGCTGTACTGGCTGAATATTTTAATTTAGTCCTTCAAAAGAGTTGTGAACAAGGAGGTTCCAGGCAATTTGCGATAATTTTAATCCAAAATTGATTTTTACCAGACTTATCACTCCACCCTCGTACTCGAGTTCTTGAAGACGCCAAAGCCTACTTAGCTTCGGAAATTGACTGCGAGGTGTTAAATTTTGTCTAAAAAGCTCGCGCTCGATGAAAGAAAAAGCAATTTGGTTACGAGGGTGGTGACAAACCAATTATTGAGCCTCGTCAAAATTATAAAATCGAGGTATTTTTCACATTATAGATACAAACTATAAACTCCTTAAGTTTAGGTTTTCCCAGATTACTTAACATAGTAAACATTTTGCTTTTTTGTTGTTACTTTTTATTTGTTGTTGTTGCTTTTTCCTAGTAACTCATGTCATATAAATGCATCAGAACTTTAAGAAGATTTAACAGTTCTTTGTATGTTTTTAAAGAGTAATTTGCCTTCTCAAGACGTTTTAAAATTTATAATAGATTTTAAGATTTGGTCCAAATATCTGCATTGCGCTAAGGATTCTTTTAACTTTACAGTTGCTGGTGGTGAAAGAAGGTTTTCTAAATTAAAAATTATCTGTTATCCACCATAAGACAGAACAGATTATCTGGATTGGCTATGATTTCAATAGAACATAGGTTTGTGATGGTATAAATTTATCAGAAACTGTTAAAGATTTTGCAGTGCAAAAAATTCGAAGAAAATTTTAATTTCCAGGCAAAGTTTAATATTATCAGGAAAAAAAAATGTTTTATTTACCTGCCTAGTTAAATTATTTTTAAGAATAACTGATTCGTTTTGTAGAGTCTGGACATAATTACCTTTTTTTTTTCATTTGCATTAATGTTAAAGACAAACTATTTCTTGTGTTTTTTTATAAGTAACGTATGAACCTTAACTTAAAAACATATGAAACGACTTCATTATTTTAACAGTTTGGTCCTACTCTTTTAAATTTCTGAAATGATTTTGATGAAAAATTATTATTGTTCCCTCAATTAAAGGTTACGTGGCAAGATGAAAAATATTACAAGGGAAAAGAGGCCTAGCAGTTATTAGTGAGTCAAAACAGGTTGTTGATGATGATGAAGTTTAAAGATACATAGTTAAGTCGATATAAAATATTTCAATCCATTCAGTAGTTTCTGAGAAATTCTTTAACAGACATTCATACATACTTACAAACATACATAAAATATGAACTCTCATGAACTTTTGCATACTCGTTCAGAAGCCGTAATAGACTGGCATATGTGAATATTATATATCACATATACAACTTCCTCTTTTTGGATTAGTAAGCTCATGACTTAAGTATATGGTGTGTAAAGGGCGGCGAATATTATTTTTGCCCGGAGCGGCTAAATAGCTGGATCGGGCCCTGAGTTGTGGAGCAGGTGATCACTGTGTTGTTGATATAAAAAGCACTGAAGTATAATACAAATGGTACGATAGACTTTAAGCTCCACTTTAAAGATGACTATTCCTTGCCTAGAAGACGAAAGAAAATATCTACGAGTGAGAGTGAGCCCCTACAGATTAGCCCCAAAAAATTCAAATTTTAAAATTTTGCTTTGATCAATCGTTTGTGACTACGTAGTTAATTAGAAATTTAATTATTAATTAAGGCATACGGATTAGCCACAAAATATTAAAATTTCGTTTAAGATAGGCTTCCGGGTAGTCAATCGATTGGAAATCGTTTATGAATTCCGAATATATTGATAAAAACGTTTGTGACAACGTTGTTTCCAAGAAATAATTGATGCGGTTTATACTCTTTTTAATTTTAATTATTGTCGCTGGTTTGTAACCTTGGTAATGTTTTATTTGTTGATAGTCAAGAAATTGTTTTTATATGTGAGAGAAATAAAGTTTGTGGTGTACGGACATGTAAAATATTATTTTCAATGTTAAATAATATAATATGGAGACTCACACTAAAATAGAGTTTAATAGGTTATGGGCCGCCCCATATATGTTCAATGTTTCGGATAAAATTTAGCAAAACGATCATAATTTTTTTTGACAATTTCATAATTCATTTAAATTTTACAATAAATAGAGTTTGCTACTGAAGAAAAAGGGTGACAAGAGCAAAATATGGCTCAACCGAAAATACAAAACGTGATTTGTCGGTTAGAAGATGGAGACAATTTCCACAATTGGAAATTTAGATTGGACTTGTTATTGGAGGAGAAAGGGCTTGGTGATATAGTAACATGTGCTATTCTTTATTCTTGTCTTTGTGGCTATTTCTGTCTGCTAGAGTACCAGTATCACTTCGTCCATTGCTGGAATATTGTGATCGCCACGTGAACTAAAGCTCTCTATCTATACCTACCTCGTTAAGAAACTGTAGTACTTTTTTGATAGAGGCATTCTTCACATCTTCACAAGCCATTGTGTGGCTTCCTAGGATGTGACTGCGCTTGTGCATCAGGGGGCCACACTCGCACAGGATATGCATTGGTGTTTCTTCTGCCTCATGGCAGAAGCGACACTCTCCCGTACTAGTGAGCCCCATTACTTTTAGGTGCCTATTGAGGCGGCAGTGCCCCGTTAGTGCCCTAGATAGCACACACAAATTGCTCCTACTAAGCGACATAGCCTTATTTGTCATGTTTCGACTATAGGCTTTAATGAGCGCTTTGGAATGGTTCAACCCTGGCAGGTTAGTCCAGCGTTTGTAAGATTTAATAAAGCACTGGTTCCATATGGTCCAGCGAGCTAGGCTATTTGGTAGTCCGCACATGGGTTCAGGACCTATTAGCCTACCTTTTGCGCCTACACGAGCCAATTCGTCGGCAAGTTCATTGCCTTCGATCCCCATATGGCCAGAGGTACCAATCTTAAGACCACTTTGTTCTTGCGCCCTAAGGTATTTAAGTAGTCTACACAGTTTCGCACCAGCTTTGAGACTGTAGAGTCTGAGTCCAGTGCTTGAAGTGCAGCCTGACTATGTGAATGAATGTAAATTACACGGTTGACGTAGCTTCTTTGCAGGTTGATTTCCGCGCATTCTAAGATGGCGTAGACCTCTGCTTGGAAGATGCTGGCGTATTGTCCCAAGTTTACACTGGTCCTGTAATCCTGGTCACCGCCATACACTCCACAGCCTACGTCAAGTCCTGATTTGGACCCATCAGTATACCAAGAAAGGCTACCTTCCTCCCAAGAGACCCCGTTATTTGACCAGTTTTCTCTTGAAAGTAGCTCCACAGTGTAATACTTTTGGGGCTAATCCGTAGGCGCTGTGAGAGTGTGCCCAATTTGAGAGTCTAGACCGGCAATATCCAAAACTATACTATATCCACGGAAACGAGTTATATAAGTATGATTCACTTATTAAAAGTATCATACCTAGAGCCTGTCATAGTTTTTATGATAATTTACCTTATAAATAATTTTCCTATTTTAACTGTGATTGTAAAAAGTGTTAATATTAATTCGTAACATTTAATTATAAACATACTCCTTTAAATGAGTCACAATATTGGTATTGGCACTTGGTGATCTCATATTCGCGAAGGTCACGTACCGTGGTTATTTTTGTTTTCATACTTACGTTTAAGAATTATCCGCGATAAACAACTTTGTAAATAAAGAGACAGGCAATAGAATCTATGCTAAATCGCTAAAATATTCATACTTACCTACATACCTATATATTTAGGTATCAAAATAGATTAATTAATATAAATTAAGTACCCGACTAACGATAAACCGGTGGATATGTTTTGATAAAACAGTATTATGATCAGACTTATTTATACCTAGGTATAAAGTATATTTATAGGTTTAAAAAACTCACCGGAAATCTAAATATTGTCCAAGTCCAAGATCTCCAAGTTTATCCAGATTAGGTTAGGTACCTTTCTTTCATTCATATGAATCAAGGAAGATATTATATACTCCCTAGCGCTCTCGCTAGAAGAAGAATGACAACACAGACTATCATAGATGAAATGAAATGTTCGAACAAAAAATATGACCGAAAATTTATACAACTAGCGCTGCAGCATGCAGCGGCGCGGCGCGGCGCCCCAATGCAATTAAAATATAGCGGGAATTTTGAAACTATGTGTATTGCGGGAATTTTTAAACTTGCATACCGGGATAATTACACAATAGCGTTAATTTATTTATTTATTTATTATTACATGGCCCCCAACGAGGCAGGCACCGAACAAAAACACACAGCGACAGACAAAAAAAGAATAACTTGGCAGATGCCGCCGCAATTAAAGGACGCACAGCCTACGCCAATAAAAAGTCAAAGTAACATCCTGGCAATAAAATTTGAAAAAAAAAAAAAAAAAAATCTACATAGGAATATATTATATCCATGGAAGTAATAAGTACTATAATACTTCCATGATTATATCGGAATAAATGTCAAAAATAATCGAGTGTTAATTATCTGAACCACGGACAAGGATGAGTCTCTTAATTTTGGAAAACGCGTCGTTAAAAAGGTCAACATCGTGACTCAGGGAATTGGCAACATCCATAATGCGATTTTAATGGGGAAAAACGGCCCAAGTTGGTTCTAAAATAATTTAGTCGAAATGGTGTATGTCTGCCCGGTCTGGGCGCTCGACTAGGAACCCCAAAGTTTATACGCGACAAAAGCTCGGGCGAATCGACTTCGCCTCTCAGCAGTTTGCAGAAAAACAAAACATCGAGCATAAGCCTCCGGGACTGCAGTGAACAATTCTAACTGGATAGCTTGAGAGTGCCTTAGCTAGACCACATCCGTACCACAAATGCCAAAGGAATCGCTTTTGCACTGACTCTAGGTGTTTGATGTAAATGTTATAATGGGGATGAACAGTATTTCAGACCAGAGCGTAGTACATAAGCATTATAAAGAGCTATCAGTGTGGATGGGTTTTTGAACTCCTTGCAACTTCTAATTATAAAACCAAGGGACCTGAACGCTTTTCTCACAATATTATCAATATGGACATTAAAGCGAAGTCTAATTGATTTGGAAAATGAAAGACTAAAAATTTTTATATTTTATTTATTGCTCTTAATATTTGCATTTTTCTTTGCAAAGATTTTTTATTTTCTTCTTTAAAATTCTCTGTTTTTGAATGTCAGGTATCTACCTTTTGAGACATATTAAATAATAATAATAATAATAATATTTATTGCGGAAAATTTACGATCCATATACACAAGGGGAATTTAATTTAGAATTATTAACGAAAACAGAATATTTACAAAAACACAAAATAAATTTAAAATTATATCTTATTATCGCTGGACATCTCGACCCCAGGGCATCCATCCAACACCAACAGCATGCAGCCGAATCCAACACCCCAGTATCGCGTTCCCCCCGAATCCCCAATTAAAACATGATTTCATAACTTTTTGATTTAAGCTGAACCTTCTGCCTGTTTTGGGTCTTCTGCAGTTTCTTAACTGGCTTTGCTAATTTTTACTAAATTATTACTAATTTTCATGTCCAATATTTTCTTGACATTTTCATCCTCAGCAATTTCTGTGATTTGGTTAACTTTTTTCAATATTTTTATTTTGCTCTTCAATTTGCTTATTTGCCTAATTTTTGTGATTTTTCTGTTCTCTTGAAGTCATTTGACCGGAATGTGATTACATTATTATTTTTGAGGTCTACTTGTGGGGCATGGCAATTTCCAGCATTCCAACAACTCAAGGAAATCTAGCAGTCCTCTAACAACCTATAGGTTTGCATGCATTTTTAACTAACATAACAATTACTTATCCCTGGTCCTACCACCAGGGGGACATGTTGATGGAACCACGGGTAATAGGGGATATTTTTTTGAAATATTGAATTTTTTTAAACTTTATTACCTGTTGCGAAGGTTCTGATGTTGAAGTATAGGCAAATCAGCTGGTAAGCCTGTCAATTGGAACGATTCCGATGATGTAAACTGAAAAAAATAATAATTTAAGATTAACAAAGAAGTAACAAACAAGTATAAAAAGTTTGCAAAAGAAAGGTAATCTCATACATCACTATATTTTGATGGAATTAGAAATTATATTATACAAATATGATTACAATACCTGCACTTATTAATATATTAGACATAATTATGTACATCCCTGCTTTTAGACAGTACTTTTTTGATAAATGATATTGAAATGCATATTTTTAAAATTGGAGAAACAGACAATAACATAGATAACACAGGCAAGTATCTCCCATTTTATATTTATTTTTCCTACTTATAGACCAAAAGACAGTGACCAATTTCAGGTGGTCATTTCAAAAGTCACCAAACTTTCTACAGTAAATCCTCTATACCTACTGAAAATAAAAGCCACTTCTGGCAGCCCTGTGTGGCCGGGGTAGACTACCCTTAGTTAAAGTATCAGTCATAAAATTCTAGGAAAATACTTTCGACAGTATTTTGTCTTCATGGAATTTTTGCCAGAGCATTTACATCTCTCCTAATTGTTGACAGAACGCTATAAATATTTATATAAAAAAAATCCATTTGAAGGAGCGCGATTAGGGTCCTCGGTATCATTGGTCTTGAAGGGACATGATTAGGGTTCTCCGTATCATTGGTATCCATA
The DNA here is from genome assembly GCA_910589475.2 of Bembecia ichneumoniformis. Classification (NCBI taxonomy): domain Eukaryota; kingdom Metazoa; phylum Arthropoda; class Insecta; order Lepidoptera; family Sesiidae; genus Bembecia; species Bembecia ichneumoniformis. The sequence goes on from OU342540.1 coordinate 11,114,871, forward strand.
TTTGTTCACAGATAGGCGCGAATTGTCGAGCGCGGAGAATTAAACTCAACGTTAGGTCATGCGTTGTAATTCTAAATAAAACGTTATAATCGGCACGAAATAAGTCCTCGATCGCATTTTCCACCAGCCAATCACACCAAATCGGATAACACTCCACCAAACAAGTAGCGCAAGTCCCTTGATGGCGATCCTCCACATTGAGATCGATTCCAGTGTTACCATTTTTAGGGATTTCGCCCTTTTTTAGGGCGAAACCACTAATTTAAAATATAGCTTAGGGCTATTTTATATTTTTTAGGGATTTAGGGATATTTGAGGTAAAATCAAATATAAAATGACGGTAACACTATTTTATCATAGACTTCGATGTTTGTATGTGATTCGTTATCAGCCGAAGTATACTGGAGTAAATTAAAGTTTTAAGCTTGAAAGATCATCACGGAAATGACACCAAAACCTAGAAGATGTGATAACACTTCTGTTAACGCTGCCATCGTCGCACATGGAGGTGGAAAGATATTCAGTGTACTAAAAAACTTAAAATCCATCAGGAGAAATTGGCTCCATAACGAAACCCTCAATGGTTTGTTGCACATCAAACTCGGCATGAAAGGCTCTATTTTGGAACCCGACTGTGCTATGACGAATGCAGCTAAAAAATTAAAATCCAGTGCTTCAGCTTCAGTTTCATATTGTCCACCGTCTACTTCATTTCATGATTAATTGCTTACTACAAGTGGTGTTGCCCCGTTGCAACCATTAAGTTGATGTGAAAGGGACGATACTATAATACTGCCACTTTTTCCAAGCTGTACCTGATTAATATAATACCCGTTTTTCTACGTCCTTATTGCATCCCTTTATTAAAATAAAAAGATAAAGTTTTTGTTCCATTTCTAAGTCTTAAATTTTGCGCCCTAAATAAATAAATAAATCAAGAATTTTCTGGGACTAATTTAAAGTATTTAGGGCATTTAAAAATTTTTAGAGCAAAACTAAAATTCGATAGTGGAAATACTGCTCGATTCCTTTGATGTTACCGCCACGCTTCGGATCGCCGGCAAACGCCAAAGAACGTTCGTTGGCGTTCGCTAAACCGTCCACACCGGACCCGCCAACGAACGTTCGTTGGCGTTCGTTATACCGATCAAAGATCGTTCGACTAATACGTAGAGAGAATGAACATAGATCAGTCACTAAGGTGACAGTGACATTTAGAAAGAGACACATAAATTACAACAGTAGTAAGAGTAAATGAAGCAGATAACGTTTGTTTTGTCCCTTTCTGCGTGTCGCATTTTTATTTGTTTGGGACCAAACTTTGGTACCCAACAAAAAACAGCTGATCCAGTGTTCCCAGTATTCAATATGGTTCATTCTCTATTTACGGTTCATTCTCTATTTACGGTTACTAACTACCCCAGTAAAGATGTAAAGGCTATTTGCGAAATTAGTGAAAAAATATTCCGCCGAAACAAAATTTTAAGAAAAAAATATAAATTTCACTTTATTTTGCAAGAATGTCTAAAGAAGTGCTTAAATGTTAAATAATTTTAAAAAATTGCACAACACTTCCAAAGTCAGTCATTTTTAGACTCCCATTTTCCACTTTTACTTAAAGTAGTCTCTATAAATATATTAAAGTTAGGATGCACTTCGCCGCTAGGAAATCTTCAGAAAAAGATGAATTGTAATCAAAAGCTCTCGTTAATCAAAAGCGCCGTCACATTTTTGTCATTTCATCAGTCTTCAAATTTTAAAAGAATAATAAAATAAATAATCAATTAATAATATACAATGCCAGAACGAAATTCCATCACCAACAGTCTGCCAGAGCGAAAAACGTGCCCGTGCGAGTGCAAGTAAGACAGAGTAATATATGGAAACCTGCGGGTTAGAGAGAAAACACATGTGGAGAGTAAAATATATGGAAGTTGAATATACGTATACAATTAAAGAAATTTTTTATTATACTAATTAAAAAATACAAAATTTATGTTTGTTGAATTATTAAGTTGTTTAATAGTCTTCATCCTCGTGTGCACTATCATATTGGTCGCCGTGATCCTCAATGAATACAGAATCATTTCAATCTTCTATTAACTGAATTATAGTTATGTTCAGCTGTTCATTATTTGCATTCTACAGAAGCCGCTACCACGGCGGGCGCGGTTGAAAACCGCTTCGTGAGTTCTTAGCCTTACTCTGACAGTGCTGACCTTTCACAGATTTATTGTGACTAAAACACCTCATTTTTGCGTAAGAATGTGAATTTCTACTAAGTAATAAATAAAATCTGAGATTAAGAAATCTGGTTCATCATAAGTTGAGTGAATTATTGTGAGCAAGAATATATTATTATTATATGTTAAGATCGGCAGACAGGCTGACGGTCCACTTGATGGTAGGTGGCTACCGTCGCCTGTAATTCAACCAACGCCAATGCTGTTTGCTGCAAGTGCGCTGCCGACAACAGTAGGATTAAGGATGAGGGATTAGGAGTTGATAGGGAAATGGGCTCTGGCATCCCTTACTCACTCACCGAAACACAACACATAAGTGCTGTTATTTCACGGTGGTCTTCTGTAAGACCGTGGTTACTGCCGCCAGACGAGCTGCTCAAATGACTGCGAAAATGTAGTGTGCCCTGCCACTACTTTCCAAATCCAGACTAGAGCCAAATTTGAAAAGTGCTTGCTGTTATTTCTTGAGTCTTCTTTTGTCCAGTTTATGATTGCCGAACTTAAACTTGTCCCTGTATAAAATGGTCAATTCTGTAGTAGATATGTTATCTGTAAAATAAATATGTATGTTAACTGCCTAATATCATTTAATTGATCTGTATTATAGAAATGAAACACGGATGTCAAAAAAATAAGTAAGTATTTTAAATAATTAAAAATGCTTTATTTTGAAAATAAATATCACAAACGAAATTACACCTACTTCTAATAGTTATTTAATACATTTTTTAAATAAAAAATACAATGAAATAGTTAAAATAAAAATAAGCGTAATTATTATTATTAACGTAGGTCGTAAATCCAAACACTTTTCTTGAAAACTTTTTTGGAAGTAATCTCAAGAAACATACATTATGACCAAGCAATGGTCAATAATTATTTATTAAATACATATATCTTTTCATTTAAAGGCTTTTACATCAGTAGATAGTGCTTAACAATACACAACTATCTTCATTTTTTAAATAAAAATAAAAAATATAATGAAATGGTTAAAAAAAATAAGCGTATAATTATTAACGTGGGGCGTAAATCCAACCACTTCTCTTGTAAACTTTTTGGAAGCTATCTCAAAAACTTTCATTTTAATCATAAATAATTTATGACCAAGCAATCATCAAATCTACTATACAAAAATCTCGTGTCACGGTGTTTGTGGTCGCAATCCTCCGAAACGGTTCCACCGATTTTTACAATTTTTTATTCTATATTTGGTAGGTATGACCTATTGGTCGAAGAATTTTTCACTCTCCTATCCCCACACCACATCTTTTAATCGCGATTTTAGTATCTTTGTATGAATATCCAAATTATTTAACCGTCGTTCATTGACGTGAAGACATATGGTTATAAAATAAAATTGGACCCGATAGGTGGCGCTACAATCTGCACAGAATTATTTTCGAGTTCGGGCATGACAACGTCTGCTGGGTCAGCTAGTATCTTAAATATATCTTTTTTTCTTTTCTTTTCAATATATCTTTTCAAATCTTTCAATTCATCAGTAGACGGCGGTAAACAACGAGCTTACGCTACCTTCTTCAAGATGGCTACTTTGAAGATCTACCGAAAGGAAATAATACATGCCTTTTTATTTTTTTATGTTAAGATTGGCAGACAGGTTGACGGTCCACTTGATGGTGGGTGGCTACCTTCGCCTATAACACATGCAACGCCACAGCTGCTGCAAGTGCGCTGTCGTCTTTAGTAGGATTAAGGATATGGGATTGGAAAGGGTCAGGGAAATGGTCTCTGGCATCCCTTACTCACTCACCAAAACACAACATACTGTTATTTCACTGGGGTCTTTACTGCTGCCAGACGGGCTGCCTAAATTATTGGCATGGAGTTTATAAATAAAAATTATTTAAATTTAAATCGAGAAATAGCAATTTAGATCAAATAAATTGTTATATTGTGTTAAAACTTGCCCCATTAAGATTTTTAAAATAACGTTTAACTAGCTGACCCAGCAGACGTTGTCCTGCCAGAACCCGAAAATAATTCCGTAACTCGATTGTGGCACCATCTGTCGGGTCCAAGTTTATTTTCAAACCACATGTTAAAGTGGCGTGTCACTTCGCGTCAATGAGCGATGGTTAAATTATTCGAATATTCTTCATACAAAAATACTAAAATCGTGATTAAAAATGGAGGGTGGGTGTAGGAGGGTGAAAATACTTTACGACCTATTCTCATACCTACCAAATATACAAAAAAAAAATCATAAAAATCGGTACATCCGTTTCGGAGGAGTTTTGTTACAAACACTGTGACACGAGAATTTTATATAAGTATTAGAAAGAAGAATTTTAATTTTCTGGTTTGTACCTGTGATAGTAATGCATTTTCACTTCCACGGATGGGTGCGTTACGAGAGTGTTTTTTATACTTTCCAAATTTTCCTTCGCATCCTCATTACAATAGTGTGGTAAAATTTTAATGACGACCAAAAATGATGGGAAAAATTCAATATCATCCAGCATGCTTTTACACACATCGAGATACATTCTAGTTGGCAATATTTCTTCAATTACATGTTTCAGTGCTCTTGAAAACAATACATAAATGCAAGGAAAGTGTAATTTCACGTCCTCTTTTAAATATCGAATACATTTTGCGCCAAATTCTGCCGCTGCTTTTGAACGTATATTTCCAATCTGGTCTTCATTGTCTAATGCTTTGGCGTCTATATCATGAGTATCAAGAATTTGGGACAACGCGGTAGTTAATTTCCATTTTGTTAATTGCACGTAATTCTCCTGGATAGGTAAAGATTTTTCAAGTTCGATCTGTAATTTCGAGAACATCTTTGCTGGATTAATGAAACTTTTACGAATAGAATATTTTCTCAAATTACTTGTGAGGCATTGCAACAATTTGTAAGTGTTACTCCTAACAATAAACTTTCCTTCGCAAGTTTCGTTCCAAGAAGAAAAACAACGGTGCAGAAGGGGTAAAAGAAATTTTTCATACTTGTCCAATAATGATTGTTCATCACTTGCGCACAATATATAAGCACACATAACTTTGTGCCTATTGTTACTGTATTCAAAACACAGACCTTTCATGAACTTGTCATTGATGTATTCATTAAGCAATTCTAGAATGAAGTGTTCATCGACATATTCCATTATTTCAATGGTATTTCCGGCTAAACTGATGAGAGAATTTTTATAATTTTCATTCGCTTCACCAGTTGCAGCTATTAAACTCTTCAGGAATCTATAACTTTTCACCAGATATTTTGCTCTGATAGGAAGCGGTACCGATTCTGTTTGAGACAATAACGTATAAATTTTGTTATCTTCCTTAAATGATAAATTATCTATAAAAACATCCAAAAGCTCCCAAATTTCGTTAGCTTTTACTGGGTTCTTTTCACGGCATAGCAGTTTGTAAGTAAACTTAAATAGAACCGATCGAATTGTGGCATTTTTAGATGTTTTCCAAATGTTTGCAAAGAGTGGTTTAACCTCTTCAGTTTTCAATTTAATGAAAGCAAATCGTATACCATGTTTCTGGACTGAAACTGGTGATTGTAATAATTTCAGTATAGGTTCCAAGCAGCTGTTATGGTCTAAGTTATAATATATTGCGTGAAGCGATGGCAACGCGTATTGTAAGTAATCGCCTTTTGCATACCCTAACACAGCATCTGGTGGAGGTTGTGGTCTAGTAAAGTGCATATTTTTGGCAATATTTCTAATCAAACTAAGATTTACTTCGTCGATTTCATTCCAATTTATCTTTGACTCATTTGGAGTGTATTGATTTATAATGCTTAACGCTTCTGTCAACGGCGACAAAATAAACAGACCACGTGTTATCACTCTATGTCCGCCAAGTTCACTCAAATGTTTCTTATAAGCCACTGTCCACTCATTGGAGAGACTTTCTTGCCAATAAATGCGTAGTTTCTTTAGAAACCTTGTCAGCGATAAACCATCTTTATAACGAATTGCTTCCACTTGTTTATTGTGGCGAGTGAACAAGTTTGGATCATGTTTAAGAATATTAAGGCACACTTCATCACTAGGATGCATGTGAAGCGATTCTTCAAAAAAATATTTTCGCCATGACTTCTTTGCATTGTAAAACTGTACCAGATGCGCTTTCTCTTTGTCATCAAATTTAATAACAATGAGTTCTTTAATTTTGTTTATAATTTGCGAATAATCACCTAAATCTTTTTCCCAGTCAACAAGTACATTTAAAATATTCTGCAGACGCTCAATAGCATTGTTGAGGTCTTCTTTGTTTGCTATAATTTGAGATTCAAATTTCTCAAACCTAAATATATATGTAAATAATTTTTCTTTTTGATCATCATTAAGTCCAGTTAAATATATTTTAAATGACATATTCTTGTCTTTGAACTTTTCCTCCAAAATATCTGGAATTTCTTCATCATGTATAATTTTGTATACAATTATGTATTCAATGCAATTTATTGCAATATTACTGGATTTTCTGTACACGTCCATGCTTTTGAATATGTTATTTAACATAGTCCAAATGCTTTCATCACATTTGTTTACGATTACAAGTGGAAGTACTTTATTAACAAATTGAAGTTTGTTTACAAATGGGTCTTTAATGTGTTTGTCGTGATAATAATGCAACACACATTCTAAATTTTCAATGTTGCCTTTGGAACATGTGAGCAGTATTTTCAGTATTGTGTATTTTGTATCAAGTGATTTCTCTGTGTGGATATATTTCTTCAACTCTTTAAATGCTATTTCGAATGGAGCGAACTCGTACCATCTACACACATTCTCGGATTCGCTTGCGTAAGTGTTGTTTACTTTTTGTCGTAATTTGCACATTTTGCATTCACTTGTTTTACACGAGTTTTTGTGTTTCTCTTCAATAAAGACTTCTTTTACAAAATCGTATCTATCTTCTATTGGCATGTGTTTAATTAGAGATTTTATATTTTCATAGTCAAAAAAGTAATATATATCATCATCATCATAACTGGCGTATTTTAATAATAAATCTTTTATTTCATCGTTTCTAATGTATTTTGCGAAAGTTTCAATGTCAATACAGGAACAGTACTTTTCAAATTTATCCAATATCCTATTTTTGTGTTTTTTCATTAGTAATTTTGTGAATTTTTTGTCATGTTTCGGTAATTCATACATATTTAATTTTTCTATAACATCTAAATACATTTCAGGTTCAGTGTTAAGTAGAAACATTGTTTTTTTTAAAATGTTTTTTGCATAGTAGTTGTTCTTATATTTTTGGAAAAATATTTTAAAAATAGAAGCAGACTTCAGACACAGACGTTTTAACAATGGAATTGGTATATTATGCACATTGTTTTCGACAACCTTTTGTATAAAGATCACTGAGCAACCAACTAACCATTTCAGTGCACCTTTAAAATTGTCTTTTTTGTAAAAATTAAAAAACTCTTCAACACGGTTTTCATCTTTTAAATTGAGTCTGACATGCAATAGAAATTTGTTGATAGCTTTTCTTGTCATTTGTGGAAATAGTTGTAAGTGTAGAAATTGTGGATTTACTATGTGTGCATATTCCTTGTCTGTAACCAGCCATGTGCTTTGTTTTATTACTCGCGATACATACAGCATGTCCGCACACTTCAGCACCTCCATTATATATTCTACATACCTATTGGTGCAGGAAATATCGATTTTTAGTAAATTTTTGATATCTCCTTCAGCGAGGTCAATTTTATTAGATTCTATTTTTTCATTATTTGCAATGGCTTCTTTTACAAGTTTGTTATAATGGTGATGTTTTCTTCCCAGGGTATCACCTTCTAGTTGTAATGGTGGCATTGCTGTAAAAAAAAGAACTATTTTAAGTAAGATACTTAAGTATTATAATAATTTTAAGTAACTACTTAAGTAGGTAATATATGTATATTATTCTACTTAAGGTATTATTAGGTAATAATATATAAAACATGGACTTGTACCTACATACAAACTCATTTTAAGATTTTACATTCAATTAGTTTTGCCATATTAATATATAGCATTTTTGGATCTAATGATTCAATCCAAATCAAATTGGTTTAAGTTCAGCGCAGATTAGATGGGGAACTTCTCAAGCATGCTCAAATTTGCCATAGAGTTTTAAGTTTATTCAAGAATGTTCGCTATAACAGTTCACAGTTCAGCAGATATTTTCAACTGCCATTTAAGGAAGACTTGCAGCAAAGTTTTAGACTTGTTATATAAGAATCTGGTAAATTGCTAAATGTATGTATCTTCAATGGTGGATCAGAAACCTACAACCAGCAAAACTAAGAACTCAAATTTATGAGGCCATATGCAGATGGAAGTCCATTCGGTTCAGCCATATGCAAAGTTTAAAAAATTGGAAAATATTTTTACCATCACAATATGCCACTGTCACGAAGGAAGCCAGGAAAGTAAGTACCCGAGTCCTTATGAAGTTATTACGCCTTATTATACGTTTATGGACTTCGATAATAAAAACTACCTGATTTATGATTTCAATAAGACCTGGTTATGAAGCAGGTGATCTCTGTGTTGTTGATATAAAAAGCACTGAGGTATAATCCAAATGGTACGATAGACTTTAAGCTCACCTTTAAAGATGACTTTATTCCTTTAGAAGATGAAAGAAAATTTCTAAGGATGAGTGTTTAGACAACCAATATCCAAAACTAAGTATGATTCACTTACAGGAGCTTAAAAGTATCATACCTAGAGCCTGTCATAGTTTTTATAATTTACCTTATAAATAATTTTCCTATTAATGTGACTGTAAAAAGTCTTAATAATTATTCATAACATTAGTAATAAACACACTCCATTAATAAAATATTTCATTTCAAACCAGCGTACCTGCTAATAGCATACACCTTTTCTTATAGTTTGTTGTTACAAAAATGCGTATTGACTTTACATGGAATCTAAGCAAGTTATGTGAAAGTATGCTAATGTTATTTTCCTATAAAGAAAGTCACAAAGGAATAACTTTAAAGGTCAGTAGATAAAATATAGTCAAATGACAAAGAAATTATATTTTTTCTTCCTTCTGTAAAATCGTGAAAATGCAGATATGCAGTATTTACAAACTGCTCTCAACGACGATATGTTATTATTTTAGTAATCTTAGATTTTTTTCAACTCTATCAACTCAATTCATCCAATTTCAAATTTGAATGAGATAACAGCTCGCTCAAATAACTTTGTTTGAAATAGAGCAATTTAAAATTAATTATCTTTCAAGAGTCACAATATTGGTGACCTCATATTCGCGAAGGTCACGTACTGTGGTTATTTTTGTTTCCCTAATACGTTTAAGAATTATCCGCGATAAACAACTTTGTAAATAGAGAGACAGGCAATAGAATCTACAGCTATCAGCTAAAATATCCATACTTACATATATAAATACATATATTTAGGTATCAAAATAGATAAATATAAATTAAGTAGGTACCTGACTGACGACAAACCGGTGGATGGATGTGTTTTGATAAAATAGTATTGTGATCAGACTTATTTATACCTAGGTATAAAGTATATTTAAGTATAGGTTTAAAAAACTCACCGGAAATCTAGATATTGTCTGGATCTCCAAGTTTATCCGGATTAGGTTAAGTACCTTTCTTTCATATGTATCAAATTCAAAAACCAATATGATTTAAGTATATCGATTAAAAAAAAATGAAAACAAAATACTGACACTGAGTATATAACACACAAGAGTGATTATATACTCTGTGGGCGGTGATTACTGACAGGCAGCGACGAAAGTCGCTGCTGCTGACAGAACTCAGGCAGTGTTGCCATTAGGACAATCTAGTTTGTGGCTAAAAGTGGCTAAATATTTTATTATTATACTTTATCATAATATAATAGTATTTTTGGCCCATTTTAATATCCTATTACTATTGATAATATAATATAATTGTTATGCAGGAATCCATGGATAAATGGGTTTAATTAAAATAGTATCTATGTAGTATAAGTTAAAATTGTATTAAAAACGGTTTGTTACAAAGTTTGTAGCTAGTAAAACGTCAAAATTAGTTTTGATATTTTAGCAAAAAATTAAAAACCAATTTGAAGGTCTACAAAGTCATCTGGTAAGTCTGGAATTTCTTCGTCAATGTGTGATGATGTGGATGGTATTTTGATTTGTTTTATTGGTTTGACCGTTTTTGTAAGGTTTCAGGTGGCAAAACATACTTGTGGCAATAATGTTTTTATTATTTTTTATTTGTTTCTAATCATAATTATGAAATTAAGTATTGTTGATGTATTTGAACATAAATACTGGCAATATATATTTATATAGGTTTGAGTTTAAAATAAGAATGTTTTAAAAATATATGTAAGATGTCATTGTGAGAAAAATTAGTGAGAATGTGTTAAAGTTTAGAAACGATATGTAATGGATAGAATTTTATAGTGTTATTTATTTTAAGGTATATAAGAAATGGATTAATATATGTGCATGTATATAATAAAATAAATGAGTTTAATTTAAAGAAAGAAGACTGGATCCCACAACAAAAAGAAATAGAGTGTAGGCACGCAAAAGAGTTTAAACAAAAATAAAAATTTTTAAGAGGTCATGGACCCAGGCACGCTTCCACTGCGTAAAGTAAAGTATAGAGAAGAAAATTAAAATTATAGAGAAAATGTTATGGAGAGAAAATGTTTTTAAATGAAGAAGGTATTGAAAATTATATATGATGAAAAGGAGATTAAAAGATGGCTACGAAAATTGAAAATTTATTGATTTGACAATTGATGACATTTTTGTGAAAAATTTTACAAAATTGATTTTGAAAAGAATAAATGATTAAGTAGAAATTTTAATATGTAGGAAAATGGAATATATATTTTGAAAGATTTGATGAAGATAAAAATTATTTACGAAAGGATTCAGGAAATTTAGTTTGATGACTGATGGCTGTATTGAAGGAGACTAATAGAAAGCAATATCGAGAGTTGGTGAGAAGAAAGAAATATAGAAAGGATTATAGATTCGAGGGGGAAAATGTTAAAATAAGAGATGGCTTGAAGTTTAAAGATAGAGGAGTTTTATATAGTGAAGTAATTGAAGGTGGAGATGTTGTTAATGATGATCTTCATATAAGATGAAGATGAAGTTCGAGGAGAACATAAGTGTTTTTATATTTGAAGGTGATGTTTTTATATTTAGGGGGTTAGTATGTTGTAGGAATTAGTGTTGTGTTTGTGTTAATGTATTTGAAGATAGGTATTGAGTAATGTATGTGATGGATAGGATAGATATTATAGGTGAATAGATAGTACAGTCAGTCAGATTATTTTGGTGAAGTACAGTCAGTTGGGGTTTTAGGAAAAGTTTAATATAGTCAAATTCAGAGGGGATGTTAGATGAGTATTTTATTTAATGAAGATGTTTTAGTGTCATGAATTATTAAATAGATTTAGATTTAGTATTTAAAGTTGGTGTAGTATAGTGAGCCAGTATTTAAGATTCAGAGGGGATGTTGATGTATTTGAACATAAATACTGGCAATATATATTTATATAGGTTTGAGTTTAAAATAAGAATGTTTTAAAAATATATGTAAGATGTCATTGTGAGAAAAATTAGTGAGAATGTGTTAAAGTTTAGAAACGATATGTAATGGATAGAATTTTATAGTGTTATTTATTTTAAGGTATATAAGAAATGGATTAATATATGTGCATGTATATAATAAAATAAATGAGTTTAATTTAAAGAAAGAAGACTGGATCCCACAACAAAAAGAAATAGAGTGTAGGCACGCAAAAGTGTTTAACAAACTAAAAATTGTTAAGAAGTATCAATGCACACAGTCTGTTTCAGACGTAGCTAAAACATTTAGAAGGACATTTAGACTAAAACAAATTAGAAGTAGCTAGATTCGTTTTGGTGGCTAAAATAGATTATTTTTGGCTCAACCTGTTGATAATCCGCTAGATCTAGCCACAAAGTGGCTAAAATGGCAACACTGGACACAGGACAGTTTTTGTGTGTCAAACAATAGCGTTACCAAATCAAAGAAAACTAATTCGGTGGAAATGTGGACAAAATATCGGTAGAAAATGGGAAAATTTGTGAGTTGTGAATAAAATAAAAATTAAACATATTTGTATAGACTTATTATATTATGATCAAAAACTAATCAGTTTTGTCATACGAACGCTCTTTTGAGATAGAAATATAAGATAAGGGTTGATAGTATGATCTTTTTCAATGTACCTATTAATCTCCATATATCTTCTAACTCCCTAATTCTGTTAATTTTAATATTATCAAAAAAAGTTACCTATATGAAATTTTTTGCTAAAAGTCTAGAATAAGTATTTGCCTGAAACTTTTTTTTCGAAAAAAAGTTGGAGCAACTGTGCAACTGCTGCCACCCGCTCTCCGACGCTACGCCCCTGGGTGAATATTTCACTTATTAGGAGTTCTTATACAAAAATGTTGTATAGTGTTTAGAATTTTCTAATTCATTTTTCTTGGAATCCGTGTACCCCTTTTGTGACGAGGTTTATTTACTCTTATTTAATCATAGCTTCACGTCCTGCTAGATAAGGGGGCCTAGCCAAGATGCAAACTGTTGCAAACGCTTCCTTTGCGTACTTACGAAACGAAAGAAATAAAGCCCGGTGATTGGTTGTTGTAATAGTTGTAACTTCACCGGGCTTTATTTCTTTCGTTTCGTAAGTACGCAAAGGAAGCGTTTGCAATAGTTTGCATCTTGGCTAGGGCCCAAGGATACCTATACCACCTGTATATTGTGAGGATACAGGAATACATCATAGTATACAGGAGGATGGATGCGGAGAATCGAATGTAGTGTTCAATGCTTGCGGGCTGATGATGATACAGGAGAATACATTGAGCATGTGGAAAACATGAATATTTTGATTTTAAAAGTAGCAGCTGCAACTAGATCTATTTGAAACCTTAACGCGTCGAATTGTTGACGATCCAATGCTCAGACAACTGTTAGAATTATTTAGTTTAAGAAGAGATGTAGCCTCTCTTTGTGTGTTCTACCGGCTGTACAATGGTGAGTGCTCTGATGAGTTGTATCGTACTGAGCGCCATAGATGTGGAGTTCATCCGCATTACTTGGATAAGGTGGCGCTGTGCACAGTCCGGACGAGTAGAAACTTTATTCCGCGGACGCGCACACTGCGCGTTTCCTCAGAAGGAAGTTTTGAGGTGTTTCCATCTACCTAAAATGTGGGTTTCTTCAAGCATGCCGTAAATAAATTCCTGCAGGGTCGACAGCGCATTTGTACCCTCCTGGTGTTGCTCGTGTCCCCAGGCGACGGTAACCACTTATCATCAAATGGACAGTCATTCTGCATGCCACCCTTTACAATATTTTAAAGATATCAGGTAAGTTGAATTCATTTCAGATAAAATTAAGTAAATACTCGTATGACTGTCAAAAAAATTAAATTAAAGTATCTACTCAGGGTAATTAAACAAGCTTTCTTTGTTGATATGATTTAATAAATTTGTATTTTTTTGTGATAATAACATTAATTACAATGAGTTATTGAACATTTATATGTGTGTATAACATTTAATGCATCGTCCGGTAATAATGGAATTTAATTTCATCTGAAGGATGGGATTTCATTTTTGCATACATTTCTTTGGACTCATCTTGATACTGTATATCGGGCCAGAAATCTAAAGCTAACAAATAAGTTTCCTTCGTATAGTTAGAATCAATTATAGATTTTATTGTTATAATTTCAAATTTTGAATGATAGCGCTTAGTTGCAAAGAAATCTCTCATTGATTTGGCAAATATCAAATATATTGAGGAGAAATATGTTTTAACATCATTCTTTAGAAGTTCTGCACATTTCGCTCCAAATTGTGGTGCCATGCTATCATATACTGAACCTTTTATGATATTATCGTGCGTTTTAACCATACGACATTGGTTCTTTTCCATAATCTTCAGAAACTCAGTTATCAATATCCAGGTAGTCTGCGTTAAATAATTTTCACTTATTGGTAAAGCTTCAAGTTCTTTTTGTATCTCTGTAAATATTTTAAGTGGAAAAATAATTTTATCGAGTCTTTGGAAACAATCATCGAATTCTCTCGGAAAATGTAATAGAATATTTTCCAAATTCTTTCTCATATATAATTCATTATCTTTTACGTCGTTCCATTTTCCAATACTGAGTTTCATTACCGGTAGAAAAACTTTTTCAAATCTTGCCATTTGTTCATTCTCATTGGTTGCGCACAACAGATATGACGTTAGCAAGCGTATTATGATGAGGCCTTCGCCGTAACTGTGAATTAATTTGTCGTATTTTGTGGCGTATACTTCATTTAACATATTTTCTACATAGTCAGGATCTAACAACTCCATAATATCTGCCATACTTGTTTGTATGTCATTTATAATACTCTCACAATTAGTTTTGGCCGGCAGTGATTTTAAATAAGTGTAACATTGCATGCAATATTCGCCTCGCACTTCTAGAGGAACTTTTTTCACTTTGCGCATTGTTTCAATAATATCTTTATTGTCGTCTTCACTCAAATTATCAATAAATACACTCAGTATTTTCCAAATCTCTTTTATCATGGTTCTCTCTTTGCAAAGAAGATTATGAGTTTCCCTGAATAAAACCGCCCTAATTGATGGATTCTTAGTGGTATTCCAAAGGTCAATAGCCACTGTTTTTAATTCATCGGCACTAAGTTTTTCAAAAGCGATACGAATACCATGTTTCTGCAAAGATACAGGCGCCTCTAACAGTTTCTTCAAATAGTGATTTGCATTTACTTTGCTTATATTGTAAAATATAGCATCTAGCGACGGAAGTACGTACTGGAAATAGTCGCCTCTTGCAAACATCAAAACTGCGTCTGGTTTAGGCTGAGGTCGGGCTTTGTGCATATTTTTGGAAAACGCCTTTTGTAAACTAAGTACTATTTCATCTGTTTCACTCCAATTAATTTTGTCAGCATTGGGTTTATATTTTTCTAGCAAATTAAACAGATCAACTCTTGGTAGTAATGAACAAAGGCCCAGTGTTACTGCCTTATAACCGCTTCCTTGGTCCAGTCGTTCATAATAAGCGTCCTTTATTTCCTTATACAGAGACTCTGGCCAGTATATTCTAAGCTTGTTTAGCAATCTTTTCAAGGGCACTGTATCATCAGAACACATTTGGTCTAAATGAGTTTTATACTGCCTCAACAACTCTGAGTCATGTTTTATAGCATTCAAAAATGTTTCTTCCGAAGCATTTAAAACAAGAGACTCTTTGAACACATATTTTCTCCAAGATTTCTTTAATGAGTAAAATAAAGAAACCAAGTTGACACCCCAAGCTTTCTCTTCCTTACTCTTTATAATTTCACTGATTTTTTCCTGTATCCAAGGGTAGTCTAAGAATTCCTTTTTCCAGTCAACCAGTAATGTTAATGTTTCTTGCAATAAAGCGATTGCCTCTATGAATCCCGTTTCATTGTGAAGATTCTTTTGGTTTACTTTTTTTTGCATGAGCGCATATAAATAGTTAAATACAAGTTCCCCTTCTTCCGCACTGATTTTACTTTTATATCCAATTAATGAATTAAATATAAATTTAGCCTCAATTATTTCTGGAATTTTTATATTATGTAAGAGGTTATATAATATAATAGATTCGACGAATAGTTGTACATTGTTCGTTGATTCTATGTAAACCTCCATACTATGAAAGATTTTGTTCAAAATACTCCAAGTTTCTTCCTTGTACTTTGTTACGTCAGTTCGTTGCACAACTTTAGTTATAAATTGACTTTTAAATTTAAATGCTTCATTGACATGTCTTTCGTAATAATAGTTTAATACAGTGTGTATGTGGGGTAGGTGATCAGCAGAAACTGTCAATAATATGTTTAGCATTGCGTTTCTTTCATCGGGAGATGACTCCAAGCGTATCATTTTTTTTAAATCAGTAAACGCCATGTCAAAATCAGCGAATTCATACCAGAGGTATACGTTAGCATTGCTAGTTGGAGAACAATGAAGAACGTTATTTATGGGCAGGTTGTCTACAGTTTTATCAATGAATATTGGTTTTAAATATGAAAATCTTTCTTCCTTCGGTAATGCATTTACCAAACTTTTAATATTTTCAAATCCAAACCAATAAACTATTCTCCTATTTTGCACATGCTGCTTAATGAATTCTTTAATGTCAACATGTTTCAAATGCTTTGCAAACATCTCCGCGTTGATGTAGTAGGCGTACTTTTCAAAATTATTTATGATTCTTTCGGGGCTATTTTTCATAATTATTTTTGTAGCCTTTGCATCAAAGCTAGGAAAATTAGTATTGTTATCGAATTCAACGATGTCTAAATATTTATTAGTATCTTTCTTTAAAAGAAACAACAACGGTTGTAAATATCTGTATCTGTCATGAGACTGTAGATTTTGTATGAACTTAGATAAAATAGTAAAAGGGTCATCTGAATACTTTTTGCATATACGACTAATAAGAGATGCATTAATAGTTGCTCCATGTTTTACTAACTCATTCGCTGTGAAAGATTGGGAACAATTTAATAACCATCTTAGCGCAGTTTTAATGTTAATTTTTTCATAATATTTGTAAAATTCTTCAACACGAGTTTCATCCTTCAAGTTGAGCCTGACGTGTAACATGAATTTGTTGATAGCCTTAGATGTCATGTGTGGAAACAACTGTGATTCTAGAAATTCTGGGTTGACAATATATGCATATTTTTGTTCTGTTATCAACCATGGAATGCGTTTGATTACTCGGGAAATATATAGCATATCTTCACATTTCAGTGCATCCAATATATAATCGACATCCCTTCTGCTGCAGGCGACATCTATTTTAAAAAGGTTATCGATGTCATTATGTTCGTAATCTATTTCTGTTGAGATCTCATTTTCATCGTCGATAGCCTTTTTAAGCAAAGCATTATAGTGCTTGTGTCTGCTTGCCAAATTATTTCCTTCCAAATGTATTTCTAAAGACTTTATATCTCTTTTAACTCCCATTTTGAAACCTGAAAGAAAGAAAAATATAGTGATTGTAATACGATTTATGCAGACGATAAAGCCATTTTGGCACAGTCGCTGGAAGAACTCAGTGGGACGTTCGATAGCCTCAATATCAATTGTCGGTGCGTAAGTCTTGGGATGAATTTGGACAAGACGAAAGTCTCAAGAATATCAGGACCTGTTACTGTTGAGGGTGTGCAGGATAGGCTCTTGAAATTGTGCAGGATTATGTTTATTTGGGACAAACGATCCAGTTAGGGAGAAACAACTTTAGCAAAGTGGCTGACAGAAGGATTACGTTGGGTTGGGCTGCATTCGGGAAGCTACCTCATCGGTCTTCGTCACCACTGCTGCAATGTCTGAAGACCAAGGCCTATAACCAATGCGTCCTGCCAGTAATGACGTATGGTGCCGCAACGTGGTCTCTCACGGCAGGATTGGTCCACAAGTTCAAAGTATCTCAGTGAGCTATGGAACGGGCTATGCTCGGAGTTTCTTTGGTGTATAGGATCAGAAATTCTGCAACATTTGTGGATAGGACAGCTAGTTTTATATATGTATATATATTTTAATGTTAAGGTCGGCAGACAGGCTGACGGTCCACTTGATGTTAGGTGGCTACCGTCGCCTATAACACAAGCAACGGCAAAGCTGCTGCAAGTGCGCTGCCGACTGCAGTAGGATTAAGGATAAGGGATTAGGAGGGGGATAGGAAAATGGGCTCTGGCATCCTTTACTCACTCACCGAAACACAACAGCACACGTGCTGTTATTTCACGGTGGTCTTCTGTAAGGGGGTGGCTGCCATTTGGGCAGCCGCAGTGTGGTTTTCGCAGTGTGCCCTGCCACTACTTTTCCAAATCCAGACCAGAGCCAAATTTGAAAAGTTGATTTTTCAAAGTTGACCCTGCCGGGAATCGAACTCGGGAACCCTAGAACAGAGCGTTAAGGCAAGCACCCTAACCACTCATCCAATCCAACGGGCTCGTCAAAATAACGATATAGGTAAATAGGTAATTTTTTCCGGACGGGGATTTACATTTAGCCTAACTTTTCACTAAAATTTAATGTCAAAGCATTGATAACCTTATTACGAACATGACAAGGTTTTCAATTCAATGTCATATAAACCCTAATTTGGTATCCGCTACGCTCATTGTACGGACATTTTTGGCGTAGCTGAGTCACAGTTATAAAGAAATCGATAAGAAAAAAAATCATACTAATCTGACTACGAAACAATGATAACACGTTTTACTGGTGACAAATATTCTTTTCTAAAAATAAATAATAATCGCATATTATTAAAATATATTAATTATCGCATAATGTACAGTTCACACCGAACTAATTAAATGGAAAGCAATGTAATCTGTCATTAATTTAATAAAACCAATATTTTTACTGGATATCTATTTAAATGTTAAAATATCTAGTCATGCCTGATAATTAAGGCGCGTGTACAAGAGATAAAGATAATTCTAGTATTTACTTAATTAGCCAAAAAAGTTCAAATCAAATCAAATCAACTTAGCAGTAAAGCGTTATTTGCGTCGCTAATTAGACTTGTTAAGAGTAAAATTAAAACATTAGAAATACAGAGCATAATAGACTATATTTAAAAAAGTTTGAATCGGGAAGTTTTATACGAGAAAATATATTTTCTGAGAAAAAAAAAATAGTGAGTAAATAATCTGCTCAAAAAAGCCTAACCTTCTCGTAACTTATTAGTATTTACTTAAGTTCTGTACTAAAGTTTTAATGTGCTACTTTTATTTCTTTTTTGCATATTTTACACAATATTTAAGAAAAACCTTCCAATTTTAAATCCGTTTGCTTATCTCCGAGAAGCTACAATTTATTGTGCAATATTACACCTTATGTTAGTCCTAGTCTTAAATATCAATCTTTTGAAATAATGATATTCATAGTAGGTATACATAATTAGGTAATAGCTACTTACATCAATTATTATAGATACTAAGGTACCTAAGTTGTTTTGTCTGAAATATACCTAAATAGGGGATCGGACAAATTTTCAGAAAGTGTTTTAAATTAATCTTCATGGATATTTATTCCCATAAAAAATACTATTTTATTTATTTATAGCCTTTTAAGTAGGTACTCAAAATCATGTTTTAATATTGTTTGTTTGAAAATGCCGCCAAAACGCCACGATAGTTCATCCGAGAGCGCGTAACTTCATTTGTGGTCATATCATAACAAAACAGCTGCATTGGCATAAGACAATGATTGCCCACAAATGACGTCACACACTGTGATTGGTGTTTCAGTACCTATAGATTAAAAATATTGTAAATAATAAAATTTTAATTCTTCATTTAAAAATATTTAAATGAATTATATTAAATTATTATTCGATAAATAATCGTAAAAAAATATATATTTTCTTTCTAAGTAGGTACATTATAGATTTTAATCTGATTACTGTCCGATCCCCTATTGTATCTACAGATGATTATCAAAATTATCAACTCTAGATACGGTTCTCTATTACGATAAATACCTCTCCAAGATACGACACCAACAAAATTCATAAAACAAACTACCTAATCCAGTGAGCTGTTACTATGTATGTAACAATGTACACTTACCTAATCCAATAAAATCTCTGTGGAAGCTATCGTTGGCATACCTACCCATTATATATAAATTGAGGCAGACACAATAGGTAGGTGGATAGATATTACTCATAGTTAATGATTGGTCACAGTGTTGAAATACAGTTTAAAAATTGGGTAATATAAACGCTGAATAAATAATGTTTTATTTTAACAAAATTTTCTTACCTGTAATGTTTTTGATGGATTACTTTTTACTGGATCATATCAGCCCTTTACGATAAAAAAAACACTAATTTGATCGACCGCTAGGAACACTATTGATTGCAATATTTGCAATGAACGTTCAGTCAGTTGAGTTCAATTCAGAATATTTGTGTTTGTGCCGGCCGGCCGGTTTCGCTTCGCTAGTCGCCACCTACGTGTAGCGCAGGGTCGGTCATCTTGTATGGACTAAATTTTGCCACTGCACACATACAAATATCTTTGGGTGTGTGGATTGATAAAGTATACCACAGAAAAAAATAAAGCATGGCATGTCAAACGAGTGGTCACACCAAGGATCATAGTGCTTCGAGAGTACTCTGTCTTATCTGTTTGTTTTGTATGGTTTTGTAGTTTGTTCAAATTGTTCATTGTCGTCGCCCAATAGCAATAGCCGCCATATGTGAGCCATTACGATACGATTTACGATTTTTGTGTCAAAAAGCAGTGTTTTATTTCTTTTGTTATTTATTATTTGTTGTTTGTTATTATTTATTGTTATTTATTATTTGCGAGAGGACGTTTATTAGGTTATTGTGGATATTTATTTTAGTTATCATTTTGTACAAAATGTCTGCTAATAACCACAGAAAATGTGCCAAGTGTGGTAAAACACGCGCTGAAGAAATGTCTGTGACTTATCACAGGTTTCCTTATCCAGGAAAGACAAATATAACCAAGTAAGTAACTTTGTTTCCAATAACTGCATCCACATTTAGGTTAATCTAAGCTCAATGCTCATATATAGGTCTCACTGAGTGTTCTGTTGTTGAGCGCTTACTGTATTTCTATTTTCTTTCGATATCTAAACAATTAAACCTATACTTAGTCAACTTAATTTCACTTGCTAACCTTTTGATATCTTGTCAGGGTTTGTGACGTGGTGTTAAGTCAGATTTAGGTATATCATAAAAAAGTTTTTTTTTTCACAAATTTGTTGGATACTCAAGACTGTGCAGTCAAAAAGGGGGATGACTCGCTAAATCGAACTTTTCACTAGGGACACAAAATTAAATCACTTACCTATTTTGTTATATAAATCAGTTATTTACTTATTAATAAAAAAATGTGTACAAATATTAATGTTAAGTGTAACAAATTTAAATGGTAAGGGTTTAATTTCTTTAAAAATAATAATAATTAAATTGTTTCATAATAAAATACTGGACATATCTCGTTATCGTTGAATTCATCTATGTCAGGGTCCGTATCATCGGTGTTTGAACTAATTTTTATTTTTTTTTAAAAAATCATGACAATCGTCAATTAAATGGAGAATACTAACAAGTATTTATTCTTCTCTTCGCTTATAGTCAAAGGACTATCGTAACATTTGTGATTTACAATAGTCCTTAAAACTAATTAAACGGTTTTTTATCTCAGAGCAATTTGCGTTGAGTCCTGCAACCTGTCACTACTAACACAACTGTCAGTGCGTGATTTTGACACGAGTCTACTTATTTCACTTCTTCTTCAAAAAATGGCAATACGGCTCATTTTTGAGTCGACTTATCTCACTATGCTTCTTTGAAAAATGACAAACTCTTTTTACAGAGGCTCTAGTATGAGTTTACGATACTACACTTGCTAGCGAGAACATAAAGCTTTTGTATGGAAAACCGTGAACTGTCAATGTCAAATTGACAATTTTCCATATAAATGTTTTACGCTCTCGCTAGCGAGTGTAGTATCGTAAACTCATGCTAGAGCCACTGAATTAAGTACATGTTATTTGTGAATTAACTCAATATGTATTATAGGCATTAAAATAAAAGAAACAAATTTTATTACTCATCTCCTTATTGCCGTATCAAATATTGTTATTTTAAGCTGATAGGTGCAAAAATCATATTTTGTAAAATTTATGACTCATCCCCTTTTTCCTTGACACCACAGTTATAATAAACCTTTTTTTTTTTAATTTTGATATTCTATAAGTATAACTAATAGAATATCAAAATTTATAAAATGGCTAGTTACTTTATTCAACAATATCTAATCTAATCCAGCTTGTTTTCCTATTTCATTATTTTTATTAATTTTTTTTCAGGGCTTGTGCTTGGGCCAAATATTGTTGGCCAAGTAAGGATTGGACTTTGGAATCTTTACAGTCACTTCACACTTCAAGCAAAGTTTTATGTGGAAGACATTTTACTTCATCTCAGTTTTATGATAACCAAAGACAGAAACTGAGCATTTTTGCTGTTCCAGATTTAATTGAACTAGATGAATCACAAGATAAAGAAAATCTGTTAAACCCGGTAAACATATTTACTTTTCACTTATTTTGAACACAATTTGTAAGTTTTGGCAAAATACTATTTACTCACTAAATGTGGAACTAATTATACATTTCTGGGCAATGGTGGCTCACTGCGGTTGTCATTATAGTTTTAATTGTATTTACAGGATATGGAACAGTCAAATATAGCAGGGCAGCTGACTTCGGGAGTCCCTTTTCAAGAAATAGAAAATATACAAGTTGAACCTTCAAAACATGTTCTAACTCTGCAAACATCTATAGAAGTTCCTAGTACTTCAAAATCAGCATTCAATGAACAGGTATATATTCACTTTTAGCTTATACTGTACACAAAGTTAATTATTTTTAAAACCCCATATTAAGTCTGTTCAGGAAGAATATTGTAAACGTCAAAAATAAGATTTTTACTATTTTATCGTAACCTGTAGTGAAATTAAAATAACACTTGATAGAAGAGATGCTAATATAATTTTTATTCTATGTGGCTTATGATGTTTTTCCTGAACAGAATTGAAGTGTTAATAGATTTTAACATAAAAAGTATTTACTTTAAATAAAATCTTAAATAATAAATATATTTACAAAAGTAAATAAAGGAATATTGTAATAAAATAATACTCTCTCATTTCAGAATGAAATAATAACAGCAACGACTCCTGAGTCCACAACAGCGAAAAAATTACACAGTAATGTCACCCATGTTGAGCGATACTCTCCTAAAAAATCCAATAGCATCCTGAGTGCCATGAAAATTTCTAAGCTCAGTGAAATGAATTCTAGAGAACGTCAGTTATATAACATATGCAAAAAGAAGATAAAAGAAATAATGAGACTCCGAAAAGAATTGAAAAATAAGAAGAATAGTTTGATAAAAACATTATCAGAAAATGAAAATGTGCAAAAACTCTGCAACTTAAATATTAGCAATTCTTTTGCTTTGTTATTACAAAGTCAGTTGAAAAATGTACCTAAAAAACCAAGAGGAAGAAGGTACACGCTGAAACAGAAAATTATGGCTTTAGTTATTTATAAGAAGTCACCAACCTGTTATAGACTACTAAGGCGAATGTTTGCATTGCCATGCCAAAGCAGTTTGAATAAATTATTAAATAGAGTGCCACTGAAACCTGGGATAAATGAACATATATTTGCTTCATTAAAAAAAATGGCCCAGAATCAAACCAATGAAGACAACATATGTGTTTTATCTTTTGATGAAATGTCAATTAGAAAACATTTACATTATGATACAAAGTTGGATGAAATTCAAGGTTTCCATGATCATGCCAACCATGGTAGAAGCAACAATGTGGCCACTAAAGCTCTTGTATTTATGCTTTCTGGAATTAGAAAGAAATGGAAACAGCCCATTGCATTTTATTTTTCTCAAACATTAACCGCTGATAGGTTAACTGTGATTTTAAAAGAAGTAATAATTTTGAATTAATTTAATGTATACTCTAAAGCTTCATTAAATTTCAAATAATTTATGTTTTTTTATTTATTTCAGATACTGAAGGAATGCTTCGATGCAAGTATGAACGTTGTTGCAACTGTTTGTGATTTATCGACAGTTAATTTAAAAGTTTTAAGAAATCTGGGTGCTACAAAAACAGAGCCTTTCTTTTCGATTCACGGGCGTGAAGTTGTTACGATCTTAGATCCGCCACATCTTCTAAAATGCACCAGAAATCTTTTTATGAAACACAATGTAGAATGTACCACTGATTTTCGAAGCAATGATAATCATGTAAAAGGTAGGTAACTATTTATTTTTGTTCATCATACACATTCTCTCGTACAGAACATATACCATTAAAACTATAGTTAAAAATATATGGTTATTGAAATATTGGTCCTTGAAATAAGCTAGTTATAACCTGTAATGGATGCATTTTTAACTTTCGTTTCTTATAACTTTTAGATTTTCATACCCTAATTAGATTCTGTGGACTGAATTTTCTAATGAAATTTGCTTTTTATAGGTACAGCAAAATGGAGCGATGTTGAGTCATTTTATAAATTGGACAAAAATAATCCAAACTTTGTCTTCGCTCCTGCACTCACAGACAGCCATTTGTATCCAAATGTGAAACAGCAGATGAGAGTGAAACTTGCAGCACAAATATTTAGTCACTCTGTCACAGCTGGAATATTAGCAAAAATAGCATCAAGTCAGTATTTTATTTATCTTAATTAATACAAATACTTTTGTAATGAGAAGAAAATGTTATTCACTAACTTAACCTTTTAATGAAATAATATATAACCTGTTACTCGGGATAGTGTGGCTCCTATTAGCAAAATACATAATTATTTACAATAAAAGCAGTAGTTTTAGAGATTTTCTGTTAAATGCAAACTTTTATTTTGTTATATTAGTAATGATTTACTGTTAAAGATGGTAAAAACAAGACGAGCCTGTTGGATGCGTGGTTAGGGTGCTTGCCTTAACGCTCTGTTCTACGGTTCTCGGGTTCGATTCCCGGCAGGGTCAACTTTGAAACATCAACTTTTCAAATTTGTCTCTGGTCTGGGTTTGGAAAGTAGTGGCAGGGCACACTGCGTTTTCGCAGTCATTTGGGCAGCCCGTCTGGCGGCAGTAACTACCCCCTTACAGAAGACCACCGTGAAATAACAGCACTTGTGCTGTTGTGTTTCGGTGAGTGAGTAAGGGATGCCAGAGCCCATTTCCCTATTCACTCCTAATCCCTTATCCTTAATCTTACTGCAGTCGGCAGCGCACTTGCAGCAGCTTTGGCATTGCTTGTGTTCAAGTGGACCGTCAGCCTGCCTGCTGACCTTAACATTAAAAAAAAAAAGAAAAGAAGCTTTAAATTTCCTAGCTGCAGTATCCTTTGTGAAGAGGTTTCATTACCCTAGCATACCATACTCGGAAAACTTTGACTTATATTTTTTAATAACTTTATTTTCTTCCTCAGATGAACTCCCAGCTGAAGCTCACACGACAGCAACATTTTTAAAAAAAATTGATGAGCTATTTGATGCTATTAACGCAGACAGCCCGGACCTGCGTGGCGGTAAAAAGTACTCCACAAACCTGACTGCGAGAAGCCTTCATATATCACTATTCAATGAGATGAAGAAGTTTATTTCTTCTATGAAATACTTGGGGTGTAAGACGACTCCTCCTTCACAAGAAGGCTGGATTCACACTATGAACGCCATCGAAAAACTTTGGAGAAATCTTCAGGCTCTCAATATTAAAAGTATATCCACGCGCCGACTCAACCAAGACCCACTAGAAAATTTTTTTGGTTGTGTTAGATATAACTGTGGCTCCAACAATAACCCCACAATCCAACAATTTGTGGCTGGTGTTAAAACAGCCATAGTAACTAATTTACGGCACTCTGGCCAAAAAAGAAATTGTGAAGATGATAATAGCATTTTAACTAATAATTTATCTAGTTTTTTAACTTCAGAGGTGAGCTGTTTGCAAAATTTTGAAATATCTGAAAGCGGATTGCAAAATATTGATGATAGCATAATTCAAAATTTATTGGCTGATTCAGTCGACGCGGTGGAACATGCGACATCTGAAAGTCAAGCTTGTGGATATGTGTGTGGCTTCATTTTTAAAAAATTAAGACACAACAGTTGTGACGATTGCAAAAAAGCGTTTTTAGCAGATACTCAAGAAGCCATTCACATATTCACCATCTTGAGAGAATATGAAACAAGCCACAGTTCTCTAAATTATGTCAATGGAGAAACTGTTAAATGTGTTGAGTCCATGGCTACAATAATTAATAATTATTTACATAACTGTGCTTGGAAGCCACAATTAAAACAAAATATAATGCAAATGCTCAATAAAGTTGATTTTACATTTTTGAACAAATGCAAAAATCATATGCAAATTAACGAATACCATATTAAAAATAGTACCTTTTGTATATGCATTAAAAGGTATTGCATAATAAGAAACAGGGAAATGGAAGAAGAAGAAAAAAGAAAGGCTGTGGAAAGGAAAATGATGATATTAAAAAATAAATAATAGAAAATACCAACTTTTGTTTCATTTGCACCACAAAAATATAAATTCACAATTTTGCACAGTTTAATTTAATAGCACAAAAGGGAGTTCATAATTGTAAGGAGTTTATCTTAAAAATATATGAGATAAATTCCTTACAAATATGAAGCCTCTTCGTGGCATCAAATTACAATACCTAATACACTAACTTGACGATTTGAATTTTCCCGCTAATATTGTTTACATTGATAATCCGTTGTGGCGCTAGTCGTATAGATGAATAAATCGATGGTCAAATTTTTTTTCTACTGAGTTATTATTCTTCTCTCGCTAGAGAGTACTAATGTTCCTTGGTGTAGCGGTAAACAAGCGGTGACTCACATGCTACAAAAACAACTCATTCCTTCTCTTTCATTCAAGTGATTAATGAAAAAGACAGAGAGATTAAATGTCAGTAATCTAAATAGCATAGAGATGTCCTTATAAAAATAACGTAACGTTACGAATATGAATAACGTTTGTTTAAAATCATTTCATACAGCTTAACACGATGCGAAGATACTTGAAGAGGCAAGATCGGGAGGCGCATCGTGAAGTTTAGCATCTGCGTTGTGTCTCAGGACATTGGGAATTCTATATTGTATGCCGAGACCACCCACGAACCTTCTAAATTCAGACCAGATTTTATAGGTTAAATAACAACACAAAAAAATAAGATTTTGCAAAATGGCTTAGTTTCAATAAAATTTATTCATGGCGAAAGGGGAGAAAAGGCAAATTCTATACTCACATGCCGAACTCGCCCATGGGCGAGATTTGCGTATCAGAATTTACAAACCTTTTTAATTTGATTAAAAAAAACATAGGTAGCAATTCTAAATAGAATAAAATAAAATCTGTGTTCTCACTGCACCGAGATGGGCAAAGATACATTAACGAGATGTCGTTCTCGCCGACTGGCAGGCGATTCCAAATGTATGGCGGCCTCGCATAATGGAGTCGGAGTTTTGTGGATCGGCAACGAATTGCTTAAAAACGTGCATGTCGCGTTGCGTCGCGTCTCGTTTCGGTGTGAACCGACTTATTTCTCAACAATAACATATAGGTACCTATAGAGATAGCATACTAACTACTGGCGGTGACGCGATGTAGGTATGTATGTAACCCCGTCAATAAAAAAATGTCATAATAATGATCTTTAATATTCCCAATTTTTCTACATACTAGATGACTCTATGTAGGGCCCGATCTTGGGGGCAAGCCGGGCAAATGCCCAAAGCGGCAAAAATTAGGGGCGGCTTTTTTCTATTTTATTAAAAATGTTACTTTAGCAGCTGTAAATTCTGAAAGATACGGAAAAAATATACTCGTAATATATATGCGCAAATACCCGTCTTCACAACTTAAATTCCAATATCCAATTATCTATTTTTTTTTTCATTTCCATTAATGTTAAAGACAAATTATTTCTTATGTTTTTTTTTATAAGTAACGTATAAACTTAAGAACTTAACTTAAGAACATATGAAACGACTTCATTATTTTAACAGTTTGGCGTGGTTTGGCCTTACACTTTTAAATTTCTGAAATGATTTTGATGAAAAATTATTATTGTTCCGTCAATTAAAGATTAATACGTCACAAGGGAAAAAAGTCCCAGCAGTTACTAGTGAGTCAAAACAGGTTGATGATGATGATGATGATTCATCATCATCAACCAGAACATACATTCAGTAGTTTCTGAGAAATTCTTTAACAGACATTCATACATACTTACAAACATACATATGAACTCTCATGAACTTTTACATACTCGTTAAGAAGCCGCAATAGACTGACATTGTGTTGTGAATAGCATACATATATCACATATACAACTTGGAATAGCATGCTCATAACTTAAGTTTAGTATTGTAAAACTGTGCTTAAGTATATAGTGTTGTGTTTGTGTAAAGGGCGGCGAATCGAATATTATTTTTGCCCGGAGCGGCTAAATAGCTGGGTCGGGCCCTGACTCTATATATAAAAATGAATCCCCATTTCCTTTGGTCACGGCATCACCGTGAATGGGTAGACCGATTTTAATTCGGTTTTCACTAATGGAGAGAGGGATAAACGGGGAATGTTCATATATATATATATATATAAAGCACCACGGGCGAAACCGGGGGCGGTTCGCTAGGAATAAATAAAACTTGACGTCAATCATTCGATTCGGGCTTGAAGTTTTTGAGAATGGAATTTCTGAAAATAGGCCAAATCGTGATTTTTAGACATTTGAAAGGTTTGTCCTCATAACCTATGACACCTAGGGGCCTAGAGAGCTAAAATTTTATAAGATACTTTAAGATTCTCAACTTTCAGCAAAATCAATAGATCCCTTCTAAGAAATCATTCGAAAAGCAATGGAATTACTCATTTATAAAAAATATATTACAGAGCTGAAATAAGACCACTAAATACCTTTTAATTAAAATTTAATGGTCAATTTAAATATCTACTCATAAAGGTACCTTACACGCACGATATGACAAACGTTCTAAATGTTGATCAGACGCGTTTCAGTAGAAAACAGATCTTATATCGAACAGTAGATTAAAGTGAACAGAAAACATTCGAAATTTGAAATTTTCGGAGCTAGTTATTCGGCCATAGAGTAGAAAATCTATATTCAAGTTTCAGTTTTGATAAACAAGCAATATTCTTTCTTGAGATTGTGGAATATTGCTGCTATTTTTAACTAGGCGTTTTTCGAATATTGAACGGTTATTTCCACATTTCCACAAATTATAAATCTTTGTGACAAATTTTACCATAAAGTAAAAGTACCTACGCTTCTGTCTGTTTCTCCGCTATCTTCTTCTAAAAACCCAATGGATTTTGATACGGTTTTCACTAATCGAAAGAGCGATAAACTAGGAAGGCTTATGTACATAATTTGCAGGAAAAATTACATCAGCGCGAAGCCGGAAGCGGGTGGTAGTTATAGATATAATATCAATTTGTACGACAACAGTATATAAATAAGAAATTCGTGGGTGCTAACATGCCATTTTCCACCCTTGGCACCATACAATTTAAATGAATATCTTAGGAGTTATCGTAAATTAAAAACTACACATGAGAAAATAAATTCAAGAGCTTGATACAGACGCAGGCGTTATGTTACTCATATATTTTCTTATTATTCAACGCGAACGAAGTTGAAGTTGCCTGCACGTTTGACATAATATGTTGACGTTTGACATACATAAAAAGTTTATGCTACAAACAAATCCGTGGTAGTTTGTGTCATTAAGTAATGGTTCTGCTTTTATTTATCAACTAGCGACCCGCCCCCGGCTTCGCCCGGCGTGCAATTTTTTTATATATGAACATTCCCCGTTTATCCCTCTTTCCATTAGTGAAAACCGAATTAGAATCGGTTTACCCGTTCACGCGTGATGCCGTGACCAAGGGAAATAGGGATTCATTTTTATATATATGTAAAGAATATGTATTAGCGTTAGCGTAGGTAAAATACTTTTTAATGTTGCCTATTTACTGTAACAAGGAACTGTGTCAATGAAATTTGTCAATCAATTTATTTTCATTGTTACTTGATTTTCTTAATGAAAATTATTTTTTATTTTAAAAAGGATTTGGTGGACAATAAAACTTTAATTGTCGTTTCTTTGGTTACAGGTAGGATTTTTGTTAAATTTGTAAAATATTGTAATCGAATTGTAATTCAGTTTGTTGTTTTGAAAATATTATAATTAATAAAATAAATACTTTGGTTACAGAGCAACGCAACAGTTTAATTTACCAAATTTAATTACTAAAAGACGAATAGTCTTATATATATAGATGTAGGTAACTACTATACGAGTAGGTGAGGCTCAAGTAATACGTCAATTTAGATACATTATCAATAAAAAACAGTTATGATAAACTGTGAAATAGTTGAATTGTTTCAAATAGGAATAGACTGATCCGGCTCAAATTCTTGAGCTTTATATATCACAATAAATTCGAATGTAAATCAATCTGTCAGTATGCTAATAGTGGGCATTTGGAATGATATATATTTGGATTTGATTTTCAATTAAAACATCAATGGCAATTAACGTAGTTTGTTCTCTTGTTTTATTTCTTGATTTTTGATAAACAATTATTTAGTAATAGCGACGCGCCCCGACTTCCCATGGAAACAATTTTTTTTTCTGCAAATGACAAACAGTCCCATTAGGCAGAGCCAACTTCGAGAAGGGGATCAATCGTCGAATCCAGCTCGGGTGGACAGCATTCGAGTAGCTCCGACTACCTTCTTGTCCAAAAACAAAATTTTCGATCAATTATATTTGTTGCCAGTGATGACACTATGCTGCTAAAACGTGGCCTCTCACTATGGCCCTCGAAAGCTCAACGTCGCTCAATGAGCTATGGAGAGGATCCACCGTCGACTCGTGGCTCTTATTAAATCATCTGTCCACCTTGTGCGTGGACGCCCTAAGCTGCGCTTGCCGGCCCGTGTCTTGCACTCGAGAACCTGAGAACCTTCCGGCCTCCGCGGCCATCGGCTCTCCGTACTGCCTTTTTTTATTAAGGAGGGGAAATGTCATTTACGCACTGTCCCTCGCCGACGAGGACGGTCGACGAGGGGTTGTGTGGGTCTCACTCGACGGAATGAACCGCTCCGCCGGTCCTACCCACTAAAACACCTCCATGTTCCACCATCGGCAGTGATAATGGGATCCGGAGTCACAGCCAGGCCTTATCCCCAGGCCCCACGCACTGCTGTGTCCTTTTGGACTCAACTCAGTAGCGGCAAGCCGCATAGAAAGCTTTGGTGGCGACCCGCTGGAACATCTGCAGGTCAAGCCACACCTCTCTACAGTTAAGTTCCAGACGCCAGATGTCCTCTTCTGACGCCCGGAACAACCAGCCGACGTCACCAACCAACCAACCTAAGACGTCAAAGAGCTTCGACCCAGTTTGGACCTTCTTGCAGTCCGAGACCGAAGCCCAGCTTACTACACCTCGTAATACCCCGAGTGGTTCGGCTGGCCCCCCCAGCTTCGTGCCCCAGCATCGTCCAGTCCTCCCAGTGGCCGGTCCCTACCGGTCCCTAATACCTCTGAGCAGGATGCCTCGGGCCCTTCCCCCTAGGACCTCACTGGCCCCCTTGAACTGAGGACCTCCTACTCTGGCAAACTCCGTCGGGGTTGCCTTCCTCTATGGGGTGCTCCACCGCGAGCTCCGCTAAACAGAGCCCGCTCGTAGCCCACCTCGGTGTGAGCCTTGTTGGTCGCCAAAACCAATCCGATCGGTCGAGCAAGGGCCGGTGAGGAGGAAAGCACCGACCCCTGCAACCGCCCGGATTGCCTAGGGTAAGCCCCCCACCACGACAAGGTCTTAGCACACCTAGGGGGGGACTCTCCGTACTGCCTGCCACTGCCACTTACTGATCCGCTGGCTTATGTCGCTAACTTTCGTATGTCTACGGATCTCCTCATTCCTGATTCGACCTCGCAGTGTAACACCGAACATTGAGCGACGTTGAGCTTTCTTACCAGGCCCATAGTTAAGACCAGTCGAAAATTTTGGTTTTAAGGCACTGAGAAATTTTGGACGAGATGTCTTCTCAGCTTCCCGAATGCTACCCACCCATCCTAGCTCATTTCGTATTTTGACCTCCTTCTCGAAGTTTGCTCTACCTAATTGGACTGTTTGTCTCAAGTAGATGTATAGGTACTTGTTTGTGCATTTGTATATTGTTTCAAAACGCTTTATAAATTGTTGTTAATTTTTTTCTGAAAATTACATATATACACAAACCATCCTCGTTTATCGCTCTTTCCGTTAGTGAAAACCGCATCAAAATCCTTTGAATGGTTTTGAAGTAGTTAGCAGAGAAACAGACAGAGGCAGAGGACGACTTTATTTTATAATATGTATTGATATACCTAGATGTAGAAGATAGTCACCGATTTTTTTTATTTCTTCAAAAAAAATATATTGCGTAGGGTATTAAAAACATTTAGGTCTATTTTTTTAAACCATTACCTAGGCCAAGGCGAGTGGAGGTTTTAAATTGCGAAACGTCTAGAAAAATTCTACGTTCTTGTAACAACGGGGTACATAATGGTTTTGGGTGTGGTGCAAAAGGTCAGAATGTAGGTCAATCTTGTTTAAAGGTCAAACAATTTAGATTATACTTGCACATTATTAGATCGCCGCCGGACTCAATAATGGAATTGATTTACTATTCAGATATGCGGATACAAAATGATAACTGCCTAAGTATTTAGCTGATTGAGCTTTACTTAATATAAGCTCAGGGAAAAAAATTCTTTACTCCTTACCTATCCCTCATTTACTCACCGAATCACAACAGCACACGCGCTGTTATATCACGGTGGTCTTCTGTAAGAGGGTGGTTACTGCCGCCAGACGGACTGCTCAATTTATGACTGCGAATAGCTGTGCGCCCTCTCATTACTATTATACAAATTTCAAGTAAAGGTAAAAACCACACCGTTTCTGCTTATTCGTTGTGGTTCTTTTGTCTCAATTTCTTTCTTTGAAAGAAAGAAGAAGAAAGAAAGTAAGAAATATATATTTGCTTAAAATGTGAATACAAAATAAGTTCTTAATTAAATAATGCATTCTGCCATTATTAGTGGTCAAAGATCTCCCTGTATATTTAATCTTTTTGATAGTGGCGTACAAATATTTAGTTGTTAAGATTAACGATTGTAAAATACTTTATACAAAAGCCATTTATTCAATTTATTTTTAAATTGTTCTATTGTGAGCTCCTTTAATAGAGTCTTATTTTAGGTGTTTTTTTTTTAAATATTTGATTGAATATTTTTTTCACAAAAAGCTCTATTTCCATCGAAAAAGAAATAAATCAACAATTTCAATACATAGACAGAATTGGGTCTGCAGTCTTCTGCAGGTGGTTTTGTGGGTTGGCTGTGAGTTTTTACCGCCCCTGCTTTTTGTTTTGGGGTTCTAACTAAAGGTATAATAACTACAGTCATTTGACTGTAGCCAATTACCATATAGTGGTTACCATTAATAGATATTAACACAAGTCTAACCTTAGATGTTAGGCTTCTGCATGAGGCCCTCCCGTTACTGAAGATCTGCCAAGAGCTTTGTGAAAGTCTCCTAATTTCCTCGCCGTATTATATTGGGATATAATGCTATTAAATGACAAGTTACACTCATTATTGTCCACGACGGTACCTAATAAATAATTGAAACGTGCTCCGATACTATCGTTCATGACTTCGTGTGTGGTACAGTTAATGATACATTAGATAAAGTAGGTATGTTTAATTTCAGCTACAACAATATAATGTTTTGTCTATTCTGAGGTGCGGTGTTATTATTATTTGCATCGTCTGGCTATGGAAGCACAGGCAAAAGCCTTGACATTAAACAAATTAATCAACAAATTTCTGTCTTCAATAATTACAGACAACCTATATGCTACTCTTGAAAACGTGTTGGACGTCCAAATGAAAGGTAAATGACACTACTAAAATAGCAGGTAAAGATTGGTTAAATCTTGCTCATGATAAGAAAAAATGGAAAAAAAATTTAAGCTTTTACCAAAACAAAGGATCCACAAGCCCAAAACTATAGTTTATTCAATTAAAATACATCTTTTTGTAATTTTTAATAGTTTTGAATAAAAATTATTAAAAATTTCATATTTTTTAATACCAAAGCAACAATATTACAAATTCCCTCTGAACCAAAATTTTTATTTAAATTGTAAGCAGGCAATGTACCCGATGCAAATTTTATCACAATCAACCTCTATGCATGCATAAATACTGTTACAAATAAAAAATTATAGGAGTATATTTGAATTTGGAATTTATCAATATCAATCATGTACGATGATTAAGTATATTACCATTATTGAGCCAATATAATAGGTTGGGGAAAAAGTTTCTTCGCATTTTATATGAAAACTCAAGACTTTTTTTTTCAATGTTTATTTCAAAGTTCATTTAATTACAGTATATACATATGTGCCATTTTTTTCGATGACTTTTTCCCATCTTGTGGATAGTGACATGATCCATTTGCTGTAGAAATTTTGAGACCTCTGATCAAAAAAACTCGACAAGTAGTTTTGGCAGTCCTCTCTTGATGTTTACCTGACACTGCCTAAAGAATTCTGAAGAGACCGAAACAGGTGGAAATCTGAAGGTGCAAGGTCAAGGCTATATGGCGGATGCATTGACACCTCCCAGCCAAACTCTCTTAATTTTTGCTGAGTGCTATTTTGCTAATTTGTTTCTTTTTTTGTAATGCAAGCTTTTTATGTTATCAAAACCAGCCACATATAATAGTATAGTCAAAGAGATTCGATTACAAGTTTATACATACTATATGCGAAATAATATGTTA
Organism: Bembecia ichneumoniformis; assembly: GCA_910589475.2. Classification (NCBI taxonomy): domain Eukaryota; kingdom Metazoa; phylum Arthropoda; class Insecta; order Lepidoptera; family Sesiidae; genus Bembecia; species Bembecia ichneumoniformis. The sequence continues at coordinate 11,149,702 of OU342540.1, forward strand.
AAGAATCTTGTGAAATAAAATGAAGTTTTCTGATATAGTAATTACACAAAGTAGGTATGTAAAGGGATTTTTTACTTAATTTTTAAAATCTTCATCCGGTTGAGGTCAATCGAATGTTTGTTTACTGGACCATTTATAAAGCACGTACACAACTAGGACCCACTCACGGCTTCGAATGGATACAATTTTCTTCTGCAAATTATACACACAAAACTTCTTCGTTTGTCGCTATTTCCATTAGAGTAAATCGTGTCGAAATATGTTGGGTTTTTAACATCGACTTTATTTTATGATATTATGTTTTGATATTGACGAGTCATCAATTAAATAAAAAAAGATCCGATTGTCTTAACTATTTTTAACTAAATTTTTTTATCAAAACAGTACAGGAAAGAATCCGTAGTAATTCTGGCCCCAGAAAATAGATTTTACTTCGAGAAATAGATTTATCCTAGCATTTAGATAGGTATGTAAAGATCCTAGTACTTAGAGTCCAAGCACACGGCGTATATTAAAAGCGAGAACGACACGCGTTTCAGGAACGCGCGTTTTAGGCGTCGTAGATGCCGATTGTTGCGTTTGTATCGTATGCGTTGTTGCGTATGCGCGCGTCTCAGCCGATACAAACGCGCCCACAAAGGGGCGGTGTTGTAGTAATATTTTATTATATGTTGCGTGTGTATTTTGGTTCAAAATGAAACCTTTCGACACCGACCGTTTTATAACGGAAATAAATAATCGTCCAGCTACATGGAATATGATCAAAACGCGGAAGCTACGAGCGTCTGTATCGCTGTATCTGCGCGTATACGCGCAGTAGACGCGCGTTTCACGATCGCCCCGTGTGCTTATGTTACAAGCGTTGCGTGCGAATACGCGTCTACGCGTTTAAAATACGCCGTGTGCTTAGGCTCTTAGATACATAGTTTACTTTAAATATGACTTAAGACTTGCAGCTTATATGCTATTGCCTACTGTTAATAGTTATTAGGGTTAGTTAATAATTTAAAAATCAATAAATAGATAAATATAAAACAAAGATACAGAAAAAAAAATTACAGAAAACTATTTTCACTAGCCCATTAACGAGCCCGCTGGATGAGTGGTGAGGCTGCTTGCCATAAAGCTCTGTTTTAGGGTTTCCGGGTTCAATTCCCGGCAGAGTCAACTTTGGAAAATGAACTATCAAATTTGTGTGGATTTGGATCTGGGCTGTGGTCTGGATTTGGAAAATAGTGGCAGGCAAACTGCGTTTCGCAGTCATTTGGACACTTGGACAGCCCGTCCGGCGACAGTAACCACCCCCTTACAGAGACCACCATGAAATAACAGCACTTGTGCTGTTGTGTTTTGGTGACTCACCCACCAAAACACAACAAATGGATGGATGTCAGAGCCCATTTCGCTATCCCCTCCTAATCCCTTATTGCAGCACACTTGCAGCATCTGTGGCGTTGCTTGTGTTATAGGCGACGGTAGCCACCTACTATCAAGTAGACCATCAACCTGTCTGCCGATTTTAACATAAAAAAAACAACATAGGCACTAGCTTGTTTCAGTGATGGTTTGGTAGGCTGTGAGATATCTAATCATGAGTTATCTTAATTTTTGTAAATGAAGTATTTAAATAATGGACTAGTTGTAGATACAGAGATGTAATTGTTTAGAAGGTTATAAAGCCATTTAACAATGCTATGTTCCGAGAATGGTCTTTTGGCAAGGCTCAGCACCGAATTATGAAGCTAGATGCATGAGATAAAAACTATATAGTAAGTCCATAACAAAAGGAATAATAAATGCCAGTACCACAAACCCAGTTAAATTGATTTAATTCACCTAGGTATATATGGAAATAGACAATTTTGAGTCATAAAATAGATTACCTAAGTAATAAGTAGGTAAGTGGAAGTATGAAAAATTTGTTAGTTATCCGTAGACCTAATTCACGTTCGTAATAAAAGCGGACCACGCCTAGCGCTGGCCGCCGCGTTCTTGCTTCATTGCCTATCTATACGACGTTTAGGCCGGAGCTACAACAGTTACACATATCTATTATCTATTACATTATAATCTATTCTAAACATATAATAAAATCGTAAACGAGCCATGTCTGAACATTAAATATTTTTTCAAAAAACAATTCATTTAATTCCTTAGTGATTTGATTGCCTTAATATGCTATCGATACTGTTCAGGACTGCAATTTAGCAATTAATCTCATATACATGTATTTCACGGTTGGTTGGGCGTGTGTGTTGTGCCGGCCTTCTCGCATTTTCGGGCGAGAGAGGGCAGCACTTGTTCGCTTGTCGTCCATTGCGGACGCGACCCCGCTCGCTTCGCTTATAAATAATAATTTATTTAAAACGCTTTATGAACCTAGCAACGCACTATAATTTTGAAGGACGCAAATTCATTTATTTTATTTTTTATTTATTTATATAATTATTTAGAATTGATACACCAGCGAGAATATTAGTATTTATTTAAAAAAATTAATAATCACACACTTGTAAAATCTAGATCCAACTGCCTTTACAGGTGAATACATCAATTATCAAAAAGTAGCACTAAGTAGAAATTTAAATTTAAATAGTTTAAAAACATAAAACAAAAAGAAATGCAGAATACATGACTACCTTACAATATTAAACAAATAAACAATTAAATTAAACAATCACAAAGTATTAAAATGAAAACAAACAATAATAATTACACAAATTATCAAATAATTGTAATTATTTGATAATTTGTGATGGTGACTGGCGCCGAGCTGAATTTTCTCATCTGGAAGACACCTGGACCTGGATGCATCCGTCGAGCAGGGATTGTTACTCGATCGCTCTAAATTTTGTATGAACCACAGGGTACCCATAAAACCGCTCCCGCACACGCATTAAAATGGTGGTTATTTACACAACGCCATCCTAATATTTTGCTGTTTAAATTTTTTTTACTGATTTAAATTTAAATCTAGAAAATTAAATTTAACTGCTATTCGTGTGCACCTAGGTTTAGAAACCAGCCAGACAAACTTTAACATTAAGTAACATGCTTCGTCCGTATTCAAGTGCCTAAAATATCTTCATTTGTGTATATATTTAGGAGAATAAAATCATTCTCTTTGTTAATGGTACTTTATGTACATATACCAATGTTTTTGTATACTTGAGGAATAATAAGTAACTCATTGAAATTTATGTTTCCATAATATGTTTTCTATACACCCTAACCACTCTTCCAATGGGCTCTTTCATGAGTTTCACGAGTTAGCGTTTAGACAAGCATCCTCGTCACTTTTCAAATTTGGCTCTGGTCTAGTTCTAGAAAGCAGCGGCAGGATACACAGCGTTTCGCAGTCATTTGAACAGCACGTCTGCCGGCAGTAATCACCTCCTTTACAGAAGACTTCCATGGAATAACAGCATGTGTGCTATTGCTTTTCGGTGATGCCAGAGTCCATTTTCCTAACCTTTCCTAATCCCTTATCCTTAATATCCCTTATCCTAATCCCTTATCCTTATCCTTAATCCTACTGTAGTTGGCAACGCACTTGCAACAGCTGTGGCGTTGCTTGTGTTATATGCGATAACAGCCGCACCTACCATCAAGTGGACCGTCAGCCCATATGTCGACCTGAACATAAATAAAATGTTTTATTTGTTTTTTTTAACGCTTTGTTATTATTTGCGGCAGAGAAGCACCAGTAATTAGTTAATTTCACAATAATTAATTCACAAAAAGCTTAGTTTAGCAAAAGAAAGCTTAAATTAAGAACACTATACTCTCTCAGGCGCCTGTTCCCATAATTTAATCTTTTGGAGTTTACTCGAAAAGGTTAAATGTTCCCTAATTTTGTGTTCCCTAATTTTATTCTCTGGACTCCTAAACGCAAATGTAGAAATCTTTTATGAAAAGTTGAAAAGTGTAGTCCGCGTTGAGGAACGAAACGCTACTGCATTATAACCTGCCGGCGGGCGCTGCTGCAACATATGTATGTCGTCGAAAAAAAAAAAATTGAACTTTGAATTTGAACTTATAAAACGTAGTGCCATTTGTGTATCCTCTTCCCATATCTTAATCTGTTTCCATTTTCTTCTTGAATTATGTTAAAATAAAGTCAATGTCCGCTCTGTCTGTTTCTCTGAAACTTGTACTAATCTGAACTCATTGAAACTGCTTGGTTATTATATTTTGTGTCTAATTTTTATCAATGATTCATCATCATCATCATCTTAGCCGTAGGCTTCTCCCCTCTGATTTTCAAAATGAACCGGTCAAAAGCAGCCTGGATCCACCGTCGACCCTTATCAGGTCGTCTGTAGGTGGACGTCCTATGTCGCGCTTGCCGGCCTGTGGCCTCCACTCGACAACCTTCCGGCCCCAGTGGCCGTGGGGTCTCCGTACTATGTGTGCTGCCCACTGCCACTTCAACTTTGTCTGAAACTTTCGTTCGTCTACGGAATTCCTCATTCCCAATTCGATCTCGCAATGTAACCCTGAGCAAAGCATGTAGAAGACATCGCTCGTTGAGTGACACTGACCTTTCTTACGAGGTCCATAGTTAGAGACCACGTTTCAGCGCCAGTTTTATCAGTGGCAACACATATTGATCGAAAACATTTGTTTTATCACTTCGACGAGAGGAATTTTCGACGAGAAGATGTCTCGGGGCTTCCCGACCGCTCATTGATTCGACGCTTGACTCAACCTAATTGGACTGTTTGTCATAAGTAGATGTACTCGTCAACAACTTCGAGAGTTCCAACTGTTAGTGATATTTATAAATTATATTATATGGAAAAAGAGCGCTCTATCGACCCCTATATGTATGAATCTAAAATGATGAGATTCCACTCTGATTGTACATTTACACAATAGGGATAGGATGAACAAAGATTTTCCATCCTATCCCACTGGTAGGATACATTTCTGGAACCCGTGGGATATGTGGGACGGGCGTAAACCACCCAATGGTTTTTTATACGGTTTTCACGGATGGAAAGTTATTGAATTTGGCGGTTCGCTAGTTTTAAATAAGAAAAGGAGAAAATATCATCCATATCTATAAAACTTCACAAGAATCAATAAATAGTAAATTCCTGAACTAGCCGAATATGTATATTAATTATTAAAAAAAAAAATTGAACACGTAAAAAATGTATTGAGCAACTTATGTATTGAGCAAGCTTCCCGAAATATTTAGTGTTTGTGTGATTATTATCGGTTTATAAATAAAAAAAATTACGTGTACAAAGTCGCGAGCATAGCTAGTCTATACTAATATTATAAAGCTGAAGAGTTTGTTTGTTTGAACGCGCTAATCTCAGGAACTACCGGTTCGAATTGAAAAATTCTTTTTGTTTTGAATAGTCCATTTATCGAGGAAGACTATAGGCTATATAACATCATGCTACGATAAATAGTATTATATATAAGCAGTGTCCAGTACCGAGCGCTCCATGCGCACGCCGCCGCTGTATGGGCCGCAGCGAAGCGTGGCCGAGTTCAGCTAGTATTTAATATAACTACTGATACTTGATATTGTAATACGACAGTAAGTACGTCTGTACGTGTTTCACGGCTAAACCTTTTCTCCAATTTTGATGAAATTCTGCAATTGCAATTGGTTTGGATTGGAGAAAAGTATTTTTGTGTTATCCAGAAGGTAGTAGGGAGGCAAGCAAAGCCGTAGTCCAAAGTAAGTTGTCAATAAATTGCGTAACTGTTGACAGTACACTTCTCATTTAAACACAATAAATTTGTCATAAATAAATCAAATTTAGAACGCGTTACGATTACCTTTCAATGTGATAAATTCAAGGATTAAAGTATCAATTTGTAATAAAATTTACATTTCGCTGCTTTATGACTTCTGTGTTCATAGGAAAACCTTTGAGAAGCCGAGTATACGACAAATGAACTGTAACATTAAAACCGTAAAATAATTTAATTAAGACATTAAATAAATAAATTGATTATTTTATTAATTCCTACGTTTTAGTTGCTATTCACTGTAAATATATATTTAGCGACCATTCCGAGTTTCACACGGATGCAATTTTGTTCTGCAAATTGTATGTATAAACAAACCTCACTCGTTTATCGCTTTTTCTATTAGTGAGAACCGTATTAAAATACGTTCAGTGGTTTAGCGGAAAGCGGACAGAGGCGAACGACTTCATTTTGTAACTAGCCCGCAACTTCGTACGCATGGTATTTGGTATAGCACTTAACTTTTTTGTTTGTAAACCGATTGGAATGAAACAAATACTAAATTTTAGGGGAAGCTTAAAATTTTGAAGCTTAAGAACCTAAAATTTTGAAAAAAATACTGAAATTAGTTTTCTACTTATAGATTATAGGAAAACCTATAAGAAGTCCATGATATTAAAATAACATGGTAAATCACTCAATATTGTGCGGATAGGTAACATCGTACGGAACCCTCTTCACGCGAGTTCAACTCGCACTTGTTAAATTTTTTATATGAACGGTGGTACTGTTTCATATAAAAAAGGAAAATTTGGAAGAAGTTGAGGTAGGTGTGGGTGTATTTTTTTTGTATATTTTCTGATTTATTTATCATTGTCCATAGTATTTTATAGTTTCGTCTAAAACATAGCTCCATTTTTATGCATAAAATATGAAGTATAAATATGTAGTTTTATTTAAACGTAGTGACATTTTATGTAGGTTACAATTAGCAGTGTTGGTATCGTGATTTCGCAATTGACTGTCGTTATACAAAATAATAGCAGTCCATACCTACTAGAACACATGATCGGATCTCATTAAGGCGTTCATTGTTAAATAAAACTATTTTACAATCAATTAATTGCTAATGTTTAATTTAAGAATGTATTTGTACAATCATTCGAAAAGGTTACATCACATCAATGACGGTGCATTAAATAGCAATGAATTACATTCGCTGTTTGATATCTGTACCGAGTACCTACGTTAAGAAAATGACGCCAATATTGTAAGACAACTTCAGTTGAGGCACAGAATAAATAATAGTACAAGTTGAGGTAACGTCGAAGAGGTTCTTTTTAGGATTCCGTACGTCCGAATAAAAAAACGGAACCCTTATAGGATCACTCGTGTGTCCGTCTGTCCGACCATTCCCCCGAAACTACTGAACCTAAAATTTTGAAAAAAAAAAAAAAATACAGAAATTAGTTTTCTACTTATAGATTATAGGAAAACCTATAAGAAGTCCATGATATTAAAATAACATGGTAAATCACTCGATATTGTGCGGATAGGTAACATCGTACGGAACCCTCTTCACGCGAGTTCAACTCGCACTTGTCCCGTTTTTTATACCTATCCTTACCGCTTTGACTTAGGGCCAAATTGCAAATTTTGCAAACCAGACTTAGGTCTGGTTTAGACCCTTGTTCGTGTTCGGTATATGGGTATCCCATAAAAAAAGCCTAATAGTGCCTACTTTGGGGGCCACACAATCTGTGTGTTTAGTCTTGGCGATTTATTTATTTAATTTATATACCCATATTACTAATGACTTAGGGTGCTTGCCTTAACGGTTTGTTCTAGGATTCTCAGGTTCCATTCCGGGCTGGGTCTCCTTTGGAAATGCTGTTTTCCAAGTGCGTCAAAGGCATATTGCGTTTCGCAGTCATTTGGGCAGCCCGTCTGGCGGCAGTAACCACCTCCTTACAGAAGACCACAGTGAAAGAACAGCACGTATGCTATTGTGTTTCGTTGAGTGAGTAAGCGATGCCAGAGCCCATTTCCCTATTCCATCCCTATCTCTTATCCTTAATCTTACTGTAGTCGGCAGTGCACTGGCAGCACCTGTGGTGTTGCTTGTGTTTTAGGCGACGGTAGCCACCTACCTTCAAGTCTACCGTCAGCCTGTCTGCCGACTTTAAAATAATAAAAAAAAATGTAAATTATTTACACAAATATTCCTCAGGTTAAGGTCGACAGACATTCTGACGGTCCACTTGATGGTAGATGGTTACCGTCGGTTATAACACAAACTACGCTACAGGTGCTGTGAGTGCGCTGCAGACCGTAGTAGGATTAATTTGGACAAATAAATAAAAATCTCTTGTAGGTAGATACTGTTTTCATTCTGCCAACCAGTTTTTAAAGAATCTAATATTTCGTTGAACAAATTCCCCATTGATATCTTGTATCTAAATTCATTGAACTGTTTCGCAGGCCGCCTACACCCACTTGTTTTTAACTATTCTCGTTAAGTACAGTGTGTTGAAAATGCAAACTACCTTTCTAGATCGCTATGATGAATTCTAATACTACGTAAGAATTTTTGTCTGTTTGCCGACTTGTCTGTCTGTCTGTTTGTCTGTGCGCGTTTGTGCACGCTAATCTCTGAAACGGAAGTCATTTTTTTTTTAATTGTCTGTCTGTCTGTGCGATTGTGCACGCCAATCTCAGAAGCTTAACCAATTTGAATGCGGTTTTCACTGATCTATTGTAGCAAGCTTCCCGTAACATTTAGCGTTTGTTTCGTTCCAATCGACAAACAAAATTTTTTTCGCTATACCGAATACCACGCGTACGAAGTTGCGGGCTCAGCTAGTACTACATACATTTTTAAGATACTGTCGAAATAAAGATCTAAAACATAATCTATACACAATTTAAAATAGTCCTGTCTTTGTTCCTGCGCTAACTTCTTTTATACCTCTGAAAGAATTCTATTACTATTTTCAGTTTCACTAATGGAAATAGCGATACACGAAGAACGTTTGTGTTTATGAAATTGCAGCCATTCGACCAGGTGGTTGCAGTCGCCATCTCCTTACTGAACCGAGGAAAAGACTGTTGAGAACAATATCAGCACTTGTGAATAAGATATGCCAGTGTCTATTCCTCTATATCCACCTTCTCAATTATTCCTTAATCCTATCAATTTCTTCAGCAATTCTTATCAAATTCTTAGAAGAATTTGTAGGTATATTGTCTGTGAAGTCTACTAGTTTGCAAATAAATAAATAAATAATTTGTGACTTTTTCACACCTGACTACCCCACCGATTATCATAAAATTTTGCATACATGTTGTTAGGGATACTTACAGAAAAGGATTCATAAAAATTCACTGGACATATTTAAAAAAGCACTCAAGACACATTCTCTGTCAAATTGAAGACTACTTTATTTGTTTAATTTTTATATGTAGGTTTATCTTCTATAGTACGGTCATTCTATGAATGCGTTTTTGACATTTCTTTATGTCCATTGCATAAAGTTCATTTCCGTATAAATGATACAGAAAATGTATGGAATTGACCCCTCTTATAATGGCCGGAGTATAATATATTTTATTTATTAATCAATCTATCTTATTAATATTTGTATATATTCAATGTATTTACTAGTATTTAGTTATTAGAATTTAAGCTTACCATGACTTTTACCAGCCACATTGTCTTATTTTTAATATAATTTTCCTTGCCCTAAGGTTGCCTGGAAGAAATCGCTATAAAGCGACAAGGCATTTTATACTATTGCTTGTTGTTACTTTATTTTTTTTTCTCTTCTTTTTTATATGTTTATAGTACAAATAAAGAGTTTAATAATAATAATAAAAAGAATATTGTTCCCAAGGAGTCAAGTAAATATAAAAGAAAAGACAATTCAGCCTCTTAGAAGAGCTCATTATCAATAACTGTTCTATGCATGAAAATTGATAAAATCTCAATAATGAAAACTGAGCAAAGCTATATACAATTAATTGACTTGGAGTTATACTTACATAATAGGTATGTAATTGTCTACCAAAGCATATTAAAAATAAAATAACTACATTTTTTTCTCGCCATTACTAGACCTCTTATCAGCCATAAAGCATTGTTGTTGTCTGATCTATAAACTATTATACAAATATGTATTATATAATGAACTGCACTTTATCACTGCTGCCTACTTACTTTCATTCAGCCAAGTACCCTACCACAGATACAAACCAGATAACTCCTAACGCTCTACAACGAAGTAGGTCAGATTGCAGAAAGGTTATTAATTTTTTTTAGCGAGTTTTGTTACACATAATATATTAAAATTTCCAATCCCCTATTTGTTTTCTAATTGAACTTTTAAAATGACTTTGTGCATTTGTTAAAAGACTTACAGAATTATCAATAAATAAATAATTATTAAAATATATAGTTTTTTTTTTTAATTTAGAACTTACGGATTATTTACCTACTGATGATAATAAATTAGAAATTTCAATATAAAATTACTGAAATTTTTAAGTATACAATAATAAAGTCGTTAACGAGCCTTGTCTGTCCATTAAATATTAAAAAAAAAAACAATTTATACACATTTTACTTATGTTACCGAGGTCAAAAAAATAGTTTTTAGAATTTTTGTCTGTTTGCCTGTGATGACAATGAGACAAATGGACTGTATTACAAAAATGAATTTATTCTACTTTTAATTAAAATATGTTACATGTTGAATTTTTACAAAATATACAATATATATATTGACTTATCAATGACACATTCCTTTTTTTAAAAAAAAAAAAAACCAAAAACAACCAATTTCTTTAAAAAAATATAAATTTAAAAAATATAAAGGAGTTCGCAACAGCCTGTGCGGCATAACCGATTTGAATGCGGTTTTCAGTGATGTTTTGTAGCAAGCTTCCCATAACATTAGTGTTTGTTTCATTTCAATCGGTTTACAAACAAAAAGTTACACGCTATACCGATTACCACGCTTAGTCGCTTACGAAGTTGCGAGCTCAGCTTGTCTATACAGCTTGGAATGATTTTTTTACATTATGCTAGAGCCATGCACAATCAAGCCTAATCGTCTAACCAGCATGATTTGCTTGCCATATACTCGTATGTCATTCAAAATGATACCACACCCCGTCCCAATCGTAATGAAGCTGGGTGAAACCAATCGTATTTTCATTTATGTAAAGAATACGATCCTTACAAACAATGTTATACAATTTGAATGAAATCGGCCGTTATAGCGACATTTTTTACAGAATGTCGTCAGACAGACTGACGGTTCACTTGATGATGGGTGACTATAGACCATAGCAGGAGAGTTGAACCTGCACGGAATAACTGAGAGAGTTGCAAGTTCTCAGGATCGTCATTTCCTAGAGCAAGAAAGATAGCATGCTGCTGAGCGCATCGCCGCGCTGACTGTCGCGCGCGATAGCAATCATACGCTATTGGCCTACTGGCAATCGAACCCTGAACCATAGATAAAACAATAATATTATATCGGAACACCTGAGACATAGCGTTAAGGCAAACCTTAAACACGCCATGGGTTTGTTAAACTTTTTTTACAACGAAAACCTATAGTCTTTTTAAAGGCTTTAAAAATTTACAAGGAAGATTTTTCTTTACAAATTTCTTTTCTACTGTTCCAGAACTTATTCTAGAAATAATTATATATTATTATATGTATATTACATTAATTCAAGTTTTGTTAAAAACAAAATAATTATATTTAACAGATTTTATGTGTGAGTGAGTTATGTTCTACAACGAAAGCCTGGTCAAGTGAACAATGATCTATTTTTCGTAATAGCAAACAAGTCGATATCAATGACAAACCACAACACGAGTCCGCGTCGCGTACATTTCATGGTTTCTGCAACTGGTTGTCCTTCACAAGGCTTTCTCGTTGCACCGGCTCTTGCGAAAGAAAATAATATGTCAAACCATAGAACGCTTTTGACAAACAGAACTGTACTGTTATGAATACTTACTATATATATATGTATTAGCCACAAAATTGCTTAGAATTATTTTAAATACGTTTATTATTCCGATTAGAGAAATAATAAACATATTATAAAGTTGTATGTTTGTTTTTGTTGTATAAGTATAGGAAGTAATCTTCTTCTCATCTATTCATCTATAGTTAAAACCAGACAATGGATTTTGTTACGGTTTCCACTAACGGAAACAGCCAGAAATGGGAAAGTTTTATAAATAAACCTTCCGTGAAAAATTATCTAATTGATAGGTGAAAACCGCATCAGAATTCGTTGCGCGGTTTAGAAGGAGTTAGCGGAGAAGCAGACAGATACTATGTTAAGGAAGCGAACTAGGCCCGACTTGGATGCGACTTTTTTCTATATACATATATATAGTTGGATTAATTAAAGTGAAAACCGCATTTAAATCGGTTAAGCCGTTTTTGAAATTATCGTGCACAAACGCACAGACAAGCAGACGAAAAATTAAATAACTAGTTTACGATTTTATATGTATTGATGGTATGTAGGTATGGTATGTTGGATTGTAATCTAGCAACTTTAAAAAGTAAATTTTCGTATTAAAAATGAATCCGGGAAGACAAAGTCCAATTAGCGAGGAGGCAATTTCAGTATAATTCGTAATTTTGATAATGGTTTAATCGCAACGCAAGTGGTGGGCAGTGGCGCGCGGCGCACGCGACCCAGGAATGTCGATCGTTAATTACCTCGTTGGTAAACTATGACTGTCCGCTGTGATTTTAAGTTATTTATTGCTTTACGGGCATTCGCAATCTTCAAATGTTGACCTATATACAATTAAAGGTGTCCTTAGGCCAGTTACATATTGTTGTCGGCGGTTTTTCGTAATAAATCATAATTAAGGCGACGCCAGCCCCTACTGATAAAAAAATCCACTTATTTGTAACCGTTTTCCTTTTAAATTATCGTAATAATTATAATTTAAAAAATGCAGGATCTGCAGGATATATGAAAGGGCATCATCATAGTTATTTTTTAAATTATATTTAATTATATATATATAAAAAAATTACTAATTTGCGGTCTAATATCGATGTTGTAACCGTGCGATTTGCTTAAAATCAATATTTTAAATAGCTAATTCTTAAGATAAATTTTAAGATCTACTATCTGAAGTCTCATCAAAAGAAAAAATTGAATTAAACTTTTTTTAATTTTTAAATAGATATTTCCGAGATTTGCAAGTAGCGACTCCCCCTCAGCAGTCCCGTCAATTCAATGCAGGACGAGTTTTGCGGCTGGAGTCGCCTTAATAACTGGTTTTTATCGGCGATTTCGTCTGCGAATCTCTATAAATAATGGCCTACTAGCGACCTGGCCCCGGCTTCGTAACAATGAAATTTTTTCTGCAAAATATATACACAAACTTTTTTCGTTTATCTCTTTTTCTATTAATGAAAACTGTCAAAATAGGTTGGGTGTGGTTTAGTAGAAGACAGAAAAACAGACAGAGGCTAACAGCGACTTTATTTTATAAAACTAGCTGAGCCCACAACTTCGTACGCGTGGTATTTGGTATAGCGCGCAGGTAACTTTTTTGTTTGCAAACCGATTGGAATGAAACAAACAATAAATGTTACGGGAAGCTTGCTACAATATACCAGTGAAAACCGCATTCAAATCGGTTAAGCCGTTTCTGAGATTAGCGTGCACAAACGCGCAGACAAACAGACATAATTCTAAAAACTACTTTTTTAACCTCGGTAAAATAAGCGCTAGTACTATTATTTATTTACTCTGTGACATAAGTACAAAGTGTATAAATTGAAAAAATATTTAATGTACAGATTTTATTATATTTATAGATATGTATTTTTCTGATGTATGAATTATATTACTGTATGTCGTTAAAATCCGTTTACTATCGCGACTGAAGAGTAAAGGTCCGTTTATATCTTCAGACAACGAACGTATCAGACACGTAGTGTGTCAGACAAAATAATATTATTTCATATGATATGTAAGAACTTATTCATATCTAGCTTAACGTGTCCGCTTAGATGCCATTAGACGCTGTCCGCGTCTGAACGTGTCTGAGGGCCTGTGCCCCAGAATCGCGGTATATTCCCAAAATGTCCCACAAGAAATGTCCAATTTGGGACATTTTGGGAATTACAAAAATAAATATTTTTATTGTTTCCAAAATGTCCACTTTAATTATCTTTGTGGACATTTTCCAACTTTTAATAAATATTTAGTTTACTATTCCCAAAATGTCCCATTCTTAATTTTTGTACAGTCATGTACAAAAATACTAGCCGAAGTCGCCTATTTTTTCATGGACGGAACTTTCAAATGCTGTCCACAATCATTTCTTAAATATAGACCGTTCATAAGTAACAAAAACGAGACGAACATAACCCCTATTGTATATGCCTTGTGGCCTAATAAAAAGTTAAAGTTCCAAGTAACTGTTTGGAATGCAGTAAAAATCAAAATGAACTTTGAAGCTGCTGCCATGACCGCTTTGACCAATATTTTCCCTCATGTGGAAATTAAAAAATGTTTTTACCATTTTACTAAATGTTTGTGGAAGAAAGCTAAAAAATGCGGTTTGAAATCAAAGGTCGAAAAAGTTCATGTGAAACGTTGATCAGTTCTTGCCCATATTCCGCCGCATAATGTCATTGTTGCTTGCTGATTTATATCATGGCTGATTGTTCAAAAGATTCACAATTCAATGATTATTTTGTCAACCAATGGCTTTCTAACGAATCCAAAATGGTGCAGGCAAAGACATGGCCCTGCTATAAGGAAAAATACAGAATTTATATTATATAATAACTTATATACTAACTTATATATATGTATAATACATTAACATAAAGATACATAAGCCAAATTATAGATTGGAAGGATGTCATTACCGAGTCAACAGAATTATAGGTAAAACAAAACCTCCTTTTGCACACTTTTTAAGTAAAGTGAAAAGAGGTGCAGGTAACGTTTTAATATTAGATGTATCAAAAAGACAGAAAAGAGTTAAAAAGAAGAAAAGAAAATAGATAAAAAAAAATAGTGGCCTTCTATTTCTTAATGAGTCTCTTAGAGTTAGTAACATTACTATAGTAAACTGTAAGCTTGTAGATTTCTAAAGTTGAGGATATATTTTTAGACTATGTATCTTCCTGTTATTTTTTTTTAAATAGTACTTTACTACAGTAATGTAAATTGATGTTTTTCGTATTTTTTCAAGTTCTGCATTTTCACATTTTCTTGCAGAATGGACAGAATCAACTAAATTGATACAGATATTCAGTCTCATATGAATAATATCAGTCTAAATTATATAATTTTGATGTCTTAAAATATTTTAAATAGCTTCTTTTATTTACATGTTGATTGAA
The DNA here is from genome assembly GCA_910589475.2 of Bembecia ichneumoniformis. Taxonomy (NCBI): domain Eukaryota; kingdom Metazoa; phylum Arthropoda; class Insecta; order Lepidoptera; family Sesiidae; genus Bembecia; species Bembecia ichneumoniformis. The sequence continues at coordinate 11,164,830 of OU342540.1, forward strand.
CAATTTATATATTTTATTACATTCGAGCACAGAAATGTTGCCGTAATTAGTCAAATTAAGAGAGATTTTATTAAACGATTGGCTTAAAACTAATTTGTTATTTTTTTACAATAAATAACTATCTTCTTACATTTTATCGTTTCTGACTGTACAACTCAAAAAATAGCCTTTAAAATTATGCATGGGACATTTTGGGAATAGCAAACTAAATATTTATTGAAAGTTGCAAAATGTCCTCAATTATAATTATAAGTGGACATTTCGGGAACAGTAAAAATATTTATTTTTGTAATTCCTAAAATGTCCCAAATTGGACATTTCTTGTGGGACATTTTGGGAATAGACCGAATCGCTGGCTTGTCTGTTTTTGTCTGATAGGCACGTTTCTAGTACGGTATATGAAAATAAATTGTCTGACGGTGTCTGGGACGGTACGTGTCTGATACGTTCGTTGTCTGAAGATATAAACGGAACTTAACAAACATCCGTACCAATAGGAGCCAGTTGGATGAGTGGTTAGGATACTTGCCTTAATGCTCTGTTCTAGGGTTCCCGGGTTCTATTTCTGGCAGGGTCAACTTTGAAAATGAACTTTTTAAATTTGGCTCTGGTCTGGATCTGGAAAGTAGTGGCAGGGGCACACTGCGTTTCGTAGTCATATGGGCGACCCGTCTGGCGGTAGTGGGCGACCCCCTTACTGAAGACCACCGTGAAATTACAGTACGTGTGCTGTTGTGTTTCGGTGAGTGAATAAGGGATGCCCAGAGCCCATTTTCCTATCCAGTCCTCCTTAATCCTACTGTGTCGGCAGCGCACTTGTAGCACCGTCGGTCTGTCTGCCGATCTTAACATTTAAAAAACCTACATCCGTCCTCATACATTTTTGCTCGCGTCTTCATCCCGATTTCTTTATAAATGAATTTCGAAAACATAGACAATTTTAATGTCATTATAAAATTCATTTCAGGCATAGTTCTTACTTATGCATTATTGTTTAATTTATAGTCACTATATACAAGTTAAAAATTAAACATATGGTATTGTAGTAGGTATTTGATATAGGTACTTACTTGTAAAGATTTAAAGTAAGAAATAATTAAATAAGTAGTTGTAAATTCAATATGTGTATTTCGATAATGAAAACTCAACAACATATTATACTCTTTTGGAAGGTACTAAACATAAGTATTAAGTTTACTAAAAATTTTTTTAGTACCTATTGCTAAGTAAAAAATGTTCATTTTATTATCTACTTTACACATGACTTTATTCGAAACGCGAAAGAATTTGCTATTCTTACTTCATAAAATAATTCTTCCACACATATTGAATGGATAAATGAGATTTATGAGATCAATTTCATTTAGTGTTATAGGAAGCAAAGTACTAGAAGAAACTAGACAAAACACGAGGAAGTAATAAAAAAGCTATGTAGTCTAGAACATAACAATAACATATCGCATGTATATGCTAATTTATAAGTATGTACTGTTAGCCTGAAGAAAATCAATCGTCATGGAACAACACTATGCAGTCGGCGATACGTGACACAACACTATTTTTTTCACTATGACTTTGACGTTTGGGTCAACTGCGCATAATTTGATTGAGAAGATCGTGATCGTTTCTTTGATATTACTAAATTTCAATAAATACGTTTAGGTTTTAATAGTTTCAGAAGTGCGATAATATCCATGCTTACGTAGTGAATGGTGTAAGCTAGTAGGTTGCTTGAACCTGTTTTTAATTCGATAAACATTACTCGTGAAAAGTACTTTTAGATGTCTATCATTTACAAAAAAAAAAAAAAAATAAAGCCCTCTTAGTGTTGAACATTAATTGTTTTGGCCTTTTTGGTACCTACTACCCAAGATCGGAGATTATAATGGATGTTTTCAAGTGGTTATATATGCAAAGTGTGTTTCTACTAGTTGGTGAGCTGTATATTTTCTAATATTTCCAATAGTGATTTGAACTTCGAAACTTAACTTTGAACTGATTTGAAACTTAATTTTAATAATTAGATAACGCTACAAGTATAAATGAACTAAGATAACTGCTATAAAACATTAAGAACATTTTTAATATTGAACTATTTGTATAGTGAAACTTAATTTCTATTTTTATTCTGATTTGAACTGATAATAAGTGAAACTTTTGACTAACTTTTATTGAAATGTGTGTGCTCTTATTATAATAATTCTCAAATATAAAACATCTAAGAATAATTTTGATATCTGAACTATTTGTATAGTGAAACTTAATTTCTATTTTTATTCTGATTTGAACTGATAATAAGTGAAACTTTTGACTAAATTTTATTTAACTGTGTGTGCTCTTATTATAATAATTGTCAAACTAGTGTAATAAAATTATTTAACATGGGTCGGACAAAGCATAAGAAACGGGCACGGAGTAGCTCGAGTTCACCTTCGCCTGATGAAATAAAAAAAAAATATAAGAAAGATCTAAAGGATAAAAATAGGCGTATAGAGGCTTTAGAGGATTTAATTAAGGAGTTAAGGAAAACTAAAAATTATCACTATGAACAAACTCCACCGCCTACCCAGACTTCAGAGTCAGTGGTTGAAGTAGCTAGTTCTGGCAACATAGGCACGTTACAACCGATGGTTCGGTATGTTGGACGTAGTGATTTTATACCAGAATTTAATCCTCAAACCACATCTGTGTCAGTGGAACATTGGATTCGCAATTTAGAAAGTACGGCTAAAATGCATGGTTGGGATGAGCGTACACTAATATGCAATTGCACTTCCAAATTAACCGGGTATGCTAAGGGATGGTATGAACAACAGGCTTCCTATGAAATTGGCTGGGATGAATGGAAGAAGAAACTTATAAAGGCATTCCCATTTACTAAAAATAAGTTGTCGCAAATAAGGGAGTTAGTAAATAGAGTTAAATTGCCTAATGAAGACCCCATTGAATTCTATTATAACAAGTTGGGCATAGGTATGTCTTGTCAATTAGGCGATGATGTCATCACAGAAGCTGTTATTGGTACTCTTGGCAACAAATTATTGGAAGTTGGTGCGAAGTCGGCTGGATGCCGTGATACCAGCACTCTTCTCCGTTACTTGGCTAGTATTAACACATCTGATGTTATGGAACAAGATAAACCTGAGCTATCACAGAGAAATGATGGATCACATAGAAATACTAAATGTTTTTCTTGTGGTAAGCTGGGCCATAAGGCGAACAGATGCCGTAAAAGTAGGGATAGCAAGAGAATCTTCAAGGGTAAGGAAAACAAGAAATGCTTATTTTGTGATCGAGTTGGTCATCTAGAATCAGAGTGTTATAAGAAAAAGAACTCAAATAAACACTGTACATTTTGTAAAATTGATGGTCACACATTGGACGAATGTAGGAAGAACTCTAAAACAGGACTTCAGAACAGATTAGTACGGAAGGTTCAAACTGTTTGTTGTGATTCATCAGATAGGAAGTACTTCAAAGACGTACTTGTAAATGGGATTGTTGCAAATGCTTATTTGGATTTTGGTAGCTCGTGTAATACCATGACACTAAGTTTCTATGAGAATCTAAATATAGAACTTACACCAAATGATACTGTAGTCATTAAAGGGTATGGAGATGCTTTAATCACACCAGTGGGATCAGTGTCAGCTTCCCTTGTCATTGATGGCGTGGAACAAAGGAATCAATTTTATATAGTACCTGATACTGTTCAGAATGTGGATGTACTTATAGGACAGACGTTTACAGAATCGCCAAACTTGGTTGTTGTTAAAACATCATCTGAGCTAAATATTTATGAGAATGAGATGGCTTTTCAAGTGACCGAATTGTGTGATACATTTAAAAATATATCGTTATACCCTGAGGCTGATACTAAACTTACACCGGGTATCAATAAAGTTTTGGTAAGACTAGATCCAGTTGTCAATGGGGCTGTGAACATAAAGAAAAGTGAACAAAGGAAACCACTGTGTGAGAAGGATATATTAAGTGACCAGGTTGAATCAACTGATGGTCATACTGTGATAAAATTGGTCAACAGAACTAACACTATCATAGAACTTAAAGAGAAAGACTGCATCGCAAGGGCTGAATTAGTAGAATACAATTCTGATAAAACAGACAAAATTAAAACTGGGGAAAATTTAAATGAACAAGAAAGAGCATATCTGGATGATTTATTAAATAAATATGAAAACTGTTTTTCGGGAAATGGAATGGAGTTAGGAAATTGTAGTGTGGAAATGAACATTAAATTAACAGAAGAGAAGATAATTAATTACAAACCATACAGAATGTCATTCCACGAAAGAGATATTGTCAGAAAAATTATTGAAGAACTTTTGGAGGTAGGAATAATCGAAACATCAAGATCTTCTTTCGCTAGTCCGGTTTTACTCGTAAAGAAAAAGGATGGCGGACACAGATTATGTGTCGACTATAGAGCTCTCAATAAAATCACCGAAAAGGAACGGTACCCATTACCGGTCATTCAAGATTTACTAGATAGACTGGTTGATCAATCAGTGTTCTGTTGTTTAGATTTGGCAAATGGATACCACCAGATCAGGATTTCAGCAGAATCTAGACCACTCACCGGATTTGTAACTCCCGATGGGCATTACCAATATAAGATGATGAGTTTTGGTCTCTGTAACGCTCCTGCAGTATTCCAACGGGCAATGAATCAAATACTGGAACCAGTCATTCATTCCTGCGCTGAGGTATATATTGACGATGTTATTCTCTGGGGAAAGGACGTTAAGGAGTGTCTTGAGAACTTAGAAAAGGTGCTAAGTTTAATTGAAAAGGCAGGTGTTAAATTAAAGAAAAATAAATGTTCCTTTCTTACTGAATGTGTCGAATATCTGGGCCACGAGATATCAAGTGGAGAGATTAGACCATCAAGTCACAAAATAACTGCGGTAGCAAACCTCAAAACACCTACTAATGTCCACGAGCTGCGTCAATTCCTTGGCCTTGCGAGTTACTTCCGCAAGTTTATTCAGGGGTTTGCTGTTATTGCGCGACCACTCACCTCTCTTACTAAGAAAACCGCGACATGGCACTGGGGACCAGATCAGGTACAAGCTGTACAAACATTAAGGAATATATTAACTTCAGATCCAGTTCTTGCAATTTATCATCCTGAGAAAGAAACTCAAGTTCATACTGATGCTTCTAAAGTGGGGCTTGGTGCTGTACTCTTTCAACGGCAATCTAATGAGAAGATGAGAGTTGTTGCTTATGCGAGCAGGCAAACTACAGCTGCCGAGGAGAAGTACCATAGCTTCGAGCTTGAGGCTTTGGCTGTAGTGTTTGCTATTACTCGATTTAAAGTATATCTCTCTGGTATCAAGTTTCGTGTTGTGACCGATTGTTCTGCTTTACGTATGGCTTGGCTAAAAAGGGACTTGTCTCCGCGTATTGCTCGCTGGTGGCTGGATCTGCAAGAATATGACTTCGAAGTCGACCATCGGCCTGGATGTAGCATGGCGCATGTAGACGCCTTAAGTCGAAACCCTGTGGTAATACAGCATATAGAGGAAAGAGATCTTATTAATGTATTACAAGAAGGAGATGAAGAGATACAAAGACTAATTTTAAATTTAAAATTAGAACAAGATGCTAATAAGAAAAAGAAAGATGGACTGACGAAAGAGTATAAAGTTATAGATGGAAAATTATGTCGCTTAGTACAAAATGATTACAAACCAGTATTACCTAAGAGTGCCAAATTTTATATTCTGAAAATTTATCATGACAAACATGGTCATTTGGGATCAGAGAAGTGCCTGAAAGCTATTCAAGCGAAATATTGGTTTCCCAAGATGAGAAAATGTGTCGAAAAGTACGTGGCTAGTTGTATAGGCTGTCAGTTTACAAAGAAACCGACGGGAAAACAGCCAGGACTACTACACCCAATTCCAAGGATCGCTGTACCATTCCACACCTTGCACATAGATCATGTTGGACCCTTCTGTAAGAGTAATGGAAAGACATATATTTTTGCTGTTATAGACGGTTTTACAAAGTTTGTGTGGTTGGAAGCAGTCGCTAGTGCTAATGCCAAAGGAGCCATTACGGCTCTGTCTAAGTTGAACCAAATTTTTGGTTATCCAGAACGAATTATCAGTGACAGAGGTACTGCCTTCACTGGTAAGGAATTTCAGCGCTATTGCAAAGATAATGGAATAAAGCATATACTTAATGCAGTGGCATCACCACGAGCGAATGGGCAAGTTGAACGCCTCAATCGTACGATCCTTAGTTCCTTGTCAGCACAAATGGGTGAAAACCAAAAGGGGTGGGATGCTTACTTGCCAAAAGTCCAGTTGGGTATAAACTCGTCAGTGAGTCAGGGAACAGAAAAATCACCCTTAGAGCTGCTTTGTGGCTTAAGACCCCGTTTAGCTAATGATTTGCAAGGGGCAGTTCACAGCGAGAATCTAGAGGCGGTGCGAGAAGAAGCTGCTCAAAGAATCGAAGAGAAAGCTTCTAAAATGAAGGTACGTTATGACCGCAGTCGACGAGTTGGAACGTCTATTTCAGAGGGCCAGTTGGTTATGGTAGAACGAAAGATCTTACGACCTGGTCTTTCCAGCGGGAAACTGGTTCCCAAATACGCTGGACCGTATAAAGTAACAGCTGTGTTGCCGAACGACCGTTATGAGGTAACATCATTTGAAAGGGGTAAACGATCTTACAAAAATATTATAGCTCGTGATAAAATTAAGTTATGGCAACCCAGACGACAAAGTTCTTCGTCAGGTGAAGATTAACAATGTTAAACTTGTTGTTTGATTTATTTTATATTAATTCTTGCCTTGGGGCTTATGTCGTGCGCATCTTAAACTATAATGCTTGCTTTCGGAGCCTAATAGCACTATATTATAATACGGTTGACTAAAATAATAATAATAATAATAATAATAACATTGTGGTGGTGTTGCTTACGGAGCCCTTACGTGCTAACGTTTATAATGTGTAACCGCTTGCCTACGGGGCCTACACAGCGTTTATGAAGCACTTGCTTACGGAGCCCTTACGTGCTAACGTTTATAATGAGTATACGCTTGCCTACGGGGCCTACACAGCGTTCATGAAGCACTTGCTTACGGAGCCCTTACGTGCTAACGCTTATAATGAGTATACGCTTGCCTACGGGGCCTACACAGCGTTCATGAAGCACTTGCTTACGGAGCCCTTACGTGCTAACGCTTATAATGAGTATACGCTTGCCTACGGGGCCTACACAGCGTTTATGAAGCACTTGCTTACGGAGCCCTTACGTGCTAACGCTTATAATGAGTATACGCTTGCCTACGGGGCCTTCGCAGCGTTTAAAGAGCACTTGCTTACGAAGTCTTGATGTGCTAACGTTTATAATGAGTATACGCTCGCCTACGGGGCCTACACAGCGTTCATGCAGCACTTGCTTACGGAGCCTTACAGTGCTTTTGTATACACCAAAATAACACTTGCCTTAGGGGCCTAATAGTGTGTGATTTAACGTGCAATCTAGAATGTTTCTTCAACTGCAGAGTGTCAGCGGTAATTGAGAAGAGTGAAATCAACCACGCAAGGTGCTTCGTCATCACTTTGGAGGATCATTCTGTCCTTCGGGGACCGAAGGACTGCAGGATGGCCGAACTGTTAGCCTGAAGAAAATCAATCGTCATGGAACAACACTATGCAGTCGGCGATACGTGACACAACACTATTTTTTTCACTATGACTTTGACGTTTGGGTCAACTGCGCATAATTTGATTGAGAAGATCGTGATCGTTTCTTTGATATTACTAAATTTCAATAAATACGTTTAGGTTTTAATAGTACATAGGTAACACCAAATAAGTATTGTTTCATGCATTCACACACTCATTCATCATTGAAAGGATTTGTACTTGTTAACAACTTGCGGTATTCTTGTTGCTGACGCCGAGTTATATACTCTTTGCTTCCTGGTCAAATGCAGTTCTAACTTTTCGTGTATTTTCCCTTTGTTGTATATAGAGTTAATTCATTTATAAATATGAATTTGTAAAATATCATTTGTTTAACTTTAAAAAATGTATTTTTATCACTTTTAAGGACTCAGCTCACTGCGGAAGAGTCGCGGCGGCATTGCGTCGGACCAAGAGGCGGGCTTCTTCTATATTATCTAAGTAATCGTATAGTCGAGGCCATAGATCTAGATTCTATGGTCGAGGCAGAGAAGCGGCTGAGTCGAGGCGGGGGCGCTCGGCACGCTTCCTACCTGTCGTCAAGGAAACTTTTTGTTATTCATGACGTACTGAGTGCTTTATTTGCAGGTATTGTGAAAAATACTAGAAGATTTTGTAATTATCATTAATTACGAAATCTAAGGACGCAGGATCCCATTCACCTATACCCTCCTTATCTATTATCCTTTATACTATCAACTCAAGGCATTGCTTGTGACATAGGTAATGGCATTCACTTACCATGAAATGGATTATAAAGTTGGCCTGCTCTTCTGAGTATTTTATATCACGTAGATTATAAACAGTGAATTGTAAGGAACCCCCTGTGTCCGGAAGACAAGCAAAGTTCAAACCAATGTAAAGTATTTCTAGAAAGCTAGTATTGTCATTACATTTATATATAATGACAATGACTATTTCTATACCAAAAATGTTATCTTAATTGGTTATTGGTTTAGTGGAATATTTCATAGATTTTATTGAAATATTCCACTAAACCAATAGCGGAAAGGGCCCATGGAAATGAAAGAATAAATCGATAATACAATTTTTGAGCTATAAACAAAATCACATATTGTACGTATCTAATACCTTATACCTATCTTACAGTTGTAGAAATCATAACTTTACATACAATTTTACTTCTTGAATTTCTTATGAATTTATTGAATTAAATTTATTCAATCTTCATTGCTTAATATTTTTTTGTCTGGCGTTGAATTTATATTTTTGAGATGATTCCTTGGGAACGGTATTTTTTGTGTACAACGTATCCTGCATCCTGGGCAAAGTGTTTGCAAAATTTCATAGTATTGATTATGTATTGTATTAAATTTATTCAAAACTATGTAGTTTTGAAAAATTAAATTTTTATACATATGTCGGCGCTTTTGATTTGCGGGAGTGAACAGCACTGACAACTGTCATTTGTCAACTGGACAGCGGGATCGGAATGTCATTGTCGTTGACTCTGGCACAACACCGAGCGCTAGCGCAGAGGCACGTCGGCCGGGGAGTACCTCACGGGAAGGCAATCGGTTGACATCAAGGGACTGGTGCTACGTGTTTGGTGGAGTGTTATCTGATTTGGTGTGATTGGCTGGTGGACAATGCGATCGAGGACTTATTTTGTGCCGATTGTGGCGTTTTGTTTGGAATTGCAGCGCGTGACCTAACGTGATCAAATATGGATCAAATATTCGCGCCTATCTGTGATCAAGTGTGGAGACCAATGATACGAAGAATCCTGGTCGTGTCCTTTCGGGACCGATGATGCCGGGGACTCTAATCGTGTTTCTACACATACATTTTTTTTATGTTACCGTCGCCTATAACACAAGCAACGCCAAAGCTGCTGCAAGTGCGCTGCCGACTGCAGTAGGATTAAGGATAAGGGATTAGGAGGGGGATAGGAAAATGGGCTCTGGCATCCCTTACTCACTTACCGAAACACAACAGCACACGTGCTGTTATTTCACGGTGGTCTTCTGTAAGGGAGTGGTTACTGCCGCCAGACGGGCTGCCCAAATGACTGCTAAAACGCAGTGTGCCCTGCCATAGATCATGATAGTTGTTTTATGTAATGTTTTATTTTAGTAGCCAATACATCAACCGCAACTAGATGTAATAATTACCTACACACGAGTTGGTTAGTACTACGTCCTTGTTAGCGTCGGATTGAGAATTAATTTACGACTTTAAAACAAATCTATCAACATTTTACAGCCCAACATTTTAAAAGTGAAGCAATGTTAATGAGTTGTTTAATAAATTAACGCTCGTTATTAGACAGTGTGCAGTTACGTAAAGTTTGCATAGTAAATGGAAATTAAATTAATATTGTTTTATTACAGGTTGGCAGGTAGGCTGACGATTCAGTTGATGGTACGTGGATACCGTAGCTCATTAAACACAAGCAACGCCAAAGGAGTAGCAAGTTCTCTGCCAATGCTATAAAGGATAAGGGATTAAGAAGGCTTGCTCACTGACCTTACTCACTCACCGAAAAACAGCATACAGTGACAACTCCCAGACGAGTTGTCCAGTTTATAACCGCGAAACGCATTGTGTCTTGCCATTACTAAAATCGCTTAATATTTTACTTTACATGTTTTCGTTTAAAATTTTGTTATCACATGTAAATATTAAAATTGTTAATTAAAAGAGATTTTAAAGCGATATTTACCTTTAATTTCCATACTTACAACCAACATAGTAACTTTTAATATCCTATTTATAATACGTACATTCAGTCAGTACGCCATTTTTTAGAAAAGGGTAAAGGAAGATAAGTCATAGAATAAAAATAGAACATTTCTTCAATACCATAGACAAAACATTGCTTCAGAACCATAGATAAACAAACTAAAAGTCACAATATTCTAACAAAAATGTTAGATTGTTGTTAGACACATTGTTAGATATTTATATTTGTTAGATATTTATCGCAAAACTCGCGAATGGCTGGACCAATTCGGCTAATATGTTTTTCAAATATTCGTTGAAGTCCAAGGAAGGTTCTTAGGAGGAGAAAATTTAGAAAAATCTCATGGAAAAACGTGAAAACCCCATTTTTCTTTTTCCCATCTAAAGTTTCTCATGAACGAACTTCGAGAAAAAGATTCTCATTTTTATTGCAAAAGGAATTCTAATTAAAATACGAAAGACAGTTCAGCAATAGGCGCTAAGGCGACTTAAACGAATGAAATTTAAAATAACAATTTGATTCTTATCTTTTTCATAAGTAAGTAAGTTAATTGCATTTTTAAACAAAACTAAACTTAATGGGCTCAAATAGACATCGATTGCAAGATCTCCGATAAGTGAGATAGGTACTTATTCACATTCCTGTATTTTTCTTTTGTATAATAATTGTAATGAGTTTTGTACGTCCGGAACTCAATGACCTCGAGGGTCGTTGAGGCTATACACAACCGGCGTAAGATGGAAACGATAAATACGCTATCTAATTTCTTAAAGTACATCTGAAGTAATGCACTGTTTAATTCACTTTGTGCAATGATTAATATAGTTAGTATTACAAATAATGACGTATAAAAATGAGTAGACGCGTTTTAGTCAGCGACAATCGGAACAGTTAAAATGTAAGTCCTAGTAAGAAAACCATAGTAAGTTAATGATCTAATCGCACGGAGGTCAAATTAAAAAAAAAATGTTCGTGCGAACCCGGGGGCGGTTAAATAGTCTTTTTAGGGTTCCGTACGTACGAATAAAAAAACGGAACCCTTATAGGATCACTCGTGTGTCCGTCTGTCCGACCATTCCCCTTATTAATTATATCGAAACAAGTTCTCCGAACTTATCTCCGAAACTACTGAATCTAAAATTTTGAAAGCAATACAGAAATTAGTTTTCTACTTATAGATTATAGGAAAACTTTTAAGAAGTCCATGATATGAAAATAACATGGTAAATCACTCAATATTGTGCGGATAGGTAACACCGTACGGAACCCTCTTCACGCGAGTTCAACTCGTACTTGTCCCGTTTTTTTTATGTCAAGATCGGCAGACAGGCTGACGGTCCACTTGATGGTAGGTGACTACCGTCGCCTATAACACATGTAATGCCAAAGCTGCTGCAAGTGCGCTGCCGAATACAGTAGGATTAAGGATAAGGGATTGGATAGGAAAATGGGCTCTGGCATGCCTTACTCACTCACTGAAACACAACAGCACACGTGCTGTTATTTCACGGTGGTCTTCTGTAAGGGTGTGGTTACCGCCGCCAGACGCGGTGTCGCAAAACGCAAAACGCAGTGTGCCCTGCCACTACTTTCCAGATCCACACCAGAGCTAAATTTTAAAAGTTTATTTTTCAAAGTTGACCCTGCCGGGAATCGAGCCCGGGAAGTTCCGGGGTTCTAGGGAGGGCGGGATCCCTAGAACAGAGCGTTAAGGCAAGCACCCTAACCACTCATCCAATAGCCTCGTTAATAGTCAGTAGTCATCAGATAGTCTTTAAATAAATGTAATTATTCATTCTCATTTCAAGTACATTTAAATATAACTATGTAAATATCAGATAGAACCATGGTTGCCTTAATTAATATTAATCGAGAGAAGTTTTTTCGACATGTCAATATGTAGGCTGGATCAGGATGTGCAGTTGACATTAACAAGGCGATCGACGCGACATGTGCGTTGCACAACGAATTTGTATTCAGTTAATCAAAACATATTTTCTTATTTAAGGTGACACTTGTTTTCGATTAAAAAGAAATATTCAGATAATATTGAACACCAAGCAAAGGTAATTAACATGAATATTGAAACACTTTGACATTAATATTGAGAGATTCGAGTCCCGGCTTTGGCCTTGGTGTGTTAGCATCTGGCAGCAGTAATCACAGTGAAATAACAGCATATGTGCTGACGTATTTCGGTGATGCCAGAGCCCAATTTTCTTTTAAGTACATAAGAAATGTAAACATTTTATTTTGTTTCAAAAAAATCAATAAAAACCGTGAGCTAGTTGAGAAATAAAAAAAAAAAACACCAATTGTTAAAAAAAATGTTACGCCCACCGTAGATAGGTACATTAATATTTACATAGATAACTTTATAAAGACGAATTAATTGTGCTCAAGCACAATTAATTTTTCAATTTGACGGCGGCGTTTTGCTTGCTAATTAACATTTCTTATTCTCTCAACCTCGAGATTTTTATCGCAGTATACATTTTGAGTTACCAAACGTCGTGTTAGCTGCAAACAAAAACACGATGTGCGCAAGACTGTAAGATGGTTATATTATATTATAATTTGTGCGCGGGCGCCGAATTATCCAACCAAGCGTGCATTTATTAAAAAAAGAATAGTGCACGCTAACCTTTTATCTTCAGTTTCACGGTTTTATGGTTCCGTAGTGTCTTTAAGTAATTTAAGTACCTAGTATCAAAGGCGATCAAAATATCCAATAGCAAATCTCCTCTTTAAGATGCATACAGATTAGGGATGTTGCGGATGCCGATTTTTTCACATCCGCGGATGCGGATGTTTAAGATCTTATATAAATATAGTACTTATATATGAATGAAGAATTAAAACAATGAGAAAGTAATTATTAACATTTTTATTATTAATGAAAATTAGTACCTATTAAGTACAATGCTCCTATTTTTTTTTAACTTCACTTACTAATTTTCATATTAGTAAGTGAAGTTAAAATTGGAGCATTATACTTAATAAAGAGTAATATTGCCGCCTTTTCTGATACAAGGCGGTTATGCAGAGGTTCGTAAATTAAACCTGCGCTACTAAATAATTGTTCGCTGGTGGAGTGGATAAAATCTTCGTACTATCGGTGATAATATCTTAATTTCCTCTCGATGAACACTCCATCATTTAAGAGGATTTCCATCCATGATGACTCTTTTTTTAGTGCGGTAAGAAAGTAATTCCTTTTTGAATAAAGGAACTTGTATTACATTCGCATCCGCATGAACATCCGCATTGATTATTGTGGATGCGGATGCAGATGTCAAAATCTATCATTTGCGGATGCGGATGCGAATATTCGCAACATCCCTGATGCAGATATATCAACGTAAATATAGTTGTCTGTTTTTCAACTAATTCTCTCTCCCTGCGCCTCTTCAGTCCTGAAGGTTGGCCGTCAACTCCTAGAACCTATCTCTGTCAAGAGCCAACTGAAACAGTTGTACGACTGAGGCAATTCCAGTCAACTCCCGGATGTTTCGCAACCACGACTTCTTCCTTCTCCCAGCGCGTCTCTTAAATATATAAATAGTCTAACATTACTATTTATAGAGAAATTATACATAAATTGAAAATGATAAGGTGCAAGCTAGGACGTTACTCACAAAATAAGAGCCGCAGGTCTACAATGGATCCAGATTGATTTCGTAGGTCCTAGTGGAAAATAATGTGGAAGGCCAATGTCCAGCAGTAGACGACTTAAGGCTGAGTTGAATAAATAAAAAAAATACAAAATAGAATTAGAAAACCTTTTTTTGGCATACCTTTGTTATTGCATAATAATCTTTATAAAAGGAGGTCATTTTCGCCAAACAGGATGTCTATTCGACTACGGATAGCAAGGTGTCCTGTCACTCCAGGAAGGACACTCCATGGATTACGTTGGGATTCCTTTAGACGAAGAATGGGAACATGCACCTCTGAAGTGCGATCTGATCAGCTGTTTCCGGGAAGGTCTCTTATGAATTATCTGAGAGACTGCTCTTAGTCCTCTTGTTTAGTCTTAGTCCTCTCGGGGGAAGGCTGCACATCTGCATCTAATTGCCGACAATACGGATGGCCGCTTATGAGGGATCTTTTAAATATGCTTTGCTTCATTGTTTCATATTGATACTTTCTCAATATTTTTTACCTTATTGTTGATTGATAAATTTGGACTGTTAATTAAGTTTTGTTAATTTTTCTCTTTGAATATAAATTTGTAGATAACGGTGTGCTGATTGTACAATTACTATATATTTACCTATATGTACTTTTTACTAGTATTTAATGTACTTAAGACACATTGTACAGTTGTTTGTTGTGTGACTACTTTTTGAAATAACATAAAGAAAAACTTTTTAGATTTACAGCGCAACGAGACGTAACTTCTGGTATTATTTACATTTCTTAAGCGTATTTTTTCGAGTTTTACCTAAATTTTAGTTTTTTATTTATTACTAGCCTGAGGCCGAATGCCACAGGCTTCGCACGGATTTGAAATATTCAAAAATCCTTTCTTATCGCATGCTTATCTTATAAAATAAACCTATGTTCCAAATTACAGCTTTCTAGACATATTAGTTTTGGACATCTAATAATATTTGTGATATGCCGATACCGAGGGCATCCTTCGCTCGCTCTGTTAGAGTAGGTAAGTCTTATGTTTTTGGGTTGCGCCGGCGTAGCTGTGGTGTGCTATGGTCTATCCTTTTTCTATTTTCTATTAATAATTATTTATATTGTAATGGTTTCTACCTTTTTAATTTTAAGTTTATAAATAGGCACTTTTTCTATGTTTTTATATATGTTCTCTTATTATACTAAAATATGTTACTCTCTATTTATTATTAAGTATTCTATAAATTTTTGTTTTGTATTATTGTATATTAGGTATTTTAGATTAAGTAAGCATATGCAGAGTTCATGTATTTGTAGTAGACTCAAACGATACAAGCACAGCTTAGTGTGGGGGTCAACGATAATTTGTGGTATTGTAATTTAACTGTTTGGAAATTAATTTAAATAAATAAATAATAAAAATAAAAAATATTAATTACTAATGTGCGTGTGTGTACGAAATTCTTCTTTCTTTTTGAGATAGACCGTAAAGAAGCGTTTCCTCATGTTAACAATTATAAAGAAAATAATAATTCGATAAACTCAGAAAGATTTGTCACAAGTAATGTGCTCACGATGTATTATTGTTCCATTGAAGAAAAGGCTTATATTTATTGCGTGATATTTGCGTCCACCATGATGAATGGTGCAATTTAAAATGGTGACCAATGCTATTTACTTGTAATTAAGTGACAAATATATACGTCTTCATTATAAGTGAAAAAATATAAGTAGGTAGATACCTGTTTTGAGAGAGAAGTGAGATTTGTTCAATGAGTACTTATTTTCATTTTGGCGTAGGTCGGATAAGCTGTCACAGAGTATTAACTATATAAGTCGACTAAATAATTTCAGAACCGACATGGGCAGTTTTTTCCCATTAAATCGTATTATGGATGTTGCCAACTCCTTGAGTCACGATGTTGACCTTTTTAAAGACCCATTTTCCAAAATTAAAAGACTCATCCTTGTCCGTGGTTCAGATAATTAACAGTAGTTTATTTTTGACATTTATTCCAAATTTCCGATATAATTATATTTCTATGTATATTTTTTTTTGATAAATTTTTTGATAATTTTTTTGTTGATTTTTTTTTCTAATTTTATTGCCGGGATGCTACGTTGACTTTTATTGGCGTAGGCTGTGCCTCCTTTAATTGCGGCGGCATCTGCCATGTTGTTTTTTTTAATCCCTTGCTGTGTGTTTTTGTTCGGTGCCTGCCTCGTTGGAAGCCATGTAATAATAAATAAATAAATAAGGTCTCTGTACTTCTCTCATAGTTACATACATCTTATTCTTGATCATGTGCCTCTCCATTAAAGAAGTCGCCAATATATTTCTTAATTCATACCTGTCCACAGTTTTAATACCGGTTCATTCTCTATGTTACGCAGTCAAGACAATCTTCTTTTTAAACTTTAAGGTTTCCTTCTAACTTTACCAACAAACCGCAATAAATGATCCAAATTGCGAGTTTTTCTTGTTTCTCAATACGAACTAATTCTGTTCTATGGGCCATTCGTTTCAAAGCCTCCATAGTTTTTTATGGTTTATGCTTCAAGTAAAAGCTCCTTGAACTCTTTAAGCGAGCGAGAGATGAGTATATTTATTTGTTTATTTACATACTTCTATATAAAAGTCTCGTTTCACAGTGTTTGTAACAAAACTCCTCCGAAACGGCTGGACCGATTTTTATGATTTTTTTTATATACATATATTTGTTAGGCATGAGAATAGGCCGTAAAGTATTTTTCAACCTCCAACCCCCACCCCCCATTTTTAATCGCAATTTTAGTATTTTTGTATGAACAATATCGAAATAATTTAACCGTCGTTAAGTTATTTTCAGGTTCGAGCAGACAACGTCTGCTGGGTAAGCTAGCAGTATCCATTCCCGAACGCCCCACGTGCACTCCATCACCGTATGGGCCGTAGCGAAGTGTGGCCGAGTTCAGCTAGTAATACAATAAGATGTTGGGTAATGTTTAAAATCCTTGTGATAGGGTTGTCTAGACAATATAAATAGTATGATTCGTCATCTCAGCTGTAGGACATCCACTGCTGGACAAAGCTGACATCCAAAAGGACCGATCAGAAGCAGCCTGGATCCACCGTCTACCCGCGGTCCTTATCAGCTCCCTGTGGGTGGACGTCCTACGCTGCGCTTGCCGGTCCGTGGCCTCCACTCGAGAACCTTCCGGCCCCAGCGGCTTTATATGTGTCCTGTCCATTGCCCTTCAACTTATGGCTTGTGGCATTTGTACGTGAATAGTATTATAATAGGTTTGTATATAATAATATTATATATAATATGTGTCTTTATATATAATATGTGATGGTGTATGACTTAGTTATGTATTTTGCTTAATTTTTTTTCTTTTTGTTTCTTTTTCTTTTATACAGATGTAAAATCCTTAATTGGCTGTTAGATACGCTTTATTTTTGTATATAAATTGTATATTGAGAGCTGTGGATTTTGAGTGAATGTATAAATAAATAAACTTTCGTTCCTATTCGGATCTCCACATTCCTGATTCAAGCTCTCCTTAGCTCGTTGCGCGACGCTGAGCTTTCTTACGAGACCCATAGTTAGAGACCACGTTTCTGCGCTATATTAACAATGATTTAACTGTTTGCAGAAAATTACTTAGAATGATATATTTTACTTAATAATTAAGTTTATAATCAGGACAATAACAAGAGGATCTTTGCCATCAAGGAAGTGGTTAAGTCACATAATATACTTAACCACGCGTTGTTGACCTATATAAGTAAAGAGATACGACAAGTACATACTGAGTTATGCATAATATGCACGTTTCTCTCCATTAAAAACAAGGATAAATAAAAAAGTGGTTACTTTGAATCCCACATTATACCGCTCATTTGGTTAACGAATGACGACTCCCATTACGGACATTGAATTCAACTTGTTTATGTAACCTTTTCACATAGGAACGAGAAAGATAAAACTTATTTTCTTTATTTCATAAGACAATAGAAAGGCATACATTTAATTTTTTTAGTGTTAATATCAGCAGACAGGCTGACGGTCCACTTGATGGTAGGTGGCTACCGTCACCTATAACACAAGCAACGCCACTGCTGCTGCAAGTGCGCTGCCGACTACAGTAGGATTAATGATAAAGGATTGGATATGAAAATGAGCTTTGGCATCCCTTACTCACTCAGCGAAACACAACACAACGCACACGTACTATTATTTCACTGATATAAAGTATAAAGTATGAAATATAAATATGAACTATCAATTGTACTTACAGTAACTGCAATTTTTTTTTAAAACATTGTTAAAGTGAAATAATAGGATGTGTGATTTTGTATTTCGGTAAGTGAATTCCCTTATTCACCCATTTTACTATCCGCTACTACTAAAGATAAGGGATTTTATCTTTAGTAGATAACTAACTAACCGCAATGAGAGTATCTTCAATACAAGTTGTCTCAAACATTAAAGTACAATTTTACCAGTAAAAAAAAAAACAAGTTGACATTTTATTTAGTCATGTTTAAATAAATGGATTCAATTTGAATCTGTGATTAAGATTTAATTGTTTCATGACCCCGGGGCGGAATTTGATTGACTTTTATAAGTGTTATGTATAATTTATTATTGCGAACATTAAAATTTATCCAAGCTGAAATAATAGCCATAACTAAATGTCATAAATATTGACAAATATTGCTTTATGCATTATTAAATAACACAATTATACAATAAATTTCATTTTATGCGCGTATTTAAACTTGAAATACTTGTGTAAATTTATTCAAAACATTCTGTCTGCATTTACACGATGTCCCATTGCTGGGGCCAAGCATATCCTATGGTGAAGAGGCGTGGGCTGCATAGCGCAATGTGGATTGCGAAGGATGACCTATGTTTTCAAAGATTGCTATTCAAACTCTTCATATTTCAACAAATTATTTTTAATTTAAAAGTTAAATCCAAAAGACTAAGGTGCAGTTGGGATTGGGATTCGAACCTGCGTCTGCTGCGGCGAAAATTGAAAGATTCAAAACAGGTTCGATGTGTTAAACTCAATTTAAACATAATATACTTAAATCATATATTAATATTTTTAAATTTTATTTCATTTTTGATCAGTATTCAATAGACAAAATTTTCCACTTCAAACATACCAAAAAAGCGCACAGAGCTATCTGTTTATCATCCAAAGCCCTTTCCGCCATGTCAGCTAGTTGGATCAAGGCCGTCTCTGTGGACCTTCCCTTCTGATAGGCGTGCTGGGTGGAATGAATGGGTTTCGAGGCCAGAGCTTTGTCTCTTATGTATTGTCTCTTATGTATTTATCTATAATCTTTTCGAGAGTTTTAAGCATAAAGGACGCTCTGTTACGGTCCTCATTTCGAGGCCTTTGGTGTAAGGGAGTGGTTGCTGCCGCCAGACGGGCTGCCCAAATGACTGCGAACAATCATAAAATGTACAAAAATTAAAGAGTTATATCTCTCAGCAACAGTTGTTAAGATGCAGTTGGCGCTAACTCGTGGCCTCTAGCAACGATGCCGTTTTCTTTCTGATAATTGCATGAAACCTGTCAGTTCTTACTTCGGCAAACATTTGAGAAGCATTACAAGGTAACCCCATCAGCATCCTAAAACCGTTGTTATATTGGCTTAGCAAGACGTTTTACAATATGCTTTAAATAAAGTAATATTAACTTGATCTGTATAAAACGAGCCATTACATTACATACATACATACATACATACATACATTACATTACATTAGAAAAAAAGAAAGAATTTTATTTCGTACACACACATACAAGAAATACATATATATATATATATATATATATATATATATATATATATATATATATATATATATATATATATATATATATATATATATATATATATATATATATATATATATATATATATATACTACTCAAAACAAAATAAGGGCCACTGGTTTATTTAAGTGCACTTTAGTAAACTGAAAGTAACTGATAAGTGGCATTATATTGATATTACGATCTTTGGTGTTTGATCTCTTTTATGCTTCCTAATTTGAAAAATATTGGCCATCGTTTTAAGAAAAAAATAATAATTGGAAGTTATTTTTATTTTTTTCTTCGATTGTCTTCTTAACTTGTTTCGGTTATTTTAGGAAAAAAGTTTTACTTTTTCAATTTTAATTGATTCATTTCTCATCTCGCGTTAATCATGCCACCAGTACGAAGGCACATGGATACAATTACAGCAACCAGAGCCATAACTATGATTCAAGAAGGACGTTCTCAGCGTTACGTGGGTTTGCAGTTGGGTTTTCTCGAAGAGCTGTCCAAAATGTATGGAATCGCTTCCAAGAGACCGGCAGTGTTGCCAGGAGACCCGGTTCAGGTAGAGTTCGTGTAACAACGGCGCACGAGGATCGGTACGTCCAACTAAGTGCTCGTCGTGATCGTACAGCAACGGCCCGTAAGTTACAACACCACCTACGGCTGACAACGGGTGCCTGTGTCAGTGATCAAACTATACGTAATCGATTGCACGAAGACCAGCAAATGTCAAGACGTCGAGTTGTTCGAATTCCTCTGACTAGGGTTCAACGTGCAATCCGTTTAAGATTCTGCCGTCAGTATTTGAACTGGGGGATTAATCAGTGGGGCAAGGTGCTTTTTACAGACGAGTGCAAAGTAATTTTTTTAATGATGATCGGCGTGTTAGGGTGTGGAGACGACGCGGCGAGCGTTTTTCGGAGTCCTGCATCCACGAAGTTGACCGTTTCGGTGGTCCCGACGTAATGGTTTGGGGTGGGATTAGTTTACACGGTAAAACCGAGCTCACCATTTTAAATGCGGGTACCGTAACTGCAAAACGTTACATCGAAGACGTCATCAGGCCTCAAGTGATCCCATTTGCACAGCGAGTGGGGCCTGGATTCATCCTGGTGCAAGACAATGCCCGTGCACACACAGCTCGATCGACACAAACTGTCCTAGAAGGGTCTCATATTGAGGTATTACCATGGCCAGCTAACAGTCCGGATTTAAATCCAATCGAGCAATTGTGGGACCAATTGAAACGAAGGGTTAGAGAGAATGAGCAAGGGGTCTACAACCAACAGCAGCTGATTGACGCTTTAAAACGTGCCTGGGAGGAGATTCCAGATGAAAACGTGAGGAATTTGATCCAGAGTATGCATACGAGGCTTCAGGAGTGTATTGCTAAGAGAGGAGGACATACTCGTTACTAAAAACAAGAAACAAAAGTGACAAGAAGAGTATTTTGTCTTTTTCCGGTGATTTCTTTTGTTCATGTTTTTCATTCAAAATGGCCAATTTCATTATGAATTTAAAAAAAACAGTTCATGATCATTATTTTAAACAATTGTTAGCCTATATTATAACCAATAACATTATTTTGTAGTTACATAAGTTAAACAATTTAATGTCTTTATTGTTTTCATGGTACAACAAAAAATCTTAGTGGCCCTTATTTTGTTTTGAGTAGTATATATATATATATATATATATATATGTATATACATCAAAACAATATTAAATAAAAAGCGTAGTGGTGCGTCCGAAATAGGTCTCTGACTCAGCATAATGCGATGGGTGGAACTCACAGCGCTGATTTTCAGTCAAGGCCTGAAAAATACCTGAAAAAAGCTGTGCAAAGCAACAACAAACTAAGGAACAGAAAGAGAACAAATAAGATAAAAATTGAAACTGTAAGAAAAAACATAAGAAAAGATTAAACCCCTATCAAAAATAATAAAAAAAACAAAAAAAGGAAACACCAAAACAGGCAAATAGGTACAAATATGTGAACATACACACACAAAAATATGATTAAAAAAGAAACAATAATAATAATAATAATAATAAATAAATAATGCCACAGGTCAAGCTTCGTCACGCTGTAAACCTAAAAAGTGTTTTTTAACGTTCTTTCTAAAAGTAGCTACAGTTTGAAGTTTCCAATAAGGTGGAGGTATAGTATTCCATACTTTACTTGCAGCATATTTAGAAGATCCCCTATAAGCCGCAGTCCGTATTCTCGGCAACAAGATGCAGGGAGGCAGCCTTCCCCCGCGTGATTTAAAACCAATCTTTCACGCAGATAATTCGGACGCTCAGACGCAGTTATATTATAAAGTAACGTGGCTAGGTGAATTTTGCGTCTTAACGCCATTTTTAAGAAGCCAGCCTTATTAAGAAACGGAGTCACATGCACGCGGAGTAATGCGAAAACAGAAACGCGCACATGCATTTTGAACACGTTGGATGAGTCTCTGCGTCCTACCAAACGAACATGGGTCATAGACTACGTCCGCATAGTTCAACCTTGACAATACCAATGATTCGCACAACTGCACCCGAAGATCCACGCTCAAAAGGTCACGTACTTTGTATAACACCTTACATTACATCACATCACATCACATCACATCACATCACATCACATCACATCACATCACATCACATCACATCACATCACATCACATCACATTACATTACATACATTACATATGCGTTCTCTGTCAACATGATCTTTAAGATAGCTCGTAATCGCTAGTTATTATGATCGGTTGATTAGTTGAGGACTGATAGCGTAATAAACACACAAAAACAAACACACTTTCGCATTTACTTATAATATTATTTAGGATTATAATGATGACCTATTTTACTCAATTATATCTTAAAGGAATGAGTACTTCTTACAATTAATTGCATTAATGTCACTATATTCGATAGCGTTCATTGAAATCGTAACAATGGAATTTAAAATTTTTGACCTCTGTAAAATGACAGTGCAAGACAGGTGCTTTGATAGTTGAATGAGATAAAGTAATTGATTAGACGCATTAACGTGAGTGCTTGTTGTTGCTACCGACGTTGACTTTTGTTGATTAATTAATGTGATTTATGCATGACCAGTGATACATTAAAATGTATTGTTAAATATGGCGATAGATTAGCGATCTGTGAGAACGATAAATGGGACTAATAGTATGGTTTTTTTAAAATTTTTATTAGAATTTTCAAATATAATTTAAGTTACAAAACAAATTGATTCGTTACTTATTTTATTGTAAGAGAAAATGGATTTTTTGTGGTAGTTTTGAGAGAACTTTTTTAGTTATTAAATGATTTTAAAGTTCATTTTTAAAAGATTTAGGGTTGTTTCTTTTTTGTTTTTGTTTACGAGTTTTTGATATATAGGGGTAGTTACTTGTTAGCTTAGCGGATTAAGGGGACTCTCCGATTTTCTCAATAACGTAAAAATTTCTGAACGGATTAGAATGAAATTTGGCACACAGATAGTTTATTACCTGGATTAAAATACAGGATCTTTATCCTGGAAAAATGTTAGGTTTTCGAGGGATCGCTTAAAAATATAAATTATTCGGCGCCACCTTCGTCACAGCGACAAAGATGTCGGGCATTATAACTCATATATTTTAATTTTTCAACGCGTACGAAAATGTGTGGGCGTTCCGTCCGCCGCAGAAGATCCGCGACGAATTTCCGTCAAGTGTGGCTCAGGACTTACCTTGTTGTTTTATGTACCTATCGATTTATTTTATCACACCGCCTTCCCCTTTCTTCTATCGGACGAGTCGTACCATCCTCACCTTGTCGAAATCTCTCTAATTCGGACCAAGAGTTTTAAAACATATTTTATAATCCGAGCTCATACAACCCAAATCCTTTCAAGGTTCGAGTGAATAGGCATCTTCTGGGTGAGCTCGCTCCATCGTCGGCCTCATCTTTCCTACACGGATAGATGCTGATCAAGAGCAAAACCAACTTTTTTATGTTAAGATCGGCAGACAGGCTGACGGTCCACTTGATGGTAGATGGCTACCTTCGCCTATAACACAAGCTACAGGCCCCACAAGTGCGCTGCCAACTACAGTAGGATTGAGGATAAGGGTCTGAATAGGAAAATGACACTCGTGCTGTTATTTCACGGTGGTCTTCTGTAAGGGGTGATTACTGCCGCCAGACGGGTCGCAGTGTGCCCTGTCACTACTTTCCAGATCCAGACCAGAGTATTAAGGCAAGTACGGTACCCTATAATCATTCATCCAATCAAGTTGTATCTCCCAGCAACTGTTATCAACGTGTAATAAATTCTTATAATTATTCTGATAAGTCATGTTCTAATAATCTAATAATATTAGAATAATTCCTATCATTCTAAAAATTCAGAGGGTATTTCTGTTTGTCTACTATTTTGTTAGTAGTAGAACAAACTGGATTATGTTTTCTTGTTTGTTCTACTTGGTTATATTGACAGAACTCAGTGGATCTGACATTAGATGAGAAGATGCTTCGCAAACGATGTCCAGCCGAGTTAGATAAGAGTTGGATTGGAAGAATCAAAATATAGCTTCGAAATATAAATATAGCTTTACAATGAAACTAATAAGGCGTATGTCAAGTTCCGTTTAAATATTCCGATTAACCGAAACCAATTAGCAAATCTAAATAGACTCGAGGTGGTTAATTTATGACAACGCGACGCTAATATAGGGATCGCTGTGTAGATTACTAAATAGGAGGCATGGAGTTGTTTGCGTGTTAACAATATATAGGTCTGTTTGGACGTAAATAGATCTAAAATTGTCCACCTACCTAATAAATATAGCCAAAAGGTATAAATTTTGCTATACATTCCTGTGTTTCATATCGTAGTTTGTTGAGACAATTTAATTTTAGCCTGATACGTTTGAATTAACATCGCTTGGGACATGTTAATTGTGATTGACACAAGTCAACACTAATTGGAGTTTATATAAATACTTCGTTTAAAGCAATAGAAAAATTGTTTGTCTATATATCAATAATTTTCAGTGCATTTGAAAAATGAGCTCAGACGAGGAAGAGGTGACCGTTGTTTTGGCTGTGGTGTCCAGGATTTAGTTCTTGTAAAAAGAAATAGATTTCGTGTCAGACCTTATCTACAGCCACGAACTTTTTATATATAAAGAAGAATTGCAAATTAAAGATAGATTTGGAATAAAAAAATATTTTCGTTGTACAGAGAGTGATTTTGAAGAGCTTGGTTTAAAGTGCTTGCCTTTACGCTCTTTGTCAGGGGTCTAGGGTTCGATTCCACGCGGTTTCGCAGTCAAATGCTCAAATGAGCAGCTCGTCTGGTGGCAGTAACTACCCCTTTACAAAAGACCAGCGTGAAATATTGCATAATATGTTCTGTTGTGTTTCGGTGAGTGACTAAGGGATGCCAGAGCCCATTCATTATCCTATCTCTTACTTATCCCTTATCCTTAATCATACTAAGGTATGCAGCGCACTCACAGCACCTGTGGCATTGCTTGTATTATAGGCGACGGTACCCACCTATCACCAAGTCGATCTTAACATGAAAAAATCGTTTTTGAAAATAGTAGCCCGATTATTGAGAGAGAGGCTATTTAACATTATACTACAACCTTTAGAATCTCTGGATCGATGCCCACATCCCGAGATTGTAGAGAGCAGGATAGAGGCATAAAGTAACTTTTTATAAAATACAGCTAAGCTTGTCTTTGGATGAAAGCGCGTCTCTCTTCTGTTATTTCAACTGTAACACTGTTTGATTTGGACGTGCCTTGTGCACATGTTTTGGGTTGCTGTCTAGTTATTCTTTTTACAATTAATCTTCAACGACAGCATCCTGTTTTGTGTACCTCATATATAAATAAATAAATATTTTTAAAGAAAAATCTTCGTTTAATGTCAAATGACGTACGAGTCTATTTTATCGTATATTTTTAATCGTATGTTTTATAAGTTACAAATAAATCGATTGATTGATACAATGAGAATATTAATCATGTAATTAAAAGCCTGCGCCGGTAAAACAGATGGTCATTTTGAGGTTTGTGGTACGAGTATGTATCTGGAAGTCTCAACTGCGAGTTCAAATTGTAAGCGGTTACGTGATTTATAGGCGCCGGTGACTAGGAGTTGTGAGTTGGTGTGGAGACAGCAATCTTCAAAACTAATGCACCGATGAAAATCTTAAATGAACGAAGCAATGTTCTTTCATTATTTGTGTGTGTCATATAATTTGTATCGCAGTATTTGAACTGCATTGACCACATTTCAAACATTTTACCATCAAATCGCTCCAATAATTCATCCCTTTTTAATGAACATCTTTTTTTAAAGGGTATTCTTTAGTAATTTCCGTGTTCTAACGTTTGAAGTATTTTTATGATTAAAGTCGAGGTAGGTTCCTCTTTATGATAGGTGGCTACAGTTGCTTATAAATACAAGCAATTGAGGACCCAACTCTGTTGATTTTTTTTTAATATAAAGGTCTTCAGACAGATTGACGGTCCACTTGATGGTAGATGGCCACCGTTGCCTATATAAATACAATCAATTGAGGATCAAATTCTGTGTTGAGTCATTTTTTTAATATAAAGGTCGTCAGACAGGTTGACGGTCCACTTGATGGTAGGTAGCTACCGTTGCCTATATAAATACAATCAATTGAGGATCAAATTCTGTGTTGAGTCATTTTTTTAATATAAAGGTCGTCAGACAGGTTGACGGTCCACTTGATGGTAGGTGGCTACCGTTGCCTATATACAATCAATTGAGGACCAAATTCTGTGTTCAGTAATTTGTTTTAATATAAAGGTCGTCAGACAGGTTGACGGTCCACTTGATGGTAGGTAGCTACCGTTGCCTATATAAATACAATCAATTGAGGACCAAATTCTGTGTTGAGTCATATTTTTAATATAAAGGTCGTCAGACAGGTTGACGGTCCACTTGATGGTAGGTGGCTACCGTTGCCTATATAAATACAATCAATTGAGGACCAAATTCTGTGTTGAGTCATTTAAAAAAAAAAATTTTTTTTTGACGAATTGGTTCGTTGTGGAGTTTTGCGCTTAGTAACACATTTAGATATTCATTTTTATTTATATAAGATTTGTACGTATATGTATAGGTATATGATAAAGTAACCTAATTTAAAGATGGCAGGAAATTACCTTAAAATAAAATTACAATTTACAATTTTATACAAACGAAGTATGTATATCGGATATAATTTTCGGTCTAATAAAAAGTTAATTCTATCAAACATATTTTAAGAGGAGACGTACCCACGCGAAATTGTCAAGGACACGTCAGTTTACAAAACGCCAAAAAAAATGTGTGGTAACGCGTGGAAGTGAATAATGGCTGTGAAAGAAATAGAGCGAGTAATCAAACAGTTGAGCACACGCATATCTTGACACACCAAAGTTTATTTCACTTATACACTCTAATTTAAAGCAACAAAGTCCACATTCGTTCGGCAATTGTCTAGATATAATTATGCAGATGCACTTGTGACGGACGCAATGCCATTGTTGCCAAAGTCCACTGCAGTAATGCACGAAATGTTGTCTGCAATTGCTTAAAGGTAAGAATTAGTCTGTTTTAATTGCAGCTTATCAGTACTTTGTTGCGCTGTACTGTATACGGTTCATTTGTTTCTTTTTGCAGTTGTTTTTTTGTAGTATATAAAAAGAAAAATGTCTGTACAAACTGAAATATTTTGAGAGTATTTTTTATATTTACGTCTATACATACTTATCTTATATGATAAAATGTGAGAATGCTGGATCGATTCGGATATTTTTTTCAAGTCCGAGGAAAGTTATATGAAGAGAAAAATCTATACTAATATTATAAAGTTGAAGAGTTTGTTTGTTTGTTTGTTTGTTTGGTTGAAGGCGCTAATCTCAGGAACGAATTGAAAAATTCTTTCTGTGTTGGATAGTCTACTTATCGAGGATGGCTATAGGCTATAGGAGCGGAGCTTCAATGAAAAATGTTGCAAAATCGGGAAAATTTATCCCTTTCGAGAACTTCCGTTGCGTGCGCTGCGTAAACGGTTAACGTTACGTAAAAAAGAAGTATGACGGAATTGTTCCCCTCTAAAAGTTCTAAAAAAAGTCCGCGACAGCATATGTCTATCTTTTAAGGTTGACTCACTATAACCTTTTTTATGGTAATCAAATTTGTTCTAAGATAATGCATTATTAGCGAAGGTGTTTTTATAAACATGATATTAATCCTTATCCAAATAAATATGTTAATCATCAAAAGTATTTAATTTTGAACAATATTGCCCTTGACATCATTTGATTTTAATGAATATCTTAGGAGATATCTTAAATTAAAAAGTACGCGGGAGAAAATAAATTCAAGCGGTCTCGCACCAACGCGACGCGAACGTAGGGACTCGCTTGATGCAGACGCAAGCGTTATGTCACACATATATTTTTCATTTTTCAACACGGACGAAGTCGCGGCCTATACGAAGCTAGTGACATATAATGCGCAGCTGTGGGCGGCACCGGTGTTTGTTTGTCTAAACCACCCAACGGATTTTGATACGGTTTTCACTAATCGAAAGAGCGATAAACGATTAAGGTGTGTGTATATAATAGGTTTGGAGCTAGTATTTATTAAATGCAATATCATTGCCTTATTACTGAGCTATTTAATAAATGGTAGATAAATCAAATGTAAGAATCTACGTGGAAGCGTAACAAATGAACAAACAAACTTTAGTATTTATAATATTAATTAAGATCTTTATGTGGAAAGAGGAGATGTTAACCATAAAATCATGTTGTTTCAGGGTTGTAAAAGAAAAATCAGTCGCAACAAAAACTATAAATCTCGTAGGAAACGAACGCAGTAGGAAATGTGACAACCTTCCTTTAGTTTCCTATGTTTGTGTCTATCGGTTAATCGTCTCGCAAATTAAATTTCAATGCTGATGACACTTTGGTATTGCAACAATGTATGTTGAAGCGAATCTCAGAAATTATGCATATATTTTCAATTTTCCAATGATTTTAAAAGTAAGGATACGTCCAACGGAACATTTTACACAAACTTACTTCTTATATTTATATATGTCGCAGGGACATGAGGATATCAGGGATTTCACGAAATCCCTAGGGATATCACGAAATCACGGTAGATGCCGAATATTCTTGTTTATTACGTCTTCTTACTAAAAATGTTTAGTGATATGACAAAACGCTAATATATACGCTAATATTACAGGATTTTAATTTGTATACAGCAGTTACAGTACAAAGTATGTTCTACCCGCCAAGGGCATGCAAATACTATTATATATTAATGTATATTTAAAGAGAATAAGGCCTAAATATTGCTGTATGTAACTAAGATTAATTATTATTGCGATTCAAGTCACCTTACAGTTCTGGCTTTTCAGACTTCAAAGCAACTTAAAATTTATTTTGATCTCTGCTCGATTTGATTCTGGTCGCTATTAGTGCTCACAAGCATGGCCTAAAGGTCATAATAATGTTGAATCCCTAAAACATTCCATATGTGGTGAATTTTCTTTGTAGAAGATGCGTTTATCAATCAATAAAATCAATAAGAAATTTGGTATTAATTGTTTGGTAGAGGCAGGGCCCACTGCAAGACTCACATTCTCTGTTGTTTTGTTACTGTAAGTGAGTTAGGGATGCTAGATTTAGTTTCTCTGTCCTTACCTTGTCCTATTCAAGTAATTCTTGATCATATTCAAGTAATATACTCGAGGACTTGCACCGATCCTGGCGTTGCTTGTGTCAATAGGTGAGGATCAAGTATTAAGGATTAGTATCAAGTGGACTTATAGAATGCCTAAGTTATACAAAAAATGGCTAAAAAGTTTAAAAAAGTGTGTTAAGTTTAAAAAAGTCAATCCTTTCAAACTATCTTTTCAACTATCAAAAAATATCTTTTCAAATTTCATTTTTTAAAAATCCCTATTATATTAATGTGTAAAATAAAAAATAAAAAAGGATGCTTTGGGACAGAATTCATAGCCGCTTACTGTGCTTTGCCCATTGCGGAGGCCTAAATGTTTTTAAAAATTTCTAACTTTCCAGGACAAATATTGAAGAAATATATTTATCGTAATATATTTTTTCAATATTTAACCCACATTTAAAATAAAGAAGCCGTATGATAATTAATTAAAATTTGATTTGATAATAAAAGCCGTTGATTTTTAAGAAAGAAGCTCTGCTTCTAACTTGAGCTTCTGCCGTGTATTAGGTAATCCTAATATTACCTTACTGCTTACTGGATTAAAGTTTTGAGCAGTAGGGATTGGGACAGTTGGGATTAAATGATTAAGAGATTAAAGATGCACATCTAACCAAAGGTTTTCACGTCGAATACAACCGGAAAACAGTTATAGTAAACTTTCACTGTAGATGTTTTATTATGTTAACACACCTTGGATTTCAATAAGAATATTTATTGAGCGTTTCGCTGTATAGAGTAATGAATGTTGGTAAAACTTTACAGCACTAAGTGGAGCAAGGATTGCTAAATTAACAGTGAACTGAGCTAGGGGCGATACAAGTCTACGGGTACAACGTAATGGCTCCTAATGTAACTGTTTCAATACACCTACAAAATCACCTAGATCATGTTGACGCCTTGCTTCTACAATGCCCGTACAATTATATAATAGGCCTTGTTATTGTTAAATGGGAAAAGCAAAATGTCTACGCCGATGTGTTCTATCCAAAGATTTTTAACTGTATTCTATATATTTAAACTATTTGTTTCTATGCAACTTTGCAACGGTCATTCTATGAATGCGTTTTTGACACTTCTTTATCTCCTTTGCATAAAATTCATTTCCGATTAATTCTTCTTCTTGTTTTTATAAAAAAATGGCAATTCGGCTCATCTTGAAAATGGCCATTGTCTGCCAATGTCATGTCAATGTAGGGTTATGACCAAAGAGAATTTGATTTCTCGTCTGCTGCGCTCCGCCACGAGCTCCGTTGAACGGAGCCCGCTCGGAGCCCACGTCGTGTGGGCCTTCTTTGTCCCCTAAACCAATCCGGCGGGACGAGCAAAGGCCGATGCGGGTAACAAGCACCGACCCCTGCGTCCCGCCGGATTGCCATTTTTTGTAATTGATCAATTAGAGATGGAATGCTTATATAGAACTGTGTAATATCAAAAGTGGTGAATTATTACCTCTTACTGATGCACCTTAACAGCATAAGTGATTTTTTAAAGATTTCTTTCAAATATGAAATAATAAATATAATTTCACGAATACGTCGTCGTAAGTTGAGGCAGGTTAGTGTAACAATACGCGCGGCATCGTACAATCAATTTCAGTTATTTATGAACCCAGAAACCAATTCGAATGGTGCATGTTCTGCAGAACATAATAAATTATGTTCGGGAACTTTAACAATATAAGAACTCATATGTGTTATTTTATTTATAATTTAAGTTAATGCATAACACTTCCGGGATATTATTATATATAAACAGATAATGCTTCTTCTTTAAAAGGTATAAAGATATGAAGTAACTATTAATGACATTTTATTTTTCACACAAGCGTACCTATATCGTTACCACAACAACGTCATGGTGGCGAAAATTGGATTTGAAAATAACATTTTCTTGAAGATTTATTATCACAATCAACCTGTAGAGACAAGTGGACCGGTGCATATAGAAAGACAGATATATCTATCGATATAGATATAATAAAATCGTAAACGAGCCGTGTTCGTACATTACATATATTAAAAAAAAACAATTTGTATACGTTGTACTTATGATACCGAGGTCAAAAAAAGGTATAAAGATATGAAGTAGTTATTAATACTTATAACATTTTTTATTTTCCACACACACAAGTGAACCACAACGTGGCGAAAAGTCGAAAATAACATTTACTTGAAGTTTTATTATCGCAACCTCCTGTAGAGACAGATGAACCGGTGCGTATAGACGATATATCTGTCTATCAATATAGATATATAGTTAATATGTACAGATTGTGTTCCAATAGATAACTGGCCACAATAGAGTAACACCTTAATATAAGGATTCTATTAATGGATATAATTTTGAATGAAAATTATATTTTTGAATTTTATTTTTGGCCATACTAGAATCTGTAAGTACAGATGTATATCATAACTAGCTGTATGAAACACACACTAAATATTACGGGGAGCTTGCTACGTCAATGTCACCATCAATGAGAACCGCATTTAAAACGGTTAATATGTTTCTGAGTTTAGCGTGTAAAAACGCACACAGAAATTCTAAATACTAATTTTTCAACCTAAATAACATAAGCAGAAAGTGTACAAATTGTTTTTTGTCTTTTTTTTTTTTTTTTTTTAAATATTTAACGTGGAGGCACGGATCGTCTACGATTTTATTATTTATGCATTGATACTGATTCTAACAGAAAGAGGTGCAGGGAAAACGGAGAGTGACAATAAGACGGCTCTAACATCTCTTACTTCTCTTTCTCTATGTTTACATATAGCATAACTGTTGAAAAAATTGGAAAAGATTTTGGTTTAAACCCTGGAATAAAAAACAAAAGGTATTATGTAATTTAAATGTATCAGTACCTACCTTATGCATAAAATCAACTCTGAAATTATAGCCATTATAAAACTGGCTGACAATTCTCTCTTCTAAAGTGACCGCCTCGAGGCGATTCATCGAATATGGGAAATGCAATTATTTCACACAAAGTAATCCGATTGACCTTCGCAGGCTACACGAATTTAAATAATTGATTTATTATGAAAGGCTAAAAGGCTAGAAAGGTTAAGAATTTTTCTGAAGTCGCATTATGGTCATAGAGTAATAACGGAACGGGTTTTATTTTGGCACGACAATATCACGACGACAATAATTGTAGGACTACTTTGCATATCTGATGATTACGATTAATTAAAAATTAATTAATTAAAGAAAGTTATTACATTCAAAATTTTATAATTTTAGTTTAAACATATTATAGCCTTGTTAGTAAAATCTCATAGTTTTTTTTAATGTTAAGGTCATCAAACAGGCTTATGTCCACTTGACGGTAGGCTACCATCGTCTATAACACAAGCAACGCCACAGGTATATACTGCCGACTATAGTAGGACTAAGAATAAGAGATTTGAAAGGTATAGAGAAATGGGCCCTGGCATCCCTCACTCACTCTCTTGCTTGTAGATGTTCAATATTAGAAATCCATGTTGTAGGTATATAATTCCAATAGGTAACAATTAGCAATTATTGTATTGATGGTTGATCTATTTAAATGGCAAGACAAAAGTCATATTGTATTATTTTATTATAATGACTGTCTATTACGTGTAGTTTTGTATGACTAATTATATTAAAGTTCAGTCTAAGATACTTTAAAATGTATTTGACTCATAAGTCAAAGGTGCTTTTCGCGTCATAGTTGTTTCAGAAAACCCATTGGAAAATATATGTAACTGAGAATGTATAGCTACTACGTATGAGTTACAATCTCCATATAAATTATTTATTGTAAAAGGGTCACAAACACTACCTGCTATCACATAAAACACCACACACCATCAGATTTCCACACTATTTGAAGACTTTCCGCTACTCTTATGAGTAGGAGAAAGGGTTTGCCTCACTTAATATAATGCTTAGAATAAAGAATCAATTAGACTTCGGCTAGTTTATTGCTAACTTGTCGACTTTAAAGGACAAAGTAATTCTGGTACAATAACAAATTCATACGTCAATACATCATTTTTGTATACAATCCTTTTTTTTCTTTTTTAGGGTTCCGTACGTCCGAAGAAAAAAACGGAACCCTTATAGGATCACTTGTGAGTCCGTCTGTCCGACCATTTCCCCCCCCCCTCCCCCCTCTTATCTCGGAAACTACTGAACCTAAAATTTTTAAAAAATACAGAAATTAGTTTTCTACTTACAGATTATAGGAAAACCTATAAGGAGTCCATGATATTAAAATAACATGGTAAATCGCGTGAACACTCTTCACGCGAGTTCAACTCGCACTTGTCCCGTTTTTTCTCTTGCATCAGGTTTTAGTGACGCATGTAATACACAAAATGAATGTAATACAACAATTATTCAATTCAACTAATTTTGTGCTCTCCATTTAGCGGTATGGTTAAACACACTAGACGTGGTTCCGTTCCAGTATACACATTTTAAACGAAAACCTTGAAAATTAATTTTAGTAATTTGGCATGCATTTGTCTTTATGTTCAGTAGGAGCATCAGGATATGTATGTCTTTGTGATCCTATCAGTAGGAAAATTCAGTAGGAGCACGAGACCGAAGCGGTAGTTATTAGTGTAAGTTTTATTAACAAACAAGTAAAATATTAATGTTAGTTTTATTTTGCTACGAAAACATAACAACAAGGAGGCAACAATAATACAATTTTTGATAACATATTTTAAATAATGAAAATAATATTAAATATAAACTTCGAAAATATTTTTTAGAACAATTATTGAAGTAACACGTACCTACTTATATTTTAATTGTTCGGTAGGTACATAGACAAACTTAGTGTAGTTTATAATGTACCGTATACCTGGTTTCCTGTTTATGTATATTTTTAGTAAATAATAAATGAAAAAAAAATAAATACTTTCCACATTAAACTTTAATAATTCGCTTTTTCACTACTGGCAATGTTTATTGTCGTTGAAAGTGACACTTTTTTAGAAAATGGAAAATGTAATTTACACTACCTAATAAAATCGGATGTCCTGACTGAAAACAAACAGCTAAAACTGCTAAATCTGAAAAGCTGAAATTTGGATCAGCTGGTCGCTAGTATTTTATATGACACCAGCTACCTTCCTGTTTATAGCTGCTCTTTCTACTAAACTTAAGAAGATATAAATTCGATTTACGAGCATACGGTCCACATCGCAAATGTTCCACTGACATAAAACGTTCATGTAGCGAGAAGCTATTCCTTTGGAAAATGTGCGATTACCTATTTTAATTTTTAAAAATAAATAATAGGCCAACATATATATATTTTCCACAAGAGATATCTATAAAGATTAAATCAAGAATTATTACTGTGCAAATTGACCCTGAAGGTTCTCATATGTCGTGACCGAGAATTGCACTTTGAAAATGTGGTGTATTCGGTGTAACCACAACGTATACACATTTGTTCTTTATATTAATTTAATAGTAAATAAATTGATGTACTATTTTGATATAATCACAAGCTAATGTCCACGGTTCTGCTCTGTTCATTAATACATAGTATAAATAATGTAAAGTTCTGTGTCTGTATGTTCACTAATTTTGAATAAGGTATTTTTTATACACTACACAATATTTCACATTTGAATATGGTAGCATGGTGGCTGTATTAGGTACTATCCTTGAATTACTGGGCAAGGTAAAAGGTAGTTGAGATGTCGATCTTACATAAATAATTAAGGGCTTCACTTGGACAAATGACATTTACATTAGAACTCGCTGGCAGCGAAGAAATTGTGGCTAAAAAATTGTGGGCTAAAAAATTGTGTTTTTTTGTTTTTACCATTAGAACAATACACACATAAAAAAAATTATTTATATAATTAAGGCGACTCCAGCCGCAAAACTCGTCCTGTACTGAATTGACGGGCTGCTGAGGGGGAGTCGCTACTTGCAAATCTCGGAAATATCTATTTAAAAATTAAATAAAGTATAATAAATTCAAATTCTTCTTTTGATGAGCCTTCAGATAGTGGATCTTAAAATTTATCTTAAGAAATAGCTATTTAAAATATTGATTATTAAGCAAATCGCACGGTTACAACTTCGATAGGTATTAGATCGCAAATTAGTAATTTTTTTACATATATAATTAAATAGAATTTAAAAAATTATTATGATGATCCCCTTTCATATATCCCGCAGATGATTTGAGTATTTAAATTATAATTATTGTGATAATTTAAATGGAAAACGATTACAAATAAGTGGATTTTTTATCATTAGTGGCTGGCGTATCCTTAATCAGTACAGGATTCATTTGAGCGCAATAAGCCGTTTTCGAGAGAATTTTCAATAAAAGTCAAATTCTTCTTGTATTCTAACTTTTTTTGTGGAGTTTCCATTACTTTAACGAAAATTCTAATTAATACAATTGGGTCTTCACATGTTTAACTATAATACATATTTTTTTCAAAGTAATTGTCTTGTCTATTTCTTGTAACATCTTCATTAAACAATGGATATTTTTAGTATTTATCGTTTGTCTCCACCTTAAGCTTATCTGTTTAATGAGAATTATCTAATTAAACCGCACTGGGCCAGCGTGGTGGACCATATAGCCCATATGCCTTTGTTGAGAGGGTAGGGCTGAGCCTCTGCAGTGAGGACATATAGTAAATAGGCTGTTGATGATTAAGATGATGATTTAATGAGAAAATTCTGACACCTGCATACATCTAAGAAGGGTTTTTTAGAATTATTTTGAAAATAATTTGAAGATTCTGATAAGTGATTAAGTGTGTTTCTTTCCCAACAATTTTATTCATCGTGGGAGCTTTAGAAAATTGCTGAAATATCCTCCAATATGTACAGTAGGTACAGAAAGAGGGCTTATCTCAAAATTATCGAACTTTAAGTTATGGTGAAACAAAGTGTATATATGTGTGTGTGTGTGTGTGTTAATAAAATCATAACGGTCTGGAAGCAACTATTTGTCTGTTTGTCTGTGTGTTTACGCACGCTAATCTCTGAAACAGCTTAACCGATTTGAATGCGGTTTTCACTTCCTATAATATTTAGTGTTTGTTTTATTCCATTCGGTTCACAAACAAGAAAGTTACGCGCTATATCGAATTCCACGCATACAAAGTTGCGGCCCAAATGTAATAAAATCGTAAACGAGACGTGTCTGTACATTAAATATTTTTTCAAAAATAATATTTGTACACGTTGTACTTATGTTAATGAGGTCAAAAAAAAAATAGTTTTTACGTATAGAACTTTTATCTGTTTGTCTGTGCGTTTGTGCACGCTAATCTCAGAAACGACTTAAAACCGATTTGAAAGCGGTTTCCGCTTATGTATTGTGGCAAGCTTCCCGTAACATTTAGTTTTGTTTCATTCCAATCGGTTTACAAACAAAAAAGTTACGCGCTATATCGAATGCCAAGCGTTAGAAGTTGCGGGCTCAGCTACCTATAAAATAAATTCGCTGTTCGCTAACATCAAAACCACCCAACAGGTTTTTTAATATATCAAATAGCTAATAAGATAGCCATACAACGTATATATGACTTAAGTAAATATATTCAACTCCTCTATTGAAATAAGCACAATAACATTATGAAAACAATGAAATTGGCAATATTTATCTCTTTACGTAGCCTCAAATGTCAGCACAGCCAATGTCCGAGTCGTGCGTCTCACTGCACAAAAGATGATCTAATTGCGATAAACTAGTTATATTAGTAGTTTAGAGTTGCCAACCGTCCTGTTTTCTTAGGACATGTCCTGGTTTTAATAATCTCCTGGGAAGTCCTGGATAGTTTTTAAGCGGCGTCCTGGGTTTTTCAAGCGCCCTGACAGGGGTCATGTATTTTAAAGAATTTGTTATGAACTAAAGCGTCTGTGTTATATATTATAACAACATGTTTTAAGCTCATATAAATTTATTGAAATTCTTTTAATGAAAAATATGATTATTATTATTACTTGAGTTTCTTTAACCGATTTTAGTCTATTTTTTCTACCTACTGTGTCCTGTTTTTAAAACTCATTGTTCTGGTTTTTTCATCTACAAATCCGAGTTTTTTGAAATTGTGGTTGGCAACCCTAGAGTAGTTATTTATTATATGTCATTGATTTACTATTTCCTACCATACTATACCTAATTATAAATATATAAGTAGGTACCTACTGCACATACCTACTCGAAGTAAAAAAATAAAATAAGGCGACAAAAAGGCCGATAGCGACATGATAGCTACTTTATTTTATAACTAGCTGGCGCCCGCGACTTAGTCCGCGTTCATCATCATCAGCCTGTGTCTCTTCACTGCTGGATGTAGGCCTCTCTCAAGGCTCACCACCACGCACGGTCTTCTCCTTCGCATCCAGGGTCTGTCCACCTGGCTGCAGGGCGTCACACGCTGTGCTTACCGATTCGTGGCCTCTAAGGAATGACAGTGTATTTGCATTGCCCCTGGTGTTGCTGTGTCTTTAGTTTTTGGTAGCCACCTCAGCCATCAGTTAGCCCGCCTTAGATCATCAACTCGAATTCTCACTTCAGCTTTTTTACTAAAAAAAAAGAGATTGAAAAGATGTTGCATTACGACTACGGTCTCGCATTTCTTTGTCAACTATGCTATATATAAAGTATACACATTGAAATACAATTTCAAACGTGTACTGTATTTAACTTGACTTCTAAACTGTACTGACTAACAATTACTTGTTTTATTATTGTTATTAAATATTTACTGTGGCTTGTTCTTTATAATAGCTTTATTATAAGGTTTTAAACGTCAATGTGTGTGGTAATCTGATAAGCGTAGCGTTCTTTGGCATAAAAGAAATCTATTTTAGATATTTTTAATAACATGCTTTTAAAAATTTATGTCTATTTTTTCTTCCGTTTTAGGCTATTTATTTTCGGATGTTACATTTAATAATTATTATAATAAATGGTTTGTTTTCCTGTATTTAAAAAAATTATTTGTGGTTTATGGTTCTTTCTAAGCATATGATCCTGACAAAGTAAGGGATGTTGTCTGCGAGTATTTTATTTAAAAATTCTTTCAATATCTCAATCTCTAAATGGAAATTTGTGTATAGACAGCCTAAATAGAAAAAATAAGATTTTGTAAAATATGTTTCCATATGAAAGGCATAAAAAATGAGTGGTTGGATGAGTGGTTAGGGTGCTTGCCTTAACGCTCTGTTCTAGGGTTTCCGGGTTCGATTCCCGGTAGGGTCAACTTTGAAAAATCAACTTTTCAAATTTGGCTCTGGTCTGGATTTGGAAAGTAGTGGCAGGGTACACTGCGTTTTCGCAGTCATTTGGGCAGCCCGTCTGGCGGCAGTAACCACCCCCTTACAGAAGACCACCGTGAAATAACAGCACGTGTGCTGTTGTGTTTCGGTGAGTGAGTAAAGGATGCCAGAGCCCATTTCCCTATCCACTCCTTATCCCTTATCCTTAATCCTACTGTAGTCGGCAGCGCACTTGCAGCAGCTTTGGCGTTGCTCGTGTTATAGGCGACGGTAGCCACCTACCATCAAGTGGACTGTCAGCCTGTCTGCTGACCTTAACATAACATAAAAAAAAGTTTATGTTAATTATTATGTTTATGTATAATCATAAATGCCGCAGTTAGCGGGTAGGTTATTTAGTGATTATTGTTAACAATTATTAACAACGTCACTGCAGCTGCAAGTGTGCTACCGACCATAAAAAAGTCGTTTTGGTGGTGTTTGGTAAAAGTCGTTCACATGGTCTGATATATCTCGTATCCTATGAAGCTGGAATCGTCTGAATCAATTATGTGCAATGATAAATAATTAGGGTCTTTATCGGTGGCGATTACGTTACATCTAACGTGCTTATGTATGCATATGAATGTCGAAATTAACAGTGTTTCAGGTGATTTTCTACTGCAATTAATTTTTGTAACACTCACGCTTGAGCTGATTGTAACGATTGATCGCTCAACAACAATTTATAGTGCGAGATGCAAAAAATATCGATTCATTTGAAATATCGTGGACAAAAAATAGAAAAACATTTACCCATCCTATAGATTGAACTCTTTGATTATAAATGGCCAGTATTTTAGATACAATTTTTTTTGATTCATTAGAAGGAAATTGTGCATACAAATAGACGATAACTTGTAAATATTATATAATTGAGTAGACATATTAACAGGGATGAAAAATAGAAAAACATTGACCCATCTTATACATAGATTGAACCCTTTGATTATAAACGACTGGCCATTTATACTGGCCATTTTAGATGGATAGCAAGGATTTTGCTCACCAAGGTAATAGCTGTGGTTATGTTATGTCGACCACAAAATTGTTATTTAAACATTTAAAAATAGAAGATAATTTGTCAAAAATGTATGTACATATTAACAGAGATGAAAACATAGAAAAACAGTGATACATTCTATAGATTGAATTTTGTTTATAATTGGCCAGTAATTTTCTTAAAAAACAGCCACCATTTTAAAAAGTCAATGTAACCCCAAAGATTCAGAACATGGACCCCATTGAAATTTCAAAAAATTAGACTGTTTTTTACCAGTGCGTATTGCAAGTCTTGACATGCGTTGCTGAAACGTTTACAGTGACTCCATATATTCAAAGTCACCAGCGATAATTGGAAAGGCCAATGATTGAGATTTCTCTAACTAACAAAAGAATATCATTAAAAATACGGAAAACCCCAAGAAGAAACAAAGTGACAGTTATAGTCCACAGATCAAGTTAGCTAAAGTAGCAATAATCATGAATAAGTAACAATATCATGCAGCTCATAAGCGTTGACATC
Source organism: Bembecia ichneumoniformis (assembly GCA_910589475.2). Classification (NCBI taxonomy): domain Eukaryota; kingdom Metazoa; phylum Arthropoda; class Insecta; order Lepidoptera; family Sesiidae; genus Bembecia; species Bembecia ichneumoniformis. The sequence continues at coordinate 11,205,314 of OU342540.1, forward strand.
GCTGTCCCTCATGATGAAAACCTCGCGAAAGCCGAAATAGAAAAGCTTACTAAGTACATACATAGAATTGGCTCACGAAGTGACCACTACGTGTGATGTCGATTCGACAATCATCGCCCCAATAGTTGTATCGGTGAACGGTCTTATAACGAAGAGCCTCGACTATCTCACTAGATGGCTGGGTCAAGGGACAGATACAGAAGGCTGTACTTCTTGACACAGCACGTATTGTTAGGAGGTTCCTCATTCTGCAGCCCTAACCACCGGTAGCTTGGGCCTTACCCCGCTCTCTGCGGAATTCTAGTTTTAAGATTTTTATGATTTATTTTTATTTTTATATTTATGTTGTAAAAATTTAAAATTATAGAAAGATAATAAATAAGTTAATAATAGTTGATCATAATTATTATTGTTTCGCTGAAAAAAAGCAATAATAATGTAGAGATAAACAAGTAACGAAAGTGACTGCGTTCATTGTACTGGAATTAATATTGTAGAACATCTTGACATGTGTTCTTGCAAATAAAGATTATAATCGCACTTTTTCTTTTCTTTTTTCTTTAAGAAAATGAAACTAACACTTTTTTTATATACATTTTTTATATCAAAATTATTGATACAGAGACAAGAAAATCAATTCAAAAATTGGACAAGATGTGTACGATTAGATAAGCAATAAGAAACAATATGGAACTAGTCTAACGAGTGTTTAAACTGCGCTGTGCCCATTCAAAGTATGTATTCTAAAATCAGCCCTGTCGACATTCTGCATCTCAATCTATAATGCAACCGCCATTGTTGTGCGAACACTCAAATGAACGTGCCCAACGTTTCAAATATTAAATGAAGGCAGTCATAAATTGTGCACTCTGTCTGGCGAGAGTAACCACCCCCTAAAGGAAGACCACCGTGAAATAGCAGAGGACCAGTTTGAAATATTTTAGTACTCTAATAGATACCCCTATCCGTCATTATGCTTCAATAGGCAATAGCAACCACTTACCATCAAGTTGACCGTCAGTATGCCTTTAGATTAATTATACAGGCAAATATAAATCGTTTATAATTTAAGGTTCTCGATTTATTATTCAATACACCATAATATGTAACATAACACATTTTTAAAACATATAATGATACGCAAATATGAATCGTTTATAATAGCGTTCTTGAACGAAATTCCTCAGTGCCTTAAAACGAAAGTTTTCGACCAATGTGTGTTGCCAGTGTTGACATATGGTGCTGAAACGTGGTCTCTAACTATGGGCCTCGTAAGAAGCTGAACGTGGCTCAACGAGCTATGGAGAGCTCTACGTTCAGGGTTACACTGCGCGATCGAATCAGGAATGAGGATATCCGAAGACGAATGAAAGTTACCGATATTAACCGGCGGAACAGTAACTTGAAGTGGTAGGCAGGACACACAATACAGAGAGCCAACGGCCGCTGGGACCGGAAGGTTCTCAAGTTGAGGTCACGGATCGGCAAGCGCAGGGTAGAACATCCACCTACAAGGTGGTTAGACGTCCTCATTAAGGTCAGCGGGTCGACGGTGGATCAAAGTTGCTTATGAGCGGTCCTTTTGGGGTAAGGCCTTTCTTCAGTAGTAGACGTCCTATTGCTGAGTTGATGGTGATATTATATCGTTTCCGATATATGTAATTTTATTATTTTATTCGTAATTCAGGGTGCCGGTATGATAAATATAAGAACACTACTAATATTAATAATCATTTAATATCTAATTCACTGGTGATATAAAAAAGTAATAATTTCAATTAGATAATGTTTAAAAAAAGGGATTTTTCGTTACTTTATATGTCCTCATTGCAGCAGTCAGTGTAATTGTGATAATAAAATATAATTTCAATTACAAATTGTCATAGGCATTGCAATTCACATTTGTATCAGTATGTACACTAAGCCTACTTTAGAGAGGCTTTTGAGGTCAAAATTTTACCAACTGCCTATGTTTAGTTTATTTATGAAATAAAAGCGACCCACCTCTATTTTTCTACGAATTCTATACGTAAACGTTCCTAAGTTTATTTCTCTTTCCATTAGTGAAAACCGTATCAAAATACGTCGAATGATTTAGAAGATGTAAGCGGAGAAATAGACAGAGGCAGAATGCGCATTATTGATAAAATTTCGTTTAATGAAATTATGTTAAAATTCTTATGAAAATGGATAAAAAAATATATCATAAGTAATACTAATTACAAAATATATAAAGTTATCATTTTCATTTTAATGAGAATAATAATTTAGATGGATTTTCTTGTTAGCAAAAACAGTAAACATTTTTATAAGACAAAGTAGCAATCAGCCATTTCAGTATGTGCCTATTATGGTTCAAGGGCACAACAGAGACATTGTTCGTTAAAAAATCATATAATTGAATTAAACGAGTTTAAATTAATAATTAATTTAAGAGTTTTAATTAATTTAATGAAAAATAATATAAAAGAATGCATGTGACAACAATTTATGAAATTTACTTAACAACAAAGATACGTGAATTAATTAAACAACAGAACTATTTTATTATTCAAGTCTTTTATAAAAAAAGAGTTCAACGCTGTAACGAAACGAGCGCTATAATGTTACATCTATAGACATAATTAGTTATAATTTATCAGATTAACTTTTCACGCGACCGAAGCCTCATGCGAGGAAAGCCTCGCGTTTGATTGAATCATCATTTTTTTTGTGTTATAATATGATGGACAGTTTGATGGTTGGACTTATGGTTGCAGTTGGGTCGAAATAGACAAGAAACAAAAAGTTCAAAGAAATAATAATTAAAAATGAGATGAAACACGAGAATTGCCATTCTGTAATTGCGCGACGAAACTTAACAGCACACATGCTATTGTTTTACAAGTGCATGTCTTAAAGTGGTGGTAAGAGCTTACCGGTTATTTATTGACTGCGGAAGGCAGTGTGCTTTGCCACACCTTGCCTCCATGGCCTATCTGAGGGTAGTTACTTTTATTGATACATACACACCATTAAACCGCCAATACTTGTATTATGGGATAACAATAAGTGCAACGGACAGGAGGCTAACTTGGATAGCCGGGAATCGAACCTGGGACGGCCGATTGAAACCGCGTCGAACTCACTCTTAAAAAGTCGATCAATGACAAAGTTATATTCTATACTAGGTGGTGTCTGCGACTTTGTTTGCGTTGAAAAAATTAATAATATTTACCTAAATGACTCCTGACATTTAGGATTATATTCTTAGGTGATCTCTCGGGAACCTAAGATTTTTTCGGGATTCGAAGATTTTTCTATACATTAATACATTTAATTAACTATCTGTGTGCCAAATTTCATCTAAATTCGTTCAGTAGTTTTTACGCGAAAGAGTAACAAACATACATTCATCCGTCCTCGCAAATTTTTGCATTTATAATATTAGTAGGATATTACATATTATGCTGGATTTCTTGTCACAAAATTATATCCTCTATTCCCTCGTCGAAACATAAACAGCATTAGTGCCGAATGATGCTCCCTTAAAACGGTGCATGAGATATTTTCAGGCGGCCGGAAGTGTGCGCGCGCGCATCTCACACATTGAAATTACAACATTGCACTTGTTGGCCGCTTAATTGTTTCCAATTACGAGCGGCCAATACGGGGTGTTTCATATATAAGGGGCCGCGCTGTGACCAATCGGCATTCCGAAACAGTTTGTGGTTGTGAGTACACGTCGCTTAGGCGAAAATTTCTAGGCGAGTTCTGGCATACAGCAGCGCCTAAGTTAGTTCGTTTGAGATCTCCAATAAAATTAGAAATACAGTAATCATGCAGTCTATGGTGAGTTATTTTTATTATAATTTTATATATACCTACCCATTGTCTGTTAAAATAATTTTCTCTGTCTTCATATTTCATGCATATTAAAAGACTTATTATTAACATTTATTAAGCAATTTTCAAAAATATTTTTCTTTTTATTTGTTTTTACATATTAATATATTTAATACTTCTTTTTTTTTTATAAATAGCGTTCAGCTTCCGGCTTCGTACGGGTGCAATTTTTTTATGCAAATTATGTATTTAAAAACCTTCCTCGTTTAACGCTCCTTTCATTAGTGAAAACCCCATCAAAATCAAAATCCGCGTGGTTTAGTAGGAGTTAGAGAACATACAAGATAGACAGAAACGAAAAGTGTATCAATTAAATATTTTACAAAAACATACCACAATAGCTAATAAATTGATGTCTGAAAATATTAAAGAAAAATAACAGACTTTGAAATTATTTCTGTACAACCATTAGAACACAATATTACCACAGTCTATGAAATCCACAGAATCGTTGTTACTTAACTACAATAACTTATTTAAAAAAAAAATAAGTCAACATTAATTAGTGGCAGAGCACACTGCGTTTCGTAGTCATATGACCAGCCCGTCTAGCAGGTATGGCGGCAGTAACCATCCCCTGACAGAAGACCACCGTGAAATAACAGCATGTGTGCTGTTTCGTGAATGAATAAGGGTTGTTTGAGCCAATTTCTCTAACGCTTCTTAAATCCCTTATCCTTAATCAGACTAAAGCGCACTTGCAGCACTTTTGGGGTTGCTTGTGTTATAGGGGACGGTAGCCATCTACGATCAAGTGGACCGTTCACAAAAAAAAAATATATCTTGTTTTATAGTTCCTTCTAAATTAACTGTGTTGTTTTAACATTTAATGCTTTCCATATACATTCTACTTAAAAAGGAATGTTTGTTTGGTTTTTTTTTACCAACAAAATAACATTGATAAAAAATTGTGCAATTTTCAAACACAAATAAAAACAATTATTTTTCTAAACGACAACGTATTGGTTGCTAAAAATATTAGTCGTAATACCTATCGGGTTAATAACTGTTGCCGATAGAACCGTATAGCGCGAAATTGGTTTGTTGAGTAACAACAATTTACTTTCACTTATAAATCTACAAAACTGTGTAAAAACACTTATATTCCCTCCCGTGGTCTATGATGACAATGTCAATTATAGTTTACTAGCGAATTGCTCCCAATTTCGGTAGGATGCAATTTTTTTCCGCAAACTAAATACATACACAAACATTCCTCATTTATCTATCCATGAGTGAAAACCTTATCAAAATCTGTTGGGTCGTTTAGAAGAAGTCAGCGGAAAAACAGAATAGGTCATTATTTTATAGTAAGTAAACACTGATTCTACAGGGAATAAATTACAAAACTTGTAATCAAATAGTTTTTGTTAATTACTATTTTAGTAACTCTAAAAAGTAACATATAAACTTCAACCTATTTCCATAAGAAATCTTATAAAAATGATATAGGTAAGTTTCGGTGTAAAAAGGCAATGGGCAACAGAGTTAATACACACCCAGTGTGAAATATAATTGTAAGTATAATTATAGTAACTTAGAATATAATTTGAGTGCAAGAAATATATATATAAAAAAACAGTTTTTATTTAAATAACAATTGCTTGATCTAATTCACAGTTTAAATAAAGATATTTTTGTGTTTTCTATACAGGATTATAAAATAAAGTCGCTGTCTTCTAAAACATCCAATGGAAATTGATACGGTTTTCACTAGTAGAAAGAGTCATTAACGAGGAAAATTTTTGCATATAATATAACTTGAAGATTGCATATATAATATAATTTGCAAATGCAAATGGCAGCGGATCGCTAAGTAAAATATAATTGGAGTTCAAAAAAATCAATTACCATTAAAAATTGCTATTTTTAATTCGCAATTTAAAATAATTATGGAATCCTTTCAAAGAAAATACGCGCCTAAAATATTTCTCAAATTCTATTAATAAAAGGACTATTGTCCTTCAGTTATTACGTGACTTCATACAAATTGGATCGATGCCGAGGGCATTTTGAAAAGGGCATTTAAATGGTAGTATGAGTTGCTGTTTTTGTTTTGTTTAAAATACCCAAGTTTATAATATATGTAGTTATGAAAGTTCATTTTGTATGGTAAAGTGTGACAGACAGAATGACGGCCCATTTGATTGCAGAAAGTTACAGTCACATGTAAACAAAAGTAACACAATGGAGGTTAAATAAATGGTTTGTAGCACCCCCGAAACGCACTGAAAAGTAACGACACAAGTTCTGTTATTTCACGGCGGTCTTCTGTGTCCATCCGGTTACAAATGCGAGCGGTTTATTGCACAATGCATCAGTCTCACTTGTCACTATTCCTTGTATTTAAATTTACAAGAAATAAAAAAAAAGAATAATAATTTACAATTTTTTCTCGGTAGATATAGTTAATTTATTCCGTAATTTAAAATATAAAGTAACAATTACAAAATACACAATAATTGGAACATGTTTAGTTTATTACTAACAACCCGCCTCCGGATTTGCACGTATGTAGTTTTTTTATGCATATTACCTATATACAAAATGGGCAAATGACGTTTACATTAGAACTCGCTGGCGGCGGAGACAATTCAACAGGCCTAGAAATTGTGTTTTTTTGTTTTTACCATTAGGACAATACACACAAAAAAATAAATATTTATACAATTTTTTAAACTGACATTAACTTATTAATAGATACAGGATTAATATGCGCGCAATAAGCCGTTTTCGAGAGAATTTTCAATAAAAGTCAAATTCTTCTTATGTTCTAACTTTTTTTGTGGAGTTTCTATTACTTTAACGAAAATTCTAATTAATACAATTGGTTCTTCATATGTTTAAGTATAATATATATTTTTTTCAAAGCAATTATCTTGTCTATTTCTTGTAACATCTTCATTAAACAATGAATATTTTTAGTATTTAGCGTTTCTCTTCACTTTAATTGCTCTTTCAGTTAGTGAAAACCGTATCAAAATCAGTTAGGTGTTTTAGAAGAAGTTAAAGGAGAAACAGACAGAAGTAGACAGAGAATTTATTTCATAATATGTACAGGTATAGATGAAAAAAAAAAATATATATAAGAGATTTGCAATTTCAAGAAATTAAATCTTTTTTTCAGCTATCCACAAAAGGCTACAGCAAATATTTCAATTGTTGACATAAAATTTAAGTTTTATATTAATTTTACGACGATCGTAATTTATCATAGTGTCAAATGCACGCGTAAATCACTTTGGTACTAAAATCCTAATGAGTAACTATGCATTTACTATGTCAAGGTCCGCGATCTGACACCTTCGAACATTGTATGGCTCATTAATATAAGGTATCCGGTATCCTACGGCAACCGCCCACTAAAGCTTATTCGTTATTCGTTAGGATAGTGTTAAAAATGCATTTAAGCTTTTTAGTAGAGAGAGAGTATAGATTAAGAGAAATATAGATTTATACATATAAAAGACACATGTCATAGTTTAACATATCTTAGTTCTCGTTTATTGGTAATTGTAGGAAACGTATATTTTTTTTTAATAAACTTAGTAGTGAATATGAACATGTTATTCGTATAAGGAAGGCTATTGTTAAGACGACGCCATCTTAACATACCCAAACTAGATTCTGTTTCGTAGCACGTAGTAGGCGCGCTTTGAATCTTCTACGTAAAACGCCTATACACGTTACAAATTAGCTGCTAATCGACTGCATACTGCAATGAATCATCATCACCCACGAAAGTTAAACACAAAAATATTTTAATATTGAATTTAAATCTTGTCGAGGCCTCTCAGCAACAAGGCAAGAGTAATACCGTCAGTTATAATTAGTTTACAATGACAGATGTCAAATAGTTAAATTTTCGGTCTGAAATTTATTAGTGGAAATCGGTCTCTTCCCAGTAGTCTTACCGAGTAGTCTTACCAGTTGAACTACTGGGAATTTCCTTCCCAATAGATTTAAAATCATTAAAACAATAGAGGCAAGGTGATTTCAAATGGGCTTACAAAACAAGGCAAATTTGCTATAAAAATTACGCAAATGTTGTATTTGTAGTTTTTTTTGGGAAATATTATAGAAAAAACACCCACGATTCATAAAACCCTAAAAACTATCAATATCTCCTTCCGCAGGGTTAAAGCTATTACCATAAGAAATTTTATAAAAAAATATATTTTAAGGGTTTGTGTTTTAAAAAATTTATATTATATGAAATTTATTTAGATTAGAGAGGCGAGGCGATTTTAAATGGGCTTACACAATAAGACAATTCGCTATCAAAATTGCGCTTACGATGTAAAATTTAGGGAAAATATAATAGAAAAAAAAAAATAAAACCCACGAAGCGTGAACCGAATGACTCCGGGTTTTCGTGACCTTCGCACTGTACGCTATCATAATACTTCCTCACGCCTACCGCTTCCTCTCTTGAGCAACTGTTAAAATGCAATTGGCAAGTTGTGCACTAGTTCACCGAATGATAATTCCGATCTATTGCAAAACGGTGCTTTTGCAAGAGAATGCGAAGGCAGCTCGATATGAGGCCCACGCCCCATAATCTTACGCGGTCGCTTTGTAGCCATAATTTGAATTTCCTTGCTGCAATTTCCCTTATTTAAAATACCAACACGGGCGGACTTAACTCAGATACATTTAAAATATTTTTTATTTCATTGTTTTTTTTTTAATTTTAAGATCGACAGACAGGCCGACGCGACGGTCCACTTAATTGTAGGTGGCTACCGTCGCCTATAACACAAGCAACGCCACTGCTGCCCACTACAGTAGGATTAAGGATAAGCTTACTCACCGGAAGACAACAGCACACGTGCTGTTATTTCGCGATGGTCTGACTGCGATTGCGAAACGCAGTGTGCCCTGCCACTACTTTCCATATCCAGACTATTTTCGTTTATAAATGAGTCTCTATTTCACTAGCTTTTACCAGAATTATACAAATTTCTGAAATATTATCACATCAGAATTACATTGATTTTGACGAAGATTAAACTCAAACATCAGTATATTTATCGCAAGAGATAATCTCCGCAGCTATCTGAGGAGTTCTTGACTGATATTTAGAGTGGATTACATTGTGAATTATAATTATATGTTATAATTTCTCGCGATCGAAGCCGCAAGTAAAAACTAGTTATGAAAACACATTCCAATAAGAACAGAAGATAATATATTAACGTTATAAAACCTTTGGGCCATTTGTCTTTTGTTCCGTACCTGTTTGAGCAAACGTTTGTAGGGCTAGGCTATTTATCATTGCAAAAGCATTGTTCCGAATGGCGTTGTATATTTACACGAGCCACTTATCAGACAAATTGTTTCACAAACGAACACATATACGAGTATATAACGTAGCTTTGTAGAACCTTATTGTACTCTTGAAAGAACAATTTCGGCGATATCGACTCTATAATACCTAATAACAATGACTTGACGATTATTCAAATGAATCAATTTTAATTTTCTTTAAAGTTAGAAAAAATAAATTACTTCCCTACAAAAAATATAAATTCTAATCGAATATCTAATAACGCGATGTATGACAAGCAAGAGAGTTGACAGTGTTTCTCAAAGTTCAAATATTACTTGCGAGATTTTTATATTTTTTATTGACATAGTAGTGAAAGGACACACTCTGTTCTTCAGTAGTAAACTGGGCACCCAGTCTGGCGACAGTAGCCACCCTTGCAAAAGAGCACCTGAAATAACAACGAGTGATCGAGTTATCTATCCACAAATGGACCGTCAGTCTATATGCTAATATCTACATAAAAGAAAGCAGCAAGTTATGAATTAATACTTAATGTTTTCCTTTAAATAATTTCTTCCCTTCCAAGTAAATTATTGCCCCCTTAATAGTCCTGTGGGAATATTGTTCTCTAAGAGAGATCAACTAGTTGATGCCCGCGACTTCGCGCGCTTTGAGAAATGAAAAATATAACACTTGAGAAAATATCTGATATCTTTATCGTTGTGACTACTGTGGCGCCGCCACGGCGACAGCGGTGCCCAGTTTTTTATATTCCTAGACGATCTTTTGGGAACGTAACATTTTTCCAAGATGGAAAGTATCCTAAATATGTTAATTCGTTTAATACTTTTTACGTAAAATAGTGACAAACATCCATCATAAAATAACAGTGACAACAAAAATTAATATAATTAAATTAATATAATTAATATAACTTTGAGAATCCCTTTTTATTAATACAAATAACATCTACTTAATATACACAGGGATCAGTGCACGTTCAAGCAGTTACTCTATCAAACAGGCTCAGTAAATTTGACCAACATAACTTCGTTTAGGTTATTATCAAATTTGAATTTATAATTAAGCGGTGTGCCTCGAAAAATTTGTTGCATACAACTGTTGCTGCCAACGAATACGTTAAAGGTAATTTAAATACATAATGTTATTAAAATAAACACACACAGATCTATCTAATAATGGTATGCACCACAGTATAGTTTAATAATGATTTGATTTCATAAGCTGGTGGTACGAATCCGACATTTTGAATTAAGAACGTTACGTCGTTCGTTTATTTCAAAAGGGTCAAAAGGGTTGTGAATTAAACAGTAATAGGGAATATGCGTCTAATTCAAAAAAAGGCTTAAATATATTTTTTTAATCTACATTTTTGCTTTAGAATTATGTCTATGTAAATATTTTTTAATATTATTTCTTTTTCGTTAAGAAAATAATTATTAAAAAAGTGCAAAAAAATTATTGTTCATTTTTCAAAGTTGACCCGGCCAGGAATCGAACCCGGGAACCCTAGAAAAGAGCTTAAGGCAAGCACGCTAACCACTCATCCAACGGGCTCGTCAAGCCGTAGCCTAATCAACACAAGAGTTGCCAACAACAGAGGTTGGCTAGTACTAAAAGGACTCTTGTCCGGTTATTATTTTTAAATAGTTTGATTAATGAATAAATGTAACTTAAGTGTTAAAAAAAATACTTTTGCTTCGACTCAAAATATAAGTTCTTTAAAATCGCAAAATTTTTCTTTTGTGACATTTTTTGCGAATATGAAAAACAAATGGGATTTAAAAAAATGTATAGAATTTTTATACATCTATGAACACGTTAAAGTAAAGACATACGAATCGACAGACATCAAAGTAATCATAGAAAAACTGTCTTGTTTCTTTTATAGTTTCTTAATTTTATTCTTGTACGTATTATAATAGTAGGTAGCTAATATAATAATACCTACAACAGATACAATTTTCTGCTTAATTTTTAAATTATACGGCCTTCGATCTACAATCTGTACAATAAGCGGAAATGCTTAAAGAAAATGAGGAAGGTGTGCTATTCTTTCAATTGTAATTTGCTAAGGGTCAATTGTCTTAATAATAACAAAATTTTTACTGTTATAGTTTACCTTGGTGAGAAGCTTTTTAATAAAAATTCAATACTTTTTATGATAATATTTTAATATAATGAATACGACATATCTTTAATGAGTGCGTTGGTAGAGGTAGTTTAATTGCAAATATTACTTTTTTTAATGATAAGATCGGCAGAAAGGCTGAAGGTCTACTTGATGGTAGGTGGCTACCGTCGCCTATAACACAAGCAACGCCACAGTTGCTGCAAGTGCGCTGCCGACTACAGTAGGATTAAGGATAAGGGATTGGATAGGAAAATGGGCACCTTTGAGATATACATATTTTTTATGTAATGTCAAGGCAGGCTGACGGTTCATTTGTTAATAGCCACCTAGCAGGTGGCTATTAACACAAGTAAAATCTTACTATGCAAATGCTACTGAGCTTAGTAGGATAAAAGATAAGGAATTAAAAGGGATAGAGATATGGGCTTTGGCATCCCATATTCACACATCGAAACTCCTGTTGTGGTTCTTCTATAAAGGTTACCCAATTTATAAGTGCGATACGTAGTGTAACTTGGGGCTACTAAAATAAGTAAATATTATACAAACATTTGAAATGACAACACTATGTGTACAGACTATAATAGTGTACAAATTTTCGCTCTCCTTTCGTTGTGTATTTTCCATAACATATTCTTACATAATATAATTAAGACAATTCATAAGTCTCCATAAAATTAATAATATAATTAATACAACTAATGAAGAGTTAAAAACAAAATTAACAAAAATACCGATTATTTGATGAACGTACTGACACTTTGTCGTCTCAGTAGTTTGATATAGAAAATCGAATACGATTATTAATTCGATTAACACAGTTATTCGATTCGATATTCAAGAAAGAAATAATTTAATGTATTATCAACAACCTATTATATGTCCCGACTACAAAGGTACAGGCAGGTACAGGCCTACCCTCTCAACAAGGACGTATGGGCTATATGGTCCATCACGCTGACACAGTGCATGCGCCTTAAAATTTCTTCTTTTGTATATGCAGGTTTCCTCACGGTGTTTTCTTTCATCGTAAATGCAATTAAGTTTTTAGAAAAATCCATTGGTACATGGCATGACCGGAGATCGAACTCGGACCTTTCGATTTTTGTAACATGCTAAGTACAACGCAACATTAACTGTCGTCTAAATCGCTGTGTGCGACCCAAGTCGCGGGCTATTAATAGTGTCGTTGTATAGTTTTAATTTAGAAAGTGCAGTTCGGTTCCACGTTAAAGGGCCATACGCAGATTTATTAGCAGTTGTCGCTTGAATTACTACTTCACTTATTTAAGGCTTTCCTATGGCAGTTACTTTATCTGTCATCTAAGTTGGGTTTGTGCGTGCAAGTATGCCACGCCCTCGAATGCTTGCGCCGGCCATAACTTAAATTCTGTGTTAAAACAGTTCCAATAATGGCTGGCTATTTTAAAGCGATCGATTATTTTTAATTGCTAATAAGATTGTATAAAATTAGCTTACTGTTTTCAATCATATATGAAAACAGTAAGTTTCATTTATGTATTTACTACTGAAATTATTCTTTGGATAGCAGTTACAACTTACTGAGGTTTGCATCCAGCAGCACTCTTTATTTATTCAAAAATATAATTTAAAAATATACCGACAAATAAATAATGCCTTTTTTTACTTACAAAACGGGCAGTTAACATCTATTAGACCCCTGTGTGTTTGTTGGGACGTTAAGTACTACTCCAGGGTAATCTCAGGAATAAGAATAATTGGTAAAGAACTATATGAGGATAGGCGAACGGACTTCGATAACCCGTAAAAAACAGCAAGATATTAAACGCTGATCATCCGTAAATCGATACACATTCTCTTCAGAAGCGTTGATGACTTTGTGTAAAATTAATCTAGCAATCCCACTGTAGTCGGCAGCGCACTTGCAGCACCTGTAGCGTTGCTTGTGTTATAGGCGACGGTAGCCACCTACCATCAAGTGGACCGTCAGCCTGTCTGTCGACATAACATTAAAAAAAAGTAAACGAGTCGCGTCTGTACATTAAGTATTTTTTCGAAAAAACAATTTATATATGTTGAACATGTTACCGAAGTCAAAAAATAGTTTTTAGAATTTTTGTCTGTTTGTCTGTGCGTTTGTTCGCGCTAATCTCAGAAACGGCTTAACCGATTTGAATGCGATTTTCTCTGATGTATCGTAACAAGCTTCCCGTAAAATTTAGTGTTTGTGTCATTCCGATCGGTTTACAAACAAAAAAAGTTACGCTTTAAACCGAATACCAAGCGTATGAAGTTGCGGGCTCAGCTGATTTCTACTAAATTGTTGCACTAACACTCATTATCCATTAAACAAAGATATGAATCGAAATTGTGTAATTTATTCATACCATAGCAGCAAGTGTCACAACTTGTTGGTGAATTTAATAAAAGCGACTTTAGCGCCGTGTGATATAAACTTGAATACAATGAAGATATCTCATTCATCATTGCATACGCAAGCATTGTTATTATGAGTTCATTACGATATGTTTAGAGACAATGAATCGTAAAATTAAGATTTGCATTTTGAGATAATGCCTCTGTGTTAACTTTTTGTCATATTTCAAACAGAAAATATTAAGTTAATAAAATCCCTTACTCCCTCACTGAAACACAACAGCACACGTGCTGTTATTTGACGGTAGTCTTCTGTAAGGGGCTTGGCTACTGCCGCTAGTCGGGCTACCCAAATGACTGCGAAACGCAGTGTGCCCTGCCACTACTTTCCAGATGCAGACCAGAGCCAAATTTGAAAAGTTCATTTTTGAAAGTTGACCCAGCCGGGAATCGAACCCGGGAACCTTAGAACAGAGCGTTAAGGCAAGCACCCTAACCACTCATCCAACGGCATTTTTATACATATAATAAAATCGTAAACAAGACGTGTCTGTATATTAATTTTTTGAAGATATGTCAGAAAGTATAATAAGGGATATGTTTATAAGTAGGTATATTAAGTCAGTCGAGATAAGGATTTCGGCATTTAATATAAAAAACTATTGATTACCTAGAAATATTTAAAAATTTACTGTCTCTTGTTCCAGATTATCCTCGCAGCCTCTCTCTGCTTGGCTCAAGCTTCCTACTATGCTGGTCTTCCCGCACCTGTTCAACTAAGTTCGGACGGAAAATATGTTCTAGACACACCTGAAGTAGCACATGCCAAGGCTGCCCACTTAGCAGCCCACGCTCAGGCTTCCACAGCTCACGGCGCGTGGGCACCAGCAGGCCTTGGTTACCTCGGTGGCGGTCACGGTGCTTATGGCGGACACTATGGCGCTCCTGGGGCTGGTGAGACTTTGTTTAAGTGATCTGTGATAGGCAAAGAAACAGCTCTGTTGTTGCGACTGCGAAAAGTTGTAATTCTCTGGTTAAATTTCTAAAATGTCAAATATGGAATAAATTTCCGCTTTAATAGATTTCTCTATAAAGTTCAACATATGGAGTGGGTTCTGGAGTCCTTTACTGACGCACCAAAACATAACAGAAAAGCGAGGTTTTTTCAGGTGAACATAACAAATTTTGTACAGGGCATTTGCATTTCTACCTGACTCTGGTAAAGTCAGGGACAAAACCCAATGGAGGGTAGAGATTTTTACAAGAGGAAAACAAATAATTAAACTACATCGAAACTTTAATGTTAAACTCAAAAACCGTATACTAAATACTCACTTTAGTACCTATACTTTACTTACTACACTTACCATACTTTAGAGCTTAAGTCCTTAATTTTTAGGCGTACGGCCTAAAAATTTAAGTGAGATTGTGGGATAACATATTACGAATTTTGCTTATAGACGTCATAGCCCCTATGGTCAGGGGACCCCATATAATTGGCTGATACGGCGGTAATTGGCTGTCCCTGTGGGTCTTTCATAAGACCCACAGGGACTTATGAAAGACTTACTTTTAACATAAGTTAAAAGTAGGGTTTCCCAGTTTATGCCAGATGTCTTACGTAAACTTTCGCTGTCGTGAACTTCCGCACAGGAAGCACAATCTAAGACAGCGTTTGATTACGTTTTCTAAAGGATATGTAAATATGTTGAATGTAAACGTTTGAATAAATTAAAAAGGGGAGTCTGTTTTCATGTTAGTTCTTTGATTGATTGTTGGTCTCTGTCTTTTATTTTATGACAAAGTTCTTTAGGCTACTTTACATGAGATTCAGGAGATGGATAGAGGATAATAAGCGGATAGAGTAATGGAATTTCAAATTACTTACTTATGCTTTAACAATGGCTCCAGTCCCAGTTTTTAAAAGTAGAACTCAATTCTTGTATCCCATTTTTTTATATTATAAAGCGGCAGGCAGGCTGACGGTCCACTTGATGGTAAGTGGTTATCGTCGCCTTGATGGTATAAAAATACTTTTTGTGGGATCCATAAACACTATAAATAATCTGTTCCATTAAATAACACCATTAAATAGTTTCCACGTGGAAACAAGACCAAAGCCAACATTTCAAGTGAAATAATTAATTTTTGTGATTTTAATAATTTTTATTTAACTTTGTGACCAGGTCTTCACAAATACGGTCCAGCACCTCTAGCACATGACGGCCGCGTGATCGACACCCCTGAGGTAGCCCATTTGAAGGCTGCCCATATCGCTGCCCACGCTCAAGCTCATGCCAATGCTGCACATGGAGCTATTGCCGCACATGGAGCTATTGCACCTCTAGGATATGCCGGTCCTCTGGCGCATGGCGGTCTCGCTGCCGCTGGTCTCGCCCATGGAGGATACGCGCCAGGTTACGGCAAGTGGAACGGCCCCCAAGCCCACATTCAGCTCACTCACGATGGACAATACGTTGTTGACACTCCTGAGGTACAACACGCAAGGGCAGCTCACCTAGCTCAGTACGCCCACGCAGCCCACGCTGCGGCCGCAGCTCCCGAAGAGCCCTGGGGCCACCACGGCGGCTGGCACTAACCCATCTACCTCTGACCCAAGCTTCTACCACTGCCTGACTCATTTTTTATATAAAATGTAAATAAAAACTCGAAAAAAATATTTTTTACTGTATAAAGTTGAATGAGAACGTGTAAAGCAATTTGACTCTTGTAGAGCGAATATGAAATGAAAGAATAAAAAAATCTAAATAATTTAAATCTTGTGGTTTTTGTTGTTTATTATTAACTGTGAAATTGTGAGTCCTGGAAGTGTATTTCCTAAATACACAAATAGTGAAAATTAACAGCCTTCTAATGTTATTAATAACTTCGTTCACATCAAAATTATGTAGTCTTGTAAATTAAATGATATGTTTTTTATTATTTAGCCAAGCATTTAAATTTTTCCATTATAATTACTGCCTGGAACCAAGCTATATCAGACCTTTACACTCTGTGTGTGCCGTGATATCGTCGCTCACATTGAAGGAGTGCAACTTCTGTACGCTAGTATTATTATTTATTCTGTGGCTAGTATTTATATAAAATACTTGCTTTTGTCGCGATTTCGTCTGCGTTACCTAAGATAAAGGGTTATCTTAGACAGAGCTTAAGAAAAAGAACATTTATATACATTTAGATATTGTTTGTTAATTAATTAATTTACTAAAAGCACAAACAAAAAAAGCTTACAATTATAAGGCATACACAGATAAACTACAAACTAGAAATTGAGAAGATCGATAATGCACGCATTTTAATTATAATCTTGAATTTTTATTTTTTCATTTTTTGATGATTCCCTGGGAATAGCACTTTTTTTATACATCCTTTTCGGACATAGGATCGGTTGAGTAATTAAGGCGCGCAAGCGTAACAAACAAATAAACAAAGAAACTTCCAATCATGTTGAATATATAGTCCTAGAGTGCAGTCAGAGTGTTTTACAAATATTTATAGATCGTGAACGACAATTTAATTAAATTAATCTATCAACTGTTTCTACGAGGACAGTTGATCCAAAATTTGTCAAGTAGACTGCAGTTCTGCAATCTGCCAGAGTTTAAAAGCAAATTTGTCTAAGTAGCTACCCTCGACTTTAAGGGATTCACTGAGGCAAATGACATTTACTATAGAACTCGCTGGCGGCGGAGACAATTCAACGGGCCTAGAAATGGTGTTTTTTTGTTTTTACCATTAGAACATTACACAAAATATTTTTTTTATCAATACAATTTTTTAATCTGATATCAACTTATTAATAGGTACAGGATTCATATGCGTGCAATAAGCCGTTTTCGAGAGAATTTTCAATAAAGGTCAAATTCTTCTTGTGTTCTAACTTTTTTTGTGGAGTTTCTATTACTTTAACGAAAATTCTAATTAATACAATTGGTTCTTCACATGTTTAAGTATAATATATATTTTTTTCAAAGCAATTGTCTTGTCTATTTCTTGTAACATTTTCATTAAACAATGGATATTTTTAGTATTTAGCGTTTGTCTCCCCCTTAAGGCGACACACTCTGATTGCATACAAAAACGAGAGCGCGCTTGCTTATGTCGTAAGGTCGTATGCGACAAAACTATTTATATTAAAAAAATTATAATGTATTTTAAGAAATCCAACTGTAAAATTAAAGTGTATGTTTATACTACTGTACATAGAAAATTTGGAGGTATAAATTGGTCCCGTTTGCCTCTAATATGTAAATCTGTGTTTTATAAGGGAGGTTTCTTTGAATTTTTTTTCTCTGTTATAAAAGTTTAACAATCGTGTAATCCAACTGACAAAATTAAGTCAGTAACATGAAGAAACAGATTACCAAACACCACTTTCATATGTTTTGTCATTGATTAGAAAAATTTAAAACCCTGCCACCAAAATTTCCAATGCGTCGCCTTACTGAAATGATCATCAAACCGATTACTCTGCCTCGCAATTTTGGGGTCCAAATTAAATATTACACACACTATTTGTTCCTATGGTTCTTTAATAACAATATTATAAATGTGAAAATAACTCTGTCTGTTCATAACTTTTAACGCCTTAACTACTCATGTCAGGGATACAGAAAAGGAAATAGTTCCCGAGGGATCATCCAAAATAATATCTAACGTCAGGCAAAAATATAATATCAATGAATATGTCAGGGGTTATATTGGTCACATATTTTGTCAATTACCGCGGACGAAGTTGCGGGCACCAAATAGGTAATTGTGAGATGAGGAATGTCTCTTACGGTACAGGCGTAGCCTAACCTAAGTATTAATTCAGCGTCAAATCTAATGATTATTAAACGAATTCTTTCTTTCTTTTTTTCTTTCCCCTTTCAATTTTTCTTCCATTAACAAAAATATTTAATAATAAAAATATACATTAATAATCCAAATTTGTCATTTTTCTCAGCACTATTGTTACGACTAACTGTGGAACGTTCTGGAAAAAGCATTCGCGGAGGCCGAAAGTCTCGAACGTCCCACCCTATCGATGGTAGCCACGCGCCTTTCCGATTAGTGTCAAAGGAAATTAATTGGTCCTTATGTTTTCAACATAGAGTTTACGTTTCAACAGAAATAGCATTACCGAACTTTCAATGGTTTGTTTATAATCTTATTTATATTTCAATTAAATTCGAGGCGTTTGGCGCCAAGTATAAATAAGAGGCGGCCGGTCAAGTTGGTCAGTTTGTGCGATAACAAGCGATTCGAAAGAGACTCTTCGGAGCTTTTGCGAAGTTACCTGCGACAGTGAACCGGCGACTCATTAAGGGAATCATTGACGACTTTTGGCACGTTTAACGGTTTCATCGGAGAAGTCTAGTGATTTTGGAAGTCATATTGGTTTGTGAAAATAAATCGTTACAACTCGGCGGATTAGGATGTTGAAGTGGCAGTGGGCAGGACACACAGTACGGAGAGCCGACGGCCGCTGGGACCGGATGGTTCTCGAGTAGAGGCCACGGACCGGCAAGCGCAGCGTAGGACATCCACCCACAAGGTGGACAGACGACTAAATAAGGGCCGTGGGTCAACGGTGGATCCAGGCTGCTTCTGATCAGTCCTTTTGGAGAATTAGGGGGAGGCCTTTGTCCAGCAGTGGACGTCCTACGACTGAGATGATGATGATGATGAGAGAAGGATCTCTATTTATTATGTTGTAGCACCTTCTCAAGTAATCTAGTCCATTATTAATCAATTAATAAAATCAATATTTCTTTTAGAATTTAAAATTGATATATTTCTCTTATTTTATTTATTTTATTGACGAACCCGTTGGATGAGTGGTAAAAATTGACTTTTCGAAGTTGGCCCTGAACTGGATTTGGAATATAGTGGAAGGGCACGCTGCATTTCGCAGTCATTTGGGTAGCTCGTCTGGCGGCAGTAACCACACCTTTACAGAAGATACGGTGAAATAATAGCATGTATGCTGTTGTGTTTCACCAATTTCCCAGAGCCAATTTTGCCAGAGCCCATTTCCCTGTCTCTTCCTAATCCCTATCCTCAAAGTTACTATTGTCATGTGTTATAGGCGACGGTAGTGCACCGTCAGCTTGTCTGTCGACTGTCGAGCTTCACATAAAAAACTACCCGCTAATATTATAAATACCGAACTCAGCCTGTATGCCTATCTGTTACACTTTCACGCCTAAACAGCTGGACAATTTTTCTTAAATTTTTGTAAAAAATAGCTGGTATATCCTTTGATGAAAGACATAGGCCGCGTTTTATTGCTAAAATAAACATTAAATGGGCTGAAATAGGAGATTAAAATTTGTATGGGATACGAAATGATTACATATTTTTAAAATTATTTCAAAGATTTGGTGTACCTACCCACACTAATTATGCGCAGACAAATTACTAATTCGACATTTACGTACGAAGTCACGGACATCAGCTAGTTAAATTCATTTGAATTGAATTGTTTAAAAAACGCTCCTACTATTTAGCAAATTTAGACTAAACACTACTTGTATTTACTTATGTGGCATAATTTAAGTCAGAACTAAGGTATTTAAAATATAAATGGCACTTTATGTCAAGCTATTTAGTTCTATATAATTTTAATAATAGCAAAGAGTTGGATTTGAATGTTGCAATAACCTATTTTATCTATTACTTATTGAATAGATAATGTAATTTATTATTAGTTTTTACATAAGTGGTACATAATGTGGAATTTTATCAATAGATATATATCTGTTAAAGTGGTTACACTATTGCAATGTTCCAGTTGCATTAGAATTAGTTACAATACAAGATTATTGCCTCGTGTTTAGTTTTATAGTAATTTATCTATCAGTTTTTAACGTTAAAAGACCTGTTTCTTACTCCTATTAGTTATATATATATAGGGATTAGGAAGGGATACTACTTACTCACTACCAAGACACAACAGCACACATGCTTTCATGGAGGGGGCCCGCCACGGCTGTCCGGCGCGGGGAGGATTGCGCTCCCTGTCGGCGTATAGAAAGTGGAGGTACGCCGGCCAACTCGGAGAACCTCACGACGGGCTGTAGTCTCCTATAAGACTACCGCTCAGCTCTCGGTTAAGGGTGAAGGTGGCGGACAAAGGCCAGCCGCCTGGGCCCGAACCTCTTAAATACGGATCGCCTCAAACGCGAGGTGCTATTACTCTTACTACTAATTAAATTAAATTAATTAATTTAGTTAAATTGGACTTTAGACTGCACATATGGGTTTGTAACTACAATATGTTTTAAACTGATAATATAATTATCTGCTGCTTCGGGTGTGAAGCCAGAAGTATTTTACTAATAAAATAAGCAATGATTAAAAAGAAGTTTTAAAATAAACAACTTTCTAATTTTACCCTGATATTCCCTCTTGTCCTCTTGTATCCTATTTCAATGCTGGTATACAGGTATCGAAATTATGTTTAACTGGACTAAAGCACTCCGGCATCCAGGCACGTATCCAGACTTTTGGTTCGGGGGGGGGGGGGGGGGGGACACAAACATTGAACAACCATGTAAGAATCGCTGTAATCGCTGTACAATAATTTTTAATTGCTGGCAGCCATTACGTCTAGTACCATATCAGGATCTGGCGCCAAAGCGGAATGAATAGACAATAAAGCGAAACCAGTAAGCCTCTCGGCCGCCATTCTATTCCTTAGGAAGGATTTTATTCTCTTTAGGCATGAAAATGACCGCTCCAGAAAATTTTGTCACACGTGTCTAAAATTTCCATAATTTCGACTGGTTTCTTATCTGTGTTTTTCCACTTGGCACACCACATACTATGTACTCTGCTTTTATTAGTGATTCTCCAACACTTTCTTCCCAATAAATTTTCATGAAAGAACACGCAAGCGAATAAACAGACGGCTAAAAACGTTTTTTTTTCAGTCAGATTTCGGGGGGGGGGATAAATCCCAACTATCCCCCCCTCTGTATACATGCTTGCCGGCATCCCCCGAATGTGGAATGTAATTGGGGAATTGAACAAACTCTACTAATATTATAAATGCGATAGTTTGTGTGTTTGTTACGTGGTCATAGGCTTTTCACTGATGGAAAGAGCGACAAACGAAGGAGGTATTTAATTTGCAGAAAAAATAACTCTAGTCGCTAGTTATATTTATATAGTAGCCTCTTTCTATTTCAATTCTGCAATATATGCATAATAATATATTGCAGAATTTCGCTTAGGTATGTTTTATTGCTATCGTTCTGTTGTCAGGCGCTTCACTTTTGTAACACCGATTGTTTTACCGTTAACTATGATAGGAATGGACCAATAAAATCCCATGTAATTACACAAAATAATTATATAGTGAGAGAATGTGCGATATTACCTTGAATGTCATGTTTATAATTTGCTTACTTATCAATTGCTTTGACATTAACATTCATAGTGTCGCATGTGGGTTATACAAAGCCCCTATCTTATGTCATCTAAATAATATTTCTTGTAGTTGTAAATCTATTTTACTATAAAAGATTGCTTTTAAGGCCTTGAGCTCACGGGGTTTTACCCCTTTTTTCTTAGATTAGTGCTATTTGAGCTCAATTTGTGGGTTATGAATAATGTAAATATATTTTTAGGCAATGATAAGCAGTCAGGTTGACGCGACGTTCCAGTTGATGCTAAATAGAAGAGCTATCGTCACTTATAACAATATAACAGAAGATTGTTTTCTATGAGGCCCAGATTAGACCCTACATACTGCTCTCACTTCCGGGCTGGCGTACCAGCGAGATCCATTTGAAACATTGCAAGAAATTGTATAGTTGATACAATGTGTTGAACCACTTAGTTTAAGAAGAGATTCAGCCTCTCTTTGTATGTTCTACCGGTTGTAGTTGTTCCAATTAATGCCTGCACCAAGATTTTACCACCATACTGAGCGCCACAGATGCGGAGTTCATCCGCATTACAGCATCCGGACAATGTACTAACACACAGTCCGAATGAGTAAAAACTTTATTTTGGAACATCTCCCTTCTGGGTGAGCTTCTTCAATATGAGCTTCTTTAAGCGTGACGTAAACAAATTCCTGGCTTAGTCTTAGTAGACAGTAGCCACCTAACATCAACTGGCTTGACTTGCCTGCCACCCTTCATAATATTTAAATAAGAAATGTCATAGATGAATTACAAGTGCACTGCCAATATTGATAGGATTAAGGATAAAAGACGAGGAAATGGACTCTGGCATCCCTTACGAAACACAAAAAAACATGTGCTGTTATTTAAAGTGTTGGTCAACAATCTCTGGTAATGGTGATTATAAACTCTTCTCATCGCACTAGAATGAAGAGAGAGCACTCAAAGCAGCAATTTGAGTTCACCAGAATACTTAAATGGTAGCTGGCAGGCTGACGTGTCTCTTGATGGAAGGTGACTCCTATATACAACAGCAAATCCAGCAGGAATCGAAAAAGAAAACCTTTGGACGATTTTAAGGTTTTAAGGTGCTTGTTTTAACTTTCTGTTTCAGGGGCCTCGGGTTCAGTCCCGGCAGGAAAATTTTTGTAAATTAACTTGATTCTGGTCTGTATCTGGCACGAAATTGCAGGACATACTGCGTTTACCATTTCGTAATCATTTGGGCAGCCCATCTGCCGGCAGTAACCACCCCCTTACAGAAGACCACCTTGAAATAACAGCAGGTATTCGGTGACGAGTAAGGAATGCCAGAGCCCATTTCCATATATCTTCCTTATCCCTTATCTTTAATCCTACTGGTCCGCAGCGCACTCGCATCACCTGTGACATTACTTATGTTATATATATAAAGAGTTCAGTAGCCAATGTTATTTAGATGTTATATAGAGAATAACATTCTCTCTATATAACATATAGCGAATGCGACGAAGGCACATCGACGAACTGAGAAAAGATAAAAAAAGAAAATCTTTATTAAACATTTACTTGATAGACGTAGAAGTATAAAAACCTCGCGAGCGTCGCTAAAACATCGAATGCTGTGGTAATTCCACAAACATGTACGAGATAATCTGGAGCTGTGCTATTAGCAGATAACAATAGGTCATGACTCATTAAACTAACAAGCGTAATGAAAAACCATGGATTTTCCAACATGACAATAAAAGTCAATAAGGCACTGATCAGGAAAATCTATTTTAAATACTGAGTTATCTGTGTCACGAACATGAATGGAGTTTGACTCATGAGCTCATTTGTCAAACTCAAGTCAAACTTTATAAAAGGTTTTAAGATTATTCTCTGAAAACTTTTCTCATGATACGGATATACATATACATATATTAGAAAATCCCGTGTCACGATGTTTGTCCGCGGTAAACTCTATACACCGTGTGTAATTTGTTCCAACTTGCGAGATGGGATAGTTTTTATCTGGATTAATTACCTTAATTTTTTTATTGCTAATTAAATGTGTTTAGGGTTCCGCACGTCCGAAAAAAAAAAAACGGAACCTTTATAGGATCACTCGTGTGTCCGTCTGTCCGTCCGTCACAGTCAATTATCTCCGAATCTACTGGACCGATTAAGTTGAAATTTGGTACACATATCAAATTCTGTGACCCAAACGCAGAGGTGTGACGTGAATAGATGAAATCTGTGTATGGGAGGTCAGTTTTGAGTGGAAGGTGGAAAATTAAAAAAAATTTTTGAGAACTGCATCGTGTGACATGTCAAATGAAAGGTCTTGTTCTGAAGATCTTAAATGTATGTTTTTGCATTTTTAAAATGAATAGTTTCCAAGTTATTCAAGAAAATAGACGAAAATTGACCAAACTACTGAACCTAACTAATTCTGAAAAATACAGAAATTAGTTTTCTACATAAGTAACCTATAAAGATAATATCTTAAGTAATCTATAATGAGTATAGGAAAACCTATAAGAAACCTATAAGATATTAAAATAAGATGGTAAATCACTCAATATTGTGCGGATAGGTAACATCGTACGGAACCCTCTTCACGCGAGTTCAATTCGCACTTGTCCCGTTTTTATAGGACAAGTTGTTATAAGTTCCATAAGTTTCTAACAGGTGGATGTGTATACTTTACTGAGCAGATTAGACGCGATACGTTTCGCTCCAATCGGGTTAAACATTTTTTTAATATTAAAGTCGTTATATTTACGCACTGTGGGAAATGAGAATAGAAGCTCTGGTATTTGGTATCTCTTACCGACTCATATTCCGGAACACTACAAAAAACTTTATTTCACTGTAATCCCCGTCAGATGAGCTGTTAATAACGCTGTTTCCTGCCTCTATTAGCGGACCTTATAATGCCATCAATAATAATTGGAAATAATTCCACATTACGTGGAAGAACTCATTAGAATATTCCGCATTGTACAGCCGATAAAACATAGTAGTTTCTCTCGGGGGTGTAAGGACATCAGAACAGAGTCTTTCGACTGTATTTGCCTTAAAAGCTCGATATGGGCTTTATAAGCACTTCACAAGTTAATTGACGCTGATGCATAAGCAAAGTCATATAAAGATAGGTAATTATAAAGCTCACATCAGGTATAAGGATGTCTCCATACAAAGTATAGACTTCTAAAATATATTTTAATGTTAAGGTCGACAGACAGGCTGATGGTCAACTATGTGGTAGGGGGCTACCGTCACCTATAACACAAGCAACATCACAGGTGCTGCAAGTGCGCTGCCGAGAACAGTAGGATTAAGGATTATTAAGGATAGGGAAGAAATAATGAAAATGGCATCTCTTTACTCACTCACCGAAACACAACATGGTGCTATTTCATGGTGATCATCTGTAAGAGGGTGGTTACAGTCGCCAGAAGGGCTGCGCAAATGACTGCGCCCTGCCACTACTTGTCAGATCCAGACCAGAGCCAATTTAAAATAATTTTAAGTTCAAAAGTTCATTTCCAAAGTAGACTCTGCCGGGATTCAAAGCCGAGATCCCTGAGATAGAGCTTTAAGACAAGCACCTTAACCACTCTATCAAAATGTATAAAATCATTGTTTTAGGTAGATACTTATGTGTAATTACTATGTGTATAAAATGAGAAATTGGTATAACCATATTCATTTCTTAAATATTCATATTAAAAAATATTCATTTTAAGGACACATGAAACTTAATTTTAACTTAAGTAGAGTTTTAAAGAAGAAATTTAGAATTTTTATAACTTTAAAGAAATGTTTTTAAGAAAATATAGTTATATTTTCTTAAAAACATTTTTGAGTTTTTAAGAAAATATAACTACTCTTATATAAGAAAATATAAGAGTGAGTGAAACTGAGTCAGAATTTCTCGATATATAAATAGAAAAAAAAAACCACTTTTTGTTTATCCTTCATATGCAAATTGCACAAATAACGAAAAACTATTTTTCTTCAAATAATACAAATTCAACAAAGAACGAATCATGTACATTGCAAAAGGTACCTTTTCATGGCTTTTTACCTTTTCATGGCATGAAATATAACATAAAAATAGTTCAAACCCTGGAAAACAGATAGGCTATTACTTTCTAACATTTTACGCAGTCGAACTTGAGGAAATAAAAAACATTATTTAAAAAATAGGCACAACGTATATTTAAATTTGATTAATCTTAAGTGTTTGCAT
This sequence comes from Bembecia ichneumoniformis, assembly GCA_910589475.2. Taxonomy (NCBI): domain Eukaryota; kingdom Metazoa; phylum Arthropoda; class Insecta; order Lepidoptera; family Sesiidae; genus Bembecia; species Bembecia ichneumoniformis. Next base: position 11,231,626 of record OU342540.1, read on the forward strand.
GTTAATTAAGGAATTCCGTCTATTTTATTCAAATTATATTATAATGAAGGTGTACTATTACATTATCGTGCTATTGTTACACAAAATTATAACTTATATGTACCTACTTATCTATCTATGAGTAATACGTATCATATTAAAAACCAAAGATAACGATCAGCCGTTTGTTTGCGTCTCGACGAAGCATGTTTAATTCCTTTATTGCCTGTATTTTGTGTGCAATTTTTAAATGTATTATTCAAAACAGAATAGAATAGAATAAATTTTATGTGTGACAAAAAAATACTATCATCACCATCACCATCACCATCATTATCATCATCAGCTTGTGTCTCTTCACAGTTAGATGTAGGTCTTTCCTAAGGCTCGCCACACGCACGATACCTGTAATTCGCACCCAGGCGCTTCCCGCGTAGCCTTTCAGGTCGTCTGTCCACCTAAACGCTGGGCGTCCAACACTGCACTTTTCAAATCGTGGCCTCCATTTGAGAACTCTTCTATCCCATCCGCTCTGCGACAGATGTAGCCGGCCCACTGCCACTTAAACTTGTTAATTCTCTTGACAACCTTGACAATACCCTGACAAGTATACCATACATTTGACAACACCAGGGCCCTAATTCACTAACGCTACTTAACGATTCCCTACTTCGACACCACGTCATATCCTCAAATTGTTACGATATTTGCCTGGCACGCAAGTTGCCTGTCTGTGTGTATTCTATAAGATGTACTTCGGAGGGTGTGCTCGAGAGCTGCAGAGCTGCATGAGATCATACCGCCTTCCCCTTTCTTCTATCGGACATGCAGACGCACGGCTGGTTACCATCCTCACCTTGTCGAAATCCCTCTAATTCGGACCAAGCGCTTTAAAAAATCTTTTCAAGGTTTGAGTGAATAGGCATCTTCTGGGTGAGCTCGCTCCATCGTCGGCCTCATCCTTCCTACATAAATAGATGCTGGTCAAGAGCAAACCCATCTTTAATAAGAAGTCATTTTCTTATATATATATATATATATATATATATAAATGCCATGACAAGACATTACGTGTTTTGATAGGGTAAGTCAAAAGCCTGAAATCATAATTGCCATATATTGATATATTACAGATAATATTTTACTATTATATTAGCTGTGCCCGCGACATTGTACGCGTGGTATTCGGAATAGCGCATAACTTTTTTCTTTGTAAACATGAAATATACACTAAATGTTACGGGAAGCTTTCTACAGTAAATCAATGAAAAACACATGAAAATCGGTTAAGCCGTTTCTGAGATTAGCGTGCACAAACGCACAGAAAAACAGACGAAAATTCTAAAAATTATTTTTTTACCTCACGCAGTAACATAAGTACAACGTTTACAAATTGGCTCGTTTACGATTTAATTTTATGTATACGTAGATATATAGATTATTGATAAGTTAATATTTTTAACCGGTGTTAAAATATATCACCTAATTTTTACTAGTTCGAAGGTTGTTGTAGACAAATAGACTGATCAAAGTACATTACTTAGGCTGAAATAAAATGGGTTGTTATACAGGCGCAAACTTTGGGAAAAAGATCACTATTGAGGTCTTTCATCGCCATAAATGAAGGGCCCCTTTGAGGAAGCTTAATAGTGGCATAATCCTTTTCGCAGTTATAAATCTGGTAGCCCTTTCTGGCGACGGCAGTAACCACCTCTTACAGAAGATCAATATGAAATAACAGTATGAGTGCTGTTGGGGATGTCAGAGTTCATATCCCTGTCCCTTCCTAAACTCTTAACATTTATCCTACAATGTCGCTAGCGCATGTGTAACGGATAGCATTGCTTATGCGTTGCGTTGCGTTAATAACCGACGGCAGCTATCTACCTACCATCAATTTGCAGCGCCGTCTATAGATAGTTCGGACCGCGAGACGCCACACACAAAAGACGATTCTAATTGCGGAAACTGCCCACGGAATCGAAGAAGGAAAAAATAGTAAAAATAAAAGAATATTTTTAAGTAAATAAGTTATTATCATTGGTCCAATTTGCCACGGTTTTATTAGTGTTCCCTAACTTTACTTAAAGTTAAACATAAGGTTTAATACACACGAAATACGTTTAAGCAATAGGGTATTACACCCATTTTTAAAAAGCGTCTCAATTAGATTCTGTAGTATTAATGAACCACTAAAAAAACAACAAATTTTTATTCAATCAATAAAATTTACATTTCAAATTTCGATTCATTTTCAATAAAATTTTCAAGTTGACGAAAACGCTGGAAACCATTTTGCTCTGTGGTCATGACGTCAGTTGGCTGTGTAAACAAATGCGCCGGTAATTGACATGACACTGACTGACACTTTTTGTTTACACAACCGTATGACGTTAAACATGGCGGCTACTATTTCATTGTGTTTAAGAACAGACTAAAATTCTGAAAACTTTGAATTTAATTTTAAAATTTATTTTGTTATTTTACGAACTAAAACTAACATTTTCCGACTGCTTTTTGCCTAAGCTATATCAATAATATACTTTTAGATATTTTTTTCATATAGATTAAAATATCCTATTATGTCTTCGTGACAAACGTAAAGCACAGTTCTATCAATTAGGTTTATGTGTCAATCTAATATATTAAAAATGGTATCACCCGACACAAAATATGTAATCTGTGCGTATGTCTATGCATATTACAAAATAAAGTCGCCGTCTGTTTGTCCACTAACTTCTTCTGAATGCCCTAACTGATTTGGATACGGTTTTCGCTAGTGGAAAGCGCTACAAACGGATTCAATTTGCAGAAAAAAAATTGCTTTACAAGCAATTGTAATAATTGAGGGAATTAAGTTAAATATTTAACATGCGACACAAAAAAAAATCGGACCTTGAGTGCGGTAGGATAAAATTGCTGGAGAGCCAGTCAAAAATAAATCTCTATATATAAAAATGAATCCCCATTTCCCTTGGTCACGGCATCACGCGTGAACGGGTGGACCGATTTTAATTCGGTTTTCAATAATGGAAAGAGGGATAAATGGGGAATGTTCTTAAGAGGAAAGAATAGTACGTACTCGTCCATACAAAAAGAGAAAATGTTTTTCCACTTTTAAATATTTTCCAATCTCCATGATTTTTTAATATGTTATTGCAACAATGAAAGACTAGGTTTATAGGTTTTCCTTTTTTCAAAATTTGCAATAAATTCAAACTTATAGGCACCTCAAATAACTTATTTTTTGTGATTAAAACTTTGTCTAATTAAACCGTTTGTTTTATAAAAACAATGTAATTTAAAAAAAAATACGAAACCTATAAACCTAGAATATATCATGCTGAAACGATCGACATCAAAATCAAAGTGATTTGTTAAGATTTAGTTAGTGGAAAACGTTTTCTCCCGAAATGGAAATTTCATCAAAAAAAGTACCTATTATCAGTCGCGAGCTGCAACGCTCTCTATCGCACGTTTGGGGGTCGGGGGGGGGAAGCAAAGCATCACGTATTATAGGGATGACAATGGAAAAGTCGATAGTAGAGATGGGATCCCCACCTGTGTTATCGATATCTATTTGTTTCAAAAATGTTGGGAGTAGGAAAAGTTACAATAGTTGGTTTTCAAGAAAAAATTCATCAATTGATTATTTATTTATTAAAGAGGCTTACTAACTAAATATTAGTATTGTACATTTACATATATAAGAAATACTTTCTGTTACTAAATATGCATCTAACACTAAATATGCACATTTATGAAATAATTGATTGTATTTTTTAATAGTGTAGTTGAGAGGTGTAACACTACCATACCTACCATACCATATCTTGTTTTTGGTGAATCTGTCTGCAAACGGTTTATAGTTCTGAGGTCTAGCCGAAGTTCTGGGTACATTTATAATTATTTGTGATAACAGCGGTGGACAGTCTATTAAATTATTAATAACTTTTAATAAAAAAACTAAACTCAGAAAATCACTGCGCCAATGTAAAGATTTCATTTCAAAGTATTGCAACCTGTCTTTATATTCTTTGATTGTGTAGCGCACTCCTGATGTGAATACAAGTCTTTTGAGGAACCTTTTTTGTACGTTCTCTAGTCGCTGTATGTTGTTTTGAAATTTGGGGTACCAAACAATAGAGCAATAATCTATATGATATCTTACTAAGGAGGAATATAAGGTCTTTAACCGTTTCAATGCGGCGGCCTTTTATACAAACTTACGCTCGTGGCGGCTAACAAATTTTTCATGATGCCGCAGGGGCATCATCCGCCATACACGATAGTGATGCCTCTCGGGCATCATCAGCCATTCACGTAAAATTTTCGTTTTTTTTATTGTTTCGGTATTGTTTGGACCACGGAGACTTCATTCCCTGCCAAAACTGGATCTAAAAGGCTTTTTCTATAATTTAAAAATGATTTTATGTGTGTTTTCCTGAAATGGACCGTAATTCATTTATTTAAACCAGGTGTTTGAAACAGTTTGTGTAGCATGTCTTATTTTAGATTAATTGGGTATTTGTTTTATCAGATAATCATAACGCGCTGATATCCCTAGATGTCGGTGGTTATATCTTCACAGTAAGAAAAAACTTTTGGCGAAACCCTCCAGAACCATGAACTTAAAAAAAAAAAACAACGGACAGAAAAAACAATTGTCACTGTACCACTGTACAAAGTGAAGCGCCGTAATGGCGGCGCGTTTCTATCAGGGTTGCCAGATGCCAGACTTTTTTTCTCGTACCAGGGATAAAACGAGAAAAAAATATATCTCGTAATTTCAGTACATAATCTAGTAAAAGTATAAATTTGAAAAAAAAAAACACAAAATCCATCATTTGAAATATTTACTGTTATTTATATCGTATAAATTTGAATTTCGTACAAGTATAAATTAAAAAAAAATTACATAAAAGCCATAATTTAGACTATTTACTGAGGACTATTTACTTGACGTCAAATGAACAATTAGGTAATTCATATTCTAATGATTTTATTTACATACCTCCTAAAAAAAATAATTATGCAATTAAAGAATGAAATGAAATTATGTAGTACTACTTGTAGATAATATTGTCTTCTTTTTTTATTTATATCTGATGTAAACGTCAATTACCATTCAAAAATTAGAGTAAAATGTCGAAACGCTTTTGAACTTGAAAAACTTCAACCAGTAATGTGTCGATCGTTTGTGGCGTGGACATATTTATTTTATTGATATTTTTTTAGCTAGTATGCATGGCGCAGCCAGTGAACGTATGGCAACCCTGGTTTTTATGGGTGCGTGTTTTCAGGGTTGCCAGCCGAAAAAACTAACCCTAAATTTTGATACATAATAATATGTAGTGAACTATGAATTTTTTGTAATATTGCCTCTTGCTTTCATGTGTTCTTTGAATTCCTTCCATTTTTGACATGTGGTGAAACCTAATGGATAGACTTTTCCGCAGTGCCGGATTTATACTTTTCTTGAGTATAGGCCCCTTCACTTTGTGCCGCCTCTTCCTCGTGGCCTAGGTAGATACTTAGGCCTTTATTAAGTAATTATTATTATTATTGCATTTATCATCGCGTAATAATTTGATAAAACCATCTAAAATCCGCCGCCCCTAGGCCGCTGCCGCCCATAGGCCGTGGCCTATACGGCCTATTGACAAATCCAGGACTGCTTTTCCGCTATGTATTTTTTTCACAACTATATACGTTCGCACTGAGTAATAGGAATGGGCCATAATAATAAACGTCGATACCTGGTGTCATTTTTAGTGTTGAAATATGGGAGTTTCGGGTGTTGAAATACAATGTTCACATATCACATAATGTCTATGGCAGTATCTATGAGTAGTCTAGAGTATTTATGTTTTTTATTCAAGAATTGTCAAGAATGTGAAAATTTATGTTTGAGGAATATGTAATAAGTAATGTAGAAAATGTTTTGTGTTATAATGGAAATAAACAAATAAATATAAAATTAAAAATTATTTATTATCGGGCACGCGATAACAAATCACTATCCGTATTCAGTAGTTACGTAAATAAAAACAGTCCGTCTTCGGCCGTAATTGCTCGTCAACTAACAGTGTCCGTCGATGTGTGCGTGAGATTATTTGTATGTGCTGTGCGCGATGCCCGCGGGGACATGAGCGCAGAGCGACAGCATGTGTTTTCCTAAATACCTATTTCGTTAGGATCGCAAAGCTATTCTTTTCTCTTAAATATAAAAATTGCATCCCGGGCGAAGCCGGAGGCGGGTCGCTAGTTAGAAATAAAATTTAAAATATCTTCAATTTTATTTTCAACGTTTTAAGGATAAAAACCTTCTCAATTTGTTTCTATTATAAATATAGCATATTTCTCTTTAAATAGCCTTACATAGTCCAAAATTGAAGTTGTTGTCCGTGTCTGTGTTTGCATATCCGCTAACTCCTCCTAAATCACAATACTGATTTTAATGCTGTTTTCACTATTAGATAGATAATTTTTCACGGAAGGTTTGTATATATAACTAGTTCGTGAATATTTCAGTTGTTTTAACAATTATTCTGCTATACGTGTTTTAATAGCTATAATAAAAATTGGCCCAGCCGTTCTCGAGTTTCGTGTAACTATTGACGACTTTCTTTTATATTATGTACTAGCTAGTTGATAAATGAAAAATATATCACATGAGAAAACATATGAGTAATATAATACCTGACATCTTTATCGCTGTGACGACGACGGTGGCCACGATATTTTATGTTTTTAGACGATCCCTAGGGAACCTAACATTTTCCGGGATAAAAAGTATCCTATATGTTAATTATGGTAATAAGCTATCTGTGTGCCAAATTTCATCCAAATACGTTTAGCCGTTTTGGCGTGATTGGGTAATAAACATTTATTATATACTAACGACCCGCCCCCGGCTTCGCCTGGGGTGCAATTTTTATATATATGAACGTTCCTCGTTTATCCCTCTTTCCATTAGTCAAAACCGAATTAAAATCGGTCTACCCGTTCACGCGTGATGCCGTGACCAAGGGAAATGGGGATTCATTTTTATATATATAGACTAGCGGCCCGCCCCCGGCTTCGCCCGGCGTGCAATTTTTATATACCCTAAAACATTCCCCGTTTATCCCTCTTTCCATTAGCGAAAACCGAATTAAAATCGGTCTACCCGTTCACGCGTGATGCCGTGACCAGGAGAAATAGGGATTCATTTTTATATATAAGACTAGCGACCCGCCCCCGGCTTCGCCCGAGGTGCAATTTTTATATACACTAAAACATTCCCCGCTCATCCTTCTTTTCATTGGTGAAAACCGAATTAAAATCGGTCTACCCGTTCACGCGTGATGCCGTGACCAAGGGAAATGGGGATTCATTTTTATATATTAGATTATATAGTAGTAGGTTATAGATAAAACTTAACTTAATTGTCTGCTTATTTCGTGTATAGTATGCCTTAATTACTAACAAGTTTTGTTGCTACTTTTTGCAAAAGTTAAATTTTTTCACGCGCCATAATTGCGGTTAGAATTGATTACGTTTTTATATGACTAAACGTACGCAAATGAAATATTTTATCAATGTTATGACGTGACCCTGATGATTTTGAACGTAGGTACTTTATCGTCAACATTATCATTGGTCCACTGTTGATCCATATCCCCGAAGACAACTTTAGTAGGTAGTTTTAGTTAGAGTTGAATATGGACGATTGTGGCTAGTTCGGGTTCCATAACTGATTGAATTCTTGTATTAACTCACATTTTTCTCAGGTGAAAAAATATATCAAAAATAGGTCTGTCAAAAGTTTTAGATAATATAATTTGTAGAATACAATTCTCTAATAAATTGTCTTTTTTTTTAATTTTAATTAGATCTAATTGCGAATTTTTTTTAAAATTAATCCTACTAATATTATAAACGCGAAAGTTTGTGAGGATGTATGTACGTTTATTACTCGTTTACGTAAAAATTACTGAACGGATCTGGATAGAATTTGGTACACAGATAGTTCTTTAATTAACATATACGATTAACATGTTGGATACTTTTTATCTTGGAAAAATGTTAGGTTTCTGAGGTTTTGTCCAATCCAATACATGGGTTTCCTTTTTATTTTTATAAAATTACTGATAATTTTAACAGTATGGCATGTCATACAAAATGACATCCGTACACCATTAATTGACTGGATCAAGCTAAATATATCATGCCGATTGGATGACAGGCTTGTTCGTGTATGACTTGAAAAAAAATGTTTTAATATAACCAGTGGATCATTTTAATACATTTTAGCATGTAAATTTCTCATAAGTTTTAGATTTTCAAACTATGAAGACTTTTTTATTTTATTTTTTTATGTTAATATCGGCAGACAGGCTGACGGTCCATGGTAGTTGGCTACCGTCGCCTATAACACAAGCAACGCCAAAGCTGCTGCAAGTGCGTTGCCGACTAAAGTAGGATTAAGGATAAGGGATTAGGAGGGGATAGGGAAATGGGCTCTGGCATCCCTAACTCACTTACCGAAACACAACAGTACACGTGCAGTTATTTCACGGTGGTCTTCTGTAAGGGTGTGGTTATTGCCGCCAGACGGGCAGTGTGCCCTGCCACTACTTTCCAGATCCAGACCAGAGCCAAATTTGAAAAGTTCGTTTTTCAAAGTTGACCCTGCCGGGAATCGAACCCGGGAACCCCAGAACAGAGCGTTTTTTTTTTGTTTTAAACTTGTATTCTATTAAAGATTATTAGCTATAAAGATAAAGATGACAAACGATTATTTTTCAAGCAGACAAAGTCGGGGGCTCCAGCTAGTTTAATTATAAATAATGATTTGTAGTAGAGGTGTCTTTATAAATATAAATGTTATGTCTTTAAAAAATTATAAGGTTTTTAAGTTGTTGAAATCTATCATAGTATATTGAGTCGTCGGAACAAATAATTTATTCAGATTATTTTATTTTATTCGAATTCGTGCAAAGCCGGGGCAGTACGCTAGTAGGTAGGTACTTTATAGATATAATTTTTAAAAACCTAATTCTATTGTCAACTCATCAGTGATTGGGTCAATACAAAAAGATTAAATATGTAGAATATATAGAGAGGGCATTTGGAAATTTTTCCTAAAAAAATATTGACCCTGATCGCCGTAATCACGATGCCCATGGCCTTGTGATGGACTGAGCGATTTTGTACCACGTGGTTCTAAATGTCACATTACGGATTCTTTCGTCTTGCCCGATCTATAGAGTTGAAAATCTTTGGGTCAATAGTAACAATATAGACATTAATATAAATAAAACAAACAAAATAATTCTTGATGACACTTGACATTAGAGGATAAATTATAAAATGTCATTTTGACAACTTTATACTTACACAGTCAAAGATTGTAACCTATTATACCTCTTAGTTTTATTTTGGAGAAATTAAAAAAATATATAGGAAAAAGCTATTGCATAAATAAAAATATTATATGAATTTATATTTGATTTAAGATATTTTTTAAAAAGGCACTGAAAGCTTAAAAGCGTTTTAGTTTCCTAAGACCATAAAGTACCTAATTTATAGGATCATTTAGGTTGTAAAATATATTTCAATTTTATTATAATTATTATAAATATAATTATAATATAATTTTTATATATATTTTATTATTATTTAATCTTATTTTTGTTATTTAAATACGGATAAATTAGTTTATTATTCTTTGTTCTTGTTCTTGATTTCAGTTGTTTATTGTTTAATTGTCATTTTCATGTTCTTTTTTTGTATAGAATTTGCGTAGCAGTGCGTGTATTATCGATCGTCTCAATTTCTAGTTTGTAGTTTATCCATATGCCTTAAAATTGCCTTGTGTTAACTATACCTATTATAAACTTTTCTTTGTTTGTGCTGTTGGTGACCTTTTAGAAAATAAATAAATGAATAAATTTAGTAATAAACCTTACGCTACACTATAAAATGAAGTGGTCCATCCATAGTAATAGACCCAGGTAGACTATGGGCAAGTACTTTGTGACTATGGGGCTGCAGCTAGTTACGCGCTTTGACGATCTATGGTGAAAGCCCATGTCCAATAGTAGGCGTCAAAGGACGAGAATTTATTAAGATAATGATTATTATTGTTTTTATAAATAGTTTAAAAAACTCCTTTAACTCCTATTCCCACGGTTAACCAAAATCAATTGGTTCCTAAATTTACTACGGTTTTAACAAAACTTACCTATTTTTAGATTATAGTAACGGTAAAATTTTAGTGGAAGTACCTACTTGTACTATTATTGTATTCTGTGGTAGACTACATCTTAAAGCTATATAAACATAAGTAGGTTTAATAAAGCATGTAATAGGTATTGGCATGTGGCTTGATTTGCTTGTGTTACAGTTATGGTTGTATGTATGTTAAAACTATATTAAACATATTTATTTCTACTGAATTTTATTTCAATTTATTATCAAGATCCATTTTAATTTCCAAAATTACGAACCGTCAAGAGTAATGTATCTACACATGTAATAAATTCGTCTGTGTCTGTACATTAAAAATTAAAAAGAAAATAGTTTTTAGAATTTTTGTCTGGTTGTGCGTTTGTGCACGCTTACTCAGAAACGGCTTAACCAATTTGAATAGTGTTTGTTTCAAATCCAAACTGTTTAAAAACAAAAAAAGTTACGCGCTATACCGAATACCACGCAGACGAAGTTGCGGGCTCAGCTAGTTAATTATATTTTCTAAAGTCTTATCTATACTATTACTATCTATAGTAGTAATATTATAAAGAGAAAAGATTTGTATGTATGTTTGTAATGAATATACTCAAAAACTACTGGACCGATTTAAAAAATTCTTTCACCTATAGAAAGCTACATTATCAGAGAGAAACATAGGCTACTCACCCTCTCCCCCATCCATACAAATGTATGTTTGTAATGAATAAACTCAAAGATTACTAGACCGATTTTAAAAAAAATTTCACCTATAGAAAGCTACATTATCAGCAAGTAACATAGGCTACTAATCCTCCGCTCAACTCTGCCCTTTACCCCACTTCATACAAAATTGCCGTTTTCCACGAAAAATATTTAAAAAGAAACACGGACGAAATCGCGTGCTGTTGCATGCCTGCTAGTAGTTTTATCAATTGCATGGGAAATCAAACTGCGCCCCTACAAAAGAAATGAATACCAGAAAAAGCGTGTTATGTAACTAGGTACAATATAAACACCATTTAAATAAAAAACAGTTTTATTTTAATCGAGTTGTAATAATTGTAGTAGTCGTGATATAAAAAAACAAGAATGTTTTCCCCATAAAATACGAGTACACAATGATTTTTTGTGGATTGTTTTTATATTAAAGAGCTGATAGGTAGAAAAGGAATACTTATGAGTCACTTCATTAGAGATGATATGATATATTTTACTAGCGATCAGCCTTCGTCTTCACATGGATGCATTTTTTTCGGCAAATTATATACACGAACTTTTTTTCCATTAGTTAAAACCATATCTAAATCGATATGGTCGCTAATTTCTTTTATTACCATCCATATCGATCTAAATCGATATGGATGGTAATAAAAGAAATTAGCGGAAAAAAACATAATCGATTTTATATTAATTTTTTATAATTAGATAATAGATAAAAATGATTGGAACATTCATTAATCTAGGAATTAGATATGTACATATTATATTTAGTTACTAGCTGAGCCTGCAACTTCGTACGCGTGGTATTCGGTACAGCGCGTAAATTTTTGTTTGTAAACCGACTGGAATGAAAAAACACTAAATGTTACGGGAAGCTTGCTACAATATATCAATGAAAATGGCATTCAAATCGGTTAAACCGTTTTTGAGATTAGCGTGCATAAACGCATAAACAGACAAACCGACAAACAGACAAAAATTCTAAAAACTATTTTTTTGACCTCGGTAACATAAGTTTGACGTGTACAAATTGTGTTTTACGATTTCATTATATGTACCTATAGAAAATGTAGAAGATATAGATATACATTAAATGTATTATTTATACATACTTATTAGTACTGGAGCCACCGCTTTCCTGGGAAGCCCTAGTACTAGCAGAAACCCTCAGAAACCCACGGAGAAATAACAATGCGTCTGTCGAATTTACAGTGTAATTAATGGATGAGAGATACTTTTTATTCTATTTCTTGACTCTCCTGAAACCTTTATGACTTATTCTGTGTAGTCCTTGTCGGCTAAGGTAGTGTGTTGCGGTAGACAGGCAGGGGTAGTGGACAGTCACTTGGTGGTAGATGGCTACAGATCTCTATTAACCCAAGCAACGCCATCGTTTCATTGCAATCGGTTTACAAATAAAAAAAAAGTTACGCGCTATACCGAATACCACGCGTACCAAGTTGCGGGCTCTGCTGGTAATCTATTACTTAATATTATAAAGCCGAAGAGTTTGTTTGTTTGTTCGAACGTTATGTTTCTTTCTGTTTTTTCGCTAATTTCTTCTATACAATCCAATCGATTTAGATATGGTTTTAACAACAATAAAAAGTTCGTGTTTATAATTTGCCGAAAAAAATACGTCCGAGTGAAGGCGAAGGCGGATCGCTAGTAAAATATAGCAAATCATCTCTAATCAAGTGACTCATTCTTTTTCTACTTATCAGTTCTTTAATACAAAAACAATCAAGAAAAAAATCCCTGTGTACTCGTATTTTATGGGGAATACATTCTTGTTTTTTATATCACGACAACTACAATTATTTATTACACCTCGATTAATATAAAACTGTTTTTATAAAGCTGAGCCCACAACCGTCGTCTATAACACAAGCGACGCCACAGCTGCTGCAAGTGCGCTACCGACTACAGCAGGATTAAGGATAAGGGATTAGATAGGAAAATGGGCTCTGGCATGCTTACGCACTCACCAAAACACAACAGCACACGTGCTGTTATTTCACGGTGGTCTTCTGTAAGAGCTGCTATATATAATGACTGCAAAACGCAGTGTGCCCTGCCACTACTTAAAAATTAACTTATTTGAAAAGACGAGTTATTTATATGTTGATGTATCGTTGTGCAGTAGACATCACAACAATACAGTAGACTTTAATAGTCCATCACTAATGAGTTCCGTTCTGTTTTTACTCTGTCATTGAATTTAACAGACACAACTTTGTAATGGATCTGCAATGTGGTAGTCAATAGTCATGCTCCATACAAAAATCTAACATTCGTTTCTATTGCCTATTGTTGTACTGATTATGTTAAAATTCGCAAAAAAAAAGTCGATTTAAAGGTCACTCAAATTTATCAAGGACCTAGTATTATTTATTATTCCAAAGTAGATCGGTAGATTGGGAGTAGATTGGAGGTTCTGGCGGCAGTAGCCACTTCTAACAGAAGACCACAGCGAATTAAGAGATTGTTTGTTTTGGTAAGCGAGGTGGTTCCCTATCACCTCCTAATCCCTTATCTACTAAGAACTAATAAGGAAAGCAGCTCACTTACAGTACCTATGGCTTTGCTTGAGTTAACAGGCGACTATAGCCACTTACCATCAAATGGGCAGCCAGCCTGCCTGTCGATCTTTGCATAAAACAATTATACTTATTACCTACGATATTGATATAGATGGATGTATTCTTCTGTTTCGTATACAAACAGTATGAGATGATAGAACCTATTTGCCTATTTTCTACTTATTATTTATCCTATAAAGTTCGGCAACGCATTTGCCCCTCGGGTCACAAGGCTCCCGACTGGGCATCGACGTGTGTAAGCAAATATTCCTATACGTAAAATGTTATCAACAATCTCACTTAATTTCTTTTTTTTAAATTTAACTTAATTTAATTTTTCAATTTTTGACGAGCCCGTTGGCTGAGTGGTTAGGATGCTTGCCTTAACCACTGTCTCAGGGGTCCCGGGTTGGATTCCTGGCAGGGTTAACTTTGGGAAGGAACTTTATAAAGTTAGCTCTGGTCTGGATTTGAAAAGTAGTGGCAGGGCACGCTGCATTTCACAGTCATTTGGGCAGTTGTCTGGCGGCAGTAACCATCCCTTTACAGAAGACCACCGTAAAATAATAGCATGCGTGCTGTTGTGTTTTAGTAAGTGGGTAAGGGATGCCAGAGCCGATTTTCTTATCTCTTCCATTTGAAACACCTGTGGCGTTGCTTGTGTTATAGGCGACGGTAGCCACCTACCATCAAGTGGACCTTCAGGCTGTCTGTCAAGCTTAACATAAACAAAGTAGATGAATTTCATAAACTCTAAACTTTAAGTTTAGAGTTGCGAGCTTTTTGGTTTTTCTTATGAAAAAATATTTACCTTCTTTTTGGCTTTCGTTACAGTCAAGTAGAAGTAAAAAAAAAATTGATACAGGGCTCATCCAGGGCAAGCTACGCCACCTCGTTTCTTGCGTTAATAGGCGATGATAATCACTTACCATTAAATGAGCTGTCAGTCTTCAAACTTTACGTAAAAAATATTAGTCACAAATTTTTAAATAAATTTTAAGAATTTATTTATGCTCACTCTATAAGTATTGTTAAAGATGTTTAATCATTTAATCAGATAGTTATTACATAATTTTATTGTTCTTTTTTCTCGTAGCAACAACTTAATCACATTACAAGGATTATCTATAAAAACTTTATCAAGTTCATGGTAATATTGTTGTATTTTATAACCAGTTTTATTGGAATTACCTATTAACTTGTATACGTTACATACTTGTTTTTCTAATGTAATAATTTATAGTTTTTGTTATCAAATTTGACTATTCAACCAAGTTGAAAAGTCAAATTTTATACAAACTAAATTAAATGATAGAGAATTTTCGTCAACACTGTAAATATATGTAAAATTATCTAAAAATGTAAAAAATTGCCCATTTTCTTTTAATTTTTTGACAAGCCCTCGGGAATCCAACATTTCTCCAAGATCAAAAGTATCCCATATCTTAATCCAAGTAATAAACTATCTGTATACCAAATTTCATTCAAATGCCTTCAGTCATTTTTATGTGAGAGAGTGTCTAAAAACAACCAAGATCCATCCGTCCTCATAAACTCTCGCATTTATAATTTTAGTATAAGAAGGATAGTAGGGTTTTTCAACGCAGAAGAATTCGCGGGTGTATTGAATTTATGGGGGATTATAATGAAAAATAAAAATATTTTTTTTGGTTATATTTTTTTGCAATACCGAAACCGAGAATACATTGAACGCCCTAGTTCACAAATTCAATTACACAGTTTCGTCGATTAAGGCTAATTTGTTACCTATTAGACTGGCGATTTGGTAAGAATAAGTAAGTATCTTTACGTTAACAAGATTTATTAAATACTAGCGACCCGCCCCGGCTTCGCCCGAGGTGCAATTTTTATATATATGAAAATTCCCCGTTTATCCCTCTTTTCATTAGTGAAAACCGAATTAAAATCGGTCTACCTACGCGTGATGCCGTGATCAAGGGAAATGGGGATTCATTTTTATATATAGAGAAGATATGTAATTATTATCTTGTAGGATGACCTTTTTACTCTAAATAATGCACAGTATTTTACTTAAAGTAAAAACCCACTATACTTAGATCTATACTTAGCTGTACGAGTATTTAGTTCGCACTTGACTTAAGTTTATAGAGAAAGTCCAAGCCATGGTGTCAGTGAAAGTTTAGGATTTTCCTTATGATTTGCAACAGACACGCAACCGATATTCACACTTTGAAATAGGTTTGTATGTGAAGTTTATTGTTCCGATTTTCCCTTTTCAGATTTTTTAAAGCTTTTTTTTATGTCGTCAGACAAGCTGACGGGACACTTGATGGTAGGTAGCTACCTTCGCCTTTAAGTAGAAATAAGGTTAAGGAATTAGGAAGGAACAGGCAAAAGGGCTTCCTTACTTGCTCACTAAAACACAACACCACATATTCTGCTATTTCGCGGTGGTCTTCTGTAATGGTTACTGTCGCCAAACGGGCTGACCAAATGACTGTGAAACGCAGAATGCCCTGTCATTACTTGCTAGATCTAGACCGGAGCTAACTTTGAAATGATCCTGCCGGGAATCGAACCCAGGACCCCTGAGACAGAGCGTTAAAGCAAGCACCTTGCCTCGACCAAAGGGCTCGTCAAATTAAGTTAATTAAGTTCTATTTATGACTAGCGACCCGCCCCCGGCTTCGCCCGGCGTGCAATTTTTATATACCCTAAAACATTCCCCGTTTATCCCTATTTCCATTAGCGAAAACCGAATTAAAATCGGTCTACCCGTTCACGCGTGATGCCGTGGCCAGGAGAAATGGGGATTCATTTTTATATATAAGATTATCGACTTTCATTTAATGTTATGGCGAGCCCGTTGGATGAGTGGTTAGGGTGCTTACCTTAATGTTCTGTTCTAGGGTTCCCGGGTTCGATTCCCTGCAGGGTCAACGTTGAAAATGAACTTTTTAAATTTAGCTCTGGTCTGGATCTGGAAAGTAGTGATAGGGCACACTGCGTTCGGCCCGTCTGGCGGCAGACGGGCCGAACGCAGTGTTTTTCATTAAAAAATTTAGTAGCT
Source organism: Bembecia ichneumoniformis (assembly GCA_910589475.2). NCBI lineage: Eukaryota > Metazoa > Arthropoda > Insecta > Lepidoptera > Sesiidae > Bembecia > Bembecia ichneumoniformis. Next base: position 11,248,177 of record OU342540.1, read on the forward strand.
TAAAGTTGAAGAATATACTTTGATGAGTTGTAATAACAAACAGTTTGCAATGTTAATTAAAATGTTGAAGCGATGAATAAACAAGGACTATAAACGAAGTTTGTTAGGGAACAAAGCTCGCATTATTCCATCCTCAAAATGTCGAAGGTTGGCGATGAAATAATCGTCAATAGTGGTCACGGCTTTTTGACGTCGACAAAGCCGAAATTATCATCGGATAACTCGTCGAATGGCTCCGGTGTCGCCTTGGCCGTGACAGTGACCGCATAAATTCGCGAGCTTACATCACAACGGCACTATCTTGGGGTCTTTCACCGATTCCAACTCGCAGTTATGTTGTCGTACGGGCGACATTTTATTCAATTTTATAGTTATTTATTGCGGAACTTTTTTAGGTCATGCCTTTTTAAATATCGGGATATGTTCAAACTGTTAATGTAGAAGTCTGTGTAAGTCTTTACGACTATTGGGGAGCAGGTGATCTTGATAGATTGCACCATAGACCCGGTGTAGCATTTATATAAGTATAAATGTATGCTCAAATCTCAACTTTGGCACTTTTATCGAGTCTAAAGTCCAAACAGCGGGCCAAAAAGCTGAGCATCCTAAATAGGGTGAAAGTGGGTGATAGCTCCTCTCTTTTACAAGGCACAAGTTCGATCTTGCATGGAGTATTACTGTCCTTTGGGAAGGCCAGCAAAATACCAACTTGCCTCATCCGACTCGGTGGATCGCAGAGCTAAGAGGCTCATTGGCGACGGTACGCTAATAAGAATTAAGCTGCAGAGCTTAGACGTAAAATTGTCTGTCTGTGTGTATTCTATAAAATATACTTCAGAAAGTGAGCTCGGGAGTTGCATGAGATTCTTCTATCTGACATGCAAGTCGTACGGTTGGTCGGACCAAGCGATTTATAACATGTTTTATAATGCGCACTGCTAAGGATTGGAACTCTCTGCCGGCGTCTGCATTTCCGAGCTCATACAACCCAAATCTTTTCAAGGTCGAGGGAATAGGCATCTTCTGGGTGAGCTCGATCCGTCGTCGGCCTCATATTTCCTACACGGATAGATGCTGGCCTAGAGCAAATCCATCTTTAGTAAAAAAAATATATTTATAAGATAATATTATAAATGAGAAAAATATTAGGTTCCCGTCTCTAAAAATATAAAATAATCAGCTCCACTGTCATCAACAGTTGCGGAGTAACTGTCGTCACAGCGTCAGGTTTACTCTTATTATTTTCTCATTTGTTATATTTTTCGCTAGTAGCCCGCCCCCGGCTTCGCTCGTGGTGCAATTGTTATAAACATAAACATTCCCCGTTTATCCCTCTTTCCATTAGTCAAAACCGAATTAAAATCGGTCCACCCGTTCGAAAGTTATGGGCGTACATATATTTCGAAGATCCAATTTTTATTTATATAGATTTTTCAACCCGGACAAAGTAGCGGGCACTTTAACACTTTTGGCGCGGCAAAATATTTGTGCGTACACTACTTACAATGATTTTTGGGACGTAAACGGATAACAGTAAAATCCGGTGCTAAAACCGGATTTCTTCGATTTTTAACAAATTCTTACACGAGATGTAGAACAAGTCTTTATAAATACACAAGTATATTTTTTGTGTAAAAACAAAATACCTTTATAAAAATACAAATACCCTATAAAATAACCGTTTAACTTGACATAGGAAAGAAATCATTTCAAGAAATATTTGGTTGAGGTGGGTGAAAAATTAAAATAATATAAAAAAACTTTGTCGTGATTCACGTATTAACCGTGACGTCACGCAGTGACGTCAGAGCTTCAAGGAATGCTCACCGTTAAGAACTGACAATATAATTGTTTCATCATCATCACATGTGTCTCTCCACTGGTGAACGTAGGCTTCTCACAAGTCTCGCCACCACCCACGTCTTCTGTCCTTCGCATGCAGCCGCTTCCTACAAAACCTTTCATCTGTCCATCTGACCGCAGGGTGTCCCGTGCCGCGCTTTCCAATTCGAGAACTCTTCTACCCCATCAACTGATGTGACCACAATGTGCTGGTCACATCCGCTCTGCGATAGATGTGACCAGCACATTGTCATTTCAACTTGCTAATTCTCTTGGCTACTGTGCTTGCATATTTGTTTGTTTCTATTTTCTTTTAGTTTGTTGTTTAAAAAAAATATAATGTTCTGACAATGAAGGAAAACAATTAGAAGACTGGTAATGGAACAAATCTCATGTTTTACCAATTCGTAGCGTGATGAACTCTTAAAACATTTTTTTTAAATAAACTTCATTATGATCTCAGCCATAGAACGGTCACTGTTGGTCAAAAGCCTCTGTCATAATTTTCATTATCATACGTAGAAGTGTATTTTTTATATAAAAAATACACCTTGTGATTAGCGTGTGTGGTGGCTAGGCTCCGGAGAGGCCTATATTAAACAGTACAGGCTGACGATGACAATGATGATAAAAATACAATTTGTGCAAGTAACAATTGATGATTAAATTTTAAATAATGATTATATTGTATGCAAAGTTCTTAAATTCCTCTATATTTACCAAATAAGCCGAAACAAATAGCAGTTGCAATAAGCAGAAAAGGCAGATACATCCATAAAATCATGTTTTTTTTATTATGTGGGACAGTCAGGGTGATATAGCAAACTGCACATAGCGTCAGCCGTTTGACAGCACACAGGGGATCTCGTCAGCATATAAACAAAATGTGGTCACGCATCGACCGTGTTGTCGCTGGCGCGTCTTCTCAACAGCGCGTTCCGCGGAAAGTGCTTTTATTTGTTTATTCATTTTGCGTTGTGATTAAGTGATGCGTACTATTTACTCTTATGTGACAGTGATATAATTGTCGTGGCCAATATTAAGGTAGGCATTCATTATTATTATGATATAAATAAATAAATAAACTTTTATTCTTTCTACAAAAAATCAATATAAAATGGAAAATAAAACACTTTTATAAATGTATTACTACTAATTGAACTATAAATAAAAGTCTGTAAACATAAGCATATTAGCATAATATCCAGAATAATGTATACCTTTATTTATAAAATTTTATGAAAATTTATGATAAATTGTATATCCCAAAAAATAAAAATTCATTTGCAAAGTTGACATCTCACATCGAAGTAGCGCTGTGGGAGACGCTTTTTAAATGCTAGTATTAGATTACTGTTTGTAATTCGAACTTAGTAAAAATATCTAATTTTTTTCTTTAAATTAGTAACACTAAAAAATAGCTACTAAAAAAATATATTGGTTCACACATAAATAAGAAAAATAATTGGAAGTTTTCTTTTCACGTTTTAATAATATATCAGTAGAGCAACAAGAGAGAAAAAATCACTGTTATACTACTAAAGCAGTTAATTAGTAATATAATTTTTCTATATAAATAACAAGCTATAATTAAAGTTAAAAACTAACCCTCGGCTTTCTATTGAGCCCAAATACGGTATATTTGTCCGCAGACTACTTGATGCTGCAGAATCAGATCAAGGTCACCATGCCATGAAAATACCACTGAAGTGACAGTATACTAAATTTCACACCAATCGAACCAGTGGAAGTTAGTGAAATCCTTTCGTCAACTAGGAAATGGACTCATCAGTCCATAATCTTCAAACTCCAGTACAGATCTCCATAAACTATAGTCGAGAACCATTTTGATCACGTCAGCTTTCAAATACAAAAGACTGGATCAAAATCGCTCCGTTTGTTTGGGAGCTACCATGATATAGACAGACACACAGATACACATACATAAAAGGACACACACGTCAAACTTAAAACACCCCGATTTTGTGTCGGGTCGGGGGGTTTAAAATGAATACCTTTTTTTTTCTTCAAATATTCCTTGAAGTTCTAGGAAGGTTTTTTCTTATTACAATTTTCTTTGGTAGGTATTTAAAAAATTTTTTTTGGATGAGTACCTACAAATTTTTTTGGATGAGTATATAAACTCTTACATATCAAATATATATAAAAAAAAGTTTATTAATAAGACCTTTCAAGGTTTTTAGCCAGGACTTTGAAAAAAAAAAGAATGAAAATTTGAATAATGCAACTATTAAAATATTTAAACTTAAATAAAAGCCCATTTACCTATCACTTATACTCAATTTTACTATTCGGCAGCGCACTTGAAGCACCTAGGCGTTGCTTTTGTGTTATAGGCGACAGTAACCACACACAGTAAAACTGTCAGCCTATTTGAGCACTTTACTTATAAAAAAATGTGAAAAGTAAAATTTCCCATCAACATATTTTATTGTATTTATAAACTCTACAATCATTAAACGGTTGCGTAAAATCCATAACTACACTTAAAAGAGGCCTTGGTGTAGGTTAAATTATATCAAGGCTTGTGTTACAAATCCATTCGTTATGAAATTAGTGGTACTTATAAAATCTGGAAATGTACTTCTGGTATTTATCGAATAGTATATTTTGAGAACATGGATTTTTGCAAACAGTACTTATATTTGGAGAATGTGATATTCAGCGAATGGGACATATTGAGCATATGATATTTTGAGAATGAAGCCTTGATTCATTTGATACCTAAGAGCTACTTTTTACATAAACTCGTATTTCTTAGATTAATTTGTCTCAACTTTTTTCAACTTTGCCAAAAACATTTATTAAATCACTAGATGGCGTTGGAAAATAACGCCAGTAATTGTCGCTGTGAAGACGGTTGCGCCGATTTTTAGACGATTCCTCTAAAACTTTAAACTTTTTCTAGGACAAAAATTATCCTATACGTTAATCCAGGTAATAAGCTATCTATGTGGCAAATTTCATTTAAATCCGATAAGTAGTTTTCACGTGAAAGAGTAACAAACACCCATATATCAATCCATCCTCACAATTTTTATAATAATTTTATATTTTACTAGCGACCCGCCCCCGGCTTCGCCCGGCATGCAATTTTTATATATATACGAAGATTCCCCGTTTATCCCTCTTTCCATTAGTGAAAACGAATTAAAATCGGTCTACCCGTTCACGCGTGATGCCGTGACCAAGGGAAATGGGGATTCATTTTTATATATAGAGAAGATAATAATAACTCCACCTAAGGATGTATAGACACAGCCTGTGGTTTTACGTAAAACAAGATTTTAGTTTTTTTTTTTTTTTTATTATTCATCCGATAATCGGACGATTAATATGTTATTTATTCATCCGCTTAGTGGACGACTAGACACTTTTTTTTTAATTTCCCCGTTGTGAGGGGAAAAGACGTAATCAGGGACCTTTTTTATTTGAATTTAATTCGTTCGTTTTATTCATTTTGATGGTTTTTTCTGCAATGTTTGTGCAGTAATCCAAGAATTTATCACGACAATCTTTTTTCTGTACAATTTTACTAATACACTCTATTTTTTCGTCGATCTCCATTTCCAAATCGAGTCGTGCCACTGCGAACCTGGAACACCGGAGCAGTAGATGCTCAAGTGTTTCCTGCACCCCAGGCTCGTATAAGCAGTCCGGGCTATCCTTCTTTTTAAATTTGTACAGGTACTCAGAAAAGCTTCCATGACCTGTGAGCACCTGTACTAAGGTGGGTGTCATTTTAATTTTGTGAATCGCACTGCACGCCGGCTTAGCATCCGGTAGGACCAATTTTGTCCCAGCCGCCGCTTCACCTTCCTCATATTGGCAACGGATTCGCTCCTGACTATCCGTTTCACATAAGATATGGGGCATTTGTCATATTTTGATACGGATTTCGACTTCAATGCCCCTTCTTTTGCCAAGTAGTCAGCTCTTTCGTTACCGCCGATCCCCATGTGACCTCTTACACAGAAAAACCGTACCACCTTACCTTCGTCGTTTAATTTCTCGCAAATTTTGTTTTATTGCGTACCTATCTATACCAAGGACACTTTGTTTTTTATTAATATATGTCACACACTCTCTGAGGTGAACAAGTGAATTATATTTTTTTCCTTATAATAGATAATTAACAGCAATGATTAGAACCACTTAGTAAGAAAGATCTGTCTGTACAATGGTGAGTGCTCGGATGAGTTGTTCCAATTAATGCCTACCTCAAACTTTTACCACCGCACTGCGCGCCATAGATGCGAAGTTCATCCGCATTACTTGGATAAGGTGCCACTGAACACAGTTCGGATGAGTAGAAACTCTATCCCATGAACGCGCGAACTATGGAACAGTCTCCATTCAAAGGCGTTTCCATCTAGCTACAATATGGGCTTCTTCAAGCTACAATATGGCTTTAAACCAATTCCTGCAGGATTGGCAACACACATGTACCTCCCCTGATGTTGCTTGTCTTTAGAATACGGTAGCCACCTACAATCGAGTTCGACCATCAGCTTGCCTGCCACCCTTTATATATTTAATATATTTAAAATAAAAAGGGATAATTAATTACCCAAGTATGTAACCCTTACAGAAGACCACCGTGAAATAACAGCAGGTATTCGGTGACGAAGTAAGGAATGCCAGAGCACATTACTCTATTCTTTCCTTAATCCTACTATGGCACATGGCGTTACTTGTGTTATAGGCGACAGTAGCCATCCATCACTAAGTAGACCGTCAGCCAGTCAGCCGACCTTTACTAAATATCAAATGTAGAATATCCCAGGTCTTCGCAAGTCTTTTATAAATAAAGTTATGGAGGTTATAATTAAAAAGATGAAATACATGTTAGATGAATACGGACCGAAAGGTTCTCGAGTGGAAACCATTGACCGGCAAGCGCAACGTAGGACATCCACTTACAAGATAGGCTGAATAAGGACCGCGAGTAGATCGCTGGATCCAGACTGCTGCTTACGGTCCTACAAGAAAACTATGTAGGAAACCGTTGCGATTACTGCAGAAAATTTAATGGTTGTGATAACTATTAAATTAATTTTATTGAAATCATTAATAAGATTTATTATAAATATTATCTGTACATAAAATCCTAAACGATCCGTGTCTGTAATTAAAGATTAAAAAAAAAGTTTTTTGTGATGTCATGATCATGGTAGCCATGCAAATGACATATTACTTACCACTTGTCTTCCAGAAATAATAATCTTCTATATATAAATGACCAAGGCGTGATGCCTTGGTCACGGCATCACGCGTGAACGGGTAGACCGATTTTAACTCGGTTTTCACTAAACCGAGTTCGGTTCCGTTTCTTACCCGGGGAAGAAACGGATATACCCGGGGCGGTTCACAAATAAAATCCGACAAGGATTATACCTACTCTAGCCATTATATGATTACCGTTTTGACAGGTGTCATTTCTATATTTATCGTTTAATCGGAAATGAATTTTATGCAATGGACATAAAAAAAATGTCAAAAAAGCATTCATAAGCTATATATCTACCGTGATGGCAGACGATCTACCAAATGCGTTATTACCGCTTCTAACACCAAATAATGGTCAGCATTTCACAAAAGTCAATAATTAACATAAAAGAAATTTCAAGTAGGCCACACGTTCAAGTACTTCGTATTAACATAAAATGTAAATGAAAAAACATCGTAAAACTATAACAATGCGCCTAGTTGAGCGCAAGAGTTTTAAGTGGTAACGGATATTGGTTTTTGGATTCACAATGCGTCGTCGTCTCGTAAGAGAAATCGACCACAACTTTGGATTGGAGGGTGTTGTGGGTATGTGGGTGTTTGTCGTTTTAAAAAACGGGACAAGTGCGAGTTGAACTCGCGTGAAGAGGGTTCCGTACGATGTTACCTATCCGCACAATATTGAGTAATTTACCATGTTATTTTAATATCATGGACTTCTTATAGCTTTTCCTATAATCTATAAGTAGAAAACTAATTTCTGTATTTTTTTCATAATTTTAGATTCAGTAGTTTCGGAGATAAGGGGAGGGGGAATGGTCGGACAGACGGACACACGAGTGATCCTATAAGGGTTCCGTTTTTTTATTCGGACGTACGGAACCCTAAAAACAAAACTTTAAAACTTGAAGATTTTTATGAGTCCAATAAAATTTGTACAAATTTAAGATATTTCTAGTATACAACTTATACATAGTTATTAGTAGCTGAGCCCACAACTTCGTACGCGTGGTATAGCGCGTAACTTTTTTGTTTGTAAGCCGATTGTAATGAAACAAACACTAAATGTTATGGGAAACATGCTACAATACATCAGTGAAAACCGGATTCAAATTAGTTAAGACGTTTCAGAGATTAGCGTGCACAAAAGCACAGACAAACAAACAAAATTTCTAAAAACTATTTTTTTGACCTCGGTAACATAAGTACGTTACAACGTGTACAAATTGTTTTTTTTTTCTTCTTTTTTTATTTTTATTATTATATGTATAGATTTAAGCAGTAATCTTGGATTTAAGAATGAAAAATATAAAAAATGAATTGATAAAAATGAACTCTAAACTAAATATTTATATAAGATATTTCAAATTAAATAGAAAACACATTATGAAAAAAAAAGTATTTCAAATGCAAAATAAAAATACGTTACTTGAATTTCGAATATATCAAATAATTCACATCTCTGGTCTACTGGTTATTCTTCACTTTGACGACCGTCATAAGTGCATAGGTAAAACAATTTTGTGTTTATTTTTAAGTAAAAAATTAGAGTAAGGTAAATTTGACTTATATACGAGTAAAAAGCCTCATATACTATATGAGACGATTGGTTAAATAAAACTAGTATGACGTAGCGAAAATAAGAGAAAGCGAAGACCCAACTGGGGTCCTAGAGCATACCTGCATTTCAAAATATGTAAAATTAAACACAAAATTCTGCCTACTAATAAATAAGTAAGCACCTTTTTTTAAGCATCTTAGTAACAGAAAAATGGATGTTTTTACAGATCAAAGCTGAGAATAAATCTGGATTAAGATGATCAAATCAGCGGAGGTGAGTGCATTTTAATACATATTTATCATTGCGTAATAATTTATTATTAGAGTTAGATTGGCGAATCTTAGTTCTGCAGCGACGACTCACTGACGAAGATACAGCACGTGTAGTTTATTTCAGTTGTTTCCACGGTGATATGTCTTACGGTGTTTCGTTTTGTTTTCTTACTGCAGGAAAGATAAATTTAAGGAGACCAACATGTTAACAGTGCCAATACAAATTTGATAATATAATTTTTGTTCATAAAAATGTTGATCGTTTAAAAAAAAAAACAGTGATATTCATAATTGAATAAACATGGTCCACACACAAGGCTAACGAAAATGTGTGAATTACGATTGAAACATTTGTAAAACGGAAACTTGTTAAAAAAGCGTATTATACAATTAAATATTATTTAGCAGATAAAAATGCATGGGATTAAAAAGAGCGATTGCTGGGGAGTTTCTTTCGCCGTTTCTTCTCTTCTGTTTCCGAAACGGAATCCTATTTTATCCTACGGTTATCCTATTTTTTGAGAAATAAACGATTTGGTTTGATACAATACTGGCGAATTTACCGCCAGTTCGACATTATTCTATGGTGAAGTATTGGCGGTACTATTATTTATAGGCTAGTACAATTATTTATTCTGTGGTATTGGCAAGAAATCTCGTTAGCGTCGTTAGCGAAAATTTTTTCGCTAAAGACGCTTCTTTCTCTAATTAAGGGCAATACAGTTTTAATTGAACCCACAAAAGGTACGAGCGGTTTACGAACCTTAAAACTATTTAGAATTTTCGTCTGAGTAATTTATTCAAAATTTAATGTCCGTGACTGATGTGCAGATTCCGGCTTCTGTCCATTTTTTGATTATCAATTTTTTATATGTAATTTCTTATAGCATTACGTGTGTAGCTCGAAAAATGTAAAAAAAATAATGATAGGTAATACAAATTATCCTTTTTGTTTTACGTTTTAGGTGTTTACACAAGAATTTTTATAGACAGATTAACTTATGTGCTTATTTTATAACTTATTTTTGTCTTATTGCTTAGTCTACATTTAGACTAAGCAACCGTCTTATTGTCTTATTGCCTTTATAAAACCTATATAAAACTTTAATTTCTATTTTTATTTTTGACTAGCTGTTGCATGCGACTTTGTGCGCGTATCTTTATAAAATATAATAATGTAAAAGATCTTATAAAATAAAAGATGGTGAATATATAATTTTATAAACAAAACAAAAAATATAAATGAAACAAAAAATAAAACGGTAACTCATAAACTAGCGTAGGGCCAATTTTTTTTTTACTTTCAGCTTTTTTCCTTCGTAATTTCTAAATGAAAGGTCCAATTTAAAGAGGAGTTTACATGTACATAATAGCTTTGATTATTTTCCTTACAATGCTTTATTTTTCATATAATTTTCCTTACCCTAAGGTTGCCTGGAAGAAATCGCTGTAAAGCGTACTATTTCTTGTACTTTTTTTTATTCTTTTTTATATGTTTAGTTTTCTATATTTAACTGGATAAGGATTAATAACATGATAGGAATAACAACATTCTACCCGAGTTTTGATTGACTAATTTGGACAAGAAACAGTTATAGCGACTTAACAATAATAGAAAATTGCCTCGCAAACTTTCTTGTGGCTAATGATGAGTACTATAAATATTTAAATATACGTTAAATACGTTAAATAATATACATTATTTAACGTATATATTTTTTTTTACGAGGGGAGAAATCTTCAAAAGATACCTTATGAACCCATGCCGCATGCAATGCAAGTGTCCATAGAGGTTATGTGGGACTTTTACCGCACTAAAACTACCCTCGAGATGGGTGTGGTTCAGTCCATAGGGGACTTTGGAACCGTCACCGGGCGTCGGGGGGGCGAGAAGCGCCCGGCCCTTACAAATAACGTATAATCAATTGTTTTCGCTGCTTATGTACGCCAAATGTACTTTTATAGGCAAAAATTTGATCTCTTATTAAAAAAATTAAAAAAAATACAGCCTATGTTACTCACTGATATTGTAGGTTTTTATAGGTGAAATAATTTTTAAAACGGTGCAATCGTTTTTTATGTTTATCCATTACAAATAAACATAAAAAGGTATATAAAAAAATCATTTTTATTAGTTAAGATAACACAAATCACGTTACACTAACTGCAATCAATAACCATTATAGTATTCTTTATACATATGATGTAATTATACATAATGAATCATAATCATACATTGCAGTTCAATTATGGAAGCATAATGAAGTCTTCGAAGATGTTGCAAAAACCATATTAAGAGCGCGTCGCTTTTTTCTTCCTATTTTTGTTTGTCATAATTTACATTGTAATTAATGTTATGTACTCTGATAACCTATTTTATTTGAATTAGCAATATTAATGCGCATGATTCTTTCCCTGAAGATAAGAGTTGATTTTTTTAAATCCTACTGTCAACCCTCATCTAAACTCCCCAAGTTAATTTAAATTTTAGCAAAAAAGTTATTTGAATATTTTCATTTAAAACAAAATTCACTACAAAATTCAGTACAAACTTTTTTTCTAACTCTTACCACCAAAAAAAAAAAAAAATTTTTTTTTCTGTACTTCTACAGGGTGGAATCGAAAATTCATCCATCGATATTTCATGATTTTTTTAAATTATATGATCGGCAGACAGTTTGACGGTCCACTCGATGATAAGGTGGCTATAACACAAGCAACGCCAAAGCTGCTGCAAGTGCGCTGCTGACTACAGTAGAATTTAGGATAAGGGATTAGGAGGGGATAGGGAAATGGGCTCTGGCATCCCTTACTCACTCATAGAAACACAACAGCACATGTGCTGTTATTTCACGGCGGTCTTCTGTAAGGGGGTGGTTTGGGGTGGTTACTGCCTTACAGAAGACCACCGTATATTTATGACTGCGAAACGCCCTGCCACTATATACTTTCCAAATCCAGACCAGAGCAAAATTTGAAAAGTTAATTTTTCAAAGTTGACCCTGCCGGGAATCGAACTCTGGAACCCTAGAACAAAACGTTAAGGCAAAAATCTGAAACTAAAGCCATTTTTTTTTTCAGACATGTGCGTGTCCAATTCAAGAGGTGGGTCCATCAATGGCCAACGTGTGCTCAGGGCAGTTTCTCCTTTTCATGAGCATCCTAGAATCATTCATAAACGGTCGCTGTGATCTCGCAGATCCTTGTCAAAGGATAAAGAGCAGGGAGACCTTGGATGACAGTTATGACTTCGTAGTTGTGGGAGGAGGGACAGCTGGATCAGTTGTGGCTGCACGATTGTCAGAAAATCCCCAATGGAAGGTAATTTTTAGCATAACTTACTAGCCTTTGCCTGCGACTTCGATCTTATTTTATTTTATTTTATTAAGGAAAACAAACAATTACACCATGTATATTAGACTAATTAGACTTATTGTTTAGGAGTTGAAACATTTATTCAATCTTTATTGCTGACTAGCGGCCCGCCCCCGGCTTCGCCCGGCGTGCAATTTTTATATACCCTAAAACATTCCCCGCTCATCCCTCTTTTCATTAGTGAAAACCGAATTAAAATCGGTCTACCCGTTCACGCGTGATGCCGTGACCAGGAGAAATGGGGATTCATTTTTATATATGAGATATATTTTTGTGGTTGAATTTTTATTCTTACTTTTTAGATGAACACTCGGGAACAGTACTTTTTTTCTGGACATGGTACCCTACCTTCTTTTCCGCCCTCCATACAAAATTGCCGTTTTCCACGAATAAACTCAAAATGTTTAAAAAATAAATGTCCACCCGTGCGAAGCCAGTACGGCCGCTAGTGTATTATAAAATAAAGTCGCTATCTGCCTCCGTCTGTTTCTCCTATTACTTCTTCTAAATCATTTAACTGATTTTAATGCGGTTTTCACTAATGAAAAGAGCGATAAACGAGGAGTTTGTGTGTATTAATTGCTGAAAAAAAAAATCCCATAAGTGCGAAGCCGGTATAGATTGCTAGTTCCTAATAAATTATTATACACTACATATACCCATAGTGATATTATAGAAATCCTCAACATTGATTGAATCATTACCAAAAAGATAATAAAAATGTTCTAAATTCATTTTTACCATTTAGGATCCATCGGTTACGCTGATGATTTTGTCAGTGTCGAGGTCAAGCGACACAATGATTGACAAAAAATGGCGAAATACAGTGTTATCAAACAAAACGAGTTTAGAAAATAAATAGCAGTGGCAGTACAGGCTGTGTACAGCAGTCATGAATTGGCCACGCTTCTGGCGACAGTAACCACCGCTGTCAGAAATTCACAGTAAAATAACTACAGATGCGTTGTTTCAGTGAGTGGGTAAGGAATCCCCAGGCGGCCTTGGCAAGGCCTGTTCAAATATTTTGTCCTTATTTTTTATACTACATATTTAGATCAGCAGCACACTTAAATTTTCTGCCGGGTTTGCTTGTATTTATATGTAACGCAGTCACTTGCCATCAGGTAGACGGTCAGCCTGTCTGCCTTTAAAAATAAAATAAAATCATAATCCCAAATGATTATATACGGAAATACTTTCAAACCGATGCGCCATCCCGTTAGTGAGTGAAAATAAGGATACAATTTGCAAAGGCCCCTCATTGAGTGCGTCTGTTCATCCATGACAAACAAAGCGTGGATCCGCACATTGTGTTTCAATGATTGTGTTTAAATAATTCTTCCTTAAATTTCGGCGGTTCTTTTGGTTATCTCGTATTCTCAAGAAATATTCGTGGATGAAGAAATATATCCCATGGTCATCGCAAATAAATTCTTCTTATTCTTATATAAGAAGAACAGCCTGGTGTACCAAACAAGTGCCCGTAAGACCACGAGTAGTGAACCTTATTTAAATATGTCAATGCAATCCAATCATAAGTTAACCGCATACTACGTATAATATACGCTTGGGAATTCCGAGGAATTGCGTGCTAGAGAAGGAAGCGGGTGGAAGCGCGCCCGACCGTCGCTTCATGCTTATGTTAATAGGCGACGATAGCCACTTACCATCAAATGGTCCATCAGTCTACCTACTACAGTCTTTTACATAAAAAAAACCTACAACCGTAGGTAATAAGTATAATTTTTTTTATACAAAGATCGACAGGCAGGCTCGCAGCCTACTCGCACTTTGAAAGAGTATGTTGTATCGGCAATAAAAATATCGAAAATGCCGATGTGAAGTGTAATCCCATGTGAAAAATCTGAAAGTGTAATCTATAAATAAATTTAAAAGTGTAATCAAAACCAAACTCTGTTCGAAAGGTTATTTATAAAATCGCTGATTATTTAAACGATAATGAGGCCTGGAATCCCTGGTAAAAATATAATCGACTTCAAAAGAGTGATTTCTTTATCCTGAGAAATAAACGATTTAAATTAATTTGATACGCCTAAATATACCTATCGTATTGTATCGGATGCATCCCTACTTATTACAGTGAAAAGTAGTTTGCCCTGCCACTTGTGAAAACTGTTCAACCTTTAGAATCACACTGCGTTTCGCAGTCATTTGGGCAGCCCGCCTGGCGGCAGTGACCACCCCCTTACAGAAGACCACCGTGAAGTAACAGCATATACGTGCTGTTGTGTTTCGGTGAGTGAGTAAGGGATGCCAGAGCCCATTTTCCTTATCCCCTCCTAATCCTTTATCCTTAATCCTACTGTAGTCGGCAGCGCACTTGCAGCACCTGTAGCGTTGCTTGTGTTATAGGCGACGGTAGCCACCTACCATCAAGTGGACCGTCAGCCTGTCTGTCGACATAACATAAAAAAAAACTAAAAAGTATTTTATAGTATTACAATTTTCATTGATATGAATATAATATAACTTGCCGTTGCACGCGACTTCGTCTGCGTGGAATTATTCGTGGAATATTATTCGTGGAAAACGGCAATTTTGTAGTAAAAAAAACGTGAGTTACTCGCTGTAGGTTAAAGAATTTTTAAAATAGGTCCTACAGTTTTCGAGTTTATTCATTACAAATATACATACATATATATTTTTCTCTTTATAATATTGAGTATAGATAAGATGTATTATTTCAAAACAGCTACAACATCCTGTTTGAAGCTGTGTTTCGATAATTGTAAAGTAGTTTATTGTTATGATGAGTAAGCCTCGATAAACATCGGAGTTTGTTTTTTTAACACGAAAAGACGACTCGGAATTACCACAATTAAGATCCGTTATAAAGTCACGACGTAGTAAAATAAACTTGAGTCCTGTTTACACAAACTAATCATTAACATCCATCATCTTATCCATAGGACATCCACTGCTGCATAAAGGTCTTCACCCTAAATTTTCCAAAAGGAGCAGAAGCAGCTTGGATCCACATTTGACCAGCGGCTCTTATTAGGTCATCTATCTACCTTGTGGGTGGACGTCCTACGCTGCGCTTCATCCTATCTCAGCAGCCGACGGCTCTCCGTACTTTGTATCCTGCTCACTGGCACTTACAATAATCCTCCGGGTTATATCGATAACTTTCTTTCTTCTACGAATCTCCTCATTCCTGATTCGATCTCGCAGTGTAACCCCGAGAATAGTCCTCCCCATAGCTCGTTGAGCGACGTTGAGCTTTTTTACGAAGCCCATAGTTAGAGATCACGTTTCAGCGCCATATGTCATCACTGACAACACATAACTAATAAGTAACAGTCTATTTCGCGAGATTTCTTGCAAATTTTCATAGTTTAAATATAAGGACTTACGTTTACAGCAACCTTAGTTTGGATGCAACGATTATTGTTGTACGATATGTATTTTTATGATTACCACTAACACTGCAATGGGTGTTGCTGACCTCAGTGGGAGAAGGGATTAGGAGGAGATAGGAAAATGGGTTCTGGCATCTCTTACTCACTCAGCGAAACAAAACATTCTTGTTCTGCTATTTCATTATGATCTTTTGTCAGAGGTGTTACCTTCCGCCGGACGGGTTACCAAATTCATGAAATACTTAAATGATAAATATTTATTAAATTTTTAAGAGATAATAGCAACCACAACTAATATTATAAAAGCAAAAGTGAGTTAGTTATGCTTTTACGCCTTAACTACTCAACCAATCATCATGAAACAAATAAACATTGTCAGGGATACAGAAGAAGACATAGGGACCTCATCCCGAACAAGTACTGTTCCCGAGGAATCATTTTTTTCAATGTTAAGGTCGGCAGACAGACTGATCCACTTGATGGTAGGTGGGCTACTGTCTTCTATAACACAAGCAACGGCACAGATGCTGCAAGTGCACTGCCAACGATAGTTGGATTAAAGATAAGGGATTGGGAAGAAATACGGAAATGGGCCCTGGCATCTCTTTATACACTCAACGAAACACAACAGTACTCATGCTATTATTTCACGGTGGTCTTCCGTAAAGGGTGGTTACTGCCGTCAGACAGGCTGCCCAAAATGTCTGCGAAACGCAGTGTGCCCTGCCACTACTTTCCAGATGCAGACCAGAGCCAATTTGAAAAGTTCATCTCCAAAGTTAAACCCGCCGGGAATCGAACCCGGAAACCCTAGAACAGAGCGTTAAGGCAAGCACCCTAACCACTCATCCAATAAAAAAAATATCAAAGATTGATAAAAATATATGAGTAATAAAACACATACAATTTCAATATGTTTTGATACATAAGAGACTTTTATATACATATTATAGATTTTAATTATATGTATGCGACTTTGTATGCTGTTATTATAAGCAAAGAAGAAAATAAAGCACTGGTAGCTAATTTTGTTCATGTATACTTTTGGTACCTACATTATTTATTATTTACATTATTTATTATTTTATTGTGAACTAGCTGAACCCGGCCACGCTTAGGTACTTGACACTGTTTATGTATTTTTTATTTTATTCAACCTTTAAAAGTAGATAGCTGAAATTACTACTCCTTATAACATCAACTCTGCCATTGAAAGTCCTGTCAAAATCAGTCCAGCCGTTTCAGAGATTAGCCGGAACAAACAGACAAAATTTTTAAAAATAGTTCTTTTTGTTATAAATATATTTTATACTTAGATATACATTTAGTAAAAAGCAGCTATGTTGACATTACAAACAGACACTTCAATTTTATTTATTAGATCGAATACTTCTTCAAAGCTTACGTTTATAATTTTTCGCAGGTATTACTAATAGAAGCCGGCGGTGACGAGCCAATCCAATCATCTGTGCCTGCGTGGCTGACGGCTTATTGGGGTCGGGAGGAAACAGACTGGTTGTATCATACGGAACCTCAGGAGAAGGCTTGCTTAAGTGACGAGGGCAAATGTTCGTGGCCCAGGGCGAAAATTTTAGGTAGGTAAGGAAAGCTCCTAAAGTGTATTGTTGAGCCAAATATATTTTTCCCAATTAAGTGCACCCGTGCGAAGCGGAGGCAGTTTTATAATAAATAAATAACTTAACAATATCTTTTTATTTCAGGTGGATGTTCTGTGACAAATGGTATGATGTATATGCGCGGTCATGCGGCAGACTACGACGGTTGGGCAGTCAATGGTGCTGCCGGATGGTCTTGGTTCGAAGTATTGCCTTACTTCCTCAAGAGCGAAGACAACAAGCACGTTGGGAACGGTGTGTCAGGTCAATATCACAATACCGGAGGACCTATGCCAGTTCAGAAGGTTGGTTTTAAGATAAGCTCCTGGGAAAGAAAAAAAATGTTAAATATGATATAAACTAAATATATAAATACAGATGTATATTTAGCCCGCCCTCGGGTTCGCACGAATGTAATTTCTTATTGCAAATTATATACTCTTCCTTTAGTGAAAATCGTATCAAAATCAGTTAGTTCAAAATGAAGTTAGCAGGGAAGCAGACAGAAGTGGACAGCGAGTTTATTTTATAACTAGCTGACCCGGTCACAGAATAAAAATAAAATACAAAATGCAGATGTTTTAAGTTAATCTGCTATTCGGGACGGGGACAAATTCAGCCAATCACCTATCTATACATATACTCGTGCGAGTAATAAAATCGCAAACGAGCTGTATCTGTTATTTTTACACGTTGTACTTATGTTACCGAAGTCAAAAATGTAGTTTTTGTCTGTGCGTTTGTTCGCACTAATCTCAGAAACTGATTAACCGATTTGAATGCGGTTTTCATTGAAGTGTTGTAGCAAGCTTCCCGTAATATTTAGTGTTTGTTTTATTACAATCGGTTTACAAACAAAAAAGTTATGTAAATTTAAAGAATCACGTCCAACATTTTTTCGATAAAAATGCAATAAAATAACACTTCTGTTGAATTGGCTGAAATTTTAGTTAACTATAATATATTATCATCTGTAAAACGATGATGATTGAAAGTTTATATAAAGTTAAAAATAGTAATTTTCGGTGATTTTCAGTGTTCTAATTTAAGTTTACCTCAGATCTATATGATGTCATATTAAGTAGGGTTCAGCTTAGGTTGGTGAGCCTCATATGTAATAAAATCGTTCTTTGCCTACTATGCCTTTTTGCACGCTAATCTCAGAAACGGTTTAAACGATTCCACTGATATATTGTAGCAAGCTTCTGATAATATAATAGTTTGTTTCATTCCAATCGGTATACAAACAAAAAAGTTACGCTTTATTCCGAATATCACGCATACGAAGTCGCGGGTGCAGCACGTAACGGCTTAACCGTTTTGAATGCGGTTTTCAATTATGTATTGTAGCAAACTTCCTGTAACATAGTGTTTGTTTCATTCTAATCGGTTTACCTACAATAAAATAAATTACGCGCTATACCGAAACCGTGCGTATTGCGGGCTCAGCTAGTAAATCATAAAAACCGGTCCAGCCGTTCTCGAGTTATAAATGGATTGTATATATAGATTTGTATAGATATAGAAGATATAATAACGAAGATTGATATAATACTGAAGAAAGAGTTTTGTTTTCGAAAATATCAGTACCATGGCTAAAATCGTATAATAGTTAGGTCAGGTGTTCGTAAGGGTTTGCACCCAATATCGTCACTGCACGTTGTCAGGTTCGGCATCCCCCGATTCCCATGAAAGGAATTAAGAATACTAGCTTTGGAATGCTTCCCAATCCAAAAGCATTCCAAAAGCCGAGACGACTTACTTGTCTAACCATACCTCAGCATTATTTTTTGTACATACTATAATCACAATTGAAATTATAATATCACTCCATTTTAATATGCACTTCTATTCGTCCCATAGAAATTGAGCAACCCATATGTTAATTCAGTATCTCCATTATATGTACAACATTTCAAAAAAAAAATCACCTGAATATGCGTATAATGATTTTCTTTTTCTTCTTAAGATGCCACTTCTTTGCGAACTGCTGCACGAAAGAGGGAGCGAGTGATCATAACAAACTCTCTTCTCTTAGTCTTAGACTCTTCAACCAGGATTTATTTTTCTTGCGTCTCCTACGTTTACCCTGTATTTTTCCTTGCATCACTTGTTGAAGAATACGATATCTTTCACCCCTCATAAAGCGCCCTCTCCTTTAATGTCTTTAACACTTGTATTCTCTTTTCATCCGATGGAAAACTTGAGGAGTTGTTATACTCTGCACTCATGATACACCAAGCATGCTCCCTGTATATCTATATTTCGAAAGCTTCCAGTTTCGAGCACAATACTGAAGTTAGCTTCAACTCTCCATTCAAACCCAGTTCACTGATTCAAACATTGAATCTGACAATTCGTCATAAGTTTATATCATAAGAATAAATAATAACAAGTAGAACGGAATCTTCTTTGACTCCCAGGCTTGTCGCCAGGGTTGCTTACTGTTAAATATTGCTTACGAGTAAAGATAATATCGCTAAAATATAAGCTTTTCTTTACTTTGAAACCATTATTTTATTTTAGTTTTATAAAATATGAGATTTATAAATACTTACCTATATTAAATATACTTATAAATAATAAGTTATTATAAGGCAGTAACATACCAAATGAAACCATTTAAGTAAGTATTACTTACCTACAAATATAAAATTAATTAAATCAAATATAAATTTAAGTAGTGGTAGGACACACTGCGTTTCGCAGTCATTTGGGCAGCCCGCCTGGCGGCAGTGACCACCCCCTTACAGAAGACCACCGTGAAATAACAGCATATACGTGCTGTTGTGTTTCGGTGAGTGAGTGAGGGATGCCAGAGCCCATTTCCTTATCCCCTCCTAATCCGTTATCCAATCCTACTGTAGTCGGCAGCGCACTTGCAGCACCTGTAGCGTTGCTTGTGTTATAGGCGACGGTAGCCACCTCCCATCAAGTGGACCGTCAGCCTGTCTGTCGACATAACATAAAAAAAAAACAAAAAAAAAAACATACAGGTACACGTAAAACTATTAATAAGTTTATTCGTGCGCGGAGACGCCGGCCGTGACAGCCCAACTGAGTATCCCGTTTAACGTGTAGGCTAATATCGTGACCTTGAGTGCGTCCGGAGCGGGACTTTTCGTTCTACGTGTTCTTATTTATTCTTATGTTTATATCAATAACTGTCTATTTCAGTTTCGATACGCGCCGCTGTTCGCTCATGACGTAGTTTCCGCCGGAATTGAACTCGGATATCCGCCAACTACGGATTTAAACGGAGAAACCATCACAGGCTTTACAATAGCGCAGGCTATGAATGAGTAAGTTACCTTTTTTTACGTGTTTGTTTTTAAGGAAAGGTCAGGATTTTTTTTTTACACAAGAAACGCCACGAAGATTCCAAATATGCAGCCAACATTGTAGGACAAAAGACGAAAGATAATACATGGATAGACGATCTCTGGGCTCTGGGAACTCACCGAAACACAAAATCACTCATGCTGTTGTTTCACGGTGATATTAAGCCCTTAGGGCATGATCAGACTTAAAATGTTGATGATCTAGGTACCTTAAAATTGTTAGACTAAAAGCGATCGACTCGTAAGTAATGCAGGTAGGTAGAGAGTATCAAGGTATAGGTAGGTAGTTCATAGGTGTAAGTCACTGGCAGAAGTTTCCGGAAGAATCGGCGGGAATCAAAGACATTGCGAACGGCGTCTTTTCTTTGACAAATACCGCGTGCGCCTTTGATAATTGGTCTTTCGCTAGAGAGCGGGTTTATTTCGATATAATAAAGTTAAGAGGGCACTTTCCAACTCGAACAGCTTACTTATTCCATACTACGCAATTCCATGATTACTCATTATTTATAGGTCCTAGCAATACATAAAAATCATGACATTTCTGGTAAATAATATGAAGGTTTGCATTGCAACAAAAAACTGAAATTAATTTTATATTTAGTATAATTAATTTCTAAAATGTGCAGAATTTGTGACATTTTCGCGGGTTGAATTCTTGTAATTACTGACTAAAATCCAAAAATATTTTTCAATGGAAACATCCTACCTATAATGTACATTTGAAATTGGTATGTCAATTGTTACCATCTATAAAAGTTTTTCTAAAATATTGGAATGGCTGGCATATGTTTTATTATTTTCGCGAGTTGAATAAGTGGCGCAAATGTGTTGCGTCGCATTCTGTCTTCGGTTATTCGCATTATAGTAAGTTGAGACAACAAATTCTTCCAAATACCTATTACTGAGTTCCCACGCTCGTACAGCGCCACCTTAAAAAAAGGTAACCGTGAATAGACTTAAATGTGAATTTAAAAAAAATCGACTCACAATTTTGAGAAGACACAAAAAGCTCTCGCGGTCGACTGGTCAATCACGATTGACCGATTGAGCACCACCGCTACTGTGATATAAGTACCTAACTATACAAATAAATACTTGAATACATGCAACTTTGCAATAGAAATCTTTTCTTTTGATACTGTGGGTAAAGCAGGCACATCAGGAACAATTTCGAAATTCAAATAAGTTTGACTAAAGTGTAACACGAAAAACATATTTAAAACAATTTTATTCAAGTACTAGCGGCCCGCCCCTGGCTTCGCCCGGCGTGCAATTTTTATATACCCTAAAACATTCCCCGTTTATCCCTCTTTCCATTAGCGAAAACCGAATTAAAATCGGTCTACCCGTTCACGCGTGATGCCATGACCAGGAGAAATGGGGATTCATTTTTAAATATAAGATTAAGTAAAACCTTCTCCATAAAAAGCACATTGTATATAAATATAGACAGAGGTTCCCAGACTTTTTTTCTCATAGACCACTTTCAAAATTTAGCTGGTTCCGGTGGAAATTTAGATTCAGCTACATTTCTACCATATTCCCAAAACTCGACAAAAAATGTGAAGATTAGATGTAACTATAGAAATTTGCGTTGCGGCTAAGTTCCAACCACGAATGTCAAGTTTTTAAATGAAATAAGTGAGAATTGATTGTTTTTTTTTTCACCCACATTTTTTTGTCTCGAGTCTCCCGTGGACCTCTGGGGGTTCATCTGGACCACTTGGGCAACTAAGGGTATATACCTAAGTAGGTGTCAAGTTTCATGGTATTCAGTCAAAACGTTGTTTTAGTTAAGGGATTTTAATTACATAAGTAAGCATCAATTTTATATGAACAGATTTAATTTAATATTTATTTAAGTAAATCGAGTCGAAATCCCCCAAATTCCCCGGAAAGACAGAGGAGCTGGGATGACTTACAATGTCAAACCATTTATGATAATTTACTTGAGAGCTTTTCGGGGCCCGATCTTGCTAGATTGAGGGCGGTAAAAAGCCGTGAGTCGGGTTTCTGGCTCCACGCTGTGCCTTCACCGAACTTGGGCACTTTTCTTGATAATAATACCCTCCGTCTCGCGATCGGGCTCCGACTAGGTACAGAGGTATGTATCCCCCACACCTGTCCCTGTGGTAGAGATGTCGACCGCTTGGGACATCACGGACTTTCTTGTATTAATAGCGCCGGCCGTATTTCAAGGCACGCCAGCATAAATGGCATCATACATCGGTCTCTTACCACCATTAATATACCTTCGATACTCGAACCAAATGGTATCATGCGTGATGATGGCAAGAGACCGGATGGAATGTCTCTAGTTCCATGGAGGATGGGTCGTCCGCTGGTGTGGGATGCTACCTGCGTCGACACATTGGCACCGTCCCATCTTCATGGAACACTTACCACAGCTGGTGCTGCTGCGGAAGCGGCCGAGATACTTAAAATTCACAAATACAGAGATATCGACACCGGCTACATATTCATTCCTTTTGGTGTCGAATCTCTGGGTCCGTGGGGCCCCAACGCGCTTAAATTTTTTAACAACTTGTCAAAACGTTTGGTCGACATAACCGGGGATTATAGAGCTGGCCATTACCTCGGGCAACAGATTAGCATTGCCATACAACGAGGTAATGCAGCCAGAAATTTCGGGACTCTGCCTAGGGGACCGAAACTTTATAATTTATAATATGTTAATGTTAATCCTAGTAAAAAAACTATCTATGTGCCAAAAAAAATAATTAAGTAAAATATTAAATTGAAAATTTAGAAAAAGACTTGCCCTCCGCAATCTGTTGTTCTAATAACTAATGTGAAAGAAATCATTCCCACTTGGTTTATTTTGAAATTATAGCTTTAAAATTTTCGATAACATTATGAATTTTTTTTGACTAATGGATTCATTTTCTTGTTCACGATTTCGATTGTTCGTTTTTAAGAAAATTAAAAAAAAATGGCTATTTCAGCGGCGGATCCCGATACAGTACGGCGCGGGCG
Organism: Bembecia ichneumoniformis; assembly: GCA_910589475.2. Taxonomy (NCBI): domain Eukaryota; kingdom Metazoa; phylum Arthropoda; class Insecta; order Lepidoptera; family Sesiidae; genus Bembecia; species Bembecia ichneumoniformis. The sequence continues at coordinate 11,271,817 of OU342540.1, forward strand.
TTTCTTCGTCCGGCATCAAAACGCCAGAACCTACACGTGCTTCTGAACGCTCATGTTTCGCGTGTCATTGTCGACTCTTGGGAGAAGAAAGTGACTGCCGTTGAGTATATTAAGGACGGCGTTACAAAAACTGTTAACGTAAAGAAAGAGGTGTGTAACTACGGCCAAGTTTTTTTTTTATAAGTTAAGGTCGGCACACAGGCTGACGGTCCACTTGATGGTAGGTGGCTACCGCGCCTATGTGCTGCAAGTGCGCTGCCGACTACAGTAGGATTAAGGATAGGGGATTGGGAAGGGATAGGTAAATGGGCTCTGGCATCCCTTACTCACTCGCCGAAACACAACAGCACACATGCTGTTATTTCACGGTGGTCTTCTGTAAGGGGGTAGTTACTGCCGTCAGACGGGCTGCCCAAATGACTGCGATACGCAGTGTGCCCTGCCACTACTTAAATATAATAAACTGTAAGTGTGCTCGGTAATATAAGTCTGTCAATTTTGACCATTTTTAAAAAAAATGCGCTTCTTTAAAAATAGCACAGACAACAGCTGTATTAAATGAAACTATATTTATTTGGCTTCACATATAATTAATAAAAATTAACATAATTATAGCAACACTTAAGATAATTATCATTTTATGAGATCAGATATTTGTTTCAATTTAACCAACCGGTAGGATTAATTGGATCACGCGGTTGGTAATTTGGACTTAGAGAAAACTTAATAGTAGAATGTAGGTTTTCTCGGCCGGTATCCATATGAGTTGTGGGTTTCCGGGATGATGGCCCAGGTCTGTTGGAATTCAACCAATTCAACCACGGGGTGGGGATATAAATTTAAATATAGATACATATTATTCCAGTCGACAAATCAGTCTCGCTCGAGAAGTCGAAAAGTGCAGAAGTGAAGTGCAGTGATGTGATGTACTTTTTCTTCTAACACGGACTACACCACTGAGGATGTCAACCGCAGTTGTTGACGAAACGTTTGGAAGAATTTCCAACAGACCTGGGCCATCATCCCGGAAACCCACAACTCATATTTAGAGAAAACTTACCTATAAAATTAAACAAAAACAATTTTAAGAAAAATATCTCTCTTACTACAATCAACAACGATAGAAAATCTAACGTTGACTAAAAAAAACAGTCAAAATTCTGAATAACTTTGAAAAAGATTAATTCAGACAATCATCACAAACATCGGGGTTAGTGGTGCAAGTTTCATGATTCCAGTTATGGCAACGCACACATTGTATCCAATCCACTTTTGGTATCATGAAGGCGTAATACCAGGGGCCCTAGCCAAGATGCAAACTGTTGCAAACGCTTCCTTTGCGTACTTACAAAACGAAAGAAATAAAGCCCGGTGATTGGTTGTTGAAGTTACAACTGTTACAACAACCAATCACCGGGCTTTCTTTTTTTCGTTTCGTAAGTACGTAAAGGAAGCGTTTGCAATAGTTTACATCTTGGCTAGGCCCCCAGGCCTTCCCAGCCATTTTCTTTGTTCTATTGAAGTTGTGTTTCAGTCCATTTTTCTCGGCAATTTGGTAAGCAAGTCTCCTAACATCTGTGATAGTTAACCCAAACATGTGTTCCTCCAAAAATAATATGTGCTCTATTAGAACATTTTCAAATTTGCTGCCAAATACCGTTGGTCTTCCTTTATTAATTTCAACACGTTCCTCTGAATAACTTTTATCTAAATGTATTTTTAATGTTGGTTTAGGAATCTTGTGTAATCGTGCACACTCGTTCAAACCAATATCTGAATTCTTATAATCATGTATTATAGCGTTTTGTAGATCTTCTGCTTTCCATTTAAAACATTTTTGTTCACTCATCTGTAACAAACAGGAAAAAGTTCGATAAATTGGTACAGTCCATTTTAACCGACCATTGTGGTCCATTTAAGCAAACTGTTTACTCGCATAAAAAAACGAATTTGACAAGAACATAACCTATCTAAGCCGGCTAATTTTTATCGTTAATTAATAACGAATCTCAATTAAAAATATAAATATAGACAGCTTACCTTGGCATTAATTACACCTCTAGCAAAGAACACCAAAATTTACAATAAAAATAATGAAATTCGTTTTTCGTTAATGAAAACTAGCCGCGCTGTTTTATGAGACATCCAAAATGGCCGATGTGTAGTGGAGTTAGTTGATTGTCGTTTGGCGTTGCCAATTATAAAATCAATAAACTACTAAACTGTTATTTGATGGTGGTCCAACTTAACGAATTGTCCAATATTCCAAACCTTCCCCTACGTGTACAAATTGTTTCTTTTTTGAAATTATATTTAATACTAGCTGAACTCGGCCACGCTTCGCTGCGGCCCATACGGCGGCGGCGTGCGCATGGGGCGGCGCGGTACTGGACACTGCTTATATATAATACTATTTATCGTAGCGTGATGTTATATAGCCTATAGCCTTCCTCGATAAATGGACTATTCAAAACAAAAAAAATTCAATTCGAACCAGTAGTTCCTGAGATTAGCGCGTTCAAACAAACAAACAACAACTCTTCAGCCTTATAATATTAGTATAGATTTGCATACCCACACATCTATTAAAAAATGTGATTATAAATTTCAGGCTATCTTATCCGGTGGTACATTAAATTCACCACACATATTATTACTGTCTGGAATCGGTCCTAAAGCAACATTGGACAAATTCAATATACCCACGATCAAAGACTTGCCGGGAGTCGGTCAAAATCTTCAGAACCACGTCGGTGTTAATTTGGAATTCACTTTGAATAAAGTGCCCGATTTGGACGAGTTAACTTGGGCTACTGCCATGGAATATATGCTGCGAAGAGAAGGTCCCTTGTCAGCCACTGGAATGTCCCAAGTAAGTGTCACTCTTAGCCAAATCTTGGCACGTATCCTTCTCACAAACATCTAACATGTACACTCACTCCACTTACATTTCCAAATAAATTCTATCATACATATCGTAGTTTATCATAGATAAACTACCAAGCATAACAGAGGTCGTTTTGTCAAAAGATTATTGGACTGTGGCAAAAAATTTAATATGTAATTTAAACAAAAAAAAATCCGAGCAATTTTTCTCTTCATAAGAGCCTTACTCGGACTTCAATAAAGATTGAAAAAAAAAAATTGAAAAGATTGAAATTTGTTGCAAAGAAAATTTATTCTATTCTGTTTCTAAATAACAGACTTATTTAAATTAGTATATCTAACTTGTATGGTAGAATGTATCACAACCTAGCCCTGTCATTCTGTTTTAGTTAACGGGAATAGTTAATTCCCGATACGCGGCTGGTGGAGGTCGCCATCCGGACATACAGTTCTTCTTCGGAGGTTACTACGCCCTTTGTAGCGACGGAAACATGGTAGACCCAGAGAAATACGGCGACATACAAGACAAGAGAGAAATATCGTGAGTCATATCATATTTACACTTAGCAGTCTAAATTTCTATGGAAACGCTGAAATTCATAGTATAATTTTCCGATAAATGCAATTTCAGTTGGTACAAGACCATTTATACCAACAAGAAATAATAACAGCAAAATTTAACCTAACTAGGTTAAATTTTGCTAAACTAGCCTAAACTAGGCTGAAACCGTTCACTGGGTTTAAAAGAAACTAGTTTTTGTTGAAACATTTATTCAATCTTTATTGCTTATACGATTTTATTTTTGAAAATCAATAAAATAAAAAATCGGGGACAATACTCTTTTTTTCTAGATCACTTGACAACGTGTTTGCAAAATCTCATGATAATCGGTTGAGTAGTTAAGGCGTGAAAGCGTAACAATGCAACTAAGTAAGCGTAATATGAACTTAAAATACCTAATCTGGTAGTTTTAGAATCATTCTAAAATAGAGAAAAGCGTCATTTAAGGCGACACCATCAGCCCCTAATGATAAAAAAATCCACTTATTTGTAAACGTTTTCCTTTTAAATTATCATAATAATTATAATTTAAAAAATACTCAAATCATCTGCAGGATATATGAAAGGGGATCATCATATATCGATGTTGTAACCGTGCGAATTGCTTAATAATCAATATTTTAAATAGCTAATTTTAAGATCCATTATCTGAAGGTTCATCAAAAGAAAAATTTGAATTATACTTTATTTAATTTTTAAATAGATATTTCCGAGATTTGCAAGTAGCGACTCCCCCTCAGCAGTCCCGTCAATTCAGTACAGGACGAGTTTTGCGGCTGGAGTCGCCTTAAGAGAAGGCTTCAAGCTTACAAAATTAAAATATAGATGATGATGATTTAATATTGAGCATGGTTTATTTGACCTTTATTGTGGCCTTTATTCCAGTATATCAGCAGTGGCTCTTCAGCCTCGCAGTCGAGGGTTCTTGACAATCCGATCAGTGGATCCGAAGGAGGCGCCATTAATGCAGCCCAACTACTTCATAGACGAACACGAGATGAATGTGCTAGTTGACGCCGCTAAAATTGCATACAGACTAGCTAACACTACCGTAAGAAAACAAGAATAATTTACTTACCCAGTATCTATTTATTTTTTGCTACAACTCCATAAGTGAGTACATAGATCACTTTATAAAACAATCATCGCAGTATGGCGTTGACGAATCATTTTAACGATTATAGCATGTGTGCTGTTGTGTTTCGGTGAGTGAGTAGGTGACGGTAGCCACCTACCATCAAGTGGTCCGTCAGCTCGCCTGCCTCTGTCGGGCTTAACATAAAAAATCAATTTAGAAATACTAAGCAAATAAATCTATATCTATACATATAATAAAATCATAAACGAGCCGTGTCTTAAATATTTTTTCAAAAAACAATTCGTACACGTTGTATTTATGTTAGTTACCGAGGTCAAAAAATATTTTTTAGAATTTTTGTCAGTTTGTATGTGCGTTTGTGAACGCTAATCTCAGAAACGGCTTAACCGATTTTCATGTTGTGTTTCGGTGAGTGAGTAAGGGATGCCAAAGCCCATTTCCCTATCCCCTCCTAATCCCTTATCTTTAATGCTACTGTAGTCGGCAGCGCCCTTGCAGCAGCTTTGGCATTGCTTGTGTTATAGGCGACGGTAGCCACCTACCATCAAGTGGACCGTCAGCCTGTCTGCCACGTGGTTTCCACTGATTTATAGTAGCGCTTCTGGTAATATTTCGTGTAGGTATATTTCATTCCAATCTGTTTACAAATCAAAGTTACACGTTATTCTTAAAAATTTTGTCTGTTTGTGCGTTTGTGCTAATCTCAGAAATGGCTTAAACGATTGAATCAAGCTTTCCGTGTAGTGTTTGTTTCATTTCAATTGGTTTACAAACAAAAAAGTTATGTGCTATACTGAATACCACGCGTACGAAGTTGCGGGCTCAGATAGTCATAAAATAAATTCGTTGTCCGCCTTTATTTTTTTTCTCACTTCTTCGAAACCAACTAATAGAAATTCTATTCGAAACCACTAACTAATAAAATCACTAATTAATTCGGTTTTCACTAATGGAAAAAGTGGTAAACGAGAAAGATTTGTGTTTATAAAATTGGATCTGTGCGAAGAGGGGGTAGGGTTGCTAGCATGCTCTAAAGGAGGGTTTAATTGTAAACCGTAGCCTAATACGAACTATTCTAAGCAAATAATTTATTTTTTACGCTTTAGCAAAGTACTCGACTGTTCGATAGAAAGCCATTTAATATCGCGAACCTTTTTTTCATACGATTTCTCACTTCAATTCAATAAGGGGTACAGAGATCAGGGTAGCGTTTTCTGAATGATCATCGTCGCCTCTGCAACTACCCTCGGGTTGTATTGTATAGGTTTGACACAATCTCATCTAAAGGCCTCGTTGTATATATAATGTTTTCATTGATGAGCCCATTAATTGAGTAGTTAAGCTGCTTGCTTTAGCGCTTTGACTTGGGATTCGATTCCCGGAGGGGCCAACTTTTTAAATCTGTATTGCCCTGGTTTTGCCCCCTGTCTGTTGTATGATAAGACAAGCCTAATACTATGCTTACTGATTCCTATGGCCAGATAATGCGTGAAAAATATGGCATGACGCCGAAAGAGGGCTACGGCAGCGAATGCGAAGGCGGCGGTGACAATCCCACGGACGAGTTCTTCAAATGTCTCGCCATGCGGTACACGGCGGCGGAGAACCATCAAGTTGGTACTTGCAAAATGGGACCCGAATCGGATCCAATGGCCGTTGTTGATATGGAACTAAAGGTGCATGGCATTAAAGGTAAATACATCAAACATTCTCCCTTCTCAGATGTATCCACAGATTTACAGAATTTATATCCTCAACAGTGCAACGAAATCCACGCGGAATACTTGTGTTAGAACGATAAGTCATCTTTATATAGATTTCTTGTATTTACCTTATGGTTTTTACAATCTAATGTCGTACGATATGGAATTTATATACGTTACTTAATTGGTAAAAGTTTTAAAACAATCCTTTTAATTTTAATAAGAATTTAGTAGCAAATTATTGGTCAAAAATAAGTTCTGAGTTACAACTATAACGTTTTTAATAGTGAAAGACGGTAAATAAAAAAGTGTATGTGTCAACTTCGAAGTACGATTGTCTTTGACTATGCAATAGGAAAAGAGGGTAAATAAACGCGCCATCTATTATTCTATGGAATTAGATGAAGCGGCGACATCTATCGGATTTGGTTAGAACTGCTTAAAAGAACATAACGCTTTTTAGGTAACGCTTGTATTAATTTTACAACTCATAAAATTTTCATACCGGGGGTCTTATATGAACATCGATTCTTAAGAAGTAATTAGTAAACCGATTCTTAAGAGATATAAAACTATGTTTTATATGCCATTTTATACCGCAATTTTAATAATTCTTAAACAATATTATGTATAATTTTTTGTTGTATCTTTAACTCTAGTTACTTACCAAATTATCTACATTTTATTTGCCCTATTATTTCATTGGAAACAGGGTCGTTAAACGTTTCAATGATATTATTTTTTTCACACAATTTTTGAAAATGTTATAATATGATCCCTTGCTTAAATACAAGTTAAAAATTTATGTGAGGGAGTTACTTCTCCGCGGAGAACTTAGTTTAAGAACCGATCTATCATAAACTGATATAATTATGATGAATCGAGATTGGGATATTGGCAACCTTTAATTGGTTGTTAACTTAAAAATAGCTTAAGTACTTATGTATTTAAATAAAAAGCAATAACGATAAATTAATCATAGATTGGCAATTATATAAAAAAAATGATTGACTCTAGGGCCAGATTTGAATTAGAGGGCCAATTATCGTTTTTAACTCGTTAACTACTCCTTCAAAATGATCTTCCTTAGATTACGTGCGACAGAATTATAGAATTGAGTCACGTATTGACTTATCACTGAGTAATTATTAATTCCGCTAAAACAACTATAATAGGTAGATACGTGATTTTATTAAACAATAAACAATGTACAACTGCTATTATAACTGTTACTCATTATTATTTTAACTTATCGACAATAAAACATAATTAACTTATCTATAACTAGCTGTTGCACACGACTTCGTCCGAGTCTCTTTATAAAGTACTATTTGTGGAAAACGGCAATTTTGTATGGAAGGGGGTAAAGGGGGAGATTGGGGAGGAGTAGGCTATGTTACTCGCTGATAATGTAGCTTTCTACAGGTGAAAGAATTGTTAAAATCGGTCCAGTAGACTTTGAGTTTATGCATTACAAACATACATTGTATGAAGGGGGTTAAAGGGAGATGGGGGAGGGTGAGTAGCCTATGTTACTCGCTGATAATGTAGCTTTCTATGGGTGAAAGAATTTTTAAAATCGGTCCAGTAAACTTTGAGTTTATTCATTACAAACATACATTTGTATGGAGAGGTAAAGGGGGGAGATAAGGGGAGGGTGAGTAGCCTATGTTACTCGCTGATAATGTAGCTTTCTATGGGTGAAAGAATTTTTAAAATCGGTCCAGTAGACTTTAAGTTTATTCATTACAAACATACATTTGTATGGAGAGGTAAAGGGGGGAGATAAGGGGAGGGTGAGTAGCCTATGTTACTCGCTGATAATGTAGCTTTCTATTGGTGAAAGAATTTTTAAAATCGGTCCAGTAGACTTTGAGTTTATTCATTACAAACATACATTTGTATGGAGAGGTAAAGGGGGGAGATAAGGGGAGGGTGAGTAGCCTATGTTACTCGCTGATAATGTAGCTTTCTATGGGTGAAAGAATTTTTAAAATCGGTCCAGTAGACTTTGAGTTTATTCATTACAAACCAACAAACATACATTTGTATGGAGGGGTAAAGGGGGGAGATAAGGGGAGGGTAAGTAGCCTATGTTACTCGCTAATAATGTAGCTTTCTACAGGTGAAAATTTTTTTAAAATCGGTCCAGCAGTTTTTGCGTTTATTCATTACAAATAAACAAATATACATACAAACAAATCTTTTCTCTTTATAATATTTAGTATAGAAGTATAGATATAAAAAAATAAAAGTTAAATTTATTTATTTAAATCCGCAAATCTTCAAAAGTACTTTATCAATCACCATAAAATTTTGCATACATGTTGTCAAGGGCACAGAAAAGGACATATTTTTCATCTAGATTCTAGACAAAAATATATTCATGAGTAATAATAATTATTGAAAAAATGTTACAAATTTGTTGGGATGTTTGTTACACAATTAGACAAAAACGGCTGATCGGATTTTGATAAAATTTGGCACACATATAGTTTATTACGTGCGTTATGGTGGGACCGATTTTTTTATATTTTTAGACTACCTCGAGAACCTAAAATTTTCCAAGATAAAAAGTATCCTATAATTATGTTAATCCAGAACAGGGATGTTGCGAATATTCGCATCCGCATCCGCAAATGCGGAGCTTCCGCATAGATTTTGACAACTGGATCCGCATCTGCAATAATATAATCAATGCGGATATTCATGCGGATGCGAATGTAAATACAAGTTCCTTTAATCAAAAAGGAATTACTTTCTTACCGCACTAAAAAAGAGTCATCATGGATGAAAAGTGTTCATCGAGAGGAATTTAAGATATTATCACCGATACTACGAAGATTTTATGAAGAGTGAAATTAATATAAACGTTAACTAAAAAGCGTTACGTTATCTGTCATTATGACATTTGTGCAACAGCTGACGCATGTATTTATGTTCTCTAATTCTGTTGTAGTTTAACAAGCAACACCAGAATTACAAAAAATTAAATCTTTTCCCTTTGTAATATTATTGTAGATACGTTTGTATTCTACGATTGGCGAATTCTTCCATGACAACAACGCATTATAATAAGTCAGTGTTCACTTTATAAGAATTCTTTTTTAAATCTATACAAGTGCAAATATCGTATCCTTTGGACAAAGTTACGTAAAATAAAATTATTTTTTAAATATAAAGAAAATATTTCTTTCAGGTCTTCGTGTAATAGACGCATCTATCATGCCAACAGTCACGTCTGGTGAGTACAGAGTTATGCCTCCACCATAACAATAACAATTATCTAAAATTATTACCTAAGGTTTTTTATATGAAAGCCTTACAGACATACAAGCAGCGATAGGATGTCGCCTGCACGTCGCTTGCGCCATTAACAAGTAAAAATCGTGTAAAATGGTAATTTTACAATAAGAATAAAGTAGAGGACAGCGGCATGGCTTCATGCACGTAATGCAACTCCATAAGACGTTATGTTATTTCAGAGAACGAATACTATTTTTGATTGTACATACATATATGTAGATATATGTATGTTACCTACAATACATATATGTACATACATACATATATGTATGTTACCTATAATACGTTCAGTCTTTCTTTGCCGAACTGAAGCCAGTCACTTGCGCATGGTACAGTCGCTAAGAAAATTGTTACTGTAAAAAATATTATAACCGACTTGTAAGTTGTACAAAAAAAAAGTATATTCTGTAATTGAGTATACCTAAAGGAAGTACCTAAAAATTTATTAAGCTTTTGACTCAATTTATGTAGTGGCAGGGAAGAAAATTGTTACTGTAAAAAATATTATAACCGACTTGTAAGTTGTACAAAAAAAAATATATTCTGTAATTGAGTATACCTAAAGGAAGTACCTAAAAATTTATTAAACTTTTGACTCAATTTATGTAGTGGCAGGGCACACTGCGTTTTCGCAGTCATTTGGGCAGCCCGTCTGGTGGCAGTAACCAACCCCTTACAGAAGACCACCGTGAAATAACAGCACGTGTGCTGTTGTGTTTCGGTGAGTGAGTAAGGGATGCCAGAGCCCATTTCCCTATCCACTCCAAATCCCTTATCCTTAATCCTACTGCAGTCGGTAGCGCACTTGCAGCAGCTTTGGCGTTGCTTGTGTTATAGGCGACGGTAGCCAACTACCATCAAGTGGACCGTCAGCCTGTCTGCCGATCTTAACATAAAAAAAATGTATATAGTAAAATACGTTCAGTCTTACTTTGCCGAACTGAAGCCAGTCATTTGCGCATGGTACGGTCAAATAAAAGTTGTACAAAAAAAGTATGTTCTCTAATTGAGTATACCTTAAAGGAAGTACCTTAAAAATTTATTAAACTATTAACTTAATTTATATTACGTACAAAATACCTAGTCAATGTGTATATAAGACTTATTATAACTTGTAAATAAATAAGAGATGTGTTGCTATGAAAACAAAGTTTTTATTTTACTATTTATGTACATAAAAATAATAATTTAAACCATAAAACAATTTTATTATATTCAGGTAAATATAATCTAACTGAAAACAAAGAAACGAGATTAAAATCCTATTTAAAATGAAAGTATGAGGGATTAAGACGGGATAGGGAAATGAGTTCTGGAACCCTCTGGCTGAGGTCACTCAAACATCCTGTTCCAGTAAAGGAGTGGATACTGACGCCAAACGGGAGCTATTCAATTTATGACTGTGCCTTGCCACTACTAAAATAATAAATTGTAATAATTATTTAAAGGCAACACAGCAGCGCCCACAATTATGATTGGCGAACGCGGTGCAGAATTCGTGACAACTAGGCACCAGCGTTCCAAGAACCGGCCTGCTGAAGGAGGGCTGGAGAGCAAATTTGGCGAATCTGACTCCGGTGAGATCAACTACGCAACCACGCCAAGCGGCAACTACGCAAGTCAGGAAGATGGCAGCGGAGACAGGTATACTTCTCTGGAATAATATCTGTTTTTCTTCAAAAACCTTTGGTAACTCTGTAGTGTGTATCACCCATAGGGCATTTATTTATTTTTTTTGTTTACCTTAGTTTAGATTTTATAGATTAATTATATTACTTCATGTGTAAGCAAAAGGAAATATGAACATTTTCTTTTGCTTTGTGACTTATTTATTGTTGACTTATTTACGGCTTTATGCTTTTCACTCTTTTTGTTAGGATTCTATACGTCCGAATAAAGAAACGGAACCCTTATAGGATCACTCGTGTGTCCGTCTGTCCGACCACTCCCCCCCCCCCACTTATTTTTTTAAAAAAATAATTTTTTTTTTTTTAAAATACAGAAATTAGTTTTCTACTTATTTTTTTTGTACAAATCATCATTGGAACAGTTGTATATATATCAGTGCTTAAACAATGTTGTGGTATTAAGCCGAGTTGTGTTCCATTGGTGTGTTGTATTTAATGGGTTACATCTTAATTTTTTTTTTACATACTAATATTTTGTGGTGCTTACTGCTTAAGAATCGATTTTCATATAAGGTTCCCGGTATGGAAATTTTATGAGTAACATTAAAACAAGCGTTAACTAAAAAGTGTTATGTTTTTCTGCATAACGTATTGCGCACTAAGCAGTTCTACCCAAATCAGATAGATATCGCCCCTTCACCTAATTCTATTGTAGTATAATAGATGGCGCATTTTCCTATTGCATATTCAGGGAGTAAACTCCAGTCATGCGTCCATTCGTGTGAGACACACACTTTTTTCTTTCTTTCTTGTTTCTTATTTATATTAAGCGTAAGTATGTGTTTTTGTGTAAATAAATAAATACATGACGCGTTGAAAGAGTAACATTGTCATAGAAATGTACTTGTTAAAAGTAAATGTTAAATTATTAATTTATCTATGAAAAGTGATTCCTGGATTTTTTTTCTTTCGGTCACTACGGTTTTTACACCATTTCACCACACAAGACATGCTGTATGGGTTTTTTCCGAAACCCTGGTAAATTTAAATTTAACTAGTAAATCTAAATGACGATCATTTCATTTATTTATTCATTTTAGGAAGATTTACAGCCAAACTAATAGACTTTAGAGTAATGCAATACATATGACAATACTTATTACAAATCTTCACCGATAAATGCAAATTCAAAGGAACACACAATATAGTTATTACATAAAATAGTGAGACTAAAGAACAGCATAGTAAAATACAATATCACTAAAAGATGCAACATCACCGAATACACACTACACAGCTACTAGGCACCAAAGAAGTTGGCAGCAAGTGTTCCTCTTATTGATGCCGTACTGGTGTAGAAGAGGTCAATTTCAGAGGATAACTTATTGAAGTTTCTACACGCACGCACAATGAAAGAATTTTGTCTGTATCTAGTCCTTGCCGAGGGCACATTGAGTAAGGGATACTCCCTCAGACGAAACCTAATTAATAAATAAATATTTTGATTTGATTTTGATAATTATACGCGTAATGGCACAAGCCAATGTCTTGTTTTAGTTTACGCCTAATGGCCGACTAATGTGGGAATGTGTGCGTGTCGGCCTGTATGTACAGCGAGCTGGCGGACTCTGAGCGACACAGCGTTTTGTTAGCGAGACTTTGTCCGCCTTTTTTTGTACGTCCATGATAGGGATATATTGTTCTGCAGAAACGTTTGTTTTCATTTTTTTTATCATATATTAAATATTGCATTTTGCAGAAAGCAGCACTATCATGTGTCCATCAACAAGATTCCCCTCAGAAAGCTCACACCTATAGAAATTCGCCAGGGGTAAACAGTCGTTTATTTAGCATTTGCTAGTCGCTGCATTCTATAATGCAATTTTGGGACTTTTTTGGTGTCTACTGTCTACACAGTTAAATTTAGCCTGTCTTGTAAAATCATAGAGACATAGGAAGCCTTAATTTTGATTCAAGGCGATTATTAAAAAAACCAACAGTCATATTGACAACAAATCACACTGTTTCGTAAAATGTGTAGACACTAGACAAAACTATATGAACAGGCTGACGCTTTCAACTAAGCCTTAAAGCGTAAAACACACTGGGCGGTAAGCTGTCTGGGAGCAGGAAAGCGGGAAGTGAATGTTTTCCGGGACGTTAAGGCTCCGGTCTCGCTTTGTGACTCTACCTTAGCAAACAGAACTAAGCGCACTTTCACGCGTCTTTTTTGTTATGAATTGCAATTATTAAAAAGTACAAAAAAAATATTTTTTGTATTTTTTTTTCATTAATTTATTAAAAAATAGGTCATTACCAAGTGGTTTTAAGAGCGACTGCATTAAAAAAAAATTTCAACAGAAAAATATATGTATTTGCAGTGGTAAAATTTATGAAACTACAACTTTTTAAACCTCTTTAAATAAGAAAACTAAAGCGTTTATCAAACTAGTAACCAGTTTAGATTATAGCTAACGATATGAGAATAAATGTAAACTGAATATATTTCGTATTTTTGTTATAATTTTTACGTAGCATGTGCTTGAATGAGACCTTCAACGCGTTCAACCTAAATAGAGGCATTTTTAACGCCCAATAGAGCTATTAAAATGTGCATCAAAATAAAATTAAAAAAGTGTTTTTGAAATTTCAAATCCATCACTTTCAATAAATGTAAAATATATTTCATTTATTCTTTTGTTAGTAATTGTAAAAAAAACATTTATTTTCTGTAAATTATGCAAGAACACTTATTTTTAGGAGACTCGAGCCTTAAGTGACGTCTCGGTCCCGGAACACGTCCACCTGTTTGTGATAGCGGTGAAATCGCAACCTCCTGTGTGGCATGCTGCGTAAGAACTCGTACATTACAAAGATTCCAACCTCCGACAAGCTCCCGTTACCGCTTCAGTGTGTATTGCGCATAAGGGAGCGAAAAAAACTATTACACTTTAGCTCGCTTCTGCAATATACCTTTTAACGCCAATGTTTACAGAATAAGTATCCCCATAAAAGAAATATGGGTATTAATATTGTTAAGACGTTAAACTTAGCTAACGGGCGAATATTTAAAGGTTTCAGCCTATGTATACAATGCTTTTTAAAGGTGAGTCCAGACATGTAACAAAATATCTTATAAAACATAAAGCATGTTTTATATGTCATTTATGTGTCACTTCATCACGTGTACTCATAATGCGCACTGTGATTTTAATGTTTAGAGTTTTGATTTATGTTGCAATGTTACACATCAATTTTAAATAATGAGAGGTTGTTTACAACAAAAATTATGTAATATGTTATTTAATCTGGACGTACCTTTAGTTCACGTGTATGAGCTCTAAAATGTGGTGTAAGTATTTAAGAAGAGTTTTTATTTACGGCATTATATGGCCTGAATATTTTCAAAAACAATGCATTAAGGAAATGTAAGCTAATTGTTCTCCGGTAACTGTTTTTAACCTTTTTACGGTCAGTCCTATCATCAGCCCGTGTTTCACAACTGAATGAAGGCAGTGATCGACAGCCGAGAACTCGTCTACCCCGTGATGTAACTTGACAGATGTAACTTGTCCATTGCCTCTTCAGCTTACCAATTTTTTCGATTATGTCTACAACTTTGGTTCTTAAGGTGCTTCCTCGTCGGGAGCATTCGCCTTTTGTAACATTTCAAATTCGAATTTGAGCATATATAACAGGCGAAGCGGCGTCGTCGTTGTACTAAGTGCGCGGCAATATTAATTCGACATTATGTAAAAAAAACACAAGAAATGATATTGATATTATTTCAAAACGATACACTGCGCACTGTAATGCACGGTTCTCCTCCCTCACTGATGTAATGCTTGAATCTGAATGCTTTAACCTGTCAGGGAGCACAACGAGGCGAATTTCATAATTTCTGATTCTAGAACTCCGAACTTAGCCCGCTCCACAGATCGCTGGGCGACTCTGAATTTATGGACCAGCCCTGCCGTAACAGACCATGTTTCGTCATTACTAGCAGGACACACTAATTATAGACTTCGATCTTCAGACATTGCGGAAGTGATAACGTAGGTTCCCAAAAGTAGCCCAACCCAGCCGGATTCTTTTATCAACCTCGTTGTTATAGTTGTTTCTGTCTAACTGGATCGTTTGTCCCAAATAGACATAATCCTGCACAACTTCAAGAGTCACATCCTCAACGGTAACAGGTTCTGGGAGAATATGCTCGTTGAACTAGACTGTCGTCTTATCCAAATTCATCCCAGGACCCACGCGCCGATGTGAAATTCAGGCTATCCAACAACCCGCTGAGTTCTTCCAGCGATTGTGCCTGAATTACTATATCGTCAGCAAAACGGAGATGAGAGAAATATTCGTTGTCGACGTTAATGGAGAGACAAACGCTAAATACTAAAAATATCCATTGTTTAATGAAAATGTTACAAGAAATAGACAAGACAATTGCTTTGAAAAAAATATATATTATACTTAAACATGTGAAGAACCAATTGTATTAATTAGAATTTTCGTTAAAGTAATAGAAACTCCACAAAAAAAGTTTGAACACAAGAAGAATTTGACCTTTATTGAAAATTCTCTCGAAAACGGCTTATTGCACGCATATGAATCCTGTACCTATTAATAAGTTGATATCAGATTAAAAAATTGTATTGATAAAAAAAATTTTTTTGTATAATGTTCTAATGGTAAAAACAAAAAAACACCATTTCTAGGCCCGTTGAATTGTCTCCGCTGCCAGCGAGTTCTATAGTAAATGTCATTTGCCTCAGTGAATCCCTTAACTCCGTGCGTTTGCCAGTCCAGCGTCTTAAATAGATCTCCCAACGTTTTGGTAAACAGCTTCGGACATATACGTTCCCCTGTCGAACGCCTGTTCGCAGTTGGATCGGTTTAGTCTGATGGTCCTGTATTTGCACGGTCATCGTCGTGGCTTTGTACAAAATGTCTCAACACCTTCATATAGCGAATTTCTATTTGGTACCGTTGCAAGGATTCCAGAATGGGCCAGGTTTCGACCGAGTTGAAGCATATCTATAGGTATACATATTATAAAAATATACATATTACATACATATATACACATTTTTTATATAATATTTTTTTAATATACATATTTTTTATAATAAACATATTATAAAAAAGGCGCTGTCAGATTCAGTCTCTTTCTCCGCTAACTCCTACTAAACCACACAAGCCGGAGTCAGGTCTCTAATTCTATAAATAAGTTAAGACAAAACAATTTAGTAGGTATCTTATTACAAATCTTCATCTTCATTTCTGGCATTCACTTTTTTTGTTTATCCTTAATCCTTGCACTTGCAGCAGCTGTGACGTTGCTTGTGTTATAGGCGACGGTAGCCACCTACCATCAAGTGTGGACCGTCAAACTGTCGGCCGATCTTAACATAAAAAAAGCTACTACTGTAATTCTTATAGATAAACATTAAAAAGCTTCGTGTTATTATAAAGTGTACATGTGTTAAGAGTCAGGAAAAAAATGTAATATTCAAAAAATATCTTTAAAAAAATTAAAGAAAAAAACGCTATTTCACCATTGGTATAATGATCTACTATACTGCAAAGCTATTGCGCTCAAAAAACCACGTTTAACTTAGACACGATGACTTAGAAATTCTATTTAAGCTTATTTTTTTCCAAAAAATGCTGTAACACAATGCACTTAAAAACTGTCAAAAACACTTGGGGGAAAAGCCTTGCTTGGGCAAAACAATTTTGAACGAGAACTTGTTCCAATGTGAATAAAATTTATGCATCTTTCTTTTTCACTACAGATGGAACTTCGGTTACGGAAGTAACGAAGCGAAAGATGACAAGCTAACAGACAATCACACACACAAGAACAACTGGGACAGCAGCCGGTGGAAGCCGTGGGACAAAACATGGCATCACAACCAGTGGGATACGAAACCGGGATTCCAACAACAGGATTGGCACAAGAGACTCTCGCCTAGTCAATATAATTCCAGATAACTCCGTTCTCATAACCAGTTTTATAATCCAAGATGTTAGGTTATATTTTCTTTGTGAAACTCGTTCAAGTTTATAAGACAGTGTCTCCTAAGTTAATAAAAGATGCAGATAAAGCATACTTTTCCTCTATGAAATTCATGTATCAATGTTACACATTAAAGTTGTGCAAAGCTAAGCCATATAATTGTTTGTTAATTTATTAACATTTATAATATTTTATTACATAATATATAATGATGAATATATGAATCAATAGTTATTTATCCTTTAGATCCCCTAATAGCCTTCAAAAGTTTCGAAAATAATTGAAAATTGCACCTCGAACTGGGAGTCCCAATGAGTAAAATATGTACGGAGAAGACAGTCATTAATTCATTTAAATATCAGAGACTAAATAATTGGGTCGCCTGCCTGTCCGCCACCTCCTACTAATATTATAATGCGAAAATTATATTAGTAGGAGGTGGCGGAATTATGAATTAAAAACTACTGAACTGATTTGAATAAATTTTGGCACACAGATAGTTTATTACCTGGATTAATCTCAAAAGATATGGTAAATTCTACACAAAACAAAATTCTATGAGGGGTCATTTACTGTACGTGCCATTAAACTTTGGAATGCACTGCCGTTGATCATTAGACAATCTAAGTCGCTGGATATATTCAAAAAAGCACTCAAAACACATTTTTTGTCAAACTGAAGACGACTTTATTTGTTTAATTTTTATGTGTAGGTTTATCTTCTAATATATTATATTTATTAATATCTGTGTTATTAATATTTGTTTATATTCAATTTATGTACTAGTATTTACTTATTAGATTGTAAGTTTATGATGACCTTACCATGACTTTTACCATCCACATTGTTTTATTTTTCATATAATTTTCCTTACCCTAAGGTTGCTTGGAAGAAATCGCTATAAAGCGATAAGGCCGCCTTTTGTACCATTACTTGTTGTTTCTTTCTTTTTTTTGAATTCTTTTTTTATGTTTATAGTATAAATAAAGAGTTTTAATAATAATAATAAATTGTACAATTTAAACGCGTCAATTTCAGCAACCACATTCATCTTTTGAACTGTTTCGTTCCGATTGGCGGCGAGTACGAACACAAGCAGGCAAGCACGAGCTTTACACGCTCGTGCCCGTTGAATATCGAGTCGAATGGAAGCGTGTGAACGCACCATAACATTTTCAAAGATTATATTAATTGAAATTCACATTAACATTAAAAATGTTCATTTATTCAATTAAAATGGATATAATTAGTCACTTAAAAATAAATTGTACAAGGTCCGTTTGAGACGGTTACACGCGTTCCATAACACATAATGGAATCACGCGTTTAAAACAAAACTACAGATTTTAATGAACTGGAGTTTGTGTGTTGGCTTTCGTACTAACCCGAATAATTTCATAAAATTTAAATCCGCTTCTATAATGGCGTAGCGTACCATTATGTAAAATAATCGCTGTTTTTTCTATTATTTTTTTAAAATATAGAATTAAAAGCTACATATTCGAGCGATAAATATTATTTGTATCTACATTTCTGATAACACCACTAATACTAGTAATTAATATAAAATGCATTAAGATTTTATCCACTATAATGCAACCATTGCTTTAATATACGAGTCAACAGTATAACTGTCATTGCATTTCTCTATTAAAAAATTCTTACTTATGTGAGCAACATTAGTAATAATTGTAGACACGTTATATAATATATAACTTTGGTATGCCATACAATTATATTTCAATTAATTTCTTATATCATTGTTCAGACAGTGCTATCAAAATCATCCTTCTATGCAAAAATGTAAGATCAAAACATAAAAGGTATTACAATCATGCATTAACCTTTTTTTATTCCTTCGCCACTAAATAACGAATCCAAGTGACTGCTCTAATCATACTACGTCGCTTGCTCATTAATCCTATCTTCATTCACAGAAATTGGTAAAGTATGCAAAAAAATGTATGAATCTGCTTTTTACATAGTAAAATTAATCCTGCCTTTAGTGCTGTTAATGTTTCATTTAAAATTCAAATAATACTATTCTTAATCATGCAATTACTTCAATTGTACTATTTTGCTATGAACTTTAAATCAATTAACCTAACAAAAAATATATTCACATCTAATCTAAATACAATAAATATTCGTATTTTAAAAAAACCAGCCATTTTAAATGACATATTTAAAATTATACAGAGCATTCTTATAAAAAGCCCTTTACGTTGACTATAAAAAAAGTTTGAATTAAGTCACACTAACTAAGGCAAGTTGTCATGTCATACAGAAATATAAAGTGTAACACAAAATAAAGATAAAATTATATTATTATTCCGAATCAGTACGAAAGCTTCAACAATTTATATTGTTTTTTAAACTATTATATTGTATTATGTTAAACAAACACAAAGGAAAGCACAAAATATGTTAAAACCAGCTAACATTGTGAATAATACGTATTGGTCCTTTATTAAAATTATATCATTACAATATAGTGAAAAATCTTATATAATAAATAAAAACTAAATTAAATATATATTTTTTAAATTTAAAGTTGTCTTGCCTTACTCATTCCTTAACCTTTTCATTTTCTTTTTGACTTCACAGGTTCTGTATCAGATCTAGAAAAAAAAAATGTAAGTATTTACTTTAAAATTGAAGAAACATAAACTTTTAAAGAAACTAAAGAATATTGGAAATAAAGATCATATTTTAATGTTATTAAATATGATCTATATATTTACAGAAAATTAATTTATTCTGTGACACAATTGACTAAATGAACCCTTATAAAACCTATGGCGTTTTTAGAAGCATTAAATAGCACGCCAAGAGTCTATGCATCAAGTATCAAGTCAATGAACGGATCTCACATAGGTTGATGATAAAAATACGAATATGATTTTTGACGAGTCCTTTGGATGAGTGGTTAGAGTGCTTGCCTTAACGCTCTTGGCAATGCTCCTAGGTTCCCGGGTTCGATTCCTGGCAAGGGCTAACTTTGAAAATGAACTTTTCAAAGTTGGCTCTGGTCCGGATCTGGAAAATAGTGGCAGGGCACACTACGTTTCGCAGTCATTTGGGCAATACGTCAGGTGACAGTAACCACCCCCTTACAGAAAACCACCGTGAAATAACTGCACGTGTGCTGTTATGTTTCGGTGAGTGAGTAAGGGATGCCAGAGCCCATTTCCATATCCCCTCCTAATCCCTTATCCTTAATCCTACTGTAGTCGTAGTGCACTTGCAGCACCTGTGGCGTTGCTTGTGTTATAGGCGACGGTAACCATCTACCATCAAGTGGACCGTCTGTCTGTCTGTCAGCCTGTCTGCCGATATTAACATTGAAAATTTTTTTTGGAAAGCCCGAAGTTCCATGTTTCAAGTCTAGAACAAAAGGTCAGCTGTAAAAATTACAAAAGACTCTTTAATACTCACTCCTCGCTGTCGTCAGGTGTCTCTGGTATTGACACGTTTTTTCTTGCCGTAACATCGTTCACTGGCTCGTCTGAATCGTTCAATAGTTCTTGTTGCTGGAAAAGTGACAGCGGAAACTTACTTGTGGGCCTAATTTCAAAACTGATTTTATGAAACAAATCTTTTTGCGTTAGTATATAGATTAGGCGCATTTTTAACACTTATATTTATCACAAGAGAGAAGAAATAATTTGTTTTGCACCATAGCTTGCTGTTTTTTTTTGCACAAGTACAAAGGTTATAAAGCCAGTTGAGTTGCAACAGCAAATAGTTTGCTTTATGTTTTACTAACTGGTGCCCGTGATTTTGTCGGCGTTGAAAAACAATAATCCAGACATCTTTATCGCTATGACGACGGTCATCACGGCGACAGTGGCGCCATTATTTATATTTTTATATGATCCCTCGTAAACCCAACATTTTTCCAGGATAAAAAGTCTATCTTAATCCAGGTAATTAACAATCTGTGTGCCAAATTTCATTCAAATCCGTTCAGTACTTTTTACATAAGAGTAACAAAACTTACATCCCCACAAACTTTCCCATTTACAGTATTAATAGGAAATAGGATAAACACGCTTTCAATAAAGAAACATTGTATTTCGACGTTCGACGCACTATCTTAAGAAGCCCAAGTTTTTTAAAAAAAAACTTTGTTGGCGTTATATGTATTGAATACTTTAAGGGCCATGTGCCATAATCTCTGATTACTCGCTGTGTGAAAAGATCTATAGTTCACCTTGCTAGCTAATAATGGCAAGCAAGCTGATGGTCCATTTGTGGCATTTAGTCGTCTTAACAACAGGGGAAATACACACTCAAGCCAAAAATTAAAACATAAAAATCATTCATAGTTCATTCATCCACTTTCTTTGATCACAAAAGTAGAATTATATCTATTTATTTCTACAAATGTAGTTACAATATCTACAAGACTTCGTTCTCTGTGTTGATTTATTTCCATTTGGTATAGTTTCTCTTACTATAGTCATCTCACTCAAGCAGGTACCCCATATTCAGCAAATAAATTATTTTAAATTTTAATTAAAATACTTTCTTGTTCATCATTTCACTTAACACTCAAAAGCGCAGGCGTGACAATTTAGAAACGGTGTCTAAAGCGTTGCAGTGGACTACGCAAGTACAGCGAACTGCGCTACCGCAGCGACGATATTGTCACTAAATTTTAATAGTGGCAGGCCACATTATATTTCGCAGTAATTCGGGCAGCCCGTCTGGTGGCAGTAACCACCCCCTTACAGAAGACCCCCGTGAAATAACAGCACGAGTGCTGTTGTGTTTCGGAGAGCGAGTAAAGGATGCCAGAGCCCATTACCCTATCCCTTTCTAATCCCTTATCTTTAAACCTCCTATGATCGGCAGCGCACTTGAGGCACCTGTGGCGTTGCTTGTGTTATAGGCAACGGTAGCCAATCAAATATATAGTAAGATCGCTCAAATATAAGTAAGATAGTGAAATCTATCGAGATTTCAGAGATATAGAATCGTTACAAGAAGAGTCACGTGAACGTTACACTGAAGCGTCACACAAAATTCGAATTTGAAATATTAGTGTCATCGCGCGCAAAGAAGTGTCATTTCAGAAATAATAAAAAAAAATAAACGTATAAACTATTAAAGCAAAACAATTACCATTTCGCTCTCGTAGACAATTGTGTGCAATGTGTCGTCAGAGTCATCGAATAGTGGCGGACTGGTTTCGCGGTGTGACGATATATGCTCTGAACGCCTCCGAGCTTTTGTTTCTGTCAAAAAGAAAGTTTTTTTTCATAACCGAGAACAATCAGCCTCAATATTGGAATTTGAATTATATATATATATATATATATATATATATATATATATATATATATATATATATATATATATATATATATATATATATATATATATATATATATATATATATAATTAAAATGTGTGTTTAGTTTAGTTTTGTTGCTGTTGATATGGATTTTAAAATCTGAATTAAATCATATTATCAAAAGTAATATTTTGATGTTCTTAATAAATCCAATATAAAAAAATTAAAAAAAAATATGTTGTGCGTATCAAAAAGGTTTAATGTGCCTAAACAAAGATATCAAAAACACTCAATTAATCCTTCCTAAAGATTATAAACAATGAGATCACAAAGTAAACAACAAAGATTCTACAGGTACCGGAGGTAACTGGCCGTTAGTCGTCTTCATATTATACAATCGCATTATTTTCCGGTCTTCCCTCAAAAATGTGCATTTCTCTCTCGCACACTATAATTTAAAATTCAAATGCGCAGCCTCCGTACTCTCAGTACGAGTGTGGTGGTCGTACGCTTCATATGTCCCATATTCCTAATAAACTACAAAAAGGTCTTTTAATTTTTACCAGTAATTAACTTTAATTATTTTCCTCGTAAATACATACATATACACAAACGCACGCAAACTAATGTGTAATAGGCAATGTAAGTATTATGTTACAGTGTACTTGTAAAATATAATATATTCTGTTAGGTTTGCTATAAATAAATAAGTGAATATAACATCGGCCCTATATCCCCATTTACGAGAGTAGTTAGGACAGTAAACGAAAGTGAACCATGCCACTAGGTAAAGCTTTTAATATCCATCGTTTCATGAGCTTAAAAAATTATATCACTAAATGGTTAAGCAGAGGGGCTGGCTCTCAATTTGTTTTATTGTATAAATCATTCATAATACTTCTGCATAAGAGGCTTTCAAACAATACCATATGAATTCTTATGCGACTATTTAGAAACAATGGCAGCAAATATACACTGTACCGATTAATTAATGTTTTTGTACAAATTATTAATAATAATTTTGTTCTGTCGAGCACTTTTAACTAGCACATCATTGATCAATTGGTATATTTTGTATTTGCATTTTCTTCTTATTATTATATAAACATATATTTGAATGTAAACTAGTAGATCAATATGAGAAATTACTAAAAAATAAGTTTATATTTCCAATACGAACATACATAATGCGAATTAGGTAATAAAAGGTAATTATAATAAATTTAAATTAATGACAAAAATACGAAAATCTCATCCATTTTCATTTACTAACCTTTTTTCTTAGATTTTCCTTTATTGGCGTTAGTATTTCCAGATCCATTGGAATCCGAGCCTGACTTCGACTTGGTAGGTCGTCTCGTAGTCACATTGGAAGAGCCTAAGTCTTTGATTGTAGATGTTGTTGGGGCTTCTTGTTGTTTTTCTGCCGCTCTAGACTGAGCTTTAACTGTAAATTCAAATCGAATAATATCATTAAGGTTTAGAACCATTTTATTGTCACAGAGAATTAGAAAATTAGCTTATATGAGAATCATATACAACCAACCTGTGAATGTATTATAAAACATTACAAAACTTATTAAATAAAAATAAATATATGAAAAATATGGGTAACACTGTATTGTATTGTTATGTATTCGAATACCTTTATTAGAAGCGTTACTGTGTTTCGGTATTAGATGACAGAAAATATGTATATCGCGGTCGTAGAGTCCCAGGGGCGGATAGCGGGAGGAATGAAACCCGTGTCCCCTATCCTTATACGGCGTTGCTTGTGTTAATAGGCTATGGTAGCCACCTACCATCCAGTGAACCATCAGTATGCTTGCCGACCTACATACTATATAAATATATATTTGCAGGTTCGTCATCATCATCACAGCCGTAGGGACTGCTGGACCAAGGCTTTCCGCTAATTTTCCAAAAGGACCCCTTTGGGAAACTTGGTTGAGGCCATTGAGCCATTGCAGGTTATTCCACACAAAACAGAAAATAACGATCCTTTTCCTCGACTGAAAAGAGAATTACTTTAAATATGTGACATTGTAGGATAAAAAATTTTCACCTTCCACTTGAAATAATGATGTAACAAATTTTAAACTGTAACATTTTCTAAACAAGAAGTCTGTAACGATTCTCGATGTAATAAAAAAAAAACACTAAAATTTGAACTACAACAGAATAAATTCCTGTAAATATATTTAAGCGCTGAGCGCGTAACTTTTTTGTTTGTAAATCGATTGGAATGAAACAAACACTAAATGTAACGGGAAGCTTGCTATAATACAATACATCAGTGAAAACCGCATTCAAATCGGTTAAGACGTTTCAAAGATTGGCGTGCACAAATGCACAGACATACAAACAAAATTTCTAAAAACTATTTTTTAGACCTCAGTAACATAAGTAGGTACAACTTGTTCAAATCTTTTTTTTTCTTTAAATATACAGACATGGCACGTCTACGATTTTATTATATATATAGACTGAAAGGTCAAACGAATTTTTGCTTGCAAGAATCTATTTTTACTACTGATAAAAAATCGTTACCATTTTCGAATTCCGCACTTAAAAATCTATTGCCCTCATCGTTTGGTTCGCAGCAACGAAGAATGAAAACCGACGTCGACAAATATCAGTGTCACATTAGCTCGTGAACGAGCGCGAGTGTGTTCGCGTATGTTGAGCGTAATTGTGTAATATGAAAATATGTAATATGAAAAAACTTTTATAGAAATAGAATGTAGTCTATGTTAATAAAGAATACTTTAGCTAACTATTAGTTAAAGTTTTAGAATCGGTTAGTTTCAGAGTTTACTTGAAAATTAAAAAAGAACAAATTTTGCTTAATACATAGTATAAATTAATATCCAATATTAATTATTATTATTATTATTAGTATAAATACAAATTATAAAAATATAAATAATAATATCCAAATATAGTTATGAAGCTCTACCTGCAGCAACATCAACCAGGGAGCTCTGCGAAAGCGTTCTTTTAACTCCTTTTTCATTGTCGCCTGTTTCAGCTGCTTTCTTATTGTCCGCTGTTTTTTTGGATTTGCGACCCGCATTTTTCTTAGACGAGTTACTTTTCTTTCCTGATACACATTGTTGAAACAAATAAATATCCTCTTTGAAGTTCACTTTACAGAATTCATTTACTGTTTTTCTTAAAAACTAATTTCTCCACCTATTCCCGTACTGATGCATTTTAATAAATTACTCTGTATAAGGGCAGCAAAACTATCGCGCGTTATACTTCAGAAACAATTCAGAACAAATCACTTTCTCTCAAGTTTATTTTGTAGTTATAACAAACGCTTCGATTAACAGTACCGATGAATTGATGGATTCAATTTTGAGAGTTCAATTCCAGAGTTAGAGCAAATTATTTGCACTACTAAATTTTGTTCGCACCTAAAACAACCTTTTGTTCGCGAGTAAAAAGTTTAAAAGTGAGCAAAATTTTTTCTTGTTGAGTCCATAACAAAATTGGAAGCAGAAGGAGTTTTTGTATTGGATGATTAGATTTTTAACAGGTTGATGTGTAAATGGTAATAAATTTTAGAACATCAACACTCTCAACAAATGCAACATGAAAAAAAAAAACAGCTTACGGCTCCTTCTTACGGCGTATTGAATACTGGAAGTCAATATACTTGACATAATAACTTCCTGTCAGCCATACTACTGCTGAGAAGACCTATTAAGAATCTGATAAATAAATGCGACAACGAAACAGCTGATAAAGGTCTAAAATATCGAAAATTAATATTTTTCTAGTGCAGGTTATCATGGAATAATATACAACACACATACTTCAGAGGGAAATTTAAAATTGTTTAAATTTAAAATAAATAAGAATGTATAAACGTTCTTCTATTGTTGAAATGAACTGACGACACATAACTGTATTAAAGTACAAAATATTAGTAAATAAAGTCGCTATTATTTTCCACCTATTTCTAACTTCTTCTAAAGCACACAACGGATTTTGTGTGGTTAGATGTGCATCTATGTGATATTATTACCTTTAGTGCGTTTGGCCTTTTTCACTGGTGATACACCGCTGGAATCTGAATCGACGCCGCCTTGAGCCCCATCCGTCGACGTGTTCGAGTTGGATGATTGATTTTCTGATGAGGCACCGTTGGATGGTGAGAATTCTGATGACGCTCCCTTGGACGACGGTTTTTTGGACGAACACGACACTGCTACTGTTTCTTTTGTAGCCTCTATTTGTAAAATAAAAAATACATTTAAGATTCCTCTATCTTTTTTTATGTAAAGCTCGAAAGGCAGATTGACGGTCCACCTGATGGTAGGTCGCTATGATCGCCTATTGTGTATGCGCTACCGACTTTAGTAGGATAATGGGAAAAGAAGAGGTCACAGTGAAATGGGCTCTGGCATCCCTTACTGCTCCTCTACATGATGGGCCATTGTGTAGATGGCGTAGTGGTCTATAATGGCATATGGCGTGCGATGGTCTCGAGAAGGCGTCAGTGTCGGTTTTTCGGCCGCACATCAAAGGATAGTGGGTCAGTGATGGCAGTACGCATCTACACGTGGCCCACTATACTCAGTGCTTGTTCGAACGTGATTGTGTGTTGACGCTTGTAGTCTAATTTTGGGTTAAAAATATCATTTTAGGAGTTAAAAATATCAAAATCTTGGCCAAATGACGAAACTATGAGATTTATTGAACTATTTCGTGGCGAAAGCATAACAATGGAATCGCCCCAAACATAAATTACACAAGGGCAAAAATAAATTAAGATCTATTGCGATGAATAAATAACATCCACCATCTTCTTTTAAAGGTGAACGTCGCCATCGTGTAGATACGGTGCGACCATCGCATAGCCATCTTACTGACCATTCGATGGGTCAGCAATGGCCCATCGTGTAGAGGTAGCATTACTCACACACCAAACGGTGTACTTCTGTACGTAAGTGGTTACTGACACCACACGGCCTGTTCAAATTATAACTGTGAAAAGCCTTATGTCTGCCACTACTAAAATAATCGTAATTACTAAATAACCTCAGTGTGTTTCATTTCTCTTGGACATGTTGGAGCAATTTTTCCTGTCTACAATAAACATCAAAATGTAACACACGTTAATAATTAATTCTCTCGAATTTTGGAAAATTGACAAATGAAATCTTTTTGATTTTGTTATGAATATACAAAATTTATAAAAATGTTTAAACTATATAGTCAATTTGATTTTTTTTACAAAAAGTTTTTTTTGATTTTTTTCTCAGTGAATTATATCTTTCTGTTAAGATAAGAATTTCTTATTTATTCTAATGGTGTGGACTCCATTTTCGTTTGCATAAATTTGATAAATTCCAATAAAAAATACTTGTTAAATTTACCTTCGGAAATCCTGGTGATGGCAGATACGACTTCAGTGGGGGATGTTTCGTCGATGTTTATCTCCTCGGGAACAGTTTCATTGATAACCACATGGGTGCTGCGCGCTATCGGTTGAGCTGTAAACGCAAACAAATTTGCACCTTAACACCTTTACAATAAAAATAAAATCATAAAAGCGATTTATGTGAAAAATGCGAGACTTCTTATAAAATTCTTACAAAATGCGAGTCAAGTTGTATTTAATATTAGTCGAGCCCGCAACTTCGTACGCGTGGTATGCGGTATAGCGCGTAACTTTTTTGTTTGTAAACCGATTGGAATTAAACAAACACCAAATGTTACGGGAAGCTTGTTACAATACATCAGTGAAAACCGCATTCAAATTGGTTAAGCCGTTTCTGAGATTGCACAAACATGCAGATAAACAGACAAAAACCCCAATAGTAAATTCAAATAATAAATAATAAAGAAAAATGTAGTCACGTCATTTTTATAAATACTACCTGTTCGGAATTCACGTTCAGTGATAAACAATTCGACAAGAAACCTCATCCTGCTACTTTTCAACTATAAATTTGTCTATATCTTATCTATCTATATTTTTGCTAAATTCTTTTAAAACGCGCAACGAATTTTGATACGGTTTTCACTAATAGTAAGAGCAATAAACGAGCAAGGTTTCAGTACATAATTTGGGAAAAAATTGCATCCCTGCAAAGCAGGACAAATTATTTACACATTCTGTTTCAACGCAGTTTTGAATTCATATTATTGTATTGGCTTGAGACCTTGTTTGTTATTTGCATTGACATAAAAAAAATGTATTGTATTGGCTTGGGACATCGTTAAAATAGTAATAATTACCTGTCTTAGCAAATAAATGACGGTTTTTTGTAAGTATGTAGGCACTTCATAATAACATAAAAAAATAAAAATAAATCAAATATGTTTATATGAAACTAGCTGAACTCGGCGGAGTGCGCATGGGGCGCGCGGTACTGGACACTGCTTATATATAATACTATTTATCGTAGCGTGATTTTATATAGCCTATAGCCTTCCTCGATAAATGGACTATTCAAAACAAAAATAATTTTTCAATTCGAGCCAGTAGTTCCTGAGATTAGCGCGTTCAAACAAACTCTTCAGCTTTATAATATTAGTATAGATAAGAAATGAAAAGACGATGAATACAGTAGAATGAAAAATTCCACTGAGCTATAACCTCTACCAATATGCTATTTTGACTCGTAATAGGGCGCATTTAATGTCAATTGGAATGCCCGTTTTGTCTCTTATCTTTCATGTTATCAGAGTCGAGTGCGTTTGTCTATGTTTATTTATAGCCATAAACCATCAATTGGACCGCCTGCCTGCCAGCTACCTTTCTCATACAAAAAGTAATTATTGTTGTACTAAACTTACGTAAAGATGAAGTCACGCGTCCAATATTAAGCAAGGTGTCATCCGTTAAGTTATTGTGCAACGTGCCCTCTGGGATTTCTATAAAAATAAAAATGGTTAATGCAAGTTATTCATTACGAAATTCAATGAAGAGTAATATAATTTGAATAGTTACCTATATTTGATATTTTATTAAGAGAAGCACGCTCCGCCACCTCCAGAGCTCCCAAGTACCGCGACAGATAACGACCAGAAGTTTTGTCGGTTAGTTTCTGTAGGGAACATCGATTTATTCTTATTAATAAAATTATTACATGCATTAACTCACTAACAAGTAGTGAGATTAAAGTTTAAATTAATAGCTGTTGCAAGCGACTTTGTTCGCGTCTCTTTATAAAATATTATTCCTGGAACACGGCAATCTTGTATGGAAGGGGGTAAAGGGGGGAATTTAGGGAAGATGAGTAGCCTATGTTACTCGCTGATAATGTAGCTTTCTATATGTGAAAGAATTTCTTAAATCGGTCCAGTAGTTTTTGAGTTCATTGATTACAAACATACAAAAATACATACATACAAATCCTTTTTTTCTCTTTATAATAATAGTATAGATATGGGAATTTTCGTATAAATGTTTAGGTTCTTCTTTCTTATATAAATAGGATTTTAAATAAGAAATTGCCGTTTAAAAACGTGTTGACCACTTTACAAAGAGACAATTGCTTTGTTCCATCATAATGCAAAAATTCACACTGCTCCAAAAATCATTTTTAACACTACATGATATATAGTTAGATATAGTCCATCTTTTTTCCATTTTCCGCAATTTCCTTCATTTTATAAAATTTTCTTCCCATGAAGCAATATAAATGCTCATACAGTTTTTTGAATTCACAAAGGCTTCAATGATCTTTCATAGAGACGGCAGAAATGTATAGACAATTAGGGGGATACTCCGATTATATAAAAATATCATTATTATTTTTTTATTTTGTTTTTTTAATACAAAACGACAATTTCTAACATTAACCCTACTATATATTTATATGTGTCCGTGATCAAGACACCATGATACTAAAACGTCTGGCACTGAAATTTAACTTTCAAGGAGGTGTTTTCATGAAAACATAAATACATATATAAAATAACATAAGAGTGAATTGTGATGTAGAATGATTCTAAAAGCATGCTGAAAAATGTGGTTCTAAAGTAGAACAAGGCTGACTGCCGAAATCAGTTACTTTGCATAGGATTACTTATAGAACGAAATAGAATTGGACGCGGTTGCATTTGAGTTATTAATATTTTCGATATTATTGCACTTACCGGACAGAAGTCACGTAGCAGGTTGGCGAGACCGGGTGCCAGCGTGGCATCACGGGGCGGTGACAGAAGCGACAGCATGCGACATATGAGAGCAGTTTCTGAAGCGTCCGGATATCGTACCAAGTGGCTGCATAGCGTCTGAGCCATTGCTCCTTGACTATCCACCAACTGGGACCACGTGTGATCATTATTTAATAAATAAAATTAATTTAATAAATAAAATTATTTGAAAATAAAAATTAATAATAAAAAAATGCACATTATAGTTCAGCTTGTGCAGATTACATAGGTTTACCACATTGTTCATATTGAATCCAATTACAATTTTCAATATAAAAATATATTATTGTAACAGTCATTCACAACTCAATTTCCAAAAAATAAAGATATGCCAAAATTTATAGACATTCAAAACAAAAAACAGTGCAAAGAAAAGAAAGAAAGAAAAAAGAACAAAGAAACTATACATTCATATATTGTATAGTTATGTATATACTATATATATACTTTTCTCCTGTGTAATTTATTTATTTATTATTACATTGCCTCCAACGAGGCAGGCACCGAATAAAAACACACAGCAAGGGAAAAAAAAACATGGCAGATGCCGCCGCAATTAAAGGAGGCACAGCCTACGCCAATAAAAGTCAAAGTAGCATCCCGGCAATAAAATTAGAAAAAAAAATCAACAAAAAAAATTATATACTTTTCTCCGTGTCAAAAGAAAGCATTTCCATCCCTGTATTTTATTTATGTTAAAATCGTCAAACAGGCTGATAGTCCAATTAAAGATGTACATTAAATTAAAGGCGTAGCCTATAAATATAAGCCACTCCACAGGTGCTGCAAGTGCGCTGCCGATCACACTAGGATTAAAAATAAGGGATTAGGAAGAGATAGGTAAATAGGCCCTGGCATCCTTTACTCACTAACCGAAACACAACAGCACAAAAGACATGTTGTTATTTCACGGTGGTCTTCTATAAGGAAAAAAGAAAGAAGAATTCGGGTTAAAAACATTAGAAAGATTTAGATAAATATTGTAGAGAATTTAATTTTCCACCAAAATGTTCAGATTACCTACTAGAAGATATTACTAGAAAATGTACCTAAAAACCCTTTTATTTTCTAACCTCCCTATATACCTTTTTATACCCTTGTATTTTCTAAACTTTTAACCATCGATATTTCATATCTTCTACAAACTTATAACAAAAATGTCACTGAGGAACTAAAATTTTGATTTGTTAGTAAATTTCCATGGACTATTTATTGGATACATACCTCGTGGTTGACCTTGGTGAGGGAGACGATGAACCGCACGACCGCCTCCTGATCGATTTCAGCGAGAGGCGAGCTGGAAGGTGCGTTGGCGAGCGTCCGCAGTATGGGAATAGTCGCCCGCTACAAACAAAGTGCGTTAGTATTAGTTAATACAACCAAATCAGAAACTAAATTTAGTTAACTAATAAATTTTTAATTTGTTCGTATTTCTCTTTCATACAGACTTCTGCAGTTATGATTTTTCAGTAAAATGTTTAAATATTTATTAAAGATGATTATACGTATATATAGGTAGCAAACAAAAACGTATTAAACGAAATTTGATCTTGTTTTTCTTCGAGAGAATATAAAGCAAAAGAAACATATCGCGTTAAGTAAGATATACTTAAGATTGAAGATCTTAAAATATTATCAATAAAAAATATAAAACGGAAACTCACTTTCCACCTTCAAAATGATTATACTCGAATTTTGCCAATGTGCGAACACAAGAACATATAATTGTGTATTTTATTGCGTATTTTACTCAGAGACGCGAAATGTTGTCGTTTTTATTCAAAAAAACTTACCTGTATTTGTTCCTGTGCCCCGTCCACAGAAACAGGGAATGTTTCGAAGAAAACGCCAAGGGTTTGACGCAGATTATCCTCATCCTCTGTAAAAGGAGAGAGAAATTATAATAAATTATATAGTCAGAGTGTAGATATCTCGAGCAAGGTCAAAATGAATTTAGGTGTGGTGCTATTAAATGAAATGGATCGGACGTCGTTAAAGTGGCGATGAGAGTACTAAGCGCTAATCCTATGCTGTAAGAGTTAACGCGTCTTAGTTCACCCCGTCGGCATTAGTTCCAGTATAGCACTCTTCCTGCTTAGTTTCTTCTTCGATAGTACAAAGTATAGTCTATCGGTTGCGTATTGTCCCGACGGTGATTTTCACTTCACTTCTTAGTGACGAATAGAGTAATTAAATGTTTGTGCGTGCGTGCGTATAAACGAGACGTACTGCTTGAGCGGCGAGTTAATGGTGTTAAGAATTATAAAACCTGCGGAAATTCTCACAAATATATTTGATTATAACATAGATATTTCTACGGTTATTAACGAAAATAATTAGAGGATTTGTTACTTTTAAGTTATATGTACATATATTATACGTCTATTAATAGTAAGTTTTTTTTTATGTTACTCTTTAAAACTCACCAGATGAAAAATAAACGAAATACTAGATAAAATATGTTCTAAGTTATAATTTATTTAGTAGTGTTCCACCTTTGCTGGACAGACCAAACTTAAGGATTACGTAGGTTTGATGTTGTTACACATTTAAAAAAAAAAGCTGTGATTGTACCACCAAAGGAAATCATTATACAGGCTGTTACAATTTTTATTATTATTATTTTTCAATATGTGGAGTACTTGGAGAGCTCTTGTTTTTTTATATTATTACTTTAAGTCATAACAATATTTGTGCAAAATTTGATTTCCGTCAGTTACATAGATTTGGAGAAAAAAAATAAAACAGTTTTCGATTTAACTGGGTGTCGTAGCCTCCTGAGGGGTATTGGGGGGCTGGAATTTTGTACATCATGTTATCTCTATATAAAGTATCATTTGGTCATAGTTTCGAACCCTAGGCTTTGGGGGCATTTTTCCCAAGGCTATCCTACTATACCCTTTGTTATTAAAAGGACAGAACGGATGAGGCCACGCGCTGTCATTATTGTTTTGTTTCAGGTGAAATTATAAATCATAATTCTTTCACAAAAATTATTAATATAATAATGTGTATTTGTTTTTTTTAACTCTTTTTATAAATTCACTCATAAACAAATCTAAAATGTTCGGTCTTCTGATTATTATCTGTTTGTTTATTGACTGACGACGATTATAGTAATTTTGAAAGCAAAACTTACTAACCGTTGACAGGGTTGAACCACAACAGGAGAAGTCTGCCTAGAATGGGGGGCGATTCGAGTTGTCCGATGTATATCAGTCGGCAGAGACCTTCCACTATTATCAGTCGTAAGGATTCATTCTAAAAAAGAAAAAAGATTGATTAAGCTATAGGGCCAATTTTGTAATTTTTAAAACTCACTCAATAAATCGTAGGCCATAAATTCAATCATGTAATAAATCATATTATGATAAAACAGATACGTTTTTAATAAAAATAAGTAAATAAGAATATTTTATTAATCCAGAATCTGTAAAATTAAATAAAAATTTATCGCAAAATTCGGAAACGGTTGGACCAATTCCGCATTTTTTTTTTCAAATATTCCTTGAAGTTCGAGGAAGGTAATGAAGGGAAAAATTGAAACAATTGCTCGGTATTTTTTTAATGGCATAATGCCACTGCTGTCAGAATCTGTCACAGTTCAATAGCTTTTGACAGAACGACGTGGGTCGGGTCTGCCAGTTTTTAATAAAAATTGTACGTTTTTACTATCGTGAAGTTGAATTTTAGTTACTTACTGTCCCATCCATAAGCCTATTGAGTAAGGCGATGACTGTTCCTTGTGAGGGAGACAACTTCGTCATACTATCCAATGTTGAACCTGTCGAAAAATATGGTAAATTCATTAAATGAATTTATTTATAAAAAATAGTGTTACGACTAACTATGGAAACGTTCTAGAAAAAGCGTTCGCGCTGGCCGAAAGTCTCCATCGTCCCACCCTATCGATGGTAGTCACGCCACTTCGCGATTAGTGTCAAAGGAAATTTGTCCTTATGTTTACAACATAGAGTTCACATTCAATGGCTTGTTTACAATCTTGTTTATATTTCTAGTAAATTCGAAATACATCGAGGCGTTTAGCGCCAAATATAGATAAGAGAGCAATCGGGCGAGATGGGTTAGTTTGTGCGATAACAAGCGATTCGTAAGCGAATCTTCGTAGCTTCTACGAAGTTACCTGCGACAGTGAACCGGCGACACATTAAGGGGCTGGCCGAAAGTCTCCATCGTCCCACCCTATCGATGGTAGTCACGCCACTTCGCGATTAGTGTCAAAGGAAATTTGTCCTTATGTTTACAACATAGAGTTCACATTCAATGGCTTGTTTACAATCTCGTTTATATTTCTAGTAAATTCGAAATACATCGAGGCGTTTGGCGTCAAATATAGATAAGAGAGCAAGCGGGCGAGATGGGTTAGTTTGTGCGATAACAAGCGATTCGTAAGCGAATCCTCGTAGCTTCTATGAAGTTACCTGCGACAGTGAACCGGCGACACATTAAGTGAATCATTGACGACTTTTGGCAAGTTTAACGGTTTCATCGGAAAATTTTAGTGATTTTGGAAGTACCTTGGTTTGTGAAAATAAATAGTTTGTTTCGCCCTCACGGCAGTTTAACTCACCCCGCACGTAACAATAGGTTACATAACAAGATATGATGATTAATGCCTTAAACCCTTAATACAACCCCAATGTACCTAATGAGTTATCGTATACAATATATGGATCACAAATAGGTTGCTCCAATAAATATAATGTACATTAAAGCCTTATTTTTCACTTCCATAAAAAGATTCAATTATTATTTCATTTTTATGTGGAACTGTTTTTCATATGTTCTGTATTTTTTAATGTTTTACCATTGTATCTTAACCGTACACTCCGACCAAAGTATACAGCGTGATCCAGCATCGACGGATCAAGTGGGGTGTGGTGATAGAGGGGCCCAATACCTATCCAATGGACATCATGTATGTTCAGGGATTATTATTAGATTTCGAGTTATTCAAGCTTTTTGTGCTGCTTTTATGTAACTCCGAATTCGTAAACAATTTCTTTTATTGTGAGTAGTCCATTATTACTAAAGTACTTTCTGTACTGTTCCCGAGGGATCATCTCAACATCCGACAGAAATATGAATAATAAAGATTAAATAAATTACTCTACTTATTTTTTTCAGCACTGATTTCTTTATTTTTCGGCGCTTAAGAAAAAGGGGGCGCGGACGAAGTTGCGAGCAAAAGCTAGTAATATTATAAATTAAAAAATTGAATTACTCGACCGATCAACATGAAATTTTCCATACAATTTGTCAGTGGAACAATAGACACTACAGAGAAGGTCATAGACACCTTTCATAAAGAAAAAAGTACTGTTCCCAAAGGACGCGGTCTGGGTCGTAAGCAAAACCTAGTAGTTACTTTTATAATATGCATCACTCACCACAATCGTCGAAGGTGTCCATGGTATGGTGCGTGCTTCGTTTCTTGGTGCTGTTAATGGAGCTTGCGTCTGCTTGCTCATCTTCGAATAGAAGCGCGCCATGTACGCATAGCAGGTCCATTAAACACTTCAACGTTATCGATACAACATTGTGCTCGTGCATTGGAACTACAAGCTGATTTTTTTTTTCTATTAATTAAATACTGTACACATACGAAAACACTGGCTGTCCACTTAATGGTAATTGGCTACCGTTGCCCAAAACACTTGCAAAACCGAGTACACTACCATCACTGATAGAATAAAGTGTATGGCTTAAGGTGAGGGAAATAGAATGAGCTCTCACATCCATTACAGAAGATCACCGTTAAAAAATTCGGAAATTGGACTGAGAAAACTTGTAATATTCAAAAGGACACAAAATAACAGCTACTATCATAATACCTGGTTATTATTTTTTTCAACATAATTTCTCAGGCCAATAAAGTTTATTGTTGACAATTATAGTTTATGCTGGGTTAATATATTTATATTGGCAACATTATTCCCTCTTCGATCTATGTCACATTACAATATATTTGACTATGTTATACATACATATAATATATGTATAACATAGTCAAATATATTGATAATATATATGATAATGTATATGTATAACATTATATACATATGATAATATATAACATTCGTCTGGCGGCAGTAACCAATCCCTTACAGAAGACCACCGTGAAATAACAACATTTGTGCTGTTGTGTTTCGGTGAGTAAGGGATGCCAGAGCTCATTTCCCTATCCCATCCTAATCCCTTATCTTTAATCCTACTGTAGTCGGCAGCGCATTTGCAGCACCTGTGGCGTTGCTTGTGTTATAGGCGACGGTAGCCACCTACCATCAAGTGGACCGTCAGCCTGTCTACCGACCTTAACTTATAACAAAACAACTTACCCTAGCGAAAAAGAACACCTGGTGTTCTATAGCAAACTGTTTGTCCAACATTCCAAACATAGCGAACGTTTGTAGCGAATTCTCGAGTACTTTGGGATGTTCAAGTGTTTCCTTCTGAAATTTGAATAATATCATAAATAATAAAAACGTCCCAATATTAAAATTATGTCGAAAATTATTTTCTCTTTCCACACTTTAATTCCCAACACTCATTTAAAGTCTTTTACCGAGACGGCAGAGGTAAATTCGAACCGCAGTAGCCCCTGCATATCTGAGTCATTTAGATTTAAAGCTTTGTTTTTTGACAAGGGAAAAAACTTATAAAGGTTTGTGAAAACCGGTTTATGTGGTTATGTGACATTTATCTTACTAAAAACTTCCCCGACTGTTGCTAACTGCGCCTAGTCGGAGCGAGTAACTGCTACTGTAACTCCATCCATTCCTTTTTCCATTTCTCTCCATTCTATTTAGTCGGACACTCCTTTTAGTCAACTCAAAGGATACCGTGTCTGTATTTTTATTGAACCACAGATCAGAGCGTACTAAGACGATTGCCACCGCCAACTTAATGGCAGCCACCTACCATCAAGTAGACTGTCAGCTTGCCTGCCGATAGTTATATAATAAAAAAGAAAAAGTTATTTACAAGAAGTAGCTACAATGATGAAGAGTTTTTGCTACGAAAAAAACATAAAAAAAAGAAAGAATAAAAAACTTTAGTATACAAAAACAAACCTCAAGGTATTTGACGAAGAGCTGTATCATAGGTGGTATCTTGTTGATTTGGGTCGTGTCGAGGAAACTGTTCACAATCATGAGACATTTGTTTAATGCGTCCACGTCGTTAAACTTCTCAATTGTTGGCTGAAAATCAAAACAACTGTCAAAAATTGTCAATGTAGAAACATAATAATGAAGCATACACATTATCGGGCTAAAATCCTCAAGTGTTAAAATAGTTTGCCGACAAAAAACGTTAAATATGAAATTTCTTTGGAATAAAGATTTATGGATATTTCGTCCGTGTGAACTTAGCACGCCCTTGAATGTCATTTACAATACAATTATGTATTTCTTTAAGTACATTAATGCAGTATTAGTAGTGGCTAGGCAGAGTGCGCTAACTGGCCAACCCATTTAAACGAAGTGAAATAACAACTCGTGCCGTTGTTTAGGTGCGTGTGTAAT
This sequence comes from Bembecia ichneumoniformis, assembly GCA_910589475.2. NCBI lineage: Eukaryota > Metazoa > Arthropoda > Insecta > Lepidoptera > Sesiidae > Bembecia > Bembecia ichneumoniformis. The sequence goes on from OU342540.1 coordinate 11,310,056, forward strand.
ACCTTGTATCCATTACCTTGTCCCCATCCTGTATTGTATCCCTTATCCTCTAATAAGGGTATGCACTCGAATAATTCCTGATTGTCTATGGGCGTCGGATTTGTCTTTTAGACTTATTACCTTATTGTACATATATAGCCCATTCGATTTTTGAATTTATTTAAATGATTCTTATTTATAATTACTTATTGCTTCAGTCATTTATTTGTTAAAACCAGTAATTATTACGATTTTTACATAAAGCATAACAATAAGTTGGCTAAACACCTAACAAGGCTTACGTAAGCCTTTCATATCAATGCAAACGCATTTGTAACAAGTTCGCGCAAGCCATATTTAAGAAACAAAAATGATAGCTATACATTTGTTTATTGCATTTTGTAATTGTATGAGAAATGTATAGTTGAAAAGTGCACCATCTATGAGCATTTTTATCGGATACTTCCTCATTCCATATGCATACCGACAAGGAGGTATTTATAAAATATTAACTACCTATTGTAAGTATTGACTTTTTTATTAATAAACGTATCAAAATAAATAATTATTATCTTAGTTGGGCAGACAACATGCCCAACTAAGACTTTAGCCTAACTAGGCCAGTCATTCGGGACAATCAATTAACAATAATTCAAAAAGTTTTGAAACTCTTACACAAAGTCGGGAAGGGTATAAAAAGAAACTATAAAATTTTGCAACCTTTTCCGAAGTCCGGAACAATGTTAAAATTAACAATATTGTTTAACAATATTGTTTAACAATAATTTAACAATATTGTTGCGAATAAATTCAAAAAGTTTTGCAAACTTGAGGTGGTGTTGAACATGTTATTCTACATCACCTATCAAATTTGCAACCAGTTTAAAGGTACGGAACATTGTTTTTTTTTAAACATTAATATTTCTCTCTAGTAAATTGGTAGAAAAAATTCCAAAAGTTATGAAAAGTTCCAAAAGAATTAAAATTCATGTTTAATAAAAACAAATATTCCGTACCTCCCAACTGGTTGCAAATCTAATACATTGTATAAAATAACATATTTAACGTTGCGTCAAGTTTGCAGAACTTTTTGAATTTTTGGTCGAGACAATATAGAAAAATTTCATTTAATTGTCATTTTAACAATGTTCCGGACTTCGGAAAAGGTTGCAAATTGAGATTTATTGTTTTCCCGGCATACTAATGAGTTTACCGAAGTTTTGAAACTTTTTGAATTATTGTTAAATTTGTGATTTTTTAATGTCTAGAATGACTGGCCTAAACAATGGTGGGGACAATAATTCTCTCTTTTACAATTTTACATCTTCTAATGATAAAAAAAGTTGCTACTACCTGTGGAGTGAGTGGTTTCGGTGGAACCACGTGAGCATTCAACTCTTCCAATTGCTTCTGTATTTCGTCGACCTGAAATCGATATAGTGCTTTGTAATTAAACTTTATTTAGAAGTTGTGATTTACACAGAAGAGGTTGCAAAGAGGTGTTCCAATTAGAATCACTTGGGAAAATATCTGGCTGACTGATCCAGACTGCTTCTGAAATGTTCTACTGGAAAATCATAGTGGTGGCCTATGTCAAGTAGTGAACGTCCTATCGCTAAGATATTATAGATTCACTGGTTACTTAAAAGATAATGAAGCCTGCGTTTAAAATCTTGAGTTTCGTTTGAAGTTTAACTTAAACTAAATTAATAACTTATGTATAATAATTATGTAATATGTATAATAATTAATAATTATGTATAATAAATAATAACAAACGAATGAGGGTATGAGGGCTGCTTTTTCGCCAGCAATTTATTTAAACATTAACAATTTTAACATTTCTTGAAGATTCTCTTAAAAAAAAAGAAAGATTTAGGGCAAGAACAATTTTTTTATCAATTATTTACAAGATAAAGATCTGTAAGATGTACAATATAAGATAAAGATGTCTTGTAATTCTTATTAATCCGATTTCAAAATTTAATACAAGTAAATAGTTTCTTGCTTAACAAAAACAATTTTCTTTATTCTCATTTTCGGTGAGGTGCCGGTGGTGAATTCTACCTACCTTGGCCTTACACTGTGCCGCCAGAGAATAATTCTGGTCTTTGACTGCCTCTTCCTGCTCCTCCATAGCTACGTTCAAAGACACACGCAGTTTGGCTCTCTGAAATGTATATATCACTTGTGTTATTTTTTGGTAGCCAATTCTCTTTAATAAATAAATATATTGTTTATAAATTGATTAAAAAAATAGTTGTAAGCGTAGAAATAAATAAATAAATAAATCTTCCTTTAAAACCCAAACCTTGATTAAAAATTACCGCGAAATGAAAATGTATGGGTGTTGACAAAGATAATTTAAAAATATAAATAACTAGCGTCCCGCCCCCGGCTTCGCCCGGGATGCAATTTTTATATATATGAACATTCCCCGTTTATCCCTCTTTCCATTAGTCAAAACTGAATTAAAATCGGTCTACCCGTTCACGCGTGATGCCGTGACCAAGGGAAATGGGGATTCATTTTTATACTCTTTTATTTCGGAATAATCCTTGCTAGGGGCGAAAGGCGGCATTATCATGAGAACGCGCGGTATGTGTCAAAGAAAAGCCGCGGCGCCCGAAATGTTAAGTGTGTGTTAAGTGTGAAATGCACTTCACACATACTTGCACCATCTACCAAGTCGTTCGCTTGCAGTTAACAATTTTGAGATAGATAGCAAGAAGTTCAAGTTCTGAGCGCCCTGTCAATGTCATATCGATGTTTTGTGTGTGTGTGTGTGCTTGTGTGATATTGTAGATGTGTGCTTGTGTGACATTGTAGATGTGTGTGTCGATGATTTGTGAACTTGTCGATGTATGTTTCATAGTTACCTACCTTCATTTTGATCTCGTTGGTTTCGATGTTAGGTTGCGCTTCAACAGGCGAGGATGGCTCTTCATCTACGTACGGTTCGCGTATTGTATTAAGTACTCTACACACGATCTGTTCGCGCGCCGCCAGTTCGGGCACAGCGAGCTCCAACGCTCGCATCAGAACACGTATCACTTCGTAACTCAGGGGTCCATGGTTACCTATGCAAAATGTCAGGTTTTATATATAAACAGACAGTAAATATAACAACTAAAACACTTCAATATTAAGAACACATAAATTAATTATGTACCAAAATAAAATATCTTCGTAAATAAAGTCGATTATAATAACAAATCGATTCGGTAACGCATTAGGACGTTATTAACTCGAACTGTCAAAAGAAAATAAATGGTTTGATGGAGAATAAGGCTCGAATTTGAGTTTGCACTCTATTCGGTCAAGTTAATTTGGTCATTATGACGTCATTTGGCAGGACTCAAATCGCACAGGCTGCTGGACGAGTGTGGAAATGGTTAACAGTCCGATGAGTACCAATACTGTATTGTTAGCAAAGTATAAAGTCATTTGATGGTAGGTGGCCACCGTCGCCTATAACACAAGCAACTCCACAGGTGCTGCAAGTGCGCTGCCGACTACAATAGAATTAAGGATAAGGGATTGGGAAGAGACAGGGAAATGGGCTCTGGCATCCATTACTCACTCACCGAAATACAACAGCACACGTGCTCTTATTTCACGGTGGTCTTCTGTGAGAGAGTGGTTACTGCCGCCAGACAGGCTGCCCAAATGACTGCGAAACTCAGTATGCCCTGCCACTAAACAACCTTTAAGACTTCGAAAATGCATTTTGGATGCAGATTTATTTATTTTTATTGTATATAATCTCTTGTAATTGCTTGTTAAAGTTTACGTAGACAAATAAATTAATACGACCTTAGATATACAAATACATTCGACCGAATGAGTCGAAAATTACGAAAAAAAAATAATACATTAAATACCAAAGTGAAGTTGAAGAGGAAATGCCCTGTAACGGCAATTTCTTTTAAATTAAAATTACCCTTTCCTGAAAAAAAAAAAGCTATAATCTTGATCTTGGTGCCAACGTACCTGTGAATACATCTATGATGAACTCCTGTATGGCGTGCCTGCCAGCTGTGTCACTGATGTTATACAGCTGAAGCATTTGTATTAACTCCTGCAGTACGTTCTGGCGAATGTTGACGTCGACTTGATCGGTCGATGGACACGGAAAAGCCAGCACACTGAACCAAGCAATCAGAATTAGACCATCACTGTTCAACCATCTAATTGGCATCTAAATCAACCTTGATTCGATCAAGGAAGGCGCAAGTGGTTGGGCGGACTTTCAATAACCCTCGAAAGTGCGAATAATTATAATTTCAATGACCCTAGAGCGGTTAGGATTCTCATATTTATGTAAGTCGTTAAGACTCACACACATTTTGACTGTCAATTATCAAAGTTGGACCTAACTACATATTTCACGGGTGAATAGGTAGTTTTTAGAGTTCCGTACGTCCAAATAAAAAAACGGTCAATTATATCCAAATGTACTAGACCGACTAAAGTTGAAATTTGGTACACATATCAATTTCTGTGACTCAAACGCAGAGGTGTGACGTGAATAGATGAAATCTGTATATGGGAGGTCATTTTTGGGGGAAGGTGGAAATTGATATGTCGTGTGACATATCAAATGGAAGATCTTGTTGTGAAGATCTTAAATGTATTTTTTTGTAATTTTAAAATAAATAGTTTCCAAGTTATTCAAGAAAATAAACGAAAATTGACCACCCCCCCCCCCCTATCTCCGAAACTACTGAACCTAAAATTTTGAAAAAAATACAGAAATTAGTTTTCTATAGGAAAACCTATAAGAAGTCCATGATATTAAAATAACATGGTAAATAACTCAATATTGTGCGGATAGGTAACATCGTACGGAACCCTCTTCACGCGAGTTCAACTCGCTTATTTTTTATGTTAGTCGACATTAATTTGATGGTAGGTGGGTACCGTCGCCTATAACACAAGCAACGCTACAAGTGCTGCAAGTGCGCTACCGACCATAGTAGGATTAAGGATAAGAGATTAGCAAAGGGTAGGGTTCTGGAATCCCTTAGGTACTCACTCACCGAAACACAATAACAGCACACATGCTATTATTTCATGGTGGTTTTCTGTAAGAGGGTGGTTGTAGCTACCGTGTCACGGCCGGCGCTTCCGACCGAGGTCCGGCGCTGATGTTTTCTAAAGAGGAGATGTTGCCTCCACGGCGTCGACGGGCAAAAGGGTTGCATACCTACGCGGCCCGTATTTATATCATCGCACTGTTTCAAAATATGTGCGCGCGAACGCAATACGCATTGGCACGCGCCAATCACAATTGACTTCCTTAATTATTATTATTCTGTCGGTATAATAATAATATTCTATCGGTACGCCACTGTAAATATACTATTATAAGTAGTGTAAATAAAGATCAAAAAACATTCGTCTAAGATTCCTGCACCTATGGAGTATTATTGTACCCTCATCACAATCAGCGCGAAAGTGGTGACCCCGACAGAAGGAACCGCCGAATAAGGAATCTCTGCCCGAAGATGGATGGAGCACAACCAGCGCAACCTCAAGATTTATCAGAAATTGCCAATATTTCGCTGGCAATGCGAATTCCGGCATTCTGGCGTGACAAACCGCGACTATGGTTTATCACTTTTGAAGCAGCCACCAGCGATCTGAAAAAGGGACAGCAGCAGTTGGCGCAGATGGTCATCGCACAATTAGAAAAACAAGACATCGAACAGATCACGGACCTACTGTATAGTCCACCTGCCAACGATTTCTATAAGGCAATCAAAGATCGTCTCATCACAGTATACGAAGAATTGGATAGCCGCCAACTTCAGAAGCTACTGTCGCAAATGGAGTTAGGAGACCAAAAACCTACACAGCTACTTCGGCGCATGCGAAATTTGGCAAGAGACAAAATTCCAGACGACACGCTACGACTCATCGCTACGATCTGCCCAAGTGACTGCGAAACGCAGAGTGCAAAAAAATAGTTAGACCCAACTTTCAAAAATCACATAATAATAATTACACCTGGACAAAATGGATATGTGGAAATGGTGCAGCTTGTCTGGCGAATGTAACTAACCCCTTAACAAAGAACACTTTGAAACAAGACCTCATGTGTTGTTGTTTTGGTGAATGAGTAATGGATACTAGAGCCCATTTCCTATCCCCAGCTTATACCTTCTCCTTTATCCTATCCGCCTAATCGCCTTAACAGGAAACGGTAGCCAATTGATCACCAGGTTGCCTTTACAGAAAAAAATAACTTAAAAGTAATCATTAGGTACCTCTACTTATTTGCCAGAAAATAGATACTCACTCTTTAATATAATTAATGAGGATAAACAAATTTGGTAAAACCGACTCGAGCGTTACGTCGTCGTCAATTCTTTGCAAGTGTTCGAGCAAGTGTCGCCAGTACCAGACGCTTTCCTTATTCAACTTGTCGACCGGAATCAGACGATCAGATTTATCTGTCGGTAACCATTCCAGCAGTTCCGAGACTGATAGACGTCTATAAAAAGAAAAACAAAACTCTAAGAAAATTGACCTATAAAATAAACTATTGAAAAAAAAAACTAATTTCTTACACTACACCTACACTTCATAACATTTGTGATATGATTTCAACTTGACTTATCGTCAAAATAATTGTGGAAGAGATAAAACATCAATCATCTAAAAAATACGAAAAAATTCAACGTCTGACAGAAATGAATTAAAGATTGAATAAATTGTTGTTCAGATATTTTTGACAGGTAGTGATTTTTTTTTACTTTTCACGCTTAACTCTTATGTTCAAAAGCCAGTATAAGATATTTTCACATATGATAAAAATATTTGATCATTTTTAAAGTATAAAAGCAATTAATCTGAATAACACTGACTTGAACAACGTTTCCAGTAGTTTCGCAGCCACGTCCTGTGATTCTTTGGCGTCACGGGCGTTGTCAAGGCGTATGGCCTTCAATAGTTGTACAACATCTCCTTCGAAAGCACTCAACCAATTCGGCACTAAGATTTCTTTAACGACTCGCCGCACACGAAAGCTGTTCTCCGTCAGTCCCACCTGCAAGGTGTCAATTTCGATAATTGGTCTTCTAATTTTGATGCGTGCTCCGATCTATTTCTATACCAGCAATTAAATGATTAAAAGAATGCAGTTAGTATACAGGATTCAGTTCACACCGAAACGCGACACAAAGTTGCTTGAAGAGGCAAGACGCTTGATGATGTATCAAGTATATCTCAAGTAGATATAATATCTACTTGCCACTGAGCGTCATAACACACTCAAAGAAATGTAAAAGTTCATTCTAACTTTAATCTTATAACACATTTTTTTTTATAATAAAGGTATGGATACCGAAATGGGCTGCATATATTTTTTTAATTTTTCTTTAATTAAAGATGGGTTTGCTCTTGACCAGCATCTATCCATATAGGAAATATGAGGCAGACGATGGAGCGAGCTCACCCAGAAAATCCCTATTCACTCGAACCTTGAAAAGATTTGGGTTATATGAGCTCGGAAATACAGACGCCGGCAGGGAGTTCCAAACCTTAGCAGTGCGCATCACAAAAAATGTTTTAAAGCGCTTGGTCCGAATTAGAGGGGTTTCGACAAACTGAGGATGGTAACCAGCCGTATGTCTGCATATCCGATAGAAGAAAGGGGAAGGCGGTATGATCTCATGCAGCTCTCGAGCACACTCTCCGAAGTACATGTTATAGAATACACACAGACAGGCAACTTTGCGTCTATGTGTCAGGCCCTGCAGCTTAGTTGTTATTAGTGTATCATCGCCAATGAGCTTCCACCAAGTCGAATGCGGCAAGTTGGTATTTTGCTGAGCCATCCCAAAGGTGACAGCAATACTTCATGTAAGATCGGACTTGTGCCTTGTACAAAGAGAGGAGCTGTCCAGGTGTGAAGCATTGCTTAAGCTACAGATACTCACTTTAAGCGTCATTATTCTTTGCTTAACCTTCAATTGTTTGACGTTCATGGCCGCTATGTATAAGAAAGCAGCTCGCCGTACCGCTTCGTCCACATCGCACAAACGGGTCAGCACAAAGGGGATGTTGCGACTATATTTCGCTATTGCCAACACCACTGCCCTGGAAATGTGACAGACATAACTTCATTTATTTTTATATTTAGTTTAAAGTTAACATAAATGTAAAAAAAATAAAAATGTGATGCACTAAGCGAAGAGTAAGTGCTAACAAATAAATATGAAAAAAAAACTATCTATATATTTAAAAGAAAATCGTGTTAGGTCACTTTCCCACCATGTCGAGACGTCAGATAGTCGAGCATTTGAAAGCGTCGTGGCTTGTATATGTAAATGGTGGTGTTCATATATTAATTCACACGGCATGATTAACTAACTTCCTTTTGCAGTGACGACAGATTGTCTTACGGCTACAGACGTAAAACGATAAAAATACGTCACGACTAATCGTGTGTCGTTGTTGTGACTAACTACCGCGATCGCGATATAATGGTGGGAATGCACGTTTTTTATGTTTAGGTCGGCAGACAGGCTGACAGTCCACTTGATGGTAGCTACCATCGCATATAACACAAGCAACGCTACAGGTGCAGTAAGTGTGCTATCGACAACAGTAGGATTAAGGATATGGGATATAGGAGGGGATAGGAAAATGGCACCTTCAGTTATACCATTTATAAATCGAGAATGGCTAGACCAATTTTTATTACCTTTAATTTGTTGAATTTATTTCCACCCCAAATAGCGGAATAACTATTAATACACCCATAATATTCACGAAAAAAAAAAAAATTGTGAATAATTTATTTTCTCATACATTTTGCATGGAATGGGTTTTTATTCTGAGGCGGTACGAATTAATAAATAAAGATTCACCTAAGACTTGATAGATTTTTTTTTTCAGTTACTTGGTTTGTGGTATGATGGTAAAAACGTATAATATAAAGAATGCAATTGGAAACAAGGCCTCGTTTAGCCTTTAATACCGTCGGCAGAAAAATGTTAAAAACATTATTTTATTCTGTCTGAGGGTATTTCTAGAGTACCTAATCAATGCAAACTTAACTGAATGAAAACAATTTTGTTATTGGTATGTACACGTATACACGTGATAGTGTGCGAACGAGAGGAGAATAATTACAAGCTCATTTCAAGCCATAACAAACACATGAAGAGACATTCATCTGATAGTAACAAATGTTGTAATGTGACAAGTTAGAAGGTCTAATGTGTAATGTGACAAGTAAAAGTAGCCTTTATACACACCTCCTCACAGATGGGCTAGGATCGCAACTCATGTGGAAACGGTAAGCGCGCGTGACTTCATCGTCTGGTTCGGCGGGATTCTGGAGGCGTTGCAATGCAAGCGCTGCACGACAACGAACCGCGCTGCGCGCGTCTTGAAGACGTTCCAACTGTAACGGATATGAATTAGTTAATAAAGCTGGGTTTTCACTTTTGATCTACTAGTACACCACTTACATGGGACACATCCAATGGTCTTATCTATCTTTATTGTCTCACATGTATATAGTGAAAATCCAGCTTTATAACATGATATTAACAGCTAAGCCACTAAATCATACCTAACACTATAAAATATAACTATAAGCCTTGGGGAAGTACATATATGCACCACTTTCTTTTTAAGTAAGCCGAGCTGCAAGCAAAGGCTAATAAGAAAGAAAATGTCCAAATTCCTGAATATATATTACTGCAAAGCGATACACCTGTATATTACGTTTTATATAAAATGTTTATATTTATACAAAAATTATACTTTAATACCTGAGAAGTGAGCAATTTATCACACACATCATCATCAAGTGATGCATCCTCACCGAGGGCCTCCAGAACAGTAGAAAGCAACTGACTTGCTCTGAATCTGACAGATTGACTTATTACACATTGACACTGAAACAAAACAATAAATATGAATGCCACTGATTTTCCTAAGCTTAATCTATTTAATTCCTGGACATTCAATATTTGATTCAAATTGAATGATAAAGAGTAAATAAATTTTTTTTATCTAAAATGCTGCTTGTTTTTCAATTTCCTTATTAAATTATTAACCCATCTATACATATGTTTTTTTTTTGTATATTGGCTTCAAGGTTTTCTTATTGCTTAGAACTTTAAATTATCTTCTTCTAGATGTGAAAACATGTGTATGGTGCATAGAAATTAAGTAATTCTTTAAGAAGTTAAGTTTACTGTAGGTATGTTTTCTAAATAAAATAAATAAATAGTAATTCTAAGTTTACTAAGTCTGATTCTAAGTTGACTGTCCTGCCTTTCTCATAGTAAGTCCTTCTATTACGTAATGAAACATAATAGCACCAAAAATGCTGTTATTTAATGGTTTATTCATTCAGCAGCAATACATGCTACATGCTGTTTATGAATGCAGAAAGCAGTGGTCCTTCTATTACTAAAATTACTATGATCATAAAATTCATTGTTCATAGCTTGTTATTGCTCTTCTAAAAGGTCCTTGCCCATTTAGTCGAGTGGTAAAGGTAACACTTAACCTTTAACACTGTCTCAGGGCTCCCACTCCTGGCAAGGCCAACTTTGGGAAACAATTTTCATAGTTGGGTATGGAAGACTTCCGTGAAATAACAGCATGTGTGCTGTTTCAGTGGGTAAGTAAGTGACGCTGGAGCACATTTCCCAATGCCTTTTCCTTAATCCTACTGTGGTCTATGTACTATGGTATTATTACAGTGCACTTGCAGCACCTGTGGCGCTGCTTGTGTTATAGGAGAAGGTAGCTACCTACTACCAAGTGAACCTCAGCCTGTCTGATGACCTTAACATTCTAAAGACCTTAACCTTAACTCCAAGTTGCTTTCTAAAATAATTCACAAATATTAATTAAATCAAATAATGTCATAATTATTGTGTTTCATAATGAAGCCAAAGCATCCTCAAATAATTATCATTGCATCACCTGCAAACTATTGCATACAAAGTTCCAGGGCACAGCTAAACAAGAAAATATTCTTGAGAACAGATACAACCTATTGAAATTTTAATATACAGTAAAACAATCAAAATATACATAAGTAGGTATTCTAGCAATACTTACTTTAAAAATTATTTCAAATATGAACACCAAGAATTCTTCTTCATCATCAAGACTTGTGCAAAAGGTGGCGACAAATTTTATAGTTCTGTCAACGTTAGAACTAGAATCTCCAAATGTAAATAAATACATTAGAGCGTTTTGGAAACTTTCACGAAACAAATCCTCATCATGCTGTAAAAAGAAAATCATTAATCACATTACATAATCTTTACATATAATAAATTGTAAACGAAACGTGTCTGTGCATTAAATATTTTTTCAAAAAAACAATTTGTACACATTGTACTTATGTTACCGAGGTAAAAAAATAGTTTTTATAATTTTTGTTTGTTTGTATGTTTGTGCACACTAATATATGAAATGACTAAACCGGTATGAATGCGGTTTTCACTGATGTATTTAGCAAGCTTTCCGTAACATTTAGTGTTTGTTTCATTCCAATTGGTTTACAAACAAAAAAATTACGCGCTATAAAGGAGGCTACTTTTTAGCGTGTCACGTATAATATTAAATGTTTCTGACAACATATATGCAATATTTTATTTTATTTTTCACTTCTTGCAAAACAAATAAAATATTGAAAACAAGTAGAAAAACATACTTTTTGCTAAATGTTAGTCTTATTGGTTTCAGTTAAAAGAACAGACATCGCAGTCTTTAGATTCTAATTAGATTGTTCATGTTCCTCAAAAATATGGTTTCATGTAATTATTTGTACTGTTTTAACATCATACGATTCAATTAGCAAGCAAGTCTTGACTCGCAAATTTAGAAAAATTAAATGTTAAATTCGTTTGTTATATTGCTTAACAATATGCTCGTACCTTCTGATAGAGTTTCTTCATCTCTTTTACATATTTTTTGTGTTGAGCTAAGTTAAACTGGACATTATGAAATATTTGAAACATAGCGGGAATGTTACGAGGATTTGGCGTTAGCTTTTCCACCGCTTCAGAAACATCTTTTGAATTTGTAGCCATCTTTACACTGCCACTGTAATATTTCACTGGAGTGGTAATTGTAGACACTACTTTCAAAATATATTTGAAGCTAAACTTATAATAACGTAAGCATCAGGCTATCCCGAGAATGTTTTTCTCGCCGCAATAATTGTTTTATTTACGTGTACCGCGGAAAGCAATTATTTTTTGATGGCTTATAAATATCCACTCAACCCAACATTAATAAAAAATATATTTTTTACAATGTATCATAGCCAAAATATTATCTTAACATCACCATATAATTTCAAACTAAAAATTTTTATTTTGCTATGCTACATTAATTTTAAAAATAAACGGCTTCATTGAATTGAACACAGAACACAGACCATCCTAATTGGCTAATTGACATATTATCACAGAACATTTATACTCACAAGGGCATTGTGTACATGAGGATTATATTGACAAATTAATTCCAGCCACAAATTCAAAATGTATTGATTTGACTGATGAAAATTACATTCGATTGATTTTTAGCAACAGCATTTAACGCTACTCTTTATACCTCCCGGTACCACAATAAATAATTATTAAAAAAATATTCTTCAGCATAAATTGTCTTTCAGAATACATACCATGGGGAATAGAGGTAAGGAGGACTTAACTTATATGAATGTTAAACTAAAAAACTGTCAAGCATATGATGATAGTGGTTTATGAATTAGTTACAAGTTCGGCAATCGGCATTTTTATCGCAAGGCTGTCAGCTGTCACCGTGCTAGATTTGGTCCATTGAAAAGTCGACATGAACTATACTCCGTGCGCTGTAGCATGGTGGGTGCGGGTGACAGTTACGACTAGTTTCGTTTCACTCTTGAAAGTTGCCGCGATTTACAATAATGATTTAGTAATTCACCTGCACCACATTCGTAATATATTAAATCACATTAATAACTGTAGTAGTAAATTAGTAGTAGTAGTGTAGTAATTCTAGTCTACAAATACAATCAAATTGAAAGAAAAATTAAGCAGTGTTATGCGTATAACGTAACGCCAAAGATGTATGATGGGATGTACTGCTACGATGGATAGTCGATATTTTTTTTAAAATAAAAAACGTATATTGTACGAAGTTTCATTTTTTATTGTTAAAAAGTCTATAATTATATAAATAAAACAACAGAACATACATAGGGTACATACTCTTCCTACTCTTCCTCGCTGGACGGTCGTGCACGGGACAAGGAAAGGGATAGGAAGATTGAAGCGGCCGCGTCCAGAAACTATACAAAGATCCGCTTAGATGGAATATTTATTTATTTACCTTTTAACCGGCATTCATAGAAACGTACATATTATTCGTCTAAACTCATATCAGAGTCAGGAACATCTGAATTATCACTTAATTCATCATCTGAATCTGTGACGGATATTATTAACGATGACTCCATTATGTTATCAATACGGATGTCACGATCCCAATCAGACATAATGTCCCTTTTTGTTTTATTCACGACCTTAGACCAGTCTTCAGGTTGAACATTGTTGATGGCCTCTTGTAGTTGGGCCAACATCTTATTTGCCGTAAATGGCGTATTTAATTAATTCAACAATTTATATTCAAATAATTTTCTTTTTAAAATATTTTCATAACAATAATAAAGAGAACGAGATTTATGCTACGAGTATCGATAGCGATAAAAATTAATCGCAGAACGTTACAACCCTAGTCACGCGGTACTGACAGATGTCAACGTCATAACGACAACTGTCACCCGCACCATGCTACAGCGCACGGAGTATAGTTTTATATAATCGTAAGTTACCACTAGTCGATTAACAATTTTAAATTAATAGATTCTTATGACAGAATTTAAATTCGTAACTAGTCACAAGACGATGTTGGGTTAACATGTCAAATGCAACTAATGAATTGATTTGATACCTTAAACATGTCAAGATACATTGTCGGGTAACTTGCAAAGAACTGTGTTTTCGTTTATCATCATGTGTTCAAGCGATGAAGTAGTTCGTTTGGTATACACAGCTGCTTATTATTTTTTAATTTATGAACGTATTTCTAAACATAAGCCAAAAATGTGGTGCAGAATTTTTTTTTTTACATTTTGGAAATTCAATAATGAATGACCTAAAGATAGAAGAGAGGCAAAGGTTTCAGAAACAGAAACCTGATATTCAACTTGCTTCTTTACGAGACGCAGGCGGATTGACTTAAAACATTTTTAATAAATAATGTCTTGTGACGAATCGGCTAAACATGCCGTGGTTGAGATTATGTCGAGAACACAACTCTTGACAAAATGTTTATAATTAACAAGTTGGGCTAACATGACTGTCAATGCAGTGGATACTTACAGACTTGGTCTGTTAACATCGTTGGTGTTTATTGTTAAGTGGAAACGTACGGTTACATCCACGAGGACATATAAAAATATTTATTTATTTATTGATTAGCAAACCTAACAGCGTACAAAAAATTACAAATACACTTTAAACTTATTATTATTACTATATCTATCTATGACGAGTCTTCCAATTTTCGAGAGGGGTACATTTGTTTTTACCTACTCCCGTCATTGTCACTTGACGACCGCATTGCTCTATGATAGTTGGTATGTATCTATCTACACATTAAATTGTGGTAATTGGATTACTTAACTTTTAAGTAATATTTTATCGACGGTGGCATCTACTATTTAATTTGTGGTTCATATAAATTGCGTTATAGTGATCTGTGTTGTTACGAGTCTGTCGTCAAGCAATCTATAGTTGAAAAAAATGTCACGTCATAATGACGTTCTTGAATTGCTGTCATTTGTCATTCGACAATTTTTCTTTTCTTTTTCTCTTGCTAGAGAAATAGGTTATTGCCATTTTTTGAAGAAGAAGAAGAAGAAATAGGTAAACGTGCTTGCACTGCACTGCTTGCCCTCTTTTGAGCTAAGGCCTTTTCGGCGACTTGCACAACCAAAATTATAATTCAAAAATGGCATCAAAGGCTGAATTAGCTTGTGTTTACTCAGCACTAATTTTAGTTGATGATGATGTCGCCGTAACTGTAAGTGTTTTTGCTTTAACATGCGACTCTTTTAGGTTAAGTATCCATATAAACGCTTTTAAACCGGCTTTCCTAATTGTATGCTTAACCAAGAACCTTTACAATGTAAAGTTTACATGGATGTAGGTATTAAGTATAAATCCCTTTTAACTTATATAATATATTTAATATAAAATTTGTCTAAATTATGACAATGTTCGAAATTTATGTATGAACACGTGTTTTTTTAAAGTTTTTGTTTAGCTTTGAGCATAATCTATTCTAAAAAAAAGAGCAAGAACATAGGCTAGGAGTAATAGTGTTCTGTGAGCTTACAACACAAGACACCAAGTTAGATTGTATTAAGTTGATTGCGTTGCAGACGTGACTATAATATTATAGATACGTCCTCACAGACGAATTAGTTTACAACATGAAGAAAAGTTACAATTTTACATGGTCTGATTAGTTTGTAATACGAAGAAAAGTGAATTCATGGTCTTTCGGGTTAGAAGTAAGTGATCGGACATTGTTCCGTCCATCAAACTAAACGGTATGTGTCATAAGGCAAGTTCATATTGAAATATCTTGGACACTGGGTAACCTCTGACCTGAAGGACGATGCAAAGATAGAGAGAGATCGCAGGGCGCTGTCTGTCAGGACTAATATAATTGCTCACAGGATCGCTAGATGTTTGAGAGATGTCAAAGTGGCTCTTTTTAGAGCATTTTGTGTACAAGCATAATGGTTCATGTACTGACTAATAAACATGTATAAATACTAAATTATTATTATTAATATGCCAAAATATATATTACTATACATATCAGTATAAGCTTCATAGTAGTAAAAATTATATAAGTATTTATAAGTGCCTGTGTGGTCATTCCAAAAATACTACTGAAAATATATGCCATACTTGTGAAAATGTGAATATATATTACAACTACATCTGTACTGGCCTTTATGGTTGGTCTGACTTCAGAGATAAGTAGGTAGGTTGGTACCTACCTAATTTTTCAACAATGTTGTTTCTTTATAGGGTGAGAAAATCTCCACTATCTTAAAAGCTGCTGGTGTCGATGTGGAGCCTTATTGGCCCGGGCTATTTGCTAAAGCATTAGAAGGAGTTAACGTACGAGACCTCATCACCAACATTGGGTCCGGCGTGGGTGCTGCACCAGCAGCTGGTGGCGCTCCCGCTGCCGCTCCTGGAGCTGCTGCTCCAGTTGAAGAAAAGAAGGAAGAGAAGAAGGAGGAAGAACCTGAAGAGTCGGATGACGACATGGGCTTTGGTATGTACATAATAAAACAAGTGACAGGGCACACTGCGTTTACTGTCATAATTTGGGCAGCACTTTACAGAGAACCACTGTGAAATAAAATTGAATAAGGAATGCTAGAGTGCATTCCCTCTTTATCCCTTATCTTTAATATTATGTAGATTGGTATCTACTTGCAACACCTGTGAATTTTTTGTGTTAATAGGTGTTTTAAATTGGTAATTTGAAAATACGTGAGTAAATACTAATTGTACCTTCACAAAAAATTATAAAATTCTTTGGGACACATATTTTTCACGATTTTTTTTCACTAAAATTTGTTATTGGTACAATAAGTTTTTTGATCTTTATAAAATTCTTTCTGGAAAATGATAACTTTTCCTGAAAAAGTGGCATAAGGCATACAGTTCACTTGGTGGCATAACCATGGTTTTTTTGCTATGATAAGTCAGTGATAGCGGAGTTGGCTTTGACATCAGAAACACGTCTACATTCATGCTGTTATTTCACTCTGGTCTTCTGTATCTGTAAGAGACCTGTAGAGACCTATATTTTTCTGCAAAATCAAAATTCTTAGATAGATTCAATGATGTTTGATCATGTATTAGCTTCAGAATCCAAAATGTTTGACAACTTTTTTACTGAGACCAAAATTTATTTATTCAATCATATTTAACTTCATATTAATAATGTTTCTCACATGTTTTTTTTTTTTTGTTTCAGGTCTGTTTGACTAAAAAGCTTTATATTAAAGCTTTCATATTCCAACTTTAGTTGTAAGGATATGACTTAAGTACCTATTAAAAAAACCGACAAGTATGTTTTGTTTTAATTGCATTTTCAAATATGAGGTCCTTTAAATAGACTAGCTCTCTGAATGCATATGCAAGACCTGCTTGCATATGCATTCAGAGAGCTTTAACAAAGCTGATGGGCTTGAAGTCGATCTGAGCTGAGCATATAGAAAGAAGGAAAGAATACACAAACAAAACACTAATCTCAATAGATTCATCATGGATCTGGTGAATGAACCCATAATCTGGGGGCACGGTAGTGCCCCTGCCAAGTCGAGCAAAACAAAAACAGCGGCACGGACGTACCATCCTTTTCTCGAAACAGTTCAGGCCATTTTCAACCCCCTATAACTTCGTTGGCGATAAAACTAGAAGCCTGCTAGAACTAGAAGCATGCTTTTAGCCGATAAAACTAAAAGCATGAAAACACAATGTATCTAATATATTAATTTGAATGCCATATAACCATATTGGTTTGAGTATTACTTTATAGATGAGCAATTTGTTGTCAATTGTTAATTTGCTGTTTCGACCCATTAGCCAATGAATATTTTTATATTTAATGTTTATTTCTTCTCTCTTAGTTTTTATGTGGTGTTTCCATGTCATTCTTCGGTCAAGGTGTAGTCCTAGATATTTAACACTTTCCCTATGGGGTAGAGTGGTGCTTTCCATCATCACCGGAGGACAGTTGCCCTTCCTTAATGTAAAGGTAACATGTACAGACTTAGCCACACTCGCTTTCAATCTCCAGTGTCGAAGCCAGCTTGAAATTTCATTGGGGCAGTGCGTGCAACTCGAGTATCTCAATCATGCAAAGAATGCAAAATGCGATATTGCGAACTCTCTGCAATGTACCATGGTTTATTACCAATGCAGAAATCCACGAACAGTTGGGAATGAACACTGTCAAGGAAGAAATTGGTATCATTTCCCAAAAATATAAATTAAGATTGCATGTGCACACCAATAAATTGGCAGCTAACCTGATGACACACCATTATCAGAAAAGGTTGAAAAGAAAGGACATCCTCGATGTTTGAATCAGAGGAGGAGATGTCTTCATTGGAGGGCACACTCGGCATATCATACGTGGAACATAACACATCTGCTTATAGTTACAAGTACTGATTGCAGATTGTCAAATATATATATATATATATATATATATATATATATATATATATATATATATAAATATATCTTTGGGCACTTTGTGGCTCAGACGTGCCGTATAGGTAGTTATTCTTTGATCCATTTTCACTTTTTGATCCGGGCGCCTTTTCTTGATCCAGTGCCAGCTGACCATAAATATGTAAAGTAAAGCCAAACTGATGGGATACAAAAGTTCATTCACCCTACTAGACACAGACAATCTATTATCTCTTTCTATGTTGCATGTATTTGACACAAGATAGAAAGAGACAATGCAGCGTACGAGCTTGCGTTTGATAATAATATTCGAGGACAACCCGGACATTGCCGCGCTTGCAAACATTGGGTCGGGGTTTTAAATCATTCATTCCGTATCGGGAAGCGCTCGTGGTGACATATTGTTTTGTATTCTGTTCGTTTTAAGTTTTTTTTTTGCCGTTAATATTTATTTGTTATTTGTTGTTTGTTATTTGTTATTGTTATAAGTTACTGTTATAAGTTATTTGTTATTTGTTGTTATTTTTTATAATTATTAAGAATTGTTTCCAATGGAGCCACAACCAAGTACTTCGAAACGAAATCCGACAGATTTTAGTTCTCCTAAAAAGAAACGTCCAAAGGTATGTTACTCAATACAGAAATTCTATAATTTCCCCAAGTTATTATTTAATTTCACCTATTTGTGTGTGCAAGTATAGTTTTACTGTTAGTTACACATTCTCAATAGATAATACTAAACATAATCCTAATCTTTATTTTTCTTTCAGGTATCGAGTTTTACTTTGAACGAAAAAAATATGGTAATTAATACCTACAAATACGTAAAGGAAACCTGGCCTACAGATAAATACCCCTACAGAAAAGAGATGGTACAAAAAACATCTAGCATATTAGGTATCGGTATTGCGTCGGTGTACAGGATTCTCAAAAATTATAAAGAGCATGGTGAAATTACCCCTCCTGTTGCCACCAAAACTCGGCCGAAATTTACAGATAAAATTGATGACTTCACTAAATCAGCTATACGTAAAAAAGTACATACTTTTTTTCTAAACGGTGAATTGCCAACGGTCAAGAAGGTCCTCAATGAAATAAATGAAGACGACACACTACCAAATTTCAAAAGACCAACCTTCCAGAAAATTCTAAAACATTTGAAATTTAAATACATCAAGAGGCAACGAAACAATAGTTTAATTGATAGAGACGACATTATATTATGGCGACGAAAGTATTTGCAAAAAATTAAGGAGTACAGGAAACAAAATTGCCGTATTTTTTATATGGATGAAACATGGGCTAATGCAGGTAATATTTATTTTATTTTATCTGCCTACACAAAATGTTTATTGTATTATGAATAAGTAAGAAGTATAAAAACCATCTCTAGAATCTCCACAAATGTTATAATAACAATGGTATTCGACAATACAATGGTAAAATGCGTAGGCGACAGGTAGAAAATCACTCAACCTTTTGTTTTTTTATTGTATTGTTCAAGTGTTTACTTTTAAAATATTACAAACTATTATTGTATATACAGTAGAAACCGGATATTGTACTCTGAATATTATTTTTAGGACATACAGTTAGCAAAACCTGGGTTGACACCGAAATCAAATCAAAACGACAAGCATTCCTAGAAGGTTTGAGTACAGGTGCAAAAAATCCTACATCTAAGGGCCGGCGATTAATTGTAGTGCACATAGGAAATGAAGATGGATTTGTGGAAGATGGAAGCTGGGTCTTTGAATCCAAAGGCAGTGGTGACTACCACGAATCAATGGATGCCACCCATTTTGAGAAATGGTTCGAAAAAGTACTGCCAAAGTTGGGCGAAAATGCTGTGGTAGTAATGGATAATGCTCCTTACCACTCAAGGCAACAGGAAAAAATACCCAACTCAACTTGGTTGAAGAACAATATTCAGCTGTGGCTTCGAAGCAAAAATATCAGCTTTGAAGAAAATGAAATTAAATCACAATTACTGCATAAAGTTAAAGATGTTAAAGATCGCTATAAAACATATGCCGTAGACGAACTAGCAAAAAAATATGGTGTTAATGTATTAAGACTCCCACCATATCACTGTGAATTAAACCCGATAGAATTGATTTGGGCAGATATAAAGGGCTATGTTGCTAGAAATAATACTACTTTTCAATTTGAAAAAGTTAAGGAATATTTAAATGAGGGTATAGCAAGAGTGACAGCTGATCGTTGGAAAAAATGTGTTCAGCATGTGCAAAAAGAAGAAGAAAAATTTTATAAACTTGATTTTATCGTAGATGATGTAATAGATAAATTTATCATACATGTAACAGATTCCGCTTCAAGTAAAAGCACAGAAGAATCGGATTCAAATTGAATAAATAGAGTTTTACTATAAAAATCGTATTATTTTTGTTCTTATTTTTAGTAAACTCTAAAAATAAGAACATTTAAATGTCAATATTTTTAATACTAATTGTCACCTTTTTAAAATAATAATATAACTTTATTTACCAGATATATTAAAATGGAATAATATAAATAATACATATAAATAATATAAATACAATTTTTAAAAATGTTTCAAAGCCCTGCATAAGCGAATGACCTTGCAGTAACTTTGTTTACATTTGGTATCCCTTTATAATGGCCCTACTTTACATGCGTTCAATCAACATTGATATTGTTTAATGTTATAAATACTTATTATATTACATTATAAAATTGGCTATAGTCATACACTTTCTTTTGGTTAGTTATTTATTAACTTTATACTTGTTATTTGTGTAAAGCAAAAGAAATAAATAAAAACACAACTAAATGCGTTATGGATAATGAATGTATTGCATCATCAAAACAGAACGGACACAGAGTAAAAAAAGTATACAGAAGCTAAAATAAACAGTCACAAACAATTGTCATTAGGCATAATTACAGACTTTTCCATAGTGTCAGCGAGACACAATTTGAATGTACATACAATATTAAAATTTGCTAACATTCGGCTAATCCTGACCATAAACGCGCCTCTGCGTTTATATATTCTTACGATATAAACATAATACAATAACCATTACAGTAATGCTCAGGCAATACAGCAATTATTATTATCAACTATATTAAATAATTATCATTTTCTTTCAAATCTTGCTACATCGCCTTAAATTTTGATTTTATTTAATTGCTTACTAGAACGATACATTCTTAATCATTTTCACTTTAAAATGTATGCTTAAGCAATATCCCAGCATAATATGTAAGTTACTAGCAACCAATTTCACAATTATTCACTCAAGATATAACTTTAGACCGATGTAACTATACTATTCATTAGATCAGACTCACTCAAACTTTCTAGAGCTAACTCACTTTGTTATCACTAATGCCACCTGCAGCATTTGCTAGGGCTGACTCACTTTGTTATCATTAATGTCACCTCAAGCATTTGCTAGGGCTGACTCTCTTTGTTATCACTTATGTACCCTCAAGCAATCGCTAGGGCTGACTCTCTTTGTTATCACTAATGTCACCTCAAGCATTCGCTAGGGCTGACTCGCTTTGTTAACTATCACTAATGTCACCTCAAGCATTCGCTAGGGCTGACTCACTTTGTTATCACTAATGTCACCTCAAGCATTCGCTAGGGCTGACTCGCTTTGTTAACTATCACTAATGTCACCTCAAGCATTCGCTAGGGCTGACTCACTTTGTTATCACTAATGTCACCTCAAGCATTCGCTAGGGCTGACTCGCTTTGTTAACTATCACTAATGTCACCTCAAGCATTCGCTAGGGCTGACTCTCTTTGTTATCACTAATGTCACCTCAAGCATTCGTTAGGGCTGACTCACTTTGTTATCACTAATGTCACCTCAAGCATTCGCTAGGGCTGACTCACTTTGTTATTTGTCACATCTTAGAATTTCTGCACTTATTGCTAATGTTAACTTAAAGAATAACAATTATTTTGCAAATTTTAATAATAGATAAAATAACAATTTTAAATCAAAGATATAAAAAAAATAAAAATAAAAACTTTTCCATATTTTGAGACAACCATAAAACCTAATGTGATAAATTTTTACATTATTGAAAACATAAACAAATCTCAATCAACTTTATCTCTTTTACTCTGAATCACTAGAAAGAACATCATTCTCAAACACAAGCCAAGGATGTAATTTATCAACAGAATAAATTCCTCTGTATATTTTACTACCTTTCTTCCTAGTAATGAGAGTATCCTCTACTTCATACCTGTCATTTCCTAACACTTTGATTACTTTATATGGCCCATTACACTTGGCCAGTAACTTTCTGCTTTGACCCAAATCTGAACGAAATTCTCTTTCGACTCGAACTAAATCTCCGACACTGTAGATTTTGGGGTTCTTTCGAGTCTTATCAAAACGAGCCTTTTGTTTTTCTTGATTTTGCGTTATGTTTTGCTCAACTTCACCTCGTATCAATTCAAGATCTTGAGGTTGTTCAACATCTGCGACTAGTGTATTCATGAAGCCGTCTGAAACCCCAGTAGTTCTTACTCCAAACAAGGTTTCAGCTGGTGTGTGTCCTGTTGTCTTATTAACTGTATTATTGAGAGACCATTGCACCTGCGGTATGGCCTGATCCCAGAGATTTTCGGCTTTGTTATGATTAGCAGCAGTTAATGCATCGACAATTGTACGATTGTATCTTTCAATTTGTCCATTTGCCCTCGGTGTGGCTACGGCATTCAGCACATGTTTTATTCCTTTTTCTTTCAAAAAATTTTGAAATTCTCTGCTGGTAAAACTAGTGCCTCTATCTGATATGATTCGTCTTGGAACACCAAACACGGAAAAGTATTCACTGAATACTTTAATAGTAGTACTAGACTTGAGATTCTTTACCGCTTTTATGATTATGAACTTTGTAAAAGAGTCAATTATACAGAGTATGTGACAGTTTTTAGTTTTACTTAACGGGAAAGGACCACAGTGATCTGTATGCAAAGTATCAAATGGTTTAGTAATCTTGGGTATTGGATGTAACATTCCTTCTTTGGGTCCACCAGGTAACTTATTGTGAGCACAATTTAAACACGCTTCACAGTATTTCTTTATAAAACGCCTCATTTTTTTAAACCAATATACTCGACTAATTTTTTCGTAAGTCTTGTCGAATCCCAGATGACCCACATTATCATGGTTCATGCGAACTATTTGCCATCTTACTGCTTTTGGCACCACCCACTTTAAATTCACGTCACCATCTTTCTTTATAATCCTATACAATCGGCCATTTTTCACAGTATAATTATTATGAACTTCAACTATGTCTTTGGTCCCTGGATCTTTCAAGATTTCCTTGATTCTTTGTAATTCGGAATCTTGCTCTTGGACAGTTTGCAACCACGCATCATCATCAACTTTTAATACATCTGCAACTTCTGATAAATCGTTAGTCTCAGAACTATTAGGATTCCGAGATAGGGCATCGACGTGAAGCATTTTAGTACCTTCACGATGTTCCACCACAAAATCATATTCTTGCATTTGGAGATACCAGCGTGCGACTCTCGGAATTAAGTCCTTTTTCGTCATGGTACTTCGTATTGCTATACAATCTGTTACCAATTTAAACGGCTTACCTAATACATACACGCGAAATCGATTTAGGGCGCTAATGACCGCCAAAGTCTCAAGTTCGTAAGAATGCATTTTACTTTCATCTGAAGTAGTTTGGCGACTAAAATATGATAAGGGCTGTAACCCTGATAAAGGCAGACGTTGCATTAATATAGCTCCAATACCAAGTTTGCTAGCATCAGTGTGGATTTCTAGTTCAGCATTTGGATCGTATAGAGTCAATACGGGTCGACTAATTAGTTTATTTTTAAGTTCCTTGAACGCCTGCATTTCGTTTTCTCCGAATTGCCATATCATGTTGTTTTTTGTAAGTGTTGTTAATGGCTTGGCGATTATAGAAAAATTTTTGATGAATCTCCTAAAATAACTAGCCAGTCCTATAAATTGGCGAACCTGATGAACATTTGTAGGCACTGGGAAATTTTCCACAGCTTGAATTTTTTTCTTTCCTGGCCGAATACCTTCTGAACTGATTTCGTATCCCAAGTAGTCTATACGACTTTGAAAGAAATTACATTTTTTTAAGTTTAGGGTTAATTTAGCTGAACGTATTAGCTGTAACACTTTCTCTAGTTTGTCGAGACCCTCGTCGAAAGTGGAAGATGTCACCAGTAAATCATCCATGTATGCTAAAGCAAGCTTTTGTCTACATCCTTTTAACATAGTATTGATCATTCTTTGAAAAACGCTTGGGGCATTAGATAGGCCAAAAGGCATCCGGTTAAATTCAAACAATCCATCCGGGGTTACGAAAGCTGTAAGATGTTTACTATCTTCATCCATTTGTATTTGGTAATATCCTGACGTTAAATCAAGGCTTGTAAAGAAAGATTTTCCACCTAAATTATCCAATTGATCTTCAATCCGTGGCAACGGGTATTTATCCTTTAATGTTTTTTTGTTCAAGGCTCTGTAATCTACACAAAGTCGATATTCACCATTTGCTTTTTTGACTAATATTACAGGACTTGAATAAGAGGAATTACTTTCCCTTATTATGTCATTCGATAAAAGATCTTCCACTATTTTCGAGAGTTGCTCACGCTCATGCTGCGACATTCTGTAAGGATTATGTACTATAGGTATGTCATCAGTCAATTTAAGTCGCATTTTTGTCAAATCAGTCTTTCCCAATTCATGCAATTTTGCAGCAAAACAGTCGGAATACCTATTGATTAGTTCATATAATTTGTCTGTCTCTACATTATTCAGTGTGTTTCCCATCTTGATTTCTTCTAGGGTAAACTTTTCAATATCCAGTGTTTTATTTATTAATCCTATGTAATCATGTTGAGCCTCTTTATATTTATGTCCTCTTGTTAATAACTCTTTTGCTTTAAATTCAATATTCTCGTCTGATAAATTCGATAACATGACATAACCTATACCACAGTCGAAATTATAAATACCAGGAAGAATACTATAATCGACATTAGCAAAGTTTCTACGACTATATGGAAGAAATAATCCACCTGTAAATTTATTTTCGGCCGTAACATTGACTGGTGCAGTTGTTTTAGGGCTTAGAGTGACGTTATCTTCTATATCTAATCGAATTTTCCTTTTGTCTTCAACAACCTCCGGGCTTGGCAAGAATAGCAGATCATCTTTGGTTTTGTACACTACAACATTTGGTTTTTCAGTAAACGATTGTCCAATTAATAGAGGCATTTGCAAAAATTTATCAGCCACGATGAGAACCTCAACCTCTGCCTCTATTCCTTCTATTTCAATAGTCACGTGACTTTTCCCTAAGGGTTTAACGGTTGAATTCCCAAACCCCTGCAATATCGGGGATCCAACATCATTCCACTCGGAGACAACAGCTCTTGCTTCTGTTTCCCGAAATAATGTATGTTTACTACCGAAATCGATAAACGCTGTGAAAGCTCGTCCGTTAACTTTAACCTCTTTAGTG
This sequence comes from Bembecia ichneumoniformis, assembly GCA_910589475.2. Classification (NCBI taxonomy): domain Eukaryota; kingdom Metazoa; phylum Arthropoda; class Insecta; order Lepidoptera; family Sesiidae; genus Bembecia; species Bembecia ichneumoniformis. The sequence goes on from OU342540.1 coordinate 11,335,906, forward strand.
TATTTATCATTATTAGTTATTTTAGTATTAATAATCATAACGGATCCGTTTTTAGTTGTGGTGGAGTTGTATCGTTTATCTACGTTCGACCCTGGTTGCAATTTTTTTCGGCAATCTCTTGCGTCGTGACCCAACATAAAACAGAAACTACATTTTTTTATTGGGTGACTACACCTGGTACTAATATGGCCAACTTCTTTGCAATTAAAGCATCGAAGCGGCTGAGGACTACTGTCATTTGCTTTATTAATTGTTTTATTTGATCCAAAAACTTTGTATCGGTTGTTCATTGTGTGAACATCATTAGGAGATATTGTCCGTAAATAGTTCAATAAATGTTCAGGTGTAGTGAACATGCATGCACCAGCGCTCATCCTTACAAATTTATCGTCAATGCCGTGTATAAGGCAGTCAACAGCCTTTCTGCCACTTATTTCACACTTATTAATAAGAGCCATTTTATCATAGTAATAGATATCTAAGGGCTGCCCGAGCCGACACCGGAACTTCAACATCGTTATTAAAAGCTCACCATAATTTACATTTGTATGAAATGCTAACCTCAATTTTTCTTGCCACTCGCTCCAAGTGTATAACACAGACGGCAACCCCTGACACCATTTCTTAGCTAAACCAGATAATTTAGGAATCGCATAATGACTAGTTTGCCGGTCGCTCCAATTGTAAATTTGTGAACATTCATTCACTTTACTGATCCATGTGTCGAGGGTTTGACAAGTATCATTCGGATCAAAGTCCGGAACTACATTATAAGTGACTGGAAAGTTGGAAATTTGTAAATTTTCACTTAGTGTTTGTGGAGGATTGAATGAAACATGACTAGCGTTGTCCGATCTAAAATGTGAAATTGGCACTAATGGTGGTGTTTGCGTTGTACATCTTCCGCTACTATGGCTATGTTGTTTTTTATAGCGCTTGTTGTTCTTTCTCTGCTCGGCTTTTGTTGAGCAATCCCTACAATTTTTATTTTTTGGACTACTAGATCCGCTGGAGCTACTCCTATGTCTTTTTCGGTTATGTTTTTTACTATGGGATCTTCCCATTTCCACCCAAATATATATACAGAAGGACTATGACAATAATATTAACTTATAGGCCACAATAATGATAATAATATATATACCTAATATTAAATTGAACAATAACAGAGAGAGAAAAAAAAATTAGTGTTAAAACTATGCAAAATCAACCACAATTTCTTAATTAATCTTGATATTTGTTTGACACATTACCTTACTTATGATATTAAAGAACTTTTATGATATTAAAGAATGTGAACTACATAAAGTAAATTATGTTACAAATTGAACAATTATAACAGAAAAAATAGTGTTAAAACTATGCAAAATCAACCACAATTTCTTAATTAATCTTGATATTTGTTTAACACATTACCTTACTTATGATATTAAAGAACTTTTATGATATTAAAGAATGTGAACTACATAAAGTAAATTATGTTACAATTAGTTAAAGATTGTAACAAATTAACTAAAGTTAATATACTAAATTAAAAACTAGACTTACAATTACTCAGTGTTCCCTTTAGTTTAGTCTATTTATGTTCACTTTAGTATACTTGATAATGCTAGGATATATCACAAAATCAACACACCTCCTCAGCCTGTAGATCAGCAAATATCAATAACTATTGCAAGATTACTGATCAAATTTGGTCTAAGTAATTTATATTTTATCTTCACTTGTTCATTTATACTTTATAACACTGTATCACAAAACCAACACACCTCCTCAGCCTGTAGATGCTCAATTGTTATCCACTAGTTATCTCTTGCTTATTAATAGCAAGAAACAGATATAATTTGCAATTTGTGATCACCACAAAATGTGTCAGGACACAAATCACCACAGGACTGTGTTCAGGTCCAAATCTGCGGGTTCTGTAATGCCACTTCTGACTATAAACTTGGCTATAGTCATACACTTTCTTTTGGTTAGTTATTTATTAACTTTATACTTGTTATTTGTGTAAAGCAAAAGAAATAAATAAAAACACAACTAAATGCGTTATGGATAATGAATGTATTGCATCATCAAAACAGAACGGACACAGAGTAAAAAAAGTATACAGAAGCTAAAATAAACAGTCACAAACAATTGTCATTAGGCATAATTACAGACTTTTCCATAGTGTCAGCGAGACACAATTTGAATGTACATACAATATTAAAATTTGCTAACAACATTTTATAAAAGTACCAACTTATTTTAATCCCTTGTATCTATTTTATCAACTACAATATTTTTTTAAAGTATTATTTTGATGTATTTTGAATTATGAATTTTTACTTTATCAATTATAATTTCTTTTTGTAATATAAATATTATATTTATTATTAATACACATTAAATATTTTATTTTGAGTAGTAATATTGTAAGTATGGTTAATATTATAACTTCATTTTAAAACAGAAATCGATGATGCAAGTCGCAAATGAACATGTTTTTTACATACCTCATAAAAAACGGTCTCGTCGCCAGACGCTTCATGAACGTTTTTCATTAAAATACGAGTTTCGAAAAAAATCACATAAATTAAGCGTAATAGACTCGAAAATATTTTTTTCGTAATTTTGAGAATTTTTTAAAATTAAACAAAAAAAGATCAAGTTTTTAGCTTAAAAATTGAAAAAGATGTATGTTTTGTAAACAAAATGTGTGGTAGGGGGTGAAGGTTAGTAAAGTTGTGGAGACCACCAGAGACCCTCTATAAAACGCTGAAAACCCGACTCTGCTAGCTGTAATAGTTTTCGAGATCCTCTCACCATTTTTTTACCAGATCAAAAAGACCAAGTCTTCGGAAACTCCTGGAACTGCACATCTAATGGACTCTTCTCTTTCTATGAGAAAAGTTTCTTTGAAGAAAAAAGAAAAAAATTATATGGGAGGGGTGTCAACCGAGAGGAATATCCCCCATTCGAGTAGACCATCAAAAGCAACCCCGAAAATGATGACAACCCACCCTAATGACCGTCGCCGTAGCTCGTACCGTCTGGCCGCTGGCCTACTTTAAAAATTATAGCTTCTCGCGCCGGGACTTCAGATAGAAAAAATCGTTTAACTAGGTACTAAATGTAAAACACATACCTTGACCTTCATTTTTGTCTTCATTTCATTCAAAAACAAATTCAAATGACGACTTTAAAATAATGTCGATGTGCGCACAGTTCAACTAGCGCATTCAAACAACCGAGGCGGATCTACAATGTATGGAGCATTGCGAATATACAATATCTAGATTAGGTATAATAAATTCATAATTGATCGACCGTTACCCCTCTGCCACACTATGCTCCTCGCGCTGCTCATCGCTCTGCTCCTCGCGCTGCCGCGATGTTGCCCTTCTGTCCACACGCTTCTCTACTCGCGCGATTAATCGCGACGCGCCGCACTAGGTCATTGCTTTTGCAACAGAATGGACGTTGAAATTGAGAGAGCGTGCGCGCGCATTTTTAGCTAATTTTATAAATGTTATAGAAATATACGTCGTCGTCGTCGTCCTCGCCAAATTATTACATTTTATTATCAACAAAATTATGAATCCTTATCAAAATCAGCAAGTCATAAGTATTTATCGTCATAAGTATTTATACGTGTGATTTTTACTGCATTTGTTTTGCATTTGTCGTTAAAAATATTACGATATAAGCACGACTGCGCCGGGAACCACAGATATATGTCTTGATCTTGCACTGCCTCTGTAGTTACACGGCGCGGTCAATATATCAATATTGGCGAAAGATTTTTTAAATCGGATAACAGCACGTGTGCTGTTGTGTTTCGGTGAGTGAGTAAGGGATGCCAGAGCCCATTTCTCTATCTCCTTGGCACATATATTTGTTAAAGTAGGTTGATTACTGACATACTACTTCACTTTCAATAGACAATATAATATATAAAATAAAAAAGGAAAAAATAAGTGTCAGTTGCTATGGTGTTGTTAGAGAGTGAAAAATAAAAAAATATAAAAAGTATTAGTGTTGTGTAAATAAATAAATAATACGTGTTAACCAAATAAATTATAACTAACTATTTAGACTTCTTCTAATATTTATAATTATTAATAAATAACAATTATAAACGAACAATTCAATAACTATAGCCGAAACTTTCACTGACTTTGGTGAGTGCACAAACATTTATTCTTCCACTGTGAAATAGTTTCAAGAATATTGGCGTTCCTTGTGTTATAGGCGACGGTAGCCACCTACCATCAAGTGGACCGTCAGCCTGTGTGCCGATCTTTACATAAAAAAAAGAAAAGATATTTTCTTTTTATTTTAGAATTCGCGTCGCACGACAAAACTTTTTTTTGCAATAAACATTTATATAATTAGTTAATACTAATTATATAGTTAGTTGTTTTATACTTTTATTTATTCATTCGTTACAGAAGCAGTATGAACAATTTTACTACAATTTAAAAAAGCCGTCGGCGCGGCGGCCGGCGGCCGGCGGCATGATTAAGCGTATGCGTGAAGTGTTTCCATAGCGAGCGCTCGATTCGAAGTGCGTCTGCTCGCGATTATGTGGCCGGTGACTCGCGTTCATATTGCCGCTCTTTGAATCGCGCTTAAAAACCGACAAAACATGGATCGGTGGGCAAGACGAGGAGCATGACGTGCGGCATGACGAGTAACGTTGCCACACTACGTCTCTGCCTCCTTCCCTCGCTACTTCCCATGCCACTCGACGAGTGTGTGGCAGGGGCATTACAGTATCGGTACCTATTCGGATCAAAACAAGTATTACTGGAAGTACGAGTATATAAAGTGATCAACATAAGTAATTGATTTTTGAAATATATACGGAGCCAAAAAGTCTTCGTGCATTTAGAAAATTTAGCTTTGACGGATCCACCGTTGCATGAAATCGTTGAAAAAATATTTATCGAATAATAGGTACTATCGACGAATATATTTGGCAACATCGCATAATAGAATGCTAGGATGCCGTATTACCTATTCGGATCAAAACAAGTATTACTGGAAGTACGAGTATATAAAGTGATCAACACAAGTAATTGATTTTTGAAATATAATCGGAGCCTAAAAGTCTTCGTGCATATAGAAAATTTAGCCGTTACGGATCCACTGTTGCATGGAATCGTTGTAAAAATATTTGTCGAATATATCGACTATGGACGAATATGTTTGGCAACATCGCATAGTAGAATGCTACGACGCCATCTCGCCCGAGAAATACGCAACTAGATTAAAGTTATTCGGGTCAAAAGGTGGAGTCAACAATGTACGGGCTCGTGGCGTGATCAACAAAGTGCCCAAAGATATGTTTATATATATATATTAATTTAGATTGTTGAGTGTGATTGCCAAGTCAATTTATTTATTTAAAACATACAAGATTTTTAATATAGATATGGTTAGTATAAGATGTTGTTAGGTGAACTAATTTCGTAATAACTCAAGACAGAAGGTTACTTAAGTAGGGACTGAATAAATTAACCGACTTGGCATAACATGGATCTCACAACTTTTGACGGTAGAAGAAGTAGAACTGAGTTGCGAGACTTGGTTTTTTTTACAAGTTATGTTTTTGATGGCATAAATATATTGTAATATATTTCTAAGGTGGAACATAAACATTCCTAATCATGTTTGTGCCTCAATAAAGCCTAATGTTGCAGTGCCAGAACTGCAGCACTAATATCAGTGGTAAAGCCCAAAATACAAATTCACACATAGAGATAATAAGCGTTAAAATGTAATATGAATTTCTAATATTATAAACTAACAGATTATGAATTCATAAATGGAATTTTAAAAATACCTGAAATGCATGCCCCATGGGCCAACTATTTTTACATGACCAATTATTGTAAAAACCAACAAACCAACTGCATAATAAATATTGGTTTAGGAATAATCACATATTTCGTTTAGACCCCCCTAATTTTTTTTGGCAGATTGGTAATAGCTTTATTATAATCTATAAACAGTCATAATAAAAATTTTTGACCCCATTTTTTGATTTTAATATATTTTTATTGTTGTTAATAAATCATAATTAGTAGATTACAACTAGAAATACTACAAGTTGATATGCTCATTTAATATAGTTGTCGAAAGGTCTCCACGAAGCGAAATAACTTTAGGACCTTTTGTTAAACAATTATCCGATTTTATAATCTTGACGAGAACTCTAAAAAAAATTTTTCCAATGGGATATTGTTCAAAAAAGTGTCCTGAAACTAACAAGGTAAGTTAGGTATAATACTCGCGAATCTTCTTGCGCTCTGATGTTGCTGGTGTCTTTCGTTTGAACATGTATATGGCACAACTGCTTCCTCTCTTGTAGGTACAAATGTTATATTGCGTCTCGTTCATTCCGTGGCTCCCTACCTGCGTCGCAATACCTCACACAAAACAGTCCCAAAATCGGTTATAATCAGGTTATAATTCCCGGCACCTAAGTTGGCAAGAATGGCGAGATGCGCAGAAGTCGTTTTTTAGATCTAATAACATAGAACTTGTACACTTGCGCCCATAAAAATTCTACCGGTTGTTTTTGTTAAAAAGTGATTCTATTGTTTAATGTTAATAATAATATAAGTATTTAATTTTATAACAAATTTCTTAATTAAGTTTAACTAATTGTTTTTATACCTCACCCTAAACATCTATTTAAAATATTATGAAAACAACAGTGACCATTTTTATTGTACGTGAGTGTAGGTTTCCCCCACTACGTTAAAATCTTGCCAAGTTATGTGCCGGTCACTATACTGCGCATACTTATTTGTCACGTGATTAGTCAGAGCCCAAGAAGTTTTGCGGCGATTTATAGATGAAAAAAATAAAATCACATTTTGTATAATACAAAATTTTATTGTGTAATAATATATCTGTAAAATACATTAATCATTTTATAATAGGTATTAAACATAATATTTACAAATCACATAATGTTTGTTTATTTTTGTTAAACTTAATTAGGTAGGCAATGATATTATGTGAAACGTTTGAATGTTTTAAATAGCTTTTAGCCAATGGTAGATATTAGATACTTAAGTTAAGTTATATATTTTTTTCAAAGTGGTCCTATAACCTATGTATTTTTAGACACATGGGTTTGGGTAGGTAATAGTCTCAGATTTTAACAATACCTACTTATCGACAAAGAGAATATAGATGCAATAAAAAAATACTTAAGCAATTAAGTTATAAAATTACCAGGCTTAAATGAAAAAATAAGTATAAACTGTAATTAGATTTTGATGACAATAATTTTATATTAATTTATCTATTAGCCATTTTTTTAAATTGATATGAATAAGAATAAAACAGATGAATTTTATAGAACTTTTTCATAAAAATGAAATGGCGACAAAAGTTAGAAAATAAACTTTAATTTTTTTTATGTATATATATGGGTCGCATATATATACATATATATATTACCTCTCATATGGGTCGCAAATTCATTGTCTACCTTAATAGAGACAAGGACTTATACCGTCTCTAGGGCATCCAATAGACTCTAAGGCATCAATTAGTCAACGACCCATCCAATAAGAAAGATTACACCAGCTTGACCAATTGAGGCCAGTAGCCAATAATGGCATCCCTTACTCCGTCAGCAAAACAGAACAACACACGAGCTGTTATTTCACTCTCTGTTAACTGTTGATGGGGTTTGCATAAATAAACTCCCTATAGAAAGAACAAATAATGGATTAATGCATTTTATCTCATTAATGTGTTGACTAAACAATAGATGTGTGGCCTGACCGAAGTTTTTGTTAAAAATATAACAGTTTTTTTAGATAAATATAACTTTGTATTAAAAGAAATTCCTGTTTAAAAATAATAGCAATTTGTCGCCTATGATTTTCATTCTGAAAAGGTACAATAAAATAAATAGGCGTACAGACGATATTACTCCAAGTCCTCAATGAGAGAGTCAAGTTCTTTCTGAAGAGAAGCAGACTCCTCTTTCTGTTTGAGTACGTCGTCCTTTAGTCTATCTACGTTGGCTGATAGGAGAGCATTTCCTTTCTTCAAAGCGTTAACCCTCGTTTCGTGCCTCTTCACACGTGTTGAAAGATTGTCTTTCTTTTTCGGCAAAGGAGCGTCCTGTAAATGAGAATAACTCAGATAAGTATACAGATTTTTTATGAATACCTAATAGCAAGGCCAACTTTCAAAATGAAATTTCCATAGTCAGCTCTGGTCTGGATCTGGCAAGCACTCTACGTTTCGTAGTCATTGTTTCAGCCCGTACAGCGACTAGGAACTACCCTCTTACAGATACCGGAGCATATTTTATTTCCTTCCTGATCCCTATAATCCTACATGGTCGGTTGCTTCCAGCACCGTGAGCCTGTCAAGTGGACCGTGAGCCTGTCTGAGGATCTTAAATGTAAAAAGATGATAGATAGGTCTATTACTATATGTGCTGTCGCCCATCATAGAAGTTTGGATGGTCATAATATCACCACATATTGACTACTCAGCGCAGTATGCTTACCTGGCCGTAGTGGCCTGCTTTAAATGTGGCCTATGTTAGTAGGATGCAATTTTATCATTTATCAGACAAGTAGGTTTCACAAGCTAGTTGTATTTTTTACTTAAGTAAGACTCAGACTTAGATATTCAATTACCACAAAACCAAATGAAGATTACAATTATTAGATGGCCAATTTCCTCAATTCTTTGGGGGATCGCTGACAGATGAAGTGCTTTTAGAAATACCTAACATTTCATGTTGGTTATACTTAAGAGGTTTTGTGAAAAAAAATATCAGATCACCGCCAGTCACGTTTTGTTACAAAGATCGTAAACAAAAACACCGTAAGGAAGTAACTATACTTATTCAGGTCCATTCGAGTTTCACTCGACCATACAATTCCGCTTCTATTAGCCGCTTACGGCCGTCATAGCGTCATAGCTATCTCCGCTGAACCGCTTCTAATATCGGGCGCATACAGAGCTCATTTACTGACAATTTATTCAAATTGCACCTTATCAAACTAGCCAGGGCCTGATCTACCCACAGGCTATTTAGGCTTGAGCCTGGGGCGCAAGGTCCAAGGAGGCGCTAGGTGGCTTCGCAAGCATCATTCATTTACAGAATAAAAATTGGTAATTTGAAAATACGCGAGTAAATACTAATTTGAATTTAAAACAATTACGCGCTCTCCCTACTGCCACCTTTGTCCACTGACTGTGATTCGAAGATTTTAAATTACTTGAGCTCTCTTCTCAACCTCTAATTAAATTAGAGCTTAAAACTTGGAGCTCACCAGACAAACACTGGTTCATGGATGTCTAACTGATCTATTCCTATCTACATTCGAATCTAGTTGCCATAAATAAAACAAGCTGGTGTGATTGTCAGAACAATATAAAAAAATCTATCTGTTTCTTTTTTACGTCTGTTGAACAGATTTAGGTAACCTTTGCCTTAGGCACCGGCAGAACAGGTCTGGAAGAGGAGGGCGCTTATCCATAGTTAGCCTAGGGCTCTCAGAAGTCTAAATCAGGCACTATCGTTAACATGCGAATAATTAAAGCTGAATAGACTCGTAAATCTGAACGAACGCATACGCATCTCCATATAAAACTGGTATTTTCTATAGACAAAAGCTGAATGAGCTGAATAAATGTAGTTACCTACTTCCTAAGTATTAACGCAGTATTAAACTACAGAAGACCATCGTGAAATAACAGCACGTGAGCTTTTGTGTTTCGGCTAGTATGGGATGTCACAGCCCATTATCATTCCCTTATCCTTACGGTCGGCAGCGCACTTGCAGCACTTGTGGCGTTGCTTGTGTCAGCCTGTCTGTCGAACGTAACATAAAAAAATATGATAAATGGATAAATGAATAAATTGATACCAACCTCAGGTTCGCTTTCGCTTTCTGTTTCACTCTCCGTGTCTTGTTCTGTCTCTGTTTCTGACTCTTCTTCTTCACTTTCGCTCTTCTTCTCCTCTTCTTCCTCCTCCTCGTCCTCCTCTTCTTCTTCTTCGGAACCGACCTCTTTCATCATAGCCGCCATCTTATCAACTTCGCGTTTTAATTCCTTGTATTTCCGTTTCTCGTCTCTGTAACACATATTATGTTGAATTTTTAAGAATTTTTAATCCCATATTTTTTTTATTTCATAATCAAATACATAAGTATATTCATAAAAAAATGAATGAAAATATTTTATTTGTTTATAGCAATAATTAGCTGGTTAAAATGACTAGCCGTATGATATTTTATTATTGGAATGAAAAGGCAATACACACAAAGGCTAATAAACGTGACATAGTAGCGATTTTAAGTTTCATAAAGAGTGGGTACTTATCCAGGGATGAAATTGTTTTAGTATAGTAACGATACAAAATAAAAAATCTATATATATCTATAGAATATATAGCATAGATAAAAATATCAAATAAAACAACTAAACATACTTTAATATTATTTTAATATTAATTAAATAATTAATTATCGAAATCTTCATATGAACTAGAATCATTAATTATCCTCAGTTACCTACATTAACTATTAGTATAATTATAAAATATAGTCATTTAGTTATTAAACAATAGAAATAAGTGAGCAAAAAAAAAATCAAATCGATTAATAATTCTTCATGAATAGAGTCGATTGTTATAAGAAATCGATTCGGTAATTCGGCAAAAACAAATGGTTCTATAAAGTATATTGCCTATTATTTAGGTTTGTTGTATTAAAAGATTACTAAGTGATTTAGTCGAATTAGAAGGGAATTATTGTGATAAGATTAAAATAGAAGGAAATAATTTTTAACTAATGTCACTGTATTAAAAAGAATTAACTAAATTAATGAAAACACCTCGACAATCATATGATTTTTTAACTAGAACCAAAAGGCCAAGAAAGGCTACTGACTTGAGAGCATATTGCTGATTCTTGAGAGCCATTTTGTAGGCCATGCGTTCTTTCTTCATGTTATCCTGTTTTTCTTTCAAATGTCGAATTTTGTTCTTCATGTTGCGCACTTCCTTCTCCATTCGTTTCTGTTTCTTTTCTTCGCTTTCCTCCTGCGAAGTAATTATATAGGCCTATTTTAAATTTGTTGTCATTACAAATCCACTGTTGAACAGAAATCTCCTCAATATAATATTTCCAAAATTGGAATGTTTCAATATTTATATATATACATATACCTATTAGAATATTGTAAGTGTACATTTTTATATGTATATTTTCTTTAAAAAATTTCGACGTTTTGAAAGTGGAATAAATTCACAAAATTGTTTTAAAATATTTGCAGATTTCATGCATAAATTAAGCATTTCTGCTTGTAGTTTAGCCATTAGGTAATTCAATGTCATTGAATTAGGGGATCGGACAGTAATCAGATTAAAATCTAAAATGTTCTTAGAAAGAAAATATATAATTTTTTACGATTATTTGTCGAATAATAATTTAATATAATTCATTTAAATATTTTTAAATGAAGAAATAAAATTTTATTATTTACAATATTTTTAATCTATACTGAAACACCAATCACAGTGCGTGACGTCATTTGTGGGCAATCATTGTCTTATGCCAATGCAGCTGTTTTGTTATGATATGACCACAAATGACGTTACGCGCTCTCAGATGAACTATCGTGGCGTTTTGGCGGCATTTTCAAACAAACAATATTAAAACATGATTTTGAGTACCTAAAAGACTATAAATAAATAAAATAGTATTTTTTATGGAAATAAATATCCATGAAGATTAATTTAAAACACTTTCTGAAAATTTGTCCGATCCCCTATTGTACTAGCGGTATTTTTTCTGCAAATATATACATATAATAAACTCGTAAACAAGCCGTGTCCATTAAATATTAAAAAAAGAAAAAACAATTTCTACATGTTTTACTTATGTTACCGAGGTGAAAAAAATAGTTTATAGAACATTTGTCTGTTTGTCTGTGCGTTTGTGCGCGGTCATCTCAGAAACGGCTTAACCGATTTGAAGACGGTTTTCATCGATGTATTGTAGCAAGCTTCCCGTAACATTTAGTGTTTATTTCATTCCAATCGGTTTACAAACAAAAAAGTTACGCGCAATACCGAATACCATACGTACGAAGTTACGGGCTCAGCTAGTTATACATAAAACATTTCTCGTTGATCGTTCTTTCCATTAGTGAAAACCGCATGAAAATCCGTTCAGTGGATATTTTAGAGATTATCGCGAACATACAGACAGACAGACAGACAGACAGACGCGGCGTTTATTCACTGCTTGTACACACTTTGAAAGTCTAGCAAGAAGAGCAATCGGTTGCATATCAAGAACTAACTTCACTTAACTAAAGCGAGCTGGTGTAACTTTTCATACTTGTATGCAGACAGCAAACTAAGTAAAATAAGCTATGTGAACTAACTGACACATGGGAAGCTAAGTTAGTTGTGTATGCCGATCCGGAACTACGTGAGCTAAGCTAAGATCCACTCACCTTCCCTGGCATTCCTATGCACAATTTTTCCAGTCCTAACAAGTACGCAGTCTATGATATAGACTATAGAGCATTTCAATAATATCTTGTTTAATAATATCCAAGATATTATCAATGATAACAACTCATAAAATTCTGTTCTAGATACAGAACAATACAACTGAAAATTTTCTTTATCTAATACATAAAATTACGTTCTAAACTCTTCAGTTGTTTGCCTAGGCTGAACGTGTTGATTTATACAAGGTCTACAATTAGGTATTCTTTTTAGCTAATAATGAGCTTATATTTTGGTCTGCAACCTGGATTTTTGTCGTACAATCAGCTGTCATTCATCTCAATATTAATTAATTAATTAATATGTCTTCACGTGGAAAACTTACTTCTTCTTCTTCAGACTCTTCTTCTTCCTCGAAACTATCATCTTTTGTAACTGAAAGTTGTCTGATTGCATGACTTGATCGTCTTGAACCAATAACTGTTGGCATAATACCCTGAAAATGTTAACATAAGTTACTAACAAGTTAAAGTATTTTTAAATTAAATTTTTATTTGTGCAATAAAAACTGATGTTAGATTAAAATAAATTTAATTGTGGACAAATTTGAAAAGCGTTACCTCGTCTTCATCTTTGTTAGTATAAGCAGCATTAACATTAGCGTAAGAAGTGTTATTGTTATTAGCATCGACAGCAGTTTTTGTCGTTCCAGAGCCATCTATATCGATGTTTAGCAACCTACATTCCTTTTCGAAATCAAGCTGGCGTTTTTGGAAGAAAGATAATGGTTCCTCTGACTTATAAGCTTCTTCAAGTTTATTCTGAAACGTTGTTAGTAAGACTCAGTGCATTGGATAATAGTAGAAGCTTGTGTTAATTTTTTCAGTAAGTACACATAACATACCGACAATGCCTGCTCCAATTTCTTTTCTAGTTCTGCGTTCTTCCTCTTGACTTCTTCTAATTCTGATTGCGCATCGTCCCGCGATTCAGCAGCTTCCAAGTATTTCTTTTCTAAACTGTCAGCGATTTCTTTAGCTTTTTCTACCTCCATTTTCAGATTGTTCACCAATCTTTCGTCATATGCGTCTGTAACTGATATAACAGTTTTGTGTTGTTCCTGCTTAATGATGGCTCGTTCTCTTGCTAACTCTGCTTCCAGGTTCCGTATTCTTGTTAGAAGACGTTTGTTCTCCCTTTCTTGAACTTCCTTATTTCTAAAAAGAAACAATGTTAACATTTTATCGTATAATATATTTAACAGGCATATTAATACCTACTAGTGTTTGGCTGTTGGTCTAAATACTATCTAAATAATTTCGAATGTGGGAAAAACTCTTAAAATTCTTTACCGAATAAAAACACCAAAGCTAGTCAATAGCTACTAAACAAAAAAAAACCGGTTCATGAACTAATGAAGAGAAGGTTTTAGGGGAGACCGGGTACAAAAGTAACGGCGGGTCGAAAGTAACAAGTGCTCTGTACGTTTATCTAATTGTCGAAACACCGCTTCGCTGCCGTCCGGTGATAGCCGGTGGCGCCCCCCTCACTTGCATTCAGTCGCCGTACACGCCACGCGCAGTTAGATTGTGTAAGAGGACGCTACGTGATTTTATATTAGAAAAGTAAGTTTTTTGACGTTCACTTATTTAATGTTTACGTAGTATTAAAGGGATGATATTAATCTAAATATTTGCATATTAATTCTTGATTAGATTGATTTCACAGTGTTTTAATTCGTTTTTGTGTAGCACGTTCCGTTTCAAGGTTATCTTTCATGTTTTAACAAAAACGTGGTAGGGTACAAAAGTAACATAGCCCTGTGGGTACATAAGTAACATGTTACTTTTGTCCCCTTATTGATTTACTTTAAGTAATATTTTTATGTACCTATGTGTTTATTTCAACAGAATGCCGCGACAACGCATAAGAACCACCGCACGAGGAACAACTGACATGGAAGTGTACCGAAAAGCGGCTGAAGAGCATTTCAAAGATGGCGCAAAAATTAGAGCCCTGGCAAAAAAATATAATGTTTGCCATGTAACGTTGTATAGATACATAAAAAAAATTAAAGCAGGAAATACTAGCGCAGTTGTAGGCTATCGTTGCGTCAACCGTGTTTTTAATATTGATGAGGAAAAAAATCTACAGGACTATTTAATCGAATGCTCTGCAATTTATTTTGGGTTATCTCCACCTGAAGTACGTAAACTGGCATATGAAATGGCGATTAAAAATGGAAAAACATTTCCTGAAAAGTGGCATGACACTGAAATGGCGGGTAAAGAATGGTTGTCTGGTTTTTTAAAACGACACCCGAGCCTCTCTTTGAGGTGTCCTCAAGCAACGAGTCTGTCACGGGCGTCGAGTTTTAACGAACATAATGTGAGTAAGTTTTTTGATAACCTCGCTGACGTAATGGATAGGTATAAATTTGAGCCAAAAGATATCTGGAATATGGATGAGACGGGAGTGACCACTGTCCAAAAACCTAGGAAGATTATAGCTCAAAAAGGAATTAAACAGGTAGGTGCCGTCACCTCAGCAGAACGTGGGAGATTAGTAACTGTTGCTGTTGCGATTAATGCTCAAGGAGGACACATACCTCCTTTTTTTGTATTCCCTTTGAAGCGATACCAAGACCACATGATACGTGAAGGTCCTGTTGGTTGTGCCGGAGCTGGTAATGTTAGTGGATGGATGCAGGAAGCAGAATTTTTATTGTTTCTACAACATTTCAAAAAACAAGTTAAGCCAACAGTTGAACAAAAATGCTTGTTACTACTCGACAACCATGCATCGCATATTTCTATCCAAGCCTTAGATTTTTGTAAAAAAAATGGAATAGTAATGCTTTCGTTTCCACCTCATTGCACACACAAACTTCAGCCTCTAGATAGAGCAGTATTTGGACCATTTAAGAAAATGATAAACACAGCTACAGACCACTGGATGCGAAATCATCCCGGTCAAACGATGACTATCCATTACATTCCTAGAATTGTTAGAGAAGCATTTCCTCTTTCTGTCACTGATAGAAATGCAATTGCCGGATTTGCCTGTACCGGTATAAGTCCTTTTAATAGGAATATATTTACTGCTGTTGACTATGCACCGTCAGTTGTGACTGACCGTCCTTTACAAGTTAATAGTGTATATCCACCAAATCATCTGTTGACCAGTCTTGATGCAACGTCTTCCATCCAAGTTGATCCGGATACTGCAGTTCATGATCTTCCAACATCGAGTAGTCAGCGTACAGATAGTAATGATTTGTCAAATAAATCGTATAATAATGACCAACCACCGTCTGTTCAACATTTACCGGATCCGTTCTCTGCTGACGCTGATTCCCTATTAACTTATTCAATTTCTGACCAAAGATCTAATTTGCCAGTATCAGGATCAAGCGGGCTACAACGAGCAAGTTCATCTCATCAATTTAATTTCACACCTAAAGATCTTAGACCTTTACCACAGGCAAGTCCGAGGACTGTAACAAATAAAGGACGTAAAAAACGTAAGACGGCAATATTGACCGACACTCCCGAAAAAAACACGATTGAAGAAGAATACCAACAAAGAAATAAGGCCAAAAAAACGATTTTACAACCCGATACTGGAAAAGGAAAGAGGGAGTTGATGTCCTCGAAAGGAAAGGGAAAAGGAAAAAAAACAAAAAAGGCAGTTAAAGACAAGGAAAACAAATCTGACGATGAAAATTGCTTCTGTCTCGTTTGTTTAGAAACTTTTAGCAATAGTCGACCTAATGAGCAATGGATACAATGTATCGAATGTAAAATGTGGTCTCATGCTGAATGCGTCAATGATGATGCAAATTATATGTGCCATAACTGCGAGTCGGAATAGAGAAGACTGAAACTGAATAGTCTGATTAGAAAAAAATGATTATCATATAATCATTTATCTCATTGTTTAAACTAATGATAATTTTTAAAGAGGAGTTAATAATATTGATCTGTTTTCACAAAATACATAATTTTTGAGCATTTAAAATGCAAATGTTTATTTGTAATATGAATACAAAGTTTTCTACCAAATATTTTTTGATTAATTATGTCATATCATATTCATTACATACCCCTTTGCTTTGTTACTTTCGACCCACAACGTGTTACTTTCGCCCTGCCAACGTGGTCGAAAGTAACAAATGACGATTTTTTTAAAAGTCTCTGTGATTCATACAAAATACCAATAATAAGGTAATTTAAGATACTAATATATAGAACATGAACGGAATTTATATATGGCTATATAAATTTTACCAAAATAATAACATCTAACCAGAAACCAAGGTAAAAGTACAAAATGTTACTTTTGTACCCGGTCTCCCCTATGTTTATCTATTTATATATAGACAGTGACATTTCATAGCAAATTCTAAGATACCATTAGTTATATTAGCAGAACAGCTCGATTACATTTGTAGCTACTAATTAACAACAAAGGAAAACATTAGGAAACTTTTGTGCCTAAGAAAACTAAAAGTCCTCGAAGTTTTTGTCGACACATTATCCGAGTGCTTAATGCTTGCTTTAGTGCTAACTTGGAAATTGATAAAAACGAAAAAGTTTTACATTCTATTTATATATTTATCAATGACATCTCACAGCATATTCATTAGTTACATTGGCAGAACAGCAAGACTACCAATACGAGAAACGCAGGTTCAAAATTCGACCCATTTTACGTGTGTCTTTTAACTCTTTTATGGGTTGTAAATTACTCCAACAATAAAGGGAAACATGATTAGGATACTTGTGTGCCTAAGAAATTAATCCTCGAAGTTTTGACGACACATTCTTCGAGTGGTTAATTCTAGCCTTAGCGCTAACCTAGGAAATTGAACTTTTTAAGTTGGATCTGGTCTAGGTCCTTTAGAAGTGACAGGGCACACTGAATATCGCAGTCATAAATAGAGCAGCACGTCTCGCGGCAGTAACCGTCTTCTTACAGAGGACCACGTGAAATAACAGCATGTGTACTTTTGTGTTTCGATGAGTGAATAAGGGATACTATATAGTCCATTTTCACATCCCTTCCTTAAACTTACTAAGGCCGGCAGTACACTTGCAGCAACTGTAGCATTGTTTGTGTTAATAGGGGACGGTATATAGTCACCTACCATAAAGTGAATCGTCAGCAGTCTGTCTAACGACCTTCACTTGAAAGAAAAGATATGTGAACTCCTGCGAACCCGCAGTGGGATGACAAGGTGGATCTTCCACATTATCGTGGTCCCTACATGTAATTCATAAAGAAGCTAGTACAGTAGGTAAAGCATGTACAATCATATTTATTAACTTGGAGGACGAATATCTGTTTATTTCCTACCAAAAACTTATTCTGTTAGTTTCTCTTTCGTGACTTACTGTTTTATTGTTTTTTTTTTATGGACTAGTGTCAGTATAGGTACAGCTTATAATGCAATCTACTTATACATAATTTAAAAAAAAGGATTTCATTTGTATACCTAAGTTCAATAGCTAGCAGTTGCTTTGTGGATTGCAGATCATCCCTAACCTTATCAATATCATCCATTTCATCAATATCCTCTTCTTCAGGACCAGTCAGTCCAGGAACCTGAAAATATTTGTAATCAAAATTGACAAAAAAATAAAATATTATTACAAAGCACCTTCACGTTACATTGTCTACTTCACCTCGGCTATAGAAACTCCCGACGGAGAAGCTGCCAAATTTGCCTGAGACATAGATTTTTGTACTTGCTCTTCTATTGTCATTTGTCTTCTGAATTTCCTCAATCCTTCCAAATTAGGCTTACTTCTGTCATTAGTCTTGACCTTTTTTAATTTTATACCTTTATTGATTTCTTTCAACAATTCGTTATGTGAATTAGGCTTCTCAGATTCGAAAATAAATTGTCCCTTACTTTTAACCACCGACGAACGTGTTATTATAGGGTTGGATCTGTAATAATTAAAATTCTTGTTAAATCTATCTCATACAAATATAATTCAAAAAGTAGTATAGCCCGGATCGTTTATGCGAGCCTGGGGCACAAAAGACAGTAACCTGCTACTCAACCTGCCGCCCAAGTTCGCCCTGGCTAGGCTATTTAGAGTAAGAATTAGATTTCTCAATAAATAAAGACAATATTTTAGAAGAAAATTGGAAAAAAATCCTTGAATTTTGTATGTAGGTTATACGGATTTCAATTGATAATAACAAAAACCTTGAAAATTATTAACACATATAAATAATGTTACAATTAAAATAATATAAAAAATCGTTGACCCATAGCAGGAGAAATATGAACTCTCCTGATTCTAAAATTGGGCTAAGAAATTTAAGACTCGTGGGAGTGTTGTAACTCCTAGAGGAAACCGTAACCATATATTAAAATTAAATATTGAACAAGTAATTTGTATTTTTTGTTTTAAAATAATTTAGATTTACAAGAATGTTTCAAATCAAGCCGTAAAATGTATCTTAATATATAAAATACTCGTGTCACAGTGTTTTTAACAAAACTCCTCCGAAACGGCTGGACCATTTTGTTTTTGTATGTTTCATAGGTCGTAAAGTATTTTTCACCCTCCTACCCCCACCCCGCTATTTTAGTATTTTTGTATGAAGAATATTCAAATAATTTAACCGTCGTTCATTGACGTAAAGTGAAGCGTTACTTTAATATATGATTTGAAAATAAAATTTGACCCGATAGGTGGCGCCACAATCGGGTTACGGAATTATTTTCGGGTTCTGGCAGGACAATTTCAAATCATATGTCAAAGTGATGCGACATTTCACGTCAATGACAAAAATATATATATCTATAAAAAATATATAACAATTTATATATGACAAATATATGTAAATGAAGTTGAATTGACTTCATTTAATTTGAATTTGCCGCGTTTTTACTTTTAATAAGTTAAGTAGGTAATTCGTTATATTTAAAGTGGCTACCTACAACGGTAATAAAAACGTACCAATAAATGTCATACGAATCGTTAAAATAAAGTTAAATTTAATAAATAATTATAAAGTATATTGTTAAGTGTTTGTAAAGTTGAGAAATAATAGCTTAAATGTTGTTTCTCTTTTCAGGTAAGATTTTTATTTAATGTAGGTGAAGATTTGTATAGTAGAAGATGTATAATCAATTTAGTTTAATAATAAAATGTTACTCTTTTCAGAGCAACACAATTTTGTTATATATATATTGTTCATACAAAAAATATTAAAATCGCGATTAAAAAATGGGGGCTGGAGTTAGGAGCGTGAAAAATACTTTACGACCTATTCTCATACCTACCAAATTTACACGCCAGACGTGGCAGTACATGTGGATGCATATTTAAACCAATAAGAACTGGTTTACAGTAACCCATATTATTTTTAAATAAATTATTTTAATTTCAATTTGAAAATATACAAAAAACAAATCATAAAAATCGGTCTAGCCGTTTCGGAAGAGTGCGACCACAAACACCGTGACACGAAATTTTTCTATAGAAGATAGGTGTGATAAAATAATTACACCATTTTTAATTTCTAAATTGGGGCAAACGTGAAAATTAAATAAGCGAGACTTATAGGTCGTAATTTGATTCTGAACTCACCTGTCATTGCATACTACATGTTTCAACTTTTTACCTTCCTCCACTTCTTTCATCATATCGCTCCAATCCGGCCTCTTCCTTGGTCTACTTCGAAGCGATTCAATCTTCTTAAGTTTTTCAGGGTCTAACGGTTTCTTCATGAACTCCGGTGGCGGAGGCATTTTTGGTGGCAACGGCGGAGGCATCGGTGGTGGAGTTGGTTTTAATAAACCTGTTTTGAAAGAACTTTCCTATAACTTTATAAGACTTTTAGAATTGTTTCTTAATTTTGAAGTTACTTTTCATTGGATTATTGACTTAACATTGACATTTTTTGAAGGTTAATCAGAATGAACTATCATTTGTTGTTACCTAGAAAAATAATTGTTTCATGGATGATACCTCAGATGATACATTTAACTCCCGAAGCCAAACGCAAAAGAGGGATGTCATAACCCGTCTATCTGTCTGTGACATCATTGCTTCCAAACGGATGAAGCAAAATGTTTGAATTCTGACGTGACCGAGGTGGTTCCTAGCTATAATTTATGAACATCTGTCCAGGCGTGAGAAAATAATTTCTTAGTTGACGAAGGTATCTCAATAACTTCCGCAGGTTCGACTGATTTGACTTGCACTGTTATTTCTATGGTATTGACCTGATTCTGCAGCATGAAACAGTACGTGTGCTGTTGTGTTTCGGTGAGTAAGGGATGCCAGAGTCCATATCCAGTCCTTTATCCTAAATCCTACTGTAGTCGGCAGCGCACTTGCAGCACCAGTGGCGTTGCTTGTATTATAGGCGTCGCTAGCCACCTATCATCAAGTGGACCGTCAGCCTGTCTGCTGATCTCAACATAAAAAAAAAAACAAGTAATTTGCAGAATACCTAACTCCTCAGCAACTTACAGCAGATATGGCGTGTTTGGGATAATTATTCACAATAGAATGTCGAGAGTTAGTTTATAATTTTTAATTAAAGCTTGTGTAATTTATTATTACATAAAATCACAACATTTTAAGAAGTTATTTATGAGTACAGTGTTTATGTATACTTTTTCGTCTATATAAAGTTATGTTCTGTATCTCTTTCTCTCTCTCTTGCTTCTCTCAGTGCTTCTTTAGTCCTGAAGGTTGACCGTCAACTCCCAGGACTTCCTCATACGCCCAGCGCTTCTCTTCTCTTCTTCCTTACCCGTCATGATTAACTGATACAGCATATATCTGTCATGTCTAAGCACGTGGTCAGGAAGATATTTAGAGTGTTATTTTGTTTAAAAAAAGTTAGAATTTTAACCAAAGCAAATAACATTCAACTATTCTTGCCTAAAGTAGGGGAAACAAGTTAATGTGACTAATTTAGACTCATTAAGTATACCTCTGAAAAGACTTCCTTGGAGGTCTTCTGTTTCTGCCATTATTACACAAATTATACACAATCCAATAGTGATTAGCAGTTTACACAAAACTCACAAAAATGATTGTTTTAGAAACTTTAAACACAAAATAAGTTTTTCAATCCATTCACATAAAAATGCAGGTAAATATCGGACTGGTTGCATCGCACCTGAAGTGCGCATGCGACGCATGCGGAACTATGAGACTATTTCGGATCGCACATAAACCGCAAGCACCCTCCTCAGATGTGTCTGCTACACACGAGATCAAAAGAAAATGATATTGAAGCCACTGTAAACGAGATAATTGCGAAGCGAATAAACGACTACGTCGTTTTTAGTTTCAGTGACCACTAGCTGTGTCCCAAGGTTTCATGCGCAGTTTAATTAGAATTCTCGTTGAAATTCCTTAGCTTTGGCTTCATTATATTACACAGATAATATTGAATGAAAATTATGGAATGGAATCGTATTATGAGGTATCGTACATCGTGAAATTTCTAATTTGTTTTTTAGAAGAAAAATTATTTAAGAGTAATACTATTTTAGAGAAAACAATTGTATAAACACTACAATTGTTTGGTTATAGGTATAATGTTAATATTAAAATTTACTGTATATACATTAAATATGTGTATATAATGTGTGTATACTTAATGTGTATCATCATCATCTCAACCGTAGGACGTCCACTGCTGCCGAGAGCTCAGGAGAGCTCTTGGCGGTGGTGAAATTACACTTTCAAGTATGGTACAAGCCATGCTTGAAAGTGTAAATACATGGAAAGCGGTTGCCTACATCTGTGAATCAGTAATGTCACAGAAGGAAGTAGCTGAAAGGGAGCGGGAGGAGGACCCAAATGCGGCCCCCCTCCGAAGTAGACGGCAGGGCAGAAGAAGGCGAAAGAAGCCCGCCTTTAAATGTCCTAGGTGAGGACCTGCGCACATCGTTGGCAACCATGTGTGCCTGCAGAAGTTCCTCCTCCGTCTGGGGATTGCTCCGGTGCCCCCGGGCAATCCCCCACTGGCGCTAGTCAGGCCTTTAGGCTAGGCTGCCCTGAGGTGGATCGGAGTTGTTACCTCGGCAGAACCCGATTCACTTCGCAAAAGGGCAAGGGACACCGGGAGTTTTAGTGGGTATTCCCAGTGCCGCCATGATCAGGTGTTGGGCAGTACATAGGTCCCACATAGGTACCCCTGTCGCCCGCCAAGCGGTAGGGAATCTGTAAGCGGATTACTCCTCGTCAAAAAAAAATAATAGGACGTCCACTGCTAGACAAAGGTCCCTAATTTTCTATAGAAGCAGCCTGGATCCACTGTGGACCCGCGGCCTTATCAGGTCGTCTGTCCACCCTGTGGGACGTCCTTCGCTTCGCTTGCCGGTCCATAGCGTCCACGCGAGACCCTTCTAACCCCAGAGTCCCGTCGGTTCTCCGTACTATGTGCCCTGCCCACTGTCACTTTAACCTACTAAACCGACGGGTTATGTCGGTAACTTTCGTTCGTCTCCTCCATAGGTCGTTGAGCGACATTGAGCTATCTTATGAGTACGAGGCAACACACATTGATCGAAAACTTTATTTTAAGACTGAGGAATTTTGGACGAGAAGATGTCTCGGAGCTTCCCGAACGCATTGTCTAATCCATCCGAGCTGGATTCGAAGATGGATCTCCTTCTCGAATTTGGATCTATCTAATTGGGGTATTTGTCCCAAGTAGAGATGTACAGGAAATTCAACTTCGAGAATTGAATTTCCTACTGTTTATGTGTATACATCATTAAAATGTACCTAGATCATTAAACTAAAATTTTGTTTCAGTTACTAAATATTTTGTTTCAATATTAATAAAATTTAAGTTGATTTAAATATCAATTACGCATTCTGTATAGAATTATTTTCTGTAAGCATTATTTTCTTATTTTCTCCGCAATGATTTGTGTTTCGTTAAGATATATCCTAGGACTTTTCATCTCTACCGTCTATCTATAAAATATCTAATCGTTCATTAGTTTTGCCAAGATCGAACAATTGACTCAATGCGCCTGCGCCGTTCGATGCGTAACTATAAATAATAGTATGAAAGTGTTAATGTGTCAATGTTTTTGTTACATCTAAACAAAGACTAGATTCATACTCAATTCTATTCTTATCTATTCGATTCATCATGTATGGATCAAATTTCCGTTTTAATATGATTTAATAGTTCAGAGAGAGAAAGAGAGAGAGCTATTTAACAAGGGTAAGATTAACCATATACTTACTTCGTAAACTTTCATTCTTTGTAAGTGTATGTCCCTTAGGCACTTCATTGGCAAGTGTCTTATCTATATTCTCCTTGACACGCTCGTGCAGAGGATCCCTCCATTTCTTAACGGGAGCGTCTTCTTTTGATAATTGCTTTTGTAAAGACGGCTTGCGAGGCGGTAACTGAAAATATAGAAGACAATATTATTATTGTTTTTTAGGTAAGGACACACTGCTTCCACAGTCATAAATTGGGCAGTCCGTCTGGCGGCGGTAACCATCGTCTTACACTTACACCGTAAAATAACAGTGTGTGTGCTGTTGTGTTTCGGTGAGTAAGGGATCCTCAATCGTAGTAAGGTTGGCAGCGCTCTTGCTGTGGTTTTGCTCGTTTTAATAGGCGACGGTTGCCACCTACCATCAAGTGGACCGTCAGCTTGTCTGTCGATCTTAACATATATATTGGAAGTTAGACAATTTATTGCAATGAATCAGAAATTACATAAGAATGGACTAGAACTCCTAAAAAATATTGAAATTAATTTAAAAAGCTAAAGATTTCGTCAATATATGGGTGATTGTTATAGAATTTGATATTAGTCAATAATAGGATCCACTTTTCTCTTGTCTTCATGTTATTATTTTCATGTGTAGTCTAAAAATATAATATTTTTATGCAGAATAAGTATAGAAAAGTAACTGAATGTTTTATTAAATGATCTTGTCATTACAACGGAGAATAGCGTTCGATCCCGAGATTTAAGTGAATTTGGAGCCATTGGCAATGAATGAATTTGAATATCTGAAGATACACAACTTCGTCAACCTGATATTGTATCAGTCACAGAAAACGAATAAAAAGAAATATGAGACCTAAAAAGCAAAACTCGTATTCACTGCTAATACTCCCTGAGTATTAGCAAATGATGATAAAATGATAAACTTTTTAAAACGGCTTTTACAAAACAACTTTTCTAAAATGCGTGTTTCAAAGAACTTAGAGATATTACCATAATTAATATAAATTTATCAAGAAAATTATTTTCTCGTGTGTAATAAAATACCTTTGAAGGAGACTTCTCAACTGGTGTCGGAGGTTTTGTCGCCATTTTGGATTTATCTTCAGATTTCACTTCTGCCTTCTTATCAGCGATCTTTACATCACTCTTCTTATCATTTGAATCTTTATCGCTGACGTTATTAGATTTTACTGTACCATTCTTCTGTATCGGTTTCTTATCTGAAATAGTGGTTGTTTTATTTTCCTTTGACTTGTCGTCGATGGTCCTCACACTTTTCAATTTAGGTCTCTCCGAAGCCGTGTCGTTTGAAGGTTTATCTTCAGTTTTTGTTTTATCTGCAGACTTCAATGCTGATTTTGTGAAACGTGGCTTCTCATCAGCAGCTTTTGTTGACTTATCAGCTAATTTTGCTGCCGATGGTTTTACTAATTTGTCTTCCACTACCTCTGATACACCGTTTTCTGGTTTTTCTTTTATTGTTGTTTGTTTCTTCAGGACAGCTGTAATTATAAAAAAGTAATAATTATATAAACAAAAGTTTAACAATATTGTCTCTATTAGGTATTTTCTACCTCATATGGTCGAGGAGGCATGTGCCCAGCATTATGATGTTATAGATATTATGTAATATATATACACTTAGTATTAATTAATATCACTTAGAAAAACCTAGTATTAATGTAAATCTTTCAATATATCTTGGTTTCTTGGTTTCTTTCAATATATCATCTACATAGATATTAATAACTAGCTGGTGCCCCACTGGAATATTTAGCCCATCCTGAAATTCTATTGGTGAAAGAATATTTTAAATGGATGATTGGTTTCGAAGATTAGCTCCTACAAAAAAACATACAAACTTTACTTCTTTTAATATTAGTATTAGATGTCTTCATAAATTTAATAAAATTGTAACAATCAAATAATGCGTAACGTAACATAAATATTTACATTTAAGTCATTTACAACCAGATATTCTTGTGTTTAACTAGATTATTTTATTTTACTAGATTGAGCCCGCGAAATACTAATTCCGGGCTAGGTTTTAGATATTTAAGGTACATAAGTATGTATTTATGTACTTATTTCATTGCTAGGCCTGCGGTGTCCACTTGATGGTAAGTGGTTACCTTGTCCTGTTAGCATAAGCAACGGCTTGAGGGTAACGAATGCGTTATTCATTATCGACCTTACTAGGATAAAGGATATACAGAATGAGCAAATTGGACTTTGGCATTCTTTACTCACTTATGGAGGCGTTGTTGTTATTTTCACGATAGTGGTAAATTAATAATTGTAGTTTAATAATTGTAATTAAATGACTTTATATGTAAGATTAGTGAAATTGATGGAAACACGTGTTTCGACCCCGGCACATTGCAATTTTGATGGCATTCGCGTACGTAAATAAACATGGCCGCTGCCAAGATGGCCGACCTTCACTATTTTAGTACAGTTACTTGTCAAATTTTCTTATTAAATTGGCTAACATTAAACAAATTAGCGAACGAGTAAATCTAATAGAATATGACGGTATCCGAAAATTTATAAATATTTTATTTTTCATTTTGACGTAAACATTTTCTTGAATTCGTTAAAATTCAAATTCTGACAGAAGCTTCTTTTAATTATGCGTTGTCATCAAAAAGATTAAATATATAGAATATATAGAGAGGGGATTGGGAAAATATTCATACAAAAATATCGATCCTGATCACTGTTGTCAGGATGGCCATGGCCTTGTAAATTTGGTGATGGACTGAGCGATTTTGTACCACGTGGTTCTAAATGTCACATTACGGATTCTTTCGTCTTGCCCGATCTATACAGTTGAAAATCTTCGGTTGTCATGTAATGTAATGGTTTTCATGTTAGGCGATAAAACAATTTGTCGCCATACTAATCTGAATATTTCTCTATAAATACATTTCATATCTATTCTAGGTCTATTCTATACATACATAGACCACCTATTTTTTTTAATGTTAAGATTGGCAGACAGGCTGACGATCCACTTGATGGTAGGTTGGCTACCGCCGCCTATAACACAAGCAACGCCACAGCTGTTGCAAGTGCGCTGCCGATTAAGGATAAGGGATTAGGAAGGCATAGGGAAATGGGCTCTGGCATCCCTTACTCACTCACCGAAACACAACAGCACACGTGCTGTTATTTCACGGTGGTCTTCTGTAAGGGGGTGGTTACTGCCGCCAGACGGGCTGCCCAAATGACTGCGAAACGCAGTGTGCCCTGCCACTTCTATCCTAACCTACCTTTGGGGTAGATGGTCTGTGTAAAATCGTAAACGAGCCGTGTCTGTACATTAAATATTAAAAAAAAAATAGATTTTAGAATTTTTGTCTGTTTGTCTCAGAAACGGCTTAACCGATTTAAATGCAGTTTTCACTTATGTATTCCAACAAGCTTATTAATTCATTCCAATCGGTTTACAAACAAAAAAGTTATGCGCTGTACCGAACACAACGCGTACGAATTTGCGGGCTTAGCTAGTAAATAACATATCTTCAAGATAACACTCCCGTTGTCGTTTACACTTAATATAGAAATTAACAACAAGAATCTGAATATTGAACTATAGAAACGGTTACTAAATGCCACTAATTAAATTATTAAAAAATTGCAGACAAAAATGTAGTACCTAAAGTAAGTCAGTTCACTATGCATACCTACTGACTGCACACATTCACACCATAATAATTCCACCGCCATTTTATTCAGATTAGCATGAAAAGAATCAGCTGTTGCTTAGCGAAACCGTATGCCTTTTTTGTGCCAGAGAATTCTAAATTATAAATGAAAGGATATATCTATACCGTGTAGTATTTTACTAACTAGATAGAACTGCCTTGCATTCATTTTGACGAGCCCGTTGGATGAGTGATTAGGGTGCTCGCTTTAAAGCTCTGTTCTAGGGTTCCCGAGTTCGAAACCCGGCTGGCTCAACTTTGAAAAATGCAAATTTGGCTCTGGTCTGGATCTGGAAAGTAGTGGCAGGGCACACTGCGTTTCGCAGTCATTTGGGCAGCCCGAGTGACGGCAGTAACCACCCCCTTACAGAAGACCACCGTGAAATAACAGCACGTGTGCTGTTGTGTTTCGGTGAGTGAGTAAGGGATGCTAGAGCCCATTTCCCTATCCCCTCCTAATCCCTTATCCTTAATCCTATTGTAGTCGGCAGCGCAATTGCAGTAGCTTTGGCGTTGCTTGTGCTATAGGCGACGGTAGCCACCCACCATCAAGTGGACCGTCAGCCTGTCTGCCGATCTTAACATTAAAAAAAATGATATATTTTTCGTGTCTAAACTATTGAACTTATTTTGATGAAATTTGTCAGAGATATTGCTCAGAGTCTGGAGAATTATATAAGCTAATTTTTAACTTTACTGACGTAGAGAGCCGCGGACAAAACCTAGTTTTTAATTATGGCAAATGGATGATAGTAGGTAAAAATTTTCTATATAGGTATTCATACACTTCAACCAATGATTAAACGCAAAACGAGGCCATTTTTTTATTTATCTCTTTTCTCTTTATCTGCGAACAGATTTTGAAACGGTTTTAACAAATGAAAAGAGCCATATAAACGTGGAAGATTTGTGTATAGAATTTGCAGCAAAATTATCCATGCGAGGCGGGTCACTAGTTTATAATAAAAACATCTTATGAGATATTCATGTATAAATCTTAGTAGAATCTTCGTTTATTTTGTAAAAAAGTCCGCCACCTAAAAATATCGCGATCGTCCGCGTTAAAGCTCAAAATATCTCTCCTTACCAACGTTCAATGAAATGTTGGCGACCACTGTGTTCTCAAGTACGTTTTTTATGGCTGACAACTTTGATTATAATCATATTTAAAACAATCATTATAGAGTTCAATTTAGTTTGAAAGCTTTTACTTAGTTTAAAGTAACATTATTTATTCTAACCAATTTGGGTATTTATATAATTAAATGCTTTAGTCATCAAAAAAAAAAAATACTGAGATATTAGAGTACTCGGGAAACATTTCCCTATAGAAATTACTACGTATAAAATTGTACCATGAAAGCAATGTAAAACAAAGAATTTTATTTTTACTTATGATATTACTATTACGTTGGGTGTGTTATATTTGAAATATTCTGAATCTTACAAACAAAGAAATAAGTATTATTTTTGTTTGGAAATTTGGAAATTCTCGAATGTTGCCCTGCTTTAATAGTTACCTTTTAAATCCTTTAGACGTGAATAGGGTTCATTGTTTTAGTATTGAACATAACACTTCTAGCACACCGAAACACTGATTCATATATTTAATAAGCGTGAAATGGATATTTTGGGTGAAAATTTTACAGTAAACACACCAACATTGAACGCTCCCAAACTCCAGACTAGCAAACCGTGGCGCTGAGTTTTGGGGAAGTCAATTATTCAGAAAACGTGTCTCCTGCCAAAGCTTCGGGCAGGTGTTTACGTCACACGTGTATATCAACACGTATATATCTTATGCATACTGAAATACATATTATAGTCCTTACTAAATGAGACATAAGAACTGAATACGATTTGATTCGTAACGACAGATTCACGAGATAAACACGTATGTTAGAATTTGAAAGATTGTAATCAAAGTCCAAGTTACAAATTATTTTTTAGACTTGGAATTAGCTATTCTTTTCGTGTAATTCTTTTTGTGTCAGCTTCAGTGACTGTGACAGTGATTGGTATTTCATGCCAATATCATACGTCGGTTCCTGTCCTTGTCGCACTGAACCCTGACCGACTGAGCATCGCTTTAGCTTTTATAGGGGAGTAAAATTAAGTTGAAGAATTGTAAATAAAAATAATAAAAGAGTGTATGAGTTTGCGAGTCTTTTGCTACCAAAATACACCCAAAAATTATATATTCGATCTAGCCCTGAATGTCTGTAACCCTGATGATGAATTTTAGGTTTATCTGTCTCCAATTAGCTTACCCATAGTCGTATATGAGATAGGTATATAACCTTTATAACTATAATAGAAAAGTATACTGATACAAGCATATATGAATCTTCCACAACATACTTAGTAGGAGAGCTGTTAGATTATGCATCCGATAGAAATTCTATTGCTGTCACATCTAAAAATCTCACATCTAAAAAAAAGTTATGAAATTATGGTAATTACATATTAAAGTCTAAAGTATAATTCAATGATGTAGTAACCTTCTCAATATTCGCCTTCGCCTACACAACGGATGTGACGAAGCGTCTCCAACGCGAGGCGTCATAGAACGTAAACAAAATATAAAATACGTTTTCTAATTGTTAACATTGAAAAATGTACAAACATTTGAAAGAAAATGTTCAATAAGTGTTCAAATGTTCAATACATATATAATAATGTTATTTAAAATATTTTAATCCACATTAATAAAAATGGGTTAATGATACTCCATTTCTTCCATGACTTAACTTCTGTGAATGAAGCTGAAAATAAATATGCTTCAACTGAGATAAGTTTAAAAGTTTTGAAAATCTCAATAATGAGAATATAAATATTATTAATTAAAATAAAAGTAAGATTGTTCTATCAACTTAAGCATTTGATAGGTATGTAGGTATAAAATTGGTAAAAAGAATGTTAATTTTCTGAGCCACCACGACATAATAAATACGTACTTCGTGTGTGTCGCTACGTAAGGGATGCTTGGTTTTTATATTGAACGTCCGACCCCGCACAGATGGAATTAGGTTTTATTAGGAGATTCCTGAAGTGACCCCATAAACGGAGAGTTTAAAAATCGGTTTCCGTTAGCATACAACGACATCTAACAACTTTTCTTGGAAACGATAAGCAAGAAGCTTGTGTGCCGTCGACGGTGGATCTAGCAACCGTGATGTGTATGAGCACGTATGAAGCTCGCAAATGGTAGAGGGAACTCCATTGATAAAAAGACCATGGACGAACATAAAAGACGTGTCGAGGTAGTTCCGCAACGAACACATCGCATTTCCATTTACATTGAAACTTCGATTATTATCGGAATATACGATCGTGTACTACAAGCATTGAGTCTTCGGCTATTCCTGAGCCTGATGATGCTTGTATCCCTGAGGAGAATCCGAGATATATATAAACTTTCCGCGAAAAATTATATAACTGAAAGTGAAAACCACATTAAAATCAGTTGCGTGGTTTTTATATTTTTTTTTATCACGATGGAACGAGCTCATCTAGAAGATCCTATTCACTCGAACATTGAAAAAATTTGGGTTGTAGAGAGTTCCAATCCTTAACAGTGCGCATTATAAAAGATGTTTTAAAGCGCTTGGTCCGAATTAGAGGGATTTCGAAAAGGTGAGGATGGTAACCAGCCGTACGTCTGCATGTCATATAGAAGAAAGGGGAAGGCGGTATGATCTCATGCAGCCCCCGAGCACACTCTCCGAAGTACATGTTATAGAATACACACAGACAGGCAATTTTGCGTCTATGTGTCAGGCTCTGCAGCTTATTTCTTATTAGCGTGCCGCCAATGAGCCTCCTAGCTCTGAGATGCACCGAGTCAGTTGCAGCAAGTTGATATTTTGCTGAGTCAATACTTCATGCTAGATCGGACTCATCTTTTCTTTGCCTTGTGCAAAGAGAGAGGAGCTGTCCAGGTGTGAAGCATCGCTTCATCCTATTTCACTGTTTGGGTTTTGGATTCGATAGAAGTACTGAAGTTGAGATTTGAGCACAACCCCATGCCAAGAAGCTCGAGATCACTGGTCACAGGTACGTTTAGATATAGAGACAGACGTTGGCAGCGAATTCTATTATACTACGAGTATGTAAGGATAAGGAAGGAAGAATGACAGGCAGGCTGGTAGTTCATTTGAAGGTAGCTGGGTACTATCCCCTAAGGGCACCAAGGAAATGCAGATGCGCTACCAACTCTTTAATATTTGTAATATCATTATTTATAATTTAGCATTATTAAATTATATTAATCTCATTATTACCATCAGAATTTCTTCCCTGTTCTATTCTGTTTCAGCCTTACACTTTTTTTTTCTGATCAACGACGCCACTGCAACTACTATGCTCTTTCACAGTTTAACTATGTTATTTCACAGTTGACAAACCCGTTGGATGAGTGATTTGGGTGCTTGCGTTAACGCTCTGTTCTGGGGTTCTCGTGTTCGATTCCCGGCAGGATCAACTTTGAAAAAATTACCTTTTCGAATTTGGCTCTGGTCTGGAGCTGGAAAGTAGTGGCAGAGCACACTACTTTTCGCAGTCATTTGGGGAGCCCGTCTGGCGGCAGTAACCACCCCCTTACAGAAAGACCACCGTGAAATAACAGCACGTGTGCTGTAGTGTTTCGGTGAGTGAGTAAGGGATGCCAGAGCTCATATCCCTATCTCCTCCTAATCCCTTATCCTACTGTAGTCGGCAGCGCCCTTGCAGCAGCTTTGGCATTGATTGTGTTATAGGCGACGGTGGCCATTTACCATCAAGTGGACCGTCAACCTGTCTTCCGATGTTAACATAAAAAAATAGGCAACTTTCTAATCCACTGACCTGTCCTTTACAGATTTGCATTCAAATTTAGAATAAAGAAATAGGTGTGTACTTATTAATTATGGTCACACGATAGAAGTGAAAACAAAACGTGGCTGATGACGACTGGAGCCGAGTATTCACGATTCAGCGTCACCGACCCGAGCGTGACGATTCATTTACGTTCACTTAGCAATAAATGCGCCCAAAGAACTTCACTTCATAAAATCTATAATACTAACGTTTCAAAGGTTTCGCTGGTGCTGGCGCCTCGTCTTTTCCAGTCGTCATGGTTTTTGTGGTGCTCTCCACCGGCTTCAGTTTCTTCTGGGTCCAAGAAGGCGGTGCATTCGAGTCTTTGTCCTTTACCCACGGCGGCCGAAATGTCTCCCGTTTAGGCGTCGCCTCCTTGTTCACATTACCGATAGGCATTGTGGTGTTCTGTGAGATAATAATGGCAGTGTAAATCGAGAGTGTAAAAAAATGACGGATAGAGTGAATGCATTTAGGATTGTCATTGGTCATTAATTAAAATAAAATACTGGGATTATTCCCACCTACTCCAAATCCAAATCCAAATCCAGTTCTCCAAAACTGAAAATTTCATACATTGATTCCCAAGAGCCTAGCAAAAAAGAAATGATAAATATTAAATTAAGCCATGCCTAATACCGATTTAATTCTCAAGAGCTCCATTGCATTTCTTTTTATATAAAACTAGCTGGCGCTCGCGGCTTCGCCCGCGTTGAAAGACGAAAAAATACCGCCTGACAAAATATGAGCAATGTGACGCCTAACATCTTTATATAGCTTTTGTTATTAGATGATCCCTCGGGAACAGTACTTTTTTCTGGACGAAAAGTACTTTATGTCCTTTCCTACATCCCTGACAATGTGTATGAAAAATTTCACGTTGATCGGTTCAGCGGTTTAGGCGTGAAATGGTAACAGACAGACAGACAGAGTTACTTTCACATTTATAATATTATAATAAAAAGTGGGTATGGATTTAGTTCCTACCGATTTTTTACAGCCCATGGGAACAATTTGGTATTTTTAATTAATATTCAATTTTACTCTTGGAGCTTCTAGGACGAAATTGTGGAGCGGGTGGGATAAAGCCGTAAATTTTGTCTAAATCAAATTGTAGTTAAATAAGTGTAGTCAAATATGAAATGTTCTCGTTTAGTGTGAGTGTCGTTAAGAATGCTACATGTAAGTTATTTTTATATATATTTATAATTAATGTATGAAAATTATTTATGAATAGATATGCAATTATTGGTATGATTTATTTATGTATTTAAACTTTTACTGTTTTTGTTTATAACTGCGTTGTGGAAAGCTTTCACTATGGGGAAGAAGTCTTCAAGTCTCCGTAGTTGCTCTTCTAACTCAATCTGGCGAACAGTTTAAGCGTTAACAAATAACAATATTTTCATATTTATTATAAACTAGCTGTTGCCCGCGACTTCATTCGCGTTGAGTAATGAAAAATATTACACCTGAGAAAATATGTGATTAGGTATTATAACGCCCGACATATTTATCGCTGTGACGACTGTGGCGCTGCCACAGCTACAGTGGCGCCCAATTTTTTATATTTTTACACGATCCCTCGGGAATATAACATTTTTCCAGTTAAAAAGTATCCTATATGTTAATCCAGGTAATAAACTAATTGTGTGCCAAATTTCATTAAAATCTGTTTAGCCGTTTTTGCGTGAGAGAGTAACAAACGTCCATTAATACATCCAAATAGTTGTTGATCGCGGTTTCACTCGCGCCATCTGTTTAATAAGTTCAGAACTAAAATACTCTTAATCTGTTATTAACCTGCAGAGTGTGTACTTGGACTTGGGCTACACACTCTGCAGTTAAATTAACATGTATATTAAATATATTGAGAGCAGAATCAAAGGCGAGAAAGCGTGAAAAGTCACCAATGAGCAGTCAAATGCTGGACACGAACTATATAGGTATCAATAAGACCTAGTCAGAAGCAGTTTTAAGAACTTGGCTTTATCATAGATAAAATACTACTTAATACTGGTTAAGTAGTATTTTATAAAATTATAAAAAAGAAATTATTTTATTATTATAAAATGCAAATATTTATCTAATAAAATTGTAAACGAGCCGTGTCTGTATATTAAATATTCTTTTTCAAAGTAACTATTGTTTTTTAGAATTTTCGTCTGCTTATCTGTGCGTTTTTGCACGCTTATCCCAGAAACGGCTTAAAGGATTTGAAAAATTTATTCCTGTAAAATTTAGTGTTTATTTCATTCCAATCGGTTTACAAACAAAAAAGTTACGCGCTATACCGGGGATACCACGCGTACAAAGTTGCGGAATCAGATAGTTACTAAAATATTTTTATTAGTTCTAAAAGTGCAGGTTTGCAACTTCTTATTGCGAAAATGAATTAGTTAAATAACTATTTTAAGCATTTATAGGAAGTAAGTTATCTTAATATAAAAATAATTAAAATTAGGTAATGGTAATTTGATAATAATTTATATCTTTTTCTGTACACATAATGAAATCGTAAACAAACCGGGTTTGTACATTAAACATTTTAACAAAAAAACAATTGATACACGTTTATTCTTATGTTACGGGGTCAAAAAAATATTTTTGTATGTTTGTTTGTCTGTGCATTTGTTTGTGTACGTTAATCTCACATCCCGTAATATTTAGTGCTTGTTTTATTTTTTATTATTTTTGTTTTAAGTTGCGGGCACGTAAAACAAATATATATATTTGTCACAAGTTTTGTGTCTAAAGAGTTTGTAGTCCGCCTTTTACTAAACTTGTATTTAAGCCTTAATAAACAAAAAATTGAATGAAGGACTAATTATGAATTTATTGATAAATTGATTGATGACAACATTAATTTGATGACAGATTTTATTTATCGGCCGACGCTCGTCATAATGCTTTGTTGAAAAATCGTACGATATTATGTTATCACAATTTTTTAATTGATAAAAGGCATAATAAGAAGTGTAAATAAATTCTGTATTATGTTTATAATTAAGCTTATTTAAGCTTCCTTA
The DNA here is from genome assembly GCA_910589475.2 of Bembecia ichneumoniformis. Lineage (NCBI taxonomy): Eukaryota > Metazoa > Arthropoda > Insecta > Lepidoptera > Sesiidae > Bembecia > Bembecia ichneumoniformis. Next base: position 11,371,258 of record OU342540.1, read on the forward strand.
AAGATAAGCTTTTTGGAGCTAAGTAAACAACAGATTGATTAGAATACTGGCGTATTTATGAATCTTGTTCGAATTTTAAAAGTTGAGTAGCCAATTGGAACCTCCGAAACTACTTTGAAATCCGTAACTGATTATTGTATCAATACTAGCCTAGCTGACCCAGCGGACGTTCTCCTGCCAGAACCCGAAAATAATTCCGTAACGCTATTGTGGCGCCACCTATCGGGTCCAATTTTATTTTCAAACCATATGTTAAAGTGACGCTTCACTTCACGTCAATGAACTGAACGACGCGACGGTTAAATTATTTGAATATTCTTCATACAAAAATACTAAAATCGCGATTAAAAAATGGGGGGTGGGTGTAGGAGGGTGAAAATACTTTACGACATATTTTCATACCTACCAAATATACAAAAAAAAATTCATAAAAATCGGTCCAGCAGTTTCGGAGGAGTTTTGTTACAAACACTGTGACACGAGAATTTTATATATTAGATTTAAAATATACATAATATTATTCCAATGTTTCTTTAAATATCTGAAAGTAAATAAATATCAATTTCCATCATTGCAATACTATTATATATCTGTAATTAAAATTAATATTACTCATAGTAATCTCAATTCAAATAATATTATAAATACGAAAGTTTGTATGTTTGTATATATTTAGCACACAGATAGCTTATTACCTGACATTACTTTTTGTCCTGGAAAAATGTTGGGTTCCTGTGAGATTTTCAAATAAAACGAACTACAGCGCGTGCGAAGTCGCGGTCACAGCTATTATTATATAATCGCAAAAAGACACAGAGCAACTGTGTATTTATAATAATATACTCTGTGTAGTTAGCGCACTAAATATTAGTCGATGTCAACTCATTCCATTCAATGGACATTATTTTTAACGCATCCGTCACCCACCACTTGTTGAAGTGGAGATTTATTTTTAACGTACTGTAGGTACAGACGTTATTAAAATATTGTTTCCGTTTCATATGTAAACATTTTCCTCTTATTATGTAAAACGTGGCTCTGCATCAAAGTAGTAGTCGTAATTAAACAATATCAATACCTTGGTAATGTAGATCCTTGCCTTGGTCAATAAAACCTTAATTCAATCCACATAGGAGCGATTCAGAAATAGATAATTTAAAATAAAATAAATCTAACCTCAAAATGTTTAAAGTATTTTAAGATTTATATGTATTAGCCATATCTTCTTATCTTCTTATATATAAAAATGAATCCCCATTTCTCCTGGTCACGGCATCACGCGTGAACGGGTAGACCGATTTTAATTCGGTTTTCGCTAATGGAAAGAGGGATAAACGGGGAATGTTTTAGGGTATATAAAAATTGCACGCCGGGCGAAGCCGGGGGCGGGTCGCTAGTTTAATATATAACATACTATCAAGCCTCCGGATGTATTTTTTCTACAGTTTATATACACAAACCTTGTTTATCTCTCTTTTCATTAGTGAAAACCGCATTAAAATCTGTTTTTTGGTTTAGAAGATGTTATTTCTATTGTAATTATCTACTAGTGAGTTTGATTAAGGAATTATAGTGAAATACTCGTAGTCTTATTCATTAAAAACCAACTTCGAGAAGGAGGTCTATCGTTGAATCCAGCTTGGATGGGCAGCGTTCGGGAAGCTCCGAGACATCTTCTCGTCTAAAATTCCTAAAGTTTTCGACCAATATGCCAGTGATGATATTAATGGCGCTGAAACGTGGTCTCTAACTATGGACCTCGCAAGAAAGCTCAACGTCGCTCAACGAGCTATGAGAGGGCTATGCTCGGGATTACACTGCGAGATCGAATCAGGAATGAGGAGATTCTTAGGCGAATGAAAGTTACCAACATAACCCGGAGGATTAGTAAGTTGAAGTGGCAGTGGGCAGGATACGAAGTACAGAGAGCCGACGGCCGCTGGGGCCGAAAGGTTCCAGAGTGGAGGCCATGGACCGGCAAACGCAGCGTAGGATGTCCACCCACAAGGGGTCCAGACGACCTGATAAGGACCGCAGATCGACGGTGGATCCAGGCTGCTTCTGATCGGTCCTTTTGTTAAATTAGCGGGGATGCCTTTATCCAGCAGTGGATTCCATGGCTGAGATTGTAAAAAATAAACGGGACAAGTGCGAGTTGAACTTGCGTGAAGAGGGTTCCATACGGTGTTACCTATCCGCACAATATTGAGTGATTTACCATGTTATTTTATTATCATGGACTTCTTATAGGTTTTCCTATAATCTATAAGTAGAAAACGTTTTTTTTTTTAAATTTTAGGTTCAGTATTTTCGGAGATAAGGGGGGGGAATGGTCGGACAAACGGACACACGAGTGATCCTATAAGGGTTCCGTTTTTTTTATTCGGACGTACGGAACCCTAAAAAGGAGGATTTATTAGGAAATTTTAATGCATTGCTTGTTACCTACACACATCCTACTACGCGAGTCTTCTGATATCACAACTAATGTCTTTATTTAGAAAAAAATTAGTAATATTATAAATTAGAAAATACATGACGATGGATGTTTGTAACTCTTCTATATGAGTGTTCATGAAACTTTATGAGAATGAGAATAACACATAACACTCTAATTTACAAAAATACATAGACGAAGTCACTGGCGACTGTTAGTGATATATCTATACTTGGCCTTAATTCACTAACGCCACTTAGCGATTCCTTACTTCGAAACCAAGTCATATCCTTACATATATAAGTCTGCTAAAAGTCATTCTCTTACATATATATAAATTCCATGACAAGAAATTATGTGTTTTGATAAGGTAAGACAAAAGTGTGCAATCATAATTGCCATACAGAATCAAGGCCCTTATAAGAGAAAAGATTTGTACGTATGTACGTGTGTTTGTAATGAATAAACTCAGAACTACTGTACCGATTTTATAAATTCTTTCACCTATAGAAAACTACATAATCAGCGAGTAACATAGGCTACTCACCCTTCCCCCCATCTCCCCCTTTACCCCCCATCATACAAAATTTCCGTTTTCCACGAATAATATTTTATAAAGAGACGCGGACGAAGTCCCGTGCAACAGCTAGTAATATATATTTAGAAAAGGAGCAGTAGAAACATGGTTAAATTAGAATTCAGTTTAAATATAAGTGAATATCTGGAAGATTAAGTTTAAAGAGGAAAAGGTCTTGACAATTAAATTGATTATAATAATCCTTGTGATTTTATTTACTTAATTGTCTTATACAACACCACTAATAAATATATTTTTTGGTTTCAATTAATTGAAGGCGTTTTATACAATAAAAATTTGACGTTATTTTATCTTAACAGTATAAAACAATTTATTGAATATATTCTTCAGACAGCAAGGATCTTGCAAGGCGATAAAAATAATTCGAATAGAAAAATGAAATGTGTGTGAAGTAAGATGTCAATTTTACTGTTAACTTAAAGTAATGTCTCAGTTCCAAAATTTTAGTCCAACGGCTAACACAGATACAGTGATCTGAAATAAGTACACAAGAAGATCATAGCTGAAAGACGCTCATCAAAATTTAATTTCTATTCCTTGGGTAGTTAATTGACTGATGTGAGTCATAAAAAGACGGACGCAGAACGTAAAGCAATATTTAATGTTTCATTAGATCATTTGTTAATCAGAGAACATAACTATACGAGGAACAAAGAACTACCTGTAATAAATAACGAAGAAGTACACATACGTAACACTAATGTCATCTATGTAAACTAAAATTTACATAAATAAATAGCCTATTTTTTTTAAGTAGCAACATTGGTACCAATAACTACATGCTGTTTAAATTTTAATCAAGAGCTTTCTTCTTCCCCAAATAACTAAATTGACATAGAAAAAAATACGTTTATTTTTTATAAAAAATATTTGAATGCGTTTTGATTATTTACTTGTTTCTATATTTGGATTTCGATTATTTAAAGTACAGATGAATTGGTAAGTTTTTAAAATTATGTTTTGTATATTTAAAATAAATACCTTTATTTTCACAGATGTTAATTATGTGTCTGCTTTTTTTGTAATAGATTCAGAGTAGTTGTTTGTGTTACTGTGTACAGAATTAAATCACAATAATGGATACATGTGATTACGCACTTAATTTCAATACACCAAACACAACACTGGAGGAATCAACTGATCATATTTTCCAAGAGTCGGAAAATAACTCGTTAGTGTTCGAAGTTAAAATCGAAGATTCGGATCGTTATTTGTGTAAACTCTTTAGACGCGGCACCCGACGCGTTCGGTTCACTACTAGCCTCGGAATTTCAACTCCCAACAAAACTCTGGAACTTATAAATAGGTGTATTAATGTGGCGCGGCAAGTATGTTGCGAACATTGTAATTCCTTAGTGTTAGACGGAAATTTAAACATTGGATAGTTCTTTGATGCTTTTTGGATTCCTAATCTATATAATATTAGGTATAAAGAGAAAAGATTTGTACGTATGTATGTGTTTCTGTATGTTTGTAACTACTGGGCGGAATATAAAAATTCCTTCACCAATAGAAGGCTACATTATCAGCGAGTAATATAGGCTACTCACTCCCTCCCCACCCTTTACCCCCTCCATACAAATTCAAGACTACTGGTCCGATTTAAAAAAATCTTTCACATATAGAAAGCACATCAGTGAGAACATAGGCTATACTCACTTCCCCCCATCTCCGCCCTTTACCACCCTCTATACAAAATTGCCGATTTCCACGAATAAACTCAAAAATGTTTAAAAAATAAATGTTCATCCATGCGAATTCGGGACTATGGAAGGAAGTTAGTATGTGGAACAATTTATTTTTGGTCACCCATAGCTCCAGTTAAATTAGATTTCTTTAAGTCAATAAAAAAATCTATTAGTAAATTATCATATGAATCTTCTATAGGCCTTTGTCACATGTTATCCAAAAAATATCAAACATTACCTATATCAATCCCCTATTCTTAATCCTACTGTAGTCGGGAGCGCACTTGCAGCAACTGTGGCCTTGCTTGTGTTGTTATAATCAGCATCATCGGCAGCCTATTATATGTCCCTACCACCGGGTCAGAATCCTACCCTCTCAACAAGGGCGTATGGGCTATAAAATCCACCACACTGGCTCAGAGCAGGTTAGTGGATTTCACACGCGCCTTAGAATTTCTTCTTTGGCGTATGCAGTCTTTGAGAGCAGTCAGTAAATGCAATTAAGTTTTTAGAAAAAATCCATTGATACATGGCATGACCGGGGATTGAACTCGGATCTCTTGGGATGATAGGCCACGTCTTTCCCAATTCGCCACCGACGCTGTTTGTGTTATAGGCGACGATAGTCACCTACCATCAAGTGGACCGTCAGCCTGTCTGCCGACTTTAACATAAAGATAATCACACATATAATATTTGAAATTTTTGGCAAAATTGTGATAAAAAATTCAACCTATTGAGACTACGTCATTTTACTATCACACCACACAGAGGGTTCCGGATACAGAAGGTAATAATTAAGATTTAAGACGTGTTTTCACATAAAAACATCGGACTTGCATACTTGCCAGAATTTGCAATTGAGTTTCCTGGAGTCTTCTGATGAAAATGAGCTCGTGGATGAGTGTTAGGGTGCTTGCCTTAACGCTCTGTTCTAGGACTCCCGGGTTCGATTCCCGGCAGAGTCAACTTTGTAAAATCAACTTTTCAAATTTGGCTCTGGTTTGGATTTGGAAAGTAGTGGCAGGGCACACTGCATTTTAGCAGTCATTTGGGCAGCCCGTCTGCCGGCAGTAACCACCCCTTATATAAGACCACCGTGAAATAACAGCACTTATGCTGTTGTGTTTCGGTGAATGAGTAAGGCATGCCAGAGACCATTTCCCTATCCACTCCTAATCCCTCATCCTTAATCCTACTGTAGTCGGCAGCGCACTTGCAGCAGTTTTGGCGTTGCTTGTGTTATAGGCGACGGTAGCCACCTACCTTCAAGTGGACCGTTAGTCTGTCTGCCGATCTTTACGTATAATAATTCTTAGATATAAACAAAAGATCCGGAAAGAAGTTTGCGCACGAGGGAGGGGCATTCGTGCTGAAGTATGGACATAAGGAGACTAAAGTTATCAATGGGAATATCATAATTAATAAATGTTTTAAATATAATACAGATAAGACGCATATTAATATTTTACCAAATAGTGATAATGCCATTACGACGCACTCTTTACGACGCCGTTTAAAATAAAATGGAACGTCCAGCGTCAGTCGTTCTATTTTGGACGCTTTCACGCCCTGCGCACCAGCCATTTTACACTATACACATTAATTTCTTTTAATTCCTCATTATAAAACAACTGATACTATAGCGACGACGAGTTATATAACATCAACAAGTATATATAAAAATGGCGAGTTGGAACCAAATCTATGATGGAATCGTTTTCTATACAAATGTCGTCACTTCCAAATTCAAATCAAGCAAATTGTTAAATCTATTCTAAATTTTATAATTGATGTCATGGGTCTTATAAATCGAGTGACCATTGCACTCGATATAGAACTAAGGGTTCCAGATTTGATTAATGGAAAATAATTTTCTCATATCGATCTTTACGAACTGAGTTTTTTTTTAATGTTAAGGTCGGCAGACAGGCTGACGGTCCACTTGATGGTAGGTGGCTACCGTCGCCTATAACACAAGCGACGCCAATGCTGCTGCAACCGCGCTGCTGTAAGGGATTAGGAGTGGATAGGGAAATGGGCTCTGGCATCCCTTACTCACTCACTGTTATTTCACGGTGATCTTCTGTAAGGGGGTGGTTACTGCCGCCAGACGGGCTGCCCAAATGACTGCGAAAACGCAGTAAGCCTGCCACCACTTTCCAAATTCAGACCAGAGCCTAATTTGAAAAGTTGATTTTGCAAAGTTGACCCTGCCGGGAATCGAACCTGGGAACCCTAGAACAGATCGTTAAGGCAAGCACTCATCCAACGGAGACTACGTCATAAATATTTGTGTGATTCCCCTAACACTTAATTCAGGGTCATTTATGTGTTGCAATAGTTTTTGGAGATTATTATTATTTCTTTTTATTTATATAACATGTCAGATATTGTCCTATCTTCTGATCCTATCTTATGAACAGTCATTCACTATTTGTATGTCGCGTTTATTCGTCAGATTCTCGATAGGTCTTCTCACAAATGCAATGTTTTGGCTCAGTCTAACAATACTTGTAGTTGGGCGATGCCGCCGCCCGTGCAAGTACTTACGCTGTCATACGCAGATACTCGTATGCAAGGGTTGGCACAAATGGGCAAATAAAATAAATGTGATAATTATTATGTAATCATTTATTTACAAGTATGTTAGGATTGTAACACATACGATGCGCTTGGGATTGCGCCATCAACACAGGTGGCTCGCAATTATTCATAATGCACTTACAAAATATTTATATGGCAAAATTCTGGTTAGCATAAGGTCGTAACAGCAACGCGATGCTTATGTGTGAGTCCGCGCCACACAACTATTACTTACCTCGCGTCACGAAGAAATCTATGAAATCTTAAATCCTTGTTCTATTTTCCTGTCGAGGTACATCCGTACACAGAACAGGTGCACATCATTATAGTAATATTTTTAGTAAAATAATAATTATGTAGAAAAGACGCTCGCGTCGGCTGTCAATGTTCGACCATATAACTTATGGCAGCCCTACCGATTGACCATTAAGCAGCGGGACGACGCGTGGCGTCAAGGCACAATTTAGATCGTGCGCCGTCGGGTTCGCCAAGTTTAGGTATTTAAAATGTCTTTTTTCTTCAAGATCCAAGGAGTGCAACTTCTGTACGCTAGTACTGTTACTTATTCTGTGGTATGACGTAAGTATGGTTTGACTGTGCACAGTTTGGCTGACACAGAGTTTATTATAACAAGTATATTGATTTCTAGTATTTAATACGGCGTAAGAAGAAGCCGAAAGCTGTTTTTTTCTTGTTGCATTTGTTTGAGGGAACTTAATTTGTGTTCATGTTCGAAAAATTATTACCATTTAGACATCAACCTTTTAAATTCTAACCGATAAGAAAACCGCTAGGAAAACTGTTTCTGCTTCAGAAATTTTTAATTACACTTTTCAAAATGCAAATTTGTTTAAATATTCGATGTTTTTAATGCGATATTTTCCAATCTCTGATAAGCATATATTTTTATTATTCACAGTTATCTATTTCTAATACTATTTAATTAAATTTATTTTTATAAACTTATTGATTACAGATTATTTAAATATCTACAACACAATTCATAATCTTTACTAATATTATAAAGCTGAAGGGTTTGTTTGTTTGGACGCACTTATCTCAGGAACTACTGGTTCGAATTGAAAAATTCTTTTCGTTTTGAATAGTCTCATTTATCGAGGAATATAGGCCATATAACACCACGCTACGATAAATAGTATTATATATAAGCAGTGTCCAGTACGCCGTATGGGCCGCAGCGAAGCGGCGAATATACAATTTATGAAAAAAATATTAATTAAAAATCTAAACTACGTACAGAAATTGTTATACTGTTAAGTAGTATTAAGTAGCAAATTGTATACCATATCAAGATTTAGTCTCTTAGGCAGAGTTCCTAGCATGATGGCTGCATTAGATACCTCTTTGTATTGCTAGGCTAATTTACTGACCGAGGTAATAACCAGCTCTCGAGACGCCAGTTATTTCGAGTAAGGGTTTAGAAAAAAAGTTAAAAAATTTGAACACCCAGAGATTCAACATCGAACAATATAAATATGTAGCCGGTACTGAAATCGCTCTTGGCATTTCTCTTGGCATTTCCATCAGAAAATTTGCATCAATGATTAATTACAATTTTTTAAAGTAAATTAGGTACAGAACAATACTCCCTTATGTGCCGTTAAATAATAGCAGTATAGATCATATCACTCATGCTATCAGGATGAGCACTTGTTTTGCTCCTGTTTTTTGCCGGCGGTAGCCACCTACCATCACAGGACTGACAGCCTGTCTACTAAATATTCACATAAAAAAGTATAACATAGCTTATAACACAATATAACTACTTACAGCACACTGTTATGGCAGGCCTCTGTCACTCCGTGTGTGCCGTGATATAATTGCCTACCGTCGCTCACATTGAATGTGAAAGGAGTGCAACTTCTGTACGCTAGTACTCAAGCACGTATACAGAGGGGGGGATAGTTGGGATTTATCCCCTCCCGAAATCTGACTGAAAAAAAAAACGATAGATGTCATTCATTCAGAAAGTAAGAAAAAAAGACTGGTGACACTAGATTTATAGAACGTCACGACTCTATAAATGTATTTTGTGAGTTACTCAAACCTATTGTCATTACATTGAGAGAACATCCTGCACAAACAGAACTGTTGCCCAAACTACGTCTACATTCATAGCTGCGACGGAAAAGAGTAGTTTCTTGATTTCTCTAAAAACCTGTGAAAGATTTTTCAGAAAAATTAGAGTAAAGTACAGTAGCGATTTTTACACAGTTCACATGGTTCTTCCCCCCCCGAACCAAAAGTCTGGATACGTGCCTGCTAGTACTATTATTTATTCTGTGGTTATGGACTATGGTACCATATGGAATTTATATACTTTTAATAAATAAAGTTTCCAAAAGGGTTTTGACTTCATGAAACATTATTGTGCTTACAAGTAGCACGGGAGTTCGCAATCAAAGAATAAAATATTTTATTTATCTGTGTATTAGTTTGAGGAACCTTTGAGGCGAAGTTCGTCTATTTTTGTGATCCGCTCACCATTATTGGCGCACTCTCATGCGCTGTGTAATGAATATTTATGGCCATCTGCTGAAATTGATAATTCACATCCGGGTGTCGTAGCCGCTCCCTCTCATTAGGCACGCCAAGTTCTCGTTGCGCACCATTTTGCAGCACTCCTTCGTGGTCATCCAAGAGTAAAATGGAACATTAAGGGCTTACATCGAAAGGTATTGTTGCATATTAAGATTATATTGCAATAAATCTCTATCACTTAGTCATATATTTAATGTTACACATTTTTATGATAAGGCATACAGAATAATGGTCTACTTGATGATATAGACAGAAGCTCGTAAAGGCGTCAGAACAAACTGCACCTATGAAGTTTAATAAACTTTATTTGCTATTTTATCAACGTGCGAGACTTCCTGCCTTCCCCCCCTAGGCGGGCCATGACCTTGTCGTGGTGGGGGGGCTTACCTTTGGCAATCCAGCGGGTCGCAGGGGTCGGTGCTTGTTACCCGCATCGGCCTTTGCTCGTCCCGCCGGATTGGTTTAGGCCCACACGACGTGGGCTCCGAGCGGGCTCCGTTCAACGGAGCTCGTGGCGGAGCGCAACTGACATGAAATCAAATTACTTGACATTGGCGGACAATGGCCATTTTTAAAAATGAGCCGAATCGCCATTATTTATAAAAAGAAGAAGAAGACTTCCTGCTGAATGAATTGTTAATTTGTTTGAACGCACTAATCTCAGGAACTACTGGTTTTCTGTTTTGAATAGTCCATTTATCGAGGAAGGCTATAGGCTATATAACATCACGCTACGATAAATAGTACGCCGTATGGACAGCAGCGAAGTGTGGCCGAGTTCAACTAGTTAATAATAAATACACATTGCGCAGTCCACTTAAAAGTCGATACGTCTCTTTCTCTAAATTTAATAGGTGCCATAAGACAATCTCTGTCTCATGGTACCTACTTCATAATGTTATATTCATCAGATAAGTTAATTCAAAATCAAGTACCTCATTATGTCGTCAATTAAACTTTATCAGATATAATAATCAATGTTCGCCAAAAGTCACGTGAAAAGCAGATAAAAGATAAACGACGCGCAGGAATAGGAATTGGTATAAACCAACAAAAACAAGCAATAGGGAAGCTTTTTTTTGCAAATTATATATCTACACAAAATTTCCTAAGAGTGAGAACTGTATAAAAATCAGCTGGGTGAAAATCACCTTATTAAAATCAGTTCAGAAAAAGTTAGCAGAGAAACGGACAGAAGCGGATATTAAGCGACATTATTATAGAAAATATACCACAAATCTTTTTTAGGGTTCCGTGGGTCCGAATAAGAAAACGGAACCCTTATAGGATCACTCGCGTGTCCGTCTGTCCCCCCCCCCCCCTTATCTCCGACACTACTGAACCTAAAATTTTGAAAAAAAAATGCAGAAATTAGTTTTCTACTTATAGATTATAGGAAACCCTATAAGAAGTCCATAATATTAAAATAACATGGTAAATCACTCAATATTGTGCAGACATCGTACGGAACCCTCTTGACGCGAGTTCAACTCGCACTTGTCCCGTTTTTTTTTTACATAAAATCTCTCTCTCCTACTGCCTCTTCAGTTCTAAAGATTGCCCGTCGATTCCCTGAACCCGACTTCCTCTTTCACCCAGCGCGTCTCTTCCTTTCCACCTTACCTATCAGGATTAAGTTGTGTCTAAGCTCGCGCATTTCTTAAAATGGAATATTCCAACCACACATTACTCTTGTACGATGACATTTAACTATTTGGGTTTTTTTTTTCAATTTGTTTTCTGTTACTCGGCCAATCAATTCAATTTGTTTGGAACAATAGTGGAAAATAAATAGAGTGAAAAGTAAATAGATTTAAAAACGACAAATAAATGGATATTCTTTTGGGAAAAAAATTCAAAAGCCGAATATTCTTTTGGGTTCTACATTTTTAGAGAAAGTTATACCGAGAATTAACTAATTAAGAGACTTATTTAGGAATCATGCTAAAAATTAATTAATGGAGAAATTAAAATACTCCTAGGAAGATGCCCTCATCATCTCATAATTCCAGGTGAGCTGTTTAGACTTTTACGTCATCGGCCTTCGTATTTATTAGGAGATTAATCAGTTTTGTGTGGAGATCTTGCCATTAGTATAGGGTCTTTTCGTTTTAACGGTTGAAACTTGTACCCGGTAAGAAGAAGTTATATTGGGAAAATATAATTTAATTTGGTAATGGGGTTTCATAGATATTTAAATTGGAAACTATTAAAAATCCAATTGTTCCAATAAAGTAGTAAAAATTCTATTCTCCTGAAGCTATACTTCCTTCAAACATCTTGATAAGTAATGTGCTTAGAATATCCTAAGCAATATTTCCACATGATTTCTGAATCATCATATGTTAATTACAATAACAACAATCATTGCTTATCTAAACATTATTGAACAGTCCCTACGGAATTTCCTAGATTCGTTAAATAAATTTAACCCACTCTTCGGATACGTATTGTAACTCCCCGAATAATTGTTACATTTTCCTCCATAATGTACTATTTTATTACTATTACTATGTTATAGGCGATGGTAGCCACAGAAAAATAGTTTCTTACTGGATTTTAAACGTATACAGAATTTAAAATGTCTATCAATATAATTATTTCAGTGTCATTTCTTTTATCTATTTTGTTAACATTATCTTTAGACCGCAACTTCCTCGACAACGATTTTTTTAACACATTATTTATTACTAGCTGAACTCGGCCACACTTCGCTGCGGCCCATACGGCGGCGGCCGGCGCGGCGTGCGCATGGAGGGCGCGGTACTGGACACAGCTTATATATAATACTATTTATCGTGGCGTGATATTATATAGCCTATTGCCTTCCTCGATAAATGGACTATTCAAAACAAAAAGATTTTTTCAATTCGAACAAGTAGTTTCTGAGATTAGCGCGTTCAAACAAACAAACAAACTCTTCAGCTTAATAATATTAAATAAAAGTATAGATTTATTATTTATTATTTCAACACATTTATTCAATTTATTTTGCTCACAAAATTTTATCAGGCGTTGAATTTATTATTTTTATATGATACTTTGCGAAAAGTTCTTTTTTCTGGATGAAATATACTCTATGCTATTTTCTGTATCAGTCACAACGTGTATGCAAAATTTCACATTGATCGGTTGAGTAGTTAAGGCGTGTGGAAGCGTAACCAACAACAGATAAACTCAATTTTCGATTTACAATATTAATTAGGATATCATCGTCATCTCCATCATTTTATCATCGAGAAAATCAAACCCATGTAGATAAGAGACTAAAATACCAGTGCTTCGACACAGGATAAAGGTTACTGCAGAATTGGGTGCGAATTAATCATGCTAATTTATACATAGCATAAATTGAAGTCGCTGTCCCTGTCTGTCTGTCTGTAACACCTCCTAAAGCACACAACGGTCTTTGCTGCGGTTTTCACTAATGAAAAAAGGGTTAAAAAAAGTTTTAATATAAAATTTCCAGAAAAAAATTACGTGTTTTTTTTTAAGTAAAGCTCATCTGATAAGTTTGACGGTCCACTTGATGATAGGTGCACATCGTCGCCTATTAACACAAGCAACTGGTGCTGCAAGTGCTCTGCCGACCTTGGTAGGATTAAGGATAAGGGATAGTATGGACCCATTGTCTATTTATTACTTATATTTATGTATATTTTAGTGTATATATAATATGATTATGATTACGTGTAGTTCGATAATAAAGTAATTTTGCAAAGTGAGAAAAGTGGAAAAATAGATTGTATCTCACCAAAATTGGTTCAGTAGTTCAATGAAAACAAAAAAGATAGGTAACGTTTTATACAAATAGAGTAAGTACATAAATTAACATGTTTCGCAATCGCAATGTTTACATGAATGTCATTAATTTTTGTTTAAAACCTTGGCTTAAATTTTTCATTATACCTACTATTCTAGTTTAATATTTTATTTTATAATTTTACCATTTAATATTTTATTTGGCAGTTGTCTTGGAAAATGTTCGACAGAAGCGCCAAAGAAGTAGGATCCTCCTTCACCACGACATTGTTCCAGCCCACTCTGCCAGACGAACTAACGAATATTTGACTAATGGAAGCTGTGGAATTAGTGAGTTATCCTCCTTACAGTCCCGACTTGGCACCATGTGACTTATTCCCGAAAAAAAGATAAACTTAGAGGAAATCGCTCTGAAGAAGCAGTGAAAGCGTTCGAAATTCGAAATTATTTACGCAGTGAAAGAGACCCCTATAGGAGAGTAGGCCCTCTGCTTCAGTCACTGGGCCCACTTTCTAAAAACTTTCAATGTTACCCTCGTATAGAATTTTAAACATACTGTGGCATAAATTTAGTACTATCTTCCCCGAATTATCGCGCTAAGTGAAGAACCTATGTGTTATCACATTAGTTAATTTGCCTATATAAACAGATCTTTCACATCAAACAAAACACAAGTGCTTCAAGTATTATTGAGTGCGATTGATTAAATTAAGTATTTGAAAGTATTAATTATATTTATTGGTAAGTAATTTAAAATTAATACTTATAAAAAGTTTTGTTTTTTACAATGAATTGTCTATTTTTCCTTAGAATATGTTTAATTTTTTAAATAAATAATTTGGTGATTCAATCTGTGATTAAACACTTTTCTAATTTTAGTTAAATAAAAAAAAGTTGTTCTTTTCGAAAAGTAAATTTAGTATAATCTATAGCAATTCTTTTATCTATTTTTTTTTAAAATTTAGGTTTTTAAATTGTAGTAGGTATCCATAAAATTCGAATTCACAAAAGAATTACATTGATTTTCTACTAACAACATTACGACCAGGAATTTATTGTATACTAGCTGTGACTTCGTAGGCTTTTCTAAAATAGAGCATTTTTTTTGTTTGTAAACCGATTGGAATGAAACTAACATTAAAGGTTACGGAAAACTTGCTAGTCTTGCAGCAATATACCAGTGAAAACCGCATTCAAATTGTTTTAGCCTGTCTATGTGATGCACAAACGCACAGACAAAACCATACAAAATCATAAGGGTGTATTTTAAATGGTTTTTCGAATAATAACAATACCACTCACTTTTTGTTACAGAATCATGAAGCACTTAATAATATTGGTCTTTGCGAGCCTCGTTGCAAGTGGTACTTGTAAGCCAGCCGTTTCAATGGCGAAGAGTGAGTATTATAAAGCTGCCTGATTTACAGAATTTTCTTTGAGGTTTTTTTTCTCTGAGTTTTTAATTTTGAAGAAAGACGAAAAGCGTATACGAAGGAAAACAATATATGTGCACATGATATGGAACAACAGAGTGTTTTATTAAATTAAGGTGATTGGATCCCAAAATAGAGTGTAGGCACACAAAATCTCTCACACAATTTTTTAAGAGCTACAAGAGATAAATAACAGTTAACATATTAATAGCATTTCAAACAGCAAATAACTCCAATTTTGACTAATGTCTTAGATCTAAAAAGAACTGAAGACAGAATTTTACGGACAACATAGTGAAGCCAATTTTATAAACATGCTATAGGCCTGTAAACTCGATTTTAATTTATTTTTATTGAAAATATTAGTTCCAAGTTTATTTAAGTGTAAAATGTGATTCCATTCTGCTTTTTATTTTTTGAAGACTGTTTTTTACATCCTTTCACTATGCAATTCGGCATTTTCACTAGTAAATATTTTTATTTATCATCGATTAAAGACGAGGCGTAGTTTGACTGTATTTGTGTGCGTGCATCCTCGCATGTACATACAGGGCGAAACGTAGTTTTATCACTTTGAACTCCGCAGGTCTATCTTTAGTTCTTACTTTATCTGAGAATTCAACATTCTGAATGTACGTTTAATATTACTTTTAAAAATACCATTTGAGTTGGTAGTAATTTAGCAACGTAAGTAGAAAAGAAGCTACCCTAAGGGCAGCTTTTCTTCAATTTTGATAATATGCAATAATAACTGAATACTCTGCGACGCTAAAACATATACCTATTATGAAGCTTAATCTAACGATACAACATGATACCCTAATTTTTTAAATGTCCATCCAATTTAACTATTGTGTTTCTTACTAACAATTTATTTACATAATGTATTTGTGTTTTAGCACCATTTTCGAGGTCGTACACACTTGTGACAAGAGCTCAATGGGGTGCCAGGGCAGCCACTTCCTTCTCGACTCTGAGGACACCTGTACCGAATGTGATCATTCATCATACATACATTCCTGGTGCCTGTTACACTTTAGCAGCTTGCTCTCAAGCTATGCGGTCCATACAAAACACCCATCAATCGGTGAATGGCTGGGCCGATATCGGCTACAAGTAAGTGACCCTTTTAACATTAACTTATTTTTTGTACATTTTCGAAGTGATTGCAACAAAAAAAAATCAATAAAATTCTCCAGGCTCCCCTAATCAACAGAATCAGATTTTTTAAAAGAGATATAAAAATTTGGGCACTCATTTATGTTCCCACCAACTTTTAAGTAATAAGATTGCAAATGCTAGCCTCAGCAACAATTTGAAAATTTAAATTTTTTATACAAGCCTAGATGGCAAAATTGTTTATTGGGCGAAAACGGAAAATTCGATCTTGATGAAATTTTGTAATCGTTTATCATACCCGCGAAGTTTCTTTTTGCTAAATATGGAAGCCCTATGATTAATATGAATATTAAAAAAAACACAAAAGGTGTGAAAAATCTATATCTATTATATAAAAATGAATCCCCATTTCTCCTGGTCACGGCATCACGCGTGAACGGGAAGACAGATTTTAATTCGGTTTTCGCCAATGGAAAGAGGGATAAACGGGGAATGTTTTAGGGTATATAAAAATTGCACGCCGGGCGAAGCCGGGGGCGGGCCGCTAGTATATATATAAAAATGAATCCCCATTTCCCTTGGTAACGGCATCACGCGTGAACGGGTAGACCGATTTTAATTCGGTTTTCACTAATGGAAAGAGGGATAAACGGGGAATGTTCATATATATAAAAATTGCACGCTAGTATACAATATTTTTTGACGATTTTTACCATCGTTGGAACAGAAAAAAAATGTTTTATTTTTTTATTTTGCAATACATTGTAAAATTTAACTATAAAACTTTATGGACTGAGTAATATGAGAAAATATGAAGAAAAACATAAGATAATAATATATATCTAAGAACATTTGATGCTACGTACTCGTATGTAATATGTTTACTTTTTTATTTACTGGGCGTAGGTGCACACTCTTTATAGATCGGCATAGAATATAAAATAACCATTTCGGATTTGATTCTTACACGAAGTCACGTATGATGCAGCCAAGTCAAAAAGAAAATTAAATTGAAAAAAAAAAGAAAGAAACTGCCCGATGTTGTAACTGACCGACACCGGAAACGATTAAAGTAATCACAATAATTGTAATGATTGCAACGCAAAAGCTTTATCAATTTCTTATTAGATTAAAATACAGCAAGGTCACATTCATTGGCTGACGATATTACCAATAAAGAAAAAATATTTCGTTTAACCGCAGTTAATCTCGTCTCACACGCTTAAACTTAAAATCTTCCTTAACGTAACTTAAAAAAACATCCATTTTGGAAATTAATATTTTTTTAAAATGTATATCCCTTAAAATGTAACCCAGTTCAAGATGTAAGTTTCTATGTTCATTTATTTAATCTATATTTAGATTTATTTTTTCCTCATATATTAATGTCAGGCGTTGATTTTTTTATTTTATTTCTGGATAATCCCTCGGGAATAATACTTTTTTTCCTATATCCTTTCCTGTATGCCTGACAACGTGTATAATAACTTTCATGGTCATCGGCTGAGTAGTTAAAACATGAAAGCGTAACGAACAAACAAACAAACTTACTTTCGCATTTATAATATTAGTTAGAATTGTTTTTCTGTTCTTTTATTATTATTTACTTTATTGTCTTGCTTTACTTTTACTTTTCTTTTTAAATATGTTTAAACTGTAATTGCCTTAACAATTAATTAGGTAAATGAAAACTGACACATTTTAGCGATTTGAGGTTAGACTTATTTCTAGATATGCCTCAGATAAGTTAGACTAAAAATACTAATTAATATACGCTAATAAATATTTTTTCTTTATTTTATTAAAAGAAGATGTCTGGAATTATTACTAACTAGCTGAGCCCGCAACTACGTACGCGTGTGATCGGGTGTAGCGCGTAACTTTTTTTTTTGTAAACCGATTGGAATGAAACAAACACTAAATGTTACGGGAAGCTTGCTACAATACATAAGTAAAAACGGCATTCAAATCGGCTAAGCCGTTTCTGAGAGTAGCGCACAGAAACGCACAGACAAACAGACAAAAATTCTAAAAAATATTTTTTTGATTTCTGCAAAATACAAATTTTTTTTTTTTTTGAAAAAATATTTAACGTACAAACACGGCTCGTTTACGATTTTATTATATACTAGCGGCCCGCCCCCGGCTTCGCCCGGTGTGCAATTTTTATATACCCTAAAACATTCCCCGTTTAACCCTCTTTCCATTGGCGAAAACCGAATTAAAATCGGTCTACCCGTTCACGCGTGATGCCGTGACCAGGAGAAATGGGGATTCATTTTTATATATAAAGATAATAGATACATAGACTTCCAAATATTTCTTTGACGCTTTCAAAATGACGTACCTATATAGTAATAAGGTACTTCCCGCATATTGTAAATAAGGAAAAAATAACACACAGTCGCATAAAAATATGATGTACGAATTAACACATTTATAAGTGAAACAACAAGAGTATATACTTTTACAGAGTTCAAAGATTCTATCTGTATCTGTATGCAATCTTTGAACTCTTTAAAAATATATTTTGTCCCAGAAGCGCTGATTTTGTATCATTTTTAAATGTAACGACTGAACATTGTACTTGTTGTTACATCGTACTGTAAAAGATTGGTTGGAAAAATAAACACGGAGCCCAATATGTTCAGCCACTACTAATGAGTATAATAATATTAGTATTAGTTAGTAATTTTCATAACAGCAAAGGAGTAACAATATACAGGGTTCAAATCACGCACACAGAATCCAATATTTAAATGTATCACCTTATACAATTAGTCAGTTTCATGAGAGAAATATTTTTTCTAAAGAGGCTTCTAAAGGTTTTTAATTTGTTTTGACATAATTAATGTCATTAAAATTTTAAAAGCGTTTATTCATATTTTCGAGAACTTTAAACTTTTTAGTTTGAAAAAAGATAGGTTTAGATTAAATGCTCATGCGATAGGTTAATACCTAGTAAGCGAAGCTACTTGTAATGTTGACTCCATTTGATCCTACTCATATGATAGGTAGGTAAGGTTTTGTTAAATTATTTATTTATTGTTACAGTTTCGCAGTAGGAGGTGACGGCGCTGTTTACGAAGGCCGCGGATGGCAGAGAGTCGGCGCTCACACGACTGGACACAATTCTAACAGTATTGGGATCGTACTCATTGGAAATTGGATGTGTTAGTATATTACATTGTAATATGATAACAGTCGTAAAATAAATAAAATTTTAGTTCTTCACTATCGATAGAAGATAAATTTTCGTGGAACCCCGCTTACGAATTGTAAACCCCCATTTTTTTGTCACGCCAGCGTGGACCCTCGTCGAGTTTAGGAACTAAAGGTAAAAACAACAGCCCGAGAACAGACAAGGGCAGCAGTGACTTTGCTTTATATATTATAAAACAAAGTTTCTCCGCTAATATCTTCTAAACCACTCAAAGGATTTTGATATTGTTTTCACTAATAGAAAGAGCGATAATCGAGGAAAATGTGCATAATAAATTTCATCCCTGCGAAGTCAGGGGCAAGTCAATAGTTAATCAATAAAATAATTAATTAATCAGTATTTCCGCATCTAAAAGCAAGCAAACATATAAACTGTTATTACAGATTATATACTCGCCGGCAAATAAATTTCTTACATTTAATACTTGGCCTGCTATAACTAAACTTAAGTAAGATGAAGTAAAAGTCAACTTACTCGAATGTAAAACTAATAAATAAATCATTTCTTTCCAGCTGCAGTCCCGCCAGCGAATCAGCTGCAAACTGTTAGAAATCTTATTGCTAACGGGGTAACTCTCGGCCATATAAGCAGAACTTACAATATCTTCGGGCACAGAGACCTTGGCGCCACAGACTGTCCTGGAACTGCTCTCTATAACATTATAAGGACCTGGTGATAATCTATCGCAGCATTATAAGAAAAATAACATTTAAAACTTAAAAAATAAGTGAAATTGTGTACTTAAATTACTTATTTATTTACCATTAACAATAATATTGTTGTTTCTATTTGTACAATATGTATTTTTTTTAATAAAAAGCTATTTAGGTATTATGTTTGTTATATTAATTCTTATTACTTTCTCACTCTCTTTCGGAATTCCAAAGCTATGTTCAGAGGTGTAGCTAGGTTCGTTGACCTAGTGCAAAAAAGAAACTGGGACCCTAACTAAACTGTCTGTTGTATTAAAACACACGTCGGATTTAAAGCGACTCCAGCCGCAAAACTCGTCCCGCACTGAATTGTCGGGACTGCTGAGGGGGAGTCGCTACTTGCAAATCTCGGAAATATCTATTTAAAAATTAAATAAAATATAATTCAAATTTTTCTTTTGATGAGACTTCAGATAGTGGATCTTAAAATTTATCTTAAGAATTAGCAATTTAAAATATTGATTATTAAGCAAATCATATATCCTGCAGATGATTTGAGTATTTTTTAAATTATGATAATTTCAAAGAAAAACAGTTACAAATAAGTGGATTTTTTTTATCGTTAGGGGCTGGCGTCGCCTTAAGGGAAACGAGCGTGCTGATGAATTAGCGAAGGAGCTCTATTATTCACGGGACATGGAGCGTTTAGATCTAATCTTCACCGGTTTCCTTTGATAGATGATCCGAATTGCCCCATTTACTCTCTTCCCAAGTTTAATTTAGAGATGGATTTGGATATAAAACTGGATCTGAACACTCTGCCGATGATGATGGGTCATAAGAACACCCGGAGCCGTTTCTTGCGGTTCGCAGACAGTATCGTCATTGGTACTCTCTTTTTTTTTTTTTTTTTTTTTTTTTTTTTTTTTTTTATTATAGATGGGTTTGCTCTTGACCAGCATCTATCCATGTAGGAAGGATGAGGCCGAAGATGGAGCGAGCTCACCCAAAAGATGCCTATTCACTCGAACCTTGAAAAGATTTGGGTTATATGAGCTCGGAAATACAGACGCCGGCAGGGAGTTCCAAATGGTTACACTTCACAATGGTTTACACTTCACTTTGTTAGTGTATACCCATTTGGGGTGGGGCAGACAGGACATCGCTTCTGAAGTTGGACAAAGCTCAGAGGGCTGTTTTAAAGGTTATGCTTCGCAAACTACTAGCGCTACTAGCGAATTGCACAATGTTGTACAGCTTCTAGCTGTCAGATAATTTTTTGTACTGCGTTCCATGTTACGTAAACACCCGACTGTTTTACCTATAATCGTACCAGACAGTTCAACGAGCGAAAGCAATCTGTACTAAGGTGGCCTGTAAGACCTTTTTGCCTCTCGGCGTCACAATGCCCTCAGCTCCAAACTTTATATTTGGATTGATAAATTTTTAAATATTAATAATAATTTTTAGTGGACGTAACTATCCCGCATGATGACGGTCTCGTGAAAGCTGAAACCGAAAAGAAGAGGAAATACCTCGACTTGGCTCACGAGATTGTTGACATGTGGGCTGTTGCGTCCACTGAAATCATCCCAGTCGTTATATCCGTCAACGGTTTGATCCCAACCAGCCTCAATAATAACCTGAAGCGGTTGGGGTTCCGTGGCGGTTCCCTCCCGGCCCAAATGCAGAAGGCGGTGCTGCTCGATACGGCCAGGATCGTGCGTCGGTTTCTGTCTTTGTCGCTCTGAACCCCGACTGACTGTGCTTCTGTCGGGGGTAACACCGTCTCCCCCTCATTTTGGCTTTTGGAGGGGGAGACGAGACCAGTTAAGTTGAATAATAATAATAATAATTTATTTATTTGGACCAACAAGGATCATATTACGTTAGTAACAACTTAAAATCTATGTTAGTATTACATATGTTTATTAGTCAGTACATGAACCATACAACAGTGGTTCAGGTACTGACAGTCAAGCCTAGCAGCAAATGCGCTCAGGATGCAGCTGGAGCTGGCCCGAACCCTATGCACCAGGGATGCACACCGCTTCCGGATTATCGAATAGAAACAGTCGACCCGCGACTCGGCGAACATCCCCGATGCACTACAAAATCGTGGAAGTCCCATCAGCACCCTAAACGCATCATTGTACTGAACTCGCAGAGCGCTGTACTGCCTTCGGGTATACTCCGCCCACAGGCTGCTCGTGTAGAAAGACATACAAAATGCTCTAAAAAGAGTCACTTTGACATCCCTCGAACATCTGGCGAACCTGCGAGCAATCATATTAGCCCTGACAGACAGCGCCCTGCGCTCTCTTTCTATGTCTGCACCGTCCTTCAAGTCAGAGGTTACCCAGTGTCCAAGATATTTAAAAATATTAACTTAACAAATTAACAAATCTAACAACTTAACAAATTTGAATTAAAGGTTAAGATTAATAATTGGCTACTAACCCTAAATTATCATGATACAGAGCAGTTGATAAATTTTAATGACAAATATATGTATTAATTGTATTAAATGAAATCAAATTAAAGCAAATTGCATTTATGTATTTATTTATATATATCATTTATACATATTACATACTTATATACATTACATATTTATTCATTTCATAGAAGTACTTTGATATAGTTGTGATTACGAACGATTAGAGAACTATTATTCCTAGAGAAAATTTGCATCCACTAATAAAATGTGTAATTACACTGAAATAAATAAATATTAATTCACGATAATAATAATATAATAATATTATTATCGCGAAATCTGTCGCCGGAAGAAACGACTGGAAATTATAAAATAATTTTGATAACCATGATCTGACTTTTCTGTAATCTTAGTAAAGCTAAGTAAACAACTATTTCAAATTAATTATGCGTGTAATTGGTTCGGATTTACACACAGAAAAGCTACGTAATAATCTTCTTTGTAACTGTCTATATTACAATATTGAAAACGTGCTCGAATAAAACTTGCTAGGATTTTATACGTAGCCCTAATTCCATTAGTCATTATTAATAATGTTTTCATGCATAAAAATCTATCAATTTAAAATAAATCAAATACGTCTTTTTTAATACCAAGGTAAGAGTAATGTAATGTTATATTGACTCGTTATGATGAAATTTAATAAATACTTTTTACACATTGTTTCGTGCGGGGTGAGATAAAATGCCGTGTACGGGCGAAACGAACGATTTATTTTTACAAACCAAGATTACTGCCAAAATCACCAAACTTGTCCGATGAAACCGTCAAAGTTGTCAGAAGTCGTCAATGATTCCCTTATGTGTCACCGGTTCACTGTCGCAGATAATTTCGCAAAAGCTCCGAAGAGCCGTTTTCGTATCGCTTGTTGTCGCACAACTAACTTATCTCGCACCGCACCGCACTCTTATTTATACTTGGCGCCAAACGCCTCGATGTATTTCGAATTTTCCAGATAATGTAAACAAGCCGGAAATGCTATTTCTGTTGAAATGTAAACTCTATGTTGTAAACATAAGGACCTATTTCCTTTGACACTAGTCGGGAAGGAGCGTGGCTACCATCGCTAAGGTGGGACGTACGAGACTTTCGGGCGGCGTGAACGCTTTTTCGAGAACTTTCCATAGTTAGTCGTAACAGTATGAATCTATAATTATATTATCTATACATATTGTAAAATAAAATCGCTGTCCGTCTGTTTGTTTTTCTTAAAAAGCACCCAACGGATTTTATTGCGGTTTTCACTAAAGGAAAGAGCGATAAACACGGAAGGTTTGTGTATTTAATTTGCATATAAAATAGCATCCGTGATAAGGATTGCAATCCAGTACTGTTTTTAATTTAATCCAGAAGGATTTTTGCTGGTTGACTTCAAACCAGCGGGATCCCGCAATCCCGCAAATGTTATGTTTTAACGAGCCCGTTGGATGGGTGGTTAGGGTGCTTGCCTTAAGAGCGCGTATAAAGGATTAGAAATAGCTAATCCTAGAATTGAATTTTATCTAAGTTTATAAAGTCCAAATAAGAAAATGTTTATATATAGATTAATACATTATAAATAAAAGTGAAATGTGGAAAAGAAAATTTTATACGATGAAATTTTCTCGGTAGAAAAAAATCACCAAATTACCTCTCATTTTTATCGTTTCTTGTTTTATTTTCAAAATGACACATATTACAAACCTAAAAAAATATCAGTAATCTCACTTCCCAGATTATTTAGGGCTTTGAGAATTAATTTTTCATTTGACATTGTAGTTTACGAGTAATTAATATTTAATACTTTTGGCACTTATAACATTTTTATTGCGCGAAATGCGCTATCTTCCGTCTCATGTTATGCATACTTCAATGCGCATTGTTTCACAATCGCTTATGGGGCCACGTGGGTGAAATTAGAAATATTTTTTGCGTTGTACGCAGCCTTAACGCTCTGTTCTAGGGTTTCCGGGTTCGGTTCCGGGCAGGGTCAACTTTGAAAATGAACCTTTCAAATTTGGGTCTGGTCTGGATTTGAAAAGTAGTGGCAGGGCACACTGCGTTTCGCAGTCATTTGGGCAGCCCGTCTGGCGGCAATAACCACCCCCTTACAGAAGATCACCGTGAAATAACAGCCGTACAAATTAGAAAAACAGGCCCGTACAAAGTACCTCAGATAAAGATTATAAGAAATATTTTTAGTTAACTTATAAACTTTGTACTACAAAGATTATAAAATTACCAAATATTGATATTTGCTATTGTTTTTGAACTTTTTATTAATAAATAAGTAGTCAAAGAGTAAAATAATTAGTCAACTAGATGTAGTAAGATATTGTTAATTTTAAAAACTTTTAATAAACATTTAATTATACAATAACAAAGAATATTTATTTGAATTAAAAAAAAATATCTTTTTTTATGTTCAGATTTGCAGACAGGCTGACGGTCCACTTGATGGTAGGTGGCTACCGCCGCCTATAACACAACGCCAAAGCTGCCGCAAGTGTGGATAATCGATCATTTGCGTCACGAGATCATATCTCGATTTTCAAGTTCGACTCAAGGGAAGTCCCTTATCACAAATCAATGAGCTGTCAATCGATACATTCGTATACATAAAGTAGCTTATCGTACAATCTATAATAGAATTAGTAAAAAAAACTTCGCAAATATTTTTAGCAATTTGTCTTTTGTCGATTAATTTTATCTCTAATCAGGTATGATGGATTTTAATTAGATAATCAACAGTGATTAGGCATGATTAGGTATTTAGTTTTGCTTTACATAAATTAGTAGTAGTAGCTCGGAAGTCGGACGCAGTTTCGAATCCCAGATAAGCCTGTACCTCTGGCATCCCTTACTTACTGATTGAACGTTGGCTACTGCCCGCCAGATAGGCTACCGAATTTATGTCTGCGAAACGCAGTGTACTCTGCCACTACTTTCCAGATCCAGATCAGAGCCAAATTTGAAAAGTTCATTTTTTCAAAGTTGACCCTGCCGGGAATCGAACCCGAGAACCCCAGAACAGAGCGTTAACGCAAGCACCCAAATCACTCATCCAACGGGTTTGTCAACTGTGAAATAACATAGTTAAACTGTGAAAGAGATCCATTTCCTAAGATAGCCCTGTCGGGATGGAGTCGTCATAGTGAACAATTCTATGTTTACTTTGTATACTTTGTTACTTTGTTTACTTTGTGTGTATATGTAGACAGATACACTTCGAAATAAAGAAGGATAAAATTTACCTCTTATTTTACATAGAGCGAAAAAACTGACGTCAATTATTAAGAGGGCACTTTCCAACTCGAACAGCTTACTTATTCCATACTACGTAATTCCATGATTACTCATTAATTATTATAGGTAGTAACAATACTTACATAAAAAAACATTACAATTCTGGGACATAATATGAAGGTTTGTATCGAAACAAAAAACTGAAATTAATTTTGTATTTAGTATAATTAATTTTTAAAATATGCAGAATTTCTGACATTTTCATGGATTGAATTCTTGTACTTACTGACCGCAATCCAAAAATGTTTTTCCATTGAAACATTTTACCTATAATGTACATTTGAAATTGGGTTGTCAATATCTACCCCCTATAAAGGTTTTTCTAAAATATTGGAATGGCTGGCGTATATTTTATTATTTTTGCGTTTTGAATAAGTGGCGCGAATGGGTTGCGTCGCATTCTGTCTTCGGTTATTCGCATTATAGTAAGTTGAGACGACAAATTCTTCCAAATTACTAACTTCCCACGCTCGTACAGCGCCACCTTAAGGTGGCGACATATTCGACCTAGGTACATTACCCACTTCAATTCCGCAATACATTAATTTCGAGATACAGGTAAAGTTTACGTATGTAGGTCAGCAAAAGCAACCCAATAGTGAATCAGAGTTTCGTCAAATAAAATGTTTGTTCTTAACGATGATTTGGAAGTCCCTAATTCACAGAACCAAAAGTGTAATTACGACGCGGGTGCAATACGCACGTAGTAAAATAAAAGGAAAACTTTAATATTTCTTATTTTTTTTTTTTAATATTGAATCTAATAAATCCCCTTAAAAAGTTATTATTTACGTTTATTTATTAGAAAAATATACGCTCTTGAAATTATGGTGGTTCTTAGTGCTGGAAAATTTAATAATCAAACATTTGAGTCCCTCAGTCCACACTTTGATTTAAGCTTCTAAAAGAAAATGTAAATGCCCCTAAATGACTCAAGATTTGTTAGTTATTTTTCTTGAACTAAAAGGTATCATCGGAATATTGTATACCTATTATATAATTTCAAAAAGTGATTATATAACAATTTAGTTGGATAAGTATTAAAAACATTATACAAATTCTGCCCGTGTTTTGATTGAATAATTCGAACAAAAAAAAATGGTTATTTTGACTTGGTATATATATGTTTATTTGCAGCTTACGCCAAATAATGAGTTTAATAAGTAATTTTTTGATACCTTGTCTTGTAATTGTAATTTTCTTAAGGCTCTCTTATTTTTTGAAAATAAAATATAAACTATGTTGCTCTCTAATTACTCTTTCTATATGCTCACTCTTTCTATATGTGAAAGAATTTTTAAAATATGTTCAGTAGTTTTTCAGTTTATCCATTAAAAACAAAACATACAAAAAATCAAATTTTTCCTCTTTATAATTTTAGTGTAGAATAAGATAATTAATAGTAGGTATTGCCAAATATAAATTGTATAAATTTCCCTGGAAAGAATAGATAATAAATTAACAACTATTTGAACTCGGCTACGACGACGACGGCGCGGCGGCGGCGGCTGCGCGACGTGCGCGTGGGACGCGCGGTACTGGAGACTGCTTATATATAACATTATTGATCGTAGCGTATTGTATATATAACATAGTCTTCCTCGATATATGTACCTAATATTCAACACAAAAATAAGTTTTCAATTCGAACCAGTAGTTCCAGAGATTAGCGGATTCAACCAAACAAACAAACTCTTCAGCTGTATATGTTAGTATAGAATATAGATATACAATAGATATAGATGCTATACTTCTTCTTCTTATCGTGCCACTTCTCTGCGAAGATTGGCGACCATCATGGCTATCTTTACCTTGGAAGCTGCTACACAAAAGAGGGAGCGAGTGCTCAACCCAAACCACTCTCTCAAATTCTTCAACCAGGATGTCCTTCTCCTGCCTCTGGTACGCTTTCCTTGAATTTTGCCCTGCATCACTAGCTGAAGAATACGGTATCTTTCGCCCCTCATCACGTGCCCGAAATATTGCAGCTTCCTCTCCTTTATCGTCCCCAACACCTCCATTCCCTTTTTCATTCGACGCAAAACCTCAGCATTTGTTATTTTCTGCATCCATGATATGCGGAGCATACGCCTATATATCCACATTTCGAATGCTTCCAATTTTGAACACAATGCTGAAGTTAGCATCCAACTCTCCACTCCGTAGAATAAAACACTCAACACATAACAACGAACCAATCTCATGCGGAGTTTGAGACTGAATCGTCTGCAACACAGGATCCTTCTCATCTTCACAAAGGCTCCTCTTGCCTGTTCAATGCGTACCCGAACCTCCTGTTCACTGTCCCAACGTTCATTTACATAACTGCCCAGATATTTACATTTATTTACACGTTCTATTAAATTATTACTCAACGATAATTATTCGTTGATGACTGGGACTTTAGATATTACCATAAAATTTGTTTTTCTCGTGTTGATTTTCAAGCCATATCTATAGATGCATCTATAGAAGCATCTATAGATGCTATACAACATTCATAAAAAAAAAACGAAGTGCATAAATGTTTGAAAATAAAAAAAAATATTGGATAAAAAACGTGTAATGCAATGTAGCCTTGTCATTAATAAACGTGCTAGTTAGTAGGTACATAGTAATAATTCTTTTTTTATTTTATTAAAGATGGGTTTGCTCTTGACCAGCATCTATCCATGTAGAAAGGATGAAGACGACGATGGAGCGAGCTCACCCAGAAGATGCCTTTTCACTCGAACCTTTAAAAGATTTGGGTTGTATGAGCTCAAAAATACAGACGCCACCGGCAGGGAGTTCCAATCCTTAGCAGTGCGCATCACAAAAGATGTTTTAAAGCGCTCGGATTTCGACAAGGTGAGGATGGTAACCAGCCGCACGTCTGCATGTCCGATAGAAGAAAGGGGAAGACGGTATGATCTCATGCAGTTCCCGAGCACACTCTCCGAAGTAGCCAGGCAACTTTGCATATATGTGCAAGGCTCTGCAGCTTAGTTCTTATTAGTGTATCATTACGCCGTCTTAGAATACGTCTATCAAAATAACAAAGTGGCATGTTACTCATTTTATTAAGAGATAAATTCAATAAGTTATCTACGAAAGATAAACTAAGATGACATAACTAAACTGTGTTCGGTCATTATCAATGGCCAGTATTACTCATGACCGATATGAAAGAAGTGGTACTCGATCGTCATCTGCAAAGGGTATTAACCGGCCTTTCTTTACAGACAATAAAAGCACAGAGCGACTTCACTGCGAATTAAAAGAAGCATTACTGCTTAGACGTCTGCACGAACATTTCCCCAAAGTTCAAGTGTGAATCTCGGAATATTATATTGGGAAATAATTGTATATTTGTTTTTTATAGTCCGTACTTACATGATGGCGTTTCTTAACTTAAGTTCCTACTTTGCTGTGATATTGGTCGTGATAAATTCCGTGAGTTCTTTTCCTCATAACAAGACTAACGGTAAGTAATCTATATTTTTTCTGATTTGTGATAATTATTATATTTTACATTATACATTTAAAGTCAGAGTAATTACCAGTGAAATAATCTTCTATATATGTATGTATATAAAAATGAATCCCTATTTCCCTTCGTTACGGCATCACGCGTGAACGGGTAGACCGATTTTAATTCGGTTTTCACTAATGGAAAGAGGGTTAAACGGGGAATGTTCTTATATATAAAAATTGCACACCGGGCGAAGCCGGGGGCGGGTCGCTAGTAATTTATAAAAACGTAGCCGTAGTATTATATCAAGAATGTCTATATAAGTGTCATAACCTGACAACTGGCAACCCCATGTTAACTTTTGAGCTGTGTCCAGTATCTATGGTGTCAAGGAAAAAAATGTCTAACTAAATAATACAAAATACAACTCAATAAAGAAAATAAATTTGTACTTACGTTTATCCATTAATTTATTTACGGTGTTTTATGTACATACTGCGAAGTACAATAATAAGTATAATATCAAGAAGAAGACAAGTCTAACATCTTTTTTGATGAGTTAATCCTTATATTAATATTATAAATAGTCGAGCTTTCGGGAAGCTCCGAGACATCTTCTCGTCCATAATTCCTGAGTTGCTTAAAACAAAAGTTTTCGACCAATGTGTGTTGCCAGTGTTAATATAGGACTGAAACGTGGTCTCTAACCATGGACCTCGTAAGAAAGTTGAACATCGCTCAGGGAGCTATGAGAGGGCTATGCTCGGGGTTACACTGCGAGATCGAATCAGGAATGAGGAGATCGGTAGACGAACGAAAGTTAGCTACTTAACCCGGCGGATTATAAGTTGAGGGGCAGTGGGCAGGACACATAGTATAAAGCCGACGGCCGCTGGGGCCGGAAGGTTCTCGAGTGGAGGTCACGGATAGGCGAGCGCAGCGTAGGACGTCCCTCACAAGGTGGACAGACGCTCCAGGCTGCTTCTGATCGGTCTTTTTAGAGAATTAGGGGGGAGGCCTTTGTCCAGCAGCGGACGTCCTACAGCTGAGATGATGATGATGTTTGTTTTTTGGTACGCTCATCCAATCATCATGAAATTTTGGATACACGTTGTACAGAAAAGTAAAAAAGGACATAGATCTTTCACCCGATCTTTTACTCTCTTATAAAAAGATAAGTAGTTCCATTAAATAACAAAAAAATGCTGTCATTTCTTCTTATATTCATCACTAGCGACCCGCTCCCGACTTCGCTCAGATTAATTTTTTTCTGCTAATTATATACAGAAAGCTTCCTCGTATATCGATGTTTCCATTGGTGAAAACCGT
Organism: Bembecia ichneumoniformis; assembly: GCA_910589475.2. NCBI lineage: Eukaryota > Metazoa > Arthropoda > Insecta > Lepidoptera > Sesiidae > Bembecia > Bembecia ichneumoniformis. The sequence goes on from OU342540.1 coordinate 11,401,887, forward strand.
ATTAAAATACGCTCGGTAGTTTAGAAGAAGTTAGTGGTTTTATTTTATAAATGTATATGTAGATAGACGTAGATAAATATATTCTTTGCTGACCTTGATTCTCATACATCTTCTGATTTTCTTCCTAGAACTCGCACATAACACGGACCCGTAGCTGTGTAACGAGTAATGTATATTAGTATGTGCCTGCTATCACATTCAACGAATAAACATCAATCATATTTTCATATCTTAGCTTTCATCAAGATAATTTTATTAAATAATAAATGCGACTTAAAAATTTATTGAAGTGAAAACTTCTTCAGCGGCGCTATGCGTTTTTGCGATGAGGAAAAAATGTTAAACTCGCGATCGAAAACCTGATCGAAAATTCGTAAGACCAACTCAACTAGACCCCGGAACCAGATATACGGGGTCTAGTTGAGTTGGCTGGACGTAATGTAGTATATGGGTGTAGATAAAATGCAGTATATGGAGTAATGTCTCCGCAAGGTTGAAGTTATGTGTTGTTAGGAGTGTTGGCGACCGTCGCCAGAGTGGCGTCCGGTAGCCACACAAGTGGTGACGTAGGTGGACGGTCGCCACTGAGTGGAGACCAGTCGCTATACTGATAATTAAAGCAATTCGTGCAAAATTATTCCCTAACCATTCTAAAATATCAAAAATGCACAACGTTAATATTTGCATGCCCTTGGCGGGTAGAACATACTTTGTACTGTAACTGCTGTATACAAATTAAAATCCTGTAAACATGTGTTCGCGCAAATAAAGATTTATTTTATTTTTATTTATTTTTATTTTTTTAAGTTTTCACTTCTGCCGGCACTCCCGGAGTGCAACCCGTATTTTTCATAACTTATTTTGAGTAATTATACATATATGCGTCCAAGGGCAATGCTGGCAGCACGCTTGACACCCTACCACAGGATGAATATAGTACTAGTGTACAGAAGTTGCACTCCTTTCACAATGTGAACGACGGTAGGCAATTATATCACACACGGAGTGACAGAGGCCTGACCCTACCATGCTGGCTTTACACCAAGGCTAAATAAACCATGAACAACGTTCACTGAACAAGAGTGATTGCAATATTTTCCTATGTTTTCATCGTCAAACGTTCTAATTTCAAGATTTTTGTTTTAGAATCAGATTACTCTTTCACCTTCTACCCTCGCGAGGCGTGGTCAGCAGTTGAAGCGAAATATGTCGAGCCACTAACAACTCCAGTACCGAATGTCGTAATCCACCACACGTACATACCCGGCGCTTGTTACACCAACAAAGACTGCAGTGCTGCTATGCAGTCAATGCAAAGATACCACAACAGCTTGGACTGGGGAGATATTGGATACAAGTTAGTATGACTATAGTTTAAAATGTACATACTTGTAATTTTTGTTTTTATTTTATTTGTAGTAATATAAACAGAGTTGGTCAGTATATGATAACGACTGTCTCATAAAAATACACTGTGACGTACTGCACTCCTGCGACTCTCTGTAGGATGAGTGGTTAGGATACTTACCTTAACGCTCGGTTCTGAGGTCCTGTGTTCGATTCCCGGCGGGGTTAACTATGGAAATGAATTCAAATCGGTTAAGCCGTTTCAGAGATTAGCGTGCACAAACTCCCAGACAAACAAAAATCTAAAAAAAAAATTTTTGACCTCGATAACATAAGTAAAAGGTGTACCTACAAATTGTTTTTTTTTTTTACTTTGAAACAATATTTAATGTACATACACTGCTCGTTTACGATTTTATTATATGTAGGTATAGATAATGTTTCTCTTGTGAATTCACTGAGAGTACAAGCAAAAATATCAATTTGATCAGCTACTAAATTGAAGGTTGAGCGACGTATGTTTCGAGCAAATCGTATCTGTATTTTTTATGTATCGGCATAAACAGACGTCCAGATGAAGTTTAGTATAATGCACCGTAAAGCCACGCAAGCATAAGGAAAGCAAGCACATTAGCTGTCAGAAAGTGTTTGAGCAGACATGTTCACTCATATTATGTTCGGATCCAAGAATGTTGTTTGAAAGTATTCAGCAAAAAATTGTACATGGCCACGCCCGTATCCGCGGAGTGTTTTTTTTTTTAAATTATTGATGTAGGTTCCCCACCGTGACTAGTAAGCATAGTTACATACGTTGATTAGTTAGTACATGAACCATACAAGGGTGGTTGTACAGGTACCGACACTATGTTCCTTCAACTTTTATAATAGATAAACAACGTTAGAATTTATAATTTACTAACAGGGAATGCAATGTGTGTGTGTGTGTGTGTAGATTGCTAAAGGCTTCAACTAAACATTTGCTATTGGTTACTCTTTATTTTTTTGAGATTCTCATTTTTGAGATTTTAAGTCCTGACATGTATATACTGATATGTGCTGCTGATATGGATAGAAGCAAAAGAGAGAGAGATACCAAAGAGATACGGTACTTTTCTACATTCCATTAATCGACGTGCGGAACTACTCATTACCACAGGTACAATTCCAATATCGAATACATAAAATAATAGAGAGAGATAGGTAGCATATTCAATTGGTAGCGGGAATGAGATAACCACACTCTCACTGCTATTAGTTTTTCTATGCTTCTACGCATTCAAATCCATACGAAGTCGAGTTTGTTTGTGCGACTGAATAAAACTGAACTCGACTTACATAGTTCATAAGATACACACGTGGATAGCACGTATGTTCCTTTTTTTTTTGCTTCTATATATTTTTTTTATTTTAATCGGAGAATTAATTTTCCAAAAATATACATTTTTAACACCGTACGTTTGATAATTTATTCATATTATATATTTTATTTAAGGAAATGTCCGTAAACAAGCGGAAAAATGGAAAAGGAAGACGTAAATTATCATATAACCTTCCGACTTACATACGACCTCCTACGAATAGGTGTTGACATTGAATTTGGACTAAACACGACAGGTCGACAGGGTTAAGCGATAATATTGTATATAAGCGATGTTGAATAAATTATATAATATTAAATAATTATATAATATTATATAATCATTTATGTTGAATAAATTATATAAATATAATATTGATAATTATATAAATTAATTGAACAAATAAGTTGGTAATACTTAATAACAATAGCATTTAATAAAACGGCCAGAGGCTCTAGTATGAGTTTACGATACTACACTAATTCTACACTCGCTAGCGAGAACGTAAAAATTTAGTATGGAAAATCGTGAACTGTCAATGTCAAATTATCAATTTTCCATATAAATGTTTTACGCTCTCACTAGCGAGTGTAGTATCGTAAACTCATGCTAAAGCCACAGTATGTTCTATGATACCTATTTATTGAAAATGAATCTATTTTATTTTATTTTCAGAGCTATAGCTCCAGAGCTATTTTATTTTAAAATTAAAGTTATCGTTGCTCAAGTGAAACAATTCTTAAACATTTAGATAATTCGTATAATTATATGGAAGATTATTTGACCAATGTGTGTTGCCAACAAAAAGATTAAATATGTAGAATATATAGAGAGGGCATTGGAATTTTTTTCCTAAAAAACATTAAGGATGGCCATGGCGTAGCTAAATAGCCCTCTAAAGTTGGCGATGGACTGAGCGATTTTGTACGACGTGGTTTTAAATGTCACATTAAGGATTTTTTCGTCTTGCCCGATCTATAACAGTTGAAAATCTTTGGTTGCCAATGATGCAGGGGCGTAGCTACACTTTCGGCGCCCTGGAGCAAAATTTTTCAAGCGCCCTCTCTAATTTTTTGAACGATCGATTGTAACATTGTAACTTTGCGAACTTGTAACTAAACATTGCATACATATAGCTAATAAAACTACTATTATTATCAAGAAAAATATGCTAAAAGATTACAGATTACAGATCTTTATTTATTAAAACTGATAAAATTCATACACAAAACTCCAGATGATTAATTTCGAGGTTTGTGTATAATTAATTCCTTCAGTGCCCATATGAGAGAGAGGCGTTGGAGAAATTTTGCTCCAGGGCGCTAAAAGTACGCTTCTTTGCTTTAAAATTGATTTTACCGCTACCTTTTCTGGAGGACATTTAATTACCGGCTATTTGTTTCATTTATAGATAGCTGTTCGAAACTAAAATGTTCCGAAAAAGTGAATTATGAATATTTATAATTAGGTCATTTAAGACAAAAATTTAAGAACAAAAAATTTGCGCCTGCCAGGTCTCGGCGCCCTGGAGCAATTGCTCCCACCCACTGCTACGCTACGCCCCCCTGCAATGATGATATATGGCGTTGAAACACTCTAAATATGGGATTCGTTATTTCGTATTTAGGGGCTCTAAATACGAACTAGCTACTAGCTAGAGAGAGTCCTATACTCGAGGTACTCTAAATCAGGAACGAGATTGTATCAGGTGGATTAATAAGTTGAAGTGGCAATGGGTAACACACTTAGTACGAAGACGTGACTGCCACTGAGGACGGAAAAGGACGGAAGGACACTTGCCGGTTCGTGGCCTTCACGAACCGGCAAGTGTTGTGTAGGATGATCCACAAGGTGTAATAATGGCCGCTGGTGGATCCAGGCCGCTTCTGATTTATGGGGAGTCCCATGTCCAGCAATTTACGTCCTACGGCTGGTAGAAATATCAAGCACGGTTTGTAGGCTTCTACGGACAGTTCTTTGTAACATGTCACAGTTTTCGTAAAAATCTTGAATTTTAAAAGACGAATGATTTCGGAATTGACTACTGGAATTTGGGTGAATTAAGTAATTTTAATGTAGGAATGTGCTAACTTAAAAATTAAAGCCTACTTAAACTTATAATATTATTTATGTAATTAATATTGTTAATTAAGTATTCAATTTAATTACTTATTAGTTACGATTTAGTTTCATTTATTTTAAAAACAGAAAAAGTTATTTTAATATGTTTGAAGTCCAAAAACATTAAATTACCAAACTCGGACTCATTAATATTTATGAACATACCTTTTGTGAAACAGCAATTATCACTAAAATATTCAAAAATAATTAAACTTAATGATCACTTAACAATCTAAAAAAGCATCGAAAACTATTCGAGTTCTAAACTAAACAAAAAATGTTTTATTAATACTTCCACGGGGAAACACCTTAAACAACCAAAATGATTGTAACTTTTTATATTACTAATAGGTCAACGAAATCTTCGGAACAAAAACTGTCATTATATCTAAATTCTGATTTCATCCGGTTATCAAAAACCTATATAAATAAACATGTTTCTTTATTGCCCTAAAAAACATAGTATTTGCATTAATACCACGACATACATTAAGTATACGATAGAATTAGCGCCTTGGTTTAAGTCTTGATCGGACGTCGTAGTTACTAATAGTACTGCCGCCAGTTCAAAGCAATTATCTTGTCTATTTCTTGTAACATCTTCATTAAACAATGGATATTTTTAGTATTTAGCGTTTGTCTCCAACTTAAGTTAAATATATTTAAAAGGGTCAGCATGTCTTCATCTTCTCCCCGTCGCGGAGTAGACGCGACACCGAGCAGTAAGCATAGTCTCTTACAAAATACACTTTGAAATAGCAGCACGCGTGCTATTGTGTTTCAGTAGATGAATGAGGGATTCTAGAGCCGATCCTAAAGTAAAACAAAAATAAAATGAATGTTTGTGTGAGGGAACATAACATCCCTCTATATATCTTATTCATTTTCATTCATTAGGCTACTTACCCGTAGCGCACCTTGGAAGTTCACCTGGGTGTACTACGGGCAGTCGTTCCGACCCTTGGTACACCTCCGAGGTGTACTATAGGCACCGCTATAAATCTTATCATCCAGGTTCACCCAAGAGGTGGTCTATTGATTGTTTGGAGTTATGACCTATGGTACAACAATTTTGTTGTTGCCATTTATAACGCTGTATTTGCACAAAAAAAGTGTGTGTGTCAGCTCCGACGTACGGCTGGTATTTACTCCATAAGTACGATTGTCTTTTTTCGACGACAGGTGTCACTGCGCCGACAGGTTTAAACGGCTTATTGTAAATTCGCCACAAAGTAAATTCGCCCACTTTTCTAGAATTCCATACATTGAAAGTAAACTCGCCACAATCATAAAAAAATATTATAATTTCTCCATAGGTATATACGAGTTATTGTAAATTCGCCACAAGTCTCAAAGTAATGTCAGCAAGCAATATTCTATTTCTTAATTCTAATATTTTTATTTTTTAATTTGTATTTGAATAGAATATTTTGATTTTTCTTCTAGAAAAATATGTGAAAATAATTGAGAAGTAGGCAAATAAATACAGTAGAAACCGAATAAATCGACTTCGTTTATAACGACTAACCGGTTTTAATGACTAAAGTGAAAGAAAGTTAGGTTTCATATAGACTACTATGAAATGTACTGTCGCAGAGACTCCAATGTGACAGTGACAGATAACGTATTATTTATCAATGGTGAATGCTGGAGGTCGCCTAAACGCCTTTAGGCCTTTGGAAGCTTGGAAATGAACTTTTAAAAGGGTATGGGTTCAATAAATGTCTGAGTGTCCAGGGTTTCGCCCTCTATCCGTTGTATAGTTATCCCATAACAAAGACCTAATAAACACTTGATTTGGGAGCCATAGAATTGGTGTGTTTTGTTTTGGCGATTTATTTCTTTATTTATATCCTTGTTTGCAGCTTTTGCGTGGGAAGCGAAGGTGGGGTGTACGAGGGTCGCGGATGGGAAGTGAAAGGGATACACGCCGGTAGAGCAAACGGCATTAGTTTAGGCGTATGTCTCATTGGCGATTGGAGAGGTAAGAGATTCATTGAATTTATTAATATGTGCACAATTGATATGCATTTGATTATGACTATGAAGTAGGCGTATTTAATATAAACAAACAATAAGCACAGACGTTGCTATGATATATATTAAAGGCGTCACACGGCCTATACTGCAGTTCATAATATGCAGTACTTAATATATATTATAAACTTAGGACAGTCGCTGGAAAGTTTGGAATGCAATTTATTTAATATATATTAATATTTTGAATTATTTAATATAAGTATGTTATAGCCACCTCTATGTTGGGCTTTATACCTACTGTTAATTGAGTTTATGTTCATACAAAGTATGTAACTTAACGCAACATTGGACTTTTCAAGAAATAACTAAGCGAAAACATTAGCCTGTCTGTCACCCTTTATTATAAAAAGTAGAAACGTTCGTCCACATACTAATTATTAGTAAATAGATGTGAAGTTCGTGTTTTTTATAATGTATTGTGATATAAATATGGCGATTAGAAACCGCACATCATAAAGGATTCATTTGTTTACAATTCTATGAATTGTAAACAAATGACCATAATCACGGGGTGACAGTGCCCAGAACGTTCTAGAACGCATTTTTTTTTTCATCAATGATTGTTATGAAAAAGTTTGAAAAATAATTATCAATTGCAAATTGAGATCTTATAACCTTGTGATAAGACTGACGAAATACTTATATAATATGTTGCTCTATAGTTTATAGTTTTTGTAAATGTATATCAAAGTCAGGGTGGTCTTGGTCGTGCGGATGATGTACACGGACTATGGTCGTGATCGCCTTCCCTGGCTTGCCGCACTAATGCTTATGCGATGCACTTTTGTCCACTTTTGTCTGCTTGTGGCGTCACGAGCGCACTGTACCACAGTGGGTTTAGCATGACCGTACTCGCTATCAATGTCAAATTGTTAATTCTCCATATGTTTTGCGCTCTCATATAATTATAAACTCATGCTAGGACCCATAGTAGATGTAAATAGCTAGATTTCATTTATTTTAATTTATTTTAATCCTTTAACTTAATTATTTATTAAACAAATTTCACAGCTCTTGTTAAAAATCAGCAAGGATTTACATTTTATACACAAGTCTTAAAAGCACTCTTCACGTCGTTACTGTAAGAAGTAATTTTGCCAGTAATATTAATGTAATCAAAATTCTCTTCACGCTTGCAAGCATTTGCACAATATCAATTACGTGATGTGTTTATTTTTCTCAGTTGAGCTGCCACCGAAAGAACAGTTGGATGCAACCAAAGCCCTAATACAAGCTGGGGTGGATCGGGGATTTATAAGTCCCGACTACAAATTAATCGGCCACAACCAAGTGATGAGTACAGAATGTCCCGGCGAAGCCCTCCACAGCGAAATCAAGACATGGGAACATTTTGCGGAAAAAATTGAATATAATGTAAATTTACACCATTTTTTTAAATCAAATAAATAAAAGTCTTCAATATTCATTGTGTATTCATTTTTCAAATGATGTCGGAAGCTAATTTCATTAATTACTTACTTTAATTATTATTAACTAGCTGGTGCACGTGACTTCGTCTGCATTGAAAAATAAAAATATAACACTATTGATGGCGACATCTATCGGATTTGGGTAGAACTGCTTGATGATACGCCTATGCACATAGTATTTAACATTTTTTAAAACTTCGGGAACCCAAGGATAAAACCTCTATAGATTCCTCAGAAATCACTCTGTTGATAGAAGAAAACCGCATGAAAATTTGAGTAGCTTTTGAGTTTATAGCGAACATACACTCAGACAGACGCGACGGGGGACTTTGTTATATATTATGTAAAGATGTTGGACAATGCATTGCTTGTTACCACTATTAAGAATTCCTATGGCGCCAGCAGCAGAATGTATTCACATCTAAAAGCAAATTTGGTGAACGAATTAGACGTTAAATTAAGAGATTAAATTAAACCGAATAATAACAAATCAACATCAAGAGTTTAAATCTTCACAATTCGAAAGTTTTATGTTTGAATTTCTGGACGTCTGTTCCTCAATAATGCAAAAAATGCTGAACGAATTTGGATTAAATTTGGCGCACATATAGTTTATTATCTGGATTAAGATATACGATACTTTTTATCCTGGAAAGATGCTGGGTTCCCGAGGAATCGTATAAAAAATGAAAAATTCAGCACCACCGTCGCGTCGTCACAGTGATATAGATGTGGCGTTTTAACTAATTTCCATTTTTCAACGCGCACGAAGTCGCGGGCACAGCTAGCAGTAATAACTGTCTCTTGTTATTAATAAATTTCTTTATTAAATGTACATTGCTATTCATTTTTTTATGTTAAGATCGGCAGACAGGTTGACGGTCCACTTGATGGTAGGCGGCTACCGTCGCCTATCCTATAACACAAGCAACGCCACAGCTGCTGCAAGTGCGCTGTCGACTGCAGTAGGATTAAGGATAAGAGATTGGATAGGAAAATGGGCTCTGGTATCCCTTACTCATTCACCGAAACACAACAGCACACGTGCTGTTATTTCACGGTGGTTTTCCGTAAGGGGGTGGTTACTGCCGCCAGACGGGCTGCCCAAATGACTGCGAAACGCAGTGTGCCCTGCCATTACTTTTCAGATCCAGACTAGAGCCAAATTTGAAAAGATCACTTTTCAAAGTTGACCCTGCCGGGAATCGAACCCGGGAACCCTAGAACAGAGAGTTAAGGCAAGCGCCTTAACCACCCATCCAACGAGCTCGTCAATAATAATACCTATATAAATAATAATAACATAACTTATTATATTACATCTTAAATACTAATCATAAAATTTTTAAGCAGAGAAAAAGATAAAATAGTCTGTATTTTTGCATGTTTTGTATTTTAACGAGGCCTTCGTGGCATTCAATATTCTGTATTATTTTCTGATAATAATGTGTGTTATGATAGTAATAAAAAAATAAATAAATTGGATGACGTATATTTTATCCTAATTTTGATTTACACCAGATTCAAGACATTTAATTACTGAAAAACGTTTAAATTGACGCCACAGCTTGTGCAGGTGCTGATGGTACATGGAAGGTTCTCGCAGCACCTGTACAATCCCCGGACTGTGTGTGCGAGCCTTTTTTTTTTTTTTTTTACGTTGGGAAATCCATCATGGATACCCAGCAGCGAAAGGGGACGCTGTGGGTTATGCCGAACTCCTACCGGCTAAAACCCAACGACTTTCTAGCGCGGCCGTAGATGGGCGGGGTCGCAGGAACGTTGTTGCACAACTACGGCGACCCGCCACGGCTGTGTGTGCGAGCCTGGGTTGCAAGAGACGGTGGAACACCTACTACTTGATTGCTCCATCCAGGTTTGCGCAAGACTCGGACTAGAAAATATACAAAAAAAAAATTAGAAAAGCAAATAATGCCAGAGTTGACAATAGACCCAGACAAGGCAAATCAATTTAGGGAATTCTGCCACAAAATTGTCAAGGGGAAACGCGACGGCCTGAGGGGATCACTTAATGTCCCAAATAGTATTCGATTACAATTATTATTAAAGAGAGCAAGTGTTACTCATCCAATATTCTACGATAAAAGGACACACAAATATAAAAATAAATAAGGTCTCCGATGTCCGAGGGAGTCGGTGAGTCACTGTAATCCCCCGGGCCCCCTAAAGTAAATGATGATTTATTGTTTAATTGTAAAAAATATTACCAAGTTCAACTTTTAATTCAACTGTAAATGAATTACGACTAACTATGGAATGTTTTGGAAAAAGCATTCGCGCCGGCGAAAGTCTCGAACGTCTCACTCTATCGATGGTAGCCACGCCCCTTCCCGACTAATACCGAAAGGAAATGGTCCTTATTTTTACAACATTGAGTTTACATTTCAACAGAAATGGCATTCTCGAACTTTCAATGGCTTGTTTACGATCTCGTTTACATATTAAATACGAAATACATCAAGGCGTTTGGTGCCAAGTATAAATAAGAAAGCAGGCGGGCGAGATGGGGGAGTGGTGCGAAAACCAGCGATACGAAAGCGACTATTCGAAGCCTTTGCGTAGTTATCTGCGACAGTGACCCGCCCACACATTAAGGGAATCATTGACGACTTTTGACAAGTTTCATCGTACAAGTTTGGTGATTTTTGGAAGTCATCTTGGTTTGCGAAAATAAATCGTTCCTTTCGCCCTTACACAGCATTTTAACTAACCCCACTCGATTCCATTTTATTTATTATTCCATTAATTTTAATTATTTTGCTTTAATTTTAATTATGTGAAATGAATTAATAGAGTAGTATTAGTTAGAAATTAATAATTAGTGAGCTATGTATTTACGTAATAGCTCACTGTTAATAATAAGTAGTCAAGCTGTATGCCTAGAATTAAAAACAATACTGTAAAATCTGAATATACGGCCCATGGGATTGGTGTAACTCCTGGAAAACCTATGTACTAAGAACATTTTATTGCAATATTGAAAAGGGGAATTGCACATCAGTCATACGAAAAAAATGGCTAAAATTGAATTATTCATCTATAGTCTAAAAAAATATATCTAAAAATAGGTGTAATCTGACAATAATTCGCATAGAGCTGAAAAATGGTACTAATATTGGGAATTAAAATGTGAAAAGTTCCCATCGATCCCACTTCTGCGTAAAACTCAACTTTTTCAACTTTTCTGTTTTCTATAAAGGTCTAGGTATCAGCTCTAGGACTATATGCGTCTCTCGCTAGAAAACTCGCATCATCTGACCTCTTAGTTTAGTCAATGGACATTTTCCTTTGCAGTATTTATTATCCTTTATTTCAACTTTTCTGCTTGCAGTAGAGGCTAAATTATTACATTAAAAGTGAATCCCCTTTAATGTTGACATTAAAAGTTAACATGTATCCATTAAAAAAAATCGTAATAATGTAAAGAATATAATTTGTAGGCCAACATGACTGATCACATCTTGTTCCTGCTTTTTATTATTTAACGATCGACAGGCAGGCTGACGGTACACTTGATTGTAGATGGTTATATACAGGCCCCTCTTTTCCATTGAGCACTCTGGGCAAGTACCAGGGCCCCGCCATCGATGTGGCCCCTAGTTCCTATCAGATCATCAATTGATAAGCATTATTACCGATAAGTATTGTTTGGAAAATGATAAGTAGAGCAGTAATGAAGACGAAGAATGAATTTTGCCTATCGTTGTCATAGGGGTCCCATTATTCTAAAATGCCCAGGGCCACGAATAAGTTAGCGGCCCAGGGGCCTTAGACAAAGTAACATTTTAAAAACGATAACGAAGTTCGCAAGGATAAAATATATGGGATTTATCCCGTGATTTAGCGACGGCATATGTCAATCCCATACATTTTATTGTTTTCGAATTTCGTTAGCGTTTTAAATCGTTACTTTGAGTATGGCCCCTGGTTATAGATGATGATGATAACACAAACAACGCAATAGGCGCTGCAAGTATGCTGCCGAACTTTGTAGGATTATAAAAGGGGATAGAGAAACAGCACAAATACCGTACTGATATTTTACGGTACTCTTCTGAAAGAGGGTGGTCTTTCATGACGACAACGCTAGACAAAATACATCTTTAGCCACTCAGCAAAAATTAAGAGAGTTTGGCTGGGAGGTGTTAATGCATCCGCCATATAGGCCTGACCTTGCACCTTCAGATTTCCACCTGGTTTGGTCTCTTCAGAATTCTTTAGGCAGTGTCAGGTTAACATCAAGAGAGGACTGTCAAAACTACTTGTCGCGTTTTTTGATCAGAAGTCCCAAAATTTCTATAGCAATGGGGATCATGTCACTACCTACAAGATGGCAAAAAGTCATCGAACAAAATGGCACATAAATACTTAATTAAATATAAATAAACTTTTAAAAAAATGTTTTTATTTTTTCATATAAAATGCGAAGCCGGGGGCGGGTCACTAGTTATAAAATTATTTAATAAACTCGAATCGACAAGTATTTTTTTTTATTGAATTGAAAATTGAATCGGACACTGAACTACATTTTACCGTTCGCACTCGTAATACTTTATTTATACAATTAGTACAGTCGCAAAGAAAATTTGTAACGTTTTCTTTTTATAAAAGTTTTAGATGGAATAGTAGTAAGTAAAGGATCGCGCTCAGGAATCAATTTAAGGTGTGAGGAGGATTTGGGAACAGTTCATACTCCAAATATAACTAACAAGCATGGGGTTATTTCACGGCGTCCTGAGGTATGTTCTGTCTGAGGCTGGCTCAGACAACGCCTCTCATAAGCAAAAGGTGCGGAGGTATGAATAATAAAATAGAAACCATATAATACTTATGAAGAGACGCCTTTACGGGCCTCACCGGCCAGTTGACTGCTACTGCTTTTTTCCTCACATAAAAGTCGAAGTTAATCGAAAGTTATTGATAAGTACAGTAGAAATATCAGAAAGATCGCATCATTTAGTACAGCGACAAAAGACTTCAAAACGGCGACACTAACAGATTTTCGGAAGATTAATAATATAGAAGTTATAGCCATCCTGAGTACAACGCTGAGCAAAATTTATAACCAATTAATGATGTGTCCCTCGAATTAGCCACATTTAGATCGATGCCTAATCTCAGTAGTTTGGTTATTATTTCGGTGACCGGGCAACGAGGGTTGCTACTTGTGTATTAAGCTTACTAATGAAAAAACAAATATTGATGATTGAAATTGGTCTTACTGTTTTTCAAAGTACTCTTCACTCCATGATGATTGGAACCAATTTTCGAATCACTTTTTCCACTCCGATTACCTGTAAAATTACCTGTAAAACGTGATTTTAGAACGTTTCAACAGCTTCTTCTGCTGACGAAAATCATTACTCACGCATTTTGTTCTTGATGTTTGGGAACAAAAAGAAGTCATTAGGCGCCAAGTCAGGGCTGTACGGAGGATGACCCATCAATTCGATGTTTTGGCCGTACAAACATTCGTTTGTTTCATCCGATGTGTGAGGGCTCGCATTGTCATGATGAAGAATGATTCGCCTCCATTTCGAATTTTTCGGATTTCTCCGAAGACATCTGCCAAACAAATGGTCGTGTACCATTTAGAATTAACCGTCCTATGATTCTCTTTAGTAGCTCTGTCGCCACATGAACGGTAGTTTCGAAGAAACAAGCAATCATTTTGCTTCGAAGTTCTTTTTCGCGAACAAATTTGTTGGTTTTTGTTCGTTTTGGAAGACCCATATAGTCGATTGCAGTTTTGTTTCAGGTTCATATGCATAGAACTATGATTCGTCATCTGTGTAGATATTATACACTGCTGTTGGTGCACCTCGATTGTATTTTTTTCAACGACTTAATGTGTGATACGGTTATATAAAAATATATTTATTATTTGGTTAATAAATGTTTATACTATTATTGATACAATTTTTGAATTTTGGTAGTTTTAAAATTCAAATAACTTTGCCTCACTCACTGCAAGAGCTGTTTCAGATTATTTACTTATATTTTAACGTAAAACATAAGGGATATCGCTACATAAAATAGAATCCCTCGTTTGAAACTAGTTTTAGTACATAAAAAAATATTTTCTCGTAACCATTTACGAAAGGGTAACCGCAGTTTGGTCGAGTACAAAAAGTCTTTGATCGCAACTGGTTTCGTGTAAGTAAAAAAAAGTTTTTTATCGCAATTGGTTAAGAACCTCCGATTCCGTATGCGACCGAAGACGTTATAATTTTTTATTTTATGATTTTCTATACGCTACAGTAGACCAGTGTCTCGCCTTGTAGAGTGCGATAAAAAAAATCGGTCTATTTAACCTAGTAAATATTCGAAACAGCTAAAAATATATTTAGAAACATTTATTCTTCACATACAACAAACAATATAATCATAATCATAATCATAATAATCATATATATTAACACAAACAGATAATTATATATCCTGGTTCAGAATAAAGTTGTGGCCGACTACAACGCTGAGTTAGAGAGCACCCTGTGTGCAATTCTTATGTGATAGAAAATTACGTCGTTTTAACTTAAAAAATACGTATTTGTGAACTCCCAGTAAAACTGAGTCTTGTAAAATTTTGGGCTAGTATTAGGGAATTAAAATAAAAGAAATAAAAACAAGATTAGCATTTGTTTAATTTTTTTTAAACAATTTACCTTTATTAGATCTGTCTAAATTGGCTGCTTCTAGCGTGTTGTTTACTCCTGTAATTGAGGTGACATATATATAGAATCTAACTTGTATCTTATTTTGATTGAAGACATTGGTGTTAACTTTGTTCGTATAACTTTACCTACACATTTTATTTTTTTCTTTAGTTTATAATATTACTAGCGACCCGCTCCCGGTTCCGCACGGGTGCAGTTTCTTTCTGCAAATTATATATAAAAACCTTCCTTGTTTAACGCTCTTTCGGTTAGTGAAAAGCGCATCAAAATTCGTTGCGTGGTTTTGAGGAAGTTAGGGAACATACAGACAGACTGACAGACGGGGGTAGCGACTTCTATATTTAATAAAGATACGCGGACCAAGTCGCGTGCAATAGCAAGTCTTAAATAAACTGTTGATAAATAAAAATGTTGCCCATGCGTTTACATACGAGTATAAAGAAAACACGCCTTTAATAAGAAGTAACTAACCGATTATGTTTTTTACTATGCATAGGTAGGTAGGTTATTTTTGAGATCGACTCGAAAGAAGTTATTTATGGTAGCACTATAACTAACTTATCTACAACACACATAGGCCGCACTGAAAGTTTTTAGAACTCGCCACAAAGTAAATATAGAATGAATTAAGATAATAACTCTTTAGGAAGCTTTCGATATAATTTCATTCAGTTGACATTTGTTTTTACAAATTTGTGTTTGAAAAAATCAATTTGATGAGAGAAAATTATCGCTCTATGATTTATTATGACTTTCGTTGCGGTCTTAATCAACAACAAAGTTATGACAGACATCGAGTGGCATTTCATGACGAAGCCTCATCCCGTGCCACTGTCGGTCGTAGCAATCTCACTGATGATTTCGTAAAGGACGTCTAGCTATCTGTTTTTCGGTCTAGGTTAGGCATTGGTATGAGTCAAGTCCATAGACTCTTACACGAACATCTAGGCGTGATGCGCTAGATGGATACCCCATAATTTGACAGAAAATCGCTTATACTGGTGCCGCTAAATGATTGAAAAATATAACGGAGGTGAGTCAAATGCTGTATTTGACATGTACATATTGTTACGAAACCGAAACCAAAAAGCAATCTGCACAATGGGCGTTTCCTTTCAAGGATTTACCCACAAAGGTGCAGAAGGGAAGAAGTGAAGGGAAAAAGATGATTGCCTCATTCTTTGGACGGACGGGACCATTTGCAACCATTGCGTTAGAGGATCAAAGGACCGTTACTGCAGACTGGTATATTAGTAATTATTTGCTAGTTGTCTTGGAAAATGTCCGACAGAATCGCCCAAGAAGTATTCTCCTTCACCATGACAATGCTCCAGCCCACTCCGCCAGACGAACAATCGAATATTTGAATATAGAAAGTGTGGAATTACTGAATCATCTTCCTTATAGTCCCGACTTGGCACCATGTAAACTTAAAGGAATTCGTTTTATGAGCCCTGAAGATGCGGTGAAAGGTTTAGAAACGCCGTGAAAAAGACCCATAAAGAAGAGTGGGCCCACTGCTTCAGTCAGTGATTCCATTGCATGCGACGGTGCCTACAAAGAAATAGAGACTACTTCGAAAAACATTAAGAATATACACGGTTTCCTACATTATTTAGTCTATAGTAGAGTTTACAACAAGTGCACAAAACGACCTCGACATTACTATCAGCCCTCACCTTCGGCTGGGCTGCTAAAAGTCTCGGATAAAAATGGTTTTGTGGACGAGGCATAAACTCTGCTTTTCACTTCGATTGCGAGGAAATAAAACAGTAGTGTAACATAACATTTCTTTAAACGCACGAAAAAACCAGAGCTATTTCTTGCCGCTTTATTTTTTTTTAAATCTTACGACATTGACATTGACATCTTATGACATTGGCTTGGGCTGCAGACCTATACAGCCTACTATTAAATTAATTTTGTAATAATAATTTTCTTAAATTAATTAAATAACCTACCGTACTTGAATTTAAATTTTAATATCTTTTGTGTCTTAAAAATACATAAGGCAAATAAATTTAATTAAATTTAATTTAAAATAACAAATTCTCTCTATGATGTTTGGCTGTATGGCTCATTTTCTTTGCCTTAATATAGATACATTTATGAGTAGATACGTTAATGCACTTGTGCACAAAATTCGATTTTGTGCAGCCTATATCCCGCACAAATAAGCACTTTCAGAGCATGAGAAGTGAAAAAAACTTTCGACGTTACCCTCGTATTGCATAATTACGTTAATTACACATTATATTGGACAAACATTTAATTTTTTTTAACTAGCTGATCCAGCGAATTTCGTGCCCCCTCAGAATAAAAACCCGTTCCATACAAAATTTATGAGAATATGAATTTTATTCACTTTTTTTTTTCGTGAATACTTCTAATGTTTTAATAGTTATTCTGCTATTAGGGGCGGAGAAAATTCAACAAATTAAATAATATCATAAAAAATCGGTCCAACCGTTCTCAAGTTATAAATGGTGTAACTAACACGACTTTCTTTTATTATATAACTAGCGAACCGCCCCCGGCTTCGCCCGTGGTGCAATTTTTTATATACTGAAACATTCCCCGTTTATCCCTCTTTCCATTAGTGAAAACCGAATTAAAATCGATGTACCCGCTCACGCGTGATGGAAAAGGGGATTCATTTTTATATTTATATAAGAAGAAGAAGATATACTATGGATTAAATGCTATACGCATATATACGAGTATATATTTATATATCTTAAATTTAAAATATGTTTTATTCTCTTTAGAAGTTTTACTCTCTATAAAAAGTATATTATTTCATATTATGTAACGTAAAATAATGCCACATTCGAATTAAATACTTGAAGAAATTTTAAATATATTATTTCTTTCGCTAAAGCATTTTCATCATCGTGTTACTTACAGGCCGGGGGAATCACCCCAGTGTACCAAACTACTATATTTATGAATGGAGTTGTACAATTTTGTATAGTTTGCTTAACACCGCGGCCTTATACACATCTCTCTCTATAAACGATTGTATAGACACATAAATAACGCGTCGTCATAAAATTTTCATATAATTATCTCTCTATCATTATCGTTGCGTATAAATGTTGACATCTGTTCGTTGAACAAGTGCGAAGTCTACTTGAAATATACAGGTAGTTATTTTTTTAATTAAAAAACTAAATTTATCTTAAGTAATTTAAACGCATTTCAGTGTATTCTCGTATATTTTAATTTGTCTCACATGAATTATTGTCAAGTAATCTATTTAAGCAATGTTTGTGATCACATTTTTTAAATCACTTGAGTAAAATGCACTTAAAATATATATTTTCTAAAAACTTAGGCAACTAATTGAACAAAATAATTCCAACAGAGTCTGCCTAGGTTTCACTTAGGTGAAGTATGCAGACAATAATATTACAAAAATACTTTTTAAATATGTCTGATTAATAGTTATTATATACATATTACTAATTTACATAAATCATATAACATAAAACATAATTTAGTATGTATAAATCTAACCTAATTAAATATATTTACAAGTTTAATAATCTAAACTAAATATAAATCTATATATTCTATAAACTAATATAAATACTTATAAATAATTTAAACCTATTAAACCTTTGGCAGACGGAAAAGTGGCCAGAATGCTGGCGACATTGCCTCGTTGAATGCATATGCTTATCTTCTGGGCAAAGTAATAGCCAGCATTCTGGTCACCCGACGCCTCTACCAAACGTTTAGCCAACTCCCTGTAAAGTTCATGAGCGGCTGGCCCCCACGGACCCATGGTCTCTACCCCGAATGGCACAAACATGTAACCCCTATCTAAGTTTACATATTTGCGCCGCTTGAGATTTTAGTTAATACTAGTAAATATTCATATATTAAGTAATGAGACGGGAAAAATTAACGTACGTACCATATTATACTGGTAAATCCTAATGTGGTGCGTAAAAGTATTTTCGCTTTTGTAAAAATATTTTAGTGATGAAATAAATGAATAAATAAATAATATAATACAATAAAGTATTGTCGCGAATCATTGTTATTTTAAACCAAAATTTGATATTCGAATTGAATTTTTCAAAGATTATAATTTACTAATTTCTTGTGTTATATCTTCTTCTATATGTATATAAAAATTAACGGTATCACGCGTGAACGGGTAGACAGATTTTAATTCGGTTTTCACTAATGGAAAGAGGGATAAACGGAGAATGTTCATATATACAAAAATTGCACGCCGGGCTAAGCCGGGGGCGGGTCGCTAATAAATATGTAAATATATTCGTTTAATATATTTAAAAGAAATTAACATTCGCAAATCAATTTTGAGGAAAATAGATTTCCAATTGGGGGATCGCGAGGCTGAAAAGTTTGGGAAACAATGCTTTAAAATATACTTAAATTATTAGTTAATCACTGAGGATATATTATGTTTAAATCTTATATTTACAAGTATTTCAGAAGATTATTGAATACTTTTCTCCTAGTATGGATAGCCGATATTAATTTTATCATATATTATAATATTGGATATCGCTCTTATGACGCGCATTTTGAATTTGATAACAATTGATATCGTAGTGTTTATGGATATAACGTATGTAGACCATACGAAACATGTAGATATTAGACAATACATCGATCGTTTCATATAATTTTGTTACTTTTTTTTCAGTTTTTTTAAAAAGGAACAGTGCGGTTTAAAATAACTGTGAAATAATTGAATGATGGTGATTTATTTTGCTACAATATTTGTTTTCGCAATGGGTGTTACTAGTTCTCCACGTCCACGTGGTAAGTTTTATTTTCAACATTTTTTGTGACCAAATTACTCTTATGCTAGACAGGCTGAAAAATCCACTTGATGATGACTAGCCTGGCTTAAAGTGTTTGTCAACATCACAGAGGATGAAAGAGGACAGAACGGTGTGTTAAATTAAATAAATCATTTAAATAAATTTACACTATTTTTATTTCAACCAAAAATTACATTTTTATATTTCAACAAAACTTCATTATTCCTAGAACGAAAAACTATCAGTCATATTTTAAATAATATTTTATGACAGAAATCTACTTCATGCATGCCAGTACATATTTATAAAATGTTGGGATTGTACCCTTTCAACACTCTTCCCCAAGACCAACATTTTTATTTCTTAATCCTAATCCCTCAACTAACCTATTAAAACAATTTCTTCCTAATGGCTTAGTTAACACATCTGCTAACTGTTCTTGTGTACATACATATTTAACTTTAAGAAAACCTTCCTCAATCTTTTGTTTCACAAAATTATATTTAATATCTATATGTTTTAGCCTTTTCTGATCTGGATTTTTGACTGCTTTTATTGTACTTTGATTGTCTTCTAATATTGTTACATCATTAACATTAATATTTAAGTCTTTAAAAATCTTTACTATCCAACATGATTCTGCTGTAGCCTGACATAATGCAATCAATTCTGCTTCAGTAGTACTTAAAGCAACTGTACTCTGTTTAGTTGATTTCCAGACAACTGTATTATTAAAGACTTTAAACAAAAATCCAGATGTAGACTTCCTATCAGAATCCCTAGCAAAATCTGAATCAGCATATCCTATCAAAGGACTACATAACATATCTCTCTTATATACTAAAGCAAAATCAATACTATATTTAACATATCTCAAAACTCTTTTAAGAGCTTTCCACAACTGCACATTCGGCTTTGACTGAAATCTACTCAAATAATATACAGATGTCGCTAAGTCTGGTCTAGAACCTACAGTGGCATACATCAGACACCCTATTAGAGACCTACATTGCTTTTCGTAAGCATAATCTATAGTGTCACTTTCTATCTTAAAATTCATTTCCATTGGTGTGTAACACCCTTTACAGTTTTCCATATCAAATCTTTTTAAAACAAATTGTAAATATCTCTTTTGCTCTATCATTATATAATCATCCCGTTTACGAATAGAAATACCTAAATATGTTAAATTGTCACTTCCCATATCCTTCATTCTGAACTGTTTTGTTAAGTACTCCTTTACCAATTCTATCTCTTGAAGACTATCGCCTATTAATAATAAATCATCAACGAATAATAACAAATATAATTCTCCTTTCATAAACATGCAGTAATCATTTTCAGATCTAGTAAAACCATAATTTCTTATTGTTTCATTAAAACATTCATACCAATATTTTGGTGACTTCTTTAATCCATACAAAGATTTTGTTAACTTTAAGACACATCCAGTTTTAATTGTTAAGCCAATTGGTGGTTTCAAATAAACTTCTTCATCTATTCTCCCATACAGAAAAGCTCCTTTAACATCCATCTGATGTATTTTGTAATCCTTTTGTACGGCAACTGACAACAAAATTCTTAATGTCTGTAGTCTTAATACTGGCGAATATACATCATCTATTTCTTGTTGTTGTTGATAACCTCTCACAACTAATCTAGCTTTATATACTTTTTCCTTTCCTATGTCTTTCTTTGTAAACACCCATTTTGTGTCCAATAGATTTTGATTTTCTGGTTTAGGAACAATGACCCATGTGTTACTCTCTTCTAAAACATCTATTTCCGCCTTCACCGCCTTCTGCCAACCTTCTTTATCCTCTCTGAATTCAATTTCTTCAAAGCATGTCGGTACATCCTCATGACCTGTTAATAATGCATATAACGCTTCATCTTTATCTAAACTCATATCATAGTCCTTATGCCAACTTGGTTTAACACGAACTCTTTTGCCTCTTTCCGTTTCATTACTTTCGGTATATGCTACTTTTTCCTTTTCCACGTTTCTATTTACCTGTTTATCTTCTTGTATATCTTCTTGTATTAATTCTTCTCTTCCCGTTTCTGTACTATCGCTTCTTTCTTCTGGCTCTTTACCATTTCCTTTACCTTCCGTATCTGAAATTGGTAAATACACATTTTCTTGCCGCATACATCTTTCACCGAATACCACATTCCTCGCTTGTATAACCCTTCCTTGTTCTGGATCCCATAATCTATATCCTCCACTACCATATCCAACCATCATCATCTTCTTTCCTTTATCGTCAAGTTTCTTTCTTAATTGGTTAGGTACATGATTATATGCAATACTTCCGAAAACCCTAAAATGTGCAACATTTGGTTTAACTCCTAACCATAATTCACTAGGAGTTTTATCTCTTCCCGCCGATGGACTTCTGTTAGTCACATATGCCGAGTATAATATAGCTTCTCCCCAAAACTCTTTTCCTACATTTGCATCTATTAAAATTGTTCGGGCCTTATCCATCAATGTTCGGTTTAGTCGTTCAGCTACTCCATTCATTTCCGGGTTATAAGGAACAGTATGTTGCATTACAATTCCGTGCTCATTGCAAAATTGTTGAAACTCTCTAGATATATATTCCCTACCATTATCAGACCTTAACTTGGCTAAATTTAAATTAAAATGTTTAGTAGCATAGTAGTAATACTGTTTGAACTTTTCAAAAACTTCAGACTTGTGTTTAATTAGATATATTATCACGAAATGTGTAAAATCATCAATAAAAGTGACGAAATAACTGTGTCCATCCCAAGTATCTGGATCAATTGGTCCACATACATCGCTATGAACTAACTCTAAAGGCCTATTCGCTCTATGACCCAACTTTTTAAAAGGTAGCCTTGTCATTTTTCCTAAAAGACATGGTTCGCATAATATTTCGTGAGGTTTGTTACCTTTTAGCTCATTTAATCCAAGTACCATTTCCTTTTGAGTCAAAATGTTGATATTATTACTGCCTAAGTGACCAAAACGCCTATGCCACAATTGAAACAGTTCCTTTTGGCTATCAGATTTTAAATAATTACAACTAGGTATTGTAACTTCAAAATTGATTACATATAAAGAACCTCTGACATAACCGATCATTATTAATTTTCTATTATCGAAAACTTTTACCATACCTTGAGAAAATACAATTTCTAGTCCCTTTTTCTCCATTTTTGATACTGATAGTAAATTTTTCCTTAAATCTGGCACGAAATAGACATCTTTAATTGTACAATTAATAATTCTATTTCCAACATAGCATTTAGTCATAACATTGCCGAAGCCTACAGCCTCCATTTGTACATCGTTTTTAGCAGCTGCTATTTTCCTAGGTTCTTTTAATTCTACATAGTCTATAAAACAGTCTTTATTATTAATTAAATGGTCAGAACATCCTGAATCGACATACCACTCTAAATTGTAACACTGAGAACGTAAATCAAAACTATTACACTGAAACGACACATCTTCTTTCTCAGTAAAACACGAACGGTGCTCTTCTTGCATTGGGGGCACATACTTCCCACTACTTCTGAAACCTTGTCCTCTTCTATAATTGTAATTGTTGTCTCTTCTATTACTGTTATAATTTCGATTACCTTTAAAATTATTATAATTGTTACCTTTTATATAATTATTATGATTTCGTTCTTTTCCGTTATCATTATTAATCTGTTCACCTTCTCGTCTCTTAAATCTTTGATAACATTGACTTCTTACATGGCCTGGCTTGCCGCAGTTATAACAAGCAAAGGCAGTACTGCATCCAGGTACACTTTTGTTTGTTTGAAAGTTCTTTCTCTTTTCCTCTTCTCCCAATAATCTATTTTTGACAAAGTTTACATCAATCTTTTCCATTGTCTCAATCGCAGTAACTACATTTTCATATGACGCTGGCATAGATAGTAATATATAATTCACCATTTCTTCTTCTGACAGTGGTGAGTTAGCTTCTCGTAACTCTGTGAACATGTTTTCTAATGATATCAGATGGGAATTCAATGATTCCTTATTATATTTTGTATCGGACAGTTTTCTTCTTAAAAATAATTTGTTTTTTACTCCCTTTTTAACATAAGTTTTTTCTAAGATATCGTACATTGAATACGCCGATTTCTTATCTTTCAATATATCCAAGTGGCTATCAGCGACGCTACTTATAATTATAGATTGCGCTTTTGCGTCTTTACTTTCATTTTCTGGGTTATTGCTAAACTCTTCGTTTTCAATGGCTTTAATGACACCATTTTCTCTTAATAAGCTTTTCACACGAAAGCTCCATGTACTAAAATTAACTCCTGCGAACGGCGTTACGTTATAAACCTTCTCTCGAGTCCACATTTTGTCCAATATTTATTAATTATAATTATTACATAATATAATGAAAGCCATTTCAAACCTTTTAACTAAATGTCAAATTATGTTCGCCAATTCATTTAATTCATCTTGTTTATCTTTTTACAATCACACAACTATGATATTATTCATCTGTTAAACCACGCTCTGCTACCACTGTTAAATTAAATAAATCATTTAAATAAATTTACACTATTTTTATTTCAACCAAAAATTACATTTTTATATTTCAACAAAACTTCATTATTCCTAGAACGAAAAACTATCAGTCATATTTTAAATAATATTTTATGACAGAAATCTACTTCATGCATGCCAGTACATATTTATAAAATGTTGGGATTGTACCCTTTCAACACGGTGAATTCTGAATACATTATGCATCGACACACAATAGCACACCTGCTGTTATATCACGATTACTGCCAGTCAAATTGGCTGTTGGTTGACCACTTTAGTTATGTCTGGGAGGTATAATATGTCCTGCAATTAATTCTCCTCCTGTAAATAATAGTTTTAATACATCGCTTTAATAAACGAATAAGTAATTTGAAGGTCTCATATACCTTTATATATAATGAAATAAACAAAAATAGTAAAGCAGAAACCCCGTTTCCCATACAAGCCTGGGCCATGATTGTACAGAACTGAAAATTGGACAATGAAGAAGATTGCATGAGCCAAATCTTCACAATTATCAGCAATTGCCAAGTTTGTAAATAAATCGTACAATATGCACATTTGAGGTAATGTCGTGAATGCGTGGGAATCATAATTGCAATGATATAATGTCATAAATGTTATTTTATGACATTTTATGTCATATAATTAATTACTTTATGTCAAAGATGTTGAATTAGTCTGTGATATTCGTAGTCGTCACTAGTCGTAGCATAGCACATACCTACATAGAATACACCTGGTACCAAAACCATGGAAGTATTATTATAGTACTTATTACTTCCATGACCAAAACTCAATGCAGACACAGAATATAAAAAAGTAATTTTAGCTAACACAAAAATAAGTTGGTAAATATCTTCATAATTATTATAATTATTGCATTTTATTTAAGTCCCGCTTATCGTCGTCAAGTATTTTTTATAGAAACAATATTAAGTAAATTATTTTGAATCCTATGTTCAAATACACTGAAGAATATAGAATACACCAAGACTCAGAGTAGTAGCAAGGTGGGTTTAGCATTTCGCCATTGTTAATGAGGCTAAATTTTAGCTGGGCTAATCTAAAAAAGCAGATTTTTTTGGTACATATATTTGGCTTGTACATTCATAGCCTAAAACGGCGGTTGTGTATGAACTTGAACATACTACGACATACTACAAACATACTTATTTTAACTTATAGTATGTTAACTTACTTGTAAACAAGTAAGTTAAGCAATATACGGACAAGTTAAATCGGAATCTCATTTGCGAATCCCTTCCTCCCTCCACACACCTCTCTGCGCTCGTCATGCCTTGTGTTACGAGTATGCGCAGAAAAATGACGTCATCGGCACGATTTGCCAACCAAACTTGACCGAATAATACTAGTTTAGAGGTCAATTTATATTTGTACTTGAATGTTTGTTTAACGACCAATGTTAATTGATCCGTAAACTTTTCTTAGTAATCATTCTCATATTGAATTTCTTACTTTAAGGAGACAACATACTTTCGTTTGTATATCAATTCAAATAAATACAACTGTTATCTATACTATCTATACTAATATTATAAAGCTGAAGAGTTTGTTTGTTTGTTTGTTTGTTTGAACGTGCTAATCTCAGGAACTACTGATTCTTTTTGTTTTGAATAGTCCATTTATCGAGGAAGGCTATAGGCTGTATAACATCACGCTACGATAAATAGTATTATATATAAGCAGTGTCCAGTACCGCGCGCCCCATGCGCAAGCCGCCGCCGTATGGGCCACAGCATGGACGGTATATCCCGTCCATGGGCCGCAGCGAAGCGTGACCGAGTTCACCTGTTTTATACATATTAATAGCGGTTACGGCGGACTTTCAGTCAAGTTTAAGTTCCTGAATAAACGTGTATTGTTGATTTAAAAAAAAGAACGAAGCATAAATTATACATATCCTACTGTAAACATGTGTTCGCGCAAATAAAGATTTATTTTATTTTATTTATTTTATTTTATTACTAAAATTACAAATGCGAAGGTTTGTGAGGATGTATGGATGTTTGTTACTCGTTCACGCAAAAACGGCTTAACGGATTTAGATGAAATTTGGTACAAAATTTATTACCTGGATTATATACAATATAGGATACTCTTATCCTGGAAAAATGTTAGGTTTCCTAGGAATCGTCTAAAAATATATAAATAATTGGGCGTCACCATCGTTACAGTGATAAAGATGCCGGGCGTTTCTCAGGTGTTATAGTTATCATTTTACAACGCGGAAGATGTCGCTAGTCTATACATATAATAAAATAGTAATCGAGCCGTGTCTGTACAATAAATATATAAAAAAAATTGTATACAAGTTTTACTTACGTTGCCGAGATAAAAATTTTTTTTTTAGAATTTTTGTCTGTTTCTCTGGGCCTTTGTGCAGCTAATCTCAGAATCGGCTTAACCGATTTGAATGCCGTTTTCATTGATCTATTGTAGCAAGCTTCCCGTAACATTAGTGTTTGTTTCATTCTAATCGGTTTAAAAACAAAAAAGTCACGTGCTATACCGAATACCGTGCGAAGTTGCCGGCTCAGCTAGTAATTCATAAAGTTAACTCTTTTTGTAATTAAAAATTGGTGTTTAAAAATTAGGTAACATATACCTACAATATTTGGAGGATCCCCTGTGTTTTAAAAGAGTTAATATAAATGGTCATGTAAAACCAATGTTATTTTTAGAGCGAACTTGATAAGTTCAAAAGTGACGGTTTATTCCGGGATAAAACTGGTGTATGTATCTTTGTATGAAAGAAACTTCATCCGAATTCCAAAAATCTTCACAACCTTTTTGATTGATGCTAGCTTTTTCTAAAACTATTCTAAATGGTCGTTCCCGAGGATTCAGGTTTCTCTCTATGCCAAATTATATCAAGGAATAAAAATATTATAACGTAGATAAATTAATTGACATAAATTCTTTGAAATGCAGATGAGATTTCTGGAAATGTAGTCGACACTTACGACTTCCCATTCGTGACCCGATCCGAGTGGAATGCCAGAGAACGTTTGGAGAGGTTACCGCTCGAAACACCAGTACCTTACGTGGTCATCCATCATTCATACTCGCCACCAGCTTGCAGCACATCCGAAGCATGCGCCAAAGCCATGAGGAGTATGCAGAATTACCACATGAACGACAGAGAATGGATGGATATTGGTTACAAGTAAGATACTTTGTGATCATTATTATTATTCATTTGAAGACTATACTTAATCAAACTTGCATAGGATCTTTAATTGCTACACAATTAGGTAAGGCAGATAGCCTTATTTAGAACCATGCCTAAGCTTGATATTATTTATACAAACTTTGTTAATATTTCTTTACAAATAAGCCACGTTGATATCCTATAATTCTATATGTCATACTTTTATGTATACAACTGTTTAACCAACATATAAAATTATTACCCACATATGACAATTTAGATTTTAATTAACTATTACTTCATATAACTAGCATTCTTTCTGAATGCTAGTTATATGAAGTCCACTTGATGGTAGGTGGCTACCGTCGCCTATAACACAAACAACGCCAAAGCTGCTGCAACGCTACCGACTACAGTAGGATTAAGGATAAGGGATTAAGAGGGGGATAGGGAAATTGGCTCTGGCATCCCTTACTCACTCACCGAAACACAACAGCACACGTGCTGTTATTTCACGGTGGTCTTCTATAAGAGGGTGGTTAGTGCCGCCAGACGGGCTGCCCAAATGACTGCGAAAAAGCAGTGTGCCCTGCCACTACTTTCCAAATCCAGCCCAGAGCCAAATTTGAAAACATGATTTTTCAAAGTTGACCCAGCAGGGAATCGAATCCGAGAACCCTAGAACAGAGCGTTAAGGTAAGCACCCTAACCACTCATCCAACGGGCTTTTGTTCTTGCTCAGCTCCTAAAGTCTCCTTAACATGCTATAACCTTCCTAAAGAATTTTCACAACAATGTGTATTGTCAGTGATGACATAATGGCACTGGAACGTAGCCTCTAAGGCTCAATATCTAAAGCTCAATGTCGCTCAAAGAACTATGGAGGGGGCTATGCTTTGGGGTTACACTGCGAGATCGAATCGGGAATGAGGAAATTCGTAGATGAACAAAAGTTACAGACGTAAACCCGGCGGATTAGTAAGCTGAAGTGACAGTGGGCAGGATACAATGTACGGAGAGCCGACGGCCGCTGGGGCCGAAAGGTTCTTGTGGAGGCCATGGACCGGCAAACGCAGCGAAGGACGTTAATCCACAAGATAGACATTCGACTTGATAAAGCCCACGTGTCGATGATGGTACCAGGTCCTTTTGGAAAATATGGGGAAGGCTCCATTATTATTCCATAACCATTATTCACGTATCGAAACACAACAGCGCAAGTGGTTCTATTTGGTGTTCTATGGGGCTGGATTGAGAAGTTACGCTGCTAAATGTTAGGCCGTTTCCCTTAGTTTTGCTGTTGGCGGTGATGGTTCAGCATACGAAGGACGAGGATGGGATGTGCTAGGCGCTCACGCTTTGCACTTCAACAATGTTAGTCTCGGAATTTGTCTGATTGGAGATTGGAGTGGTGAGTAATCATTAGCAACTTTTTTAATATTTTTTGGGTTCCGTACGTCCGAATAAAAAAATGGAACCCTTATAGGATCACTCGTGTGTCCGTCTGTCCGTCGCTCACAGTCAATTATCTCGGAATCTACTAAACCGATTAAGTTGAAATTTGATACACATATCAATTTCTGTGACCCAAATGCAGAGGTGTGACGTGAATGGATGAAATATGTATATGGGAGGTGATTTTTGGGCGGAAGGTGGAAAATTGAAAACTGCATCGTGTGACATATCAAATGGAAGGTCTTGTTGTGAAGATCTTAAATGTATTTTTTTGTAATTTTAAAATAAATAGTTTCCAAGTTATTCAAGAAAATAGACGAAAATTGACCATTCCCCCCCCCCCCCGTCTCAGAAACTAAAATTTTGAAAAAAAATACATAAAAAATAAATTAGTTTTCTAAATATTAAAATAACATGGTAAATCACTCAATATTGTGCGAATAAGTAACATCGTACGGAACCCTCTTCACGCGAGTTCAGCTCGCACTTGTCCTGTTTTTTTTTTTTTCTATATAGAAATCAGCAGGTTGATAGTCCCGTCGATGTAAGGCGCGCTGCCGAATTTGATAAGTTAAAGCATAGGAATAAGTAGTTACTGCCTGCTGACAGGGTTTCATATTTATCATTGTGGAACCCAGAGTATAATTAAAAAAATATTTCCATGACTTTCTTACCATTTCAAATACACTCATCTTTAGTTAGAACACATCAAGAACATACTGATTTCCGATTCTGATTTTATGGAATCAACTTGTTCTCATTTAATTTTACTAGTAACTGTTTCTCGTGGCTTATTTAATCTTTGAATTTGTTTTGAGTAATGTGTATATTCTGATCAGTTCTGCACCTAGCATCTAGATTCGATATCATAAAAAAAAAATGGAAAAGTAGGCAATTTAAACCTCCCGTTTGACGATATTTCAGATTTTTGTACCTTAGTAATATTTCAGATTTTCTGATTAATCACTGAAATTAAATGAATGTATAGGTTGACAGGCAATTGGACGATGTATTTTTTTATTTTTTAGTAATTTTTGAGTGAATCGGTGTCTAAATCACACTGAATGAGTGATTTAGCCCTAACCTCAATGGATTTACTTAAATATTTTCATGTCAAAATTGCTAACTCGTTTAATACCAAAAGCTAGCATATCACATTAAATATGGCACTTAATAATACAGCAAACAATATTGAGACAATTGAGATTTATCGATATATTTTCGATTGAAATAAAAGGGATTATTTAATTGAAGTGTTAAACAAACTTTGTCCTGTACACTTTCTGTCTGATATCAAATAGTTTAAGCCAAACAGCGACTTAGGTAGAGATTAATTTACTTGACATTAGATTAAGTTTAATGATTAATATTAAAAATCTTAACAACTTATTTATATTCTTAAACTGTTTTTTTTTTTAAATAAAATGACTAAGCCTTTAAAAAGCATCAGAAACTCACGAATGTGACATACTACATATTAATAATTTTCTTATGAAGTTTTTATAAAAATGTATTTTTATAGTTATATTAGCAAAAAGTTAGCAACAAAACTATATCTGTGCACCCATCTTCTCGAAGTTATATGTTTATGGTTTGTGAGTTTAACTATTAGTTGGATTTACTGTCTGATTTAAAAAATCTTTTTATTTTATTTTTATGTTACGGTCGACAGACAGGCTGATGGTCCACTTGATGGTGGGTGGCTACCGTCGCCTATAACACAAGCAACACCACAGCTGCTGCAAGTGCGCTGCCGACTACAATAGGATTGGATAAGCGGATTAGGGGGAGATAAGGAAATGGGCTCTGGCATCCCTTACTCACTCACCGAAACACAACAGCACGTATATGCTGTTATTTCACGGTGGTATTCTGTAAGGGGGTGGTCACTGCCGCCAGACGGGCTGCCCAAATGACTGCGAAACGCAGTGTACCCTACCACACCCTGCGTAATTTGAGTTATGGCCTAATTTTTTTTTCTATAAATCCCTATATTATCTGTGAATGTAGACCGGTTGAGATTAACCGTATTAAAATTTTATAGTACCACTGCTTTTTCTATTTGCTATCAGTCAGTAAGATGCCAATAAAAATTATCTTGGATTATTTATCTCAAGGTTATTCAAACGTTCTCTTTGGTGTTTTGTTTTTCCAATTGTATCAAAGTAATTTAGTGTTGTCATAGTTAACGTGAATAATTTACCACCCATCATATGTCATAGTTAATGTAATACCACAGAATAAATAAAGTAATAGCGTAGTTCAGGAATACATAGTTCAGAAACAAATACCCTCATGGCTCTACAATTTGTCCTATATTTGTCTATATTTGTCCTGGCTCTAAAATATTTGCTAAAATATGTTAAAATTTTTGTATAATTTGGGAAAAACACGTATTTTTATTTTCTTCTATCCTACGAGTAAGAAAAGTTAAGTTCTTACTCGTAGCTTCTATCCCTTCTACAGGATGGAATCAAAAATTTCTTTCGCCCATCGATATTAAATGGACTCAAATTATGATTTGTTATTAAATTTTCTTGGACTATACAGACATTTATCATTGCCAAGGAAAGTAGAAATTTTAATTAATACTGGTACAAATATTTTAGGAATTAATGCAATTCAATTGCAGTTCGTTCAATTAATGCAGTTATTGATTATATGTTTTTTTTAATATAATTAAGATCGACAGACAGGTTGACGGCTTATGCGATGGTAGCTGATTACTGTTGCCACCTACTAAGTGGTGGTGCAAGTACATTCCAGGCCGTTTTAGGATAAAGTTTGATATAAGAGGCAAAAAGGGTTTTCACTTAATTTATTTTGTTATATTATATTATTAGGTCATACTTTGATTCTCGAAATTCTTAATTTATTGTAATAATTACTTAATTGATACTTAAGTATTAAGTATATTTTTTTAAACTAGCTTAATACAGTAATTTGTTGTTGTTTGTTTGTTTATTTTTATTTGTATTTCGATTAAATTTTAAAAAATTAAATCACTTATTTACACACTAATGCTGCTATTAGACTGTGATCTTCTATAATGGCATGGGTTTATAAGCATTATTATAACTTATTTATGTTACTTGTTGCAGACGAACTACCACCGCCCGAACAGGTGAAGACTGCAAAGGCGCTAATAGCTGCCGGTGTGAAACTTGGCTATATCAGTCCAGATTACAAATTGGTTGGTCACAGGCAAGTGCGTGCAACGCTATGTCCCGGTGAAGCCTTCTACAAAGCCATCAAACTCTGGGATCACTATTCAGAGCATCCGGCGTCGGTTGAAGAACTGAAATATGTCAAAGAGTTACCTGATAGTGTTAAGGCTTTGTTAGAAGCAAATTCAAAAGCGCAGGACCCCATTGTTATAAATAATTCATAATAATAAATATAAGTTGTATGTTAATAATAAAAAACAATGTTTTATTTGTACCAACAAGAAGATAGTTTAAAAAAGGTTATCCTTACAAATAAACTAGGCGAAGCCTGTATTTTAGTTGTATTACTTCATATGACAAATTATTTATTTATTTATCGAACAAAGAATAAAAAACTTACAGTGTTATTACAAAAAAAAATACTAAACTATGTCTCAACACGTGTTTTGTCAAACAACGTCTAATGACATTTGTGTACAATTTCACAGTTTAAACCCTGCCTCAAATAATGTTTAACATTCGCTATTACAAAATAGTGTTTGTCCTTTGACTAATCAAAACATCGCTAGGCAACCTATAGGTAACCAAATGTTGCTATTTTAAAATTATAAAATAGCAAATAGTAACAATAAAATAGCAACATTACAAAACGTTCGTCAACTTCATTTGGTTCAATCCGAAACGTTCCTTTCTATGCAAATTTGTTATGTGCTAATAGAATATTTCTCTAAATACACCGCCATAAGTATGTTTTGGAACCAAAACCTACGTATATAATGAGTACATTGTACACATAGAACAGTGATCGGTTGAAAGAATGGAATGTGTTTATCAAGACTTGTCAAATGAGTATAATATAAATAAAAATTATTTCAAGTAATTTGGAAAAAAATGGACAATTGCAATATTAAAATAAAAATTCGTGAACGTGAAGAAAATTGGGTTCAAGAATAAAAGGTAAAACAACCCGATATTTCATCATAATCATAACCACACCACTAAATACAACTTGCGAAAATTAGAGACAAAGCAGTTTAGACTAACTTTGAGGCTTCGAAAAGTATTGACATGTATTTAAATATGAAAAGTATTATTTAAACCGTGCCTAACTCTAACTGCTTAAACACGCCTTTGTAATAAATTTTTTTAGACACATGTTCAATGTCTGTTTATCTTTTTTGTAATAACGCTCTTAATATCTAACTTAGTCCCATAAAACTGCGTAACAGTTTCATTTTGGGTACAAATGATCTCGCATATTTATATGTATAACTAGCGTTCCGCCTCCGGCTTCGCCCGGGATGCAATTTTTATATATATGAATATTCCCCGTTTATCCCTCTTTCCATTAGTAAAAACCGAATTAAAATCGGTCTACCCGTTCCCGCGTGATGCCGTGACCAAGGGAAATAGGGATTCATATTAATAAGCTTGCATAGCATACAAGTATCTAAGTAATCCAACTAATAAGTGTCATTAATCGAAGCAACGCAATAAATACTTCATAAATTCCTTTTTGAACACAGATTCAGCAATTCGCTTAGGTAAGTTATTAAGAAAGTACGGCAAGCATTTATTTGTATATATGTCTAATAGTATGATGTGTCTCTAAGTCAAGACATATATTTTATATCTACATATAAAACACAAGCTGATGACCCGCGACATCGTCCGTGTTTAAAAATAAAATACAAAGTAACTATCTGGCTGACCCATCACTTAACCTATTTCTATGTTTTGTGATTACTAATGATGCTTTAGAGAATATACCTACAGTCCAATATTATATATATTATTATTACTACAACAAATTATTGTAATATCTACCTCTTCGTTGCGAGGACAACAAAAATCTATTCTTCTGAGGACCCGCAAATTTATTTTATTCTTTAAAACATCGGTAACCCAGACATGTGTCGCACATCAGTTTTTCTTTTCATTGAAGCTGTCTTTGTCTGTAAATTATAAAATAAGTAGGCAATCATAAACACCGGCCGACCGATGTTTTATATCGCGTAACGTAAAAGAATAGGGGATCGGACAGTAATCAGATTAAAATCTAAAATGTACTTAAAAAGAAAATATATAATTTTTTACGATTATTTATCGAATAATAATTTAATATAATTCATTTAAATATTTTTAAATGAAGAAATAAAATTTTATTATTTACAATATTTTTAATCTATACTGAAACACCAATCACAGTGCGTGACGTCATTTGTGGGCAATCATTGTCTTATGCCAATGCAGCTGTTTTCTTATGATATGACCACAAATGACGTTACGCGCTCTCAGATGAACTATCGTGGCGTTTTGGCGGCATTTTCAAACAAACAATATTAAAACATGATTTTGAAAAGGCTATAAATAAATAAAATTGTATTTTTTATGGGAATAAATATCCATGAAGATTAATTTAAAACACTTTCTGAAAATTTGTCCGATCCCCTATTACACCATAATATTGGCTGCCTCAAAAACTGTTATTATACTAGACTCGATGTCAGTTTTAAACTTTCCTGAATAGAATATAAACTTCGAAACATATACATAAGTAAAGTCAGGGTAAGAAAAGGTTCGTCACCTGAAAGTCGACATTTGCTTGCACCAGGACAATTAGCATTCATGCCAAAATTTCATTTCAAACGTCTGTTAGTTGTCTGCTTAGTGCTTTAGTTTCAAAAGGCATTAAGAGTCTACGACTTGATAAAGGAATTCATTTTGAAAACTGAACGAAATATTTGAAAACTGACGAAGGTTTTCGTACCCTGACAGTACATAATGTTTGCATAATTTTATTGGTTACAATTTTTAACACATGCCTACTGACAGTAGATCTGCACATTAGATTTAAAACAAGCATATTTTATTTTATGTTACATTATGTATCACATGTATACATATTTTATTTATGGGAGTAAAACGCTACTTACTTAATAGTCTAAATATAATAATCAATACAATAGCTTTTAGCGTTATAATGATAACAATAACACGGTTTTGATACCGTTAATGGGGAACGTCTATCAATATCGGTATTGAAACCAAATATGTATATACTTACATATAAATAAAATCGTAAACGAGCCGTGTCTGTGCATTGAAGATTTAAAAAAAAAACAATTTGTACAAAAAATTGTTTTTTAGAATTTTTGTCTGTTTGTGCGTTTGTGCACGCTAATCTCAGAAACGGCTTAACCGATTTGAATGCTATTTTCACTGTTGTATTGTAGCAAGCTTCCCGTAACATTTAGTGTTTATTTCATTTCAATCGGTTCACAAACAAAAAAGTTACGCGCTATACCGAATACCACGCGTACGAAGTTTCGAGCTCAGCTAGTACTCAGTAAGTTTTGACTTAACTGCAAGATGCAAGAGTCTCGCAGCCTTAGTTTTAAATAACAGTATGTGGGCTGTTGTGTTTCGGTGAGTGAGTAAGGGATGCCAGAACCCATTTTCCTATCCAGTCCCTTATTCTTAATCCTACTGTAGTCGGCAGCGCACTTGCAGCACTTGTGACGTTGCTTGTGTTATAGGCGACGGTAGCCACCAACCATCAAGTGGAGCGTCGGCCTGTCTGCCGATCTGAACATTAAAAAAGTCTTGTTCTTGTTCAAATCTGGCAAAGTCAGTCTTGTTCTTGGTCTTGCGAAAATGCAAGAAAAGACCAAATTTGCAAAAGTAAGGCCAATTTTAGGCAACATTACATATAGCTGATTTCACTCTCACGTACAGGGTGCCCTTAAGACTACGAAAGGAATCGTAGAGTGCCTTGCCACTATTTTCTTCTTCTCAGTCCTATTCCTCAGTGCTGAAGGTAGTTGTCCCTTAAACTCTTTAGTGGCTGTGTGCGCTATACGCCTCCACTCCGTCTGATTGTGGTCCAGTCCTCAGCTTCTCTCAGCGCAAGTGTTACGGGAAGACCAGTGAGAGCTTTTATTTCGGTACACATCAACGGCTAGATGATAGGTTGCGGAGTCCCTTTCCTTCGGCTTTGCACGTAACTAATTTATCAAGGTCGTCTGGCAGACGACGGGCAATGTGAAGGGCAAAGTAACTGAGAATTTTTTGGTAACATATCGCTGAGAATGTCCTTTTTATACTTAATTCCTCCAGAACAAATTTATTGGTCTTCCTCGGTGTCCATGGTAAGCGAAGCATCTTTCTTCAACACTATATATTTTGCCAATATATTAGATATTTATCTAATATAATAATCTAATTATAGTTAATCTAATATACATATATACACAATGAAGCCCTTTAACTGGCAATTTGATTGGTGATGCTGTCACTCTTGCGTGTTATCTTCTGCTGTATTGCTGTAGGGTTTTTATTTATTTATTAGCAAATAAATATATTTATTATAAATAAATTCAGAATAAAATCAAAACAAATAAAATCAAATGTTGCTACAGGAAGAAAATTGCAAAAGGTACAATTAATATACTTATACCTACTTATATATATACCTCCCAACTTCAAAGCCTGCAGCATCGCCGAAAAGTAGCTTGCCTATCGATTTTCTATCGACTACACTATGGAGAGTGTACATCTATTCTGTACGAATTAGTCCAACCGGAACCGTTCCACTTGCGGACCACTAGGCGTGGGCAAGGGTTTCATGCCTTCGTGGTCGATGTACCTCGATCACGCACGAAGCGTTTCAGTTCCACCTTTCTTGTTCGGACTGCTAAATTCAAATTCAAATTCAAATTCAAATTCTTTATTGAGATAAAAACGGAGAGGTCCACTAACATTTATCTCACAATACATATCTTAGTAGTTAATATGATAAAAAAATAATAATAATAATAATAATAATAATCAATAATAAGAAAAATATATCCTACATTACAATATTAGTCAATTAAACTAACGGCTTACATGCCTTTGTCCCATTGGTCTATTAAATTTTCACAATATGTCCGAAAAGTTTTAATTACAGTAGACCAATTGTCACAAAAAATATCAATGTCAGGGTTGGTGGTAAGGAGTGCATTGAAATGGCGGCGGGTACGGATCAGTGGAGACATGGAGCGCGTCACGGTGCAGCTGACAGCCACGTTAAACAATTTGGGCAATTCCCCGCGCCTATTGCCCAAAACTCTGGGTCCGTCTGGCACGAACAAGGTGCACAATAAATCATGCAGGTGCAAGGAATCGACCGATCCTCTGAGCACCTTGTAGCAAGTAGTGAGCTGATCCATCAATCTTCTCACTTCCAGCGAGTTATAGCCGAGCTGTCCGAGCAAAAATTTGGTCGGATACATGCACGGGTAATAGCCGTAGAGTTTTTTGTACAGCGACCTAAGGAACACTTTTTGAACCTTTTCCAGCATCCGCGTGTAGGTAACGTGATGCGGATTCCACACACACGCACTAGATTCTAGTTTGCTTCTAACTAACGAGTCATATAAAGTTCTAACAACTAACGGATTTTCAAAATCCCTGGCGTTTCGCAAGACGAAGCCCAGCCGACGATAGGACTCTTTGGCTAGATCCGATATATGATCGTGAAAAGACAGGGTACGGTCGAATTTTACACCTAGGTCCTTAAAATAATTCACTCGATTTATACATAAATTGTTAAGATAATAGTTATAATCAATTGAATTTCTTTTACGGTCAAATGTCATTACATTACACTTAGTTACATTAAATGTCATTTTATTCGTCACAGCCCATAGGCAAATACGATTTATGTTCTGTTGTAAGCTGAGGCAGTCTCTGGGAGATTTTATTTCCAGAAAGAGCTTAAGATCGTCAGCATATAAGAGACACTTGGTTGTATTGATTACTTTAGGTAGATCATGGACCATCAATAGAAATAATAAAGGGCCAGTGATAGAGCCCTGGCTAACACCAGATTGGGTGTAATAGGGCTGCGAAACATGTATCCCATACCTAACATATTGCCGTCGGCCCCTCAAAAAGTCCGCCATAAATTTGAGGAGACCAGTGGAAAAGCCAAGAGCGCATAACTTCTGTAGCAATATGTCGTTATCAATTTTATCAAAAGCCTTTTGAAAGTCGAAATAAATAACGTCTACTTGTGAGCCATGATCCATAGCATCCGAGATATAATCAACCAAGCTTAAAAGGTTCGTATTTACCGAGCGACCAGGCCTAAAGCCATGTTGCTCTTCGCCTATTTGTTGTTTCACCTGTCTATATATCTCTTTATGCAGGATGTACTCAAAAACTTTAGCTGGCGCACATAGGATCGCTATTGGGCGATATTCCTCTACCAGAGATCTTTTGCTACTCTTCGGGATCGGAGTAACTCTGGACAATTTCCACAAATCAGGATACTTCCCAGTTTTTAGCGACAGATTGAATATATGGTAAGGAGTGGAACTCATTGCCTGCGTCTATGTCCCCACAGTACTACAACAGAACAAACAAGGGTTAATGTGGAAATTTACTGTGTAAGCGTGGTCCACCTTCGGCCGTATCTGCACCTCACATCAGGTGAGATAGTGGTCAAGCGCTACCTTGATTAATAAAAAAAATAATTTGAGGCACTGGCCTTTGTTGTATGGAAAAGAAATAGAGAAGTTCTAACCAACGATAACTCTTTCATAAATTAAAATATTTTGAATATTTGCTTCGCCACGCATGGTGACTTATTGTCATCCATAAGTGGAAATTTATTATTTGGTGCTTCTATTTAAGCTATGTAGGTGTACGATTGTAATGTACCAGTAAATTTCCCTAATAAAAATAACTACATAATTACTTACAAACTTACAACATTGAAAACATATTCACACAAATAAGTTATTGACAGGAGAATTACTTATTTAACTTATTTGTAATTCCAAGAAAAAGTAATTGATTAGTAATTGAACACTGTCTTAGAAACTCCCCGACTTTAGTATTTTATCTCATTCAAAGTGACGTCTACATTAGTCACAAATGTTTTGATCACTTCTCGATGTAAACAAATAATAATCATCGTGATAAAAAACAGTTCGTCTTGATTGCTAACCAACAAAGTACAAAGTACATTAGATAAATTGCAATGTCTTCTGAAGACTCTACTCATACTCTTTAAGGAAATTTGTAACCATGTTTCAATAAATATTGAAAAAATTTTCATTATAAAAGTGGTTAGAACCCTTAAATAGATAAATAAATAAATCTTTTAATAAATAATAAATCTTAATAGATAAATAAATAAACAAACACAGGTCTACGGTGTCTTAATTCATATACAGCAGTTACAGTACAAAGTGTGTTTTACCCGAAAAGGGCGTGCAAATATTTTTATTTAATTGTTTAAATCTAATGTAACTTCTTATTTTTCTAATAAGTGATTGTTAATGTGATTGTTAATTTTTTTTATAAAATTCTTAAATAATAAGTCTAATAACCATTCAAAACAAATCAAATCGTTTATTTCTCAAAAATAGGACAGGATCACTTTTTTAAAGTCGAAATACTACTGCTATCTCGGAAACAAAATGGCGTCTGAAACAGAAGAAACGGCGAAAGAAACTCTCCAGCAATCGCTATTTTTAATTTCATAATATTTATCTACTAAACAATCTTTCTGTCAATCTGTCAAAGTTCTTGTAAATTTGTAATCCGGCAACTTGTTTATGTTATTGGGTAATTTTCTATTATTTAGTTCTAGTCTACATTTAGACTAAAATAAAAGAGTATAAAAAGAAATGTCTAGACTCTCTCTGCGAGTTTTTTTTTTAATGTTAAGGTCGGCAGACAGGCTATAACACAAGCAACGCCAAAGCTGTTGCAAGTGCGCTGCCGACTGCAGTAGGATTAAGGATAAGGGATTAGGAGTGGATAAGGAAATGGGCTGTGACATCCCTTACTCACTCACCGAAACACAATAGCACACGTGCTGTTATTTCACGGTGGTCTTCTGTAAGGGGGTGGTTACTGCCGCCAGACGGGCTGCCCAAATAACTGCGAAAAACCTGCCACTACCTTCCAAATCCAGACCAGAACCAAATTTGAAAAGTTGATTTTTCAAAATTGACCCTGCCGGGAATCGAACCCGGGAACCCTAGCGTTAAGGCAAGCACCCTAACCACTCATCCAACGGGCTCGTCAGTGATTCTACCGACTGTACAAGTCGGTAGAATCACTTCTTTTGAGTTGTCCCCATTAATGTCTATCCTTAGTTGTTACCACGGTACAACACGGAGTTCATCCGCATCATTAGCCCAAGAGTGCTCGCGCTATGAGCATTTTGCCACCCGCGGAGAAAAAACTGTGATTTTTTAAACACGGTACATCTGTCATAGTCAAGCGTCCTAGTAGCTGCCCCCCTGTTCGTCGCCTCTTTATTTTAGAAATTCAAAAATTTTTACCTAAGATTTCCCAAAGTTTTTTTTCTACTATTAAGTGTAAAGCTATTATAAATGTTTCTTTTTCTAGACCGGATAGGAAAATGGGTTCTGGCATCCCTTATTTTATCCCATAGAAATGATAGCAAACTGATTTATCTATTACTTTAACCAAAAAAATCATCACATGCTCCCCAGGCGATCGCTCGCGTTTCACGGTAAGGCGCGACTATTCTAGGGTTAGTCCCAATGAGTACAAACTGTAACCAAAGGAGGCGAGAATTTTGGAACATTTTCCCATCTTGAGTTGTTCCGTCTAGCTGCAATATGGACTTGTTCAGACATGTTGTTACATCTGCTTCCTTCGTGGTGTTGCTTGTGTCTTTAGGCATCGGTAATTACCTACCATCAAATGGACAAGTGGACTTTTTTAATAACATAAAATTATCTCCTTGTAGCTGCGCTTCTCAAAGAAACTCAAAATATTGCCGCACAAAAATAAATATTTATCTAGGTATTTGTATTCTATAATAATATACATATTATAAAATAAAGTTTCTGTCCCTGTCTGCCATGTTCCACTTTCCGCTCATCTCCGCTTTGCCAGAGCCCGGATCTTAACATGAAAATTATAACGAATAATGAAGTAATAATCTACCACAGTCGGACTTGGCATCCCATGGTCATATCCACAGTGAGATTGCATCCCACAGTCGAACTTGGCAGTCCGTTTGATGGCAACAAACCCCCGACTACAACAAGGTGGGAATGAATGGACCCTATATAACAACCATCAGTCACGCACTGAAACCGAACAGAGCAAGTTCTTATATTTCCCGGTGGTCTTCTGAAAGGCGTTGCTTACTGTAACGCAGTGTTGTGTTTTAGTGTGTGAACAGAGATGCAAGATCCATTGCCTTATTCTTTAGCTATCAAGGTCAGAGCAGCTCCTATTACGCTTTGACCTTTATTACTGAAACCTTGAAATTAAACGCTTTAATTGAATGGATTTTAAGGCTATAAGGCCACATTCTCTTCCTTATCTAGGAAAAGATATAACACATTGACATTACACTTTTGCCAAGCGTTGCCAACATCTTTATTTTTAGACAGCTGGTGCCCGCGTAACCAATCCTGAAATTTTATTCTAACTATTGGTGATTTTTTTTTAATCGGATGAGTAGTTTCAAAGATTATCTCCTACATAGAAACAAATAAACATATAAACTATACCTATTTATAATATTAGTATAAAAAATAAATCGCTATGTTGCGGAAGTGTAAAACTCTGGAACGGAAGGACCAATTCGGTTATTATTTTTTTTAAATATTAGTTCTTATTCGAGGTAGGTTCTAATGAAGAGAAAAATTGGAATAATTGCTCGGAAAAATGTGAACACCCCATTTCTTCTTATTATTTTGGTTATGGCTCCGTCAGATCTTCTCCGATGATTTTGCCAGTGTCAAAAGACTCAAAAAACTCAAAATTCAAATTAAAATCAAAAGTAGCAGATCCCGAAACTAGTCATATAGAAGTCCATGTCAAGTCAAGCACAATTTTTTTCTTGAAGTCCGTCAAGTCCAAAGCGGTCAAGTTCTCTTTTTCCCATTTAAAGTTCCTAGCTGACAATAGGGGATCGGACAGTAATCAGATTAAAATCTAAAATGTACTTAGAAAGAAAATATATAATTTTTTACGATTATTTATCGAATAATAATTTAATATAATTCATTGAATTATTTTCAAATGAAGAAATAAAATTTTATTATTTACAATATTTTTAACTATACTGAAACACCAATCACAGTGCGTGACGTCATTTGTGGGCAATCATTGTCTTATGCCAATGCAGCTGTTTTGTTATGATATGACCACAAATGACGTTACGCGCTCTCAGATGAACTATCGTGGCGTTTTGGCGGCATTTTCAAACAAACAATATTAAAACATGATTTTGAGTACCTAAAAGGCTATAAATAAATAAAATAGTATTTTTTTATGGGAATAAATATCAATGAAGATTAATTTAAAACACTTTCTGAAAATTTGTCCGATCCCCTATTCAAACGTTGACATCAAACATATCAATCAAAAACAAATAAGACGTCTGTCGGCTCAGCTGGTACTAATTAAAAATACGTTTGACACTTTCGGTTTGTGGGGTTGCAACCCCACAAACTTGGATTTAACTTTACACTAACCCCCCTTCATATCTAAAAAAATAAAATTGCGTCCCCTGACAAACGCAACCCCAAATATAACTTTTCAATGGACTATATATTTAATATACAATATATTATTTCCTTATATTTAATGACTTTCATGGAATCCCCTTTTTATTTCTTGGTCTAACAACCGTCTCCCAAGTTTTAAGATCTCCAGCGATTTCCATTAGTAGGTATTAATTTATCTAGGTACTTCACCTTATCTAGGATGCAATAAAAACACGTGACATGTTATTACGGAAACATTTTAATGACAAGACAATTTCACAAAAATAACTATTTTATTGTTAAACAAATAATTACATTGTGTCGTGTAATAATAATAAATATATTTTATGAATGGAAGTTCTTTAAAGTACACAACTCATTATGTTTATTTGAAGCTGACTTTTATTGTGAAATTAGCAGTAATTGTTGGATAATTTGAACGTTTGAAAAAACATAATTAGATATTTTGTTAAGAATATGCAATTTATGCACTTC
Source organism: Bembecia ichneumoniformis (assembly GCA_910589475.2). NCBI lineage: Eukaryota > Metazoa > Arthropoda > Insecta > Lepidoptera > Sesiidae > Bembecia > Bembecia ichneumoniformis. The sequence goes on from OU342540.1 coordinate 11,445,065, forward strand.
GGAATCCTTACAAAATATAAAACAATGTCCCCCGCAATGTTCGCGATAATCTCAAAAACTACTTAAAGGAATTTAATGCAGTTTTCACTAATGGAAAGAACGTTAACTGAGGAAGGTTTCTTTTTATAATTTGCAGAAAAAAATCCGTGCGAACCCGGGGGCGAGCCGCTAGTACCGAAAAAGTATTGATTATTATTTCAGTACACAAACGGACCATTGCGTTACGCAATGTATTTATTATTTACTTGTTCGGCGCAGTTTTAAGCGGTAAAATGTTATATATATATCCCTTGCGGCCTACAGTAAAATCAATACATTTCAATTCTGAGTTGCGAAATAAAGACTTAAATATGTGTTTTTTTGTTAATAAATGGTTAATACCTATCCCCAAAGAGGGTGATCCTATTTTATCTCATTTTCGTTGGAGAATTTTCGTGGAGAAGACTATTTAGAGAATAATTTGGGCTAATTTTCATTTCCTAATTAATTAGTTGCTTAGATATTTAAAAAATGTGCCCAATATACGAATCTGAAGGATATATGTAATGAACCATGTTCAGACTTTATGAATCATAAAATAAGGGCTTTATGAAAATTTTAATCTATACATACTCGTATAATAAAATCGTAAACGAGCTATGTCTATGTTTAAAAAAAAAAAAAAAACAATTTGTATACGTTGTACTTATGTTACCGATGTCAAAAAAATAGTTTTAAGATTTTTGTCTGTTTGTCTATAGATACGTTTGAGCACGCTAATCTCAGAAACGATTTGAGTGCGGTTTTCACTAATGTATCGTAGCAATCTTCCCGTAACATTTAGTGTTTGTTTCATTCCAATCGGTTTACAAACAAAAAAGCTATATGCTATGTCGAATATAAAGCTTTAAATCTATACAAAAGAATTTAATATTCTAAAATACAAAAACAAATGTTTTCTTCAAAAAATAAGTCCTTAATAGTGTTATAACACATTAATTATTTAAAAAAATATTTAAGGAAACTTTTATGTTATTTGACGCACCTGTTGGATGAATGGTTAGGGCGCTTGTTATAGGGTTGCCGGGTTCGATTCCCGGCAGGGTCAACTTTGAAAAATTAACTTTTCAAATTTGACTCTGATCTGGATCTGAAAAATAGTAGCGAGACACACTGCGTTACCCAGTCATTTGGGCAGCCCGTCTGGCGGCAGTAACCACCGCGAAATAACAGCACGTGTGCTGTTGTGTTTCGGTGAGTGAGTAAGGGATGTCAGAGCCAATTTTCCTATCCAATCCCTTAATTCTACTGTAGTCGGCAGCACACTCACAGCAGCTTATGTTATAGACGATGGTAGCCACCTACTATCAAGTGGACCGTCAGCCTGTCTGCCGATCTTAACATTAAAAAAAAAAGTAATAGCTTCCATTTTTTTATATTTTGGCAATACACATTCATGTAGGTACATTAATAGCAAACAAAAAATAACAAAATATTGAAACATAAAATATCAAGACGATGATAATTTAAGACTATGTTAACATTAATTAGATGTAAAATCTGTACATTAAACACATATAGATATATTTTATTAATATTTATTTTTAACGAGTGCAAATCAATAAAATTTATCAGATTGTATAAACATTAATCGATTTATCTAGTAATAATTATATTTAATAATTTTCACTAAATATTTTGACACCATTACACGTGTTTATAACACAATTATCAGTTTTTTTTTTTCTTGGAATTCACGCAAATAACGGCTTCGCTTATAGTTAGGCCTGTATTTTGTCTATGAACTTTAAGCGTACACAAATCACAAATATTTTTATTTAAAAATGTCTTGACGGTCTTACTTATGTAAAATGACCATGCATATTTCTTTACCTAAAACGTATAGTCCGGGGGCTGAAAGACCATTTTGAGTACCTACGTATTTGAGGCAACGATAGACTATGGACAAAATCTAAACACAAAATTAAGGATCTGCTTGAAGGGTGGGGTGGAACATTATCAACCCTTAAATATAGTATATGAATCGTTCCTTTTGTTTTTATGACCTGTCGTTTTTAGACATACATTTTAAGTATATGTTATATTTTTTTATTTATTAAACCAAAACTGTCCATCGGCTCTCGGACTAGTAATTACTGTACGAAACTGATTATTTCTTCTTTTATCAGAAATACATTAATTTATTTTATTTGAAATCGTGTTCAAGTACTCTGAACTTAAAATTACATTTTAGATAAAGTAATACGAACAATATTATTAGATCTTTTGACATTTTCTAAATACATTTAAAAATTAGGTACATTTAACTATTACATTTAAAAAGCCTTAAAATTACGGAAAAGGTATACATAGAACTTTGTGATAAAGACATATTACCAGAATATATAGCAACTACACTCAATATGATATCTTAAATTAACTTTTTAAATATTATAATTACAAAATATCTTTATTTAATTAAATTCATTGTTTTTGTTTATTTATGTCAGTACGATGTGATTTTTTTTACTTAAATTTAATGTGAATTTTAATAAATAAATTATTTATACTACATAAAATAAAAGCAATAAATGTTTATCTGCAGATATTTATAAATTTCTGAATAATTCAAATGGCAGACAATCGCTTTTTTGAACTAATATAATAATTCCGTTTTGATAGAAGTCGTTTGACAAACAATTTTATACTCTCTCTCAGCTTAGATAATGTACATAATGAACTTAATCACTCCTAGAAAGAAAACAGTCAGAGAGGTTAACTCTATTCTCGACTTTATTACAATGATTGTAAAGTCAATAATCATTTGTGAAATGACGACTGTCAACTGTTATTATTGAAGTAATATTCATTTCACCCATATTATCATTACGAAGGGTTGTTAAAATAGTAAATAAATATTTATATGTTTATAAATAATAGCTACTTTTGTAAATATTAAAATATAGGGATATATTTAAATGATAGGTGTGTAGTATACAGTATGATGATAAAAGGACAAGGCACGGAGGGAAGAATGTTAAATATCTTGATATGAGGTACAGTGGATTTGAATAAATAAAAAAGGAGAAAACTGACATAATTTATAACTTAATTTGAATTTTGATTAATTTTACTTTCATTTTAAATTAAATTCAAATATTTAATAATTGCTAGATTAAATTTGACCCAATACTTACGGTTTATTTTAAGATAAGTATAGTATGTATTATTTGGTAATAAAATAAAACCTACTAAAATTATAGCTGTTAAATCCAACGATATAATGTACTACGTACTAGATTTGACGCTCCGAACACTGACTGTGTTGCAGAGAATTGTACTGTACTCTGTACACCTTGTTTAGTACGGCTATCAAAATCAGAACAAGGTGCATCTTTGATCCCGGATTGAAAACGCTTAAACCAACTTTGTGCTACTCTTACTGACACTACATTAGATCCAACAAATTTTTTTCGCGGCTTGCATTCCTTTTTTGTAATAAAATTTTAAAATGTATCGAATTTCTTCATTAGATTCACTCATTTTGACAGAAAGAAAAACAAATGAAAAGTAGCTGATCTTTTCAAATCTTTTCAAGGTTCGAGTGAATAGGCATCTTCTGGGTGAGCTCGCTCCATCGTCGGCCTCATCCTTCCTACATGGATAGATGCTGGTCAAGCATCTATCCATGTAGATGCTTAATAAATAAAAAAGCTTTAATAAATAAAAAAGCTGAAAATAACATTTTACTAATTTGTTTCTCTTTTTGAAATGAAAACTTTTTAATGTCATCAAAATCAGCCGGATACAAATAGTACAGCCAAAGAGATTTTATTACAAGTTTATACATACTATATGTGAAAAGACTTTTTCCCTGACCTAATATTTAGAACCACGTGGTATAAAATCGCTCAGTCCATCACCAACTTTAAAAGGCTATTTAGCTACGCCATGGCCGTCCTGATTACGGCGATTAGGATCAATATTTTTGTAGGAAAAATTTCCCAATGCACTCCTATATATTCTATACATTAAATCTTTTTGTTACCTACATAAAAAAATGAGTATTTCATCGGAAGAAATAGATTTTGTTCAGCTATCGTTGTAGAATTATATAAATTGAAACATAGCTTTTAACATGAATTAATATTTGTTGCATGTTTTTGCACATTAGTAGTTAGTAAAAAAGCACTGTACAAAGTCTCGGCCGAAGTAGCAAATAACGGCCTCGTTGGTTTAAAAGGGCCTCGGCTTGCGCTTCGGCAGCTTCGGCCTTTTAAATTCACTTGGAAAATACGTAACTTCGCCTCGTACTTTCAATACTAATCGGACGACAGTTGCTTTATTTTCGTCCTCTGCAGTCATGTTTTAGGGTTGGCAGCGTATTTAGTTGATAATTATTATGGAGATGAAGTAAAACTTGTGCTTAGGTTAGTTTCTCTAGTTCGTTAATACAATGGTCTAATATTTATAAAAAAAAATTGCAGCTTATAAAAAAAATCATAACAAAAAATCCTCTTTAAAAGTAGATATATCTACCTTGTTTACATTTAATAGATCTCAGTTTGTTTAAGTTTTCCTCTATTTTGGATCTGAATAATAGATCTATAAATAGTATACCTACTTACTATGAAACATTTGATGGATAGAAGTTCAATAGAAATCTGTAATTTTTTATTCCACATAAGATAATATCATTTACTTAAAATAAGATAAAATACGCACAAAATTATAAAACTACGTGAAAATGTTTTATATATTTGCGAATAAAATCTAAAAAATAAAAAACCGTACAAATATAAAACCTATTTTTTGTGGATTCATTTAAATTTGTGTACCTATTAGATAATTACCATGAAAAGGAAAAATTTGATTTTGTAAACGATCACATTCAATGATGTTCAGCTCTGTTTTTATCACTGTTTTTAGATATGACTACATTTTTTATACTATAAGTTATAGAATTTGATTTTATTTATAAAAACTTTAATACTATACACCCTTAGTTTCCAAAGTGGTCCAGGTGGACCCCCAGGGCGCCACGGGAGACTCGACGGGGCTCTACGTTGGGAATCACTTTTTTTTATTGGCCAACTTTACTTTTTTGACATCCACTCACAGCACAATCAATTAATTAATTAACCGATCAATTCTCACTTATTTCATTTAGAAAACTCCCAATTCGAGGTTGGAACTCAGTCGCAACGCAAATTTCCATAGTTAGATCTAATCTTCACATTTTCACATTCACGTCACAGGAGTTTTGGGAATAAGCTGCAGGGGGTCCACCGGAACCAGCTAAATTTTGAAAGTGGTCTATGAGAAAAAAAGTCTGACACGATGCAACGAAACTTCATGTCAATTTTTAAATGAATATCTTAACACTTTATAAATATTTGGATTTTAAAAATAAATTTATACATATTACAATTAAACTAAAATGTCTATACTATAGAGAAATTTATGCGCTTTTTACATTAAAATAAAAGTAGAGTTCTTTGTACTGTCTGATTGTGGTACAATCGTCAGCAAAAATTTGTTTCAATATTATTACGTTGCGCGCTGTACAATTATATTTATTTAAGGAACATTTATTAAATTAATTTATTAATCCTTGCTTGTATTTGGCATTTACAAAAAGTTTAGAAATACGCTTATGAGTCTACGAGAAGATTATTCCTGTTTCCTTTTTTTTTTAATAAAATATTATGAATAAACTATTAATTGTATTTTTATTTTATAAAAAAATGTTATATTTGATATATACCTACTACTATTTTTTGGTTTAGTGTGTTAACCTTAGGCTAACGTTCAGACCTAGAATCGCCAAACCTAACCTAGAGCCTTAGACAAAGTAATATTTTAAAAATGATAACGAAGTTCGCAAGAATAAAATGTATGGGATGATCACGTGATTTATCGACGTGATTTTATTGTTTTCAAACTTCGTTATCGTTTTTAAAATGTTACTTTGTCTGAGGCTCCTGGGCGGAGCCGCTCCCTTGTGCAGAATCGTCGTCACCTACAACAATTTAATTAGGGAAACTGGCATAGATATCTTTCAATATTACTCCGCATGTTTTAAAAGAAGGGTTAGACATTTTCTATTATCGCGTACTACATAATGGTTTGTCGTTTTTTAGTTTTTGTTTATTATTATTATATTTATATTATTATTCTTTTTTTTTTTGGCTTATTTTTGTTTTCGTCTTAATGCATGCCAAGTAAGCGTGTTTATGTATTAAGCAAGTGTGTTTATGTATTAACTATGGTTGTATACTGCGTTGGCTTCCTAATAAAATTAAAAAAAAAAACTACAGTAATTAACACAAAGTGGCTCGTTTTCGGAAATATCTGAATCTGTTGCGCTTATTTGTGTACCTTAATGTAACATTAATGATTTTTCAGAGACGAGCAAGCGTATCATGGGTGTCCATGATATATGTGACAAAACACACCAATTTATCGCAATCTAATTTTATATTAAACTATAAAATTGACCTTCCCTTTAGGCTGTTAGGACAAGCCTACCATGAATGTCATTCGAAGTTTTCTCTCTCTATCGCACTTATGTAAGAAGTTGTAAGTGGGACACAGAGAGTAAACTTCGGATGCCGTACATGATAGCAAGGCAGGTTTGAATTTATCTAACAATCTAAGAAGAATTTATGCCACATATTTAAACATGTATCTTTTCTTTGCAACGCTTGCCAGATTACTCGAGCAAGTGGGTGAAAGTTTGAACAACAGCGAATCAAGTAAGCAGAACTGGGGCCTTAGACAAAGTAGCATTCGCTCCGTAGCGATGCGATATCGAAGTTCGTTATCGTCTCAGAGACAAAGGAATCGACACTGTAACACGTGATAAACACGTGATACCTTGTCATGATTTCTTTGTCTCTGAGACGATAACGAACTTCGATATCGCATCGCTACGGAGCGAATGCTACTTTGTCTAAGGCCCCAGATTGCTTGATTGATCATTACAATACGTTCAGTCGCCTTTGCCGAACTGAAGTGTTAAGTGGTGTCGCACTAAACACTTTTATGGCTAAAAGGCACAGGGGGCGGATACAGGTGATGCAATAGCTGTAGAGTGAAAAATATGAAATAGAAATAAACGTCCAAACAGCCGACATTCTCCATCTCAGTTACTCGTCAGCGTTCGTAGATATATTGTTCGCTAGTAAAATCGTAATCATTATTGTTTGTTCTAAATTTTGTTGACTGTTACTGTTGTTTAATTCATTGTTATTAGTTTTTTTAAGTATCTATAGGAGACGCATTATCAACTGAGTCGTCAGGTGATAAATAATTTTTATCAGTCTATCTCGCTCGCACTTACAGGTCTTATGGAATGTTATAGTGATGTGAGGAGGCGCATGTCGATAACCTGATATGTAATTTTTCGCTATGTTAAAATAAAAGTTTGTAAATGTTAGACTAATTTGCTTTTTTTTAATATAATTACAACAACAAATCAGATTATTATCTTTATCGTGATAAATGTTTATTTAGACGTAAACTGTTATTTGTGCATTTTATAAAACAAATGACATGGTCACAAAGGTACAGATTGTTTTTTTTAAGAATTAAATGAAATAAGATTGAGTTTTAGTATACAAGGTAACCTTGTACATCAGCTATAAGAATACATAAGCCATATTTTGACGTAATTATGGAGTTTTTTGATAAATTAAAAAATATATAATTTTTTCCCACACAAAAAATAATTCAAATGGTCACAACTTGTAAAAACTGGTTATATGAAAAATAATGTACATAATAAAAAAGGATAGCATTAGGCAGTAAAGTTCGAGTACATCATTAATTTTCCAAAATTTACTAGTCAATTATATCGAATCTGTCCACTACAGCCGGTTTTCGTACCACTTATCGATAGGAATCTGCATTCCGTTGCACATTTCTATCGCTATTATCGTTTATTGCTCGACGACTCAGTTGATAATGCGTCTACTATAGTATTTCGCATCGAGTGTGTTTTATATATTTTTAGATACTTTTTTCTTCGATTTTATTAATTGATTATTCAGTTACAGAACAAACTTGTACAGCTAACAAGTGGGTTAGGTATGATATTTTTAAAGTAACAATTTTCTTAGCGACTGTACAGTATTGTAAAACTGTGACTGTACCAGTGCGACTGCCCGCAATGACTGGTTTCAGTCCGGCAAACTAAGAGCGAACGTATTGTACATACTCGTATTTCACGTCAAAGAAGATGGTTGACAACTGCTTAGTCGACGCGGACGCTCATTGGACAATATCACAGTCTAACCATACTTACGTCATACAGTCGGGCAACGCTCAATGTTCGAGCCTGCAAACTGCCGAACGTTGCTTTACGCAAGTACATTATCGTTGCTTGACTGTATGATGTAAGTATGGTTAGACTGTGACAATATAGTGCTTGGAATTATAATTTATCAACTAACGCCTTTGGTAACTTTTGTTTGTAATTAATTTTAGAGACCTATGATTTGCGAAGTTTTCGCCTTCTCACGAATGACATACAATATCTCTCGACAAACTGGTTCATCCACAATTCTCTAACCGGCTTATACGTTACTATATTTTTAATGAAGTTAAATTTATTCCATCTAAAACAGGTTACACACATTTATCAACTACATTAGTACCAAAATAAAATTATGATAATTTATAATATATAGATTAGATATTTAGAAAAATGTCTATTAAATTTTTTCACTATTTTTAAGTTTCGAATAAGTTTAATATTTTTTTTTATTCCTCTACGCATAAGACTTACAGTTTATATTGTTATAAAATTCTTTTATGACGTTCGTTGGCCGCTTCTAACTATAAAAAAATCTTTTGTAGTTTTTCTATAAAGCTCAGGGTTATGGCTTTTATAAAGAGTTAAGAGGTTCTTTTTTTTAATTTGGAATGTCCAATCTAAAGTTACTGTAAATAGTAATTGAACTAATGTATAGTTTAGTTTATAGGAATTCTACTTGACTCAAAATTTTAGAATTTCTTCTTTGTATTTAAATCATGATTTATTCTTTATTTAATTATTGCATGAAACCTATATTGGCATCCTTTTTCAGTTTTATTATGCATTGTAAAATAATATTACTATAAATTGACAACCAACACAAAAAATCACGGTTCTGACTTCCAAGTTTAGTAGTTTTCTTATTTTGAAAATTAATCAAGTAATTGTAATTTATTATAAATTTTAATATAATTGTTTATTATTTGTCAATAGCAATTTGTTTATTTGTTTTCTATAAGCGTTTGTACTTGCAACACGAGGTCCCTTGCCAACGACAGCACGGCGGCAGCGTCGTGACGTTCTGCCATTTCTGGAACACAGTAACGACATTGAATTCGACTCAGTGAACGAAAAACTTCAGAAACACTTTTTAACTAACAGAAATATCTATTCTATTAATAGATTCTATATCTATTCTATACATATAATAAAATCGTAAACGAGCCGTGCCTGTACATTAAATATTTTTTTCAAAAATCAATTTGTACACGTTGTACTTATTATGTTACCGAGGTCAAAAAATTGTTTTTAGAATTTTTGTGTGTTTGTCTGTGCGTTTGTGCACGCTAATCTCAGAAACAGAAACGATTTGAATGCAGTTTTCACTGATGTGTTATAGCAAGCTTCCGTAACATTTAGTGTTTGTTTCATTCCAATCGGTTTACAAACAAAAAATTTACTTATGCGTTATACCGAATACCACGTATCGCGTACGAAGCTGCGGGCTAAGCTAATTTGTTCTAAACAACCCAACGGTTTTTAATACGATTTTCACTAATGGAAAGAGCGATAAACGAGGAAGGTTTGCGTATATGATTTGTAAAAAAATCGATAGTCACTAACTACTAATTTTAATTTAATTTAAAATATGAAATTTACGTTATAATATAGACTGCCACTAACAGATACATATATGTAGATTAATGATTCCGTATTTACGACTATAATATTCATTGGACAGCTGAAAATTCTCTGCTTTAGTGGAGTCCGGGCCTTATGCTACAGCCAAACTGTATAGTGAGGTAACATAAGAAACGTGAGGTGATAAAAGTTCTTCGCCTGCTTAATACAGGTGATTGTGGAAAAATCATTTTCGTCTCTAACTTGGGTAACTAAACACTAAATACACCAACTCACGAGCTTTAATTCACATGTTAAGGTTTCTTTGAAGTCAAAGATGTTTGCACGATTTATGACTGCGAAACGCAGTGCCGATCTACCATATCCGACAATTATGGCAATAAATGAAGTTATAAAAAAAATGTTTATATTGTCTTACCATTAAAGAATTTAATGATGTCCGTGAAATCCATCGTATTGGCCAAGATGACATCTCGATATGTTTCTAGGAGAGCCAGCGCCATGAATAACACCATATGCTCGGAGGAAACTCGGCGGGCTGACCAGATCAGTTCCCACGCGGCAAATACCTGAACATCAAAAACGTTACTCTATGGTGTTTTGTCTTTTTTAAAACAAAAAGGGTGGCAGACAGTTCAACTTGACAATAGGGGATCGGACAAATTTTCAGAAAGTGTTTTAAATTAATCTTCATGGATATTTATTCCCATAAAAATACTATTTTATTCATTTATAGCCTTTTAGGTACTCAAAATCATGTTTTAATATTGTTTGTTTGAAAATGCCGCTAAAACGCCACGATAGTTCATCTGAGAGCGCGTAACGTCATTTGTGGTCATATCATAACAAAACAGCTGCATTGGCATAAGATAATGATTGCCCACAAATGACGTCACGCACTGTGATTGGTGTTTCAGTATAGGTTAAAAATATTGTAAATAATAAAATTTTATTTCTTCATTTAAAAATATTTAAATGAATTATATTAAATTATTATTCGATAAATAATCGTAAAAAAAATATATATTCTTTCTAAGTACATTTTAGATTTTAATCTGATTACTGTCCGATCCCCTATTGCTAAGGACAGCAACATTAGAGGGGATGCAGATGAGCTGCTAAAATTGCAAGAATTTGTTTTTAATCATAATAACTTTATTTCAGACATGTGTCCATAGCTTTTTAAAATTATGTACAAGACATAGTATATTACCGTCAGCCTGTCTGCCGATCTTAAAAAAAATCATCACACTTAACATTCAGTTAAGAAGATACTGAAGAATTTTATTATGATAGATAATTATATTTAGATTATTTAGATTTACTCATTTATAAAGTGGTAAAGTTCGTATATTTGTTTGTTTCTTTGTATGTAGGAAGGAATCTTCAAAACTACTCATCCGATTTAAAATAGTCTTTCAACAACAGAATAGAATTTCAGGATAGACAAAGACTAAATATACCACCCGGGCGAAGCCGTGGGGTACAGTTATCTCAAAATAAAGATCCACAACGCTTGGCAAAAGTATAATGTCAGGCGTGAATGTATGTCGTGCGTTATATATATCTTTTATTTTTCAAGGCGGACGAAGTCGCGGCCATCAGCTAGTTCTTAGTAATTATGTATATAACAGTGTAATTATATAATATAATTATACTTATGTTATATAATTATAATATATAGCAGGGGTTCCCAAAGTGGGCGATAACGCTCCCTTGTGGGCGCTGCAGACCTAAAGGGGGTAAGACACCCAGAAAAAAAAATGAGGGCGTTATGTAGAGCCTTGGGGGTGGGCATTTGTAATTTCATCTAGCTAGGAGGACTTTTAAACACCGACTGAGCTCTCGACTCTCGACTACAACATGTGAACATCAACTAATATTAATTAAGAGATTGTTCAAACTCGGTTATATATTTCTCTTCGCGTAGTTCATATATCTCTCCTGTTTTATTCAATAAATAAAAGACAAATCATGTCAATACTACTAAGTTACTATAAAGTTGCGTTTCAATAATCATTCTCATTGGCAGGTGTAGCCCATAAGAGTTAACTTTAGACCTGAGCGCTGCGTTTAACTTTAACCTACTGCGCTCAGGTCTCAAGTTAACTCTTGCAGGTTATAGTAAAAGTCTCGTTTGGAATAAACGTTTAATCTCCGCTAATATAGCTCACAATAATTAATTAATTTAATTTGAAGTTATAGTGGTTTTTCAGTTGGTGAAAAAATTGGGGAATAAATATAATTTATTCTCAAAGTTCTTGCTTCTTCTCCAATCTTGTCTTTTTGTTTTTTTTTTTTTGGGGTACACATTTTCTTCGATATGTTGTAAATACAAGATTGGAGAAGAAGCAAGAACCTTAATAAAGATAAGGAAAACACTATTAGAGGAGAGGAAACAAAATAAAAAACAATTGGCCGTAATAAGTAAGCAAATTAACGAACAAATCAGAACACACAGAACAGAAGAAAGAAGAAAAACCTTACAATACCACATAGAAAAAACGGGAGGAATTAAAAAAGCTCTGAAGGAATTAAGGGAACACTCTTGCTGGATTCCAAATATCAGGAATACAGAAAAAAAGAAAGAAAGAAGGAGGCCTCAAATTACCGAAATAGCTACAAAGTTCTACAGCAACCTATATGACGACACTGAATATACAGACACACTCTTTCTATCAAAAGACAATGAGGACTCTGCTCCTGTTACTCCTGTTCCTCCGATATTAGAGTCGGAATTGAGAAATGCAATACTTTCCCAAAAAATTCTAAAGCTCCTGGAGATGACAAGATAACAAATGAAATCCTAAAGGCATGTCTAGAAGCTATACTTAGAGCCGTTACATTACTATTCAATGAAATACTTTCCAATGAAATTATACCAAAACAATGGATGACATCAACTATTATACTACTTCACAAGAAAGGCGACAAAGATGAAATTAACAATTACAGACCTATCAGCCTAACATCAAATCTATATAAAGTATTTTCAAAAATTATATTAAACCGAATCAGTAAGGAACTAGAAGAAAACCAACCGAAAGAGCAGGCAGGATTCCGACGTGATTTCTCGACAATGGATCACATTCATACCATAAAACAATTAATAGAGAAAAGCAATGAATATGGAAAGATTTATTACTTGGCCTTCGTAGACTACAACAAAGCATTTGACTCTCTTAAACATATACGTATATGGGAAGCTCTAAAATTTCAAGGTATATACCCGAAGTATATCAGATTAATGAAAAAAATATATGAAGACTCCACAGCAAGGATACAAACCGAGAGAATAGGGGAACAATTTAGAATAAAGAGAGGAGTAAGACAAGGGGATCCTCTATCACCAAAGTTATTCTCGGCAGTGTTGGAACATATATTCAGGAAAATGGACTGGAACTCGTTTGGGATAAATATAAACGGCGAAAAATTAAATCATCTAAGATTCGCAGATGACCTAATTTTGATTAGCGAAGACCCAAGCGAGTTACAAGAAATGCTAATACAACTAGAAAGTGAAAGTAAAATGGTAGGCTTAACCATGAATACAGATAAAACAAAATTGATGTCCAACCACACAAAGACACCTATTTCACTAAATAACAAAAAAATAGAATATGTTGATCAGTATACATATTTAGGTCAAATTATTTCACCCGAGGATCAAATGCAAAAAGAAATAAACATTAGAATAAGTAACTCTTGGAAAAGATTTTGGTCCCTCAAAGAAATTATGAAAAACCCTCAGATACACATAAAAGAAAAAAGTAAAATATTTAACACATGCATCTTACCATGCATGACATATGGATCCCAAACTTGGAACCTCACTAAGAAACATAAGAGATCGCTGAGAGTCTGTCAGAATAGAATGGAGAGAAGCATCCTAAATATTAGATTAAAAGATAAAATTAATCTAACTCGTATAAGACAGAAGACCAAAGTTACTGATGTTATTTACACAGTAAATAAACTTAAATGGAACTGGATAGGCCATATGATCAGAAGTGAAACAGAAAAGTGGTCGAAAAACATCACTATGTGGTATCCTCGTGAAGGAAAAAGAAGGAAGGGTCGACAGAAAAAAAGGTGGGAAGAAGAGATTAAGAAAACAGCTGGACCACTATGGAGAAGAAAAGCTACAAACAGGAAAGAATGGCAAACTCTAGGGGAGGCCTTTGCCAAATGGCAATCTGATACAAACGTTACCGATGTCACATGATGAATTAAATAGGAGGAACAACCACAATTACAGAAAATATATATAAAAATAATTATTGAGTAAATATATAGTAATAATAATAATGTTATATGTAATAGAAACGAATGCAATAATATTATATACTATATAGATAATTGTATTGTTGTCAGAAATAAAGGCTTTTTGAATTTGAATTTGAATTCTCAAAGTGGGCAGTAGACAAAATAAGTTTGGGAACCCCTGATATATAGGTGTAATTATATAATAGGTATATAGTATAGAATGTAACAGTTAAATTCCACTTGACTTTCCACTTGGGAAATCCCTGATTCTCACTTAAGCATTTAGTTACCTTTGAGTTTATTTTTAGGGTTCTGTACGTCCGAATAGAAAAACGGAACCCTTATAGGATCACTCGTGTGTCCGTCTGTCCGACCATTCCCCCTCTCCCCTTATCTCCGAAACTACTGAACCAAAAATTTTGAAAAAAAAATACAGAAATTAGTTTTCTACTTATAGATTATAAGAAAACCTATAAGAAGTCCATGCTATTAAAATAACATGGTAAATCACTCAATATTGTGCGGATAGGTAACATCGTACGGAACCCTCTTCACGCAAGTTCATCTCGCACTTGTCCCTTTTTTTTAAATATCTTGACTTATATAGTATTCCTTTTTTCGTTCTATTATTTTCTTTATTCGATTTCTATTATTAAATTCTTACGCTTACTTACAATAACAATTTTTAAATAATTTATTTTGTCTTGCATTCTCAATGTTGTCTATAAAATAAATATAAAATTATATATTAATTCAATTTTCATAATGCTCTAATTAGGTAATCAACTAAAAATATTATAACCCCGTCTTAACATTAGTATAGATCAATGTGAAAATGTGAAGATTAGATTTAAGTATGGAAATTTGCGTTGCGGCCGAGTTCCAACCACGAATGGGGAGTTTTATAAATGAAATAAGTGAGAATTTATTGTTTTTTTTTGTCTTCCCCATTTTTTGTCAGGCTAAGGTAGATCCCCGTCCAGTCTCCCGTGGACGCCTAGGGGTCCACCTGGATCACTTTGGGAACTAAGGGTATAGATGAAGATTATGATTTAAAATAGGTTGAATTTACTATCATAAAATGTTACTTACATCTTGATAAAGAAGCTCCCGTTTAAAATCTAGAAGGAACCACCGGTAGCAAAAATAGAAGTGCGTGTAGTCGCCGTGAGCATGCATAAGCTCGTACAACTCACAGTCCAAGATTTGAATTAATGATCTGAAAAAAAAAATTAACAAAATCTGTTAAAATTAATTAACAGAAAGTCTCTGAGAGTCTCTGTTGAAAGTCTGAAGACTCTATTGAGTCTTGTGTTGTTTTATAAGATATATGGAAATAATAATATCACGAAGCATTTGCATTTTGAATTATTACTTTTTAATAAAAGATCCACATTTTCACATCTCTAGTTTTCACAACATTTTGTTTGTTGTGATTTTTGATGACTTCTACAGTCATTTCTTTTATGTTAAGATCGGCAGACAGGCTGAGGGTCCACTTGTTGGTATGTGGCTACCGTCGTCTATAACACAAGCAACACCAAAGCTGCTGCAAGTGTGCTGTCGACCACAGTAGGATTAAGGATAAGGCTTTGGGAAGGGTAAGGGAAATGGGCTCTGGCATCCCTTACTCACTCACCGAAACACAACACAGCACACGTGCTGTTATTTCACGGTGATCTTGTATAAGGGAGTGGTTACTGCTGCCAGATGGGCTGCTCAAATGACTGCGAAACGCAGCGTGCCCTGCCACTACTTTCCAGATCCAGACCGGAGCCAAATTTGAAAAGTTCATTTTTCAAAGTTGACCCTGCCGGGAATTGAGCCCGGGAACCCTAGAACAGAACGTTAAGGCAAGCACCCTAACCCGTCGACTCCGTTTGTATCTAAACACAAAGTATAAAAGGTATTATAAGAACAGGGTATTCTTTAATCCACAGCATAGTTGTGTTAATGCACAGGAGGCTTCTGTGGAGGTGGTGGTGGATACTGTCGCCAGACGGGCTGCCCAGTTCGAGTGTGATGTTACCTCATGTCAGCGAAATGAGCGTCCATCGCCTGCCCTGAAGGAAAGTTGTCGCTGGCGCGACTCATGAGTCGAGCAAAGAGAGCGTGAGCGGAGGCTTCTTCACGCATTGTCACCAACAGCGGTGCGGCCAAATCGCACATACCTTGCATGTATCCAGTTTCAAGGTTTTCCCACACGTAACTGGTCAAACATAAACAAACAAAACCATATACATACAGTGCAATTAAAAATATTTATTCCACTTTATTTATTTATTTTTAGTTGAATAAAAACCATACAGCATGACAAGAGCGTCAAGAGCAATAATACACACAATTGAGACAATATTTCCAATCACATTGCCACTTAAAGAGGCTTATTTTGTAAACAAAATTTAATTAAATGAATGTGACAGAAATTAAATTTGATTTATATTTATTTATCAAATGTTTAAAATATATAAACACGATATCAAATTATAATTACATGAAATTTTTAAGATATTTTGATTATTTAATTATTAAATGATTTTGTGTTTATTCTGTAACTATATCTACACAAATTATAAAAAAATCGATGTCAACTTCTGTGTGTTCTAGTTGAAAAAAATCCAAAAAAAAGTAGTCCTTGCAAGCTTTGCTTAGTGGCGCTTAGGGCTACATGGCGCTATTACATGTCTCAATATAATTTACTAGCTGAACTCGGCCACGCTTCGCTGCGGCGGCGGCGTGCGCATAGGGCGCGAGGTACTGGACACTGCTTATACATATATAATACTATTTATCGTAGCGTGATGTTATATAGCCTTCCTCGATAAATGGACTATTCAAAACAAAAAGAATTTTTCAATTCGAACCAGTACTTCCTGAGATTAGCGCGTTCAAACAAACAAACAAACTCTTCAGCTTTATAATATTAGTATAGATTAGAAGACTGTGCTAGTGAAATGAAAACTCACGTGCACATAATATTTCTCAACTTGTCGAGATTCTCATCAGTGAAGAACGGGTAATTTCTGTCGCACCTCTGGACATCTTTCTCGATGCGATGCAAATTCAAGGCGAAACTTTCCACCAATTCGTTCTGAAACCAACATGTAACTATGGAAATACGTCTTTTTACTGTTAATTTTTTGTAACACTAGTAGCATCCGTAGATTTTTTATACTAAGATCGATGAACCTACTGATTCATCTATATGGCCTAGCTCTTGGTCGCGGCTTCGTCCGAGTCTCTTTTTCTTAGGTGTTAAAATTATTCAATCTTCATCGCTCGTATATTTTTGTCAGGCGTTTAATTTTTTTATTTTAAATGTTGCCTCGGGAACAATTCTTTTTTCTGGATGAAATGTACCCTATTTCCTCTTCTGTATCCCTGACAACTTGTAGGCAATTTTTCATGAAGATCAGTTGAGTAGTTCAGGTGTGAAACAAACGAACTCACTTATGCATTTATAATATTAGTTAAGATTATTATTGTTTGGCAGGGTATACGGCCATAAATTGGACACTCTGTCTGGCAGTAGTGATCACCCGTTACAGAAGACCACCTTGAAATAACAGCGCATGCGCTGTTGTGTTTACGTGAATGAATAAAAGATGCCAGAGCCGATTTACCTTATTCGGTCAAGGTCGGTAGAGCACGACAATCCTTATGACGTAGCTTTGTTTACAGGAAAAGGTAGCCACTTACTATAATATGGACAATCAGCCTGTCTGCCGACTTTTATATAGAAAATATATTAAAACGTGCGCCACATATTATTCCCATAGTTTGGAAAATTAAAAAAGCAATCTTTCCCCCGGGGTCCATGCTGTTTCGAACATAAATTTTTTAAATGAAGTGCTGCAAATGTTTGTCAGAGTCAGCTATGCTTTTACATAATATCTATTTTTTTATGTTGAGATCGTCATATAGGTTGATAGTCCACTAAGCTTACGTCGCATAACACAAGCAAATGTCACAAGTGCTGCAAGTATGCCGTCGACCATAGTAGGAATAAGGATAAGAAATTTGGAAGGGATAGGGAAGGGACTCTAGCATCCCTTACTCACTCACCGAAACAACACAACACACATGGGGTTAAGGGAGTGGTTACTGTCGCCAGCCCAAATGACTGCAAAACGCAGTGTGCTCTACCACCACTTGCTAGATCCAACCAGACCAGACCAACCATTAAAAGTTCATTTCCAAAATTGACCCTGCCAGAAATCGAATCGGGGACTCCTAAAACAGAGCGTTAAAGCAAGTGAGTGCCCTTAATCACTCGATCAAGGAGCTCGTCAAATACAGTATAAGTTAATAATATAGTAAAATAGTAAAGTTAATAATACAATTAAATTAACATACAATAAGTATAATACAAGTCAAGAAATATAATAAGAATATGGTATAGGTACACTTACAGAATAAACACCTCCATTAGAACTGGCAGGCGAAACGCAATTAGATCTAGTTTCTTGCCGGTCAGTGGCCGGCTCCAGTGCATCGAAGGAAGCTCCTGCGGAATGTGACTCTTCACGGACAACGCCCAAAGGACTTCGAGCCGGACTCACATTTGCTATTAACAAAAAACAAACTGTATTGGGAAGCCATGTATGGACCTTAACATAAAAAAAGGGAGCGTTAGTAAATAAAAAAAATATAACAGTGGCGTAACTTGCGCTAGAAATTGAACCCTGTATCGCATTTTGTCGAGCGGCCTTATACCTGACTGTGGCGAAACCAAATGGAGGGTAAAGATTTCTTGACAAAAGCTCGCATTTTCTTAGAAGCAATGAATTTAGACTCTAAACTCTTAAAGGCCAAACTCGTAGGCCGCATATTAAATTCTAAACTTAATAGTTGAGCGTACAGCCTAAAAATTAAGCGAGATTATAGATAACATTTTACGAGTTTTTGCTTACATACGTCGGCTCCCCTGTACCCCGATGGTCCCATATATAATTGATACAGCTGATATGGCACCAATAGAAGAAAACTATGGATCTTTCAAAAAAAAAATTAAAAATATACCTAATTGAGTACTTACGTTTTTAGGCGAGGAAATTAAATATTATGTTAATTCAGGTCTAATTATCGTAGTATTAGTATTTACCTGTTGTGTCACCGGAAGCCGGTGATCCGGAAGGAACCAAGTCCACTGAAGGATTTGTTATAATTACACTTGTATGCTGACCAGATTGTTGATTTGAATTCGTTTGAGTTTCCTCAATCGAAGACCTTAAGTCGTTAAAGTTTACATTAGCACTATCCACACTACAAAGAGGTCCACGACCATCGCCTTTCTGAACGATGCCTTCGGCTAACCTCTTTATTTCGGCTATACTCTCTCTCCTCATATCCGGATTTTCTACTGTACTCCTAATATGCACTTCCTCTTCGTCGTCTAAGTCTTTAAGACTTTCTACATCTATATCTCTATTATCACCCGACTCAGTCTCTCCGTTTACTTTTGTATCATTTCTCTCTTTCTCTTCATCCATTTCAATGTTCTCCACTTCATCTATACTTGGTGCTCGAGATAGTACTGGTTTCGCGTTGTCTATTTTCTTTGGTTCATTTTCACTGGGTTCCGGTGAAACAATTGGCGGATTGTCCGATATAACACTGCAATCGTCTTCAAATACCTTTAAACAAAATATTCAGAAATTGATTCCATTTAATAAACAATAATTAAATTTCTTACACACAGTGTGCGTTTTCGCAGTCATTTGGGCAGCCCGTCTGGCGGAAGTAGCCACCCCCTTACAGAAGACCACCGTGAAATAACAGCACGTGTGCTGTTGTGTTTCGGTGAGTGAGTAAGGGATGCCAGAGCCCATTTCCCTATCCACTTCTAATCCCTTATGCTTAACCCTACTGTAGTCGGCAGCGCACTTGTGTTATAGGTGACGGTAGCCACCTACCATCAAGTGGACCGTCAGCCTGTCTGCTGACCTTAACATTAAAAAAAATATTGGGTTTTGTTTAGTATATGCAAGTGCATATTGCTGTCTTATGAATGCCGTAATTGGTTTTAAGTTAAATCCTCACTGCTAGGTTCTTTTACCTCACTAGGCGACACATTATCCGCAGGTTTCAACTTGCCAGATGCTTCGCTTAGTCTTGCAATCGAAGCTGCTGTAGCTTCGCGGTCCCTTTGTCGGACTATAGCTTCTACACAGAGCCACTCGGACATGGTGGTCTCGTACTGGCGACGACATTCCGCGTCTTGTGCCACTCGTTCTTCTGCAGTTGAACCGAACCTACAAAAGTTAAAAAAAAACAGGACATTTTATTAAATACGTATTTACCTGCGCCTAGACGATGTCTCTATGAATGTATTATTTTCATATCCACTACTACTACTATGTTTTTGTATGTTGTTTTATGAATGAAAGTATGAACTAAAATTAAATTATCTGAGCTTCGATATTTTCGAATTTTCTATTGAGAGAATTTTATTATTACTAACTGAGCCTTCTATTCGGAATAGCGCGTAACTTTTTATTTGTAAACCGATTGGAATGAAACAAACACAAAATGTTACGGGAAGCTTGCTAAAATACAACAGTGATAACCGCATTCAAATCTGTTAAGCCGTTTCAGAGATTAGCGCACGCTAATCTCACAAACACACACAAACAGAAAAAATTCTAAAAACTATTTTTTGACCTCGGTAACATAAGTACAAAATGTTTTTTGAAAAAATATTTAATGTACAGACACGGCTCCTTTTCGATTTTTTTATATGTAATAGATATAGATGAATGAAAATATGAACTAAAATTAAATTATCTGTGGTTCGAAATTCTCGTACTAGTTCCCTCTATTCCAATATTTTTTTTATTATTTTATTACACTTACAACTATTTTTATAAAAAAAATAAAAATGATAATTTTATAAATAATTCCTTGATAGGTAATTGCGATATTAATTTTAGTAGAACAAAGGATAACATAATAGAGATAACGTAATAGCTCAGGAAAATGACCTATGGGATGTCTAGCTCACTTGCCGAAACACAATAACATTCGTGCTGTTATTTGATCTTCTGTAAGAAGTAGTTCAAGCTGCCAGTTACAGTTAAGTATACAGTGTACCTAAGTACATTGATAAATGCTAAGCTATATACATATTCCACGCGGGCGAAATACCAGCTATTAAAAATAAAAATCGCAACTTTCGGAAAAAGTGTCAATATATTATATTCTCTCTCTCTCTGTGTGTGTGTGTGTGTGTAAGATATATATATAGCAGACATATATACATATATATTTATTTATATACATATTTTCTACGCCGACGAAGTCGCGAGCGTCGTCGCCTAGTTTGTCTATGAAATGATTTTTATATAACGTTTTTCCTGTTATTTTTGTAATCAATGAAATGACATTTCCTCTAAGAGGAAAATGTTATCGGTGACAAGTTCTCGAGTAATTCATTATGTATGTGTACTTCCTGGGAGTTTAAGGGTATGTACCATAATCGCTCAATCGTAGAAAAACATTGTATCATCACCCCGACTACGCACGACAGGCGGACAATGATTTATTAATCAGAGATCACTACGCGTAATACGCGATAAATTGTTTAGAAACATTGATTAAAATTATTGTTATATAGTCTGTGAGTAAGTGCGTATATTAATAACAGTATTCATAAACAACATTTAGTAAGAATAGGTACTATGCAAAGTAAGTTATGAACAGAGTGAATAGGGTACAAACGGGCAATCTTGTGAGGTAAGGTCAATCGCTATCCCGTATACAAATTTTAAGAAAACGTTTTCGTATTCTTTAAATATAATTTAAGGATATTTTGCATGATTCAATATCTAGATCCTTAGTTCCTAAAGTGGTTCAGGTGAACTTCCAGGGATCCACGGGAGTCTAGACGGGGTCTACGTTGGGATGACAAAAAAAAACAATCAATTCTCACTTATTTAATTTAGAAAACTCCCCATTCATGGTTGGAACTCAGCCGCAACGCAAATTTTCATAGTTTGATCTAATCTTTACAATATTTTATCGAGTTTTGGGAATATGGTAGAAATGTAGGTGCAGGGGGTCCACCGGAACCAACTTAATTTTGAAGGTGGCCTATAAGAAAAAAGGCTGGAAACCTCTGATCTAGATCAAAATCAAGGATATTTATGTCAAAATATTCATTATCAGTGCCAAAATTATAAAATATATTTGATAAATCTGTAGAATTTTATAAAATCAACACTATACATTTTTTCAACAACACTATTTTTTGTCTTTCTTTTATTATAGAGAAAAATTAAAGACAAAAGGAATCAATAAAAAAGAAACAAAAAAATAATAAAAAAAAAAAAAACAAAATAAAAAAGAACAGAAAAAATTGCAAACATTGTTATCTAGGTCATTTATGGAAGAGAGGAAGACTATATCTTAGATGGACAGAAATGGACAGTTGACCCTGATAATATCACCAGCGGAGTTTGGCAAAAAACGGCAAGAAACCGCATTGGTTGGAATGCCTATGTCGCAGTACAAGTTGGAGTTGTTGGTGATAAATAAATATAACATTTACACCTTCAGTAATAAAAGCTATTTATACTTATTACGAGCAAAATGCTTTATGAAAACATACGATTTGTATTGCTAAATAGTTTTGAAAATCACATTTATGCTTCGATTTTTAAACTCTAATCTATCTATTTATTTACATCTAATATATAAAAAATTCTCGTGTCACAGTGTTTGTAACAAAACTCCTCCGAAACGGCTAGACTGATTTTTATTATTTTTTTATTTTTTATTTGGTAGGTATGAGAATAGGTCGTAAAGTATTTTTCACCCCCCACCCCCTATTTTTAATCGCAATTTTAATATTTTTGTATGAATAATATCCAAACAATTTAACCGTCGTTGATTGACGTGAAGTGTCGCGTTACTTTAACATATGGTTTGAAAATAAAATTGGACCCGATAGGTGGCGCCACAATCGGGTTACAGCATAGAAGTACGAATATGGCTTTAAACCAATAGAAGTCTCGTAATAGATGAAATGCATAGAAACCGTGCGAGCCATCTGCGCGCGGTCTGAAGTGCAGGCGAGGGCGAGGTAATGAAAGAATAGAGCGTACTGTGTCGATTCTAGATTGTCGATATATCTATGACAGATTAAAAGGATAAAAGAAAAATTTAGTTTAGTCGTGTCCGGGGTAAAAATGATGCAAAATGGGGTAAAAAAATATTGTATTTAATTTTTATTTTTTTAACATTTTACATATTTTACAAAACACTGTGCTAGAAAACAACCTTGAAACAACCTTAGGAAAACTGCAGCAAGTAATAATAAATAAATAAAGAACTCCAAAAATATATAAATATAAATAAACATTGTAGGTAAATTACTTATTTCCAATACTATAATTATAATTTTTAAGTAATAATAAAGTAATGACAGTTCACAACAATACGGTTATAATTTAACACTAAACAAACTGTATTTTTATCATTCACAAACTTAATTTAATTAAATGAATATATTTCTAAGATATTAAGTAATAAATCTTGTTAATCACAAGATTATCACAAGGGCCCTGATTCTGTATCGCAACTATGATTACGCGCTAAGTCTTACTCTTGCGAAAACACGTCAATATATTAACTTGTCTTGTCAATGAATTGAAATGTCTCTATTCTGTATGCCCCAAGACAAGTTATCTTGGCACCTTACGATTTCACAGAAACCACAGTACACAATTGTATTTATTTGACAATCGGACTGCCAGCACAGGATTCATTTCATATTTTAATATTACTTTGCTCTATGACGTAATGACGTTAACCCAGCTGACAGCTGTTTACCGTTTAAATGTTTATTTACTTTTTAAAATCTTGTTAAGTAAAACGATGTTTTATATAATATAATAATCTATAAACAATTATTTCTTACCGTTGGTGTGGATTTTAATTAAATTTGCAGAAAAACACTATGCAATGCACTTGATTTAACAAATTCACACACGATTCCGCGGCGTTTTAAAGCGTGGTATTTTTGACAGTTCAAACCGCGCCGTTCCCCGTTCATTTCGTGCAACATGTCATAGAGAATAAGTTTTTAGCAGATGTCGTGACAGTTTGAGTAATTGACGTGGTTTCGAAGTAAGGAATCGCCAAGTGACGTTAGAGAATTAGGGCCAAGATCTTTACAAGACGCAAGCACAGCACTATCGATGACAGGACACTATGGATGACCCGTCATATTTTGACATAGTAATGGCGTATCAATATTTGTAAAATATTAAAATAATATGAAGTTTAAACTATTTACATGTGGAAAGTAACCCCACGAGATTTCTTTTGGGGTTCTTAGAATTGTTTTTGCATTGCTTAATTGCACAATTCTGCATTTTTAAACTGAAAACTTTTAATTTTCTTCTGATGCGAATCTGTCAGCGTACGTAAGCGGACTGATGCTCGCGCAGGGCATACACTACTTTGGTAGTGTATGCTCGGTAAGACGGCAAACGTTTTGTGGTGCTTCTATCCGGGCGCACGCCTATTCATAATTCTATGGGTTACAGAATTATTTTCGGGTTCGGGCAGGACAACGTCTGCTGGGACAGCCAGTATATTATAAAATAAACCTACGTATGTTCAAAATTTCAGCTTTCGTCAGGACAAAAGATTTTATAAGTATAGATAGAAGATAAAGTCGGTGACGCTTTTCTCTCTTTCTCCGCTAATTCCTCATAAACCACCCAACAGATTCTGATACAGTTTTCACTAATGGAAAAAGCGATGAACGAGGAAGCGAAGCGAAGCTGGAGGATGGTAAACTTGCTATTTAAGTTTACACATTGCTAATGCGTAAACTTATACTTGTAAGAAGATGTAAATATTTCAAATAATAGGTTGGGAAAAAATTTCTTTGCATTTTATATGAAAATACAAGACATTTTTTTTAAGTTTATTTAAATTTAATTACAGTATATGTGCCATTTTGTTCTATGATTTTTTGCCATCTTGTAGGTAGTGACATGATCCCGTTTCTGTAGAAATTTTGAGACTTCTGATCAAAAAAACGCAATAAGTAGTTTTAGCTTTTTTGCAATATATTCTGTGAACGATATAATTAGCAATTTTTATTTCAATCAATTAGGACTGGTTGAGTCATTTATGCGTCCGATAGCACTTAATATTTCTTTAAAAATACAGGCACATAGTTTTTATTTTTTTTTAATAAATAATTATTGTTACTAAGTAATGGAAATTAATTTAACTCACTCGTAATATCCAAGTAAATATGGCCACACTTCGCGTCGTATGTCATGTTGGACCCCTCCGTAGTAGACCAGCCTGTAAACTTCGTCTTCGTCTTTGATTGCTCCTCTCTCGTCTGTCATCGTACGCCATATTTCTTCTGTTAATCCTGATTCGGCACCATCTGTTTCATAAAATGTATTTCATGATAATGTGTTGCAGGCACGGCGTTTTCAACTGGACAGCGAGATCGGAATGTCATCACTTATAAACCTACTACCATCATAACCTACAACCTAATACATATATGTTTTTATCTATTATATTTAAACATTATTCCTTTTAAAATATTTATAAATCTGCTATTATCCTTTGCCTTAGCCTTTGAAATATGTTATAGCAAAAAAATTAAAATTTCACTCTTTATTATTTGATATAGCAGCAAACACTCCATTAAACACTTCATCCATTACACAATACCGTATTTGAGTATAATGAAAATATGAAACAAATTGTTACTAGACTAACTGTAAATATTTTTTTAAACCAAATTAACTAACAGAGTATTTAAAAATATGTACGATTTTCATAAGAAATCATTATTAAAATAATTACATTTTCATGTTTCACCACGTGATTAAAAACGCACGCGATTTGTGGCATATAGAGTTGCGTCATTTGCTTTGTTTACAGTGGTACATGAGCGTACTACGATTTGACAGCTAAATGTTTGTTTGCAAGCAAGTGACGTATTGATATCACGTGACCCATTTGTATGGCGTCTTTAGCGTTTTGGCGATCTTATTTATCATTTAAACAAAGCAATTCACAAAAATGAATCAAATTGCAAGTGTATTATGGTATGATGAACAATTTGAGATATTTTCTTAAAATCTGTCAAATACCCTATTCAGACATTACGCATATCGGTGACTTCCAGCATTGCCAGCATCGTCGCGTCACGTCGCGTTTCGGTGTGATATTTTGCGGGATCTTTATCTCTCTTCTAAATCAACTGAGCGTAATCTAATTTCATATTCCCACAAGCACTAACCTCTCGGTACAATATTGGGATG
Organism: Bembecia ichneumoniformis; assembly: GCA_910589475.2. Taxonomy (NCBI): domain Eukaryota; kingdom Metazoa; phylum Arthropoda; class Insecta; order Lepidoptera; family Sesiidae; genus Bembecia; species Bembecia ichneumoniformis. The sequence continues at coordinate 11,471,516 of OU342540.1, forward strand.
TACAAGACCACTGAGGTGCGTTCTCACTGTTGAGAGATGCCTGCAGTACGCCAGCCATCCGTAAAACGCCCGAGATATTATTTGCCGACGCATCGTACTACACACCAACTCAATTGAAGCGGACTGGAACATAATGAAAGTTGTTTCATTGCATTTAATTCTACATTTCCTGGAAGTTATTTTGCTCTTTCTGCAGAAAACACGTTGTCTCTGGATACGTTGTCTTTGATTTTGAATCCAAGTAATCACACTTGGTCCTTAACAGAAATATATAAAAAACTAACTAGCTTTTGCCGCTCCTTTATTTTAGGTATTAAAACATTTATTCAAACTTTTTTACTTATATATTTTTGTCTGGTCTTACTTTTTTTTATCATGATCCCTCGCGATCAGTACTAGATGAATCAGTACTAGATTTTCTAGATGAATAGTATCCTATGTCTTTTTTTGTACCCCTGAAGAAGGTTAATACATTTCATGGTGATCAATGAAGTTTTATCGGAAATTTCCAATTTTTAGAAAGAAAGAAAGCAACTTTTATTCCTCTAATACAAATAATATATGAGCAAATAATAATTACAAACAAAGGAAACAAACAAATATATAAACAAGTAACAAGAAGAAAAGGAACCCTGGCTCAGTATACAGTTGTGGCGCAGACCCTAATCATGTCCCTTCAACTACATTTATTTCTCATTTCTAAATGTATATTTATTTTTAAACATGTAATAATAATTTCTAAACATGTAGAATTTAAAAAATATATTTTTCCAATGAGTTTAATGTAGGTTTTATTTCCCACAGAAAAAAAAATGCTTCAGGGACGAAAATTTAACACCACAAACGACGCCGTCGAAGAATTTCGTGGGTTATTTTTCGACCTCCAACAAGATGCGTTTTTTAAATGTTTTGAGGACTGGTTTACTCGAATGCATAAGTGCATAGAGGTTGAAGGGGAATATTTTGAAAAACTGTAAATAAACTTTTTTGAAATTCTAACTATTATTCATTTCACTAAAAACTTTTGGAACAGTTCTCGTATAACTTAGTTTAAAGAGATTTCGAAATAAAAAAACATTAAGTACTTTGTCATAGTTGAATTCGTTTATTTTAACTTCATTTTTAATTATATCGTTATGACATTCGACGATTTATTTATTGTCCCGGTAGTTTGAATGGTTGTGTTACAGGGATTAGGGTTGTTGTTAAAAAGGAGGTCACAATGTTTCTTAGCATAATTTTTCATAGCACAACTGGTTGTGCCATAGGTCCATCACAACTAGTTGTGTGATACTTAGCGGATTTATCATCGTGCATAGGTAGTCTTCATGCCGTGGCTGCTTTATTTTGGCCGATCCAATACCTCCACAAACAATAATAAAAATTACAACAAAAAATAAGACTAATAAGAGAGAAATTCAATATGCGTCTTATATAATGGATTGTATTACAAAGAAAAACAATAGCTGTATAGCTTAAAACAATCTTAATAATAAGGTAATAATTATGATCATAAGGTAGGAAGTTATAATTATGATCATCAAGTACATTCACATTCTAATGTATTTAGGAGATATGAAAGGAATAAGGGAATTGACTACATGTAAAGGGTAGTGCTGCCACTGGAGTTTTCCAATTTCTGACACTACTAAATTCTAAATTAGATGTCAACTGCTGGACATCGCAACAGATGGATTTAAATGTTTTATGCTGAGTATTTAATGAAAACCATTATTTACCTGTTCTACCGGTTGATGCTGAATACTGGTCACAACTGGCGGATGGCCGTTAAGTCCGGCTGATGGCGGACAGTCAACAGACAGGGTGGACGAGTCGGAAGACGCCGTCGAGGTGGAAGCGAGGGGGCGGCGCGGCGTATGAGGCGGAGAATGGACACTCCGCTCCAGGAGTGAATGACGCATCGCTGCAATAGTATACTTACCTGAATTTAATGTAATATTATGTGATGTAGGCTTTGATTCATCTTTCTTTACAGAGCAGATTCTCTGTGACTTTTGTGCATACATGTCCCCCGGCCACCTTGTGGAACCTTGTTGGCTTAGTAGTGAGACGACTAGATCGCGGAAGGGCTCCATCTCAGTTACTTGTTATTTGCTAATGTACCTAACATTTTTATTTGTACCACAGTTTTGGTACATAGCCTGTTTTGATGTTTCTTATTAATTTCAAATTGTTTTCATTGAATTCGTTTACCATTCGCCCTTTTGTTCATTGTAAGAAATATTTATGTATTATAAATTTATTGTGGAAGTTAAATTTAAATATGCTTTGTTAATAAAATAAGTATTTTATCCCGCTCTTCCACAGTTTACCGTCGTAACAGTAATATTAGTTTTGATAACTAAACGACTCCATTTATCTCATTTAGCTCTCTAATCGTACCTTCTCTGTCTGCAATGGCGTTGTTAACAATACGAAATACGTAGTCGCCGGCGACTTCTTCCCATTCGTTTTCTTCTGTCTCTCCACTCTCACAGAGACTCGGCATCGGACGTCTCCTGGTTTTGCCTCGACCAAATACCTGTAACATTAGAAGTATCGATAGAAGATGATGAAACAGCTTTTTAGCTTTAGTACTCGCTTTGAAGCTTTTAGAAACCAAAACTAGAAGAATTTGCATTAAAATTATCTAAATTTGAACATTTTTTCAAGGGACTGCTATTGTGTCAATCTTCTCGTGTCAAACAAAGTCTCCCGCCGCGTTTGTCTGAATGTATTTTTTTTATGTTAAGATCGATAGAAAGGCTGACAGTCCACTTGATGGTAGTTGGTTACCGTCGCCTATAACACAAGCAACGCCAAAGTTGCTGCAAGTGAGCTGCAAGTGAGTAGGATTAAGGATAAGGGATTAGGAGGGTATATGGAAATGGGCTCTGGCATACCTTACTCACTCACCGAAACACAACAGCACACGTGCTGTTATTTCACGGTTGTCTTCTGTAAGAGGGTGGTTACTTCCGCCAGACGGTCTACCCAAATGATTGCGAAACGCAGTGTGCCCTGCCACTAGTTTCCAGCTCCAGACCAGAGCCAAAGTTCATTTTTCAAAGTTGACCCTGCCGGGATTCGAACTCGGGAACCCTAGAACAGAGCGTAAATGCAAGCACCCTAACCACTCATCCAACGAGCTCGTCAAATTATTATTATTTTTTATTATATTATTAAAAACTAATATTGAACGGATTTTCATGCGATTTTCACTAGTGGAAAGAGCGATCAACTAGGAAACTATTAATTTTTTGTATATATAATTTACAGAAAAAATCCATGTTGTTGTTCATTATGCTGTTGTTTCTTTGTGGTCTTCTATAAAAGAAGGCCGTCTGGTAAGAGCTCTCAGACGGCCTAACTGTATGACTCCGAAACGCATTACTGAATTCTATAATTTGTTTAACCCTTTGTATGCCGGAACGTGGATCCATGATTATTAATAAATCATGGTAGAACCCCCATGACTCCTTCTGGGAGAACAATTAGGTCAGTCAGAGTCAGAAGTTAAAACGGTTGAAATTTGAACAACCTGTATATATCATGGCAAATGCCACTCTAAATGATAAATTTAAGCGCTGGCAGACAAGGATAATTCGGCTTCCGGTACACAAGTGGTTAATATTGATAAATACATATACATATACATATACATACATATATAGACATATATTAGCAGTTACTTGTTAACTCCTGAATATATGAGGAAAGTTACAAAAAAAACTTACTTTTCCAGTTCCCCTTTGTGACCACAGTGGGGGATCCAGTTGACCATGCGGTAGCAAACCAGTTTCTAAATTGCTTAGAAAAGACAGCAGGTGCCCACCTAAAAAAACCAATAAATAAATCTTTTAAAATCTATTTTTTATTGTATTTAAATGAATGAAGGCGTGTCTGTGATCCGTATAGATTGAACAATAGGCATTTTTTAAGTATAAACCTTTTAACTGCAAATTACGGAGCTTGAAACTCAGTTGAAAAATCTTTAAAGTTTAAATGATCTAGGCGTACCTATAAATTTAATTTAATTATATAAATTAGTTTAGTTTAATTTGGTCCTTCTTTTTAATTTTAATTTTCATCCTATTACCCTAGCTCTTGTTTTGTCTCTGTGCTAAATTCATAATAAGTATACTCTGTTATGTGGATATGTAAACATATGTTAGTTGTACCTATTATGTTGGTGAAAAAATACTCCTTAGGTAGTATGTGCAGGAATGTCTTTAATTCTAAAATTACCCTATTTACATACAGTTTTTAATTGGCATACCGATAGGTATTGGGTATGAGACAACCTATGCCTGTTATCTGAGACAGCAAATCCGCAGCGATGCAACAATATAAATATGTGCCGCGTAGGTATTTTGTCCCTTTTGCGCCGCCGCCATCTTGTCGAGAAGCCAATCAATATCGTTGAATTTCCGAAGCGTTGGCTGTGACGGCTGCTGCTGGCTCCCATTCATCCTACGTCGTGAATCCAGCGATAGTGGTTAAATAAATATATAAAACCACGCTTTTCCGAGCTATTCCAATTTATCCGTTAATGGGTTGTCCATATATTTATTTCCACACCTTCACTCGGTACGGTAGCTACAACATAATGTATAGCATAACTTCTGATGTGTCCTAAACTAGCTGGGTCAGCTAGTTTGGCTAGTATTCCCAACTCATCCAAATGTATAAGAAAATGAATTTTATTTGCAATTTTTTAGTGAATATTTCAGATAGGGGTGAAGACAAATTTAACAAATCAAAAATTGTAAAAATCAGTCCAGCCGTTCTCGAGTTATTAATGGTGTGTAAAATTATAATGAGTTATAAATGATGTAAAAATGGTGTCGGCACAAGAAACCTTAACCTTAACCTTTCCTTTAAGTTAGGAAGAAGAAAGAGTCCCTAAAGAGACGCCTTCAACAGTATTATTCATGATAATACTGATGGCAAGGATGCTTGCCTAACGTCTCAGGGGGCCCGGGTTCGATTCCCGGCGGGGTCAAGTTTGGAAATTTTAATGTAATTTTCAAAATTGACTCTGGTCTGGATTTGAAAAGTAGTGGTAGGACACACTGCGTTTCGCAGTCATTTGGGCAGCCCGCCTGGCGGCAGTGACCACCCCCTTACAGAAGACCACCGTGAAATAACAGCATATACGTGCTGTTGTGTTTCGGTGAGTGAGTGAGGGATGCCAGAGCCCATTTCCTTATCCCCTCCTAATCCCTTATCCTTAATCCTACTGTAGTCGGCAGCGCACTTGCAGCACCTGTAGCGTTGCTTGTGTTATAGGCGACGGTAGCCACCTACCATCAAGTGGACCGTCAGCCTAAAAAAAATAAAAATAAACTTAGTGCAATAGGGAATATGCACCTATTTTGTTTTTAAATATTTTCATGTGATAAGTTATATCGTTATTTAATTTAAAAAAAATTCCAGCCCCAAAAAACAGACATTTAACAACAACAAAAAATATATTGAAAAAATTAAGAGCTACGGGCACTTTAAACACGCGCCCTTTTGGCGCGCTTGTCGTGACGTCATCCGTATACAACAAAAATCAAATATTAAAAATCACAAACATAGATTTTGACGTCACATTGGAACTGACCGTTTCAAGTATTTTTAATTTGTCACAATTTTTTTGCACTTTTTAATAATTATTTTCTTAACGAAAAAGAAATAATATTAAAAAATATTTACATAGACATAATTCTAAAGCAAAAATGGTGATAAAAAAATATTTAAGCCTTTTTTAAGTTAGACGCATATAGGGAATATGCGTCTAACTTAAAAAAGGCTTAAATCTGTTATAATCACTTGGAAGTCTATCTATAATTCGCCAGCAGTAACTCTGTTTGTATGTAGGAGTATAAAAGGCATGCTTACCTTTAGGGAAATGTATGGGTGGTCTCTGAACGCCGTCTTGGCCAACCAATATGAGGGCATCGCTCGCCTCTGAACGATGTACGTGAACATATACCACCTCCCAGACGCACACTTGCAACGACATCGCCCAATATACGCTGCGAATTCAAACATTAATTTTTTTATTAATAATTGTCAAAACAAATCTTGTAAAGATGAAAATAAAATAAGAACTATCTAAAAGTGGAAATGAAAATATGTTTTTTTTTTTATTTATTTAATTATTATAAAAATTTCAAAAATAAACAAATAAATAATATGATAATTGCATTAAAAACCAGGTTTAATCTTGTGCTATAGATCTTGTGCCATATTTCTAAAAGCTATTATTAAAACTACAGTTTAAATTATTCAATTAATACTTATTATACCTATGCACTTGAAATGTATTGTTACGTGCGGGGTGAGTAAAATATAAGGATAAGGGATTGGGAAGGGTTAGGGAAATGAACAAAATTCTCAACGAAATATCGTTCAGATATTACAGAATACGAAAAAAAAAGTTTCAGACAAATATATTTTAAATTTTTATTCTAACTCTTATCATTTTTGTATAATTTGGAAAAACACATTTTTTTTTTCATACTTCTACAGGGTAGAATCGAAAATTTCTTTCACCCATCGATGTTTCATATCTTCTAGCTAGAGACTTACTTATATCAAAAAAGTCCACGAGGGACTAAAATTTTGATTTGTTAGTAATTTTTTTGTGGACTGATATTTAAAAAAAGTACTGTTCCAGAGGGGTCAACTAAAAATAAAAATAAAAAATTCAACACCTGGCATAAATAATCTGAAATATAAAAAAATATATGAGAAATAAACCTAACAAAAACAATAAAAACACTTCAAATTAGTAATTATTTTCAAATTATTAATTAGCTGAACTAGGCCACGCTTCGCTGCGGCGGTGCGGTGCCGCCGTATAGGCGCATGGGGCGCGCGGTACTATGGACACTACTTATACATATATGCTATTTGTCGTAGCGTGATGTTATATAGCCTACAGCCTTCCTCGATAAATGGACTATTCAAAACAAAAATTTCAATTCGAACCAGTAGTTCCTGAGATTAGCGAGTTCAAACAAACAAACAAACTTTTCAGCTTTATAATACATATTAGTATAGATGATAATAATATTAAATTAGATATGTGTAATAAATAAAATTTGTATGTACATACCAATCAATGCATAAAGGTCCGTTGCAACGGCTGCGGTAGACGGTACATAGCGGCGTGATACTGCACAGAATACATGCGTGTGGGCAGACGGACGCATGCACTAGGTGACAGCGATACAAGCTACGCACATACTACATCAACTAGTTAAACATTAAACATACAACATCTACCTAAGTTAACCAGGGGAGAAATGGCACCACCAGGGGAGAATGCCTTGCATGGGATTGAAATTTTCAAAAATACTTTCTTAGCAGATTACGCTATCAAATTTCAACTTTCTAAACTTAGTACTTTTGGCTGTGTATTGATAGTCAAAAAGGATAAACGACTTTATAATTAGAGATTACGTTAAGATGGTTCAATAAATCAATCGAGGGGTTTGACTTAAGAAGAGAGGCTAACCGACAGTCCTAACAACTCATAGCCAGAGTTATATCAGAAGAATTCAAAATTTGGAAAAAAACATTACTCCATTATGGAAGACCTGGTTTGGTTATGGAATACCATAAGGAAGACTAAATTTGAATTTAAATTGGAAATTGAACTAAATTTAAATTGAATTAAATTTAAAACACCTTAGGTGTGTTCATTCCTTTATTTGCAAATAGCGACACGCCCTCGGATTTGCACGGATGTAATATTTTTCTGCAAATTATGTTTTTTTTTTCTGGAATTTTTTTTTATAGTATACAACTCGAGAAATTTTTGGTCAGCTAGATAAAATTAAAAAGGAAAAGGTTTGTTAATCGAAAACTAAAAAAAAAAAATTTGAAAAAATGGAAAATCGAAAATATATGGAAAAGTAAACTTGTGGACATTAACCATAATTGTATTAAATTACTTAGAAAGCTAATCTCACCTGCGTTGAATTCTCAGTTATAGATAATAAAGAGCACGTATTTTGAAAAGATTAATCGTACAATGTGCATTATGAACTTTGCTTTACATTATTCCCCTGGTTAAAACCACTTAGCAGCAAAAGATGCGAAAGAAAAAAATTCTTATTTTTTTCTATGTAAACACTGCAATAATACTTTAAAACTTCACAACATAAATAAAATGCTACTGGTAAAATTAATTCTCGTACCTTTTGTCAACACCTTCACTCTCTGCGTACCCATTCATAAGTTGGTTAGGGGTCCACTTGATGACCAAACCAGCTGCTGTTTGATGGAGACTCAGGTAGCCCGGCATAGGCTCCTCTACGTCTTTCTGAAAGGGCATATGTTATATAAATTATTATCATTCTATTATTTTTCTACGTTGAAATATAAGTACGTACTTCCTATTTTTTTTTAACTCTAAACTAATTCAAATTTTAATATTCAATACTCTACATTTGACTTTAGAAATTACTATTAGAATAATGTCTAATGGTAACAAATAAAACTTATATTTTTAGTTTAGCATATAAAACAATCTTGTAATTTAAACCACACAAAAAAATAACATGTGAAGACTTAGCTATCCCTTAAACTCATTAAAATAATATGATCAGAAAACCCTTCTCGAAAGTCAAGTGTGAGTGTCAAGCATTGATGCTTAAATTAAATTTCTGGCGGTCGACTCGTATGTTCTTAAGGGCTTCACTGAGGCAAATGACATTTACTAAAGAACTCGCTGGCGGCGGATCCAATTCAACAGGCCTAGAAATGGTGTTTTTCTGTTTATACCATTAGAACATTACACAAAAAAATTTTTTTTATCAATACAATTTTTTAATCTGATATCAACTTATTAATAGGTACAGGATTCATATGCGTGCAATAAGCCGTTTTCGAGAGAATTTTCAATAAAGGTCAAATTCTTCTTGTGTTCTAACTTTTTTTGTGGAGTTTCTCTTACTTTAACGAAAGTTCTAATTAATACAATTGGTTCTTCACATGTTTAAGTATAATATATATTTTTTTCAAAGCAATTGTCTTGTCTATTTCTTGTAACATTTTCATTAAGCAATGGATATTTTTAGTATTTAGCGTTTGTCTCCCCCTTAAGTAGTGTAGGTAAGTAGGGTGCATCATGGCGTAGGTAGGTCATAGGTGTTGGTCACTGTCAGAAGTTACTAGAAGAATCAGCTGCGATCAAGGAAGTGGCGCGCCGCGGCTTTTCCTTGACAAATACCGCGCGTTCCTTTGATAATTCCGCCTTTAGCCGCTGGCAAGGGATTATTCCGACATAAAAAAAGTGTAATAAGAAGTTATTCTATACGGATATCTGCCAATACTAACCGAGATCGACTTAAAATCGCGATCGACCGTTTGAGCACCACTGATAATGAAATGTTGTGTTAAGAAAATATTGTACAATTAAATGTCCATGGGAGAAATAAATTTATATTAAGCAGTACATGTTTTCTGATTCATAATATCGGCGAATGTCTAATATGAATGAGCTAGCATAAACGTTGAGATTACTGCAGCTAGATAAACTGTGTAAGATTTTCATTACAAAGATAAATAATTCATACCATGGACGAAGTCCGTTATTGGAAGTGGGATTCATAGTCTATCTTATCTTATCTTATCTTATCTTAGTGGCTATTTCTGTCTGCTAGAGTACCAGTATCACTTCGTCCATTGCTGAAATATTGTGATCGCCACGTGAACTAAAGCTCTCTACCTATACCTACCACGTTAAGGAACTGTAGTACTTTTTTGATAGAGGCATTCTTCACATCTTCACAAGCCATTGTGTGACTTCCTAGGATGTGACTGCGCTTGTGCATCAGGGGGCCACATTCGCACAGGATATGCATTGGTGTTTCTTCTGCCTCATGGCAGAAGCGACACTCTCCCGTACTAGCCCCATTACTTTTAGGTGCCTATTGAGGCGGCAGTGCCCCGTTAGTGCCCTAGATAGCATACACAAATTGCTCCTACTAAGCGACATAGCCTGATTTGTCACGTTTCGACTATAGGCTTTAATAAGCGCTTTGGAATGGTTCAACCCTGGCAAGTTAATCCAGCGTTGGTAAGATTTAATAAAGCACTGGTTCCATATGGTCCAGCGAGCTAGGCTATTTGGTAGTCCGCACATAGGTTCAGGACCTATTAGCCTACCTTTTGCGCCTACACGAGCCAATTCGTCGGCAATTTCATTGCCTTCGATCCCCATATGGCCAGGTACCCATCTTAGGACCACTTTGTTCTTGCGCCCTAAGGTATTTAAGTAGTCTACACAGTTTCGCACAAGCTTTGAGACTGTAGAGTCTGAGTCTAGTGCTTGAAGTGCAGCCTGACTATCTGAATGAATGTAAATTACACAACATAGTCTATACCTACTTATGTATTATAATTGTGTAAAAAATGAAAACTTTACGAGCCTTAAATGACTTACCGGTTGGACGCGAACATTATTTTTTCCGTAGAGAAGTGTTGCTCGAGAATTCTGATGCAAACTTTCTACATAATCCTTTGCTGTAGAGCCGGCTGTGTTACAACCACCTGCAGAATTACAAATAGCAATCAGTTACTTGAAACATAAAAACATCCATCATAGGTCCAGGCGGATGGATAAATAAACCCTTTAATGTTTACAATTAGTAAACGCAGGCCTGAGCCTGAAGGCGTAGTTTTAAAACTAACGAAACTTAAAAGAATTTTTAACGGTGGCAATTTTAAAATTAGAATATCTATAAGTATAAAAAAGAATGTCGTGTTAGATACACAATTTATAACTCGAGAACGGCTGCACCGGTTTCTATGATCTTTAATTTGTTGAATTTATCTCCGTCCCGAATAGCAGAATAATTATTAAAACTCTTGAAATATTCACGAAAAAAAATTTCATACATTTTGTATGGAAGGTTTGAGACTGTGCGAAGTTCGCTGGGTTAGATAGATCTATATAAATAAAAATGAATGGCTAAATGTGTTGCTAAGCGCATACACGAGGTCATCAGCTTGATCATTTCGGATTTTTTTTTTTCAAATACTCGTTGAAGTACCAAGAAGGTTCTTCTAAAGGGAGCAAACTACACACTAACAAAAATATACTAAAATTGGCACAATCACAAAGAAAATAATAAAGACTGCGTACCTGTATTCGTCGCAACAGCATCATCTGAAGAAGTATTAAGACTCCTTCTGAAATTAAGGATTGGTCTTCTCACTGAGGGCGGTGTCGTTGTACCGGCAGACATTCGGTGTCTTTGCACCTAAAAAAATAACACAGCATTTCATTCATCGGCTAGGAGGTTTTCATCAGCAAACCCTCTATTTCACCCCTGCGGTTAAAATAATAAGAGTAGCCAAGACTCTTATGATACCCCCACATGAAGTTAAATCTACATAAATGCTTAATTTTAGATGACCGATGAACCTAAGCAAAAACCAATCGTAAGGAAATCTTTTTAAGGGCTGACATGAATTTGAAAAAAAATATCAAACATATTTCTCTCTTTATTTAAATTGATTATCAGTCTGTACATATAATAAACTAGCTGAAGTTGGCCACGCTTCGCTGCGGCTCATACGGGGGCGGCGTGCGCATGGGGCGCGCGGTATTGGACACTGCTTATATATAATACTATTGATCGTAGCGTGATGTGTATATAGCCTTCCTCGATAAATGGACTATTCAACACAAAAAGAATTTTTCAATTCGAACCAGTAGTTCCTGAGATTAGGGCGTTCAAACAAACAAACTCTTCAGCTTTATAATATTAGTGTATAGATAAATAATCATGCCTGCACATCTTATATATTCCAGAAATTTAGAGAGGGCAATGGAAGTCATCTACGAAATCGCCTGATCATTTTCATACAGCTCTGCAAGAAAATAAAAGAGCTTTTGGAACAAAATACAATTTGGTTTATTGCTCGTTAACTGCACAAATCGCATAGCAAATTTTCAAGTACCAGATATTTATTGCAATTAGAAAGCTTTAGGATTATTTGTGTACAAACATAACTTAAACCAGTTATTTTCCGCGACTTCGACAGTGTGGAATTCGGATATATCTATTTTTTTCTTTTTAAAAATTAAAATTTAAACTCTTTAAAAGAAGCTATGTCTGCGCATATAATTGACATGCGTACTAATCTATGTTTAAGATTTATTGTATTTTTAAGTAAGCATTGTATTTTCAAGTGTGATACGTTGTTGGGACCTATTAATTACTTGAAATTCTCCATTACTTGAATTCCTTGTTCATGGTACACAGATGTTTGAAAGATTCATTATTTCAATGTTGTTATTAATTAAAAAACTGTGTAAATCATCCGAAATTTTTTTTTTGAAGAGGTCAGTGTTGATCATAGATAACGGAAAGAATTATTGTTGTCGACTTAACTTATTTAGAAAATTCCAAAATCAAATCTAAGCGAGAAATAGACAGAAGCAAACAGCGATTTTATTTTTTATAAAACGTATGAATAGATATATATAGATGTAGATTATTCAACCCTCTCACAACATCGGAAATGTCAGGGTGCTGTTCAAATCACCTACTTTCGCCATCCCAAAATCTCCTTTTTTTATATTTATTTAATTAAATATGTCCAGAACTCATGGCAATTGCCACGTCGCGTTTAATAAGCGTGACAACTTTACTCAATGTGCATTACTATTATGCACAAGTTACTTTGAAGTCAAACTTTAGTTGTTATAGTACAGTTTTTCAAGCCGTCAAATTTGTTACAAGTACTTGTAACTTTTTAGATTCGATAGATTTTAATTTTAGATATTCCATTTGGCTTGGCCTACAAAGCCTTATTGCGTTCTACATAAGCTATACACATTTGTATAGATGACATGCTGATATCGTATGATATTTTTAATGTGAAAGCTTATCTACATAAAACCAATAATCTGGTCCGTGTGGAGAGGATTATGTCGAAGCTAGAGAATAAGTGGATAATATTCTTGCGATTCTATTGTGAGAGATACAAAGGCGGAATGCTTATAACATGCAAGCTTGTATGTGAAGCATTTAAATGATCTACAGCGTACGTTGATATGGAATAGTTTTGTTTGCTTTTAGAAATAAAGCGAGTCAGATTAATAACTCTTAGATTTCATCTAAAACGGTACCTATGTAATAGGCATGATGACGGTATTAAATAATTAAATAATAAATGAATTAGAGAAATAAATATGTATGTCGAAAATTTTCTAAAAAATGACCCAATTTTAATATAAACATTAAGATTAATAAGATTTTCAATAAAATAAAAGTATAAATTACTGTAATCCGACATGAAACATCGAAAGATTTCATATTCCATAGTTAGTCGTCAATGCAATGTAATGGTAGCTTTCAAATCTCTTCAAAAACGTAAGTGTTCACTAAAAAAATATTCTTATTTTTCACCTCGCCATCAGAGTGTAATATTAGTAAGGATATTATCTAATTATTGTTCGAATTGTTGACGGTCCAATGCTCACAAAACGGTTAGAACTCCTTAGTTTAAGACGAGATGTAGTCTCTTTTAGTATGTTCTACCGGCTGTACAAAGGTGAGTGCTCTCATGAGTTGTTCCGTACTGCTTGCCATAGATGCGAAGTTCATCTGCATTACTTGGGATAAGGTGTCACTGTGCACAGTCCGGATGAGTAGAAACTTTATCCTGCGGACGCGCAAATTTTGGGATCTTCCTTCTGAGATATGTAGCAGCGCATTCCTGTTGTTTGTGTACTTATGCGACAGTAGCAACCTACCATTAAGTTGTCCGTCAGCTTGCCTGCCCTCCTTAATAATATAAAAAAGTCAAATAACTCAAAACAGTTAAAAAAAATTACTTTTAAACTGCAGAGTCCAATGAATTCATTAAAATGAAACAATGCGTACTCTTTCAGCTGATTTCGTCAAAAATGGATAGACAGTGTTACAAACACTTGTACTAGTGTCACAGACTAGTGTATAGTAACAAGTTATAGTGTACTTACTAAGTTACTACGCCTAATTACTAAGTACACAATCAACTACACCTAGTTATCGAAAACCCGCTTATCGAAAACTACTTACTCAATCACGCTTTCTTTTATTAAAGAAAAAATTTAATTCTTAAAATTTTTTAAAAAAAAATTATTTCTTTTATTTTATATTTGTACAATAATTCAACTAGCTGCTAGCTGTCTCTAAATATTGCAATTTAACAATATTATTATTAACACCATTTGCGAAAGAAATGAAAGTACATTATGTGCTTTGTGCGATTATGAAAAATACTTGCATAACATTACAATATCGTGGCTTATACTAATGTACCTAATACCTAAGCTGAAGACTACCCAGGAGCTGCTCTTGCATATTCGTTGACTTACCAAACCCTTGTAACTACACTTGCACGAGCAGAACTAAACTATCACATATTTCCTAAAAAATGCATTATACAAACAGTTTTACAAAGAGTTGTTACTAGATGTATACTTGTATACTTTTTTTTAATGTTAAAGACGACAGACAGGCCAACGGTCCACTTGATGGCAGGTGGCTACCGTCGCCTATAACACAAACAACACCACTCTCCTGCTAGTGCGCTGCCGATTACAGTAGGATTACAATAAGGGATTGGATAGGAAAAATGGGCTCTGGCATCCCTTACTCATACACCGAAACACAACAGCACCCGTGCTGTTATTTTACGGTGGTATGTATGGGGGTAGTTACTTACTGCTGCCAGAGGGGTTGCCCAAATGACTGAGAAACGCAGTGTGCCCAGCCACTACTTTTATGTACTTACTTACTTCGATACAAGTATACTCAATAATTGCACACTTTATGTCACAATAATTGCATAGCAACCAACACTATAATTGCTTGTTACTATTGGATGTAGGCCGGCACTAATATTGATTGCCTACCGAATAATGAAAGAAATGATAATTTATTTTCACTCACTAGTTCATCAGCCGGAGGATCAGTCCAGAAGCAAGCGGGAGCTTTCGCCTTTGAATACTCCAACGCGCAAGGGCCGACGAGCAAGGAACTCAAGATGCTGCCAAAGTCTGGATCAGCCACCAGAGCGTCTCGTTCGTAGTATCGTGTTGCATTGGTCACCAGATGCTCGATGATTTTAGCCAGTTGCCTTTCGAATAAAGCTAAGCGAATCCAAAGGTACCTGGAGGAAAAGATTCAAAATGTTATTTAAGGCGACTCCAGCCGCAAAACTCGTCCCGCACTGAATTGACGAGACTGCTGAGGGGGAGTCTCTACCCGCCGTACTTGCAAATCTCGGAAATATCTATTTAAAAATTAAATAAAGTATAATTCAAATTTTTCTTTTGATGAGACTTCAGATAGTGGATCTTAAAATTTATCTTAAGAATTAGCTATTTAAAATAATGATTTATTAAGCAAATCGCACGGTTACAACATCGATATTAGACCGCAACTTAGTAATTTTCTTATATATATATAATTAAATAGAATTTAAAAAATAATTATGATGATCCCCTTTCACATATCCTGCAGATGATTTGAGTGTTTTTTAAATTATAATTATTATGATAATTTAAAAGGAAAACGGTTACAAATAAGTGGATTTTTTATCATTATGGGCTGGCGTCGCCTTAATACGTTCCTTGTAAAATAGAGTGGTTTGAGGAATGCTAGAGCTTTTTTTGTGGATAGCATAACGTCGTAGTTGCAAGTGCGCCATAACTTTAGTAGGATATGCTCACTGATCGAAACACAATTGCATAGACGTTATCATTTCACTATGATCTTCTCTAAGAGGCTCGCCCTTAGAGAAGATTTGTATCTCCCCGGGACGTTCTGCTCAATTTATGACTGCGAAAGGCAGTGTACCTGCCACTAGAAAGAAGAAAGAAAGAAAGATTTATTGGCTTTTTTTTAAAGAGAAACATATATAAACACAAAAATATTACGAATAAACACCAAAAGGACACAACTCAGCTTAGGCTGCAACATGTTACAGCGCTGATTTTCAGTATTGAATTACTTATATATGTCGGAGATGAAAACGAATTTTTATCGTATTTTCATCCACCATGATCAAAGTCGTGATGTCAGTGTGCATGTCCTGCTCATTCGGCTGTCGATTCATTCGGGTGTCGCCAGAGCACCTTAGCAGAGCACGAACTACTGCTACTGACCCAATGAAAGTATAATCGACGTTCCACTCTTACTTGTCAATATCAGTGTTGTTTAAGTTTAAAGCGCCTGAGTATATCACAAAGGCAATCGCAATGATTAGCAAGATGTTGCTATTAACCGTGCAATAGATGTCGCATCACTACTACTCATTTGGCAACTAACTTTTAGTCAATACTTGTACGGTCGACATTTTATATACAACTCTTTGTTTAAAAGAAAATCAACATATTTCCAAATTCAGCAACCAGCGAAAAGTTATAAGGGAACTACAACTCCCCAACAACAAAACAGATGGTGTTAACAGTATTTTATCTCCGTTCTCTCACGGTTTTCCTTTTATTTAAGATGCTATATTATTTAGAAAAAATAAATGCTTATCGCCTTTCGATCGGTACAGTAAAATTACAGGCAATAATTTAAAATTCTTTGAATGCAGTTCGTATTGTTTTTAAAATAAAAACGAAGTCTTCTTTCAATAAAATTTTCTAGCTACAGTATTTTGGGTACTTTGCCTCCATGTGGCAAAGTTGGGGGACGTCCGCTAAAATTTGGAGAAAAAAATTGCCACCTTGCGTATACATATAAAAAATATGTCCATTACAGACTCTAAAACAGTTCAATTCAGTCTCAAATTATCAAGCGAGTCTTAGATAAGTCAAAAAGTATGACCGTAATGGGTTTGGGCATTAAATTACAATAGTAGAAGGGGCAAAAAATGTTTGCGGGGTGTATCCTTTGGTTTAGGATAAAGTAAAGAAATATTGAATACAAAGACAAGCTTCGTTCATGTTAAATAAATTAGATACAGAAAATAAAATTGAACGAAAGCCCTTAAGGGATCTCAATGTGTTGTCGCAAGCATAATAACTTTATTGTTTCAGTAGGTATTATATTTACGAAAAGGTAAGAAAATGTAGGAATAATCACTTCCCTACTCTCATTTATATGCTAAAGGGAGGCAGACAATCTTACGGTCCCTTGATTTGACTACTGTCGCCTATAAACATAACGGGCCTTCCAGTACAGTGTGCACTGCATATACAGATAGGATAAAGGAAAAGACAAGGTGTGGGATGGGGATAGTACCGACAGACAATAGCTACTGCTGATACTGCCGCCAGTCGGGCTGTAGTGCGAGTTGCCAAGAAAATTAATACATAAGCCGCACTGTTTTAAAACTGGCCCGAAAGTAAAGAAAGAAACGAAAAATAAATGTAAATTTCGAATCGAATCTTTAGGAAGCTGTCATGTAATTTCATTTATTTGACATTTGTTTTTTTGTATTCATTTAAAAAGTGCGTTTGGTGCGAAAAAATGAATTTGACGAGAGAAAATTTGAAGATGCAGTGAGAGTATTCGGAAACGCCGTCAAAGAGACCCCTAAAGAAGAGTGGTCCTACTGCTTCAGTCAGGGTTCCATCGCATGCGACGGTGCTTAGGAAAGGAATGGAGACTACGTCGAACAACAATAAGAATACAAACAGTTTTCTACATTATTTAGTTTTCGAGTTTCTAAAAACTTTCAGTGTTACCCTCGTAGTGGCAATTCAACACAGGGTTCCACAATTATTGCAACTCCGCTTGTGATAGTAATCACTCCATGTCCCCTTTTCTTAGGTTTTCTATAGGGGAAAAAATTTTTAAAATCGGTTCAGTAGTTTTAGAGTTTATTCATTATAAACATACAAAAATACATACAAATCTTTTCTCTTTACAATATTAGTATACATAAATTAATAATTTTATTATAACCCGAATGTATTACGTTTAGACCATTCTTTGTGATGTAGGTATTAAAATTAATTTATGTTAATTTATAAATAATTTTTTTTATTATTAATTTATATTTAGGTTTATTAAAATAAATTTTTTAAAACATGTGTTTCAAAATTCCAATTATTCCAGGTGTAACTTGCCACAATAAAAAAAAAACAGAAGCTTGACTTAAAATACAATAACGTTTGGATACTATTTTCAGCTCACAAAATAACAACAGCATAAGGTGCAATCAATCGAACAATGTAGACTTTTCGCCACCATAAATTTCATATAAACTTAGCGAAACATGCTCATTTTTATGTTACGATCGAGCCCTAACAGGTAATAAAGAAGATCTGAAAAACTACCGTCCACAAAAATAGTATTATCACCCTTAATGCTTCGACATAAAGCGTTATATCGAGTGCAAGGACAGACCACAGTAAGCCCGCCTATAAAATAACGCTATAAACGAAAAACAATTTCGTAAACGTCTGTCATTTTATTAACACTCCAAATATTGTCGTCTCGCAGATTCTATCGTAATGTATTTTTATAAAAACTCCTTAGAAAACATCTCTCCCGTAGATGGAATTCTACAACCCAGCTATACTGAGATGGATTACTCTTTGGGCCGGAGGGTTCTCTAGTGGAGGCCACGGGTCAACAAGCGTAGCAAAGGACGTCCATCCACAAGATGAACAGACGATCTGATAAGGGCCACGGGTCGACGGTGGATCCAGGTGCTTCTGACCGGTCCCTTTGGAAAATTAGGGGGGAGGCCTATGTCCAGCAGTAGACATCCTACGGCTGAGATGATGATGCATAGCGGAAAACTCTGTGGGAAAACTACAAGGCCTGGAGGCGGCGGCTTCGGTTTTTGGTTCCTCCGCGCGGTTGCACTAACCTAATAAATACGAGAGCCATCTTGAACAAAGTCACGGAAATTATAGATCTATTTTGCCTCTGAGTGAACTCACAAAGGTGACATTACATATTATTTACCGGCCCCGGCTACGTATGGAGTAAAAATTTTCAAAAATGCTTTTTTAGCGGATGCTTACCTACTTTAAAAATAAAGCTATATTCCAAATTTTAGCTTTCTAAACTTAGGAATTTTGGCTGGGCATTGACAGTCAGTGAGGACAAACGATTTTATAAATTTAGATGATACATATTTATTTATGTTTATTATTGTTTTATCCTTAGGTTCCCGAGGGCATGCGGCGTACTATGCACAGGTGTATCACCAAAGCTCTACTCAAATCTGATAGATGTAACACCTTGTCGAAATCCCTCTAATTCGGACCAAGCGCTTTAAAACATCTTTTGTGATGCGCACTGCCTAAGGATTGGAACTCCCTGCCGGCGTCTGTATTTCCGAGCTCATATAACCCAAATCTTTTCAAGGTTCGAGTGAATAGGCATCTTCTGGGTGAGCTCGCTCCATCGTCGGCCTCATCCTTCCGACATGGATCAAGAGCAAACCCATCTTTAACAAAATTAAAAAAAAATGTCGCCGCTTCACCTAATTCTAATGTAGTATAATAGATGTCGCCATCAATAGTGTGATATATTTTTATTTTTCAACGCGGACAAAGTCGCGGGCACCGCTAGTAATATTATAAATGTGAGAGTTTGTATGTTTGGATGTTTGTCACTCAATCACACAAAAACGACTGAACTGATTTGGATGCAACTTGGCACAGATACATTATTTTCCTGGAAAAATGTTAGGTTCTTGTGGGATTTAAAAAAAAAAAAAAAAAAAAACTATCTGCAGCGCGTACGAAGTTGCGGGCACAGCTAATAAATAAATAAATAAATAAATAAATACATTTATATGTAAATCTGAACAAAAAAGCAACGGTGAAGGAATTATTATATAGGGTAGTAATTACTGAGTAATAGGCTACTTACGCTACTTACGCGTACTCCTACTTACGCTCCGAAACACAACAGCAATATTTTTCTTTTATTTCATACTAGTCTTCTAGTTAGATTAAGTAGATTAAGTAGTAGTTAGATTTTATAGTTCTTTCTGCAAGTTAGACACGATACTTGATTCTTGCTTGTTCACAATGTCATGGCAGATTTATGATCAGACTAGTTTTGAAGTAATTATCAGGGCGTAGAAAAAAATCAATCTAAATTTAATAAAAAAATAATGGCATAAAAATATTAAAATGTAATTAATGTAACTAAAACTAATTATTTTGAATTAAAATCAGGCTAATTTTGAAGTAACTTCATTGTCTAGAAGAAATATAGATAAACAAAAAATTTATGGCCTAAACAGATATCTTTGCTGTAAATAAAATCAGACTAGTTTGTCATCGCCTAAACTCACTGAGAAATATTCTTGGTTACTATACAAAAAACTTAATCGACTACTTGACTCGAGGGAATTCCACCTTGAACTTCAGTAAATTCAGTCAAGCGGTTTTTTGGTATTCGTGTGGTCACCCGGATATTAAACTTATTAAATGCAGTCACGAACTTTAGCTCATAACTGCTCAGATAGTTTAGAAATAGGTCAAATTTTGGCATCGAAGCAGTGCTAGTTTTAGTGTTGCGACGCCTGGGCCATTAAGGTGGACCTCTGCAGACGACTAGAAGGTCTCCAAATGTGGATATACCATCGTATTAATGATCAAATGGACGGACAAAATAACCAATGCAGAGGTCCTAAATCGTATAGGAATCAAGTAGCGAATGGTTGCATATTTAAGTTATAGATACTGACGATGATAGATACTGACTCTTGCGTTGAAGGAAAATGTTATGACTCAGAAACATCATACAATGGACCGGCATCAAAAGCGTTGAACACCTCTCAATGACAATAGACAAGGAAAGTTTGATTGCCAACCTTCAATAATGGAGAGGCATTGAAAAAAGAAATGATTTTTTCGTGTTAAGATCAGCAGACAGGCTGACGGTCCACTTAATGGTAGGTGGCCACCGTCGCCTATAACACAAGCAACGCCACAGCTGCTGCAAGTACGCTGCCGACTACAGCAGGATTAAGGATAAGGGATTGGATAGGAAAATGGGCTCTGGCATCCCTTACTCGCTCACCGAAACACAAAAGCACACGTGCTGTTATTTCATGGTAGTCTTCTGTAAGGTTACTGCCATCAGACGGACCGCCCCAATTACTGCGAAACTCAGTGTGCCCTGCCACTACTTTCCAGCCTTTGTGAGCATAATATTATATTCGCAAAATATTATATTCCCAAAATATCACATTTTGGACAACCATGGTTAAAAATGTTTAATTAAAAGATCCAACCAGAGCCAAATTTAAAAAGTTAAGTTTCAAAGTTGACCCTGCCGGGAATCGAACCCGGAAAGTACACTAACCACTCAACTCATACAACGGGCTCGTCAAGCTCGGTGGAACGAACTGCTTATATATAAGAGGAAAGGGTCGAAAGCTAAAAGTGTTGAATGGCACTGTAAAACACTGAGTCGCTTAGTTATCCTATTTGGATTCCAATCTCGATCGAGCCGTTAGCAACGCCACAGCCGCCGCAAGTGCACGGCCGACTACAGTAGGATTAAAGATAAGGGATTAGGAGTGGATAGGGAAATGGCCTCTGGCATCCCTTACTCACTCACCGAAACACAACAGCACACGTGCTGTTATTTCACGGTTGTCTTATGTAAGGGGTGGTTACTGCCGCCAGACGGGCTGCCCAAATGACTGCGAAACGCACTATTTTCCACCTCCAGACCAGAGCCAAATTTGAAAAGTTCAGTTTTCAAAGTTGACCCTGCCGGAAATCGAACCCGGGAACCCTAGAACAGAGCGTTAAGGCAAGCACCCTTACCACTCATCCAACGGGCTCACGAATTTATTAGTCGTCGAACTTGGACATTTGTGTTTATTCAATGTATGTTTTTACATTGTCAGCCATCACAGCCAACGCTTCGGAATTTCAATCCGGAATTCGGATACCAGCAAATATTTCACAATTGGACAGCAATTCGATAGAAATCAACAGAATAACTTACTTGAAATTGAAAAGAAAAAGAACTCGTATTTATATTAAACTAGCGTTCCGCCCCCGGCTTCGCCCGGGGTGCAATTTTTATATATTTGAACATTCCCCGTTTATCCCTCTTTCCATTAGTGAAAACCGAATTAAAATCGGTCTACCCGTTCACACGTGATGCCGTGACCAAGGGAAATGGGGATTCATTTTTATATATAGAGATAAGTAATAGACTGTGTTTTACAGTGCGTTTCAAGGATTTATTACATATGAAGCTAGTATATAATAGTACGCTAACAATTTGGAGACTAACAAAATTTTCTTAATTTTTATTAAAAAATTACGAATGTTTTTAAAACTGCACAACAACCGAATGAAATTCTAATCGTATTTCTAAAAACGCCAATACCTTTTTTAAGCCTTCACAAAAAAAAAGAAAAAACGGAAAAAGGTGTTCATTCAGTTCGTATTTTCAACAGGTCCAATTTACGTTGAGCCTCACAACTTTATTGTTCTGTTTTCATGTTCAAACTCTTTACATGGCAAGAGAATGGGATGAAAGTTCATTTTAAAATTGAGACTGCAAAATGTATTCCAGGCACGTAAACGGGTAATTGGAATGGAAATAACGCCTTTATATTCTGTCTATGTACTCGTATGTATTATGAAATGTTTTTCTTTTTTTATAACAAACCTACATTTTGAAAATACATAAAAAAAAGAGCATCTGGCTATTTTTCGATTTTTTGTAAAGAGAAGAGCATTCTATAAAATCAATTTTAAACCTTAACCGTAATAGCAGAAATATTGTTTATTATATATGCTGTACTAGTGACCCACCCGCATTTTTTTAATTATACAAACTTTTCTGGTTTCAATTAGATAAACCCCCCTCTTCTTACTTTTTTATAAAGGTCGGCAGGCAGACTGACGGCCCACTCGATGACTGACTTACGGTCCCATTATCAGCATCACTAAAGGGATCATTCATCCACCGAAACGTAACTCATTGTGGTCTTCTGTAAACGGTTGTCTATAAGCGGGTGGTTACTGCAGCTACTACTAATTGTACATGTAGATTATATAGTTATATAGAAAGTTGAATGAGAGTGACCTTGTCCTAAAGACCCTTAATAATTAGGTAAAGAGTGCTGTAGTAATTATTTATAGTCAGAAGTCAGAACTAATTATTATTAAGTTCTTTTATAATTAGATTCTGAATACATTTTTTGCTATAAGTACTTAAATAAACAAAAGTTAAAGATAGGTTAACTTAAGTTCCATAATTTAACTATAGTTTATAGTAAGTTGGTGTTAGTTTTTCCACGATCCCTTGGTCGGTGGGGATCTGGCTCGCAGATTTCCCCACGCAAAAAAGAAATGTTTCTTATGTCAGACGACTGTTACTAATATTTAAAAAAAATATTCTTCATTAGGTTTGGTGTAATGAATTTTTTGAAAGACAAGCAATTTATTCTTAATAAAGGTACTCGTATCTACTGTACCACGTTAAGTCTGTCTTACAAAGTATTCTTGGCACTAAAAGGCTTCTACAGTCTTTTATCGAACACAATGGAAGCGATCTTAAAGGTGTTGAGTGCCTAAGAGGAATAAAAGTACACTCTTCTGCAATAAAGGTTCTCACTTTTTCTTTTTAGACTAAGCAAGCACCTTTTCCGAGACTTTTATTCCACAGATTTAACAGGAAACAAGGTGGTCGAAACATTTCGAGAATAACTGGTTTCAGTTGTGTAATAGAAATTGTATTACTGGAGTTCAATTACACAATGTATTTCAAGAGTAATATAGAAACTGTATGAGAAAACAATATTCAATGTATATTATGATGTGCTTTATAAATGGTATTTTTTTCATGTATAGGTCGTCGAGATTGATGATTGATGGTAGAGATTGGGTTGGTACAATTGATGGCAGGCTGTCACGTCGTCTGTGGTGAAATTACACTTTCAAGTATGGTACAAATACAAGCCATGCATGAAAGTGTAAATACATGGAAAGCGGTTGCCTCCTTCTGTGAATCAGTAATGTCACAGAAGGAAGTAGCTGAAAGGGAGCGGGACGAGGACCCAAATGCGGCTCCCCTCCGAAGTAGGTGGCAGGGCAGGAGAAGGCAGGCGTACGAAGCCCGTCTTTAAATGTCCTAGGTGAGGACCTGCGCACATCGTGCCTCCCTCGTCTGGGCATTGCTCTGGTGCCCCCGGGCAATCCCCCACTGGTGCTAGCCAGGCCTTTGCTCCAAATGTACTGCAGACCATAGTGGGATAAGGGTTTAGGAAGGGACAGGGAAATGGGCTCTGACATCCCTAATCACTCACCGAAACACAAGAACAGCAAGTTCGTAACCCACCGTATTTTTGTCTTTTGTGTGTAGGAAAACGCAGTGTTCGCAGTGCAGTGTTACAATTATTGAAAACGCTTTTAAACTAAGTAGTCTATTTTTTACACTTTAGCGTCCATTTTGAACTGGAAAATTTTATTAAACTCTAATAAAACCTCTTACACTGTACCCGAATTTGACACGCAGATTAAAATATGTGCATGTTACACCGGTATGTGCTCCCTTGGAAAAACATTGGATTAGTCAAAAAGTTTTAAACACAAGTGTACTTTAATTAAACTGAATAAAAGATTCAGTTTAAAGTTACATCATAATAGTTATATAGTTTATAGTCTGATCATAATTGTTATTATTGTTACTTTTAGCTTTTGAATTTAGCTCAGGGACTAGTTAGCTCGCGTCGCCCGACACAAAAACGGGATGTTATAAGCTTAACGTGTCTCTCTCTCTCTCTCTCTCTCTCTCTCTCTCTATGTGTGTGTGTGTTTGTGTCTGTCACAGATTTATCTATGGCATCGTAGCTCCCAAACAGATGGACCGACTTTGATCCGGTTTTTTGTTTGAAAGCTGACGTGATCGAGATAGTTCTTAGCTGTATATGGTTCATGAAGACCTTTTGAGGCGATTGAAAATCATCAGCCCATTTCCTAGTTGACGATAGGATTTTACTAACATCCACAGGTTCGTTTGATGTGAAATTTAGTATAATGTTACTTCGGTGGTATTTCCATGATATGGTAACCTTGATCTGATGCTGCAGCATCAAGTAGTCTTCAGCCTACTTGATGCTTTTTACAGTAATAAATATAGTGTGTTCGGGCTCAATAGAAAGTCGGAGGTAGACGGCGAAAGCGAAGTCATAGACAACAGCTAGATATTTCTTATTACAATCAATTTACATACTCGTATAACAAAATCGTAAAAGAGCCATGTCTCTATGCAACATTAAAATTAAAAAAAATAATTGTACTTATATTATATTATGTATATATAAAAATAGTTTTTAGAATTGTTGTTTGTTTATCTGTGTTTATTTGTGCACATGAATCTCAGAAATGGCTTAACCGATTTGAATGCGGTCTTCATTGATGTATTGTAGCAAGTTTCTCGTAACATTTAGTGTTTGTTACATTCCAATCGGTTAACAAACAAAAAGTTACGCGCTATTCTAGAAAGACGCGGACACATCTAGTGTATAATATAATAACAAAATTAATTCAATGCAAAATATGGAACCAAGATTACAGAACGACATTATTCCATATCGATCACACGAACATGCCCTATTAAATCTCCATTATTGAAGGTCAGACCCGTCCTTGACCTTTGGCACCGCTAAACCCGCCCGAGGATTCCTGATTGAATTTTCCCGACATTGACCGAGGATCAAAGTACAAAAAGTCTTCGTTTTTACTATTTGATACATCACTGCTTGTTACTGGATTTTGTTATTATTGAATACTAGATTTAACTAGATTTATCGAGGACCCCGTATAATTGATACGGCTGATACAACAAAAGCTAACGACCCTGAAGTCACTAGAAAATTATCAGATACCCAATCGTTAAACAGTTAAAATAGGTACAATTTATAATACTTTTCGAAAAACATAACATATCTGAATATACATTTATGTCCTCAATTTGTAACGAACTGCGATTGGTTTACGATTTGATCAATCCAGTACACACTTAATTGATTGATGTCACGCTGCTTCATCCGACAGAATAATGGAAACAGAGTGGCTCTATATTCTCTCAGATTAATCACATGATGGATGGATTAATATGCGAAATGACTAAGTATATAATTACTAGTGACCCGCCCCCAGCTTCGCCCGGCGTACAATTTTTATATATATGAACATTCCCCGTTTATCCCTCTTTCCATTAGTGAAAACCGAATTGAAATCGCTCTACCCGTTCACGCGTGATGCTGAGGGAAATGGGGATTCATTTTTATATATAAACATAAGATAAGATAGTAGAATACGCCCCTGACATAATATATTTTAAGTATTTTGTTTGTAATGACCTTTTAATTCCATTATTTTTTTCAAAAAGTACTTATACTCGAGTATTCAGAGTACTTATACTTATAAAAAGTAAGTAAAGTACAGGAACTTGATGATTAAAATAATTTTAGAAGTGTCTCATCTATACAATGAATATTTAAAAAATACAGTGTGCCACACTGCGTTTCGCAGTTATTTGGGCAGCAGTAACAACCCACTTACAGAAGACCACCGTGTGCTGTTGTGTTTCGGTGAGTGAGTAAGGGATACCAGAGCCCATTTCCCTATCCCCTCCTAATCCCTCATCCTTAATCCTATTACGGTCGGCAGCGCACTTGCAGCAGCTTTGTGTTATAGGCGACGGTAGCCACCTACCATCAAGTGGTCTGCCGATTTTAACATAAAAAAAATTTTAAAATAAAAATTTAATGCTATTAAATAGCGCTTTGCTAGCGTAAATTTATATCTCTATATATAAAAATGAATCCCTATTTCCCTTGGTCACGGCATCACGCGTGAACGGGTAGACCGATTTTAATTCGGTTTTCACTAATGGAAAGAGGGATAAACGGGAACTGTTCTTATATATAAAAATTGCATCCCGGGCGAAGCCGGGGGCGGAACGCTAGTGTACAATAATAATGTCTTTCTCCAAGATTCAAACTATCTCCATGTCGAATTTTATGAAAATCGGTTAATTCATGCATAGTTTCTTTTGCATCTAGAATAGAAGAAGTCTAGTCGCTGTGTTCGTGGCATCTTTTTATGAGTTTAAAGCTAAAGTATAATTAAAACCGAATGAAACAAAAAAAAATAAAAAAAGGAGAAGCAACGGTAGACCGAATTAACTCAACCTTAAATATTGTATACCAATGGGGAGATACGAATCTGGATAGTTTAAACGCCACCAAAACGCAAGCGTTCCTATTCTCTGCAAAAAGGATCCCTTTCGAATTGGCTCCAACTTTCCGAGGTGCATCTCCGCACCTGTGGCCAGTGATCTGGAGCTTCTTAGCAAGAGTCCAAAGCCCAAACAGCGGCCAAAAAGTTGGGCATTCTAAAAATGGTGAAGCGATACTCACACCTGGACAGCTCCTCTCTTTGTACAAGACTCAAGTCCGATCTTGCACAGAGTATTACAGCACCAGCTAGGAGATCTTTTAAGAACTAAGCTGCAGAGCCTGGCATACTAGTTTTCTATAAGATGTTCTTCGGAGAATGTGCTCGGGAGCTGCATGAGCTCATACCGCCTTCTTTTTTCTTCTATCGGACATTCAAACATACGGCTGGTGGCTGGCCATCATCATCTAATCGAAATCCCTCTTTTTCAGACCAACCGCATTAAATCATCTATTATCGCACTGCCAAGGTGCAGTTGCTGAACCTGCAACTTCGTACGTGGTATTTGGTATGGCGCGTAACTTTTTTTGTTTGCAAACCGATTGGAATGAAACGCTAAATGTAACGGGAAGCTTGCTACTATACATGAGTGAAAACCGCATTCAAATCGATTAAGCCGTTTCTGAGATTAGCGTGCACAAACGCACAGACAAACAGATAAACAGACAAAAAATCTGAAAACTCGGTAACATAAGTACAAACACGGTAAAAACACGGTTACAACGTACGGTAAAAACACGGTACATTGTTTTTTGAAAAAATCTGAAATAACCACGTTTACGATTTTATTATATGTATAGATAGTTAAAATATTCATCCAGCTCATCAACACCCTTGAAACCAGTTCTCTCTTTTTTCTAGTCGAACTATTTTTTAAGTGGCAAACATTTACTACTTTTTTTTTTTTTCTCTAAAGAGAGAATTCTAAACCTATTTGCAAAAGAAGCCACAGCTGTTGGACATTAGGTGCTTAATTAAAAACATAAAAGGTATTTTACGGTCTCTATAACAAATATTTCAATTAACTTTCACACTTATAATTTAATTGGAAATGGCATTGTTGTACAAACACAAAACATCCGCAATCTTGATTTAATAAACGTCAGTTATAAAGGTTATATATTACAAAACAACACACGTCATAGTACAGTCGTCATGGAGACAGCTTAATTAGATTCGTTTGTCTAACGTCAAAGTTTTGCTCATATTGTAAATTTAAAATTTAAAGTTAATATTATAAACCCAAGATAACCCAAGTAACCAATCTAATTGATACGAAAAAAGTTCTCGAGATTGCGCAAACGTGTGAAAGGTGTTTTTAAAAGTTGTCATTTAATATTTATTGTTTATTTTATTTTATTTTATTCTGAACAAAAACCGTACAGCAATACAGCAGAAAATAATACACAAGAGAGAGAGCATCACCATTCACATTGCCACTTATTACAGGGCTTCATTATGTACAGAAATTATGTTTGTAAAATAAAATTGATTTTAGACGATGAGAAAGAGGATCTAGATAAAGAGTTAGGATGTGTGTGTGTTTGTGTGTGTGTGTGTGTGTGTTATTTTTCTTTCTCTTTTTTATTTCTCTGTATATTTTCTAAGTTAAATAAAATAAATACTTATCTTATCTTAGTGGCTATTTCTGTCTGCTAATAGAGTACCAGTATCACTTCGTCCATTGGAAATATTGTGATCACCACGTGAACTAAAGCTCTCTACCTATACCTACCACGTTAAGGAACTGTAGTACTTTTTTGATAGAGGCATTCTTCACATATTCACAAGCCATTGTGTGGCTTCCTAGGATGTGACTGCGCTTGTGCATCAGGGGGCCACACTCGCATAGGATATGCATTGGTGTTTCTTCTGCCTCATGGCAGAAGCGACACTCTCCCGTACTAGTGAGCCCCATTACTTTAAGGTGCCTATTGAGGCGGCAGTGCCCCGTTAGCACCCTTTTTTTTTTTTTTTTTTTTTTTTTTTTTACGTTGGGAAATCCATCATGGATACCCAGCAGCGAAAGGGGGACGCTGCGGGTTATGCCGGACTCCTACCGGCTAAAACCCAACGACTTTCTAGCGCGGCCGTAGATGGGCGGGGTCGCAGGAACGTTGTTGCACAACTTCGGCGACCCGCCACGGCTGTTCAGCGCGGGGAGGACTACGCTCCCTATCGGAACCTCGGCGTACCCGAAAGCGGAGGTACGCCGGCCATCTCGGGGTCTCACAACGGGCGATAGTCTCCCCTTAGACTACCGCCCAGGTCCTGGTCAAGGGGGAAGGCGGCGGTTATAGGCCATCCGCCTGCGCCCGAGCCTTCTCCGGCGGATCGGCTGGGAGAGGGGATCCTCTTCCCGTTGCCTCTCCGCCGCTTCCTTGCGCGACATAACGTGCTCACAAAAAGTGAGCATCGCCTGCCACGCAAGGTCACTGCCGACCATCGCTTTCACGACGGCCGGCAGCGAGAGGTCGGCGCCCACGACGAGGGACAAAGCAGCGCGCTGCTCTGCCCATTCGGGGCAGTCAGCCAAAGTGTGCTGCGCAGTGTCAACCGCGCAGCCACAGTGGTGGCATTCCTCGGTTGGCTCTCTCACGGCCACTCGGTGAAGGTAACGCCCGAAGCAACCGTGCCCCGAGAGTACCTGCACCAGGCGGAACGTGAGGGCCCCGCGCCTCTTTGCCAGCCATCCCTCAAGGGAGGGGCGTATAGCCTCGATCGTGGGGCGGCCCGCACTGGGCTCCGCCAACCTGTCTATCCAGGTTTGGAGGAGGATCGTCTGGGAGTATCTCCTCAACCTGACGACCTCCTCCGATGTCAAAAGCGAGCCGCGCGACCGCGCGTTTGCGATTTCGTGGTACACCGCCGCCAGCACTTCGGCATCCAGCTCCCATGGAGGGGTGCCAGCCAACACACACGCCGCCTCAAAAGAGATAGTGCGGTACCCTCTCGCAATCCTGACCGCCATGGCCCGTTGCGGCGCGCGCAAGAGGGACCTGTTACGGACGGTCAGGCGGTCCACCCAGATGGGGGCCCCGTACAGGGCCATGGACCGCACCACGCCAGCATAGAGGCGGCGACAGGCTGTATTCGGCCCACCCAGGTTGGGGAGTAGTCTCCCCAGTGCGGCAGCGGCTCCGATGAGTCGCGGCGCCAATCGGCGGAAATGGATGTCAAATTTCCATCGGCTGTCAAGAACGAGGCCGAGATACCTCATTGTCGACCCGACAGCGATGGAAACGCCTGCAACTACAAGGTGACTATCGGGCGGCGGCGCATTCCGGGGGCCGTGGAAACACAGCGCCTCGGACTTCTCGAGGGCTACCGACAAGCCCAGCCGCCGCATCCTCACAACCACGTGGGCTACGCCTGCCGTGGCGAGGATAGCTGCCATCCTGTGGGAGGCTGCTCTGGCCGTCACCAACGTGTCGTCGGCGTAACAAACCAGAGAGACGCCCCTCAGGTTCGTCCCCCGCAGAACCCAATCAAACCCGATGTTCCACAGGAGCGGTCCAAGCACCGACCCCTGCGGAACACCGCGCGACATTTCTCTACGACCCCATGTGTTGCCTCGAGTGGGGTACATGACCGTCCGGTCGGTGAGATAGGACTCCACGATGCGACGCAGGTAGCGCGGAACTTTGTGATATCCGAGCGCTTCTCGGATACAGCTCCAGGGGAGCGTGTTGAACGCGTTGGCGATGTCGAGCGACACTGCCAACAACACCTCCCCCCGGGCTACTGCCTCCTTGGCCATGGCCCGCACGTTGGATATCGCATCCAGCGTGGAGCGGCCACGGCGGAAACCGAACTGATTAGCGCTCAGATTCGGTCCCACTTCCTCGAGGTGCCTGTCGAGACGGGAAGCGATCACTCTCTCGAGTAATTTCCCGATCTCGTCCAATAGCACGATCGGACGATAAGCCGACGGCGAGTCGGCGGGGCGTCCCTCCTTACCGATTAGTACGAGCCTACCCGTCTTCCATCGGCGTGGGAAATGGCCTTGCGCCAGACAGCGACTGAAGAGCCGCCTCACGTCCGGCTCCAAGGGCCCCAACGCAAGATCCCACGCACGACCAGGAACACCATCAAGTCCCGGGGCGGTGTTGCCTTTGGCGCGCAGCCTCAGCAAAGCCGCCCCTAGTTCCTCCTGCGTAACGACGGGAGGCTCGTCAGTGTCAAGTCCGGTAGAGCCCACAGCTCGTGTGGCCATAGGTGGCGGGAGGAAATTGGCCTCCTGTTCAGGGAACAGGGCCTCCACCACCTGTTCCAGAAACTCTGGCTGAAGCGTCTCCGTGAGAGGGGGCGCCCAGGGGCGAAGCTTCCGCCTCGCGGTCCTGTACGGCCGCCCCCACGGATCTCGACTGAGAGTCCTCAGCATTTCCTCCCACGCCTTTGTCTTGCTATCGGCAATGGCCACACGCAAGGCTTTTGCAAGTTCCCTGTATGTCGCGTATAAATTTGCTTCATGGGCCTCATTGCGGAGTCGCCTTCGGCGATATCTCGTGTACTGGCGTCTGACTTTTACGCACTCCCTGCGCAGACTCGCGAGGTCAGGAGACCACCAGTACACTTGCCGCCGAGGGGACGGATGAGAGGGAATACGGGGCATGGCAGAGTCACAAATTTGTGACATACTACCGATCAGACGCGCCGCCTCACTCTCCACGTCCGAAGTTTCAACGGGGCCCGAAAGCCAGGTCTGCCACAAAGCAGCCTCGACGAGCAGGTCCGGGTCTAGGCGCTTCACCGCCCAGCGCGGGCCCTCGCACCGAGGGAATCGGTTCAGCACTGGGAAGGCGGAGACGCTGAATCGGATGTACCTGTGATCCGATAGAGTCTCGACGCCCTCCAAGACCCTCCAGTCGCTGATACGGCGCGCTAAGGACGGGCTAGCGAACGATACGTCCACTATCGACCCGCCCTGTTGCCGCACGCACGTGTTGACCGATCCCCGGTTAAGAACCGCGAGACCAGACCCAACGACCCATTCCTCGAGGAGCCGGCCGCGAACGCTCCTGGTCGGGCATCCCCACACCGTGGATTTCGCATTGAAATCCCCGGCTACGATAACAGGGAACCGCGTGTCATTCAGGATGGCAACCTCTATGTCCGACAGGAATTGCTCGAACTCCGCGGAGCTCCTATTCGGAGAAAAATACGTCGCCACTAGGACGACGTCCCGAAGGAGCACGGCGACGAAACCCCGGCCCCTTAAGAGAACTTTCAGGGGCGGGGTGCCGGCTGCAGAGTTGGCGACAATGACCACCGTCTCATCGAGATCCCCGACCCAGTTATCCCTGGGGGGGATCACGTATGGCTCCGCCACCATTGCCACGTGTATCAACCACTCCGCCATACTCTGGGACAGCAGGTCCTGAGCTCTAGCCGAGTGGTTGATATTCGCCTGTAGAAAGCGAAGGGCCATTATTGAGCGTCGGTAGTCATCTCCGTCTCGTCGGCCTGTTGAACAGGCTGGGGGGAAGGCTGTGACGGGGCCTTAGGGCCTACGCGAGCCTTACGTCCTCTTCGGTTCCTGCCGGATCGGTTGCGTGTGCGAGCGCCGACGCAGCCGCCTCCGCCCAGGGAGTGCTCCGCAGGTTTGTGTGCTGCAGCGCATAGCACACAGTGCGGAGTCGCCGAGCACTGGGCAGACTTGTGTCCGGGCTGGCCGCAGCGGTAGCAGAGTTGACTACGGTCAACTTCTGCTGTGCATTTCTCCCGCACGTGACCAGTCTCCAGGCAGCGGAAACACCGCATAGGCCTGGGCTGCATCAGTTTCACCTGAGCGGAAACCCAGCCAACTAGTAGCCGGCCGCCTTGTGCTAATTTCTTCGCCGTCTCAACGGGGCAGCGGACGAACAGCGTGCCGAGTCCGGTCACCGCACCGCGGCTGATTTCGCCAGTCTTTACGGACTCAGCAGAGCAGCCGCTGACATTAACTATGGCAGCGACCACTTCGTCGGGTGTAACCGAGTCGTCCAGACCGGTGATGCGCATCTCTGCGCACTTTACCGGTCTGTGGACCCGAAAAATGTCTCCATCAAGGATCTCCCGCAGTTTAGCGGCAAGGGCGTCGGCCTTGTCACCACTGGTGGCGCCCGGGACCTCGATCACGCGCCCACCGGTGGCTGACCTCTTAATATGGACAGAGGGTATTCCGAGGTCCGCGATATTTACTCTACTGCGGGCCTCGGTAATAACCTCCTTAAAGTCTACCTCCTTGTCCGAGGCTCCTGGCTGCAAGGACAGCACCACGGCTGTCGAGCGAGGAGTACGGATCTTGGGGGGACTTTTCGTCTTTTTCTTGGCAGGCTGCTGAAACGCCTGAGTTTTCATCTTACCGCCCCGTCGGACCACTATGTTCCAACCGGCGTCCATGGACGTCGGTACTGGTGGCAAGGGGCGGGCCGGTGTTCTTATGGACGCCACAGTCTTGGGCGCGCTACTTTTCTTCACGCGTGAATGCTTCTTCTTCCTTGCGGCAGATACCTGAGACCGGGGGACAGGTGCGGGAGACCGTGTGGGCGCCGCTGTCCTCCGGGGCGCAGGAGCCGGTCGGGCTGGGGTCTGCGGTGGCGGAATCGCCGAGTCGCTCGCGGGCGCCTCAAGTGGAGGGAACTCCCTCCGATTAGCGGCCGCATGTAACCGCGTGCTCCTTGCTGGAAGTATGCGTTCCTCCAGTGCCTCAAGCCTTTCATTTATCATGGTACCAACTTGGACCATGATAGTACTCAGGACCGTTTGCAGGTTATCCTGCGATAACAGCACATGAGTAGGGAGAGACTGGGCTACCAACAATTCCGCCCGCATGGCCGCCATCTCCTTGCGGAGGGTGGCGACTTCGGTCTGCAGGCGGGCGTTTTCGGCCTGGAGACGTTTCTTCTCCTTGGTGGTCGAGAACTCTTCAATGTCACTGGCCGTCTGGTCAAGGGAGGCGACTGCCTCGTTTAAGGTCCGTTTGCAGGTGCCCTTTAAGTTGCCAGACTTTTTGACAACTTCCTTAACCATGGCGTCTGTAGCCTCTACCCTGTCCTTTGACGGGCTGCGAGCCCGTTCCGACAACTCGGCGACCTTCTTCTCCGCCTGGTGATGCGCCTCCTCCTTCCCGGCCTTCAGAAAGGTAGCTCTGCCTTTCGCCAGGTTGGCAAATGGTCGGCGCCCCTTGCCCCTTTTGGGCGGTTCTGGGCGCGCCATAACTGGCGCTTCATCTGAACTGGAAGCCGATTTCGACCTCCGGTTCATTGGTTGTCTTCTTCTTTTCCGGTCCGCCCAGAGCTTTCCGGAAGGATTTGATGACGATGCCGTCTCAAAATCCATAGAACATGCGGAGCCATATTCTGTCTCCGCGCTCCTCGCGGGGCTCCCACTGCCCCTTGGCGACGGTAGTGGCGTCGCCTCTTTATTTAAAGCGACCGAGGGGCTAAGAGCCCCGGTACTCACTTGCTCGACGGAGTCACTTAATGACTCTGCCGGATTTAATCTCGCGGAGCGCCGCACGCGTTGCACGTTTGGCTCCCGCTCCCCCCCAGTTTCCCCGTTGCTGTATGTTTCAGGTTCCATATAGCATAGGATTAAAATTCGTCGTCGTGCCTCTCCACCCGCCACGGAGTCCTCAAATGGGGATGCCTCTAAGAGGCACCAGAGCTAACACGACGATTTAGCACCCCAGGACAGACAACCCACGAGCCAAATCCCACAAGACACGGAGCTACGCAGCAACACGCACTCCGGCGAGCGAAACCGACTGCAAACCACCTTGTCCCAGGGCACTCGCCTGACGACCGGTTTACCGGACGCCGCAGCCGATTGATCCCCACTGGCTAGGCGGGGACCGCCCGTTTAAGCAGAAATCCAGGCCAAAGTGGCGTGTTGGCACAACAGATCCGCAGATCTGCTGCCGCCTCAGACACCAGGATCCCTTCATCCTCCCGTACGGGTCACCGCGCACGGCACAAACACGCAGGAGGCCAAAGGGGAGTGCAATTCACGGCGCGGCCCCAACACCGTGACCCCAGGTGTGATTTTTTATAGAGGTTTTCTTCCTCGCGACCCCGTCCCCCTAGGGAGAGGGAGCCCTCGTTCCCAGAAGGGCTTACGAGCTTGCCGCTCACGACACCAAGCTCTGACAGAACAGAGCCCGCTCGGAGCGGCGTTGTGTACCTTCTTTGTCCCCTGCGATAGTCCGATCAGTCATGGGAAAGACCGCAGGATCGCCCGGACTACCGAGGGTGAAGCCCCCCCACCACGACAAGGTCCTGGCACACCTAGGGGGGGCCCGTTAGCACCCTAGATAGCATACACAAATTGCTCCTGTTAAGCGACATAGCCTGATTTGTTACATTTCGACTATAGACTTTAATGAGCGCTTTGGAATGGTTCCAAAGTAAATACTTAAATAATTTAATATATAAATACTAATCCAATTACGAGCCCATTGGAAGAGTGGTTAGGGTGCTTGCCTTAACGCTCTGTTCTGGGGTTCCCGGGTTCGATCCCGGGCAGGGTCAACTTTAAAAAATGAACTTTTCAAATTTGACTCTGGTCTGGATCTGGAAAGTAGTGGCAGGGCACACTACGTTCACAGCCATTTGGGCAGCCCGTCTGGCGGCAGTAACCACACCCTTACAGAAGACCACCGTGAAATAACAGCACGTATGCTGTTGTGTTTCGGTGAGTGAAGTAAGGGATGCCAGAGCCCATTTCCATATTCTTCCCAATTCCTTATCCTTAATCCTATTGTAGTCGGCAGCGCACTTGCAACAGTTTTGGCGTTGCTTGTGTTATAGGCGACGGTAGCCACCTACCATCAAGTGGACCGTCAACCTGTTTGCCGATCTTAACATAAAAAAAATACTAATTTTATAAAGAGCTAAGATTTGTATGTATGTTTTTAATGAATAAACTCAAAGACTCCTGCATCGATTTCAAAAATTCTTTCATCTATAGAAAGCTACATTATCAGTGAGTAATCTTCTATATATAAAAATGAATCCCTATTTCTCTTGGTCACGGCATCACGCGTGAACGGGTAGACCGATTTTAATTCGGTTTTCACTAATGGAAAAAGGGATAAACGGGGAATATTCTTATATATAAAAATTGCACCACGGGTGAAGCCGGGGGCGGGTCGCTAATATTTTATAAAGAGACGTGGACGAAGTCACGTGCAACAGCTAGTATAAATATTCATAGAATAAAATAAAAAAACAAAACATAAAAAATAATTAAGCACAATAGGATTTTCCTTTGCCATTTATTGTTAAGAAACCACGCATTTAGCTTATATGAATTGAAAGGAGCAAGGAGAATCGTCACCTGTGTGAGTATAATTGATTTAATTCTCTAATTAGTAAATGAACAAAATGAACATAGCAACCATTGTGGTACAAGTTACGTATAGCAGAGGAATTGTATACCTACAGAAAGAATCACATTAAATTGGGATATTACGCCAATTGCTTGCAATTCACTACAGAGTACAACTAACTACTTTTTAGAATTACCTACTTATAACGCAAAACGAAAACATATATCCTTGTCATAATATTATGTTTTCAGCTCTTCAAAATGATACTAAAATATACATTAAAATATACATTTTCGCAGTCAAAGCAAGTGGCAATAATCCTGCCCGCAATTGCTCGGGCTTTTTGAGAATTTTGTATCTGTTTTCAGTTGCGCAAGTTTCGATTCTCACGTCCGAAAGAAAGAATCACACACATATAGTGTATATATTTATTATTGCCATAACAAACATTATTATAAGAAAATTAATATAGTATTTCGTTGGTATTTCGTAATAAAACTTTGTAGGGTATCACATATTTAATCTATACTAACATTATAAAGCTGAAGAGTTTGTTTGAACGCGCTAATCTCAGGAACTACTAGTTCGAATTGAAAAATTATTTTTGTTTTGAATAGTCCGTTTATCGAGGAAGGCTATAGGCTATATAACATCACGCTACGATAAATAGTATTATATAAAACAGTGTCCAGTACCGCGCGCCCCATGCGCACGCCGCCGCCGCCGTGTGGGCCGCAGCGAAGCGTGGCCGAGTTCAGCTAGTGGTAAATAATGAAGGATACAATACCTATTTTTTCCTGTTCAATTTAAACATCTTTACATAGTATAATTTGAAGTCTGTATGTTCTCTAACTCTTCCTAAAACTTAAAGGATTTTGATGCGGTTTTAACTAATGGAAAGAGCGTTACATGAGATAGGTTCCTTATATTATAAAATTTGCAGTAAAAAAATTCACCCGTACGAAGCCAGGAGCGTGTATCTAGTAGAGAACACAATAAACATCGCGGCAAAACCATCAAACGATTGAAATCTAAACTAATTGAAGTGAAACATATACAAAAACTTTGAACATCTCTCCTGTAAAATTAGCAAACACGTATGAGAGATATTTACCGACATCGCTCGCGGCTCTTTTCTCGTAATAATGTTGAAAATGTAGTAGAAGTACCTATGTTGGTAGGGTTGAGCATCACACTCGTTGCCATGCAAATCTCCTGATTTGAACATTTAACAGAAAACGTACTGTTTCTTTCACTGAAATTACGATGAATATCGTAGCAGTATCACATATTTTTTCAAAGGCCTAATGTGAGTTTTAAAAATCTATACATATAATAAGATCGTAAACGAGTCGGTCTGTACATTAAACATTATTTTTTTCAAAAAACACGTTGTATTTATATTACTGAGGTCAAAAAAAAACACTCCTGATATGTATTCAATACAAACTTAACTTTAATTTTTGTTCTTGTTATTAATTCTAAATTAAGTTCCCCTCGTTGTATATGGATTGTAAATTATCCGAAATAAATAAATATTATTATTATTATTAAAAATTGTTTTGTAGTATTTTTGACTGTTTGTCTGTTTGTCTGTACGTTTGTGCACCCTAATCTCTGAAACGGCTTAACCGATTTGAATGACGCTTTCACTGGTGTAAGTATTGTAGCAAGATTCCCGTAACATTTAGTGTTTGTTTCATTCCAATCAGTTTACAAACAAAAAAGTTACGAATACCGAATACCGAATACCACGCGTACGAAGTTGGGGCTCAGCTAGTCGCTAATATAAATCACATAAAAAGCAATTCATTTACCATACATACTTTACTAATGGTTAAGCCGTGAGACTATATTAAAATGCATGAAATTGCACAACAAACCTACAGACAAGTGTTATTCAATGGCCGCTTTTATAATTATGGACGATAACGACATCACCGTAACGATAATATCGTTACCTCCCACGATATCGTGAAACACTTATAATTCCGTGTCGCCGCTGCGAACGACACGACGTGTCGTTGGCATATCGTTTGTTATCATGGACTCAAGATTAATAAAAAAAAGACAAATAATTAAAAGATATTGGCACCATCCTTTATTAAAAGCTAAATATTTAGATACCATTATTCAATAAATTAATATAAATGATTAATAAATTAATATCATATTTAAAAGCCATATTATTTAATAACTCAAACTTAGAAGCATTCGTAACAAAACAGTTCTGTAAACATGATATGCCCTGTCACAGTAGATGCGGAAGAAGTACGAGTTAGGTACCTACGCCAGCGACACACGCACCCACCCACACACTTCGCCTTGTAGACATGAAACACATACTCAGTTTACCGGCCGATAGCTAACGGGGATCGTAGCGTGCGACGGTAACGACACGATTTACTGTGCACGCCTACGACATATCGTTACCGTCTTCAGAATTATAAAACCGTTTCCATACTCATAAAGTCATACAAACTCGCCTCCCTCGGATCGTGGCGGTAAAAAATACCGTCAACGACACCGATATATCGTTACCGTCTATAATTATAAATGCGGCCAATGGGAGATCTTAAAACTGGTCCAACTAGCTTACTCAATACGGCTTAATAATACAAATAAAAATCCCGATTGCAGACTGTAAACGAAAAATAAAAGCAACCCTCCGTTATAGACAATTAGATTCTCATTGCCTTAGCAGATAAAGATTGTATTTGGTATACCTAGATATTTTTGATGTTATTTTAATAATTATAAATTTAATCTCGATGTTTTGAAAAAAAATATTTAAGATATTAAATATTTTGTGAAGCGTAGAAGACCTTGAGTGGTGGTGAACCTTGGGAGAGGTCTACATTTATATCCAAGAGTTTTGCCAAAAATATTTGCTTTGACAATGAAGTGTGTCTAAAAACGAATTAAGCCTCAGTTTCATGTTAATGAAACTTTCAAAGAAATAATAAGCAAAAATATTTTTAATAAGCAAGAGAATTTTAAATATTTTTAGAAACTGTTCTAAAAATATTTTTAAATGTACGGGAATAATATCTCTGAAACTACTGAATTCTAACAATTCTAACTTGGGAACAGCCGTGACAAGCTCTACTGGAACCGGCCTATCATCAGGACTATTCGAGTGAATAGACCTGATATTGTGTTGATTGACCGGGAGCAGTCGAGTGTGTTTTTAGTGGACATAACTATCACGCATGATGACGATCTCGGGAAGGCTGAAATCGAAAAGAAGAGGAAAACCAGGGTAAATGGGCATTTACTAGGTAAGCGTGTTCCGCCTTCGGCCGCATCTGCACCTCATATCAGATGAAGTAAGTACTGGTCAAGCGCTACCTTGATTTAATTTAAAAAAAAACCTCGACTTGGCCCACGAGATTATTGACACTGTTGCGTCCACTGAAATCATCCCAGTCGTTATACCCATCAACGGGTTGAACTAATGCTACAAAACGATCCCATCAGCCTCAGTAGGTACCTGAGCGATTGGGGTTCCGTGACGGTTTCCTCTCGGCCCAAATGCAGAACGCGGTGCTGCTCGATACGGCCAGGATTGTGCGTCGGTTTCTGTCTTTGTCGTCTTGAACCCCGACTGCCTATGCTTATGTTGGTTGTAACACCGACTCCCCCTCATTTTGGCTTATGGAGGGGGAGACGAGAATTAATCATAATGATAATAATAATAAGTCGCCAACAAGCCAATATGTTGGTTGTCGACCCATCCCAACGCCGAACGATAATTGTTGATAATTGACGAAAATATCGTGAAAACCGAGAAAGATAAACTTACCAAGTACATAGACGTCGATTTGACAATATCGAACGGTCTTATAGCGAAGAGCCTCGACCAACATCTCAAGATACTTTCCCTAAATGGCTGGATCAAGGGACAGATACAGAAGGCGAGTACTTCTTGACAAGCACGAATTGTCAGGAGGTTCTTCACTATGCAGCCCTAACCACCGGTAGCTTGGGCCTTGCCCCTTTACCTATGTAATTCTAGTTTTAAGTTTTTTTATGATATTTAATGTTTTTATAATCATATTGTAAAAAAAAAAGAAAAATAAATGAATTATGTGAAAACAATAATGATAATAATAATAATAATGTGAATCTTAGTCATCAATAAAATTAAAAAAGTCCATAATACCCAATATATAGCTTTTGAAATCTAGATACAATAGCGTATTTTATATTAAACTAGTGATACGACCCCAGCTTTATCTATTATACTTATTATTCATTACCCTATTAATTAGACAACGGTAGCCTACCATCAAGTGGACCGTCAGCCTATCTGCGAACCGTAACATTAAAAGCTCATCTTCATCTGAAGTCTACGACAAAAACTAAAAAAATATATAAGTATTGAATGAAATAAACTCCTGTGTCCATTACCTGGAAATACAGATTGTCGCGTTTCCCTTGGAATGATTAGTAATAATATAAATTACATTGTATAATGATAAACTTACTAATAAGAAAATAAGGACCCGCCCCCGATTCGCATATGGATGCATTCATTTCAGCAAATCTTATATATAAAAATGAATCCCCATTTCCCTTGGTCACGGCATCACGCGTGATCGGGTAGACCGATTTTAATTCGGTTTTCACTAATGGAAAGAGGGATAAACGGGGAATGTTTTAGGGTATATAAAAATTGCACGCCGGGCGAAGCCGGGGGCGGGTCACTAGTCTATATATATATATATATATATATATATATATATATATATATATATATATATATATATATATATATATATATATATATATATATATATATATATATATATATATATATATATATATATATAAGACTATTCGTCTTTTAGTAATTAAATTTGGTAAATTAAACTGTTGCGTTGCTCTGTAACCAAAGTTTTTATTTCATTAATTATAATATTTTCAAAACAACAAACTGAATTACAATTCGATTACAATATTTTACAAATTTAACAAAAATCCTACCTGTAACCAAAGAAAAGACAATTAAAGTTTTATTGTCCACCAAATCCTTTTTAAAATAAAAAATAATTTTCATTAAGAAATTCAAGTAACAATGAAAATAAATTGATTGACAAATTTCATTGACACAGTCAACATTAAAAAGTATTTTACCTACGCTAACGCTAATACATATTCTTTACATATATATAAATGAATCCCCGTTTCCCTTGGTCACGGCATCACGCGTGAACGGGTAGACCGATTTAAATTCGGTTTTCACTAATGGAAAGAGGGATAAACGGGGAATGTTCTTATATATAAAAATTGCATCACTGGTGAAGCCGGGGGCGAGTCGCTAGTTATTATATACAACCTTGCTTGTTTATCATCACCCTATCGAAATCCGTTGGATGGTTTAGAAGAAGTTAGTTTAGAAACAGACAGAGACGGACAGACATTTCTTATTTCATAATATGTATACATAGATATATACAGATAGATGTATACATATATTTTATATTTGTTAAACTTACTCATTCTATCTGTTTTTTTCCTATTATATATTTCCCAACCTTGTGTGAATAAGAATTAAATGTCATTTGGTTAATGTCTGAGGAAAACTCGGCGATTATACTTGTTTATTGTTTATACTAGATGAAATGCTCTAACTAGGGATATTCAAGAAGATTAAATCAATGTGTTGATTTTGTTTTCCTTCCTAAGGTAGTGACAGGGCACACTGCGATTCACTGTCACAAATCCGTGAAATAACAGCATGTGTGCTGTTGTGTTTTGATGAATTAATAATAATAGATGTAAGACCCGATTTTCCTATAGTTTTTAGTGGTTTATAATAGCCATGCCGATCAACTCATTCGTGCTGTGAACACTGCAACCCATCTCTTTCAACAAATAACTTTAATAACTAACATGTATTGAATGAGGTTTAGTTAACCCAATACTAATTATAAAATTATTATTATTAATATTATTATTAATGAGGTATTATTATTGAGAGCGTCGGCAGCTCAGTGGGAAAAACATGGCTTACCTATCATGTCGAGAGGCCCGAGTTCGATCCCTCTCATGTCATGTACCAATGGGTTTTTTCTTAAAGCTTAAGTTCATTTTACTGATTGCTCTCAAACAGTGAAGGACAACATCGTGAGGAAACCTACAAACGCCCAAGAAAAAATTCTAAGGCGCATGTGAAGTTCACCAACCCGCACTGGGC
This sequence comes from Bembecia ichneumoniformis, assembly GCA_910589475.2. NCBI lineage: Eukaryota > Metazoa > Arthropoda > Insecta > Lepidoptera > Sesiidae > Bembecia > Bembecia ichneumoniformis. The sequence goes on from OU342540.1 coordinate 11,514,236, forward strand.
CAGCGTGGTGGACCATACAGCCCATACGCCCTTGTTGAGAAGGTAGACCTGTGCTTCTGCAGTGAGGATATATAATAGGCTGTTAATGATATATGATTCACCGTTTGGGTGAAGAAAAACATCGTGAGGAAACCTGCAAACACCAAAGAAAAAATTCTAAGGCGCATGTGAAGTTCACCAACCCGCACTGGGCCAGCGTGGTAGACCATAAAGCTCATACGCTCTTGTTTAGTAGGAAGGCATGTGCTCCTGCATTGGAGACATATTAGGCTGTTGATGATGATGATGATTATAAAAAAGTCACTCTTTCTGTTCCTCGCTAACTTCTCCTAAACCATCACCCAACCTGCATCCAACTGATTTTGATGCAGTTTTCGCTAATAGAAAACGAGGAAGGTTTGTAAATATAATTTGCAGAAAAAAATTGCATTCATTCGAAATCGGTGGTACTTCAATTCACAAAGTAATTCAATTACTACGAGAAGCATCATCTTACAAATTCATCTATAAAAGAAAGTCGTGTTAGTTACATCATTTATAACTCCAGAACGGCTTGAAGGATTTTTATGATCTTTGAATTTGTTGAATTGTCCCATTGGATGAGTGGTGAGGGTGCTTGCGCTCCGTTCTAGGGTTCCCGGTTCGATTCTCGGCAGGGTCAACTTTGAAAAATGAACTTTTCAAATTTGTTTCCGGTCTGGATCTGAAAAGTAGTGGCATTGGGCACACTGCGTTTCGCAGTCATTTGGGCAGCCCGTCTGGCGGCAGTAACCACCCCCTTACAGAAGACCACCGTGAAATAACAGCACGTGTGCTGTTGGGTTTTGGTGAGTGAAGTAAGGGATGCCAGAGCCCATTTCCCTATCCCTTATCCTTAATCCTACTGTAGTCGGCAGCGCATTTGCAGCAGCTTTGGCGTTGCTTGTGTTATAGGCGACGGTAGCCACCTACCATCAAGTGGACCGTCAGCCTGCTGTCTGCCAATCTTAACAAAAAAAAAAAGAAAAAAAGAATGGCAGAATATCTCTGAAATATTCACGAAAACAAAAATTGTGAGTAAAATTTCTTTTTCTCATCACATATTTTGTTTGGAAAGACTTTTTGTTGATATGTCGAGAACGCATTGACAGATTTCGATTTTTTTTTGTTCGCCTCGGCTTCGCGAAGTTTCCTCGCGTATTGGAAAGTTTTTTTTATGCTGACGGTCTATGACACAAGTATTATACAGGTGCTGAAAGTGCGCTGCGGACCATAGCAGGATTAGGAAAGGGATAGGGCAACGGGCTCTGACATCCCTTACTCACTCACCGAAACACAACAGCACACGTGCAGTTATTTCACGAAGGGGATGATTACTGCCGCCTGACGGGCTGCTCAAATGACTGTAAAACACATTGTGGCCTTTTTTGCTTGGTAAAATCTGGAACCAGACCTGGAACCCCACCGATCTCCCCATGGTGATCGTGATCCCATATGTGAGTTTTCTACTCACTAAAAAACCACGGTGTTTCCTCGAGCCTTCTACGGGTCAGGGATCGTTGAGACAAGCAACATTAAACCCCGGCCAAACGCAGCATGTCACTACTTAGAATAAGTAAATCAGAAAAAAAATCGTATACAACGCCATATCTGATACATAACAGACACAAAAATAATGATACACGAATTATTTCGATTCGTTTCAATAGTTAATTACATTCATTTAAATGTAATTAAAATATATTTCTTTTTATTTTTGTATACATACATTTCTTTTGATACATTTATGGAATTTAATTAATTTTGAATATAATTTTATTATAATAAGATATTTAATATAATTCAGCTAATAAGTTAACACAACATTTATTGATTAGGCGGTACGAAGTTCGCCGGTCTCTTAATAAACCAAAATTTAATAATGAATAAGGTAAAGGTAAATTTAATAATGAATAAGGTTATTTCTACAGCTCAGTCAATTTTCTGAAAATTCAAGGTTTACAGTAGGTAATATTAATAAACTCTATAATTAGTAAGTAGTTAATGAACTTTATTATTAAAGAAATTTTGATAACAGAATTTAAATCACTGCCTTGATTTTAACATATATTTTTAAAAATGTGATAGATTTTACTTGATATGACATGAAATTTAATTTCATATAATTCAACAGTGTTATTGAGTATACATAAATTGGAACATTTTAGGTCTGGCCAAAAAATGTTTTATAAAAATTTTAAAAACAAATACAACTACACGAATCTTCCTTCTTTATCGCTCTTTTCATTAGTAAAATCAATAATAAGAAATTAACGGAGAAACTGATATAAGCGGACAGCGAGTTTATTTTTTATAAATAAGAAACGCTTCCGCAATGCACTTGAGATGTGTGACGAATAACAATTTCTTTCGGTTGAACGGTTATTAGTTTATTAGGCAATGCTTATATTGGCGTGCGTTTGTTTTGTTGGTCACCGTGCAACTTCGACGTGGGTAGTTCAATCGCGCCTTATTGCGTACATGGGAGCTCCCTAATGATGCATACACTCGTAGTTTCCAAGAGCAAGCACGTATCACTTATCTCCAGCTATAAAATCTGCGCAGGTTGCGTGAGTACCTAGGCCTTATTATTTCTTATTATTTTTAAAAAGATTTATAACGATCTGCTTCGATAATATTTACATGAAAAATAAGACAGGCTGCGGTCCACTTGGCTGCTATACCGTCGTCTATTAATACAAGCCACTTGCTACAAATGCGCTGCCGATTTTAGTAGGATTTAGGATAGGGATTAGAAAGGGATATTCTTAAGGCTCTGAATATTCTTAAGACTCGAAAATTAGTTTCGATTTTGAGTTTAATTTTTTCATCTTAATTTTTTTTAAATACCTATACATATATAACAAACCTTTACCTCTCGAGGTGTTAGTCGAGGCTCCCCAATCCCCAACATCCCACATGGCGGTCAACTCGTGAGCCAAGTCTATGTACTTACTAAGCTTTTTTTTTCGGCTTTCACGAGGTTTTCGTCATGCGGGATAAAAAAAAAGAAAAAAAATATAAAAAAAATTAAAACAAGTTTAATACAAATAGCAAAACTAATACAAAGATACTCAACCGAAGTTGTAACACCAATCGATCGACATTGATCAATGGCGTCGATAGATTTTTTGTATGAAGGACATGATAATGATTCCTTGTTTCAGGTGGTGTTCGCATTTTTGTTAATCAATGAACTGAACTGTGCGCGTTTGCCTTGGTCTCAAGATGTTATTGTGCAAAGTAAAAATAATCCTTGGAACAGCAACGAGTTTTGGTACAAGTAAGTGCTTTTAATCTACCCGCTAATTACTTACAATTTAAAAGTAAATAATAACCAATAGACCCTTAGTGTATTTATGTAAACTATCTTTTATTAAAATGCATTATTAATAGGGAATATGCACAAGTAAGTGCCTTTAAGTAAGGATTTTACAGATTCAAAACATTATTTGGTACATCTGGGAGCGAAAATGATACACTTAAGACAAGTGGCAACGGTCAGCCTTACATCGACGTGAAAGGAAAAATTGCAAACCCCATTGCTGGTTACGTGAAAGACGTACATTACAAAGCGAACGACAAAGGTTTCGATATACTTCACAGGAGCGTTCAACGTGATACAAGGATCCTTCCTAGAATGCAGGGTGAAAATGTCATCATTGCAAATAATGTGAGTATAATTTTCACTTAACTAATTTGTAAACTTAACGAATACCGAACAATGCTATCTATTTATTGGACGAAAAGTTATTAAATGTAATTTTTCCAAAGCCTCACAGTTTAGATTTTGAGGTTTCTGATTTTTTTACGCCAAGTATACGATAGGAGATATAAAAGACATTAGTGCTCATTGGTTTTGTTAATTGTGATTAACTATTACGACTCGCGCTGGCATCGCCAGTGTGCAATTTTACATAAATTTACAATGTTACATTGACGGTGAAAAATTTTTGTGACGTTTATGGACCTAATTCAGTGTCAGTAAGAGTAGCACAAAGTTGGTTTAAGCGTTTTCAATCCGGGAATTTTGATGTCAAAGATGCACCTCGCTCTGGTCGCCCTGAATGGACGCCATTTTTGAAAAAGTGGAGCAAGAGCGGCATATCAGTAGTTACGACATAGCTGAAGAACTGGGAATCGACCACAAAACAGTTTTAATTCATTTGAAAAAAGCTCGATATTTGGGTGCCTCACGAGCTCACTTAAAGAAACTTTATGAATCGTGTACTCATTTGCGATTCTTTATTGAGACCAAATGAAACCGAACCGTTTTTGAAGAGATTGATAACTGGTTAATGCATCCGCTATAATTATAGCCCTAACCTTGCACCTTCAGATTTCCACCTGTTTCGGTCTCTTCAGAATTCTTTAGGCAGTGTCAGGTTAACATCAAGAGAGGACTGCACTACTTGTCGCGTTTTTTTGATCAGTCTCAAAATTCATGTCACTACCTACAAGATGGCAAACGGTCATCGAACAAAATGGAACATATTAATACAGTAATTAAATGTAAATAAACTTTGAAAAAAAATCTTGAGTTCTCATTTGAACTGCGAAGAAGCTTTTTCTCCAACTTAGATAATATTACAAAAACTATATAGATTATATTATGAATATTATATTATGAAAGAGGTGGCAACTGTAACCACTTACCATCAAAGGGACCCTAAACTTATCTGTCTACTTTTACTTAAAAAATTAAATAAAAGCCAAGCTTTGATTATGCTTTCTTACTTCTTAAAAATATTTAGATACATAATTGTATTTTTCTATTTCAGACCACAGACACGCCCGAGGACGACAAATTAAGTTACAAAATTAGGACCGTACCGCCAGACGTGTTGGCCACATTGCTTGGTGGAGGATAATGTCAATTTCCTAATAGTTATTGAATTATGTTAAATTACTGATTATTTTAAGCAAGTTTTCACGTCCAACATTAATTTACTTAAGTAACTGTAGAGGCTACTTGGAAGTACCTACTTTAGTTTTAAAACGATCTCCGTTATGACAATAGTTTTGTAAAGGTCACTTTTAACAGGTGTCAAGATAGTAGTGATAACTAAGAGTGTTAATTGTATGAGAACGAAAAAAGCGTTTTGTGAAGTGTAAAATTTTGTATTTATTAAAATTATTATGACACAGCCTTAGAATAATGTTTTGAACTAAAAATTAATTGAAAGTCAAAGTAATAAGAGTTATTTTTCAATAAGTATTTTACATTTGTTTTTCTTCGTATAAGCTGTGGTATAAGTCATTAATGATTGTCTCCCCTCTCTCTAGAAACTAAATACAAAAAGTTTAATTTATTATACTGTGAAACGCACAAAATTTTGTCTATTTATATGAAACTAATATAATGGAACAACCAATCAATGCAAATTTGTCCAGAGAAATTATTATTCAGGACTAATCCTATAACGCGAAAATGTGTCTGTAGAGCCAGGATAAGGCCTACATCACCCTCGAACGTTACACACCGACTAAAACTTATCGGTAGCTTACTTTCGAGCGTTTGTCAAATTATGCAGAATCCAACGGGAATAAATATTTTTATTCTCAAAAATGTTCATGCAATATCTTATTGATGCTAGTCATACTATGCCCAGAGTGGCCTCTATCTTACGGTATGTCACATATATCGGTCGTGCATTATCAGTTCACGAACAGCATTGATGTTTTCTGAAACAACTACTGTATTTGGACGACTTTCTTTGGGCACATCCTGGAGGGAACACCGACCACAATCAAACTCATTATACAGTGGCTTAGGATTTGTAGTGGCAGGGCACACTGCGTTTCGCAGTCATTTGGGCAGCCCGTCTGGCGGCAGTAACCACCTCCTTATAGAAGATCACCGTGAAATAACAGCACGTGTGCTTTTGTGTTTCTACGAGTGAGTAAGGGATGCCAGAGCCCATTTTCCTATCCCCTCCTTAACACTTATCCTTATTGCTACTGTAGTCGGCAGAGCAATTGCAGCAGCTTTGACGTTGCTTGTGTTATAGGCAACGGTAGCCACCTACCGTCAAGTGGACGATCAGCTTGTCCGTCGATCTTAACATAAAAAAAAGCTTCATCGACAAAAGTCGAAGAAAGTTGATCGAAGTATTCTTGTCTTAATAATCCAAGACAAAGTCAACTACACTAGATAATTCCATTTTCTTGCTGAGATTTTTTTCGAGTCGCTGCAAACAATACAAATTGCATTGAAACAAAAATTGAAATAAACCAGAAATTATTCACCTGCTCTCTATTCTGGTGTTGCTTCTATTTTTAGGCGCTTGCGACCTATTAACAAGCAGACAGTCAGTCTATCTGTATATCTCTCTTTAAATACCCTACAATTTATTATTTATTTATTTTTTATGTTAAGATCGGCAGACAAGCTGACGGTCCATTTGATGATAGGTGGCTACCGTCGCCTATACTACAAGCTACTCCAAAGCTGCTGCAATTGCGCTGCTGACTACAGTAGGATTAAGGATAAGGGATTAGGAGGGGATAGGGAAATAGGCTCTGGCATGGCGAGCGCCTAATAATAATAGAATGAAAAATACGTAACATATACGTATAGTCCGATGCAGTACCAAATGATCAATAGTAAAAAAATCCATCGAGTTTTTCCGCATTGATTATGTCAAACCCACTTGTATGTTAATTTTGTATTCGGACATCGAACGTAACAGTGTCTTTTATAGAAAACCTAATAAAGTTATTTATAGTTACATTCATTTCCGTAATATTTTTTCTATTGGTAAATCCACTATAACGTTTCTTGTTTGAACTGATAACAAAACTCTACAACTGTTTCTATTTTTCAATCAATTCCATCCCTAATCTAAATTTATAAATTCAATGAGACAAGACTTAAAGAGTCCATTGGTTTTTTTATATTAGTAACTAGTTGGTGCCCGCGACTTCATCCGCGTTGATAAATGAAAAATATAACACCAGAGAAAACATATCCATACACATTAAAGACATATATACATTAAAGATTTAAAAAAATATATGTACATGTCGTACCTACATTATGTTACCGAGGTCAAAACAATAGTTTTAGAATTTTTGTCTGTTTTACTGTGCGTTTGTGCACGCTAATCTCTGAAACGGCTAAACCGATTTGAATGCGTTTTCATTGATGTAATGTAGGAAGCTTCCCGTAACATTTAGTGTTTGTTTCATTCCAATCGGTTTACAGACAAAAAAGTTATGCGCTATACCGAATACAACGCGTACGAAGTTGCGGGCTCAGATAGTGAATAATATAATTCCTGACATCTTTATCGCTGTGACGGCGATCCCTCGGGAACCTAACATTTTTCCAGGATGAAAATTATCCTATATATTAATCCTGGTAATTCTATCTGTGTGCCAAATTTCATCGAAATCCGTTTAGCCGTTTTGGCGTGACTGAGTAACAAACATTCAAACAAACATCCAAACATACAAAATAATATTGGTAGGATTAACAATTTACTCTGATATAATTTATTTATTAAAATTATTCATGGTTTTCCTATGGTTTAATTTATCGTGTTAGAGAAATTAGATCCTTGTGAGTGTCCCTTTCGATTTTTTATTTTAGCCAGTTTCATTCTAGGATGTGATAAGCGTATTTTTTAAAATCTTTTAATGCAGTTCTTTTAAAAAATAAAGGGATTTTTTCTTGAGAGCCCATTTCCCTATCTCCTCCTAGTCCCTTATACTTAATCCTACTGTAGTCGGCAGCGCACTTGCAGCAGCTTTGGCGTTGCTTGTGTTATAGGCGACGGTAGCCACCTACCATCAAGTGGACCATCAGCCTGTCTGCCGATCTTAATATAAAAAAAGGAGTAAAATTCGCTATCCAGTATTTAGGGACTTTTTCAACCGCACTTGGAAGAACCTTGTCCTTCCAGGAGCGGTTGAAAAAATCCACATTGTATTAATTTAATTAGGAGCAGCGATTTTGAAAGAAATGTTTTCTTTCTTTGAATTTCAGTTAGATAAATAGGGATTACAATAATTTCAAGGTGTAAATTAATTTGACGGTGGATCGGGGCTGCTTCTTACCGGTCCTATTGAGAAATTATGGAGATTGCTTATGAGCAGCAGTGGACATCCTTTTTTTTTACGTTGGGAAATCCATCATGGATACCCGACAGCGAAGGGGACGCTGCGGGTTATGCCGGATTCCTACCGGCTAAAACCCAAAGACTTTCTCGCGCAGCCATAGATGGGCGGGGTCGCAGGAACGTTGTTGCACAACTTCGACGACCCGCCACGACTGTCCAGCGCGGGGAGAACTACGCTCCCTGTCGGAACCTCGGCATACCCAAAACTGGAAGTACGCCGGCCATCTCGGGGACCTCACAATAGGACCTGGGCGGTAGTCTAGGCGGTAGTCTCCCCTTAGACTACCGCCCAGGTCCTGGTCAAGGGTGAAGGTGGCGGATATAGGCCAAAGCAGTGGACATCCTACGGCTGAGATGATGGTGATGATGCTGATGAATTATTAATTTAAATCTAAGTTAAATATTCTAATTATAATAAAATTAAATAATTGACATTTTATAACCGTTCGCAATCTACGTGACAATTTCATTAGAAAAAACTGTGCCACTACATTCATTACCAAATAAACAAAATTAATGTGTTCGTTAATTTCTTTTTATTTACATTTTAACTATAAATCTTGTATCTATGATATATCTATGGACTAAAATAACCGCACAATAGCAAACATGCACATTATTACAAAGAAAAGATTTTCAACTGATAGATCGGGCGAGACGAAAGAATCCGTAATGTGACATTTTGAACCACGTGGTACAAAATCGCTCAGTCCATTGCCAACTTTACAAGGCTATTTAGCTACCACTTAGCTACGCCACGGCCATCCTGATTACAGCGATCAGGATCAATATTTTTGTAGGAAAATTTTCTCAATTCCCTCTATATATTTAATCTTTCTGTTACAAAGGAATATTAAAATATTATAAATAATCCCCGACCTATCCAACACGAATGAAACAAAACGTGTGTTTATACCTAATATAAATAAATTATGAAAATCATTACCCACTGGCACACGAGCACTGTCACGACGATCAGCTGAAGCAATTTTTATTTTTTATTTTTTATTATAGATGGGTTTGCTCTTGACCAGCATCTATCCATGTAGGAAGGATGAGGCCGAAGATGGAGCGAGCTCACCCAGAAGATGCCTATTCACTCGAACCTTGAAAAGATTTGGGTTATATGAGCTCGGAAATACAGACGCCGGCAGGGAGTTCCAATCCTTAGCAGTGCGCATCACGAAAGATGTTTTAAAGCGCTTGGTCCGAATTAGAGGGATATCGACAAGGTGAGGATGGTAACCAGCCGCACGTCTGCATGTCCGATAGAAGAAAGGGGAAGGCGGTATGATCTCATGCAGCTCTCGAGCACACTCTCCGAAGTACATCTTATAGAATACACACAGACAGGCAACTTTGCGTCTTTGGCAAATTTGCTAGTATAAAAGTGAAAACGCGTCTTTTTCCAACGTACGAGTGCGAGCGAGATGAAGAATGTGTAAGGCCGCCGCGTTAAATGATATTATATCAGCCGCGGTTGGGACCTCGTGAGTAGACATAAAATAATAAATGGTCACATTAAATTACACAGCGAGTGCATTTTGTTTTATTGGAAACTAAGCTATATTACCTATATTAAACTGATATAGCTTAGTTTAGCTCTATTAAACTAAGCTATATCAGTTTTAGTAAAAAAAAATTGCGTGAAACTAGGATATTTTGCCTGATTTCTACTGAGTGTCCTTATAAATTAAAGCCTATGTGTTATAATGTATATTGCAATGTATAAATTAAACCTACCACTGTAAAGTTTCAAAAAAATACCTTCAGTAGTTTATGCTTAAAAGAGTAGGTAACAAATATCTTCACGAATTTTTTAATATTTATAATAGATTTTTTTGCATATTTATTTAATGTATTAAAATTTAATAATAAAGATGTATAATATTAATAAGGTTTTCGTAAAGGTTATTAATATAATATTTTGTTAAGGTCGGTGGTAGGTGATGGTAGGTGGCTACCATCGCCTGTAAAAAAAGCAACTCCACAGATGTTGCGACAAGGAAGGGGTAGAGTTTACTCGCTCACCGAAACATAACAGCACAGATGCTGTTATTTCACGGTGGTCTTTTGTAAGGTCGTTGCACTGCCGCCAAACGAGCTGCCCAAATGACTGCGAAACGCAGTATGCTCTGCCACTACTTTCCAAATCCAAACCAGAGCCAACTTTGAAAAATTCATTTCCATAGAAGACTCCTCGGGGAATCGAACCCGGAACCTCCGAGACAGAGCGTTAAAGCAAGCACTCTAACCACTCATCCAATATAATATATTTGTAGATTAAAATAAAAAACAAATCACAAAAAAAATTATTACGTAGAATAGGTTTATTGTTCAATTAGCATGCATTTAACTTATGTAAATGCAAGGAGCAAACAGAATCTCTAATTAGTAAATTAACATAGCAACCATTGTGGTACAAGTTACGTATAGCAGGAATTGTATACCTACCAGTACAAGGAGAATGACATTAAAAGGGGATATTACTGCAGAGTGCAACTAACAACTTTTTAGAATTACCTACTTATAACGTAAAACGAAAACATATCCTTGTCATAATATTATGTTTTCAGCTCTTCAAAATGATACTAAAATATACATTAAAATATACATTTTCGCAGTCAAAGCAAGTGGCAATAATCCTGCCCGCAATTGCTCGGGCTTTTTGAGAATTTTGTATCTGTTTTCAGTCGCCCAAGTTTCGATTCTCACGTCCGAAAGAAAGAATCACACACATATAGTGTGTATGTTTATTATTACGTTTATTATTTCGTAGTGAATCTTTGTATGGAAGGTACATACCAATTTTTTTGTTTTTCTTTTTTTTTACATGAAAAAACTATGTATAAACAAAGAGGTTTTGTGTATATAGTTTGAGTATATAATTGATACGAAATATGTATGTTTCCAGTTGGTATTTAAAAAAAAAAATTTAAAAAAATCAGGCCGCCAAAAAACCGCTGCTACGTTGCATTGTCTGTATGCGCTTATATTCATAAGCGCATACAGACAATACTATATATGAGACTAAAATATGTACCAACTACAATAGATACTTATTTTTAGTTATCAATAAAATTAAAGAAATAAATAGTACGCTTTTGAAATCTAGATATAATAGCGTATTTTATATTAAACTAGAGACACGACCTCAGCCTTAGAGTATACATAAGCAAGCACTCTAAGACATCAGCTTTTTTTATGTTAAGGTCGACAGACAGGCTGACGGTCCAATTGACGGTAGGTGATTACCGTCGCCTATAACACATGCAACGTCACAGGTGCTGCAAGTGCGCTGCCGACTACAGTAGGATTGGATAAGGAAATGGGTTCTTGCATCCCTTACTCACTCACCGAAACACAACAGTACGTATATGCTGTTATTTCATTCTTTCTTTCTTTCTAAAATTTCCAAAGTTGACCCCGCCGGGAATCGAACCCGGGGCCCCTGAGACTTTAGGCAAGCACCCCTTGCCACTCATCCAACGGGTCGTCATATCTACGAGTATTATTCTTATTATTCATTATCCTATCAATGTTGCCCATAGACAACGTTAGCCACCTACCATCAAGTGGATCATCAGACATTCTGCGAAACTTAACATTAAAAGTTTATGCATCAGCACGACAAAGTTTTTGTCACGATAAAAACTAAAAAATAATAACATAAGATTGAATGTAATGACGCATACATCATAAACTCCCGAGTCCATGACCTGGAAATTCAGATTGTCGCGTTTCCCTTGGAATGATTAGTAAAAACATAAATTACATTGTATAGTAATAAGCTTAATGTGAGAATTATAAGAAAACTACCTTGCTTGTTTATCATCAAGCATTTAGAAGTGCTTTAGAAACAAATAGAGACGGACAGACACTTCTTATTTCATAATATGTATACATATAGATATATAGAGATAGATGTGTTTGAAAACTTATTTTATATTTGGTAAACTTACTCATTCTATTTGTTTTTTTCCTATATATTTCCCACAAGTTTTCCCAATCTTGGGTGAATAAGAATTAAATGTCATTTGATTTATGTCTAAGGAAAACTCAAACTTGTTTATTGTTTATACTAGACGAAAAGCTCTAACTAGAGATATTCAAAGAGATTAAATTAATGTGTTGAATTTTTTTTCCTTCCTTTTGTAGACACTGCGATTCACTGTCACAAATCCGTGAAATAACAGCATGTGTGCTTTTATGTTTTGATGAATGAATAATATGACCCGATTTTCCTATAGTTTTTACGATTTATATTAGTCTTACAAACGAACACTGCAAACCATCCCATTCAACAAATAACTTTAATAATGTACTGAATAAGGTTTATTTAATCCAATATTATTATAAAAATTATTATTGTTGATATTATTTCATTGAGAGCGTCGATGGCGCAGTGGGGAAAACTCGGCCTATCATGTCGAGAGGTCCGAGTTCGATCCCGCCGATCATGCCATTAACAAACTTCTTTTTCTAAAATAAAGTGCATTTTACTGACTGCTCTCAAATGTTGAACAAAAACATTGTGAGAAAACCTGCAAACGCCAAAGAAAAAATTCTAAGGCGCATGTGAAGTTCACCAACCCGCACTGGCCATATAGCTCATACGCTCTTGTTTAGTGGAAAGGCGTGTTGCCCCTGCATTGGGGACATATAATAGGCAGTTGATGATGATGATTACAAAAAAGTCACTCTTCGCTTCATCCAATTGATTTTGATACGGTTTTCACTAACAGAAAACGAGGAAGTTTTGTAAATATAATTTGCAGAAAAAATATTGCATCCTTGCGAAACCTGTGGTACTTTCGTAGTGGAATTCAATTCACAGAGTAATTCATTTACTTCGAGAAACATCACTTATAAATAACCATGGAAGTAATAAGTACTTATAATACTTCCATGTAAATAACATAATAAATCAAAATTTACTAATAAATAAGGTAAATGCTTATTTCTATAGCTCAAACAATTTTCTGAAAATTCACAGTAGGGTAATATTAATGAACGCTCTTAAATATTAATAATTTCTCTTAAATATTAAGAACTCTTTTAATTATTAATAGGTAGTTAATGAACTTTTTTTATGTTAACATCGGTAGACAGGCTGACGGTCCACTTGATGGTAGGTGGCTATAACACAAGCAACGCCAAAGCTGCTGCAAGTGCGCTGCCAACTACAATAGGATTAAGGATAAGGGATTGGAAAGGGAAGGGATAGGGAACTTTATTATTAATGAAATTTTGATGAGATAATTTAAATCACTCCACCGCTTACTGTTTTTAACATATATTTTTGAAAAATGTGACAGATTTATCTTGATTTAATTACCATAAAATTTAACAATGTAATTTAATCTTTAGATGATTGAAAAAAGTTTTTTTATAAAACTTTAAAAGTTGTGGAATATAAGTAACAAGCTATCATCCCACTCCAGGCTTCGCAGGGATGCAAATTTTTCTGCAATTTTTATGCACAATCCTTCCTTCTTTATCGCTCTTTTCATTAGTAAAATCAAAATTAATTGTGTGGTTAAGAAATTTGCGGAGAAACTGATAGAAGCAGACAACGAGTTTATTTTTTATAAATAGAAACGCTTCCGCAGTACACTTGAGATGTGTGGCGAATAATAAATCGATTGAGCGGTGTTGACTTTTCTCTTCCAAACATCTGTTTAGTTTATTAGGCAATGCTTATATTAGTTGGCGTGCGTTTGTTTTGTTGGTCACCGTGCAACTTCGACGTGGGTAGTTCATTCGCGCCTTATTGCGTACATGGGAGCTCCCTAATGATGCATACACTCGTAGTTTCCAAGAGCAAGCACGTATCACTTATCTCCAGCTATAAAATCTGCGCAGGTTGCGTGAGTACCTAGGCCTTATTATTTCTTATTATATTTAAAAAGGTTTATAACCTCGTTCTGCTTCGACCTTGCTCTTAGTACGACTTCATCGATACATAGAGCAGAACGCTTTTGAGGATATTTATTATTTTGAAGTGTTTTGTGTGCTTTATCGTATAAATAAAATGGAGTTATTTCGGCATGTAAGTTATATAGTTATATATTGTGATAAATAGGTATATTAAATTTAATTTTGTGTCATATTCTGAATTGAAATAACTTAATGTTAATTAATGTTACTTGTTTATAACTATTTAAAGTTATATATATAATTATATTTGCACCTATGTCGAGTGTTTTATTAAATTTATCCGCCATAGAGTTTGAGCAACTTTTAATTAGAAAAGTGTACCTATTTATATTTAAGTAAATTTAATGCATTTCCAAGGTTTCTTTAAAAAAATTCGGTAAGTATTAGGAAGAAATAATTTAATTAAAATAAATAAGACGTTTAATGTAATTTAAATATGTAATTACGCACTATATTTTTTTTAATAATATTTTTATTTCTTGTAAAGACAGGCTGCGGTCCTCTTGGTTGCTATACCGTCGCCTATTAATACAAACCAGTTGCTTCAAGTGCGCTAGGATTCAGGATAGGGATTAGAAAGGGATATTCTTAATAAGGCTCGAAAATTAGTTTTGATTCGAGTTTAATTTTTTTCATCTTTATCAAAAAAATAATAATAAAATTAGATTAAAATGCGAAAAATTAAACATTACAGTAAGCTTTAATTTTAACTTTATTGATGCTTTTCTTTTTCGTATGTCTATGAACGCTTCAGTAATGAGTATTTTTTTAGCTAAATAACTATATCACTTTAATTGCTGTATTATTTACACTCCGCTATATTTTTCTCTTGTTCTCAACCCAAATAATATGGTCATATATGTAGGTTCTAATAAAAAACAGCAACAACTGTCGCATGCGCCGTACATTGAAATTTTGCGCCAAGGTTGATGAGGCCCGGAATTTGGGACTTATAAAATGAACAAAAATCTTCGTTTTGAAAGTCTTGAGGAGACGCGTAACTGTTTTTACCGTTTGAAAGTGTTGCACAAGGTTCGTGACCTTTTTAGAGTGGATCTTCGGATGCAGTTGTGCGAGTCTCTGATATTGTAGAAATTAAACTTTATGTGGTCTATGGCCCATGTAAGTCGAAGAGACTCATCTAACGTGTTCAAAACGAAAGTGCACGTTTCTGTTTTCGCATCGTCCGCATATGACTCTGTTTCTCAATATGACTGGCTTCTTAGAAATGAAATTCAGAGGCAAAATTCACTTAGCCACTGCGTCTGAGCATCCGAATTATCTACGTGAAAGACTTCGGTCTTACTTACATCAGCCTCGCGAAAGAAGGCTGCCTCCCTTTTAAATATAATGCAAGTAAAGTGTGAAATACCTCCACTTATTGGAACCTTATTGGAAGGTTCGAACTGTGGCTACTTTTAGAAAAAACATATAAAAACACTTTCCAGATTTACAGCATAAGGAGACGTGACTTGTGGCATTATTTATTTTTACAAAACATATATAAAAACAATAAATGTTATAAAAAAATTAGATATTCGCTAATAGCGGGGCGAGACCCAAGCTACCGGTGGTTAGTACTGCAGAGTTACCTCTGCAATACGTGCCGTGTCAAGAAGTACCGCCTTCTGTATTCGTCCTTTGACCCAGCCATATATCGAGAGCCTCTCGAGGTTTTAGTCGAGGCTCCCCATCCTCAACATCCCACATGGCGGTCACCTCGTGAGCCAAGTCTAGCTTTTGCCGGTACTTGCTAACCTTTTCTTTTTCGGCTTTCACGAGGTTTTCGTCATGCGGGACAGGGATGTCAAATTATTGTTATTATTATTACGTTCTTTTTTAATCGTATTTGTATGTTTTTGCCTATATTTGTTTAAGTGTTTTTTGTCATGTTATTTACTTGTGGGACATATTGGGAATAGACCTTATTTTTGATAGGGTTTTAATCTTTATTGTTTTTTTAAGGTTTCTATATATTTTTATTCTTTTACTTATAATAGAAGTAGATAAATTCTTTAATAACATAAAACACAAGCTTTTGACTGCGACTCCGTCCACGCTGCTTTTTCTAATAACTATTTTGGACAGTATCTTCTTCTGAAAAAAAATATATGTCCCTTTCTGTGCCCCTGACAACGTGTATGAATATTTTTTGATCGATAAAGTACTTTCGGAGATTTGCGGTTCGAACACTAAATATATTAATAGGTTGGGGAAAAAAGTTTCTTCGCATTTTATATGAAAATTCAAGACTTTTTTTAAATATTTAATTACAATATACAGGGTGGTAATTTGAGATGGGTCATTAAGGGCAGCTACCTAAACCATTGTAGCTAGAACAAAACACTCTTAGGAGACTATCCATTATTTTAATAGTTACTCCCATCGGCATTCAAAGATTTTGGAAAAATGGTACAGTCAGCGAGAAAAAGGTCAATTTTCACGTTTTGTTTTTATAACGCCAATCGATTCTGTTACTTATAAGGATCAATTGACCCCATGGGACCACCTGAGGTTAGAGTACTACAAACGTCAAAAAATTCAAAAAACTACTTCCATACATTTCTTACAGACTGAGATTGAAAAACAAGTTCAAATAATGTTTTTAATTAAAAAAGGCGGCAATCACTACAATTGAAACTGGCTAGGCAATGTTTTAATTTGAATTTGGAAGGGAAACATTGTTTTAGAAACAAATGTTATTTATTATTATTATTGCATGTCAGCTAAAATGTTATTACATTGTGAAAATGGCTTCAAATTTAGATCGCATAGATTTATTAGAAGCTTATTTTATTAATAATATCAGCTGCCATGGAATGGTATAAGATTAAATACCCTATACCCCATATCAAAAGTTATAAAAAATCTCCTAAATATTCTTGTAGAGTGTAGCTCCTTTAAGAAAAATCCTTACGACAACAATGTATTCTTGATAAAAAAATGGCGGTTGCAATTTTAACACTCGTAGAAGCTTTGAAGTCGCTGCCGAAGTAGGCATTTCCCATAACCAAGTTTTAAAGATATGGAAGAAGTACAAATACAAATGCTGTCGTTGTGGTCGTTGAGACCTCTTGATTTTTTTTTTTGGATATCTCAAAAATGGAAATTACAAGAAAAAGTAGGTAACATTACAGTTCAAGAATTGAAAGACGCTGTCACAACAACGGTGTATGGAATTAACGCAAACAAAATATCAGCGGTTACACGCTCATTACGGAAACCGTCAAAACGGCAAACAATTAGAGCAACTACTATCGTAGATTTATTACTTACGATCTTTACTTGTTTTTAAAGATTGGCAATTGTAGTGATTGCCGCATTTTTTAATTAAAAACAATATTTGAACTTATTTTTCAATCTCATTCCGTAAGAAATGTATGAAAGTAGTTTTTTGAGATTTTTGACGTTTCTAGTACTCTAAGCTCAGGTGGTCCAGTAGGGTCAATTGATCCTTATAAGTAACAGAATCGATTGGCGCTATAAAAACAAAACGTGAAAATTGACCTTTTTCCCGCTGACTGTACCATTTTTTCAAAAGCTTTGAATGCCGATGGGAATAACTATTAAAATAATGGATAGTCTCCTAAGAGTGTTTTGTTCTAGCTACAATGGTTTAGGTAGCTGCCCTTACTGACCCATCTCAAATTACCACCCTGTATAGATGCCATTTTGTTCAATGACTTTTTGCCATCTTGTATAGGTAGTGATATGATCCCGTTGCTGTAGAAATTTTAGGACTTCTGATCAAAAAAACGTAACAAGTAGTTTTGGCAGTCCTCTCTTGATGTTAAGCTAACATTGCGTAAAGAATTCTGAAGAGACCGAAACAGGTGGAAATCTCAAGGTGCAAGGCTATAATTATAGCAGATGCATTAACCAGTTATCTTTGATTATATACTGACAAGATAGAACGTCACCCTGTAATAACTGCCACAAAAACGCGTCAACTTTTATATACTGGAAGCTTTGTCTTACACTCGCGCCTGACACTGCTTAAAGAATTCTGAAGAGATCGAAACAGGTGGAAATCTGAAGGTGCAAGGTCAGGATTATATGGCAGATGCATTAACACCTCCCAGCCAAATTCTCTTAATTTTTGCTGATTGACTAAAACTGTGTATTGTCTAGCGTTGTCGTGATGAAAGACCACACCCTTTCTAGTGATCAATTCCGGCCGCTTTCTCTCAACTTTTTGCTTTAATCTCATCAGTTGTTAGCAGTAGAGATCCGAATTAGTTCTGCTCGGTGGTAAAAACTCATAATGAACAATGCCCTTCCAATCCCACCATACACACGGCATCACCTTATTGCGAGTTATCCCGGGTTTTGGCACAGTCTGTGAAGCCTGGCCGACTTTTGACCACAACCTTTCTCGCACGTTCTTGTCTTACGTGATCCACTTTTCATCACCAGTTATCACAATCTCTTCAAAAACGGTTCGGTTTTATTAGTACTCAATAAAGAATCGCAAATGAGTACACAATTGAGAAGATTTCTTTCAGTGAGTTCGTGTGGCACCCGTTTTTTATTACTCAATATTTGCCCATGTGTGGCAAATATTGAGCTTTTTTGTGTACCAAGTTCTTCAGCTATGTCGTAACTCTGATATGCCGATCTTGCTCCACTTTTTCAAAAATGGCATCAATTTTATCCGTACCGGGGTAATCAGAGTGAGGTGCATTCTTGACATCAAAATTCCCGGATTGAAAACGCTTGAACTAACTTTATGCTACTCTTACTGACACTGCATTAGATTCATAAACGTCTTAAAAAAAATCTCGGCTTGCGTTGCATTTTCCCTTTTATATAATAAATTTTAAAATGTATGAAATTTCTTCATTAGATTCACTCATTTTGACAGAAAGAAAAACAAATGAAAAATAGCTGGAAACGACATTTGACTAATTTGTTTCTTTTTTAAAAATGTAACATTTTTAATGTCATCAAAACCAGCCAGATACATATAGTATAGCCAAAGAGATTTTATTACAATTTTATAAAAACTATATCCCTTTCAGAACGATGAGAAAAAATTTTGATTTTGAAAGATTTTTTGATTTATATAAATTCTCTTGGGGGTAAAGTTTCTCAGAAAAATAATAGAAAAATTCCCCCCCTTACCTAGCGTCCTAGAACCCCCCCGCACGAGTGTGCGTTCCCGGTTTTATTGTACTAATGCACGATCGTGCGTTACTATGGAAACGAGGTAATTAAAACCGATTTTTGATAATTGAAACAAGTATTTATTATTTTTCTTATCTGAACAGAGTACTTGGCCGTAACTTGGACGTAAGTCTTTTGTCTCTTGTCCCATCTCAAAGTAGATGAAGTATCATTCCCGCCAGTGCAATTAGAGGCCATCCAGCTTTGTTATCCATCCACAACAAGAGCGACATCGTCGGATGTAAACTGTAGTATATCACGACGCCTCATTGCTGTATTCTGTTTTAGATTTAACTTTTTATGATCTGGAACACGATTAAGCATAATCGTTCCCGTTCCATGCAACTGCATGCTGTTCAGACGGTCCAAAAGTGGAATTGTATTAAAATATCTATCAAAAAATAAGCAGCTATTTGCGGGAACATTCTTAGCCAGACATAAAATAACTGCAGGTCCTTCCCCGAGAGATCTGGATTGTTAGGGTAATATATTTCAAAATCAAGCATTAAACCATTGCTGGTTGTGAGGACATAATTTTTAAGTCCGAGAGGTCGTGGTTTGTTTTTAACCAATATGCATTTACCAGTGAAGAGAATAATTTGCTCGTCTATTGAGTAGGTGCCAGGAACCCTTTCTATTGACCTGCAAGCATTTTTCACGGCGTCGAGCATAGGTTGTACTTTCCAAAGTGGATTAGTATTCTCTGGCGGCGGCTCATCTGAATTTACAACATGCATATTATTTCTTAATTAAAAAAAGCGATCTCTAGGCATTTTATTGGCGATTATTTCTAATCTCATACCGGTACGCCAGTACATATTAATACGTGGATATGGGATGCATCCCATCAACAGAAGTATACCTATAACAACTTACGAATCTCTTGACTGTTCGTATTTAAGACTGATCCGGTTTTACGAAGGTAGTATAGATTAGTGCAGTTGGCAAGGTTTTCAAAGAAATCTTCATTAAAGTATGTTTCAAGATACTGTAATGGAGTCTTCACTTCTGTGGCACTCGGGAATAATGGATAATCATGAACCTTATCTGTGAAATCAGTGGCCTTCCAAAGTCTCGATCTTTTCGTTTGTCTTACCCGGGTGCTCCTGTTAGCAGCAGTACGATCAGCAGCCGTATGTTTTCCTGGTTCCTAGGACGTATTTGAGTTACTGGAACATCGAATTCTGGATCACTATCACTAACATTGTCGTCAGGAGAATTCCGCAATGGTACATCCTTATCAAGAAGACGAGGGGGCTGAACTACTGGTTCTGTCTCCTCATCAGATATATCCAGGTCTGACTGGCACCCATCGCCAAGCAATTCTTGCATTAAATTGTCATCTAGAGGCCGTCCTATGAATAAAAAAACATCCATTAGTTGTATGAATCTTCAGCTTCATTAGAATAATTTCAAACGACAGCGCAAGATCGTGCGTCCAAAATTCGTGGAAACATTGTGATGTGAAATACTTTTAATTTGAGAAAAAAAAATCATATTATTATAGGTTAACATTTAAAGAAACTATTTAAACGAAATCAGTATTTATTAATCAATTTTAAACAAATAAATAAAATACTTACGTCGGCCGGTCTCGTCCACGAACATAACCTCCATTTTTGAACACGTTTCGACTGGTCACTAGCCCCCCACCGCACCGCTGTCTCCTTTTTTCCTGTGTACTAGATCAACGCACAAACGATCGAGACCGTTTCGTTTGCATGAATCGAAATTCCGCGCCAAAAACATTTTTTTTTTGTGAACGCACGCTTGGTACAGTGCGTTCTGAAAGGGATATGCAAAAAGACTTTTCCCCGACCTTAACATGTTATATGTATTTAAATGTATATATGTAATTAAAGCACAGAATTTATCTTTTAATACGTATTTAATATGAGTGGGACCCCCACTCATATTAAATACGTATGACGTACTCAAACACTGACAGATATGCGAAATCTTGTTAATCTTAAAATACAAGTCCCGTATGTCCAGACGTTTCTGTTATACAAAGTATTGTTAACAAAACATTAACTAATACTGTGAACAGTTTTAGAGTACACACAGTTTTCATTCATTCATTCATTCAACATATAAAATAATAAAAATCTTGCCTAATCTAAGTATTAACTGTCCAAGGTTCACAGTCAAGGATAAAACTGTGAAAACGCATTAGCTGACAAAATACAGACCTTAATTTTTAGCATTATAGTTAGTTTAGCGAATAAATGAATTAAAAATTATTCAAAAATGAAAACAAATTATTATGGACGCAGTAGTTGAAAGCTATGTAAAAGCCATTAATGCCCGCCTCGAGATATAATAGAAAAGATAAAGAAATAAATATAATAACAAGATAATTAATTTAAATTTAAATTACCATAAAAACAAGTTTAATACAAATAGCAAAAGTAATACAAAGATACTCAGCCGAAGTTGTCACACCAATCGATCGACATTGATCAATGGCGTCGATAGATTTTTTGTATGACGGACATGATAATGATTCCTTGTTTCAGATGGTGTTCGCATTTTTGTTAATAAGTGAACTAAACTGTGCGCGTTTACCTTGGTCTCAAGATGTTATTGTGCAAAGCGAAAATAATCCTTGGAACGGCAACGAGTATTGGTACAAGTAAGTGCTTTTAATCTACCCGCTAATTACTTACAATTTAAAAGTAAATAATAACCAATTTATGTAAACTATCTTGTATTAAAATGCATTAATAATAGGGAATATGCACATTTTTTTTTATTTTCATACGATAGGTTACATCGTTATATAAGCGTAAAAAATATTCAGCGCCAAAAAACAGTTTATTAAAAAAAAATGTTAAAATTAACTAACAGCTACGGGCACTTTAAACACTCGCCCTTTTGGCGCGCTTGTCGTGACGTCACTGTCTACAATACCAAAATGTTAAAAATCACAAACATCTACACACTTGTTGACATTTCACAGACTTTGACGTCACATTCTAACTGACCGTTTCAAGTATTTTGAATTTCTCGCATTTTTTTTTTGCAATTTTTAAAATATTTACACAGACATAATTCTAAAGCAAAAATGTTGATAAAAAAAAATATTTAACCCTTTTTTGAATTAGACGCAAATTCCCCATTATAATTGAAAATGTTCGAATCTGAAAACGGTTGCCATTCCGACTAATTACTTGTTCATAGAATATAAATTTAAAGATTGTGTATATGAAATTAGCGACCCGTCTGTGGCTTCGCACGATTGCAATTGTTATGCAAATTATAAACACAATCTTTTCTCGTTTATTGCTCTATCTATTAGTGCATACAGTATCAAAATTCGTTGAGTGGTGTAGAAGAAGTTAGCGGAGAAACAGACAGAGGCAGCGACTTTATTTTATAATATGTAAAGAGCGTATTGCTATAGGGGTTGCAAGTGGGCTATCAACCTTGATATAGGACAAATAATACGGAATTATCTCCTTCTTATTATTTATCCTGAAGAATGAACTGTGATATCACTTACTCCCTCACTGAAACACTACAGAGCGTGTACTGTGGTTATAAGGGGGTGATATATTATTATAAAATAATATAATTATAAAATACTTATAAATATTACTTATATTAAAGTCAATTTACAATTGTCGCACCAAAAGTAAGTCAGTGAAATACGCCACAGAAAAATTGACGACCTACTAAATTCTTTTACATGAAAACTGATGAAAACTCTCAGTATATCATATTTGCAATATTATTTAAACTTTGTTACTTTGTTTATTGCTTACTTTGTTAATAAAATCTGGCTTAATTGCAAAATAAAGTACTCCTTTTTTTCTTTAAAGATCAGCAGGCGGGCTGACGGCCCACTTGATGGTAGGTAGCTACCGTTGCCTATAAACAGAAGTAACGCTATAGAGTTTGCAAGAACGTTGCCAAGCTTGATAAGATCAATGATAAGTTAAAAAAATTAACAGATCCAATATTTTCGAAAGCATATTTTTTTTTCTATTTGCGAATTTAAGTCGAATTTAATTTTAAGTTATTTGAAACAAATAAAATTGGATTTTACAGATTCAAAACATTATTTGGTTTATCTAGGAGCGAAAAAGGCACACTTAAGACAAGTGGCAACGGACAGTCTTACATCGACGTGAAAGGACAAATTACTTACCCCATAGCTGGTTACGTGAAAGACGTACATTACAAAGCGGACGACAAGGGTTTCGATATACTTAACACGAGCGTTCAACGCGATACAAAGATCCTTCCAAAAATCCAAGGCGATGGCGATGATGGTGACAGAATACAGTTTCCAGTTGAAAATGTTACCATTTTAGATAATGTGAGTATATTTTTCACTTAACTATTTTTTAAACTTTAACCAAGTATAAGATAGTAGATACAAAAGACATTAGTGCTTAATTGTGATTATGGCCCAAAATCTCTGGCATTTTCCATCTACTTCCTATGTACTTTAAATGTATCTGCTAAATTGGGTAAACGGGCAATTTAGAGCTATCAGGTGAGAAGGGTGAGTAAAAATAGGACTAACTTTTATTTCTAAAGGCTGATTTTTATAAATCATTTGTAGATATACTGTTAATATACTGATATTATTACAAAATAATATTCAGTACTACCAAACACTTCCCGTGGGTCATAACTTCTGTTAGTCGCTTTAAAACCCCTTTCATTCGGCTATGTGTCTCCGGTCGCGTGTCACGCAACTCGGCGCAATTCGTATGAAAGCAAAGACGGCTTTCATTTTGCATATAGATAAGGACATATAGATAATGTTACAAAGATTATACATATATAACATTGCCGAGCTAAGCCCGCAACTTCGTAAGCGTGGTATTCGGTATGATTGGAATGAAACAAACAGTAAATGTTACGGGAAGCTTGCTACAATACATAAGTGAAAACCGCATTAAAATCGGTTAAGCCGTTTCAGAGATTAGCGTGCACAAACACACAGACAAAAGCAGACAAACCGACGAACAGACAAAAATTTTAAAAACTATTTTTTGACCTCGGTAACAATAACTGCAACGTGTGCAAATTGTGATTAGGGTAGAGGTGATAACTGTAGCCAACTTCTACCATCAAGTGAACCCTAAACCTACCTTTCTACTTTTACTTTAAAAAAAAAGTGAAGATCACGCTTTCTTTTTTTTATATTAAGATCAGACAGGCTGACGGTCCACTTGGTAGGTGGCTACCGTCGCCTATAACACAAACAACTCCAAAGCGGCTGCAAGTGCGCTGTCGACTACAGCAGGATTAAAGATAAGGGACTAGGAGGGGATAGTTAAATGGGCTCTGGCATCCCTTACTCACTCGTAGAAACACAAAAGCACACGTGCTGTTATTTCACGGTGGTCTTCTGTAAGGGGCTGGTTACTGCCGCCAGACGGGCTGCCCAAATAACTGCGAAAACTCAGTGTGCCCTGCCACTACTAAACTATTTTTTACTAAAAATATATTTCTATTTCAGACCACAGTCATACCCGAAGACGGCGAAGTCGACGACAGATTTGGGAACGTCCCGCCAGAAGTGTTGGCCACATTGCTTGGAGGATAATGTCAATTCCCTAATGTCATTATCCTAATCTAAGGATTTTAAGTTACTAATTACGTTATACGACTAAGCAAGTTTTCACGTCCAACATTAATTTACTTAAGTAACTTTAGAGGCTAATTGGAAGTACCTACTTTAGTTTTAAAACGATGTCCGTTATAACAATAGCTTTGTAAAGGTCGCTTTTGACAGATGTCAAGATCATAGTGATAACTAATGAGTGTTAGTTGTATGAAAACGAAAAAATGCGTTTTGTATGAAGTGTTAAATTTTGTATTTATTAAAATTATTATTATGCAGCTTTAGAATAATGTTTTGAACCAAAAATTAATTGAAAGTCAAAGGAATAAGAGTTATTTTTCAATAAGTATTATACATTTGTTTTTCTTCGTATAAGTCATTAATAATTGCGTCCCGTCTCTCTAGAAATTAAATACTAAATATTTAATTTATTATACTGGGAAACGCACAAAATTTTGTCTATTTATATGAAACTAATATAATGAAACAACTATAAAGAACTTCGTCCACGGTGAAAAATGAGAAGATATATGAGTAATAAAACACCTTCGTCAAGTGATTCCCGTCGTCGCATCGCGTTGGTGCGAGACCGTTTGAATTTATTTTCTGGTGCGTAGTTTTTAATTTACGATAATTTTTCAGATATTCACTTAAATTGTATAGTGTAAGGACTATTACAATGTGTATGAACTGCTTAAGGTAGCCAACGTATTTAATTTGAGGATGATTAATACTGTATCCGTCTTTTTAATTAGGTAGGTATCTTTAAAATAGGTATGCTATCTTTAAAATATATAAACATATGCCATTCCGGACTTCTTTATCTAATATATAAAATTCTCGTGTCACAGTGTTTGTTACAAAACTCCTCCGAAACGGCTGGACCGTTTTTTTGTATATTTGGTAGGTATGAGAATAGGTCGTAAAGTATTTTTCACCCTCCTACCCCCGAACCCCCAATTTTTAATCGCAATTTTAGTATTTTTATATGAACAATATCTGAATATTTTAACCGTCGTTGATTGACGTGAAGTGTCGCGTCACTTTGACGTATTATGGTTTGAAAATAAAATTGGACCCGATAGGTGGCGCCACAATCGGGTTACAGAATTATTTTCGGGTTCTTGCAGGAGAACGTCTGCTGGGTCAGCTAGCAGACCTATAAAAGAGAAACAATCCCATCATACAATTGTTTTTTTATATCTCAAACGGCATGTACATTTCGGCTCTTCTCAGTTTTGCTCGATTGTCGTCGTCGCATATTATCGCTCACACGTGCCACTACTTTTTGTTTAGCGTCCTTTCTGAATTTTTTTCTTCTGCTCGCTTCTAAGTGTCATAGCGTGATGATGCCTTCCTTCTTCAAGAATATGTTCTTTTTTAATTTTTAACTATTATATTTATGTTCTTTTTTTTAATTCGACTCGTAGTTCTAAAGTATAGCGCTTTCAAAGAAACGTATTAGTATGGATATTATTATACAGTTGACTCTCCATAATTTGAAACTCAAAGGACCAGAGAAAATTTTCAAATTAACAAGGGTTCAAAATAACAAGAGTTTGTTCAAAATTCGTGATTTACATATTTATCTTTGTTGTAAATAGGTCTGATTGTTAACCTACTTATTCAGTAAATACTTTTTTATATTTATATTAATTATGTAAAAATAGAATAATATTTAAAAACAATGTCATTTGAATAAAAAACGTGTACATACGTAGCAACATAAATATTTTTCTTTATTATATACTAGCGACCAGCCCCCGGCTTCGCCCGGGATGCAATTTTTATATATAAGAACATTCCCCGTTTATCCCTCTTTCCAATAGTGAAAACCGAATCAAAATAGGTCTACCCGTTCACGCGTAATGCCGTGACCAAGGGAAATAGGGATTCATTTTTATATATAGAGAATATTATATATATTTTTATATATAACTAATATTATGTTCTCACAACAATCTTAAAATTTTGTACAATTATTCACAGATGTTCACTTTGAATAGAAGTCCGTAATTTTCTGTTTAGTGAGCAACTTCCGGTGAATTCATTTTGATACTTAAAAATTAATATGTAACAAATAAAACACTAAACCAACTTTAACGTTTGAAAAAAGACTAGTCTGCGAAGCGTACTGCGGACTCCCTCATATCTCATTCATGTTAACAATCGACAGGTCTGGGCATGAAAACGCTTCAAATTATAGAGTAGAAAAGTCCAGGATTAAAATTATTAGCAGGATACTATTCCTACAACTTCAAATTACCGAGGAAACAAATTAATATTGATTTTATCGAGAGATTCAAATTAACGAGTTTCAAATTATCGAGAGTCGGCTGCAACGACCTCACATTGATTGCGGCTTCTAATGCCATCATATGGCATCATTAGAAAATGTTATTATTACGTATGAGGAAGTTTACGTGGCAAAAATGCAAAAATATATATATTTTTAAACTGATTGGTAGTTCAAGGCTTTAGCGCGTTTAGCCAAACAAACAAATTCCTAACAATATTTCATTTTGTATTTGCGAAATATAATCTAATATCTAGTAATTAGTGAAATTAAACTATATCAAATTAGTTTTAAAATCGATTAACAGACCCTGTATCCCATAAACCTTTATGCAAATTAAAACATAGTATAGTCATATGTTAGCTAAAGCCTAGCTACAAACTATGTTAAAATGTTAGATACTGTTGCCTACTTTATCTGTCTGCAGTTTTTTTTTTTCTTTTAAATATTATGGATTGCTGAGATTTTTATTTCAAAATATTTATCCTTTTCACTTTACAACAATATTAAAATATCATCGAAAAGGGTGTACTGCTGGGTGCTGTGCATAAATCGCAAGAATAATCTTTTTATCTTTCTTGGGGAACGAAGACACGAACACATAGTTAAATCTATGACGGGCTGCCTTTTTGGACGATATTATTATAGAATATGATGATTAATAAAGGTCTATTGTTTCTTGTTTTATCTTTGTGACATAATTAATTTATTTTGTTAAATAAAAACATATCGCTAAATAACATGAATACATACAATATATATAAAAAATTAAAATTAATATCAAGACAATATTAAAAATATAAAAATTACAGTTTGACTGCCCATCGTTTTTGAAGACATCACCTGGTGGCCCATTTTTTGTGTTATTTAGCTCGTGCTTATATTCAGATGTTGCTTAAAAACACGTACTATTGTTATTCACGCGCCAACAACGTTCTCCATCGGAGAATCTATCTCAATATTCCCATGCACCCACAATAAAGCCCTTTAATTTGAGGTTTAAAACTTTAAATTAATGTATGAGTTGTGGGTTTCCGGGATGATGGCCCAGGTCTGTTGGAAATTCTTCCAAACGTTTCGTCAACAACTGCGGTTGACATCCTCAGTGGTGTAGTCCAAGTTAGAAGAAAAAGTACATCACATCACTGCACTTCACTTCTGCACTTTTCGACTTCTCGAGCGAGACTGATTTGTCGACTGGAATGTGTCTATATTTAAACTTAAATTTATATCCCCACCCCGTGGTTGAATTGGTGGGGTGTGGTCACTAGGAGAGGGGTTATAATGCCCTCTCTTTCTTTCATTATTATTATTATTCCTGCGTAGTGCCGGATACCAAATGTTGTGTAGCCTTAGATTTTCCTCCTTCCTGTTGAAATTATTTGGATGCTTGAAAATTTCAATGGCTTCCCGATTAAGGCGTGAGTGATAGTGTACCTCGGATGACAGAACTAATGTGTTTTTGAAAAGTATTTTATGATTGCCTTCAGAAAAGGCGTGTTCAGCTACTGCCGATTTTTCGGTCTCTCCTCTGCGACAGTTGCCCTTGTGTTCTTTAATTCGGGTGTTAATGCTGCGTTTTGTGGTGCCGATGTATACTGCGCCACATTCACAAGGTATTTTATATACCCCTGTCGAGGATAACGGATCCCTTGGGTCTTTAACTGAACCGAGCAGGTTTCTGATTTGGCTCGTGGGCTTATATATGGCCTTGATGTTTCTGCTCTGTAACATTTTTCCTATGCGATCCGTTACTCCTTTAATATATGGGAGGAATGCTCTGCCTTTATCTGGGTTTTTGTCTTCGGTATTAGTCCTGTTTCTCCTCGGTTTTATCGCTCGCTTAATTTCAGTGGGTGTGTATCCGTTGCACCGTAGAGTATGGCTTAAATGTTCCAGCTCTTTTTGTATCTGTGTTGGTTCGCAGACTCGTTTCGCTCTATCAACCAGCGTCTTAATCATAGCTCTTTTTTGTTGAGGGTGATGGTTGGAGTTTTTGTGTAAGTACCTAAAAAAAAAAAAAAAAAAAAAAAAAAAAAAAAAAAAAAAAAAAAAAAAAAAAAGAGCTATGATTAAGACGCTGGTTGATAGAGCGAAACGAGTCTGCGAACCAACACAGATACAAAAAGAGCTGGAACATTTAAGCCATACTCTACGGTGCAACGGATACACACCCACTGAAATTAAGCGAGCGATAAAACCGAGGAGAAACAGGACTAATACCGAAGACAAAAACCCAGATAAAGGCAGAGCATTCCTCCCATATATTAAAGGAGTAACGGATCGCATAGGAAAAATGTTACAGAGCAGAAACATCAAGGCCATATATAAGCCCACGAGCCAAATCAGAAACCTGCTCGGTTCAGTTAAAGACCCAAGGGATCCGTTATCCTCGACAGGGGTATATAAAATACCTTGTGAATGTGGCGCAGTATACATCGGCACCACAAAACGCAGCATTAACACCCGAATTAAAGAACACAAGGGCAACTGTCGCAGAGGAGAGACCGAAAAATCGGCAGTAGCTGAACACGCCTTTTCTGAAGGCAATCATAAAATACTTTTCAAAAACACATTAGTTCTGTCATCCGAGGTACACTATCACTCACGCCTTAATCGGGAAGCCATTGAAATTTTCAAGCATCCAAATAATTTCAACAGGAAGGAGGAAAATCTAAGGCTACACAACATTTGGTATCCGGCACTACGCAGGAATAATAATAATAATGAAAGAAAGAGAGGGCATTATAACCCCTCTCCTAGTGACCACACCCCACCAATTCAACCACGGGGTGGGGATATAAATTTAAGTTTAAATATAGACACATTCCAGTCGACAAATCAGTCTCGCTCGAGAAGTCGAAAAGTGCAGAAGTGAAGTGCAGTGATGTGATGTACTTTTTCTTCTAACTTGGACTACACCACTGAGGATGTCAACCGCAGTTGTTGACGAAACGTTTGGAAGAATTTCCAACAGACCTGGGCCATCATCCCGGAAACCCACAACTCATATGGATACCGGCCGAGAAAACCTACATTCTACTATTTTAAATTAATGCACGTTTCATCATTGTACGACGACGGGAAGTTTTTTTTTTTAGTATAAGTACAGTAATTAACTTTAACTGTACTTCCTATTCTTTCGCTTACTTAAGTAACCTTCGCCTTCTCTTAATTATGTTATTGCTGAAAAATCTAAATGAAATTTAAAATATATTATAGGAAAAAATTTTTTTTTATAGAGAGGCGGGCGGAACCGTGGGGGCACAGCTATTTGCATATCACTCTATTAATAATGTTTTGTAAAAATAAGGTTTTGCTGATTTTCCGTATAGATAATCTGTTTATGATGTCACCTAGTTATCTTGGTTAAAAGTACTTAGGGTAGCTGAAATTTTTTTTTTACAAACTATGTCAAAAAAGTATTACAAAATTACTGTTAGCATTTAATTTTGTTACAATGTAAGCTACAGCAGTTAAATAATAAACTAGTCTCACGACTCGTCCGACGATTGTTTCATTCAATACTCTTAAGCAATATTGAGCGTACTCCGAGGAGAGGAGGATATTTAAGATATTCAACGCGGACAGACGATCTGATAAGAGATGTGGGTCGACGGTGAATCCAGGCTGCGTTTCGCCGGTCCTATTGGAAAATTATAGAGGAGGCCCATGTCCTACGGGTGAGATTTATCTCAGCCAGATCATCATCAGATGACGAAGAAGATGAAGAAGAATGGAAACCATGCAAAACTAAGAAGTAACCCGGAATAAGGTAAGGAATGATGTAGTGTAGGATGCCCAGAACTAAAATGTTAGAATGGCGTATTCTGTGCGAGTGTCGCACTGGCAATGGCAACCGAGACACCGCCATCTGGTGGGGAGAAAAATGTTTGCGGCGGTCAAACAGAGGCGTTCGAGCGGAGACGTTGTCGTATGTCCGCGCATCTTATTTAGAGAGAAATATTATAAGTTACTTGTGCACAGTGTAGAGGAGTTTTCAATAATGTACCCCGAAGCGAAAACATTCCAATAAAAAGTTGAATTTTAATTAGATTTGGTGTGATTTGAAAGCCGCTCACTGTAAAACAACTTCTCAAATGGTAGTTTTTCAAGATAAGGTTATCGAAGAGGGTGATTGATATTTGATTAGTATCTATCCAAGATTTGTTTGTACTTGACTAGTAGAAGCATCTGCAAGGATGAACAAACAGCTATGTGTTACTAAAATATTTTAAATGCGAAAGTGATTTTTTTGGTCTTTTTTGTTATGCTTTCACGCCTAAACTACTCATACACGCTCTCAGGGATACAGAACAGGGCATGGGGGTAAACGTCGCCATAAAAAAGTAAAAAGTTCCCGAGGGATCATCTAAAAAAAATATTTCAACCTTTGACAAAAATATATGAGCAATGAAGATTGAAGGTCGCTGAAGAAGGCTAGTGTGTGATAAATTACCAAATTTCAAGTAGACATACTTATGTATACTTACAATATCACCACCAGAGGAGTCTCAGCGGTGCTATCAATCACGAAGGAATCGATATTTCGATCTCTTGAAAGACTCATTTATTATATACGAGTATAATCGGCGAAGGAATTATCTACTTTTTTAATTAATTGTTGTATTTAACTATTAAGTATTTTATTAATTACTAGCTGAGCCCGCAACTTCGTACGCGTAATATTCGGTATAACGCGTATCTTTTTTATTTGTTAACCGATTGGAATGAAACAAACACTAAATGTTAAGGGAAGCTTGCTACAATACATCAGTGAAAACCGCATTCAAATCGATTAAGCCGTTTCTGAGATTAGCGTGCACAAACGCACAGACAAACAGGCAAAAATACTATTTTTTTGGACTCCGTAACATAAGTACGAAATGTACATTGTTTTTTTTTTTTTTTTTGAAAAATCTTTAAAGTACTGACACGGCTATTTTACTATTTTATTTTATGTTATTTTACTATTAACTTTATTTTACTACGTAATTAATTACGTTATGGACTTCTTCAAGCATGCCGTAAACAAATTCCTGCAGGGTCGAACCCGGTCTTGTTTGCACATTTGTACCTTAGCCACCAACCATCTAGTGGACAGTCTTTTCTCTTTATAATATTAGTATAGATTATCTTAATCAATTTATAATTTATCCAACAGAAAGTCATTAAGAGATAAATTTAAGGAAATCAAAATTTTAACCGTGCCATGCCATGACATACTATAAATTTTATTAATAAAAATATAAAAATTTTGACGGCCCGTTGGATGAGTGGCAAAAATGCTTGCCTAACGTCTCAGGGGCCCCGGGTTCGATTTCCGGCGAGGTCAAGTTTGGAAATTTTAATGTAATTTTCAAAATTGACTCTGGTCTGGATTTGAAAAGTAGTGGTAGGGCACACTGCGTTTCGCAGTCATTTGGGCAGCCCGCCTGGCGGCAGTGACCACCCCCTTACAGAAGACCACCGTGAAATAACAGCATATACGTGCTGTTGTGTTTCGGTGAGTGAGTAAGGGATGCCAGAGCCCATTTCCTTATCCCCTCCTAATCCCTTATCCTTAATCCTACTGTAGTCGGCAGCGCACTTGCAGCACCTGTAGCGTTGCTTGTATTATAGGCGACGGTAGCCACCTACCATCAAGTGGACCGTCAGCCTGTCTGTCGACATAACATAAAAAAAAAGTTTAAAGAAACAGTGATAAGTATTCATATTTGTAATACAAGAAATAAACAAAATAGATAAGTCATTTAAAGGACAACGTGTACGATTTTACAGTAAAATCGCTTAAGAAATACGTGAAATACAATTAAAACATTTGTAAAACCTTGTTAAAAAAGCGTATTATACAATTAAAGATTATTTGGCAGATAAAAATGCATTAAAGAGCGATTGCTGGAGAATTTCTTTCGCCGTTTGTTTTCTTCCAGAACGCCAGTTTGTTTCCGAAACGATAGTAGTATTAACTTAAAAAAAGTGATCTTATTATCCTATTTTTTAGAAATAACGATTTTATTTTATTTTATTTGAAACGTTTAATTTATGTTGATTAAGTTACGATCAGGGCGGGCGGAAATCTTGACTTCAAAAGTCTTGTACTCAAATTGATAATTAACACGGATTTCAATCAAATAAGCCTTTCTGCTTCTTGTTTCTACTTCGCTAATTTTCTAAAGTAAATTTATATAAGTTAATTATCGAAAGTTGTTAATCCAAGCTAAATTAACTCGGTATAGCCATACAATAATTCTGATACAGCAATAAAAAGATATATAAATATTTACAAAATGAAACTCATTTTAAATTGAGTCTATTTATTCCTAGGGTTTTCATCATCATCAAATTTACTCCGATACTTTTTTTGATGTTAACAGACAGGGTTGACGGTCCACTTGACGGCAGGTGGTTAACATCGCTTACCAACACAAACAACGCCACAGGAGTTGCGAGTGCTCTGCAGACCGTAGCAGGATTAAGGATAAGAGATAAGGAAGAGATGGGACGATAGGCTCTGACATCCCTTACTCATTCACCGAAACACAACAGCAACATACTCCGAACATATGCCGATAATTTCCAATGGATCGACCGCCACAAGCAAAGGAACAACGAAATGAATTTTACATTTCGTCAAACCACCTCATTTACAAGTTACGAAATTTGTTTAGTACTATATGTACTAAATTGAAGGTTACTAAGCTACTACATTGAAGGTTACTAGCTACTAAATACATTGTTGATTGTACCCTATCCTTCGAGGTAAGATTAACTGTGTTTTGGAAATCGGTGGCATCGCACTGAAGGATATATATTATATTTAGGATTTATCGTAAACGAGCCGTTCAAAAAACCAATTAGTACATGTTGTACTTACGTTACCGAGATCAAGAAAATATTTATTTTTATTTATTTATTTATTTATTTTAAAATTATTTATTTTAAATAAGCATAGCTTGAATAGTAAAGGCTAGAATTTAACAAGATATTAAATTTGAGAATTAAACAATAGTCAATGTCAGAATAACAATAACAATGTATGTGTGTGTATGAGAGTGTGTGTGGGCGCGCCAGCAAAATCCTGTTTCAGATAGTAAGTTAGTGTTGTAACTTATTGGATGCCTTTCAGTAAAGGTTCAATATCGTCATAATGAAGTCCGAGAAGCCAATTCCGAACAATAGGTTTGATGCTCTTGGTATTTTTGTCTTTTAAGTTTTAAGAATTTAAGAATTTTTGTCTGTTTGCTTTGTGCACGCCAATCTCAGAAACGGCTAAACCGATTTGAATGCGATTTTCATTGATGTATTATAGCAAGCTTCCCGTAACATTTAGTGTTTGTTTCGTTCTAATTGGTTTACAAACAAAAAAACTACGCCCTATACCGAATAACACACGCACGAAGTTGCGGACTCAGCTCGTTCATAAATACATATGTTCACATGGTGTCATGATTTTATTATTAGGTATTTTACCATTAACGTGTGATATGTGTGGAGGTGTATTTATGTGATAAATAGTGATGGGAAAAGTACGTAGAAATATACTCTTTCGCGCAAAAACGGCTAAACGGAATTGGATTAGATTTGGCATACAGATAGTTTATTAACTGGATTAAAAAATAGGATACTTTTATCCTGGAAAATTTTTAGATTCCCGTAGTATCGTTTAAAAACATAAAAAATGGGCGCCATAAAAAATTGGGCGCCTCTATATCGCCGCCGTAGCGGCGGTGTCGTCGTCACTAGCAATAAAGAAGTCAGGCTTCCTTTCATTTATCATTTATCAGCCGAAGTCGAGGGCACTGGCTAGTACATTCATATATATAATATACAAGATTATTTGTTAATCACACCTAGGTCTTGAGTCGGTTATTTGTTGACAGGTGGTTAAAATATAAGTCACCCTGTACGCTAACAATTTATACCTACTATAATTAAGAGCTAGGTTACCTATTAATACAGACAAATTATCATAATTTATGAAGGCATGAAGCAAAGTCAGCTAAGTTTTAACCGCAATGTACATAACAGCAACAACCGTTCGTGGTGACAATTTAATTTTCCCAATAAATTTTCCACAGAAATCCCGGGGAAATGTGACAGAGATAAATATCGCTCGGTGAACAATTTATACAAAGATGGGACTTATGTTTACTGTCGTAAAGCACAAAATGCCTTGTAACTTCAATATAAATGAATGTTTAAACGGTTTCTACAATTCCTTTTTTCGTAAGTGGCAATACTAAAATAAATAACCTACATATTTTTTTAAATAATCTGAGATTAAAAACGGTAGGACAGTGTACCATTAAACTTGGCAGCCAATCTGACGGAAATGAATAAATAGTGGTAAACATTGGGACTACACATACATTCACATTAACTTTCAAATAGCTAAAATATAGGCTTCTTCAGGCGAATTGTTAATGGTCGGCAGAGTAACTGCATCCCCCTGGTGTGATGATCTTGATGGAGCGTCCTTCATAATAGTTATATGAGTATTAATAATATAAATAATTTGTAATACAAAAGAATTTTATGTAAAAAAATTTTGTAGTTAGTCCTTAAGAAAAAAAATCTATTTTCATATTCGATTTTCAAATTATACGAGGAGTAAAATTAATACAAGCGTTAACTGAAAAGGGTTACGTTAGCGGTCACTTTGACATTTGTGCGACAGCTGACGCATGTATTTATGTGCCCTAATTCTATTGTGGTGTAACAAGCGACACCAAAGTGTTTCTCTGGGCTTATAAAAGCAAACATTAAAAGTGTACTCCGCGTTGAGAGACGAAACGATAGCGCGTTATAACCTGCAGACGCAGCGACATCTGTCGTCAAAAAAATTAACTATTTGAACTTATAAAACGTAGTGACATCTGTGTATGTCGAACGTAACTTTTGTTGGAACACGTAACATCTGAGTATGCAGAATGTACCTAAGTAAATAATATAAAGTAAACACACTTTTTTTTGTATTGTCAACATTTAAAAAAACATACATTTCATACATTTATCTTAAATGTATATAGGTGGATTGATATGGATGGATGTTCTTAAGGCAGACTAGCCATTAATCCAAGCTTTTTTTTTAATTATACCTAATAGAATAATTTGAATTTCGAACTAGAAAACTAAAACTTCATGGATATGAAGGTATAATTTGAAGGTATATGAACGGTATGAAGGAATTCACGTAATCACGTTTTCCGAACGGAACGTCAAGAAGAAATGATTGATATGAGGTAATTTTCTCGAGGTTTTTATTTGCAAAATTTGCTATTCGTAGAAAGGCGAACGAGAGTAACTTTGTCCTGAAAATATATACTTACTAATATTATAAAGAGGTAGGAGGTAATCTTCGAAACTACTCATCCGATTCAAAAAATTCTTTCACTAGTAGTTAAAATAGAATTTCAGAATGGACATAGGCTATGTTATACAATGCGCGGACAAAGCCGCGGACACCAATTCTCTAATAATAAAGATTCAACGCCTGGCAAATGTATAACAGCAATAAAGATGTATATTGCTTTACATATTTCAGGCGCTATATCACTTACTAGCTGTGTCCGTGACTTCTTACGCGTGGTATTCGGAATAGCTTTTT
Source organism: Bembecia ichneumoniformis (assembly GCA_910589475.2). Lineage (NCBI taxonomy): Eukaryota > Metazoa > Arthropoda > Insecta > Lepidoptera > Sesiidae > Bembecia > Bembecia ichneumoniformis. Next base: position 11,550,973 of record OU342540.1, read on the forward strand.
TACTTGTAAACAGTTTGGAATTAAAAATACACTAAATATTACCGGAAGCTTATGTATCAGTGGAAACCACATAAAAATCGGTTAAGCCGTTTCTGAGATTAGCCTGCACAAAAGCATAATAGGCAAACAACGATTGTATTTGTATTATAGACAAAAGTCGCAGCCGTTTTGCTGTAGCAGACTGCCGAGAAAGCCGAGTTCTTTTTCTAGGCATTTAATTAATGTAAGTGTTATCATACGATGAGATATCGCAAAAAAAAAATATTTAAAAAAAGTAGTTCGCTGAACACGACCAAGCGAAGCGTCTGAGCCGCGCGGCAGGCAGCAGCCCCCCTCACGACCGCCCGCCTTGCACATCATAATATGTGCGCGTGGTACTTGATCATTATTTTGTTGTGGAGTTATTTTAAAACTATGATATCTCCTGAGATTATGTCAGGGGCAATATTGCTGGAAATTAAATACTTGTGATGAATAACGTAATTATTGGGATAAGGATTAATACCATGTTTATAAAAACACCTTCGCAAATAATGCATTATTTTAGAACAAATTTGATTACCATAAAAAAGGTTATAGTGAGTCAACCTTAAAAGATACACATGCGGTATTGCGGACTTTTTTTAGAACTTTTAAAAGGTAGTAATTCCGTCTTAGATGATTTTTGCATAACTTTAACAGTTGACGCAGCGCACGCAACGGAAGCTCTCAAAAGGGATAATTTTCCCCGTTTTTGCAACATTTTTCTTTGAAGCTCCGCTCCTATTGGTCGTAATGTGATTTTATATAGCCTTCCTCGATAAATGGTCTATCCTACACAAGTAGAATTTTTCAATTCGCACCGGTAGTTCCTGAGATTAGCGCGTTCGACCATACAAACAAACAAACTCTTCAGCTTTATAATATTAGTATAAATTTTTCAACGCGGACGAATTCGCGGACCAGCTAGTACATAGTAACTACTGTACATATTGCTTATAATTTTTCCCTTATTTAAATACATAATATGCTGTGTGTATTGTGGGATTGGACGGGCAATGTTCATTATGAGCTTTTACCACACACAGCTATAGCTACTCAGCAAAAATTAAGATGGTTTGGCTGGGAGGTGTTAATGCATCCACCATATAACCCTGACCTTGCACCTTCACATTTCCACCTATTTCGGTCTCTTCAGAATTCTTTAGGCAGTTTCAAGTTATCATCATGAGAGGACTGCCAAAATTACTTGTCACGTTTTTTTGATCAGAAGTCCCAAAATTTCTACAGTAACGGGATTGTCACAACCATGTCACAACCTTCAAGATGACAAAAAGTCATTGAACAAAATGGCACATACATACTGTAATTAAATGTAAATAAACTTTGAAAAAAAGTCTTGAGTTTTTATTTGAACTGCAAAAAACTTTATCCCCAACTTATTAGATAATATTACAAACACTATATAGATTATATTATGCATATTATATTATGAAAGAGGTGGCACCTGTAGCCACCTACCATCAAGGGGACCCTAAACTTACCTGTCTACTTTTACTTAAAAAAATAAAATAAAGGCCAAGCTTTAATCATGCTTTCTTATTTCTTTTCTTGAGTTTTCTTATTTCTATGTCTCGAGTTTTCATATAAAATGTGAAGAAACTTTTTCCCCAACCTATTAAATGACGTTTGTCGGACAGCACCATCAGTACCTACTCTTTGTTTTTTAACGCCCACGCAAAAAAGAGGTGTTATTAGTTTAACCTATATCTGTGATGTCTGTGGCATCATAGCTCCCAAACAGATGGATTTTGAACAGGCTTTTTTGTATGAAATCTGACGTGATCGAGATAGTTCTTAGCTATTCTGTTCAGGCGTTTGAAGAGCATCAGCTCATTTCCTAATTGACAAAGGGATCTCACCAATTACCACAAGTTCAATTCATTTGAAATTTAACGTACTGTTACTTCGGTGGTATTTCCATGACATGGTAACCTTGACCTGATGCTGCAGCATCAAATAGCCCGAGATCTCAAAAATGGCGAGATCTCGGCTCGAAATTGCATTCCCTAGTGTGCACACTGAACAGTATGTGGTACAATATCATTTGGTAAACTTGACAATATTCAAGTAATTCACGCCAATTATTATTATTTTATGTTATAAGTGACAATCATTACTTACCTTGGTTGTGGTGGTGACTGTGACAGCAATGATCCCGAGCCTCGCTTGCAGAGAGGAGGCCTCGGGACGGACGGACGTCGCTCTACGCCCGATGCAGAACGCGTCGCCGGCGCACCTTCGGCTGCCAATACTCGCGCCGACACAAGTGCAGCTTCAGGACAATGCTAAAAAAACTTGTTGTTGGATGTTTGTTCCTCAATAACACAAAAACGGATTAACATATAGGATATGCTTTTTATATAGGATTACCGTGAAACAATAGCAATTTTGGTATTTCGGTTAATGAGGAGTCCCGTGCCCTATCCCGCTGTTATTCCTTACCCTTTATCCTATTAAGGTCGGCAGCGTACGGCGTACATGCATCTTACTGTTCCATCAAAAGGACCTTAAGGTTTATTGCCGATTTTTACATAAGAAAATGCGGGGTACCATCTTGTCCGAAAAAAAGCGTGAAATATTATCCTGTAGAAATTTATTAGTGGGATAAAAAGTATCCTGGTTTTAGTCCAGGGCGTAAACTACCTGTGGGCCAAATTTCATTAAAATCCGTCAAGTATTTTAAATGTGATTGAATAAAAAACACGAAAGCATCTTCGCAAACTGTTACGTTTGTAATATCTATAAATAAAGGGTTTTTCAATAAGGACGGGTAGATGTTGAAATGGAATAAAACAAGCTGTATGTAAGTTATTACTGAAATTCTTTTTTTATTTTAAAGGGCCATGTGTGGAATGTAATATCATTTAAATGTCCGCCGCGGCTTCTCACGGTAGCACGGATTCGAGTGGTCCAGTTTTTAATGACTCTGCCGCATAGATCCGGTTGAATTTGTGCGATGGCCTGGGTTATTTTGACTTTAAGGGCATGGATCGACTGTGGCTTATTGGCATAGACTTGCGACTTCAGGAAACCCCACAAGAAAAAGTCTAGCGGGGTCAAATCGCACGATCTTGGTGGCCAATTCACGTCACCTCTGCGAGAGATAACCATGCCCTCAAATCGTTCATGACGAATGTGCATCGTTGCGTCCGCTGTGTGGCATGTAGCGCCGTCCTGCTGGAACCACATGTCGTCTACGTTAATATCTTTCAATTTGGGGAAAAAGAAATTGGTTAGCATCGTTCTGTAGTGCTTGCCGTTGATAGTGATAGCCTCACGAACGTTGTTTTCAAAAAAGTATGGACCAATGGCGCCGCCGGCCCAAAATCATTTTTTTTGGATGCATTGCTACCTGGTGAACCTCGTATAGGTTGGTGTCATTCCATATACGGCAATTTTGTTTATTAACATAGCCGTTCATCCAAAAATGCGCCTCGTCGCTAAAGATGATTTTTTCGGCCAAAATTGGGGTCCTCTTCCAAACACTCCAAAGCCCAGTCAACGAACAAACGGCGTTTTCTGTGGTCATTAACTTTGAGCTCCTGAGTCAATTGGATTTTGTAAGGGTGTAAGCCCAAGTCCCGACGCAAAATTCGCCAAGTTGATGTCTGCGAATGACCGAGTTCTTGTGCGCGGCGAGGAATTGATTGCCTCGGCTTCTCCTGCACACTGTCACGGACCGCGGCGATGTTCTCGGCCGATCTAGCGTTCCTTCGACGTACGGGTGTTGCCTGATCGTTTACCGAACCGGTCGTCTCAAATTTGGTCACCAAACGTTGGAGAGTCGACTGTGAAGGGCCACCGTGTCTGCCGTAAAATGGACGCAACGCCGCAACGTTTGCATTAACGAACACCCATTTTGATAACAAAGTTTTATCATATGGACGTGCTGCTTAATCGTGTAACTTGCCATGGTGGTTTGGCATCAATGACTGAATATTAAACAACAGATTTGACAGATGATAACAAAACAACATGGCCGCCATTATGTACCCGCGCCAATTGGAAAACCATTTATTAAGGGTTTGGGCATTAAATTTGCGGAAAAATTACGTCAGTGGAAAGGCTAGGGCTTGTCGCTAGTTAGTTACATTTAAAAATAATTAAAAGCGTAACTTTATTTTCAGAGGAAATAAAATATTTCTATATATTTAAGACAAAGAGACTTGAAAATTGGTGCGCGTATTTACCGATTGAATTCCGAATTCCTATTGAAGTGAAGCGAAGGAATTCTGCTCGAGCGAGCGTCTACGGGTATTTACTGTATCGCGCTATAAGACGCGCAATATGGAAATGTACAGCAATATGATCTTGAACCGAAACAGTTTATTGATTTTATACAGCCACCTGAATGCTTTTCGATATTGCTTGCGTAAACTTCTAAGCAATGCCCTAAAATCTATATCTATATTTACTTGCCAATGTTCAGCCAGTGCCTAAAAAGGGTAGTCGTGCCGACCCCTGTAATTATCGACCAATCGCCTGTCGCCATCACTTCTGTACTCTGTAAGGTTATGGAGAGAGTGCTGAATAGTAAGCTGCTGACATATCTTGAAGCTAACGACCTGCTCAGTGATCGCCAATATGGATTTCGTCAGGGACGTTCAACCGGGGATCTTCTTGTATATGTCACGCACTACTGGGGTGAAGCCATCGAGAAACATGGCGAGACTCTCGCTGTGTCACTCGACATATCAAAGGCCTTTGACAGGGTTTGGCATGCAAGTCTACTTGGCAAGCTTCCTAAATACGGCATCCCCTCCGGTCTTTGTAGCTGGATTTCTGATTTCCTGAATGAACGGTCAATTCGAGTACTCATTGATGGCTGCTCCTCGGACCTCATGGCAATTGATGCCGGTGTTCCTCAGGGATCTGTTCTCTCTGCGACTCTTTTCCTGCTTCATATTAATGACTTACTTCTTCCAGGAGTAGTTGCATACGCAGATGACAGTACGGTCATGGAGAGATATTTGTCCGGCGCGGGGGCCGGTCGCGATGAGATTCGTTCTGAGAGGGAGGCAATGGTTGAGCGAATTGACTCAACCTTAAATCTTGTGTCCCAATGGGGAGACAGGAATCTGGTTGATTTTAACGCCACCAAAACGCAGGCGTGTTTGTTCTCTGCAAAAAGGAGCCCTTTCGACTTGGCTCCAACTTTCCGAGGTGCATCCGTACCTGTGGCCAATGATCTTGAGCTTCTTGGCATGAGGTTGTGCTCAAATCTCAACTTCGGTTCTTCTATCAAGTCCAAGGCCCAAACAGCAGCCAAAAAGTTGGGCATCCTAAATAGAGTGAAGCGATGCTTTACATCTGGACAGCTCCTCTCTTTATACAAGGCACAAGTCCGATCCTGCATGGAGTATTGCTGTCATCTTTGGGATGGCTCAGCAAAATACCAACTTGCTGCACTCGACTCGGTGGATCGCAGAGCTAGGAGGCTCATTGGCGATGATACACTAATAAGAACTAAGCTGCAGAGCCTGGCACATAGACGCAAAGTTGCCTGTCTGTGTGTATTCTATAAGATGTACTTCGGAGAGTGTGCTCGAGAGCTGCATGAGATCATACCGCCTTCCCCTTTCTTCTATCGGACATGCAGACGTGCGGCTGGTTACCATCCTCACCTTGTCGATATCCCTCTAATTCGGACCAAGCGCTTTAAAACATCTTTCGTGATGCGCACTGCTAAGGATTGGAACTCCCTGCCGGCGTCTGTATTTCCGAGCTCATATAACCCAAATCTTTTCAAGGTTCGAGTGAATAGGCATCTTCTGGGTGAGCTCGCTCCATCTTCGGCCTCATCCTTCCTACATGGATAGATGCTGGTCAAGAGCAAACCCATCTATAATAAAAAAATAAAAAAAAAAAAAAAAAAATCTACATATACCTACCTATATATTATAAAATTAAGACGCTAGGTCAGCCTCTGTCTATTTCTCCCCTAACTTCTAAACATAAATCTCTGTATATAAAAATGAATCCCTATTTCCCTTGGTCACGGCATCACGCGTGAACGGATAGACCGATTTTAATTCGGTTTTCACTAATGGAAAGAGGGATAACGGGCGGATCGCTAGTATATTATAAAAGTAAAAGGGATTAAAAGCAATGACTCTTTGAATATTTTATGACATTATCTTCTTTTTATATATCCTTTCCATTACATTATTTTTTCTAGTTTATATCCTTCTAGTTTAAACCTCAATAACTTATTTCTAGTGCAGTGTTTTATATACATTTCCATGCTATTTCATACTAATATTATAAATGTGAAAGTAACTCTGTTTAGTAGGTATGAGAATAGGTCGTAAAGTATTTTGCACCCTCCTACACCCGACCCCCATTTTTTAATCGCGATTTTAGTATTTTTGTATGAACAATATCCAAGAAAATTCACCGTCGTTCATTGACGTGAAGAGTCGCGTCATTTTGACACATGGTTTGAGAATAAAATTGGACCCACAATCGAGTTTCTGGTTCGGACAGGACAATTTCTGCTGAGTCAGCTAGTATTCTATATATTTAATATTTTGTTAAAAAAATAATTGTACTTAATGCCTGTAAAATAAATTTAAAAAAAATACAAAAATTGCCATACTCCTAAAAATTCCCTTATTTTTTCAACTTTAACGCAGATAAAAAAGAACGCACCTAACCTATTACATAAACCTAAAAAATTGCATATTTTACCTATTTAATACCTACAGATGAGGTAAATACAAGTAAAGGTAGTGGAAGGCGAATGTTGCTTAGCATAACTTTGAAATTCATTGTAACTCCCATGTTGGTCTTGTTGTTTACGAATGCAAACACAAGATAATGGAAAACTGAGCATCGAACAGTCAAGTAAATATTTTAAGCAAATAATCCTATTTCATTTCAGTTAACTGTTTCTGTTGTTTTGTGGAACAGTTAAAACTTCACTTAAAACTTGATTATTATATATGTCGTCATGTAGACTGAAGGCCTTAAGGTGGAGACAAACGCTAAATACTAAAATATCCATTGTTTAATGAAGATGTTACAAGAAACAGACAACACAATTGCTTTGAAAAAATATATATTATACTTAAACATGTGAAGAACTAATTGTATTAATTAGAATTTTCGTTAAAGTAATGGAAACTCCACAAAAAAAAGTTAGAACGCAAAAAGAATTTGACTTTTATTGAAAATTCTCTCGAAAACCGCTTATTGCGTGCATATGAATCCTGTACCTATTAATAAGTTAATGTCAGTTTAAAAAATTATATATATATTTTTTTGTGTATTGTTCTAATGGTAAAATCAAAAAAACACAATTTCTAGGCCTGTTGAATTGTCTCCGCCGCCAGCGAGTTCTAATGTAAATGTCATTTGCCCAAGTGAAGCCCTTAACACTTGGTTAAATTTAGTACATAAAATGTAGACAGTTTTACTAAATAATTAAATGTCACGTGATTGGAAACACACGATATTGGCTGAATCTGGAATGATGTCACCTGCTTGTTTATACACTAAATGTCAATAAACGTTACACGGAATTGGCTAAAACTGGAATAACCTCGCCTGATTAATACTCATGCTTATTTTATACCATGGAGTCTTTGGCGTTATGGTGGTTATTTTATTCATTTAAACTTTGATGATGATTTTCACAGAAAATTGTTCACAAAGATACATATAATCAAATTGTAAAATGTATTACGCTGTAATGAACAATCTATACTAATATTATAAATGTGAAAGTAACTCTGTCTATCTGTCTGTCTAATAAAAGGAACCCTGTTGTGTTGGTATCGTGTCCATGCAATAGTGGATCGGACAAATTTTCAGAAAGTGTTTTAAATTAATCTTCATGGATATTTATTCCCATAAAAAATACTATTTTATTTATTTATAGCCTTTCAGGTACTCAAAATCATGTTTTAATATTTTGTTTGAAAATGCCGCCAAAACGGCACGATAGTTCATCTGAGAGCGCGTAACGTCATTTGTGGTAATATCATAACAAAACAGCTGCATTGGCATAAGACAACATATGATTGCCCACAAATGACGTCACGCACTGTGATTGGTGTTTCAGTATAGATTAAAAATACTGTAAATAATAAAATTTTATTTCTTCATTTAAAAATATTTAAACGAATTATATTAAATTACATATTATTCGATAAATAATCGTAAAAAAATTGTATATTTTCTTTCTAAGTACATTTTAGATTTTAATCTGATTACTGTCCGATACCCTATTATGGGACAATTCGATTATGAAATTATTACTTTTTCTTTGTACGCCCCCTTAACAGGAGAGTCCAGACCGAAGTTTGCAATAACATTATACGTTATGTATAACCTTTTATACTAATAGCAGAAAAAGAGCAGATGTTGCAATAAATAATGAATTCCAATATAACAATGCTTTGGAATGACGCAACGGCGATTTTACGACGCACCGCAGCTTTTAGCTAAATGAGAGTCCTTTCGGATTGATCGCTCCACATTAAAATTGTTACTAAAGCTCGTTCCACAAATGCTTTAGCATTGAATAATTTAATGTTACAATTTTTCTCTACCTTGAAAGTATTTCTGAATTTTAGTTTCAATTTAACACATTTTCAGTTTTAAATAATAAAACAAATGAGTCTTCGTCGTCGTCGTCATCGTCATCGTCAGCCAAAAAGCTTCCACTAGACATAGGCCCTTTTAATTGAGTCCATCAACTGCCTGTCACTCTCTTGAGGTCATCAATGCAGCTAGCAAGTGGTAGCTCCACGGGCCTTTTCGACCGTAGTCTCCACTCCAAGATTTGACTACCTCAATGCTCAACTACTGCACTACATATATGTCCTGCTAATTCCCATTTCAGCTGATAAACTATCAGTTTGAGCCATAGAGAGATGAACAGCCTTGAACCTGTTTTTCTCAAACAAACGATCCTTCTCGGCCTTCAGTTGTTAATAACTTGTTGATTGAAATGCTTAGGCATCTTTTTATGGAATTTTAATCTTAGCTTTTGTTTAAATTAATAGCTGTACTTTCCATTACACTTAGAAGTAATAAGTTCCCAGAACATGAGTGACTTCAAAATCTCGGTATCCGGTCTCTTATCATCGAAGACGGGCTTCGGTCTCGTTTGCTTCGTAAAACAGTACTTATGTTTACGGATCTTCGTATTGATCGTATCCCAGATGCTTGGCGTATAGATAAATGCCAGGTATTGCCCTCTTCATAGCTAGCAAAGCGAATCGTAATTTGTAATTAAATGTATTTTCAACCACACTGTCTCATGTATTTTCAAGCGCTTTAAAACATCTTTTGTGATGCGCACTGCTAAGGATTGGAACTCCCTGCCGGCGTCTGTATTTCCGAGCTCATATAACCCAAATGTTTTCAAGGTTCGAGTGAATGGGCATCTTCTGGGTGAGCTCGCTCCATCGTCGGCCTCATCTTTCCTACATGGATAGATGCTGGTCAAGACCAAATCCATCTTTAATAAAAAAAATTAAAAAAAATTTTTTTTTTTGGAAAATCTTATTTAATTTTTTTGATCAATATTGGGTAATACAGGCTGTTACAATGTTAATTAATATTAACCTATTGAAATGTGCAAACAAACCAACAACTTTTCAATCCTAATCCTAATTTCTAATGCGAAAGTAAGTTTGTTTTGTTTATTAAGGTTTCAAGCCTTAACTACTCAAGAGATCATCATAAAATTATGCATACACCTTGTTAGGGATATAGAAAATCCCAAAGTGTATGCATAATTTCATGATAGTACAGTTCCAGAAGAAAAGTATAATTCCCGAGATATCACCTAAAAATAAAATAAAAAAATTCAATGCCTAACAAAAAGAAATGAGCAATACAAAGCCTAAGAAGAAGGGACTGGGGACGAAGTCACGTGAAAAATCTAGTAATACATGAAAACCTTTATTGCTTCTTTTAATAATTTAAAAAGTTATTTTTCAGACTTCGTATATCAATGTTATAGGTGTAAATACTCCTATAGTGTTGATAAACATACATTTACACAAATCGATTTGTAAGCTTCGAAGGTTGATGAATGATAACGTTTATTACCCGTTTTCCACCCGCAGTGCTAATGGGGTACAAGACACAGTTAAAATACTAAATGAAAAATAATCGTGTGTTTTTTTTTTAAGATAAGCCTTCGTTTTACATTGATATTGGAAGGTAGGCTGACGTAACATAATAATATGCTATTTTAATTAACTTTAAGTATTACAATAATTCCTTATAAACATTAATATATTATAAATTATAAAGTTTCGGTCCCCTAGGCAGAGTCCCGAGCATGCTAACATAACGTAACTAACATAACCATCTGAGTATGCGGAATGTAAGTAACTTTAATTTTATACGTATAAAATAAAAGGAGTAAACTCGAGCCGTGCGTTGGAGCTGATACACACACTTTTTTTATGTTTTTTTTTTAAATTATTTTATGTCCAAGTACAAATGCGCTGCCGACCATAGTAGGATTAAGGATAAAGGATTAGAAAGGGAGAAGGTGATGGGCTCTGGCATCCCTCACCATCCGAAACATAACAGCACACATGCTGTTATTTCACCGTGGCTTCTGCCGCCAGACAAGATTCCCCATATGACTGCGAAACGCAGTGTGCCCTGCTACTACTTTCCAGATTCAGACAGGGGCGAACTTCGAAAAGTTTATTTCCAAAGTTGGACTTGCCGAGAAACGAAAAAGCAAGCACCTGAACCACTCGTCCAATGGGAGTAAGAGTATTATTTCACAAATTATGTATTTACTCCATAATTTGGGTCCTTCTAGCAGGATTCCTAGTAAGCATTCCGTTAACCTTGCTACGAGATTGTGTAGGATAACAAGACTGATTTTGTGAACGAGGTAGTAACCTCTAGGGATGTTATATCGACTCCACGTTTTTAAAAACGTTAAAAAAATTAAAGCGCGCTGGGACTTCACGGGCCGAATTATTTGACGCCAAAGGGAATAAAAATATATCCGATGTCGATATGATAAAACGTTTTATCGACATTACTTTATATTGCTAATAATTGCATATTATATAATATTAATATACTAGATATTATTACTATTTGAAATTAAATGAAAAGGCCTATCGAAAAAAGTTATTTTTACAAAATATTTTTTATTATTTACTCTCATACTCAACATTAATAAATTAATTTAAAAACCCGTCAAAACCAATAATTACATTAATATTAAATATTACTTGTATCAATAAAGTGTTTGCGTTCCAAATTCTCCATGAGCTCACAAACAAACAATACACCAAAGAGACGCGAGATATTTTGCTAAGGCCTAGGTACATAGTTCCGAATGTGTCGCGGCGACAAAGTCGTAGATGTGTCGCGTTCATTATAAATTGATTGAAAGTGTTCGTAATAAGAACGTCTTGTGGTATTATCGTGGCCGTCCGCGACCATGACTATTGATACCATCTTGTGTTCATGAGTCGCGCGCATCACATATGTTAGTCTCGCCTAGTGAATCGCATAGCATGTAAAAACATTTGACATAGACGCTTTCATTTGTGCAGTGGAAGAAAAACTATCCTCTTTACAGTTTAAAAGACGAAGGCTACGGGATGAAAAGTAAAGTTATGAGAAGAAATGGGAGATCTATTAATCCCAAATTGAAATTGGCAAAAATAGGCGACGCAGTCATGTCATGAACAATCGATTTCTACGCCGACATTTTCGCAACTTTGTCGCCGCGACACAGTCGGAACTGTGAACTTAGCTTTATAGTAATTTTGATTATATTTTGAATAAATTGTAAAACAAATATAATGAAAATGCTTCAAAATAATAGCTTGGAAAGTTCGCATAGATAATGTATGTAAAAAATTAAATCTGTATTCATTTGCTTTCAATAAGTTGAGGAGAGTAGTAGATCAATCTGCAGTAGTTACTGCCTACCATGGCCAAGCGGCTGCAACCATAAGATATGGTGTCATTTTCTGGAGAAACTCTACTGATAATCAAAGAGTATTTAAAGCTCAAAAAAGTGTATTAGTCATCTGCAATTTAAAACAAAGAGAATCATATAAGATATATTTCAAAAAGTTAAAAATTTTGAGAGTGCCTTCTGTGTTTATATTTTAGTGTATGTATAATCCTAACATATTTAAGTTCATGGAGCGACCACGTCATAATGATAAGCTTTGTATGCCACAACTAGAATTAAAAATAAGTTGTTTTTGTATGGCTCACTAGCACGGGAGAGTGTCGCTTCTGCCATGAGGCAGAAGAAACACCAATGCATATCCTGTGCGAGTGTGGCCCTCTGATGCACAAGCGCAGTCACATCCTAGGAAGCCACACAATGGCTTGTGAAGATGTGAAGAATGCCTCTATCAAAAAAGTACTACAGTTCCTTAAAGTGGTAGGTATAGATAGAGAGCTTTAGTTCACGTGGCGATCACAATATTTCAGCAATGGACGAAGTGATACTGGTACTCTAGCAGACAGAAATAGCCGCTATAAGATAAGATGGCACCATACTTATATAATAAAATTCAAATAAATATAAGAAATATTGGAAAACTGGAAGTGTTCAAGAAACAATTACGTAATTTTCTGGTGGAAAAAGTATATTATTCCCTCAACGAATTTCTAAGTGATGAGATTGTAAATACCACCTGTTGGGTATGCATAAACCTATTTAAATTTGTGATACAAGCACTAAATCTAGGAATATCTATCTATGCATATTAAAATAAAGTCGATGTCCGTCCCTGTCTGTTTCTCTGCTAACGTCTTTTAAACCACCCGACTTATTTTGATACAGTTTTCACTAATGGAACGAGGAGTGTTCGTATATAAAATTATATTGGTGCGGAAAGGGGGGCTAGTATAAAATACTCACTGATAGTTTAGTAAACCTCAGTAAACCTTATTCGGTCTAATAGTATTTCTCATAATAACATTTAAACGTAATGTGCTTAGAAAAAGTCCTCCTCTCTGGCAATAAAAGCTCTACCCTCAGCGGGGTACTGAAAGCAAGACCGTGTACCGATTTACATGCTCTGAATACTTTATTGAACGAAGATAACGATTTTAGCATCGTCAAAACGATTTTATTTCGTACTTGGTAGCTTTTGTCCGCACCCCAAATTCTAGGCGTTGAAACATTTATTCGATCTCATATATTTATGTCAGGTGTTGATTTGTTCCCTCGGGAACAGTACTTTTTTTCTAGATGAAATATAAAAATAGGGTAGGTATATTTCATCTAGAAAACCCTGATCCCTGATAAAACATCATAATGATCTTTTTTTTGTAAAGATGGGTTTGCTCTTGGCCAGCATCTATCCATGTAGGAAAGATGAGGCCGACGATGGAGCGAGCTCACCCAGAAGATGCCTATTCACTCGAACCTTGAAAAGATTTGGGCTATGAGCTCGGAAATACAGAAATCGGAAATACGCCGGCAGGTAAAGTTTTTTTTTGTTTATATATTGCTTGGAACTGTGAAAAACTGTGAGTTATTATAATATGTACTGACTGAGGGCAGTAACTATCACCTTCCTTACAGACCACCGCGAAATAAATGCCTGAATCCATTCCAGTATCCTCTCATCCTTTATCCTCAAAAGACCTTTGTAGTACAATTCCGTTGCTTCTATTTTTATAAGGGCCAAACTAACAATTTAGACATTTTGACTTTTTTATGCTAAACGCTTCTTTCCGGTATAATTTATTAATTGAACTCTAAAAAAAAAAACAATTATACTCATGGTAGCACCATTTTTGGGTCAATAAAAAAGACCTATGACATTTAAACGAACAAGGGCCAAATGGTGATTTGAGACTTACACGCCGGGCATTCCCGCGCTTTTGTTTAGCCGGCATAATACCTATCTGCCATTTGTGTCGAACTAAACCGCGGTTTCGCTGTCATAACAATAAATAATATTATACTCTTGGTATAATATTAGATAATATAATGCCTACAGAACAAAAAGATTAAATATATGTACATAGTGTATATAGAGAAGGCATTGGGATTTTTTTCATGGCCATGGCGTGGCGTAGCTAAAGAGCCTTGTAAAGTGGTTCTTATACCAAGTGGTTCTATGTCACATTACGGATTCTTTCGTCTTACCCGATCTTTGAAATTGAAAATCTTTGCTACAGTATGACGTAAAGGTCTTATTATGATGCTAAGCTTATATTTAAGGAAGTGTTAAAACATATATTTAAAAAGTAAATAGGTACGCAAAGTTTCATTAATTCGATTTTACTTAATTCGATTTACTTAATCTTAATTTTTTTTATATTATTAAGGTTGGCAGGCAGGCTGACGGTCCACTTGATGGTCGTCAGCCTAAGGACACAAGTAACACCAGAGGGGGTACATGTGCGCTGCCGAACCTGCAGGAATTTGTTTACAGCTCACTTGAAGAGGCCCATATTATAGCTAGATGGAAACACTTTAGAAGGAAGATTTTTTTTTTTTTTTATTATAGATGGGTTTGCTCTTGACCAGCATCTATCCATGTAGGAAGGATGAGGCCGAAGATGGAGCGAGCTCACCCAGAAGATGCCTATTCACTCGAACCTTGAAAAGATTTGGGTTATATGAGCTCGGAAATACAGACGCCGGCAGGGAGTTCCAATCCTTAGCAGTGCGCATCACGAAAGATGTTTTAAAGCGCTTGGTCCGAATTAGAGGGATATCGACAAGGTGAGGATGGTAACCAGCCGTACGTCTGCATGTCCGATAGAAGAAAGGGGAAGGCGGTATGATCTCATGCAGCTCTCGAGCACACTCTCCGAAGTACATCTTATAGAATACACACAGACAGGCAACTTTGCGTCTATGTCTATGTCTATTTATATCACATTTTGAGAGCCTTTCTTTTAAAGTTATGATTTTACACTTTCGGCCTTATAGATAGGACCCATCGATACCTACCACCTACCATCAATTGAGCTGTCACCCTGGCAGCAACCATTTAACTTGTCAATTAAACTTAAAACTCATTATTACAAACGGACAGTTTCAAAGTAACATCCTTAGAGCTGAGAATTCCAATTACAAACTTCGCAACGTCTGTACGTTTTTCAGCACATGAATAAACTGTGTATAGTTAATTAATTATTCCGATCCAACAACGCTTGCATACGGGTCATGCGGGAATAACTATTAACTTTTAATTGATGGCTATCCGCTTTGGCTCGAGGTTTGTATAAAATTTTTATTTAACAATAAATAATTTTCACTTGTATGATAGAATAGAAGGGAGACGTCGTCGCCCTAGAAGGTAGAATAAAACCTGGCTATGTAACATCTGAGAATAGAGGGGCATTTTCAGTGCTGAACATCTATTCCGTCTGACCCAGGATAGACACTATTTTTTAGAGTTGACAGCCGACCTCCAACAATGGAGAGGCACTTTTAGAGGAAGGTTTAGTAGAGGATAAGGGATCTTACACACGAAAACACAACAACACAGGTGTAGTTATTTCGTGGTGATCTTTTAAAAAAAAAAACGGGACAATCGTGCTAGTTGAACTCGCGTGAAGAGGGTTCCTTACGATGTTACCTATCCGCACAATATTGAGTGATTTATTTGTTATTTTAAGTATAAGTAGAAATCTAATTACTGAATTTTTTTCAAAATTTTAGGTTCAGTAGTTTTTTATTCTGTCATAAACATTTAACTCCCAACTCTAATATGCTGAGAACTATGCTCAGAAGTTTATTGCATTAGGTACAACAAATTGCTACTATGAAGTCCATGAATGAAGTCGATGTTCACCGCTGTCTGTTTCTCTATTGTTACAACTATGGTATGTTCTGGCAAAAGCGTTCGCGCCGGCCGAAAGCCTCGAACGTTCTACCCTATCGATGGTAGCCACGTCCCTTTCCGATTAGTGTCAAAGGAAATTGATCCTTACGTTTATAACATAGAATTTACATTTCAACAGAAATAGCATTCCCGAACTATCAATGGCTTGTTTACAAATCTTTTTTACATTTTCTGATATATTCGAAATACATCGATTTGGCATTTGGCACCAGTATAAATAAGAGTGCGGCTGGTCAAGGAAGTTAGTTGTGCGACAACAAGCGACACGAAAGCGACTCTTCCGAGCTTTTCAAGTTACCTGCGACAGTGAACCGGCGACACATTAAGGGAATCATTAACGAGTTTTGGCAAATTTAACGGTTTCATCGGACAAGTTTAGTAATGTTGGCAATCATCTTGGTTTGTGAAAATAAATCGTTTCTTTTGCTCATACACGGCATTTACACTCACCCCGCATGTGACACTATTAACTACTTAAACACCCAACAGATACATATAATATACGGTATTCACAAATTGAAAAAATTGCTTCAAAGGTGGTGGTCTGTAAGTTTATAACAAAACGACATATTTTGATTAAAATTTTATTAGAGTTTTCATATAGAAATACTTTCAATGACTATTAAAGACCCTTCCGTTGTTCATTGTATTAAAATGTTTCGCACATATACATATACAGGGTGGAATTTTGTAATGCCACCTGAAGGGAAAGTACTCTTAATACTGTAGATAGAAAATTTTACACAAAGAAAACATTCTTTTATTTTTGAAAAGAAAGAAAACTACATTCAAAGATTTTCGAAAATTCGCTTGCCACACCCGGGAATCGAACCGACTAAAATCTGTAAAAATTACACCCTGTACTATTATTGCATCGATCGTTAGTATCAATTATAAGGATGAAATATCTCTAACAAACTTGATAAATCTAACAAACTTGATAACCACTCGAGTGAATCCTGTTCGTTTTCATGAAACTAACAGTCAACTAACATTTTCTTTCAACCTTTGGTGCGGAATTATGAGAAATATGGTTGTGTTAGTCCACGTGTACGAAGGTCATTTAAATACTGTCAAGTATCTTGAAATACTGGATCTCTTAAGAAATGAGTTAAATAGTTTCCCCGAGGATGAGCGAAACCAAATAATTCTACAGCAAGATGGTGCTCCAACCCATAACGGCAGAATCACTACTGCCTACATTAATAACCATTTTAATACCTGGATTGTTACAAACGGCACAATCAGATGGCCTGCGAGATCACCGGATCTCACTCTTTTAGATTTTTTTGTGGGGATATGTGAAAAATCAAATTTACATTAAATCTTATGCGAATGTAAACGAGTTGAGAGTTGAAGTTCAGAATACGATTTATAATATTCACCACAACACGTATTAAAGGTTACTAGAAATGAATTCATTAGAAGAATAAATTTGTGTATCCAACAAAATGGAGCCCATTTCGAGCAACTAATTAGTTAGTTTACCATTTTTTGTAAATAATTAAAATAATAATTTAAGATTTCATGGTTTTCCTTTCATTTAATTTATCAAGTTTGTTAGAGAGATTTCATCCTTATAATTGATACTAACGATCGATGCAATAATAGTACAGGGTGTAATTTTTACAGATTTTAGTCGGTTCGATTCCCGGGTGTGGCAAGCGAATTTTCGAAAATCTTTGAATGTAGTTTTCTTTCTTTTCAAAAATAAAAGAATGTTTTCTTTGTGTAAAATTTTCTATCTACAGTATTAAGAGTACTTTCCCTTCAGGTGGCATTAAAAAATTCCACCCTGTATATCAGTGTTAATATCTACTTTATAGACATTGAGTTTTTAAGCTTCTTTTTTCAGTTAATCCCTCTAAAGCTTCCAACGTAATGAGCTTTTATTACATTAAATCCATTATCCCGCATATATCCTAACAATATTTGAATTTTATCCAAAATTAACCTTGTAATGTAACTGTTAAGTTCGAAAATTATTCAAATTTTGACATCCCACGCTTAAACAGAATTGTTTATTAGTTGACAAATTGAATTTGTTACCTAATATCGAAGACAAAATTAACCATTTGAACTGATAATTTGTTATGACGAAATTCCTTTCATAGACGTCTGAAATTACCTACTACGTCTCTTCAATAACTAATTTTGCAATCAATAGCTCTATTTAGTCGCTTTCCCGCATAACTTATAAAACAATATTTCCAAGAATTACTTATTTTTTACCTTTTTTTATAAGATAAAAAAAAAGTGTAGATTTTAGGTAACATCACAAAATAAAACATGTTAATAAGCGGCTAACTAAATAAACAAGCCACTCCCGTAGAGACAATAATGATCTTATCGGGTCAACGCTTGGAATTCTCACATCTCTTTTCAGTGCACTTGCGAGGCTTGTAATAATTTAAAAATTTAAAATCGTGTCGTAATACATTGTGGCGGTATAAACAAATAATCTTAATAAAAATAACATATCAAACCAAATAATACCATTATTTATTTTATACTAACTGTTGCACGCGACTTCGTCCGCGTCTCTTTATAAAATATTATTCGTCGAAAACGGCAATTTTGTATGAAGGATGGGCGTAAAGGGCGGAGATGGGGGAGGGTGAGTAGTCTATGTTACTCGCTGATAATGTAGCTTTCTACAGGTGAACGAATTTTTAAAATTGGTCCAGTAGTCTTTGAGTTTATTCATTACAAACATACATTTGTATGGAGGGGGAGGGGAGAGATGGCAGGACGGTGAGTAGCCATGTTAGTCGCTGATAATGTAGCGGTTTTATCAGTAATGAGTGAACATACTAGGTACCTATAGCATTAGAATACAAAAATCTAGAGTATAGTAGGTAATACTGGTATGGGATATCTAATATATAAAATTCTCGTGTCACAGTGTTTATTATTATTTTATTTTTATTTTTGATGTGAAACATCTATAGGCGCGGGTGAAACTGATTGATAGCGTGGCGACGCGTCACCATGCTATACGATGGTATATACAAATACAGTCTATGCGTAGTAGTGTGTACGGTGTGGCGACGCGTGTCGTGGTGATTGTTGTTGGTTTGTTGCAACTTGAAATAAATATTTAAATTTTTGTAATCAATAAAAATAAACGTTAAATAAATAACAATCATCATTTTATTTCACTTGATGTGAAAACTTGTAACAAAACTCCTCCGAAACGACTAGACCGATTTTTATGAAATTTTTGTTGTAAGTATTTTTCATCCTCCTACCCCCACCCCCATTTTTTAATCCCAATTTTAGTGTTTTTGTTGAAACAATATCCAAATTATTTAACCGTCGTTGATTGACGTGAAGTGTGGCGTCACTTTGACAATATGGTTTGAAAATAAAATTGGACCCGATAGGTGGCGTCACAATCGGGTTTACAGAATTATTTTCAGGTTCGGGCAGGACAACGTCTGCTGGGTCAGCTAGTATATTTGTGTATATATAGGCGATTAGTTGGACGATTTTCAACGGCACTGGACTCGGAGAATCAGAAAAATCTTGGTGTTTCTCTTACCTTGGCAATTTTATGTAATAGTGCAGTAGTAGAGTTCGTCTTGAAGAGGCCAAGGGCGCGGCGTCGCAACCCCTGCCCCAGGCAAGCCTCAACGGCTCCACACAACGCTGTCACACCACCGCTGTCTTCGTGTACGAATTTTCGGGTAACGGCCTGCATTAAAATAAATATTAAATTTATGATTTTCCTATTACATTAAACGCATCAGAGATTTTGAAGGTACACGTGATGGTAGGTGGCAACTATTTATATCTCTCTGGAATACCTCTAAAAAAACTACTTCAGTTTTCTGTGCGTCATCAGTTATATCTCTATCCATCCAGACCCTTTATAGAGAATCCTTATAAAAATCTAGCTAATCTATTGCAGTTGATAAGGTGCTAAAAACGCAGAGTAGACTTTAACTGGAACACTCATCAGAACACTTAACATTCTAGCTAGAACGTACTGAATTAATTCAATCGGAATTCTTCCCACATATTCTTGAAATATGGAAATTTAGATGGTGCATGCGACTTCGTCGCATTGAAAAATAAAAAATGAAAGCAATATAACCGCCTGACATTTTTGCGCGATTTTGGTCTGAGACATCTCTTAGATTGTAGGCTCACAAGACTAAGACTCACTAAGACATGTCTATAGACCAATTCTCGTCTATGGAAACATCTGAAATATTCACGAAAAAAAATTCTCACAAATTTTAATAAATATCTCATATATGCTACGGGTTTTAGGCGGTACGAAGTTCGCCGGGTTAGCTAGTTTAAAACTATGAAAGTACCTAAATAGACAAGTCTTAGCCATAAAATAAACTAAATACTAAGACGCACCTACTATGGCTAGACAATATAATATTATGTACCATAGGAATTTGCAATTTAGCTGCGATAACTAATCAATAGTGACTTTATAAGCTAAAGTGTGGGATCATAATGGAATATTCTGTAAAAAGGACACATAAAATGAAAGGACACATAAATGAGACAAATAAATGTACCAAGTAAAGTTTATAAACTAAACTCGTATACACCCGAGGGAGTAATGAAAAGGTTTGTGTTTCCAGACGGATTTAACTGTGCACCATCCAGACCAGTCACTGTAATGAGATTGCAGACACCGTTGCTGCTCCTCGTAGAATTCACAAAGATTGTAATAATCTACAAGTTTGAACAACACAATTTAAGATGTAATTTGTAATTTTAAATGTTATATTTATTTTTCTTATATTTTTAATATAGACCTTTTCTTTTTCATCATTCCTCGGGTCTAAAAGCGGATAATTTAAGTATCAAAAGGCCAAGAACATACCTACTCCTCCGTCTCCTATCAAATCACTTGCTTTCCTTTGAGCCCTATACACTTTTGTCCCTAGAGGATTACAAGGTCTTGTACTTTAGCAGAATTATAGCATGATTGTTTGTTTGCTTTATGATCAGAAAATATACTATTATTTTCTGTGTTCCTTTTGTCATTAGGATATTAAATACCATTTTAGAATCATACATTTTTATACCATACTAGCTGAACTCGGCCACGCTTCGCTGCGGCCCATACGGCGGCGGCATGCGCGTGGACCGCACTGGACACTGCTTATATATAATACTATTGATCGTAGCGGGATTTTATGTAGCCTATAGCCTTACAATCCAATACAAAAAGAATTTTTCAATTCGAACGAGTAGTTCTTGAGATTAGCGTTCAACCAAGCAAACAAACAAACAAACTCTTCAGCTTTATTAAAATTTTGTACAATTGTAGGGGAAAATAAATTAGTTTTATTTTCGTAAAACAACAGATATTCTGGTTTTAGGTATTTGGAAATGGAATTTGAAATTTAGGTTGCTAATAAAAAAATAACAGGGATATTAGCACATTTGTAATACTATAATATTGTATAGTGTCAAATTTCAGCTTTTCAAAACAAATACTACTTATAACTAACTCCTTTTATGCGAGTACTAAAATCATTTCAATAAGGTTGCAAATAATATGTTTAGGACAAAATCCTATGCCCTTAAACCTTAACCAGCGATCTAGCCTAGCATGTTGTATCGTTTGATTAGACATCACAGTTGTTGTTCTGTCACTGCAACGCAATTAGTTTTTTATCAAAATGGAGCAAAACTTGTACTTAGTACAGCTTCTCTAGTACGTTAATCCATTACAATAGACAAATGAATCTTACCTCTTCCATCAATTGCTTGACTTCCTTTTTGACAGCGGCTATAAGCCGTTCCTTCTGTTCTACGGCCGGATCGGCAGACTGTGTCGTTGTCGTAGCTGCCGGCATGTCTTCAGAACCACTCTCTGCGTTTAAAAATATAAAATTTAGTAACTGACTATAAAATACTTGTGATTTCTAAATAAAGGACATTTTTTTAAATTAATTTATATATTTGTTTAATTGTGTTTTTTGTGTCACAGCTAATCTCTGAAACAGTTGAGACAAAGGTTTTTTTTTTTTTTTTCATTTTACAAAAAAAATTATTCGTAAATATTTAGAGATTTCATACATAAATATTAATTACTGGCGATCTCTAGTTTGATTGTAATAGAGTATTTTGTATATTGTACATAATATAGTATATATTATTATTATTATTTTTTGTTATGTATCTCCCCATTTTCTTATGATTATTATTATATGTATATTACATTACTATTATAATAGGCATGATGACAGATTTTGAAATTCCCTTCCATAATGTACATACAAGTCTACCATATCCGAAAAAAATAATATTTCAGCAAAAAATTAAATTTCAACGCAAATTTATGAATGTTTTTAAGTCTATTTTGAATTACGCGCCAAAACTCTCTTAGGTGTCATGGCGTCACGTCTGATGAACCGTGACGTCACCGACATCTCATCAGATTTTTCATTCTGTCAAAGCAAAGTCAAGCAACACGATGGCACTTACCTGGGCGTGACGTCATTCGCTCTGCTTGGTGTTTCAGTTAACATTGCCGATTGCAGTTTTTTATACTTCTATTTTATTGAAAATCCTATTAATCTCAATTTTAATACAAAAAATGAGTAATTTTTTAGACTCCTTTCAACATATATTTTTCTCCAAAAATCATCATGCCTATTGGTGTACTTTCCACCTACAACTTTTTTTACGTAAAGGCCAGCAGGTAGGAAGTCAGTAGGCGGTTCTCGTCCAAGATTATGTAACTTAAACAACGTTATACGAGATGCAAGTGAGCTGTCAATCTTAATTCTTAATAGAAATGGGCTCTACGTTTGAAGTCATATTAGAGTTTACTCCTTATGAATCGATTTTGATATAAAGCTCGGTATTAAAATTTTATGAGGAGTAAAGTTAATACAAGCGTTAACTAACAGCATTACGTTATCTGTCACTTAAATTTGATTGACATTTGTACGACAGCTGACGCATGTATTTATATTCGCTAATTCTATTCTCTGGGCTTTAGAAGTAAACGTCGAAGTCTTCTATGAAAAGTGTAGTCCGCGTTGAGGAACGAAACGATAGCGCGTTATAACCTGCCGGCGCAGCGACATCTGTCGTCAAAAAATGAACTTTATCAAACGTAGTGACATCTGTGCATACGAACGTAACTAACATAACTTTTGTTGGAACACGTGACATCTGAGTATGCAGAATGTAAGTAACTAAATAATATAAAGTAATTAGGTAGGTAGGTATCCAGTTATCTATTGAAATTTTATACATTTAATTTTAACGATAACGATTTAACGAAAGAGCTTAAAGGAGGAAGTTTTGTAGGTATTTATGATCTCCAAAAAAAGCCGGAGGTGCGTTACTATAAATTCATTTGGGTATGACTGACAGGCCGATTGACAACAATTCGAAATATTCCTTCAAAAGGAAAGGACTAAATTATTTTTTACTTTAGTTCATATCAATGTTACGCCACGCAACCCCAAGAGTTTCTTCATTTAAATTAACGACATTGTGAGGGAGCTTGGAGACAGAACAGAAACCTTTTTGTTTTTAAGTGTCATTGACATTGTTTAATATGAAATTAACATTTTAATGAAAGTGTAGCTTAATTTTAATGTTCAAAGTTAACGTTCAAGTTAAACGTGATTTTAAAGTTAAAAAAACAAAATCGAAACATTTTTATATCTTCCGACATTATAACTTTTCAAATATCAATTACTACAATGATTAATTGTAATTAATACATGATGAACCTCAATGACATAATCCGCCGGGCGCTTGCTACCGTCAACGTACCAGCTGTTTTGGAACCAACTGGCATAGCCCGTGACGACGGCAAGCGTCCGGACGGCTTAACTCTAATCCCGTGGAGTCGTGGCAGGTCGCTGGTGTGGGACGTTACCTGTGTTGACACAGTGGCACCGTCCCACATCCAAACGACTTCCAATAAGGCGGGTGCGGCGGCCTCCAACGTGGAGAGCCTCAAAATGCGTAAATACTCCGGCCTAGGGGAGGGCTATATTTTCTCTCCTTTTGGGGTAGAAACCTTGGGGCCCTGGGGCCCAGAGGCGAAGCAGCTGTTTAACGAGCTGTCCTCGCGTCTCATTGAGGCCACGGGGGACAGGAGGGCTGGCGCTTACCTCGGGCAACGCCTAAGTCTGGCCATTCAAAGAGGTAATGCCGTCAGCCTCCTGGGTACCATCCCCCAAGGTACCAGACTCGAACAGATTTTTTATTTATTTTAGCATGTATTTTTATTTTTAGCTTTATATAGTGTTATTTAGTTTATAAGTTTCGTTTTAAGCTGTGTTAATATTTGTTTAAGTTTGTGTTTTAAATAAAGTTTATTACTACAAAGGCCAACAACTCCAATAATCTGTATTTAAGTATATATTTTTTATTTAAGTATTATATTCTGTCTATATTTACCGATTGCACATTTTTATTGAAATCCTATAAAATATATCTAAATTAATTAATTTAGTTAATTCCAACTAGTTCTAACCAATTTTTTTAAGACTCAATAGACCGTCATGAAATGCTGAAATAAGAAATACAAAGATACAGAAAAGACATCAGGTAACTTACATCCAGAAAAAAGATCTACTGTTCCCGACGGATTTAAAAGTAAAAAAATAAATAAAAATTGATTAATAAATTTAAATGAAAAGCAATAAATATTGAATAAATGTTTAACAACTAAGAAAAATGCACGCGGACGAGGTCGCTGGCAAAAGCTAGTACTAAAAACATCATAAAATTTTATACAATAAAATTTTGCATACCTGTTGTCTGGGGTGTACAAAAAGGACATTCGGTAGCTTTCATTCAGAAAATAAGTACCTTAAAATAAAGTTAATGATACATGTATGTAGGTATTAATATATATGTATATTAGACAATCCATACGTTAACCAGTAACCACGTCTCTCCTACAAAAACGGTTATCAAGTTAATTTATACTTTGGTACATAGCGAATGTTTAATGTTTCGTGAAGGCAATTCAGAAATATATTATTGTGGGTCTGATGTATTTAGCGTGTAGACCTTTGTTTAAAAACGACGGTTGCCTAACAAGTGGACCGTCAGCCTGATTTATCACCCTTTACAAAAAAAAAAACATATAAACATTAATCAAAGCACGTTATTGTTCCTCCATAAAAATATGTGTTTATGTTCACCCATATGTGTTTATATGTATGTATGTATGTGTGTGTGTATAATATTATATTATTATTATTTTCTTCTTGTACTTATAAATTGTAATTTGTCAGAACAAGTATTTGTAAAAATTTAATACTATTTAAAATGTATTTGTAATTTTTTGTATGCTGTTAGGTTTGCTAATAAATAAATAAATAAATCCTAATATTATAATTTCGATAGTGAGTTAGTTTGCTTGTACGCTTTAACGCCTTAACTGCTCAACCGATTATGATGAAATTTTGCATACACGTTGTTGGAGATACAGAAAGGAATATAGATACCTTTCATATAGAAAAATATTACTGTTCCCGATGGATGGTCTAAAAAAATTTTTAAAAAATGAGCCGTCACGGGACGCCTGGTAGATGTGAAACATCGAGTTATAAAATGATGACTGTTTATTTATTTATTTAACGTTTATTTTAATTGAATAACAAAAATTTAAATATTTATTATAAGTTGCAACAACCATCAACAATCACAACAACAATCACAATCACCACGGCATTCGTCGCCACACCGTACACACTACTACCACAGTTTTACAATACATAGTGCTACTACGCATAGATGTATATGTATATACCATCGTATAGCGTGGTGATGCGTCGCCACGGACTGCGTCGCCACCATAGATATAATACTACTTTACTGGTTAAGGCGAGGCTAGCCCCTAATGATAAAAAAAATCCACTTATTTGTAACAGTTTTCCTTTTAAATTATCATAATAATTATAATTTAAAAAATACTCAAATCAGCTGCAGGATATATGAAAGAAGATCATCATAATTATTTCTTAAATTATATTTAATTATATATATAAAAAAATTACTAGTTCGCGGTCTAATATCGATGTTGTAACCGTGCGATTTGCTTAATAATCAATATTTTAAATAGCTAATTCTTAAGATACATTTTAAGATTCACAATCTGAAGTCTCATCAAAAGAAAAACTTGAATTATACTTTACTTAATTTTTAAATTGATATTTCCGAGATTTGCAAGTAGCGACTCCCCCTCAGCGGTCCCGTCAATTCGGTGAGGGACGAGTTTTGCGGCTGAAGTCGCCTTAAGTAGTATTTTATCTATGGTCGCAACGCTATCAATCAGTTTCACCCGCGCCTATAGATTTCACATCAAAAATCAAAGCCATGTGAGAAATAAAGACATGGAGAACGAAGTCGCATACGAAACATAGTCTACTAAATAAAACTCCAGTCATCTAGACAGTGATTTCCTGTTTGTATCCAGTATAAAAAATGAATCAAGTGCCTGGATATTTATTTGAAACCCTCGTCAACGATGTAAGTAGATAAAATGGACCTTTTATATATCTAAGGCTCGTCTAACCGCAACGAATCACATTACCAACGACACACTTCGTGTGACCATCTTGTATACACTAATATCTTTTTGAAACTCATATTTTTTATATTTAGGTACAACACTGGCTTTTGCTTACGATTTCTTCGTTTTTTCTCAAGCGTTTAAATATTTATTCTTATTTATTAAATTCATTTAGAAGCGTTGAGTTTTCTTTTTTTTATTTTAAACTAGCTGGTTCCCGTGTTGAAAAATGAAAAATATAACACCTGAAAAAACATATTGAGTAATATAATGCCCGACATCTTTATCGCTGTGACGACGGTTGCGCCGCTTTTTTATGTTTTTAGACTATCCCTCGGGAACCTAGAATTTTTCCAGGATAAAAAGTATCCCAACTATATGTTATTCCTGGTAATAACTATATGGTAATAACACACAAACATACAAACTTTCCCATAATTATAATTTACAATATTATATAGCAGGATTATCCCTCAGAAGCATATCATTTTATCGATTAAGTAGGGAATTTCTGAGAGTGAATAAGCGACGCCAGACCCCAATCTTCTCTCCCATCAGGGTCTTGCAACTCACTTGCATTAATGGGCTACACCAGGGGCGTAGCTACCGCGGTGTCAGCCGTATCAATGATATGGGGAACCGTGCTACAGAGGCCCTACACGTGTAGCTAAAATTCATAAAATTTTATCCACAATCCTCATTTATATTTTTAGGCAGTACGCTAACTGCAAAGTTTAGAGCCTATAAAGTTTAAGAGTTCAGAGTCTAAATTCATTGCTTCTAAAACATTCTACTCTCCATTTGGGGGTCGCCACAGTCAGGTAGTACGGCCCAGGGCCAGCTAAGGGCCACCGAGCTCAATGAAAAGGAGTAGAAGATAAAAATTTTGAATGAAAATTAAATTAGAAGTTTTTTTATACAATTTTGTCATAAATCAGTACATTTATTTACGTTGGTATTTCAATAGGTATTATACATAGGTATTTAATTTACCACGACGTTTTTAACAGATTAGAGATTAAGACGCTTCAAAGCTTTGCATTCAATAACATTTTTACTAGAGTGATAGCATATCTGGGTAGTGTAGTAAAAATAACGTAATTATAAATAGAATTGCATACCTAGTTGAAGAAATTATAAAACGGTTAAGAAACATTGAGACGATTGCCTAGGGGCCTTGACATGATATATCCGCCCCTGGTAGGGTCCCTTGACAAAATTTAATACAGGGCCCATCTAGAACAAGCTACGCCACTGGGCTACACTAATACCTACCATCAAGTGAACCGTAAGGCTTCCTGCCGATCTATAGATAAAAAAATTGTCAACTTACTACATACATACTTTCTTATCTATGTAAGTACCTAGTGAAGGAGGCACATATTCGCGTGAATATAAAGTAGAATTTTAATCACGAAGTTCAATTACATTTGAGGTGAGTCTCGTCTTTATTTTAGTAACAAAATAAGGGACAGAACGCTTTTAGTGTCGACCTCCAACAGGAAGCTACAAAATTTTCCATTAGGGCAGAGAGAAAGCAATATCTTGAAACGGAGTCCGGGGAGTGCCATTTGACACGAAAAATTAGTAATATTATTATTTCGCCCTAATGGTCGAAGTAAGAACAAATAAGGCTCAATATACTTGTAACGAAATCTATATTAAAAAAACGTCGCTTCTTATTTATACCCTACAATAGCTGGAGACGCGACTTCGTCAGCGTTGAAATATAAAAGAAACGCCTGACATATATAAGTATAACATATATAAGCTTATTATGTAACATTATATTTTAACATTATATAAGCTTGTGCCAAGCGTCGGATCTATATTTTTTAGATAACTCGTATATCCATCCTGAAATTGTGTTCTAACTATTGGTGAAGGATTTTTTCAAGTCGGATGAGTAGTTTCGAAGATTACATCCTATGTATATTCATTAAAAAAAAAACGTGTTCACCCTCTCGCGTGAAGAGGGTTCCGTACGATGTTACCTATCCGCACAATATTGAGTGATTTACCATGTTATTTTAATATCATGGACTTCTTATAGGTTTTCCTATAATCTATAAGTAGAAAACTAATTTCTGTATTATTTTTTTCAAAATTTTAGATTCAGTAGTTTCGGAGATAAAGGGAGGGAGGGTCAATTTTCGTCTATTTTCTTGAATAACTTGGAAACTATTTGTTTTAAAATTACAAAAAAAAAATACATTTAAGATCTCCACAACAAGACCTTCCATTTGATATGTCACACGATGCAGTTTTCAAATTATTATTTTTTAATTTACCACCTTCCCCCCAAAAAATTACCTCCCATATACAGATTTCATCTATTCACGTCACACCTCCGCGTTGGGGTCACAGAAATTGATATTTGTACCAAATTTCAACTTAATAGGTCTAGTAGATTCCGAGATATTGACTGTGAGCGACGGACAGACGGACACACGAGTGATCCTATTAAGGGTTCCGTTTTTTTTTTTATTCGGACCCTAAAAACATACACACTTTACCTGTTTATAATATTAGTATAAATAGGTCTACTAGCGACTGGCCGTCGGCTTCGCACGGATGCAATTTTTTTATGCAAATTATATATCCAAACCTTCCTCGTTTATCGCTCTTTCCATTAGTGAAAAGTGTATCAAAATCTAGTATCTAGGGTGGTTTAAAAGAAGTTAGAGAACATACAGACAGACAGGCGCGGGCAGCGACTTCAATTTATACTTAGTAAGGAAATAAAGATAAACTAGTATTATAAATGCGAGAGTGAGTTTGTTTGCTACGGCTAAGCTAAACCCGTTTCTAATCGGTTCTGAGATTCTAAAAAATATTTTTTTGACCTCGGTAACATAAGTATGTGTACAGTTTTTTTTTTAATATTTATATTGTAGATATGTGTAGGTATATATAGAGTACAGATATAGAACATTTAGATATAGATGAAGATAATAACAGAGATTAAACTCCAGATTTTGAGTTTATTTTGAGCATTCAGAAACCTTAGTCTCAGCTATTTTAGCTACAAAATGTAACGGTACTAATTTCACACAGTAACGGTACACTTTTTAAAATTTCATTCAGAGTGATTAGAAATTGTAGTACTTGTGCTCAATGATAAGCTATTCCACATTTTTTGGCTTTGAATATCATTTAGTTTAAAAGATATAGCGTGAAAAACCTTTGGAAATACAGCCTGACAAGAATAATATATATTGAAAAAATAAACTGAAAATAAATACACGGCCCGTTGGATGAGTGGCAAGGATGCTTGTCTAACGTCTCAGGGGCCCCGGGTTCGATTCCCGGCGGGGTCAAGTTTGGAAATTTTAATGTAATTTTCAAACTTGACTCTGGTCTGGATTTGAAAAATAGTGGTAGGGCACACTGCGTTTCGCAGTCATTTGGGCAGCCCGCCTGGCGGCAGTGACCACCCCCTTACAGAAGACCACCGTGAAATAACAGCATATACGTGCTGTTGTGTTTCGGTGAGTGAGTAAGGGATGCCAGAGCCCATTTCCTTATCCCCTCCTAATCCCTTATCCTTAATCCTACTGTAGTCGGCAGCGCACTTGCAGCACCTGTAGCGTTGCTTGTGTTATAGGCGACGGTAGCCACCTACCATCAAGTGGACCGTCAGCCTGTCTGTCGACATAACATAAAAAAAAATCTACATCTATATAAATAAAGAAATAATCGCTAAATGTATTGCTAAGCGCAAAAAATAGACCAATTCGGAATTATTATTTTTTTTTCAAATATTCAAATATAAATTCTTATGAAGATAAAAATATGAATAATTACCGAAAATTGTTTTTGTTTAAATTACACATCAGCTGCCACAGTCTAATAGCTTTAAACAGAACGACGTCTATCGAGTTAGTTAGTGTATATAAAGAAATTTTTGAGCTAGATTAAAAAATCCTAATCATACCTATTTTTAAAACAAAATCCCCCGTCGCGTCTCTCTCTCTGTCTGTATGTATTGTATGTTCGTGATGATGAATATGATGATATAGATGAAATATGGCACACAGATTTTACCTGAATTAAAATATAGGATACGTTTTATTCTGTAATTATATTATTATTATTTAAAATTTATATTAATTTATTTAAAATTTATATAAAATTTATTTAAAAAACTAATCTGCTTAAATTTAGTATAAGGATTTCTAGTTTAATTATAGTGGAACTGGATATGTACTTACGTACAATCGGAGTCGTAAACTCTTAGTACCTTTTGAAACTAAAGCACTAAACAGACAACTGACAGACGTTTGAAATGAAATTTTAACATGACGTATGTCTGTAACCTTTTCACGCCTAAAACGCTGGACCGATCATCATGAAATTTTGCATACACGTTTTCAGGATGCAGGATGCAGGAAAATACATAGGGTACCTTTCATCCAGAAAAAAGCACTGTTCCCGAGGGATCATCTAACGCCTGGTAAAGCTATAGATAACTGCAATAAAGATGTTAAGCGTTATATTGCTCATATATTTAGTCAGGCGTTATTTATTTTTATTTTTCAACACGGGCGAAGCCGCGGTCACCAGCCAGTAATTACAATTTCTTACAAAATTTCGTTGTCCATTATGTAGGCATACATATAAAATGTAATGTTCGTTTGTTCAAAACCCCAAATATCCGAAAGTAATTTTATCAACCAACATGAAATTTTGAATACACGAGTAATGTTCCCGAGGGATCAACCAAACACAAAGATAATAAATTCAACGCCTAACAAATATAAATTGGACAAAGATTGAATAAACGTTTCTACGCCTAAGAAAGAGGAGCGCCGAAAAAGTTACGGACAATAACTTGTTTTTTATAATGTTATTTCTAAATATCATATGTGTTATATTAAACGTGTATAGTGTTTAATTTAAAAACAGTAATTTGTTTTTTCAGTAATACATCCAACTGATGTACCTACATACGATTTAAATGTAGTATTGTTTTCCACGCCCTTTTCTCTCGTAAAAAATAAAACAGACATATGAATTTACTCCCTTAAATTCCATCGCAATGGAAATTACATTGTAACATTAGAAGACACTTCAGACAGTACACGTTGATATAAGTTAATATCATATTGAAGTTCCATAATAGCTTTCTTATCTTTCAGTGTCACGAAAACATGAATGCATTAAACACATGGTCGCTACGCCTACACGATTCGTTATCAGAATTGTCAAAAAACTTCGAAACCGCTACCCTACAACATCGACCTCTTAACACACTTGCAAGTTAATTATCAGCAAATTTACGTGCTAAGACCATTTAAATAAAGAACACAGAATTGAAATTAAATTCAGAAAACAGTTTAATACATATAGTTTTCGTATCCTACTCACCTTTATTTTGAGCGGCCATTTTTAATGTGAACCCTTGGAGGCGTTTGCATTATTTTCTAAACAACACTCACATATTATTTGCGTTTGCACTTGAAAAATTGTACACAGATGTTGGCGCGGTTGTAATACGTGTAAAGAGTTGTATGAAAATGGTTTGTTTGGTGAAAAAATCGATGGACTTAGCGCCGCGCGCACTGGAGCTGAACTACGCAAGTGATAAGGGACCGACCGGCGACAGAGACTACGAGACGATGCCGGTGAAGCTACGAGTACCTACCTACTACCCTGTTGCGTAGGTACATAATATACTTATCATATATATTTTCCGCGCGACTTCTGCGCTATACCTATATCCTGTTCTATACATATGATAATCGAGCCAATATGTCTGTACATTAAATATTTAAAAAAAATTGTACAGGTTGTACTTATGTTTCCGAAGTAATAAAAATATTTTTTAGAATTTGTCTGTTTGTATGTGCGTTTATGCACGCTAATCTCAGAAACGGCTTAACCGATTTGAATGCGGTATTGACTAATGTATCGTAGCAAGCTTCCCGTAACATTTGTTAGCCATGTCTGTACATTAAATATAAAAAAAAATTGTACAGGTTGTACTTATGTTTCCGAAGTAATAAAAATATTTTTTAGAATTTATCTCTGTGTGTATGTGCGTTTATGCACGCTAATCTCAGAAACGGCTTAACCGATTTGAATGCGGTATTGACTAATGTATCGTAGCAAGCTTCCCGTAACATTTGTTAGCCATGTCTGTACATTAAATATAAAAAAAAATTGTACAGGTTGTACTTATGTTTCCGAAGTAATAAAAATATTTTTTAGAATTTATCTCTGTGTGTATGTGCGTTTATGCACGCTAATCTCAGAAACGGCTTAACCGATTTGAATGCGGTATTGACTAATGTATCGTAGCAAGCTTCCCGTAACATTTGTTAGCCATGTCTGTACATTAAATATAAAAAAAAATTGTACAGGTTGTACTTATGTTTCCGAAGTAATAAAAATATTTTTTAGAATTTATCTCTGTGTGTATGTGCGTTTATGCACGCTAATCTCAGAAACGGCTTAACCGATTTGAATGCGGTATTGACTAATGTATCGTAGCAAGCTTCCCGTAACATTTGTTAGCCATGTCTTTACATTAAATATAAAAAAAATTGTACAGGTTGTACTTATGTTTCCGAAGTAATAAAAATATTTTTTAGAATTTATCTCTGTGTGTATGTGCGTTTATGCACGCTAATCTCAGAAACGGCTTAACCGATTTGAATGCGGTATTGACTAATGTATCGTAGCAAGCTTCCCGTAACATTTGTTAGCCATGTCTGTACATTAAATATAAAAAAAAATTGTACAGGTTGTACTTATGTTTCCGAAGTAATAAAAATATTTTTTAGAATTTATCTCTGTGTGTATGTGCGTTTATGCACGCTAATCTCAGAAACGGCTTAACCGATTTGAATGCGGTATTGACTAATGTATCGTAGCAAGCTTCCCGTAACATTTGTTAGCCATGTCTTTACATTAAATATAAAAAAAATTGTACAGGTTGTACTTATGTTTCCGAAGTAATAAAAATATTTTTTAGAATTTATCTCTGTGTGTATGTGCGTTTATGCACGCTAATCTCAGAAACGGCTTAACCGATTTGAATGCGGTATTGACTAATGTATCGTAGCAAGCTTACCGTAACATTTAGTGTTTGTTTTATTCCAATCGGTTTACAAACAAAAAAGTTACACGCTATACCGAATACCACGCGTACGAAGTTGCGGGCTCAGCTAGTTTTAATAATGGCTGTAAAAGGTTTTACACCTATAGAAATGAAACCTTTTAACCGCATATAGACGCGAAAAGGCTAGATCACTGCGAATTGACGCAACAAATTTTATCCAAATGCCAATTTGGATAGAATTTTCCAATATCAGATGCAATGATCCAAGATGCAACCATAAGTGAAATTCTGTAAAATATATAGATAATTGATAAATGATGTAAAAAAATCTAACTAAGGCAGTTCGCTCACACCGCGGCATTTGTTTTTTGCTTTTATCATTTTTATACCTAAACCCTTGGATGCCAAAGTGGTCCAGGTGGACCCCCAGGGGTCCACGAAAGACTCGACGGGGGCCTACGTTGGCGTGACAAAAAAATGGGGGTGACAAAAAAAACAATCCTCGCTTATTTCATTTAGAAAACTTCATGGTTGGAACTCAGCCGCAACGCAAATTTCCATAGTTAGATCTAATTTTCACATTTTTTGTCGAGTTTTGGGAATGTGTTAGAAATGTAGCTGCAGGGGGTCCACCGGAACCAGCTAAATTTTGAAAGTGGTCTATGAGAAAAAAGTTTGGGAACCTCTGTTCTAAACGAAAGGTTCGATTCAAATAATTTAAGGAGTAAGTAACTTACATGATTATGAAACTATTTCATTAGATAAGGATAAATATCATGACACGAATGCCATCATCTTTCGATTCTAGTAGTAACAGGGCTCACTGCGTTTCGCATTCATTTGAAAAGCCCGTCTGACGGCAAAACCATCATATCTGCTGTTGTGTTTCGGTAAGTAAGTGATGCCATAACCTATTTTCCCTTTTCACTATTTACTAATTTACTATTTTTTTTCTCAGAAAATATAATTTATTGTATAAACCTGCCCGATTATTTTTTTTTAAATATAGTCTATTGTGCTCTATATTTTTATCTAAGTTTTAATTTTACTCTAACAAGTCAAATTATGCCACGAAAATAACGCTTCTCTGCTAAGTCCTCGCCTTAAGTAGGAAAAACAACTGGGTCGTATCATTAGGTACCTGCTTGCTTGCTTGAAAAACCTCTCTAAGTAAGATTATTTGAGGGAACCTAATATGTAATTGGAATCTAAAACTAACAACTATTATTACAGGGGTTATAGCTACTAAACTCTTTAAAAAAATCCTGCTTTCGTTTGGGTTTGGGTTGCGTTTGGGATTGGTTTGGGTGTGATAACTTGTATTTTAGATTTTGAAGCTATCTCGAAACAAAACAACACAGTCTGCCCCCAGCTTAACATTAAAACCTTAAAATAATATTTCTCTCAACAACATTAGTTCAAGTTAAGAAATAATATCAGACATAATACTTACTAATATTTTACAAATGTGATTTATTTATCTACGGTCTGTTTATAACACTATGACACTGAAAGATCTATTAAGTAATATCTCATGATCTTTTTATTTCCTTTTTATAATCCGTTTTTCTTTACTTCCCTTATTTGGTACCTTTTTTTTTTTGTTTTAGGAGGGGAAATGCATTTCCGCACTATCCCTGGCCGACGAGGACGGTCGGCGAGGGGGTGTGAGGGACTCACCCGACGGAACGAATCGCCCCGCCGGTCCTACCCCCTAAAACCCCTCCATGTTCCACCATCGGCAGTGATAATGGGACCCGGGATCACAGCGAGGCCTTATCCCCGGGCCCCACGCACCGCCACGTCCTTGCGGACCCTGCTCCATCGCGGCAAGCCGCATAAAAACTCCTGTGGTGACCTGCGGAACATCTGCAGGCCAACCACACCTCTCATCTGTTAAGTTCCAGGCGCCAGATGTCCTCCTCTGACGCCTGAAACAGACAGCGCCGCCGCCGATAAAGCGACGGACCCACCATCTCTTCGGACACCTCTGCGGAGCCAGCCACTGATTTTTACCTACGGTCTGACCACCCAGAGGAGCTCAGAAACTCCCGGGGACCGTAGGCTGGACCTCTTCCTTGACCAAGGGCCGGTGCCACCTCCGGCGACTGAGCAGGGGCCTGGGTCCGCCCCCCGGGTTGCCCAGGTCCCCAGAACTCAGTCCCCCGACGACAGCTGACAGAACAGCAGAGGGGAGGGATACTGCCCTGCCCCGGACCGTCGGGGTTGCCTTCCTCTTCTGAGTGCTCCGCCACGAGCTCCGCTCAACGGAGCCCGCTCGGAGCCCACCTCGGTGTGGGCCTTCTTTGTCCCCAAAACCAATCCGATCGGTCGAGCAAAGGCCGGTGAGGAAAAAAAGCACCGACCCCTGCGACCGCCCGGATTGCCAAGGGTAAGCCCCCCCACCACGACAAGGTCATGGCCCACCTAGGGGGGGTCCCTTATTTGGTACCTAATCAATCGCGAAATGTCGTATATTTGGTATCGATACCCAGACATCCGATACCACATGAATACTCGGTATCGATATCCAAAGCCGATACTTCGAATCCTCCTAAAAAACCATACCAGCAATCAGCGGAAAGGAAACAGAGAGCAAGAAGAGAGGGAAGAGACTTGCATCGAGAAGGGAAATATGAGTGAAAGGTTTCATCAATTGCCGCAAAAGATTTTCAACTGTACCTATAGATAGGACAAGACGAAAGAATCCGTAATGTGACATTTAGAACCACGTGGTACAAAATCGCTCAGTCCATTGCCAACTTTACAAGGCTATTTAGCTACGCCATGGCCCTCCTGATTACGGCGATCAGGATCGATATTTTTGTATGAAAATTTCCCAATGCCTTTCTAGTTTCTATATCTATACTAATACTAATATTATAAAGCTGAAGTTTGTTTGTTTGTTACTTTGTTTGGTTGAACGCGCTAAATTCAGGAACTAATGGTTCGAATTGAAAAATTCTTTTTGTGTTCGATAGTCGATATTTATCGAGGATGGCTATAGGCTACATAACATAACGCTACGACCAATAGGAGCGGAGCTTCAATGAAAAATGTTGCAAAATCGGGAAAATTTATCCCTTTGGAAAATTTCCGTTGCGTGCGTTGCATAAACGTTTATAGTTACGTAAAAATGATGTTGGCGGAATTGTTCCCCTTTAAAAGTTCTAAAAAAAGTCCGCGACAGCATTTGTCTATATTTTAAAGTTGACTCAATATAACCTTTTTTATGGTAATCAAATTTAGTTCTAAAATAATGCATTATTAGCGAAGGTGTTTTTATAAACATGATATTAATCCTTGTCCAAACATACGTTATTCATCAAAAGTATTTAATTTTGAAGAATATTGCTCTTGACATCATTTGATTTCCATTGAATATCTTAGGAGATATCTTAAATTAAAAAGTACGCGGGAGAAAATAAATTGAAGCGGTATCGCACCAACGCGACGCGAACGACGGGATTCCCTTTTCATTTTTCAACGCGGACGAAGTTGCGGCCATCAGCTAGTACTCTATATATTAAACTTTTTGATTGCCGCCAAATTCTGTATCTATTTGGAACAAACATCAAACAAATTCTTTCAAGAATCAAACATTATTTATACAGAAATAAACAATTACAACCTGATAATGTAATTAATTAAGCACATTATAATACCTATATAGTATAGAATTTTAGTGGCTACAAATGTTTTGCAAACTTTTTATAATAATTAATATCGTCGCTTAAATTCAAAAGTACCACAAATCAAAAAATTTCAAAAATGTTTTTATTGCAAAAATGGAATCAGAATGGTTGATATTATATGTTACAAAAAGATCCCCGTTGATTTTGCATTTTTAGGTAGAAAAATAATGCAACTGTTACTTTTGAATTTTTGTTTTGAACGTAAGAATTATGATCTAAACTGCCATATTGTCAGTTGCGCTCCGACCACCGAACAGAAAGCGCGTTTATTTTCTTCGAAAGTACCATATTGCAAAAAACAATATTTATTACTCATTAGTTTTATAAGGAAAACAACCATCTTTAGGAATACGTTAGTTTTAATTATAAGATTCACGTAAGTATGAAATTATTTTTAAATAAAAATAACCATATTTCAAAACTGGTTCTTTTGCACAGAAAATATAACTTAATCTACTTTAATTTTTTGATCAAAATAAACTTATGAGAAAATGTGTTCGTTTTGTATGTAAGTTTTTTAATATGAAGCACAGTATTTCTAAAATAGTTCATTTTGAATATTAAAAAAATAAATATGTTATTGTTATTTCAAATCAAAAGGACCTTATTCAGGAATACATTCGTGTAGTTTTTATGAAATTATTAAGATGCATTATTTAAGCATAAAATTTTAGCAATGCATTGTAATCACAAAATTGTAGGCTATGTTTTTACTTAATAACTATTATTCCGTAGGTATTAATGTAATTTAAAGTGATTTTTACTATACTACTAAGTTTTTGTTTACTATTAATTGTATTTATGCTATTTTATGAAGTCATGAGGGTAATTTTTACCATTAACAATTTTTACCGGTAATACTTTGCTATGCATAGTATTGTATAGTATGGCCTATCCATTAGATTAGCATTTATGGTTTTTTTACAGGAGGAATAAAAGAGCACAAAGAATACTTAACATGGTAAGAGACAATATTAGAAGTGGCGAAAATGTTCAAGACCTGGAAAAATATCCACAAACCAACTATCTAATGTTGGAAGAACCAGATGTGCCTCTGAATGAGTCTTTTGATAGTAATTCTATACCTGATAGTCAGCACAGTCTCTGTTCGTCTTTTATTGACAATGAATGTTTAAAAAGGAAACCAAACATAATTATACCAGAAAGTGATTATGATAGCAGCACTTCTGAGTCTACAAGTTCGACAAGATCTAGTTCAAAAAAAATGGTAGTGTTAAGTGATCTCATGAGTGTTCTTTAATTGCATTTAATATACTATCATAGCTATAAGATAACTTTTTAAAAGAATTGGTGATTCTAAGTTTGATTTGATTTTAGTAAGAGTATATTTTTTGGTCAAGAAGTTTAAATATTTTGTTACGTTAGTTATGACTTATGATAATCAGCTTTTGGGATGATTATTATTAGCTATATTTAGGAAAACTTTGGATTCGATTTAAGATTTAGATAGCGTTTTGGTTATTTTCGTAAATTACAAGGTGATTTATATTGTATTCTTTGAAATAATTATAAAGAAATATGATTAACACAATAATTTCTCCGGCTTATGGTTGTTTTCTTCCATATTTAGTATATTTTGATAATTTTTCTATATTCGAAAGTAACTTATATGCTTATATCTCCTCTAGTATTCAGTTTATTATAAAAGTACTTGAAACATTTAATGCTACTTAAAATCACACTTCTAACGATGTATAATATGCATATATTTGAATTATAATAAGAAAAAAATAGACAAAAAATAATTTGATTTTTTTCAATTGGCTCTCCTGTAAAAAGTGTAATTTTGATTTGTGGTACTTTTGAATTTAAGCGACGATATATTAGATGCCCAAACCATATACCCAAAGATAATTGTAGGTACAGACTAACAACATCTTTGCATATACCCAAACCAAGATTGTGATATATTATGTTGCTCTGTGACCAAATAGACATTTCGTGCATATTATTTCGTGAAGGTTTTTGAACTGTCAAAGTCTTTTTGACTTATATTGCTGTCAATTATCATTTATGGTATGTTTATGGTCTGTGATATTTATTTATTTCTTCATCGATAACGATATTTAGTTTATTTTGCTGTTCGTTGATTGCACTTCCTCCATATTATTCTAGGTGTTTTCAACATCCATACGATAAGTAAATTTAACATATTCAGGCGTTATGAAAGATGTTAAAATGAGCACCCATCTCTCCGGCGGTAGACTTAATGTCGCTTTAGTGCAGGAATATATGAGGAAGGAACTGCTGAATCTTTTACAAATGTGTGAAGGTCCAAAGGTTTGTTTTAACTTCTTCTTGTTTTTAAAGTGCCGCTTCTCTACGAAGGTTAGCAATCAACATGGCTATCTTAACCTTGGAAGCACAAAAGAGGAAGCGAGTGCTCATTCCAAACAATTCTCTTAAATTGCTCAACCAGGATGTCTTTCAGCCTCTGCTACGTTTTCCCTGTATTTTCCTTTGCATGGCTATTTAAAGAATACGGTATTTTTCGTTTATCTTCTCCTTTATCTTTCACTTCCATTCCCTTTCTCATTTGACGCAAAATGTTTTAATTTAATATTATTTTTAACAACGTTAACATTAATTATATTTCCATTTTTTTTTTCCAACCAGCTTGTGGTGCGGATGCAGTGCCCCACCGAGCCCTGCTCCATTTCCTTTAGGCCAAAACCAGAATCGAATACATTGCGTCTCCTTAGACGTCATTCAGCTCTGGCCGTTTGTGATATTTGGCCGTGGAATAGCTTATTTCTTCCTTCACAGTCCTCATTCGCAAGTGGTCATGTACCTCACAGTACTTTATAAACCAAGAAGCATTAGTTATTTGTTTCAGAATGGCGCCTTCTGCTCCCTGTATTATTTTTATGTTGGAATCGCATACAGAACCCCACAGCGGTATTCCATATGTCCATATAGATTTCAAGACTTTTATATGAGCAGTTTACTGTCTATTGACAGTCTGGAATTTCTATCCAGTAACCAATAGAGGCCACGGTATTTTAGGTTGAGTTCGTCTCTTTTTGACTATATGTGTTTTTTTGCATGTGAGTCGGCGATCCAGGTGCATCCCCAAGTAATTTACTGAATTGTATTCTGGTAGAGAAAATTCCCATTGAATAAAATAAAAAAAATTCCATTGTTTATTTTTTATTATTAAATGCAGCAGGGCCTTTGTGCTTTGATGATAAATGTACCTACACCATATTATACTTAACAAACAACACCAATGCACAATCGTCCCAGACACTTACATAAATACTAATTATAGGGTGTATGCTCTAACATCCCTACATCCCTTACAAACCGAATTAAAGTATCATGTAATACTATTTTATAGTGAACTTTTGTAAGAGGTGGTTACTGATTTATGACTGCAAATGCAGTGTGCCCTGCAGTTAGAATTCACATAATAGATACCGTTATGCTTTTTGTTCAGGTGACAATTTGGGATGAATGGCTTGCTGGACCTGTTGGTCTCATAGCGCAATATTCACTACTAAAGGAGCATGAAGTGGCAGATATGTTCCTCCTGAAGCCTGGCAATTTGCCTACAATATCAGTCAAACACATCATTTTTATTAGTAGGGCTAAGTTGGAACTCATGGACTTAATAGCCGATTGTATTCTATCACTCAGGTATAATATAATAGGTATTTTAATATAATAATAATTGATGATAAAGTTTTAAGAATTTAACTATGCGTATTTGGCGATTCTCTGGTTGAAATAATACTCCGTAGGTGTATCTATAGGAATGTGTTTAATTCTAAAATTGCCCTATTTATATACAGTATTTACATTGGCATAGCGATAGGTATTAGGTATGCGACAACGTATGCCTGTCGCATACCTGTTGCCTGAGACAGCAAAACCGCGGTGTGTGCATTATGTTCACTTGTATCTCCAAATTCGCATGCACGCAATTCAAAGCAATGCAAAGATATAAATATGGGCAGCGTAAGTATTTTTGCTTCTGCAAAAATACTTACGCTACTATGAGAAATTTTTGCTTCGGGTCACCATTACACTGGTGAATTCCGAAGGTTGAAATTCCGAAGCAGGGGTGTGATGGCTGCTTCCGTCCCCCATTCATCCTCCCTTGTGAATCCAGCGATAGTGATCAAATAAATATACAAAACCACAAATTGATAAATAATGGGTTGTTTATATATTTATTTCAACACCTTCACTCATTATGGTAGCTACACATACAAAACATTAGTAATATGTGCATTAGTAGTGGTTAAAAAATATAGGATTTCTGAGTCAATTTCATACAATCTTGTAATTGATAAATAAAATCCACTTCAGTTACAAAATTTTTTTAATTATGTGAGTGCTCTGAAACTAGAAATAAAGGGGTACTTACTATGTAAATACTTTTATTTATGTTAAGGCTCACAGTCCACTTAATGGTAGGTGGCTACCTTCATCTATAACACAAACACATAAACCACTAGTGCTGCAAGGACACTGTCAACCAAAATAGGATTAAGGATAAGGGATTAAGAAGAGATAAGAAAATAGACACTGGCATACCTTACTCACTTACCGAAATACAAGAGCACACATGCTGTTATCTCTCAATTTATTGTGGTATCATCTGGATGAAGAAATCCTTATTTGAATAGAAATTGAAATTATAATGAATGTTGAAGATATTTTTTTAATTTTAGGTCTAAACAAAGTACTCCTGTGGAATTCCATTTATTCTTTGTGCCTAGAAAGAGCCAGTTATGTGAGAAACATCTCACAAATAGAGGTGTGGTGCTGAATTTAACAATACAGGAATTCAAATGTGATTTATTTCCATATGACAGTGATCTCATGTCTTTAGAACTACAAAATGACTTCAGGTAACTAT
The DNA here is from genome assembly GCA_910589475.2 of Bembecia ichneumoniformis. Taxonomy (NCBI): domain Eukaryota; kingdom Metazoa; phylum Arthropoda; class Insecta; order Lepidoptera; family Sesiidae; genus Bembecia; species Bembecia ichneumoniformis. The sequence goes on from OU342540.1 coordinate 11,593,025, forward strand.
TCTTCTATCCTCACTTTGAACCTTTATCCCCAATTTTCTGGTCATGGACCTAATGCAGACCTACCTTTACATGAATGGTTGTAGCCACATAATAATTTTATTATGTCCAAACTAATAATATGAATGTGAAAGTAACTCTCTTTCTGTCTGTTATCTTTTCACGTCTTAACTACTCCAACAGGCTATCATAAAATTTTGCATACACATTGTTAGAGACACGGAAGAGGACATAGGGTACCTTTCATACAGAAAAAGAGTATTGTTCCTGAGGGATCATATAAAATAAAAATCCAATACCTGGCAAAACTATAACAGCAATAAAGTTTGTTTAAATTATGTGAAGTTTCTATATTTCGAAGTAAGAACCAATCTCCGAAACTACTCCTCTGATTTCAAAAATTCTTTCCTTAATAGAGAGCTACATGATGGACGAGTGCTATAGACTATATTTTATTGTTATAAATATTGGTTATCAATACGAAATCATGGGATTTGTAAATTAAGTCTGAGAAAAATGTTCTGGTATGTTGTTTTATCGGCCTATGCTACCAAAGAAGGTTCATTTCTTTGGTAGCATAGTTGAATACATAATTCCAAGACAGCATTTACTTATTTTTATATTTAAGCTACAAGAACTGCTTATATATCTCAAAATATAAGAAATAAAATATAAATCTTTATAAAAATAAATTACTATGTCATCACGCTATCAACTGTCGCTTCCGTATCGCGTACCGTAGCACACTGCGCCGCCTCGAGCGCCGGTCCCCGTTTTTATATTCGCGCAAAGACTGTCTGGATAGTCTTAGAAGGTACTCGAAGTTTAAACTAGTTAACATCGTGTGTCCTAGAATGGTGATTTGGTTCCTGGAATATGAACCTATGTCGTAATCGTAAAGACCATGAACCTATGTCGGAATGATCCAAGCCCCCCAACACGAATTCGCGTTCTTTCGAGAAGGTTCTATGGCCAGCCGTAACAATATTATATAGCCGATGGTTGCTGGAGCCGGAAAATTCATGAGTGGAGACCACATACTGGATAAAGCAGCGTAGGATGTCCACCAATAATATAGACAGAGGGCCGTGGGTCGATCTAGGCTGCTACTGATCTAATATGTATGTCAATTTTTTCAGAGAAAACTACATCGAAGGTGATCCCACATGTATTTATCATGCAGCACAAGCCCTGCGAACAATACAACAGCTGTATGGAATCATACCTCGAGTGTTTGGCAAAGGTGTTGCAGCTAAACAGGTTGATAACTCATTTTTGCATTTTAAATTACGTTATTGTATTACAATTTTAAAAAAAAAACATAGGATACACATTATTTAGTGGGTCCTGCTAATCATTTAGTAGCACATTATTTTGTTTTTGTCGTAACACCTACAAATCATAATGAATGTTTGCATATTCACAGTCGATAAATTCGGGAACCATTTGACAAATCACTATCAACCGTGCACAGATTTAATACATAGCTTATCAAACTAAATTTTCCTTTAATTATCCTTTAATTAGTACAAAGTATAGGACTTCTAACATTTTAACCAATTAATATAACTTAAGTAGAAATGTAATTCATTTGTAATCTATTCAACTACTACTTCTAGTTTTTGCAGATTGGCATTGTAATTAAAAATTGCTAGTTGTCCTCGTGAGGTGTCCTCGCCACGTTATCATGCAACGATATTGCAAGCGATAGTTAGTTCTGTTCAAATTATTGTAGTTGTTCAGATAACAGCTGCAATCAAAAGGTCTGTGGTTCAGATCCAACTTTTTATTCGTAGCCAAGCCTTTCTACGAAGGTCTCTAAGCATCTCATGAGTAATGTTTTAAAAACTCTATAACGACCCATTGTGCAAGCTAGAGGCTTCCAGGGGGGCATTAGAAGCCTCAGAGTCAGACGTTTAGACAGTGCTATGGTTTACCATGATAATTGTTCATCGAACATATTATAAAACTAGCTGAGCCCACAACTTGTACGCTTGGTTTTTGGTATAGTGCGTAACTTTTTTGTTTATAAACCGATTGGATGAAACAAACATTAAATGCTACGGGAAGCTTGCTACAATACATCAGGGAAAACTGCATTCAAATCGGTGAAGCCGTTTCTGAGATTACCATGCACAAACGCACAGACAAACAGACAAAAATTCTAAAAAATATTTTTTTGACATAAGTACAACATGTACAATTTTTTTTTAAACTTTAATGCATAGGCACGGCTCTTTTACGATTTTATTAATATATAGATAAAATTGCTGCCCGCCTCTGTCTATCTGTAAATGTTTTTTAAGTCATATATTTGTTATGCCAGGTGTGGGATCTACTGTGTCGTTTGAATAAAGAGGAACACGGTACAGCGCCTAAAGGCTCCCAGACGTCGTGCATCGACCAACTGCTGATACTCGATCGTGCTATCGACTTCACCAGTGTAATGGCGACACAACTCACTTACGAAGGACTGATTGGTAAGATACTTTGATTGTTTATTTCTATAAAAATTTATTAATCTCAGAGGGGTGTAAGAAAGAACATAGCGACTTTATGATATCCTGTCTTTTATGATTAATATTATGATGATTATGATACTCTCTTTTTCTCTCGCACGCACACTTTCAAAATATAGGTTATAGGTCCCACTTGACAGTTGTTATTATTATTAGTAGTACTATCGCCTATAAACACGACACGTTGTATTAGGGGGATTGGTTAAATTAAGGAATTTGGAATCTCCCGATAGTGTTCAGTGAGAAGGTGGTTATTGCCTTCAGATCGCAATATGCTTCTGCTTCTGTATGTATAATATGTACCTATTATACCCAAATTTGTACTATGTATACTATTATACATTAGTATTAAGTGCAATTAGTGAAAAAAACAACGCCAGGTTAATTCTGAGGTTGCATACGCCAAAAAAGAAATTCGAAAGCGCATGTGAAGTCCACCAACCCACAGTGGGCCAGAGCGGTGGACCATATAGCCATATACGCACTTGTCGAGAGGGTAGGCCTGTGCCTCTGCATTAGGAACATATAATAGGCTAATAATGATGATAATATTATACCCCAAATGCTCCATGTAAAACGATTTTCATAGACACAGATCCTAATCAATACTAACCAAAGGTTTTGTATGTGTTTGTAAATATATTATATAAAAAAGAACATCAGCCTCGTCTTGGTTGAGGCCCTCTCATGATTAAGGCGATTAAATCCTCATAAGCGAATTCTCAATATATATCTATAATAAGTATAACGTATTTATTATTTGTAAAATTCAATGATATTAACTATATTTATACATATAATAATATCGTGAACAAGCCGTGTCTGTACATTAAATATTTTTTTCAAAAAAATAATTTGTACATGTACTTATGCATCGAAATATTATAATATAACGTTATAGATGTTATAGTTCTATAAAAAAAAATTATACACGTACTTATGTTACCGAAGTCAAAATAATAGAATCTTTGTCTGTTTCTCTGTGCGTTTGTGCACGCTAATCTTAGAAACGAACGACTTAACCGATTTGAATGCCGTTTTCACTGCTGCATTGTTAGCAAGATGCCAGTAAAGGGTATTTCTTCGAAATTTCATTCTTCGACTGAATTAATTTCACTTTCAGCTCTGTAACACAAGTTCATATGAAAATAGGTATACCAATGGTATATATTTGAATGAGGGATTCGTTTTTATAAAGTAGTTTTCAAGATATCGTTCAAAAATTTTGTGCCCATATGAATCAGAATTTGTTACAGATTAATCAGAAACAGAAATAAAAATTAAAAACTTAAAATTTAGTGTTTGTTTCATTCCAATCGGTTTACGCTCTATACTGAATACAACGCGTACGAAGTTGCGGGCTCAGCTAGTCTATACTCAATATAATATAGTCGCTTTACGCTTCCGCTTCACTCTGTTTCTTCGCTAACTTCATCTAAACCACCCAACGGATTTTGATACGATTTCAGTGATAAATGAGAAAAGTTTATGTACGTATAATAGTTGCAGAAAAATTGCATCCGTGCGAAGCCGGAAGCGGATGGTGTATATTATTAAAAATCATGGTCATGTTGTGGTTTGTAGATGAATTGTACGGAATAAAGAACGCGACTGCCACTTTCCCCGGACATAAGTTCGTGAGCGCCGACGACGCGAATCCGGAAGAGACGGCGCGAGAGAAAAAACGCGTCTACCCTCTCAACACTAGCGACGAACTCTACGCGGAACTGAGGGATTGTAACTTCACTGCGGTGAGACATTTTACATTTTCATGCAATAAGAAAAGTCGGGATGGTTATTTTTCTCTTGTGGCTGGCACAATTGCATAGCATAACCGAATATCTTTTTTTTTAATTATTGGCAGAATTGGTAATTCACACTTGATTGTAAGTTATGTAGGAATAATATGTAATTTATTTATTTATTTTTTATTTATTTATTTTATTAGGAAGCCAACGCAGTATACAATCATCCTTATACATAAACACATTTAAAAATTCATTTATAATATCGTATACTCCACTTATAGGCTAACTTGGCATGCATTAAGACGAAAACAAAAAAAAATTAATAAACCAATAATAAAAGAATAAAAAACAAAAACTCAAAAAACAACAAACCATTATGCAGTACGCGATAAAAGAATTTTTTTAACCCTTCTTTTAAAACATGCGGAGGAATACTGAAAGATATCGATACCAGTTCCCCTAATTAAATTATTGTAGGTGACGACCATTCTGCTCAAGGGAGCGGCTCCGCCCAGATTAGTTTTGGCGATTCTAGGCCTGAACGTTAGCCTGTTCTTAATATGCGACCTAGAATTACTCTTTGGTACCGCCAATCGCACCCTGCTCAGCAGATTTGGGCAATCGATCCCTCCATCCATAATATTTTTCAAGAAAGAGAGATCAATATAGTCCCTGCGATTGGACAGTAATATGTCTGGATGAAACAAAACAAAATGTTTAATTTTTATTTGCAATTTAAATTATATTTCATAATTTTGTATTTTTGGAATTCTTACGTATACCTAATTTAAGTTCTCTATAAATGGCCTCTACCGAGTTTTACAAAGAGGGGGAGCTTAAGATGAACATGGACAAGACGAAAGTTATGTCTAATGTCCATGTTGTGCCCACCCCAATAACAGTTGGAAATTCAACTCTCAAAGTTGTTGACTAGTACATCTACTTGGGAAAAAACAGTCTAATTAGGTAGAGTCAACTTCGAGAAGGAAGTCAGTCTTCGAATCCAGCGGGCAGCGTTCAGGAAGCTCCGACACATCTTCTCGTTCAAAATTCCCTAGTCTCTTAAAACAAAAGTTTTCGACCAATGTATGTTATCAGTGATGACATATGACGCTGAAACGTGGTCTAACTAAGGGCTTCATAAGAAAGCTCAACGTCGCTCAACGAGCTATGGAGAGGGCTAAGCTCGGGATTACACTGCGAGAACGCATTAGGAATGAGGACGAACGAAAGTTACCTACATAGGTAACCCCGGCGCATTAGTAAGTTGAAGTAGCAGTGGGCAGAACACTTATTACGGAGAGCCGACGGCCGCTGGGGCTGGAAGGTTATCGAGTGGGAGGCCACGGACCGGCTAGCGCAGTGTAGGACATCCACCCACAAGGTGGACAGACGACCTGATAAGGGCCGCAAGTCGACGGTAGATCCAGGTAGATGCAATAGTAGACGTAGTATGGCCGAGATGATAAAGTTTCCTATGAAATAAACAATGCAACATTAAAGTTCATCTGTATTGAAACGAAACGAATGTCGAATATCGCTTATCAGTGTTGTCATCATAATAAAGTAAGAAGTTTACAAAATTGTATCAGAAATTACAGTTTCCGACAAGCAACAAGAGGATACTAGAGTTATAGTCACATTAAATATGGTTTACCATTCTAATGTCCAGATAGATTAAAAAGAAACTCATCGTTCGTAAGCCAGACTTTATAAAGTTTATTATGTCATGTACAAATCAACAAAAATTCTATTCTCTTTCTTCCATTCTGCCGTCATGTGGTTCTTTTTTTTATTGTGCTGGCTGTGTTCGCTAAATTGTCTAACACAAACACTAATTGTTTGTTCCCTAAAGTAAACACTATCATAGGCTTGTGTCATGGACCATACAACGAATAGGGGACGAAATCCTGCACATCCAGCACGGAGTCAACTTTAATAAGTTAATTTCCTGTGTTAGCCCAGGAATCTAAACCGGACATCTGAATGAGACGCTTCGAAGTTTTGGAATTCATTTCATTCAGCCAGACATGAGTGACCTTGTGCTGAGTGAGTTTTAAAAATGTAATTGTCTGTTAAGGTGGGGGCGGCGTTATCGAAGAAAGCGCGCGTCATTAAGACTCAGTTGGACGAGCGCCATAACGACAAGTCCGTGCAAGAGATCAAGCAGTTTGTGTCGCGTTTGCCGCAAATGTTGGCCAACAAACAATCGTTGGCCACACACACGGCCGTCGCAGAGTATATTAAAGAGGTGGGTTTTTGTTTTAAATAAACTAAATAGAGAATATATTTTCCATGAAAACAATTTTTCAATATTTGAATTAAGTATCCAAAATGAGGTTGCTAAGTGAGGTTACTATAATATTTTTAAATACCTATATGAACAAGCTAGTTTTTGTCTCCGACTCTTTTTCTTAGGTGTTAAAACATTTATTCAATTTTTATTTTTTATATTTTTTTCAGGCGTTGAAATTTTTATTTTTAAATAAGCCTTTCGTAACAGTACCATTTTTCTGAATGAAAGGTAACCTTTGACCTTTTCTGTGTACCTGACAACGTGTATGCAAGATTTCATGATGATCGGTTGAATAATAGTTAAGGCGTGAAAGCGTAACAAATAAACAAACTCATATCCGCATTTATAATATTTCACCTTAAATAAAAGAAGTATTTTTGAGCTTCTTTAAGCACTTTGGGCACTTTTTACATGGATAAAAAAAGCACTGAATTCGCGTCACACTCACTGAGCGACATCCTCAGTGACGCCTTTAATGTTGTTTTGAAATTCCAAATCTCCATTGCTTCCAAATGGTGCAACTATCCCAGCGGTTCCTTCAGGGATAACAGTTTCTTCCCAAGGCTCATCGGCTGTAAATTCAACAAGATTTTTTATCTCTTTCAGACCACAGACACATTTGACTTTCACGACACGATACAGTGCGAAGAAGACTTCTTGAACTGTGTTGACAATGACAAAGTATCCACCTTCATTGAGGATCTCATCGCACAGAAGGCACCACTCAACAAGGTGAATCGCTTATTTCGTGAGAGCAAAATCTCATATGAATAATGGAAAAAATATTAGTTCACCACTAAACAACATGGAGAATATACATATGTTTCAACCAAATTATGTAAACAGTATTGTATAATAGATGTTTTTGCCCTTGACTGTACATATTAATATCGCGTCTCTATACACACATTAGAATTCACCACGAGAGTGAGTGAGAGATGACACTTTGAATTCTTAAAAGATACACATAGAGAGTAATGAATTTTGAAAATTCGTGCACTTTTGCTAGTTTAATCGGGTTGACCTCAATATAGATAATTTAGAAATATATACACTCCGTTTAACAAATTAGTTATTATAAATGGAAAAGTATGTAACTTTGTTACATTTCCACACCTCTACCACTAAGCCGATTTCGATAAAATTTTGTACCTATTATTAAACACACTATTATTACATAATTAATGTATACATTCATCAGATAGAAAACTACTACTCGGACCTAAGTTAACTCAGCACCTTATTGAAAGGCCCTGATCACATGTACCAAATAGGGTGGTGAGACAGCAAATTGATACTCGGCCGAGAGAGTAGCGTGACCGGTAGGTGTTTAAACTCATTTTACTTTCCCGACAAAACCTGGCAAAAAAGCGTGAGCGAGTGGCGCTCGGCATGTTTTTACTTGCCGAGTGGGAGAGCGAGACAGTGCGGAGTGCTGAAGGGAGAGTGGGGGTGAACACTCGGCCTAGTAATCAAAACGAGGTGCGAGTCTCGCCATTCCGCTCCAGCCGAGTGTTCGACCGAGCACTCGTCAGAGGATACGTACTAACCGAGCACCTGGCCGAGAGCACTCTCTCGCCACTATACTCGGTACGTGTGATCAGGACATAACGGGAACATACCTCTTGGCGTAAAATGACGTCATCGCCTCGAAATATATCAACCAAATTTCGATAAAGCACTTTTATTCGGGACACTGGGTACTTTCACCGATCCAGCGCTTCGTTCGTTCTTCTTCTTTTCCTTTTTGATCGGCTTCTAAAAGGGCGTGATGTTAAATAGCCTATAACGTTCCTCAATATCTAGACTATGAAATTCAAAAAAAATTTTTTCAAATCCAATTGCTAGTTCCATAGATTGACTCCTACAAACAAAAAAAACTTATTGTATTAGTGTAAATGTGGATAAACTTGTAAGTTATATATAGGTGGAATTTTTAGTACTCTAAATACCGAAAAAAGCTTTTACTCAATTCCACTCTGTATTGATATAATATGACGAATCTGCAACTTTATATTTATTGATTCGCAGGTGATGCGACTAATATGTCTTCAATGCGTTACTGGTTCAGGCTTGAAACCCAAAGTGTTGGAATATTACAAAAGGGAGCTAGTGCAAGTTTACGGCCTGAAAACTTGGCTGTCGCTGTGCAATCTGGAGAAGTGTGGCCTGTTAAAACCACAGTCCGGAAGCCGACAGTACATCGTGCTGAGAAAGGTAACAGTAGATACAAGAAAGTGGTCATTATCAACTTAAACGTTCTTCACTCAATATACAAATAGCTAGATTTTGTCCGCGACTTCGTCCTTTTTCTTAGATGTTATTTATTCAATCTTTATTTCTCATACATTTTCATCGGGAGTTAAATTTTTATTTTTAGATGATCCCTCGGGAACAGTTACTTTTTGTCTAGATGAAAGTATCCTATGTCCTTTTCTGCATCGCTGAGATCGGTGGAGTAGTTTAGGCGTGAAGCGGTAGCAAATAAACTCACTCCCGCATTTATAATATTAGTTTATCCTTATTCCTTACTCAGTATAAATTGAAGTCGCCGCCCGCGACTGTCTGTCTGTATGTATTATAATAGAGCGGGAGTTAGGAAGTGTGTGAGTTCTTTTTGAGAGTTCTCCCGTCCCGTTTGCTCGGTAACTCAGGTAGTAGTGTAAACGGGACGGTTATAGTATGTTCTCTAACTTCTCCTAACAGGCAACAGTTTTTGATATTTTCACTAATGCAAAGAGCATTAAACGAAGAAAGTTTTTATATATAAATTTGCAGACAAAAATTGCACCGGTGCGAAGCTGCGTACGGGTAGGTCGCTAATAAATAATAAGTCAATGTTAAAATTTATAACATAATAACTATTCCGAGATAATTTCTATAACAAACAATAAATATTTATTTATTCCTAAAGTACTAAGGCTATCACTCAGCTATTAGAAAAAAAATATAGGGCCAAAGGAGCCAAATTTAAAAAAAAAAACAGCTAGTCCCCTTTAACGAAAAATAATTGTATTATACATATTGAGATCAAAACTCACTCACTTATCGGTGATCAGGTTTTATTTTTGTACGATATAATTGCAAGGAACCAAGAAACTTCAATATTTCATTTAAAACAAACTCACTGTCTGCCTCTGTCTGTTTCTCTGCTTACTTCTAAACCACTAATCGGATTATGATACGGTTTTAACTAATAATGGTAAACGAGAAAACTTTGAAATCGTATCCATGAAAAGCCGGGTCGGAATGCTAGTAAAGAATAAAAGAATAAAATAAAAATTATTATAATAATTTCTTTTGTAGGCATTACATTTAACTACGGACGATTCCGAAGTCGAAGCTAAGGAGAAGAGTTATTTGTCGAGCAAGTACACGCCTTTAACGGTGCGGCTGAGTGAACACATCTCCAAGAACAAGGGATGGACAGGTGATAACATTCATCGTTTATATTGAATTCTTTATTCCTTCATAGAGTTTTGGTAGTAGCGGTCACGTTGCGTTCTACAATCATAAACTGGAGACTGGCGGCAGTTATAATCGACGCAAATCTTCAAGGAAGCGGTTGCGCCGTATTGCTTATTCGGATTTCGCAATTGTGCATACGAAAGACGACTGCTCAAGGTCCGAGCCCGAAAAGATTTGCGGCGAATTTTAATACTCCCTTAAAGAAGACTAATAATAGCGCGTGTGCTGTTGTGCTTCATTGAAGGAGTAAAAGTAAAAGGTGCCTCTTATATTGCAATCCTTTACAATATTTTCTTTTTTTTAACCCTGTTGTTTCTCGAAGTAGACAAAATACTAGGACACCTTAGTTAGACCTTACAGATTTTGTGTTTATTAGATACAAAAAAGCTATTATTAATGCATAATGATTGTTTGACTAATGGATGAATAATTTTATTTTCACCTCTGCAGCACGAAAAGGGTGTGTTTGGTGCCTCGCAGGAACTCGTAGGAAAATCGATTTTTGCTGCGAGCGTGAGGAAAAGTGATTCAAATTTCGAACACGCGATTTAACTCACAGGAATAACATTAGGATTTTATTAGTGTGTCCAGCCATAGCCGACTAGAGTCGGCCGGCCATAGCTGACTAGATTCGGCCGACCAGCTAGAGAGACTAGAGTTGGCCCAGCTGTGAAGATAGTTTCACAGTTGTTCATATACTGGTTCATCATTAGGTCTTGGTATTGTACTGTTTTGGTAAATATAAAACCCAGTAATGCTTTTCTCACTTTTGAGGTGAAAAGTTGTATGTTTAACACGAGAGCAAATTTTTTTATGTATCTTGCCTTTAAATCACTCACTTCGCACAGTAGTCTATATTAGAATCACTCGCTACGCTCGTGATTCAATCTATAGACTACTTCACTAGTTCGTGATTTAAAGTCGGCACTCGCAGGAAAAAACAATTTTGCTATTATTGTTGATAATTTGGTCCTATGTGAAGTGGTCTTTTATCGTAACAAGTTTTTTAAATATGTTGCAGGCATTGCAGACGTCCTAGGCTTACTCCCCGGAGCTACACTAGACGAACTACAAACGCTGCAGCCTCGCATGGCTCGACGCAATTCCATATCCAGCGACAACTCCTCGTCCATAGAGAGTCCCAGGGTGGTTCTAGTCTTCTTTGTGGGTGGTTGCACTTACCACGAAATATCAGCATTGAGGAACATCAGCCAGCAAGAAGACTCGAATGTGGAGTTCGTTATAATAACAACGAAGCTGATAAATGGCAATACTTTTCTTGAATCATTGATGGAAGTTGAAGGATAATAATAAAAGCAGTGTTTTTCTCAATGTACAGTCATCATCAGCTATATAATGAGCAGTTCCATCTATCCAAATTATTCCTATACATTATCTGCACATCAAAAATATCCAAGTTGTTATTTTCAGACATTCAATTTTAAAATTTCATATTTATCTCAACATGATGCATGTATAGTCGGAGTGAATTAACATTTGTTCCCCAAAAATATTAAATAAGTTCTATATTCTATCTTAAAAAGTATCGTTAACCGTTTCATGGCGGATGACGCCTTAGGGGCATCATAAATATTTTCTCCGTATGGCGGATGATGCCCCAGGGGCATCATATTTAGATTTGTTTAATCTTTGTGAAATTGTCTCCGCGCTACGAACAATACTGAAACAATAAATAAACGAAAATTTTACATTCATAGCTGAATGGCTGATGATGCCCGAGAGGCATCTTCGTCTATGGCGTATGATGCCCCTCCGCCATTAGGAAACATTGTTAGCAGCCAGAGCAAAAGTTTGTATAAAAGGCCGCCGCATTGAATTGGTTAAGTAGTATTGTATCGTTTAAGCATACCTTGTATTCTTTTCTTTTGTACCTATTTAAAAATACTGTACATTCCTGTTACTAAAAAGTATACTATTTGCACTACATAATAAAATTTAAAAATACAATAGTTATTAATGTTTTATTTTTTGTAATGCTAATCAAAATGGTGCCCAATTTGATTTGTATATTTGCCATATACAAATTATATTTTGTATTTTACTTAGTGCTTAGGATATGATATTGAAATATTTGTATAATTTTGTTTTTTAAATATAAAGCTTTGTTTGAAATTTTTGTAAGTTATTTCTGCAAACTACCAATAATCTTATACAAGGGGTCTCATGTATATTTTTTTCAATAATTTTTTTTTTAGATAAAATCAATCTGGTATGGTTTTACTCCAATTTAATCTCAAAAACAACTGAATGAATTTTGAACTCAGAGATGTATTGCTGATAATATTCCAGTCGGATACGGTCATCTTGTCTAAAGTATTAGGAATTTTTTTGCAAGTATTTGATAATCTAATTTAAAAAATTTATAATACTAGAAAAGTCTTACATTTTTATTTTAAATTTTATTTTTGATGAGCCCATTAGATGCTATGTCTCAGGGGCCGACTCGATTCCCGTCAGAATCAAATTTGGAAATGAATTTTTCAAAATTGGCTCTGGTCTGAATCTGCGATGTAATGGCAGGGCACACTGCTTTTCAGTCATTTAAGGAGCCCGTCTGGGGGCAGTAACCACCTTACAGAAGACCACCATGAAATAACAGCAAGCTGTTGTGTTTCGGTAAGTAAGGGATGCCAGAGCCCATTTCCTTAAAGCTAAGGTTGGCACCTAGCAGCCACCTACCACTAAGTGGACAGGCAGCCTGCTGTTGACCTTAACATAAAATAATGATTGTAGAAGTCATTAATTTTCATATTAAAGAAGATATATTTATTTGTGTATACACAAAACACAATGAACTGTCAATCCCGGTTTATTAAAATTTTAATATTGATTAACTTTCATATAATATAAATTTTATTTTATTAAATAAAATTACAAAAATTCTTGCATGCTTACTCACTATATATTACAATATTAAAGCTTTAGCGTAACAAAAATAAGTTTTCGTACACCAACATTTTGTCAACAGTAACTATCCTCATAAATATTCATTACTTGTATATTTTGTGATATTGGATTTCTTTGGCGGCGCAACGTTCACACCAAACTTCTTCGCTAAACTGACCAACTTCTCATTCTCATACCCGACTTCCTCACGGTAACGCCTCAGCATCAGTGGCATGACCGTATCGAGTATAAACTTAAAATTATTTTGGGCATAACTCGAATCGTTCCCCAATGACAGCATAAGGCGGGAATTAAATATTGCATGTATACATTCATCCAAAACATCCATAGTATCTTTAGTGACCAATTTTAAACCAACCTTCTGAACGGTCACAACGGACCGTGCAAACCATATTGTACTACTAGATAAGTCCACCCACGTTTCGTTTATTATATATTTAGCTAAGATAAGGCCCAAGTTTTCCATTTGCGATAAAAACTTATTCACTCCGGCCTTTGTGTGCATGTTCACCGGAGTCCACTTATCTTCGGACACTTTAGATTTCATTGAATCAACAATTTTCTCTTTATATTCTCTCAAAGCTTTTATAATAGATGTACGCAAGCAACTGTTCAATTGAAATCTTAGATCTAAACCAAACTCACAGAATAAAGTGCACTGTTCCCTTAAACTTTCCACACAATCCAACACTGAATCTAACGGGCACTGTGGAGTAAAAACCTGCTTAATTATTTGGCTCATAAATATTCTAAGTTGTGTGCTAGCCCACACTATGAAAGAGCTTATTTTATTTTTTGGAAATAACGAAATATATTCTGTTAAGGCATCACTTAATGAGCAAAAGAATACTTCGCCAGCTTGTTGCACGTAATTATTTATTGAACCTTCCAATTGGACTCCTTTCACGTGAACTTTTACAGTGTGGCTGCAAATAGCCAAAAACAACTCGCAAGCCTGGCTTGTCATGTTGAATTTATTCAGTATTAAAACATGATGTCTCGATGAACTCAAACCGCCTCTGGGACTCCAGTTATGTGTAACATCTAATTCTTTTAATAATATGTCAATTAAGACCTTTTGTTTTTGATCGATTCTTTTCAATATGCCAGGTTTGTCAGGGTGGTTCTTAAATTCCTCAGTATTAAATGTTTTTTGGGCCGACATCATTAGTTCATAAGTTTTCTGAAAATGTCTTTCGACAATTAACACATCTAGCTCCTCTGTGACATCTGCTAACCATTCCGGCAGCGGTGGGATAATAGGTGAGGGTAGTTCCTCGACTGACAAGCTGGGTGACTCTAAAGACTCTAGTTTAGGCTTATCCTGGGATTCCTTTTTCTTCTGTTTCAAATTCTCTTTTTCGATATACAATTTCTTTGCCAAGTCAAATTTATCTAGCCAATCTTTTTTTATAGACAAACTATTACACTGGAAAACCCTCGTATCTGGGAAGACTAGTACCTTAAATGCTTGTTTAATAGTACCCAAATCGCGTACGTTTACGACAGCTAGATTACTAATAGGATAACTGCCCTGAAATCTGTATCTACTTGGGCCACGCCGATTCGATATCCAAGAGCTTAACATAAGGCAGTCGTTAAACAAATATACGTGCATTCTCTGTAAGGCAGTGTTTTCTTCGGCGTCTATTTCTAATAAATCGCCTTCGTGAAGTAGAATACGGTCAGGAACATCTAACAAATTCATACAGCCATCGACCTTTTCTGTGATTGTATTGAGCTTGTTCTTCCGCTGTTCTTCGGCTCTCTCAGCTTCTAGGTCTTGATTGTTAAGTGATTCGTGTGAGATAGTGTTTTCGTTACCTAAGACTGAGGCAACCGACAGCGTCGTAAGAACACTTCGTTGTTCGCTTAACAAGTGAGACAACTTGTGCATTTCGGCTTCCAAGTGTGAAATCTCCGTAGCTGTCTCAATAAATTGCATATAATTCTCGTAAACATTCTTTTTGAGGGCACTTGCGGTTTCATCGGCTAAAGTTTCTATCTTTTCTTTCTGTTGGTGCAGCTCCTCCCCTCCCACACAAGACTTCGTTAACTCTTTAACGAATCGTTCGGGGACGAAGTCTGGTACAGCAAACTTCTCCATGTTAATGTCTGACATTGTTTCGCATAAATATTTACAAGTTTTAAATTATTTTTATAGTGAAAAAACCAGGATAGCTCATCATTTACTAAAAAACGACAAGATTTTTCAAGTTCTTAAGTCAACTCCCCCATTAAATGTCAACTGTCAACACAGCTGTTGTCATTGTTTAGTGTCATCACGAAAATTTAACAACGAACTTTTTCAATAATTAAATTGGCATGTATGTAAGATTCTTAAGCCTAGAATATATTTTCTTTTTTTTTACAAATAACATGATACATTGTTATTTAATTTACATATGTATAATGCTGATTATATTAGAAAATGTTTAAAAAATTAAGAGTTACATCTCTCAACAACAGTTTTTAAGATGCTGTTGGCGCTAGCTCGTGACCTCTCTACCAACGACGCCGTTTTCTTTCTGATAATTGCATGAAACCCGTCAGTTCTTGCTTCGGCAAACATTCGAAAGTTACTACGAAAACGAGACAACCCCATCAGCATCCTAAAACCGTTGTTGTATTGGATTCGCAAGACGTTGATGGACTTCTTGGTGTAATTGGTCCACAGATTACTCGTGTACAGGTTTTCACAATATGATGATTAATAAAGTAATTTCTGTACAACAAGAAAATTTGCGAGCCAACATATTACCGCCAGCGTTCTCTTTCAATGTCAACATGATCTTTAAGATCGCTGGTAATAAAGTGTCCAAGATATTTAAATTGTTATACCCTCTTTATCTTGTTATTATTTAATAATATTGTTATGACTCACCAGGGAACGTTCTAGTTGAGACTCACTATGGAACGTTCTAGAAAAGCGACTTCGCCTGTCTACAATTTCTGGAAAAATTATTGTCAAGGGAAATTGATCCTTATGCACACAACATAGAGTTCACATACAACAGAAATAGCGTTCCCGAATTTTCAATGACCTGTTTACAATACGTGTTTACAAAAGTTGTTTACTTCTAATTGTTTGTTGTTTGTTTGTACTAAATTCGAGAAAGATCTAGACGATTAGCAGCGGATATAAATAGGCGAAGTGGCGAGCTAGCGACAGTTCGATTCTGCGATTCGAAAGCGATACTACGGAACTATACCTGCGACTCATTACGGAATTACGGACGACTTTTGGCAAGTTTAACGGATTTAAAGAAGAAGTTTAGCCCTATTGGAAGTCATCTTGGTTTGTGGCAATAAATAGTTGATTTTCGCCCTTACACGGCAATTTGACTCACCCCACACTTAATAACTGGTGTCAGAAGTGGGATGCCGTTAATGCCACGGGACGACGGAACTCGTACTCCACGGACCAGGAGACAAGCGGAGATGGATGCTGCGAGACAACGGGCACGTGAGGAACCGGAGGAAGGCTCCGATGCTGAACTGCCCCCTATAACAGCGCCTCCATCAAACCCATCAATGGACCTTTCTGCACTGCTAGCTGCCATGCAGAACTTACAAACCAGTCAGGAGGCCGCTCGCCGTGAACAGGAAGCCGCTCGTCGTGAGCAGGAGACCGCTATAAAGAACATACAAGCTAATCAGGAAGCCGCTCGCCGTGAACAGGAGACCGCTATAAAGAACTTACAAGCAAGTCAGGAGGCCGCTCACATTGGACAGGAATCTGCTAGCCAACTAATGCTTTCTAAATTGGACGCAAGCCTGGAAATAATGTGTGACAAGGTTAAGAAGGTTGAATCCGAAGTCAAAGAGGTCTCACTGAAAGTCGAAGGCCTGGAAGGGAGACTTGAACAATCCGACAGTCGCCATCAAGTGCTCGCCGAGAAAGTGCAGAAGCTGATGACGAGAGGGGCAGTCCTCGCTGCACCGGTACCTACACAAGGCAGATTGGACCTGCCACGGTTCGATGGCACATCATCCTGGACAGCCTACAAGTACCAGTTCGAAACCCTCTCTAACTGCAGCGGCTGGACCGAGGATCAAGCGTTCATGGCGTTGACTCTTGCTCTAAGAGGAGACGCCCAACTGATCCTGGAGCGACTTCCTACAGAAGGTAGGTCTCTGCAAGCCCTTTTGGAAGCTCTTGAGACACGGTACGGTGACAAGCATATGGAGCACACGTATAGGGCGCAATTACGGGATCGCATACAGAGACGAGATCGAAAGATTAGTTCGTCGTGCCTATGTGTCAACACCGTCTGCAATAGAAATAACTCTGCTTCAAGCCTTTGTGGACGGAATAAGGGATAGCGAAGTTCGTGCAGCAGTGCGATTGGGTCACCATCAGACCCTGAAAAATGCACTGGCACATGCGCTAGAAGTAGAAGCGGTACGGAGTGACACAAGGCCATTTAAGATCAGAGAGCTGGTAGCCGAGGAGCGAAGACCTCGCTATGGTCCGACATGCTACGGCTGTGGCGAAAGAGGTCACATTAGGCTGGACTGCCCAAAGAAGAAGAGAAGGAGGGTCTCGGAGATGGAGACCCAAGTTGAAGAAGGACAGTTAAACTAAGCATTGCCAGAGCCGCGGGGCGGGCGCTGGCTGGGAGAAAGGAAGCCCCTGCCATTACCGTCAGACAAGCCTGTAACGGGAACAGTTTAATCATTGAGGGTACGCTGAATGGAAAAGTATGCAGATTCACAATAGACACAGGAGCATCCCGTACCATTGTAAGACCTGAGCTCTTAAGACGAACTATTTCATGGAAGCAACGATCTCCAACATGGCAGCTGCGTACAGCACCGGGCCAGCCAGTACCTGTCCTCGGTGACTCGGACGTAGAAATTGGAATTGGTAGTCAGACGTACTCAAACCAAGTGCTGATTGCCAATATTACCGACGACTGCATATTAGGACTGGATTTCTTAAAGAATCATCGGTGTGTCTTGAACGTCAACCAAGGAGTACTCAAATTTCCTGAACAAGAAGTTTTCCTAGAAGGATCGAACCCTTGTACTTTCTATTGTCTGCGGGATGTGAAATTAGCCCCTAGATCAGAAAATCTGGTCATGACGAAATTCCCACCTAACGTCAAGTACGGACTATGTGTGATTGCGGAAGACGAAGGGACACACCCTAATTGGATAATGGCTAGAACTTTACTAATGACAAACAGGATAGGAAAAGTCAGAATTTTAAATCTCAGTAATGAAGAGGTACAGCTCAGAAGAAACAGCGTAATTGGGAAGTGTCAGGAGGTGAAGTATTTAAGACGTATAAGCAGCACACCAAACGAAGTAACAAGCTCAGATAACCAGGTATCGCAGTTACTGGATTCTTTGAAAGGAACTTTGTCGCCAGTTCAGTTAGGGCAAGCTCAAGATCTTTTAATGCGGTTCAAGGACATTTTTGCAGTAGGCAATAATTGCGGTAGAACAGGACTTGTGAAGCACAGAATAGACACCGGCGATTCAAGACCCATACGACAGCAACCTCGTCGAATCCCTTGGGCAAAAGAAGCTGAAGTTGCGGATATGATAAGGGATATGGCGGAAAACAAGATCATTGAGCCATCTACGAGTCCCTGGTCGTCACCTGTGGTGCTGGTAAAAAAGAAAGACGGCACAACCAGGTTCTGCGTAGACTACCGAAGGCTGAACGAGGTTACCAAGAAAGACAGCTATCCTCTACCGCGCATTGATGACACTTTAGACATGCTCAGTGGAATGGAATGGTTTTCTACCGTTGATCTTAAAAGTGGGTACTGGCAGGTGGAAATAAGTCCAGAAGATAAGGAAAAAACAGCATTTTCTACGGCCGTCGGAAATGGACTTTGGCAATTCAATGTTATGCCGTTTGGCTTGTGTAATGCTCCCGCAACGCTTGAACGCCTTATGGACAGGGTTATGGTGGGTCTTCTGGGAGATGTTTGCTTGGTATACCTAGACGACGTAATCATCATGGGTCGTAACTTTAAGAAACATCTCCAAAACCTTGAAAAGGTATTCAACCGTCTTCGTGAGGCAAACTTAAAACTAAGTCCCAAAAAGTGTACTTTCTTCAGCAACGCAGTTAGCTATTTGGGGCACATAATCACCAAGGAGGGAGTTCAAACAGATCCAGAAAAGATCAAGGCTGTAAAAGATTGGCCTACACCAAAGAATAAAACGGAAGTCAGATCCTTTCTTGGTTTATGCGCATATTACAGGCGCTTTGTCAAAAACTTTTCAAGTATAGCCAAACCCCTCCATCGCCTGACTGAAGACAAACAAGTGTTCACTTGGGATGCTAATTGTGACAACGCTTTCAAGGAACTAAAACAGCGTTTATGTGAGTCTCCGATATTGGGCTATCCAACACGGAATGGAAGATTCATTGTGGATACGGACGCCAGCAACACGGGTATTGGTGGAGTGTTATCACAAGTTCAAGGGGACAAACAAGTTGTGATTGCATATTACAGCAAAACGCTATCTAGACCAGAGAGGGACTACTGTGTTACACGTCGTGAGTTGTTAGCCGTAGTGAAGACCTTGCAGCACTTTCACAAATATCTCATTGGACGTGAGTTCACTCTAAGGACGGATCATGCCGCACTTAAATGGCTCCTCCAATTTAAAAATCCCGAAGGGCAAGTAGCACGGTGGATTGAGCAATTGCAGGAATTCAATTTTGTAACAGAACATCGAAGCGGAAAAGGGCATGGCAATGCTGACGCTCTATCGAGAAGACCTTGTCCTGAAGATTGTAAACACTGTAGAAAACAAGAATCTCAAGAGTCAGTAAAAATTATCCGGACCCAAGGATTAGACGACGATTGGAGTGGCGAAAGTATGAGAAAGGCTCAAGAGGAAGATGACGACTTGCGACCGATTTTGGATTGGATGAAAAGAGGGACTAAGCCTGAGTGGGTGAACGTATCAGCCTCCAGTCCTGTCACAAAGAGTTATTGGGCTCAATGGGATAGTTTGACCCTGAAAGACGGAATTTTGTGCAGGAAATGGGAGTCTAATAACGGACATCAGGTTACGGTACAGGTTGTAGTTCCTCGAAGCAAGGTATCTCCTCTACTACGCCATATCCATGACGGGGTGTCTGGTGGTCATCTTGGAGTGAGGAAAACGCTGTTAGAAGTGCGTCAGAGGTTCTACTGGATCCATTGCCGGGAAGACGTCGAAGATTGGTGCCGTAAATGCAACGCGTGCGCTTCAGTCAAGGGACCGCAGACAAGAAATAGAGGAAAACTGAAGCTCTACAATGTAGGAGCGCCATGGGAACGTATTGCAATTGGCGTGGCCGGTCCTTTTCCGGAAACTGAGGATGGCAACAAATACATAGTTGTAGTACAAGACTATTTCAGCAAATGGCCTGAAGTATTTGCAACCCCCAACCAAGAAGCTAAAACTGTTGCCAAGAAACTAATTCAGGAAGTAATCTGTCGGTATGGCGTACCCCTGGAAATACACTCCGATCAGGGAAGAAATTTCGAATCAGCCCTTTTTCAAGAGATGTGCAACCTCCTCGGAATACATAAGACCCGTACGACACCAGCTCATCCTCAGTCAGACGGAATGGTTGAAAGATTTAATCAAACACTGGAAAATAACCTGGCTAAAGTAGTCGACTCACATCAGAGAGATTGGGACCAATACATTCCTCTTTTCTTGCTGTCTTGTCGCTCCGCTGTACACGACAGTACTGGTGTTACCCCTGCAAGAGTGAATTTTGGACGAGAAATAAGACTACCAGTTGACGCAATAACAGGCTCTCCCCCGAATAGCCCGAAGCTTATAACGGATTATGTGAGCGGTCTTCGCGAACAGTTAGATGAAGTACACAAATTAGTTCGCGAGTGCAGTCTCAAAACCGGTGAAAGAATGAAGACCCGTTATGATCGGAGAGCAAACATCAACGGTTTTGAAGAAGGAACGCTCGTATGGCTTCATAATCCCCTCAGGAAAAAGGGCAAGAGCCCAAAGTTGCAACCGCGATGGGAAGGACCTTACAACGTAGTTACAAAAATCAACGACATCACCTATAGGATCAAAAAGGAACAAAGAGGAAAACCAAAGGTTGTACACATTGATCGTTTGACAAAATATCACGGCACGAATAATGATCGGGACGATCATAACTAAGAGGGGGGTAATGTTATGACTCACCAGGGAACGTTCTAGTTGTGACTCACTATGGAACGTTCTAGAAAAGCGACTTCGCCTGTCTACAATTTCTGGAAAAATTATTGTCAAGGGAAATTGATCCTTATGCACACAACATAGAGTTCACATACAACAGAAATAGCGTTCCCGAATTTTCAATGACCTGTTTACAATACGTGTTTACAAAAGTTGTTTACTTCTAATTGTTTGTTGTTTGTTTGTACTAAATTCGAGAAAGATCTAGACGATTAGCAGCGGATATAAATAGGCGAAGTGGCGAGCTAGCGACAGTTCGATTCTGCGATTCGAAAGCGATACTACGGAACACGGAACTATACCTGCGACTCATTACGGAATTACGGACGACTTTTGGCAAGTTTAACGGATTTAAAGAAGAAGTTTAGCCCTATTGGAAGTCATCTTGGTTTGTGGCAATAAATAGTTGATTTTCGCCCTTACACGGCAATTTGACTCACCCCACACTTAATAATATTTTCAGGATCACCACTTTGACATTTATCAGCTGCAAAAAGATTAAATACATAGAATATATAGGGAGGACATTGGAAAATTTTCCTACAAAAATATTTATCCTGACCGTAATTAAGATGACCTAGGCGTATCTAAATAGCATTGTAAAGTTGGTGATGGACTGAGCGATTTTGTACAACGTGGTTCTAAATGTCACATTACGGATTCTTAAGTCTTGCCCGATCTATACAGTTGAAAATCTTTAATCAGTGGTCTCAAATATTAAGTAGGTATTCGTTTTTTTTTTACATTTAGCGACTGGATCATTTGGTGATGCTAAACCACAGTGCAAAGTACAGTGATCGTCCAATACAAGCCGTTCAATGCGTGGCGTTCGTACAGTGCCGCCACCATATGAGTATAATTTGATATTGTACGTCACTTTACAGTTTGGAACTTTTTTTTTTTAATGTTAAGATCGGCAGACAGGCTGACGGCCCACATTATAGGCTACCGTCGCCTATAACACAAGCAACGCCAAAGCAAGTGCGCTACAGTAGGATTAAGGTTAAGGTATTAGGAGGGGATAGGGAAATGGGCTCTGGCATCCCTTATTCACTCACCGAAATACAACAGCACACGTGCTGTTATTACACGGTGGTCTTCTGTAAGGGGGTGGTTACTGCCGCCAGATATGCTGCCCAAATGACTGCGAAATGCAGTGTGCCCTGCCACTTCTTTCCAGCTCTAGACAAGAGCCAAATTTGAAAAGTTTATTTTTCAAAGTTGACCCTGACGGGAATCGAACCAAGGAAATCCAAGAACAGAGCGTTAACACAAGCACCTTTTTTTTTTTTTTTTTACGTTGGGAAATCCATCATGGATACCCAGCAGCGAAAGGGGACGCTGTGGGTTATGCCGGACTCCTACCGGCTAAAACCCATCGACTTTCTAGCGCGGCCGTAGATGGGCGGGGTCGCAGGAACGTTGTTGCACAACTTCGGCGACCCGCCACGGCTGTTCAGCGCGGGGAGGACTACGCTCCCTATCGGAACCTCGGCGTACCCGAAAGCGGAGGTACGCCGGCCATCTCGGGGACCTCACAATGGGCGGTAGTCTCCCCTTAGACTACCGCCGAGGTCCTGGTCAAGGGGGAAGGCGGCGGATATAGGCCATCCGCCTGCGCCCGAGCCTTCTCCGGCGGATCGGCTGGGAGAGGGGATCCTCTTCCCGTTGCCTCTCCGCCGCTTCCTTGCGCGACATAACGTGCTCACAAAACGTGAGCATCGCCTGCCACGCAAGGTCGCTGCCGACCATCACTTTCACGACGGCCGGCAACACAAGCACCCTAACCACTCATTTAACGGGCTCAAATATATCTATATATTATATCTGACTTTGTTCTGTAATCTGAGATCTATTACATAAGTTCTCCCTGGCATCAAAAATATAAGGTAATATTGTTACCCTATGTAGGTAATAGCTTGACCAAATTGTGAACAATTAACTGAATTGGTGAAGCATAAGTTCATTTTGCCATATTTTGACTTGCCTTTGTAAGATATGTAGGAATTTAAAATGCATTCTTTTTTGTATTTTAGGTTGAGAAAAAATAAATACACAATGTATTATAAAAACAATTTTATTATTTTGTTAACGAAGTTCCTGGCTTTTTCTTACATTTCCACGCGTGACTAAACTTTATTAAAAGCTTACAAACAATATTTTTATAAAAAAAAACATACAAAGAATAGTTTGTGGATATTAAAAATCGTTGTTAATACGCTCTTATGTACATACGCATTGCTAGTCGCCTTTGATTTCGTTCAATAATTCGCTTCTTCAAACGGACTGAATGGGTGAAGTTAATATTATTTTCACAATCACACATTTTTACAGTGACAACATTAAACTTGCTAAATAAAAAAACAAAACAGACTACTTTTAATTGCAAATTTTATGCAAAAAAAAAATTAAATAAAATTTTGAATGCCTGAATGCCTAAATACAATTAAATCATTCTTGAATACGTTTATACCAACTTCGTAAATATAATTCATTCCTATATTCCCAAAACATTGATATAAGTATGTAGGTACAGTTAAATAAATAGGCAAGTGTATACCTATTACCTTTATGGGTATTCATCATTTTAATAGAGTTGTTTTGTAAATTATGTCGATTTAAATGATAATATTTACGAAATTAAATATTTTTTAATTAGAATCGGTTAATTTCAAAAAGTAGATAAGTAGGTATTTCCACGAAGTCATTTTTTATTCTTTCTTCTCGGTCTCTTCTTTGTTTTCCTCTTCGAGTTTCTCTGATTCTGGTGTCACGGTGTAGTTACCGTTTCTCTTATACCTGTAGTAGCGAGTGGTCGCCGCGACCGATCGCGACTCGTAGCAGTTTACCAAAGCATCGCCATTGTGGCCTGTGGTTAAATTCGAAAATAGTAATTTTTATTTTTCAGTAAAAAAAAAAATTATAATGAATTTACATTAGGTAAGAGATCTTAATGATTACTTACGTAAGTAAATTAAGTAAAATGAACATAGGTACTTAATGTATTTATACATTGTGAAAATGTACAAGTAAACAACTGATTCATACATTATCTCCTATTTATAGAAAGAAAAAGTATATATGACTAAAATAATTATTTCATTTTTAATTTTTAATTTACACGTGAAATTGAAAAGAAGAGTTCTGTCCATTGGGTGACTGTTTAGGCTGTATAACTTTAAAGTAATACTGACCTGAAGGACAGGTGCATACAGCCAGATGTCTACGCGCCATACAGACGGCGCCAGAGCCGCACTGCGTGTTGCCAAGGCAAGGATCCACGCATTGGTAGCCAACGCAAGCCAAGTGGTCTCCGCACTGCGAGTCCAGCTCACATTCACCCTGCACCAAACTTTCAATGAGTACACTAGTCATCATCATCATTAATGGAGGATATACCAAAATTTGGAGCCAAAATTTTGTCTTATGTCTTATAGAAGTTAAAAATATTCGTATTTACATATATGTATAGATCGATACTTAAAACGCACTGCTATCAAAACAATGGAAAAATCGTCTGTAGCCCTTACATCAATATCCCATTACGCACTAGTTTACTTCATTGTTATATCTGGCCTATTGGCCCACTGGCCTTACAGGGTGTGAGGCCTGGACCTTTAAAGAGGACTTGGACTCAAAAGGTGACCAACGCAAAAGCCAAAACCGCAGCCTCATGTTCACGGTGAAAAGGCGAAAATTTTCCTACCTGGGTCATATTTTTAGATATGAGCGACACAACCTGCTTCAGCTGTTGATGATGGGCAAAGTCGCTGGAAAGAGGAAAGTTGGGCGAAGGAAGAAATCATGGCTGAAAAACATCAGGGAATGAAGCTGTTCCGACGAACAAAAGACCAGGACTTGTTCCAAGCTGATCGCCAACCTTCACTAGTTAGAGAGGCACCGCAAGAAAAAGAAGATATATATTTAAATATTACTAGGTAATATTGTAGGTACATTTATATGTTTTACCACTTAGATATTTTTTCTACAATTTGCGTAGTCGCTTTTAGTAAGATATGACCTGACCGTTCGTTTAGCGTATCGGCCGAATATATAAAAAAATAATATTCGTTTATTCAAAAATTTTAAATTAATATGATTGCGAATTGTAGATTACGACAACGGCGGCAAAATTTGAATAGCCAATCAAAGGCTGCAAATGTGTAAATCACCAATGGCCAATGTGTAGCCTTAGGACATAGACATAGACAGATTAAGGGTTATTCAGAAGCAGTCTTGATCCAACGTCGATCGACCCGCCAACCCGCCATTATAATTTAGTAGATGATAGTTATACATATGTTTATACTAAGTCCCACCAACTATAGCGCTTGTTCACAAAATATACTTATATTATGACTTCGAGAGCTTTGTAATGCTTGACAACATTGTAAGACGAATTCTTACTCTTTCGCAAGAGACGAGCGCGTTGCCGATGTATCCGGTGGGGCAAGTGCAGACAGGACGTTCGGCACCGGTTCGGTCGTGGCCTGGAGTGCACTTGGCACTGGTGCCGCAAGGGTTCGGCTCGCAAAGGTCTCCTGTGAAAAGAAACAAGGATTGTGTTAGGTCTACTTTGTTACCACCGGTTTATATAAAAAACCTCAAGAAAGTTGACCACTTCTAATATCATGATCTGTATCAATTACCACACCCTTACAGAAGTGTGAAATAAGTGAAATAACAGCATGTATGCGTGTGCCGTTGTTTGTGTTATAGGCGACGGTAGCCACATATCATCAAGTGGACCGTCAGCCTGTTTGTCGACCTTAATATACAAAGAATACCAAGAATTTTCTCTACTTTCGACTGCACGTAGTGACCCTCGCCAAGAACGCAAGAGAGATTGCAGGTGCTCTGTCAATCACTGCAATCTCTTGCGAGAATTTTTTTACCGCTCCCATGAAGAACCCCATAAGTTGGTAACCTTTTTCTTCTCAGTCGTATACTTCAATGCTGAAGGTTATCTCCGTGAAAGTCTTTCATGACTTTTGCCTTCACTCTGTCTGTTTTTCAGTTACTTGGTCACACCAATAGCTAGGTTATCGGCCGCGGGGTCTTTTCCTCAACCATGCCCATAATAAGTAATTTATCGGGGTCGTCTGGCGGACGACGGGCAATGTGTCCAAAGTAACTGGTAGCACGTCCCTGAGAGCCTTGTCTTCACACTTCATTCTTCCAGGATTGAGCCTGAATCTGTCCTGATGTTGTAGCCTAACACTTCAAATTATATTAGTGTTCTCCTAAAGGTTTACTCACTATGTTATTGCAAGTAATTATTGATTCAGTTTTACACATTGACTCGAAAAAATAGAAAAAATAAGTGTAAGCTCTATAGGGCTTTTACTGTAATACAGACAAAAACCAATTATATGTGTTCTAGAGGACGTAGTCGTCATTAATGTGTAACTCACGAGCTTCGAATGGTCTGCAGAAGGTGAACGGATCGCCGGTCATGTTCCTAGGGCAAGAGCACACTGGAGTCAGTCCTCTCAAGTTGCAGTCGGCGTTGACACCACACGCGTTGGTGCAAGGGTTTATGCAGGCGTTGTAGACACAGGCCGGCTTGTAGCTGGGGCATTCGGAGTCGGAGGAGCACTCAGGGGTGCAGATGCGGTACGGATCACCATGGTAACCCTGAAATTTTACAAATCAATAATAGATGCTAATAAATGTATTCCAATAAAGTAAAACAGGATACATTCAGTACTTGTAAATAAAGTGTACATAAAAAAGGTGTTGGTTATTTGTTTTATAAATCTCCTTGTGGAGTGCATCTAGCCAGGAGATCTAGAAAACAGTTAGATAAGTAAAGTAAGACTGACCTGATATAGATATAGAATAAGTATTGTATTTACACCAATATGTATATGTTATATCATATTACGCGTAACATATGTGGGAGTATCAAAAAGTGGAAATCAATCTAAAATTCGGCCATTAACGTTAAAGAACTTCAAAGGGGCTGTAAGTGTGTAAGTGCTGGATGACGAATAAGAGATTTGAAGGGATAAGGAAATGTGCTTTGTTATTCCTAACTCACTTAAAAGACAACAATACACCCGCTGTTTTAATTTCATGTTGGTCTTCTATAAAAGTGTGATGGTTATGCTAGTTGGGCTGCCCAGTTTATGACTTTATTACGCAGTTTGCTTTTCAAGAACCAAAAATATATTTCCGCTAGTCTGAAACTGACCCAACTGGTGTTTCTATGATAGGAAAACAGAAGATGAAGTCAGATAAGGTTGGTACTGACTCTCGGGCACTTGCAGATTGCTCTATGCGCGGCGACTGTC
Organism: Bembecia ichneumoniformis; assembly: GCA_910589475.2. Taxonomy (NCBI): domain Eukaryota; kingdom Metazoa; phylum Arthropoda; class Insecta; order Lepidoptera; family Sesiidae; genus Bembecia; species Bembecia ichneumoniformis. Next base: position 11,620,489 of record OU342540.1, read on the forward strand.
TCGCAATCAGCGCCCACTCCGCAGTCGCTGCAAGGGCTGGTGCACTTGAAGTCGCGACAAGATTGCTGCGCTCCGCATTCTCCGTCGGACTCGCACTCGTGGCGGCACCCACTCAGTGGACTACCCTGAATTAAAAAGCAATTTGATTTATTTGTTTTATGTAGGAACCGTCAAAACGCCTCATGGGGTGACATCTCACTGCTGAACCAATGACCTCAAGAGAGCGGCTGGTAGTTGATGATACGAAGGGCGGAGGATGATGATTAAGGTTTCAAGCGTAAAATTATTACTTTTTTATTTCACAAGCGACCTTTTGGATGTGATTTGATAAAAGAGGCACTAGCGACATCACTGTCTTCAATTTGTTGCGGCTGAACAAATGTTTCACGCTAATTCAAATTCTGAGCGATGTATAAGGCATCTTGCTTACTTTTTGTATTGTACACATTTCTAATATTTGCTCTTATCGAAACGGATATACCGAATCATTAACTTATAATGCGCTTAGTAAGGAAAGTTTATCCAAATATTTTTTGTAATAATAATTAGTAAATAATAATGATAGTTATCTGAAGTAACTTATTTTTGTTTTACTTGTTTTTACTAAAAAAAAGTGAGAACCCGAGAAGTGGCCTAATAAACGGGTTTAGACAAAATACCTTTTGGGTATTCGAACGCAAACTGTGCAGCTTAGAAATTAAATTAAAGATCATTTCCAACCTTGAGTCAGAGCACTAAGTTAACCACTGTACAAATGCGCTCATCAATTTTATTTCTTTTTTAATGACTAAGCAATTTCGATTTACCGGATAGGTACAGATTATCTTGCCTTTCGGTGATAAAAAAAAAAAGAAAGGCATTTATTCTTCAAAAAGTTCAAAGTACCTTACCCTATATCCCGGCAAACACGTGCAAATGGCTTGGTTGTTGGCTACGTGGCATTTTGTGTTTGGACCGCAAGGAGACGGGTGACAAGCTTCCTCTGAAAGTAAATTAAGGAATAAATTAGGATTTAAGATAACACCGACCTTTACAATTCAATTATGAAGTCCCACGGCTGGACACAGGCTTCTGTTCTTTTATGAGCTATAGTTCACCACATTAACAAACCCTTTTCCGGAATTTACCAGTACTTTACCTAACATACTAATCTTTTCGTGCGCTCAGGTTTTCTCACGTTTATTCTATTTTTTCTAATGTTTGTATTTTTTAAGGGCCGGCTGGTGCGCCGCTGCCCTGCAGGAATTTATTTACAGCTTGCTCGAAAAGACCTATATTGTGGATCGACAAAAACACCTCAAAATCGTTCCAAAATTCGCGCAACTAAATTTTCGAATAGGGCGCAACGGGAACTTATCCAAGCAAAACGGATGAACTCCGGCTCTGTGGCACGCAATACGATGGTCAAACACTCTCCAACTATAGAGTTACTCACGATTAGTGCAGCCGGCTAAACACACAAAGAGACGCTAAACTAAGGGGTCAGAGGTTCTGGCTTGGCCCAAATTCTAACCATTATCGTAACTATTCAGTAAACATGTATTTAGGCGTAGGGTTTACAGAATATGTATCTACCTGGATCAGCGATCCTGCACGATGAGAATGGATTGCCGGTGTAGCCAGCTGGGCACGTACAGACTGGGATGTGATTGCGTACCTAAAATGAAAAGATTATACAGTAACCCTTATGGTGTAGGCAATGGAGGATAGTTAAAGAAAATCATTAAAGCACTTACATCGCAGTTAGCATTAACGCCACAAGTGCCGTCACAAGGATTAACGCAGTGCTGGTTGACACAGGTCTGGTGACTGCGGCACTCGCTGTTATCTGTGAAAACACGAATAACATGCAATTGGCAAATGTCTTGAGTAATTTAGAGTTATCATATTGGAGCACATAGAAATAATATTCTATTTCCTCCTATTATTTCACGTTTGGTACCTATATAGTGCACAAAGTGCTTTAATTAGAAGCAGTCTTTCTATAATTGACAGAGCTACGACTCTCAGGTCAGCTAGTAATTTAATAGAAATCAAATATTTCGTTTCACCACTTACCAACGCATTCAATTCTGATGCACTGCGAGAGCGGATCTCCGGAATGACCAGGTAAGCAAGCGCATACTGGTCTCACGCTGCCGTGGATGCAGTGAGCGCCCACACCGCAAGTGTGCGGCCCACAGGACACCAAGTTGTCGGAGATCGAGCGACCGTGCTGGTACAGCTCTCCGAGGTTCCGACCGTAGTAGGCTCTTGAATTATAGTTGACGTAACGTTGTGCTGGATTCAACAGAAAAAAAACCTCTTAACTTCATAGTTTTCCTTTGCAGTAGAATACAATATTTCAAATCTTATAGTACGGTCATTTTATGAATGCGTTTTTGACATTTCTTTATGTCCATTGCATAAAGTTCATTTCCGAATAAACGATACAGAAAATGTATGGAATTGACACCTGTCAGAACAGCACTCTTATAATGGCCGGAGTATAGTGTAACAATAAGCATTATTATTTTTGAAATTTATATTTTATCTATTTATTATGGATTTGTGTAAGCTGACATCTGTGAAGTAAATTTGAGGTCCCTAACGGGAAAATCAGTGGTGTGTGATTTTTAGCCACGAAGCAGCCAACCTTGTTCTTGCTTGTAGCCACGTAGCACACACAAAACTTGCTGAATTGAGTGCCGAAGCACTGTTGCACTTACTGGCAAGTACTATACTCACTAGCAAGCTTAAAAATTGTACTTATTAGAAATTTGTGTCGTATGCATTTTGTGTCTCTTTCCAAATAAAATTTTTTTCTTCTTCTTCAAATACTTATTTATAGAAACACACTAACACTACTAAAGTTTTACTAACAAAAAAAGGCGAACTATAGAAATTATTTTGCTATAGATATACCTATGCACATATTGACTGAGACAGTAGTGATACAAGGATAATGAGGCATTTGTATACTTTTTATTGAATCATTAGAGTTCAAATAGGGATATTTAAATATTTGGTAGGTATTTTGTGATCTAAAAAATGGCATACATGTTCGACTTGGAGAAGTTACATAAATGGTTACATAAATAAAGAATCATCTAAACGACCCACCACCGCCTACAAACGACTGGACCGTAGCCTTGCGCTTGCGCATATATAATAATATTGTGTCGTCAAGCCATCAGTAAACATCTCACTTGCAAATTAATTAAAACGAGACCATACCCTACCCTTAGCAATAAAATAAATTAGAATTTCCTTTTGCTTTATAAATTAGCGCAAAGCTGTGTCAGGGGTCCCGGTTTCGATTCACCGGCGGGCTTTCAAAGTAGCTAACTGGTCTCGATCTGGCAAGAAGTGGCAGGGCACACTGCGTTTTGCAGTCATTTGGGCAGCCCGTCTGGCAACAGTAACTACCTTTACAGAAGTCCACCGGAAAATATCAGCATGTGTGCTGTTGTGTTTCGTGGAGTGAATAAAAGGGCCCTATGCCAGATATCATTTCCCTAAATCTCCCTTAATTACTTGTCTTTACCCTTATGGTCGGCAGGCACCTGTGGCGTAGCTTGTGTTTTAGGCTACGGTATCTACCATCAAGTGAACCGTCAGCCAGTCTGAGGACCTTCCATATCCTGAGATAAGATAGAGATTCCATGAGATAATGTGAAGACAATAAAAACTGAACATTATTATTTTTTTAATATATCAATTACGTCTTTTTTAATACGAAGGAAGAAGAGCGCTGAGCACACCATAACTTTTTTCTATGTGAATCTGTATATCTATAAATATTATAAAATAAACTCGGTGTCCGCCTCTGTTTATTTCTAGGCTAACCGAGTTTTCAGTAATACAATTTGATACAATTTTCAATAATGGAAAGAGCAATCTGCGAAGTCGGGGACGGGTCTCTAGTATATTTATATTAATATTATAAAAAAGTAAAGTTTGTATGTTTGTTTGTATATATTGTTGTACTATCCGATCCGATTAGAATAGAATTTCAGGATGGACATAGGCTAACTAAATATTACACCCGGGCGAAGTCGCGGGCATCAATTAGTTTATTAATAATATAAAATGTGCCGAAAAATATATGCTAGTAACTGCAATCAATTACATAATAGCTGTAATTGCGACAGCGTTATAAATTACGAACTTAACACAGAGGTTATGAATTTAAGTTAAATTTTATCAAGAAAGAAATCTAATTTTACTATTGAATCACATATCAAGGCCAGCGGGCTTGCAATTCTTGTGTTTTAAATTCTTACTAGGTCACCTACTTGATGCCTGGTGGTATACCTACATTATTTTAAGTGAGATCAGATCTGTATATCAAAACGGAACAAGCCCTTCAATCAAGTCCTTTTGAATTTTCGCGGTTGTTTTCTTTTAATGATATAAGTTTACTGATTTTTGAAAAACATAAAGACTGAGTAATTATAAGTCTGGTTAGTCTGACTCTAAGTTTGATTAGTTAAAGCTATTAGGTGAGTACAATAAATTGATGTTTGTCTAAATATTGCTTTGTTGATAGAACTGATTTTTATAAATTTTTCTTATATTTTATTTGTAAATACCGAAATAATCCCGGGTTCCCTTGGATTGACTAAGTATACCTAATCACAAAGTCCCGCGACTAATCACATTTTTGGACAAGCTTTTGTTAATATTTATTACATAAGTACTAGTTGAGCCCGCAACTTTGTACGCGTGGTATTCGGTATAACGCGTTCCTAACTTTTTTGTTTTAAACCGATTGGAATAAAACAAACACTTAAATGTTGCGGGAAGCTTGCTTCAATCAGTGAAAACCGTATTCAAATCAGTAAAGGCGTTTCTGAGATTAGCGTGCACAAATGCACAGACAAACAGACATACCTACAGACAAAAATTCTTAAAACTGTTTTTTTTTTACCTCGGTAACATAAGCCCTACAACGTGTATCGTTTACGTTTTTATTATATGTATAGATTTTTAAATTTTATATTTATACACATGTTTTTAAATGTTACTTTTATATTTTTTCAATTTTTTTTAAATGAGCCCTATATGGGCTCACATTTAAGGCAAAGATCCTCCAATTGCGTCGTTACAGCCATCGAGAATCACTTAATATGCGAGACTTATGGCGATGTGGGAGGATTCCGCGTGGTAAATAAGTTCGCGTAACAGAAAATTAATTCAAATACCTATTATTTAATTAAGTAAAGCGACCTACATTGTTTTTTTATTACTATACCTTTGCTATGTATTATACCTAGTTTTTTTTATTATATTCTTACTTTTTTATATAAAAATTAAATATTTAATAAATTAGCCTATGTGTATTCTGATATAAAAACTATCTAATATCTACTAGCGACCCGCCCCCGGCTTCGCCCGGGATGCAATTTTTAAATATAAGAACATTCCCCATTTATCCCTCTTTCCATTAGTGAAAACCGATTTAAAATCGGTCTCCCCGTTCACGCGTGATGCCGTGACCAAGGAAAATGAGGATTTATTGTTATATATAGAAAGAAGATATATAAAATTCTCATGTCACAGTGTTTGTATTGTAACAAAACTCCTCCGAAACGGCTGGACCGATTTTTATGAAATTTTGTGTGTATATTGAGTAGGTCTGAGAATAGGACATAAAGTATTTTTCACCCTCCTACTCGCACCCCCCATTTTTTTATCGGGATTTTAGTATTTTTGTATGAAGAATATTCAAATAATTCCGTCGTTGATTGGCGTGAAGTCATTGACGTGAAGTGTCGCGTCACTTTGACATTATGGTTTGAAAATAAAATTGGACAAGATAAGTAGCGCCACAATCGGGTTAGAAAATTATTTGCGGGTTTGGGCAGGACAACGTCTGCTGGGTCAGCTAGTAGAGATATAAAATTCTCGTGTCACAGTGTTTGTAACAAAACTCCTCCGAAACGGCTGGACCGATTTTTATGAAATTTTGTGTGTATATTGAGTAGGTCTGAGAATAGAACATAAAGTATTTTTTACCCTCCTACTCGCACCCCCCATTTTTTTATCGGGATTTTAGTATTTTTGTATGAAGAATATTCAAATAATTCCGTCGTTGATTGGCGTGAAGTCATTGACGTGAAGTGTCGCGTCACTTTGACATTATGGTTTGAAAATAAAATTGGACAAGATAAGTAGCGCCACAATCGGGTTAGAAAATTATTTGCGGGTTCGTGCAGGACAACGTCTGCTGGGTCAGCTAGTAGAGATATAAAATTCTCGTATCACAGTGTTTGTAACAAAACTCCTCCGAAATGGCTGGACCGTTTTTTTTTAATTTTTTTTTTTTTTTGTATATTTGGTAGGTATGAGAATAGGTTGTAAAGTATTTTTCATCCTCCTACCTTCACCCCCCATTTTTTAATCCCCAATTTTAGTATTTTTGTTTGAACAATATCCAAATAATTTAAGCATCGTTGATTGACGTGAAGTGTCGCGTCACTTTAACATATGGTTTGAAAATAAAATTGGACCCGATAGGTGGCGCCACAATCGGGTTACGGAATTATTTTTGGGGTTTGAGCAGGACAACGTCTGCTGGGTGGTACTATAAAGTTTCATGAAAACCGGTAGCCTTTGTCTAAAAGAGTAACAATCATCAGCTTTTTCTTGCGACTTTGTCCGCGTTCCTCGCAGGGTCTGTATAAAAGGTATCCTATGTCCTTTTCACCCTTGATAACGTGTATCCAAATTTCATGATGATCGGTTGAGTAGATAAGGTGTGAAAGTGTAACAAACAAACAAACAAACTCACTCACACAGTTAAGATTGACTTTACGACTGTATGGATTGTACCCCTATAAGACTCTGGTTCGATCACCACTTGGATATACCTCGATAATTTGGAATCCCTTCTATGATAAGTAATGCCAACAGTTAGAATTAGTGCAGCGTAAATTCCTTAAAACACTCTCCGCTCAAGGTTGCCGTATATTGGATGAATTAAATAAATTTTCATTACCTAGTTCAGAACAGCGACGATTGCTCCTGGATGCAATGTTCTTGTATAATGTTTGCCATAACCGCTATGACTGTAACTACTTAATAAATAATATTGTATATCGATTACTAAGCAGTTCGCAACGTATACGAGGTTTTTATACGCAAAACTAATGCTGGTGAACGTGCGCCTTTGTATCGTGTTATGCATGCATACAATAGTTTGTTTACACAAATTGACAAAAGATATTATTAAGTCAATGCTTTAGCTTAATGATTTTTTGTTGTTTCTTATTGATTTTTCTCTCATGATTACTTTATTGCTTGGTGTGTATGTCCTCTTTGTATAAAATCTGTTTACCACTTTGTGGAAAATGTTGTTGATTCACTATTATTTAAATTTATGTATGTTATACTTTTTTCCTAGTCTAATATACATGGTGTAATTGTTTGTTTTCCCTAATAAAATAAAACAAATAAAATAAAATGGCTTTATAAAAATGTAATTAAATAAAAATGTGCTGTTAAATTTGCTCTAAATAAATAAATACAAAACATTATTCTTTCATACAAAACATAAACAACTGATTGTTTTCTATATGTTACAGTAACATATTATTTTAAGATCAAAATAACACATCTATAATCTATAGCTATACATATTATAAAGTCCCTGTCCGCTTCTATCTGTTTCTCCTTCTAAACAATTTAACGAATTTTGATATAGTTTTCACTAACGAAAAGAGCGATAAACAAGTTTTGTATATAATTTGCAAAAGAAATTCGCATCCGTGCGAAGCTGAGGGCTGGTCTCTTACACTCTATAATTTGTAGTTACACGGAGAATGTCGCTAAAATTAGTAAGTGTAAAACTCGTTTTTTTTTTTGTTGCATAATCAAATTCGGATTCGCCTTTTCTAACATTTTAAACAAATAAATGATGTAAATTATTAATAATGTTTTCCCTAACAACAACCGCCCACAGAGTGGCCGTCTTATTTGGTTATCCTTAGCATTAATCTTATTGTAACCTTGAAGCCTACTCCATTGCCGTATCAATGAGAGATAGGTACTAGTTAATGATCTATTGTGACTTAGTTTTTTAATGTTTAATAAAATTATTAATAGATTATCATTTTCATTTATCCTTATAAGTCTAAATTATTTACAAATTATAGGTATGTCATATTAGGCTTCGGTCTCTTGGGCAAAGACCTCGTCAGTTATGTAGACCACGCGTTTAGATAAAATATTAAAAAAATTAAGGACATTGAGACCCCACGGGCCCTGAGATTTGACACCGAGGGGAATAAAAATCTCTTGATTTGAGTATTTCGGGTTTCTCGATCGCGTTTGCAACAGCACCAGCAATGGCAACTGTTCCAAAAAGTGGAGACGGTGTGGCCAATATGTCGACGTAGGTTGCGTCCACATTGACGACCTATTTTCCATAGAACCCGGGGACAACCCATCAGGTCTCTTACCATTGAAGAATTTGAATTCAAGAATTGAATTGAACATAAAAATAGTAATGTTACGCGCTATACCGTAACTTTATATTTTTTGTTTGTAAACCTAAATGGGAACGAAACAAACACTAATGGGAAGCTTGCTGCAATATGTCACCGATGCATTCAAATCGGTTGAGCCGTTTCTGAAATTAGCGTGCACAAACGCACAGACAAACAGACAAATATTCTAAAAACTATTTTTTTGACCTCGGTAAAATAAGTACCTACAACGTGTACAAATTGTTTTTTTGAAAAAAAAAAATAATGTACAGACACGGCTCCTTTACGATTTTATTATAATATGTATAGATGTTTAAAATGATTAAAACAAAGCTGAGCAGATAAAATAACTAATAACAATACAGAGAAGTAAATGTTGAATGTTTTACCACCTAGACCCAATTTTTATTGCATTTACAATTAATGACTTTATATTTTCTTAAATAAGTAATTAAATTTTGCACTCCATTTGATGGTAGACGGCTACCGTCGCTAATTAACACAATCAATGTTATAGGTGCTAAAAATGCGCTGCCAACCTTAGAATAAGACTCTGGCATCCCTTACTCTCACCGAAACACAACAAGCACACATGCTTTTATTTCACAGTGGTTTTCTCTAAGGGGGTGATTGCCAGACGGGCTCCCCAATTTATAATTGTGAGATGCAGGGTGCCTCGCCACATTAGAACCTATCTAATATAACTTTTCAAGAGAAAGTTTAACTTTGAGACCGGAAGTAATTTCTAAAAGAACACCAGAGTCTATTATCCTAATGTGTTTGCAGTGAATGCATAAAATGATTGAAATGCCTGCTACTAATTACATCTTTACAAAATTTGTTTAACAAGAACTAGTCGATACTTTTAAATAAAAACATATCGCACCCTTATTCCAATACCGTCACTAAACGAAATTCTTCAAAAATTTGTTTTTAACGCCATCTATTTGCTGAGCGCTAATCAAAATTGTTGCTTTGATTCCTATATTTTAATTTCTATTCATTGATCTAGAGGGCGCTGTTAACCTATCGACACTAAACGAAATGCCCACTCCCTCCTACAACATGTATATACTGGTATTTCTAAGTAAATATTATATTATTTGCCCTTCTAGTTAGTTCTAGTATAGTTTAATCCTAACTAATAAACGCGGGAGTTGTCAGGGATACAAAAAGGACATAGGGATAAAAAAATCTGTTCCCGAGGGATCATCTAAAAATAAAAATTCAACACCTGACAAAAATATTGAACTTTTAACACTTAAGAAAAAGGGCGCAGACGAAGTCACTGGCAAAACCTTGTTAGTACATAAAGCATTTTTCAAGTAAAAAAAAATTATCTTACCATCAACAGTGAGGCTAAATAAGGCCACCAGTACAACTGGGGCTAAAAACATAAATTTTTCACCCATCTGAAATTTATAACATTAATTATTAATATAATGATAAAATTAAAGATACATCGGCTTTAATATATGGCGATATGATATATCTTTGCACATGGTAAAATATTTCGTAATACATACTACAAATTCTGTCAACATACATGGATTTATGAACCGGTTTCTGGGTCATAGGGTCAATGTTATGTGGATGTACGAGCCTTTTTTAATCAATATTAAAGGATAATCTCAGGTAATGAATGTCTTTATATTGAGTCTAATAATTCATTATTTAAACTTGCAATGCGTTTTATCTATGCTCAAAATATATTGGCGAAATATTTAAAAACAGTTTACGAGGACAGACTGATGAGGCGCGTATTTTTAAATATTTAATAAATACAATAACCATAAATATACTTGACACTGGCCAATAATTTCGAGAGAATTGCTATATAAATAAAAAAGACGTGGTGGATAAAATCATGTCTAGAAATTAAATAATATTAAGAATTTTCGCTAATATTAAATCAAATGTGTAACATTGCTATAGATATAAAAAACATTGCTATAGATATAAAAAACATCACTACACTTTCACACTGACACTGAGAAAAATACGGTTTTTAATTAATTAATGTAAGTAAATAACAATCACAATACGAGCAACACTTACATCCGTCCGTCTGTCTGTATGTTACGAAGAGGAAAACAAGCTTGTTGTCATTGTACTGCTTCCTTTATACACATAATTTCTCGCCTACGCTTATCGCGAATTTGCAAACAACAGATGCGACCGGCATCTTAATTTTTTTAATCTTATAAATACATACCTTATTTACATAGGAATTACTACCAAATAGTGGTCAATTTATTTGAAAAATTAAGATAGTTTTATACGTCAATACAATTGCTACTTAAAATTAAAAGTTTAATTAATTTTACTTTCCCGCCATGTAAGGCGTGTCGTGTGCGACACGCTGACGTCATTTTACTATTTCTTATTAGTATAAGAACCCGGATTTCATGCCTCAACGCTCTTTCTTTGAGTTATGACCTCGTAAATTAACATTTCAAAATTATATATAATGAAATATTTACAGTTACAAGACTCCTCTGAATAAAAAATAGTCAATTGGAAAATCGGAAATCTTTTCGGACCGTAGACTTCTGAATCTGAAGCAAATAACATTTCAATGATTGGCAACGATGATATCCCAGTCGTAAATAGAAGCAAAAATTAGGATTTGTGTATTCTACAAATGGGCTATATAATGCGTACTCACTGCTACAATTCCAATATCTAATAGACAGAGATAGACAAATTATTCAAATAGTAGCGTGAATAAGATAACCATTTGTTTCACTGCTACGCATCCACATGAGTGTTGTTTGACCGACTGAATGGACTCAGTTTTCTAAGAGCGTCGATAGTGAATTTTGTATCTATGATTTCAGTAGATTTCATTAAGTGTTTTGCACCTCTTTAGTGTTTTTCTATTTCATGTGTGGATTGAAAATAATGTCTCTTTAAAGGTAAACGAAAACTTTGCAAGAAAAGCTGTGTGATCTAAAAGCTATCTTAGATTTCACGAAAACATGCTCTATAGAATGCATATCCGGGGATCTTGCTGCCCACTGCATCACTGTTATACAAACCCCCCCCCCCCCCCCCCGCTACGCCACTGGGTGCAAGCTAGGTGCAAGTCCCAGAAATCGTACCTTTCACTGATGTCCCTACATCAAACAAGTGTCCTTCCCATTACTCTTATTGAATTCATTTAAATTAATATATATCGTATATCTAGTCACAAACTAATGCCATTAATGCCATAAAGCTATAGCTACTATATTCTAATCCAAATCAACTAATACCCCATTAATATCTCTCAGAAAATCAACAAACTTTTTCTAAGAACAGGTAAATAAAAACGTTTTGAGGAATAGTGTTTCCACATATTTATGATTCCTTTGAAGTGTTTGTTTCAATTTTGGCTTTAATTACGTCATAATATAGATTTGTCCTTTTTATGACTTTGCTTACAATAAAATATTTAAATTATTGTCCGTCTGATCTCATTTTTAAAAATAATATATTGCTAGACTGAAATGATCCAAATATAAGAAATATTTGACATAAGAAAATTTATGACATATTATATGTATTTTTTAATGTTAAGATCAACAGACAGGCTGACGGTCCACTTGATGATAGATGGCTACCGTCGCTTATAACACAAGAAACGTCACAGCTGCTGCAAGTGCGCTGCCGACTACAGTAGGGTTTAGGATAAGGAATTGGATAGGAAAACGGGCTCTGGCATCCTTTACTCACTCACCGAAACACAACAGCATACATGCTGTTATTTCACGGTGGTCTTCTGTAAGGGGGTGGTTACTGTCGCCAGACGAAGTGCCCAAATGACTGCGAAACGCAGTGTGCCCTGCCATTACTTACCACCAGACCAGAGCCAAATTTGAAAAGTTCATGTTTCAAAGTTGACCCCGCCGGGAATCGAACCCGAGAACGCTAGAACAGAGCGTTAAAGCAAGCACACTAACCACTCATCCAAACTCATCCAAAGGTATAACATAATAATCTGAAAATAGATCATTAATATGACAAGTTATATAATGAACGGCGGCGTTAGAAAACAACATAAGAAACAAATACAACTTTGCTTTTAGAGTATTTTATTTGCATGTTATAATACACAATACTAAAAACGGCAATAATTTCACGTATTTTACTAGAAGAAAATAAAAATATCATTCTATTCAAATTCGAATTTAAAAAATAAAATATTGCCAGCCAGTTTTTACAAACTAAAGGATGATTTATGAGATGCAATAAAGTTTGTTCATAAAAAAGTAGTAACGTTTTTACAAAGACTATGTATAAGATATATCTATCCCAGAGTTTGAAATAATTTGTCTGTCTGCTTGTTTTACTATGCTTTCGAACTGCTTAATCAATTTTCATCGGGCTTTATACAAGGAGATTTTCAGAGAGTATAAGTATTTTTAGGAGTTTAGATCATATATGTATCTACACATGTGGGCCGACCACCTGCTCGTTGGACCGATAAACTCAGGAGCGGCTGTGGCGGCTGGCTGTATGAATGCGGAAGGTGAAAAACCGAGTGTGATGGCGCTCATTTATAATGCCCATGACCAACTGTGAATGATGATGAAAGATTTGTGGAAATGATGACAATGATAATGAAGTAAATGAAATATTTGCCACCATTAATAAGGAAACCAGAGCCTGTGCTGCTCCTCTTAATAGATACTAGTGACCCGCCTCGTGTTTCGCACAAATGCAATTTTTTTCTGCAAATACTTTCTCATTGATCGCTCTTTCCATTAGTGAAAACCGCATCCATTAGGTGTTTTAAAAGAAGTTAGCGGGGAAACAGACAGACGCGATTTCAATTTATGCCTAATAATTTGTACTTACCTAAGATTTGTATGTATGTATTTTTCTATGTTTCTATTAAACTCAAAAACTACTGGACCAATTTTAAAAATTCTTTCACCTATAGAAAGCTACATTATCAGCAAGTAACATAGGCTACTCATCCTTCCCCCATCTCCCCCCTTTACCTCCCCCCCTCCATTATAAAGCTGGAGAGTTTGTTTGTTTGTTTGAACGCGCTAATCTCAGGAACTACTGGTTCGAATTGAAAAATTCTTTTTGTTTTGAATAGTCCATTTATCGAGGAAGGCTATAGGCTATATCACTATATCACATCACGTTACGATAAATAGTATTATACATAAGCAGTGTCCCGCCGCCGTATGGGCCGTAGCGAAGCGTGGCCGAGTTCAACTAGTATTTTATAAAAAGACGCGGACAAAGTCGCGCGCAACAGCTAGTATTTCATACAAAAATCCAAAGTTCTGATTTATGCAGTGGAATTTCCAACAATTTCTTTCATTCAAACTTGTCCTGGCAAATATGGACACAACAAAAAAAGTGAGCAAAATCGGTAGTGCCGTCTCATGTGGTTAGGTACTTCGTTCCGTCGTACATGTGGAAATAAAGTTTTATTTATAAATTATAATCTATTGTTATTTGACGAGCCCGTTGGATGAGTGTTTAGAGTGCTTGCCTTAACGCTCTGTTCTAGGTTTCCCCGGTTCGATTTCCAGCAGGGTCAACTTTGGAAATAAACTTTTCATAGTTGGCTCCGGTTTGGATCTGAAAAGCAGTGGCAGAGCACACTGCGTCTCGCAGTCATTTGGGCAAACCGTCTGGCGGTAGTAATCGTCCCCTTACAAAAGACCACCGTGAAATAACAGCACATGTGCTGTTGTGTTTCTGTGAGTAAGGGATGCCAGAACCCAATTCCCTAACCCTTCCCAATCTCTTATCCTTAATCCTACTGTAGTCGGCAGCGCACTTGCAGTACCTACTTATGGCGTTGCTTGTGTTATAGGCGATGCTAGCCACCTACCATCAAGTCAGCCTGTCTGACGACCTTAATATAAGTTAGATAACTATTCTTTATTAGATCGATGTGATTAGATGTAGAAACAATTTAAATTGGCGAAGAAGCTATCTCGGACACTGTAAATACGTTCATTTAATTTACAGAGCAATCGTAAATACCAAACTTAGCATACATTTTTGGCAACCGACATTAGGAACAATATTGTATCGGTTCGTTAATGAGTCACAGCGACCCACATCGAATTACGTAATATTCTGTTTATATGGTAGACCGCGGCAATTAACTCGCGATTTTGGTGTTTATACAATATACTTGCCAACAGAACATCATTTAATTAAAATTTAAACTTGATTGAATCTTAACATTAAACAACTAAAATAAAATTTATATAAAATAATAAAATAATGCTCTTTTGGCAATAGTTATCCTTACTAATATTATAAATGCGAAAATGAGTTTGTTTGTTTGGCGAAAACGAGTCGCCTTAACTACTCAGCCGATCATCATGAAATTTTGCATACACGTTGTCAGGGATACATAAGGTACCTTAATCACCTAGAAAATATGTACCGTTCATCATATAAAAATTAAAAATCAATACCTAACAAATTGAATTAAATTTTTTAATTCCTAAGAAAAGGGGGCGCGAAGTCGCGGATAAAATTTAGTGTGAAATATAGGGGCTAAAATAATTAAAATATCCAAAGGAAATATTTCTATTATGTAAATGTCAACAGCACGTGTGCTGTTATTTCAAAGTGGTCTTCTGTAAGTGGGTGGCCACTGCCGCCAGACGGGCTGCCCAATTTATGACTATGAAACGTAGTGTGCTCTGGTTTACTTGCCAAATCATAAGATGGAGGCCAAAACTAACAAAGTCACAAAACATATCAGTGTAGGTGATGTGAATCGAATAATCATAACAATATTGTTTTGGCAACTTGACATTGATTTTTTTTACGAACATAAGCAAAAGTAACAGCAGCTTGTACATGTACAGCCTTATGTCTATATTAAACCGATGCGATGACATACTTTAAGCCAAGTTCCATCCTGAGTGCTTTACGCTCGCCCTAAATACTGGGTCGTGCTTCTTTAAACAAAAGGTAGCGTAATAAAAACGCACGCACTGCCTAAATAAAAAAATTAACAACTTTATTATCATGTTCTTGCCACGAAAGGCGTGAACAATTTAAATTTCGCGCGTTTTATTTGTTTAGAAATCAGTGGCCGATCACGCGCGGGTCTCGGGAGAAGGCAGCACAAAGAGGACTTGAGTTATATTTAACTGTCTCTCTCCCACGCTTGCACTTGCAGGTGCCATTCTTTCTATTAATTTCGCTTACACTTTCGCTAGTGTATACAGCACAGAACATATATACTCTCGTATCTCAGAGTCGAAAGCAAAGAATATACTACTCTCTAGCGAGAGGTAGAAAGACATGCTCTTGATTGAAGTTAGCGCACAGCGATAGCGCTTGTTTTTGTTGGTGCAATACACAGAACATTAATATTCTCTATATTCGTTCGTTCATGGTTCTTAATGCTTGTCCACACTTTAATCATTCATTGTTCTAGGTTCGTATCTCACTTCACTCGTGTGGGGCCTTACGATGAATAGCACAGAACATTATATACTCTTTATGAATCTCTCGCAGTCTCGCTAGAATAGCCTTCTTGAATAGTGTCCGAGTGAAGGTCACATTTTGGTCGAGGCCGAAGCGATTGTTCGGTCGTAGCTATAATCTTCGGCCGATGCAGAAGCCGAAGGCTTAAAACCTCTAAAAAATCTTGTTCAAGACAGGCTACACTACAAATTTTTCAGCCACTCCTTAAAAGAAGGTTATCGACTATGAAGATTGGGCGCCACCGTAGTCAGAGCGATAAAGATGTGCGTTATTTCATTTTTCAACGCACACGAAGTCGCGGGCACCAGCTAGTATAATATAAAATTAATTTAATCTATACATATTCGCTGTTTGTTTCTCTACTAACTTCTTCTAAACCAACCAACAGATATTGATACGGTTTTCTTCAATGGAAAGTGATCTCAACGAAGAACGCGTATGAAGTTGCGGGTTACAGCTAGTGAAAACGGTTAAGCTACGGTGGCGGTGGTCGCCAGTACAGATAGCGTCTTTAGTTCTTTTTCAATCACGCAGTCTAATGCCCTTTTTGTACTGCCTGATTAGCGTTTTGCGTTCATGTTCACAATATCCAAAGTATCGAATATGTTGCCATATTCAATATGTCATCATAGAAAATTACCTACAACAAATATAGTATTTCATAAAGCCCGTGTACTATGTCAAAACGTAAATCCATTTTTAGATACCCACAACCTTTTAGAACGCCTGGGATTATTTACTGCAATTAATATTAAAGCTCTGAAACATTATTTGAGGGACCAAATTGAAGATATCGTCCCGCACAAAAGTACGTGGGAGTCCCCGAAAAAATAGACCCTACAAGTTTTCCATACTCCGAGAATTCTTGTCCTCTGCGGACAAAAGCCCTTCATCTGCGCAGGCTTTAACTTCACTGTACATGTAATGGTTTAATTATATTTTATTTCAATTTCTTCAAATACATTTTTCAGTTTTTAATATTTTCAGTTCATGTGAACTTTATGTTAAATGGTATCATGTCTCAGCCCTGTGGACCTTACTTCTGAACTTGAAAGTTTTGGAGACTTATAAACTAGGAATAAGCTTGTTGCACTGAACACACTTTCTAAAACTAGACATATGACAACACTGGTCGATTTGACAACCGATTAAATCGTTTGATATGAATCTTCAACGGCGTTAAGTATAGTCTACCAGGGGTTGCAATACAAAAAAAGACAAGTTTATCATAAAACTAAATATGCTTTATTTCACATTGTGTCAATATTCATTGGTCACAAAACAAGTTTGCACTTCGATACAATGGAACTCAATGTTACACCGGGCGTCAGGTTTGTATTATAAAATATATATGCAATAAACAACAATTGCCATCCTACCATCATTAAAGTGGTCCGACTGCAAAACGTTCTCGAGCGAACACAACGTCAATACGAATCATTTCAATGCCAACAAAAAAGTACATTATTCAAAACTATTTCTTCATAAATTATCGTAATTATATTTAAATTATAGGCGGTGGTATGCAAATGTCTGATTTAGAAACAACTATATTTATTCGGCACAATTCAGCTTTTGTCCATAAAAAAAAACGGTTTTGTATGACAAAAACTGAAATGAGCGGAATAAATAGAGTTACTTCATTAATAAATTATTTTATCCATTTTCGCTGAGAACGTTTTGTTTGTTTGTTAAAAAAACAGTCGCTGCCCTTTGACAATTCAAGAACACGTCAACTATCAACTTGCGTTCGCGATCGAATTGAAATTCGTACGACCGTTATGCAATTGAGTCTTTCTGTCTGAACAATTATAATTATTTTCTATGAGAGAAATAGGTAAATTGAATTTTTATCACGCGACGCAAGTTGTACGTCAATTATTATATTTGCAACAATGGCTGAAACTCAACGCTCTCAATGAACCACTAGTAAAATTTTACTTTTTAATAACATTGTATTAAACTCTTATTAATTATACAAAATTACCGATATATCACAAATCACAAATAAATATAAAGTACGTAGCTAGCCTAACGTGACGTGCGGGCATTGCTCTGTTCTTCGCGCAGCCACAGACAGAACAAAACGATCGGCTCGTCCGCGCCCTCTACAACTATACAATATTTATAAATCAGTCGTGTAATATACGCGAAGCAAAAAATAAAAGAAACTAAACAAACAATGATGTGAATTCACAAACACAATTTCCGACTCACTCTCATGCATATTTACAAAATTAAAATTAAATTCCCGGTCTTGCACCAATTTGTACGCAAAGTACATTAAATTGAAAGAAATCATTAAAACGTGGTTCCATCCATCTCGCATCCTATGTCTCTTTCACGCACGCACTGAATATAATGAATGCATCTTTGTCCCGCAAACACAACATCGCGAAAAAAACAGAAAAACTATACATGAAACAAGTAACGTAACTGACTATACAAAAGTAGGAAAAAAAAATATTTACAAAAAGGTTTTACTTTTCGTTTTCGTATCGCTAAACGCTAGATGATAATGTCACACTAACCAGAGTTTTATCGGACCAATGAATTATATGGGACGATTCAAATAAATACAAACAAAACAATAATTGTTCCGTACAAAATCAGCCTTCGGGTATATCTAAACCAATCATTCTCGCATAGTTCTTTTAATTATACTAACCGCACCCCCCCCCTCCACAACCCTGTCGGTCACCAAAAATCTGAAATACTAAATTACCTAAAAGCGAGTTATGGTCTAAATTGCATTTGTCTAAGTCTGCATTTGTTCGGCTCAATTCAACTTGTGACCGTAGAAAATACCGGTTTTCTATGGAAATACGACGGATGCGTACAAAAGCTGAATTGAGCTGTAATATAGGACGCCAATATAGGGAAGTATCCCTATATCCCTATATTGGAGTCCTTTAATAATTAATGAAATATTTTTTGTCGCTGCAAGTATACTATTAGTTCGATTTTATTCCAGTGACACTACACATTAGATTGCTATTCCAGTGACAAAATTGACCCGTTAACACCATTGCTGTTGCATTTGCCATAAATAGCCGCTTTTATATGTTTTAGTCAAACACAATTCCGCCATAAAACCGCACTGATGTCTGAGACCACTATTAAACCGAGGATTGCGACAACCACAAAGTCTATCCAGATTAACTTTGTAAATAAAAATACAACAATGTCATGGCGAACAAGTTACACATGGACGAAAAGCTGAGTGACTAGTCACACGCCTCATCTCGACTGGCATTAAAACGAACATCGTACTTAACAATAACGAACCGGTCTAGGAAAACTGCATTCAATTCGATACTTTCCGATTCGATAAACGAGAGTACAACACTATGGACTATGAATGCATATATAGTTAACTTATGTTTACATAGGAAGCGAGATTTAATCCTTAAAACAGTCGTCGGCGATCACAGGTGAGTAGAGCGAGTAGCGCGGCGAAGGAGAGGCGGCCGTTGCGAGCAACGCGGGCAATACGGACAATGCGGACAATGCGGACATCGCGGGCACAGTGAGTGCGGACGCGTCACCGATGCTCGCGGCACCGTCGGCACACGCGTATTGCACTGCAGTCGCCCCACGCGCTCACCACTGCGCACGATCCACAGAAAATGCCACCACAACGTCTGCAACAACAGAAAACGAATCACTCAACTGTTATGTGTTTCGCAGCCATAACTGGACACCCACTTAAAGGATACAAAATGACATAAGCGGGGATGTGAAGAACACGATTCAAGGCGTCTGCATGTTGTGCTCTTCACTGGCCAGCTTCGAGTTAAGGAACATCGTTTTTATCGTTATATTTTAACGCAGTGCAGCATCAACCATTTTGGAGGCACGCTACACATACGCTGTTTCGTTTTGGTCCGCGTTGAAAAATAAAATATACCGCATGACGAAATATACAAAGCAATATAACACCAGACTGTTTTAGATTTGTCAGACGTTGGATCTGTAATTTTAATAGCTGGTACTTTAAATTTTAATAGCCCAAAGAAAACCTCACTACTGGTACAGTATTTTCCCTCCTTAAAAAAGGACGCTGAAAAAACTCAAACTTTAACATTTAGAAAAGGATCATATTGTTTATTTTCAAGTTTTTTTAAAACACATTAAATTAATTTTGTATAATAATATGTATCCCATTACATTAAATACATGATGAGTCTGATCTCCTTTTATGTACAATTAGTATTTCTGGTATTGAGTCCAAACAACATGCTGTAAATGGCAAATGGTAACTTCGTGACATTTTACACAAATGACAAAGATATATTTTATTATTTATATGATGGAATCTATAATTAAAATTCATAACATAAACGCCTTTGTGATTTAAATATAAAACGCTAGACTTCTTTAAACATTATAAACAATATTTTTACAAATTTTAATCCAACAATTCAATCTGACAATTTTAATCAACTATTGCAACTAATCATCGCTATATGGAAGGCTTATTATTCCGGTGTGTAGCAGTTTATGAATATAATTTTAACTACCTCATCTTACTAATACTAACCAATATTATCAATGTCAAGTGAGTTTGTTAATTTGTTCGTTACGCTTTTCACGCCTCAACTACTCTACCGATCATCATGAAATTTTGCAAATAGGTTGTAAGGGATAAAGAAAAAAAAAACAGGATAACTATAATCCACAAAAAAAGTACTGCTCCCGAGAGATCATCCGAAAATATCCAACTCCTGGCAAAACTATAAAGGCAATAAAGACGTCGGGCATTATTATATAGTATATTATATACAACAATCTGTAGCAATGTAGGAATATCAAAAAAGTTTATGATACTGACCTACAGTGGTGCCTGCGGCGCGCGAGCCAGAAGTGGTTGCGGCAGTACTGGCAGCGAAGGACCGCGTTGTCTGGAAGCCAGACGACGCTGCGCGCCTCCTCCCCGACCTCCACCTCCGACGCGCTGCTGCTGCCGCTGG
Organism: Bembecia ichneumoniformis; assembly: GCA_910589475.2. Classification (NCBI taxonomy): domain Eukaryota; kingdom Metazoa; phylum Arthropoda; class Insecta; order Lepidoptera; family Sesiidae; genus Bembecia; species Bembecia ichneumoniformis. Next base: position 11,641,400 of record OU342540.1, read on the forward strand.
CGCTGTCGCTGCGCGCACTGCCGTTACTTGCGCTTGCGCTGCTACTGCCTTCGCGTTGGCATGCGCTTGGCTAAAATTACAATAACACATAACTCACTATTATGAACGGTCGCAACTAAAGAGAAATATGAGGGAGTTACTACATTTATTCAGCTCAAAAATATAAATTTTCTATGGAGATCCGTACGCGTCCGTTCAGCTTTCCGAACCTGTTCAGCTTTCGCGCCAGACAGGCGAAAAGGTGGACAAGTGTGTTTTGTCATTCGAGTTGAGCGTTGAGCGTTGTAATACTTGTAATAGACTCCACGTCGCCAAGTTAAGACTTGCATTGGTTCTCACTCATTCAGCTCTATTCGCGGCCGATAGAAGGAGAACTGTATAAGTGTAATCAAAACGCAAATGGAGGTACGTGTAGTTACTCCCATAAGATGCATATGCTTACGTGCACTGGCTCGGAGGCCGGGTGTTCCAGTTGGGCACTTGGGGACTTCACGCGATGCAGCCTGTCAAGTGCATCGTGTAACCTGCCGTTCAAATCTTCTAACATTCTCTGTAAATAACAATCATTGAACATTTTTATTTATTTACAGTCAATGGCACATGTACAATGAACATAATACATTCCACGAGCCCTGATGCAATAGAAAAAGGATGACGGATTAAGAAGGAACAGGAAAATTGACTATGGCTTCCGTTACGCATTGATGGAAATACAACAGTTAATTCACAGTGGTTTTCTGCAAGGAGATGAAAGCGAAAAGCAGTGTGTACTCTCCAATCGATAATAGTAGTTTATTATTAAGTGTTAAGTGTTACAGGTTATAGATTTAACAGAAAAAAAATTCGAAGTTTATGACAACAATTATAATGAAGGAATGGTCACTCGCCCATCATTGTTCTTTTGTAGTTATGAGTACTTCCAGTTCGATCCCGTATTCATACATATTAATCGTTAATCGTCTCCAATTTATAACTGGACAATTTAGGTACACTGAAGATGCAACTCTGTCTTCAGGGTACCGAAAAAAAATTACCAAGATTTCAAATAATTTTTGTCCATTTTCGATTAGTCATTTTTTTACAAAAGTGTAAGAAATGAAAAAGTAAAATCAAGTTAAAAATTATTTTTTAAATCCATATTAATGAAATAAAAACTTGTCTCCTTCGATTGTCATACTATACTGGGAAAAGTTATTTTTAGAATAAATTATGGATAAGTAAATCATAATTTTTAACTTAAAAAGCTTCCAAATTATTGGTATGATTAAAATAAGAGTCCTTTGCCATAAGAGTCCTTTTGCATAATATGTACGTACAGAATATAAATTTAAATTAAATATAGTTTATGTACGCGTGCCTCACCCGCAGAGAAAATACTCGCTAGTAAGAAAACTAAAGAAAAAAAAATGAGCCTGCTCAAATTTCCTTCCGATTTTTATTCTGAGTATTATGAAGAACAGCATTACGAACGGGTATCACATAAATGTGACTCCTTGACAATGCAATATGTTTTATGTGTTTACACACATAAAACGGACTTTTGTTTATTCCATATATTTCAACATTTATTATCTCTACCATAATTTAGAAAAAAAATCTTTTAATAAGATCAAAATGCGATCAAATCGACACTCGAACTTTTAACTAATACTGAGGCTGGAATAACTATAGTTATTCCAAAGTTGACCATAGTCTTTCCATAGTCAGTTACGCTGACTTGAAAGTGTATACAAGATAATATTCCAAGACTTTTGCATAGTGTAAGCTTATTCTTGGTATTAAATTAGTCCACATAAATAAATAGTATTATCTGGTCGTACTCACATTTTGCTGTAGTATTATCTGGTGTAGCCTCGTCTGCAGCGGATTCGCGACGGGGGGCAGCCCGTCGAGCGGGTCGGGGTGTGCAGAATGCGGGGGGAGTGAACCCCCCGTTCCCGCACCACCGCAGGTGCACCGCACGCGCGCACAGCCCCCCTCGTCCACTGAGGCGTCGCATACACCGCACCAACAGACCTCGCCGCCCGCACCGGTTGCACCACACGCGCCGCCCGCACCACTCGAGCACGGCGTCTCTACCCCGCCTGAACACGACACTTTATCATGCAAATGTTTGCAAAATGATCAAGCTGATCAAGTTAATACGATATTAATCACAGTACGAGCGTTTAATACAGACTGACTAACAAGAAATGCATACATTGTCCTATATTTGCAGACACTATAATAAATATATTGTGCATATGGTATATTACATACAAGATATATTATTATACTTTGCCTCCGTAACCTATATAAGCTATAGGGTAGGGGTAACGTAGGGGAATACCTACATCACCTTCAATTGCTATTTGTCAATGAGAATGCAAATATTTACTTACTTTTATTTGCGAGTCGTTATTTGTATTTTTCAATAATAGTAATAGAGCTCTTTGTATTATAGCAATCTAGCAACAGAATTCCGCATTAATGATACTGTGTCGAACTGACGCAGAAAGTTGTACAAATACAAGCATGCACAAGCACAAGCACAATCAGTCAGTTATGGTACGCCTGAAGCAGTCGCCCGCTATTTCAGTTAAAATGTTAAGTCACTGGTCACATCCAATATTTATCTATAGAAATAAAAATGAATCGCTAAATATTTGTTGCTAAGCGCAAAATTCGGGAATGGCTGGATCAAATATTTGTTGAATCAAAACAGAAAAATTGGAAAAATTGACTGAAAAAACGTATAAACTCCGTTTTTCCTTTTGTTTCGTCAAATATTAGTAATCAAATATTACAAATCAGCTGCCATAATCCAATCAAATATTACAAATCAGCTGTCCATAGACAGAACGACGTCTGTCAGGTCAGCTAGTAATGTAATATAGCCCAGTATAGCCAGGCTGCATGTATGCAACACAATGATAATTTTTGGAATACACATGCTGTTAAGCAACTCTTTAACATGCACGTCTAAGATAAGATAAAAAGTAGTTACTGTTGATGCTGGGACGCCTGGTGCAATAGCAGCAGTGACAGCAAGGACGGCGCGGCGATCCAGGGCACAGCGTGAGCAGGCTGGCCACGCGCGAGCGGCTATGCGGCCGCACCGGGGCCGATTGCGCCTCGCCTTCGCTCTCTGAGCTCGCACTACTCGACGACGCACCGCCTGCGCGACAGACATTCAGCATTCAACTCATTACCAATAGGGTCAGCTCACACCGAGACGCCACACTGCGCGCACATTTCAAGGTAGCAATTCAATTTACTGCACAAATTTACAGTTAAATGAGTAGGCGATGCATCTCGCAACGTCGCGCTTCTTGTTACGACGCCGACACCACTTTCGCTTGTCACTGAACTGCCTACATTTTTGTTTGATAAATATCTATATTCTATACCTTAAAACGAGCGCGTCGAGCCGCCTTTCGGTGTAAACTGTTGCATATAGATACGGTATCTCACATCAGCGTCGGTTTCAGAATTATTTGACAATGTTATTAATCACTAAAACGCCTTATAAATTATTTAAAAACATTATTTGAGCCGCCCCTCTGACGAAGACAGAACAGAAGACCATCGTGAAATAACAGCATATGTGCTGTTGTGCTTCAGTGAGTGTAAGGCCCTATCCCTTCCTAATACTACTACGGTTAGCAGCGCACTTTCGGCACCGGTGCCATTGCTAGACCGTTAGCCTGTCTATCAATCTTAACAAAAAAAAAAAAAGAAAATTCCATTTTCGTTGGATGACTCACCGTTCAAATCGACCTCTAGAAACTTAGCGGTAGCCTCTTCGGTGACGTTGACGTCCCCGTGGCTGTCGCTGTTGTGATTGGTGATCTCCGAGTCGCTGACCACGTTGTGGTTGACCACGTCGCCCTCGGTCGAGTTCTGGTTGTCCAATGGCGAAGACTCGTGAGAGTTGTCAGAGTTCTGTTGGTTTTCGGTTTTGTTCAGTGAAAGTGTATCGGTCGTCTCGAAGGCAGACGATTGGTTGCTCGATTCGGATATCGAGCGCCACGTTATGCTAATGTTTCTGGTCCTTCCTGATTCTCTTGCCTGAAATACGATTCAATTGTGAGGTGAATTTCAAAACAATGTGACTGATCCTCTAATATCCTTTATGCATTCTAAAAAACGAATTAAATGCTTTACAATAAATAAAGAACAATTGTTCACATTTTTCTAAGTTACATTGGTGACTACCAAAATGCAAGAAACACATTGTACATAATAATAAGCTACAAGCTTAGCGTCACCTAGTGATATTCTTAAGTACAGGTTTGCAAAACTAGAATTTCACTAAATTTAATTCTATTCCCAGCAGTTCAGTTGACTGAATTTGTTTTTACATTTGCATTCAAAATAGTTTTGTTTTAACAAAAGAAAGAGACATTAAGTAGAAAAAAACGATATTTCTTGATCGGCCTTCAAGCGGTCATAATGCTGTAATCTTAAGTTTTCTACAAATGAAAACTATAATAATAAAAATATTTATTTGTTCCAGCAAATTACAGTGGGTGTAATATTAAGTCTAAGGTCACAAATTATAAATCTTGTTATTACAAAAACTATCCTTACATCTAAACTAGGCCATGGCTATGTATGGCGAAAATAATTTTAATTGATAGATAATATTTATAATACGAGTAGGTTGGAGGAAAAACTTTCTTTGCATTTTATATGAAAACTCAGCATAATTTTTATCAAAGTTTATTTATATTTAATTACAGTATATATGTGCCATTTTGTTCAATGTCTTTTTGCCATCTTGTAGGCCATGATCCCGTTGCTGTAGAAATTTTGGAACTTCTGGTCAAAAAACGCGACAAGTAGAGTTTTGCCAGTCCTCTCTTGATGTTAACCTGACACTGCCTAAAGAATTCTGAAGTAGAGTTTGTACCCGGGTAATCCCGGAACCGAAAGAACCGGGAAAACCCGGGTTTTTTCGACAGCTTAAGAACCGGGACAAGAAAATTTATAAACAGGTTCTTTCGGTACTTTCGGGTCTTGTATAGTTAATCAAAAAATTCTGCTATACTAAGCATGAATCGTCAAGAAAATTGCGAACGTAAAGGAAACTTAAAAAGTAAGGTAAATAACATGGTAGCTAGCAATAGATATCAGATCGGCAAGTAATGAAGATGACGATTCACATATCTTTTCCAAGATATTCATGAGTACCTAGCTAGCTAGATTATTATGTTTTTTGTACTAAATGTATTTTGCCTTTTTTTGTGGATAAATAAATATTTTCAGGATTTATCTAGCAAATTTTTAAAATCACTTTGGTACATTTTCGTGTCAGAGTTGGCAACACTGACTCTTTTGAGTACTCTTTAGAGTATTTTTGATTTTTGAATGTAAAAATGTGTTAAAAAATAAATATTGTATTTCATATGTTGATTTTATTTAAAGTGTAATATTTCAATGCTTTTTTTTAGAACCGAAAGAACCGAAAAAATCGGGGTTCCCGATTCTTATGACCACCAGAACCGAAAAACCCGGTTCCTTAAACCAGAACCGATTCTGCATTCCCTATTCTGAAGAGACCGAAACAGATAGAAATCTGAAGGGCAATATGGTGGATGCATTAACACCTCCCAGCCAAACTTTCTTAATTTTTGCTGAGTGACTGAAGGTGTGTGTGGTCTAGTGTTGTCGTGATGAAAAACCATACCCTTTCTATTGAACAATTCCGGCCGCTTTCTCTCAACTTCTCAACTCTCAACAGTTGTTGACAGTAGAGATCCGAATCGATGGTTCTGCCCGGCGGTAAAAGATCATAATGAACAATGCTCTTCCAATCCAGCCAGCAGCGCCATCTTTAGAAACGAACTTTACAACGGAGTATTGATAATAGACCCAAATTTCTACAACGGGCCAGAACCAGAGTAAGTAAGGGAGACAGAGAGAGTAAGGGATGCCAAAGCCCATTTCCCTATCCCTTACCCTTAATCCTACTATGGTCGGGAGCGCACTTGCACAGCCACCCACCATCAAGTGGACCGCCAGCATGTCTTTCGACCTTAATATAAAAAAATATATAAGATAGGCCGTCTGTTACTAATGAAAACAATATTGATGTCGCTTTAAGATATGTGGACAACAGTGTCGTTAGTTAGTTACCTCAGATAGACCGATGACGTCCCCGAATGCGTCGCAGACGAACACGGGCGGTTCATCGGGAGTGTCACCCCCCGCGCCCGTGACGCCGTCAGTCGAGTCAGTCACATCTGGCGCATCGGTGACGTCACGCGTCTCGTTCGCGGCGGACGCGCGTTCGCCTCCACGCGCGACGCCAACAAGCTCGCGCTCGAGAGACGACGAGCCGCTTGCGATGTCGTGGCCCATACAACCTCCGTTCTCGAAGTAGTCCGAGTGGAGTCCGTCCACCTATTTCAGTCCAGCGATACATACAATACAAGTTAACATAGTTTATTAAAGTACCATGTGTCGGGAGTACATATTTATTTGCCATACAATTTTATATGCATAATTATAATAAAAAAAGTAAAACCAAATGGACTGTGTCGGGACATACAAGCGTAGTTGCACAGATCTGTGCCAAAACATACGGGGACATACGAGGGGTTAAATTTAGGTCTACTTTTTTCTGAATGAAGCATTTCTTTTTTATCTCCTGCTTTGACCGTATGATTTTTCACAAAAAGTACATCACAAAGGAGCATAAGCATACATAAAGCATACATAAAGCACAAAATAATACAGTAAAAATTCTTCTTTATTCTTAGAATCTCTGTTATATTGTAATGTGAGAAAATATTTAGTGGTCTCTAATGGTCAAGTTTTCAGTGATCTCTATTGCTTTTACGATAGAGTGCCTTATCATTGGCGCCTAAACAATAGTTTGGGTCAAATCCAATTCATTTGTAGTGTAAGAGATAAACCTAAACATCCCCTAGAAGGATAAAATGTTTTTTCATACCTGATGCTCATGTTGGTAAAGCGAGGGCAGCTCATCGACACAGCTGTCGGTAAGGGCTCGACAAATTCTTCGCGGTGAGCACTCCTCCCCAGAGACTATATTTGACAATTTCCTGGAATAACGTCAATCATTTTGTTCAATTACAAAGAATATTCCAATAACCCATTTGAATATTTGGTGAGGTGTCGAATTGAATTAGTCGAGTGGTAAGGTGCTTGCTTTAACGCTCTGTCTCGGAGGTCCCGGATTCGATTCCCAGGTGGGCCAACTTCTCTTAATTGACTCTGATCAGGGAGCTGGCAAGTACTGGCAGAGCACAGTGCGTTTCGCAGTCATTTGGGCAGCCCGTTTGGCGGCAATAACCACTCCCTTACCGAAATAATAGCATGCGTGCTGTTGTGTTTTGGCGAGTGAGTAAGGGATTTTTTCCTATGCAGCAACGGTGGCGTAGCTTGTGTCTAGCCACCTATCATCAAGATGGACCATCTGACAACCTTCACATAAAAAAAACACACATATTTAAATTGCAATTGCAAGTTTCACATATTTCCAAGTTTGATTGAAATCTTATTTTTTATCTTAATTTTAGGTAAAAAGTTCTTTCCTTTATATTTAATGATGTCACAGCGTCAGCACCATAATTATCTTTTTAGTCTGTCCGATGGGCAGAATGGGGACTTAATGAGAAACTATGTATAAGTTTACATACACATTTTAATCATGATACTTGTTGGAAAGTAATTATTATTATATGTGACAGTTACATGATATCTGGTGCGAGGCTGGGGTCGCTGCAGCGTCTTTGTGCGGGCCGCTCGTTGGCCTCGCCATCCAGCAGCAGGTTGTCGCACGAACGCGTCTTGCTCATCGCCGCTGTAAATAACAACTCATGCTTTATGGCAATCTGGTAATTAAATCTGGGTCCTCTTTTTCAATTTTTGAACACGTTGAATATATACTGAGATAGTTGAAACTGAAAAACGAAAAAAGGTTTGGTATGGAGATGGGTCTGCGTCCGTTCAGCTTTCTGGTTTTTTCTTTGGACAAAAGCTGAATTGAGCTGAATAAATGTAATTACTCCCTTAAGATGCATTTAGTGGGACTGTTAGTAACAAATTAATTTTCAAGGCACACCTTGAAACTGTGTGGCATTTTCTTCTAAACATAAAACATTAGGAAGAATCGTTTTTGGAAGTAATCATAGGCAATTTTAATTTTAAGTAAGGAAGCAACTACATTTATTCAGCTCTATTCAGCTTTTGTCCATAGAAACACAAATTTTGTATGGAGATGCGTACGCATCGGTTCGCGCTAAATATGCCAAACTGAGTACTAGTGTATTTTATCATTCGCATTCTAACGACAATGAACAGCGCTGTATGCAGACTGATTTCAACTCCACAAGATGCGATTTGCATAGAATTTCAGTCATTCAGCACGCTATAACGGTCATAAGCAACTGATAGAAGCAGAATTGTATAAATGTAACCAAAATCTTCCCGCGAAACGTGAATGGGGCTAAATAAATTTAAAGTCAGAAACGGAATTCAATATCAAAAATGTAAACAAAGTAATGTCAAAGTGGCGTTTTAGGAGTAATTAAAATTTCCCTAGACATTCTAATTATTATATTTCGTGCTTTTGTAAACATCAAAATATAACACATATTAAGATTTCTATATAAGCAAGTTGCTCATTTATTTGATATAATTTACATTTGAATTGTACAAGCATTGATGTTACTTTAGTTACAAAATTATGGCCACAAGTCGGAAATGAGATTCGAGAACAAATATATATATATATTTGTGTGGTTTGTCAAAAAGTAAGTAGTTACATAATATATAGTTAATATCGTGTTAAAATTGTATATAATATTTCACAAAATTTTCCGGTTTTAAATGACGTAAACTACAATCCAAGCCTAAAATATAACTTGGCTGTCAAAAAATATAAATCATGAAGAAATATGACTCAAGCTCAATGTTCAAAATTGTGAGGAGAGAAAAATTAAATTATCAAATTTTAGCTATAGACAATTTCACTGCGGAAAATGGCGTCACCATCTTGCGACCGACCCCTTCTCCTTACTTACCACGTTAACTTAATCCTATCAAATTGGTTTGGCAACAGAGGAAGGGATACGCCGAACGACCAAATTGAAATAGTTATAACAACTTGATTCGAGTATTAAGATATTATTTACAATTTTTTTAACGACTCATGTTTAGAAAGCAAAACATTTTATAAATAGAACATAAATGAAGGTCCTAGTGTTTAGAGTTTCTGCCTATTGCCAGTATCATAAAAATAATTTTATATCACTTATATTTTATTCTAGGGTGCTAGTTTATGCCACGAGCCAGAAAACTATTTGCAATGTTATATTTTACCTGTTTCAGATATGGATACATTTTTAACACGAATATAGTACTTTTTTATAAGCCACACAATTGAGGTTATTACTTATGATGGGCAACACTATTGTTTACATTTTTTATTTCGAACTAGTGGCCCGCCCCCGGCTTCGCCCGGCGTGCAATTTTTATATACCCTAAAACATTCCCCGTTCATCCCTCTTTCCATTAGCGAAAACCGAATTAAAATCGGTCAACCCGTTCACGCGTGATGCCGTGACCAGGAGAAATAGGGATTCATTTTTATATATAAGATTTCATTTCAGACTATACTACTCTTTAAGCTTGTATACGTAAAATCATTTTTTTACAAGAAAGCTACCAATTTGTGAGTCTATAAAAAAATAAAAAATTACAAAAAGAATAAATAAATGTGTAAATTTGTTTTCTCAGGTTGAGTGACAAGATATTGAAAACGGATTGATGGATGAGATTGAACCCCCCCTAGGTGGGCCATGACCTTGTCGTGGTGGGGGGGCTTACCCTTGGCAATCCGCGGGTCGGTGCTTGTTACCCGCATCGGCCTTTGCTCGTCCCGCCGGATTGGTTTAGGGGACAAAGAAGGCCCACACGACGTGGGCTCCGAGCGGGCTCCGTTCAACGGAGCTCGTCGCGGAGCGCAGCAGACGAGAAATCAAACATGACATTGGCAGACAATGGCCATTTTCAAGATGAACCGAATTGCCATTTTTATGAAGAAGAAGAAGGATGAGATTGAAGTTTATCACAATAAGGAAAAATTTAAAATGCACTGGAAGGCTCTACCAATAAACTTCTAGTAAGTCGTTTATTGATCAAATGATGACGATGAATGATGACAAAGACAGTTGTATACCTTTAGGAGAAGTTTTGATGTCGCTGATTGGCGGAGGGTCGATTATATCATGGTCGTCGTCCTGCCTCTCGCTGCAAAACATTGAGCGCCACAATTGCAGCGCGCTCACATTGTACTCGGGGAACAGAACCTGAAAAACAACACAAAGCGCTTTTATTCATTTCTACTTCTTCGTTAATTTTTCATTTTTCATTAAGTCTAATTATATCTGAACCTGTATTTCATAATATAATATTCGGTAATAATGCAATTTGAAGGAATAAATTCCCATAAATCTTTTTCTTGTCAACTACGATCAACAATACAACTAGATTAAAGGTCTCATACAAAATCAAAGCGAAAAACAGTCCGTGTTGATCTTGTGTTGATTATACTTAAAGCTATATCTGTTTATATCTGTTAAATTAACTTAAAATATACCTTAAGTCTAAACGCTTTTTAACAGTTTTTAAACGCACACTGTGGCATTTTAACGCGTCCGAACGTTGGCTTTGGTTGAACCGTACTGTCGCAAATAAGAGCACACGCTTATTTTGTGCTCTTATTTCTCGGGCCGTTTTCAGAGCTATCACCTTTAATCTAGTTGTATTGTTGATCGAAGCTTGTCAAGTAAAAAAGAAAAAATAACACAATAATAAATATAATTCCGAGATTATTAAATACGCAAAATGTGCAGAAGTTTCAGGATATAAGTATCCTACTAATATTATAAAAGCGAAATTTTGTGAGGATCTATGGATGTTTGTTACTCCATAGATGTTAGGTTCCCGAGGGATCACCTAAAATATAATTTTATTTTTTTTACAAAAAAGTAGAAATACACACACTTTTTTTCGTGTGTTGTTTGCACGTTCGTTTTGGAAACGTAGTTTTGAAAAACTTGCGCATTATATTTTATGTGCACAGAGTTTTTTTTAGTTTACTTTGTTATATATGAAAATAAAACTTGTAGAATATCACCTGCTCGAACTGTTGCATCGAATAAAGGTGGTTCCTGTAAGCCGGCGCACGCAGCAGCTGCCACACGTGTGCTGTAAGCTCGTGCACGCGCGCCTCGTGCCGCTCGCGCGACGTGTTGCACAGGAAAGTACCGAACATGCACGAGTGCACGTGCGTGCACAACTTTATCTGTGACGAGACACGTGCAATGTTAACAGATATCTTTTCCACTTTCATACCAGTCTAGTATTTTAGGCTCACGATATTTAAGTTAAGGTCGACAGACAAACTGGCGGTCCACTTAATGGTAGGTGGTCGCCTTTAACACAAGCAAAGCCACAGGTGCTGCATCACAGTACAGTTAGCTTGTCTGGTGACCTTAACATAAAAAAAGTTACGAATATTTCTTCGTTATAATTTGTAGTACTGATACAAATCTGACCTATGTTGCTATGGTAGACTATAGACAGCAGGTCAGGTTAGTTAGAATATTGAAGTATACTTACCAAATAAGCCTCGTTGAACTCGAAGCTGCACGGGAACTGAAGCATCATCTGGTGGACAATGTCGAGCCACTGCAAGAATACCGGCGAGCGTTCGTTGGGCTCGTCGGCGCCGAAACGATGTCCGCAGCGGTCGGCAAACTTGTGGCCGAAGTCGAGCCACTCGCGCTCGACCAGCAGCCGGAACCCGTCCACGGTGCGGTAGTGCGGATCGAGCATGAGCTGCGCGGTGGCCACTATTTGCGGCGTGCGGTCCCAACCGTCCGAGCAGTGGACGAGCACGGGCCGCGCCGCGAGCACCGCGCGCGTCACCGAACTGGCGGCCCGCAAGAGACCCGATAAGTACTGCAGCCACAGCGTCCGCTCGAGGTTGCTGTGCCAGTTGCTTTGGTCGCCGCCCGGCTCGGCCACTAGTGCTCGCAGCTGCTGGAAGCTCTTGCGCACGTGGTGGATGTTCGGCAGCGACATGAACTGGATGTCTGCGGCTGGGTAGTACTGCTGACATTCGGAGCCGCCGCCTCGCGCGCGATTCGTTACCGCCGACGCGTACGAACGCGCATCCACTATCAACAACTTCTTGTTCTGCAAATTAAAAATCACTATTTAGAACGCGTTCTATACTATTGACCTGCACCGGCTTCGTTCTGAGTTAAAAATTTTAATTAATCCTTTCCTTAGCGAATGTCAGGATTGTAAGAAAGAAAATTGTGATAGTCAGGACAAACGATTTTAAAAAAGTCTTGAAAAATGTGTTTGACCAAGCATGGCTATTAAAATTCTATGCTTTTTCATTGGACATAATATGATCGAATTTCAACTAATAGGCGAACTAGACTAGTTAGTATTCAAGTAACAATGACACATTTCATAACTAATCATTTCAATATATACCAGGAAAACATTACCCTATTAGAGTGTGTATTATGGCCAGTGTCCATATTGCAAGCGGAAACGAATGCAGTCAATAACCGCTCGTCCTCGGTGTTACGCCACCCGAGCCAGCCGACTTCGGGCTGAGAGGAGCGAGCGATCACGGCGCCGTTGCCGCGATGTCTCCACACCACTGCGGGAATTCGACGCATAGCGCGAAATCTGCAAGGGAATCGGCTACTATAAAGCGCTTCAAGTTCCAGGGCAATTTGTATAAGAAAACACAATATGTTTCCAAAATCATCTTTACCTGGCAACGGAATCGAGAACTTCGTCGCTTACTGAGGCAGGCACAATCAAGAGAGGAGGGTACGATACACAGAGCCTGTAGTCAGCGTTGGCAGCCGTCACCCGCCATGCACCATTCTTTGTGAAACCTAACCGCTCAGCCTGAAAAGATGGTGCAAAATCATGTTTTACAAATAATTCATACTCACTATAACCTCGCTAAGTGTTAATTCAGTCCAAAATCCGGTATAAGTACAGGATTGTAATGATTTTTGATCGTGTTAAGAGATATAAATTGTGTAAATTCGTGCATGATTTTTTTTTTAGAAAATTGTAGCAAACAATATATTTTCAAACACAAAAACTACATTATACAAATAATATTTTTCAATACATTTATCAAAACCAAATAAATCACATATTGTGTTGTGTCATATATTAATTGGCACTTCACATAAAACCAATCAATTTGCAGTTCTTTAACAAATAAAAATGAAGATAAACGTTTTTCTATAAAGCTAAATGTTGATAATAATATCTGAAACTAATTTTAAAAGTAATTGAGGGTAATTGAGGATTGAAATTACATATTTTTATGTACTATTTGTTGTCTTAACATGATTATGATAACACTCAAACACTAATACTAAACTTTTTTATATATTCTCTTTATACAGCTTTTTTTTTCTAAAAACACTTACTTCAGGTCCAAACCAATGTTTCTGCGGTGCCTGTGAGGCCTTCATGAGAACCCGGTGCACGGACGAAAGTGGTTCCTCTTTGGCCCAAGCTGCGTACGCTGCGGAGAATGTGTCTTTCACTCCCACCATGGGAGAAGTCACTGCTGCGGTCAACCGACGACACCATTCGGCGCATTGGTCACCACTTTTGAATGTGCATCTGAGGGTATATTATAATCATAAGTTTGTATTCAATTTTTAGTTGACATTCAAACGCACGATTATTATTTGTATTCATAGGGATAAGAATATTTTTTATGTCCAGGTCGACAGACAGTCTGACGGTTCGTTTGATGGTAGGTGGCTACCATTGATAGCTGCAACACAATATTTATGGTTCGCCTATAACACAAGCAAAGCCACAGGTGCTGCAAGTGCGCTGCCAACCATAGTAGAATTAAGGATAAGGGATTAGGAAAGGATAGAGTAATGCATTCCTAACTCACTCGCCAAAACACAACAGTTATTTCACGGTGGTCTTCTGTAAGGAGGTGGTTACTGCCACCTGAAAGGCTGCAAAAATTACTGTGAAACGCAGTGTGCCCCCCTGCCATTATTTTCCAGGTCCAGACCAGAGCCAACTCTGAAAAGTTCATTTCCAAAGTTGAACCTGCCGGGAATCGAACCCGGGACGGCTGAGTCGAAGCGCTAACGCAAGCACCCTAACCATTCTTCAAACGGGCTCGTCAGCAAGTTTTAAAAACAGTAACAAAACAAATCATATTTCACTACACATAATGCTTGAGTTTAGAAAAATTAGCCACATGTTTAAAATTTTTGTCTTGTTACTTGGTAACGAAAAGAAAGCAAATAAACTATTCTATACAATATGTTAAGAATTTTACATTCTTCAAGAATTAATAAAAATAAATCGATTTGTTTTATGCAACTTTTTAATTGCTAATAAATATCTAAAATTGAATTTAGATAATTATTTCCGTAATTTTTCTAAATCTAAACTTTAATTATGTCCAAAATAATATATTTGGACATCGCCCAACAATGGACATTCATCATCATCTCAGCCGAAGGACGTCCACTACTGGACAAAGGCCCTAATATTCCAAAAGGACTAGTCAGAAGCAGCCTGTAACCACTGTCGACCCGTGGCCCTTATCAGGTCACTTGTCCACCCCGTGGGTGGACGTCCTACGCTACGCTTGCCAGTCCATATAACCTCCACTCGAGAACCTTCCGGCCCCAGCGGCCGTTGGCTCTCCGTCTATGTGTCCTGTCCACTGCCACTTTAATAGATCTTTTTTTTAGTGACACACGCTGGAAACTAGGTCTCATTTAATCTACAAAAGTCTTAGGTTATTTTTTTTGCAAAAATAAAAATTATAATAGGTTATTTTGTCATGCTTAATTAGATTTTCGTAAGTAGTTATCGCACATATAGATTTCAACTTAATCTTATTAGGAAAGTTTTGTAAATTCGAATTTAGTTGCCACGTTCTTATCGGTCCGTGACCCGCTTCCTCCTTATCATCAATCGACATTTGTAACTTCTAAATAAAAATACACTTATAGGCAGTTTGTGTCTCATCGATACTAGGTTAACATGAAAAATAACATACCTCAGTTGTCGGCCATGTTTACAGAGAACAATCAAATGCACCAAGTCACGTATTTCGACCGTGTCAATAACGCGGATTGGCACAGAGTCACCGACGGCGTTCCGTCGTCCCGGTTGGATGTGCAGCCGGTAGTTGGATATGGCGATGACACCGCCATCTTCTATTTTGCCAAGGAACTGAAAACAAGTTACATGCCAATTAGAAGGTTTCCTAATCGACTGAGATCTTATGCGATTCTTTAATACGGCTGCGATACGGTCTTAATGCCAAACTGCACACGTTCACTGAACTTCCAAGTAAACTTTACGCTGGCTGCACATTCGGCTAGCATGACATTTAACATTAAGAGTTGCAAGTGCGGTGTTGATCTTAGCAAAGATAGAAGATAAGACCAAGTGGTGATCAGAGAATAATGTCTGGCATTCGTTATTCACGCGCAGAAACGAAGAGCTCATGTGCTATCACTGCACGTTGGTCTTCTATAAAAAGCTGATTACTGCCCCCCAGACGGACTCCTGGTCAGTTTACAACCGTGGAAGTGGGCCCTGCGATTATAAAATCTTTTCTGCAACTATGACATGCAAATAATTGATTTCTATTTAAAAAAATTAATCGCTAATTCTTTTTTTTTTTTTAATTTTCCGAAATTCCATGGGAGAGAATAATTTGAAAAATTGGACTTCCGTGCGATGCCGGTGCGGTTCTCTAGTACATTCTAGGTAAAATCGAATAGAAAAATTGTCGTTCCATATGACTAGAAAACAGCTGCTTCAGCAATACCCTTGGCGCACCTTGGCGTGATCTCCAATAGTTGCGAATTATATCGAGATAATAAGTTACGCATCGGGACGTTTGCCGAAGTATTTTATCGGCCTGTCCGATAAAATGTATTAGATATTGTTTATGAAGAAGACATTATTGAAACGTCACGCGGTTCGTTCAACTCGATGCATTCGACCTCCTGACTGACCCCTCAGAGTTAGTTGCCTTCCTTGTACATTAGGACTACATTATCGATACATAAACGAATTAGATCATCAGAAGCATCTTCATTATCTTCATAAATTATTTTTATTGTTTTATTTATGAATAAATAATAATAATAATCGTCAACAATAAAAGCATTGCAATAAATAATAACAAACAATAAAATGACGATTAAAACTATTAACTAGTGTTTTTAAACTTTTAAACATATGATTTAGACAGATTTTAACGAATTATTATTACTTAGTATTAGCATTACTTAAAAAAGTTCTATGCAAAAGTGATAATCACTTACAACATATATTTTAAAAGTGGCTGAGCCCGCAACTTCGTACGCGTTGTATTCGGTATAGCGCGTAACTTTTGTTTGTTAACACCAATTGGAATGAAACAAACACTTAATGTTACAGGAAGCTTTGCTATTATACATATCGGTGAAAACCGTATTCAAATCGGTTAAGCTGTTCCTGAGATAGCGAGTATAAACACTAAGGACATAAATGTAACTGTACAAATCTTATTGTAAGTTGCCATTTTATTTTTAGTTTTTATTCAAAATAAAAATCTATAAGTAGGTAAGTATAATAAAATTGTCAAGGAGCCGTGTCTGCACATAAAAAAAAACAATATTAATCATAATAATAAAATAATCATAAAGGCAATAATAGCAATAAATGTAATATTTTAGTAAATTTACAACAAAAACCATAAAAAAGAAACCGCATGTTACACTGGAATATTCATAATGTATTCCTTCAAAAGCTATTGAGCTCCAAATATATACAAATACACTCACCAGGACGGATTCTCCGCATATGCGCGTAAAGCCGGGATTCAGACCGTTCTCGTCGTAGTGCGTGCGGAGTCGCGGATATTGGTCCGCTGCGCGTTTTTGTTGAGCTGGCTCTGGTTGAGGAGACGCTCGGTACTGCTCGCGCTCCGTCATCTCGCTTGTCGAAGGCAATGCCAACTGTAACAAAAATGCAACGCCATCAGTCTCGTGAATCTTCGCGAGAAAAGAAACACGTGAAAAATATATTTACACTACATCCGAATAGTACCTCAATAAGTCCGGGAATTACTAAATGAATACATGTTTCATATATTTTCAATAAACATGATCACTAATAAGTTCATGTCTAACGAAAACGTTCATCGCAACAGGAATCACTTGTAAAACTATTGAATATTAATAATATAGAATCTGTTTGCTTAGTGAACATATTATCGCTTACATAAATAAGCAAGTAGGGCGTTTACATACAGTTCGTATGTTGGAATGAAAGAGGTGATTCACTTTCGTTAGTTACTCCTTTACTACAACTAGATTTAGGGATGAGACAGCATCCACTGCGAAGCAATATCGGGATAAAAGATTAGAAAAAGAAAAAAAAATCTTTTATTTAAATTTTTATTAGTTTTTTTTTACGTTAGTAGTGACAAGGCGCGCTGCATTCCAGTCAAACTGTGCACTAACTGACTTGGGGTTTACTCACAGAAAACCACCGTCATAGAATTAAATTAAAGCCATTAAATTCTCATATCCTTTCCTTATGCGATTATCCATTTTCCTACCAGCAGCGTATTTGAAATCCCCATGGAGGTTGTGTTAATAGGTGATGGTATCTAACTACCATCAAATGGGCTGTATTTACCCTTCCTGGAGCTATTAATAAAAAATAAAAAAAATAGAAATAAATTTATAATATAAGGCAAAAGGTATATAAGATTTAGTTATGGTGCAAAAAAGTTAAGATGAAAATTTAAAATCGATCCAAGATTCATTCATTATAAAAATGAAGATACTGATTTTGAAAATTACACAAATAATGTTAACTTCAATTAAATCTAAGCGCTGAAGGCAGTCATTCTATTGAAAAAAGTAAGAAAGAGTTTTGTATCTCCATCTGATCTGTATTTATACCGGATATACAAATAACACAGCAATTTCAAATGTTTCTCAAATTAAACTCCTTGCTTGAAACCGTTTTCACTTTAAACATTGTACTTATTTATACTTAATACTTGTGCAGTGTACGCACGCATTCCTATACTCTCTGTAGGTCGGATTCTGAGAAATTCAGTGTGAAAGCGTCCTCGAGAGTTACCTACGTAATTATTAGTCTTGTGACGTAACCTAACATGTTCTGATGCCCGAAGGACATTACGAATAAGGATCGTTTAACATCCGAAGCAATTTCCTAGATAAGCCAACCGGCGGCTATCACGTTTATACATACTTGTAAAAGGTCGCCGACTCCACCCACCGCCATCAAATAAAGTTTCTTTTTGTTTGCAAACACATTGCATATTTTAAAACGTATTGTTTGTTGATTCGGCAGCCTGGTTTACTAATTTCAACTTTAACGATCGTATTTATTCTTAAAAACACATCAAAATGTTCCGAAACAAATTTTATAGGTTACTCGCTGCGCCCTGCAACTTTCCCCGCCTTATAAATTTGATAGATTCGGCAACACAAAAACCTAGCCACGGTTATACAAATAGGATATAATCATTTGCCCATTCTATTATAGGAGCTCCAAACTCCAAATAGAAAATATTAAAAAAAATGTACAAATGGCTTTTGTATAAAAAAAAGTTATACAAAAGTTAGCTGTTGTAAAATATTAATTGCTAATTTTAACAAACAAATTATATTTGTACGCCACTATTAATGGCAGAAGGTGTACAGAACATTATTTAGTTAAGAACATACTTTAGTACTCACTAAGCAAATATATATTTATTTATTTCTTAGTCCATTGTTCCTTGTTCATCGGTTTCACGTTGATCGGTGAAACAGTGTTGGGAGTCTAGAGATTACGCTTGCTCTTCCTTAAGATCTCTCTTTGCAACGGGAGCCGCTTACCAATTCCATGCTACGTAATTCCATCATTACTCGTTATCGTTAGGTACTGGTCGTATGACATTTTTGAGATATCACATACTATGAAGGTTTAGATGGAAACAAAAAACTGAAATTAATTTAATATCTACCTAGTACAATTAATTTCTAAATTATGGAGAATGTGACATTTTTGCAGGATATGTTTTAAAATGAAGATATCATAACGTACATTTAAAATTGGGCTGGCATTTTCTACCATCTATAAAGATTTCTCTAAAATATTGGAATTCCTGGCGTATGTTTTATCATTTTCGCGAATACGATAAGCGCAGCGAATGTCTTGGGTCGCATTCTGTCTCACAGCCATTGAATTTAAGTAAGTTGAGACAACAAATTCTGCCAAATAGGTATTTGGCAAAATAGATATTGGTAATAAGTCTACTGACTACACTCACTCGTACAGGGTGCCCTTAAGGTGAGCAATATAATACGTGTTAGTGAAACATGGACATGGAGCATTTCGTCATTAACATTTCAAAAGACAATTAACATACTCGTATTAATGTATAATAAATCTTGAGTAACTATGTGCTAAGAAATTATAACTGCTGTGTAAAGAAGACTCTTTGAAATTTAGTTTGGCAATATGTTTGAGTTATGTCAAGTTATGTTTTCATAATGAGCCAAAGTATTTCCTTTGTACTTAACATCAAGTTAACACTAGTGTAAACTTGTTTGGTTCTTGTGGTAATGCTTGTTTAACACGAAGAAGAAATATTGTAAAAGTAATACAGTATTCGTAAAAACAACACGGCCCAGTGAAAGCCGGTAAATGGGCTTGTATCGGCTTGTGCGGCCTTTACGAACGCAAAAACTCACCAATGGAAAGCGCTTTACGACATTTTTGTAGAGAAATCAATGTGTCCATATAGATCTGGCTAACATCCCCCCATTGCAAGTGAAATATTGGTGGAGATCTTTTAGAGATTAGGAAGTGGCTAGAATGTGTAGTCAGATATCACTAGTTTATGCGACCAATAAGAACCACTGGTCACATACAAGTCATAACCGACATATTTTACGTAATTGAATATCGCAATTTCCACGATTTATTTATAAAGTAAGCGTGGCAATAAACTGTTTGTAGCGGGCGGCGGTCGTCCATAATTGGTGTTACATTCCTGAGTAATGATGTAACACGGCTCGAGGCTCGTTCACATGTACCGGCATCGAACCCACACTTTAACGGTTATGAATCATACGCCATGGGTGCTTATTAGGGTGCAGTGAAACTATCATTTCATCGGTATTTAAAAGTACATATTCTCTATTAGCTCATCTTTCATTAATTCACTTTTTGAAAAAGTTCCCACTTTGGGTGGCTTTTATATCCTAATTAATGTCATAAATGCGAAAGTTTGTGAAGACTATACTCTTTCACGCAAAAATTACTGAACGGATTCTGTCTATATGTTAAGGTCATCAGACAGACTGACAGTCCACTTGAGAGTAAGAGGCTCCGTCGCCTATAACACAAGCAACGCCACACATGACCTTAGTAAGATTAAGGATAATGGATTAGGAAGAGATAGAGAAATGGACTCTTGACATCCCTTACATATTCACTGAAACACAACAAGCACACGTGCTGTTATTTAATGGTGGTCTTCCGTCATAGTGTCGCCAGTCGGGCCGCCCAAAACACAGTGATATAGTTTATATCAGCATAACACATAGGCTACAATTATACGAGATCAAAATATACCATCCAACATAATATGTATTTGGTTCACCCACACTGCGTCACCGCCAATAATCGCATTTCTTTTGTATGCTCAGTGACCGCTTCGCATCTTTGGCTGCGTGCGTAGGAAGTATCTTAATGTTTTTGAACATTCACCCCGCATGGGCCAATGAACACAATTATGCGCACCAAAAAAGGACTCTGACTTATATGGGAGGAAGAGAAAACAGTCAGATCATCTTTTCTTTTAAAATATCATTTAAATTTCACTTGAAAAAATGTACCAAAACACTATTCATTTAAATTATTAATTGATTCTTTGTAATTAATCAATTGAAAGATTTTTATAAACTTTATGCTATGAAAAATCATTCGTACCTATTAAAATAAAATAAAAAAACATTCAATTTAAATATCTTTCTGGCAATATGTTAACTGATGAAAATTATTTGTGAATTAGTACCTACTCACTATCAATAGCGTGCTGGATTTTCCTTTGCGAGTTTAAGCGATTGCGTTAATATGAAACTAACCTTAAGGAAAATATTATTATAATCTTTCATTTAAATGATAAATCAGAAATGTATCTTTGACCAAAATATCCATTGTATATGCTTCTAGTAGGTAATTTCATTAGCAGACCGTTAAAAATTAAACGCAAAGTGTATATGTACGAGGCGTTTATAAAATAAATCGGAAGAGCTTTGTTAGACTATTAACCGACCAAAAATTAAAAGGCACTCGATTAAAACCCAATCGCCGATGCCACAACCGCTATTGGAACTTGTATTTAACCAAAATTGACTAAGTTCATTCACCCCATCTGCCGACGGATAGTAAACATGAAAAAATCTTGTGGGGCTCGGGCAGAAGCTAATAGCTATAGAACGTTCCACGCATACAAATGTATTAAGTACACTACAATTCGTTAAAATTCCTCGAATATGATTTTATACTTTAACCCGCTTGTTTCAATGATCAAATTCGTTTGAAGTGTATAAGATAGTTTTCAGTTTGTCAATGCATCAAAGTATTAGTTTCCTTTGAAAGCTTGTGGACATTAAAGGAGAGTGTGTTGGTTTTTATTGTATCAATGAACACTATTTGAAGGCAGACTGGTATATTATATATAAAAAAATCTTTTAAATTAATTCTTTAAAAACAAGACTGACACAAAATTAATTATCTCTATTAATAAATAATATTTTAGCACAAACGACAATTTAAATTGATAATACATGTTTTCTAATGCCATTTAAAAGCCTAACTGAAAAAGGAAAACGCCCAACTGAATTGAATGCTTGCTTGAAATATAGATATTCATAAAAATACGCGAAGTCGCGAGCAAATGCAATTATTAAAACAAAATAGCGGCAGACTGACCTTTAGATAAATAAATCAATCAATCAATCAATCAATCAATCAATTTATTTGTAACTTATAAAACATACATTTAACAGACACAGAGAAAAAAGAAATAACAGTAACAGCAAGAAAGAAAGTTACAAAAAGGTCCCTACTCAGCATTTTGCTGGCATAGGCCAGCACTGATCTTCCGTAGGAACCCTTAATTAATACACAAACACAAACACGGTCACACACCATGCATGTACCCGCTAACAAATGAAACAAAAAATATTTATTTAAATCTATTTGTTGTCAATAATTTATACAGTTAAATATATCAAAAGGACTAAATTTCCAGAACAATCCCGCTGAATCTAAACATCAGAAAAGGAAATTCAATCCTTTACAAATAACTTATGTAAGTAAAGGTTTCCGCCAAAAGAGGTCGCCTGGGAAATATTTAATAAAAAATAAAAATATTTCATTGTTGGAGTTTTAACAAACACCACAAACAACGTCTCGAAGGCGTTTTTTTTTCTTTAAGTTTTCAAATAGCATTGGTTCCGGATATTATCTTCCATATATGTACAAAATTCGTACTTTCTCTCTCTTTATAATATTGGCACTGATTGGTGTAACCAAATATCTAATTGGTGAAAGTGATTTGAGATTCACCGTGAACAATCAGCGTGAAAAAGCTTTTATAGGAAATAATTCTACATGTAATTTAGTAATCATCTATATTCCAGAAACTGAAGGGTTTTGAAGGAATTCAGTAGTAACACGAAAGACTACTTTTTGCAGCCATCAATTGGGCAGCCCGTAGGGCGGCAGTAACTATCGTGGAGCAGTCTTACAGAAGACCACTGTGAAATAACAGCGTTTCAACTTTTAAAAATCAAAATCAAAATATTTATTTATCAAATAGGTTTCTCCAAGAAACTCTTATGATCGTCATTTAAATTTACCAGGGTTTCGGAAAAAAGCCAAGATGACGATCCTGAGAAGAAACCCCGAAAGAAACTCAGGATACTATTCTTTTTGTCATCTTTAAAATATAAAAATTACAACAATTATAATACACTTAATACTTAAATCAAAGTACATATACCATACTAAACATAGTATAAGCTCCGAATCCAGGCTTTAATTCCAGGCTTCATTGTCACTTAAATAATCAGTAACCTTAGCCTTTCGAGAGGAGTTTGGTTTTAATGTCAAGAATATTTGATCGTTTTATAACTATTGCTCAAAATTATGTACCCTCTCAAAAATATACAGTTTTTTTTTTTATTAATAGATAAACATTATATAAGCCCTATCTATGGCTATCCTAAAATAGTGATTTTGGATATTTCATAGATATCGATTTCAAGACAGTGTTACCACTACCCTGTTAATGTAAATAAGCCAAAGTGACGTTATCTAATGAGATTTTTATGAATGAATTGAATTTGTTAGTTGTGAAATAGCGGAAGTTTCATTATTACTATGCATAACAAAGAACGGCGTGCGTAGGAGATAGGTTTTGAGGTCGTCAGAGGTAATACGCACAAAATAAACCGTGCGGCATCTATGTAATAATTCACTTCGTCACACACCTGTCCAGCGCGTTCGGCCAACATACGGAAGTGCTGCTTCACGTGAAACGACTTCGCAAATTGTAGATCTCTCCTAAACGCAATAGTCCACAATAGGCTAGTTGACAAAATTTGGAAATTAGTTTAAAACTATAGCTTAGCATCTATTTCACCCCAAAAATATATTATTTTAAGAAAAATAGGTCTTTTACAATTAGTATTTGGAGCTTTTAGAAATTAATTTGAAATTGACCGCGAAAAAGGCCAAGACTGTCTTGAATGACGTTACACCTCGCGAAACAGCCGTGTTTCTTTATGACAGTAATAAATAATGAATTCCTTTATAAATACTGTATAGTGTCCCAATGTAAAAGTACAACAATAAAAACGCCAAACAAATTATTCATATACGTTCCAAACAATAAACAAATACGAAGAAAGTGGTTAAAAATGGCAAGGAGGCAAGATGCTCTTACTTTATCAACTGATTCCACAATTTATTTCTGTGAAGATCATTTTGATGTATAAGTATTAAAGACAACTTGATATATCTATTTATAAATGTATAGTAAAAGAAATGAATTTTGTAAAATCTACCATAATATACCACACATAACCTATAAAATGTTATGTCTTGAATAGGGTTTTATGATTCCACAGTAGGTAAATGCGACTCTCTGACTGGTAACTGCTAATTAAATAAGACTTTGTTTGTTCTTCACATTATACTTACATAGAAGTTTTAACATTGCGAAATTCCGATATTCATTGCAAAAAATTTGCCAAGCATAACGGGGTCAATTTTGGGCAAATTACTGCTGTTTTCTTTGTTAAATCCTGATTCCATGGCAAATTATACCTGTCTTTCAAGATTAAACTAAAAATGAAAGGTATAAATTTAACAATAATTGCTGAAAATTCGAAATAACCTGTTCACTTTATACGAAAATATTATTAATCTTTTATTATTTTAATAGAAAAGTTGTTTTTTTGTTTACTAATTATCATGATTAATCATTAGAAACTCTAATCCGATTTATTCTTAGTGGAAACAAGCCTATTGTGCATGTTTTGGCAACACCTTTGTGTTCAGCCTTTACAAATTAATCAATCTATTTTGAATAAATAAAAAAGATTTATTCAGTGTTGTGAAGGCAAAATATTTTAGCATTTTACACTGTGTATGATTTAATATTGCTATGATAAGTATATGATACCTATTTATATTATGGCTGGGCTTAAGACTAAATTTTGTCACAAGATTAGTTATCTATTGTGTAATAATCCTTTCGACCAATACTGTACGTATATTTAGATTCTTTTTGAAGTCCCTACTTGTACCTATTTTACAGGTAAATGAATGCATATTTTAGAAGCCATCCCCAATATACACTTGCGACAGACTAAATGTGAACGCCTCAACATATAAGTGAATGAAATGTTGATATTCATTCTCAATTCGTGTCGTCACGCAGTCATTCAACCGACTGGAGCTGGAGGTCGACTACTACGATGAAGTTATAGTTACATACAAGGCTGCAACATTACTATCTACAACTGTTTTAACTATTCCGGGGAGAAAGGGAGAACGTAGCATCATCTCTCCTGCTCGTACCATTTGTCATTCTTCATTGTAGATAGACAACAGCGTGTAAACGCATCCGGCGATTATTCATGAACAATCAAAATGCAAAAATGAATAGAGACGTTGTGGGATGAGACGTTGTAGGTAGTTTATGGCTAAGCTATGATTTGGGTATGAACGTCTAGCTGGTTCCATTCAGTCATCATTCAGTCGCTGGTGCATTGTCGGATCGTTCAGTATTGTTAAGTACAATTTTTAAATGAATGCTGTTTTTTACTAGTAGGTAGTAAACATTAAATTGCAGTCGCTGGTGCATTGTCGGATCGTTCAGTATTGTTAAGTACAATTTTTAAATGAATGCTGTTTTTTACTAGTAGGTAGTAAACATTAAATTGTTTGTAAAGTGAATGAAGCACACTGCCAGTAATCATTAATTAAACAGATAATAAGCCCCCTATAGTCACCGTCACGAGAAGCTGTAAATTATGTAAACAAAAATTCAGGGGTTCACAACATTTGGATCGAATAATAAATTATATGTAACACAACAATTAACCAAAACGACACTGATTTCTAAAATAAAAACCAAAACTAGTAATAAAAACAAAAAGCTACCCCATGCTCATGTTAAACTCGAGTGACGTATGAGTATGACTCTTCAAAATTGCGAACCAAATGTTTACGCTCGCTTCTTTTAAAACCCAGTAAAATGAAGTTGCTTGCGAGCGTCGAATATGCGCTATACAGATACGTTCCTTGTTAATTGCCCGTGTGGCAAGTTTGTTTGTTTATATGTATATTTTACCTATAGTCACTTTTTTTATGTTATGTCTATTTTGTAAAGAAACTGCACGTGTATCTATTATTACGACTAACATGAATGTGTAAAGGGTTCTAATAATTTTAAAGTAAAATATTTTCATGCTTAGTAGGTAAATTTAACCGTCCCCTATTTTTAGGCGAAGCCTTACTTACACCCATCGATCCAACGTAACTTTTGCATTTATTAACATCCACGTTTCCATAGTATGATAATGCACGCATTCGTCGTGACACGCACGATCTGAAATATTCGACTGTTCCGCATGCTGCTATAAACCCACTTGATGCTTAATGCGGGTCAATAAACTAGTTTTAATTGATGATTCACAACGCATCAGATAAATGCATGATTTGATTAAAAGCAGACGAAGGGTAGGGTAACGTTGTTGAGTCATTTCATAGCAGAACTTGAAAACATTTACCTCGGTTATTGTTTACTAGTAATATTTACCATCAAGGTTGTTACGTTTAGTTTAGTGCATTTATTTATTTATAGTTTTGCGTGAAAGAGTAACAACATCCATCCTCACTATTAGTAAGATTTATTAGGTCCACCAACGTTTGTTCACAAAAAAAGATTTAATAAGATTATACAAAAGTTAATTAATTAACTTATATCATATTAATTATTAAAATAAAATAATAACGTGAAAATAAACAAAATAACAGACAAATGTTCTTCAAAGGACAAGGAATATACGAATATAAAAAAATATATTTTAAAAAATTGGAAAATCGTTAAGTAATCGCAAATGATTTACGTTAAGTTGGGTAAAAATCAGCAAATATGTCGATAAGATATACATACTTAAAAATATTTTGAATCTGAAAAGGACCATATGAAATTCTTGAAATGAAACAATGTCCATTCTTTCGTCGACAACTATAATTTACTAGCTGGATCCGACCACGCTTCGGTGCGACGTGCGCGTGGAGTAACCAAAACCGTGATAACTCGGCTAATTTAAATAAGAAAAGATCCTCAGAAATTCCTCTTTCCATCGATACAATTCGGGAAAAATCCGTTTACAGCTTTCAGAGATTAGGGCATACATACAGACAGAGAGAAAGGATGACTAGTTTATACTATACTGATTATAATAGTGTCCATCAAGAGTGTGAATAATGAAACAGACCTGTGTGTAGTGCGGGGAGGGCGGTCTCGGCTGATACTTAGACGCCATGCGTGCACCGGCGCCGCAACCCTGCGCGGTCGCCGCCGGCGGTTCATCTTCCGGATAATAAAGGTGAACGAAGTCCTCCGTGTCCAGATACGTATTGATCAGCATATTCAATCCAATATCAACTTAATAAATAACTTGTATAACACTGTCTAACAATTCAGACTTTGGCCACTTTTAAACACTAGTTAAACATTTAAATCACTGCACTTGGAAGCACACCATCGGCACGACGATTTGTAACGTTCCATTTTCGGGTCTATTCGTAGACGATAATATAATATTTACAATACAATAGGTATATAATTTAATATAATAAATAAGTTAAATACACTTGTATATAAAATCACATTTGCACCGTATCAAACACACAGCTTTCTGCAAATGGAAAAAAAATATGTTTTAAGAGTCGAAAAGACACAAAACTTTTTAAGAGACTTGTGTCTTGTTTACTCGGGAGAAATCAATATTTGATGGAAAATAAAGATCAACCGGACTGAAGTTTTATGGATTCTACAGACGTTTAATTTCCCCAAATAATACCTATGTCAGTTTTGATTTGATCATGCATTATGCATAGAGATAAACGTAACATTTAGATTTTGTTACATTCAAATCTGTTGACAAACAATAAACAAGAAATTTATGTTTAAACAATGACGGACTTCATACAGACCACGTGATGACGTCGAATGGGTGTTTAGGCGACAAAATGTGAATGTCATTTTTTATTTATGCATGTCATTATTATTTATGCAAAACGAAAAATTAATAGCTAAAAATTGATCATAATTAAATTTAAAGTTAATTAAGTTTTAATAAATAGGCAAATATTCTATTGTAAATACATGAAATATAATCAGTAAATACACATTTTGGTATCAGACAAAGAGTTAATTTTACTATTAAGCGTAATTCTTTTCGATTGCTGTTCTTCTTAATAATTTGTTACAGTTTTATATTTTAATAATATTACTATTAATTTTTTTCCCTTGATTCCTATTAACAAAATATCAATTAATTATTGTCAACATGTGGAAAAACCGTTGGTTTAGTCTGTGCTGATAATTGTTTATATACAAAATCTTTAAAATAGGAATAGTTATATAGCTTAAAGAAGCGGCATACATTTATCCTCTTTACAATAACGTAATATGTATTTTGGAATTTGTTTTGTTTATTATGGCTATGTCTGTTATAATATCCCCACACATGTCTAGTTTTTACAAATGACCCAAATTGTTTGATGATTCATCGTTCAATCGTCTTTAGTGTTTTAAATTAATGCCGTAAACAATTCTCTATTACAGGGTCGCACATTTACGTCATTCATAACAATATGGTGCTAGATATTGAAATATTGAAACAGATGGTTTGACAAAATATAATAAGTAAGATAACAGGTATGTCTGTGAGTAAAACAAGAGTGTTATTTGGTTTAAATGTTGGCACATTCTATTTTGGGTGGACGCCTCCACAGCCTTGGTGTTCTGAATTTTATTAGCAGATTTAACTACGAAAGGTTGAATATTTGGACCTAAATAGTGTGCGATATCAGGCAGCGGTTCGATATTGAAACGTATGCATCCTACGTATTTCATTTAGCCCTCAGTGAATACCGCGATTAAGCTGTGTTCATTACTATAAAAATGCCAGAGTCAAATGAGGAGGGGATTTCCGAAACTGAAGAATATTTTGATTTAAATGAGAAGCCTTTTTTATCTAAAGATCGGCAGGCTTCCTGGCTGTGATGGTAAGTTGCACCGTCACCAATTAAAACACTCAACGTCACAGGCAAGTTGCAATTGCAAGTGCGCTGCCGACCTAGATAGGATAAAGGACAAAGGCAATAGTGGTGCGGATAGGATGTCACTGTTGATGGAGTCATTATGCTAATGAATCAAGTTGCACTTTGCCTATAAGTTGTTGTTTCAATAGTCATCCAATTCAAATTATGTAATAATGTTCAATTCAAAAAAGTTAAAAAACTTGTATAATTTATTTTTATAAGTTTAGATAAACTAAGTATTATTGTATAAAGGAAAGAATATTATCAGTGCCTATTTACGTACGTCATAATTTTTTCTTTTAAATGTACACTTTTGTGTCGATTATCCATATTTTCCCTTTAATTTTTGTACACAATTACACAGTGCCTTGACTATATACACAAAAATAGCTAACAACTCTCCTAATAGCAATAGCAACGTTTACCTTTATATAAAACATGTAGAGGTGTGTTGCGACGATGACGTATTGTAATGTAGATATTCTAATATGACTGTTAGACATGTGACCGTAATAATCTGAATATCCCATTAGTCGGCGTGGGTGTTTATTAAAAGTGGCTTCTAAGCACATTTAAACGTGATGATTTTAAATGTAAAAACATTACTTCGTCTATAAAGAGATTTGAAAAGTCGCAAACCTAGAAATTCAGATTTTAGAAAAGCACGCTTTTATTATACATAAAAATTAAAGCATTGAAATATAAAAAAATATCAGAAATCATTTAGTATTCTATTACTAAGTAAATTGCATGTTACAATGTGTAATAAGTCCAATGTGCAATGTATCATAATGGAAAATTGAAAAAATTATACGTTTTCATCGCCAATAAAGATGAATCGAATGAAAACACAATTTCTAACGACTTAGCAAGGATTTTGATAAATGTTAAGTGCTAATCCTAACCCTAGGCAAACAAAGGTTTACTATTCGTTATAGCGTGACGGTAAGCGAGAGTTGACGATATCTTATAAGATGTTCGGAATTCCGAGTTCACGAGTTGAAAATTCCCAGAGTAAACAATTGAAGAATAATTAACACATACGTCTTTTAATACAAATGGGGGAGCTATTGTGTTTATTATAGTGGAATGTTAAGGAATGCGGGAGCGATAAGAGTAATAATCGTTGAACATTTAAAACAGATTGATTTATCAGCATCGCTGTTGCATACCTCACATTTAATGAAGTCATAAAACTAACAATGTTAGACAAAATTGACCCCTGTGTGTTATTTTCATAGAAGTATTTATTTTACATTTTTCATTGAACCGGTTCATAGGATATGATGGTGTAACATCACCAACCTCTGGCTATAAAACGTATTTTAATTGTTGAAGTAAATAAATATGATTTATTAAATGGCAACTAAAAATGGTCGAGATAAGAAATGACATAAATTTAACACTATTTTAAGTTTTTTTTTTCAATACTTCAACTTAAAAGCATATTTTGGGTTTCCTAATATGAAATGAACCATTAAACGTTCGTTTTACTGCAAAATATTTAAAAAATAAAAACTTGATTAATTTTAAAATTAACAAACAAATTAACAAACTTAGAGATTGTTTGACTAAAAATTTAAACTTCATAATAAAAAATGACAAATATTGAATAATTCATTTTAAGTATTACATAAAGATTGCATGTTAATTACACAATTCACGGACAAGTGCTAATTGTGTATGTGCTATTTACGTTAGTGTTATTTACATATATTACAGTAAAAAAGGAAAATTGCATTTGAAATTTTAATTTTCAAGTATCGAAAACACATTTTTTATAAAACAAGGCTTCCTATATTGTATGCATTAGGTACTAGGACGGCAGAGACTATCTGGAGTTAGTACATCGCGGATTGCAAATAGCGTCGACCAACGGATGCTTGCTCCACTTTCAGCGGTGTCGGCGTAGCAAAATTGTAGAAGAATGCGGTCGACAGGCGCCTACTAGCCGCGTTAATTGCTATGCTGTGATATTTTATACCCGATCAATTGACTTCTTCTATCACATAGTACAACAGTTGATTCTTGTTTTGAGTTTTATATATATTTTTAACTGTAATAACAATATACTTACTTTTGTCTTTTCTGATGGTCGTCAGAAAAGGCCAGCCCATGGTAGTTAGACGGAAACAATTCGGAAGAGTTATCCTTAATACCCCGAACCCTTATTAAGGCCAATACGAAGATATATTATACTTTAATATAATATCCATAACATTTTAAATCGACTATTGATGGTGGATAGCCACCGCCGCGTATTACATTTAAACGCCATAGGGATTCAAATTACCTCTACCTGATTACCTACGTTATGTTTAGAAATAAATAGGGCGGACAAGGGAATGGGCTCTAATATCCCTTCTTTACTCATTCAACGAAACATCAAACACGTGCTGTGAGCAGAGCTGTCCATATAAGACTGCGGAACACAGTGTACCCTGCCTACCCCAAATATCTTCTCAATTCTCAAAATAAATAGTACTTGAAACCAATAGCCCATTTCCTATTTAACGATGAGAACAGTGCATTTTTTTTTAAATATAGTTCAGTGCTGTATTATCTAAAAATAATATAATAAAATTTAAACTCAAATAATATTTGCGTGCACGAAATTACTACTTATTAAAACGAAACTGGTGCAATTAATAGAAGCTAGTAAAAAATCCATTTATCGATGCTTCCTTGCAGCGATTATTCGATAAGTACGTTAAAAAACGACACTTTTAAACATGTTGTGCAAAGTTAATGTTGATTGCAGCTCTGTCAAATGATCCATAAAAATACGTATATATGGTAATAACATTAAGTAATTGAATTAATAAATTTCGCTACTGTATTTAAACAAAAATACAATGTCAGGTATTATTTTTTTATTAAATTTTATTAAACTGATATTAGCAGGGAGATACGGGTTTTTAGGAGACTTGAATTGAAGAAAATATTTCCTCACAAACAAGTTCGACTAACACAGACAGTGTGAAGAGGTGACGGAAATACACACACGAAATTTAACAGGTAAAAAACGGAAATATAAAATAGAGCGAGAGACAACAAGTGACTAAAACACCACTAAATATGAAATAGGAAAATAGAAGGGATATTTAGGAAGGAGGATGGGAACCTTTCTTTTACTATAATTGGCAGATGGGATCTGCATACATACATATTAGGTTATGGATTTGAACTTATTTATTTACGATCAACTAAGTGAGATAAGTAAACTGTTATAAGTTCTTTCGGAAATTTAAGATTTTGAAAAGACAAATTTTTATTTCATTTTTCATATTTTACACAATATTTATTTTTAAAAAAATTCCAATTTTAAATCTATCTCCTAGAAGTTGTGCAATAGTGCACGTTAATTCATAGGTTATTAGGTTGCGCTCATTTCGGTAAAAATTGTGTTCGGTCTGACGTTAGCCCTTGTCTTAAGTTCTAGCTGACTCGACACAGACAGTAAAGCGTCTGGTTTATGGCTCACAGGAAGTGTCTGGATTATTTTGTAATAATATGTCTGGATTAATATGTAAAATATTTATAAAAATTAGCCTTTAAAAATAATAAGTGAAGATAATCCTATTTTAACTTACCTTTCCCACATGAATGCTTTAAATTGGCCGTCTATCCAACTTAGCAGATAGATGCACACGTAGAAAATAAGTTAGTCTGGCATAACTTATTAGATAATGATCTTAATCTATCTGTCAACGGCTATTTATTAGACTGTGGCAGCTAGTTTTGAGCTTAGCAACACATTTAGAGATTCATTTTTAATTATATATAATAGATATTATAATATACTTTTACTAAGTAAGTTTTTTTACGTATAAATATTCTTTTATGGAATTAAAAGTTAACATAAAAAATGAAAATTTAATTCAACATACGGTAATATTTGACACATAGTAATTTAGCTTCAACTTCAATTTCTATAAGGTTTGAGTTTCATTTATTGTTCATTCTTTCATATAAGATTGAACATTTAAATATCGCCCACTGGTATCACATCGTTACGATACTAGTACGGTGTAGGCAGCGGATGGACTCCGCCCGGTTGCATTTCAATAGCTTTCTACCCACATTGCTCTACTCTGAACAGTTTTATAAGTGCCAATGACCCCTTCGCCCTTCACTGTTCTTTCGCTACTGCGTATCGACCTTGCGTAGTACCAACTTTCATTATCGCTACCGGAAACGAATTGCATGATTGAGTAACAATCTACCGAGCGTCAAGGAAAATTTGCGACACACAAAAGTAAGTAAGATTTTATTCCATAGTAAGTACCCCTTAAACATCTTGGTTGAAGAATTTAAAAGAATGGTTTAATATGAGAACTTCCGTGAAGCAGCTTCCAAGGTTAAGATAGCCATTGATGGTCTTCGTAGAGAAGTGGCACTATAAGAAGAATTCACTGTTTGTTATCCGTGATTTTTTGATGAAAAATGCAATCACATCCTTAAACGCCTCTTATTCACCAGATCTTGTCCCCTCTGACTTTCCCTTTCTCCACAATGTAAAATGGTCCCCTACATTACTGGAAGGATTTGGAAACAATAAACAAGAAACCACAAGGAAACTAAAAAGCCAACTGCCGAGGACTTTCAGGGGTGCTTTGAACAATGGAAAAGAAGATGGGACGACGAATGGTAACTATTTTAAAGGAAACGAAATTAATGTATCTTAGAGACCACTATTATCTCATAATAATGGACATCCAACCTGATTTCACAAGCTTGCAGATGGACAGGAGAAAATTTAATATTAAATGCAAGCAGAATGAATTTATATTTTAGTACAAAACATGAAATCAGTAAAAAGAAGCGGTCAAAGCGGTCGCGTATCATGTTCCAAGACCGCAAAATGCGTCCAGTTGTCGCCCGTTCGCCAGCCTTCTCATATTACCCGCAGCAACTTCTCATTTACATTTAACGGTGCAAGTATCGCGCAAATATCGCACTAACCACCTTCGTAGCAAGGCGCAACGATTACAATACAACCGCTTTTAATGTGCGTTTCATTACGGTTGTGTTACGGTTGCATGTTATATGATAGGCTAACGTTCAAATTGACATGTACTAACGCTGGTGTATCCGTGTATGTATAAAATTGCGACGAGGAAAATGAATGTCTACAATTCACCGTAACTGTCGCCAACACTTGATACAGATGAAGGAATCACATCAAAACTAGAACACCTAGTTTTAACACGGTAAATATTATGCTAATGAAGGAAACTAAAAACCCTATCGCCTAACTAAATAAAGAAGCGAAAACATATTATAAATGCGAAAGTGAGTTTGTTTGTTAGGCTTTCAAGCCTAAACTATTACTCAATCGATCATCATGAAATTTCGCATATACTCAGGGGTATAGAATAAGACTTTCATGCTGTACTATTTCCGAGGGATCATATAAAAATAAAAACGAAAAATTCAACGCCTGACAAAATTTAATTAATGTTTTAACACCTAAAAAACCGCGTAAGAAGTCGCGAGCAGCTTAGTTTGCCAATAAACTTCAAGTGAAAATTTCTTTTACAGAACACAGGAATTAGGGAATCTGTAAGCGGATTACTCCTCGTTAAAAAAAAAGTTCAGTTTGCAAATCTCGGACAGTACTTTATCGACCATGAAATTTTTATCGAACACCATGAAATTTTGCATACACGTTGTCAAGAGTAAGAGAAAGATATAGGGTAACCAACCAAGAAAAAATTATACTGTTCCCAAATACTGATGACCTAAATATAAAAAAAATTACGCCTGTCAAAAATGAGTGAAAAATAAAGATTTCACTCTATGTTTCAACGCCTAATAAAAAGTGCCGCGGACACGGCAAAAGGAGAATATAGAAAAACTGACATTTATAAATTCAAGGAAATATTTGACATTGTTCGCGTAACAATCAATAAAATCAAATAATTTCCGTAAACAATTCATATTAAAACAAAATTAATCCGAGAAGTGTGTCAAGGCTTGTTTTCGCTGATATCACACTATACGTGCCGAAAATCACGACGAACCGGCGTTTCCATTCCCGTACGAAACTATTACTAACGTACGGCATTCGACGACCTTCGGTCGTTTTCCAATTAGAACAAAAAAATACTCGTTCTGCGAGTAAATGTGTGTTATGAGTACATAACAAACTGTCTGTTTTTATTCTGTGTTTATATTTTGTGTAATCAACTCATTGGAGAGATGGCCCAAGATCCCAGGCATGCCAGACACAACATGACAAAATGTGGGGAATCGAGTAGTGTTCCTATGTACTTTGAACGTATGCGTTATCTATACATATATAAAAATCAGCCTTTAGAAATTAAATTAAATTTATATTTTATAAATTATATTATTAGCAAAAGCGACTAAAAATATGCATAGGAAAATTCAAAAACTTAAAATTTCAAAAATCTCCAGTACTTTGTTTTTAAATTAATACATGTGTACCGTAAAGTCATAAAGATGTATAGAAAACCTTAAAAATGTATAGAATCATAATTATAAAAAAAAAACAGTAACGGTTATGGGATAACCTGTTCTGGTAGAACAAAGATTTTCAACTGTATAGATTGGGCAAGACGAAAGAATCCGTAATGTGCCATTTAGAACCACGTGGTATAAAATCCCTCAATCCATCACCAAATTTACAAGGCCATGGCCATTGCGGCGATCAGAATCAATATTTTTGTAGGAACATTTTCCCAATGCCCTCTCTATTATATTCTATTCATTTATTCTTTTTGTGGTAAAACGTAAGAAATAGAAGATATTTACAAACTTCAATTAAAAAAAAAAACAGATTCATAATGATGAAAATGGACTGTATAAATGTGGTAAGACTTTTGTTTTGAATAAATAATTTGAAATAAATAAATAATAAAGACATACTTACTTAATTAAAATACTGCTCACATTTAACTATATCGTTATCTTATAGTTACACTTATAATAAGCATAAGTGCAATTTCAGTAAGGGCAGAAAGAGAATAACAATTTTAATAACCACTATTGACTATTAGCCATTTTATCTGCCCATATTTCATTATAAACGATCAGTTGACTCCATTTTAGATAAATCTAATTCACATAAAGCAACATGTTCTCGTATCGTGCCGCAAAAAGTCCATCATCATTTATTGCCACGAGTGCAATACAGACATAAACAACTTAAACAGAGTCTCAAGGATATTTACTCTTTTTTCAGAGTATCAACACATCGGGCGTCAGCTTCACGTTTCGTACTTGAAATGATTTAAGAGTTTGTTGATTTATCGCAACCGCATCTTTATAAACACAATTATCTCACAACAATCGCGGCAAGTTTAAATATTTTTCGCAAATTATGGACGGTAGAAGACGATTTGTTTCTTTTTTTAACTTTACATTATCAAACCTCAACATTTTGTTATTATTAAAACTATACAAATAGGAAAGATAAGTGACTAAAAACATCACTACAATAGAGACTCGATGAACAGAAATTACAAAAACACACCCCTTTTCGGACTCACGGAGCGTTCGGGTTACAGTATGTTAAAAACAAAAAGTTTTCGAAAAAATACCTACATATTAAAGTTTTTAACCACAAAATATGTTTACTTAGTCATAACATAGTTTACTTATAGACCAAGAGAAAAATTTATATCTCAATTTACGACGCATTTCTAAATTACGGTGTAGGAACCGTATTTCTAATAACATAAAAAACACGGGTAGGTAAGTGTATGGAGGGCTGTTCAGATTAGAGCGACGTTCGAATTAGCCTGGATACGGACTATCGGACTTTAGTGAAAGGTAATTTTAATTTATTCTATTTCCTTGCGAAGAAAAGACTGGTTGGTATCCTACCTCAAATACATCGTGTCTGTACTACTCGCAAACAAGCGAAAGGAAAACTAAAAACAACCGCTTAATTAGTAATTTAATAATTCCAGATATACCCGTAGGTATAATCTAATGTGCATAAGACCTCACATATTATGTCGCTTTTCTGTTTAGTCCTACGAAAGTTTGTGAGGGTAGATGGATGTATGTACCTATTTATGTTTGTTACTCTCACGTAAAAACTACTGAACGGTTTTGGATGAAATTTGGCACGCACATAGTTTTTTTACCTGGATTAACATATAGGATACATTTGATCCTGAAAACATGTCAGGTTCCCGCGTGATCGTCTAAAAATATAAATAATCCGGCGCCACCGTAGTCACAGCAATAAAGAAGTTATATATTTTAATTTTTCAAGGCAGACGAAGTCGAAGGCGCCAATTAGTTATTAATAAATATTCAAGTATTATTGTATTTAGATATAATTGAATGACAAAGTCCATAATAATAGTCGATTGGCATATAAAATTTATTCAATATACTTAGTCTTAGGTTATAATGTTTGTTCAAAGTAAACTTTCTAGTAACAGTAATCCATTTTTGCTCATGAATTATTATAATTATGCTATAAAATATACACATTGAAGTATATACTATGCCGAGTACAGTAGTGGGGTGCGTAGAGGCACATTTCAAATGTCTCATCCGCTAGTCAACTCCGTGACAATCGACGGAAAGACGTCCGTCACGCAAGCAGACTACAAAGCAAATGGTCAACTCTTTAATAAGTTTTAGTAGTAGTAGTTCTCATAAATAAAGATAATATTGGATCCTATCAAATGGTAAATAAAATAGCTGTATTTATTAAAATAGATAACACCTATATTAAGCCGAGGTGAAAATGGATCAACGACCGTAATGGAAGCGTTAAAAGCGGCAATTCGCGACAGTTTCCCTTAATATTCGTCCAGAGAACGAGG
This sequence comes from Bembecia ichneumoniformis, assembly GCA_910589475.2. Classification (NCBI taxonomy): domain Eukaryota; kingdom Metazoa; phylum Arthropoda; class Insecta; order Lepidoptera; family Sesiidae; genus Bembecia; species Bembecia ichneumoniformis. The sequence goes on from OU342540.1 coordinate 11,679,208, forward strand.
CGAGATCTTATCTGCATGAAATAGAGCCCTAATAGAATAAAAGCCACATTGTACTAACGCTTGCGGCGCGAAATCTCGTCCAATAGTTTATCGAGCAGGAATACTATATCACCGGTATCTCTCTCTAACTTTATAAAAAATTATTATTATTATTTTCAATTAATGTATTTCCAATGTATTTGTCATATATATAATTATTTAGGTGTCAATTAAGATTTCAAGCATTGTCATATATGTATATGTTGTTACTTAGTTTCTGATAATAAGGCTCACATGCCTTTGTAAGGTAAAAGCCCCAAAAATTAATAATAGATAATATAAAAAAAATTGATATTGTCACCGTTCAAGATACGTTTCTGGAAAAGTGTTAATATTTCTTACTAGCGCGACCCAGCTCGGATGCAATTTTCTTTTGCAAATGATGTACATAAACCTCTTTCAATTAGTGAAATCCGTATCAATATCTTTTGGGTAATTTATAAGAAATTAATGGAGAAACAGACAGAAGTGACTTTATATAAACACATATTCTATATTTTATATGTACCTACCTATAGATATAAAATTTCAACTATAAGACTAAGAAGCAATAAGTTAGAAATGAAAGGCAATAAATAATATTGACATAAATTATGACTAAGAAGGATGTAACTGTAAGCATTTAAAAACTATATGTACGTATAAATTGACATCTCTAATTAATAAGTTAAATACCTAATCAAATAGAATTAGAAAACCCGCTAACTGGTGTCCCAGTTAGCCAATATCGACCGATTTTTAATATTTGTATTGTAGTAGGATAAAAGTGTAAGCATATTCCTGTCTTCAAGGAATATAAAAACTGCACAATGCAATTTTTTTTTTTCAAAATGAAGTCAAAGTTAATTTGGTTACTAGCGACTCCTCTGCGGGAACAGTACTCTTTTTTCAGGATAATAGATACCCTAGGTAGGTATGTCCTTTTCTGTGCGCCTGACAACGTGAATGGGAAATTTCATAAGATCGATTTGCGATGTTAAGGCGTGAAAGAGTAAAAAAACGAAATCATTTTCGCATTTATAATAATGAATACTCTGTTATAATAATAATAAAAATAATTTAATTCTAAAATTAAATATAGGTAGACACAGAGAATCCCAAAAAAGTGAAGAGCGTTGTGAAACGAACGTTGAATGCCAGATAAGCGTTGTGATAAAATATAAAAAGCAATGGCTCGTGTTTGTAGAACGAGGTCGGTCTTCCGGCTCTTGTGTGACCTCTCTCTAGAAAAAAATGTCATATTTTCAGTCCGCATTAAAAATAAAAACAAATTATATAGCCAATGTTGAATTAATAAATTATTAGACTTCAATCGATAATATACCAGGTCAACATGAAGCGCCAGCTAGTTGCAAAATAACCGGCATTTATGATGTGAGATGTTTTGTATAGAAGCGCGGAATGGCATAACGAACGATGGCCGACCAATAGCATCCGCACACGCCCGGCCGTACGTACAAAACTACAAACGAGTCGTGCGAGCGAGCCAGTCTGCGTTCAGGCGCCACAGGATCGACCATGACCTTCAACCTGTACGATGAATCGCTGTAAACAGATTCATCGTACCAAGAAAAGATGCAACGTTGGCATTGGCAGTTAACAAAAGGCTATAAATATAGCAATGAGTTTTAACAATGAGACTATATCCTCTTTAGATACTAATTTAAAAAAAAAGAGTCTTATAAAGAGGTGGGAAGTGACAATGCTAATATTGTAAATGAAAATCTTGAAGCTACACAAAGAGGAAAAAGGTTTGTTTAAACTCTATGTTATGAATACAAACATCATTTTGTCGAATATAATAAATAAAACCCCATGAAACAACTTATTGGCAAACAGATTATCAATGCAATTCGGGTTATCCAGTCGCATTCGCACGTATACGAAAGAAAGAAAAATTACAATTTTTGTTTTACTTCGTTGCCTATGCTGAACGGTCTTATTTATAGACGGCTAGCTCTCTGTATAAAGCAAGAAATAAAAACTAGAATTAGATTTTGGCTTCAACTACAAAACAAACATGTCATTGTATATACATTGTTAATGTTAAAGAGCTGGACAGGACAGAACAATGTTAGAGGTTCCAAATCTCACGTTCTTCAACAAATATAACGTAATTTTTTTCTTCTGCAAGAAACTGAGTAAAATTGCATAAATACTGGAAGTGTCTATTTGAAAGGACTTATTAGACTTAAATGAGTCTTAAATAAAAATAATTACGCGTTTGTTTTTAAAGAAATACAAATGCACAGATTAAAGTACACTAATAATGTGCATTTTGAAAAATATTAGATGAGATAAAAGGGGACACAAAACAAATCAATTGGTATGAATACACCAACCAATTGTGATTCCTGGATTTGTCTAGAGAGTCGAGCGGTACCAGCCGAATAAGAAACCTTAACAAGAAATGAATACACCTTCAATTGTATTTATTAGTTCATCGGTTTCGAATGCGGCCGAAGCGGTCAATTTCGTTCAATTGTTCGTAAAATTCTTTCTCGTGAAAGGGGTTAAAAATACAAAACACGAGTTAAACAGAGTTAACAGACGTTTTAGAGGGCTCACTCTTCCGTGTTATACGTTTAAACACTTCCCGGTGCAGCTAGATAACTGACGCTTATTAAATTAGTTGTTATGAAAGTTGTTTTGCATGTCGTGTCACAAAACGGATGGGGTATGTATACAACGTATAATGTTACAGAGAACTGACGCGGACATAAAAACATTCCACGACAAGGTCGTCTAGATATGACCGATCAAGGCCGCGCCATACCATTCATCGTACAGCGAGAATTATTTCTAAAAAAAAGCATACTTCCTACCATTACCCGCGTGACTAGCTCGCAGTGAGAAACGAGACGTTATCTTCTATTCCTTTGAAACCGCACACAATCGTGACCATTTTCTCCCTGAATCGCGTTTCGAGCAATAAATTCCCGGATATATTTATAACCAGAGTGAATGAAATATTAGGAAATGGAACTGTATAACACGAAACTTTCAATTCAACATCCCGCTATGTCACGTTGTACATAGAGTCCTAGGCGTACAGGCCGTAAATGATAATATATATATAGATTTATGAGATTTATTGGAATCACAGTGAATGCACATCGAGTGAAAGTTGACTTGGCACAAGGCAGGAATCACGAGGGAAAATCATTCCGATATAACGTATGAACGAAAATTCAGTCACGTGTGCGGCTCACTGCAAATAAACTTTTATTGGCAATTGTTGAAAAAAAATATTAAAGAAAATAAGGTTTAGCGTCGAAATAGCTATTTATGGATTATTCAAATTAATACTGTACAAACAGTATTCACACTGAAAAAACCTGTAAATAATGTAAAAGATAGACTTGTTTTGAAGTAACAATTGATCACGAGGGGTTCCTCGTGTTGACCGCGACCTAAAAACATCACGATAATTCAGCGAACTTTGCAATTCATATTCGAGATTCAAAGATGAATTGTTTAACGGTTTAAGTTCTAACAAGAAAATACACTATATTGTTCCTATGAAAGTGTTAAATACTATTTATATTGACGACATTGTATTACCACATGAAGCATGAAACCTATTATACCAGGAATTGATTTTATCAATCGGTTGGAATCAATTAGTTTGAAATTACAAAGCAAAAAAAAAGTAGTGTGTAATCAATTCAGACAAAAAAATCGACTAGAAGCTAAAATAGTTGAGAGATGTGCTAATTAATGTGTGTTTTTTTTATGTTATGTCGACAGACAGGCTGACGGTCCACTTGATGGTAGGTGGCTACCGTCGCCTATAACACAAGCAACGCTACAGGTGCTGCAAGTCCGCTGCCGACAACAGTAGGATTGGATAAGGGATTAGGAGGGGATAAGGAAATGGGCTCTGGCATCCCTTACTCACTCACCGAAACACAACAACACGTATATGCTGTTATTTCACGGTGGTCTTCTGTAAGGGAGTGGGGTCACTGCCGCCAGGCGGGCTGCCCAAATGACTGCGAAACGCAGTGTGCCCTACCACTACTAAATTGTTACGAATTCATACTATTGGCCCCTGCCAAAATTGTTATCAGAGATTATTGAAATTAGATCTTGAAGTGGGCCAGGTTAGGGTTGGGTCTGATAAGCTATAGTAATCTAATCAAACATGTCAACATTATCATATCAGATCACCTACAAAGTAATCTTACTAATTTTTCGTCTGAAAGATGTTTTTTTTTTTATTAAAGTAAATTGAAAAGAAGCAATGAACTTTATAACATTTTCGGGGGAAAATGTGTTATGAGGCCTTACACAATAATTTAGAATTCCGATATCATCAATCCTCAAATCCTAACTAATATATATTAGTAAAGATGGGTTTGGTCTTAACCAGCGTCTATCAATGTAGGAAGGATGAGGCCGACGATGGAGCGAGCTCACCCAGAAGATGCCTATTCACTCGAACCTTGAAAAGATTTGGGTTGTAGAGGAGCTCGGAAATACAGATGCCGGCAGGGAGTTGCAATTATCTATTTGTTTGTTATACTTTCATGCCTTAACTACTCAAGCGATCATCATGAAATTTTGCATACACATAAAAGGACGTACGGTGCCTTTACATACACAAAGAAAAAGTGCTGTTGCCAAAAAATGAGCAAAAACAATAAGGATTGAATAATTTTTTTTAATGTTAAGATCAGCAGACAGGCTGACGGTCCACTTGATGGTAGGTGGCTACCGTCGCAACGCCACAAGTGCTGCAAGTGCGCTGCCATCTACAATAGGATTAAGGATAAGGGATTGGAGGGGATTGGGAAATGGGTTCTGGCATCCCTTACTTTTTCACTAAAACACAACAGCACACGTGCTGTTATTTCACGGTAGTCTTACGTAAGGGCGTGGTTACTGCCGCCAGACGGGCCGCCCAAATGACTGCGAAACGCAGTGTTGCCACTATTTTCCAGATCCAGACCAGGGCCAAATTCGTAAAGTTCATTGTTCAAAGCTGACCCTGCCGGAATCGAACCCGGGAACCTCAACCACTCATTCAACGGGCTCGTCACCTAACCTCGTCATGTTTTAACACCTAATCTAGTAATATAACGTGAAAGAGAGAAATGGAGAGGGCCACGTGATCAGAAAATGGATGCGAGACGTCGTTAACGATTTTCACTGATCACAGCTGAGACTACGTGTTGACATGCGCACTGAACGTTTATTACCACGTGGCTGGCTGGCGTCGCGAGTAACTTTTAATTCGATTAATAAATAACCGATACAACTATCCATCGTTGCTGAATTGCTCGTGTGAAAGTGATATATTAACAAGCAAGATAGGTGTATATGTATATATATAATAGTAATCTTGTCTGATACATTATATTTATACATAGATATAGGTAGTTGGAAATCATAAAAATGTCATCGGTTATTCATCATACGACCATTTATAAGCATATGAGACACTGAAGCGTGCAAATTGCTCTGCAGACTTTTTGATGACTAAGCTCTATAGATATATAAAATATCTAAGTATGCAGTGAATTCATTGATACGGTCATGCGCAGAAGATACAATTTCGCCACGTGGCTCTTTCCCGTTGCATAACCTCGTCTAAGGAACTTTTGCAATGGAAAAAAAACAAGACGTGCGAGAGCAGACATTGAATAATTCACATTTGTTTAAAATGAGATTTCCATTCTGACAACTTCACAATGGCAGATATTGTATTTAACGAAGGAAATTCCATGTATGAATATGAATAAAGCGTCGATGGCGCAGTGAGGAAAGCGCGGCCTATCATGTCGAGGGGTCCGAGTTCGACTGACTGCTCTCAAACGGTGAAGGAAAACATCGTGAGGAAACCTGCATATGCCAAGGAAGAAACTTCAAAGACGCTTGTGAAGTCCACACCAACACGCACTGGGCCAGCGTGGTGGACCGTATAACCCATACGCCTTGTTGAGAGAGTAGGCTTGCGATCCTGCAGTGAGGACGTATAATAGGCTGTTGATGATGACTAAAACGCTGGACGGCATAGCACTACTCTAATCGGTATAATTGTATATATAATCTGATTAACTTAATTAGAATGCTGTTGGTGTCGCGGAGCTATTAGCATATTGTTGTTATTGCAGGTAAACGAACCGCGACTTTTGCTTGAACAGTTTATTTAACTTTATCATTAAGAAGAATAATTTATTGACTGTCGTTTTTTCTTTAAAAATGTACTATAACTAAATATTTATGTATATAGCTAATCGATTAATAAAATATTTATTTTTGAAATGTGCATTTTTTAAATAAAGCTCCTTGCATTTAATCTGTCAGGATAATTGTGAATTTTGTAAAAATGTACCTAAAAGCTTACAGGATAAAGCCGATAGTTAATGTAAGTATTACTTAACAAGATACGGATTTTTCAACTTTAAAAAGCTCTATAAATACCTACCAAGCCTTTTTTCATTTTTCCACAATGAAGTATTTTAGACTAGAACTCACAATTTATACAGAAATTCAATTTGAAAGTTATGCATTCAAATAATAATAATTATCTATCTATAGGATCTTTTTCGAATTTATTGTAAGTTTAAAACTAATTTTCTTTTTCATTAGCTTGTTTTTGGAGGATTTTTCCCACTTTTTCACTCAATAATACGGAACGACATGGTTAGATTAAAGTTACAAAAAAATATTAATCAAAAATTGTACTATGTACTACGTGACCACAAATTTAAAAAAAAATTTAAAAAAAAAATAACCGGATGAAGTAGTAATTATAAAAAAAAATGTTTTCGACCACGCCTACAGAGCGCTACTAGAATACGTTGAAGCCACGTTGCACTATAAGGTGCGCACACATGCAAACATTTAATATCGACAGAGACACACACACACACCCGCGAACGCTGCAATGTGGCAGGCAGCATACTTCGCCCGCCATTTTCCGTTCACGATTCTGTCTCACTGCGAATTAATTTAAGCTATATTTGACCAGAGTTTCAGAATTTACAAGATTTAATTTATTCATTCATAACCTTTATCCATAAACACTACTTGGTAGAGTTTCTGGATTTAAATTTTTTTTAAAGTTTTATAAAGGGGCATTTAATTGGGCACAAAAACACTTGAAGAATTTATAGATGAACTTTGAACGCGTCTGTCGAGTTGTATCGAAACATACATTCATTCAGTGTTTTGTATTGTAGTAGTGATTATTAGCCAACGTTTTGTTAAACCGACGACCTCGGTTCAAATCGCACTTTGAACAAAGCAACAACTTCAACGAGTAAATTCAATGACATTGAATTTCAAAAACATTTGCTGCAGAATCCTCCAAACATTGAAACATCAATTTAAAAAATATTTTATCTCTGGAATTTATGCAATTTGATTCTAATTGGAATTTCATATTTGTGTCTACTTTTAAACACAGAAGAATTCATTGTTTAAAATGTTAATTTTAAATGCGGTCGCGTCGAAGAGGGAAAACCCGCCATAACGTAACGTAGACGTCGAGTATTGCGACAAGTGTACTGACTGTGTCGCTTCGATGTTATTACAAGCAAAATATTAGTGAGATAGGTTGTATAGTACTATTAAGACACAAATAATTACACTCTTATTGTACTACAACACATACAGTTGTATATTCTGACGTAATTTCCGCTAGCACCATATTATTACGAAGCCATGTGCCGAGCACGTCGGCGCGAGACACGGCTGCCATACTAGAAATTCCAATGCGGACCTTACAACAAAACTATACGTTTTTTTCCGTTGCACTTTACAATATAATCCATTTAAATTTTTCAAAGACTTCGCAAAACCACAAGTAAGAGAATTGGATGTTGATAAGAGAGGTGATTTGCTGTATATCCATATTATAATAGAGGCGTAACGGTGTCGCATAAAATATGCGACGGACGCGCGCGGTAGCTGCGAGCCAACTGAGGAGGGAAGGGAAGGGAAGGCGATCGGAGAGGGGGCGGGGTGAACGAGTCTCGCGGCGGTGCGAGGTGAGGCGCGGGAGGAAGCCGCAGCGTCTGAACCTCGTCTCTTGGTTTGGTGCTCGAGAGCGCTCGTGAATTGTGCAACGTCAGCGAGCGCGTGCGTACTCGTATTTACCCCATCTGGATGGCGCCCGGCGGCATGGCCACAGACCAAGTCGCCGCAATACAATCACCCGCATCGGTTACGTTACGAATTACGAGTTTCCACAGTCTTAATTCCCTCCCACTTTAATTAAAGTTGTAACCATCGAAATAATATAAGGTTCTAGCAGTTCGCTGGTTGTAACATTTTAAAAGTGACGAAAACCCTATACAATTCAAGTCAATGAAGATTGTAAACAAAAATTTACCGATAGGCACTAGAAGTGATCTTGATACTTTTTAATATTTTCCTAGATTACGCACATCTAAATTAAATCACCTCAAAAGTGACTTACATGTAACATTTCTTACTTTTCTAAAAAAAAAAGTAGACAAAGTTACTCCTTATAACGTCAGCAATCTGCCAGTGAAATCTCGTCAAAACCGATCCAGCCGTTTCGTAGATTAGCCGAAACAAACAGAGTACATTTCCATATACAATCCCTTATCCTACTTTAGTCAGCGACGGCGATACTGTGTTATAGCGACGGTAGCCACCTACCATCAAGTGGACCGTCAGTCTGTCTGTCGATCTTAACATTTAAAAAAAAAACAAAAAAAATTGTTATAAGTATACAATATAATACTTTGATATGCATTCAGTTGACAACACAGACATTTCAACTTTATTTATTAGTATAGTTCTAGATATTATAATATATGGTAACAAGTATCAGAACTGTTCCTAGATGGCATTCAAAAATACAAGGGCATTCAGTCAAGAAAAAACTCAATACTTTGTTTATAGCAACCCCCGTTGAAGTGTTCTCGTTGCTTTTAAAATGTTAACAAACCAATTACAAAATATTTAACAACCGCAGTGCGAGTCTATACGCAACCGACCATTTTGAAGTAAACAAGGCTATAGTTTTTTTTAAGGGTACATGATTACTAAACATTTTCTCTCGTACACGCTTCATCGATTTATAAATAGGCATTTTGTTATGAGTTGCAGTTGCGCGTAAAAATTAAAAGACATGGAGTGGAACAGTTAACTTTTCACTGTGACTGGATACTGGAAGTCATTGTTCCAACGATAATAATACACGTGTTATTGTCATCGATGCAATTGTATCAAATACTTGTGCCTCATTTGTGTTCGAGTCATTTGAATTCTTTGCGACGTTTATAAACTAAACGATGACATAATATAAAATAAACACTGTTATTTACATGTGCAAGAAAAATTACGAGACATTTTGTCAATTCGTTGAAGAGCTGACGGATGTTTGTTTTGAGGTATGAGTATTATATCGATGATAACATCGATAAATCGATTGTGATATAGAATCGATAAGCTATATTTACAACTTACGAGCATTAGTACTCATAGCAAGTACTATTATTTATTCTGTGCTCACAGTAGCATCAAGTGAAGATTTATTTTATATACTTAATTTTTTCTTATATAATAGACCCTAATTTGTCAACATGTTTAGTATTTTCTATTTAGTACTTTCTATTTTAGGACACACTGCGGTCTTAAATTGGGCAGCCGACCCGCTCTGGCGGCTGTAGACACCACCTTAGAGAAAACCACCATGAAAGCATATGTTATGCTGTTGTGTTTCGACGAGTGAGTAAGGAGAAAGAGACGATGCCATTTCTTTATCTAACTACATAATTCCTTATCCCTAATCCTAGGTTGGCAACGCATTTGCAAACCGGTGGCGTTGGTTGTGTTAATATGTGACGGTAACCAGCTACCATCAAGTGGACAGTCAGCCTGTGTATATGTTTATATGTAAAAAAAGAGGAACTGCAGATTTTAAATCACATAACGTATACCTACTGCAGAAAGAATACCTACATCATCAAAACAAAAAAATCGTAGAACAATTTATAACACCTATATCTGTACCGAATAATTAAAAGATGTATGTATAACAACTTTGTACGCGTGTATTCGGTATAGCGTGTAATTTTTTTGTTTGTAAACCAATTGTAATGAAACAGACACTAAATGTTACGGGTATTACGTAGCCTTGCTATAACACATCAGTGAAAACCGCATTCAAATCCATTAAGCCGTTTCTGAAATAAGCGTGCACAAACGTACAGACAAACAGACGTCTGTATGTCAATTTTTTTTGCAAAAAAAAATTGATAAAGATAACGGATCGCACAACAGTTGTAAAAAGTTTGCTTCGCAATTTCACTTTCTAAAAGAGAAAATAAGAAGATTATTTCTTTAAATTTCATATAGATAACTAAAGGATTATTTAAAAAATTCATTTATTAAAGGATGCAAAATTTAATAACGAAGGAAACAAAAAAATATACATTGACTAACAAACATCTGCTTGAAATTAATATCCGTTACGGTCAAGTCGTTCAACCTTCAATGGACATTATTCGTTTAGGTTTTTTTTTAAAAAAGGGGTGGCTGGACTGCCGTGCACCAAGTGGTACGGAAAAGGGGAGGATTGCACACACTAATTGAATGAATGTTGAATATTTTATCAATACAACCTATCTTCAATTCCACACATATAATATACATAAGAGTTTTGTCATTGGAGTCCAATCGAAGCTACCTTACTAAAATATCATAAATTATTATTATAAATGCGAAGGTTTGTAAGGTATGATGTTAGTCATTCTTTCACGCAAAAACTACTGATGGTATTTTGATGAAGTTTTACAGTAATATAGTTTATACATGGTTTATACATTAGAATAGGCACTTGAGTTATAAGTTATAAAGATTAGCAGAAAAAGTAGCGGGAAAAATCTAGTAATATAATCTTAATTTTGTTTAATTAAAAGCAAAGGAAACATTGAGACCCTACTTTAAACATAAAAATGGAAGCCAATGATGATTGTAAACAACAATTACCTATGTTTAGTTAGACACTGCAACTGATCTTGATACTTTTTAAAATTTCCCTAAATTCAAAAAACTTTCACCATTGGAATCAGATTAATTTTCTGCTGTATTAATTATGATGTGATTTTGAGGTTCGTTTGACTTAAATTTAATTCCTTCTGACTAAACCGAATATTCTGTTTTAAATGGTAAGAAGAAGTATCACAACCGTTCCTAGAATCTCTACAAACGTTATGATCAAGAATGGTATTCAGACCTACCGTGGCATTCAGATAGGAGGTCACCCAACTTTTGTTCGATTTTAACACCCCTTGAAGTTTTCGTTACTTTTAAAACGAATTATACTAGCATATTGCTCCACTATCAGGTACCAGGAATAATTCCCTAATTTTGAGCCCATTATGACACTCATCATCTCAGCCGTAAGACGTCCTCTGTTGGACAAAGGTCACCCCCTGGACCGATCAGAAGCAACCTGCATACACCATCGACCCGCGGCCCTTTTTTTTATGTTAAGATCGGCAGACAGGCTGACGATCCATTTGATCGTAGGTGGCTACCGTCGCCTATACACAAGCAACGCCAAAGCTGCTGCAAGTGCGCTACCGACTACAATAGGATTAAGGATAAGGGATTGGGAAGGGATAGGGAAATGGGCTCTGGCAGCCCTTACTTCACTCACCGAAACATAGGTCGTCTGCCCATCTTGTGGGTGGACGTCTTACGCTACACTTACCGGTCCGTGGCCTCCACTCGAGAACTTCCGGTCCCAGCGGAATTATGATACTATTACAAGCTAAAGAAGACTTTGTATATATAATCTGTCTCCGAAGCTACAAACGACAACGCATTAGTAGTGACCTTTTAAGAGCTAACAATCCCTCGGGTAATATGAAAACGTTCATCTATACACTCCAGAGACGATTTTAATCAGAACGCGAGACGTTCAAGCAGAAAAATAATCATTAGGGAATAATTTATTGTTGAATCCAAGAAAAATTGTTATTAAAAAATGACACTAAGAAAAACTTTATAAAATTTTAATTGGTATTTATTAGATGAACGGAAATTTTTATGATTTATTCATAAATATTAATTGAAAATGTCCTGTCGTCCCTGAATCCAGGCTGCTTTTGACCGGCCCTACTAGACAATTATGTGGGAAGCCATGTCCAGCAGTGGACGTCCTTCGGCTGACATGGTGATGTTTAAATTGTAATTACAACTGAAGTGACTTACAATTCATTACAACCATGTTTCAATTGAATTATTCACGTTTATAGCCTCTTGTTTGTCTTAATTGCCACTTTTTTGTCTAAACAATGATGCAAAATGGAGTTTAATTAACCGCTCTTTTAAGAAATGATTTAATTCGTAAGTCACAAATTAACTTTACAAATTAATTTGTTGTAGCAGTCATTCTATTTATAATTCATACAATACGTACAATTATAAAATAAAGTTGTCGTCTGTTTGTGTCTGTTTCTCCGCTAACATCTATGTTACGGGAAGCTTGCTATAACACTTCAGTGAAAACCGCATTCAAATCGGTTAAGCTGTTTCTGAGATTAGCACGAGAAAACGTGCAGACAAACAGACAAAAATTCTAAAAACTATTTTTTTGACTTCGGTAATATACACAATTACAATGTGTACCTACAAATTGTATATTTGAAAAAATCTTTAATGTACAGACGCGATTAGCGTGCACAAACGCACAGAGAAAAATTAAATTTTTTTTTAAATATTTAATGCTCTGTGCTAGGATTCCCGGGTTCGATTCCCGGCAGGGTCAACTTTGAAAAATCAACTTTTCAAATTTGGCTCTGGTCTGGATTTGGAAAGTAGTGGCAGGGCACATGGCGTTTTCGCAGTCATTTGGGCAGCCCGTCTGGCGGTAGTAACCACCCCCTTACAGAAGACCACAGTGAAATAAAAGCACGTGTGCTGATGTGTTTCGGTGAGTGAGTAAGGGATACCAGAGCCCATTTCCCTATCCACTCCTAATCCCTTATCCTTAATCCTACTGCAGTCGGCAGCGCACTTGCAGCAGCACTTGCAGAAATATAAGTGAAAGAAGTGAACAGCATCTATGCGTGTGCCGTTGCTTGTGTTATAGGCGACGGTAGCCACCTACCATCAAGCTACGGTCGGCAGACCGTCAGCTTGTCTGCCGACCTTAGCATTAAAAAAAATGTTACGACTATTTTACGATTTTATAATAATTGTATAGATTAAGAAGATCACGGAATCAGCGAACTGAACGTTATATTATATTTAGATGCACGAAATAGAAAAAAAACTGGTTTTTTCTATTTCATGAAGAAGATTGACATGTACATAAATTGAGTTATAACATTAGAAAAATAGAATTAAATGCTAAGGATAATTATTTTATATCAAGAAACGACGATTCGAAGTTTTGAATTCACGTAAGTATTTAAAATCATTGATTTATATCTAATTTCATAAATAATAAAGACCGTGGTTCTGATATCAACTGTTCACGCATTAAAAAATAATAATAATAACATTGAATGTGGTATTAAGTTACGATAGGATATAGAAGATAAAAACGGTCGCTTTTGGAACACCACCTGCTTACCTTACAAACAAAAAATCACCCCATTTTAAAAATGTATAGTCCTAAACCAACGACATTCTATAACCAAACCAAACTATGAAAGTTATAGAAAACGTAATTGTGTACAGACGTTCGGTGAAATAACAATACGTAACCCTATTTGAAATCTTAAAGTAAAAAATTTTTAATGCAAAAGATATCGTTGTAATTTTATTGCCCATGGTAATTTTGGAACTTATAAGTATTAACTATTATTATTTTTCGTTATTTATGAGATTATATTTTATGGAGCCTACATAAAAATATAAACGCACCTAAAAAGTTTAAGCATTAAATGGACAAAAATTATTTTTACACTCGTCCTCGTCCCTTGAGGACAATAACTTTTTATTATATGAAATGTGATCATGTCCTTTTTTGTATCCCTGAAAATGTGTATATTTCATGATTATCGGATGAGTAGTTAAGGCGTGAAAACGTAACAAACAAACTCATTTTCGCATTTATAATATTAGTTGCTAAATCAGATGACAACAAAAACGATTTCCATTTTTTGTACATCCTATTTTGTCTACTGTGTGCAAATAGAAATAGACAAATAAAATTAGATTCTCATTGGAAAGAAAATACAATGAACCCGCAACTTCGTACGCGTGGTATCGGTATAGCACGTAACTTTTTTGTTTGTGAACCGACTGGAATGAAACAAACACTAAATGTTACGCGAAGCTTGCTACATACTAGTGAAAACCGCATTCAAATCGGTTAAGCCGTTTCTTAGTTTAGCGTGCACAAACGCACAGACAAACAGACAAAATAAATTAAAACTATTTTTTCGACCTCGGTAACATAAGTACAACGTATACGTATACAATTTTTTTTTAAATATTTAATATACAGACACGGGTCGTTTACGATTTCATTATAATGTAATAGACATAGATACGACTAAGAATATTATAGTCCAAGCGCCGGAGCAAAAAAAGTAGGTTCGTAAAAAAATGTTCGGGACCGGCTATTTTTTTTTTGGAATATGTTCAGGGGTGTCCCCTGATTGTAAATCCAAGTTGGCGTCATCGGGGGGGGTGAGCGTCAGCCGCCATCTTGAAAAACACGTTTTATTGAATATCTCGCGAACCGCGCATCGTACGACAAAAATAGTGCAGATCATTTTTGTAGATAATAATATTTGCCATCTTTTTTATTTAAAACTTTTTTCTTTAAAATGCATAGTTTTTTATTTGTAGCGCTTCAAACTTTCAATATGGTTTTTGCTAAATATATAGTTAACGGTTCATGATAAATGAAAAATGGTAATAACTGAATTTGTAGAGCATGAAATTTCCTATAAATTTCGTTCGGAACTTTTTCCCATAGCATTTATAGTTTAGGAGCTGCAGCTAGGTAAAACTTGCACCTCGTACATTATCAGTGACAATATTGCTCGTTTGTATACGAAAACCATTTCATAACGCATAAAATGGCATAAAGTGTTCCAAAAAATGTCAATGCAGCTGTGTAACGAATCAATTAAAATTATAAATAGTGTGGAGAACAACGAATAATTTATCCATCTTTATTGTTGCTTAATATAGTATCATCATAAAAGTTATTATGTAAAAACGTGGCGCATTATTTTACAGAGCGAGTCTAATTCTTTTCGATGTCGACGGAAGACACTCATCTCCTTCTGAATCGATTTCTTCTGCCTCCGCCATATCCGAAGGAGACGAATCGAAGGTTGGGTCTTCTTCGATTTCGTTTTCGATGGCATCTATTACGTCTGGCACATTGTCGCATGTTTGGCCACTGCAATTCGAGCAAATGATTGAACATTTCAAACCAGCTTTTCAGCATCCACAAGCAGCTCCGCAATATTGTAGGAATGTTGAGGGGGGAAAGTACTACAACTCATAGGCGCATGATTGAATATATAGCATTATAATCTCGTGAATATTTTGCGTTCACTCGACATTTACAGCGTTTTAGCTCCTAAACTATAAATGTTACGGGAAAAAGTTTCAAATGAAATTTATAGGAAATTTCATGCTCTACAAATTTAGTTATTACCATTTTTCATTTATCATGAACCGTTAACTATATATTTAGCAAAAACCATATTTTAAAAAGTTTGAAGCGCTACAAATAAAAAACTATGCTTTTTACAGAAAAAAGTTTTAAATAAAAAAGATGGCAAATATTATTATCCACAAAAATGATTTGTACTATTTTTGTCGTACGATGCGCGGTTCGCCAGATATTCAATAAAACGTGTTTTTCAAGATGGCGGCTGACGCTCACCCCCCCCGATGACGCCAACTTGGATTTACAATCAGGGGACACCCCTGTACATATTCCAAAAAAAAAATAGCCGGTCCCGTACATTTCAAAAAAAAAACCTCTGGCGCTTGGGCTATTAAGTCGATATGAACAATAATGTTTAACCGATAAGCTGTCGTTAATATTGTCCAATCAATTAATAAAATTCTCTTTCTACTTTCGAAATTTTAATTGCAATACCAGTTGTACAGTTAACGAAATAGAGCATTAAATTGAATGATGTTTTATTTGCTTTATGCACTGTGAACATTGTCGGTTGTAACGAAGACCACTCACTGCACCATATATACCTACATAGAGATTTTTTTGAAGGGAGGTTTTTATGAAGAGAAAAATTGGAATTGGAATATATGCCCGGAATAAAAATGTTTAAATTACACATCAGCTGTCACTGTCCAATAGTTTTTGAGAGAACGAGAACGTCTATCGGATCAACTAGTTCTATATTAAAGCGGCCAAGTTGCTATAATAATGAAAAGCATAACAATATTATGTAAAAAATTCTGTCTTCACGCTTAAACGGCGGAAGGAACCAATTTCGATCTATGATTTCGATAAAACTTGAATGAAGATAGCTGAACTTCTAGAAATTAAAAAAAATTATTTCCTAAAGAATTTAGGTAGTACAGAAGGGATAAAAAAGTGAATAACTTTCTTAATTTTATAACATAGTAATATGAAAAAATATATTTAGTTATTTTGAATAGAAATAACAAAAAGAAATGTTAAGATTTTTTGGAATTAAACCCTTGAGGGTTTAGTAGTCTATAGGTTTGTATGTATAGAGGTAATTTCCGAAATTATTTCTGATTTCAAAACAATAAACTATTAAGTTGGAAATATGTATGCTTTTAGGTTTAACTTATCATGCGGGTTATAAGCCGCGACAGAAGGCTAATGAATTATAATAAATGCACGTTGAAAATAATTTGGCATTAGTCTTTGTCAGTGACTTTCTATTGATAGGCGACGGTAACCACATAACATCAAAGGACAATCCAGCCAGCCTAAAGAATCCATTTAAATAAACAATTATTACACGGCGATGATGATGACATTACTAGCTACTTCTAGTAATTCATCCCCTATTTATAATAATAGATTACGCGGCATTCAATTAGGTAACATAAGATTTAAAAAAATGTTTTGTGGAAACATTATACCTATTGGTGTTCACAAAACGGGTTCGCCATACAAACTCGACAAACTGGTCTCGTATCGTAATCACAAGTAATAATAAAGTGGGCAGACCACTAATCGAGGACATGCAAAAATAAAAGAACGCAGACCAACGATAATGGACCAACGCTGTTTTCAGTATATCACGGGATGAGCTTTCACTGCTGGATGGATTGTGTGCGGTCATTGAAAAGTACACAATGCCGCTTGACCGTTTCGTTTGCAGTGAAATCTTATATCGTGGCGATGAGGAGCATTGGATTTCGAGCAGGGCGAACGTCGCCCGGAGCGACAATAAGATAGTACGCAAAGAGAACTGGTGTGTGATGGTGCGATTATACACCCACATACCTTCGCCCACTGTCCGTCTGAAATATATTGTGGCGCTAGCCGGCTTTCTGTCCAGTATTACAATGTTGCAGATTACTAAGGGACACGGGACATGATAAATTATTGAGTCTCCGCTAGAGTGAACGCCAATCAATATAAATTTTAAAGCTGATACACGATAATTTAAAATTAAAATGAGCCACAGTACCTAATAACAAAAAATATCTTTTTCGCGACTTCGTTCGCGTTGTAGAAAAAAGATATAACGCCTGACATACATTGACGCCTGGGCCTTGATTCTGTATGGCAATTATGATTTCAGGCTTTTGTCTTACCTTATCAAAACACGTAATGTATGGCATTTATATATATGTAAGAGAATGACTTTTTAGCAGATATTGTAACAATTTGAGGATATGACGGGATTTCGAAGTAAGGAATCGCGTGGAATCGCTAAGTGAATTAGGGCCCTGGACATTGCACTTTTAGTAAGAGTGCGCTCTTTATTTTAGATAATTGGTGTCCGCGGCTTCGCCCGTTTGAAATATTTAGCTAGGTAATACAAGCAAACATAAAATTTTATCTCTTTACAATGTGAGCATAGATTAGTACATATAGATATAAATATATGATTTAATATGAAACTAGCTGCGTCTCGCGGTTTCTCTCCCTGTTTTCAACTAACATAAACATGCACATTCACATTTGGTTCTTTATATTTTTTTTGTTCGGCTCCTAAGACTCGTAATATACTCTTCTATCAATTGCTAAAATATTTTTTTCTAATTCGAATGCTAGATTCAGAAGTTAGTGAGATCAAATAAAAGAAAAAAAAAAGAAAACTTTTCATCTTTATTAAATTAGTATAGATATATTATGGAAAAGACTTCGACTTCACACATAGTCTTTTAATCAAAAGACTAATGTGGAACAAACATTCTTATGAAATTATTTATAATGTTTTCTGTAATTTAAGGTATCTGAGAATCCATTAAGTTCTTTGTGTTAATCCTACTCTTTTCCCAAGTTGCCGATGCTTCGAGATGCTTATGTACATTTCGGTCTTGCTTGTTTTTTAAGTTTGGTAACGGTCCACGGTGGTCATGTAACGCATTTCTAACGTGTAATTTTCCAATATCTTTGTAAGAGTTTTTATTTATCTGAATTTATAAATAGCTCGTAGAGAAGATGCCAAAAAAATTCTCTCCAATGAAAAAGTTTATTACGAACACTTTAATCCGTGCGAAATGGCAAAAACACCTTTTAGAAAAGATGCTATTTTACAATATTTACATAAGTCACCAAACGCCTCGGTTGTCTCTCTCGCTTAATGTTTTCCGTGTTCAACGTTCATAATATAACAATGTACTCTGACGTGGTACATTCGTCGTAAAATCTAGCCCACGCCCGAACAAGTCTAGGGCGAATTAGGCCAGGAAAATCAATACGGACTTGCCTCATGGAGACGCCCACGCCGAAACCGTTCAACACGTAAATAATATTATAATGTAGGGTGCATTATGTTACTTCTACATTAACAAATAATTTTTTTTTAAAAGATGCTCCTGGTGTAATAAAAAAAGTTATTTTGTTTTTACCGGCGGCGGTAGGCATCGATGTGATGTAACTCGTGATTGGTCAAATTGATTTGCCTCTCAGTCGGCTCAGCAATCACAAGTGTCACTCGATTCAACTGGTTTGCTCGTTCGCTTGTTTGTTAAAGATTATATGGTGGAAAAGGAGTTATGAGTTTTGTGGGATAAGCGGGACAAAAACCACAACATATATGCCGATTAGGCTTAGTAGAAAGTAGCCACCATTTTGCATTGGCTGACATAAATTCATCGTCATTATTTCTAATCTCTCTTTTATGTAACATTTTTATACGTCTAGTTAATAGGCGACGGTAGCCACCATCAAGTGGACAATCAGTCTGTCTGACGAGCTCTACATATAAAAGTAAGAAAAAACAAACTAACGCAGGAACATCGCTTGAATTAAAATTCTTGAATAAGAAAGAGAAAACATGGACAATAGAGACTATAAAGCTGAACGTCATGCAAATCAAAGCTGCAATTAAACAACCTTGAACACATAAAATGTCCGTCAACAAACAAAAGATATAAAGACCGACACAATCATACATATAAGACGAATGTGCAACCGTAGAGGACACATGAGCTGCGTTTGGAAATCACCGAGACATTTCCGTTTTCATCTTCCGTAAACAAGACGACCGCGAAAAGAAAAAAAAACCTAGAAGTCTACGCGAGGACATGCAATATGGACAAACATGACATAATGACACCATTACACCAGACCTTGTGTTTTATTAGTTTAATTTAATTATAATATAGACAATTTGATATTATTAGGTTTTTAATATTAGGTCCTTACATATCAATATAAAAAATAAAAAAAATACGGGTTGCACTCCGGGAGTGCCGGCAAAAGTGAAAACTTGAATATTAACGTTGTGCTATTTTGATATTGTTGCATAGCCGCCTAAGGTGGCATATTAATATGCAATCGGCAGAAAAATATATATATATATTTATAATGAAATGAAAATGGGCGCCAGCTAATTACCTATTAAATAAAACGGTAATTAAGCATTTAAGAATATATATTTAACATAAAATAAAAAAAACAATTCAATCAGGGTGGTTAAGTTCTAGTAATGCCCCGTGCGTGAAATTAATTTATATATATCTATAATAAAAGCTATTTGAAACACAATTAAGTCCTAAATTATATTTGTTGTAAATCACTTAACTGAAGCGGAAAATTTGGACGAGCTCGTAAATAAAGTTAATTCCGATGGAGTTTGCACGGCTCGACTTCATCAGGTGCTGATTTCAGAAGAACTTGGTAGCGTCTTCGTCTTCCAGAAACACAAAAAAAACCAAGGCGGAACTAGGCTTGAAGAAATTGTTAGTAAGGAAGAATCCTTTACTAATCAAACTTTTAAATCCAAAAGTTGATCCCTGAAAATGATTTATAATTAAAGAAGCACATATTCACAAGAAAGATGTGCCTGACCAGTGGGACTAAAAATCAATAACAAGGTCCCTAACCGTTATTAATTTGATCAATAAATGGTCAGGCAGAAAAACAAAATCAAATAATATACAGAAAATAACGAAAACAAATTAAATTATGAATTTTACAATAAATTATAAATAACTTAAGCCAATATTTAAAACATAAAACATGCTATGGAATAAGAAAATTCACACAATCCAGAATGAAAATAATATAGCCGGCGAAAGCAAGTCTATTTTGTATATAAAAAAACACAGAATTAAATAATATCACTGTTACAAATAAGATAATACGTACCCAAGAAATAAACGGGGAAATTGTAATTTATTATTTGATATACCAAAAATATATAATTATACTTGAAAAAATAAACCAATACGGTCAATGGCAGAATCTATGTGCGCGACAGAAACAAAATTTTGTCAATGAAAACTTTGAATAGAAATCGAACCAAGTTATGTCAAAATAAAAAAAAAACTGAATAAAAAAATAAATAAATACATGAAGGAGTATTAGGAAAAAAAGAGGTTTTAAGAAATAAATAAATTTATTTACAATAAATATAAAAACGGTACCACTACGGTACATATCCCCCCTTCCTACGGAAGAATTTTTACCCGATATTAAAGTAAAAATTCTTTTTTTGTGCCCCTGCACAAGTGCTAATCCTTACATCCTACGTTCATAAAACCTTCCATACAATTAACAGTGAAGAAATTACAGCACAAGTTAATAAAAACCGAGTTGCGTGACTAAACTGTTTCCCTTTTAAAACAAACTAATTCAAGATCATAGCTTGAAAAAGTCAACTAACAAAAATAGGGCAGTAGTATTAAAACTGCTGTCCTTATAGCAGAAATGCTTAGGGAACAAATGTAGAAGAGTAATAGGAGAAGAAGAGAAAAAAAAAATTATAAGTACCTAACTAATAACAAAAAAATAATCCTCTGATAAAATAAAAGAAGAAAGAAAAATAACATATTCTTCCCAAAAGACGAACAAGAGGAATCCCAACAAGAGGAAACAACTAAATTGTCCAATAATAATAACGCTTCGGAATCCTAACAAAAGGAAACAACTAAACGCCCAAGCGGAAAAAAAAAACGCCCAGTAAAATAAGCATTCAACCACGGAATACTAAAACAACGAGTTCCTAACAAGAGGACCTACTATAATGACCAAACGAATAAGGCCTGGATAATACATAACTTTAAGGCTTATTTAGAGAGTTGTAATCCGCTCTGTAAATGTAACTTTAAGGCTTGTTTAGAGAGTTGTAATCCGCTCTGTATATGTAACTTTAGGGCTTGTTTAGAGAGTTGTAATCCGCTCTGTATAACTAAAACTAAGTACAATATAAAGAAAATAAGTATTTACATAATTACGAATTATTTAAGCCTGGCAACTTAATATCTTTAATATGCCACGAACCTAAGTTCCTACCATTCATGTCCTTAAGTATGAAAACTAAAGGTGAGAGCTTTTTAAAAACTATACACTTTGTGAATTTAGGGGCCAGCTTTTTGCTGAAACTCTTCCCTTTATCGCTGAGAAAGTAATTTCTCTTCCATACAATATCACCAACATTAAGGTTTACGGTCTTCCGTCTTAGGTTGTAATGTTGTGAATTCTTTTGGTGGGCTTGCCAGAGGGCAGCTTGTACCTTGTCAAAAATAGAGGCCAAAGTACCTAAATTCTCCGCGTATTTGTCCCTAGGATGAAATACAATTTCGTCACTATCCTCATTATTAACATAATGAGATCCGCAATCTACCAATTCCCTGCCATGAATTAAGAAAGTTGGTGTAAAACCAGTAGATTCGTTTACTGAATTATTTAAGGCAAAATTAATCTTTGGAATTAGTACATCCCATGACCTATGATCGTTATTAACAAAAGTTGAAATGCAAGTAATTATAGTACGATTATATCTCTCAACTGTATTAACTTGAGGAGTATATTTAGGAGTATAATAAACTTTAGGAATATTATATTTATCAAATAAATCTTTAGTACTTTTACTAATGAACTGACTACCATTGTCCATTAGAATAGTTTGTGGTATACCATGAACTAAGAACACAGATTCCTCTAGAATCCTATTAATAATTGCAGACGTTGCTTTCTTCATAGGAAAGATTAAACAATATTTACTAAAACAACAAGTTACTACAAAGATATAAGAATTTAACTTGCGTGTAACAGGTAAAGGACCCATAATATCTATTGAGATCATCTGAAAAGGTCTGGAGCAATCCTTAGGACGTCCCATCTCTCCCAGGGTTAAGTGATTCTGTTGTTTATATGCCAAACAGGTATTACAAGAAGTAACAAAGTTAACAACGTCTTTATATAAACCAGGCCAATAGAAATATAAAGAAATACGCTTATAAGTTTTAAATACGCCTAAATGAGCAGCAGTAGGTTCATTATGATACTTTTCTAAAATTGCTTGTCTTTGTTCACTATTAATCACTTCCTTCCATGAAAATTCATTAGTTAATTCACATTTATTTTTTGATAATCTATAAAGTCTATTATTCTTAAGGGTAAAATTTGGAAACTTATGAGGTTCATTAATACAACCGTTCTTGATTTTATTATACCAAAGGTCCTTAGTAGTAGTGATTACAGATGAAGCTGAAATATCACCTACAGGAAGAGTACGTGAGAGAGCGTCAGGAATAACATTATCTACGCCTCTTCTATGTTTCATTATAAAGTTAAAAGTAGATAAACGAACACCCCATCTAGCGAGTCTGCCTGTTGGATTAGAAATAGACAAAAACCATTTAAGAGCACTATGATCAGTGTAAACAGAGAATTGTTGACCATTATCCAGATAACATCTCCAGTGTTCTAAGGCTGTGATAACTGCGAGAGTTTCACGCTCTGTAACGCTATAATTTCTCTCTGTAGGGGAAAGAGTCCTACTCATATAAGCTACCGGATGCTCCTTGCCATCGATAGTTTGTGTAAGCATAGCACCAATACCGAAATTACTCGCATCTGTATGTACCTCAAATGGTTTACTGTAATTAGGACAGCGTAAAACCGGAGCAGAAACCAAACATTCTTTTAACTTAAGAAAAGCTGCATCAGCTTCAGGTGTCCATACAAATGGAGGCGCGGATTTCTTTGTTGAAGTAAGTCTATTTAACGGACCAGCTATGGTAGAAAATTTTGGTACAAACCTACGGTACCAAGTAGCTGTACCAAGGAACCGTTTGAGTTCTTTCCTAGTCTTTGGAGTAGGATAATTAGCTATGGCCTCGACCTTTTCAGGATCTGTTCGCAGACCAAAATTATCCACTACATAACCTAAATATTTGAGACTGTTTCTGAAAAATTGACACTTGTCGAAATTAATAGTCAAATTTGCCTGTCTCAATTTTTCCAGGACTTTGAGTAGTAAAGAGACGTGTGAATCAAAGTCACTACTAATCAAAATTACGTCATCTAAGTAACCGAATACCTTGAGATCAAAGTCTCTAAAGAGTAAATCTATCAGACGCTGTTGAGAAGCCGGAGCATTTGTTAAACCAAACGCAGTCCGCTTGAATTGAAATGTTCCTTTTCCAGGAATATAAAAAGCAGTCTTCTTTCTGTCCTCTTTGGCAATAGGTATCTGCCAAAATGCTTTTGACAGATCAATGGAACTCAGATATCTAGCGTCCCTAAGATTGTCTAGAATCTCTGAAATGTAAGGGAGGTTATAAGCATCCTTAACAGTAACAGAATTCAGCTTACGGCTGTCCAAACAAAATCTAGGTTCACCGTTCTTCTTACTAACTATCAAAACAGGAGAGGACCAAGCGCTTTCGCAAGGTTCAATGACATCTAAGTTAAGCATCTCATCTACTTGTTGAGTGATAATGCGTTGTTTCTCTGGAGAAAGACGATAATAACGTTGTCTAATCGGTTTCGAATCACCAGTATTGATATGATGTGTCATGAGGCTAGTTTTACCTAAACCTTTATGCTTGAATGAAATATCTTCAAATTTTTTAATAACCATAGTCGCTATATCGCGTTCATGTTCTGAAAGATTTTCAAAGCCTTTAACGATAGGTTCCGTGATAAATTGTTCTTTATTGTCAGTAGATAATAAAGAAAGACCTCCTAAATATTTAGGGAAAATATTAAATTTATTCCAAAAATCTACTCCGAGTATAAGGTTGTTATTTACTTCCGGAACAATATAAGTTTTAATAAATTTTACTGAATTTTCAAAAGTAATAGGTACATTGAGATAACCTAAACAATGCAACTTTTGTCCACCTGCCGCTGTTAGAAAGTCTAAGTCATCCTTTATGAGATCTAAATTATTAAAATTTTTAGAAAATAATTGTAAGTGCGAGTCCCTACCGAGAATCGTAACTGCAGAACCCGAGTCCAAAAGACCGGCAATACTAACTCCGTTTATGATTACATTAACATAAGGCCTGTTATCATTAACTGGTTTAATATCTAAGGTGGCCACGTGTTTATAAATTTGGAAAAAATTCTTGACAATTGATAACCAGCAAGACCAATCGTTATCCAAAGTGTGGTGTTCTATTCCTTCCTTGTGGTCACCTTCAGATAATTGCTATTTAGAAAAATTTATAGAACACTTAGGACATTGCGGAGTCTTAACACCCATTGTCCCACATCTAAAACAAAAGATCTTATCCTTTAAGGGGCAATTATTAATATTGTGTTCCCTTGAACGACACTTGCGACAAAAACTGTCAACAACTTGCAAAGAATTAACTTTATTATTGTTAACAAAACCTGCTTTATTAGAATTATTATAACAACTAGACTTGTAATTATTATCTGTTTTGACTTGTTGATAATTAACACGAGGCAAATTTCCTTTATTAAAAGAGAAAGAACTATTAAAATTTGAAGTAATATTACTACCTTTATCACGAGGAAAACTTTCCTTAAAAGGCTGTTTAAAGTTATAAGATGAACTACTGCAAGATGGTTTATTGCTCAAACGAGTGTGAATATCGTCAAAATTCTTACAAATGGAACGGAGCGTTTCTAAAGATTCTATTTTTGTAAATGTAGCTAAAGTTGGCGTATAGCAAGGTTTAATATTGTTAAGCAAAATATCCAACTTGCTCTCTTCCGTCATAGGCTTGGAAAGCTTGGAGAAAAAACCAGCCATAGTAGACATGAAATCAATAAAAGATTCCTCATCCTTCTGTTTATGAGAATAAATCTGTTGAATTAACCTAACGTCACAACCAGGCTCGTCAAAAGTCTCTTTGAGAGAAGACAACAAAACCTTCCACTCCGTAAAACCATCCCTAACGGACCTAAACCAGTTTAAAACACTGCCTAAAAATATTTCAGGAGCTAAACAAAACATTTGAGAATCGGATACGTTCCTACTCATTTGAAGTTCAGTAATTCGTTGAATAAAATTACGGACGCAAGACTTGCCGTCATACTTTAATTTAATAAGGTCACTAATTCCTTTGTCACATGTTACATTAATTTGTAACGGTTGAGATGTATTACTAGAACAAGTATAGGGTAAATTTGATGAACTCTGACAAAAATTCGATTGCTTCGAAGTTAAATTATTAATTAAAAATTCAACTTCTTTTTTAGTAGTTTCTAAGGAATCTTTCATCTCAGAACTTGTAGGTGTAATTCTAGATAATCTATGGAAAAGATGGTAAGCTAGATTGAGCGCTCTGTTAATACTATTATTGTCAATGTCTTCGTCTTGTAAGTATAACTTAATTTTGTTTAAGGTAATCGATGAATCCGTGACATCCTTGTTCGCTTCCATATTAGAAGTTGTAACCGATTCAGTAGGCAATGACTTGAATAGTTCTGACAATTGTCTCCTCATTTCCTGAACGGTGGAAGCTGGTACTTCATTACGAATAGAAATTTCATAATCTAATTCTAACTTGTGTAGTGATGAAACTTTAATCGGATAAATAGACATAATGACAAAAAAGGAAGAATCAGTTATTATTAACTATTATAGTTAATAAGAACAATAAGTTGTTATTGTTATAAGTAAAATAAGTTTACTTGCACCAAGTAACTTAATCAAGCAAGATAAAAAACCTTGCCATGGAACAATTAATATTAATAAAAGTGCTCACATATATAAGTTGACAAATATAACAGCGAATATACAACAAAAAAAAAATTGTTGCAAGAAATTACTAAGTAATAAAAAAAAAAATCGTCGTCATCTTATTTGTAACAAAGATGAAGGAATTACGTATTAATATAATCTAAGTATTCGCCTGTTACAATTTAAAAAAAAAATTGAATGACACCTTAAGCTAAAAAAAAAAATATTAATAGAATTACCCGTTAAGAAAAATAAAATAAAATAAAATAATTATCACGTAAATGAAGATTAGTTAAAATGTCATTCTGAAAAAAAAAACAGGGTATTGAAGAAATTAATAACTTACAAAAGAAATAATATAATAAAGGAAAAAATTTGTGATTCAAATGCTGAGAAAAAAAAAAAACAAATTGTTATATATAAAAAAAAAACACACGCACAATACAGTAACAATGAACGTAATATGTTAACTGTAAAAAACACGTTTGGGCGCCAATGTTGCATAGCCGCCTAAGGTGGCATATTAATATGCAATCGGCAGAAAAATATATATATATATTTATAATGAAATGAAAATGGGCGCCAGCTAATTACCTATTAAATAAAACGGTAATTAAGCATTTAAGAATATATATTTAACATAAAATAAAAAAAACAATTCAATCAGGGTGGTTAAGTTCTAGTAATGCCCCGTGCGTGAAATTAATTTATATATATCTATAATAAAAGCTATTTGAAACACAATTAAGTCCTAAATTATATTTGTTGTAAATCACTTAACTGAAGCGGAAAATTTGGACGAGCTCGTAAATAAAGTTAATTCCGATGGAGTTTGCACGGCTCGACTTCATCAGGTGCTGATTTCAGAAGAACTTGGTAGCGTCTTCGTCTTCCAGAAACACAAAAAAAACCAAGGCGGAACTAGGCTTGAAGAAATTGTTAGTAAGGAAGAATCCTTTACTAATCAAACTTTTAAATCCAAAAGTTGATCCCTGAAAATGATTTATAATTAAAGAAGCACATATTCACAAGAAAGATGTGCCTGACCAGTGGGACTAAAAATCAATAACAAGGTCCCTAACCGTTATTAATTTGATCAATAAATGGTCAGGCAGAAAAACAAAATCAAATAATATACAGAAAATAACGAAAACAAATTAAATTATGAATTTTACAATAAATTATAAATAACTTAAGCCAATATTTAAAACATAAAACATGCTATGGAATAAGAAAATTCACACAATCCAGAATGAAAATAATATAGCCGGCGAAAGCAAGTCTATTTTGTATATAAAAAAACACAGAATTAAATAATATCACTGTTACAAATAAGTTAATACGTACCCAAGAAATAAACGGGGAAATTGTAATTTATTATTTGATATACCAAAAATATATAATTATACTTGAAAAAATAAACCAATACGGTCAATGGCAGAATCTATGTGCGCGACAGAAACAAAATTTTGTCAATGAAAACTTTGAATAGAAATCGAACCAAGTTATGTCAAAATAAAAAAAAAACTGAATAAAAAAATAAATAAATACATGAAGGAGTATTAGGAAAAAAAGAGGTTTTAAGAAATAAATAAATTTATTTACAATAAATATAAAAACGGTACCACTACGGTACAATATTTTGAAATGGTTAGGAAATAGTTTTGCACAAATTGCTTTTTATCGGTATAGCGACTGGTCTCCACTCAGTGGCGAACGTCCACCTACGTCACCACTTGTGTGTCTACCGGACGCCACTCTGGCGACGGTCGCCTACACTCCTAACAACACAAAACTTCAACCTTGCGGAGACATTACTTCATATACTGCATTTTATCTACACCCATATATATATATACAACATTACGTCCAGCCAACTCAACTAGATCCCGGACCCAGATATACGCCGTTGGTCTTACAAATTTTCGATCGCGAGTTTAACATTTTTTCCTCATCGCAAAAACGCACAGCGCCGCTAAAAGTTTTCACTTCAAAAACAATGAAAAATTCTATTATACCACTGCTATGTCTATATCCTAGCTGTTCAATGTGGGATTCAAATCGTGGAAGTGAGAATTAATAGAATCTTTGAAGGCGGTTTGGACTGCCACATCGGAAATGAATTATTTTTGTGCAAAAAGTTGTCCATTTTCCGGAAAATGTGGTAAACTGTTGTAGCAAGGTCCGGGGGAGTATGATTAATGTCAGAGACATTCCAATCGCAGCTCCTCTCATTTAGTGAACGTCTATCGTATAGTGGTTGTTTTGAAGCTTTTGCAGTAGCTGCCCCATACACATTATTAATCCTTCGAGCTGTTTCTGCAGCGCTGGCGCAACGGTAGAAGACGTATTGGTGAACACGATCTTTAAGTTTTACATAATATAAAGAAAGAGAAAAATCAAATACACGAAATTGAGTGAATCACTAAATTCGAAACACAAATACACGGGCTCTAATTTGAATTTGGAATTCATAACCAATAAGACCAAATTGAACCATAACGACATAACGCCAATTTTACGAAAGAATTATTTTGAAATATTAATTTTTTGGAAAGCATTATTAACTTTAGAGGCAATAATCTTCTTATCATAAGTGGAAGGAAAACAATCGATGACTTTATTGTCTAGAAATAATCGGATAAACCCAGTATGCATAAACTTTAAAGAGATTTTCATTCAAACTATAAACGGCTCTTAGTCGAAACACGATCAAACTTCACATCACAAGCAAATCGTTATCTAGAGAACATTCAAGAAAAAACTTTATAATATTGTTTTTAACTCCGCTCACTTGAGACTTATTAACTTTCTAACTTCCCACGTGTTAAGTAGGTGTTACAAACTATTTAACTCGGCGGATGTCAAGTCTTATATGCTTAGTTTGTAATTTCGAAGGAAGCGTTTTCGTTCCAATTGGTAATATACTTTTTAATTATGGATTATGGAACTTAAGATAATGGCATTAAGAGCTAAACTTATTGTTTGAGCTAATAAACAAATGTTGCCCACCAGATTCCCAGTCTCACGAGGTGTTTTACATAAATGCAATGCATTGTTTAAAGAAAAATACAACATAGAAGTTGACGTCTAACTTAATACTCAATTTTTTCTTTATATTTTTTTTCGAAAAAACCTATAATACTTATGAAATGTTAATTTCGAGAATTTTCTCAAGGAATATTCAAATAAAAGACAAGCAATGCGAGTAGAATAATTGTGTAATGGCACACATTCGTGTTAGAACGGGCAATATTTTAATAAACACAAGGTTTTGATGATGACGAAACCACAAGTGTCTACATTTTAATCACTCGTTTAGCTCTTGAAATGATAATTAACAATTTTAAAGCGACCCAATCGTTATCGGGATCACAAACATTAACAGAAGTGTAACTCTAAAATAGTTTAATCGTATTTTCTTTTAATTAATAGGCGACATTGTAATTTTTCAGGCAACCTAACTCAAATTATCCAAATTACTCTGTATTTCAATTATGAATTAGTACTGTATGCCAATTAAATATATGTAAAAAACAATTTTTAAAATAATTAATTTTTTTTTTACTTCGGTACATATAGTAGGATGTAGATGTAGTAATGTAACCCTAAAAGATCACAAGGGAACTGTATCCTATCATATATCCTATAGTTTATTGTCAGGGAAACAATGACCAATTTGTGTTTCAAATTTCGTGCAAGAACCAAGAACTTGATAATAACAGAGAAACTAAAAGAGTAAAAGAAATAAAGCAGCATAGCAAATACAGCTATTCCCTGAACTGAATTGTTTTGAATAGACAATAATAACTCTGATAATGCTATCGATACTATCTTTTCAACTGATAACGTGATCGACAAAAAAGCAATATTTATTAGAAGTTTCTTTAATTGTAAAAAAAAATTTCAAACAATCTGTTTCCACTATATCGCGACCTGAAACAGCCGACTGACCCAAATAAACGGAAGATGACATAATACCCGAGACGGAAAGAGGCGGGTATAGGTCGCGGAATACGTCACGTAGGCCCTTCGAGTGTCGACTATTCGAGAATAGTATAGGATTAGTAGGGCAAGGCCCCGTGTGCTACGCGTATATATGTATGCTTGCACGTAACAACCTTTTTACCATTGATGTTAAGCACTTTCTACTGCGGAGTGCATAGCAAACTTTATTTGAATTGTCGAGTTTGCTGGCTTCATTTCGTAACACTGAGTGTGTTTCGCTTGCACGATGAGATTGAGCCGTTTCTGTAAATAGTAAAAGCTGAGCATTTAAAAGACTTGAACCTTGACATATATAATCATAGAAGAAAATGTGACAGTTATTACACTCGTGTCTTTAACTTTAGATTTCTATCGTGTCCGACACGACACAGATCTAAAGTTAAACCATAGTAAAAAGATTTAATAGAAAATGGATTTGAACTTTAAAAAAAAACATAGAAATCACAGGTAATTAATTATCCTTTGGACGACCAACGTTGAACGTAAATATGAGATGCTGTATACCTCTAACTTATAATCAAACCACCTAGTGAATGCTTCACGCGTAGCTTTTTCTTCCGCAACGGTTATCAGCTCCACAAGTAGGCTTGGCTCAAACAGGCCACCGACCACAGCCACTGGTGCTCAAGAGACAAGCAGCTTCAAAGCTTTTTCGTATATGTTATATGGAATCGTCTAAAAGTGTTGTAAAGTAACGTATGAGTATATAATAAGTCTATGAATGTAACGGACGAAGGGCACTTGTAGTCGACGACTTTGCTTCAGAAGTGAAACCACGAAGTATAGAAAAATCTAATATATAAAATTCTCGTGTTACAGTGTTTGTAACAAAACTCTTCCGAAAGGGCTGGGCCGATTTTTATGAAATTTTGTGTGTACATTCAGTAGGTCTGAGAATAGTTCGTAAATTATTTTTCACCCCCCTACCCGCATCCTCCATTTTTTAAAGGGAATTTTAATATTTTTGTATGAAGAATATTCAAATAATTCCTTCGTTGAGTGACATGAAGTGTCGCGTCACTTTAACACATGGTTTGAAAATAAAATTGGACAAGGTAAGTGGCGCCACAATCGGGTTAGAAAATTATTTTTGGGTTCGGGCAGGACAACGTCTGCTGGGTCAGCTAGTAATCTATATTATAACTAGCGACCCGCCCCCGGCTTCGCCCGGCGTGCAATTTTTATTTATATGAACATTCCCCGTTTATCCCTCTTTCCATTAGTGAAAACCGAATTAAAACCGGTCTAACCGTTCACGCGTGTTGCCGTGACCAAGGGAAATGGGGATTCATTTTTATATATAGAGATGTTACTAGTACAGTTACAAAATGAAGAGTGTGTTGTCTGGTTACAATTCGGGGTTTAAATACAATTGTCATCGCAAAGGAACAATTTGGAAACATTCTAATATTGCTATCAACCCCATACACATCAGGAATTCCTACAAGCGACAGTGGACTTTAGGGATGCTGACAAGGAAGTCAAAAGATATTGCTAACAAAGGAAGTTGCTAAAAATGCATTCAAGTAAGAAGTACGAATGAGTCATATTGTTAGGTTTAACGAATGTTACATGACAGTGTGGCTACAGCCATAGATCTGGATCTATGGCTACATCAGTGTCAGCCACACGTCAACAATAAGCGATGTCGTGGTCTACGATCTTATTTGTATGTAGGTATTAGCAGTAACGCGATCAGACATTCCGTCCCGAAGTTCTTTGCGAGACTGTACTGCAGACAGTGTTATGATTTTCTTTGCTAGGTACTGATTTCCGGTGACTGACGCTTGCCACAGCCACAGATGGCAGATGGAAGTGGCCGGTGATCTGTTTGTACCGACCCTTGTGGCCAAAAGTTTCCATTTCAGATTCCAAAGTGTATTTTCAACTGGCAAGACCACCCAGCGGCAATACTCGGCGAGTTCGTGCTATATGCGTTTTATTTAGGTACCTACCAACAAACTGCAAGGTTTTTATGCTCGTGGAATGACGATCGTAAAACGAACGTGTGGTAGAGAATCGTAAAATCGACACTCTGAGCGTGGTTCACTTTTGAAACACAATTCTCCATTTACTCCTACTTTCAAAGGGTCAACATGTAAACGAGTCAACATTTTTGTCTTGGTTACTGAAACTAATTTGGTATTATCTTTGAATAATTTGTTTTTAGCGTGTAATTAAAATGACAACCGGAAATGTCATGCGTAATTAACATCTTTTTCAGTTTCTGAATTATGTTCGGATGTTTGCTTAATCATCCGTAAACCTACATTTGAAAGAAGTTTGACCATGTCATGGAGTAAAATAGAAGGAGATGCTACCTTTTTCCCGCAATTTCGTCCGCGTTGCTTTTCTTAGGTATTAAAACAATTATTCAATATTTATTACACATATAATTTTGTCAGTCATTGAATTTTTTATTCACATTGTTAGTAACAGTAGCTACTCTTTTTCTGAATGAAAGTTATCCTATGTCCTCTCTATCCGTGAAAGCTTACAATATTAATTAGGATTTTAATCCAATGTTCCCCTAAATATAGGATTTATTTTAATAAACTTAACCTTTCGCCTGAGTAACAAATATCTAAAATTTAGTTCCTTCTCGTGTTTAGGGATATAAAAACTGTTTTTAATTTCAAAATATAAAGAAATGCTTAAATACATTGTTATTTAGTTGGCATAGAGTACTAATTTATAATTTGAAAACACAGAGTAGTTTGCACGGTCTGAAATAGGTTGCAATTGATCTTGGATAATTTTGGAAAAAACTTATGTTTTCAGAAAAACTGTTTGAGCAAATATTAAATTTTCAAATTATTTCCCAACCACGTCACGTGATTATAGTCAGTCTTTTTCAATTAGGAAATGGGATCAGTGTTACAGTTCCCATTTGGAAACAGGCTTTATAGTTTTGATGTTGTGTTGGCCAGATAATACTGAGTACGGCGGTTACATGCAAT
Organism: Bembecia ichneumoniformis; assembly: GCA_910589475.2. NCBI lineage: Eukaryota > Metazoa > Arthropoda > Insecta > Lepidoptera > Sesiidae > Bembecia > Bembecia ichneumoniformis. Next base: position 11,712,752 of record OU342540.1, read on the forward strand.
GGTTAGTAACCGACTCTTATGAAGTAACTTAAGATTTCATCGCGTGTTCAGACATTGTGGTGATTAAAGTTAGGAGTATTGAGTACAAGTTACGCCACACGTGAGTTTAAGGTGATGCAATGTAAGCGTACGCAGCGAAATGATTGGTGACTGACTGACTACATTGACAAACATTGAACAATATTTCTAATCTTTTTCGGAACAGCCCATATAATCTTTTAATCTATCTATATAAATAAAAATGAATCGCTCCATGTATTGCTAAGCGCAAAACTCGACAATAGCTGGCCAATTCGATATTATTTTTCTAATATCCGTTGAAGATCGAGTAAGGTCCTTATGAAGAGAAAAATTGGAAAAATGCCCGGAAAATTGCATATTAAAGTAATAAAAACGCTTTGACTATCTTCTGTTACAGTTATTACTTTTACAGTAATAGACGTCGCCCCCATGCAAAATGGCCGCCGATCGCTGACCTTGAACCGAAGTGAGCAGGGGAAGCGGAACGGCGGCGGGGGGCCAACTGTCTGGTTACAACGCCTTACAAAAGTTGTAAGTGAAATGTAAGGTTTAAAATAGTAAGTAATTCGAGCAAATACGTCTCTTCTCTTAATTCTATAGGTATACAAATTTCCACAAAATCATAACGGTATCACTCACCAAACGATCTGACAGTATCATTAAAGATGTCTCGGAGAACCTTACCTGCAAAAATTAAAATTTTCAATCATTAAAAATTAATTTTAAAGGGAAAGAAAGAGTAGACAAACAGGACATTTCCTAAACTCCTAAACGATCAATAAAGCAGTGTTATACCTACTAGTAAGCAGTGTGTTATTTTATATTAAACTTTGGATGATCAGGTCCATTTTAAAATGAAAAAAAAAATCCGAGTTCAAGACCACACGATGAAGAAAATAAACGCAAAAATAACCAAAGAGAAATTAGTCATCAATTGCATCCCGCAATCATCAATTGCACAGACTGATAGCACTAACCGGTCGACCTATTCACAGAAGCCAAGAGTGAAATTACAGCATGTGTGCATTTGTGATTCCACGCGTAATTAAGAGATGCCAAATTCCACTTTCTTATCACCATGATGTCCTTATCCTTTATCCTCATCGAGGAAAGCAGTGTCTAACAGATTATTCAAGTAAAGATTCCAGTTCATATGGATAATTCAAAGACTCATTATTTAAGCAATATTAAACTATCTTAGTTCTTTTATTTACTTTTTAATTTTTTTCATGTTAAAATCGGCAGACAGGCTGACGGTTCACTCGATAGTAGTTGGCTACCGTCGCCTATAACACAAGCAACGCCACAGGTGCTGCAAATGCGCTGCCGACTAAAGTACTATTAAGGATAAGGGATTGGGAAGGGATAGGTAATTTGTTATATATGTATATTCTTTTTCTATGTGTCTATACTTATAAAATACTAGCTGAACTCGGCCACGCTTCGCTGCGGCCCATACGGCGCGGCGGTCTAGTGCGCGTGGGGCGCGCGGTACTGGACACTGCTTATATTGATCGTAGCGTAATGTTATATAGCCTATAGCCTTCCTCGATAAATGGACTATTCATTACAAAAAGAATTTTTCAATTCGAACCAGTAGTTCCTGAAATTAGCGCGTTCAAACAAACGAACAAACTCTTCAGCTTTATATATTAGTATAGATTTTGTCCTGACTGACTATTAATGCACAGCCTAAACTACTAAGTCTAGAAAGTGGATATTTGGAACATAGTTTTATTTTATAAAGTAATCATCCGCTAAGAAAGGATTTTTGATTCAACTCCGTACGAAGTCGGTGGCGGTTCGCTAATGAAATTTCTAAAGTGAAATGAACGATTGGACCGAGAAATAGGCCTAGGCTAGGACTCCTAGCTGAAAGACTGTGTCCTAGACTTCACGCATTAAAACAAAAACATAACCTTTGCTACAAAACGCAATCTCTAGCAATCGCGGCGCCTCCTTGCTGATATCGTTTATCGCGGTTTGATAACTCGTTACACCGCAGAACCTTATCTCGGAATAAGGTGTACCAACCAAGTTTTATTGTTTTTCTATTTTTTTAATGTCGTCTTAAAAAAATCCAAGCTAATCAAAGCTAATTAAGGCCCAATTAACTTAACCGTGTCAAGCATGGCGAGTGTGTACTCGTATAGCCACTTTTATTCTGAACTAGCTGAGCCCGCAACTTCGTACTCCTGGTATTCGGTATAGCGCGTAACTTTTTTGTTTGTTAACCGATTGGAATGAACCAAACACTGAATATTATGGGAAACTTGCTATAATACATCAGTGAAAATCGCATTCAAATAGGTTCAGCACAGACAAACAGACCAAACTTCTAAAAACTAATTTATTTTTTAATTCATTATAAGCATAGACTAGTTTTACACGCGACTTGGTCTCCCGGGTGTCTTTGTAAATTATAAAATGTGTTTTATTCTGATGTGTAAACTAAATTACTATTGAGTAGCTTTAGCGTGAAAGAGCAACAGACATCCTCACATACTATTAGTAATATTAGTAAGACTTTAACACAGTCGAGTAATAATTATAATATTATCAATCTAATAAATAGTATTTCATAAAAAAGAACAGTTAATTTTGACACTTTTTTAGTTAATAATGTATTATATTCCACTCTAGATAATTATAAAATGAGGGTGAAAAGAATATTTCATATGAAACTAGCTGACGCGACAGACGTCATTCCGTGTCAAAAGCTATTATGGACTGTGGCAGCTGATGTCAGCTGATATCGTCAATATATTTGATTGAAACGTTTGAATTGTCAGCTTAGGAACTCGTTTCTCTGGCCAATTTTTCCAAATTTTTCTCTTCATAAGAACCTTTCTCGGATTTCAAGCAACACATTTAGCGATTCATTTTTTTCATATACATATAATAGACAGATTTACAATAAAACATGAAAAAATATGGCCATCGTGATACGTATGTCATCATATTTCGACTCAACCCGTGTTTTGATTGACTAAATTGAACAAAAAACGGTTATTGTGACTTACTTATAATAGTAAATATAGCATTTTTTGGTAATTATGTACTATTTTATGTATTATCAATAGTTTTCGCAGCTTACGCCAAATAATGACTTTTATAGGCAAATTTTTAATACCAAAATTGTAATTTTCGTAGGGATCGCTGACACTCGCTGATAATGTAGCTTTCTATAGATGAAAGAATTTCTAAAAGCAGTTAAGTAAGTACCTAGTTTTTGAGTTTATCTATTACAAACATACAAAAAAATCTTCCATTTTTATAATAATTATTAGTGTAGACATATAATAATTTCCTTTCCCGTTATGTAGGGACAACGCTGTGTTCATTTGTTTATCGGGGGAAGTGGTTGGCACAAGAATCTTCTGTGTTCGACAGGAAAACGCTGGTCAATGACCAGTGAAACGAGATAAAAGCGACTGAAACGACACCAAGGTTGTTGCAGTATATGTGTCACACCAATACACTGTTAATTTAAAATGTCCTTGACATTTTATAACGACGCAATATAAGCAAACCTTGGTTATTTTCAGATGCCCATGTGAAAAATGAAAACAAACGAAAAGAGAAAGTGTTTTCTCGGAGCAGACATTACGTGAATAGCTATTTCCTTGAAATGGTCGGAAAAACTTAAATCACTTCGAAGTTGAAAAAGAGTTTTTTTTTTAATTATTTAACAATAAATAAGTAGTCAATTTTATTGATACCTACTAAGAAAAAAAATCAAGAGTATAATACATATAAAAGGTCTATTTTGTATTTTCCTATTTATAATCATGTTATTAGACATATTGTATAAAAAGTGTTTAATTAAATATTCAGATTAAATGTAAGATAACTACCTAATCGGAAGATATTAAGATTGTTGGAAATGTTGTGGAATCTCTTTTAAGATCGTGGAGACACATTGAAGATTGATTGGAACCCCCAAAACATGTAAATTTCTACTTTGTTAAATTAAAACCGTCGCCATACTTCGAATAATACAAGAAACAAATTTTTAACAAACAAAACAAATGAGTTCCACATGAAATAAACGAATAAATACAGATTGTGAATAATATAGATTTACAAAGTAAATTCTTTTAACAAAACTTTTATTCTCCAATAAAGTGAAACAATTTTCAAACCACCATATTCACTTCCTAACATATTCAAAGTTTTTGTGTTCATTCATATAGACGAGACGTACGCGTGGTATTCTGTATAGTGCGTAACTTTTTTATTTGTAAATCGATTGGAATGAAACAAACACTAAATAGGAAGCTTGCTACAAAAAGCTTGCTACAATACATAAGTGAAAATCGCATTCAAATCTGTTAAGCCGTTTCTGAGATTAGCATGAGCAAACGTGCAGACAAACAGACAAAAATTCTAAAAACTATTTTTTTGACTTCGGTAACATAAGTACAATATGTACAAATGGAACATTCTGGTAAAAGCACTCGCGCCAGTCGAAAATCTCGAAGGCTCCCCAGTATCGGTAGTAGTCACGCTCCTTCCCGGTTAGTGTCAAAGGAAATTGGTCCTTATATTCACAACACAGAGTTCGCATTCAACAGAAAGAGCATTCCCGAACTTTCAATGGACTTGTTTACAATCACGGAATAGAAAAATAATTTCGTGTTTACAATACTTGTTTATTTCTAGTAAATTCTAAATAGATCGAGACGTTTGGCGCCAAATATAAATAGGAGAGTGGCGGGCGGGACACACAGTTGAGCTATAACCTGCGATTCGAAAGCGACTTTCGAAGCTTTTTGAAGTTACCTGCGACAGTAAACCAGCGACTCATTAAGGGAATCATTGACGACTTTTAACAAGTTTAACGGTTTTATCGGACAAGTATAGCCCTTTTGGAAGCCCTCTTAGTTTGTGGAAATAAATAGTTCATTTTCGCCATTACACGGCAGTTTGACTCACCCCGCACGTAACAATATGTACAATATGGAATAGATGGAGCATAGGTTTTTAAAAAAAAAAACTAAGCATAAGGCAAGCGTAAGTTGAGATCAATCCATACAAATAGAGTCAGCGGTGCGGAAATTATAAGATTTATTTGAGCATTAAAAAGCTAAAAGATAATACTCAAAACGTAATACTTCCATGAATTTGAAAAGGGGTTCGAATTGACCTTGGAACCGGCTTTAGAATACTCGTAGTGTAATAACAAACAAGCAAGATCGACTAGGGGACAGCTGGCTCATTCGTTCACTTCAATTTGGTCTCAAATAAAAATAAAAATATCACAATGATACAATGATTCTATTTGCAGAGACTTAGTTCCCCTTCAAAGGCAAGCTTGCGAAATTATCTCAAGATAATAATAACATCGTTATAGGCTTGTCCGAGGGAACCGCATAAAAAAGAAGTATGATATAAATTAAATTCTAGATTTAATAAGATGAAAGTAAAATAGGTTAATCCATAAATGTATAAAAACATATCTGTACATATCTATATATATAAAAATGAATCCCCATTTCACTTGGTCACGGCATCACGCGTGAACGGGTAGACCGATTTTAATTCGGTTTTCACTAATGGAAAGAGGGATAAACGGTGAATGTTCTTATGTATAAAAATTGCGCCCCGGGCAAAGCCGGGGGCGGGCCGCTAGTATCTAATAAAATCGTAAGCGAGCCGTGTCTGTACATTAAATATTTTTTCAAAAAACAATTTATACATGTTCTACTTATGTCACCGAAGTCAGAAAAATAGTTTGTCTGTTTGTCCTACGTTTGTTTGAATTTGAATTGAACAGATTTGAATGCGGTTTTCACTTATGTATTTACAGCAAGCTTCCCATAACATTTAGTTTTTGTTTCATTCCAATCGGTTTACAAACAAAAAAGTTACGCTCTATTACCGAATAGAATACCACGCGTACGAAGTTGCGGGCTCAGCTAGTTTTTAATACGTCTCGTCTATATGAACACAAAAACTTTGAATAGTTACTCTTATGTTAGGAAGAGAGTATGGTGGTTTGAAATTGTTTCACTTTATTGGAGAATAAAAGTTTTGTTAAAAGAATTTTCTTTGTTAAATTGCTTTTTTTGATACATTTAACGTTTTCTACCAGATTAAAGAAAGCTTTTGCAAACTAAAACCTATTGCACAATTAAATTTGCATGCTTATACTCGTACCACGGAGAATTTTAAAAAGAAATTCTTATTTAGAATCTTCATCTTGTGATGGGTGTAGTATACACTTCCAAATTATAAATTATTAATTTTAGGTCAATTCGATTCACAGTCGATTTTTCCATTTTCCAGTCGGAATTGTTACTGTCTAATTCTAAAAAAAGTAATTTTAAAATTAGTTTAGTGTTTGTTTTATTCCAATCGGTTTACAAACAAAAAGTTATGTAAATAAACCCGACCAGCATTTTTTCCATAAAAATGCAATAAAATAACTCTTCGGTTGGATTGGCTGAAACTTTAATTAACTATATATTATCAACTGCAAAACGATGATGATTAAAGGTTTATATAAAGTTAAAAATAGTCAGTTTAGATGATTTTGTAATTTCCAATTTAAGTTGACCTCAGATCTACATGATCAGTCATATTAAGTAGGGTTCAGCTAAGGCTGGAGACTCTTCATATATATGTATAATAAAATCGTACTTTGCCTACAATGCCTTTGTGCACGCTAATCACAGAAACGGCTTAACCGATTTTCATGTGGTTTCCACTGATGTAGCAAGCTTCCGGTAATGTGCAGTTTATACCTGTGTACAAACAAAAAGGTTACGGGTTATTCCGATTACCACGCGTACGAAGTCGCGGGGACCAGTGGCGTAGCTACACTTTCAGCGCCCTGGAGCAAAATTTTTCAAGCGCCCTCTCTCATTTTTTGAACGATCGTTTGTAACATTGTAACTTTGCGAACTTGTAACTAAACATTGCATGCACATAGCTAATAAAAGTATTAAGAAAAATATGCTGAAACATTACAGATTATTTATTAAAAATAAATCATCACAAATCACCAGGTTTGTGTATAATTCCTCACGTGCCCATATGAAAGAGAGGCGTTTGAAAAATTTTGCTCCAGGGCGCTAAAAGTAAATCTCATACTACACTTTTTTGCTTTGAAATTAATTTTATTTCCGTTTTCCGCTACCTTTTCTGAAGTACATTTAATTACCGGCTATTTGTTTCATTTACAGATATCTGTTCGAAACTAAAATGTTCCGAAAAAGTGAATTATGAATATTTATAATTAGGTGGGCATTTTCGATTGGCTATTGAGAAAAATTAAAAAAAAATTGCGCCCTCCAGGCCCAGGCGCCCTGGAGCAACTGCTCCCCACCCAATCCCCGAGGCTACGCCCCTGGCGGGGACAGCTAGTAAATATGTAAATACATATAGTAAATGTAAACAGTTATTTTCTTGTCTCAACAGCTGTGTAGTTAAAATATTGTGTAAGTATATCGGTTACATAACAAACGTATTGCAAAATGTATATGTGTGTGACCTTCGAGCAATAATGTCTGAAGGTCAAACTTTGTTTAAAAATATGTAACACACAATATTTAAAGCTTCACGCGATAACACCTTTATCTAATTGTTTTCAACGATAATTTACAACAGAATGTTTTATAAAGCAAATATTTGATTAAATATAAAAATAAGAAAGAATTATACGGAAATAGTGTAGGCGAGACGGTTACACAACAGTAACAGTAAATTTGAAATTCGAACGCGATTTCTATGCATTCTTTACAACTAACAAGTCAACAAATCTAAATGGCATAGTAGTGGCAGGGGCACACTGCGTTTCTCAATTATTTGAGCACCCTTACAGAAGACGTATGGCAGTTGTGTTTCGGCGAGTGAGTAAGGGATGCCGGAGCCCATTTTCCTATCCCATCCCTAATCCCTTACCCTACTGCAGTCGACAGTGCACTTGCAGCAGCTTTGGCGTTGCTTGTGTTATTGGCGACAATAGCCACCTACCATCAAGTGGACCGTCAGCCTGTCTGCCGATCTTAACATAAAAAAACAGCTATTCTGCCTAATTTGCTTTTATGACATTTTTTTTGACGTTATGCTCCCGGAGCGTTAAGTTCTTTAAATTTTACCTATTCAATAATGAAGAAATGTGACTTCATTTATAAAAGGCTAATAAAAATGTTTTATACATAATATTTTAACAAAGATGATCAACAAATTGGTTTCTTTCTAATTACCAGTACCCTAGTACGATGACAGACGGGAATTAAATCAGGCGTAAAAAAACGACAGGCAGAAATTTTCAAGCGAAACTTCTTTGCGCGCGATGAGTAAAATTTCAAGGTCGAATATTGTGCGACAGTATCAGCATAGATAAAATACTACTTTTAAGTAGTATTTTATCTATGGTATCAGGTATCAGTGCAACGATCATGTGACGCTTCTTGTAACGTTTCTGCAGAACATCTACCGCTTACTATATTATTTGATCGCCAAAGATGTTTCACTTCTGAGACGCATATTTTGTAAAGGCGCTTGTTTTTGTAAATATTGCAAAATCAATTAGAGCATTGTTAATTAGAGCATTTCACTCAAACTATTATTACCCTCGTTAGTTTCGTTCATCTGCATCCCTTGTGTAAGAATCTACTATTTATTAGCCGTGAAAACGTAATAGACAGATTTACAGCATTAGTAGGTAAACTTCATAAATAAATTTAAGTGTTGGTCTAGAATTACAAAAGTAAAAGTTTACAACAGATAGCAACTAACAGTTGTCTTTTTTTTCGTTTTATTTCATGCATGTGAACAGAGGAGCACGGGCGCAACTAAATATATAAATAATATATATGCTTGAATTATTAATACACTCTCACTTCTCATACATTTAATGAGATTTTTAATAGTAAGTACATATTTTTATAATTGTATTAACTTTATAATCTTATACCTAAAATACGAAACGTAAAACAAAGATTTACAGAAATAAGGCTTCCAAATGTAAGACTTATCTATTTAAAAAAAAATTATATTTTAAATAAATTTTAGTAGTGCCATCTCTTGTACATGAGAATTGACTGAATGGTCGACTGCAGCGACTCTAGCGGATTTTTAATGACAACAAATAAGCGACAAACTACACAGGCGGCATCTAGATATAAGCGAAATTGGATAGGGTACGGATTCAATGTACGTGAGTGACCATCTATACTGGTTAAGTAGTATTTTATCTATGGTATCAGGTATCAGTGCAACGATCATGTGACGCTTCTTGTAACGTTTCTGCAGAACATCTACCGCTTACTATATTATTTGATCGCCAAAGATGTTTCACTTCTGAGACGCGTATTTTGTAAAGGCGCTTGTTTTTGTAAATATTGCAAAATCAATTAGAGCATTGTTAATTAGAGCATTTCACTCAAACTATTATTACCCTCGTTAGTCATCTGCATCCCTTTTGTAAGAATCTACTATTTATTAGCCGTGAAAACGTAATAGACAGTTTTTTTTTTCATTTACAGCATTAGTAGGTAAACTTCATAAATAAATTTAAGTGTTGGTCTAGAATTACAAAAGTAAAAGTTTACAACAGATAGCAACTAACAGTTGTCTTTTTTTTCGTTTTATTTCATGCACGTGAACAGAGGAGCACGGGCGCAACTAAATATATAAATATATATGCTTGAATTATTAATACACTCTCACTTCTCATACATTTAATGAGATTTTTAATAGTAAGTACATATTTTTATAATTGTATTAACTTTATAATCTTTTACCTAAAATACGAAACGTAAAATAAAGATTTACAGAAATAAGGCTTCCAAATGTAAGACTTATCTATTTAAAAAAAAATGTTTTTAAATGTAGCTAACCCCATTTTGTTGCAAAACTGAACTTATAGCCGTTTGGATAAAATCAAGGTCAATGATGCATCTGTTCGTTTCAATGCCCTTTTATTATTACATTTAGTTCTCCCCAAAGAGAACGATTCAATTAGATGATTATTTGCGCGGTGCAATGAAAATAAAAGCGAAGCGAAAAGAAACAAAGAAACAGTGTTCTTTGTTTCAATTTCTCCTACTCACTTTCATTTTTAAAAAAAATCACGCGTCACATCAAAGATATTTCGATTAAATTTTCGGATTTATGTAACAGCTTATGAAATGAAAATATTGTAAATATATTATATTTTATCAGTATTAGTGGCTACTAATAAAATATGCGCTCAAGAATATTATAGGTGTATTTCTTTACTAAAATATTAATTCTACTTATGGAAAAAATATTGTATTTTAAAAAAATAATAATAAAGAAATTAAAAGTAAATATTCTTTCGAAAACTTTTCTTTACATTTTTAATGTAATTCAATGTAATTCAATATAGCGTTCAATGTAGAACATGAACTATTTTTACTCAGACGACAGACAACTTCCCCGCGAACTTAACGCATATGGCGGACATTCTGTCCCGGTTACTGTCAGGACCGTTGTTTGTTTTAGTGACGGTCCACTTGATGGTAATCATGTTAATGATGATAATACCACCGGTACTGCAAGTGCGCTGCCGACTATAGTAGGATTGAGGATAAGGGATTAGGAAAGGATAGGGAAATGGGCTCTGGCATTCTGGCATCCCTTAAACACTCATCGAAATACAACATAGCATGTGCTGTTATTTCACGGTTGTTTTCTGTAAGGGGTGGTTACTCAGCCTGTCTGACGACCTTAACATAAAAAAAAACTCGTCGCTTATAACACAAGCAATGCCACCGGTGCTGCAAGTGCGCTGCCGACTATAGTACGATTGAGGATAAGGATTAGGAAAGGATAGGGAAATGGGCTCTGGCATTCTGGCATCCCTTAAACACTCATCGAAATACAACACAGCATATGCTGTTATTTCACGGTTGTTTTCTGTAAGGGGTGGTTACTGGCGCCAGATTGGCTACCCAAATAATTGCGAAACACATTGTGGCCTGACACTACTAACGTGTTGCGTTACTGCATAGAATTCCGTTCTGTGTGTAATATTCTAGCAGACAAAAAGTCCACCATCTGCTAGAGCGTCCTTTTATATTCTGCTAGTCGTTATGAGCTGAATTGAAACTTCGAGAATCACCTTAGGATAGAAATCTATCACTAAACAAACAAGTTTTCCATATAGCTACAATATGGGCTTCTTCAAGCGTGCCGTTAACAAATTCAAGCAGGGATTCGGCAGGGTTTAGTTATCCTTAGGAGACGGTAGCCACCTACTTCCAAGTGGACCAACAACCTGGCTTTAAAAATATATTTTTGCAGTTTTTTGTTGTCGCACAACGTTTGCATTTCATCGACCGTTGATGCATAACGAAGCAATTTTATTTACGGCGTGTGTGCAAACATTAATGTAAATAGTGATCGTGACTTGGCCGCGTGAGTGAGACTCCATGATTTATTCAGATAATTCATTTGACATCATATTGAGTAGGTAACTTAAACGAGCCAAACGTCTCTTAATCAAGTAAGCTCGTAGTCTTCTTGTGGTGCAATGTTACAACCTCTTTTCAAATAAATTATATTGGATTTCATGTTTGGAATAATATTATAACGATGTTGAACAATGAAAGTTACATGAAGATATAGATCTGTTTATGTTAGAAAACGAGAAATCTCTAAAGACATATGACCTATAAACCGTACCCTGTGCCAAGTCTAAAAGGGGAGAATACACCAGACTAGAAAACGGCTAAAAGCTATGTACGAGTTAAGCTGAGATTTTTTTAAATGTTATTAAGAGTAGCAGGCAGGCTGACGGTCCACTTGATAATAAGTGGCTACCGTCGCCTGAGGACACAGGCAACACCAGGGGGGTACCTACATGTGCGCTGCCGACCCTGCAGGAATCTTTTACTGCTCGCTTGAAGAAGCCCATATTGTAGCTAGACTAGAATGTTATCATTCATACTGTGATACAGATTCAGAAGCTAGATTGTGTTTGAGCTAAGATTTTTCTAGCAAAGTTCGTGTGACGCATGACGCGAGCTTTATAACATTTTTAAGCGATCTATTTTCGAATAACATTATAATACCATTCCTTAGTACTCATTGAAACGAATGAGTCAGTACACACACACTACAAAAACAAATTTCGTTTCGCAGTTTTAAATTGGACAGTCCACTTGGCGCCAGTAACCAAGCCCATCGTGAACCAACAGCGTGTGTCCTGTTATGTTTCGGTGAATATAGCATACGTTATCAGCGGACGTCGAGGGCCTTCCAGAGCGGGGTTCGTCTTCCACACTCTCTCTACCACGCCTAAATTCTGCTATCAATTTTTTGACGGATGAATAACAAAGGGGAATCCCCATGTACCGACTATATCATCATGGATGCCTTTTGGTGATAAGCCCTTGTTGTAGAGGTACCGTCAGCTTGCTGCTCAATATGCTCCATTTGCGTAAATTACGTCGGATTGCTTGACAAATAAATTTATAAAATCACAACTAATTACCGCATACGTTTTGAACTTCGCAACGTTAACTAGCCTGAACTCAAAGATATTTAACTGTATATATTTGGACCCTCTTTTGGCTGAACTCATTGTGGTCAGTTTTGATTTTAGGAATTAAATAGATCTGTGGTAGGCCGAGTACTTTTCAATCCACCCAGGGGAGAAAAATAAAAAAAATGTAATGACCAGTCGTAGTCATTGGGCACCCCGTTTGGCGGCAGTAACCCACTCCCTTACAAATCAAATCATATCAATTCGTTTATTAATTTCTCAAAAATAGGATAACAAGATCACTTTTTGAAGTCGATTATATACAAATTACCATTATTATATATATTGTAATTATATATATTACAATTATTATACACAAATTACAGTATATACAATACTAAACATAGTCTGACCTCAGAAGCGTTTAAATCCTGGCTTCATTATCGCTTAAATAAAATCAGCAATTTTATAATAACCTTTTGAACAGAGTTTGGTTTTATCTCAGGAAGTTTATTATAAAAACGTATACAATGACCCATACATATTGAGTAAAGGATTCCAGAGCCCATTTCACTACTAATCCCTTATTCTTTATTTTACTATGGTCGGGAACGTACTTGAAGAACCTTTGGCGTTGCTAGTATTAATAGGCGACGCGACGGTGTTAATAGACTACCATCAAGTGAACAGACAGACTATTATTTATCCGTACACAAACTAACATAAACCAGAAAGAAACTGCATGTACGAGTATCTGTTACGATATACATTATTATTTACATGTATATGCTGTCATACAGAAAATCTGTTATAGTTGCCATAGAAAATAGAAACTTCTTTAAAACTTTGAACTCCTTTGAAAGCCGGTTCTTATTAATATTTAATTTGTAGTAGACAAATCAGTCATCTCATAAGTGATTATACTCCTATGAATGACGTGTATAGTTCTCACATACTCTGTACATTCATTGATAGTGATATAGCTATATCTATCAGTTATTACTCGTCTTGCTTGCCTCCTCTAAGTGATTCTAATCTATTTATAGACGCCGCTGTATTGAAAGGGGGTACGTAATATGTGGCTTCACGAATGCACAAACACGTGCGTGATCTACGGTCAAACGCGATTAGTATCTTTGAAGGGAATTTTAAAATTGCAACAAATCATAAAATCTTTAATAGGTTCAATAATATTGTTTCAACAGGTGTAATGAAAAATAAAATTATTATTTTTTTTTTCATTAAACTACTTAACAGTATTTCCAAAGATTTTACTACAGTAGAGCCTCGCTAATCCGGACCCCCACTAACTCGGTGATCGCGGTAATCCGGACGCAGGCAGCGGGTCTATTTGCGGGGGAAGCGGGAGGAATTTCACATCGCGCCGTGGCGCCCGCACCTGCGCTTTACTACTTATATGTAGTAGTAAATATTTTTTTTACTACATATACATATATTTACTAGTGTATCTTTCGATAATAAAAAATAATAACTAAACAAATAAATTAGTCTTTCATTTAATTATTGGTTATATATATTTATGTACATACATATAAATTTTATATTACATATACATACATATACATTATATTTATATACCTTGGTAATCCGCCAAGAGGCGATTTTTTGCCTGTCCGGATTAGCGAGGCTCTACTGTATTTTGTTTTATTTTGTGGCTTAGGTTCTTAACTTTTTAAAGAAAAGTATTACACAAATAGGTACGAACTATTCGTGAAAGTCCGAGGAACACTATTTGCCGGGAAGAATGTAAAAAAACTCATTTTTTTTCCAATAACAAAAAATACATTTTTGAGAGAACGACGTCTGTCGGGTAGTTACTATTTTATAAAAAATAAAAACATTAAGTTAAATTTTATTTAGGTATAGGTAGCAAAGGAATATCTATGTAATAGCGTTTAAACGAAGGTTGTTTTCATTTTTCATGAACACGATTTTTTTAGGTCCTAGCGCAGTTACTGATACTTAAACTTTCTGAGGTCCGATGTCCTCTTAATGCGCTTTTATTTACTAACGAAGTTAGTCACGACCACAAGGCTACATTTCATCCATAATCCCAGCTTATTTAGTATTATTGGTCCCTCATATTTTATGGCAGTTGATCCCTTGGAAGTCGGTTTACACAGCTAAGACGATAAAGCAATTCTAACACTAGATCCGTTTTCCTTTTATAGGCACTAAAGATACGCTCGACTCTTGGTGGGACAAGACCCAAGATTAAATCTTAATAAAATATGGAATCATAACTGAGCCATGAAATAGGCAATGCAATGATCCGGTAAATCTATGGATATTGTCGGCCATCAATATGAGCAGTAGACTGTAGAAAGCATTTGGAAATCAGTTCTCTAAAACATTTAAATATCGTCCCTAGACACCTAATGGATTGCTTTATTAATATAACTGCGTTTTGCAGTCATTGTGACAGCCCGTGTGGCGGCAGTATCCACCCGCTTACAGATGACTCCGTGAAATAACAGCACGTGTGCTGTTATGTTTCGGTGAGTGAATAAGTAATGCCAGAGTCCATTTCCCTATTCCTTATATGGTCTGCAGCTCACTTGCAGCACCTGTGGCATTGTTTTATAGGCAACGGTAGCCACCTACTACCATATAATGTCTGTAGATCTTAACATAAAAAGATCTCAGAGTGGAAACGACGGCTGAAACGCCCCGTGGGCCAATGGAATCTTGAGATCGGTGAACCTCAATTTAAAAAGTCATACATTATCATCATCAGGCCATAAGTGTCCACTGTTAGACATCACACTTGATCCTCCACCCTCCCCCATCCTAATCCATTGCCAATCGGCTTCTTGAGGCCATCTTCATCTGTCCAGAGAACAGGGGGTTTCGATTCTGACTTCCACTGTATGACTCGTATACCCAATGAAATATATAATGAAAAATCTCACTTTCGCATTTATAGGTA
Organism: Bembecia ichneumoniformis; assembly: GCA_910589475.2. Lineage (NCBI taxonomy): Eukaryota > Metazoa > Arthropoda > Insecta > Lepidoptera > Sesiidae > Bembecia > Bembecia ichneumoniformis. The sequence goes on from OU342540.1 coordinate 11,728,186, forward strand.
GGTAATATAAGTTAGGATGGTAGGATTCTGTCGCCTGCGCAGCTCCCTAGATTTATCTATCTATGGAGCAATAAAAACAACATTGTTGTAGCGTAACAAAGAAGCAAACAAACTCACTTTCCTATTTATAATATTAGTACATACAATAATAATTGAACAATGACTCTATCTCCTCCCTAAGGCAGGACAATTTTTTCACAACATTTCTATAGTAAGGTTCAAGAGTGAGCGAGTAAATGAGAAATAATTGCTTGAGGGGTTTAATAAATGCGTAACTCGTTTGTACTTGGTTAGAAAATAGAAGCAGAGGGTCAACGAACAGCGGAGATTACTCGATGTTCCTGTACGCGTATGCACTCTACTAGTTTCACTATGAAGCAATTAATATTTCAACACAATCAGCTTTCGGTGGACAAGGAAACTCTATTTTTCAACCGTCCTTGCTTATGAAACGAGAGTAGACCAAAATAATATGAGTAATATATTATAATAATAATCTAAAAAGAGAGGGCGGATTTTTTATGTTTGTTTATACGGTGATCTCCAGAACTATTTAAAAAATCTTTCTAGGCACATTATTTCAGATGAACATAGGGTATGTTGTTTTTGACAGACAGTGACAGATGATTCAGATGAAAAGTGATTTTGTTTGTTTGTTACGCTTTCACGCCTAACTACTCAACCGATCATAATGAAATTTTGCATACACGTTTTCAGAGATACAGAAGGGTACCTTTCATCTAGAAAAAGTATTGTCTCCGAGGTACCATCTAAAAATAAAAATCCACCCCTGACAAAAATATATTAGCAATAAAAATTTAATAAATGTTTTAGCGTCTCAGAAACAGGGACGAAGTCGCGGGCAAAACTAGTATAATTTAATATATTAAAACTTGCTTCTATTCATAGTTAACCCTCGAGAATCCAAAAATACAAATATACCTATTACAAAAATGCATAATGTTCTTTAAAAAAATTCTATACAATCACATATAAACCGCTGAATGAATTAATTTACTTATTTAAAAATTACATCAACAAAGTGAACACCAGTTCTTTCGAGTCATAACATTCGATGTATCATCTCAATTACAATTATGTAGCTATAGACGACACCCCAAGAGGGGCAAACAGAAGCCAATTTAGACAGATCGAAAAAGTTAAAGCAATATTCAAATTAATCATAAAAATTAAATAATATAAATTAACATTTACAATAAACAATAAACAAAATCGCAAATTGGTAAATTACGTTAAATCCATCCAAAATTCATATAATTCATATTAAATAAAAATGAAAGATTTAAAATAAAAATAAACCTTGGCATATAGACACACTAGTTAAGAATTAAAAACTTATTAATACATATTTTTACGCTGATATTGGTTTATTGTAAGTTTAGTTCTGTAATTAAACTGTAATTCTGTAATTAAATTGTAATAGATGGCGCGAGCGTGACGCGTTTATTGAATATAAGGTAGTGTCTAAAAATTGTCAAGCAATGTTCTGCACGTTATTTAGCATCGAAAAAACAATCCTTATAGTCGTAAAAAAAACTGTTGGGTTGGGCATGTAAAAACATAATTCCTTTATTATACAGCGGATACGCCGTGTCCGCCATCCCGACGTTCATAGATTATACTCATAAAAGCATGAGATTAGTCGCTTCGTGGGCCACAGATTTACAATCTCTAACAGATTATTGGCGAGTCCATAATCAGATGCTTATAATAGACGAGTTGTGTTGCATGATTGAGACCTCGCTTGGATGTTCGGATCGAATGAATTATGTAAACCAAATAACTGTTCTTCCGCTTTGAAACTTTGAATTTATTTCAAACAACTATGACAAATGTGTTAGTAAAAAGCAGAGTCGAACTTAACAGAGCAAGTAATGTGTACATTATATTTGTCAACTTAATTACAAAGTTTAGAATACTGAGAAATTAAAGCAAATGAAAAAAAAAATCATTACAGTGTAATCAAAAATCGATAGAATTTGACAATGATTAAACGTGCGGTTTGTATGTTGGTATGTTGGAGGTAATCTTCGAAACTACTCAGACGATTTAAAAATTATTTCAGCAATTGTTACATTCAGGATAGACATAGGCTATATATTATTCCGTAAAATGAAAAGGCTTTTTCGTGGTAATCGAATTTGCAAGTAGTCGAAAAAACGGTCGAACTAAGCGACCACTGAACTAACTAACCACTGACTGAAGCAGTGGGCCTAACTCTTCTTTCGGGCTCTTCAGGGCTCATAAAGCGAATTCCTCTAAGTTTATCTTTTATTTCTGGGAATAAATACGAAATCCCAAGTCGGGACAATAAGGATGATTCATTAATTACACACCTTCCATAGTCAAATATACGATTGTTCGACTGGCGGAGTGGACTGGAGCATTGTCGTGGTGAAGGAGGATCCTACTTCTCGGCCACTTCTGTCGAACGCTATAAGTTATAGCTCCGAGAAGTTAAAAAAAATTGTTATGCAATATTGCAACTTAATTCATAGGTTGTACTCATAAAAATTGTGTTCGGTCTGATGTTATTCCTTGTCTTAAGGTGATTGCTTTAGCAGGCTGACACGGAGAATTACGGGAACGAATCCCATAAGTTAACTTTGAAAATGAACTTTTCGAAGCTTGACTGATCTGGCTCTTGCATGTAGTGACAGGATACCCACTGCGCTTGTCTGGCGGCAGTAACCACCCCTTACAGAAGAACATGTGCGCTGTTTCGTTTCGATGAGTGAATAATGGATTGTAGAGCTCATTTTCCTATTCTTTCCAATACCTTAATATTACTAAGGTGGGCAGCACACTTACAGCACCTGTGGCGTTGCTTGTATTAATAAGCGACGGTAGCCACCTACCATCAAGTGGACCGTCGGCCTGTCTGTCACGATTTTGCTATACTAAGATCAGTCTTATCACCGCGACGAATTTTATGATGGCAGCCTGTTCATTTGCTCAAATTAAACCGGAAATCTTAAAAAGGACTATTATCGATCGCCATGAAATTTTGTATACAGTTTGTCAGAGACGCGGAAAAGGAGATACAATAAGATATAAAAAAATAAAAAATTCAACGCCATTCGACAGACAGAAAAATTCATATCCAAAATTGGCCCTGCCGGGAAACGAACCCCAGGAAACCCTGAGTCAGAGGGTTAAGGGAAACACCTTGACTAATTACAATTGTACCTAGATTGGTGTATTATTCAAGTGAATAATATAGTACTTATAACAAAATTCATACACTCCATTATCCGTAAGTAAGCAGAACTTGTAATAAAATTATATCTATAAACAAAATAGTTAAGGCAGAGATAACTTTAAGGTCATTTACGTCTTTTATGTCAAGCGGAATGAAAACGGAATTATCAAGTTAATTAAATTATTTTCAAGATGCCGATTAAATTACCTTTTTAGGGTACCGTACGTCCGAATAAAAAAACGGAACCCTTATAGGATCACTCGTGTGTCCGTCTGTCACAGTCAATTATCTCCGAATCTACTAGACCGATTATATAAGTTGAAATTTGGTACACATATCAATTTCTGCGACCCAAACGCAGAGGTGTGACGTGAATAGATGAAATCTGTATATGGGAGGTCATTTTTGGGGGAAAGTGGAAAATTAAAAAAAAAATTTTTGAAAACTGCTTCATGTGACATATCAAATGGAAGGTCTTGGTTGTGAAGATCTTAAATGTATTTTTTTTTTAATTTTATAATAAATGGTTTCCAAGTTATTCAAGAAAATAGACGAAAATTTACCATCCCCCCCCCTTATCTCCAAAACTACTGAACCTAAAATTTTGGAAAAAAAATACAGAAATTAGTTTTCTACTTATAGATTATAGGAAAACCTATAAGAAGTCCATGATATTAAAATAACATGGTAAATCACTCAATATTGTGCGTAGATTTAAAAAAACATGATAGGTAACATCGTACGGAACCCTCTTCACGCGAGTTCAACTCGCACTTGTCCCGTTTTTTTAATATTAAGCTTGACTATCAAGTTAACGCAACACTTGATGGTAGATGGCTACCTTCGCCTATAACACAAGTAAAGCCACCGGTACTGCAAGTGCCGGTAGGGATTAGGAAGGGATAAGGAAATAGGCTCTGGGATTCCTTATTCACTCACCTAAACACAACCAAATGACTGCGAAATGGAGCGTGCCCTGCCACTACTCTTCAAATCCAGACCAGAGCCAACTTTGAAAAGTTCATTTCCAAAGTTGACCATGTCTGGAATCGAACCCAGGACCCCTGAGCGTCAAGGCAAGCACCCTAACCACTCATTCAACGGGCTCGTCAACCTACCTCTATATGTGTACTATAGAATACGATATACGCAATATTAATATCTTTTTATTTATATTTTATTAAGAGACAAACAGTCACATAATACAAAAATTCATAATTAAGAACACAATTTTATAATGCATGACCTATAATATAGTTTCCTAATTTATACAAAGCACATTATGAAGTAAGTTAAATTAAAAATAAATAACTAAAAATCCAGTTAATACTATAAATTGCTTTCAGTAATTAATTGATATGATTAACAAAGTTTTTTAATTTTAATTAAAAAACTGATTTTAACGAAGTTTTTTAATTTAAAAAGAGATTCTCTATGAAAGTCAACATTATTTGATACTAGCTGAGGCCGCAACTTCGTACGCGTGGTATTGGTATAGCGCATAGGTAACTTTTTTGTTTGTAAACCGATTGGAATGAAACAAACACTAAATATTACGGGAAGCTTGCTACAATACATCACTGAAAACCGATTTCAAAACGGTTAAGTCGTTTCTGAGATTAGCGTACACAAACGCACAGACATAAATTCTAAAAACTGGTTTTTTTTTGACCTCGGTAACATAAGTAAAACGTGTATAAATTGTTTTTTGAAAAAATATTTAATACACAATCACGGCTCGTTTACGATTTTACTATCTGCATAGATTTTAATATCTGCATACTATTAATGGTGCATGCACGTCTTTGAAATGAATTTAGCGTGTGATTTGTGCACATTTGTGTTATACTTTCTAATAGAAAAATTCTGGAACTCGGAAAGATATTAATGCAACAGTGCGGGGGCATTTATAACATTACTAGCTGACCCAGCAGACGTTGTCCTGCCAGAACCCGAAAATAATTCCGTAACCCGATTGTGGCGCTACCTATCAGGCCTAATTTTATTTTCAATTTTCAATTACCATATGTTAAAGTGACGAGTCACTTCACGTCAATGAACGACGGTTAAATAATTTGAATATTCTTCATACAAAAATACTAAAATCGCGATTAAAAAATGTGGTTGTAGGAGGGTGAAAAATACTTTACGACCTATTCTCATACTTGCCAAATATACAAACAAAATCACAAAAATCGGTCCAGCCGTTTCGGAGAAGTTTTGTTACAAAAACACTTTGACACGAGAATTTTATGTATTAGATTTATCCTATTAATATTACAAATGCTAAAGTTTGTATGTTTGTATATAAACGGTTTGGATTTGGATGAAATTTGGCACACAGGTATTTTAATACCTGGATTAACATATAGGATACTTTTTGCCCTGAAAAAATTTTAGATTCCCGTGAGATCGTCTAAAACATTTTAAAAAAATCGGCGCCACCGTCGTCACAGCGAAAAAGATGTAATTTTTTATACGAGTATATTATTTTCATTTTTCAGCGCGTACAAGTCACGCGCACAGCTAGTGATTTTATAAAGCAAAATTCATCTACATAGACAGGGCGGTGCGCAAACAACAAACATTTGGTCCTTAGTGTTATAGGACGAATTTTCAATTCAATGTAAGTAAACACCCCTTGTTTATATTGAAATACCTTTACCCACAGAAGCAGAAGAAAAGAAATTTCACTTAAGGGACCCAAATATTATTTACTTCACTTGGGGACCTAAATAGTGAGTTCGATCTAAGTACATTGTTATGGAGATAAATAAAATCAATATGGTATTATATAATTCATATTTATAAATGCATCTTTTTTTATTGATAACACAAAATTAATATCAATAGCTACCTAAAAAACAGAATCAGAGCGTTTTTTGTTTCAGAATGTGAAAGAAAAAACGCGAAAAATTTATTAAACTTTTGTTTTTTTTATAAAAGAATTCTCCCATAAAATTGATTAAACTAAAATTCAGAATTTAACGTTATATGAGCCTATTAAGGTGCTTAGCGCCTTAGCTCTCCGACTCAGGGGTCCCGGGTTCGATTCCCGGCAGGACCAAATCTGGTAAATGAACTTATCAAAATTAGCTCTCTCCTAGATCTGACAAGTAGTGGTAGGGCACACTACCTTTCGCAGTCATTTAAACAGCCCGTCTGATGACAGAAACCATCCCCTTACAGAAGACCACCATGAAATAACAGCAAGAGTACTGTTGTGTTTCAATGAGTGAGTAAGGGATGCCAGGGCCCATTTCCTCCTATCCCTTTCTAATCCCTTATCCTTAATCCTACGGTGGCGTTACTTTTGTAATAGGCGACGGTAGCCACCTACCATCAAGTGAAAAAGAATGAAAAAGACTCATGTGCTGATATAATCAGCTACATCGATTGAATCAAATTAGTAAGGATATAAATTTTGTGTTTGCTGTAATTTACATTCGAAAAAAAAACAGCTCAAACAAAAATAAGATCAGTTTTCCAACTACGCAGTCAAATACTATATTTCTCACGGTATAAAGGTATTTGTAGGACGTTGAGTACAGACGTCCTTGGAGCGAGTCCTTTGAAAAGGTCGCATCAATGTAGGTCACACACAACCTAACAAAGAGGTTCAGAAAAGTTCAAAGAAAAATCCTCCAACGTGGATTACGTCCAAAGATTTTATTAACTGTCTAGTTGGATTATAAAAGAAGGTTTTACTAAAACCGAATTCAAATCGGTTAAGTCGTTTCAGAAGATATGCATTTCAGAGTACAAATAATTACTTGGGACCCATTTTTTTCTGGATACAATTATTTTTTCTGCAACTTATATACACAATTTCGTTTATTAAATCGCTCTTTCCATTAGTGAAAATCGTTTATTACCTAGCTGGCCGAAATAGGGTTTAATCTCAACAAGTCTATCACAAAACATTTATTGGCTTTATAATTTATAGTTAGGCTAACATATAAAGCACTAAGTAAAACACATGATCGAGTGAATAATTGACTCAAATAATAAATAGTTTGTGTAGAATCAATGTAGATAATAAATTACTCTTCGAAACGAAAGTGTGTTTTATGAATTATCTCTATACATATAATAAAATCGCAAATGAGCCAGGTAAAAAAATAGTTTTTAGAATTTTTGTGCGTTTGTGTACGCTAATCTCAAAAACGGCTTACCAGATTTGAAAGCGGTTTTCAGTCATGTATTGCAGCAAGTTTCCCGTAACATTTAGTGTTCATTCCAATAGGTTTACAAACAAAAAAAAGTTGCGCCCTAAACCGAATACCATGCGTACGAAGTTGCTGGCACAGCTAGTACACTATTTAAAATAGTATAACTATTAATGTAGGGCATTAATTAATTGAAAATATTAACCGAAAAACTTAATTGGTAGAAATAGAACAAAGATATAGGTAACGCGGTAGTAATTCTAATAATGTTACCTCTGGCGCCATCTAGTATAGTAACAGATAAACATAAGAAAGTTCGTTATTATCACTGACAAGGTCATTCAGGTTACAAGCGCGATGCTTTTCTATGGATTTTTGGTTGAAACATTTTCAAGTAATTATCGTTATATATGTATATACTAGCTGTGCCGCGACTTCGTACGCATGTAGTCCGTTTTTTGAAAATCCCACATGAGCCGACATTTTTTTTAGGATAAAAAGTATGTATCCTATATCTTAATCGAGGTAATAAACTATCGGTGTGCCAAATTTCATCCAAATCCGTTCAACCATTTTTGCGTGAAAGAGTAACAAACATACAAACTTTTGCATTTACAATATTAATATATTAATATGTATTTTACAGTTAACTTATCACGCCCTTACATCATAAAACAGCATGTATGTTGTTGTGTTGCAGTGAGTGAGCATCCAGAAATCATTTTCCTATCTCTTCCTGCTGAAGCCCACAGCACACATGCAGCACCTTTGGTATTGCTTGTGTTAATAGGTAGAAAACAATACACTAAACAATGTGACGCGAATTATTCCAATCCAATCCTTTTCTCGTTTTTATGAAACTCTTTTTTTTGTTTTGTAGCTATTGACGAGCTTTAGTGTTAGAAAAAAAGTTAGTGTTTCCCCAATAGGTCTATGTTCGACGAGCAGGCGAACACTAGAAATTATTAGTTAGGTAATTATTGTATTTCGATATTTATTTTAATTAGAGAAAAGATTAAGTAACTTGTTTGGATAAACTTGACCACATCCTAAATTAATTCATAAATTACCTTCATTAAATTGAAGACTCTGGTCCTTAGTTTTTATTTTTATCCTCAATTCTCTAATTTAATTACCCTCTAAGGTTTTTTTTTATGTTAATATCGGCAGGCAGGCTGACGGTCTACTTAATGGTAGGTGGCTACCGTCGCCTATAACACAAGCAACGCCAAAGCTGCTGCAAGTGTGCTGCCAACTACAGTAGCATTAAGGATAAGGGATTAGAAAGGGATAGGGAAATGAGCTCTGTCATTCCTAATTTTCTCACCGAAACACAACAGCACACGTGGCTATTTTAGGGTGGTCTTCTGTAGGGGGTGGTTACTGCCACCAGACGGACAGCCAAAATGACTGAAAAACGCAGTGTGCCTGTCACTACTTTCCAGATCCAGACCAGCGCTAAATTTGAAAGTTAATTTTTCTAAGTTGACTCTGCCGGGAATCGAAGCCGGGAATTGAAGCCGGAAACCCTAGAACAGAGCGTTAAGGCAAGTACCCTAACGGTGCTCCAACGGGCTCCTCAAAGGTAATTTTAAAAAGATAATCTTTGATATTTCTCTGAAGTATTCCTATATTCTACCAATCAAAAGCAATGTTAAATTATTCTTCCAAATCATGTAACAATTGGTAATGTTATTTAATAGATTATTGTATGGATTTTGCTTATAATCTTACAAACTACCCTCATTATCTTACAAAAATAGTACCAGAGAAAATTTGATAATTTCATTGTAATTAATCACTCAAAACTAAATTTTATTCCTAAAAAGTAATGTTACTATGTTAAAGTTTGTATCATAATAGTACTATGTATTTAATAGGTTATTCTTGTAACTGTATAACTGCATAGGGAGAAGATTTTTTTTCTATATAAATTAAACACAGATAAAATAAATTCAATATATCCAATACATTAAAAATCTTCAAATATATCAAAATTAATTTCCCACAATTTAGAGCTACATGTAAAAAATCTCTAAAAAAATTATTATTTCATTATTTTTTAGGTACCCGGTTTTCTGAAAAAATATCCACAATAACTCTTCCAAAAAATGAGAAATCCATCTCATTAAAATATTTTTTTATTATAATTTGTAAGTGATCCACTTTGACTACAATCAGAGATGGATTGGAACTTAACTCTGAGAAAGTCAAAATTAGCTAAGTATAATAATATAGCCTTTTACCTACCTAAAATAAATTATTAATCTGTAGGTAAACAAAAAAAATAAAGAAGAGTACGAATTGATTTCATTGGTCTATAATTTATTAGGGCATGCATTGGCAAACAAATTGATGGCTTTACATTTGGTTAAAAGATAATCATATTCTTTTGCTATTCTTGTCCCAATGATAAGCCCCTCATTTCACTTGTTAGGGAAATTTTGATAACAATGTATTGATTATAATTGATGATAAGAAGATAAACAATTTTGGAGAACAAAGAAATTAGATCTTTCATTGATTGGTATATCCTTCTATTCTGTTTGCTTGCTTCAAGGTTGTCAAATGATATAAAATTAATGTCACTAGTAAAGCTATTTCAATGCGTAATATGGACTTACCTTAATATCAAAGCTCTATGAATATATGAAGTTTTCAAATCCAGATTAATGTAGTCCAAGCTGCATAAACTAATCACAAAAAAGTGAAAGATAAACGAAATCTTCATAACATTGTACAAAAACGCTGAATCCAGAAACGAACAACAAGCAAAACATACTCACTCAATAAGATAGAAAGAGACAAAAATAAGAACCATAACCACGCCAATCACAAACGAGATCATAGAATAGTATCATAGACACAAATCAGCTGTTTATTTCATTTTTATTGAGTTAGTTAATAATAGTATACTGTTCCAATCTGCCCATAAACAGCAATTTATCGGGTACCTCTTGAAATAGAAGTGTTGGACGTAATAACAATAAAGTTATACTAATCCAGCCATAAGTTCTGTTACAAATGAAAATGCATTTATTTCTTTATGAAGTAAGGTAATCTTAATAAAACTTATGTATACATGTTTATTGAAGTCTCAGCAAAAAATAAAAAAACAATTCTATTCAAAATGGCCACCTTTAGCTTTGATACAGGCCTTAATCTGTTTGGCCACGAATCTATAGAACTACGGCCGCGCTAAACATTCCTCATCTACCTTCTGCGATGGCAAGATTTAAGAATGGGGGTCTGTGGAGTTTGTAGGAAGACGCTTCTAGGTGACCGGGAATTAAAGCGAGCTCTACTATCAACAGACGATGTTACATCTTTTTAATTGAAATCGTTTCACAACAAAAATAGGAGTTTCAGGGCACCCTGCGTTTGGCAGCTCCCCTTACATAACCAAAGTAAAATAACAACATGTGTGCAGTTATGTTTCAGTGAAAAAGTAAGCGATGCCAGACCCCATTTCCCTATCTGCTTCTAATCCCTTATCTTTTATTCTACTAAGTAGTGCACTTATAGCACTTATGGCGTTGTTGTGTTAAAGTTAAAATCATGGTACAAAAACTGATAAAACTATTCGTCCATGCTACTATATCTTGTAATATACACATTACAATCCTACAGAACTATCGATAAATCATATTTGTGCTGTCTGCGGAATGAGATCTGGTGACCTGTAAATCAGGTACCTATATTTAATAACTTCCCTGCAAACGGGCTCTCACAATTGCAACCCTTGTTTATTATGTACACAATATAAGTTAATATATAATTTTTATGATTTTTATATTACCTACTGTGAACAACAAATAAAATGCATTATTATTTTTACATCAATTATTTTCAATTTATTGCTGTATTTAATACATTGTCTATATAGTATAGTAATTTGTTTAGCGTCATCAGTAGCCGATTTACAGTTGAAGCGGCATCATCGACGTAATATCCAACTAGACTTCTAGTACAGGGCGAATGCATTCAGACAACACATTAGAGAAATAGATATTATATAATTCCACGCCCGGTAATATTCGACCAATAGAAGTTACTATGGGCAGTAACGACCAATAGAATTTCGTCGTGACCTTGATCGGACCAATTGGCGTTCAGTATCCCGCACCCGCGCACCTCAGTTAGTTGCCAGAAAAGTTTGCATTGTGAATAAATAGGTATTAGCCGTCTACTTGGATATCACGTCGATGAGCGGCATGTTAAAGCTGGTGGTGGCTGATTTGCTGTAGAGCAAAAAATAAACGGTATAAATTAACGCATACTTATCTCTTGAGAGTAAGCGCAAAGATTTGGAATTGTATGAGATTGTATTGAGCGTGGTATGGTGACCTACAATATTAAGTTTGTACTTTATCTCACCATGGGTTGGTCTACGGAATAGTTAATATTCTGTAGGTAGATATTTATTAATACAGTAGATTAATGTCTATGATTCCGTGGGTTGGTCTAATAAAGTATATCACAAAAAGTATTATTAGTTTTGAAAACCTGATTACTATTACAGTGACGTATAGTTATATCATGTATAATGAGGCTACAGCAGATATTGGAGTATCATTTGAAGAGTAGCAAGTCCATATAAGCAATTTACATTAAGAGAATTTAAGAAGGCTCTTCTTTATTGTAAATATCGGTATCGGTAGGCAGTCTAAATTGGACTTATACCACTTGGACTGTCTAAGTGACAGTCCAAGTGGTAATCGGTGCCTACCTTCGGATGCCTTCGGCTGTAAATACTCGCAAGCAGAAGCAGAAGCAGGTCAATGCCATGACGCACTGTCTAATGAAGGGATTTTCAGAAATCATTGAAAATTTATATCCCTTTCAGAGGTCTACCGCTAGGAGTGAGTTAGTCCAACTAGTTCTACTCAGTGTTGCCAGAAGGATTTTGCGTTTCGATACATGCAAGATCTAATCTAAAAATAGTACGCATTTTGACTTCTGAGTACGTAAATCTAAGGCCTTGTTTCTTTGGGCATTTTTTCTTTGGGCTATATTTTTTTACGCGAAAACACGTGCTAATGTCAAAACACTGTTATTCCATTGCTTGATTTTGACACTGAACATCGAAAATATGTATGAAAAGCGCTTTTTGTCTGTTCCGACCAAACGGGAAACAGTTGGTTATGGGGCGGAAATGAAATTAATTTTTGTATGGTTGTATGTTTGACTTTTAACATTTTGCAAATTAGTTAAATCTTTGAAATTTTTTATATATTTGTAAAATATTAATTGTTAATATTTTTGTAATTATTTCAAATGTTATACGCTGTTTTAAATATTTCTAAAACTGTATATTACCCACCCTAGCCCCCGCAAAAAATGGCAAATAATTTTGTATTACATAACTGCTTTGCCTCCTCCCGTCCTTGTCACGAGACGACCGCGTTCATCGTAAGGACTTCGAATATTATACTATGTAGTTAAAAATTTATTCTAGATATAAGATAATATAATATAATTTATGAGATATTAACTGGAGTGTGCTCCAGTTCTCGATTTCATAGATTTATATTAAAATTTATTATACAGAATAAATAATAGTACCTTACAGGGTGTAGAATACCATATTCTGTGGTCTACAAACAAGGATTGCACTGTGGCTCAGCCTAACTAAAATCTATGGTTGTACTTGGATGGATGGATCTAGTCTAGCATCTATGATAGATAGTGATAGTCTGTGGATGGATTGGGCAAATAAATTCGTCTTGTATTTTTTTTGTTGGTGTTTGTGATGCGAGAGTAAGGTGTTTATAAATTATTTATATAATCTTCACTTAATTAAAGACCTTTGCAGTTATTGTCGTAATTTATTCAAATTGAATTACACCTGTTGAATTGTATTATAAGGGGCTTCACTTTTTAGAAACAAATTTATCAACTGTATTCAGTACCTAGTACCTAAACTACAATAACCTTTCGTCATTGCGATTTGCGAGCAATCAACCTAATTATCCTATAATTAGTTAACGAAAAATATAACAACAACAGTGAACGGCATGGCGAAAGAAGAAGATGACGACTTGCCTGATAAAGATGCAGCCAAAGAATTTTATGCAAAATATGAACCAAAAGAAATAATAGGCAGGTGAGTGTTATAACAGTAATATTTTTTTAAATTTGGACATTATGAAATGACTAATATTTACTTTGCATTGCTGCCAATTTTTGTATGGCTCAAACTTGTTAGGTGCCGCGGGAACACGTTTTTAGTAGTATTGAGATAAAGTTTTCTCTATGATCTTGACGTAATGTTCAGGACCATTAGTTTTTTTTTACTTATGAATTTTAGTTTCCTAAAAATAGAAATTGGATTAAATATTAGGTAGGTATTTTAATGTATAACATAATAAAAATTAAACATAAGAAAATTATTGCTTAGTTATATATGAGTACAGTCAACCATGCATAGTATATTAGTTATGGGTTTCAGTATTTTAGTTGGCAGCTGTTCTTGAAGATTATGAATTATGCCAATACAAAATAACGTTTGAGATTCTTTTTGCTTCTTTATTATTCTGTATCCTATTTTTATTGTAGATGTTTATTTATTCTGTATCTTTTCTCACACATGTTCAATTTTTTTTTATGTTAGGTTGGCGGTCCACTTGATGGTAGATGCCTACCATCGCCTATAAGACAAGCAATGCCACATGTGCTGCAGGTGCACTGTTAACCATAGTAGGATAAGGGATAGAGAAATGGGCTTTTGTGATATTTTCATATTTTACTTGATTTTGGCAATATCATATTTCTTAGTTAATAAACTTCAATTAGAACTAGTGTTATCATCCATCATGCTCAAGTCAGCGAGACTTTCAGCTATTTTTCTGGATTTTTTGCAAAATATTATAATTTCCCATTATGTAACTCAATAATCAAGTTAAGAATTTTTTAACAATAAATGGGGTACAAAAATAAATTTTAAAAACTAGGATAGATAAACACGTCAAATGCTTAGCCAAACACCTAACGGTGGAGCCAGCAGTGGTCCTAAAGAAGAAAATTCCACAAGACTTACCTCTTCTGTCTCATGCTCCTACTTAATTCTCCTACTGATAGGAGCATAAAGACATAAATTTTCTGATCATCGTGAACATAATCACAAAGGAGAATAATAGTCAGTGGATGAACACTTCCCAAGCCATGACCTAATTGACAGAAGAATTATTGAATGTCCTAGAGGTGACAGATCTTTGTGTAGAGAGGTCACAAAAAAAGTCTTTAATCTTTGTTAAACTTTCTCTTACATCCAAAGTTCTTAATCTTGCAATCAGTCCAATTGACTATGAGAAATATGTTGAATTATTTTATAGCAGGTAGAGATGTGTCCCATCAGATACACCACATTATGTAGCAAGACCATCTAGTCATCCATCTTGAGTCGGTTTATACAGTTATTAGTTAACTGACATGCTAGCTAGTTCTGGTATCTGTTTTGGGATATTGTTTTGTACCCTCTTGATTATGAAGATGTCATACGCAAAATCAAGCTGAATGCCATATGTCCAAGTAGATTGTAAAATAGTCTTGTCATTTCTCAGAAAAAATTATGGACATGTTTTGTGTGTGCTGTCTTTGGGATTCATTATAACTAAAATGTCTATTTTTTTTAAATGTTTTTCTCTTTGGATGATATGAGCTTCACATGTTCTTAAATAAATTCCAGAGGCATCAGTTCAACTGTAAGGAGATGCGTAGAAAAAGAAACTGGTCGTGAATATGCAGCCAAGATTATAGACCTTAGCCAGGAGTCACAGGATGGTGTCGATACCCATACCATGAGAGATGCTACTCGTCAGGAGATTCATATTCTACGTATGGTTGCTGGCCACCAATACATTAGTGAGTGAGTTGTTATCAGCTTTGTAGTTTGCATAAAATTGCAAAAATCATAATCCTGTTTCTGGCATAGGTACTTACCAAATTAACTGCTTGCACTTTATTTTTGGTTATTAGTATTAGACTGTGCTAAAGATTTTATTAGTACCTAATGTCAAAAATCAATGAAATCAAATATTAATATACTTTGTATTCTTATCTAATCGAAATTGGTAGGTAACATTATGTTTTTCATTATGTATTATCAATTAAAATTACAATTTTTAGTTCAACATGTCAAATGTTAAAATCCTTTATAATTAAGTAGCTATTTATTACATACAGGATTGTATTAAAACATTGAGTGCATTTTGTAAAATATCACAAAGTTGAAAACAATTTGAACAAGTTCTTTTTTTATGTAAAAGTCATCAAACAGACTGACGGTGCACTTATTGGTAGGTGACTACCATCGCCTGTTAACATAAGCAACGCCACAGATGCTGCACAGACCTTAATAGAATTAAGGATAAGGGATAGAGAAATATTTGATGTAATTAATGTCGCAAGTGTAAAAAAATAATAAATGTCCAAAATGTTTAGTGACATTTTGTTCGCGTTCTCCTCATATATCTCATAAAAGGGTGACAGCTTGATATATTATAGCCTCCTAGAAAGAGCTGATGATTATCTTTATCAATTTTCAATCAAAAGGGTGGCCCATCTGTTGTGTTTCAGTGAGTTAGAAAGGGATGCCCTATGCCCTTAATCCCTTATCCTTAATCCTACTATGGTCGGCAGTGCACTTGGAGTACCTGTGGCGTAATTTGTGTTATAGGCGATGGTAGTCACCTACCAACAAGACAGTATACTTAAATGTTTTTGAAAACTTTAAGAATGTATACTCAACACACACACACTAATCAGTGTTTTAAGGTTTCAATTATAACATTTACAAAGGAACATAAGTGTAAATCCTTTGTAGGATAAAAATATTATTAACTTTTATTAACTGCAACAAAGCAATTAAGACATTATTTCAAACGGAAATAAGTCATCAAACCAGTTTTATTTTATTTATTTATTTATTTTTACATTTACTTTCACGCTAAGCTGTGCTTGTATCATGAGAGTTAAAAATGTCTTAATGAGCCAACTATTTGAGTCAAATAATTGTTGTTCATAGAAAGTGACATTTAAATTGTCTTTGCTGGACTATAAAATAAAAGGTGACGTTTGTTTTATAAAAAGTGTTATCAGTAACACTTATAAGTATCACTAACAATTTGACACCAGAAATTGTATTTGTACTTATTGTAAATAGCAAACATTTTTAAATAAAAATATAAGTGCTAATTAATAGCTTTATAATAACAAAGGCAGTAGGAATTTTTATATGCAACAAATTAATAACCCTTATTATTCAGCTGTTCATACTGTACCACCACCAAATAATGGAGTTATTTCACTGAGTTAGACTGGCTCCCCAATTTTTATAATTCATATCTTTAGCTACCCTCCGCTGGCTTCATACAGATTTTCTGCAAATTATATACACAAACCTTCCTCGTTTATTGCTCTTTTCATTAGTGAAAATCTATTAAAATCCATTGTGTGGCTTAAAAGAACTTAGCGGAGATACAGACAGAAGCGAAAAGTGACTATTTTATATCTTACTAGCGACCCGCCCCCGGCTTCGCCCGGGGTGCAATCCTTATATATAAGAACATTCCCCGTTTATCCCCCTTTTCATTAGTGAAAACCGAATTAAAATCAGTCTATTCGTTCACGCGTGATGCCGTGACCAAGGGAAATGGGGATTCATTTTTATATATAGAGATATGAGATTAGGTATGTATGATGGTCGTTACAATTATTTATGTGTTATTGTGTCACTTTATCCCTTTCAAAAAAGACAAAATAATAGAAACAAAACAATTCTTTTTGAAAATATCTTCATTACATAGATATTTTATTTTTTTAAATAACATGTTACTTTATCAATAAATATTTTAATGTTTAGAAATTATTCATATTTTTCTATATTAATGTGCCACAGGCAAACGGTCCATTTGATTTGACATGTTTTCTTGAAGTCTACTAGCAATATTTATGTGGTGAGGTTTCTTGAGGGATAACTACCACATTAGCGAAATTTAGTTCAATTCTTAAAATTTTCTCTAGAGTTGCAAGCATTTAAATTTAAAAAAATTTCAACTGGAAGATAGATTTTAAAAGGTCAATTTTGTTTCAGTTGAATTGCAAGATGTGTTTGAATCGGAGACATTCATATTCCTTGTTTTTGAGTTGTGCAAAAATGGAGAACTGTTTGACTACTTGACATCCGTTGTGACACTATCGGAGAAGAAGACCAGATATATTATGAGGTAAAAATTATTATGTTTTCTAATGGGAGTTTGAATGCAGGAACGTTTCATTTCATTTGACGTGCCCGTTGGATAAGTGGTTAGGGTACTTGCTTTAACGCACTGTTCTAAAGTTCCCGGGTTCGATTCCCGGCAGGATTAACAAAGTTGGCTCTTTTCGGGATATGAAAAGTAATGGCCGCAGTAACCACCTCCTGCAGAAGAACACCGTAAAATAACAGCATGTGTGCTATTGTGTTTTGGTGAGTGAGTAAGCGATGCCAGAACCCATTTCCTTAACCCTTCCCAATCCCCTATCCTTAATCCTACTGTAGTCAGCAGCGCACTTGCAGCACCTATGGCGTTGCTTGTGTTATAGGCGACGGTAGCCACCTACCATAAAGTCGACTTTAATATATACAATTTCTGATAGGCTTATAAAACTGAATGGTAAATAATCTTGGATGATAACTGAATCCTACTATGGTCGGCAGCACACTTGCAGCACATAACACTTTTGTTGTAGGCGATGGTAGCCACCTACCTTCAAATGGACAGGCCTCGACAGGCTTCCTAACGATGTTAGGGCCAAGACTCGGCAGAAAAGCGTTATTTTCGTCGCCTATTTGACTTGTTACAGTAAAATTAAAATTTAGATAAAAATACAAAGCATAATAGGTAGATTATACTCAAAAAAGGTTAAAACGGCAGATTTGTACAAAAAATTATATTTTCTGAGAAAAAAAATAAATTACTACCCAAAAAAAAAAGCTTTCTCCTCACAGTACTAAAATTTTTATTTCTTTTTTCATATTTTACACAATATTTATTAAGAAAAACCTTCCAATTTTAAATCTGTTCGGTTATCTCCGAGAAGCTCCAAAAATTTGTTGTGCAATGTTCCACCTTTAATTCATAGGTTATTAGGTTGCGCTCATTTTGGTAAAAATTGTGTTCGATCCGATGTTATCATTGTATTAACATAAGACAAATACATGAATAGTAATCTACATGTCAGGTTACCAATTAGTTTAAAAGAACTCCATCGAAATTATTTACGTGAAACGCCACTGTGATTGTTGAAGTCGGAATAATAAAATGGATTTTTTTTGGCTATCATCAGTAGATATCTTATTTGGTCGGTCCGCTAACAAGCAGCGTTGTGAAGTTGCGTAATATAATTACAACGGACATTATCAGCGCGGTAAAAAAGTCGTATGTAAAAAAGAGAGGCGGCAATACAATACGAATGTTGACAGTGAGCAGTTTGCCGGCAACAAATACTCAAAATACTCAATTTATGAATTGAGTATGTACCTTCCGAGTGTGTCAATATGATAATAATGTTTAGATATTTCACCTGTCATAGACTCAAGACGAATTCTCGTGAGTAAAAAAAAAAAAGAAAAAATGGCGCGTTGGGAGCGAACAGCTACTATTAGTCCACAACCCCAACTTTTTTTTAGAGTTTACTAAGGCCCCCGGTATGGACACGAGGAAAATTTTATACATTTAATTTTAGTGTTTATAAAATTATAAATTCATATCTTATATTTTATGAAGATTCGCGGATGAAGTCGCGTGCAACAGCTAGTTATTAAATAATATCGCTGTCAGTTTCTTCGCTAACTTCTTATAAACCATCAAAAGGATTTTGATAAGGTTTACATTAATGGAAAGACAGTTATAGACAGACAGTTAAGGTTTACACCAATAAACTAGAACAGTATTGATATATACAGTTTGCAGGAAGAAATTGCACCCGTGCTAAACCGGGAGTGGTTCGTCAGTATCTTATAAAGGCTGTTTTAAAGCCCGAATATTATACACTATTTCTATTTCATGCTGTGGATTATAATTCCACACAAGTGTTTAATGTTTTCATGGCGACGAAAACATCTCCATTTCTGGAAAGTCTTCTAAGACATGTAAACACGAACTATTTGTACATTGTGCCCAAGGAAAAAAAGAAAGGAAATAAAAATACTTACCTTAAAAACTTAAGGGCGAGAGCGTCTTGTTTGAACTCCTGGTTTGAATCCTGCGTTTTTAAATATTAAGATGAACTTTTAAATGTTGGTCATATCATTGTATAGTTTAAAAAAAAAAGTATTTTTTCTCAGTTGACTGATTCACATACGAGAGTAACGCCGAAAGTTTTTAGAAACTCGAAAACTAAATAATGTAGGAAGCTGTTTGTTTTCTTATTGTTTTTCGAAGTAGTTTCAATTGCTTTGTAAGCACTGTCGCATGCGATGGAACCACTGACTGAAGCAGTGGCCCACTCTTCTTTAAGGCGACTCCAGCCGCCAAACTCGTTCTGTACTGAATTGACGAGACTGCTTTCTGCGTTCTGACTGCTGGTTGCTACTTGCAAATCTCGGAAATATCTATTTAAAAATTAAATAAAGTATAATTCAAATTTTTCTTTTGATGAGCCTTCAGATAATGGATCTTAAAATTTATCTTAAGAATTAGCTATTTAAAATATTGATTATTAAGCAAATCGCACGGTTACAACATCGATATTAGACCGCAAATTAGTAATTTTTTTAAATATATAATTAAATATAATTTGAAAAATAATTATGATGATCCCCTTTCATATATCCTGCACATTATTTGAGTATTTTTTAAATTACAATTATTATGATAATTTAAAAGGAAAACGGTTACAAATAAGTGGTTTTTTTATCATTAGGGGCTGACGTCGCCTTAAGGTCTCTCGGCGTTTTCGAATGCTTTCACTGCGTCTTCAGTACTTTTACCATGAGTTTACAATGACCGCACTCGCTAGCGAGAGCGTAAAACATTTATATGAAGAACTGTCAACTGTCAATGTGAAATTGACAATTTTTCATATAAATATTTTACGCTCTCGCTAGCGAGTGCGGTCGTTATAACTCATGGTAGAAGTACAGGGCTCATAAAGCGAAATCCTCTAAATGTATCTTTTATTTTTGGAAACAAATAGAAATCACATAGTGCCAAGTCGGGACTATAAGGAGGATGACTCATTAATTCCACATTTTCCATATAGTCAAATATTCGATTGTTCGTCTGGCGAATCATGACAACTGGCAAACAATTACTAATATACCAGTCTGCAGTAACGGCCCTTCGATCTTCTAACGCAATGGTTGCAAAATATCCTGTTCGTTATCTTTTTCCCTTCAATTCTTCCCTTCTTCACTGTTGGTAAATCCTCGAAAGGAAACACCCATTGTGCAGATTGCCTTTTGGTTTCGGGTTCGTATCAATATAATTCAGGTTTCATCTCCTGTGACGATGTCAAATACAGCATTTGATTCATCCGTTATATTTTTCAATCATTTCGCGGAACCAATCAAAGCCATGGCGTTTTTTTATTTTCTGTATGCGTGTAGCAGTAGCATGGGTTATGGGTGCGTGTAGCAGCAAATTATGGGGTATCCATTTAGCGCAAAGCTTCCTCACGCATAGATATTCGTGTAAGAGTTTATGCACTTGACTCATGCCAATGCCTAAGCTTGTCCGAATCTGGTCATAAGTCACTTTTTATCTGTTTCAATCATGAGCGGCAAAGCACTCAAGTTATTTTAATTTATCGCCGTAGATGGACGTCCTTTACTAAAATCATCAGTGATATTGCTACGACCACTTTTAAACTCACTGAGCTAGTAATAAACAGTGGCCTTGCTCATGTAATGTCAATCGAAGTCTATCATAATTTTGTTATTGATTAAGACCGCATACGAAACGAAATAAATCATGTAACGGAAATTTTCTCTCGTCAAATTCATTTTTTGGCAGGACGCCCTGTTTTTTAATGAACATAAATTTGTAAAAACAATGGCAACTGAATCGACAGCTTCCTAATTCTTTGTTAATTCGAAATTTATATTTATTTTGCATTTCTGTCTTTACTTTCTGGCAAGTTCTAAAACTTTCAGTGCGGCCTATTTACAATTAAATATTATAACGGCAAAAGTTTGTGTATTTAGATAAAACTTACCACACAGATAGACCATGCTATGGAATAAATAAAATGCGAAAGTTTGAGGATAGATGGATATTTGCTACTGCTACACGTAGATAGTAAGTCATCAGAATAACATATTTTATCTATGTTCTGTACATATTATAAAATAAAGTCACTGTCAACCTCTGTCTGTTACTACTCTAACTTCTATACCATCCATCGTATTTTGATTCGGTTTTCACTAATGGAAAAAGCGACATTGCATACTTTATTCTTTATTTATACCTAACTCCGTATTTGTACTTTATTTATATAAGTAAATCATAAAAACATGTTCTTACGAATGTTTTTTGATATTTGAAAATAATTTCAAATAATCCTATAAAAACTTTCGGGGATTTAAGATAAAAACTTAGATAGAAATAAAAACCTTTTTTAACAAATACCGGATTTCGCATTCAAATTAATTTATAATATTTTTTTCTCAAACGCAATCAATCTGTGTTCTTTATCTCTAATATTTTTCAGATTAGAAATTTATTTGCTTATTCTCAAAAACCCAAAATTTAAAGTAAAATAAACATCTAGTAATGTACTCGTATTTCTTCGAAAGTCGCGCAAACATTGACGTTTTGTTTATCAGTCTAGTTGTAGTCGGGGTGTGGCTAGAGTGGACTATTGACTCCATCCAATAGGTTAATTCTCAACATTGACCTCTTTTCCTCTGTTCTGGAAATTTGTATTCAGTATAAATATTATCACTCATTATCAATAACTAACAAACGATAATTATGATATTTGTACGGGATGATTTTTTTAATGTACGAGCTATGGAGATGGCTATCCTTGCTTGAAGTTACTCTGCGAGATTGAATCAGGTGGATTAGTTAGTTGAAATGACAATGGGTAGGACAAATAATACGCATTAGATGGACAGACTACCTAAGAAGGGCCGTGAAAATTATAAGGGAGGCCTGTCAGTGGACGTCTTATGAATGAAATGATGATGATATTTTTTTAAATCGAATTGCACTTTGTCCTGTTCATTACATGCAGCTGTTCTGAATAATTATTGTATTGTTGATTTTGTAGTATAATTTGCGCATATATAACGTTCATAGCAAATAACTGCTCAACGCGAGGTATCTTTGAGTAAGTGTGGACGGGTGCGCAGTTTTGTGTCGAGCAAACATCGATGCGAGCAAAGCTTTGAATAGATCAGTCGTTCACAGTACTCTCGAGTGTTTATGCGCTCCTAGTAACTTTGAAACGTAAAATCGTTGTCGTGAATAATATTTTTTTTAATTAAATTTGAATAATTATGGCGTTAAGTGTGTGCTCCTCCCAAGAACTCAAAAAGACAATGGAACAAGAAGACCAAAAGACGATTACGTTGGTTAAATTTATTGCTAATGTTTGCAATGTAGTTGTAGATGTTTTGCTTAAACAGTACATCAGGTAATGAGTAATTTAGCGCGACTTTATTCCGCTTTTTTTTTCTTTAAAAAACTTTTTTTTTTTTTTTTTTTTTTTTTTTTTTTTTTTTTTTTTTTCAATTTTTATTAGCCGGTGGGAAGAAGCAAATAAATATTCGTTTTAACGTGTGAAGGCGAATTTGAATGTTTATTTTTATCGCGAAAATGTTTTTATTGAACAAACATAGCATAAAAATTAAACATGGTTTTTTTACCTCTTTCAATGTTAACTGTTAGAAAATGTTTAACTGTTAATGTTTTTATTTCAGACAAGTATTGGAAAGCGTTCGATATGTGCACAGCAAGAATATCGTCCACCGTGACTTGAAGCCAGAAAATATACTCCTGGATGATCAGTTGAACGTGAAGATTACTGATTTTGGCTTCGCGAAAGTGCTCAAAGATGGGGAAAAACTTTTTGGTAAGTGAATGTTTTGTTATTTTCATTTAATTTGAAATTGAAATAGACAAAGAATTAACGTTTGATAAAAGTAACGAAAACACTTCAAGGGGTGTTAAAATCAAACAAAATGGGTGATTTTGTACCTGAATATCAGGGTAATTTTGAATACCATACACATAACGTTTGTAGAGATTCTAATACTTCTTACATTTATTAAGAACATTTTTATTATATGTAACAGAATAATTGGTTTAGTCAGTTAGAAGAAAGTAAATTTAAGTTAAACGAACCTCAAAATAGATGTTCTCTTTTGTATTCACAATGAATATATATTAATTAATTAATTATTATTTGATGTGTTACATATTCCAAAAACGTTCTTCTAAATATTAAATCCATTATGCAAGAATTATGCAATAGGTACCAAATTAAATTTTACAAACTTAAAACAATCCTGCTTTTTTGTTTTAAATATAAACTTCTTTATACATGTGTTTCTTTACTTTTTTTTCTTTTTTCAATTATTTTTTATTATACCGTCCATTATCCAAACATTTAATTTGTAATTATTATTTATTACTGTTAAAAATAAAAATTGCCTCCAAAGAAATGCTTTGCAGGTGTTAAGAGTTAAGATTGTTAAGACAGAAAACAAATAATTATCGACTTAAATACGTAGAACAGAAGGCACATTACCACATAGAAAAACAAATAAAATGCATAATTGCATATGTGTTTACAAGTCTTACAACTCTCGCTCACATCGATACGACGACTACTTGAGATAAGCGGCGGGCGCTCAGCCAAGCTTGGCCTTTGCTCGGTCGGTAAGGAGACGGAACTACGGGAACTATGAACCTATTTAGATAGACCTTACGGATTGGACTGATATAGTTCCAACTGCGGAGATAGTTCTCGAAACATTACGATCCGGAACTACGAATGTCAAAATCACATCATAATTACCCAATATAGCTGAAAATGAATCTTCTTCAAATACTGATTCAAATGATGAAAGTGAATAGGTCTTTTGAATAAGATGCGTGAAATCTAGGAAAATATGAAATAGTATCGAGATCATTTGTAGTTTTAAACATAGATAATTGTAATATTTGAAGTACGGTTTTCATTACTTTTAAAATGTCGTAGTTCCCGAGGATAGTCTAAAAATTCGCTGCGGCACTTTTGTCTAATGTGAGGCGTAACTCATGTATTTTAATTTTTCAACGGTTACGAAGTCGCCGTAACCTAAATTATATGAACACAGCTAGTGTTCATATAATTTAGCACTTTTTAAAAAGGCATCTTAAATCTACAAGTTGGTCTCGTTCAACTAAGTTGTTAAGTCCCTCCAAAAAATTCAAAGAAATATTTTTTTTTAACTTTTTCTGTTATTGAATTTTCATCTATAATTTAGTCAATTTAATAAAAAAAATGTAAGATTCACAGTCTCACTAGGTTTAAATTAAAACAATATAGTTGCACACTCCATAAGATATGTGAATTCTTTTATGAGTCAATGTATACGAATTTATAATAAACTTCCCAGGATAATTTAGAGACATAATTACGAAAATTTATTAATTGCACTTAAAAGCAAATTACGTTCGAAAGGTTATAGAATCGCTGATTCTCAGCTCATTACTATGTTTAACGTTATATTATACATGTACCTGCTTTGATTTGTGTATAATAGTTATAAGGAATGCACTTTAACCGCCAATTTAAGGACAAGTCGGGGTCGTTCAGGGTGAAAGAGAGACGAACGACCCAGATTGCAGAACGGAGTGTACCTATTCTCTCACTGTGTACAATACCTTTGTTCAATTATACCTAGCCTCTCTTATCGTATTCCATTTTAATGAGGTTGTACTAAAGTAGATAATCAAGTTATTATTAGTTCCACTTGTCCTATATGACTTACACGCTACTTGGCCATTGTGCATAGTGCATTGTTATCTTAAATTACATAGTTTGTATAACAATGAAAACAGCGTCTCTTTTCTTTTTACGCTTGGAAGCGAGTAAATGTTGTAACTTGTTTTACTTCACATAAAACAATAAATGACACACACTCAAAAAAATTAAAAGATTAGAGTCCAATATGTAAACTGGTAATTCTTGAAAACTGTAAAAAATTACACTAATGGCCCAATATACCACGAGGGTCTTGATAACATTTGTGGACTCTGGAAGTTTTGTAAATAATTTCGAAAAATTCGTTATTTCGCGTGGAGGATAAACCAAAAATGTTCGTTATTTCGCGGTACCCTAAAATGGCGAGCTACAGTTTTCATTTAAGCTGGTACAAATGCGCTGTCAACCTCGCAGAGATTTATTTACGGCACGCTTGAAGAAGTCCATATTGTAGCTAGATGGAAACACCTCAGAAGGGAGATTATTCCAAAGTTCGCACGTCCGCGGGATAAAGTTTTTACTCATCCGCACTGTGCGCAGCGACACTTTATCCAAGAAATGCGAATGAACTCGGCATCTACGGCGCTCAGTACGGTGATGCAGCGCATATCAAAACCTGGAATAGGCATTAAGGTGGAGACAAACGCTAAACACTAAAAATGTCCATTGTTTAATGAAGATGTTACACACAATTGCTTTGAAAGAAATTTCGTTAAAGTAATAGAAACTCCACAAAAAAAGTTAGAACACAAGAAGAATTTGACTTTTATTTAAAATTCTCTCGAGAACGGCTTATTGGGCGCATATGAATTCTGTATTCCTGTACCTAATAATTTAATGTCTGTTTAAAAAATTGTATAAATATTTTTTTTTGTGTATTATTCTAATGGTAAAAACAAAAAAAACACAATTTTTGGCTGTTGAATTGTATCCGCCGCCAGCGAGTTCTAATGTAAATGTCATTTGCCCAAGTGAAGCCCTTAATTGGAACAACTTATTGGAAAATCATCATAAATATTATCGCCGCTATATTCATACAATCACTAGACTGACAAAAGGCCCAAAAAGACAGTGATCAGAACTCTGTTTTTTGTGTTGAATAGTTTAGAAGTGTGTAAGGTGCACTATAATTGTAAAATGCTTCATTAAAATGTTTCAGAACTTTGCGGAACTCCAGGCTATCTCGCTCCGGAAACGCTTAAAGCTAATATGTTTGATGACGCGCCTGGGTACGGGATGGAAGTTGATGTGTAAGTACATGAATATAAATAATTTTGAATTATTTTTTTTATAAAGAATAACTCTGTGAATGGTCAAGGGGCCGATTTAACAGTTTCAATATATAAATTTCACATCATATGTAATATTTTTGTTTTAGCTGCAATCCATTGATCTAAATGAGATGTTTATAATTATTATAATATATAGTTTGTGATAATAATGTGGTACATACTTTAATTTAATTATAGCCAAGTTATCGCGTTACGAGATTATTTCTCAATTTTATCGCTTCGTTAAATAAACTAAAATTAATTAATATTTTTAGATTACGGTACCAGGAGACAATGAAACGATATGTTTACCGTAAAATATATTTTATGAATTAAACATAACTTTATTCCCTAATTTAATTATAGTGAATTGGACGAAATCTCATTAAATTATTTAAATACAAATTGCCGGTGAGTTAGAATTTTCTGTCTAAGAAATGTAAATATCAATTTAGCCTGGTTTAAAAAACTACATAATATTAATTTTACAAATAGTTATTGTACAAAAAAATTTTTTTACTAAATTGTATACATACTTAATTATAAAGAAACATCGAATTTGCTTCTACTAGTAATTTTATTTGCTAACAAGCATTTTAAAGTTAATTATTAGCACTGGCCGGAAATAATTCTCGAACGTTTTAATAAGTAAATAATGATTCGCGTAAACTATTTACTACGTCATTTAGTTACGTGTCATTTATATCAAATATTGATACGATATATTTCCTTACGTATTTTAGTGCTGTGATCTTTGATTTTAACTGCGTTGGTTGAGGGGTTAAACATAATTAACTGATAACATTACGAGACGTTACCTTAAACATTAAAATGAATTACGTAATTCTTGGCGATATAATTATTTTGTTTCCTGGTGTATTAAATTTTTAATTATGATTTTTTTGTCTATTTTTAGGTGGGCATGCGGAGTCATCATGTTTACCCTGTAAGTAAACCTATGTGTTTAATAAATTTATAAAAAAAAAGTTTAACGTAGTCTAGTAATATCCGATCTTCAATGTGAAATAATACTACTTCAAAAAATATTAGGAATATTATTAGAAGTTATGATGCATTTTTTTAGTTATGAGAGTTAATTTAGTTAGTTTAAAAAAAACACAATAGATATTGACTATGGAAATGTATTGGGACAATAAGGATTTTTGGGATGTAAAAATGAAAAAGAAAATCACTTAAATTTGCTTTTACGATTTTGGGGCTGCAAAGCATGCGTTCATAAATTGTCTGTTATTGTTGTTGTTACAAATAAGGGAACAGAGGATTTGCTCTGACATCCTATACTTATTCATTCACCGAAACAAACAGCGGAAGTGCTGTTATTTCACGGTGTCTAAGAGTGTGGTTATTGTCGCTACTATTGAGTCCATAAAGGGGACATTCAAGACATATTAGGCATTTAAGTTTTTATATTATTTTAATTTGGTTTTAGCGGAATTTCAGAAATTTTCCATAACTAAGTATGATCTAAAGTTAGTTATTGAATGGCTTTCCTTTTCCGTAGCTTAGTCGGTTGTCCGCCGTTCTGGCATCGCAAGCAAATGGTCATGCTGAGAAACATCATGGAGGGGAAGTACTCTTTCACTAGCCCCGAGTGGGCTGATATATCAGGTAAGGATTATTCAAAGATCAGTTAGATGTTCCAATGATCTTATATTAATAAAACAAATTGCTGTGAAGATAAAAATACAATGATGTTCAACTGAATCCTTAAAACTAGAGAAATCTTAATGAGAAATGATAATGAAACAATTTCATCTCATCATCAGCCTGTGTCTCTCCACTGTATCATCCAGATGTAGGCCTCTCCTGAGGCTCACCACCACGCACGGTCCTCTGTCCTTCGTACCCAGCTATTAGTCGCGACGTTTTTCAGGTCGTCTGACCACCTGGCCGCAGGGCGCGCCGCGTTGCGCATTCCAATTCGTGGCCTCCATTCGAGAACTCAACCCATCGGTTAACCCCTCTGCGACAGATGTGACAGCACATTGCCACTTCAACTTGCTAATTCTCTTGGCTGTTTCGACTTTGGCGAATTTCTGATTCTATCCACCAAAGAAACTGAGTCTAGCTCGCTCCATAGCCCGCTGAGCGACCCTATACTTGTAGAACAGTCCTGCCGTGAAAGGCCACGTTTCGAAACCATACGTCATCACTGGAAAGTTGCACTAATTATATAATTTGGTCTTCAGACATTACGGCAGCGGTGACGAGAACAGAAATATTTTGATTAAGAGTTATTATTAATTGAAAATATATATGAAAATGATGTAGAAAGACAATGAAAAATATGATATTAAATTAAATAACAAATAAAAAGACAACAAACTGCATATAAAGTTTTATAGTTTTAAATTTAACTTTGATCATGGCATTTATAAATAATGCCTGCAATAAAATGTAGTGTATGCCCACCTTGTGAAGGTCCAGTGTAATTTTTTTAATGTCTAATTTCTTGTATTACCTTCTACATACTAACTTAGCAACATTACCTTTGTATTAATATCACTAGCTTATCCTGGCGCTTTCGTTCGTATACAGATTAAAGAAGTAACCGCTTACCATCCTGAAGTCTATTTTAAATTTTGGTGAAAGAATTTTTTAAAACCCGCATGAGTGGTTTTGCATTCATCCTTTTTACATTTAAACTAAAAACATTTTAAATTTCCAGACGATCCAAAAGACCTTATTAGAAGACTATTGGTGGTTGAACCTAGTAACAGAATTAGCCTTGATGAAGCGTTGATGCACCCATTCTTTAACGCTGTGGTGAGTTTACTGCTTATTATGTTTGATGCATTCCTAGTACTTTCTTTTTAAAACGTCAAAAAATCTTTTTAGCGCAACTTTTACTAAAAAATAATACGTGTTTTGCATGTTAGTTTTCATATAAATTGGAATTCAGCATTTTAAAATATTGGCTTATAACGAAAACTCGCAAGAAAACCTGCTATTCTTAAACGCTCTTGATCAGTGTTGTTAATTTAACATACGCTGTTTATAAGCACATTAGCGCTTTTTGCACAGTACCTATTCTTTGTTCACTCAATTCCCATGATCAAGTTTTTGTTGGGAATAAAATAGTCAAGGAGTTTATACATTTAAAAGGCCGGCGTAAGCAGAGCCCTCAATCAATTATTATTATTTCGGCCAAGACTTGTACAGTACTTTTCTCTAACTTGCGAGGAAATAATTGGCAAAAAATCCGTTTCTTTCCAAGAGTATTCATTTTTATTATACAACAACTTCTAAATGTAGAAAATATTTGTTATCTCAGAATAGATATGACAGTATTAAAACAAAATGACGGTCGTCTTCTGATCTAATTCATCTCGCCTCGGAATTCTAGTTGGTCAAGCTTTAAAACTGTCCAGAAATTGCTATTATTCATTTTTAATTATTGAAGCCAATTTCTAAAGCAAGTGTGAGAAAAATCCTTTTTTGTTAGTTGTATCCGTTGTTGACGTCTTTCTGAGCTCCTATTAATTATTCCTTTACAAATATTTGGACTGGGAATATTTTCCATAATGACTTTGATAATTGTACACGTTACAAACTCGAATGTTCTCGACCCCTGGTAGTTGTGGGACCAGGACATGACGCCGCTCAAGAAGTCGTTCTCAAGCTGCAGCCGCCGGATGTCCCGGATCGACCAGTTGGCAATGGTAACCAATATTTCTATGGGGTTCCACTATACTTGTTACAAACACAAAACCATAACAGCCTCCATTAACACTTGTGTGAGATCTTTTGTATTCTGCACAAATATACACTAACTGGACTTACCACGAAATCTGATCCGCACTTCACTTGGATGATCAATTTGAATTTTCTGGTTTATAGGAATATAACACACTTTTATTCAATTCAATTCAAATAATTTATTTACAAGTAACATGAGTTACTGTGTTACAACATGAGTTACTGGTTTAAATATGCATCCACATGTACTGCCACGTCTGACGTGTAAAATAATCATAAAATATCCACTATTCATTTAAAATTAATAAAACAATAGAAACAAAATAAAAAGAAAAAATGTCAATCAATTTTAAATATAATTAAATGTCAAAGTATTCTTTAATATCATAAAACCATTGGTCTAATAGCCACATGGTCAGATTTTTTTTTTCTTCAAATAAATTTCCCGGTAATTCTCTGAGTGTACTGGGTAACTTGTATATTTTAATAGAAGAGTAGTAAGAATTATCACACATGAGAGTACCATTAATGTTTATGATATTGTCAAAATTTTCTCGTTATTATAAGAACGTTATTTATAACGTCAATAATAAGAAATTATTAGAATAAATAAGTTAAGGCACAAATTTTAATGCCAATTTTCCGCAAATGTGATGAGTTGACCCACTATTACATATCTATGATCACCCAGTTAATCCTTGCTCTTTTGCAATTAGGGTTCATTAGGTTCAGAGAATCTTATACTTACCTCTTGGGGACTCCTAAACCGGAGAGTACAGCAGGATTGCCTGGGTCTCTGATCAGAGGATCCTAGCAAACCATGTGTTTTTTCAACTACAGGAGATTTAATTATACATTTTTGATACTTACACTTTTTTGTGAAAATGTTTTGTGTAATTTATATTATGTTGTAATGTTCCAATTTAACACCCACATTATACACACTACAATTATAATTTTTTTTTATACCTTTTGGTAATATTTTCAATCTAATAATACACACTCTTACAAAACTATTTTCAAAATTCCTATTGCTTTTAAATAGTTGCATGTTTACGCATGGTACATTATTTAAAATTAAATCATATAAGGAATGGCATGGTTGTAGAAAAGCAAAATTGCCTTAAAATTGGATGAAATTTTTGAATGGCAAAATTGCCTTAAAACTAAGCAGATGTCGCCACAGGTATTTTTATTTTACTTATTTGCAGATAAGTTCACAGATTAATTTTCCATTTAGCAACATTAAATTCGTTATAAAAAATTATTCTCATAAAGCTTCTAGATGCATCTAATAGTACTTTAACTTCAGAAAGAAGATATTGCTATAGAATTCGAAATACTGCTTTGTTTTCAGCCATTATAGTCACAAGTTATTTCGTATTAGTGGTCATTAATTAGTGGGATTCTCTAGCTATTGTGTAGGTCATTTAGCGTAGCATTTAAATGGTCAATGGTAGTTTTTTTATTTTTATTTTTTTTATTACAATCAATTAGTGTCTAAAGTTTACTGCTAGTTGAAAATAGTTGATAAAGGCTTCAAGGAATCGCATCGTTGGTTTGAAAGAAATATAACAGACTTAAGCATACCCGTTCCTCGGAATGAAGAGACACTAAATTAATTAAATCATCAATTTATCCTTTATAAAACGCGATTTAGTAAAAGGAATAATTTTAAATATTAGGTCGGGGAAAAATCTTTTCGCATATAGTGTGTATAAATTTGTAATAAAATCTCTTTGGCTGTACTATTTGTATCTGCCTAGTTTTAAAAAGGTTACATATAAAAAAAAGAAGCAATATAGTAAAATGTTGTTTCTAGCTATTTTTCATTAGTTTTTCTTTCGGTCAAAATGAGTGATTCCAATGAAGAAATTCTATACATTTTAAAATTTTTATTACAAAAAAGGAAAAAATGCAACTCAAGCCATTATTTTTGTGACGTTTATGCACCTAATAAAGTCTCATCATACCTAATACAGGTCCTTAAATGTCACGATTTTTTTTCCGGCTTGCGTTGCATTTTTTCCTTTTTTGTAATTTTTTTTTAAATTTATTGAATTTCTTCATTAGATTCACTCATTTTGACAGAAAGAAAAACTAATGAAAAATAGGTGGAAACATTTTACTAATTTGTTTCTTTTTTTGAAATGTAACCTTTTTAATGTCATCAAAACCAGCCAGATATAAATAGTACAGGCAAAGAGATTTTATTACAAGTTTATACATACTATATGCGAAAAGGCTTTTTCCCCGACCTTAATATATCGATTAAATATAAATTACGGTTAAATTAACTAAGTGCTATAGTTTATCGTCTCTACAACCTGTAGGCGATAAAGTCGAGCGGCTTCAACGCGCGCGCCAAGTTACGTCTCGCATTGGTGACAGTTCGCGCTGCGGTACGGCTGCGACGGCTGCCGACCACGGCTGCAAGACATCTACCGCTATACACCGCGCTCGGAGACCCGTACGCCATGCGTGTGTTAAGAAAGGTGAGTAGTTATGTTCCCTTGGTACTTTAACTCTTTTATGTGCCTAACCTAACCTACCCAGATAAGTAAATCTGGTTGCTTTCTGAACAACATCTTTTTTGCAAAAGAATCGTTCCGGCGAAGTAGCAAATTTTAGTATTTACTAGCGACACCGGCTTCGCCCGGCGTGCAATTTATATATATATAATATTCCTCGTTTATCCCTCTTTCCATTAGTGAAAACCGAATTAAAATCGGTCTACCCGTTCACGCATGATGCCGTGACCAAAGGAAATGGGGATTCATTTTTATATATAGAAGATGTACATTGTAGTGGTACATTGGGCTCACCACTCTAAAGTCACCTACTGAGTCCTACTGTCCCACAGCAATAATCACACCCTCAGTAGATATAAAATAACACTACATCTGCTGTTCAGTTTTAGTGTGAGTGTGTCCAGTAGTCCTCTATATCCTCATCTAGGCCTTATTTACTGAAAGTATTTAAAGCTTAATTTTATAAATGTCCATATACTTCCAGGTTATAGACGGCTGTGCTTTCCGAGTATATGGTCATTGGGTCAAGAAAGGCGAGGGGCAAAACCGTGCAGCTCTATTCGAAAATATGCCGAAGACGGAGCTGAAGAGTCTCTACATTAGCAATCTTAGCCGATAGCTCGTGATATCTGCCTGTTAGATCTCCTGCTCGCTCGAGAAGTCCTGATACATTGGTAGGTTAATTGCATTTTCATATCAGCCATGTTTGTTTTTTTTTTTATGTTATGTCGACAGACAGGCTGACGGTCCACTTGATGGTAGGTGGCTACCGTCGCCTATAACACAAGCAACGCTACAGGTGCTGCAAGTGCGCTGCCGACTACAGTAGGATTAAGGATAAGGGATTAGGAGGGGATAAGGAAATGGGCTCTGGCATCCCTTACTCACTCACCGAAACACAACAGCACGTATATGCTGTTATTTCACGGTGGCCTTCTGTAAGGGGGTGGTCACTGCCGCCAGGCGGGCTGCCCAAATGTCTGCGAAACGCAGTGTGCCCTACCACTACAACCTGCCATATAAGAAAGATTCAGGAGATATTGAATCCATTCAGTAAAACATAAGAGGAAGCTGAATTGAATATTTCTTGCTGCATGACTTGAAAGCTCATCGCCTTCTAGAGAAAGCTAAACTAGAGATTTGAGGAATATTTCAGAAAATCAAACACACAATTTGACCATATACGACATATTTTAGTGGTGGCAAGGCATACTGCGTTTCGCAGTCATAAATTGGGCAGCCCATCTGGCGACAGTAACCACCTCCATACACAGACAACTGTGAAATAAAAGTATGTAAGATAGTGTGTTTTGGTGAGTGAATAAGGGATGCCTTAATCCCACTAAGGTCAGTAGTTCATGCAGCATATTACATGGCGTCGCTTAATATGCGAGGGTAGCCACCTACAATTAAGTGGACTTATTGATCCTGCTAAAACACAACGCACGTTGGAAGGTTCCGTACATCATGACTGTATCTACAATGATGTACGGAATCGTTAAAAAATGTAGACTAGAAAGTTACTTGTCGGTGCGCTTGACTTTGAAGCGACAGTTGAGTTGATAATCTTTAAATATTTATTTTTGCAATTTAAAATTTACTAAATATTTGTATCATGAATTAAAATTTAATTCAAATGGAATTTAATATTATTTCGTTGCTACCATGGACTTGATTGTTGTAACTTATGTTGAGATTACAAAGATTATGTTTTGGTTGTAGGACTGCCTCAGCAACCAGGCTAGCAGCACTACAGAAATAGTGTCTCGGCACGACCTATAGTCGTACCGTTCAGTAGTATCTCATACTACACTAGTTCAATTGTATTACTCATCATTATTGCATGTAGAATACGGTATTTGACTATAATGAAAATATGAAGCAAATTGTTACTAGACTAACTGTAAATATTTTTTTAAACCAAATTAGCTAACACTTATTTAAAAATAAGAAATCATTATTAAAATAATTAAATTTTCATGTTTGACCACGTGATTAAAAACGCACGCGATTGGTGGCATATAGAGTTGCGTCATTTGCTTTGTAATACAGTCGATGCGTGGTATTAGTACAGTACATGAGCGTACTACGATTTGACAGCAAAATATTTGTTTGCAAGCAAAAGTAACGTTCGAGTATTTATATCACGTGACTTACCGTTTTGGCGGTCTTATTTATAATTTAAACTTTGATCGTATTTTTCATAGAAGATAAAGCAATTCACAAAGAATGAATCAGATCGCAAGTGTGTTATAGTATAATTAACAATTTGATATATTTTCCTAAAATCTGTCAAATACCCTATTGTAAAAACATTACGCCATGTCTCGATCCGAAGCGTTCCCTGAAATTAATACTTTTTTTAATTAGTAATTTTTTTTTAAATGATGGAGGGTCGATGGATCGGTCTCTTGCGTTTGTTTAGTTAGACATTGTAACATTTAATGAGGCAGAACAAAATGACACAGCACTGAGCTTTCACTTAATTTTAAAAAGTTCGATGTGAGAGTTGAGTCGCGTTTACATTTCGCATTTTGCACGCTGTTTTTTGGGTGACCGTTTTTGTTGCCGATTCCACGTGCAGATTCCACGTGGGGTAAGTTAAGTATGCCAGTGTACGAAGCTGGCATAGTTTGGGGCGATGAATAGAGAAACTTGCAGTGCGGCGTGACACTGGCATATGGTAAACGAGGCCTTACATACTAAATTACTTTAATTTGATTTGTTTGATAAATGTTCTATTGCATACTCAGATTGATTCGAATATATTATTTTCGGTTGAAGAACATTACTGCAGTTGAAAGTTTGCCTCAGTTTGAATCTTTGCTCTGTGAAGTTGTTTTGCCAATTGAATTATTTGTATTTGTCGATCAAAGATTTTTAGTGTGTATTTTATTCGTATATTGTGTAGTTTGTATTGTAAAATGTTTTCTTAGGTAAATTTAGTATTACGAACAGTTTTTAAAGGTTGAGAATTTTGAAAATGCGCTATCTAAAGTCTATTATCGTTAGCATTATAATTTTGTAACTGAAGTTATTTCAAAAAGTACATTTAAATATTTCTCGTTTTGTGTTTTTTTTTCTTTGACTTTAATTCAGACCAAATATGCACAGACTTGACATAATAGTCGTCTAAATATTTGACTAAAATGCGTGTTTAAAGACAAAAGGAGGTTGTATTTTTAAGACACATCGAAGTTCGAAAAGTATTGTTTTTTTAGAAAAAATTAAAACCAAAGTGTTAATAATACTCTTATAATTTGACCCTAAACGAGAATTTTGTTAGAAAAGAAAAAGAGAAGACTCCTGCCTCGTGAAAAAAGGTTGACATATTTTTTATTAGATTAATAAAGACGTATATGGCGATGTTGTTTTGTACCTAAAAAAACATATGAAGCAATTTTTTTATTCAATATTGTTCCATAGTGATAGATGGTGGAATAATCAAGGGAAGTGATTTCGAAGTACAATTCTCAAGAAATATTCTTGATTAATGTCGAATTTATTAATTATTAAAACAACTGTCTATACTAAAAAATGTGTTATATAATATTTAAACAAACGCTGCATGCAATTTAAATGTATTTCAGAACCATTCTTGTTAATTACTTTTTTATATGAATTATGTTTCATATCAATTTGACAACTTATTGCAACTTTAAATAAAGGCCAAGCAAGTGTTCAATTTAGTAAAGACAGTTTATAAAATCGTTTATAAAGCCTATAAAAGGGTTTATAAAGGGTAAAATTGAAGAAAGAGCAAATTGGAAGGAACCAAGCAACTGATTTTTCTTTGATAATTTTTAAATATTTTTTGAAATTTATAAATTACTTTGATAAACTACATTAGAAGTTTTTTTATTGTTTTTATTAATAATTAATCATTGCTGCAAATAAGGGTCTTTACAATTGATTAGTTAGTAACAGAAGGTGCATACAAGATTTTGGTGCAAGTGAAATTTATGTTAAATTAAACGAGATTTGTATTAAAAAAGCGGTTTGTATTATTATTTTTTTAATCATTATTTTAACACCGCAATTGCATTGCAAAGTGAAAAAGTTTTTAAACTGAAAATAGTTTTCCCGTAACAATACCATTTAGATTTCCATAGACCTAAACTACCACATTATATTTTTGTACATTAGCTTACGGTCAAAGAGGCGTGTAAGCACTGGAGTTATAAAGTGGACGCTTTCAGTGTGACCACACCTTAATCCCATATTAGTTCGTAGTGAAGTTCTGTGATTGACATATTAGATAAGTCATAAGACACGATATGCACAACACACCCCATACTGTGAATAGAATAAATAATAATATGCCAAATTGTGTTTTGTTCACCTAAACTTCAGACTAAATACCAACTAATTATATTACTTTTTTTATGTTAACCTTGACAGATAGGATTGAGGGTCGCCTAGGTGCCTACCGTCGCCGCCTAATATCTAACACAAGCAACACTACAGCTGCTGCTAGTGAGCTGTCGAGCGTAATTGGATTGAGGATAGGGATTAACAATGGATAGGGTAAGGGGGGCTCTGGCATCTCTGCATTTTTTTAGATAGCAACAGATATTCTGTTGCATCTTAAAAGACTTATTTACTACACTAAAAGGTACACAGTTAAATGATTCGTGAGTGGTGTCGGCGCCACTCGCAACTCACTGAACTCTGTACCTTTTACTATAGCAAATAAGTTATTCTTATATTCCCTATTGCTATCTTAAAAAGTACTCATGCCGCTTTCCGGTATGAGTTGACTCTTGCTATTCGCCGAACCACAGCGGACATGCTGTTGTTTCAAGGTGGTCTTCTGTAAGAGGGCTGCCTAAATGACTGACGGCCATATATAAAAAAAGTAAATCGACAATCAGCGCAGACTGTGAGGATAAAAACTGGAGGAATGCCTCCTTCAGAATCGACTTTCTGAGTTCTGAGAATCATATTTGTCAAACTTTTAATACAATTCCTCGCGTCGCCTGTGGGCGGGGGGTAAGGGATCGTGGGAATATACTCTCTCCGCCAGACGAGGCCCGCATACTTGCCGGCTCCACTTCGATTAAGCGCGGAGTTTGACTTCATCTGGACTTGGGACTATCAACGGTACAATTAGCATAATAGGTATTTTCTCAAACATGCTCGGAAATGTAGGCATTCTTGTACTAAAAATAAGACACGAAGTTTGTAATTCTTGGCTCATGCATTTCTTTCTCGGCCTGGGCCAAGAATGCCGTATGAAAATTCATTCCTAGCCGCTGCTCAGCCCGATGAAACCCGAAGTTTCACGAGTCTTCACGAACGCGCCCGCCGCTGTCACAGGTGTACTTAAGGGGGGGGGGGGGGGGAGCGCACGCTCTTTTGATGACTGGGCTGTATGGCTGTTTTCTTTGCACTCATTGATAATTTTTGTGCATTATCACGTGTTTCATTATTTCCTCACATTTATTGAGAAAAGCACTATACCAGTTTCAACCGGAATGAGGATTGCCGGACTCAGATCTTTATCAAAGCCTCGCTAAAGCTCGGCCTTGAAACCACTTCGTCCAGCAATCCTTCACTTCCTGGACTCTGCAGTAATGTACTAATAATTAAAATTTTAAATGTGTCGAATTTCTTCATTAGATTCACTCATTTTGACAGAAAGAAAAACAAATTAAAAAAGCTGGAAACAACATTTTACTAGTTTGTTTCTTTATTTAACCTTTTTTAAATGTCATCAAAACCAGCCAGATGCAAGCAGCCATAGAGATTTTATTACATGTTTATATTTATACGTAACTATCTATACCTATGCGAAAACACTTTTTCCCCGAACTAATATCTATGTATCTATTAGTGACTTGTCCCCGGCTTCGCCACGAATACATTTTTTTCTGAAAATGATTATACAACAAACCTTCCTCGTTTTTCGCAAATACTGTTGGGTTTAGAAGTTACCGGAGAAAGAGAACATGAATGTAAGTTTTTTTGTGTTTAATACTGAATAGGGGATCGGACAGTAATCAGATTAAAATCTAAAATGTATCTACTTAGAAAGAAAATATAAAAAAAATTACGATTATTTATCGAATAATAATTTAATATAATTCATTTAAATATTTTTAAATGAGGAAATAAAATTTTATTATTCACAATATTTTTAATTATACTGAAACACCAATCACAGTGCGTGACGTCATTTGTGGGCAGGGCCGTCTTTACCCGGGGGTGCAAGGGGTGCGGTGCACCCGGGCGCAGAGCGCCCGGGGGCGCCTGCCGAGCGCTGAGTATTTAGATATTTCATTGAACTTAACGCCATTGCATAGTTTCATATGCTTGTTACGACAAATACGTATGCGCAAAATTAAATATAAAAAAAAAATAGTCATTAACAATAATCATTGTTTTACTTTTATTAAACACGGCCCTAAAATTGGTGGCAATATCGGGGAAGTGGTGGGGAGCGCCCTAGATCGCTCCCTTGATCGCCTCATGTGTAGGCAAATCGTAATCAGTTTCCTCGTAACTCGTAATCGTAACTCTGAAATCGGGTCGGTCGAACCCACGATTTAGGGGCGATTATCGTCTAGGGAGCATTGTCGCATCGTGTGTAGCGAAATTGGTGCCGATTTCACCGCAGTGTGTCTGCGAGGGCAGCGGCGACAAGACGTATTTTTGTGTTTTTAATTTGTATTCCGTGCGAAGACAAGGCTAAGGAAAAGAAGTGAGAAGCCTGGACGAAAGTCGATGATCTCTTCAAGGAGTTCCTCAACACATTCTATATCTATTCTTAAAAAGTTTTCAGCTGCTTCCAAATGTCTTCTAAGGTGTTTCCATCTAGCTACAATATGGGCTTCTTCAAACTAGCAGTAAACAAATTCCTGCAAGGTCGGCAGCGCACTTGCACCCTCCCTGGTGTTGCTTGTGTCCTTAGGCGACTTTTTCGTCTTTGACTTGGTTGCACTGTAGAAAGTGCCAGAGTGATGCCTATTCTCTGATGTTTTGAGAGTGTCAGCGGCATCTTGATAGACGAGCGCTTCGTTGCACGGTCGGTTTCACACTTAGTGACAGGGATACTTAGCGGCCGATTTCATCCCCACTACCACTCTCCCGACATTGCCACCGATTTTAGGGCCGTGTGTAGGCGCTTTAACGATTTTATTAAATGCAACACGCGCGCGGCAAAATCTCTAATCCAAAGAT
The DNA here is from genome assembly GCA_910589475.2 of Bembecia ichneumoniformis. Taxonomy (NCBI): domain Eukaryota; kingdom Metazoa; phylum Arthropoda; class Insecta; order Lepidoptera; family Sesiidae; genus Bembecia; species Bembecia ichneumoniformis. Next base: position 11,768,243 of record OU342540.1, read on the forward strand.
AGTGATAACCTTTGACACATTGCCGCCCGGTCGCCCGCACTTGAAGCAAAATGATCTCTAAGTCAATAAAGTGTAAGTTCATTTGAAATGGGCGCGAGGCGGGGCGCGGCACCTGTGCGTCTGTCATAGGCGAGTAATTGCGCCCTTTGACATAGACGTCCGGGTGGCTGAGGGCGCAGGCTGAGCCCCGCACCCCGGCGCCGAATAGACTTAAGACGGCACTGTTTGTGGGCAATCATTGTCTTGTCTGCAGTGCACGGCTATCACTTGTTACATCTGTTATTTCACTTCTAGAATCAATACCAACGATATTTTTATCGTTCCATAATAACAAATAAAGAATCTACTCAACGAAACGAAACTTCTTGCGAACTTATGCCAATGCAGCTGTTTTATTAGCGTAACGTCATTTGTGGTCATATCATAATAATTATGATATGACCACAAATGACGTTACGCGCTCTCAGGTGAACTATCGTGGCGTTTTGGCGGCATTTTCAAACAAACAATATTAAAACATGATTTTTTTGTACCTAAAAGGCTATAAATAAATAAAATAGTATTTTTTATGGGAATAAATATCCATGAAAATTAATTTAAAACACTTTCTAAAAATTTGTCCGATCCCCTATTGTAATACGGCAAAACAAAAAGATAATGACAAAAGTGTACAGTTGAGTTATTTGCTCACATTATACATAATGGTTGTGTTTGGAGAATTTTCATTATGCCACACAATTTATTATTGAAAATTAAAAAAAAAAAGTTTCATATTTTCGTATAAGTATTTCTGTTTTGATCCAATTATTCAATTTTTTTATGATAATGCGTGCAAGCTGACTGTTCACTTGATGGCAACTGTCTACCGGCGCCTATTATCACAGGCAACACCATAGGAAAGTAATGAGAACCCTGATAGAATAAAGGGTAGCATCCCCTATGTGCTTATGCACTGAAACAACAATTTGCTATTAGTTCACTAATGGTCTTCTGTAAGATGATAATTAGGTACTGACGCCTAACGTTAAGTTTTACATGTTAATAAATATATATGTACATACATATAAATCAATATATTTACTGATTATTAATAAATTTTATATAATTTTCAGAGTGAAGTCTGGAAACTCATAAACACTTACTTAAAAATTGCTTACCTACATCGGCCCATTTTACAGATCGACTTATTAGTATGCCGTAGGCACCCACCCTTATACCTAATTAGCAAAGACGCAATTAATGTGCTTTGCGTCCAGGACATTAGACTTCAGAGACTAACATTTTGAAAAATATATCATTAGACTAAATTTTTTAGTCAATATGCCAAAAATAATATATAATTATTAACCTGTATAAATAATGTAGATTATAATATAAACTGTACTTTTTTTGTAAAATATACCTACTACTCAAAACAAAATAAGGGCCACTAGTTTATTTACATTTAAGTGCACTTTAGTAAATTGAAAGTAACTGATAAGTAGCATTATATTGATATTACGAACTCTTTGGTGTTTGATCTCTTTTATGCTTCCGAATTTGGTAAATATTGGCCATCGTTTTAAGAAAAAAAAATAATTGGAAGTTATTCTTATGTTTTTCTTCGGTTGTCTTCTTAACTTGTTTCGGTTATTTTAGGAAAAAAGTTTTACTTTTTCAATTTTAATTGATTCATTTATCATCTCGCGTTATTCATGCCACCAGTACGAAGGCACATGGATACAATTACAGCAACCAGAGCCATAACTATGATTCAAGAAGGACGTTCTCAGCGTTACGTGGGTTTGCAGTTGGGTTTTTCTCGAAGAGCTGTCCAAAATGTATGGAATCGCTTCCAAGAGACCGGCAGTGTTGCCAGGAGACCCGGTTCAGGTACAGTTCGTGTAACAACGGCGCACGAGGATCGGTACATCCAACTAAGTGCTCGTCGTGATCGTACAGTAACGGCCCGTAAGTTACAACACCACCTACGGCTGACAACGGGTACCCGTGTCAGTGATCAAACTATACCTAATCGATTGCACGAAGACCAGCAAATGTCAAGAAGTCGAGTTGTTCGAATTCCTCTGACTAGGGTTCAACGTGCAAACCGTTTAAGATTCTGCCGTCAGTATTTGAACTGGGGGATTAATCAGTGGGGCAAGGTGCTTTTTACAGACGAGTGCAAAGTAAAATTTTTTAATGATGATCGGCGTGTTAGGGTGTGGAGACGACGCGGCGAGCGTTTTTCGGAGTTCTGCATCCACGAAGTTGACCGTTTCGGTGGTCCCAACGTAATGGTTTGGGGTGGGATTAGTTTACACGGTAAAACCGAGCTCACCATTTTAAATGCGGGTACCGTAACTGCAGTACGTTACATCGAAGACGTCATCAGGCCTCAAGTGATCCCATTTGCACAGCGAGTGGGGCCTGGATTCATCCTGATGCAAGACAATGCCCGTGCACACACAGCTCGATCGACCCAAACTGTCCTAGAAAGGTCTCATATTGAGGTATTACCATGGCCAGCTAACAGTCCGGATTTAAATCCAATCGAGCAATTGTGGGACCAATTGAAACGAAGGGTTAGAGAGAATGAGCAAGGGGTCTACAACCAACAGTAGCTGATTGACGCTTTAAAACGTGTCTGGGAGGAGATTCCAAATTAAAACGTGAGGAATTTGATCCAGAGTATGCATACGAAGCTTCAGGAGTGTATTGTTAAGAGAGGAGGACATACTCGTTACTAAAAAGAAGAAACAAAAGTGACAAGAACAGTATTTTGTCTTTTTCCGGTGATTTCTTTTGTTCATGTTTTTCATTCAAAATGGCCAATTTCATTATGAACTTTAAAAAAACAGTTCATGATCATTATTTTAAACAATTGTTAGCCTATATTATAACCAATAACATTATTTTGTAGTTACATAAGTTAAACAATTTAATGTCTTTATTGTTTTCATCTTACAGCAAAAAATCTTAGTGGCCCTTATTTTGTTTTGAGTAGTACCTATATACCTATGTATATTTTACAAAAAAAGTACAGTTTACCTACAAGGTTTTTAATATAATTTCATTTTTATTTTATTAAGACAATGTCTAGTAGCTTAAGATTCACAGAAAGTTTAAAATGTTTAAACGAAATAAATAAATCGTTTCAACTTATCAAGTTCTTGTGGCGCAACTCGAAGTGCGAAGTGAAAGTCGGGCAGACTTGTTACGCACGTGCTTACCGATTGTAATGTGACTGAAAACGAGTATACCAAGTGTACGCGGCTCTAGCTCTATTGCATAACGCAGTGCTAGTAGGTATTATTTTTTCACATCCAGATAAATAATAAAAGGGGGAAAAGTATTAGATAAACAAAGCAAAGTGCGCCGCGTTACCCGGCGCGGGCAGACAGAGGCGCGTGCATTCGATCGCTGCAATGGCATCGATCGCGCACGCCCCGTGCGATAGAGGCCCAACTCTGAACGCTATTGGCTAACGTGGCCGGTCACGTGACGGCCTCCGCGCGCTCCCATTGGCCGATAGTAGCGGCGGCCACGTGAGCGGCGCGCGGCGCGCGTGGCCAGTCGCGGCGTGACAGCGGGCGCGCCTATACCGCGCGGCCCTATGCCGCCGTGTCGATATGAGCCTCCTGGATACGTTGCTCGAAGCGGCGCGGTTCATAGAGCTCCAGGAGCGAAGCCTTCAGTCCGGTAAGTCGTACCCTATTATTAGTGTCCCTAGTCCAGTGTTTGACGGTCAATCAGAGTGTTTACTCACTCTCGCCGGCCCACGTCACGAGCGAAACCGGTCTTGGGCGTGCGCCGATTTGCGAGAGCGTCCAGTCGCCGGCGCGCCGGTGCAGCGAGCCGACGCCCGACGCTCTTGACCTTGAATAGCACGCAGTCGCGCGGCTTTCCCCCCTGGCCCCTCGGTCGGCCCGCGTCCCGCCAGCCTCGCCCCACGTCCACGTAAACAAAGGAAGCCTGAAATTCTCCAACGATACGCACACTCGTGTACCACACCTCGCACGCACATACCAATTCATCTCGTCAATTACCTATCTACTGCAAATTGTTTACGACGACAGCTTATCTGTGCGCCGCGAATACAGGCATTTTTCCATGTCGAGAGTTATGAAATTTATTTACTGTACAATACTGTCTGTCTGTCAGACGCATATCTGTGTATATAATATGTAGGCGCTACTAGTGGCACGTATTCTTTCGGGTCCAATTCGAGTGGGTCGCTTAGTACGTAGACGGGTTAGTCATTTTACATACATTGTGTGGCGGTCCAAGGGGAGGGAGGGCGCCCCGCTTTCGGGCCACTCAGCTGATCGACGCGTGTACAGCGGGCGATCGAGGGGCGCGGGGCGGACGCGACGGGGGGTGTCGTGTCGGTGCACACGCATCGCGAGGCACGGTCATGCGCTTCCACTCAATGCAATATTAAAATAATTTTAACTCTACGCTTTCTGTGGAACGAAATATTTTAATGTTATTTTGTCCCAATAGAACTGGCACAAGGCAAATGCGTGACACCAGCTTTATTAGTATGTATTTGTAAACAAGCAACACTTATTGTGCAATATCTGCATTATTTTTGCCGTATTAAACGACCTCGTTTGAGCACGTGACTCGTCACTCGAAATATAGGCTAGTGTTCGTATAGTTTTGTGTTTCGAATACTCGAGCAGTAGGTACCTAAGAGTAGTTTTACTTTAAGTAGATTCCAGCCAGACCGAATTTCTAGTAAATTGAAATAAAATTCTTCATAAAGCTACACTCATACAGTATATAAATGCAGTTGTAGTTTTATCGCGCGATAGGAACCAGGCTATTAGCGTTATCGACAGATAATATTGTGAACTGACGTAACTTTAAAACATTAACTTTTCGCAACACCTCTTTAATGCCGTTTCCTTTAATTTAATAGATTTTTTTATAGATATGCCTAGGTATAAGTTTAGCTATTGAAATCTATTTAAGAAAGCAGGAGCAATAGAAGCATACATATTAATTGGTGTTTTGTAATGTCTATGCTATATTGGTAAATAAAATATTGATACGCCATCTAAAAATGACTTGTCTTGTCCTTAAAGAAATAGCATATGAAACGATTTTTTTTAAATAATCTCTAGTATAATTAAGTAAGTAAATTTATATAAATTGTATTTTTAACTTTTTCACAAATGATGAATTTATAATCCTTATTTTCACTTTGCTAGTGTTTAATTTAAACCAACGATATAAAATGTACTAGGTATTAAATTTCACGCTTGGAACACACAGTTTTCCAAAGACTGCGCTACAAAGCACACTGTAAGAACTTGCGCTTACGTTACAACTTAGGTACCTATTCACCGCGAGAAAATTATACCATACAGCCATAGTGGTCCAGAAAAATTTACTAACAAAATGGTACATTAAAAAATAAATCACAGTATCAACCCCGTATCTCCTAAATCTTCCTACTTCCTAACTCTGTTAATTTTAATTTTAGAAAAAAAAGTTATACTTAAGAACATTTTTATATAAAACAAAATTCTTTACAATATTAGCCTGAGACTTTTTTTGTAAGTCTTATTATAATTTGGAAAAAAACACAATTTTTTTTCCTTGGTTCACTACAGGCTGCAATCGAAAATTGCATTCACCCATCGATATTTCATATTTTCTAGAAACATATAAAAATACTCTTGTGGGACTCAAATTTTGTTTTTTTTTTTGTATATTTTCCTGGACTATATCTCCAAATCTAAATCTAGATCACTCTAGATCTCTTGTTAGTAGCCAGCTAGCGCAGCGATCTAAGCAAAGTAGGTAGGTACCTATGTTGTATCGTTTGATGAGGCTTCATAGTATTTGTTTGCGTTTGCGTATTTTGCTATATTACTTATCTAAGTAGAGCAAAGATTGTACCTAGGTACGTTATTCTATTATACCTCAATGGTTTAAATTTAATTAATAGAGTAAGCAGGTTTATTAAATCAAAATTAAACGTCAGGAGAAATCGCAATTTTAAAGATATTGAAGTTTACTTGTCCACTTTTGTTATCGTGTTTACTAACTTTATCAGTAGCTAGCCTCTTTACGCCCCACTTCGTGGTATATGAGTGACGAATTGTCTGATTTCTCGCTGCACATTGCTCGTTGTGTACGATTAATCCTTTCGCGTTTACTTTCACAGCGATCCATAGAAAGGTCGCGACGCGATAGTCCATTGCATTGTGACATTTGTGACATAATAGCGTGAGTTGTACGTACAAGCGTAACAAAGAAGCCACGTTTAGTTTGAATATACTGTAAGACGTGACAATAATAATGTTGCATTAGCAAGATAATAACCATGTGTTCATTAGGATGGCGGAAGAATAATTTATACTTTAATTAATGTCTGTAATTTTTACATAAAAAAATGTTTTTTATATATTTTTTTAAGAAGTCTCTTGTCTACCTTTTAAACTTTGCTCAACTTCATACATTGTTTGATATTCCTTTAACTTGGAGCAAAGAACAATAGAATCCTCTCTCCCAAGTGTGTATTTCCTGGATAGTGTTTGTCAATGGTATATTATAATTGTAACGAGTAGGCACAATAGCTTCTCAGACAATCTTTTTATCTACGATATTTCAAAGTACTGTGGTACCTAGTACCGAAGTAATTACGATTTTTTTTTGTAAAACAATACGACAAACGTAATGAGCTGCCAGTAGTTTTGATGATGTCATACAACAGACATAAGCCACGAAGTACTGGCCACAAACAGAAATTAAAGGTAACTTGCAAATTGTACCGATGTTTTTATAATCAATACACATTGTTGCAAGATCACTTTAAAAGGGCGTTTCTTTTTAAAAACAATCAATGTTATGTTAATTAAGAACAGTTGCTACGTGTTTTTCTGCATTTTAAAACTGTTATATTAATAATATACATTTTTCTGTCCTTTTACAATTTTGTTATCCTTTATTAAATTACGTAGATTTGCGTTTTTCACGAAGAAGAGAGATCCTTCAGATGTCTTAACAATACGTAACCTGTCTCTAATTATCTCGTTTTTGTGTCTTCCTTGCTACTTATTCCAATCCAATGCTACCTTTTTGAGTTTGGCTAATGGAAGATGTGATTGACAATGCGTGATAAATTTTAAAAAAATGTTATAAATTATGTTAACACCAGTTGTAGAAAGATAAAATAATTTTGATACAATATGATTAATAAACATTTTTAATTATTTCTGAAATGTTCAAATTATTACTTTGGCACCGTTTTTTTTATCACGGTAGCTAAGTAGGTAGTACAACGTGTACAAATTGTACACCCAGCAGACGTCCTGCCCGAACCAAAGATTTCTGTAACCCGATTGTGGCGCCACCTATCGGTTCCAATTTTATTTTCAAACCATATGTCAGTGACGCAACACTTCACGTCAATCAACGACAGTTGAATTATTTGGATATCGTTCTTACAAAAATACTAAAATTACGATTAAAAAATGGGGGGTGGGGGTTGGAGGGTGAAAAATACTTCTCTTACTTCCGACCTATTCTCACACCTACCAAATATACAAAAAAAAATTCATAAAAATCGGCCCAGCCGTTTCGGAGGAGTTTTGTTACAAATACCTATGACACGAGAATTTTATATATTAGATAGGTATATAAATAGAGTAATAAATGTTTTTCGTTAACTTTTAAACCACTCAATGGATTTTGATACGGTTTTTACTAATGGAATGAGCTAAAAACAAGGAAGTTTTATTATGTAAATAATTTGCAGAAAAAATTGCATCATTAGTTAGTTTTCCTATAGAATTAACACACCAAAATCACTATTCCATATAGAATCAATGAAATCAGTTGCTTCTTGTAAAATATTCGACATTTTTTAAAAGTCGTTTTTCCTTTCTAGCTACAATTTAATGATCATAGAAGCTTAGGTCGCTCAATGTTAATTAAGTAACAGAATTTAAAGTTCCTGTAAAGTAATCATCAACTTCTTTTTTTACTCTAAAGAAATTTGTCTTATTTTTATTAGTCATACAATTTCATTTAACGTGTCATACATGTAAAATTAGGTTGTTTTTATTCAATAATGTACAATTTATAGTGTAGTGGGAAAACAAAGCTAAAATTGGTAAACGTTTTGAGGCTTTGGGCGAAGTAGGCGAGATACCAATCGTCTTCATCAAGGCTCGCGTAAGGCCGCCGACGTGCTAGGTACGCGGCGATCAGAATGGTGAAAGGGATCGCGTGACCTCGCCATCACCGACTGCGCTCTGAGGACGCACGCCTGCAGTGTATTGAACCTCCGCACTTTGCGGAGACACAGTGCTAACACAATTTCGCAGCGCGCCGACGACAGTTCGTTCTGCGAAATTGTACACCTAATTGGAAAACATAGTTACAGCGGTTGCAGTAACGGGACCGTGTCTAGTTCTCTAGCTTTTTGTTAATGTTGCGTAATATGATTTTTCATTTTGTTTACGCTGTAGTTTCGCTGAGGAACAGCTATTTTAAGCTTACCAAATTGTAAAACAACAAATGTCTCATAAACATTATGCTCTCACCGACCTTATTGCCTATGTATTAGGTATTCCCAACGGTACCCCCCCATTCGGATACCGTTATTTGTTCAAATTCCGTCTCTTTGGTCTAATAGCTCTGAATGCGTTGCAACTTTCGCAGACTTGTAGCGTTAGAATAAAATTTGCCCCTGGACAAAAGTTTGTTGTATGAAAGTATGCACAATAATTATAACATGATCTTCCTAATCTATGCTGATATTCTCAAATCTCAATTTTATGTAAGTTTAGTAAATAAATAAAAAACACTTTGTTCTTTTTAAGGCCTTCAGAGTTTCACCTCTCAATCACTACACTACCAATGCAGATTCTATATACGAGTGAAAAGAGACGCAAATTTTATAGCGTCGCGGTACGCTGCCAAAATTTTTATTAAATAAATACAATAAAAGGCCATAATGATTTAAAATTATAAAACATAATTGGAAATTTGAAGTATTAGTTTTATTAAAAAACACAATTTACCTTATCTAATAAAGCCTGTGTTATCTAATAACACCTGTGGTAATAAAGTCGCCATTTCTTATTTATAAAAATAATGAAAATGTTTAGTCAATACTTCCACATAGGCATAGGGTTAATGCTTTTTAAGTAACTTTAATGTTTATAAATCATGTCCATGTGAAATTGAATGAAATGCTTATATTTTTGAAGCCATTGTCTTGCACCTGTTCCTAGGTACTATAATTTTCTCTTAAATATAATTATAATTTCACAATACACTATTCGTTATCTTCAAAATTCATGCAAAAAAAGAAATATAAAGAAATATAAATTGTACCTACACATTTATTTTTAAACCAATCCTAATAGACAATTAAATAATAACAATTCGTATCAGAAAATTAAAAGTAGGTATATAAAATTTTATATGTAGTAAGGTAAATACCTTACTACATAAATATACTTTACCTAATGTATAAACGTGACCCAGACAGTGCATATCTCAGCATCCGGTGGGTGTACGAGTATTCCCCCTTCACAACATTTCCTCTTTGAATACCATCTATCTAATTATGTTTTATGTTTATTATTATTAACACGTTGCTAAAGCCATTGAAACTGTTTCAGTTATGTATGCCGATCGTTGAATGTGGTAGAACAAGTAGCAGGTTAATAATCGTTTTTTACATACATGTATAATACATTTATTTTAAATAAATAAATGTAAAAAACAATCAGTAACCGATTTTGCTTTGGCACGAAGGACTCTAATTGGTGACGAGCTTTCTTTTCTTTATGAAATAAAATTCATTTATTATTTACAGGCATCTAAAAACGATCCGTATTCAGCATCTAAAATGGGTTACATTAAATTGTCATCTACTGACCAACACCTTTATGAGGTGACGCATGATAGACCTGGGGGTAACTTCAACAACCAATCACTGGGCTTTTTCTTTCGTTTCGTAAGTACGCAAAGGAGCATTTGCATCTTGGCTAAGGCCCCTGGAGTCTTTTATGTCTAATATTAATGAAAATAAAAAAGAAATACGCTTTTTAAAAATATTGGCTTACGAATTAGTTGCATTGGTATCATTTTCTAGACGCCACACGTCCACATTTAGAATCCAGGCGAGACTTGCTGGGGTAGTCTCGCAACTTAACAACCTGCTAAACTGGTGGGCCTGAGTACACAAGGGGTACAAGAGGAACCGAGAGGTGTTTGCGTGGCGGTGTTTCCCGGGCGCGGGTGTGTCGGGAGGGGGAACGGTACGTCGGCGGCCCGGGCTGCACACTGCACCGCGCCAAGGTCAACCGACGCACGCATGCGTCGTTGTCCTACCTCCCCTACCACGAGCCACCTTACCGGAACCTGTACGCTACTTATGTGTTCCTGTGAGTTGCACACCGAGTGATACTCGCACCTTACCCCTCTCTCACTCACTTTACTTTGTTCAAAATGATGATGACTCTGGAGGAATTCTCTCGTGAATGTTCTTTAGGAAGTTGTAAACTCAAACGATTTTAACATACAATTGTATCCGTGATTAGTCAAGATGTCATTTTAAATTTTTAACAATAATTATTTTACTTGAAGCAGAACGTTGAGAGTTCATGGTTGTCCAACATTGTATTGGCCTATTATTAGCTGGATCGTCAATAGCTAGTTGTGTGTATCTCGGATGCTATAGATAGTAAACACGTGCCTAGCTCGCGTTGTCTCGCACATATATTATGTAGTTCGTATAAATATTACATAAAGACGTGAACTCGCAACGTAGACTAAATGCACTCTGGAACATTTTCAATATAGTCATTTTGTCGATTCCTATTTGAATCAATGAGATTGGATACATACATTTTATGTACCTATGTTAAAAGAAAAGTTGTCCGGTGTATTAATGCCTCGCGCCTACGTTTTGTTAGAAAGCTAAACGCAATAGTGCATGAGGAGTGAGACGCTCGCAACTACTCCTACGTTCAAGCCGTTCTTTTAGATTGCAATGTTCCATTCACCTTGTTTGTCGGCGTCGAGGTTCAGTGACTTCGCCGCCGACCGACTTAACTCCTGCAGTACGTCATCCGACTGCTAATGTCGCCGTTTCATCACCGACAGGCGACGGGTGCTCTGTTAAAATTCTGTTGGTGTCCGGCGGTTCGGTCGCCGTCGATGGGTCGACCTCGTTTTGCGACGCGCGTGCTGCGTTATGTAAAGTGCAGAGCGGTGCAGCGGTGAGCGTTGCGCTCGACCGCGTGCGCGACTCCCCTCCTCCCCCCCTTGTGATTTCCCTCCGCGCACCACACCCTTTGCGATTTCGTTCGCCGTCGTCGGTTTCACTCGCAACGCTACGTCGGTGCGGGGTTCCGGAGGTCGCGCACCTCCCGCCCCCTCCTTCGACTCAATCGTCCCGTCCGACGCTGAGTGACGGCGGCGGCCCCACTCGTTCAGTTCAGTCGTCGAGCGGATTGCGTCGGCGCCGGTCGCCTCTTAAGCGCCTCGGCACACCTAACCTTCAAATCTTGGTCAGCTATCGCGACATTCAAATGTCGACGAGACGTTCACTGTGACGTTTCGCAACGTCCGTGTCGCGCGATATCTTCCGCCGATCGTGCTTCCGCTACGGGATTTTTTCCATTGTGGTAAATTACACTGATGCGTTTGCAATGGTCGCTGTCGTCGAGGTGTCGATGTTGGTCGAAAATAGCGTGCGTTATCATCGCGACCTCGACTGGCGAGACGAGATAGTGCGAGGTCGCCGGCACCTGCGCCGCTCCCCACGTGCCCGTCGCCGCGATTCGATGCAGCGGAACAATTAGCACGCAAGCATACCCCTCGCCTTTACAGAGCCAGTCGGGGAAACGAAACGTCTACAGACTACGTAAACTGTGGCATTAGGTGCTTTTATTCTATTTCTTAAGCGACGACTGAAAGAAAATTTCAACCAACAATAATTTTCGAATCGCTACTGTATTTTGACGACTTCCCAATTTCTCATATAGGCAATTCTCGAATTTTCTTTGTATCATCACATATTTATTGCATTTCAATATCACTACGTAAAGGTTTTAAATTTTTAATATTATTTCTTTCTTACGGAATTATTTGTTTTTTATCTTTGACACACCCAATACAGTTACTCGGCGGCGACTGATAGGGCTATAATATTTGTAATTCCTTTGTATTCTTTGTCAGCTTGATTGCGGCGATTAAAATGAATTCATACTGCGATCATATGATTGCTGTTTTGACAGATGTCAATACATTTTCTATATCGTTTAATCGAAAATGAATTTTATGCAATGGACATATGTCAAAAAGAAATGTCAAAAACGCATTCATAGAATAACCGTTGTATGTTCGTTATAAAACGATTACGTATATTTCATAACATTGCATTGGAGCAAGCACTTTCCCGATTATTCTACAAGTGATTAATTTGCTTTGTTCATATATCTGTTATTGTTCGTATAAAGAGTTTTATTCTTGGACAACGCATTCCATTTTGATTTCATAGGGATATATAGTTTCAATTAATTACATTTTCGTTTGTTTTTCTTGTTTTTTTTTCATTATTGACAATAGTTTTTATTTTATGTGATTGAAAAATAGAGATAATTCAATTTGAGTTAACAACAATAAAAATTGATCCAGTTTTCTGTTTTCCGTCTTAACATCATTAATACCAGAGAAACCACTTGAAATGGTTTTCATTTTATGGCGTTATTTTACCTGTACCTTTTGAGCATTCCTTTTAATGACATTATTTTTTCCAGTCTTTTATTTCAAAGCAATTAAATTAATTTATATTGTAGTAACAGTTTTCCATTTGTATTCAGCGTAACCTTCTGAGCGTTCTTTATACCTGTGGAGAGTTGAAAACTATTAAATAAAATAATTGTCTATTAAATTTAGACATTTTTGATTCCTATTTTTTGATATTTTGGTCCACTCCGTTTCACTTTTGATTTGTTCATTTACAATCTTATGATGTTTTCTTGCAATGAAAGCAGATTTGTAAGAAATTGCTAAAATGTAAGAGAAGCTAAGATTCATGAAAGCTAAGATAAGATTTTAGAATAGTGTACCATTACATGAAATTTAGTTACATGTGTCCCTGGAAATGTGGATCAAATCTAACAAAAGCGTCCAGGGGCAATTTTGACCATTTTGGATCTAAAAGTTCTGTTACGATGTTGTATGATTAAAAAGTTATGATCAATTTATTACTTTTTTAGGGCTACAAAAAATCATCAAAAAAATCGTTTTTCTAGGACTTTTTTAGGGGCTTTACAGGAATAGTATTGTAATGTAGTTAAGAAACATGCACCATAAAAAAAACATTTAATGTAAAAAACTCCTACAAAAATTGATCAACATTTCCATTGTTTCTCGAAAAAAAAAAAAAACATACTGTATAAAATCCACATATAACAAAATCTAGTCTGTTCTCTGCAGATCCTGACGACAGCAAGAAATAACTCGGTTATTGTTTTATTGTGAAAAAAGTCATGATTTTAAAATATCTTTTTTGGCGTCATGATTCCAGGGAACCACCAGAAAATAGTTTTTTTAACCATTCAAAATATTGAGATTGCATTTGTCTACGCCACGTTCAATTGCAGCTGTTGCTGTTGCATAAATAAAAGTCAAATTGTTATAGGTCATGTCGTTTGTTTTACTCTCGATATCGGTTATGTTTGTGTTTAGCGCTACTCCACTCAAGCTTAAGGAACAATGTTCATTGTTCGAAAATGAATTTTTTTTAAAGAAGCATTTATTCGTTGTATATGGCATCATATAAATTAACTCAATTTTTTTTCTTCTATTTCTTTATAAATTTTTAACAAACAAGGTAAAAGGGGGTCTCTTAGGAAATCACTCTAGGGAGTTTTAGAAATTGCAATGTCTGCCAATTCAGTTGGCCGCTTTACCAGGGCTGTATGTTGTCTGAGGAGGTCGAGTTAACTGTCAACAGTATCTGCTCGGAGGGATAGGGGGGAGGGAAGAGGAGTGCACGTGCCGTCCGCTCGGGCCTTGCCATGCGTTCGACGCCCTCCCCCCTCCACATTCCCCCTCACTTGTTGAGCCCCCCACATCGCGCGCCGCGTCGCCCATTGCCAACTGGTGATGCGTATGGCACCGCAATCAACTGATAAGTCATACCTACTTTCCTTCGTTTACTATTTGAAGATTAACATATACGCTTCAACATTGCTCGCCCATTTTTTAAACCCTGCATTGAAAAATAAAAAAAACCTTGCAAGCGCATTTGTGAAATTGACACAAAAAACACAGTTTCTGAGTCAATAAAATTCATAGGTGGTCTTAAAATGATAATGATATGAGAAGTGAAATGGTATAACAATTACCAATAAACAATGTGGACTAGAAACATACGTAGTTAACAATAGTGCTGGCCCATCGTAGAATGGGTATACTTATGAAAACCACGGAAGTGGATCTGGGTACTACCAGTTACCGCAGTTGCGCAGTTGAGCCAGAATTTTTGGGCGCTATGGAAGCTTCTAATGGCGGAAGTGATTATTTCTCCGATACACTTCACAAGATCGCCATTAAATCTAGGGAAACAGAATTTGGAGGTATCATCGCGCCGATTCCTATGACCCTCAAAACCTATACGCAGTTGCAGTTTCAAGATTCTGGATATCAGCTCCAACAGCAAATGAAGAATGTTTTTAATACTACGCGATTGTGTGAGGATGGACAATCAACCTCGGGATGTAAAAGTCCAATTAAGGATGAAGAAATCGGTCAGAAGATTACCAGGCCCCCAAAAAAGAAGTGGATAAAAGAATATTTGGGTAAGTTTAGCTTATTCCATGCATTAAAGTCTGCTTTGTTGACGATGCGTGCAACGAATCGGCCCACACAGCCTTGTCGAATGGCCTCGTAATGTTTTTGCACAACAAAATCTAAGAGCCTCAGACATCGGTGTTGTCGCCAATTTTTCCTTTCAACAAATTGTAATGATATACGGCTCTGATTATAGTAAAAAAAAACGTAATAATATATTGTATTTACAATCTATAGTTTTTGCAGACAGGCGCCTATATCGTCTCGTATTTTTTATGTTTTCTAAAGCCCGTTTTACACTACGAGCACGTCGTACACGTAAACTTGTTCCGATTTTGCTCGGACATCGATGTCGTCCTATTAATTTTATTAACAGTTTTTACGTTAGGGTTTACATCCAGTTTTACATCCATACAATACGTTTTATTATTTATTTACTTCAGCAACGCTTAAGCAAGTTTAACGTTTATTGGTCCAGTGTACAAGCCAATTAAAACTGAACATAGATTCAAATTTGGTATACAAACTTAAACTTATATATCAATCTTTTGGTAACAATTACAATTACAAATAATAATAGGCCATGATACACAATTTCTATGGCCAATATACAATAAATATAATCAAAGTAAAACAATAATAAAAACATAACATAAAAAGTCAGAATTAGTAACAACAATGTCGAAAGTCATAACAAAAAATCAAAAAATTATTAGCTCTATACTTAGGCAAAAATCTCAAAAATTTAATAACCAGATTTGCCACTGTACGTACATCACCATCAGAATTACCTCCCTTTACACTATAAAAAATTTTTACGAACGTTTTCGTCTCATGAACAAATTAATAAGAGTCTGCTAAAACCGTGGAAATACGGTTTTCAATCGTATGTTTGTTATATATAACCTTGTTACTCTGCTTTCATTTAGGCCGATTTTTTTTTGGGCTAGAAATTCTTGCAACACCTTTCAATTGGTCCAATGAACAGGGCTACATGGAGAGTAAGAAGTGAAAAAAGTTAGCAAAACCAAACCAAGACATATCCGCCATGTTATGTTTGTGCCGGTCGCCGTCAAGGCGTTCCTCTTATCAAGGTCGTAGTAAACACGCCACGGCTTCTCACGTATCATACTTTTACAAAGTATCCATAGACCTTTATAACAGTTGACAATATGTAGGTAGGTAGGTACTATACAGAATGTTTCTTTCTTAGAACGGTCTTATACAGAATGTTTCTTTCTTAGTTATACTCACTAAAACCTGTAATTTTTTCTTTAATGAAACCGATTAAGAATGAAATATAAAATCGTTAATATGGAGTAAAGTAAGTTCTGGAAAAGAAATTGAACAGATGGGCAATAAAGTGTTGCATTGCATAATTCTGGTCTCGGCACTCGTATCGTTATCGACGATTCAATTCTATTACTCAATGTTTTTAACGCCATGCTTTAACTTTAAGGGAATTGCTTATATGCTTATATATGACTGTTAATTTTACCTTTACTTTTGTTTGCATGGAAAATCCTGTATCTTCTGTACATAATATTATAAAACTGGCTAAGCCCGCAACTTCGTACACGTGGAATTCGTTATAGCGCGTAACTTTTTTTGTTTGTTAACCGATTGGAATGAAACAATCACAAAATGTTACGGGAAGCTTAATTGCTACAATACATCAGTGAAAACTGCATTCAAATTGGTTAATTATTGTTATTGAGGACTAAATTTATCTTTAACATAAGTATTTTATGTATTTGACCTTAGTTCCCTTATTAAATAAAGGCTTGAGGAGTGTGGTATTTCAGGTAATAACTAAAATACTCAATAGGTAATCATCCCTTATACTTATTCACCGAAACAAAACAGCATGAATACTGTTATTTTACGGTGGTCTTCTGTAAGGGGGTGGTCACTGACACCAGACGGGCTGCCCAAATGACTACGAATCACAGTGTATGAAAAAAAAGTTTTATAAAGTATTATTTTAATATTGGAAGTAACGTATACGAGAATTTATATTTTCAATATTATGTTGTCAAAATAACATTCTTTTCAAGAGTTGTCAAGAATTCACTTGCATAATTTTGTTTCCTACTATTGGCCTGACCAGTTATTTGTTTTATGAATTCTAAATTATTTCTAATCTAGTCTACTTATTTAATCGCAGTGGAATAGATATGACATATCGTCGTGAAGGGAAAATAGATTTTTATATAAAATGCCAATCTGTGCATTTTTTTCAACTCGAGGAAATCACTCTTCGTGAACTTCACAGTTTTTTTTGCCAATTTATAAAAGAAATCGCAAACCTCGTGATACTATTGATTGATGTTTATTGTATCTGCCTCCGGACGGATAATTTTATGACGCGCATGTCTCGACTCTGTTTTCATTATTGCTATCTTATCGAGGTCTCTTTTTTGTTTCATTCCTTTGCTAACGATTAGCAAGTCAGTCGCGCCATAATAATGCTTTATTACATGTTTATAAACACGGACCATTGATTATTTATCAAGTCACTACATGTGTGCTGCGGTTTCACTCTCCGTTTAATTTAAATTGACAAAGGCCGCCCTCGGCCCCTGACCCAACGCGTTTCATTTCATTGCCCGCACGCGTTATTATTTCGTTTTCGAACAGCGTTCTTTCTGACAGCTTCTAAGAATCTGAGGTTACGAAACCAGCGGAGCAGGGTGGGGCGGAGCAGGGCGGACGACAGCGATTATACAAACGTATGGAACTTAAGTTTTAGTTCAGAAATGGGTTCGCTCCGCAAAATATCCTGATAATTGATTTTTCGATTGGATTATGTCAAGAGGGTGTCCCCTAAGTACATATAAAATCGTTTTTGTGTCGTCCGAAACCGCGAGTGTTAGCCGCCATCTTGAAAAACGCCTTTTTACAAATATCTTGTTTTTTTTTTTAATCGAAAATATCAACAATAGAGAAGAAAGTTGCAAAAAAAGTTGGAAAATTTTATCCTCTACAAAAAAGGTCCGAACTATTTTTAACGTAAAACTCACCGTTTCCGAGATATTTGTAAAAATCTCGGAAATATTTGTAAAAAGGCGTTTTTCAAGATGGCGGCTTACGGTTTCGGATGATACAAACTTGGTTTTATATTTAGGGGACACGCTCTAACCCAATAGAAAAATCCAATTATCAGGATTTTTTGCGGAGCGAATGTCAAAAATCCTGGACTGCTTGGTGGTTTCGAAACTGGCGAAGCTGGGTGATCATACATTTGTATCCCGCCCGCCCCGCTCTGCCCCTGCTCCGCTTATTTCGTGATAGCAGCCTAAGAGTCATAGCGTTATGATAAATCAAGAAGAAGATAAAATACAATATTTTTTTAGATCCAACTGGTAGTTCCAATCCAACAACAAACAAACTCACCATCTTTATTGCCTTTATTATTTGCAAAGTTTAGTATCTAAGGCAAGAAGATACAATAATAATATGTCGAAACAGAATGTACTATAATATAGTTCTGCTTTAGATTAGTTTTAGGTTGATTTAGGTTTTTGTGATATATTTTTGAAAAAATTACGGGGCCAGTTACGAAACTTTTTAATACCGTGCCTAATTTATATTGAACTTTATTCCAATTGAAAATTAGTTTGAAATGTAATGGAATCTTGATTTGTGCATTGAAAAGGCTTAGAATTATTTTTATAATTTGGAAATAATCGGAAAATTATTTTTATAATTTGGAAATAATCGGAACTAAGTGTGTTCTATTCTATCCCGAGAACCGTCTTGCTAATAATAATTTTCTAAAATTTCACGTCGTATGTATCACGAAATCACTAATCAGGAAAAATACTAAAATTAAATAAATACTAATGAGTTTCGTTTTTATTGTTTACTAGCGCCTTCCCCCTGGCCACATGGATGCAATTTTTTCTGCGAATAATATAGAGAAACATTTCCCATTTATCGCCCTTTCCATTAGTGAAAACCGTATCAAAATCCATTACATGGTTTAGAAGTTAGCGAAACACAGAAACAGGCGGAAAGCAACTTTTATATTTTGTTTTAGCGACCCGCCCCTGGCCCCCTGACTATTCCCCTTTATACCTTTTTGTGATTTGCCTTTAGCAAAAGTCCGAGTCACCTATTCTAATTTATAAAGCAGGTTACTAACAGTTTAATTAATTTTAATTAGACGTCACACATTTATAAATAATGTTCGCGTTGAATCGAGCTCCACAAAAAGTTGACAACATTTCGTGCTGTCATATCTAACGGGGTTATTGGCATTCAGATAAAAAAAGTGTTATTATTGTAAGTAATTATATATATACCGGTCGCGAGGGATCGCCTGACAAAAATATATGAGCAATAAAGATTGAGTAAATATTTTAACATCTAAGAAAAGTCGCAGGCAAAATCTAGTTGTGAAATAAAGGCTTCTGGCCGTTTCTTAGCTAACTAGGCTTTTTCTAATTCTAAACCACCCAGTAAATTTTGGTACGGTTTTCACTAATGAGGAAGGTTTGGATATAGATGTAATTTGCAAAAAAAAAATATTAAATTAAAATATTAAATTTGTAAAGTTATTAAAACTTTTTTTTTAATATAAAGCGTTAAGTATTTGTATAGTATGCTGTATTAAATATAAGTAATTAACATAATCCGAGTAAGACGAGTAAATTACCATAAAAATGATAATACTGAAAACAATTAATGTGTGTTTATATGTTTCATATATAATTTCATAAATAATCTGCCTATAATACCTTCTAAGATTAAGCTGTGTGAACCTGGAACCCGACATGAAGTATTCAATTTTTTTTTAAGTGCATACGTTTGTACCCAGTATGTACTGGTTTGTACCAACTTTTTTTTCGTTTGTACCTTAATGGGTTCGGAGATACAAAATTTTCAAAATACTCAGAACCCGACTTGAAGAAATCGATTTTTTTTAAATGCATACGTTTGTACTCGGAATGTACTTGTTTGTACCTATTTTCTTTTCGTTTGTACCTCAATGGGTTCAAAAGTAGAAGTATTTCAAAAAGTGCAAAAATGGTAAATCTGCCATTTTTCGAGGTAATCAAAAGCGGGAATAGATTTCTAGTCGTTTGTACCCATTTGTACCATCAAAAGATTCGTTTGTACCTTAAAGGGTTCGGAGATACAAAATTTTCAAAATATTCAGAAAACGAATTGGAGGAATCGATTTTTTTTAAATGCATACGTTTGTACTCGTTATGTACTTGTTTGCAGTAATTTTCTTTTCGTTTGTACCTCAATGGGTTCAAAAGTAGAAGCATTTCAAAAAGTGCAAAAATGGTAAATCTGCTATTTTTCGAGGTAATCAAAATCTGCGAGCGGGAATAGATTTCTAGTCGTTTGTACCCTTTTGTACCATCAAAAGATTCGTTTGTACCTTAAATGGTTCGGAGATACTAAATTTTCAAAATATTCAGAAAACGAATAGGAGGAATCGGTTTTTTTTAAATGCATACGTTTGTACTCGTTATGTACTTGTTTGCAGTAATTTTCTTTTCGTTTGTACCTCAATGGGTTCAAAAGTAGAAGCATTTCAAAAAGTGCAAAAATGGTAAATCTGCCATTTTTCAAGGTAATCAAAATCTGCGAGCGGGAATAGATTTCTAGTCGTTTGTACCCATTTGTACAATCAAAAGATTCGTTTGTACCTTAAAGGGTTGGGAGATACAAAATTTACAAAATATTCAGAAAACGAATAGGAGGAATCGATTTTTTTTAAATGCATACGTTTGTACTCGTTATGTACTTGTTTGCAGTAATTTTCTTTTCGTTTGTACCTCAATGGGTTCAAAAGTAGAAGCATTTCAAAAAGTGCAAAAATGGTAAATCTGCCATTTTTCGAGGTAATCAAAATCTGCGAGCGGGAATAGATTTCTAGTCGGTTGTACCCATTTGTACCATCAAAAGATTCGTTTGTACCTTAAAGGGTTCGGAGATACTAAATTTTCAAAATATTAAGAAAACGAATAGGAGGAATCGATTTTTTTTAAATGCATACGTTTGTACTCGTTATGTACTTGTTTGCAGTAATTTTCTTTTCGTTTGTACCTCAATGGGTTCAAAAGTAGAAGCATTTCAAAAAGTGCAATAACGAGTACAAAGTACAAGTACATAACGAGTACAAACGTATGCATTTAAAAAAAATCGATTCCTCCTATTCGTTTTCTAAATATTTTGAAAATTTTGTATCTCCCAACCCTTTAAGGTACAAACGAATCTTTTGATGGAACAAATGGGTACAAACGACTAGAAATCTATTCCCGCTCGCAGATTTTGATTACCTCGAAAAATGGCAGATTTACCATTTTTGGAAAAAAAAGTTGGTACAATCCAGTACATACTGGGTACAAACGTATGCACTTAAAAAAAAATTGAATACTTCATGTCGGGTTCCAGGTTCACACAGCTCTAAGATTAAGCTTATTCGTCTATTGACTGTTTTCGAAGGACTAGTTGAAAGCGATTTTATTGTTAGCTCTGAAAATTATTTTTGAATGGCAAATAGAAATTATAATTTTTTTACGTTTTTCCGGACAATTTTACCAATTTTTCTCTTCCTAAGAACCTTCTTCGAATATCAACGAGTAGTTATTTAAAAAATAATAATAATAGCCAAATTGGTCCAGCAGTTCTCGAGTTTCGAGCTTAGCAACACTAAAGCGATTCATTTTTATCTATTTAATAGATAGAATAGAGTTTTTAAGCCGTTTATAGAATTTTTTCTATTACTCAACACGGTAAAGAAGACACTCCCAACAAACCATTACAGTTATTATCGAATGAGCGGATATGTTTGGTTAGGTCACAGAATAGATAAATACTTTGTACAGAATGGATTTGGACATCAGGAAAGTTAAAGTTCGGCTTATACTTTGTACCTCGAGCCCCCCCCCCCCCCCTTTTTCCTTGTCTTGTTCTCTTATCATTTCCAGACTCGATGGCTCCCCACCCCACCCTACCCTACCCCACCCGCTCCAACAGTGAGGCCCTCTCACTCGTCCGTCGCTACGAATCGCTGTGATCAATTTTATATACAGTTGTTACATTACACACCGTCACACGTAACATCTTTCTTCATTCTATTCAATTCAATTCATGTATGTAACATAAAAATAACATTTAGTTTGTTTGCGTATGCGTGCAGGAATTTTTATTTATTTATTAAGTTTGTTCGGACTTTGTCCGTTTTCTAAAACAGTGTACTCTTTTTTGAATATTTGTCATTCTGTACCCCTGACATAATGTTAATGCAAAATTTAAAATTTTATAACGATCGCTTGAGTAGTTAAGGCGTGAAAGCGTAACAAATAAACGAAACTCACTTTCGCATTTATTTATTTAGGAATAATTGTTTCAATTTCTAACTATAACAAGAAATATTTAAGTTTATTTAGTGTGAAATGAAAAAAGTACAAACCGGTTTAATCAAATGCTTACGCATCGTCTGATAGCATTATAAACTCTCCTCGAGCGAATTCTTAAGCACCAGTGCATCCTAGGTTTGGCAATGATTATATTTTGAAAACAATGTAATTTTCAAAAAATGACTGTTCTGGATTTGAAAAGTAGTGGTAGGGCACACTGCGTTTCGGGCAGCCCGCCTGGCGGCAGTGACCACCCCCTTACAGACCACCGTGAAATAACAGCATATACGTGCTGTTGTGTTTCGGTGAGTGAGTAAGGGATGCCAGAGCCCATTTTCTTATCCCCTCCTAATCCCTTATCCAATCCTACTGTAGTCGGCAGCGCACTTGCAGCACCTGTAGCGTTGCTTGTGTTATAAGTATAAGCGACGGTAGCCAACTACCATCAAGTGGACCGTCAGCCTGTCTGTCGACATAACATAGGAGCAAATTAAGTATTGTGATGGAATCATTTACCTCTATATAATTTACTAGCTCTTTGCCCACGACTTTGTCCGCGCCTCTTTTTTCATGTACTAGGTGACTTTTATTTTTATCTCGGGAACAGTATAGGCTTGAGTTGAGAAGGGTCAACAAATCATTTTTTTGTTCGATAATGTTTTTTAGCCTTCCCTAAACTATAATTTTATATGTACTTTTGCTTACATGTCGGTCAGAAAAGTAACTGTTCCCGAGATAAAAATAAAAGTTACCACCTACCTACTTGGAAAAAGAAGCGCGCGGACCAGTCGTGGGCAAGCCTAATTTTCCCAACAAGTTCAACAATTACGATGTAACGTGCGCGCGCCGCCATGCGCAACTTTACCAGGAGTACATAACTATGTAAGAAACACCTATACGTATTGGGATTGACGTCATAGCATTGTAATAAATTTCTAAATTCCATCTTATTAAGATTTTTGTTTTCATGAAACTAAGAAATCTTTCAATAATAATAATAATAATAATGCCTATTTAATTGTGAGTACCTTGACCTGGCTCACGAGGTAACGGCTACATATATGTGGGAATATTGTCTCGATAGTTGTTTCTACGGACGATCTTATACCGAATTGCCTCGGCTAACACCTTGAAGAGGCTTCGCGGGTGCGGCTCGATCAAGTGATGATACATATAATAAAGAAGAGCAAATTTTTTTGATGACTTAAATATCAGGAGATAGAGGTGGGCTGGTGGGGCACGGCACACCGCCCTTACAAATAACGGCATTATCCTGTTGGGTTTATGTTTATTCCTAGGTACCTACAAAGTAACAAAAAGTTCCTGGGTGTAAAATGAATGAATGCCTAACCCGCATTAAAATAGCTAAAGAATTACAACTCTTTAAATGTCACGGAATCCAGTCTATTGATACCGATATATTTTTATCAATTTAATTGATGTGTCAGGAAAACAATAATGAATTTAGTTTGCATGGATTATCTTTATAAAAATATATCCCAACCCGTCACTTCCATAGCAGTGACGCACTGATTATAGAATGAAACTGAAGTCGCCCTGCCCAACTCTTACGTAATTTTGCCCTTTTCCTTTATGTAATCCTGGTGTTGTCAGTTGCAGTCGGCCAATAAGCCTACGCATTTTTTTCGTTGTTTACAGGCATAAAATGCTTCTTATAAATTCCCTATTAAAGTTACTTTCTCCTCTTTCATTTTGCGCCTATGTTGGAGTTTTATTTATTTATTTACATTTTATTTAGTTTAGTTTATTTTATTTAGTTTAATTATTTACAAATACAGTAAGTGAAACCAAATCTTACTCGCGTTCTTTCAATTTAAACACGAGAAAGAATTTAACACTGCGATGAAAATTTTGTAAAAATACTTCACGAAAGCAGAGGTACTACTCCTGCAGACTCCCAATCCTCATTATTAAAAAAAATACTAATAAAGTTAGAAAACATGAAAGTTTGTAAATACCTACTGTTTTTGAAATAAGACACTTATAGGAAAAGATCTAGTTATTTTATTGCTATACTTTCCTATAGTGTTTGAACTTTGTGATTTGACGATAACCCGTGGTGTGTGTCACACACTGTGTGACCATGTCAAGTCAAGAGCAGCCGATCTGAATTACATGGTCACACCACAGTTTACAATATCGAATTTATTGTGGCTCCCGAAAGTATAGACTTTTAAATATAAATAAAAAAATAAACAACACATAGTATGGTTCGCAATGTTATACAATCAGGGCTGTCACTCGATCGTAATAATATGAGAAAAAAAGATGAGAAAAAACATCTTACATTTTTTCATATTTTTCAAGCCGTCTTTCTCAAATTAAATTCTGAGAATTTCCCCTAGAGTTATTCAAATTGTTCCAAGTTCAAATTTTATTCAAAGTCAGAGTGGGATCGTTCAATCAAATCGCCGTTTTCAATGCGGGGCTATTGGACTCAGTAATATTTCTTGATATTTTAAACTTGTCAACATTAACAACATAATAAATTTTTGTG
Organism: Bembecia ichneumoniformis; assembly: GCA_910589475.2. Lineage (NCBI taxonomy): Eukaryota > Metazoa > Arthropoda > Insecta > Lepidoptera > Sesiidae > Bembecia > Bembecia ichneumoniformis. The sequence continues at coordinate 11,792,960 of OU342540.1, forward strand.
ATCATTAAAAAGTTAAATTAAAACTGAATTATTGATATGATTAAAGTTAGCTGTTTGATTATAATAACTAAATTATATAATTTCGATTTTATAGTAGTTTTTAGAGTTCCGTATGTCCGAATAATAAACGGAACCCTTATTTTATGTTAAGATCGGCAGACAATCTAACGGTTCACTTGATGGTATGCCCCTGCCACACACTCGTCGAGTGGCATGGGAAGTAGCGAGGGAAGGAGGCAGAGACGTAGTGTGGCAACGTTACTCGTCATGCCGCACGTCATGCTCCTCGTCTTGCCCACCGATCCATGTTTTGTCGGTTTTTAAGCGCGATTCAAAGAGCGGCAATATGAACGCGAGTCACCGGCCACATAATCGCGGGCAGACGCACTTCGAATCGAGCGCTCGCTATGGAAACACTTCACGCATACGCTTAATCATGCCGCCGGCCGCCGGCCGCCGCGCCGACGGCTTTTTTAAATTGTAGTAAAATTGTTCATACTGCTTCTGTAACGAATGAATAAATAAAAGTATAAAACAACTAACTATATAATTAGTATTAACTAATTATATAAATGTTTATTGCAAAAAAAAGTTTTGTCGTGCGACGCGAATTCTAAAATAAAAAGAAAATATCTTTTCTTTTTTTTATGTAAAGATCGGCACACAGGCTGACGGTCCACTTGATGGTAGGTGGCTACCGTCGCCTATAACACAAGGAACGCCAATATTCTTGAAACTATTTCACAGTGGAAGAATAAATGTTTGTGCACTCACCAAAGTCAGTGAAAGTTTCGGCTATAGTTATTGAATTGTTCGTTTATAATTGTTATTTATTAATAATTATAAATATTAGAAGAAGTCTAAATAGTTAGTTATAATTTATTTGGTTAACACGTATTATTTATTTATTTACACAACACTAATACTTTTTATATTTTTTTATTTTTCACTCTCTAACAACACCATAGCAACTGACACTTATTTTTTCCTTTTTTATTTTATATATTATATTGTCTATTGAAAGTGAAGTAGTATGTCAGTAATCAACCTACTTTAACAAATATATGTGCCAAGGAGATAGAGAAATGGGCTCTGGCATCCCTTACTCACTCACCGAAACACAACAGCACACGTGCTGTTATCCGATTTAAAAAATCTTTCGCCAATATTGATATATTGACCGCGCCGTGTAACTACAGAGGCAGTGCAAGATCAAGACATATATCTGTGGTTCCCGGCGCAGTCGTGCTTATATCGTAATATTTTTAACGACAAATGCAAAACAAATGCAGTAAAAATCACACGTATAAATATGTACTTATGACGATAAATACTTATGACTTGCTGATTTTGATAAGGATTCATAATTTTGTTGATAATAAAATGTAATAATTTGGCGAGGACGACGACGACGACGTATATTTCTATAACATTTATAAAATTAGCTAAAAATGCGCGCGCACGCTCTCTCAATTTCAACGTCCATTCTGTTGCAAAAGCAATGACCTAGTGCGGCGCGTCGCGATTAATCGCGCGAGTAGAGAAGCGTGTGGACAGAAGGGCAACATCGCGGCAGCGCGAGGAGCAGAGCGATGAGCAGCGCGAGGAGCATAGTGTGGCAGAGGGGGTAGGTTGTTATCGTCGCCTATAACACAACGCCACAGCTGCTGCAAGTGCGCTGTCGACTACAGTAGGAAAAGGATAAATTGGATAGGAAAATGGTTTAACAAGTCAAATTAGGTGACGAAAATAACGTTTTTCGTAAAAAAATGCTAGCTGTACCAAAAAACACATAGGGTCCATGTTTTCAAACATTAGAACAAATAAGCAAGAAAACATTTGCGGCATTCAGAAGCTCGTGCCGGTTACTAAGTCCGTTCTTTTCTGGCTCAGAACAGAAGCAGCTGATTTTCGGCGTGGCAACGGCAAATAGGTATTAGGTATGTCGAACACGCGCTCGCATAGGTACAATATGGTACTACGCATGTGCTGACGTCACATCATAGTAACGCCCCCTAGTCTGTTTCACCTTTTGCTGAGAGTTTTATCTGTTGTCTCATTCGTTATTGCAGCATGACTGATAGCTCAGATTTATTTGAATTTAAGCCCTATTCCTTAGGCATTTAGGTTTATTAAGGTATAAATTAAGTCTTTATACGGATTATGGTATATGTATTTGTCTCGCTCGAGCTCTCGTTCCCGCTAATACTTGGAACTTCACGGGCGTTATGTACGCCTGGTACTTTACCGCCACCGACTGCAACCGTCGACGAGCGGTTGACGCGGGTTTGACAAGTGGCGTCTGGCGATGATCATGGATCGCCAGCCAGCCAGTTAGATCTCGATTTCTCTTTACTGTAATTAGAATGAAATTGCAACATTATGTGTAGGCGTAAAAGGTTTTAAATACCTATGTGTTTAAAACACATAGGTATTTAAACACACACATTACCTACCTTAAATACCTAAGTATATTTAAATTTTTATTTGTGGAATTTCCTTACAGAGGAGGAGCCAAGATCACCAGTTTCCGTGCGCGTGGTGACAGGGTTACCGGTGACGCCGCGCAGTAATGGTGTAGTTCGGTCGACGACGCCGGTGCTGCCGGCTGCGCCCCCTGCCCCGCCTGCTGCCACACTCGCCTCCGTTACTATAGAGCCAGTGTCCTCACTAGCCGCACCTCCGCCCGCACCCCTCGACTTCGGACAAGAACATTCCAGGCTACGTACTACAAGCACAAGTCACGGGTACGTTATGCTTCCTTAGTATGTACAGCGTTCAAAACAGCTGGCGATCACGTTCACAGATCGCGTTCAAAATTGAAATTTTTGAATATTAGACTGATTTTCTTATATGTTCTTATTTTCTTTGTAATTTAAATATTGAAACAGTTCAAATTAATTCTCACCTCATTTTAGCCATTACGGCACAGAGAAAGTGCTTTTGCCCTTACGAAAAAAACCTCAAACTTGCTCAAGTGTATGGAAGCTAAACTGGTTCCTCTGTGAGACAGAATTCGTTAGGCATCTAATCACCGATTATATTAAGAGACTGAAATGACCAGTGCACATGCCACATAGCCTAGCGCGTAGATCGACAAGCGCTGGGAAAGATTCTTCTCGAGGGGCCGTCACGCACACGCACCCCTCTGTAGACGCTATATTTTCAACTATATTTGTCAAACTCCCAGGAAAACGGCTTACTTACTGGATTAACTTGAAACACAAGAAAGAGTATTCTTTTCAATCGACAATGCAGAAAATATGCAGCCATCTATAGAGAGACCGTTTAAATGAGTCCTCGCCCGCGCGGTACAGGGGCGCGGGGGTATGACTACAAGGGGATAGAGAGAGTTGCACCGCGCCCCTGTATTTAGTAAGAGTTGCATGGTTTTTGAGATTTTTGTATCTTTGTTCTTTTGCGAGCTATGGAGCGAGCTATGCTCGGAGTTTCTTTGGTGGATAGGATCAGAAATTCTGCAAGAGAATTAGCAACTTGAAGTGGCAATGGGCCGGTCACATTGTCGTAGAGCGGATAACAAGTTGGGTAGAAGAGTTTTCGAATGGAGGCCACGAATTGGGACGTCCTGCAGCCAGGTGAATAGACGATCTGATAGGCTTCGCGGGAAGTGGATGCGAAGTACAGAAGACCGTGCGTGGTGGCGAGCCTTGGGAGAGGTCTACATTCAGTAGTGGAGAGACACTGATGATGATGCTACTATTGAACGATATTTTTCAATTTTAAAAAATTCTCAAAAATTGAAATAAATAATTGCTCCATTTTTTTTTAATATTGACTTTGAACTTTAGTCGGAAAAATAATATACTCTATCTTAAAAAACTTTCCTATTTAATACAGAATTCAAAATGGTATGCATCCCATTCCAAAATAAAACATCCAGTGCGAGTTGAACTCGCGTGAAGAGGGTTCCGTACGATGTTACCGCACAATATTGAATGATTTACCATGTTATTTTAATATCGTGGACTTATTATAGGTTTTCCTATAATCTATAAGTAGAAAACTAATTTCTGTATTTTTTTCAAAATTTTAGGTTCAGTAGTTTCGGAGATAAGGGGGGGGGGGGGGTGGAATGGTAAATTTTCGTCTATTTTCTTGAATAACTTGGAAACTATTTATTTTAAAATTACAAAAAATACATTTAAGATCTTCACAACACGACCTTCCATTTGATATGTCACACGATGCAGCTTTCAAATTTTTTTCTTTAATTTTCCACCTTCCCCCAAAAATGACCTCCCATATAGGTACAGATTTCATCTATTCACGTCACACCTCTGCGTTTGGGTCACAGAAATTGATATGTGTAATTGACTGTGAATTGACTGTGAGCGCCTGACAGACGGAAACACGAGTGATCCTATAAGGGTTCCGTTTTTTTATTCGGACGTACGGAACCCTAAAAACGATAAAGATGCAAAAAATCTCGAAAATCGTGCAAGTTTTACTAAAGCGAAAATGTGGTTAGGTATAGATAGATAGGTCATGACTAGACCTGTCTTGGATTCCAAGGTTATCCATTAATTACCGGTTAACCTGTATATCTTCTATACCTGGATCTATACTATATAAAAGTCGCTGTCCGCCTCCTACTCTTTCTCTGCTAATATTACACATCGGAAACCATTAGGCGTACCACAGAAGTTGCGATTTTTTTCCTCAAAAGGTTTATATAATCTTTTGCAAGTCGTTCTTTTGATGCGTTGAATTGATTTGACAAATCCAGCACATTCTATTAATAAAGAACGCAATTCAATGTAATTAGGTCAAGTTGCCCTGGCACGTTATTTTTCATCCTATTGCTGTCAAGGCTTGGATACTAACAAATGCGAATTGAATATTAATTCATATTGGGTGCGGTTTTGTTATTCACCGTTTGATGAGAGCCTCGTTGCTGACTGAATACATCATTCATTCGTATAATACATGCACATGAAACCAATTTCGCAGCCTTTGTCCGGGTACCTGCTGTGTACTAATTAAATTGCAATAAATAATGTAGCTAGCTAATTATAGCTAACTAGCTGTTGCACGCGACTTCGTGCGCGTCTCTTTATAAAACATTATTCGTGGATGACGGCAATTTTGTATAGAGGGGGGAGATGGGAGGAGCGTGAGTAGCTTATACTCGCTGATAATGTAGCTTTCTATAGGTGAAAGAATTTTTAAAATCGGACTAGTAGTCTTGAATTTATTCATTACAAACATATATTTGTATGAGGGGGGGAGGGGAGACGGGGGAGAGTGAGTAGCCTAATGTTACTCGCTGATGATAGCTTTCTATTGGTGTAAGAATTTTTAAAATCGGTCCAGTAGTTTTTGAGCTTATTCATTACAAACATACAAAAATACATACAAATCTTTTCTCTTTATAATGTTAGTATTAATTTAGATGTGTAAAAATTGTACAATATATACCTACTTATTAATCTTCATGCTGATTGTACAACACGATTATAAAATTCATAATATTTTTGAGTTATACCTAATAATCATGTCGTATTATTATGTATTATTCACATATTTATTTATTTTCTTAATTTTAAATTTTTTACAATATAAATATTAAAAAACAACTATATATACCATAAAAAACTTAAAATTAGATATTCGCTAATAGCTAGGCAAGGCCCAAGCTTGCAGGGCTTGGGCCCTGCAAGCTAGGGTTGCAGAGTGAGCTGACAATTCGTGCCGTGTCAAGAAGTACCGCCTTCTCTATCTGTCCCTTGATCCAGCCACTAGTGAGAGCTTCTGGAGGTGTTCGCTATAAGAGCGTTCGCAGAAATGACTATCGGGACGATAAATTGTCGAATCGATATCCCACACGGCGGTCACCTCGTGAGCGAAGTCTATGTACTTGGTGAGCTTTTCTTTTTCGGCTTTCACGAGGTTTTCGTCCGGCGATGGGATCGGTCAATAACCACTATGTCAGGCTTATTGGCGACAATAGTCCTGTCCGTGATTACTGATCGATCCTAGTAGAGCGTGGCATGACCATTTTCGAGAACGGGCGCAGGTGCATATCTATTACATATTATAAAATCATAAACGAGCCGTGTCTGCACATTAGTTTTTCAAAAAACAAATTGTAAGATTGTATTTTACTTCTACTTTCAACCTAACGAACAAACATATAAACAAACAATCAAACAAACAAACAAATATAAAATAAATTATCGTAATCATACAAGTAAAATCATATAAGTATAGGGTAATTATAACGCTTAACAATGGCAACATTGTGTTTGAGGCTTGTTCCTCCAGTCCTCCAGTGAAATGTGATTCCATCCTGCTTTTTATTATTTGCTCTTCAAGGGTTGCATTAGTCGTGTAACCGTGTATGCACAATTGCACACTGCGAGGCATAGTTTTGCCGACTTCGCGAGAGTCTATCTTTAGTTCTTTATTTTATCTGAGGTTGTATAGTGTAAATAATTTTTTTAAAAATATTATAAATTTTATTTTATATAATAGTAAGTATGTAATAGTTTTATTTAATTGACAATTCATTTTGGAGTTATAAATTAGAATTTTTTTTTTTTTGAAATATTGGCATTCGTTATATGTTATATGCCCAAAACAAACAAACAAGTTAAAGTTAAAAGTTATTTAAAATTTATACGAATGTTGTTTTAATAATTAGAATTGAAACTTTTTAGTCCGCTTAAGTAAGAAGTTTCACTTCTTACGCGTGTACCTACGCCATGTTTTTTGATTGAACGCACTAATTCTGGAGATTTAGAAGAACCTGGCTTACATTTAATAGCCCAATTGTTGAGGAAGGTTGAGGAGGTGCGGTGATCTGTTGTTATGTAAAAATAAGCTTTCTTGCAACCATGTAAAGTTGATTTATTAAAGAATTTTCATCGGAATATTTGAACAGGAGAGCGCGTCGACCGTTCGGTTGATTTGACATCGCGCGGTTAGGCGATTGCCAAGAATTTGAATGTTATTGCCTAGTCAGTAGAGTTTAAATTTGCTGCGAATGAACACGAGTATGTTGCGCCTAGTACTCGGCCACCACAAGGTGGCCTTAAGAAATTTTTCTCGTCCATCTCCTCAGACCGACAAAAACTATAGACGGAACAATACACACTCTTAAGTGAGGCAGGTAATAGGACGACGATTCTGCAATAGGGTGACGGCCGCTCTATAGTCTGACGCGAATAGTTGATATACCTGACTATATTTTTTGTTTAATAAGCATTATAATTTATTAATTGGGGTAAAAGTTGTTAGTGGATAACATTTTTAACTGCATACACAAATGCATGGCCACTATACGACAAGTAGGGTTATGCTCACATCTTCAGCGAATCGGCTTCATTTTTCAAAACGTTTTTGTTCGTAAGGTCTATAGTTTTTGTCGGTCTGAGTCCATCTCTAACTGCAGCCTGGAGCCGAGCGTCACGGGGAAAAGGTAACAGAGGCATGATATTATGTCAACGGGGCTCGTGTCCGTCGGCAGATAAAACTGCGAGGCAAAGCTAGTGAAAATTCACAAATCACAAAAAAATTATAAAAATCGAAACAATTTTGTTTAAGGCTGTTTAGTTAAATAAAAATAACACGAGGACTTAGAGAAAGCGTATAAAATTAAATGTATAAAATTTTCCTTGTGTCAATAGAGACATAAGAATAAGTATGATATTCTTCTGTGGCGTTGTATGTGTGTTACTCGCGGGCAATTAACTCGCGAGTTGTCTCGTTTATTTTTTCCTATTATTTCGTTACATAAGTATTAAACAAATTTTTATTTTATATAATATTCTCATTTCTTACTACAGGTACTTAATACCGTATACTATTAAAAAACAAAGCGACGACGTTAATAAGTCACATACCATCAAGTGTACCGTCAGCCTTTCTGATATAAAATAATGATTGAATATCTATTGAAACGACGTTTTTCTTTTGTATTAGACTTTCACAAGTTCCATCCCCCCCTTCGGCGGGCAGCAACGGCAGCGGCAGTGGGTCGAGTGGGAGCGGAAGTGCACCACGCGCCGGTACGCGCGAAGTTCACAATAAGCTGGAGAAGAATCGACGGGCCCATCTGAAAGAATGCTTCGAGCTGCTAAAGAGACAATTGCCAGCTACCTCCGATGATAAAAAGATATCAAACCTGTCAATTCTTGGATCGGCTATTAGATATATCCAAGTGAGTACTAATTCTACTAATATTATAAATGCGAAAGTTTGCGAGGACGTATGTTTGTATGTTCGTTACTCTTTCACGTAAAAACTACTGAACGGATTTGAATGAAATTTTTATCCTGGAAAAATGTCAGGTTCCCGAGGAATCCTCTATAAACATAAAAAATGGCGCCACTGTAACCGTTGTGGCGCCACCGCCGTCACAGCGTTAAAGATGTCAGACTGCAGGCGTTATATTATGTTAATTACTCATTATATTTTCTTTTTCAAGGCGGACGAAATCGCGGCCACCAACTAGTTTAATAATTACTTCTTTTTTGCGCGTTAGGCTACAAAGATCAGAGTGTAATTATGCTTCTACGAAAGTTACGCACGTCAATGTAAGACATTATGAAGTTAGGTTCCAGTGAGAGTTTATTATGCAGGCAGAGGCCAGACTCACGATCCACTATGGTAGCTTTGTGGCACGCATGCTGTTATTTCGCGGGATGGTCTTCTGTAAGGGCGCGGTTACTGCCGCCAGGCGGGCTGCTCAAACGAGTGCGAAATGTATTTTGCTCTGCTACCCAGACCAAAGCTAACTAAGAAAAGTCATTTCCACGGGACTGCCGGGAATTGAACCCGAAACCCCTGAGACAGAGCGTTAAAGCAAGCACCTCAGCCACTCAACAGAGAGCTCGTCAAATTATCGCTTGTTATTATTATTATTATTATCACTAAAAATAGTATTTTAGTAGGAGTATAGTATATATACTGTGCATGGATAGTTTTCTTTATTAAACCTATTCGTCTGGTAGTAGGTACATATTTTTAATATAAATTGACAAAAAAAAAAAATTTATAACTTTACTAAATGAGGCAAACCAAAGCAACCTTCTTAAAAGTTTCAACATATACGAGTAGATACGGAATTAGTATAATAAGCATTTTAAAAGTATGTTTGCCAAGGACGATATTTATGTACCTATGCAAACGGTTTTATTCATTTTAATGGACTCATGTCACTGCCCCCTCTTTCTTAATTAAATTAAAACGGTGTAAGGCTTCGACACGCACAATCTTTGTAGTAAACAAAATTAGTATGATAGGTATTTAAAACTCTCTTTACAAAGTTGCTAGCTAAATTGTGTAACTGTCATATTATCAAAAACGTTATGATATAACTTAGTGAATTATTGCATTTTATTGACACCATTTGTTTGCCAATAAAAAGTGATAACAGCGAAAAGTTTGGAATTTTTTTTCGATTTGCTTATTAACAGTTTTTTTTTTAATTTAGTAGTTATTAACGGGCTTGAGTTTTATTTAATTCAAAAAAATAAAATAATTTCCACCCATCATAGTCGAATTTATACACTAGTAGGAATAATATATTATTATATTCATATCTATACATATAATAAAACCGTAAACGAGCTGCGTCTGCATATTAAAGATAAAAAAAACTATTTCAACACATTGTGCTAATGTTACTAATGTTACCCGGCCAAAAAAATAGTTTTTAGAGTTTTCGTCTGTTTGTACTGTGCGTTTGTGCACGCTAATCTCAGAAAGGCTTAACCGATTTTAATGCTATTTTCACTTATGTATGGTAACAAGCTTCCCGTAACTTTTAGTGTTTGTTTCATTCCAATCGATTTACAAACAAAAAAGTTACGCGCTATACCAAATACCACACTTACAAAGTTGCGGGCTCAGCTAGTAGGATAGGATAGGTAAAGTAATATTGAATTTATTACCTTCTTATGTTTAAAGATTGCTGCATGATTTTGCACATATTTTTTTCATAGGTGCTGCGTCGTAAAGAGCGTGATTGCGAACACGAAATGGAAAGGTTGGCCCGCGAGAAAATTGCGGCGCAACAAAGGCTTGCGGCGTTGAGGAGGGAGGTCTCCGTGCGAGCCACAGCGCGACCTCGAAGCGTTGGTGCGTGGCAACTCCTCCCATTTATGCGCTCCTACTACTTTAGTTCCATAATGTTTAACCTCTCTATAGTGGGATTTTTTAATTCGATGACATTTGGTGGGTTGCCATTTTATTAGGTATCTTTTTTATTTTATAATAAAAGTTTGTTAGGAATTTGGGTTGATCAGATAGCATATATTATTGTAGCGTAGTAAGCTAGTAGCGTAGCATGTGGATTTATAATTTTGTAGTGATGGAAATGGATACTTCAAGATACTTTTATTTGTCTGTTTTTCAATAAGAAGTTTAGTGCTACACCACTTTTTGAAAATAGGCAAATACCCTATCGAAAGAGTAAATGGAAAAAATTAATAAAAAAAAGCGAACTTTCTTAATCACTATCTATTTCTGAATAATCAGTTTCGGAATCTGAGTCTGGTTACACTTATTATAAAACTTTCTGTCACGTCATCAATAAGGTGGTCGAGTTACGAGTTGCATCATTTTGTTCTCTTCTTTTAAAACGTGATTGATATCACATTGATATATCAATCACTCGACCATCGACATATGAATTCACTACGCTTCATGCTTGCAACATTTAAAAAAAAAGATCTTCTAGCTGTCATTTTAGTCCATCGAATTAAAAATCCGACTGTAGCGTGTTTAGGCGCTGCGCCCAATCGTCCTCGTCAAGAATCAAGACAATTCTTCAACATTTTACCCGATTTTAAACAATAAATAAATGTGTATAAATAGGGTTTAACCGAGCACAGCTTCGGCCTTTTTTTAGGTAGACGGAGAATGCGCCTAGGGAGCGACATTTTCTTTAGGCATTGATGATCTAAAAAACTTTTTTTTTTCAGAAGCTGGTACTGAAGACAAAGAACGAGATGATAGAATTAATGGTCAAGTTCTAGGAATACCTATAAGCGTAAGTTCAATTGAAACTGAGTTGATCCTTTAAAAGACCCAAGTTATGTCCAACGAAGCTAAAAAATAATAAATAATACGTTTCACCTTATGCCTATTCATTATTTCTCTATATCGTATTTTAAAATAGGGAGCTATCATATATATTAGCCAATCAATTGTACCGTCATCAGTGTGCCTGCCACTGCCCAACCTTTATATAATTTAGGTAAATACAATTTAGGTATATTAGCAGAGGAAAGTTAGACAGGGTAAATAAATTTTAATTCCTTTTTTTTTCAGATCACATCTTCACCGCCTCATTCTGTGACTCGTGTCGAATCTTCACCATCACAACAAACGCTAAACCTCAGCACTAAATTGCGTACGCTGCCGATACAAATAACACCCACCACCTCACAGGTATGTCCTCCTAGTACTGCATTAGAAATTACAACTGACCTAATCTTGGATTAGGGGGGGGATTTGAAAATAATTTAAAAAACTTTTCTGTGTACGTGACGCAAAATAAGTTGAGTTTTGTTTTGTTTTCGAGGGTATTTTTTGAATATCTCTTTTCTAACACTGAGCACTTTTTTTGGTCTATTCCAAAGATTTAAATCGGTCTTTTCCATAGTTCTACTAATTTTGTTCAACCGGACTATGGGACAAATTCACTGGACAAATTGTAACAAGTGTTGTGCTATTAAGAAGAAACACACGCGAGTTTTGTGTGCTGCGTTAATTAATTAATTTATAATCCTATAAACGCTGTATGAGCAAGTGTGACTAAAATAATAAAATCTAATACGGTTGATTTTATGTCGTTAAAAAATATAAGGTCTTTGATGATTTTTCTCAAATCTGTTTAAATCCACGTTTTTACTTCTTCACTAAAAACCATCTTTTTTGCATGACCAACCCAAAAGTTTTGTGTTAACAGATTTTTTTTTGTTAAAGATTGTTCGCACTTCATACGGCGCGAGGCACAATACACTCACTTTAACCACACTAGCACCAGCCGATACCTCTACACAGGTTAGAATGAGGAATAAATAACCTATTCAGTAGCAATTCCTATTTTGAATTTCATTTTATTTTATTCTGTGTTGTCTAGTCTGTCTGTGGTTTCTCTATGTCTATGGCGCACAGAACACAAAACCACACAAAACACTGTAAACATAAAGTGCGTGCTTGAAATAATTATATTTGTGCGTAATCACGTTACCGAGATATTTGGAGGTGAAGATCGACATATGAGTGCAACGACAATTGTATCCAAATAATTGTTTCCAGGTTATTATTATTACTGTTTATTGGAAGAGAGTAGGTACATACATAGTACATCGACCATACATACACCACTTTCACCGTGCGCCGCTCACTGTTTCGAAAAAAATCAAAATGGCGGCGTGTCGATATGCCAGATCGGTTCACGGTCTTTTAATATATTATTATGTACAAAGGTTTTAATTAGTACAAAATAAATAATAGTGCTAGACGATATTAGTCCATTATAGACTTCAGTAACTTTATTAATTATTTATTCCGAAACAAACAGTCTCTTATACTTAGTTTATATACTAAGTATAGACAGAGTTTATTCATGTAGACTTACAGTCTCCCCAATGAAAATATATATTTATTCTAACTATATACTTATTTATAGGAAAAACTTACCTTGCATCACGGGGAAATCTATGAAATCTTAAATCTTTGTTGTGTTTTCTTATCGAGGTACATGGTACATTCGTACACAGAACAGGTGCAACACCATTATAATCATTTTTATAGTAAATTATTACACTCGCGTCAGCCCTCAATGTGGTGTACCACAACTCTGTATTCGGGACACTATCAATTTATGGAGCAATCAACAAAATAGTCTTGTTACAAATATCATCTTTGTTAAGTTGCTAATATTATAAATCAAAGTCGTTGCCCCCGTCTGCCGGATTTTGGAACGGTTTTTACTAAAGGGTTGGTTGGTAACTGAGGAAGGTTTGTGTATATAATTTGCAGAAAACCCGAATCCGAGCAAAGCCAGGGTCCGGTCGGTAGTTTTCTAATAAAATACCTATATGACAATGCTTCGAGTGATAACCAAGCTTTGGGGGCAGTGTTTAACAGATACTGTCATTGTTATGATGTTTCCAAAAAATAGGTTGATAGGGGTAGGACTGAAGAAGAGGTCTACATATTAGTTATTTTTCTATGCACTACTTTAAACATACTACATTATAGTAACTAGTTTCTGGAATATTATCTAATTACTGTGTAATTAATTTGTCAACTTTGTCTCTGTACAAACACAGTCAATATTATTTTGTTCTTTTTTTACAGAATGGTCAGACGTTAGAAAACGGAGTGACGACCACAATCGGCACTACCTTGGTGCATCCAGCTCAAATACATTTGCCATTGTCACAGGTAAGTTTTCATTTAAACAGCCATTTTATTATCGATATAGAAGGTGGAAATAAAAGTTTTTTTTTTTAAATGGTAAACGTAACATACTTGTCCCCGAAACTTAGTTTTTTTTCTTTTCCGTACGACCTATACATAACTTATAATTTACTTATGGAAATTAAAGGGAAACCATTCAAGAATAGCCTAGTTTGTCGATATTATAAATGATTTTTAGTAGTTACTCGCGGCCTGCCTCCGGCTCGAATGGATGGAATTGGTTTTTATTATATAATAAAACCTTACCTTCCTCGTTTATTGCTATTTTCTTTATTGAATTGAAAACCGCATAAAAATCAGTTGCCTGATTTAGGAGAAGTTAGCGGATATATAGACAGACGCGGGCAGAGATTTCAATTTATATTATGTGAGGTGTATCATTACAATAGTATAAATTAAATAAGTCTGTGCCCGCGTCTGTCTGTGCGTCTGTATTTTCTCTAACTCCTAAACCACGCAACGGATTTTGATACGATTTTCACTAATGGAAGGAGCGTTAAACGAGAAAGGTTTTTGCAATATACATATATAATTGCAGAAAAAATTGGACTCTTGCAAAGCCGGGGACGGGTCACTAGTTATCAAAATATAAAGTAGTGCAAAGAGTATAAAATCGTCAAAAAGACATTGAGAATAACATAACTACTGATTATACTGAATTGTTAGACAAGACTGAGACAAGGTATCAGAATTCTGATTATGAATTCAGAGAAGCGATTCTGTTATTTGAGGCCAGCCTTAACTTGTGGTACCGTAATATGTTTATTTACTGAAATGTAATGTCAGATGCAATGACCAATCCTAATCGTTTTTAACGATGTGACTAAATGCAAAAGAATTTTACTTTTCACAAAGATAAAGAGTACAAGATACTTTTATGGATGAATTAATAATAAATTATCTAATAAATGAGAAAGGATGATTTAGAAAATAGATTATTTTTACTGCTCTCAATATACCTATTGCTAATTTACAGTCTTTGTCTGTATTGAAAGAAATTCCACTTACATATTTGATGTTTTTAAATACATAGTTGAGTTAGACATACATATATTTATGTTTTGATCAGTAATAATTATGCTGATAAAATTCATGTAATATGCATAATTTTCTAAGGAACTATATTTTAGAGTAGTTGAAACGATCACACCTTTGTTACCAATAGAAATTATAAGAAGCAATATTGTAAAAGCGTGAGTACATACATACTGGTGCGGCTTGCCCAATGTGATGATGATGATTTCCAGGTGGTCGGCAGCGGCGGCCTGGTGGTGGGTCCAGCCGCTCTTCAACTGGTATCGACGGCCGGAGGCCTACGTGTGTTGCACACCAACGGTCAGTTATGTGAGCCTAGTACATTTTTTATTTCACATACAACAGAACGGGGGTAAAACCTCCAATGCTGAAAAGTAAAATAGCACAAAAAGTTTGACTGACTGACGACTAGTGACGTTTTTTGCCATCTATGGAACACCTCAAAAAAAGGTATACATGATATGTCGCATCATGATAATGTTGCGTTATGTCGTAACGTCCCGAGCTCAGAAAAAGTTAGTTAAGTTTAGTTATTTTTATAGCTAGTATTTTTATTTTATTTAGCTTTAGTTGTTTTTCTATGGTCCCGAGACACTTACTTCATATAGCCTCGCGATACGCCTTGCGACGTCGCGATACGCATCGTCAAAGCATCTTGCCCTCACTTCAAGCATCTTCACGTTGCATCGCGTTTCGGTGTGAACTGACTTAGGCTTTCTAAATAAACACAGGTTTACATTTGTTACTCTTACAATACGCTAGTTTAGTTTTAATCTAAAATCTAGTTAAGAGCGCGTATAAATAGAAATAGCTAACCCTAGATTTGAATTTTGTCCAAGTATAGAAACCGAATAAGAAAATACTAAATATAGATTATAATAAATTCATTATAAATAAAAGTGAAATGTCATTGACATTTCACAATGAAATTTTCTCGATAGAACAAAATCGCCAAGTTACCTCTCATTTCATCGATTTTTGTTTTATTTTCAAAATGACACACATATATTACAAACCTAAAAAAATTATCAGTAATCTCTCTTCACAGATAAGCCTTTATTTATTAATTATTTGTTAATTTGGCATTGTAATTTACGAGTAATTAATATTTAATACTTTTGGCACTTATAACATTTTTATTCTGCAAAACGTCGGAAGGCTTCACAAATTACTGAATATAATTTATATGATCTATACAACCAACCTACTTTCATATCTGTCTATTACTGCATGGCGGAAAATTCTAGTCATTTTTGGTCAAATGCTACAAGGATGTTTCAATAATATCAGAATTATGATAATTGTTTGTTTAAATCTAAACAGTGTTAAATGTTATTATAACATAATAATGTAGTTTTATTCTAATTTCAGGTATAACGACAGGGGAGAATAACAGAATAGCAAGAGAGAATGGTATAGTGACTTCAACGACGACCGGACACTCAGGTGAGAAACGGACGGGACAGCATAAAACTGTTCACAGATGGTGCCACAGCACAAGTTATTTTTCTAGTTAGCCGACAGGTGGCGCTCATAACAGAATTATTTTATGAGGCTGATGTTGCGTCATCATCATCTCAGCCATAATTTTTTTCCCCCATAACTTTCCAATAAAACCGGTCAGAAGCAGCCTAGATCCATCGTTAACCCGCGGCCCTTATCAGATCGCCTATCCACCTTGTGGGTGGATGTCCTACGCTGCGCTTGCCGGTCCGTGGCCTCCATTCGAGGACCTTGCGGTCCGAGCGGGCGTCGTATTATGTGCTGCCCACTGCCACTAAACTTATTGATCCACCGGCTTATGTCGGTAACTTTTCGTCTACGGATATCCTCATTCCTAATTCGATCTCGCATTGTAACCCCGAGCATGGGCCTCTCCATAGCTCGCTTAGCGACGTTGAACTTTCTTATGAGGCCCAATAGTGAAGAGACCACGTTTCAGCCCTATATCAACATTGGCAACACATATTGGTCAAAACTTTAGTTTTGAGGCATTTTGGAGGAGAAGAAGTCTCGAAGCTTCCCAAACACTGCCCATCCGAGTTGTCGATTGACCTTCTCGAAGTTGGCTCTACTTAATTGAATCGTTTGTCCCAAATAGAGTATTTGTCAGCAACTTCGAGAGTTGAATTTGTTATGGGGAAAAATTTTACATATCTACTTCTGAATCTTCATAAGTCTGGGATACACGTGCACATATATCTGCATATATCGCCAAGTCGAGCAAAACAAAAACAGCGGAACGGCCGTACCATTCTTTTCTCGAAACAGTTCAGCCCCCTATAACTTCGTTGGCGATAAAACTACTTAAACGCCTGAATTTCCAGTAACCAAGTAGGCATTGTATAAACTCGGTATATTTCATTGAATTTGAGCCAGTAGTTTAAGAATTATTAAGAATATAACTAGTCAAAGTTTCTTAATTTTGTCACTCACTGACTGACCGATCATCAAAACTCTAAGGCACTTCTAGCAGACATAGAAGCTTCAAATTTAGAATACAGTTAGTGTTTAGTGTATAAATTAAGGAAGAACTAAAATATTTTGCAATTTCGGCCCAGTTTTCTAGATATACTAATTGCATAAATAACTTTGTAATCTCATATAAATAGTATAGGAATACAAAGTTACATTTGCAGTTAACCACCGACAAAATGGTGTGTAACGAGATTTAACGATTGATTTTCAGAGGGCGGCGTAGTAGTGAGCGGACTAGCGCCGATCGTTGTTTCACAGCCAGCTGCTGCAGCAGCACATCTGTTACAAACCCACACTCTCACTCACAAGGTAAATAAATAACATTGTGGTATTTTTATATGATTGCATTTTGAAGGTAAACTTGATGGTAGGTGCCAAGCAACACCATGAAGGGATTGAGGTGTATTGCAAACCTTGATAGGATAAAGGACAAGGAATAAGGGGATAGGAGAACAGGTCTCTGGATAGGACAATAGGAGAATCTATTACTCTCTCATAGGAACGCAAAAACACATTGCTGTAAAATATTTTTTATAAACCTAAATATTGATTAAGTAACACCTGAAGCCTGAAGCTCAACATATAGAGCGACGACGCGGAACTTTTGTCTAGCAAAGTTGTCTGTCTATGCTTCAGTCATCGAAAATATATAGCCTGAGAAGCTCCTCATCAGTGTCGATCTCAGCTGTGGTCGTTACTAAATTGAATAAAAAAGGGAAAGAAAGTTATTGGGTTAGAATTTACTCACAAAGTAAAAAAATAATTTTGTAGTAAACGTCTACACACGCCAACACTCTCTCGTGGCTCGCGCGAGAGTGTAAAATTTACACTCTCGTAAACGCACGATGACATTTCATAAGTGATTATCAATCAACCTTCCATCTCCAATTAATTGAGATTGAATTCTTTTCACAGCCATTTAATAAATCATTTGAATTCACTTTGAGAGTTTACAATGCTGAAATCCTCAAGTCTCGCTGATAAACAATGTTGACAATACCGTTCGGAATGAATTAATAGTTGTGCATGCATGACGATGGGTCCGCCACGAACGTGGAAATTCCCATACAAAATTACCAATTGTGATTTTCCGATTTTTCAGTTGTTCCCGGTTTTATGTAGCTAGTAGGATTTTTTATCTCATTAGTTGGATTACTATAGACATCTTCTGGGCGAACTCTCTCCATAGTTGGCCTCATTTTTCTTGCACGGTTAGATGCTGACCAAGAGCAAACACATCTTTAATAATAATAAAAAGTAACTAATTAAAAGCACTTCAGTGAAAAATAATTTAACACCATAATCAATAAGAATAATTCACACCTTGCAGGGTGTGGATCCTGTTTAATTGGTTGCCTAACTCAAGGGATTACCATTCTTTTCTATTAAAAAAATACTTTCATAGCATGTTTTTTTTTTCGTTCCAATTCAGATGGTAGAAACGCAAATGGTGAAGGGAACGCAAATGAACAGCGTGACGCCTCTGACTGTCAGTGCTCAGTATCTGAGCGCGACCACCATCGTGAAGCCGGTGGTTGTCGTCTCTGGCGCCCACACACCGCCAGCGCCGCCTACGTGACGCGCCCAGCCCAGCACCGTTCACACCTAGCGCCTCATACCCGCCTAGTACTAGGGATCTTGTTCAGCTGGTAACGTAGCTGATGGAGTTGCTTGCAGCTACGTCACTGTCGTGTTCATATACAGTGCGACAGAAATAGAACTGCTTGTGGAAAATGCATTTTGCAAACTTCGGGGGTAATCGTACACTGCCAAACTGATAAACAGCAATAATTTAGTTCTCGTATAAAATACCAGACTAACTCGCCCGAGTCTCCGCGAGTTGCTACCTCACGTGTATCGAGAGCCATTCTTCGTGGAAATGGTTGAGTGAAAGGGTGAAGGCGAGTGTAGCGTTGTCCCACTCGCACTTCGGCGCGTTGTATAGCGGCATCTCAGTCCTACATCGAAGTGGAGCGGGGCTGCGGACTGCGCGCGTCTTATGTTAAGACAGTGCGTATGTATAAATGTATTTAATGCAATACTTACTCTAGTGGTTAGTGTAAGACGGTGATAGCAAAGTGACAAATCGTGATGTGGGACCTCTGTACATAGGCCGGCCAAACCTTTATGCTGTACGGGTGAACTCTTTATATTTTTCTATCGCTAATATTCCATAATGATCGCAAACAAATAACACAAACGAGAGTATGTATGCGATTTGTATATTATTTAATTTATTATCAAAATCTGGGATCAAGAAATGGAGAAGAAAAAATGAAAATATTTTGCTCGAGTGCATCATCAATGTCTCACATTTGATAGGATTTTTTCGGTATATTGAAATAAGAACAAAATCCTCCAAAGCGAAGGTACATTAAAATTTCAGATATTTCAGACCCTCGCTATCGTGTACGAGTTGTCCTTAACACACTCGCGTAGGATGAAAGAGAGAGGAGTGGCATTTTAATGTTTGAATCGTATTTGAGACATTTTTTCCATATGTGAGATAGGTTTAGTAAGAAGTGTACTTGTTATATAGACTAACAAGATAAAGAAGTTTATTTTTTCAATGTGTATCTGTGATCGTGTGCAGTTTAGCTGCTGTAATACTGGAACTCTGTACAAAGAAGTCTTTTAGGTGTTGTCAATTTTAAACAATTGTGTATAAAATCGAGTCAATAAATATTATAAGAATTTTGTGGCTTAACGCTATTTGCAATATAGGAGACATGTTATAATGTGATAATAAGCTGCATCGGGCACCAGGAGACCAGAAGTTTATTGTGAATCACTCTCTAATTTTCTCCCTTTCCCATATAATCGTCGCAAATCTTCTTGGGCTCTGGCGATATCACGTGTCAAATATGAGTAATCGATTTTGGGACTGTTTGTGAGGTATTGCGACGCAGGGAGGGAGCCACGGAATGAGCGAGACGCAATGATAACATTTGTACAAGAGAGGAAGCAGTTGTGCCGTATTGGTTATTCGGATTTCGCAATTGTACATGCCAAACGAAAGACAGTGCTCAAGAAGATTTGCGACGATTATAAGTGTATTGTGACAAAATTTAAGTGCCCTTCGAACCTTGGATAGTAATTTTATGAGCTCCCATTATTCTGCTCGCTCAATATTCACTACACACCTTTAGTTTTTCTTTTGGTTAGGGCAGGATTTTAGATCGATCTCTACAGGGACTCTGGTCTCCGGCGCTGGCACGGGCCGCGCGGCCGTCCTCACTTTGTGCCTAAATTTTAATTATTAAATCGAAAAAATCGTATAGAAAAAAGTTGAAATCTAGAAGATTCTTTCAGCCAACTTAAGTCGTGATGCATCTCCGTCAAGAAATCTGGGTCGAATTTAGTTCAGTCCGCAAAAAGTCTTCTAGAGTTCTTCAGATATCTTCCTCAAAGTCAAGCTAATAATTATATTTTAGTCAGCTTGGCTGGAATCTAATGTTAAGCTACAAAGCGAGGATTACAATATTTTTTCGTATTTTTAATTTTATTATTGAACAATTTACACGCGTTTTTGAATATACTTTTTTAAAACTTAATTTATTTAACTTATTTCTGGACAATTGTTAATTTTTGAAATGGATTATTCCGTCAATCTGTCTAATTTTGATTATCTCCTTTTTCTGATGTATGCCGCAAAAAACTAACTGGTTGTGTTCGATTGCTTCTAATTGCATTGAATTTCTTTTACCAGTATTTCTTTCTTCACGTGATAATTTTCTTAGGTCGATCTTACAAAACTGCTTTTGACGACTGTTTTTAATTGATAAAACCTTTCACTAGGTGGCGTTGTTCTAGGGAGTTGCAATTATTAAAATCGGTTCCCTAAAAGCACAAAATAATAATTATGAAGTAGTTATATTGAATTCACTTTAGCATTTATAAGTTGACAGCGCCATCTAGATATGTAATTACGTATTAATAAATTTATTGTTCAGACTTACCTTTTGATTGATAACAGTATTTTAATTGTAACATATAAAAACTTCAATAACATCACATAATATATTTGCTTTTTATTTTACTTAGTATATTTTTTAATTTACTTAATTTGTTTTAATTAGGAATCAAATGTTGTTATTTAAATATATTTGTTTATGAATAAAACCAGAAACTTTTCTGTTGCATTCTCAAACATTTTCATGTCTCTTAATTTATAAACGATGGATATAAGTGATTAATACACATTGATGTATTACTTCATAAACTTTTATATATATATAATTACGGTCCTCGCTTTTAGGTAAATGTAATAATGTAATCGATTAGTGTAGATATTTTTAACATATAGTTAATTATTTTCATTTTATACAAATAACAGAGGATAATTGTACTATAGCGCCATCTTGTAACAGTCTTTTTTAAAAATCATATTGTGCAGTATGTATTTATAATAATTATTCTTGTGTGATTGGCTGTGAGTAAGTTATTCTCGTTTATTGCCACCTTTTCTCACAATGTTTTCCCTTACGTTATTTTTCTATACGTAATTATATTTATTGTTTTGGTCAATTTACAAAATGGCCGGTCCACAATTTAAATGTAACCACACGCTTTAAAACATAATTAATATGATGAAAGCAGTATTTTTTTCTATCGTACTTTTGAAGTGAGAGAATTTTTGTCACTTTGCCTAAATAATTAGCTGAATAAAGAAAGAAGAATGTAAAAATATAATATAATAAAGAGAGAAATTTATTTTAATTGTAACAATATTGAAGCTATAATGCTCATGTACATAAAACGACGTAACTAGTGTAAAAAGTTCTAATTATGTTAGAAATACACAAACAATTATTAATATACTTAATTGTTTCATTTTCAACTATGGATTCAGTTTTAAAGATCTAGGATGCAGTGTTCAGATTAGGCGAATAAGACAAACCACCATCTGCGGGTGAAAAAGCATGCGTCGATGCCAAATCTAACGTACGACACTGTCGCTGTTAATTAAAATTTAGATCTCATTTAAGCAGTCCGCTGTATTCTTTAATAAATTATAATTTACCGCAATCAAAGATTTTATTAAATGCCAATGGTTTTGTTTTATTATAACGGAAAAAGTTATTAGTATAGAAATCGAACCACCTTAAGATA
Organism: Bembecia ichneumoniformis; assembly: GCA_910589475.2. Classification (NCBI taxonomy): domain Eukaryota; kingdom Metazoa; phylum Arthropoda; class Insecta; order Lepidoptera; family Sesiidae; genus Bembecia; species Bembecia ichneumoniformis. The sequence continues at coordinate 11,815,046 of OU342540.1, forward strand.
ACTTGCCTGGTTCTACTCTAAAGGCACTTCATCCTCCCCCTTTACCATAAATATTCAATATGTTGCTAAAAACTGGGAAGTACCCTGATTTGTGGAAATTGTCCAGGGTGACTCCGTCCCCGAAGAGTAGCAACAGCTCTCTGGTAGAGGAATACCGCCCGGCGCCCAATAATCCTATGTGCGCCAGATAAAGTTTTCGAGTACACCCTGCATAATGAGATATATAGACAGGTGAAACAACAAATAGGCGAGGAGCAACATGGCTTTAGGCCTGGTCGCAATATGGTCCGGTTGCAAACTGGTCTCAGTAAATACAAACCTTTTAAGCTTGGTTAATTATATCTCGAGATGCTATGGATCATGGCTCACAAGTAGACGATGTCTATTTTGATTTTCGAAAAACTTTATAAAATTGATAACGACATATTGCTACAGAAGCTATGTGCTCTTGGCTTTTCCACCGATCTCCTCAAATTTATGGCGGACTTTTTGAGAGACCGACGGCAATATATTCTGGTATGGGATACATGTTTCGCAGCCCTATTACACCCAATCTGGTGTTATCACTATCACTGGCCCTTTATTATTTCTAATGATAGTCCATGATCTACCTAAAGTAATCAATACAGCCAAGTGTCTCTTATATACTGACGATCTTAAGCTCTTTCTGGAAATTAAATCTCCCAGAGACTGCCTCAGCTTACAACAGGACATACATCGTATTTGCCTATGGGCTACGACAAATAAATATAAGTGTAATTGACCGCAATCGAATCTCGCAATCGATTGTAACTATTATCTTGACAATTTATGTACAAATAGACTAAATTATATTAAGGACCTAGGTATAAAATTTGACTGTACCCTGTCTTTCCACGACATACATATATCGGATTTAGCCAAAGGGTCCTATCGTCGGCTGGGCTTCATCTTGCGAAACGCCAAGGATTTTGAAAATCTGTTATATGACTTATATGTTAGAACTTTATATGACTCGTTAGTTAGAAGCAAACTAGAATCTAGTGCGTGTGTGTGGAATCTGCACCACGTACCTACACGCGAATGCTGGTTCAAAAAGTGTTCCTTACGTCGCTGTACAAGAAGCTCTACGGCCCTTACCCGTACATGTATCCAACCAAATTCTTGCTCGGAGAGCTCGGCTATAACTCGCTGGAAGTGAGAAGGTTGATAGATCAGCTCACTACTTGCAAGGTGCTCAGAGAATCGGTCGATTCCTTGCACCTGCATGATTTATTGTCCACCTTGTTCTTGCCAGATGGACCCGGAATATTGCCCAATAGGCGCGGGGAATTGCCCAAATTGTTTTACGTGGCTGTCAGCTGCACCGTGGCGCGCTCCATGTGTCCACTGATCCGTGCCCGCCGCCATTTCAATGCACTCCTTACCACCAACACTGACATAGAATAATTTTTGTGACAATTGGTCAACTGTAATTAAAACTTTTCGAACATATTGTAGGGTTCATCATCATTCGCTTCTCATTCATTAAAAACCTTTTTATTTCTTTGTTTTAATGTAACCTTTTTTTATCTACCTTACATATGTACACTGGCCGGCGAGATTTGGAACATATTTGAACGAAAAAAGAAGCGGCGAGAAAGATTGAAGGAGAGATTGACAGGTTAGCTCACGGAGGAAGAGGATTCTTGAGACGGAATCGAAAAGAAAAGGATATGTAAAACGACTGAGACTCAGATTCTTTCCAAAAGGCTAAAGGAAGCTAAATCCTATTTTATTAAGTCGACGAGTTAATAAAATAACTTATTTTTACCGAAGATCCTGTCGGACTCGGAAGTTCCAACGCTGTGCACAGCCTCATCTATTTAAGCTGTTCTCACTGAACGAAGGGCAATTATTTTTATATGTGTGAAGTTTTATCAGGACCGCGGTGATTTCCAGTGTACATATAGGGACACTAAGTGATATTAAAGTGTGGTGTTTTCTCGACGTCTCTATCTTTCTTTTCAACCGCCACCCCTACAGTGATCTAGAGTTGTTACCTACACTACAATATTGTGAAAATTTAGACCAATGGGACAAAGCAGATAGTTTAATTATTGACTAATATTCTAATTTATTATGACATATTCTTCTTATTATTGGCAATTATTTTATATTTTGTGATTAATTTTGTTTGATCATATTAACTGCTAAGAAAATTTGTTGCATAGCCGCCTTATGGTGGCTTAATAATATGCAATCGGCAGTGGAAAATAAAAATATAATAAAATAATGATGGGCGCCAGCTAATTACCTAATAAATAAAATGGTAATTAAGCAATTTGAAAATATATATTTAACATAAAAAAAGAAATTACAATAAAAATTAAATCAGGGTGAATGAGTTCTATAAATGCCCTGTACGTGAAGTAAAATTTATATATTTAAAACCCTCATTGAATCACAATTTTCTTAACGTTTTCAGTTAAGTAACTTAACTGAAAACGGGAAAATTTGGACGAGCTCGGCAATAAAGTTAAAATCCGCTGGAGTAGGCTCGGCTTGAATTCATCCGGTGTCGTAGAAAAAATCCAATATCAAAGAAACTTGGTAGCGTCTACGTCTCCCAGAAGCAACAGGTACAAGCCGAATATTGTTATTCCAGGCTCGAATAATTAACAGTTACGGAGAATCCTTATTACTCCTGAACTTGATATTCCCGGAGTTGATCCCTGGAAAATGGTTTAGAAATATCTAAGTAGGTACATATTCATATGGAATGATGTGCCTGACCAGTGGGAAACTAAAAATCAATATATAAGGTCCCTAACCGTTATTAATTTAGTCAATAAGGTCAGGCAAAAACAAGAACAAATAATATAAGAAATTAAGTAATTGCAAAGATAAAACGTACTCAAATTAAATTTATGAATTTTACAATAATTTAAAAAGTAACTTAATCAAATATTAAAAACATAAAACGTCCTATGGAAATATGGAAATTCACACAATCTAGAATGATAACAAAATGGCCGGCGAAAGCAAGCCTAATCTTTATATATAAAAATGAATCCCCATTTCTCCTGGTCACGGCATCACGCGTGAACGGGTAGACCGATTTTAATTCGGTTTTCGCCAATGGAAAGAGGGATAAACGGGGAATGTTTTAGGGTATATAAAAATTGCACGCCGGACGAAGCCGGGGGCGGAACGCTAGTTTAGTATAAAAAAGAAACACAATTAAATACTAACACTATTACAAATAAGATGAAATACGTAAGAAATTAATGGGAAAAGTTATTCAATATATTTATTCCTGTTAGAATATTGTGATTTTTAGTCTATGATTCTGAAGCTATATTTTTGTCTATTGTTTTGAAGAAAAGTTCCTTTTTTATTCTATGACATCTTTACTTTGATCTCTTCTAGAACATGGCGAACTGACTGAATGTACGTAATATAATTAATAGGATTTAAAAGTTAATATGTTGATTGTAAGACTGGAAATAAACAGCCAATATCACTTTAAAAACCTCTTTTAATTAACATGGTAGCAGTTCGTGGTTTGCGAAACAATGATTGACGAAATTCAGAATGATGCAATACATGTGTTCAATGGCTGCGAGTATAATAAGTGGAAATACAGAATTAAGTTATTGTTGGAGACAAAAGGATGCCATGGAGCTCTTACAGAAGCAGACATTACGAAAACAGAATGGATAACTAATGACATCAAAGCGAGAAATTACATTGTGAGTTACCTATCAAATAGCCAACTTGAACTTGTCATACATGAAAACACGGCTAAAGGAATGTTGGACAAATTAGACAGTATATACATATCAAGATCAAGTGCAAACAAACTGATTTGTAAACGGAAGCTGCTAGATTTGAAAATGAATGAAAATGAGGACCCTATTTCATACTTGAATAAATTTGAGAGTTGTTTGAATGATTTGATTACTGCAGGAGAAAATGTCTCAAACGAAGATAAACTAAATTACCTATTGCTAAGCTTACCAAGAACATATTCACATATAGTAGACATAGTTGATGCATTGCCAGAAAGAGATAAATCACTTGAGTACATTAAGAACAAATTACTATTGGAATACAAGAAAAAGACAGAAAGTGAAGACAGAGACACTTGTAAACAAGAACAAGGACAGATATTTCATACTAAAATTAAGTCTAGATGTTTTGGATGTGGACGCGTAGGTCACTATATCAGACAGTGCCCCAATAAACCACCAGGAAACCAGGAGTCAAAGCAAGGAGGTGGATATCAACAACGGGGAAGAGGATATTATCATTACACAGGACAGGGACATAAACATTACAAAGGACAAGGACAGCATCAAACTTCAGAGCTGAAGAACTTTGAAAATACCAGACAACGAGGCTACAATTCATATAATCGACGAGGAGGTTATCCAAATAGAGGTAGAGGTGGATACCAACCTAGAAAGCAAGGTCATCAACAAGGTAACTCCGATAATTTTAATGTTGAAGTACTATCTTCTCAGGTAAATAAGCGTTTGATAATGTCTAGTTTAGTGAGACAGAATAATGTAACTTGGTTATTAGATAGTGGATGTTCCAATCATATAATTAATAATGACAATTATTTTTATGACTGTAAGATATTAAAAAACCCAATAGAAATTAAAGTAGGTTATTGGCGACGGTACTTGGGTGGGCAGGTCTATGGTGTTGCTCCGGTTGACTTGCCGCCGTCGATGACCATATGAGTTGTGGACTGTATATTTTAAGTTGTAGCCGGACGGAAGATTGAAGGAGACAGCGAATAGTTGCAAGTGTCGTTTACTTCTTAATTAATTATCTACAGCAATTGTAACTATAGTTAAGTATAACAAATCTTATTAGAAGGTACAGAGATAAACGATGGTTCTTTAGGCTCCGAGTGCTAGTGGTAGTGGTAACCGTAATGGGTAATGATTTCCAGTGAACACTTCTTTTATATTCTCTAACCGTGCCGGGGGGGGGGCCTTCCTGCCCTCACCGGATCGTTCTCACGGTTCTGTCCACGTGGAGTGCAGTCGGCAAATATTTACAAGGAACCGTAATAAACTTTTACAATAACCTTTAAAATAGTTCACAACAAAATAGACGAGCAAACCAATATAAATTCCTATTCCATTGTCCTACATCCGGCCTCTTCTTATTTTGGGTACGGATTTTATTACCGCACAAACAAAGCGCATTCGCAAAATATACTATTTTGTCAAACAATGGAACACGTTGTTTGTGGCCCTATACTGTGGGAACATTGCTTCTTACATCTATTACAAAATTAACATACCTAGCTAAACAATATTATTATCTCATATTTACATACACTTACATAATACATACACTAACACCTTATATTTAAACTTATACTACTTTAAACCGCCGTCCGCAACATTCTCCCCCCGGCGCAGACTAGTCGAAGCCTCCTTTAACTTGTAGGACGGCGAGTTTGGACGTCGGTCTCAGGAACTTGCCATGATTGGTTTTTACCGTTGCCATCCGCACCTTTCCGTCTCGACCCGGCAGCACCTTCGTAACGATGCCACGAATCCATACGTTGTGTGGCAATTGCGAGTCGACGATGACCACCAAATCTCCCTCTTTCAGCGCAGGTACGTCGTTGTTTGCCTTACCTCGAGGAATAAGTGTAGGGAGATATTCAGTCACCCAGCGTCGCCAAAAATGGTCGGCGAGCGCTTGAGCGCGCCTCCAGGTCACTCGATCCGCTTCTATACAGGGACCAAGTATAGGTAGTCCTGAAGACGTTCCCATCAGGAAGTGGTTTGGCGTCAGTGCTTCATCGTCAGCAGGGTCGACTGGAACGTGTGTTAATGGTCGCGCATTAACACAATGTTCGGCTTCTATTAGGAGCGTTAGAAGCACCTCCTCTTTCGGTGCTCGTTCTCGTAGCGTCGCGTGTAAGGCCGTTTTGATGCTCCTTACAAGACGCTCCCAGGCTCCACCCATGTGCGGTGCACCAGGCGGTATGAATCGCCACTGTACACCCTGTTCTACGGTGTACTCGCTCAAACTCGGTGCCCATTCCTTGAAAGCTGCCCGTAGTTCGGCGTCGGCGCCTCTGAAGTTGGTGCCATTGTCCGAGTATATGTAACTCGGCCACCCCCGGCGTGCGGCCATACGTCGTAATGCCATAATCGCGGAGTCTAAAGTTAACCCCGCGACTATCTCTATGTGCACGGCACGTGTAGCCATGCAGGTGAAGAGAGCGCCCCATCGCTTCTCGTGACGTCGTCCCACCGTTACCATCATGGGACCGAAATAATCCACTCCACAATGTGTGAACGGTCGTTGACCGTCGGTGACCCTCGCGAGTGGTAGGTCGCCGGGTGCTGGCACGCGCGGTGTCGCTTTCCTAATGCGGCACCATTGGCAGTCCTTTGCAATCGCTCGTACTGTAGGTCGCAGCCGCAATATCCAATACCGCTGTCGCAGGTCATTAATTACGCGCTCATTGTTTGCATGACCTGCTCGCGTATGTTCATGTGCGACTAATAACCTTGTAAAAGGGTGCTACCATCCAAAATTACAGGTGTCTTAGCAGTCAGCGGTATGCTCGCGGCTGCGATACGGCCTTTTACTTGTATTATACCGTCGTGTAATATCGGGTCCAACGAAAATAACCGGCTTGTTCGTTTTATCGGGCAGCCTTTTCGAAGCGCCTTACATTCTTCTGGAAAGCTTTCTTCTTGACTTTTCTTTATCCATAATGACGTCGCGCGTTCCAAGTGAGTCACGTTTAATTGAACCCTTTGTTTACTACGCAATCTCTCTACGAATATTAACACGTAGGCCGTGGTTCTTATTAGACGTCTATAAGAAGAAAACCTTGATATGTCCGGTAAAACGGTGCCATCCGTGTTAGCGGTGGTAGTTTCGTACACCGCTTCGGACATCGTGTCGTAGTTAATTTTACGGTTCTTCTGTGGCCGTTCGTATTCGAGTTGTCCTACTCTATCGAATTTATTTGAGCTCGTTATATGTAGGACGACCTCTCCAGCGTTTCGCTTTATCAGCCATTGTGGCGCTGAGCCATGCAGCACCCAGCCTAACTGCGTCCTTGATGCCGCGGGTTCGTTACGTCTCCCCGCTCGCAGCTCTCTTGCCACAATGACGTGCCAGTTATCAGCTCCAATAAGAATGAGCGGCGTAGCTAATTCGTGTGCCGTCACATCAATGCCTTTTAAATGGCGGTATCGATTAATATTCGGTATTGCTTGAGGTCTAAGTTTCAAATCTTCCATCGTGTGTGCGACTATTTGTAACTCTTCTTCGCCTTGGCCTCTGACCCGACATGTAATTTTCTCGCTGTCAAGACGGGCGCGCTCTGCATTGACACTTCTTATATTCAGCGGCTGGGGTTCACCTTGACAGCCTATTTCGTCAGCCAGCGTCTTGTCCACGAGGGTAACAGTACTCCCCTCGTCTAACAAGGCAAAGGTTTGCACCTCGCCCCTAGGCCCCTTTATCGTAACCGGACATACTTTTAATAATACGGCACTTTCTTTCTCGCTAAAGGTTGACATTACTGTTTCGTTATCGGCGTCCTCGGGTTGCGGGGTACTCCCCCCTGGCGGCGTGGCCATTTGATCTTGTCTGTCTGAATGGTGCAGTAAAGAGTGGTGCGGACGATTGCAGTTATCGACATCGCACCTTATCGCCGTACATCTAGCTCTTGAGTGCCTTCCATTCAAACATTTAAAACAAATTTGATTTTGTTTTGCCCAATCCCAACGTTCATCGACGCCCATTTCAATAATTTTATTACATTTAGGTACTCTATGGTCCGCCCCGCAACATAAACAGGCCATTGTTTTCTTGATTTTTTCTTCGGCTGCTTTGTGGGCGGTTTTATTGTTGGTCGTCGGTTAGTTGGGTTTTTTCTTGCTTTTGTCTCTTCGACGGTATTGTATATTGTTCGATGCTCTATTGTCCGGCGAGTTATCGGTTTATTTAATTTCGTTTCTTGTACATTTTTTGATAACGGCGGCGGTGTATAAAATGATGTCCGATCTGCTTGACATGTGAGGAATCTTGATAGCATTATTATCTCGGGCTCATTCTTTTCCTCTTCACTCACTACGACATCACACCATTTAGCTACTAACCATGGAGGTAGCTTTCTCGTAATCTCTTGAGTTAACATTGGGTTGTGCAGATAACCCTTTTTATCGAGTGTTTCTAAAACACATATAGCGCTTTGTACTTTCAACGCAAATTTGCACAAGTCGCCTAACCCCGTTATTGGCGGGAGTCTCTTCAAGTCATCTAAGGCGCTTTGTACTATAATCTCGGGCCTTCCATAGCATTGTTCTAATGCGTGCATAATTTTCTCTGGATCGGTGGCAGAATATAACAATGGCGCCACCGCCTTGTATGCTTCACCTCGTAAGCTAACTCGTAGCCGCGCTAAGTTTTCCGTAGGTGTAAAGCCGTATGTAGCGCTTGAGTCGCGCATGGCGGCCTTGAACGGTAACCACTCTGTGTGTAGTCCCGTAAACACTGGGAGTTCCATGGCTTGGCGCGGTGGATGGCGTTTATTGACCGTTTTATTTAACACCTCTGCGAGCTTTTCAATGTCTGACTTTCGCTCTGGTGAACTTGCCTTTGTTTCTATCTTTGGCCTATGTTGTTCTTGCTTCATCGGAAGGCGTTCGTGAGCGACATGTTTGTCACGAAATTCATGGGTTTGCGACTGGCGCACCGACGTCTCATGATTATTGTCGGCGTACCACTCCCCCCGTCTTCGCTCGACGCGTGACTGTACGTCGTTATTACCGCCCCTATGCGGACGGTTTTCATAGTCGGTTCGTTCCACCCGAAGTTCCTGGGGCATAGCGGACGTCGACCACGGCTCATAATTTTCGTGGACGGGTTGCTCTCGCTGCTGATTTATCGGGGCGACTATGGACCTTCGCTTACCACACGGATCTGCACACGTGTTGTTGCCTTTTCTCTCGCTGTATCGGTCGCTGTCGATACTTCTGAATCGTCTGGCGTCTAGATGGTTTTCGTAGCCCGTTTCTTCCTCCCGAACTTCTAGGGGCTTCTCTAGCGGTGGCCACGGCTCCTGATTTTCGTGGCCCTGCCGCTTCCCCTGTTGATTGGCCGGGTCGGCTGCGGTGCTTTGAAGCCAGCTTTCGACGCGTGACTGTGACTCGATAACGCTGCCTTGTTCATATTCTTCTGCGGCAATGTTAGCGAGCTCCATCTCGAGTTGACTCTGAATTAACCTTCGCTCTAATGTTACCTTTTGCTTATTTATCTCGGCTTCGGCTGCTATTTCTTTTCTCTTTAATTCGGCGGCTGAAGCTAATTCTTTTTTCTCTAATTCAGCGATGCGTAATTCTGCCTCGTATCGCGCGGTCATCGCCCTCGCTGTCGCACTGGCTGTCGTTCGTTTCGAACGTGTAGACAACTGTGTGATGCTATGCGTACTATTTAAGGGCGATTTCCTTTCTGTCGGCGATGCTATGCGACTTCCGTAGATAACAGTTTGATTTTCTTGCGTTGAAGATGGAACTCGTGGCGGTTCATAGTATATGCTCCCTTCACCTCGACGCGACTCGCTCATTGTTTCGTCTCTTCGTTCGACGTCGCAATCTGAGTATCTACGGGTTGTGCTCCGCGTGTTCATTTTCCTTCTTCAATGCTAACGACGCAACTTTCTTCAATCTTCGACTGCTGGTGGCGTGGATCCGGCGTTGCTGGTGTATATCCGGCTCGAAGGACCAGCTATTGGCGACGGTACTTGGGTGGGCAGGTCTATGGTGTTGCTCCGGTTGACTTGCCGCCGTCGATGACCATATGAGTTGTGGACTGTATATTTTAAGTTGTAGCCGGACGGAAGATTGAAGGAGACAGCGAATAGTTGCAAGTGTCGTTTACTTCTTAATTAATTATCTACAGCAATTGTAACTATAGTTAAGTATAACAAATCTTATTAGAAGGTACAGAGATAAACGATGGTTCTTTAGGCTCCGAGTGCTAGTGGTAGTGGTAACCGTAATGGGTAATGATTTCCAGTGAACACTTCTTTTATATTCTCTAACCGTGCCGGGGGGCCCCCCCCCTTCCTGCCCTCACCGGATCGTTCTCACGGTTCTGTCCACGTGGAGTGCAGTCGGCAAATATTTACAAGGAACCGTAATAAACTTTTACAATAACCTTTAAAATAGTTCACAACAAAATAGACGAGCAAACCAATATAAATTCCTATTCCATTGTCCTACATCCGGCCTCTTCTTATTTTGGGTACGGATTTTATTACCGCACAAACAAAGCGCATTCGCAAAATATACTATTTTGTCAAACAATGGAACACGTTGTTTGTGGCCCTATACTGTGGGAACATTGCTTCTTACATCTATTACAAAATTAACATACCTAGCTAAACAATATTATTATCTCATATTTACATACACTTACACTTACATAATACATACACTAACACCTTATATTTAAACTTATACTACTTTAAACCGCCGTCCGCAACATAGGTGATGGGTATACTTTAAAATCAAGTAAAATTGGAAATGTGTTTATGTATTTCTGCATAAATGGCTACTATAATAAAATAAAAATAAATAACGTTTTCTATGTACCAAAAATGAGTCAAAATTTATTAAGTGTGTCTAGTATTACATCTCAGAACAAGTATGTGTATTTTGAAAATGAAAAAGCTGATATTTATGACAATTATAATAATCTGTTAGCATCTGCAATGAAAATTAATAATCTGTATGTATTAAATGGTCAATTAGAAATTAACAACAATTCAAAATCATGCACAAGTGCAACTACTATATCAGAAAAGGAAAAATGGCATAGACTGTTAGGGCATACTAATTTTTTTAATTTACAGAAACTGTGTGAAAATAAATTGTGTGTTGGTTTACCAAATAAAATTGAAGGTGACTATTTTAAGTGTGAAATCTGCTTAACTAACAAGATGTGTAACTTACCTTATGAAAATAACCGCCACAGAGCCAGAGATTTATTAGAAATTATACATACTGATGTGAATGGACCTATAAATCCTGAAGGCTACAATGGTGAGAAATATTTTGTGAGTTTTATTGATGATTTCAGTAGGTTTGCAGTGGTGTATTGTATTAAACAGAAAAGTGATGTCTTCAATTGTTTTGTGAATTACATGAATCTAGTGGAAAATCAAACTAATAGGAGGATTAAAGAACTAAGATGTGACAACGGTAAAGAATACATTAACGACCAATTCTACAATTTAATAAAGAAAAAGGGAATCTATTTGAAACCATGCCCAGCATATACTCATGAATTGAACGGTGTAGCAGAACGCTACAACAGAAGTATTATGGATAGAGCACGATGTTTGAGGGCTGAAGCTAAACTAAATAAGTGTTACTGGCCAGAGTGTATTATGACAGCTACTTATCTAGGTAACAGGCTTTTAACAAATACCTTAATAAGAAAGACACCTTATGAAATATTCTTTGACAGGAAACCAGATGTAAGAAATTTGAAAATATTTGGTAGTACAGCTTTTGTCAGAATACCTGAAGAAAGGAGAGCATCTAAATTAAATCCTAAAGCAGAAAAGGGAAAATTAATTGGCAAAATAGATTTTTCTCAGCAATGACAAAACATATGAAAGTGGTGTTTGGTAATCTGTTTCTTCATGTTACTGACTTAATTTTGTCAGTTGGATTACACGATTGGTAAACTTTTATAACAGACAAAAAAATTCAAAGAAACCTCTTTTAAAACACAGATTTACACCTCTGATTACACCAATTTATACCTCCAAATTTTCTATGTACATTAGTATTGTGAAGTATTAGAATTTCAGGATGAACATATACTATATATTCCACGCGGACGAAACCGTGGGCATCAGATGTCTAAAAATATAGATTCAACGCCTAGCAAATGTATAACAGCAATAAAGTATAACAGCAATAAATCTTTTATTTTTCAACGTTTTGTTTTATAATTAGACAAGGACGACAACGCTATCGTCTTGAGTAGTCCCCTAATGATATGAAATAAACAAGTAGATATTTATAGTTGAAAGTAGTTGAAACTAGTCGCGGGATAATACTACTATATCTATGTATATACATACATATCTATCTATACATATAATAAAATCGTAAACGAGCACTGTGTGTACAGTAAATATTTTTTCAAAAAAATAAAATAAAAAAAATTGTACACGTTGTACTTATGTTATCGAGGTCAAAAAATAGTTTTTAGAATTTTTGTCTGTTTGTCTGTATGTTTGTGCATGATAATCTCTGAAACGGCTTAACCGATTTGAATGCGATTTTCATTGATGTGTTGTAGCAAGCTTCCTCTAACATTTAGTGTTTGTTTCATTCCAATTGGTTTACAAACAAAAAAGTTACGCCCTATAATACCGAATACCACTGGTACGAAGTTGCGGGCTCTGCTAGGCCAGACTATAAATTAAATTAAGTATATCTAGTTCTTAAGTATACATTCACTAGAAATGTTAATATATTATTGTTAGTGGGTACGGGTCCCCTATTTCTTAATCTGTTTCTAAGTCTAACTGACGCTATCTATACACTTAATTACTTTATTGTTAATTAATTTGAACACGTGTCTTTATTTGCTAAAGTTTTTTGACCCGCCACTATGCATTTAAACTATGCAGATAATTGTATCCAAGTAAGATCCCCTTGAAATAGAATGTTCATACCTACTTCCTTGTTTCTATGTTCATACTAATGTTCATACTAAGTAAACTTAATAGTCATCGACTTATAATTTTCTATATCTACATAAGTATATACATTTAATAAAATCGTAAACGAGCCGTGTCTGTAGGTACATTAAATATTTTTTCAAAAAACAATTTCTAGACGTTGTGTAAAAAACAGTTTTTAGAATTTTTGTCTGTTTGTGCATGCTAATTTCAGAAGCGGCTTAATCGATTTGAATGCGGTTCTCACTGATGTATTGTAGCAAGCTTCCCGTAATATTTAGTGTTTGCTTCATTCCAATTGGTTTACTAAAAAAAAGTTACGCGCTATACCAAATACCACGCATACGAAGTTGCGGGCTCAGCTAGTCGTTACTATATTTAGATTTTTTTATATTAAGTTCGACAGGTAAGTGCCGAGCCACTCGAAGGTAGGTACACCGGACCTTCGCTTATCATACAAGCATCGTCATACCTACGCCGACTGCAGTAGAATAAAAGATAAGGGATTGCGGGGGATAATGGCTCTGGCATCCTTTACTTACTCGCCGAAAATTAAAAATAATGCTGTTGTTTTTGTGCATCAAATAATGCATCACAGTGGTTGTCATATAAGTGGGCAGGCGGAGTTTACTTTGAACAGACGGGATGGCAAATGAATGTCTATGACATAGACTAAATATTCCACGCGGGCGAAGCCGCGGACACCAGCTATTATTATTATTATCTTCTTAGTGGCTATTTCTGTCTGCTAGAGTACCATTATCACTTCGTCCATTGCTGAAATTTTATAATCGCCACGTAAACTAAAGCTCTCTACCTATACCTACCACTTTAAAGGAACTGTAGTACTTTTTTGACACTTCTTCACAAGCCATTGTGTGGCTTCCTAGGATGTGACTGCATTTGTGCATCAGGGAGCCACACTCGCACAGGATATGCATTGTTGTTTCTTCTGCCTCATTGAGGCGGACACCATCAGCTATCTAAAAATTTAGGCTTGGCAAAAGTATACAGTCAGGCTGCAATGTATGTAAGGCGTTATATTGCTTTACATATTTTGTGAGGCGTTTTATCTTTTATTTTTAAACGCGGACGAAGTCGCGGGCGCCAGCTATTAATTAATAACTTTGGTCTGAAAAAGCTAAATTTATTGATTTCTATTATTATTTGATTACAAATACAAAGTTTGAGACTTTAAACTGTAGTAACAATAAAGAAAATGTCTTTAGTAATGGCTTTCACATTCGTTTTATAAATATTGTATAATCACACAAGTTGATACACAATCACACAAGTTCAAGGTTATCAGAATTCGACAGTAGATACTGTTTTTTTCTATGCCTCATCGAAAAACATTGGAATAACGAAAATTATGATTTCAAAAAACTTAGTAACGTAAAGCGTCTCAATTTCCTTGTCTATTTCGTTTTTGTTTAGATCTTGGTTGGCAACAATGTTGTTTGTTCATGCTACTGATTTCATTGTCCTGAAAATAATTGTTTTCATGTTAGAGATAAAAGTATAAAGTTATTAGAGATAAGTAAGATAAAATATACAATATTTATACATAATAAGTATTAATACACAACTCACTTTGAGGATGATATTGCCAGAACATTTTTTTGTACAATGAACCGTTCTATTTTAAAGTTCATCACTCTGTAATATTGATTGTTACCATAAGTAACACTACACCACCCTTTCTTTTAATAAAATTTACTTCTTCCGATATTATATAAACATTTTGTACCAGACATTTATTTATTTAATGTTAATTTTAAATAGACAATAAAATTTTTATAATCTATTTGTATTACAAGTTTAACACATCTACAATGATATTATTTGTCATATTTCTAAATTAGGATCAGTAATACAAATTTTCTTCTCTTATAGAAACCATGAAAGTTCGCTTTTTGTGCTACTAAATGGTACAGCAAAGTGTACCAAGGGTCCGAACGAGTGCCTGTAGTACACCCTGTGAACTTTCAGGGCTACGGGTATGTAGCCTCAGTTTAATTTTTTTTTTCAGTTCATCTTTTCATTTTTTCAGTCTGTTATTGAATTAAAACGAAAATCAGTTTTTTCCTTGATTGTATTTCTTTAGTGAATCATAAAGCACAGCACGTGGGTATTTATCATATCACAAGTGTATATCATAATATTTATTATAGTAATCATAAGTACATAGGGTCACGTACGGAATAGCACATCCGGCAAATGGCATGGAGGCCATTGCTGGCTTAAAATGGCGCTAACTTCTAAAATATTGGGTGATTTAGAAGAAGTAAGCGCAGAAACAGACAAAGGCGAACAGCGACTTTATTTTGTAATACGTTTAGATATAGATTCGCGTAACCGACTGACGAAATATTATGCATGTATACTTAATCGTTAGATAGAGCTGTCAGGAAGTATAAATCAAAAACAAAATTAGCAAGGTTGCCCTTATCGGTTGGTTTTTCGCCAGTACATCCTTTATCAGGAAGTTGGAGTAACGAACCTTGTCGGCTGTTTACCCTATGACAGGCTTCGCGGCATCCGATATAAATACACAAAATTTCAGACTGAACTCATATCTCCGATCGTTCTCTGTTAGTCTGGTAGCTTCCCTAAATATTTGAATTTCTTTTATTTCTAAAGTTTTTGAAAATGTCGCCTCTATTTTGTGGTACGATCATGTTATTGTTAATACCTGGGTTTATTTGTTTACCATTTGGCGACAACGCGGACGTAGTATGGGACGAACTAAGTGAAAATAGTATAGATGACGAAGGTAGTATAGATTTGTCTCATCTTGGTCCGGAAGCATACGGTTTACCCAAGAATGAAAGCGGTAAGTTCTATTCAAAAGACAAAATAGATGTACTTACATTAAAAAACTAGCTATCGTCCGCGACTTTGTCCGCGTATTTTTACGAATTGTAGCTTATATGTTACTAAAATTTTCATCAAAATCCATTTTGAAACAGCTTTTGCCTACAAATGTAATAAACATTCATATATCTATACTAACAAATTTTGTCTTTAAATTATTATTAATAAAATAAAATAAAATAAAATAAATGTTTACAGGATTTTAATTTGTATACAGCAGTTACAGTACAAAGTGTGTTCTACCCGCCAAGGGCATGCAAATATTTGTGTTTAATTGTTTGTAAACTAATATATTAATAAAGGAATTAATGTTTCTTATTATTAAATTCTTTAACATCATAATAACAACAATCTAATAACCATTTTGTTAATGTTCTTGTAAATTTAGGATCCGGCAATTCTTTTATATTATTAGGTAGTTTATTGTATGTTTTAATTGCCATAACATAAACATTTCTATTAAATAGTTCTAATCTACATTTTGGTCTTTGCAATAAATTACCTTGCCTAGTTATTTTGGTTCCTATTTCGTTATTTTCGACAAAACAGTTCGGATATTTTCTAACAAATATACACAACATCTTTATATACAAGCAAGGTTATTATTTATTTATTATAAAGGAAAAGTGGAAATTTTCACTGTTTTATTTGACTGCACATGCACTTATTCGAAAAAACCTTCGAGTAATCTTCCTGCTTCATGTGTGCATCTGGGATAATTTAAACAGAGTCTATATGTCACGTAAACTAAGACCTTACTTGCACCCGGGCGAAATCGGGGCAAGTCAGTTTAGTATCATACTTACTTATATTATAAATGCAAATGTTTGTATGTTTATTATTAATAAACATATAAACATTTGCATATATAACATTACATAACATTACATAACATAACATACATATTATTGGCTATATAACATTACGCTATGATAAATAGTATTATATATAAGTAGTGTCCAGTACCGCGCGCCCCATGCGCACGCCGCCGCCGCCGTAAGGGCCGCAGCGAAGCGTGGCAGAGTTCAGCTAGTACTAAATAACTTGAAATCGAGATTTCAGAGCACGTTACCAATTGAGTTTTGTTTTTATAAAATACCAGAAAACTTACACAAACCAACGATAGGTATTTACGTTCAAAAACTTGATTTTTTTTCAACGTTACCTATGTATATGTACTTACATCTGTTAAGTACATTACTAGATCCGTCCCCAGCTTTACACAGATGCAATTTTGTCTTATAATATGTATGTATAGTTAAACGTGGTAAAACTAGACATGCATTTATAACGTAATTATCAATATAATATAGCATTTATAACATCGGGTTCGGGCAATTAATTCATGGATCTACGCGACTTGACGTAATTGTATTTTACCTGTTTTTTACTACGCTAACTCGCGGACAATAGGGCGTAAAAATTTATTTATTTGAAAAGGCTTACTAACTAAAGACATGCTTTAATCACACAGAAAGAAAAATTACAAGTATGAATTTAAATTATAGGAAAGCAGAGCATTATTAGAAATTAGTTAAAATCAACAAATGTCAATGAGATCAAAAATATAAATACCCAAAACCATTTCCACGTTATAAGTCCATAACCAAGAAAGAAATAATTCAATAATGGAATTCAAAATTATCAATAAGAAAAATATACCTACGCGTTATCACAATACAATTGGTTAAATCAAAATAATAACAAAATTTGAACAAGAAAGTTATTTATAGAGAAAGTTTCGGTTGGCTTTTATTTTATTAACCATCTAGCATTTGGCCGTGACTTCGTTCGAGTTGAGTAACTTTATAAATTTTATCTTTCAATCTGGAGTCATAAATACATGTCCACATAATTGCCTTGGGCGATTTCAGAGATTACCGTAAACAAAATAGTGACAATACATGATTTTTATATACCTACTAAAATATTATCAAACGCAAGAAACATTGATTAGCTTTGCGAAATTTGTAAAAATTAATAAATAAATACATTCATTTATTACGGATGTCATTTCTACAAAATGTTCATGCATTATAAAACTGTCTCAAGATGGTGATACTGTGACGACTCACTTCCTTGCCTTTACGATACCCTCGTATCACTTGATAGCTTATTTGACAGACAGATTAAGAACACGAAAAAACTAGTTATGGAAATTATTTGTGCGAATTTTCAAAATATGTTACGAATTCTGTAGGTGAGGCGCTTTCAACTTGGACAGAGGAGTCCCAAATGAATCCGGAAGAAATGGGTGAATATGCCGAGGGTGATATTTTGATTCCGCTATCGTCTAGAAACGGAATAAGAGGTGAATCGGCTCGCTGGCCTGATGGTATCATTCCTTACGTAATAGAAGGACGTTTTAGTAAGTATGGATAATTCCCAAAACTCACGAAACTTACACCCACAAATAATATCATCATCATCTTTTTTTCATGTTAAGGTCGACTAACAAGCTGACGGTCCACTTGATGGTAGGTGGCTACCGTCGCCTATAACACAAGGATTAGGTAGTGATAGGTAATGGGCTTTAGCATCCCTTACCCACTCACCGTCTTCTGTAAGGGGGTGTTTACTCCTGCCAGACGGGGCTGCCCAAACGACTGCGAAACGCAGTGTGCCCTGCTGCTGCTTTCTAGATCCAGATCAAAGTGTCATTTCCAAAGTTATTTCCAAAATTCATTCCCGGACCTTTGAGGCAGAGTGTTAAGGCACGCACCTAAGGGTCTAGGACAATTCCCGTCGCCGATTCATCGCCGCTATTTTAACCGGCGGAATTTTATTGCTGGCCGTTTCATCGCCGGCCGATTCGACGTCGGCCATTTCATCGCCGTTTAGTTAAAATATCAGCGTCAATATCAAGGACTTTTCCAGTACAATAAGTTTTGTAACACATTTTGAAATGGACAGTCTATTTGCCAAAACCAGTAAATCCGGGTATACTCGCTCCGCTCACATTTAATTTCATAAAGATTCCAGAAACTAACCTAACTTTGTTTCCAGTACAATTAAGTCTTGTAACAAATTTTGTAATAGACAGTCAAAACTTTTGCCAAAACCAGTATTCCGTTTAATATATATGCATGTAAACAATAGACCACAACGAACGGCGATGAAATAGCCGGCGATGAATCGGCCGGCGCGGAAATGGCTTGGCGAAGAATCGGCGGTGATGAATGGGCGGCGATGAATCGGCGGCGATCATAGGCCCGTCAAATCATAAATCAGGCCATAACCTTCCACTTTTAGACATATACTTTTTTAATTGAGCGCCATCACACTCTATATTTCAAGTTCCGGATCCATCCATTGCTAACAGCTATCTTGCGGTCAAGACTCTCAACTCCAAGACTCGTTTACCCCAACACCCATCCGCAGCAGAAATATCCAGCCCATTCTCCGTTCACCTGACTTATTGTTTGAGCTAAGCGACCACAACGAGTACAAGTGGAAGAGAAGAGACGCGCTGAGCGAAGGAGGAAGTCATGGTTACGAAACATTCGGGAGTAGATCGGTCTTAGGTGGCTCTTGACAGAGGTTCAGAGAGTTGAGGACCAACCTTCACAACTGAAGAACTACACAGAGAAAGGGAGAGAATTATAACAGTCAATATGTAGCTATGTAATTGTTATCTTTCATTTATTTTAGATCAGGAGCAAAGGGACTTAATAAAGAAGGCAATAGCTGATTATCACAGACTTACATGCTTAAGATTCGTACCATACAAAGGTCAGAAAGACTACATCACTATTCAAAGTGGGAATTCCGGATGCTGGTCTAGTGTTGGACGCATTGGTAGGAACGAATATTTAGAATTGTCAACATTTTCGTCATGTTCTGTTTTTTATTTTTAATAGAATGGGTCTTGAAATAGTATAATTTGTTTACTAAGGTAAAGGTAGGTAGGCAATCTGATGGTAGGTGGCTGGTAACACCTATTAACACCGCAAGTGCAGACAATCTTAATGGTAGGATGAAGGATAAAAGATTAAGAGAGATATATAGGGATTATATTTTGGCATCTCTTACTCACTTAACGCAACAGAACAGCATACATGCTTCATTAGCGGTGGCTACTGCCGTAAGATGAGTTTGTCAATCTTTGAATGTAGAAAGCAATGTCTGACACTACTAAAGTCAAATGAACGGGAGAGCGCGTCGACCGATCGGTTTGACACCGCGCGGCTGGTTGAAGTGCATGATATTTTCCCATTTATTAATTTTATGATATTCCTTTGAAACTAATGAAGTTTATTGTTGCTTATGAAGCAAAAATACCTTCTTTGATTATAATAATATTCTCGGCTAAATTAGCGAATCTAAAATGTAACTAAGAAGTTTTACTTTTATTCAAACACGATGTCGCTCTCTCAAAGTATGAGCAAACTCTTTCGTTTTGTTCTGTTTATAGTTTTGATCAGAAAATTCCAACTCAAAATGTTATCTCATATAAAAATTATTTCATCGAATAAGGTCAACTTCTTGAGGTTTGATTCAAATGATTCTGTTTCAAACGACCATTCAGTTTTGGATATCTAATATTGCATAAAACAGTGTAAACAAAACATTAAAAATCTTTGCTACATTCACAGGTGGTCGTCAAGAAGTGAATCTCCAATCGCCTGGATGCGTTTCCAAAAAGGGTACCGTACTCCACGAGTTGCTTCATGCAATTGGTTTCATGCACGAACAGAGTCGTCCTGAACGTGATGACTACGTTTCTGTCAGATACAATAATATTAAATCAGGTATTTCCTTTTGCCCCCTATATTTAAATATGGAACACAATTATATCACAATTGTACATTTACTATTACTTGTTTCCACTACTATAAGTTAATGGCATGTAAGACCGAAAGTCGAGTTTCGTAAAGAGAGCTTTAGGGCCGGCTCTGACTGACGGTATGGCCCCAGTATGGCTCGGCACTGCACCGCAAAGGACTTTTCCTAAACATATTATTTTCAACCTTATTGCAATGATTATAGGACTCACACTAAATGTATTAGGAAGAAAGGTACCCTATGTCCTTTTCTGTATCCCTGACAACGTGAATGCAAAAATTCATAATGATCGGTTTACTAGTTAAGGCGCGAAAGCGTTACAAACAAACTCACTTTTTCATTTACAATATTAGGGAGTCTAAGACAATTCACAGCCGCCGATTCATCTCCGTCCTTTTACCGCCGTCATTTCAACGCTGACCGTTTCATCGCCGGCCGATTCGACGCCGGCCATTTCTTAACCGTTTAGTTAAAATATCAACATTAGCATCATTTTAAAAAAAATATGTCACACACGTTCCCAGTACAGTAAGTCTTGTATCCCATTTTGCCATTTGGTGTATTCGCACTGTTCACATTTAATTTCAGAAAGATTCCAGAACCCAACCTAACTTTGTTTTTAATATAAATAAGTCTTGTAACACATTTTGTAATAGTCTTTTTGCCAAAATTAGTATTCCGTTCATTTCGAAATTACATTTATTAAAATTAATGCGATTTCAAATTAACTAGGTATGTAATTTGCGAAAATAAAAGTAAAAAAAAACACATTTTATGAAAATTTACGTCTTATCTGAGGATAAATATCTGGTAGTAATAATTATTTAATTCTTTTGCTTTCTACAATACTGCGCATGATAAACAATTGACCACAACAAACGGCGATGAAATGGCCGACGATTAATCGGCCGCACTGAAATGGCTTGGCGAAGAATAGGCGGTGGTGAATCGGTCGCGATGAATCGTCCCATCCCGTTAGTTAGGATTACTATTTTACTTTATAAGTAAAATAATGATATTATAAGGTGTATTCTTCTACAGGCACAGAGAACAACTTCAGGAAAGCAGACGCTAAAAGCACCAACGATTTTGGTGTATCATACGATTATAATAGCGTCATGCATTATTCCGAATACGCGTTTTCGAAGAATGGACAAAAGACTATTGAGCCTAAGGTAATCATGAATACCACATCTTCTCTTTCCATTTAATTATAGCATTAAAATTTCGAACGGTCCTGACAGAAATATAGAATTAAAAAAAAACGCAAAAATGAAGAGTCTATAAGACCTATTTATTAAAAATGCTATTATTCTTATTAAACTGACTTAATCAGCGGTAAGAGCTCTGCCTGCTGTGCCAGAGTTCGCGGGTTAGATCCCCGTATGCATAAATACCTATGTCTGTTGGTCTGAGTGTTTTCTCAGTATTCTACGTACCTATATTTACAAATAGAAAGTATATAAGTATAATTACAATGTATAATCTAAAATGATAATGATAATATTAGCCGATTCGGATAGTGAAACCTTTTAAATTTCGAACAACTCTTTCACACAAGCATGGTCAATATAGACTTCAAGAAATAAATAAATCAATGTGTTGTTGCGCTATTCGTGATTTAGCGAAAGGTGCAGTAAGTACCTTACGCCGGTTATGACAAAACAATTATCAAAATCAAGGTTTTGTATACTCCAATTTTCTCCTCCGACTCTGAACTGATTTTAAACAGTTTTAAAGCAATTTTCTGAGAAGAAAATATTCCATATCTGTATATTGGTGCCTTTTTAAAGACAAAAACCACGAATAAAATAACGGACTACGTTTATATGTAAACGATCGCCCGCTTTTCTTTTAATACCATTGTACTACTGTAAATTGGATCAGGATTCAAATTGGATCATTTTACATTTGTTAAGAAAAAGGGTAATAATTCAATTCAATTTACAGGTCGGCAGTACAAAACTGGGTCAACGGGAAGGACTAAGCAGAGGTGATGTGAAAAAAGTCAACAAAATGTACAATTGCAAAAAAGAGTAAGAGTTTTTCGTTTATGACCCACAGCCACGGACTAAACTCGTCGACCAATAGTTGGTCTTAGTTTTCACCTTCAGCTAAATTTGGATTAGTTCTTGTTTGTGCATTCTTATGTTTGTATTTAGCACGTTACGGTATTTAATTTTTGTGCTAATATCTTTCCATTACCAATTTCTAAGTAAGAAATACAACTGTAGTCCGAGTAGGTACACACTGATACTACTTAATGTTTGAGTATTCTACATATATTCCCAAAGTACTTGGGCAGCCCTTCTGGCGGCAGAAACCATGCCTTTAAGAGAAAACCACCGCGAAATGCACGTGTTCTGTTGTGTTTCGGCAAGTGAGAAAGATACGCCGGAGCCCATTTTCCTATCCTTTCCTAATCACATACACCCTATGGCAGCGCACTTACAGCACCAATGGCATTGCTTAAACTATAGGCGATGGTAGCCACCTACCCTACCATCAAATTGATCTTCAATTTAAACTACCAGGCCTTGCCATGATTCTTTAAAACTATTATTTCGTTGAAAGTAGGAAGTGTGATATTGTCTGACAATGTTCGCCCATTGTCTGCAACCTCTGTGGTGTATGAATTTCATAATCTTTCCTTACACATGTTGATTGATCACATGTTTATTCTCATTCCCATTCTAAAAACACCATGATGTATGTATTTAAATCATTTGATTTTCAGGGAACCTCAGACAGGTTGGATGGGAGCTATTTGGCAAGGATTTTTCGGTAATAAAAGAAGCGTTAAATATTGAGTTAACATACTTTTGAATAATTTACTTTTGTTTAAACTGTGGTTATTAAAAAAAAACATTATTATTTGATGTAACAAAATAGTTTTTACAAAAGTGAATGCAAGTATTGCTTAATTATAATTTACTTTCAATGATCTGCTATGTTCTAAGTTTTGTGTGCTAGTCCATTCATTTTATATTTGATATTTTAATTAAAATTAAAAATAAAGTTGTGTTGAAATACATTAAGTTTTTTCTTTAACTATAATTAAATTAGGCCCCAAAAGTCTTTACTCCAAATTGCCACTAAAATAAACTATAACGTAGATAGAATGATTTCAGAAAACACATATTCAATTACTTCGTATTCGGAATTAGATATTATATACATAAGTCGTAAAATTGTTAACTTAGACATTTCTCTTCTAATATAATTAAGAACAACGGTTTTCATTTTTAGACACTATAAAACACGAAGTAGTGTGTACTTCAAGAAGTATTCAAAGCCAAGTGTGCGAGTAAGGTGAAAGTCTTGATACTTTGAGAAGACACTTTTATACATTTTCATATCTTCGTATTTCCATAATCATCAAACATTTAACAAAATTGTAAGATCTCTCGCATTTGCAGACTTCATCTGTAAAAATAATTTCAGTTATTATTAATAATAATAATAATAACTTATTTATTTATTTGACAAGGCTTATCAGCTAAGGACATACTTAAACATAATATACAACACAGAAAGAATCATTACAAGTATGAATTTAAATTATAGGAAAACACGGCGTTATTATAGGAAAATTATAGGAAACACAGTAGACTCCTAGGAAAAAAATATGAAAATTATTACAATACGTTGTACATAGGCCCTTTTAAATATTTATTTTTCAAAGATATTTCAAAGATGACATTCATATAAGTACAATATTAACAATGATATTTCAATAAGTTCTTAAATATTACTCTTTATCAACAATTGTTTTCAGTAATGCTATTTGGTACTGCTATCGTCTTGTGCAACATGCCACCATTTTTTCTTATTATTAAAAATGTATTGAAACTTTTAACCCTCTATTTTCTTTTTTATTTTCAAGGGACGAATAAGAAAAGTTCTTACTTACATATTTTAGGAACGCCTAAGACACGTACCTCTATTAGAACAAGCGGTGACCATATCCTTTATATCATTCATAGGCTTTCCACCTCTTATGCCTGCGAACGCTTCGGCTGCACGTGTTGTATCGAATCGACCATCAGCTGTTAATACGCCAATATTTTCGAGAACACAGCGTACATAACACTTTAAACATTTAGAGAGTGTAAATTAAAAGAAAAAAATTATTAATTGGAAAATAATCAAACTTATTTCTGTTATTTTTACCTTTGGTGTTTTGTCTGTTTCGTCCGGAAAACTTCCACTGTCATTGAGAGATTCTAGGTAGGCTAGAATGGATAAAATCTCGGTTATATATCTGTGTAATCAGATAAGACCTAGCATATGAAGCATAGCATATGAAGCTTATAAACTAATAAAATGAATATAAAAGTTATGAAAAAATATCAATCAATTAATTTATTTGTACCTTATGAAACATACGATTAAAAAACACAGAGAAAAAATAACAGTAACAGCAAGAAAGTTACAAAAAGGTAGAGGACACTTCTTCAAAAATCAAATAAATATAAATTAATTTATTATCAAAAAAACACAACTGCTTGCACCATTATTAAAAACATTACTTTAAAACTAGTTCCCTGCCGCACATAAGAAGATATAAAAACGCCCAAAAATAATACCATTTTAATTAGTTTGTCTGAGCGAGGAGGTTGGTCTTGGAATTTATAAAAAACTACTCTCTATTTTTAAATTCTCCCCTTTTTACTGATTTATTATTAATTAAAAAATAGCAAACAGAGTTTCGCTGAAGAAAGGTTTTTTATATACATAAAGTTCGGTAGGCAGGCTAACGGTTCCCATCGTGGTAGAGTAAGTGGCTACCGTCGCTTATGGGTGGATTGATAAGTACTCGGCCTATCCAAGAAAATAAAATAAATACACCATTAAGTTCAATGCATTTCTGCCATCTCCTCTTAGCATTTAGATCGCAAAAAAAATAATTCTTCATTAGACTCAAAATACACTACTGATACTTTTATCTCGTCGTTTGTCGAACATTTCTGATCTCCTAAGTACTTTTTAGTTCAGGGAACAGGCGCTACCGACTTCAATAGGACAAATTAAAAGGGATATAGGGGAGAGAGGGGCATTCCTTACTTACTCACTGCACCGAAACAAATCAGCACACATGCTAATTTTTCACGGCCGTGTTCTATGAGGGAGGTTTGAACTAAAATTTGTTTCAGCCTTTTAGCTGCCAGACGAGTTGCTCAGTTAAGGTCTATATAAGTCAGTAAAAGCGGCTCGGCATAATCTATAATTAAACCTCGTCATCTAAGCTCAGATGTGGCAATTTCGATACAAAAGGAAGTCATTTTTGTATCGAAACTCACTCACTGACATTAAATGATTTGGTTCAACCCAGAGCTATAGATGTATAGAGCTGAAATATGGAAAGTGGAGCTATAGTATTTTTTTTAAGAGTGACATAAAGATGTCAATAATGTTAGGTTTTGTAAAAGACATTAAAAAATGGTTTAATTTTTCAAATTCAAATTCAAATTAATTTATTTGCTGAATATGGTACACAAGTTGTAAATTTTTAAGTTGTAAATTTGTATACCGCTTGTCGGTAGAATATGTGGATATATATGTATATGTCCACTATATGTCCACATATTCTACCGACAAGCGGTATGCAAATTAAGACAAATTTATCTAATAAAATAAAAAAAATAAAGGACATGATTTAAAGACATAGTTTGCATCGTTTGCACTATATACTTTTATCACTCAAAAATTCTTTGAAGGAATAATATGCTGTTTCCACCAGAAAATTACGTAATTGTTTCTTGAATACTGTCAGTTTTCCAATATTTCTTATATTTATTGGAATTTTATTGTATAAGTGTGGTGCCATACAAAAGATACTTATTTTTTTCATTCTAGTTTTGGCAGGGACCATACAAAGCTTATCATTATGTCGTGGACGCTCCATAAACTTAAACATGTTAGGATTTTCTTTTATGAACGTTACACACTCAAATATAAACAATGAAGGCACAGTCAAAATTTTTAACTTTTTGAAATACATTTTGCATGATTCTCTTTGTTTTAAATCGCAGATGGCTCTAATACACTTTTTTTGAGCTTTAAATACTCTTTGATCTTATCAGTAGAGTTTTTTAAAAAATAAGACTTCTTTATTTATTTACTTTTAGGTATAATCTGACGTTATACCTAAAAGTATAATCTGACGAATATAGTGTTTGGGTGAGTGAATAAAGGATGCCAGAGCCCATTATTCTATCTCTCATTTTCCCTTTTCCTTAATCCTACCATGGTCTGCAGTACACTCGTAGCACCTGTGGCGTTGTTTGTGTTATAGGCGACGGTAGCCACCTACCATCAAGTGGAAGGTCAGCCTGAAGAGAATTGCAAGGCCAACAATTTTGTGCCTACAACTGCTGTGGCAGTAATAGAGTGTTGTATAATATTAATTATTTTTTACTCTATTAACAAACTTTTTTTTTATTAAATCAAGGTAGCGCTTGACCACTATCTCACCTGATGTGAGGTGCAGATGCGGCCGAAGGTGAACCACGCTTACCCAGTAAATGCCCATTTACCCTGGTTTTGAAGACCCCGAGGTTGTAGTTCTGTGGGAACATAGACGCAGGCAATGAGTTCCACTCCTTAGCAGTCCGAACAAGGAACGTGGAACTGAAACGCTTCGTGCGTGATCGAGGTACATCGACCACGAAGGGATGAAACCCCTGCCCACGCCTAGTGGTTCGCAAGTGGAACGGTTCCGGTTGGATTAATTCGTACAGAATTAATTCTCCATATTGCACGCTCTCCATAGTGCTAAACTCCAATAAAACTCATTAAAAATATACAAGTTACACAAGCGTTATAAATGTTTCTGAATTTTATTACTCACACATTTCAATGCGAAAAGTTTCGTTACAATCGGTCATCACTTGCATTATGTCTTTTTGGTTCGAGTTCTCCTGGTTGTCGGAAGGTGTTTCCGAAGGCGTGGCGGATGTTACACCTTCATCTGCTTTAATTTCTGCACAATTTGTGAGCGACGATGTCAATATGGCCGCAGTAATGAACAAAACTGATTTCCACATTTTCAAATTGCTGAATGATAGTTTTCTGGATACGCGATGATGATTTGTATTCATTTTATATAGAGAAGTTCTGTTAAATACCAGTCGTTTTAAACATTTTCCCACAAGTTTATTTTTACAAAAGCAATTTTTTTTATCGAAAGCCTATGTCTTTAGTATTCATATGTGACTAAGGATTTTAAATTTATTTATAATTATTATAATTTGTTTTATTTTTAGGAACATTATGTTGTTATGTTGATGTGTTGAACATTATGTTGATGTTCTGTTTGGCGATTATCCTACTAATATTATAGATTCGAAAGTTTGTATGTTTGTGTCTCAATCACGCCAAAACGACTAAACGGATTTGGATGAAATTTGGCACCCATATAGTTCATTACCAGGAATAACATGTAGGATATTTTTTATCCTGGAAAATGTTAGGTTCCCGGGGATCGTCTAAAAATATAAAAAAATTGGCGCCACCGTCGTTATAGCGATAAAGATGTCAGGCATTATATTAATTATATTACTTATAAGTTTTCTCAGGTGTTATATGTTTCATTTATCAACACGGACGAAGTCACGGGCACCAGCTAGTATGTTATAAATGAGACTCCGTAGGTAGTATTCACAGGAACGCATTTAATTTTAAATTTACCCTATTTATATACAATATTTACATAGGCCCATAGAGGTATGCGAAGAGTCACTGTTGCTCCTGCCACTGCCACGTTCGCCCCATTGCTGCCGACGCCGGGGAGTCAACTTCACATGAATATGCTGATCAACATCGTCAAAAGCTGAAGAGTTGACAGTAACGGCTGCAGCTGGCTACTGTTCATCCTAAGTCATGGATCCAGCGATTGTGGTGTAATATAAAACTGTATCAATAGACAGCTCTTCTCAGAGTTATTCAGATTTATCTCTGAAAGATTGTCAATATACATTTAAAAATTAAATAGTGTTTAAAATGTTACGATACTCCTTTTGTAGGCCATTAATTGTTATTATTACCATACTGAATCCAGATAGAATTCAAAGCAATTTATAAACATATTAGCTTCTAAGTGATCAATTACGAAATTGAGATTCATTTGACATTGACAAATTGGTTGCAATTATTGCATGATTACATTAATGAAGGTTGCTAATAATCATGTGAAGGATTTTTTAAATTAACGAAGGAGTAAGATGCAATAACTAAAGTTATTTTTTCGGTGGTGGCCTAGTACACTGTGTGCCTGTTGCAATTTCAAAATGTTGTTTTTTTTTAGTTAACTATTTTATCTATGTTTTTTTTAATAGTTTCCTCAAAAATATCTGACTGAATCACCAACTACGTATAAATGATAATGACTAATCTGTATTAATATTATAAAGTTTGTAACTTGTTTTCTAATAGATAAATAATTCATGTGCAAAGAAAATCCACAATGAAATAAGTAGTTATTTATTTTATAATTCATTATAAGAAACTGTAATATTGAAATAACAACATATAGACGAATAACGAGTTTCAGATATCAGATCAATCCCTTTCGTAAGTGAAAGTAGGATTGTTTCCATCAATGTCGTAATTTTCACCATTCTCTTCGCGGTTTTTCACATCATCAGACCCTTTCGCTTCATATCTCTCAGCTTTATCTGAACCATCGTTACTCAGTTCGTCATTCGCTTCGCTCCCTTTGTTTTCATAATCATTACGGCTTTCAACATCATTTTCATTATTATAATGTTGCGCATTAGCTTCGCTATTGGATTCTGCATTATTTTTGTTGTTGTTGTAACTGTCCTCAGCTTCACTGTTATAATTTTTCTGTTGTTTTTCTCGATAATCTTTCTCGTCCTCATATTTCTGTTCGTCTTTTTCAGAGTTTTTCTCTCTAAAAATGTATAAAGTTTCATTATTATTGAATAAGTGGCATTAACTGTATTTATTGTTTCAGCAGAACGTGCTGGAATCTATGTATACCAGCTGAAGCGTCTCTAAAAATGTTTCAGTTAGTCGAACTATATAACTATGCTCTGACGCAGTATTTTTTAAATTTTGAAACGGTTTGTCTGGAATCAATTTTTTTTAAGAATGAACAAAAAGGTAAACAAATATGGCGTCGCCAGGGTCACTGACCTGTTTTAGAGATGAGATTTGTACAATATGGATATCAAATAGAGTTGACTCAGCGAGTAACTCATTTAGAACTTGTTCGTGTTGCTTAATGATTTATCTATTTAATAAATAAGATATTTTAATCAGGAATAATTTCATAAAGTTTTCGTTATAAATTATGGTAAACTAAAACTTTAAAATGTTTGTAGATTTGTGAACTTGATAATTTATAAACCAATCAAAAGCTCATGTGATTCAAAATGCCTCAGTGGCTCTAGCATGAGTTTACGATACTACACTCGCCAGCGAGAGCGTAAAACATTTATATGGAAAATTGTCAATTTGACATTGACAGTTCACGATTTTCCATACAAAAGTTTTACGTTCTCGCTAGCGAGTGTAGTATCGTAAACTCATACTAGAGCCTCAGAGGCTCTAGTATGAGTTTACGATACTACACCAATACTACACTCGCTAGCGAGAACGTAAAACTTTTGTATGGGAAATCGTGAACTGTCAATGTCAAATTATCAATTTGCCATATAAATGTTTTACGCTCTCGCTAGCGAGTGTAGTATCGTAAACTCATGCTAGAGCCACAGGTCGTGTACATGTATCGTCTCTAGACCATAGACAAAATCTCATTGACATATCGTAGGTTACGTGACGATTTTATCGAGTTTTTTGCCTTTTCCTCTGAATATATACAATAATTTTGGATAAATATCCTAAAGAAAGGTGTGGTTAAGGTTAAAACTTAAAAAATCCATGTCGTGAGTTGTTTGTTTACCTTTTTGTTCATTCTTAAATAAATGGCTATACATTTAAATAGGGTTATAGTTCTATCTTAATTATTGAATTGTGAATTGATTTAAATTACTAGCGACACGCCTCCGTGTGCAACTTTTTCTACAAATTACTACACACACACCTTTCACGTTTATTGCTGTTTACATTAGTGTTTATCCAATGGGCGGTTTAGAAATTTCTTATAAACCACCCATTGACAGCGACTTCATTCTACGAGTATGTCATGTATATGTAGAAGATATAGAAGAAGTTAACTCAGTTAATTTCAATTATCGAAAAAAAAAAAACCAAATAAATATCATTACCTATCTTGAGCAGCATTTTCAGACTTTTGATTTCCTTCACTAGTGTATCGATCTTCTTCGTTTTGCCAATAATCTGCTTCTTCATCGGCTCTGTCTTGATAATCATCGCTTTTTGATTCACGTTCTGCGGAGTAATTGGGGATGTCCACTTCCATTTTGTCGGGGCTTCTTTTCATACGATGCATGGCGTTAACTGTGTTTATTTGTTTATTTACAGATTACTTAACTAAACGAGATAATTTATAATAAATGAGTAAAACGTTTATAAGTGAACACCATGTGTGATTTTGAAATTTTTAATTAATAATTAGAAATGTACCTACATAAATACATACATATATTGCATTGCATAAAAATATAAATGCTAATTATAAATTAGCACATATATATTAATATTATTATACTTATATATTAAAAATATAGTTGCTAATTAGGGATAAAATTAGATAAAAAATTATTGTAAAATTAAAATATTACATGAATTAATATTGAAATAAACAACAAAAAATGAAGTCAAAATTGTTTTACCAGCAACACTAAATATAAGTAACAAACGTAAAATGTATTTGAACATCATATTAGATCTGACATTTTAGACACATTATTTTCTTTTATTTTATACTAAGCTTGTTCGCTAATTACAAAAGATATGGTTGGAAATTACATAATTATAGAGCAGTTTTCCGATACTGAACACGCTAACTTTTAAAAGTATTACACAGTCATCAGAGTTTTGTGGGGTTAATTTGTAAAGTAGTCATTAAAATCATTAGAAAAAATATATTTAAAGTAATTTAAAGGAATTCTAAAACGTATTTATCTTACTTTCCTTGCAATTTTTTGAGTATCTGTTATTTTTTTTGTCTTTAATATGAAGCTGTTCAAAAATCTTTCATATCGCTCTAATTTCAATTCAAAACTCGTTCATTTCTTTTTTTGTCCTAAGTAGGTATGAAAATGTTTAAATGTTTAAATGTTTAAACGAGCAATTGAGGAAAACATCAGAAACACGTAATTTTCTGGATATACACATGGAATAATTTTTCATATCAGTAACTAGCGACTCGCTCCCGGCATCGCACGGGTGCAATTTTTTTTTCTGCAAATTAAATATAGAAATATTCTCGTTTAACGCTCTTTCTATTAGTGAAAACCACATCAAAATCCGTTTCATGTTTAAGGAGGGAGTTAGAGAACACACACAGAGACAGACAGGCGCTGTCAATTCAATTTATACTATGAATTTATAGGATGTGTTACTCGTAGGGATGACAAATTTATCGATAGATCGCGAAAGCGTAATGGCGGCGGGTTATAATCTATATACAAATACATATTATAAAATAATGTCCAGTCCACTTATGTCTGTTTCTCCGCTTCATCATGATCATCATCATCATCTCAGCCGTAGGATGCTGGACAACGGCCTCTTCCCAGAAAATCAGAAGTAGCCTGAACCCGCGGCCCCTTATCAGGTCGTCTGTCGACCTTGTGGGTGGACATCCTACGCTGCGCTAGCCGGTCCGTGGCCTCCACTCGAGAACCTTGCGGCCCCAGCGGCCCTCGGCTCTCTGTACTATGTATCCTGCCCACTGCCACTTCACTTACTAATCCGCCGGATTATGTTTCTCCGCTTTTTCTTGTAAACCAGCCAATGGATTTAACCGAAAAATGGGATAATTTAAAAAAAATGCTTCCATGCGTAGTCGGGAGAGAGTCGCGAGTATAATCTATACATGTAATAAAATCGTAAACGAGCCATGTCTGTACGTTAAATATTAAAAAAAATACAATTCGTGAATATAATGCACAAATTGTGGAGAAATTAAAGCAGATGCAGGTGTAACATCTGCCACGCCTTCGGAAACACCTTCGAACCACCAGGAGAACTCGAACCAAAAAGACATAATGCAAGTGATGACCGATTGTAACGAATAGTTTTTAGAATTGTTCTCTGCTTGTGCGTTTGTGCAAGCTAATCTCTGGCTTAATCGATTTGAATGACGTTTTCACTGGTGTATTGTAGCAAGCTTCCCATAACATTGAGTGTATGTTTCATTTCAATCGGTTTACAAACGGTTTACAAAGCTACGCGCTATACAGTATACCACGCGTACGAAGTTGCGGGCTCAGCTAGTGTATATTACATATATGTTTATATTATGTGCTTAACTATTAATGTTCGGCAGTGACAACTGTCAGTTGTACTTGGGAGTCAGGCGACAAAAAAATCAGCCATCCAGATCTGTTCAAGACTTTTTAAAGATTGATTCTAGGAAATCTGGTCAGTATTGTTATTCGGTGTGTATACTTACATTCTAATGAGTAAGGGCCGGCAGGCAAGCTGGTGGTCCATCGGATTATAAGAGGACACAGTTGACTAGGTACCTACTGATACGATAAGAAAATAAATTGATATGATAAGGAAACCCTTCAAAAGTTACGTACTGTTTATGGTCCTCTTTAGAGGACAGTATATGCAGTAGATACACATATACGGGGCAGTAACCGGTATATCCACTTGACGGTCCACTTGATGGTAGGTGGCTACCGTCGCCTATAACACAAGCAACGCCAAAGCTGCTGCAAGTGCGCTGCCGACTACAGTAGGATTAAGGATAAAGGATTAGGAAGGCATAGGGAAATGGGCTCTGGCATACCTTACTCATTCAACGAAACATTACAGCATACGTGCTGTTATTTCACGGTCTTCTGTAAGGTGATAAAAAGATTTACGACATTAATGATTCAATCGATATGCAAAGCGATTTAGATAAGCTTGTAGTATGGTGTAATCATAATAATTTAAAATTAAATCACTTAAAATGCTATAGTATCACGTTCAGTAGAAAAATTAAAAACGTTAATTTCGATTATATTGTATTAACAAAAATGTGTTAGAGATCTTGGCCTAATTATAGATAATAAGTTGAATTTTTTACCTCATATCGATAGTGTAACTAAAAATTCATTAAAATTATTGGGTTTCATTATTAGGAACACAAAGGAATTTAAAAAGTCTTCTACCAAACTAGCACTTTTTAACTCAATGATACGAAGCAGACTTGAATACTGTTCTGTTGCATGGAGTCCGTATTATCAAATACATAAGAATAGGATAGAGAAAGTTCAGAAGAAATTTTTACGACACTTAGCATACAAGGACAAAATGTTAAAAAAAGTTAACAGCTACAGTGATCTCCTAAAACTACATATATAAAACATTGTCACTGTCCAATCGCAGGGACTATATTGATCTCTCTTTCTTGAAAAATATTATGGATGGAGGGATCGATTGCTCAAATCTGCTGAGCAGGGTACGATTGGCGGTATCAAAGAGTAATTCTAGGTCGCATATTAAGGACAGGCTAACGTTCAGGCCTAGAATCGCCAAAACTAACCTGGGCGGAGCCGCTCCCATGCGCAGAATAGTCGTCACCTATAATAATTTAATTAGGGGAACTGGCATAGATATCTTTCAGTATTCCTCCGCATGTTTTAAAAGAAGGGTTAAAAAATTTCTTTTATCGCGTACTGCATAATGGTATGTCGTCCAAATGACTAGTATAATAGAGTAGTATATCACCAATAGTGGCTAAAAAGATAATTTTACGGCTCTTTTGGAACCTAAAGTGATTGCAACTTTTAAGGCCTAGAAGTACCTTATTGCCACTCCAACGCATAAATAGAAGTTTCAATAGACTCATAAAAGTCTCAATAGGAGGTTTTTGAAACCAAAAGCAGTTATTTTCACTTATTTCAAACCACTAACGATCTAACAGTTCCAAAATTAGGACATAATATTTTATTATTTCTATTGCCCTTGTCAAAATAACATTATTTGTCCTACAAAAGAGCAAATAATTAAAGTAGAGCCAATTTAATAGATCACATTTGACATCTGTCAGCTTAGCTTCATAGTTCTATCTTTATCTGAAAAAATTACTGTGCAACATTGAACGCTATTATTAAAGAATAGCGTTCAATGTTTATTGAACGTTTATTGAAATAATGACAGAAGCTGTCAGTGAAGATTTACTATGAATCTAAGCTGACAGACGTCAAATGTGATCTATTAAATTGGCCCTACTTTAGTATTGGTAATAGCATTCACTGCTTTGCCACTCGCAAGATACAAATAAGTTATTTTCAGACCTGATAGTTCCAAATAGAGAACAAATAAGTGAAAATAAACACTGTAAGATCTTTTTTGTTTCGCCATGTTTACAAATTGGAGTCCTTGAAAATGAATTATTTTAAACAGAATTTTATCACACTTGCGCATAATCACAGACTTTTGATATTTGTGACGATGTTACTTTAACATTGTACGTAACCTACAATCATTAGGTCAGGTTTTTAACAGTTTTATTTCTTATCAGTATCAATTCCTTATTTGATTTAGCACTCTCTTTTTAAATATTCCTGATCAAATCAAAGGCGCATCGAAATTTACAAAGAAACCATACTATAGTTTCACAGTAACAAAAAATGCGCAGGAATTTAGTGCTTGTTTCATTGCTTGTATAACGTGAAGTTTTAATCATTTACCCAAACAGAGGTATAAATCTAAAATTAAAATGGCAGATAACATTCACTTATAAAAAACAACTTATTGACAAGTTGCCCCGCCAGTCAAAGGAACTTTGGCGTCTCATTTATCACTCATTGACCGAACTGAAATTATTAATTCGGTCAATGAGTGAATAAATAGTTCACTGCGCATAACTTTCATCTATAGTTCTAATAGACACTTAAGGTAATCGTGAGATCTCTTATGGATTCAATTTAGAACCAAAAATAGGCTGCAATTTTTCTCCCCGTGGTTCTATATTGGTTGCCTAAGGGTTCTTTCCACCTATATAGAACTTAATCATGGCTATATATTTCACTTAAGTATGTAAATAGATATGATATACGAGCTATTTCCCACCCAGTTGTGCTACTTGGGAATGCATGCCAAGTTAGCCTATAAGTGGAGTATACGATATTATAAATGAATTTTTAAATGTGTTTATGTATTAAGGATGGTTGTATACTGCGTTGGTTTCCTAATAAAATAAAATAAAAAAATAAAAAAAATAAAGGTGGTAGTTACCGCCGCCAGACGGGCAGCCCAAATGACTGCGAAACACAATGTGCCCTGCCACTATAATATAATATAAAATAATAATATATAAATATATATCTTCTATATATAAAAATGAATCCCCATTTCCCTTGGTCACGGCATCACGCGTGAACGGATAGACCGATTTTAATTCGATTTTCACTAATGGAAGATAAACGGGGAATGTTCATATATATAAAACTTTCACCCCGGGCGAAGCCGGGGGCGGGTCGCTAGTATGATATAAATATAGTATAAATATATATATAATATAAAATATGTCACTGGCAATAATGATTTGTGTAGGTAATAATGTATACAGCCTTCTTAGAATTTGTTTTCTGAAATTTTTCTTCTAGAGCACAATTATATGCATGCAAAATTATGCATCATAACAATTTGAATTTTAAAATTTATTTATTGGAGTAATTGTATGTTAGTTAGTAGTGTATAAAATTAAACGGTAATTGTATGCAAATGTAATGTTAAAAGGCAGTAAGTCAAAATTATGTTAACGCTCCGGTGCTGGTACGGACTAAACGTACCTTCATTTCTTAAACAATATTATTTTTAAATTTCGCCGCTTCTGTTAAAGATTTTCAACGTGTGTTTTGTCTGAATATGTGCTCTCCGGAACTAAAATAGCAGTTGGATTTGGAAAATTCTGCATTACATTTGATAGCTCAATTTTTGAGAGTGAATTTTTGAGTGGGCGAGCAAAATGAAGACAAATATGAGAAAGAACGCTAATAAAAATATATATGAGAAATTAGAAAAAAAATGAGAAAAAAAGAGAACACGAAAAAAAAAAAAGAATGCGAATTTAGAAAAGTGAAAAAAGAAATAGACAAGAAGGTGACAGAGAAGTGCTGACAGGCGATGCTATGAGGAAGGGTCCGTGTACGAAGGTGGCTGTCTTATGAGAAACGAGCTTTACCGAGAAGAGCCGAAATGAGCATGCCTCTGTCAACGAGGTATGTATAATAAAACTTAAAGATTTTCTATCTAAGTAAAATAATTTAGTTATGAAAAATCCGATTCCATTCAAATTAAAAACCGGTTAAAAACACGGTGCAAACCTGGAGTTTTTATAAATTCTGTTTTCCAGAGCAGTTGGTAAAGTGTGAGTTTGAAAAATGTATTTATAAGAGCCATTGCTTGTGTTATAGGCGATGGTACCTACAATAAAGTAGACCGTCAGCCTGTCTGACGAACTTAACATAAAAAATAGTTAACTGTGTCAAGTCGATGCAGCACTACACAGTACACTCAAATGACATCCTGTTGTCATTTCTTATCTACTAGAAAAACAGTTCCTATTACACACGAGATAACGACACAATATGTTTGTCATTCTTATGCTCTGAATGTATAACGTTTGACTCGACTCTAAACTAGGATGAGAAAATTCAATAGTGTATTAGTTATATTTATCCTCGGTTATTCTATAGTTTCTTCTCAGGGTAAGATATTTCTTAATTTTCTTATGAAATTACTAAAGACTCGCTACAATCTTTGAATGCATACATTTTTTTTTCTGAGAAGTTTATATTTAAACCTTCTTTTTTTATGTTAAGGTCTGCCAGACAGGCTGACGGTCCATTTGATGGTAGGTGGCTACCGTCGCCTATAACACAAGAAAGGCCACAGGTGCTGCGAGTGCGGAGACCGTAGAAGGATTAAGGCCAGGGTTAGGGTAATGGGCTTTGGAATCCCTTATTCACTCACTGAAACACTACAGCACGCATGCTATTATTTCACGGTGGTCTTCTGTAAGGGGGTAGATACTGTCGCCAGACGGGCTGCCCAATTGGCTGCCTCTTTGAAAGAAGGATAAACGGGGAATGTTCTTATATATAAAAATTGCATCCCAGGCGAAGCCGAGGGCGGGTCGCTAGAATTTAAAAAAATTGGACACGTACTTATGTTAGTTTTTGATTTGAATGCGGTTTTCACTAATGCTACAAGAAGCTTGCTACAGTACACTAGGGTTGCCATCTGCATACTTTGAAATCCAGTATTTGAATATAGAAATACCAGGACATTTCGATTTTAAAAGAGAACTAACTATATATAATGCACTACCTAATTGTTATATGCACTGAATAAAACAACTAATAGCAATCAGATATTTTTTATGTGTGTTTAACTTAAACTTAGTTTAAGCATTGCACAATCTACAATAGCATTGTGCCCCGGAATACAGAAAACATATTAATCCACCTTCCGTAATTCTGCGTACTGTTCCTCGGACAAGCACTGTTTGAAATATTGGAGCTACAATTAGTTTAAGTTGTCATCTTTGTGTGAGTGACAAAACGATAAGTGGCGCGCGAAATTTAAAGCATAGATCCTTAACAGGACTTTTTAAAAACTCAGGACGCTTATAAACTATTCAGGACAGCCCAGGACACCCCAAAAAGCAGGACATGTCCTTTTTTTTTTTTTTTTTTTAGGAGGGGAAATGCATTTACGCACTATTCGTCGTCGAGGGGACGTCTCGACGAGGAATAGTGTGGGACTCACCCGGTGAGAGTCAACGGAAATACCCACTAAAACCCCTCCGGGTTCCACCATCGGCGGTGGTGTGGAACCGAGGTTACAGCTAGGCCATGTCCTCAGATCCCACAAACCGCTATGTCCGAGAGCGGACTCATCACTTGGCGCTTTTTTGCGCCGTCGCGCTGGTTGCGGCTGCCCACTGGAACCCCTGTGAGCAGCCGCGCATCAGTTTTGGTATTTTCAGGACGCCAGATGTCCCGTTCTGGCGCCCTAAAATTATTACCCGACGGTCACCGCGGCATATGCGCGGCGACGTCGGCCGACTCTTCGGCGCCTGAGTGGGTCCGCCTGGGGGTCCTCCTCTCGGGACCGCTCCCTGGCCTCTTTGCCACTCATGGCAGCTTCACAGAATGTCTTGACGGCATTCCAGCCGTCAAGGCTGTCAATCATTGCTCTGACGACAGGTGGTAGGGATAAATCCCGTCCCACGACTGCCGTCAGAGCTGCTCTCTCTTGGGCCCACTCTGGGCACTCCTCCAACACATGTTGGGCCGTATCATTTTGTGCTCCGCACTCGTGACAGGCGGTGGTTAACTCCCTCTTCGCGACGTTACACAGGTACCGTCCGAAGCACCCATGCCCCGTAAGCACCTGTACAAGCCGGAAGGAGAGCGTTCCGGTCCGCCTGGTCACCCACTCCTTAAGGACCGGGGCGATCGCGGTGGCAGTGCGTTCGCCTGCAGTCGGCCGCGACAGCTGGTCGCGCCATACCTCCATTGCCTTTTCTTTGGCCACCATTCTCCAGCGTGACACCTCTTCTGGGAGAGGGCTCACGCCACAGGCCCTTGCCTCCGCGGTCCTATAGTAAACCACTGCAAGGACCTTGGCCTCCAGCTCCCAGGGAGGTGTCCCCGCAATAGCGCATGCAGCCTCCCACGAGGTGGTGCGATACGCTCTGATGACCCTGTTCGCCACGACCCGCTGCGGTCGTCGCAGCAGGGCTTTGTTGTAGGCAGACAAAGAGTCAACCCAGATGGGCGCTCCGTACAGGGCCATTGAGCGCACCACCCCCGCAAAGAGACGGCGGCACCCTCCGCTTGGTCCGCCCAGATTGGGCATTAATCTGGCGAGCGCCAGAGACGTCCTGATAAGTTTCGGAGACAATCTCCGGAAGTGTTCCTTAAAATTCCATCGGCTATCGAGGACGACGCCGAGGTATTTCAGCGACGAGCCGATGCCGATGGAAACACCACCAACG
This sequence comes from Bembecia ichneumoniformis, assembly GCA_910589475.2. Lineage (NCBI taxonomy): Eukaryota > Metazoa > Arthropoda > Insecta > Lepidoptera > Sesiidae > Bembecia > Bembecia ichneumoniformis. Next base: position 11,854,558 of record OU342540.1, read on the forward strand.
ATGATATGAGTGTCTGGCTGTGGAGCTTTACGAGGTCCATGGAAGCATATAGCTTCGGACTTCTCAAGAGCCACCGTCAAACCCAGCTGCCTGATGCGCGCCACCACCTGCGCAACACCTGCTGTTGCCAGCAGGGTCGCGTCTCTGAGCGTGCTCCCGCGGGCGGTCACAAGGGTGTCGTCCGCGTAGCAGGTGACCTCGACCCCGCGCAGGGTAATGCCCCGCAGCACCCAGTCGTAACCGATGTTCCACAGGAGCGGTCCGAGGACCGACCCCTGCGGGACACCGCACGACACTTCTCGTCGACATATACCAACGCTTGTGGGGCACTCGACCAACCTACCCGAGAGGTACTCGTCGATGATTCGACGCAAGTACCCCGGGAAGTCATGGTACCCCATAGCTTTCGTGATCATTGCGTGCGGCAAGGTGTTGAAAGCATTGGATATATCAAGGGACACCGCCAAGACAACCCCGCCTTCCTCAATCTCTTCCTCCACAAGCGACCTCACTCTGGCGATGGCGTCCACGGTGGACCTTCCCCGCCGAAAGCCGAACTGGTTGTTGGACAGGTTCGGTCCCTTCTCCTCTAGGTGTTGAACGAGTCGAGCGGCTAGAATGCGCTCAAACAGTTTCCCGGCCTCGCTCAACAACACTATTGGGCGGTACCCGGATGGAGAGTCCACCGGTCGCCCAGGCTTCCGAATGAGGACAAGCTTGCCTACCTTCCACTCTTTGGGGAAGTGACCTTTTCTCACGCAGGTGGTGAGTAGAGCGCGGAATGATAGGTCCATGCCGCCCTCCTTGAGTGCCAAGACCCAGGCCTTCCCCGGTATGCCGTCGGGACCAGGCGCTGTGTTCTTCGCCCGAAGGCGAAGAACCGCCCTGTCCAATTCACCCTCGGACACCTCTGGGGGGTCTTCGAGCGATATCGGTCGCCGCAGCTGTTCCGGCTCAGTCGGAGCGGTGTCCTCCGACCTGGCAGGAAACAAGCCTTCTATTACGTTTGCGAGCATACCCGCTTCCATCTCAGATGTAAGCGGGGGGGCCCAGGGGCGGAGCTTGCTCATAACGAGCTTATATGGCCTGCCCCATGGGTCCTGCTCCAGCGTATCCAATAGCTCCTGCCAGGCGCGCTCTTTGGCGGCACCAATTTCAGCTCTCAAAGCCTTCTTGGCCTCTTGAAAGGCGGCGAAAAGTATATTCAGTGTGGATGCGTCCCTGTTGCGTCGACGGGCTCGGGTGTACTGTCGTCGAGCTGACACGCAGGCCGCTCGGAGCTGTTCAAGCTCTGGCGACCACCAGTGCACCTGTCGACGGGGCGGCAGTTTACTGACTCGAGGCATGGCCGCGTCACAGACGCGTGTTATTGCCTCTCGGAGCCACTGCGCCCCCAGGTCCGCATCAGTCAAATCCGGTTTGTTCCACGATTCGACGAGGGACGCTTCTATTAAAGTGTCTCTCTCCAGTTTCTTTGTGGCCCATCTTGGACCGGTCTCGGTTGAGGTGCGACTCAGACTATTCGGGTCCATCGAGTGGGGGGAGACGGAAAACCGAATGTATCGGTGATCCGATAGAGTCTCGACCTCCTCCTCGACCATCCAGCCCCGAACGCGTCGGGCAAGGGCAGGACTCGCAAACCCGACGTCGACGACGGAACCACCCTGATGCCGTACACACGTGTTCAGCGTACCTCTGTTCAAAATATCCATGTTATTGCTGGAGAGCCACTCCTCCAGAGCTTTGCCCCTCGGGTTCGTGATAGCGGAACCCCACGCTGTCGACTTGGCGTTCAGATCTCCGGCTATCAAGACCTGATACGGCCGACACCAACGCATGAGAACGTCTATCTCCGCCAAGAAGCCCTCAAAATCCGAGAGCGGACGATTTGGCGAGAAATAGACGCCCACAAACACTATACTGCCGCACAGAACGGCAACGAACCCATGTCCTCTGAACGTCCGTCCGACAGCGGGGGCTCCCAGTCTCGGCGTCGTAACAATGGCGACGAGGCCGTCGATGTCGCCGACCCAGTTATCCCGGGGAACAACAAAGTATGGCTCCGCGACGACCGCCACCTGGATTCTCCACTGCGCCAGTGTCTGGACCAGCAAGTCCTGGGCTCTGGCGCAGTGGTTGATATTACATTGAAGACAATTTATTGACATTCTGTTTGAATGTCCATGGAAGTTTCAATTGTCCCGTCCGGTGGGTGGGTCGAGGCATTCTGAGTCTGAACTACAGAACCCGTCGGCCGTCTCCTTGTCAGTTTGCTCTTAGGGGCCGGACATTTCGCGCTCCCCAAGCGATGATTAGCCGGTTTTCCGGCTTCGGCACAGATAATACAATGAGCGTCCGAGCGGCAGTCGGCCGCACGGTGACCCGCTTGGCTGCATTTAAAACATTTATCGCTCCGATCAGTGGGCGCCGTGCACTGTCCCCTGACGTGCCCCGACTCGAGGCACCGGAAACAGCGCAGCTCGCGCGGCTGCAATAGTTTAACGCGGGTCGCGGTCCACCCGACCAGCAGCCTCTTCTCCGACAGCTTCTTGGCGGCTGTCGTAGGGCAGCTCGCCCAAACCGTCCCTGTGCCGAGGCGGGAAAGCAGGACATGTCCTGGGAAAACAGGACGGTTGGCAACCCTACAGTACACTGTAACAAGCTTCTTGTACCTAACATATAGTTTACCTAACATATACCTAACATAAAAAAAAGTTACGTGCTATACCGAATATCACGCGTACGAAGTTGCGGGTTCAGCTAGTTTTATAATAGGTAATAGATATAGATAATAATAATATAATAAAAATATACGGTATAAAAATAAAGGTTCCTACCAAGTTTTTATATTTGTTGTTATATTGGCAGAACACAGTGGGTCCACAGTTTTTGGGTCTTAGTCAAAAAATTGGAGAGCCCGTCTTGCGCAGTAACCTTACAGAGAGAGATCAAAGCGAAATAACTGTATGTGTGTTGTTGTGTTTTTATGAGTGATAAGTGATACCAAAACCCCTATTCTCCATTTCTTTCTAATCTCTAATCCTTTAAGGTCGGCAGCGTATTTATAGTACCAAGCACCTGTAGTGTTGGTTGGGTTAATAGGCGACAGTGACCACTTTTCATCAAGTAGACCGTCAGCCCGCCTGCTAAATTTTACATAAAAAATCTCTAAATTGAACCATTTCTTGTAGACTCCAGTACGCAACAAGACGCTTGGGATGCCAGCAAGAATTATCTTCACGTGTTTAGGAGTATACCGTCATTTTTCGAATACTTACTGGATACTTTGCAAGAAAGACCGGAGATTTTAGAGAAAAATGACCCGAAAATGTTTAAGAGAAGCGTCCAACAAAATGGCGACGATGTTGAATCCGTGGTCGCGGAAGTGCTGAACGCCTACATCGATTCTAACTTTGGAAATGCTCGATTGACAAGCGACGAAGTTGCTGAGAAGTCGATTAAAGTCGAGCAAATGTTGGAAGAACATAACAATAGAAGATAGTATCAAAACATTTCAAAAATTCTGTAACGATTTGTTATTTAAATAATTCAACATTATTATTCTTCTTAAAAATATAAAGCAGGTGTTAAAACATTTCTTGTCATGTGTTGATTTTTTTATTTATTATTTTAGGTAACAGTAATTTTTTTCTGGATGAAAGTGCCTTACATCCTTTTCTGACGTAAGAAATTCTTGAATTTTTTGCTGAGCGATTGAGTATTTTCGGAGAATTACGTCGATTTTTAATAAATTCTTATTTAAGTACCAAGATAACAATGTAAAACTTTTCTTATAACAAACAAACTCACTTTTGCAATAATTATCAGTTAGGATTTTCATCACATGAAAGAAAATGCATCTAACAATAAATTGATCTTTTTAAGTGTTGAAATTGAATGCTATTTTTTAGGTTATCTTGTGAGGTTGTGGGAAAGCAGAGAGGGGCTTGGATGTAGCGCACGACTGACTGACGAAGAATCTCCTAACTCTGAATGCAAAAAAAATTACACAGTACATCTGCTTCCAGAAGACTTCTCCTGTTTTGCTGTGGATAATGTTTGTGACTTAGTCTGTCCAAAGTTGTCGAGTTGTCGAGTACCTGGGTGTACGTCATCACCATCATCTCAGCCGTAGGACGTCCACTGTTGGACAAAGGCCTTCCCCTTCCCCCCTAATTCTCCAAAAGGACCGATCAGAAGCAGCCTGGATCCACCGTCAACTCGCGGCCCTTATCAGGTCGTCTGTTCACCTTGTGGTGGTTGCACGTCAAACGCTGCGCTTGTCAGTCCGTGGCCTCCACTGGAGAACCTTTCGGCCCCAGCGGCCCTCGGCTCTCCGTACTGTGTGTCCCGTCCACTGCCACTTCAACTTACCAATCCGCCGGGTTTATGACTTTCATTCGTCTACGAATTTCCTCATTCCTAATTCGATCTCGCAGTGCAACTCCGAGCATAGCCCTCTCCACAGCTCATTGAGCGACGTTGAGCTTTTTTACGAGGCCCATAGTTTAGAGACCATTTCAACGCCATATGTCATCAATGGCAACACATACCAATTGGTTGAAAGTTTTTGTTTTAAGACACTGAGGAATTTTGAAGAGGGACTGTCTTGGAGCTTTCCAAACGCTGCCCATTCGAGTTGGATCCGACCACGTAAACGTACGTGTGGATCAAAAACTTGACTTACAGCATCATATAGCAGCACTAAGCAGTCGTGTCAAGAGGATTGCTATTGTTATGAAGCAATTGCATAATGTCGCCTCTCTAGAATTGTTTAAAATGACATGCCTCACCATTTGTCAATCTTTACTAACACACTGCTTATCCAGCTGGGGTGGCGTCGTCAAAATTCGCACGCTGCAAGTAGAGTCAGCACGACGCTGCGTGCTCAAAAAGCAATGACGCTACTCAACCGCGAAGCTATACTCCGATGCTAATGTTTTGAGCTTTCGAAATCTTTGCTCTGGCTTCGGTTCTTACCGTGCATTCGAAAGCACTACGATCCAAAGAGCCGAATCAACAAAAGAGGCCTCAATCTACCGTTATCAGCAACGAAGTCAGTGTTTGGAAGACGTTTTGGCCCTTGTCTGCCAACTGCTAATCTATATTTATAATAATGTGGTAAAATTATGTCCCATAAAATCTTGCTCAGTAGTGGAATCCAAAATCAAGCTTATATTGAATCCACCGAAAATCTCCTAACATACATTAATGCATGGTTTTTGTAACTACGCACGATACAAGCTTGCCTAGTGTGGTTTATTTTTGAGATTGTAATGTGTTATGATGAAAAATAAATTATTTGAATTTGAATGGTGTGTTACTAAAAAGGTAACATAAATTAAATTCGCTGGAATAACTTTCACAGACGTTTCCTGATCACATAATAATTATTTTTGTTTATATGACAAATTGCTGCGGTAATAAGTCATCCACACTGATATTTATAAAAATAGATAGGGTAAGTAATTAGGGACATTTATTAAATTTTTCGGATTTGCTTTCCTTTTTTTATTATAAATATTTTAAGATTTTGTGTAATAAATATGGTGAAATACTTAGCTTTACTTATGTGAGTAAAGGATGCCAAAGCCCGTTTCCAATTTGTCCCTTCAAATTGCATAAAAGCAGTTAGTTAGGCGAAATGCAAGTTAATTTTTGGATATGCTAACGAAGTGAAATGTGAGCTGGTTAAGTTGTGTGACCTAAAAGTTCAGTGATTGTTCAGTGGTTGTTCTTTTTAAATTCATTTCGGTTTGGTACTTGTAAAATCTTTATAAATGACTGAAGAAATACTGCCGGCTTCTAAAATATTTTCTTAGTCACGTTATAAAATAAATTTACAATATGTTCCAAATTTCAGCTTTCTAGACTTAGTGTTTTGCTTGTGCGTTGATAGTCAGTCAGGATAAACATTTTATAATAATATATAGAAAAAGAGTGCTATATCAGCTCTATATGTCTAAAAGAAAGAGATTTCATTCTGATTGTACATTTACACAGTAGGGATTGATAGACAATGATCAGGGATTCCTCCCTGATTTGATTTCCTCTTCTAACATTCTAGTGTTTATAGGTATGGTGCCAATTTATGGTTTATGGTAGCCAACTTAACATCAAGTTTACCATCAGCCTGCCTGCCACCTTGGCAATAAAATTACGACCAAATATTGCTACAATATTTTGTATTGATTATTTTGAGAGTGGCGAAGCAGTGTAGGTATTCTAGTCTTGGTTGACTTACAAAAAAAAAATATTTCCAACAATAACCAATGCCTTAAATCTTGTTTCAGATAAAAACCAATTTTTTGCAAAAAGTGTTTAATTTCCATTAGACAATATCCTTCACATAGAATTATTAAACTTACAAATGAAAATACACTTTTTTCAATTAATAATTATTTAAACGAGTTTTACTGGTATTCACAAGTGATTTTATCATTACTGTGTATGTTTTTTATTTTTTGACATAAATAATGATTTGACATGACATCCTAGATATAGTTATGCTTGCTGTTAAATTTGATAACGCTAATTCTTGTTAAATTAATTTTTGCATGCCTTTGTAAAACGGCGAAACATGATGTTCTTTTTGTAACTTTTTTGCAACACGTTCACTACCATGTTTTAAGCAAATAAATGAATTGTTATTATTATTATACATTTATTTCTTTCTTTTCTTAATTCTAATTTTTTTTATATATAATAAATTATTAAATAATTTATTATTATATATAAAAAAATATTATTATATATAACAAATGTTTTACAATATATTATTTGTGGAAACGCAAGATGATTACCAAGTAGGTTAGGATATTTCCAAGTATCTGAAAGAATATGTAGGTATTTATTAAAATGAACATTTTGGTCAATTTACTGGTTATGTTTTAATTTTAAAGAGGCTACCATTCATACAGATAGGTACTGTGTCGATAATACGATGTACCCACTCGTGTCGATTAATTTTTTTGTTAGGACACAGTGCGCCTGCCTAGTTAGGAATGTGCGGGTATCAACCCTGCAACTTCTGGCATAGCAGGCTGAGCTTTGTTACGGTCCAGGACAGTGCGTTATATTAGAACACTATTATTTCAATATTATCAAGAACACATCGTACGCCACATCAGGTAAAAAAAAGGTATATCCAAACCTTGGCAATGAGCGGCCTCCCAAAGACATACATTCCGAGTGGACTGTACCGCGTCTCATTCAAGTGTAGCTGTCTCGAAAGCATATCCAACTCTGAATATATTGGGTCTGAATGTGGGATAAGTCTCAACAGTTCACTCAACAAAAGTTGTTTGCGGTTCATCTGAAAGTCACATAGATATAGAAAGAATCCAGGTGTATTCTTATTCTATTTTTAGCAAAGAAGTATTATTTATTTGTTTTTTTATTTTATTATTTTTAAGGTTCCGTATGCCGAATAAAAAAACGGAACCCTTATAGGATCACTCGTGTATCCGTCTGTCCGACCATCCCCCCCCCCTTATTTCCGAAACTGCTGAACCTAAAATTTTGAAAAAAATACAGAAATTAGTTTTCTACTTATAGATTATAGGAAAACCTATAAGAAGTCCATGACATTAAAATGACATGGTAAATCACTCAATATTGTGCGGATAGGTAACATCGTACGGAACCCTCTTCACGCGAGTTCAACTCGCACTTGTCCCGTTTTTATTTTATATTAAGGTCGGCATACTGCAAACGGAATATATATATATTTTAAATCACTTATTTTCCTTTTAGCCATTCTGCAAAGTAGTCATTTAAAATTTTAGACATCCCACAATTTTGTTATTTTATATTTGCGGCATACTGCGAATGAGTCATTTTACTTTTTAGGCATTTTGCTTAAAAGACACTGTAACAGCCTCTTGTCGTGGTATGAATCACAGGCTCGAACACGCACTCAATGGGCGGAGGACCGACACGTCTAATTTCGCCTATGGCTCTCGTAACACTGACGTGTTGCGCACGAGACAGTATTGCCCGCATGAGGAAGATAGTAAATAAACGCATACACTACAGGCACAATGAAATTTAGACACTCTGATCATAATTGATCTTAACATGCGACGTTTTTTATTCACGCTTGAACTTCTGGCAGTACCTACACCTATGTTCTGATACACCCGAGCTACCAGCACTATTTAAGTATGTGCTTACATGCGACATCTACCGAGTCGTTGAAGTAGATCGTCGGTAGTTCAAGTCTGAGCACTCCTGCTTTAAATGAATTATAGAAGTTTTATCATTTGGCAGTTGGATTAATTTTCTCAATCTAAAAGCAGCCATGCTAACACATAGTTTTAAATAATTTGATTATTTTGTTGTCTTCATGGGTCTCAAAAAGTGTTGGTGTAACATTGTGTTCGTTGTTTGAAATTCACGATTGTCGAAGATTACCAAAATGGGATGATCTGTTAAATAAATCGTACTAACCTCTTCATGTGTCTGATGACACGGCTCCATAATCATTATCAAGTTGTTTATGTGTAAGCAAAACCAACATACTTGGTATAACATAAACCAGGATATCTCTTGAGAATTCCCTGAAATAAAGATTGATTGATTATACATTTTTGTGAGAGATTAGTAATATAACTGTGAATAAATGAACTATGACTACAGTGCAGTACGTATTACTTTTTTGTGATTCAATTCAAATATTAAAAGGAGTTTTCAATTTAAGAATTAAGGTCGTTAGTGGCCTTTAACAACGCCAGAATATGACTTTCATAACTGAGATTTTTTTAATTAAAGATGGGTTTGCTCTTGACCAGCATATATCCATGTAGGAAAGATGAGGCTGACGATGGAGCAAGCTCACACAGAAGATGCCTATTCACTCGAACCTTGAAAAGATTTGGGTTGTATGAGTTCGGAAATACGGACGCCGGCAAGGAGTTCCACTCCTTAGCAGTGTGCATTGTAAAAGATGTTTTCTCAAACATGCTCGGAAATGTAGGCATTCTTGTACTAAAAACAAGCCACGAAGTTTGTAATTCTTGGTTCATGCATTTCTTTCTCGGCCTAGGCCAAGAATGTTGTATGAAAATTCATTCTTGGCCGCTGCTCAGCCCGATGAAACCCGAAGTTTCACGAGTGTTCACGAACGCGCCCGCTGCTGTCATTGGCGTAGTAGGCGGGGGCGTATGGCTGTTTCCTTTGCACTCATTGAAAATAAAAAATAAAAAAGGCGGGAAAGCAGACTTTTTTTATTACCTACCTAAATATTTATTGCTTTTAGTAAACACTAGATGAAAACCAGGCTTCGCTCGAGTGTAATGTGACTCATAATGTACACATGTAGGTACAAAATGTAGGTAGATATTTCTGCAGTTATCGGTTCTCAAGGAATATTAAAGGCAAAGCGGCATAGATTTCGCTCAATATTTGCGGCAAGACGTTTCGTTTTACACAGTCACATGAGTCACAGTTCTTTGTAATGGACACTTTGTTTTTAAAATGAATGGTGCGACGACGTATTGAGTGGCGAGGAGTATGTGCGCTGGTATGAATGAAACGGAACGTTTATTAACCACTCAAGATGTCACAGGTGTGAGGTGTCAGTGACGTTTCGCTAGAGTGGCCAATATGGCGACTGCGATTTGTCTGTCAGCGCCATTAGAATTTAACAAAATACTTGACAATCCGAATTTTGCTGATATATTATGTTGTCGACTCGAAATCTTTATTTTTTTATGTTTTATTATTCAGGTAAGGTTTCAATCGAGTCTATCGTACCCCTTGACGAAATTATTAATATAGATTTGCATTTGTTTTATTCTAAATAAAACTGTGTATATGTAATTTTTTTTTTAATTTTTTTTTTCATATTATACTATTTTTTTTGCATTATCACGTGTTTCATTATTTCCTCACATTTATTGAGAAAAGCACTATACCAGCCTCGACCGGAATGAGGATTGCCGGACTCAGATCTTTATCAAGGCCTCGCTAAAGCTCGGCCTTGAAACCACTTCGTCCGGCAATCCTTCGCTTCCTGGACTCTGCAGTAATGTACTATTTAAAGCGCTTGGTCCGAATTGGAGGGATTTCGACAAGATGAGGATGGTAATCAGCCGTACGTCTGCATGTCCGCATTTTTATGTTTGCAATTATAGGAAATATGTTCATATATTCCGACAAAATAACAAAAAAAAAAAGAAAAAAAAAACTGCTCTATACTTATACCATGATGAACGTGTAAAACTTACATATCAATATAATAATATAGAATAGAGTTATCACCAAATGTAGAAATATGAACAATAGAAGAAGCGTCATAATAACTCCGTTACTTTTTACGAAATTTTTAATAACATCGTCAATAAAATCGCAAATCAATCCAGCGTTTTGGATAGTTTCATATGCAGATATCGATGATGGATATCTAATTACATCTGCGAAAAAAACAAATATGAGACATCTATATGGTGTAACTGTCACAGGGATATTTTCAATCAATCTATCAATCAATCAATCAATTTATTTGTAACTTATAAAATATACATTCAACAGACACAGAGAAAAAGAAATAACAGTAACAGCAAGAAAGAAAGTTACAAAAAGATCCCTATTCAGCATTTTGCTGGCATTAGGCCAGCACTGATCTTCCGTAGGAACCCTTAGTTTAATACACAAACACGGTCACACACCATGCATGTGCCCGCTAACAAATGAAATAAAAAATATTTATTTAAATTTATTTGTTGTTAAAAAACACAACTGCTTGCACGAATATTGAAAACATTACTCCAGTTTCCTGCCGCACATAAGTAAATATTAATTTTATTATTAGATGATATTTAAAATGCTCAAAAAATAAATAAATAAATAATAATAACAATAATAATACCTAACAATAACAATAATGAAATAATTTTAATTTTTTGGCTGAGTGCGAGGAGGTTGTATTTCAGCCGCCACTTTTTAGTCTTGCATTGTGAACGATGATTGCAGCTTCTTTGAAGCTTTTACTACTTTTACTACTTTTTATAAAATTTCAAGCCCCTTGAAGTTTTTTTTAATAATATATTATTTAATATAAAAAATACATAATAATACAATCAATTAATACCTGTTTCTGTTTCATCAATTCCATGTAATGATAAAGAATCAATGAAATTATTCACCGATTTACTAGAGAAGGTTGTGATGGATTTCGAGTTAACTTTGGCTAGAAAAAAGTTATTAATAAATTTGACGCCTTCGTAATTAGTAAGATGGAAAACTTAACTGCTTTATGGTGTTTTTGTGTTATCAAGTAAAAAAAATTGATATTTCTGTATGTAATTGTACAATGTACGAAAAAGTTATTTGATACTAACGGACCCAGTCGACGTTGTCCTGACCAGATCGCAGTGTCACGTATATCGGGTCCAATTATGAATTTAAATCATCGAGGAACCATACATCTAAGTCGGTACAGCTGTTAAGGAGGAGTTCAGCGACATACAAACGTACAGAAAAATTATGGAGGATAAAAAATTTATGCCCTCTGCCTAGAAAGCAATTGTCCTGATTTATCCAGCACACCGAGAAACTTTGAACATTTGATTTCTAGGAGACGCAGTAGGAGAAGACTGTGATAATTAGAAAAAGAAAAAAAAATTGCATAACAACTAAAAGCCTGAGAGAGTATTACTGCTAGTATTACTATTAGGTCTGTATATGTTTGAAAGGATTATGTGTAAAGGAGAGACATAAAAATATAAATAAAAACTTTTCACCCTCCCCCTTTTTTTTTAAAGGGGATCCACATCAAATCCACAAATCTTGTCTTGTATAGTGCTGACCTGGATCAGTTCTTTAACCATTTCAGTGCTTGACCAGTCCCTGATGCGAGCAGTCATGTGACTACTTTAGTCTTCCGGCTCTTGTTTTCTCAGATATATTAATCATTATATTATAATATTCTGAAACTGACACTACTAACTTTGATAATTGATATTTTCCAATAATTGCTTCAGTGAGTCGTTGCTATATATCAAATATGAAGATATTAATATTATTGTGAAAACGAACTGCAGCTCGAGTATTACTATTATAACAAATTGGCAACAGAAAGCCGAATACAAGGCAGCTATTTTCCCTGAAAAATTAAGACTAAATTATAAATCATATCTATGTATATATCTACTACCTGTGTCCCGCGGCTCCACCCGCTATTTAATTTAAACTGTCAAAGGCACGCACATGTCGGTTTTTCTCTGTGATTTTTTGTAATTCTCGATAGCTTAACCTTCCTCAAGAATTGAGTTTAATGCAAGAAGAATTTTTAAAATCCAGAAATTTGCGTGTTCAAACAAACAAACTTTTAGTTTATTACATATACATATATTACAAAAAAAATTATTATCGAAATTCAAAATGTCTAGTCAAAACGATAAAAGAGTCAATGTGCCTAATTCATTCTGCAAACATTTTAGTACCTAGAGTGGAACCTAACATAATAAATTTATATCTATTCTATACATATAATAAAATCGTAAACGAGCCGTGTCTGTACATTAAATATTTTTTCAAAAAAAAAACAAGTTCCGACAGTTTCCGAGGTCAAAAAATAGTTGTTTTAGAATTTTTGTCTGTTTGTCTGTTGGGGTATACCGAATACCACGCGTACGAAGTTGCGGGCTCAGCTAGTTATTTATATATAATATTTACAAATTAGCAGTTTCAGTGCTGGTTACAAACTAAGGTGCACACACACTAAGGTTACTTACAGTTCTTATTCTCGTATATTGCGTCATGTAAAAGGAACCAAAAATCAATGACACATATCACAACCCAAAGTATGATGATCAATATAATGAACGCACATTTTCTCTTTTCAAAAGATTTCGATTCGTGTAAATCTTTAAGAATCCTGTCAAGCTGCAACGTTAGAATGAGTCTTGAGAAATCAACATCTTACTTATTTTTTTTAATAAATAAAAATCATAAAATAATAAAAGGAGTAAATAATAAAAAAAATGTGAAGTCAATAAGAAACCTCCATACGATCCGCGTAGGCCTCAACCGAGTTTTCTAAAGAGTGGGCCTTAAGATGGGTATGGACGAGACGACAGTTGTATCCATGTTGTGCCCACCCCATTAATTCAACTCTCTTTTTTTTTAATGTTAAGATCGGCAGACAGGCTGACGGTCCACTTGATGGTAGGTGGCTACCGTCGCCTATAACACAAGCAACGCCAAAGCTGCTGCAAGTGCGCTGCCGACTACAGTAGGATTAAGGAGGAACTAGGAGGGGATAGGGAAATGGGCTCTGGCATCCCTTACTCACTCACCGAAACATAATAGCACACGTGCTGTTATTTCACGGTGGTCTTCTGTAAGCGGGTGGTTACTGCCGCCAGACGGGCTGCCCAAATGACTGCGAAAACGCAATGTGCCCTGCCACTATTTTTCAAATCCAGAACAGAGCCAAATTTGAAAAGTTCATTTTTCAAAGTTGATCCTGCCGGGACTCGAACCCGGGAACCCTAGAACAGAGCGTTAAGGCAAGCACCCTAACCACTCATCGAACGGGCTCGTCAATTAAACTCTCGAATTTGTTGACGAATGAGTCTACATAATTTACGAATCATTGTTTATAATAAGTGTATATATAAATAAGTGTATATATATTTTTTAATGTACATAGTATAAAATAAACAATTCAATACTCGTATGCGCCCACAACATGCCGTCTTTATTTATCATAGTGCAATAATATCAAGAAATTAAAGTTTTTCTACTAAAAAAAATATCCTCATTAATGAACTTAATTAATTCTTCGGGTAAGAACTCGAAATATATTTTTCGTGTTTTCAAGTGAGATATTTTTTTGTTAAAAATTATTTTTTATAAATCATCATCATCGTTATCAGCCCTTGTCTCTCCACTGATGGATGTAGGCATCTCTCCAGGATGGATGTAAAATGTAGGCACCATGCACGGTCGCCTCTACACATCCAGCCGCTTCCTAGACACGTCGGTTATCTACCTGGTCGTAGGGTGTCCCCCAAACATGACTGGCCCATTTCTACTTCAAAAAATTGGATCTTCTATTAAACTACATTAATATGTATCAATACACTCATATCTTTCTTATACTTATTGTTAGAGTTCCGTACGTCCGAATAAAAAAACGGATCCCTTATAGGATCACTCGTGTGTATGTCTGTCCGTCCGTCACAGTCAATTATCTCCGAATCTACTAGACCGATTAAGTTAAAATTTGGTACACATATCAATTTCTGTGACCCAAACGCAGAGGTGTGATGAGAATAAATGATATCTGTATATGGGAGGTAATTTTTGGGGGGAAGGTGGAAAATTAAAAAAAATTCTTGAGAACTGCATCGTGTGATACATCAAATGGAAGGTCTTGTTGTGAAGATCTTAAATGTATTTTTTTGTAATTTTAAAATAAATAGTTTCCAAGTTATTCAAGAAAATAGACGAAAATTGACCATCCCATCTCCGAAACCTAGTAGTAAACCTAAAATTTTGAAAAAAAAATACAGAATTTAGTTTTCTACTTATAGATTATAGGAAAACCCATAAGATGTTAAAATAACATGGTAAATCACTCAATATTGTGCGGATAGGTAACATCGTACGGAACCCTCTTCACGCGAGTTCAACTCGCACTTTATGTTTTATTTTAATTTTTCATACCGTTTCCATTTTATTTAAATATTTCATAATGTTTCGTAAGCGTGCCGTAGATCCGTAAACGCCAATACTTGATACGAGAATTACGATGAGAATATCTGCGGTCACTGTAATATTGAAAATCGGGGATCCTAATCTCACAGAGTCCTCCTCTTCACTTAGAAAATCCCATGTACAGGCGATGAAAGTCATCACATCTGAAATGATATTTTCGATCTATTTCACTTGTAGCATTTTTCTGCTACGAACCATAGACTAATTAATACATGCTGTTTTTTTCTTCTTCATATGAAGCGGCTCCATTCGGAGTCTATTAGGTGGATTCCCACCTACAATAATTTTTCTAACACCACATTCCAAAGTTGGCCGTGCTAACACAAGAAGCACATAAATGGTTTTTTTCTAACACAAAAACGGTGGATTGTCCTATACCCATAATTAGCTAGGATGAAGGATCCTATGAGTTCGAAATGGAACAGCAATTAAGTACTTTACAGCCCACAGAAGACCATCTTGTATTTCGGAAAGTGAATAAGGGATGGCAGAGCCAATTTGCCTCCCCCCTCCTAATCCCTTATCATTTATCCTACTTATGTTGAGAGCGCACTTGCAGCATCTATGGCGTTGTTGTGTCAATAGGTGACATGGTTATTCATAGGTCGTGTCACCTATGGTTCAATAGGTGACAAGGCCAGAAAGAGCATCCTACTTCATGACTGCGGAACGCAGTGTGCCATATCATTACCAAGTGAAGTTTCTTACTAGTTTTTTTTTTTTCATAATTTAAATTAAATTGATGGCTTACACATTGACAGAAGAAAATTTGATTGCCTTTGACTTCGCTTTGATCCCTTAGTATAATCCTACTAATATCATAAATGCGAAAATTTGTATGTTTGTGTTTGTTACTCAATCACGCCAAAACGACTAATCGGATTTGGGTGAAATTTGGGACACAGATAGTTCATTACCAGGATTAACATCTAGGATACTTTTTATCCTGGAAAAAAGTTAGGTTCCCGAGGGATCGTTTAAAAATTTAAAAAAAATCGGCGCCTACCTAACCTAAGGTGTTATATTTTTAGGTTGTTATATATAAGGTGTTATATATCAACGCCGACGATTTCACGGGCACCAACTAGTTATTTTATATTTTTTTTTTGTATAAATCATGACAGAAAATGTATATGACGCACTTACTCAAAATTGTAATAAGCATGAAACTATATATTTGTAAATTTGATGACAATTTAATAATCCATCGTCCTTTTCTCTTTCCAATAAAACTGACCGGCGCTAATCCAGTAATTTGAGAAAAAGTCAAAATAAGACTCAATGCACCAGAGACTGTACAGTCACTTTTCGAATCTTCCATCTTGTTGCTGTTGGTGTGAAAAATAAGAAAAGAATCGAATTGTCCTTCCAACCGAATAAGTAAACTATGTTTAATTAATAGTTTCTTTTGACAGGGACGAATGAATTTGTGGTGTATTTTGTGATAACCATGACAAATAATCTCACTCTTTTGAGCTACTTAAGCTGAATGTGCGTTATGTAAAATATGTAACTGTACATTTGTTGATTCAAAACCTGTTAAGCATTACAGCCACATAGATAAAACAATAAATAAATAATAATATACCAAAATCAAACATTAAATAACGGTTTCTACTTTAGGCAAAGCAAACAAAAGTATGAAACGATTAATCTAATGTGAATTGAAACAAGATTCGATTATGATAAAAATATTCGACTTGCTTTTACTTTTAGGTATTACAGAAATATTTCAAAGCTTAAACAATTTTCTGGTCATATTTCATCGATTTTTGTAATAAATGATTAACTTTTAGGATACAGTGGTATTTTATTTCAACAGAATAAACCGTTATTAGATTGTATAAATAAATGGAATTTAATAGTACTTACGGTTGTACGACATATTATTATATATATTTAAAGTGTATATCACAGAGTTACCGAATATATTAGGTTGGTGAAAAAGTTTCTTCCCATTTAAAAAAAATTCAAAGATTTTTTTTTTTTTTTCAAAATTTATTTACATTTAATTACAGTATAATGTGCCATTTTGTTCAATGACTTTTTGCCATCTTGTAGGTAGTGACATGATCTCGTTGCTATAGAAATTTTGGGACTTCTGATAAAAAAAAACGCAACATGTAGTTTTGGCAGTCCGCTCTTGATGTTAACCTGACACTGCCTAAAGAATTCTGAAGAGACCGGAACAAGTGGAAATATGAAGGTGCAAAGTCAGGGCTATATGGCGGATGCATTAACACCTCCCAGCCAAACACTTTTAAATTTTGCTGAGTGGCTAAAGATGTGTGTGGTCTAGCGTTGTCGTGATGAAAGACCACACCCATACCATACGTCCCATTGATGGACCGGGAGCAGTCGCGGGTGTTTTTGGTGGATGTCACTATCCCGCATGACGATGGTCTCGTGTAGGCTAAAACCGAGAAGTGGAGGAAGTACCTCGACTTGGTCCACGAGATCGACGACATGTGGGTTGTGGTATCCGCTGAAATCATTCCAGTTGTTCTGTCCGTAAATGCTTTGATCTCGGCCAGCCTCAAGGACAACCTGAGGAGGTTGGGATTCCGTGACGTTCCCTTCCGGGCCAGATGCAGAGAGCGGTGTTGCTCGATGCGCCCAGGATAGTACATCGGTTTCTATCTTTGTCGCCCTGAAGCCCGACCGACTGTGCTTCTGTCGGGGAACACCGTCTCCCTCCCGCTTTGGCTTTTTGAGGTGGAGACGAATTAGTTGTGAAATGGAAAAGAATAGCAATTGTATGTATATATAATTAACATCGATGATATGTACATACTCGTACATATTATAAAATGTGAGTCACTTGCATGTTTCTGCGTTAACTTCTAAACCACCCAATGGATTTCGATACGTTTTTTACTAAACATGGAAGGTTTGTGTGTATAATTAGCTGAAAATTTGCATACATACGAAGCCGATGGCGTGTCGCTAGTCTATACTAATATTATAAAGCTGAAGAGTTTGTTTGTTTGTTTGAACGCGCTAATCTCAGGAACCACTGGTCCGAATTGAAAAATTCTTTTTGTTTTGAATAGTCCATTTATCGAAGAAGGCTATATGCTATATAACATCATGCCACGATAAATAGTATACATATAAGCAGTGTCCATTACCGCGCGCCCCATGCGCACGCCGCCGCCGTATGGGCCGCAGCCTACGAATAAATAATACTCAGCGAAGCGTGGCCGAGTTCAGTTAGTATGTTATAAAATGTAATAACGTATGTTTGTCGTGTGTGCTGTATTTTTTGTGTGTTAGGTAACATTACATAAAATAAGTAAGCAAGTATATTTATTTAATGTTTAATAGCACTCTAACATTCCACTTAGTAATACGACACATTCAAAATCTTATTATTAGTAGCTACACGTGTATTAATGAAAAAACATTTTCATACGTAATTTTAAAATTAACATTATTAGTTCATGTAATTACAGAAATCCATTAAAAATACTCCTTGAGTCAATCGTGACTTTCTCGGAAATGATCCACAACATTTTATTACACTTGCAATACAGGCAACCAATCAAAAAGATTAAATAGGTATATAGAATATATAGAGAGGGCATTGAAAAAAAATTTCTACAAAAATATTGATCCTAATGACTGTAATCAGGATGGCCATGGCGTAGCTAAATAGCCTTGTAAAGTTGGCGTTGACTGAACGATTTTATACCACGTGGTTCTAAATTTCACATCACGGATTCTTTCGTCTTGCCCGATCTATACAGTTGAAAATCTTTGCAACAAATGCGTAAAAAGAAAATAATTAACTAACAATATTTTTGTCGGAAAATTGTTCAAATTGAATGATAATCATCAAGTACGCTGTAAGTGCGCCAACGATCTGAAAAAAAAAAACTATATATACCTCAGTAGGACTAGGGTAGGCTGATATTGACGGCATTTGCGTCAATAATATTAGTTCCACGGATGATACAGTACGAGGGCTGTTTGATAAGTCCTTTTAAAAACTATTTATAAAACCTTTTTTCTGGTAAATGGCATTAACACTAGCAAGCACAATCTTTCAAATGAAGATCAAAAATTCAGCAAAAAAAAAACAATAAAAACTGAACTTGATTCTGTTCATGGCACTAACGCACCAACGTTGCAGACTGTTTATAACTGGATAAATGATTTACGTGGTCGGTCAAGCACATCTGATGCTCGACGCTCTGGTCGCCCAATCGAAGTCACTACTGAGGATGTTGTTGAAGAAGTCCATAATATTGTACTCGACGACCATCGAGTGAAGGTGCGTGAAATAGCTGAGAACACAGGCATCTCCACTGAGCGAGTACATAAAATCCTGCATGAAGATTTGGGTATGACAAAGCTGTATGACGATGGGTGCCGCGTTTGTTGACAATCGAACAAAAACGCAAACGAAAGCGAATTTCAAAACTGTGTTTGGATATGATGACTGTGTTCCGCGTGCTCCGTATTCGTCGGACCTAGCTTCGTGCGATTATTACCTATTCCCAAATCTGAAAAGATGGCTTGGAGGGCAAAATTTTTTGACAAATGAGGACTAAATCGCAGGTGTAAACGGCTATTTTGAAGACCTTGACAAAACGTATTTTTTGGAGGGGATAAAAAAAATTGGAAACTCGCTGGAACAAGGGTTTGGCCCTCAAAGGAGACTATGTTGAGAAATAAATGTAAATTGTTTTAAAAATATATATATTTCTTACTTTTTAAAACGACTTATCAAACAGCCCTCGTATATCTAACCCACAAATTTCACGTCTAGAAGGAAGAATAAAATGCTCTTAATAAAGTGATCTTTACTTTTGTAGAGCAACGTACAAATCTGCGAGCCAGCATGTTTGCTCTCACTGACAACGCTCTCCGTTCTCTTTCTATATCTTCATCGTCTTGAGGTCGGGAGTCAATATGTGACCGAGATATTAAATTTTTTGGACCCTTTGTAGTTCACAATTATTAATAAATAGAAGTGGAGCTTTACTGTATTGCTTTCTCACTATACAAAAGATCATGATGAGGCTTTTTTTGACATTATAGGCTAGACTAGACCACAGTTTTACAATACTAAACTGTGACTAGACCATGAGAGATGGCATATTATTCGGAGATGTTCTCACACTGGAAATAGATGTAGGTACTCATCAGTGCCGTATCATCCGCGTAACTAATATTATTGACGCAATTATAATGATTCGGTCTGCGATGAAAAAGTTTCTTAAACAAATTCATCACAAACATGTAGATGTTGGTCTGTATATATAGCAAATATAAACTTTATTTTAACGTAGCACGTCACATTCTTTTTATATATATTATATAATAGTTCGCTAGATCGGTAAATTCCCTTGTTTTTTTTTACACAAGAAACCAATCAATCGCGCTTTACGCGCCGCGATGTAGAATTTTCTAAATAAAAATAATACCAAATTCAAATAAGAGCTATTTACCGCCAATCAATTTTTTTAGAAAGGAAAATTGATTCCATGATCTATATTCCTATTTTATACTCTATGACCGACCATCCTATAGTCTATTATTTATTTTCTTTAAGTATACCTTAATGTTGTATTTTAATAGCTATAGACTCAATAAAACATTACAAAATATTCTCAAATGATTCTCATTCATTTTATTAAATTTTTGTTTTATTATTTTTTGTATCCAAATACTATATCATCAAAATCTGATAAATGTGACGTGGTACATATATGAATTCTATTATTTTTAAGATAATTAAAACAAATATTAACCATTTAACAAAAAAACTTTAAAAAAAAAAAAACAAATTCGCAGACTTGTGTATACTACATAAATACTACATTTTATTTATTTTCCTTACTTTTAAATTTTTTACAATATAATTACAAAAAAAAAAAAAAAACTAGAACTCCGCAAATAGTGGGGCAAGGCCCAAGCTACCGGTGGTTAGAGCTGCAGAGTGAGGAACCTCATGATAACTTGTGCGGCAAGACACGGCACGGGGGAGATTCAAGGGAGAGGTGGCGGATATAGGTCAGCCGCCTGCGCCCGAGCTTTCTCCGGCGGATCGGCTGGGAGAGGAGATCCTCTTCCCGTTGCTGCTCCGCCGCTTGAAATGTTTTAACACCTAAGAAGGCGAACGGACGAAGTCCCGGGCGAAAGCTGGTTTATTATAAATGAAGAATATTTTTATTTATTTAGGTATTCATTTAAAACTAATATATAATAGTTACAGCATACCGTTGCAACATATTGTCTGTCCAATATGAACAAGCCAAGCGCCGAGTATTGTGGATTGTTTAAAACAATCTGTTTTGAAAATATTCTGAGCTCATTCGATAGTTGACTGCATCTGGATCCTACAACTCGCATTAACTGACATACTAGCGCGCGCATTTCGTTCATCTGTGAATAAAAAACATTATTATACGAGGGTGAATCAAAAAGTTTTTAGGACTGCATAGTAAACCTTTTTTGCCACAGATTTCGTTTTTAAATTAATTTGTCATTATTACACATTTTTTACAAAGAATTTTAATTGTTTCGTCGTTATTAATTTTTATGTAAAAATATTCGCTAAAAACGTTTTTTACGTGCTGTAATCAATCATCTCTGTTGTTTTTTTTTTTTTTGTGAAATTCAGCAGATTTTAGGAATGAAACTCTCTAACTTATTCCACGTTTGCTCATTGGGTAGCTGATCGGCTTGCCAAGGCGATACTCGCTCAGACCGACCTTCTACCTCTATCATATATGAAAATGTGGAATAAGTAGAATAATTGGTATGTGGAGATAGAAGAATTACAATTAAATATTTAGCAGAGACTCCACGCATATTTTCGGCAGTGTGCTATCAATTTTTAACAGATGTTTTAGGGTTAAAAAAAAAGGGTTGACAATACAAGACAAAAAAGGGCTGGCTATCTCGGGGGATCTTACGACGGTAGTCTTAAGCCAGCCGGCTGCGCCCGAGCCTATTGCATCGCCTGCCACGCAAGATCATACAAAAAAGTATGCCCTGCCATAACTAAATTTTCATACACATTGTTAAAGCATAAGAATTGAAAATATTTCACCTCCTCTTTTGTCCGATGGCAAGGTTCTACGATTACCAGAAAATTAATGATGTGAAGAATACTCCAACTCAGAAGCAACATCAAAGTCTGTGTTTTTATCTGGTTTACTGTTAATAAAATGGAAAAACTTAGTTTAAAAAAAATCAAATAAAAGGTATTTGTAAATCAGAGGTAGCTAAGCACCGAGTGTTTTTCATAACTAATTATGTTAACAGTGGCTTCGTTTACGCCACTTATCGGATGTATACTGATCTAGCGATAATAAGTGAATTTTAATTCCTCGGGAACACATTCCAAACATTCACACGTGACGACCCCTTCGTGAAGGTGAAGGTGCTTGCCCTAACGCTCTGTCTTAGGGGTCCATGGTTCTATTCTCACACTGCATTGCGCAGTCATTTGGCAGCCTGTCTGGCGGCAGTAATCATCTCCTTACAGAAGACCACCCTCAAATAATATCATGCGTACTGTTTTATTTCGGTGAGTGAATAATGGAGCAAGAGTCTATTGCCCTATAAAAATTCATAAGAAATTTCGTAATTTGTCTTGTATATAATTTTTTTTTAATGTTATGTGGACAGACAGGCTGACGGTCCACTTGATGGTAGGTGGCTACCGTCGCCTATAACACAAGCAACGCTACAGGTGTTGCAAGTGCGCTGCCGACTACAGTAGGATTAAGGATAAGGGATTAGGAGGGGATAAGGAAATAAATGACAAATTACAATAAAATATATTATAAAGTTGGATGAATATTAAATTTACATATATTTTTTTAAATGTTAAGGTCGACAGACAGGCTGACGGTCAATTTGATGGTAGGTGGCTACCGTCGCCTATAACACAAGCAACGCCACAGCTGTTGACTGCAGTAGGATTGGATAAGGGATTAGGAGGGGATAAGGAAATGGGCTCTGGCATCCCTTACTCACTCACCGAAACACAATCGAAGTTAGCGCGTCAAGATAATATTAAATGTTGTTACACAAAGTTTATTCACGTTACTATAAAAATTGTTCTTATATGAACAACGCAGGATCATGCCGTCAGCCAATAGCCAATGGCTACGTCACATTGCCACAACATATAACATTTCTAAAGTTTCAGAGCCATATTTTTTCTTCGACCATCAATTGAGGCTACTTACACACAGCCAGTACCTACATACACACTTATAAAACCATTATACGACCCACGGGGTACGTCCGTCGATTATTATAATTGATTAAGTATGTCATCCAGTGACGTTGACGTTTAATGACGTTCATGGTTAATGATATTAACCGAACGTCTATTAACATCACATATTTTTTGTGGATAAATACCTGGTCTGTTTAAAGGTACAGACTAATTCAACATCTTTGGTTTAAAGTATGGCGAATTTTGTGGTTTTTTTTTAATATTTATTTATTATCAATATCTATTTTGTTCCTTCAAAGTAATTCCCCTCGGATATAATACATTCAGGCTAACGTTTTTCCAATCCTTGAAGCACTTGAAAAAAAAAAAAAACATTTTTTTGTGATTTTGTTTAGATCCTCCTTCGATGCCGTCTTTATCGCCTCAATTGTGGCGAAGTGTTGTCCTTTGTCTCTTTCGCAGCCACCGCAATACGATGGCTGCGGGAATCATTAGTGTGTTGTTTTTGACCAAAAATTTGCCCAAAAGCAACGATGTGTGAGCAGGGGCGTTATTATGGTGCAAAAGCTAATTTTTGTTCTTCCACAAATCCAGGCGTTTCTGGCGGATTGCTTCGCGCAAATTGCGCATAATTTGCAGGTAATATTCCTTATTGACCGTATTACCCTTTGGCAAGAACTCGTGATGCACCACGCCCCTGCAATCAAAGAAAACTGTGATCAAAAACTTCACCTTCGACTTAACTTGGCGCGCTTTTTTCGGTCTTAGCTCATCCGGTAGCTTCCACTGGGATGATTGAGCTTTTGTTTCTACGTCATAACCATAAACCCATGATTCGTCACCCTGCGGACCGAGTCCAACGGCTCCTGAGCAATGATAACGCGATGCTGTTTTTGGTCGAAATTGAACAATTTCAGCACGAATTTCGCGGCGACCCGAATCATGACTCGATCGATATGTTTAGATTCTCAGCAACGAGAACCTAACAGTAACGAGACGATTGGCCAATACTATTTTCTTATAAAACAGACGGAAACATTTATAATACTACTATATTATATATGTTGCCGTCTGTTGTTGACGTGCTCAGGCGTCCGGCATGCTCTTCGTCGTTCACATTTTTTTGGTCCTCTGAGAACATTTCGTACCACCTATAAACGTTGCTTTCCAAGGTTGCTTCACCTTATGATGCGTCCGCGCACTTAATTTTGTTTTTCACACAAAATTTGATACAGATTCGTTGATTAATTTTTTGGAATAAGCAAAAATCGAAGACGAGCCAAAAGAGGTCCAAGCAAAATCAGCTGTTTTAACTTAACATTTAAAAAATTAACTAAACATTTAAAATTTAAAACATTTAAAATGGCCGACTTTGTCAGCATAAGTGAGGGACATGAGTACAAACATAACGTTTTAAAAAAATCTAAAATTAAATATAGGTAACCCGCGTAAATTTAAAATTCGCTGTAATTTTTAAACAGACCTTAGTATGCCACAAGACAAAATTTCAATTTTGCTCCGCGCCACCTAATAAGACTTCTTATTATATCTTATCTTAATAATATGACAGAAATAAAATAATATGACATCTTTTACTTACAAACACCGCTAAGGAAGTAATACAGCGTCAACACGACATGCATAGGAATCTCGAACAGAATGAAAAGTAACATCAGGCCGTAAATGTTGTTTATTTCTCTGAGAACATTGCAAATTGTACTGTGGTCCAGAGAAATTTGGCGCAGTGTTTGGTGGTCCGTGCTACTTGCGGGGAATTCTGAAAGTAGGTATGTCATTTTTTTAAGTAACATTTCGGCATTTAGGCTAATGTGAATTGTAAACCTATAAACCTAGACAGGATGAAAGATAAGGAATAAGGAGTGAATAGGATAGTAGGCAATTGCATCCCTTACTCGTTTACTACGAAACACCAAAAGCGCACATTTTTATTTATAATTCGCTTTTCAGCTTTTTTAGCTAAATGGAATATATCCTATATTCTTTTCTGACCCCTGACAACCTCCCCTGATTTTCTTTTCTGTAAAGAAGATCAGGGAGGCTTGCATTGCATTTTATTTTGCACACTGTGTATGAATTTTTATTATTGACTTCGATTATTGACCTCAATTTCCTTTATTGCAAATTAAATGTTTTTTTTTATAGGACAAAGGGTTATAAGAAATTTATAATTCTTTTATACATGTGTATGTACTGAAATTCTAAACCGCTGAATCGATTTTATGATATTTTTTTCGAGTGCGTGCCGGGTTCCTGGATAGATTCACAATTTGACTTGATAGGTGGCGCTGTAATCGGGTTACAGATTTTTTTTTCAAGTTCGTTCAGAACAGTCGGGTACAATAGTTATACTTTTATATATATTTTACCTACTTGTGTATATTCCGTCAAATGCAATAGTGTCGATGGTAATGTTCACTGATTTTGTGGGCTGCAACATGTTCTGATGTTTAAGCGTTGTTTTGTCTGAAAAAAATAAAAATAAAATACCTTTTTGGATTACAAGCAAAATAGATTTTGATTTTATATATCATTTAATTTAATTCAAAAATTCACAAATAAACTCTTACTAACTTCTTGTGTCCAACAAGAGACGACAGAGTCTATCATTGAGAGATTTGATTGACGAACGTAGCAACAACACGACAGCCACAAATTGTAACTCCATTGTAATTATAACGATGAATATGCCGTAGCGGGCAGAATACATAACAGTTATTGTCACTGTAGGAAAAAGAGAAATGATGGACAACGTTCTCACTGGAAAGTATTTTTGATCTGTTGTTTAAATTCATAATAACTATGTTTCTGCCTATTAGAACTACTCATTATGTCATAGACAAATTTAATCTGGAGTTCTAAGCAATTAAATTTTTTTTTCTCAATACACGACAGACACTCTACAGAGCGTGAAAGACATTGAATTCTAATGTTTTATGGCATTTGGATAAACAAATGCGTTGTAACAAAAAACCTTAAATAGTATACTTACAGTCTTTGTTGGTTACAATAGAATTATGTAATAGGCAATAGAAATCCAAACAAATCATAGTGAGTACGTAAAGAAGAAAAAACATTATTAAACCACATTCCTTGTACTCTTTTGATTTGTGTTCTTTCTTCGGCGTAACCTACGAAAAAATACATCAATATTATCGATTTGGTGGTGGTAAATGGTAGTAAGTAAGTAATCATTAAGTAAATAATAACAATTGAAAACAATATATAGAAACTAGCGACCGGGCCCCGGCTTCGCATGGATGCATACCTTTCCATTATTGAAAATAAAAAATCGTTGGATTAGGTTCGGTTCCCACGGCCTGTTGGCCTGGCTAGTCGTGGTCTGGCCCGCGAGAAGGCAGGCCGTGGGACCGCGGCGTAAGTGTGAAATTTACCTTGTCTATTTCTTTAAAGCACTTGATAATTTGTTTGAATCTATTTTTTGCTGTACACATTTCAAAGCAAGATATGCACAAAAAAATTACGACTTCAACTGTCCATACACTCCTGGTCATTGGTGTCCGAGTACGAATCGCTTCATCTGCATCCTTGTTCAGATCACGGACCAAGCAAACCAACATAAAAACATCTGAAAGTACATGCAAATATGTTGGTTAATTTAAAGTAAATTGACAGTTTATTAGAACAAAAAAAAAACACGTGAAAATGTAGTTAATAAAAAAAGTATGGAGAGAAATAAAATTGAAGTGTATGTTTGTAAGTCAAAATAACTGCTTTTGACATATTGACATTTGATTTTACTGACTAATGATGACTGCAACTTAAAACTATGTTAGTACAACTTAATATTTAAATAAAAATAAAAAAATAAAATAAAATAAATCTTTATTTGCGCGAACACATGTTTACAGGATTTTAACTTGTATACAGCAGTTACAGTACAAAGTATGTTCTACCCGCCAAGGGCATGCAAATATTTGTGTTTAATTGTTTGTAAACTATATTAATAAATGAATTAATGTTTCTTATTATAAAATTCTTTAACATTATAATAACAGCAATCTAATATCGATTTTGTTAATGTTTTTGTAAATTTAGGATCCGGCAATTCCTTTATATTATTAGGTAGTTTATTGTATGTTTTAATTGCCATAACATAAACATTTCTATTAAATAGTTCTAATCTACATTTTGGTCTTTGCAATAAATTACTTGCCTAGTTATTTTGGTTCCTATTTCGTTATTTTCGACAAAACAATTCGGATATTTTCTAACAAATATACACAACGTCTTTATATACAAGCAATGGTATCCATTTATTTTTGCTATTTTTTCTTTTAATTATTACTTTGATGTAAGGAAAACAGAGATTAAAAAAGAGTATCAACAAGTTATGTAGTACATCGAAGGCTTCATTTAACTCACTATTTTCGAATACTTCAGAAAATTTTTAGGAACATATACAGTTGCAAAATTTTTTAATGTTCTCTTCATTAAAGTCTCTTTTAAAATCCTGCCATAAGGTGATGTCATTTACATTTTAAATCGGCATTTACATTCTAATCGGTAAGTCTTTTCTTATTGGTTGAACGTAGTTTATTAATTAATTTAGCTTATATGGCACCGCCGCTTGTGTTAGTTAAATAAAACGAGAGTTTAGTTTTTTATTTCATATTACTTTGCAAACAATACCCAAAAGGACAAATACCTATACCTATTGTGTAATAGATTATTTTCTTTTCTGTATTTTATTTGCAAAGATGCATGACACGTGCCTTAAAAAGCCTTAAAATGCCTTTTTTTTTCTTTAGGTTTGAGAAGGTAGACAGGTAGACAAGTTAGTGTGTAAGCATTACCGAGTGATGGTAGTTTTGCCGTCTACCATAACTAATTTCAATTTAACCGCCGAAGGTTTAGAAATTTAGGGTTGCGTCTGAAACATTTGTTCAATGTGTTTCAGGGGTGTCTTGTCCTGTCGTGTCCTGTTCCGTTCGGTTCTGGTCTGTTCAGTTTTGGTGGTTCGGTTGTCCACGCACGGCAAGAACCCTTGCCAGGGCCACTTCGGCTCCACGCGCAACCGTAGCCGTCGTTCGAGTCTTGGTTTGCTGCGTCAACGGAGGCCGAGCTTCCACGAAGTCGCCGGGTGAGGGCGCCGCTTCCAGCGTTCATATCGCGCCCCGGTCAGATACGTGTTAGCACGTATGTACCTATATGTCCGGTACGTGTTAGGACAATTAGGCTATATTTTTATTAGTTTTTTTAAAAGGTAGATCTTTTAAAAAAACTAATTTTAAAATTAGTTTTTTCGGCGGCGATAGGGGCTCGACTGCTACTCCACGAAGACCCTGTTTTTTTATCGCTACCTAAATTATTATTTTTTTATTAAATTTATGCCATTTTTCATAATGTGTAATTTGCGCAATATTAAAATTTATTAAATTGTATAATGCCATTTCTTTTATTTCATTGTTATCAGTTAACAGTTTTAAGTTGAATGTAACTAACATAACGATCAGACGTGGTCGAAATTTCTTTCTTAATTCTAATATTTTATAAGTAAAACAACAAATACTACAAAAAAAAAAATGTTATTCTCTGGTAGCGAGGAAAGGCCTAAGCTGTCGGTGCTTAGAACTGCAGAATGATGAACCTCCTGACAATATGTGCCTTGTCAAGAAGTATCACTTTCTCTAGCCATCTAGTGAGTCTTTTGAGGGTTGGTTCAAGATCTTTCCTATGAAAATGTTCGCCGAGACAGCTATCGGGACGATGATTGTCGCATCGTCATTTCACTACCAATAACCACGATGTTAAGCTTATTGGCGACAAAACTTCAAGGATTTTCAATAATAAGAGAATAAAGAATTACTAAACCATCTAGACCAAAGCCATTTTTGAAAAGTTCATTTCCAAAGTTGGCCATGCCGGAAACCGAACCCGTACCCCTAAATCAGAGCGTTAAAAAAAACACTCGACCTACTAAGTCAAACATTGACAATATGACACTTACTTAAAGAAATGATCAGAATATAGCTGTAAACAGCTTGCATCGATGAAAAGCTGATGAGCCATGCTGTGTGATGGCGATCGATGCGAAGAGGTGCAGTACCAAAAACACGTGACACCATAAGTATCAGGGCCACAGAATTACTGGAGACTGTGCACTCCAACGGACGAGACTTCATTGTAGTGTTGCCTGCTTAATATTTTTGCATTCACGTTCTGCAACTAGGTATTACAATTATAGCTGTGCTAAAAAAATAAGTTTTTTTTTTTGTTTTAGGTTTTATCATAAATATAGACGAGACAAATATTCTGAATCATGTTATCTATTAACCTATCATTTGTTCTTATACTTTTCCTAAGTGGCGACATTAATTCTATTTAGAGAATTTTATATGAATTAAAATAAAATGCTTTAAACCCAGCTTCTTAAAAGATGTTTAATTATTAATAATACATTTAAAAAATATCTAGTTAAATTTAAAGAATACATGCTAGTCTAACCTTGTTAAAATTACTTCAATTGAAGTAATTGGAAAAATATTCCCCTTATTTCAACTTTCATGAAAAATTAAAAAGTTGGAATATGTGGAATTTTTTTTTTCCAATTAGTACATACAACTGGTTGATCTTCTAGTTGAACTTTCTGGAATAGACAATCTAATCGTCATTTAAAAACAGAACAAATAATTAAGATGTTCCCTTTTTTGAACAGAAATTAATCGTTAAATTGGGAAAGTGTAATACTTGACTATGAAATAGTTTGTGTTTTAATATTTTTTTCCAATTAATGCCCACCCCCACTTTTTACCACAGTTCGGCGTAACAATATAATGCGATGTTCATCGACATTGGTGTATTAAGTCCCTGATATGTAGAATCTTTACTATACGCACGCGAGATCTTTGAAATAATCTCCTTTCTGAGGCAATTCCACCTTGCTACAAAATTTAAGCGAGCCGTAAACAAATTCTTGCAGGGTCGTCAGCGCACTTGCATATCCTCTGGGTTTGCTTGTGTACTTAGGCGACAGTATAGCCACCAATCATCAGGTGAACCATCAGCCTGTCTGCTACTCTCTATCTATATAAATAAAATTCAATTGTTAAATGTCTGACGGAGTATCACTTAAGAACGGCAATTTTTTTGTGTTCTATTTGCAGGACAAGGTTTGCAAGAAGGATTTTTTTTAGAAAATCCACAAGAAAAGTAAAAAAACTTTTTTATATGAAATTGGCAGGACGACGACTGTTCGGGTCAGTTAGTAATATATAAAAAAAAATGTTATTCAAAATTCTTACTCAGAAGCAGACACGTTATGTTAATCGAAAAACAACACTGCTTGGCTTGTAGCTAAAACACAAACAAAACGTTGTTGATTAGATATTTGAAGTTTTTGTGTTGTTGAGTGCTTTATTTGTTTACATCAGATTACTGTTATTTTTCTTTCAATGTACATTCAAACACAAAAGGTTTACGTATGTGATTATAATTATAAATGTATATAACGGACTTTGATATGTTAATATTTGTTCCGAAAAAAAAGTCTAGTCGTCAAAGGTCTTGCCACCACTTTTAAAAGAACTTTCGTGGACACAAACATTGTGTCAATTGAATACAGATAAGTAATCGTTTATTAGTTTTACAAAAACAGGGGAAAGTTATCAGAAATCAAACGTCAAACGTCGATTCGTTTTTCATAGATTGTGTAAATATTTCCATACTTGTAGCACCAAAGTAGACAGTAAGAATGTTATAACGATTTACGTTTCAAGTTCAATAAGTTTTTTTTTTGTGTGTGATGAGTTGGACAGTAACTGCTCGTAAAGTTGTAAAAATCGTAATTTTAATTTTAAAAATCGTAAAGTAGATTTTGAAACTAGCGAAAGATTTTTTGGGATAGACTATTCGAATTTAACATTAATTATCAACTTTATTTTATGTCTTTTTATTATATTATTAAAGGTGGCAGAAGCAGGTAGGTGGCTACCGTCGCCTAAGGACACAAGTAACACCAGGGGGGGTACATGTGCGCTGCCGACCATGCAGGAATTTGTTTACTGCTCGCTTGAAGAAGCCCATATTGTAGCTAGATAGAAACACCTTAGAAAGGAGACTGTTCCAAAGATCGCACGTCCGTGGGATAAAGTTTCTACTCATCCGAACTGTGCGCAGCGGCACTTTATCCCAGTCATCATTATCATCATTTCAGCCGTAGGACGTCCACTGCTGGACGAAGGCCTCCTCCCCAATTTTCCAAAAGAACCAGTCAAAAGCAGCGTGGATCCTCCGTCGACCCGCGGCCCTTATCAGGTCATTTGTCCACCTCATGAGTGGACGTCCTACGCTACGCTACGTCCTGCCCACTGCCACTTCAACTTACTAATCCGCCGTGTTATTTCGATAACTTTCGATTGTCTACGGGTCTTCTCATTCCTGATTCAATCTCGCAGTGTAACCCAGAGCATAGTTCTTTTCATAGCTCGTTGAGTGACATTGAGTTTTCTCATATCTAGTTAGAGACCACGTTTCAGCGCCATATGTCATCATCAATGGCAACACACATTGGTCGAGAAAGCTTTTATTTTGAGGCATTGAGGATTTCTGGACGAGAAGATGTCTCGGAGCTTCCCAAACGCTGCCCATCTGAGCTGGATTCGATGATTGAGCTCCTTCTCGAAGTTGGCTCTACCTAATTGAATTGTTTGTCCCAAGTAAATGTGTTCGTTAACAATTTCGAGAGTTGAAATCCCCACTGTTACTGGGGTAGGCATAACATGGACATTAGATAAATTCATCTTAAGGTTCACCCTTTGGGAAACATCGTGCTGAGTTCTCTTACTGACTTCGTCCGGACCACAATATCGTCGGCAAATCGAAGGTGAGTGATATACTCGCCGTAAATGTTGGTGCCAAGTTCCTGCCATTCCAGGAGTACATAAGTAGCAACCTAAGTAATTAATATTACATTTTTACAAACTCTTTAATATTACAAGGCAAATAAATGTATATTCACTGGTTGATAAAAAATATCCGCATTTTTTTAAATTATTGTTCATAATTGAAAAAAAAAAAAAGTTTTTCAATATTCATATTGTCCCTTTCATTACTTTGAGCGGATATAATACAATACTGTCATTCTGTCTTTGTAAAATGAGGGTTTTCGATACTTTTTCTGCCACCAGGCGGCGCTTCGTAGGCGTCAGGTCTAAACAGCTGTCAGATAGCACAGAGTCGTAGGTACTAAACATAAATAATAATTATTGAAAAAAATACATAGAAAATTGCAATTCGCGTATGTATTTTGACAGTTCAATGGACCTGACGCTACAGTGCTGCCATCTCACGTAGACCGTATCAGAAAACCCTCATTTCAGGAAGGCATATTTTGAAATATATTTCGCTCTGCTCACTGAATAAACTGTTATTCAGCGATTCGATTTTTATCTTGTCCTTGACATTCGATCGAACTTAGCGTACTTTTTTAGGCCATCCTTTGATAATTATTTGATAATCCTTTGATAATTGGGATAATATTTTTTCAATCTCAAGGTCGACAGACAGGCTGGACAGGTCCATTTTAGGTTACTGTCGTTGCCTACTGGCAGGTACATATAACACAAGTAACGACATAGGTACTGCTAGTGATTAGGAAAGGATAGAGAAATGGTTTCTGGTATTCCTACTCACTCACCGAAACACAACATACATGGTGTTATACTACGATGGTATTCTGTAAGGGGATGGATACTGCCGCCAGTGCTCAAGATGACTGCGAAACGCAGTGTGCCCGCAGCACAAAATAAGACGTTTTTAATAAAGTAAATGTATTTTTTTTAAACCAAGACATATTTGAAAACGTTTACAATTAATTACATCGCAAATAACGTTTTATATACACTTCAATAATCAAGACAAAATCAACGCGTGGCGCGTAAGACCATTATTTATTTTACTAAGGGAAGTTTTAGTAATTAGTCTTGCGACCTCTGTACGTGAGTATCTATTCATTTCCCCTCCTAAAAAAAAGGACATTATACATGTATGTCATCAAACTTTACATGGTAATCATCAAAATCAAAATATTTATTTATCAATTAGGTTTCTCCAAGAAACTCTTATGATCGTCATTTAAATTTACCAGGGTTTCGGAAAAAAAGCCAAGATGACGATCCTGAGAAGAAACCCCGAAAGAAACTCAGGATACTATTCTTTTTGTCATCTTTAAAATATAGAATTACAACAATTAGATACACTTAATACTTAAATCAAAGTACATATACAATACTAGACATAGTATGAGCTCCGAATCCAGGCTTTAAATCCAGGTTTCATTGTCGCTTAAATAATCAGTGACCTTAGCCTTTCGAGAGGAGTTTGGTTTTAATGACAACTTTAAATTTATTTATAGATAAGGCTCTGATCATCTCAGGCAGTTTATTATAAAACCGTATACACTGACCCATAAAATAATTACTTATCTTGTGGAGTCGCGTCTTATGTAAATCTAAATCATTTTAAACCTAGTACCTATAATATATTGTGTACATCACATTTTTTATTAAATTAACTAATATTTTTATGTGCGTAAATTAAATTTTCATAAATATACTGACACGTAACAGTTAAAATCTTAATTTCTTTGAACTTTTCTCTGAGGGAAGACTGCGGATCTAGTTAATAGATGGCTCTAATGAGCCATAATATAGCACCCAAGTTGCCTTTTAATCTTAAATAGAATTCCTTGGAATTGCAAGTCCAACCGGGGTTTGAAAGCTAATTTTAATATAAAATTTGTCATTCGAATGACAATTTTTATATCAATATTTTATTAAAAAAATATCGTCAAATAAAAATCCTAAATAAATAAACACACCAATTGTATGGACCTCACTATTAGGATTGCGTATGGGATAATCATACAACGGAGAGGGGGCGAAATTCTACGAACCCAGCTTGAAAAGTTCATTTCCAAAGTTGGTCTCGCCGAGAATCGAATCCGGAACCCCTGAGTCATGGCGTTAAGGCAAACATCTCATCCACTAGATCAATGGCATCGTAGACAAGCCGTGTCTGTACATTAAATATTTTTTCAAAAAAAAAAAAAAAAAACACAATTTGTGCAAGTTACACTTATGTTACCTAGAATCAAAATACTAGGTTTTATAATTATTGTCTGCTTGTCTGTGCGTTTGTGCACGCTAATCTCAGAAACGGTTTAGCCGATTTGAATGCAGTTTTCACTGATGTATTGTAGCAAGCTCCCCATAACATTTAGTGTTTGTTTCATTCCAATCGGTTTACAAAAAAAAAGGTACACGCTATATATACCGAATACCACGCGTACAAAGTTGTGGGCTCAGCTAGTTCATAATAATAAGTCATTAATATTATTAAAGCATATAAAATCGTTTCTATTTTGATGTCTAAGAATATATGTTATATGTTACATAAAAAATAAGCATAGTTATATTAATTTAAGCTCTCTAAAGTTCTTATATATAACAGATTTTATATTGCATAAAATCTATTTATAATATCTAAGCTCTTATACTTTTCTTATAAGTAATTATAAATTTTCATATACAAAGAGGACCAATACCACGAGTGTTATTTTTTAGTTACTGTTGAGCTTTTTTAGGAAACCAAATAAAAGAAGTTTAATACTCTGATTGCTTATTGCTTTTATATGGGACTTAATAATTGTTCGCGTTACATCGTCTCTCTTTGAACGAAAACGTTTACAGTATTTCAAAAGTTGCGATCAATGTACTTGAAATGCGCATTTAATCGAGTGTTATTCGAGGTTGCAATCTCTCTTATTCCATGGCTTGTTTAGTACACGCTGTGTCTTCACGAAGGTCGCTACATGATTTCTGTTCCCCGTCCGTTGAAAATTATCTTTTTGAACTGTTTTTAAAAAGATGTGAAAATATTGGATGTCCAAGACTAATGGGTACGTATTATATTAAAATTATCTTTAGTAGGTTTTTTTTTTTAAATTTTTTTTTTAAGGTTTATTCTGTTTTCATCTAAGCACATTCAAAAAGTAATTTTCCTGAAAACTGTTATAATGAATAAAATGAAATTATAATTAAAAAAAAAACATTGCGTTTTTTTAAATTATAATTTAACATTGCGTTTCTTAGTCATGAACTGGAGAGTTCGTTTGGCGACTATAACCATCCCATCTCAACGTGAAATAACAGCACGTGTGCTGTTGTTCGGTTAGTGAGTGTGGGATACCAAAGCTCATTTACCTATCTACTCCTTATCTTTTATATAAAGTCAGTAGCACAAGTATTCTCACGGTGTTGCATATATTAGACAACGACGGGGGTATCCTACCACAAAATTGACAGTCAGCCCATCTGCTGATGCTTTAATAATTAAAATGAAGAACCCCGGAACTAATAGTAAAATTCCACATTATTAATAGTTTATAATTAGAAAAACGTTCGTCTACTCTTTCAACTCAACATTAAATAATGTTGCGTTTGTTTAAACATGTCATTCATCGTATTTCAGTTATCCTTCAATCAGTAAACATGTGCCCTGTGTACTATTCAATGCAAATTCAAATGTAAATCCTATTAAATGTAAGCTATTTTTGTATTAAATTAATAGTTATTAAAAGCGATCCTTTCTTCTGTTGGCGTTTATGTTTTCTCGTTTTTGTTTATTTTTCATGAAACAATTTTTTTCTTAAGATATGTATGTCAGTTATCATTTAAGGTTGTTTGTTATATGTTGTTGTTATACCACGAACAAATATTTGAAATTTTAATTTAAAGACTAGGTAATTTTGGTCAGAATTTAAATGACTACATATATGCTTTTAACATAATAAATATTTAAAAAAAATGTCAAATTTATCTTAATAAAGGCTGAAAATTAATTACGGTGAATATTTTAAAATTTTAAAATAAATAAAGTAACTAATATAATTGTTTATGAGTTTACTAGTTTGTAACTAAGTTGGCAATATTGTAATTACAAGTATATATAAGTTACTAGCTGAGCCCG
The DNA here is from genome assembly GCA_910589475.2 of Bembecia ichneumoniformis. NCBI lineage: Eukaryota > Metazoa > Arthropoda > Insecta > Lepidoptera > Sesiidae > Bembecia > Bembecia ichneumoniformis. Next base: position 11,890,496 of record OU342540.1, read on the forward strand.
CAACTTCGTACGGGTGGTACTTGTGCATTGCTCATTTAATTGAGCTTGCAATGCTTGTACCTGCTCAAGTAAACCGCGCGAGTACTTGGGCACGTGTCGGCACGTGCTCATGTCACTGGACCCACAGCCACACACTTGTAACCATAGCACAGTCTAACCATACTTAGGTCATACAGTCGGACAACGCTCAATGTTCGAGCCTGCAAACTGAAGCGAGTTCGCCGAACGTTGCTCTACGCAAGTACATTCGTTGCCTGACTGTATGACGTAAGTATGGTTAGACTGTGGCCGTAGTTTACATAATGCACATATCCTGCGCAAGTGCATCACATGCACATGTTACCCGCGCCGTGTACAATAGCCATTACGGCTTATATGTAAATGTGTAACTTTAAATTTGGTTATTTGAAAATTTGGTTTTAGTAAATTATTTTTTGGCAACTAAGTACACAATATTATCACACAATTATTTGCTTTTATACAAGTTTCGAGGCTGTAAATCTTTATTTTTTTAATATATTTACACAAAGCGATAAATAAGCAACTTAATGACAATTTATTTCATTGATATATAATCGTACATTCATTTTAATTATGACATTTATAGTGTACCACAGTCAAAAACTCGACAATCGAGTCAACCATCGCCTTACGGTGAAGTAATAGCATATGTGCTTTTGTATTTCGGTGAGTGAGTATTATGACGTTGTGCATTATCTATGGCGTTGTTTGCCATAGGTGCTAAATTGACAATCTATTTGTCAACATATTTTATATAAACCGATAATTCAAATTATTAATAACAGTTAAGAATCTACCAGAAAGGCATTAATTAACTTTAATGCTAACTAATCCGAGAATTCAAGGCATTAATTCAAATTCAAATTCAAATAATGTTTAACAGTTAAAAATTTACCACAAAACCATAAACAAACCTTAATGCTAAATGATAATATGAATGCGAAAGAGAGTTGGTTTGCTACGCCTTAACTACTCAACATATCCTTAGCTACACACCGCCTTAAGGGCTTCACTTAGGCAAATGACATTTACAATAGAAATCGCTGGCGGCGGAGACAATTCAACGAGCCTAAAAATGGTGTTTTTTTGTTTTTACCATACGCAAAAAAAAATTATTAATACAATTTTTTAAACTGACATTAACTTATTAATAGGTAGGTACAGGATTCATATGCGCGCAATAAGCCGTTTTCGAGAGAATTTTCAATAAAAGTCAAATTCTTCTTGTGTTCTAACTTTTTTTGTGGAGTTTCTATTACTTTAACGAAAATTCTAATTAATACAATTGGTTCTTCACATGTTTAAGTATAATATATATATTTTTCAAAGCAATTGTCTTGTTTATTTCTTGTAACATCTTCATTAAACAATGGATATTTTTAGTATTTAGCGTTTGTCTCCACCTTAACTACACAATACGTTGTCAGGGATACAGAAAACAACATAGAGCACCTTGCTTTCAGAACAAAAGTAGGTACTGGTTCCGAGAATTCATCTAAAACTGACAAAAATATATGAGTAATAAAAATACTGAACAACTAAGAAAAAGAGACACGGACGAAGTCTCTGGCAAAAGCTAGTAGGAAATGTATGTATGTGTGCATGTTTATTTCAATCATTTTTTAAATGTGGATTCCATCAGGCCTATAAGATAATTATATTCTATAAGATGTACTTCAGAGAGTGTGCTCGAGAGCTGCATGAGATCATACCGCCTTCCTCTTTCTTCTATCGGACATGCAGACGTACGGCTGGTTACCATCCTCACCTTGTCGAAATCCCTCTAATTCGGACCAAGCGCTTTAAACTTTTATAATGCGCACTGCTAAGGATTGGAACTTCCTGCCGGTGTCTGTATTTCCGAGCTCATACAACCCAAATCTTTTCAAGGTTCGAGTGAATAGGCATCTTCTGGGTGAGCTCGCTCCATCGTCGGCCTCAATCTTCCTACATGGATAGATGGCCGGTCAAGAGCAAACCCATCTTTAATAATAATAAAAAAGATCTGAAATAATGGAAAGGATATATTTTAAGTAATTAAATATTGGTTGTAAATTACTCAATTAAGAAGTAAAAATCGCTCGTAGAGGGTTACGACAGGTGTTACCACAGTGCAGCGTTTTCCGTAGGCATTTCGTAGCGCAATAATATAACTACGCGAGCGGATGACGTAAATTGTGTTTATTTGATTTACTTGCCGCGATATACTGTTTATTACAATAACATCACTTGCGATCAATAAACTGTTGTCACCATTACACCGATGTCAGTGTATAATCGACGCCTTGACCATACTAATAAAATTATTTTTCAGTAAAAGGTTTACTGAATACAATTAATAATTGGAGCCAGGGTGACAGTCTGTTTGATGATAGATGGCTTGTTTATTAACACAAGAAAATGGCAGGAGTAAAGCCAGTGGCCTGAAGGCCTCCATAGGATGTAAGATAAGAGACAAGTTGACAATAGTAATTTGGGCTCTCGCATCTCTTATTCTTTCACATGCCGTTATTTGATGGTGATTACATGTGACGGAGGCGGTTACTGCCGCCAAACGTTAAAGAGATTACCTTCGAAGTGCGGTAGGCAGGGAGACCCGGACCCTAGGAGTGCAGACATACACGTTATATCCGTCACTCCCAAGGATTGGGTCTCCCATAAGACCCATAAGGTGGCCTAGGCCATACCTAAGCGTAGACAAGGAGCGCAGTCCTCTCCGCGCTGTCGTGTTACAACGTTCCCGCAACCCCGCCTACGAACGGCCGCACTAGATAGTTGGGTCTCATCCGGGAAGAGTCCGGCATAACCCATCATCAGCTATCCCTGATTCCTACTTTAAAAAAAAGGTGGCTTAGTCTATACTTATATATATATATACAAGCAACAAAACAGGAATACAGAAATATAGCAACAATGTTTGGGATAAGATACAAGGGCTCTACATTTAGTGTAGCACGACTGCAAAGGCATAGCAGTCACAAACTGGATGAGACTTTAAGTAGCATGTAACTGCCCTCTTACAAAAGACAAATTCTTTTATTTTGCATAGGTGCTTAACAGATGCCAGAGGATTCTATTCATCTTGGAGCGCACTTGGGTCTCTAGTCTCTAATGTGTTGCCTGATATTATAGATGCCGGTAGCCACCTAAAATCAAGTCAGTCCTGTCAAAATCATGAGAAGCATGCATATTTAGAGGTAGTGTAGAATCTTGTTAGATTTTTAGAATTCATCAGTTAATATTTACGGAATGGGCCGTCCTATATCAAACAAAGAATTATTTATAAACACGATACAATTTTTACTACAACATATATACACAAAATCTTCCTTGTTTATCGCTCTTTCTATTAGTGAAAACCGTATCCAAATATGTGTAGGGGTTTGGCGGAAATTAGGGGAGAAACAGACAGAGGCGGACAATGACTTTTTTAGATTTTTTTAATGTTAAGATCGGCAGACAAGCTGACGGTCCACTTGTTGGTAGGTGGCTACCGTCGCCTAAAACACAAGCAACACCAAAGCCAATAAAACCAACATAATTTGGGCAGCCAGTCTAAGGACTGTAACAAACCAGCCTCTTTTAAAAGACTACTGTGAACTAACAGCATATGTGCTTTTGTGTTTCGGTGAGTAAGGTTTGCCAGTGCTCAATTCCATATCCCTTCTTAACCCCTTGTCTGTAATCGCTGTTGCAGTATCTGTGGTATTGCTTGTGTTATAGGCGATGGTAACAAGTGAACCGTCAGCCTGTTATCGACATTTAAATTTTTTTGAAAATTATGTTAACCTATAATAGGGTTAATTGCTGACCTATCATATTTGAAGGTAATGTAAGTATTAACAAAATGAGGTTTTCCAATGAACCGTTTTCCCACCCAAACGTTCGGTAAACACAATGACAGTTTCGGTAATTTATTATCTCCAATGTTAACAAAGAAGACGCGCCCTGTTCCCAAAGATGTTTGATATTAAAATTAAGCTAATTTTCAATATTATAAAAGGTAGATTCAATGGCTAACAATGAACTGGATAAAAGTAGGTAGGCAAAAAATCAGAAATTAGCTTCGTTCGAGCTAACTTGATTAATGAATTTATGAACTTCCAAAATTTCTAGAACAAACAGAGTATGGGTGCATCGGAACTTGAGGAGGTTGGAGAGATTAGGGACCTTGGGAATCGTTCTCATATTGACAACATTGTGAATAGAGCGTCTAAATTATCGGGTTTTATATTTAGGCAAATGAAATTGTTTAAAAATCCTCATCTGACAACTCTCATTTACAATGCAAATGTGTGTCCCATTCTGGAATATTGTAGCGTAGTGTGGACCGCATTGAGCGCACTCAAAAGAGATTTTTATATTGCTTAGCGTATACCGAAGGAAAGTGCGACAAGCTGCAGTCTTATGAGCAGCGAGCTAAGGAATATGGGCTTTCAACTTTGCGGGTGCGAAGGAGAATTTGTGACGCTCTATTTGCCTTTAAGTTGATCCGGGGCTACATTGACTCGCCTGATCTCCTGGAGCGCTTGAATTTCACTGTTCCGAATTCTTATAGTCGCCTGTGCAACGGAAAAACCCTCACTCCACCCTCATCGAAGACGAATATGGGCCAACATTTCCCTCTCCCACGCCTGTGTAGGGCCATTAACGCATTACAAAATGACTGACATTTTTTCTGGTTCTTTGGCCTCTTTGAAGGTTGAACTAAGAAAAAAAACTACTTAATATTATGTACAAATATTTATTTTTTAAGTTTTTCTTTTAATTTTAATTTATTTAGGTACATACTTATTTTGTATTATTGCTTTTTCTTTTATTTTTGTGTTTGTGTTGAATACTCTTAGATTAAATAGAAAAACTCTTAGTAGGTCTTTAATTATTTTAAGAAATGATGAATTTGGTTGCCAATTAGAAAAATACGTCTATTTCCATAAATTCCTCTAAACCTTTATCCTTAATCCTGCTGTAGTCGGAAGAGCACTTTCTATAGGTAACCATTTACCGTCAAGTGGACCATCAGCTTGTCTGTCGACCTTACACAACAAATAATTACAATAATATATGACCATTGTAATTTATTTTTTAAGAAAAATTAAAGAAAGTGGATCCCAGTTCTAAATATTCCTCTACTGATTCTATAGAGTACATGAAATTCTTCACGAGCCCGCGTTCTAAGGAGATAAACAAAATAATTTAAATGTCATTAGGGACGATAATGCTTTGTAGGATTTATTGGATTTGAAATTGGAAATAATGTTATTTTATTGATTGGCTGTATTTTCGTGGAAGCGGTCGATTAGTGTCACTTCAGAACTTTTGTTGACAATAACAGGCTTTTTAGCTTAATTTTCTTGAAACTAAACTAAAACTAAAGGAAAAAAATCCCAAGTGAGTAATTTCAGTACAACAACATAATAACACGTCGTTACTAATATATGTAGCAAGTGTAATAAAAATTTGATAAGCTTTCATTATTAACAATATTATAGGCGAATAAAATATGAAGTGTTTTGTTCGGCTTATAACAAACAATTCACTTTATCCAATAATACCTCCTGCGAAGCTATAAATTCCTAGTGCTATCAAAATTATTATTATTGAATTGTTAAAATATGTGGTGATAGCCTTAAAAATAAATGTATGTCAGACAATAAATACAAACTGATCCCGTTGATTCTTTGAAAAAAAAAAAAAATTGTGCCCTACTCAATATCTATATCAGTACTCGAATGTACACCCGTTTTTTGTTTCTAAGTCAATTACTAGATTTATCTTTTTTTAAAGAGCAGATACGTTACATTTCTGGGAAGGCGTGCCTCAGGACTTGAATGTGCCTCAGGACTTTTTGTAAGTCAATATAAATTTTAAATTCATCTTTTTTTAAAGGACAGACACGTTATATTTCTGGGATCTATAGTTAAATTGCGTGCTTCAGGGCTCGATTCTAGGTTCGCTCTTTTTTAAATGACGAACAAACACGATGTGATTACATGATATTTCCTTAAGGGATTCACTGAGGCAAATGACATTTACTATAGAACTCGCTGGCGGCGGAGACAATTCAACAGGCCTAGAAATGGTGTTTTTTTTTGTTTTTACCATTAGAACATTATACAAAAATTTTTTTTTATTAATGCAATTTTTTAATCTGATATTAACTTATTAATAGGTACAGGATTCATATGCGTGCAATAAGCCGTTTTCGAGAGAATTTTCAATAAAGGTCAAATTCTTCTTGTGTTCTAACTTTTTTTGTGGAGTTTCTATTACTTTAACGAAAATTCTAATTAATACAATTGGTTCTTCACATGTTTAAGTATAATATATATTTTTTTCAAAGCAATTGTCTTGTCTATTTCTTGTAACATCTTCATTAAACAATGGATATTTTTAGTATTTAGCGTTTGTCTTCCCCTTAATATATTTTTATAAAAAAGACAAATAGGGTACCACAACGAAATAAATAATGGACTTTCTAATGGTAGTGCAATATGAATAATATGAATAATAATTGAAATGGGACCCCATATATTGAAATAAACTTAAATCTAAAAGGCTTAGCTCTGAAGCTTATGCTGTTAAAAAGAGACACTGTTAAAAAAAGTGGTGTCAAGGGCAAACGCGACTGCCCGAGGGGATCAGTAGATGTCCCAAATAGTGTTCGATTAGAATAATTTTATTAAAGAGAGCAAGTAAAATATTCTATAATAAAACAACATACAAATATAAACATAAATAAGGTCTCCGATTATGTCCGAAGGAGTGACTGTAATTCCCCAACCCCCTAAATGATGATTTACATATTATTTTATTGTAAAAATTTCTAATAAGCTGTTTTAATTCAATAAAAAACAACTGTTTTTTTTTAAATTTGCATTAAAAATAATAATAATAAACTACCTAATAATATAAAGGAATTGTCAGATCCTAAATTTAAAAGAGCTTTAACAAAACGGTTATTGGACTTATATTAGGTAATACATTTATTTATTTAAGTAATTATTTTTTCTTAAATTATTTTGAGGAGCCCGTTGGATGAGTGGTTAGAGTGCTTGCCTTAACGCTCTGTTCTAGGGTTCCCGGGTTCGATTCCGGGCAGGATCTACTGTGAAAAATTAACTTTTCCAATTTGGCTCTGGTCTGGATCTGGAAAGCAGTGGCAGGGCACACTGCGTTTCGCAGTCATTTGGGCAGCCCGTCTGGCGGCAGTAATCACCCCCTTACAGAAAACCACCGTGAAATAACAGCACGTGTGCTGTTGTGTTTCGGTGAGTGAGTAAGGGATGCCAGAGCCCTTTTCCCTATCCCTTATCCTTAATCTTATTGTAGTCGGCAGTGCACTTGCAGCAGCTTTGGCGTTGCTTGTTATATAGGCGACGGTAGCCACCTACCATCAAGTGGACCGTCAGCCTGTCTGTCGATCTTATCATTAAAAAAACCTCAGGAGACCGTTGATGTGTGTATATACAAAAATGTAAATGAAATATTACGTATCTTTGCAGGTTCAGAAGCGGATAAAACTGTTGTTGGGTCGGAAGCACCCATGCCAGATAAAACCACTGAAGTCACTCATGGAGTAGTAGGTGGTGCACACGCATTTATACTTAGAGTTAGTATATCCCTAATATTTGGAGTTGCATATTATTCTTTATTGGAACTTGTAACAGAATTGGGTTATTTAACATTTTTCAGATATCGAGTTTTTTTGGCCTAGCTCCTCTCCGTTTCGAGACTAATGGCCACGGCTACACAGTATCTGTCTCGAGCGCTATGTGTGTTTATAGCTATGTGCTGGTTACATTTCTAGGTAAGCATAATTCATACTAACATTAAATGTAAATTTACTTTTCAACTGATCATTATGAAACCATTATGAAAGCCTCCTTCGAATTCGATTTTTAACAATTTTCATTTGTCGCCGTAGATGGTCAATGAGATTGCTAAGAGCACGTTTTGGCAGGGCACACTGCGTTTTCGCATTTTCGCGTCATTTGGGCGGCCCGTCTGGCGGCAATAACCACCCCCTTACAGAAGACCACTGTGAAATAACAGCACGTGTGCTGTTGTGTTTCGGTGAGTGAGTAAAGGATGCCAGAACCCATTTACCTATCCACTCCTAATCCTTTATCCTTAATCCTACAGCAGTCGGCAGCGCACATGCAGCAGCTTTGGTGTTGCTTGTGTTATAGGCGGCGGTAGCCACCTACCATCAAGTGGACCGTCAGCCTGTCTGCCGACCTTAAAAAAAACACTTACTGAACCATTATGAACATGACATGGGATGGGGTTTCGTCATGAAATGCCAATCGAAGTCTATCATAACTTTGTTGTTGACTAAGACTGCAACGAAAGTCATGACAAATCATAAAGCGAAACTTTTATCTCTCGTCAAATTCATTTTTTCGCACTACATATTAAACTCGACTATATTACCAGTTTGGTTGGTGGAGTCTTTTCCAATATTTTCATATTTTTCCTTAGACTTTTAAAACTGCTTGGTGACGGCTACCTTCGTTGTAATGATTTTCGTATTTATTTATTTATTTTTCACCCCAAGATAAGAGCCCATTCCTCTTTCCCTTCCTAAACCCTTATCCTTAATCCTACTAAGGTCAGCAGCGCACTTGCAGAACAAGTAGCGTTCTTGTATTATAGGCGTTGGTAGCCACCTACCATTAAGTGGACCGTCAGTCTGTCTGACGACCTTAAAAAAAAAAGAATTTTAAGAAAATAAAAAAGTGAAATAGCCTCAGAGATTTTCTAGTTTTTCTATTAAAAATATCTTTTGATTAATACAATTTCTTGAATATATTTCCAGTCATATGCACACTATTCGGACTCATTGCGGAGATTAACGTAGGCATGGAGTTGTCTGTGCGGATGTCGTCGCGGATGTCGCAGATTGTGTCTACGTGCGACGTGCTCGTCGTTGTCGTCACTGCCAGCACCGGAGTGTACGGTGCGCCTAGTAGAATGAAGAATATGCTTCAATTTATGGATAATGTTATTAATGTAAGTTAAAATTTATACAAACTTCTTAATGAGCGGTTGAAAAAGTCTTCTTAAATTATATTTTATGATGTACTGTAATTTAGGGCCTTCGCAGACGAGGGATAGTCCTTGGGTTACTTTTGTTCCTCGAAAATAAATAAACTTCTCCTTCATATAACGCACACGAGAGACTAACCAGTGAGACAAAAGTACATGCGAATCCCCAAAAAAATGGAACAACGTACCAAGGCGTATCAACGCGCATAGCGGATTTTAATCCGAGTTGAGCGCTCGTGAGTGATCGCACAGCGAGTTCTAGGGGCGATTGTTGTTTTCCACGGGTAAAAGTCTGTCGTCTGCGTCGGCCATTTTATCACACTTCGGGGGTTCTTGTTCTCGACGAACAAAAGTGAACAAAAGTTTTATTATATTTTATATATAAAATATATAAAATCATTTTTTACAAATAAATAATAAATGGTCGTATAAAAAACAAAAGCATATTACATGTCAAAATTATTTGGAAAACATGAACTTTCACGGTTAATAGCTCAATGACCCCGGAGCGTCTAGAATGCACGAACATTCACATAATAATATTGATAATTCTGACGGTCAAAATTATTTTAACTATCGGTTCTGTAAATAATAACGATAAAAAAAATTTATAAAGACTTTATATAGAAGTTGTATGTCCGAAGTGGACGATAACTTGACTGATTGCTTCATTGGTTTGATCAGAAACTTGATTGCTTGATTAATCATGACAAAATTAAACAAATTGAAGTATTCACGGATTTGAAGGGAGAAAAGACGTGAGGCACTAGCTATGCTATGACGTGAGGCTTTACCTACTAATGTGATTTACGAAAATAGCATTTCAGACTTTGTTCGCTTAGCTTTAAGTACTCTTTGTCTTTAGTTAAAATACAGAAAGAGTTTAATTAAAATTTAAACTAATATTTTTTTAGGTAGATAAAAGTATCGGCCCTCAATATTCACCGGTGACGGAACGTAAGCTGTGCACTATAATTCTGAGTATATTGATATCTTTCACAATCCTCATGGTGGACGACTTCGTCTTCTACGTGATGCAGGCTGCGACAGGCGATAGACAATGTATGTGTCACTATTACACTATTAATTTCAGTCTAATAAGTCAATTCGTATATTTTCAGCCTTTCCAACCTAAGATTGCAATTAACCGTAGGTAGCCACTGTTGCAATACAAGCAACGCCAATGGCAAGAATTCTGCCAACGCTATTAGTACGATAAGGAACACGACGAATCAAGGCTCTGGTATCCATCACTAACAAACCGAAGCATACTACAATATCGGGTTAATCTAGGCCTAAGCCAAAGGCCAATATCACATTGACATCGAAACGGAATGCAAGCATTGGCGGTTAGATGCAACATTTTGGCTCACAAGTCTTAACCTATACGCTAATAAAATCTCTGACCCAACTGCATCAAAAAAATCTATCAACATGTTTCGAGTCCAATTTGAAAACGGTTTCAGAATGCTAATGGTATTGAGTCGTTTCTGTAATGCCTCGTCCTGCAAATGTTAGAACGAAATTATGGCTTTCATGTAATTTATTAGAAAATAAAGTCTTTGCTAAAGAAAACGCGAGTCAGCTCCAAAGGCATGTTTTAAATTGTTACTGAGAAATATATTCTATTATTTTCTTTATAGAATAGCCTACGGTTATTAAAGAAAATGTTACATGCATAATTAAAGTAAGGTCTAGCACCAAAAATTATACTATAGAACTTTTTTTTTAATTTGATTTCTTTGAACTATAACATCAGAGAAATACAGAAAATTGTTTATATAATTGAGACAGTATTACTAATTACATTGACACTGTTCACAAGATATCGATGACTAGATGTCGCTATTGCAAAGAATTTTAGGTACACATGGCACGAAAGTATGTTTGCATTTATTTGTTTTGGCGGTAATGAAAGATAGTTCAAATCAAGAGATTTTTGTCTTTGTCGAGGGTCTCGGTCGTATCATGGTTATTGGCTTGTCAGGGCCTTGTCTTGTAAGATTATTGGATCATATATAGAGATCATTGGATTATATTGGATCATAACAGTATCTCTTTAGATCAAGCGAGTGTTAGTCCAATCGATCAGCCACTTAGAGGGTTCACTTGTGTTTATTTTTCCGTAAAATAAAAATTACTAAATTTCTGTTTCAGGGAACGTGGTAACGAATTACATCTGTTTCTATTTGTTGTGGTATGTGGTGATCATATTGGAAGTGCAATTCGCGTTTACAGCCCTCTCTTTACGCGCTAGATTTAACTCTGTCAACTATGCATTGGGCCTTACGGCTAAACATATTTCGGTACCACGTAAGTAATTTTACAAGCTAATATTGTAAACTATGATAGGTCAGGTTGTATAAAGTAATGGAGCCATTAAATTTTCAGTGAAAAAAGGGAGGGAGGTTCCACCACTGAACATGTTTGCAATTCGCGTAGCGCCAGCGGAGACTCAGAGAGAGACGAACGTCGGTTTACTGATAGATCCATTGCAACAAGACAGCACTGTCATTATTAGGAAAAATCGTGAGTAATGTTTCCTGATTACTTTGTTATTGTTACAATTAAGTGTGTTCTAGTTTTGCTTAGCTAATAACTAGATACTTTGAAATGTATAAATTGTAACTTGTAATGCTTCGGGTGAGGCATTAAAACTCGGGAATGTAGGCACACTCATTTATATTTGGAGAACCAAAATACATGATGATACAGATACTTGAACGCGGGAACGACCGAGAGCCAACGCCCTACTTAATACAGTCACAAGGCGCGAGAGCGTGCTGCTCTCCTACGCAATTGTCTTTGTATCGAGCAGGACGGCGAATGTGGCGCCCTCTTCGAGAGCGCGTACATTTAAAGTTACGCCTGAGTCCTTACTTGGCGCTACAAACTTGTTTTTGATGACTTTCTGCCAAGATTCTTGTGGTGCATTCTTCTTGGCTATGATGGTCCTAAGAGCCCCCTGCGGCCTATATGCAGAATAAATTTTGAATTTTATTATGTATTACTAGCGATGCAATTTTTGCATCGCACGGATGCAATTTTTTCCTGTAAATTATAAACTCAAACTTTCCGCGTTCATCGCTCTTTAAAATAGTGAAAACCATATCAAAATCAGTCCTCCCCGCACTGGAGAGCCGTGGCGGGTTGCCGAAGTTGTGTAACAACATTCCCGCGACTCCGCCCGCCGACGGCCACGCTAGAAAGTCGTTGGGTTTTAGCCGGTAGGAATCCGGCATAACCCGTCCCCTTCGCTGCCGGGTATCCATGATGGATTTCCCAACTTAAAAAAAAGGGTGGTTTCGACGAACCCATTGGATGAGAGTTTGGGGTGTTTGCCTTAGGGGTCGGTCGTATACTCGAAGTAACTGGTTGGACAGGTACCTCAGCCGTGGCTGACAAGAGGTTCATCTTCTCTAAGCTCGGCAGACTGCCCACCTCTCAGCAACGTCTCGGAGCTGGTTCCCTGTCTGTTGTAATCTTCAGCTGTAAGAAAAATTAAAACACTTTCATTCATACAATTAAATTTCTAATGTCAACTATGAAACTAGTGAATGTAATGAAATACAACACATTATCTTGTAGTAAAAGTGTAACTCGTACTTTTATTGTAAAACCTGTTACAAATAACAAATATTTGGTTATATTTTTATATATTTGTCCCATTGTTGCATAAATAATCTGTTATACAACTCACAATTGAATGTAAAATATTCAATAAATATAGATTAGCAATTATTTGAATTAGAGAATTTTTTAACAATACATATTTTACATATTTATAGTTTTCCATATCTAAAACCACATAAGAAAACATTACAATTATTGGATTTTTAGGAGGGTTGCAGATAGGTTAGAAAAGTGAATGAAAGGACATTCACTTTTCCAAGTATTATTATTTCAATGGCAAATATTATTATTTTAGCAATAGAATGTGAGTTTTCTGCTTTTTGTTGTAAATTTTAACTTGTGACTATATAAATTCGCAACAACTTTTCAAAATAAACTTAAATTTAAACTTACCTCTTCATATACTCCACCATCAAGTTGAATTGTATGGCACTAATTCTAAGCATATTTGTTTTTTAATTATTATAGCCTTAATTACATTAATGTGAGCAAAAATATTTCGTGAAATTTAAATACCGACTGATTGAGTGAAAGTCACCGTATAACGTAACCGTCACAATTTATCCTTCTCTGTCTTTCAAGTATAGTTAAAAAGAGATAGCTTTATTAAGTGTGAAGCTATAAGCTTGGTATACGCTGCGTATGTGTCTAGCTTCACACTTAATAAAGCTATCTCTTTTTAACTACACTTGAAAGACAGAGAAGGATAAATTGTGATTTTGTGATCATATTGTGATGGTTACGTCATACTGTTACTGTCACTCAATCAGTCAGTCGGTATTTAAATTTTACGAAATATCTTTGCTTACATTTTAATGTAATTAAGTTTATAATAACACGAATATGCTTAGAATTAGTGCCACACAATTCAACTTGATGGTGGAGTATATGAAGAGGTAAGTAACTTAAGTTTATTTTGTAAAGTTGTTGCGAATTCGCATAATCACAAAGTACAACAAAATGAGCACAAAACTCACATTCCATTGCTAAAATAAAAATATTTGCCATTGAAATTATAATATGTGGAAAAATGAATGCCCTTTCAATAATTACTAACCTATCTGCAACCCTCTTAAAAATCTAATAGTTGTAATGTTTTCTCATGTGATTTTAGGTATGGAAAACTATAAGAATTACTTATGTATTGTTAAGAAATTCTCTAATTGAAATAATTTCTAATCTATATTTATTGAATATTTTACTTTCAATTGTGAGTTGTATAACAGATTATTTATGCAACAATGGGACAAATATATAAAAATATAACCAAATATTTGCATATTTGCAACAGGTTTTACAATAAAAGTCCGAGTGTGTCTTACACTTTTACTACAAGATAATGTGCTGTATTTCATTGCATTCACTAGTTTCATAGTTGACATTAGATATTTCATTGTATGAATGAAGTGTTTTAATTTTTCTTACAGCTGAAGATTACAACAGACAGGGAACCACCTCCGAGACGTTGCTGAGAGGTGGGCAGTCTGTCGAAATTGGAGAAGATGAACCTTTTGTCAGCCACGTCTGAGGTACCTGTCCAGCCAGTTACTTCGAATATACGACCGACCCTTTTATTATTTGTTATGTTATTAATTATTGTTATTATATTATGTTATTAATTATTGTTATTGTTTATTATGTTATGTTAGTTAATTAAGAATTTAACTAGTTGTTACAAAAATGTTTGTTACGGAAATAAAAAAAGTCTGATTTGAGATTTACAAAAATATATTTAATTCTACATAGGTTAATATAAAAGAAACGTAACACCTTGAGTATGTTTTATGCATGTTCTATGGTCATAACCATGGTTTAATAAATTAAATAAATAATACTTTTACAATTCCTTGGTTTTATTTACAATTGTATTTTGTACATATTAGAATGAATTATACTTTTTGGAATTATTATTCCAAGAAGTATATTTAAATTTTATATACTGTGTATTTTGCTTGAAAATTGTCAAAGTTAGTCAAAACCACAAATTAATCACATATTTTAGCTAATTTAGTAGGCAAAACCTATAACCTATATACCACATAAAAATTAGATGCACTAAAACTTCTCATATCCGCCTTAAAACATCTTTTGAAAATTTCGTGTAGGTATACTCTCTAATTCGGCCGTTTCTACAACTACCACATCAAAATATATTCTATTTAATAAATAAGGCATTATTTTAAAAATAGATAAGTAAGCACTTCATCGATAATAACACGAATATAGAGTATATAAAAATATATTCACGACTTTTCACGCTTAATTATGCTAGTGAGAGACGTAACCGCTATAGTTACGGTATTTCTCGAGAGCGTCTGTCGAATTTGTGACTCATGGTACCGATTTGTATAGCAAATACTGCACCTCGTTAGTCGCTAGCGACTACGTTTTCGATAGGTATTTTACTTGTGCAAGTTGTGCAACTCATACGACTCATACTACCGAATTTAGTTCTTCGAGTGACCGCTAGAGGCGTTGTACATTTTTCCATACAAATGTTTTACGCTCTCGCTAGCGAGTTCTGTCATTATAAACTCATGGTAGTGCTACTGGAAAGTAATGGCAGGGCACACTGCGTTTCGCAGTCATTTGGGCAGCCCGTCTGGCGGCAGTAACCATCCCCTTACAGAAGACCACCGTGAAATAACAGCACGTGTGCTGTTGTGTTTCGGTGAGTGCCAGAGCCCATTTTCCTAACCCTTTCCAATCCAATATCCTTAATCCTACTGAAGTCGACAGCGTACTTGTAGCAGTTGTGGCGTTGCTTGTATTATAGGCGACGGTAGCCACCTACCATCAAGTGGACCGTCAGCCTTTCTGCCGATCTTAACATAAAACAAAAGTTAGCGGAGAAACAGACAGAAGCGGGCTATGTTAACTTAATATTATATGCGAAATTTTGGACACACGTTAATATAGAAAAGGACATAGCACATATCACTCAAAAAGTAATTTAATAAATATTTTAACATTTAAGAAAAAGGGGCGCGAATGATGTCACGGGTTAAGGTAGTATCCTATAATTACAAAACACAAGTCAAGACATTTCTATTATCTTTAAGCCTCCTCTACACATCAACAGATGAATCTGCAGACGTCGTCTGCGGACGCGTCCGCCGACGTATAGAGGGGGTGATTTGCGCGTCTGTGATGGTAGGTATTTAACGTCAGCAGATGCGTCCGCCTCGAATCCGATTGTTGTCGGTTTTTGTGGCACGCATCAAAGGAACGTCCGGCGTCTATCCACACATTTGCCGACGCATCAGTTTCATCCATGTTTCATCGGAGTTGCGATTGAGAGTGCACGTGCTTCTTGTGCTTTATTTCTCGCACCTACTTGGTGAATCATTCGTAAAAACGCTCGAAATGACCAACAATATGAGCACCTAGAAAACTTTTAGGTTTATTGAGCAATATCAAGAGGAAAACTGTCTGTGGAATCCTCATCAAATGTTAAAATCTTTTTAATAACGCAAAAATAATCTTTTTAATAACGCTACTATGATGCACACTCAAGTAGTAGTTAAAAGTACTTAATAAATAAATAGCTGCGGCAGTGACGGTCGCAATATCCATTTTTTAAACTTTAATGTGCGAGTGCGAGTTGCGTCTGTCGAGAATGAACATAGACTGATCGACTTACAGATCTGTGGACAGCTCGTGGAAATTCATCTGCGAATGCATCTGCCAAAGTCCGCGGATGCATCTGTTGATGTGTAGAGGAGGCATTACAATGACGTCACTGCTCCCACGTATCGAGTTTAACAGACGCCCATCTAAAGTACAATAATTTGTTCTTCTTCTTCTTCTTCTTTTTATAAGAACGGCAATTCGGCTCATCTTGAAAATGGCCATTATCTGCCAATGTCAAGTTAGTGTCGGGTCCAAATTGCAGCTACGCCACGAGCTCCGCAGAGCGGAGCTCACTCGGAGCCCGCCTCGGTGTGGGCCTTCTTTGTCCCCAAAACCAATCCGATCGGTCGAGCAAAGGCCGGTGACACCACCGACCCCTGCAACCGACCGGATTGCCTAGGGTAAGCCCCCCCCCCCCACCACGACAAGGTCATGGCCCACGTAGGGGGGGGAATAATTTGTTGTAAGTATTCAATCTCTTTTATTTGTATACAAATATGAAGTCGGAAATGGAATTCGAGATAAGAAATGTAAAGAAATCAATGTCATTGTCAAAGTGGCATTTCAAGGGTCGTCAACATTTTCCTTTTTTTTAGGAGGGGAAATGACGTTTACGCACTATCCCTCGTCGACGGGCACAGTTCGACGAGGGGGAGTGTGGTACTCGCCCGGTGAAGTAACTTGTCACCGGGAATACTCACTAAAACCCCCCCGGATTCCACCATCAGCGGTGATGTGCGGGTCCGAGTTCACAGCGAGGCCTTATCCTCGGATCCCCACGCACCGCTACGTTCTCTTCGAAGTCAACATTTCCCTAGACATTATAATTATTGGATTTTATTATATTTCGTGCTTTTGAAAACATCAAAATATAACACATATTCAGATTTCTATAGTTATGAGCAAGTTGCTCAAGTTTATTTATTTATATTTTTTTTTTATAATTTATGTTTGAATTGTTACGGAAAAATTAAACAGTGTCACCGCGGACACAGATACTAGTAGGTCGCTGGTTTTGTGGTTTTTTGTGACGTCTCAGAAAAGAAGAACCAGGTTGTTTTCGCTTCAGCCAAATTTATTGAATACGTTGAACATTTGTGAATATAAAAATGGTACGCAGGTAATTTTGAATAATTCTTTATATTGTAACGGTTTTTTTGACGTATGGGACACGACAGGTTGACATTGACAGTTGTCAATCGACGTCCACAGTTAAATTTGGTCGCTCGTCGTTTCGTTCCGTGACATGCCCCCGGCCTTGGAAGCACCGTCTTCCAACAGTGTCATCTCATGCTCCCCTAGCAGCGGACAAATCTTCGTAAACGCTCGCCTCACAGTTCCTGATGATGTTCGGATGTCTGCTACTCGCGATATACCATCTCTCCCTGGATAGGTCTTCACAATCCGACCGAGTTGCCATTTCAGTGGAGGAAGGCAATCATCCTTGATGACAACCAGCGTGTTTGGCAGCAATGTGTCAGCGTTCGTTCTCCATTTGCAGCGGGTCTGGAGCTCCGAGATGTATTCTTTTGACCAGCGTGACCAGAAGTGCTGGCGCAGTTGTTCGACCCTCTGGAAGCGTGTCAGTAGACTGGTAGGGCGATCCTGCAGGTCAGGAGACATCGGCGCAGTCAAAGGTCGACCGACCAGGAAATGGGCTGGACTGAGGGGAAGGAGATCTGTAGTATCTGATGATAGTGGTGAGAGCGGACGCGAGTTTAATATCGCCTCTATTTGTACTAAGACTGTTGTAGTCTCTTCAAATGTAAGATGTGCGTTACCGATCACGCGGAGCAAGTGATGCTTGCATAATCGCACTCCAGACTCCCACAACCCACCGAAATGAGGACTGTACACCGGTATAAATTTAAACTTAATTGATTGGTTATGTGCATACTCCAGGATGTCTGATGAAAATGACTGTAATGACTTGGAAAATTCATTCATTGCTCCTACAAAGTTTTTTCCATTATCTGAAAATATTTCGGCAGGCTTCCCGCGACGCGCTATGAACCGCTTCAATGCCAGAATGTATGCTTCAGATGACAAGTCGCTTACTAGTTCTATATGTACCGCGCGCGTTATAAAACATATAAACAAGCAAATATATGACTTAACTGTTCTCGCCCCTCTGCCTTTACGGCTCAGTGTGAGAATGGGCCCTGCATAATCTACTCCACACGTTAAAATTGGATAAGTAGGAGTCAACCGTTCTTTGGGAAAATTACCCATTAATGGACTCAGAATTTTACCCTTCAATCGCCTGCACAAAATGCACTCATTGACTACCTTTCGCGCAAGGTTTCTGCCTCCGAGCGGCCACCAGTACTGACGCAGATCGTAAAGCAGCGCCTGCGCCCCGGCGTGTAGCAATCGCGTGTGTCGCTCGCGGAACAACAACACTGTAAAATGATGCTTTGATGCAAGCAGAACGGGATGCATTTTGTCATAATTGAATAAATCTGAATTACCTAATCTTCCGCCAACACGTATGATTTTATTTTTATCTAAAAATAAATTCAATTTAAATAGACTAGGTTGTTTAATGGTCATCCCTTTCGACAACAAATCTAGTTCGTTCCCGAAAGTTTCTAACTGAGATAATCTCGCTAAACCCAGTTCTGCTTGTTTCAATTCATCTACGGTAAAGTCATTTAATTGTCTGTCACATTTAATTTTGCGTGCATTGTTAATGAAACGTAATACATAAGCGAACGTGCGTTTCATACGATTAAATTGAGAGAAACGAGTAAATGGAAATATTGAATTGTATTGCTCTGATAATAAAACATTAAATTGATTACATTTGACTTCGGGTAACTCATTAGAATTGCAACTAAATTTTACTTCAGACATGTCATGGTTATAGTGGAGATTCGGATCTTTGAGCATGGAGGGACCCTCCCACCATAAGTCGGAAGTGGCGAGCTCAGACAAGGGAACTCCGCGAGAAGCCAAGTCCGCTGGATTTTCTTTACCGCTGACATGTCGCCACGGCAGTTCGCCGGTGAGCTCGTGTATCTCTGATATTCTGTTCTGGACGAAAGTTTTAAGCAAGTTTGGTGGCATGCGCAGCCAGCCTAGAACTATTGTTGAATCGGTCCAGAACACAACACCATTGATATTGCAGCGAAGAGAACTTCGAACTTTATTGTAAAGTCTCGCTCCCAACAATGCGCCACACAACTCCAACCTAGGTATAGTTATTGGTTTGAGAGGCGCGACCTTACTCTTGGAACACAGTAGACGCACCGTTATCTCAGTATCAGTGACGGTACGCACGTATACGCATGCACCGTACGCTGTCTGAGATGCGTCCGTGAATACGTGAAGCTGAATGTCCCTCGCATTGATACCTACTGCATGACGCGGTACTGATATGCAACTTAACGCAGACAAACAACCGACAAACTTATTCCAAACAACCGTGACGTCATCGGGAAGTTCATCATCCCAACCCAGTTTTAATAACCAAAGTCGTTGCAGCAATACCTTGGCTATGATGATTGTGGGACTTAATAATCCGAGAGGATCGAATATTTGCGACACACAAGAAAGTATAATACGTTTCGATGTGTGTGTAGTTGTGTTTTTAAATTGTGTATTGAAGGTAAAGGAGTCAGTTTGATGATTCCAATTAATACCTAAGGTTTTACATTCGCTGTCCTCATGTAAATTTAAAGATTTATCTTCGTTGATTGATTTTAAAGACGTGTGATTACAGTCAAAATTAAATATCCATTTTCTTAGTGGGAAGCATCCGGAATGTAATAATTCAGATGTCTTTTCACACATAGTAATTAACTTTAATCTATCGTCCGACCCAGTGATCAAATCGTCAACGTAGAAGTCTTCGTTGACTATACGTTGCACGTCGGGAATCGAACATGAGCTGGCCAGCTCTTTTAAACACCTCACAGCGAGATAAGGAGCGGACGCGGTGCCATACACGACTGTGTTTAGTCGGTATATACCTATTGCATCTGTGGGGCTATTACGCCAAAGAATTAATTGATAGTCTCTTTGACGTTCTGTCACCAACACTTGCCGATACATTTTTTCTACGTCAGCACAAGCTATAAATGTATGCTGACGCAGACGCAGTAAGATGGCGAGTAGGTCTCCTTGTATAGAAGGCCCAATGAGCTGGAGGTCATTGTACGAGACGCCAGTGCTGGACGGTGCACTCGCGTCAAATACCACTCGCAGCTTGGTAGTCAGGCTGTGCTCGCGGAAGACACCATGATGCGGCAGAAAGTAATGAGGTGTTCCGTAAGTGTCAACTGGTGACATATGACCTAGGCTAATAAATGTGTCAATAAAATCAACGTATAAAGCCTTGTACTCTGGACAGCGAAGTAATCTTTTTTCCAAGGCTAAAAGTCGTTTGAGAGCAAGAGAAAATGTTTCGCCCAAATTATGCGGTGATGACTTCAATGGAACAGTAACACAAAATCTTCCGTGCTTGTCGCGGACTGTGTGTGTGCTAAAATGATTTTCGCATTCCCGTTCCTCATCACTGCGTGAATCACATAATCTTGGTACTTCCTCAAGCTCCCAAAACTTGCGTAATTGATTGTCTACCGTTTGTGTGAAATTGCATTGAAAATAATCCTTATTGCGCGTGTTTGAAATAGGATGAATAGGACCAGAGATTAGCCAACCTAAGTAGGTATTTTGCATGCACGGACCGTTGGGTAAACGTATTTTACCGTCTTTAAGTAAATCCCAGAACTTGTCCGCGCCTATCAACAAATCCACTCTTTGCGACTCATCGAAAAGTGGATTCGCTAATTGAATGTTGTCGGGAATCCTAAACTGTGCGTTACGTTTAGGTATATTAAAATGTATAGTTGTTGTGATGTGAGGCAAAACAAAACATTGTAATGTTGTTGTATATGAACTAACGGGTGATTTTATGCTCACTTTACATATTTGTGTAGACTGAGTAATTGCATTGCCTACACCGCGTATTTCTTGAGTGGACTGTATCGACGGAATTCTTAATAATTCACACAATGAACGCGTGATTATACAACGTTCACTTCCCGAATCTAGTAGTGCGATCGCTTCATGATAGTTACCTCGGTAGTCAACAACGTCCACTAACGCCGTCGATAGCAAGATCGGTTGCACACATGGGTATTGTGAACATAATACATTCGCACGCGCAGGGTAGGCAGGGCCGTCCTGTGCGTTAGGAGGGGGTGCGTGCGCGGCCACGACCGCCGCCGTCGCATTCTCGCATTCAGTATGCGTCCCTGCGGAATGTATGGCGTCGTTATGAATTAACGAGTTATGTTTCATGTCATATTTTCGGCAAGGTCCCATTCGACAATCGCGTACTATGTGACCAGGTCTTAAGCAGTTTTCACATAGCTTGTTATTCATAATTATCGAAAGCCTTTCATCTAAAGCCTTGTTAAGAAATACCTGACATGCGTAAAGTGAATGATTGCAGTTACATAGTAAGCATAGTTTTTTTGAATGCGCTCGCGACGGCTTGTTATTAGTGGCTAAATTACAGTGAACTCGGTAGTTATTATGTAAGTTAGTGTTAGGTTTTCTATTTTCCCAAACTTTGTTAGTGCTGTGTGACACGATAAGCGTTTCCAACATATCGGCCCTGTCCTTAAGGAATGATAATAATACGTCGACTTTTACACTAGACTTGGAGTCAACAGATTGTTTATATATTGTGTTTTTATACTGTTCCCATTCGCGCTCTGTCGTCTTGTCGAGTTTAGTCACTATTATATAGATAATTAACGTATCCCACGTATCAACGGGTTCGCCTAACAGTTTTAAAGCACGTAGATTTTTGAGAATAGTGTCGATTAAGTTACGTAACATATCTGGTGACTCTTTAGTTAGCGGTTGTATTGTAAATAGCGCTTTTACGTGATTGTGCACTAACAATTTGCTATTGTTATACCGATTTAGTATAAGTTCCCATGCTACTGGGTAATTGCCGGAGGAAAACTCGAGTGAATCGATCACTAGGGCCGCGCAGCCTTTTAAAGATGACTTTAGATAGTGAAACTTTTGAATATTGCTTATTTGAGTGGAATTATGTACAAGCGATAAAAAGGTGTCCCTGAACTCCAGCCATCGTTCACTTGAACCGTCAAAGGTAGGAACAGAGATCGTAGGTAACTTGATAGAATCGGTGTGACCCACACTAGAACAGGAAGCAACCTCACCGCCTAGCATACACTCTGCCTGTGCTAAGGCACTATAGTAGCCATCTTCAAACACATCCCTTTGTCTCAATTGTTCATTTAAATCACACTCAAGTACGGCCTCTTCTAATTGTGTTTGAAGATTATTAAATTCGGCAAATAAGCTAGTAGAACCTTGCATACGCAGCTTTAAATCGGCTCTGCCTTGAGTCGAAATATCTTTCGATAAAGTATTAATATACGTTGTAAATCTAGTTAACCTACTTTTAACTATAGCTCGTTTCTTTACTAAATCGCGAATTAGTTGATTTGTTGCCTCATCGTTTGTAACGGTTATTCTGAGAGGCGATTTAGACCTAGGCACTTCGGTGTCAGTATTCATCCCGGCGGACAGTGAAAGGTGGAGTACTCACAATTTGAAAGTGGCAGATGGTGCTACGGTAGATCACCTCTGCTGGACACGAACAACGGGTAACTCTCTGCGTCGCAATCACTGGAATTGAGATTGATATGTGATCAAATAAAGGTCATAGGAGGTCTAGGAGAACTAGTTGGCTGGTCGTATCAATGTGCGCGTAGTCTTCTTCTCTGTAGATCGACTTTGGAAATCTGGTTGCTGGAGATCGCCTCGGACGGAAGATCTTGATATCCGGCTCGAAGGACCAATTATGTCACCGCGGACACAGATACTAGTAGGTCGCTGGTTTTGTGGTTTTTTGTGACGTCTCAGAAAAGAAGAACCAGGTTGTTTTCGCTTCAGCCAAATTTATTGAATACGTTGAACATTTGTGAATATAAAAATGGTACGCAGGTAATTTTGAATAATTCTTTATATTGTAACGGTTTTTTTGACGTATGGGACACGACAGGTTGACATTGACAGTTGTCAATCGACGTCCACAGTTAAATTTGGTCGCTCGTCGTTTCGTTCCGTGACAAACAGTTTTCACCAGATAACAGTACAAGTAATAGATATTACTTTACTTACAAGATTAGGCCATTATACTCGGTTCAACCATTCAATCTACATGAAACGGCCAGATCAAAGTCTATAATGACAGTATTAGTTGTTTGTTTTGTGATTTTAACATTTGATTGTTATTGTAGACGGAGACGTCACGAAAAGCGCGCCAAAAGGGCGAGTGCTTAAAGTGCCCATAGCTGTTGGTTAATTTTAACATATTTTTTATTACAAAATTTTTGTTTTTCGGCGCCTAAGATGTTTATAATATTTGATACGTCACTCTGTTCGGCGCTAAATATTTTTTTAATATTTATATAACAATATCACCTATCGTTTTAATTGACTTACACCACAATCTAATAATAAAATATAACTGTTTGAAATAAATTCGTTGAAATTCAGAAAAAGAAGATCTAAAAATGTGGATTTTCATTTATTTTTTAGTTATAATTTAATTTAATTTCATACTACAATTAATATGTCATTCAATATTATTTTAGGTACATAAGCTTTATTATATTACCAAAAATGTTATAAAGTAGCCGATACTATCTAAAGTTGAGATTCCAAAAAATTAGCGAACCGCTCCCGACTTCGCACGGATGTCCAGTTTTAACGTCATCGGACTTTAACGAAATTTAAAAAAAAAGAAAAGAAATTGCCGTGTTGGTCCAGCCAAATACATTTAGCAATTAATTTGGTTATGTTTTAGCGGTTAAAACTTTGCAAGGATTGTAATATATAATAAACAATATTTATAATATATACACATTTATATATTTTTAGTCAATGGCGAGCCTCACCTGACAGTGCCCCCTTGTGAGGCAATACGTCGCCTCGCGGCTCTGCACGGCATACTCTGTGACCTGGTCCACTGCATCGACGACAGCTACGGTCTACCGCTGGTTGTAATTCTCATATCCACTCTATTGCACCTTATAGTCACGCCATACTTCTTAATCATGGAAATTAGTAAGTATCTATACAATCTGTTTGGCGTTGTTATAATTAAGATGCACCTGTAGTTCTTGCAATCACGGTTGAAAAAAAAAAATAACATGATCTCTTGAATATATTACTATAATAATTTAAGGTATAACTCTGCTAACTCATCCTAATAATCCTAATCCTAATGATATATAAATGCGAAAGTTTTTATGTTTGGATGTTTGTTCTTCAATAACACAAAAACGGCTGGACAGATTTGGATGAAATTTTGCACACAGATGGTTTATTACCTGGATTTACATATAGAATACTTTTTATCCTGGAAAAATGTTTGTTTTCCGAGGGATAGTCTAAAAATATAAAAATATCAACGCCACTGTCGTCAACAGAGGCGGCGCGGCGCCACTATCGTCACAGCGATAAAGATGTCAGAGGTTATAGCTCATATATTTTAAGTTTTCAACGCGTACTAAGTCATGGGCACAGTTAGTTTTCTATTAATTTAAGATAGGTAAATGTTCCTTCAGAATTTAAATGGTAGAACTTATCTTTTATAGGAACGTATTTTACAAATTTTGAATGCTTATTAAATGAGGTTGTTTTTAAAGCGGCGTGAAGTATTTTAAATACTTAGTTTTCGTGTAATAAGACATTAAAGATGGATAACATAAATTTGGCATTATAATAAATTAAATATTTTTTGATGTGAAACATCTATAGGCGCGGGTGAAACTGATTGATAGCGATGTATATGTGTGTATGTATATGTACGATGGTATATACAGACATATACAGTCTATGCGTAGTAGCGTGTGTACGGTGTGGCGACGCGTGCCGTGGTGATTGTTGTTGTTGTTGTGATTCAAGGTGGTTGTTGCAACTTGAAATAAGTATTTAAATTTTTGTATTCAATAAAATTAAATGTTAAATGAATGAATAAATAGTCATCATTTTATTTCACTCGATGTTTCATATCTACCAGGCGTCCATTTTTTTTAATTTATACAAAGCACTATCCAAGAAATGCGAATTTATTAGATAGTTAAACTCCCTTGGGATATTAACCACAAAACAAATAAAAAAATGGCAGGAAAATTGTTGTAACGAAGAGAATTTAAAAAAAAAAATAAAGTGTGCCATAACTCGGATTCCGTGAGTTATGTGATTTATGTAAGTGTTATTGAAAAGTCCTAATCAAGAAAATAGACACATAAGATCAATTCTATTATTTTTCACCGTCAAATCGAATGCATTTCTGCACTTCCCCTTTAAGCGTTGACCGTTGAAAAAATAATTCTTCCACGGAGTCAAAACTCGCTAGCTTGTACTAAAAAATCCAGTTTGTAAACATTCTCAAGAATGGATTAAAGTGGACATGTAAATGCACAAAAATCCATTAATGGATCTTTTAAATGTAATAATCCAAATGAGATAGTAAGAGCAATTATCAAAGCAATATACGGAAATTTATTCTAAGGAACTGAAGCTTCTAAATACTGCATTCAAATTACGCTCATACGCGACCAGGAATCGAATTCAGTCAAAAATTTCTGTAAATAAAATCGTATTTCAGTCAATGATATAGTGTTGATATAGTTGATATAATGTAGGTCATAAAGAATAAAGGAGATCAATTAGTTCTGTATGGATATCGGGCCATCAGTGTATGGTATTTTCGTTTTAACGATTGAAACCTATACCATTAGATAAGAAGAAATTATAGATTTTACTGGGAATATATCGTGTATTGGGTAATGGGGTTTCATGAATATTTAAGTTTGAAAATATTGGAAAATAACGAAAATATTGGAAGTTGAAACTATTTGAAAATAACGAAATAGAAACCAAAATAACTAGGCAAGGTAATTTATTGCAAAGACCAAAATGTAGATTAGAACTATTTAATAGAAATGTTTATGTTATGGCAATTAAAACATACAATAAACTACCTAATAATATAAAAGAATTGCCGGATCCTAAATTTACAAGAACATTAATAAAATGGTTATTAGATTATTGTTATTATGATGTTAAAGAATTTTATAATAAAAAACATTAATTCATTTATTAATATAGTTCACAAACAATTAAACACAAATATTTGCATGCCCTTGGCGGGTAGAACATACTTTGTACTGTAACTGCTGTATACAAGTTAAGATCCTGTAAAGGTGTGTTCGCGCAAATAAAGATTTATTTTATTTATTTTAATTTTATTTATTAAAAAATCCAATTGTTCTAATAGTAATAAGTTTTTTAATTTTCAAATGTTATCTTCATTTACAAAATCTGAAATATTTACAGAAAATTATTGAAATTAAGAAAGACAATAACCAAAATGTAAGTTAAAATAATTAAAAAAAAATGGTCTGGTTTTGAAGAATGTCATTTCAGTATAATAATATGTCTACTGAAATGTCTACAATTTTAGTAATTGGCAAAATGTTAATAAACATATATCATATTTGAAAAGATCACTTATGTGATATATAGGCTATGATTTATAAAGATACGCTTTGATTGCAGTATGGTCTACGAACAGGGTGCATTTCTTGGTGCTGCAGTTCCTATGGTGTACTACTCACATGTTGAGGATGTTTATCGTTGTCGAACCATGTCATTATACTATATCTGAGGTACGCATTCTCGTCTTATTCCAAAAATGGACCTCTTTCCTGTGAGGGTTTTTGCTGTATTAATAATGTGATTGAACAAAAATGAACCAGGGCAAAAGAACCGAAGAGCTGGTGTGTCGGTTGATGTCAGCTGCGCCTTCGGATGGCGCGCTTCCTGAACGTCTGGAGGTGTTCTCGAGGCAACTGATGCTGCGATCTGTCACATACTCTCCAATGGGTATGTGCATATTGGATCGCCCACTTGTGGCATCTGTAAGTCGCTTCAATCTAAATTTAAATATTTTAAAATTTCTGCCGTAATCATATAACAGCACGGACGTAAGTAGCCACACTCATTCCCTACTAAATTGATGTTAGTCAACTACCATCAACTGACCCGTCAATTTGTTTGCCGCTATGTGCCCTTACTTCCATACCAGAACCAGCTTTCAAAAGCTTAATTCCAAACCTGAGACCTCTGAGTCAGTTAAGTTTGCAAGAGGATAAAGGAGGGTTTCCCAATTTATGGTAGGGCACATAGCATTTCACATTCATTTGGGCAGCCCGCCTGGCGGCAAAACCGCCCCCTTACAGAAGACCACCGTGAAATAACTGCATATGTGCTGGTGAGTGAGTAAGGATGCCAGAGCCTATTTCCCTATCCCTTTCAAACCCCTCATCCTTAATCCTACTATGATCGCCAATAGTGCAATTGGCGATGGTCGCCACCCTACCATCAAGTGGATCGTTAGCCTTTCTGGCGATAAAATAGCTTGAAATTTGAATGAAAACTAAGACTGACTAGTCTGATGATGACCTTAACTTAAAAGAAAAACAAAAAATATATTTTTTTTTTCAGGTAATTGGGGCAGTGACTACATACTTAGTTATACTGATACAGTTCCAAAGATATGAGAGTTAATTAGGAAATTGATAAAGTACATTCCTTTTAAGATCATAGTGTAGAGACAGTTAATAGAGTCATCAGTTCTTGTCAATTCTTTAGCAATGTTGTAAGTTTATTTATTTAAATGAAATAAATAAAGTGTTGCGTAATATCAAGTGACTATTTATAATAGTATAAGTTACTTTTTATAACAATTAGTTCGTTTATATATGTTAAAAAGTTTAAGAAGAAATTTAAAGTTTTGTTATAGTTTTTTATTTTCATTAACATCTCCAAAGAAGTGTCAAGAGATTTTTAACCTAATACGGTCAACGAAAAGACTACATTTGGTACGCTAGTACTATTATTTATTCTGTGATTTGGTGTAGTTCTAAAACCTCACAACGTCGTTTTGTAATTTTAGATCTTGTTTTAATGACGTAATTTAATATGTCATGTGAATATCATAAAGTGAAATCGCCTAAAAGAAAAGTATATTTTTAATATACTTTTTTAATTATTTATTAAAACTAAGTAAGTATCAAGTAACTTAAGAAATTTAAAGCTAAACGAATTCTTAACGTTTAAGCAAATTTGAACCTATTAAAAGCCTTATTATTAATAAGATTAGCACACTTGTTCGTAATTTTCTGTACAGGGTTTCCTGCTTTAGTGTTAAACCTAAAAATCCGTGTTACAACCAATTCCAGTTTATTAACCAACAGCCAGGCACAGGAGCGACTATAAAATGGGCAATAGCATGTAAATCAGCAATGTTGAATTCGGCTTCTCGTAAAATTTTTATGCATTCCTAGAGCTTCTGGTATCACGCCTTGAAGTAAAGTTGGTATTTTTTTTTGTTCAAGCTGCTTCCGGTCAGATTACATCAGCGTCCAAATATGTTGATCTTCTAAAATAAATTGCTTTATTTTTATGATTGAATAAACATCAGAAGATGGGAAGATCCGAAGATGAATCCATTGATGATCCGAAGATGGGTCGTCCACACAAAACGAAAAGTATATTTTGTTAATTTTATTGTTATCTATGAGAAATTTAATTGTGTTGGCTATTAAAATATGCTCATGGATGTCTTAAATAGAGATTTTTCCTACAAAAATATTGATCCTGATCGCCATAATCAGGATGGCCATGGCGTAGCTAAATAGTCTTGTAAAGTTGGCAATGGACTGAGCGATTTTGTACCACGTGGTTCTAAATGTCACATTACGGATATTTCGTACGTCTTGCCCGATCTTAGATTTGAAAATCTTTGAGTTAACTATATATTATCATCTGTAAAATGATGATGACTGAAAGTTTATATAAACTTAAATATGGACAGTTTCGGCGATTTTGTATCCACCGATTAAATAGGGTTCAGCTTAGATTGGGGCATTTTAATATATTGTAATAAGATCATATTTGTTTGTGCCTTTATGCATACGCTAATCTCAGAAACGGCTTATCAGATCATTGAAGTATTTTAGCAAGCTTCCCGTAACATTTAGTGATTGTTTCATTCCAATCGGTTTACAAACAAAAAAGTTACGCGCTATTCCGAATACCATGCGTACGAAGTTGCGGGCTCAACTAGTATATTAATAAAAATGAATGGTCCCTACCATAGGGACAGGTTAAAATTAATATCAACCTTTCATCTTACAGAAAGTTTATTCGTAATCCGGAAGGCATATAAACTTACCGTGTCGCTCCCAGGGGAAAGATAGAGTACGATACCTATTAGAAACTTTGTTACTAATTCTCTTTGCTGATGCATACTCTAATTTAAGAACGTTCATTGGTTTTCATGATTTTATTATGACTAAACCTCGTTATCTAACGCTTAGTTTGGAATAACGGGAAAATAGTGATGTTACATCACATCGTTGGTACACATTCAGATATATTTGAGTAGAGTATAATTTTGACTAGGGTATTTGCTAGTGATCAAAATAAAATAATAACAACTTGCCACAATAAATTCAAGGAAAAAAAAAAGGGTTGGCTTTAGAATCTTGAGCCAGGCTTTTAGGGTATTTCAGGGCTAATTTAGTTAGTAATGTATGTTAGTTTTATAAAAATATAGTTTTTATGGTGAGGAAATTCATGCACAATAAATTTTATAAAGATTTTAAAACTAAACCTAACATTGTTTATATTGTAAATTAATATTTACAATATATCAGACATACAGTATAAATAGTGTTTATCAGGGTTGATAAAAATCACGGTTTTTTTTTAAATCTTTCGATTGGGATTTTTTTGATTTTAATCGGATTTTTTGTTTTTTTTTCTTTCAATCTGATCTTTTTTTAATTTGGAAGCCAGTTATTAATGAAAAAAAAACATTTTTTTTTAAATTATAATTATTAATAATATTAAGAAACCTTTTATTATAATAAAAGATTTGGATATTAGATTTAGATTATATTAGATTTGGCATATCGCTGCTTAAATTAAAAGTAACACAAATCAAAATTACACTTTTTAATTTTTTTTTTTAATTATTGTCTATTTTTTCTTATATATACCAAATATACATCATTAGAAGCGTATTTTAAGTAGCATTAAATGTTTTAAGTACTTTTATAATAAACTAAATACTAGAGGAGATTCAAAAGTTACTTTTGAATATAAAAAATATATCAAAATATACAATTTTTTTTCTATATATAAAAATGAATCTCTATTTCCCTTGAACGGCTAGACCGATTTTGATTCGGTTTTCATTAATTGAAAGAGGGGTAAACGGGGAATGTTCATATATATAAAAATTGCTAGTATGGAATAAAACAACCATAAGTCTTTTTGCAGCGTACAATATGAAGGATTGTAATTGTATATTTGCAATAAAAACATTTTTGGAACAATTTAAAGCAGCGAATTATGTAACAAAAATTATTACTTATAAAATAATCAAAAATCAAAAAGTTCTTCTAAAATCAAATCTTTTTTTAAAAAACAAACAAGGATAATTAGTTTTTCAAAAAGAAGTCTAACCGACCGCTTTCTCAGTTCCTAATCTATTTAGTATTTTGCTGTGCACCAAATTGAATGCCGAAAATATTCTTCTAAATAAATTCATACAGCATATTTTTCCTTCCAGAGATCTTGTTGTTTGTATTCATTCACTTTCACTAATCAATCACGAAGGGCCAAAGGCTAAACAAACAGATTCAATCGCGAGTTTAAATTTCGGGGAATTCCCGAACATGTAGGTAAATAGCATTGGAAACGTGCGTGCGACGGCGCCGTAGTTTATGTCAGGGGAAGTCCCTTGACACATTTGATTTTAATCACGATTTAAATCAGTGATTTAAATCAAGTGTAAATCACTTGATTTAAATCATATCAACCCTGGTGTTTATTAACTTAGTGTTAGTACTCTGTGTGATCATTCGGTTATGTTTCTTTGACATAGATTATTTTAATATACTTATATTGTGTTTAATAATTATAGTGACCCCCATAATCCATTTGTTGGAGTAGGTGGAACCCATATTCAACATATTGAGTGTCAGTGGCATATTATGAAAAGATTTTCACAATTCTCCTGCTCGATTCCTCTATGAGAGCAAATCCGACTTGGAACGGTCAAGCCTTCCTGGACTGGACTTCTTCGACTGGAACGGTTGGAACGGTGGAACCTAAGCTAAATTATGTTCGGAAATTATGTTAAATTATGTTCGGGGTCCACCTGGACCACTTTGGGAACTAAGGTGCTAGAGTATGTTAAAACATTCCAAATCGCTTATAACTTTTACCACAACATCTGTATAGAAGTTTAGTTCACTGCATAATAATAATGTATGTAGTTCGAGCACTAAGATCGAAGCTCGTATGCTTGGAGATCATTTTAGGATAACATGAATCTTTCGATGTTACCTCAATTCTTAATTTATTTCTCACTAGCTGTGCCGGCGCTTCTCCCGCGGGGAATTCAGATTGTTTCTCGGTATCAGTAAAAATCAGTAAAAAATCAGTAAAAATCAGTAAAAACCTATAATTCCCGGCACCTAAGTTGGCAAGAATGGCACAGAAGTCGTTTTTAACGCTTTTACAAAGCGACAGTGATTAAGACGCCATATGACAGTATGTTTAATAAATTATTTAATTAAATTTAATGTTTAAATTTAAAATAATTTAAATATTTCATTTTATAACAAATCTATACTAATATATATTATAAAGCTGAAGAGTTTATTTGTTTGTACGCGCTAAGCTCAGGAACTACTGGTTCCAATTGAAAAATTCTTTTCGTTTTGAATAGTCCATTTAAATAGCTTAGGCTATATAACATCACGTTACGATAAATAGTATTATATATGTATAAGCAGTGTCCAGTACCGCGCGCCCCATTTGCACGCCGCCGGCCGCCCGCGCCGCCGCCGTAGGGCCGCAGCAAAGCGTGCCGAGTTCAGCTAGTTTCTTAATAAAGTTTAACTAATTGTTTTTTATACCTCACCCTAAACACTAATTTATAACATTATGAAAAAAACAGTGACCATTTTTATTGTAAGTGAGTGTGGGATGCGCAAATTTTCCCCCACTATACGTTAAAAACTGCCAAGTTATGTGCCGGTGACTATACGTCGCAGTTGTAGTGCACTGCCTCTGTGGTTTTGCGGGGCGGTCGCGCTTTACGTGTATTGTATTATTTCTTTAACCATACGTCCAAAACATATGCAGTAAAAAGCAAAAATCACGGTTATAAATACTTGTGAGGATAAACTTGCTGATTTTGATATGTATTCATAATTTTGTTGATAATATGACTAATAAACGTCACCAAACGATTTTTTTTTTAATAAAAAAATATTTTTTGTAGCTTAAATATGAAAGGTAGACAATATACTGTCGGTGACTTTTTTGTAGCATTATCAAGATCTACAACTATTCTATAAAAATCAATCATATATCTCTCACCGTTAAATCAGTCGAAGAACCCGTTGGATGAGTGTGATTCCCGGCAAGGTTAACTTTGAAAAACGATTTTTTTCAATTTTGTCTCTGGTCTGGATCTGGAAAGTAGTGGCAGGGCGCACTGTGTTTCGCAGTCATTAGGGCAGCCCGTCTGGCGGCAGTAACCACCCTCTTACAGAAGACCACCGTGAAATAACAGCATGTGTGCTGTTGTGTTTCGGTAAATGAGTAAGGGATGCCAGAGCCCGTTTACCTATCCATTCCCACTGTAGTCGGCAGCGCCTTGCAACACTTGTGGCGTTGCTTGTGTTATAGGCGATGGTAGCCACCTACCATCAAGTGGACCGTCAACCTGTCTGCCGAACTTAACATTAAAAAAAAGCAGCGTTCTAAAGAAACGTTTGTGTTCAACCGTTTTTTCGTCGACTTACTTTGAAAATTCGTTTGCCACGAAAAAGCCTTTTCAAAATGTCTATGTCCATTCCTATGGCCCTTCAGAAATACTATTCTAACTATTGGTGCAGGTTTTTTTTTTTAAATCGGATGAGTAGTTTCGAAGATTACCTCCTACATACAAACAAACATACAAACTTTGCCTCTTTATAATCTTGGTATAGATTAAAAATAAACTTTCCTCATTTGGAAAGAGTCCATATCAAACTTATCTGCTCTGATGGATGTAAAATATATGGGATGGTCATTAGGAAGCCTTGCTGATGGACTGACGAAGTAGGTGCATTGAATATCAAATATCCATTATCCTACTAACTTTATAAAGCGTATTGAAATGGATAATTACATTCACTTGAATACCATTGACGTAATTTTTTTTAAACGTCATCAGAGAGGGTGAAAATTTACGTCATAATGTAATGAATGTAAATATTCATTATTACTTCTTATCTTTCAATCGTTTAAAAAGATGTCTACAATTAAGGAAGATACATCAACTTAAATCTTTAAGTTGATCAGAGTTGATTTTTTGACAAATCAGAGTTTTTTCCCATGGTGTTGGACCATCAATGAAAAAAAAAAAAAAATTAAAAAATATCAATTCAATTCATATTAATGTCCGATATTTTATATCCGAAACTTCATCTAGCCAAGCACAATAAAGCATAGAGTTATTGTACATTCGCAGAGGATTTTCAGAAAATGGCCGAACGCTATATCATCCCGTAACAGCTGCATTTGTGTGTTTCTAAAAGTAAAAAGATTTTAATCACAACCGTGTTACAGTTAGAAAGCGATTTACCATCCTGCACTCTGCTAAGAATTTGATGAATTCAATTTTTTTGTAAAATTTTCCGAGGTGCAAAAAAACTGTTTACAAATTTCAACAATTAACAAAAAAAAATAAATTAACAAAATAAAAAACAAAAAAAATTGTTTCACAAAAAAAAACAAGAAAATCGTGCTAAACTGACTTTACCTATTTAGATATTGTCTATATCGCAAATTAAAAATAAGTTCTTCCCATTGGTCATCCTCGTAGAATCTGCATTCTGAATTATTTTCTATCAATTTTAACCCAGATTAATCCAAAGAGAACATTATTCAATAGTATTGATTAGTTGCCCGATACAAATGGCAATCCTTAAAATCCCTCACTATCAAGGCATTCCTTCACTTACAAAAGGAACATTAAATTCACAAGTAACGGGATATCATAGAATTGTTACGTAATTCGAGAACTAGCTGAAGTAAGCCTAAGCAAATTGACCTGCACACAAAGACATGCGCAAATACACACACGTCTTCCACTACTTAACACCTTAAATAATCTTACAAACGGTTGGTTCAAAGTAAAACGCTACATCAACTACCCATTGTCTAATGCAGTTTTTTATATTTAAAATAAACTAAAATCTTTACATCTGTCTGTCTGTCTGTCTGTCTGCTAACTTTTTCTAAACCATTCAATGGATTTTGTTACGATTTTCACATATGGGAAGAGAGTACGAGTACACAGAGGAAGAGCGTAATGGACGTAATATTATTATTATAATAAAATCCTAAACGAGCCGTGTCTGTACATTAAAAGATTTAAAAAAATTGTATACTTATTGTAATAACGTTACAGAAGTAAAAAAATGGTTTTTAGAATATTTGTCTATTTGTCGGTTTGTTTGTTTGTCTGCGCGTTTGTGCACGCTAATCTCTGAAACGGCTTAAACGATCTGAATGCGGTTTTCACTGATGTATCGTAGCAAGCTTCCCGTAACATTTAGTGTTTATTTCATTCCAATCGGTTTACAAACAAAAAAGTTACGCGCTATACCGAATACCACGCGTACGAAGTTGCGGGCTCAGCTAGTATATAT
This sequence comes from Bembecia ichneumoniformis, assembly GCA_910589475.2. Lineage (NCBI taxonomy): Eukaryota > Metazoa > Arthropoda > Insecta > Lepidoptera > Sesiidae > Bembecia > Bembecia ichneumoniformis. The sequence continues at coordinate 11,925,679 of OU342540.1, forward strand.
CTAAATGGTATAAAACAAAGTCACTGTCTCCCACTGTCTGTTTCTCCGCTTACTCCTTCTAAATCCATTGAATGAGGATTTTGATACGGTTTTCACTAATAAAAGAGCGATAAGCAAAGAAGGTTTGGGTATATAAATGGTCTATTGTATGTATTATCCATTTGAATTAAATCTAATTTTATTTTATATAACTAAATTTTTACCACACATTAATACTATGTAACATTTTGTTATCAATCTCATGTGGTCAAATTTATACGTTCAAAGTTTATCACAGAATATTATTATCGCCACAAAAATTTCCTTATCTTGTATATGGATTATCTGTGTAAAAGATTTTATTTAAATCTGTTCAACAGTTTACCTATTATTAAGTTCCGAAGATATCCAAACATTTTTACAAATTCCTACGTTTGTGACGTTAGTATTAGAGATTTTATTTTGTGTCTCAGTGATGTACCTATTCAGAAAGAGTTTCAATCTATTTATTTATAATTGTTTTTTTATTTATTTATTCGGCAAGTAGGCTGACGGTCTAATTGATGACATAAGTACTGCATGCGTTAATGACCTCAGTAGGGTAAAGAATAAGAGATTATTTATACACTTACCGAAACACAAATAACTTATTTCACGGTGGTCTGTATGGCGTTGGTTACTGTCGCCTTAAAATACATATAAATCTAACAACTCACAAAAGAGTTAAATATTGAGTCAAAAGAGTTAATAATTAAATTCATATGTATATGAATTTTGAAATAATGTCAAATAAATGAACTATCCTGATTTGCTAACGAGGAAACGACAGTAATGGAGCTCAAATGAAATTATCATTTTCCGTGTTTTACTCATCACAAATACCAACCCAGGACGAATCAACAAAACGCTACTGTACTTACCTCACCGAGAACTCGGGGTGAAAAAACAGCGTATACACTCGATTGATATTAAATGAATTTCAACCTTAAAGGATGAGAAAATTGAAACGAAACTCACATATGAGACAAAAGCGACTTGGTCCCTATTAAGTCGTTCGCTCACTTGAGCCAAGTCGCAGAAGGTCAAAACTGTCCGACGAAAATTAGACGAATAAGTGTTTTATTTCCACGCAGACAGGGTAAATGCAACTTTGAGAGGTAGACAGGGTGCATTGAGGGGTCGCTGCCTCCAACAACCCTGTGAATTTTGAAAAGGTTCTCGGCTAGTCTACGCCAGTTCGTAGCTCGGGACGGACGCGTTACCTCGCGTATCGCGGCTCTCTCTCTCCCGAAGTTTATTTAACACAAAATTTTAAACAGTGCATTTCACTTCCTAATTGGAATTTCATTGATTCCGGGCAGCGGCTGCCAATCGGTAAGTAGCATTAAATATTCATCTTTTATTCACAGCATACTTTCGTTACGAATTCAAATGCCGGCGAGTTAGGCGTTTTTCTTGTTTTACTGCCTAACTTTGCTAGTTAATCTGGGCAGTTCGTCCCATCGGAGGCGGAGGCTTATTAAAAAAGTTGCTTTAGTTAGACGGATGTTGAAATCTGATCCGAGTACGTTTCAATGTTTTATTACAGCTTTCCTTACAGCTGGTAAAGGCGTTATTACGACTTGCCAAATCTCTCTTAAGACGTCGTGATTAATTTGAAACGCTTCTCTTAATGCGTACCGTTAAAAATTTTAAACACTTTGTAAATCTTTTGATTTATATACATACTTAATATGTATACAAATATTCTTTCTCTTTTAATATGTACAGGTATATATTTTTTGTTTTTATTTCTAACTAGCCGTCGTTCTGTGAGAAGCTATCGGACTGTGTCAGCTGTTTTGTAATTTAATTATGTGTGTGATATCAATATTTGATTGAAATGTTTGAATTGTCAACTAGGCACTTTGGATGGGTAAAAGAAAAATGGGGTTTATACTTTTTTTCTGGCAATTTTTACAATTTTCCTCTTAATAATAACCCTCCTCGGGCTTGAACAAATTCTCGAATTTGAGCGCGCGCTGATTCATTTTTATTTATATAAATGGAGGCAAAAAAAAATTAAACAAGAAATAAAAGATTTAATAGTCGTCTATTAACATAAGCTACATCATAGGGATTACAAGTACGTGGCCACCCTTGAGAGCATAAAAATTAATGTATGAGGGATTGGGCGAAAATGTTTTGGCATCTTTTACTCTTACTGAAATACAACAGCACACGTGTTATTATTTCACGGTAGTCTTCTGTAAGGGGTTGGTTAATGCTACCAACTCCTTACAGAAGACCGTCTGCCCGATTTATGTCTGGATATGAATCGGGAATGTCTTGCAACTATCAAATGTATATTATTACAATTAAACATTGTATTATTCTCTCATAATCTTTCTCTATTATTTGCCTCCTGACTTTACATGTTCACTTTTCAACCGGTTGTCATCACCTCAGCCGCTGAATAAAGGCCTTCCCACTATTTTTCCAAAAGGACCGATCAGTAGCAACCTGGATTTACCGTTGACCCGCGGTTCTTATCAGGTCGTCTGTCCACCTTATGGGTGGACGTTCGTGGCCTTCACTGGAGAATCTTCCGGCTAAAGCTTCGGCTCTCCGTACGTATCCTACCCACTGCTACTTCAACTTACTAATCCGCCGGGTTATGTCGGCAAATTTCATTCGTCTACAGATCTCCTCATTCCTGACTAGATCTCGCAGTGCAACCCTGAGCATAGCCCTCTCGTTGAGGCATTTAAGCCCATAGCTCGTTTAGCGATGTTGGGCTTTCTTACGAGTCTCAGAGAGAATGAGAGATAACTGCTCATCCGAGCTGGATTCGACGACTGACCTCCTTCGCAATGATTAAAAAAGAATCTATGGATTATTATTTTTTATGTTAAGACCGGCAGATGTGCTGACGGTCCACTTGATGGTAGGTGATGGCTACCATCGCCTATAACACAAGTAACGTGCACAGGTGCTGCAAGCGCGCTGCCGACTATAGTAGGATTAAGGATTGGGAGGGGATAAGGAAACACTTACTCACCGAAACAGAACAGCACACCTGCTCTTGTTCCACGGTGGTCTTCTGTAAGGGGGTGGTTACTGCCTCCAAATGGGCTGCCCAACTGTTTGCGACATGCAGAGTGCCCTGCCACTATTTTCCAGATCCAAACTAGTACCCACTTTGAAAAGTTCACTTTCAAAGTTGACCCTGCCGGGAATCGAACCCGGGAAGGGTTCGATTACCCGCTAGAACAAATCGTTAAGGCAAGCACCCTAACCACTCATCTAACGGGCTCGTCAATATGATTATAATATTCATATACTACCGTTCTTCTTGTTACGATACATAAAACGATGTACCATTTAAATCCGGTCTTATATAGATGACATAATAATTAATAATGAAAGACCATGTGTATATTATCTCTCGGGCACCAAATGGTAGCAATATATTAGCAGATATGCCATTTAACATAATAAGTTGACCTAAATTGGACAAGGGTTGCGATATGGAGCGAAGACAGTGACAAAGGTACCCACAATTACCAGATTAGCTTTTACCGCTTAATTAGTCATGCTTGCCTGGTAATTTGCCTCGTTGGCTCATCGCCTCATTGGTTCATCGAGTTTTTGAATTAAAAATAAAGTTAAATCTCAGGATTTTTCTCAGAAAAAATTAATAATTTTAGTAGTAATGGCAGCTAGCAGGGCACACTGCGTTCCGCAACTATAAATTAGACTGCCCGTCTGTTGACAGGGACCAACCCCTTACAGGACTACCATGGAATAAGCACGTGTGCTTGTGTTTCAAAGAGTAAGCTAGGCTAGAAGCCCATTTCCTTATCACTTTCTAATTCCTTATCCTTAATAGTACTAAAGTTGGCAAAGCACTTGCAGCACCTGTGACGTAGCTTGTATTAATAAGCGACGGTACCACTTACCATCAAGTGGACCGTCAGCGTCTATGACGACCTACACATAAAAAAGAAACATTACATAAATAGTACCTGAATACTACAATAAAGTTTTGTACTAGTTACTATCAAGTAGACCGTCAACCTGTCTGACAATTTTTACATTAAAAAAAACAACTTGAATTAAAAACGAAGCTGGAGGCGAAAGCTGTTTAAATTAAACGCGCGAATACTTATCTATGCGGTTTGAAGAGCAATTAACAGCCACTCCCGTCAAGATCTCAGTAATTGGAAAATAAATTATGGAAAACTAACCCCCTGCCTCAGACTATCTAAGAACCAGACAGAATTGTGGGAACAACATAGTGAGGCCGGTTTTATTAACCGTCGGTTGTAGTTCTGTGTTCCAAGCTATAACCTCAATTTCTATTTATTTTTAGGGTTCCGTACGTCCGAATAAAAAACAGAACCCTTATAGGATCACTCGTGTGTCCGTCTGTTTGTCGCTTTCTGTTTCTGTGACCCAACCTCAATTTCTGTGACCCAACCTCAGAGGTGTGACGTGAATAGATGAAATCTGTATATGGAAGGTCATTTATGGAGGGAAGGTGGAAAATTAAAAAAAAATTTTTTTTTTTTGAAAACTGCATCGTGTGACATATCAAATGAAAGGTCTTGTTGTGAAGATCTTGAAAAAAATACAGAAATTAGTTTTCTACTTATAGATTATAGGAAGGATATAGGATATAGGAAAACCTATAAGAAGTCCATGATATTAAAATAACATGGTAAATCACTCAATATTGTGCGGATAGGTAACACCGTACGGAACCCTCTTCACGCGAGTTCAGCTCGTATTTGTCCCGTTTTTATATTGAAAATATTGGTTTGCAAGTTTACTTACGTTTGAAAGGTTACTCCATTATGCTTTTTTGAAGATTGGTTTAGACTGATTTTTACTGCCTGGTTGCTCAACTAATAAGGCGAGGCGTAGTTTGATTTGTGTACGTACGTGTACACGACGAGGCGTAGTTTTACCGGCTTCACTCTGCCTTCACAGGGCTCTATCTTTAGTTCTTATTTTATCTGAGCCCCTGCTACCGTATCGTTATTACGCTAGAGAAATTATGTGTTAATGCTCCACTGCCACTTAAGTTCCACCCTCAACGTTCAAGCTACTTTATGTAGCATGATCGAGTTTTTGCAGTCAAGCTATTTTCGTCATAATAACACACATATGTGTGTTTCGTTCATTGAAAGAAGCATACATTTTTAGGTAACATGTTTTGCTTAGAGCTAAGTCTTCTTGGTATTAAAGTGTCCGATTAGGTAGTGAACGTAATATATACAGGGTGGAATTTTATCAACGCACCTGGAGGGAAAGTATACTAAATACTGGAGATTTACTCAAAAAAAAAAAAAAAATTGATCCCTATGATTGATCCTGTCGATTGATGCCATAAAAGTACAAGCTGTTATTTTTTCGGATTTCAGCCGGATCTATTGCCGGATGTAGTAAGCTATTTAAAAAAAAAATGTATGCAGTTTTGCTTCTTTAAAAAAAGGAATGTCTAAAAAAATTGCTATCGCCAGTATTTAGAGAACTTTCCCTTCAGGTGCGATTAAAAAATCTTGTCTCTATATATAAAAATGAAAATCCCTATTTCACTTGGTTACGGCATCACGCGTGAACGGGTAGACCGATTTTAATTCGGTTTTCACTAATGGAAAGAGGGATAAACGGGGAATGTTTATATATAAAAAAAAATTACACCCCGAGTGAAGCCGGGGGCGGGTCGCTAGTTCCTGACAAAACTTGATTATTGTATTTTCAAATATTACAAAGATACTAATTAATTGAGACTATTTTAAGATATGAAAGATCACATTATTATTTTCTAAAATATATTAATAAAGAGGATACTAGAGGTATCCCTTTTATTAGTATACTTGTTTTCGCCCGCTACATCGTCTGCGTTTTCTTTGGTCGCGGCGTGGTAACCGCTGACGCCCATTACCCTTATCTCATACCTCAAATTTTTCCCTCCTAGCCCTCATTAGTTTCCGAGATCTCGTCGCTGACTTTTTACCAGGTTCGTATACCGAGGAATCGGGATTTTTCTGCTGCTCATTAGGGTACCACCTTTACGATCGGCCACAAAGGAGAACCTCCCCGGTACTTCTTCTGGGAGAACAATTATATCAATGATATGTCAATGGTAATTTTAGAAGGTTTAAAGAAGTGACTATTTTGGCGATACACTCACAAACTTAACCGTAAGTACCGTCATGAACTTTTATTGTTATTTTCTTACAATATTACGAAATCATATAACATTGCAATTTAGGGTTGCAAAAACCATTGTATTCTGTCACCACTAAAATTTATATAAACAAAAATGTATCTTCGAATTGTATGTACGCCCATAACTTTCGAATGGGTAGACCGATTTTAATTCGGTTTTGACTAATGGAAAGAGGGATGAACGGGGAATGTTTATGTATATAAAAATCGTACAATATATATATATATATATGTAACTAGGATTGTGTTTAAAATTTTCTAGAGCACGCCCATTTGTCGCAGTACCTACTTCTGGAATCTCGAAAATATTTTCAGAGAAAACGTCGTCAAAGACTTTGTTGCTTTTATGCGCGCTCTCTGAAAGAGAGTAAAAATAGGTAGCGAGCGACAAGAAAACATTTTTTGGTTTATATAAAACCTCTAGGGTACACAGTTGTTATGAAAACCCTAGCTGAACAGTTAGAAAAACGTTAGCTCTACACGATCGGATTTCTGAGTTCGTAAATCATTGGTAACTCTTTGAGGATTTGTCTATATCTTCAAGCAAATATCTGAAACAAATTTTCTAGAGATCCGAATAACGTATGATTTTGAGTCGCTTGGACCATCCCACACGAGTAGGTAAACCCATACGGATAATCGAAAGCATTTTTCTCTCTCACTTTGTTCGAAACTCTCATGAATAATAAAAATGCTAAGAGACAAATTTGCTCACTATGCACGAAAAATAAACCGTGTTATTATTTTAATACGGTCTCATAAGCGACTAACACCTGCGTTACTGTACTTAAATAAAAGCTATAGAAGCTTCTACCGCAATATAAAAATGCTTTGAATCCAAGTTAACAAAAGCGCTGGGTTTTTTGTTAACTTAAATTTATTTTTCGACTAATTATGACGAAATCATTGGTTGAGTGATTTAGGTGCTTGCTTTAGCGTTTTAAATCAGGGATCCCGGGTCCTTACCCACTTGGTCAAATTTCAGAATCATCTGGTCTGTTCAGTAGTGGCAGGGCAGACAGCGTTGTAAATTGGACTGCCAGTATGGCTGTCCTATTCCAACCGATTCAGAAGACCACCGTGACATAACAACATTTGTGCTGTTGTGTTTCGGGGTATTCCAGAGCCTATTTCCTTCCAATCCCTTCCTATTCCTACTGGTTAATCATACTATTGTCGGCAGTGCACTTGCACTTGTCCACTTGCACTTGTGTCGTGTTATAAGACGACGGTGGCCACTTACCATCAAGTAGATTCTCAGCCTGTTTTTTTTTATGTTAAGGTCGGCAGACAGGCTTACGGTCCACTTGATGGTAGGTGCCTATAACACAAGCAACGCCTAAACTGCTGCAAGTGCGCTGCCGACTGCAGTAGGATTAAGGATAAGGATTAAGGATCCTTAGGAGTGCGGACAGGGAAATGGGCTCTGGCATCCCTTACTCACTCACCGAAACACAACAGCACACGTGCTGTTATTTCACGGTGGTCTTCTGTAAGGGGGTGGTTACTGCCGCCAGACGGGCTGCCCAAATGACTGCGAAACGCAGTGTGCCCTTGCCACTACTTTCCAAATCCAGACCAGAGCCAAATTTGAAAAGTTGATTTTTCAAAGTTGACCCTGCCGGGAATCGAACCCGGGAACCCCAGAACAAAGCATTAAGGCAAACAGCCCAACCACTCATCCAACGAGCTCGTCAAAACCTACATAAACCTCTACATAAATGGGTATCACAATAGAAGATACCCTCCAGCGATACCAGGAGAGGAAGGTAGAAAATAAGTTATCCGATATTCGACGGGCTGGTATTGTCTGCAGTGTATTGTCTTTTTTCCTTTGTTGTTTTTATTTTCAGTTCTAAATCGATATGTTCAGTTACTTGTAACGGATTAACGACGCCTTCAGGGGTTTGAAACAATTTCAAATGAAGGAATTAAAAAAATCATTATTTTTTTATTCCTTTATTTGAAATTAGAGTCTAGAAATTCTACGGACGTCTTTTGTTCTTTTACCTACACGATCGATCAATATAGTATAAATCATTTCCCGGTACCAGGGACCCATATGTTTGTAAGGGAATATTAAAAATATATTTACACAGTAAACGGGGAAAACCAACAAAGGTGTTGCCATATTTCACGTGCACCGTAGTGCTTTTTGCGCAGAGCGGCTGGGACAATAGTATGTATATAAACAGATAAAGCTGGGAACGGGCGAGCGGGTTAAAAGGCTTTTTTATCGCGTATAATAAACAAACTCATACTGGGAATAGAAAACCAAGTACTTACTCTTATTTTTTTAATGTTGTACAAGTATAGATTTAAGCTTTCGCTGAACAAATTGTGAAAATTTATTTGGGATCAATTGGAATCAGTGATATGTAGTTTATAAAACGACGACATCCTTCGTATTATAATCTATAATTAGGCATAATAGGGAAAATATGTATATGTTTTTGTACATACCTAAGAACCTACCTAAACCTCGGGAACTTAAGAATAAAACCGTAACAAATTATACACCTATTGATTCCTCAGGAATCACTCTGGTAGCTAAAAATCGCATGAAAATTCCTTCAGTTTTTTAAATTATCGCGTACATACATACAGACAGACGTGGCGGGGACTTTGTTTTATAATATCATCATCATTAACAACAGCCTTATATGTCCACTGCGGCAGGTACAGGTCTATCCACTCAACAAGGGCGTATGGGCTATATAGTCCCATTGTGGGTTGGTGGACTTCACATGCGCCTTAGAAGTTCTTCTTGACATATACAGGTTTTCTCAAATTGTTTTCCTTTGAGAGCAGTCAGTAATTGCACTTAAGTTTTTAGGAAAAAATCCATTGGTACATGGCATGACCGGGGATCGAACTCGGATCTCTCGACATGATAGACCGTGTCTTTCCCACTGCGCCACCGACGCCACCGTGCGATAATTGGGTACATTAACAAAATAAATATATATTATTTAATTTAAATAAATAAATAAAAATTAAAAAATAAATTAAATGAAAAAATATTAAATATTGTTAAATATTAAATGAAAAAAATTTGAAAAAATAAATATCCAATATTTCATGACTCGCATTAGTTATACGTAAAATCGTCGCAAATTACTAGTGCGCAGGATCTAGAGAAAAGTATATGACACATGTGTCCTTTCATATTTATCGTATAGACGTCAAACATGGGCACTAACTGAGCAATAACTAAAAAATTCTAAGTATGCCAAAATTGAATGGAAAGAAGAAGTGGACGAGACTAGTAACGGAATGGTACCCGCGGGATAGCAAAAGGAACAAAGGTAGACAAAATAAACGTTGGGAAGATGACATAAAAAGATAGCTGGCCCAGAATGGACACGCACTGCAAACGACAGAACAGAATGGAGCTTTAGAGGAGGCCTAGCTTTGGAGAAGCTGCCGATACAATTAGTTAAAAATGTTGTTAAGTTACGGAACTATTATTTAATTTTATAATGTACGCAGTCTAAGACCTTTTTTGAGAGTACAAAATGCCTTTAAATCTAAATAAAAGGCGCAATTTCCAGTACATCAATTTCCCTAAAAATCAGAAGCGCGCTGCGACGAATGGCGTGTGAAATTGTAACTGAATTTATTAGGAATATGTTCGCGTAATAGCAGGTATGCCTTCGGCTTCATAATTTATTAGCGGTCTGACTCACAACTCCCCCTTATAGGTCATGAACTGTCTATTTCAATTCCTTTGTTGTTGTTGCTAGCAGAAATGCAAATGTTAGGTTTATTTAAATATTAAAAATATTTAAATAAACATGGAATATTTCATGTACTACATACGTATTACACTAGACATTAGTTACTTGTACTTCTCTGTATACCCTTGTATACATATTACATATAGGTACGTAGTGTTAAATGTATATAGTGTCAAACGTGTGGGCGCGTGTTAAACGCGCACTAGTGTGTATAATGTTTATTAATTTAATATATTAATAATGCATATTACATAAAAATATTAGCTTTCTCCAGTCCTTGTCCATATGAACTTGAAGCGTACCAAATTTCACACTCCTCAGTCTTTCTTATAAAGCGACCCAAAGTTTTCCCTTCACGTATCTTAATATATATTCTGTTCATGTATTTGGCTCCTGAAATGGGTTTCTTGGACTTCAATATGACTATATTGAACTTTCAATGAAAGGCATCGAAAAAATCACAGCGTTGACTTACTATCTTACAGTGGATACAACCTCACAAACGCACACTTTACATGCAAATCTATGTTTCTTTTTTTTTTTTAAATTATACTATTAAATTTTTAGCTTTTAAAAAAAAGCTAAAAAAGCTTTTTAAAGAAAATTTAAAAAAAATCAAAATTTGAATCTTTCAGGGGCATTTTGATATAAGTTTCTGGAAGATATGAAATATCGATAGGTAAAAGAAATAGGTGTATGAAAAAAAAAGTAGGTGTTTTTTCCAATCTACACAAAAATTATTAGAATAGAATAGAATATAAAATAGTTACAATATAAGAGGTAGAAAAAAAGTTTTCTATTAAAAAAACCACATAATGGTATGTGACTACCGTCGTCTTTTAACACAAGCACCGCCATGGTGCTGCAAGTGTGGGATCGGGGCCCGATCAAGATATTCATGGTATGCTTTTGTATGAACCAATTCATACTTCACCGGGGCGTGCCACGGCCTTTGAGAAAAAAACGGCGAGCGCACGGCCCGGTGGCGGCACGGTGTAATATGAATCATCCTTAAGGGATTATGCATCCCACACTTACACACCGAATCAAAACAGCACACGTGCTATTGTTTCATGGTGGTCTTCTGTAAGCACCGTGACAGAAGACCACTGTGAAGCCTGTCTGGCGGCAATAACTACCTATTATTGTCACCAGACAGGCTACTCAATTTATGACTGCGAAAAACAGTATGATCCGTATTTTTTTTTTTTCTGAAAACTTAATCCGGTAACCCAAGTTGACTGTACATGTAAAACCCAACCTCAAGAGAGACCTTTAACTTAGCATTAGTACGTCACCATGGTACTTATAGTGGTATAAACTCTTCACGCCCAAGAGATAATCCAAATGTACCATAACATGTATAATTAATCCCTCAAAAACTTAGTAAGGTAAGCCAAATTAAATTATCCAAGTCTACTTATTATGCACAAAGTAACCAAAAAGCCTTTTGTACTTCGTGTTTCCATAAATTAAACCGAAGAAAGTTTTCGAAACGAGATTGCGGCGGATAAGTTGCAACAAAACACTTGATTTTTAATTAAGATCTCTTGCAATGTAATTGCAATGTTGTTCAACTAGGAAAAGAATGGACTTGCAATCTAGCAGAAGAAGCATGGTGTAGAGATACAATTTGAATTCGCGCGAATGCCCAAGTGTTTTAACCGAACCCGAATTACTACAAATATTCAATTATACCTGACAAGCGTCTTGTTCAGGATGTTTTTAAATATCGTAGCCTCATTTCGTTTAAAACAGATAAATTTTCTTTTTTAATGTTAAGGTCGGCAGACAGGCTGACGATCCACTTGATGGTAAGTTGCTAACGTCACCTATAACACACGCAACGCCACAGGTGCTGCATCCTGCCGACTACATCAGTAGGATAAAGAATGAGGATTGGGAAGGGTTAGGGAATGGGCTCTGTCTTCTGTAAGGGAATGATTACTGTCGCCAGACGAGCTACCCAAATGACTGCGAAACGCAGTGGTGCCTTGCCACTGCTTTGCAGATCCAGACCAGAGCCAAATTTGAAAATTAACTTTTCAAAGTTGACCGTGCAGGAAATTGAATCCGGGAACCCTCGAACAGAGCGTTAAGGCAAGCACCCTATCCACTCATCCAACGGGCTCGTAAAAATCAAGATGTGAGACGTTATTTTATTTTTCAACGCAAACGAATTCTGCAGGGTCAACTTTGAAAACTCAACTTTTCAAATTTGGCTCTGGTCTGTATTTGGAAAATAGTAGCAGGGCACACTGCGTTTCGCAATCATTTGGACAGCCCGTCTGGCGGCAGTAACCACCCCCTTACAGAAGACCACCATGAAATAACAGCACGTGTGCTGCTGTGTTTCGGTGAATGAGTAAGAGATGCCAGAGCCCATTTCCCTATCTACTCCTAATCCCTTATCCTTAATCCTACTGCAGTCGGCAGCGCAATTGAAGCAGCTTAGGCGTTACATGTGTTATAGGGGACGGTAGTCACCTACCATCAAGTGGACCGTCAGCCTGTCGGCCGACCTTAACCTTAACATAAAAAAAATCTTTATCGCTGTGACGGCGATGGTGGCGATTTTTTTTATATTTTTAAACGATCCCACGGAAACATTACTTTTTTCTAGCATATCAAGTATCTTATATGTTAATCCAGGTAATAAACTATCTGTTTGCCAAATTTCATGCAAATCCGTTCAGTAGTTTTTACGTGAAAGATTAACAAACATCCATCCTCACAAACTTTCGCATGTATAATGTTAGCAGAACTAGTAGGACTGATCTAGTAGTATACTATTTCTAAGAGATAAATTTTGATGTTAGACTCAAAAGTATGTTGTGCAGTTTAGACTCGGACAAACCCGTTGACACTGTACTTTAATGAAATTCAAATTCCGTCCCCAGACAATAACTTCACAGACACGGGCCAGCATAATGTGTTTACATTTTCAAGCCATCATCGTCACGTAGGCGTAGTAAAATAAAAGATTGTTTAATTTATTTTCAGATAAATTTACATATAAACATGTAATTTTATAACAAGTTAAAGTTGTTTATGTTTGTTTGTTTTGTATGTATGTAGGAGGTAATCTTCGAAACTACTCAACTCATGCTACTTAAAAAATTCCTTCACCAATAGAAAATAATAGAATTTCAGGGTGGACATTCGACGCGGGCAAAGCGTGGGCATTGTTTTATGATAAAAGTGGGAGACAGACTGACGATCCACTTAATGGATATTTAAAATTATAAACAGAAGCTGCACTAGGCCTTTTTGACGTGGTTAACAACAACAATTAATTTATAGTTAATTGCTAATAGTCTTTGTGCTTCGTTTGGTAACTTATTGTAGTACAGTATACCACAGTTTATGTTGATCTTTAAAAGAATTAGGGAGGAGTGTTACGATTAAATTGTGGATTACTATTATTTGTGAATACTCTTATTAACGTATGCATATTAAGTTTTCATAAATTTACTATCAAAATACAGTTAGTATATCCATTTTATTTTTAATTTTCTTTTGAGCTACTTCCTGAAGTTCTAGATCTGGAAATAGAAAGAACAGCTCGTTTCTAGATCAGATTTTTTTAAATTTTTTTTTTATGGCTGACAAGCCGACGCGACGGTCCACTTGATGGTAGGTGGCTACCGTCGCCTACAAGACAAGCAACGCCACAGTTGCTATGCAAGTGTGCTGCCGATTGCATTAAGATTAAGGATAAGGGACTGGATAGGAAAATGGGCTCCAAATTCCCTATCTTATTTCTACATTATGTAATACCCATTAATATTAAAACGGTCTTAAATCCGCAAACTTCTTGAGCTAGGGTTAGAGAACCGTGGAGACATTCGGATCTGTTACGCGTGGACATGTTTAGGAAGATTATGGCGACTCCCTTGACGGGGAATCGTTTTCCCAGAACAATGTTATAGGGTAATTGAATAATAAATGCAGAAAGATTATCATGTCTTTTTGTATTTTTTCTTGTATAAAAAAATCATACTGTATTGTAATAAAAAGAATAAGAAAAATTATTATATATGTATTTTATAAATATAGTAGTAGCAGGTAAGTCTCAGAGTTCCTAATAAATTGGGCAGCCCGACTGGTGGCAGTAACCAACACCTTACAGAATAGGTACCACCTTGAAAAGATTACTGTGCTTGAGGGAAACAAAGAAAACAATTTAAATCGTTAGTGAAAGGTTTTCAAAATAATTAAAAAAAGAACTTAAAAAAATTCCTTAAAAAAAGTAGGAACTGTTCCCGAAGGATGGGGACAAAAAGTTATCTACATTATTTAAAAATTATTGTATATTGTAAATTATATTTTATATCTACAGTTATCTTTTTATCGACATATTTTTAAAAAGGGAAAATTTATTTTCCACGCAGTAATTAAACGGCTTGTATCAACAAGATCTGTATTAAGAGTATTGTTATTCAGTATTTGATAGGCCATAGTTTAGAAACTATGGCCTATCAAAAACCTGTCATTTTGGGAAAATGTGATTCTGGTATTCTGTCAAAACAGAAATACCTACTGTACATACTGTACATTAGGGAAATACAAAGATATCGCTAACTTATATTTTCTTAAATGAGATATTGAATTTATAGTTTTTAAATGCAGAATCTAAAATATTTTCTAACTTTTGAATAGAAACGTTTAACGTAAAATCTAAATTTCAATCTTTAACGGTAGGTACACTAGAAACTTGAAATGAGATATCTACAGCTATTTTACCATTGGAAACGGTAATTTCCGCCTTCGCTAACTTACACGCCATACAGTAAACCACAGTCTTCCATAACGGAAGTCTGCAGAAGTAGAACAACGGAGTACCGGTAGGAAGTAGTGTCGAATGGAAAATCGCTATGAAGAGGATAATATCCGCTTTGTACATCGGAACTAAAGCTATATTTATGCTCCTTTTTCTTAGGGGTTAAAAGATGTATTCAATCTTTCCTTTTTTTCTCCTATTATTGTTTTCTTATTGTTGTCCTTTTATTTTTAAGGATTAGCATTCCGAACATACAATAATTATAATTATAGTTTATAATTACATAAAATTAAAAATATTTTACAATATTACTATATATAAATATAAATATTATAAAAAACTTAAAATTAGATAATATCCACTAGTATTATCTAATTGTTTTGGTCGAGGAGAGCCTCTTGAGATGTTGGTCGAGGTTCTTCGCCATAAGACCGTTCGCCGAGACGACTATCGGGACGATAATTGTCGAATCGACGTCCCACATGGCGGTCACCTCGTGAGCTAAGTAAGTAAGTAAGTATTTGGTAAGTTTTTCTTTTTCAGCTTTCACGAGGTTTTCGTCATGCGGGACAGCGATGTCAACAATTTAAGTATCGTCCGGCGCTGGGATCGGTCAATAACCACGATGTCAGGCTTATTGGCGAATAGTCCTGTCCGTGATTATGGAGCGATCCCAGTAGAGCGTAGTATGACCATTTTCGAGAGGTATGTACTTGTAGTACGGCACCTCAAACTCGAAGGGCAAGTTGCTGATGATTATTATTATTATTATTATAAAATAATATACATATATATATATATATAATATAAAACAGTAAGGAGATATTATTGACTGTTCGATATTATATCAGGTATATAATATTTCATAATCTATATAAATAAAAATGGATCTTCGAAATGTATGTACGCCCATAACTTTCCAACGGGTAGACCGATTTTAATTCCGTTTTGACTATTGGAAAGAGGGATAAACGGGGCATGTTCATATAAATAAAAATTACACCACGGGCGAAGCCGGGGGCGGGCCGCTAGTTTTTAAAAAAAAAATAGATACACAAATAATTCACAAAACACAGAAACCACACGAAAGAAAGATTCAACTGTTGTATAATGAAATTCGAATGAACACAAAGCATTTTAACAATCTGTTGACCCTTGTTTTATCCTTTCATCGGACAGGGTCCTGTAACAAATAGGTACTGGTTCGCGATCCGAGACCATTTGTCTTAACTGAAAGTACAAATGCCTTTCTCACATGTACATATCTAACTCTTTGATAATGGTAAAACATATGTTACCCTGTTATCAATTACTTTTTTATAGAACTAGCTGACCCGACAGGACTGTGGCAGCTGATGTGTAATTTAATGATGTGTTTAACCTAGATTGAAATGTTTGAATTGTCAGCTAGAAACTTCGTATGGGGAAAAAAGCCTTTTTTTGCGTCTCCACGGGCAAAATTTTTCTTTTAGTAGAACCTTCTTCGGACGTGAACATATATTTGAAAAAATAAAAAGCCGTTCTCAATATATAATGAGTAGGATAATTAAATACATTTAAATAGAACTATGACAATGTGAATGAAAAAAAATGTCATATTATGGTACCCCATTATATGTAACTAGAGACTTGCTCCAGGCTTCACACGCATACATTTTTTCTGCAAATTAAAATACTTTCCTCATTTATCCATCTTTCTATTAGTGGAAACCGTATCAAAATCAAATTAGTGGAACCGAAGAAACAGAAGTAGACGGCGACTTTATTTTATGTCTGATATACGTGTAGATGCGAAAATGACTTTTAATAATTAATAAATTAAAGTTTAATTTATGAATTAATTAAATTAAAATTATCTTTATTAATTAAAGTTAAAACTTTAATTAATAACGACTTTTAATAATAATAATAATAGAAAGTAATAAACCATGTTGAAATTTTATATGAAGGTTTTTAACTATGTAGCCTTTCACGTATATGTCATTTTTAAACTTAAAAAAGATGAACTTTTTCTCTTAGATCTCCTTAGAAAGATGAACTTAGATAAACAAACTTAAAACTAGTACATAAATATTTCGCTGTCTCGATAAAAAAATGTATATTTTCTTTAAGTTGTTGAGAGATTGTTTTTGAGCAATAACTATTTTATAATAGTACAGTAACATAACATACTAATTTGAACTCTATTACCAATGTAAATACACTTAAATGGAACCAAAATTGCAAAGCGGACGATCGCAAACCAGCGCCGTGTGTCATCTTTGCAGTATTCATGAGATTAGCCATTTATCTGGCCCCTGCCCGTGTCTGCTGCAAATTTAATCCGAATCGAGTTGCGTTCAAGAGTGCACTCTAACGCCGCGTAGTTTGGTTACTTATCTATTGTTAAACATAGACAGAATTCTAAGCGAAGTTTAGATTGCGAATTATAGAACATACTCGCTAATATTGACGCTTGTTAACTGAGATTACTGTATAAATTTGATCCGACTTTTGTCTATAAAATACATTTTAGTAGCGTCTTGAGAGTTACATCAAAACTGGTTTAGCCGTTTCGGTCAATAACAAGAACAAACTAACAGACAGACGAAAAAAATTAAAAAAGAGATGGGTATTTTTTAAGAATAAGGCACGTTGACACGTTCAGAGTCTGTTCGGACTGAGTGAACTGTAAGGAGTAAGCTTCATGCGAGTGTACTAGAATTTGTGTTACGTGTTACTACTTGAACATGATCCGTATTCATGATCCGAATGAATACAGTTCATTCGGATCATTTTTTTTTCATTCTTAACATTGTTTTTTCCATTCAACATAAATAGTATCGCAATTATCGCAGCCTCGTATCAGGCGCTGTACATCCTCGTTACTGTCGTCTTTATTTTTATATTGATTGAAGGTGGAGACAAACGCTAAATACTAAAAATATCCATTGTTTAATGAAGACGTTACAAGAAATAGACAACACAATTACTTTAAAAATAATATATATTATACTTAAACATGTGAAGAACCAATTGTATTAATTAGAGTTTTCGTTAAAGTAATAGAAACTCCACAAAAAAGTTAGAACACAAGAAGAATTTGACTCTTATTGAAAATTCTCTCGAGAACGGCTTATGGCGCGCATATGAATCCTAAACCTATTAATAAGTTAATGTCAGTTTAAAAAATTGTATAAATATTTTTTTGGTTATTGTTCTAATGGTAAAAACAAAAAAAAACACAATTTCTAGGCCCGTTGAATTGTCTCCGCCGCCAGCGATTTCTTATGTAAATATGTCATTTGCCCAAGTGAAGCCCTTAAAAGAGAAACCCCGTTTCCCATATAAGCCTAGGCTATGTATAACTGTACAGGACTGGAAATTGGCCTGTAATTAGGACATATGGTCAAAAATATGGTATGAATGTCGTGGGTGAAGTTATGTCGTGGATGCGTGTTACGTTTTGTGTTACGATGGTAATCACAATTGCAACATTGCAACGATATAATGTCACAAATGTCATGTTATGACATTTTATGTCATGTAATTACATTATATGCCACTTATTATACAAACATAGTCTTAGTCGTAGCGTAACCATAGACATTAATATACTTACGATCTCTTATCTCTATGAGCGTAACACATACATAGAATATAAATCCCGGAACCAAAACTCAATGCAGATCCAGAATATATGAAAGTACTCTTAGTTAACATAAAAATATAAGTAAATTGGTAAATATCTTTATAACTATTATTGCACTTTATTTACGTCCCGCTCATCTATGTCGTTTAAGCCAATTGACAAGTATTTTTATAGAATCAACATTAAGTAAATTATTTTGAATCCGATGTTCAAACACCCTTTTTTTTTTTTTTTTTTTTTTTACGAGGAGAAATCCATTTACGGATTCCCTACCGCTGGCTAGACAGTAGGGATATGTGGGACTCACCCAGTCAAGGGACTGGTCCTACCCACTAAAACTCCCCGGTGTCTCCTTGCCCTTTGAGCGGGGTGGACCGGGTTCTGCCGAGGCAACAACTCCGATCCACCCCAGGGCAGCCTAGTCATTGCTGATTAGGCTTACTCCAATGGGGAATTGCCCGGAGACACCCAGGCAATCCCCAGACGGGGGGGACCTTGTGCAGACACACATAGCTCGCCAGCCATGTGTGCAGGTCCCCTAGGGCATTTGAAGACGAGCTTGGTATGCCCGCCTTCTCCTGCCCAGCCGCCTGCGTCTGAGGGAAGCGAGACCGGCCTCTTCCTCTCGCCTCCTCTCAGCTGCCTCCTTCTGTGATATGACATCACCACAGAAGGAGGCGACCGCTTTCCAGGTGGTCACACTCCCAATCATGGCTCTTACCATGATTGGCAATGTGACCTCTCCACCTCCCAGCGCCGCCCTCAACTCCCGACGCTGAGATCTCCAAGCCGAGCACTCCTGGAGTGTGTGCTCGGCCGTGTCATCCGGATCGCCGCAGTGGTGACACTGCGGCGACTCCTCCCTTTTTATATTGTGCAGATAATGACCGAAGCACCCGTGTCCGGTCATTACCTGCACCATATGGAAGGTGAGGTCACCTCGTGGGCGCCTCACCCATTCCTCCAAAACCGGACGAACCGCGACGATCGTCCGGTGGCCAGCGGTAGGTACACGCAGAGCCTCACTCCATTTTTGCAAGGCCCACTCTTTCGCCTCTGCGCGGACCCGTCGCACTTCCTCGGCGACGGGTCTCTCTCCTTGGGACCTTGCGGCGACCCGATGCCGATGCACTTGGGACAGAACCAGGGCATCGACATCCCACGGGAGCGTGCCTGCTAGCACGCAGGCGGCCCCGTGACTGACAGTGCGATATGCCCGCACTGCCCGGATCGCCATGACCCTTTGCGGCCTCCGCAAAAGGGCCCGGGTGCTAGGAGTGAGGGACTCCGCCCACACCGGGGCTCCATAGAGTGCCATCGACCTTACCACTCCGTGATAAAGTCGACGACACGCCGAATTCGGTCCTCCCAGGTTTGGGAGGAGTCGTCCGAGTGCGGCTGCGGCTTTCGTCAGCCGTGGAGCCAGGAGCTTGAAATGCTCCTCGAAACTCCAGCGGGGGTCCAGTGTTAGGCCGAGATACTTAATGTGTCTCCCGACCGAGATCCAGACCCCCTCCACTCGGACTCGGAGCCCCGGAGGGATCCTGCGGCGTGGGGGATGGAAACCCATGGCCCTAGTTTTGTCTAGGGCCACCTCCAATCCTAGCAGGCGGTTGCGCCGGACCACCAAGGAGGTGCCGACCGACGCTAACCGCGCTGCGTCCTCCCACGTCTGTGCTCTTGCCGCGACCAAGGTGTCGTCGGCAAAGCAGACAACCTCCATCTTTGGAAGTAGGTTGCCTCGCAGGACCCAGTTGTACCCCAGGTTCCACAATAATGGGCCTAAAACAGCCCCCTGGGGTACGCCTACCGCCACCGGCCGGCGATGGACCTGTCCGTCCGCGCCCTCATATAGCACTACCCGCCCACCAAGGTAGTCGCTGACAAGGGCGCGGAGGTAGGGCGGCACCCTGTGGAATTCTAGTGCCGCCCTTATGCACTCATGAGGGAGGCTGTTGAACGCGTTGCGAATGTCGAGTGACACCGCAACAACAGCCTCCCCTCTACCAGTGGCCTCCTCGGTCCATATTTTGAGGAGGCCCACCGCGTCCATCGTGGACCGACCGGCTCGGAAGCCGAACTGGCGTTCATCCAGATTCGGCCCCGTTGTCTCTAGATGCTCGACTATCCGGCGTGCTATGATCCTTTCCATAGCCTTGCCGGAATCGTCGAGCAGGACCACCGGTCGGTACCCCGCCGGCGAGTCGGCAGGGCGACCCTCTTTGCGCAGGAGGCAGAGTCGCCCCACCTTCCACCTCGCCGGAAACTTACCCCGGGCGATACAAGCGTCCAGTATCGCCCGGAACCTCTCCTCCATAAGCCCTAGCGCTATGGCTAGGACCTTCGCCGGAACTCCATCCGGTCCTGGAGCCGTCCTCTTTCTCCGGATCCGCTCCCTCACCGCCACAAACTCTAGGTCGGAGACGGGAGGGCCCACCATTTCAAGCTCCGGAAGTGGTTCCGGAGCCACCATTGGGGGGGGCTCGAATTGGCCAAGGGTCGGGAAGAGCGACCCCATGACCTTTTCGAGCAGCTCCGGGTCAAAGTTGGCCGTAGAGGGGGAGTTTGATGAGAATTTTCCCCTCACAACCCTATACGGACGACCCCAGGGGTCGGCGTCCAAGAGGGCCAGGAAGCGCTCGTGGGCCTCTTCTTTGGCCCTGCAGATGCCTTCCTGCAGGGCGTTGTGAGCCTTCCTGTACGCCTGACGAAGGAGGACCTCTTCGTCAGGCGTCCTCCTGGAACGTCTTCTCCTGCAACGGAGGAGGGCGCGCCTGGCCGCCAGACAGGCTGAGCGCAGGGAGGCGATCTCCTGCGCCCACCAGTACACCCTCCTCCACTTCGGGGGAGGGCGCCACAGCGGCATGGAGGCATTGCATACGACCTCGAGGTCTCTTGCAAAATGCTCTGCCATGCCGTCGGGGTCCCCTGCGAGGTGGGGAGGGACTGACGACCACTCCCTCACCATCGCAGCCTCCTCCGCCACATCCGGGCGGAGCTTGGCAAGTGCCCACCTGGGAAAGGTGGTACCCGCCGTTGGACCCCGATGTTGTGACGCCCTAGGGGCCGAAGTGGAAACCTCATATCGGACATACAAATGATCCGATAGGGTTTCCACTTCTTCTTCGACCCTCCAATCCTTGATATGGGCAGCCAGGGTGGCGGTGGCGAAGGATACATCGACAATGGACGTACCCTGCCACCGTACGCACGTAGGGGAGGTGCCCCGGTTGAGTATCTGAAGTCCCAGGCCCAGCGCCCAGGACTCCAGTATACCCCCCCTTACGTCCGTACTGGGGGACCCCCACGCCGTAGATTTGGCGTTGAGATCCCCAGCCACCAGTACTGGGAGTGGGGCCGCGCGCCTCACCACACCCTCCACCGCAGCCAGGAAGGACTCGAAATCCGCCCGACTGCGATTAGGGGAGAAGTAGGTTGACACGACCACCATTCTCCCCCAGTTGGCTGCCACATATCCTTGACCTCTCTCCCTTAGGGAGAGGAGAGGAGCCACACCGCCAGGCCTCGTCGCAACCGCGGCGGAGTCATCCAGCGCCCCTAACCAATTGGGGTGGTTCTGTGGAACATAATACGGCTCCGCCACCACTGCCAAGTGAATCTCCCACTCCGCCATGGACTGACACAGCAGATCCTGTGCCCCGGCGGAGTGGTTGATGTTCGCCTGTATTATTTTGGTGAGAGGCCTACTGGGCATTGGCGATGTCCATTTGCTCCTCCCTGCTTGCTGACCTGATATTTGCTGCTACCGGTCGGGACGACGAAATTCGACCCTTCGCGGCTGGAGGGGAGCATTTTTGTCCCCCCATGCGGTGATTAGCCGGGAGCCCGGCGTCGGCGCAGACGGCACATTTAAATGCCGCCTCGCATGAGTTGGCGGAGTGTCCATCCGAACCGCAGCGGTAGCATAGACTACTACGGTCCTTGGTCGATGGGCACCGAGCCACTGGGTGACCGAGCCCCATACATCTGTAGCAGCGCATCGGTCGCTGCTCGATAAGATGAACGGAGGCGGAGCTCCATCCCACCGTCAGACGACCAACCGCCGCTAGTTTTTTGGCTGCCTGTATGGGGCAGGAAGCGAAGGCCGAGCCCACACCTCTAAGCCCAGGGTGGACTTTGCCTACTCTGAGGAGCTCAGGTTTGCAGCCCGTGGCCATAGCCAGAGCTGCCTTTAGCTCTTCGGCCGACACCGAATCTTCGAGTCCATTAACTCGTATGTCGACCGATTTTGTTGGGCGTGTGACTTTCGCCGTGTCACCCAGTACTGCGCCGATTTTCTCCGCCAAGCTATCAGCTTGCTCAGCGGTGGTCTCTCTGGGGAGCTCGAGAATTCGAGCCCCCGTTACCCCCGTGCGGAACTTAGGCGCTCCAATCCCCAGGGCCTCGAGGGAAACCGAGGCCTTGGCCTTCTCGATGGCCTCCTTATAGGTGGCGCCCTTTTCAACCGCCTCCGGTTTGAGGGCCACCACGACAGCCAAGGATTTTGGCTCCTTTGGGAGCTTGGGGGCACTCACTTTTACCGGTGCTGGAGTGACAGGGGCGCGCTTTTTGCGACGGACCACTTCGGTCCAAGACTCAGCTGTTCCGTCTGGTTTTGAGGAAGGCCCAGCCTGCGTCTCGGGAACCCTGGGAGCAGTAGGTTTGGCCACCTTGATGGCCCTCGCCTTTTTGGGTAGATTAGCCGGAGGGGCAAGGGTTGTCGTCACTTGCTGTGAGGCAGAAGCAAGTTCCTCCCTTCTGCGGTCTGCCCTTAGCGGTGGTCGGATCTGCCGCGCCGGGAGCAGTCTCCCATCAACTTCCAGCCCATCCAGGTGGGCATTGACCACCCCACCTACGTGGGCCGTAAGCTCCGTCTGGAGGGCCGAAATGGTTTCCAAAAATTCTGCCCTGGACAATGGCTGGGAGTCAGACAGTGTCATGGACAGTTCCCTGGCTTGCTGTTCAGCCGGGGTCTTTTCCGATAAGGGCCTTTCAGAGAAGGCCCTGCGTAACGCCGCTACCTCCTTGGTGAGGAGGTCCACTTCTTGACGGAGGCGTAAGTTGTCTGCTCGAAGTCGTCGAACTTCCTTCGACGACTTTCGCGCTGCAACAGCCTCGACTACACCAAGGAGGGAATTGGTGGCCTCCTTAATGTGTTTGTGACACGTTCCTTTGAGGTTGCCAGACTTGCCGGCAACCTCCAGTATTGTCTCGGCGTTGGCCTCCGCCTGTTGTTTCAGCTCTTCAATTGAGCCTCCTAACGATTTGGCCGAATGGTAAGACGTGGCAGACTTGGTGGAGTCGGAGTCCGAGTCTATGTCTCTTAGCTCGCGCCGAGCCTGCGAGATGCCAACGTCATGGCCGAACGTCTTCCCGCCGCGGCCTTTGCTCCCTTTTTGGAGTTTCTTCGGAACCGCAGGTTCCGCAGTATCCTCCGCCTCCTCCGACCCTGACAGGGCAGCAAAGAACATGCTGTTAAGTGGAGGGAATTCATCCTCCTGCACCCTTCCAGTTGCCTCCTTGGTCAACGACCGCTTGCGAGCGACCGACCGAGTCAATACTCGGGAGTACATGGGCTTCTTAGCTCCGTCCTTCTTTTGAGGGCCAGGCCCACTGGTTTCAGTGGAGTCCGACATTGACCAATTGATGGCCCTGCCGAACTCCGAACTAGTAGGTGAGTCCACCCCTATAAGAGGGGGGACAGCAAAGCAAAACTGATCGTGAAATCAGCAAAAACAAGAAAGTTTTGCCAAAATAGCAAAAACAATATTAAAAACAAAATAACAATAATTAACAGCAACTGTTGCGAACCACTCTGTAGAGCCTTCAGAAAGGCACCATACAAAGTGATCCGCAACGAAATCCGATTGGAATTAACGAGACAACAGCAATTTAAAAAACAGTGAATAAAATTAAAAACTTTAATAACTCCAACAGATTCCAACAAATAACATCAAACAGCACTCCTGCAGTAGCCCTGAAAAGGGCCCTTTCGAACTGCAGTAGAAAAACAAAGAAAAACCAAGAAAATTTTTCGACAAAAATTTTGGAAAAACACCTTATGTTCAAACACCCTAAAGAGTATAGGATACACCAAGCACAGAGTAAGTAGTAGCAAGGTGTGTTTATGGAAAAACAAATTCACATACTTTTTGCATTTGGCCATTGTTAATGAGGCTAACTTTTAGCTGGGCTAATCTAAAAAAAGGAGATTTTTTTGTATGTATGTCATAAATGTACAGCCATTGTACATTCATAGCCCAAAACGGGGGTTCTCCTTTACGTTCCAAAGACCCTCTTCTGCAGTTCTTCATACAGTTTCACAAATCTAATTGTGTCACGCTCAGACCACTTTTTTTCGTACGCATCGCATGTGAATTTTCTCGTATACGAGTTTTGTTTATTTTATATCAGTACTCGTATACGAGTTATCTCGGAAAAGTAGAAAGCATTCCTAGTCTACAGAGATCGGATGGCGTCGTCCGAGTACGCTTAAGGCCGGCGTTGATTTTTTTCCTAAATGTATTATTTTCAACCTTATTGCAATGACTTTAGAACTCAAACTTCTTTAAGAGGTCCTAGTGTTCCACGTCATACCATATGATGCTGCGGCATTGTCGAGTTGACTCTGATCGTGTGAACGCTGCTTTATTATGAACACAAATCTCGGGATGGGACGATTCATCGCCGCCGATTCTTCGCCAAGTTTTTTCAACGCCGGCCGATTCATCGCCGGCCATTTCATCACCGTTCGTTTTGGTCTATTGTTTATCATGCGCAATACTGTAGAAAGGAAAATAATTATTACCAGGGCCCTAATTCACTAACGCCACTTAACGATTCCACGCGATTCCTTACTTTGAAATCCCATCATATCCTCAAATTGTTACGATATCTGCTAAAAGTCATTTATCGTCAGAAAAGACGTAAATTGTCATCAAATATGATGTATTTTAGTTTTATTTTAGCAAATCACATAGTTAATTTGAAATTTAATTTCAATAAATGTGATTTCGGAATTAAGGGAGTACTTGTGTTGACAAAAAGACTGTCTATTACAAAATGTGTTACAAAACTTATTGTACTGGAAACGTACTGATATTTTAAATAAATGGCGATGAAATGGCCGGCGTAGAATCGGCTGGCGATGAAAAGGCCAGCGACGAAACGGCGGCGGTGAATTGTCCTAGACCCCACAAATCTTCCCAGTTTATCACTTTTTCCATTAGTTATTCCATAATGTGTATATAGACACTAATTATTATATTTAAAGTATTGTAAGGTACTGTAAAGTATAGAAATAGATAGATAAATATTCAAATTTAGAACGCTAGTCATTTACGTTGCGCCATTACACCGCTTGGGGAATCTAAGTTACAATGGCTTGCTCCACACAAATTGTACACGATATGCCCGGCGAGTGTCCTTTGAGATTGTTATGCACTTAGTTATGTGCTTACTATTTCATTAACTTAATTCAGTTGCTTGAGAACGATACAGTTTGCACTTAATTGCACTTAAATGAAATTCTCAAGTTAAAACCAAGGAGTTTAATTAAAATACTACGACTACAGACCATAACTACAAGTAGTTTTATTTATATCAGTAGACAGATATCTTAGGCATTAGATACAACAGAATCGATTAACTTTGAAGCATTCAAGTTGAAAATGTTTGAAAAGAGGACATCTTTATAGATGCTTGATACTAAAACCATACTAATATTTTAAAATGTGAAAGTAACTCTGTGTGCCTGTCTGTCTGTTACCTTTTCACACCTCAACTGCTTAACTGATCATCATGAAATTACAGAAAAGAACATTTATGGTAATCTTTCATCCCGTTTTATATGATCCCTCGGGATAAACGAAAATCCAGCGCCCGGCGAAACTATAACAACAATAAAGATGTCAGGCGGTAATTTGCTCATATATTTTGGTCAGGCGTAAAATTTTTTTAACGCAGACGAAGTCGCGGGCACCAACTAGTAATATACTAATTGTGTCATAGTAAAAAAATAGGACATATTAATTAATTATTTATTTAATTATAGCGGTTGCTTAGTTGCCTTTAACATTTTAATAACATTATTTTGTTTTACTAATAGTTCTCATAATTATGATGTAAACACCAAGGTCTTCTCTAATAAATAACCGCTTAACCAAAAGTCGTGTACTGCTATTTAAAAAGTTATACCCTTACCTTGTTTTAAATAAAAAATTGTGTGTATTTGTTAGAAATATTTTATTTGTATTTGTCAAAAATAGAGGAATTGGGTCCAAAATAACCAAAATGTAGAATATAATTAATAATAAAAATGTTTATGTAATGGCAATTAAAGGATACTTCATTATAAAGCAGTTGCAAAGGACATCAATCAAAACCAGGCCATTGTTTCTTTTTTAACTTACACTTTTTTTTAATTTTCTTTTTTTTTTAATTCCTGTTAATATTTCAAATTATTTTTTTATAGAAAATGTAAAACAGGCGCTGTGCGACGGCGTTCCTGGCGTTTTTATTATTATTATAATTATTATTTTTATATATTGTTTTAACTTACTTAAGATACTTAAGATAACCTTTTCTGATTCATACAGTTCCACAAATCTAATTGTGTCGACCACTTTTTTCGTACGCATCGAATGGTACGCAGGTATATTTTAAAAAAACACGGGCAGACACAGGATTTATTAAAAAAAAAAAACACGGTATCAACCCTTATCTTCTAACCTTCCTAACTCCGTTAATTTTAATTTTAGCAAAAAAAGTTAAATTCTTTAAAATATTTTCCGGAACTTTTTTCTAACTCTTGCTATTTTTGTATAATTTGTTAAAAAAAAAACTATTTTTTTTTCATACTCGTACGTCTATAGAGTGGTATCGAAAATTTCTTTCACCCATCGATATTACTTATAGAATCTTATGTGAAAAATGCCCCTGAAAGACTCAAATTTTGATTTGTTAGTAAATTTTCCTGGGACTATAATATTATAGTTAAGTCATAATAAATAATTTGAACAAACGCTTTTTGTTAAAATGATTCAATCAAAACACTGGTAGAATCGAAAGATGATGATGAGATAAGCATATGTGTGCAAATTGGTTTTGCCGTATAAACTGTTACATATACACAAAGTGTAAATGGCAAAAATATTATAAAAATACCGTTATTCAGGCTTAGTTTTTTTAATACTTATCCAAATATGACTTTAATAACACATTTTGGATACAAGATTGAAATAATTCATCGATAAGGATTGTAATATTTAAGGTTACGTAGGTAACATATTCTAACTTTGACTTTTACATATATAATTACTTAAATCTTGAGTCATGCTTACATAATATGTATTTTTTACTTATAATTTTAATTTTTGATTATGTACCTATTGAGTATAGGTATATGTATACATCCCAGACTAGGTCGTCCTCTGGGATACAGGCTCAGGAATAACCGAAAGCACGAAATAAGAGTCGATGCTTGTAGTATACGATCGTATATTTCGATAATAATATAAGTTACAATGTAAATATGAACGATTAGACGGACGCAAATTTATTTTATTGGAAACACAGTATGTTCGCTGCGGAACTAGTTACGCTCTAGAATGCTCTATTATCGATAGAATGGTGCCATCTTTTATTCGCAAACCTTACACATATCACGCCCGCTAGTCCCCCTTCGCTTACTGCTTGACGTTTCCAACGAAAGTTGTTAGATGGCGTTGTATTCTAACGGGAACTGATTCTTAGGCTGGAAATAGAGCTCGACCGATGGTCGGCGCTGATGGTACGTCCTGATCATCAGCGCTGACCGTCAGTTGTTAAAATGCATTTAGTGCTACGCTGACGGCGAACTGAGACGCGTGTGTACAGTTAAAAAGAAAAATGCTCTAATATGTGCAAATTATTTTTTGCGCACACGACGGAATAGAAGGCGGCGGCGAAGATGTCAAGTGCATCCAATACTTGTAGAACGGTTACTTGAAGGTGAATTCTGCAATCTATATTCAAAATTGCAAGAGGACGAGGAAAAGTTTTTTGATTATTTCAAGATGTCCATCAGGTAGATCGTCGAAATTGTGTATTAATTCGCAACAAACTTCTTGCCAAGCTTTTATTTTCGCATCACGGTCTTTATATAATGCACAAGACAAATCCCATAATGGCGAACGAAGACGTACCTCAGTTATAAGTCTCTCTGTATCGATATTCATTTTTTTTAACGAGTATACATACGCGCGTGCGCTCGGTCGCTCCGTCAGCGAAGCACTAAACGCATCCATACATTCCCATAGATCGTCAGTCGACCGACGTACGCGCGACCGACGAGCCCGACCGACGAATTCTGTCAGCACGACGTAGCAATACGCGCGTAGCGAATCATCAGCGCTGCAGTATATGCGTTCATACATTTTCATAGATATAGCTACGTCCGACCGACGTCAGCGCTGACCGTCGGCCGAGCTCTATTTCCAGCCTTAAACTCTCGCTTGTGGCGTCGTCGCCTCATGAATCTTCGACATATAATATGTACATTATACGTACATACATATTGTTAATACAGAGATAATTACGCAGAGTTGTAAGCAAATATAAATGTGTTTGTTTATTTTATTTTGTTTGTGTAACCTAATGAATTTTAGCTATGCTGTTGGCATTTAAAAAAAATCCTCTTTTGCGAGATGTAAAATGAACCTTAGAGATCTGTCTTACTTTAAGGGATTCACTGAGGCAAATGACATTTACTATAGAAGTCGCTGGCGGTGGAGACAATTCAACAGGCCTAGAAATGGTGTTTTTTTGTTTTTACCATTGGAACAATACACAAAATAAATTTTTTTATTAATACAATTTTTTAATCTGATATTAACTTATTAATAGGTACAGGATTCATATGCGAGCAATAAGCCGTTTTCGAGAGAATTTTCAATAAAGGTCAAATTCTTCTTGTGTTCTAACTTTTTTTGTGGAGTTTCTATTACTTTAACGAAAATTCTAATTATTACAATTGGTTCTTCACATGTTTAAGTATAATATATTTTTTTTCAAAGCAATTGTCTTGTCTATTTCTTGTAACATCTTCATTAAACAATGGATATTTTTAGTATTTAGCGTTTGTCTCCCCCTTAAATAGAAATAAATATGAACCAGAGACAAACTATGCATTCAGAAGATAAATGAAAGGATTCGCATCGGCAGCGCCATCAACAACTCAACACGGTAAATGAATAAATGAATTAAATTTCTTTCAGATCTGCTTAGAAGTAAAACTCCTTTTATTCATTAAAAAAACTCTACGATGTAGAATGCTTAAACGAGTTGAAAACCCCTGTCATCAACTAGGTCGGGGTACGAAAGTTCGTATGGCCTGCTTCCTTACAAATGCGTAGATATAATTATAAAAGGTGTAGGAATGTTTAGATAATTTCTCTTAGCAATAGAGTCGAAAATAACACGTTTAATCGGCCTTTGAATGCATAAATGGCTGGCGGCGCGCCAGTTTGCCGTATCTCCGATTCTCTAATAGATAAATCGGTACGTTGACAAGAGGTAGGTATACTATCTACTAGACACCTAGGTCTGTTGTATATATAGTGTATCTTTTATATGTAACAGCTATTAGGTACATAAATGTACATAAAAATAAAACCAAGTTTCTTTGCGTTTGGTTGAAAACTTTTTCTTCTATTAGTTTTTATTCAGTTCAAAAAGGGCATAAACAATAAGCGATTTATGAGAATCTAGGGGAAAAAAAGTTTTTTTAAAGAAAGAAATATCTTTTGCATAAAATGTGAGTAAAACTAAATTCTAAATTGAAATAAATGTGCTAAATACATTCGGCCATGAACAAGGGTGTATGAATATTATTCATTTATTTAAAATTAACAAATTTTAAATTACTCATGTCACTTGATCTTTGGGAAACTACTTTCTTATTTGATCATGTCATAATTTTTTAAGCTATAGACTGCTAAAAGTTGCTCTTAAAAATAACTGATTATAACTGATTAAAAATAACTCTTATAATTAACTTTGAACAAGACTGCTAGTTATAAGTAGCCAAATTACCGAATAGTTAGACTTTATAATTAAATATATGCTTATTCAAGTGATTCAAGTGAGCGACGTTGCAAGAAAAAGTTGGTTAAAATATGTATAAAATAGCCTCGGAATAAGTGCAACTGATATCAGATATAAGATAATAGAGATATCAGACAAATGAAAGACGCTTCAAGAAAGCGTATATGAAAGAACACTAAAATGATTTTAAAATAAGGTTCAATTTCAAAGAATACTACGATGACCGTATTCGAAATAGGCATTGAATTTCAGGATATTTTGACTGATAGAGGTAATAATTATACTTTACGTCGTTTCTGCACTCCTTATAACCCTCACATTCATTTCAAACAAAGTGCTGAGGGTAAATCTAGACAAATAGCAACTCTGGAGACATTAACAACGGAAGTATGTCCTGGGGGTGCCATAGCACACCCCCTCTCACTAATGATGCACACTGTATTTCTCTCCACAGAGTTATGATTAAAATGTTCTTCAACATAAGCAATGTTCAAACTAGCGACTCGCCCCCGGCTCGCATAGATCCAGTTTTTCCTGTACGAACCCAACATCTAAGAATTATCTCATTTTTAAACAATTTTTACAAAACAGATTTTTTCAGGTTTTTTTTTAATTGTGAAAAAATTATTTTATCAGGTTGCAATGCATAGATAAGTTGTAGGTATTGGCGAGACGAATCAAATGAGACGTGTTAAATTCAATTTGGTTAAATATTGTTGTTATTAAAAAAATACCTTTAAAAATTGTAAATTTGGCGAGCTCGTTGGATGAGTGGTTAGGGTGCTTGCCTTAACGCTTTGTTCTAGTGTTCCCGGGTTCGATTCCGGGCAGGGTCAACTTTGAAAAATCAACTTTTCAAAATTTGGATCTGGTCTGGATTTGGAAAGTAGTGGCAGGGCACACTGCGTTTCGCAGTTATTTGGGCAGCCCGTCTGGCGGCAGTAACCACCCCCTTACAGAAGACCACCGTAAAATAACAGCACGTGTGCTGTTGTGTTTCGGTGAGTGAGTAAGGGATGCCAGAGCCCATTTCCCTATCCACTCCTAATCATTATCCTTAATCCTACTGCAGTCGGCAGCGCACTTGCAGCAGCTTAGGCGTTGCTTGTGTTATAGCCGACGGTAGCCACCTACCATCAAGTGGACCGTCAGCCTGTCTGCCGACCTTAACATTAAAAAAAAAATAACATTTTTTTCTCCTTAATTTTAAATGGTTTCCCATATAAGTATGTGCAAAAGTAAGGTATTGTTGACTCAAATATATCCATTTTTTTGTCGCAAAATATTATAGACATGCGGCCGAATGTTATTCAAAAGTTATCTCTTATATATAAAAATGAATCCCTATTTCTCCTGGTCACGGCATCACGCGTGAACGGGTAGACCGATTTTAATTCGGTTTTCGCTAATGGAAAGAGGGATAAACGGGGAATGTTTTAGGGTATATAAAAATTGCACGCCGGGCGAAGCCGGGGGCGGGCCGCTATAGTTACAGTATAAATTACGTTACAAAGCACGTAGGTACAAATACTTACGAAGGCTCGCAAAAGCCACTAATGTTATAAATTCGAAAGATTTAAGTATAATATATTGGTGTTTGTTACTCTTCCAAGGTTATACTTAGATTATATATTAGAACTAGCTGAGCCCGCAACTTCGTACGCGTGGCATACGGTATAGCGCGTAACTTTTTTGTTTGTTAGCCGATTGGAAAGAACACTAAATGTTACGGGAATCTTGCTACAATACATCAGTGAAAACCGCATTTAAATCAGTTAAGCTGTTTCAGAGATTAGCGTGTACAAACGCACAGACAAACAAACAAAAATTCTATAAACTATTTTTTTGACCTCGGTAACATAAGCACAGAATATTTAATGTACAGACACGGCTCATTTGCGATTTTATTATATGTACACGCCCCGCCCCCGGTTTCGCCCGGGATGTAATTTTTTTTATATATATGAACATTCCCTGTTTATCCCTCTTTCCATTAGCGAAAACCGAATTAAAATCGGTCTACCCGTTCACGCGTGATGCCGTGACCAAGGGAAATGGGGAGTCATTTTTATATATAGAAGATTAGATATAATTTATAAATCTAGTCTGTATAATATGAATGTCTAATTGAGCTATTTCATAAAAAATGTATCTCGCTCACGCTCCAACTATTGATACTAAAGTTTTTAGTAAAATACAATAATATTAATTCGCATGAACAGTTTCATGAACCACAAAATTGACAGGTTCTATCTACGTGTCAAGTTTCGTGCAAAATTATTCAATGGTTTAAGTAAAACTTAAAACTTTCACTGTTATTTCAAATCTTAAGATATATCGCGTAGAGTCGAAGGTACTTTGTACACGGTACAACTTAGGATCTACCTAATTTACTTTCGTTTTGTAATTTGTAAATATTCGGTTACTGTAGCCATAGTACCACAACTATGTATCACAACTAAGTTCCAGACATTACGCAACAAATTATGGGAAGAATTCTTTCTTTCCCAGATCTGTCAAGTTTAGTTGAATTTCCAGAGCTCGATTTATATAATTCAAAGATTTACAAAATAAGACAATTACTTTCAAAATCTTGGTTTGATGGTTCACTGTAGACTTCTTCCTTGTAGACTTTTTCTTTACTACTAATTTTTCTTTTTTTTTTTTAGGGGCCTCGGGTTCGATTCCAGGCGGGGTCAAGTTAGGAAATTTTAATGTAATTTTCAAAATTGACTCTGGTCTGGATTTGAAAAGTAGTGGTAGGCCCGCCTGGCGGCAGTAACTACCACCTTACAGAATACCACCGTGAAATAACAGCATACAGGTACGTGCTGTTGTGTTTCGGTGAGTGAGTAAGGGATGCCAGAGCCCATTTCCTTATCCCCTCCTAATCCCTTATCCATCCTACTGTAGTCGGGAGCGCACTTGCATCAGCTGTGGCGTTGCTTGTGTTTAGGCCACAGTAGCCACCATCATCAAGTGGACCGTCAGCCTGTCTGTCGACCTTACATAAAAAAAATATTAAGCTCAAAATTGGTTAGA
Organism: Bembecia ichneumoniformis; assembly: GCA_910589475.2. Classification (NCBI taxonomy): domain Eukaryota; kingdom Metazoa; phylum Arthropoda; class Insecta; order Lepidoptera; family Sesiidae; genus Bembecia; species Bembecia ichneumoniformis. Next base: position 11,959,157 of record OU342540.1, read on the forward strand.
AACGGTTTTATTTATTTTATATAGAATTCAATATGCGGAAACTTGTAAATGGTGTCAAATTAATGTTTCATTTAGGTATTAAGTAAATTTTGTATAAAATATGTCACTGTAAGTTTTCCTTGAAAATAAATAAATAAATAGTATGCTAAAAACATATTTTACGTTTCTCCTACCGCTCTTCGGTTTCGCAAGGATTTTTTTCTACAATAATATACACATTCCTCATTTATCTCTCATTCCATTAGTGAAAACCGTTTCAAAACCCGTTGAGTGGTTTACAAGACGTAAGCGGAGAAACACACAGAAGCAGACAAGGACTTTATAATATGTGTAGATTTAAATTTCTGTCGATTAACTTCGTTTGAAACTGTAAAGAATAAAATATTACTCTTAGAATGTACCGTCGTGTTTTTTATACTTATAACGAGGTTCCAGTTTGAAAGTTACTCAAAATCGCTCTTATTTACTTGTAAATAAAGCTCCTTTAGTTGTGCAATTCGCTTAAATAAACAAAACTCTCGCAAGAGATCTTTTCCTCGCTCCTAGTTCGTAAACGTTTGCAATTATCGTTTTGATACGGGTTTGACAGTATTGATCTGTGAAAACGTTTTCCATTTGCGTTCATCAACAGGCAATAAGTAATAACTGCTTAATGACAATAAATTGCTATTTCGTATAGCAAACCATTATTCGGATGATTAAACAGACCACATTGTATGATTAATTGCCATAATAAGGCTATTCGAAACCGCAGCTGTATTTGACGAAGCACTATTTGTATTTCACTCCATTTGATTCATGTTGCCCTAGTATATTTTAATGAAAAAGGCCTTGTAGGCACACACTTTGGTCACCGTCATAGATTTTGTAAAGTGCGCTGCCGACTTACCTTTTCGGTATTTACCTTTAGTGACGTGCGGGGTGAGTCAAAATGCCATGTAAGGGCGAAACGAATGATTTATTTTCGCAAACCAAAATGACCTCCAAAATCAGACTTGCCCGATGAAACTGCTAAACCTGCAAAAAGTCGTCAACGATTCCCCCAATGCGTCACTGTCGCAGACAACCTCGCAACAGCTCCGAAGCGTCGCCCTCAAATCGCTTGCTATCGCACAACTAAACTCATCTCGCCCGCTTGCTCTCTTATTTATATTTGGCGCCAAACACCTCAATTTACTAGAAATATAAACAAGATTTAAACAAGCCATTGAAAGTTCGGAAATGCTATTTCTGTTGAAGTAAACTCTATATTGTAAACATAAGGACTAATTTCCTTTGACACTAATCGGGAAGTGGCGTGACTACCGTCGATAGGGTGTGACGTTCGAGACTTTCGGACGGCGCGAACGCTTTTCCAGAACGTTCCATAGTTAGTCGTAACAATATGCTATGAAATCGCCTCATTCACTGAAACGCAACATATGCAGTTCACTGTGGTTTTTTGTTAGGGGGTGATTTCATGACTAATTTAATGAATACAATTTAGTGACAGCGAAACGTAGTACTGTTACTCTAAAAAATTGTACATTTTCATACAAGTTAATTAATTTTATTTTATTTAATTTGTGTATTTGAAATTTAAAAAAAAATTGCTCGGAGACAAATAAATAGAAACGTTATTTGGTTTTTAGACATTTTTTTTTGGGATCACTGCTCAAACATCGAAATGAAACAGCACATGTGCTGCTAGACGAGCTGCTCACTATAAACTATAGAAATCATTAAATCCACGATTTGAACTATGTAAATAAATGAATGACATAAAGTTCCGATAGCAATAATATTTTGATTTTATTTAACTCGTACAGTGAATTTAAAAACAACTTCATTATTATTTCAGACACCGAGGAAATTAACCTGTCGGAATATAAAGAGCCGGGGTAAGTACCAATCGCCTAACTCGATCTCATAGGCCTCTTATATAAATCTTATCCGCATTAAACCGCCAACTTTTCGAACAATACCTCGCAAAATACCTGCGAAATTAATTTCGGAAGTGTAATTTAAGGAAGAATATATTGCAAAATGCCTTCTGAAGAGAATTTATATAAAACATTATGGAAGCTTTTTTGAGTAAGCTTTAATGAAAGCTTTTGTGGTGGTTCTGTTCTCTTGAGGAAAATTTATGCAAAACTTTGTACCTATTCTGCGGTTTAAGATGTGTGTATACATTTTAATAATACAGAAGAAGTGATACTTCTATTGGAAAGTAAAATCTATATTTTCATACATATTATAAAGTCAGCAGTATTTTTCTCGCTCCGCTAAGTCCTCCAAGTCCAGTTAATGTTACAAGATCATGATGTCGATTCCCACTTAATTGCTGTGCTCTCTCTGATTATGGGAGCATTCAGCCCCAGTATCAAAATGAAATAAAAATGTCTCACCATTATTATTCTCCAAGAGGATCAACCGCGCGGGCACGCCACCGTGGGATCTTGAGGCCGTATAGTGCAGGCGACCGTATATCTGGGCGTGGCAGATATGTTATAAAATATTCTCTATATTTTACATTATGTAACAACTATGCCACGCTGCTTCTCCAGTCCTGAATTTTGATGGCATTAAACCTTCTGCATGAAAGAAATATATATTTTAATTATTTTTTATTAAGGAATCGTATACTGTCGCTGATTTCTTTGTACCATAGGGGCCCCAAGTACAATTGAGCTACCGACGTCGATAGCATAAATGTAAGAAGTAATTCATTGTGGTCTTCCACTAGAGAAGGCCTGGGTGATTACGTCATACAAGAGACCTAAATAATTACTAATTTTTTTTTTTTTTTTTTTTTTTTTTTTTTTTTTTTTTTTTTTTTTTTTTTTTTTTATGTTATGTCGACAGACAGGCTGACGGTCCACTTGATGGTAGGTGGCTACCGTCGCCTATAACACAAGCAACGCTACAGGTGCTGCAAGTGCGCTGCCGACTACAGTAGGATTAAAGATAAGGGATTAGGAGGGGGGGCTAAGGAAATGGGCTCTGGCATTAATATCGCATAGACACTAGCGCCGCGGCACGAATGTAAACTAAATCGTCGCTTAGAAACATCGTAGATATCAACGTAGATAGGAAATGTAATTATGAATATAATTATTTAAGACTAGCTGGGCCCGCAACTTCGTACGCGTGGCGTGGTATTCGGTATAGTGCGTAAATTTTTGGGAATGAAACAACACTAAATGTTACGGGAAGCTTGCTCAATAGATCAGTGAAAACCGCATTCATATTGGTTAAGCCGTTTCTGAGATTAGCGTGCACAAACGCACAGACAAACAGACAAAAATTCTAAAAACCATTTTTTTGACCTCGGTAACACACGACCTACAAATGGTTTTTTTTTTTTTGAAAAAATATTTAATGTACAGACACGGCTCGTTTAGGATTTTATTATATGTATAGATGTAGCCAAATTTCCAGATAAAGAACGATTATTTATCAGCGGAAATTTTGTAAATTGAATCTACTTATTTACACGTCCAGGAAAGGCACTCAAAACTATTGCCGTGTCCTTTTATCATCTAAAATCTGTATATGTAATAATGTATGTAAGAAAATTACTTAAAACAATACAGTTTACAATATTACTGCAAACGGAATTAGCTTATTGGTAGGTAATAATACTAAAAGCGTAAAAAGAATTAATTAATTAATGGCAAAAATATAATTGGTTTCGCCTATGTTTGCTTATTAGTTATGTGGGCGGTGATAATGGGTTTAAGGTATTATTTGCACAAACCCATTATTCATTTGTGACAAAAGCTTACATTATGTGTTTTTTGTTGATCGTACCATGCAGACGGACAGCAAATATGGTAACGAATACGTTTCTCGTTTTCGATCGCTCCATGTCTAATGAAATATGCTGTGTTTATTGAACAATTTTTTTAAACAATGTTATTAAACTGTTTTTTTTTCTATATAGTTTTAAGAATAAGGCAGCTTGATCGAGTTCTTTTCATTGTGTAGTAGAACTACAATTATTAAATTAAAATAAAACTACTTATACACAAAAATAACGACATTTAAAAGTATTTTTTTATATTTGTAAGAAATTGTTGAACTTCACTTACAAACGAGAACCTTTTTCTCTAACTGTGCTAAATATAACCACAATTAATATTACTTTAAATATCTTTTTCTTATTGATTAACGAAACACGAAACGCGGGAGCATTTTCTTTACACACATTGGATTCTTTTAAACTGGACAAAACCATATGTCCACAGAACCATAATTCATACACAGCAGTTATGTTTTTTTGTATGTTAAGATCGGCAGACAGGCTGACGGACCACTTGATTGGTCACCTATAACACAAGCAACGCCACAGCTGCTGCAAGTGTGCATACCTACTACAGTAGGATTAAGGATAAGGGATTAGGAGGGGATAGGTAAATGGGCTCTGGCATCCCTTACTCACCAAAACACAACAGCACACGTGCAGTTATTTCACGGTGGTCTTCTGTAAGGGGGAGATTACTGCCTTCAGACTGGCTGTCCAAATAACTGCGAAACGCAGTTGTGCCCTGCCACTAATTATTAGTACTTAGTAACAGTTCAACCCCACAAGAGCATACAATTTTTTTTAATTTAATAGTTTTAATTTATTATAATTTTTCGTATTTTTCTAATAATTTCGTAACCGCTCAGCTGTTTACGGCCTCGTGGAGAGGACTGCTACAAACCAAAACGCTCACTCACCGATTGAAACTCACCGATACAAACATGAGACCGGAAGTAATAATGTATCTCAATAAGCGCCTACTGCTTTAAGGAAGTTATGGACACACGCACACTAGTTGTAATTGCGCTGAAGGCACTCTCACAAAGGAATTTCGACACAGTGAGAATGGAATAACACGTATAGGTAACACTGGATGAACACTGGGGTGATCTGTGATATTTTTTGGATGATAAATTTAATGAAGATCACTCAGCTGCAGAGATCACATTGAGAAGCCAGCTGAGTGCCTCCGTCTGACAAGGGCACGTCCTGGGATGTGTTCCAGCGCTCCTTCAGCCAAGGCAAATTTGCTCTACTGTCATTTGATCATACCCGTTCCGACGGGCAGAGCTTAATTAGCTATCTGACAGGTCGCCCTGAACAGGTATGAACAAATCTTGTCCAGATCAAATTATGCTTGAATAGAGCGCTGGAACGACGTATATCCGCGGTTAGAGCAAAATTAGCCTTGGCCGATGGAGTGCTGGAACACACCCCTGGTGAAATGCCAGCCAAACGCCTCGCATGACAATTGTGAAGGCGCACCTTATCGTTGTCGTTGATGATGTCGGGATCCGGCGTATGATCGGGCTTTCTGTAATAGCACGAGCTTATTACAACGTGGATTAGAGCGCCAAGATGGGAGATACAGCGTTTTCGCTTGAAACACTCACAAATTGCGCTGCCTTTGTGGCACCAAGGGCCAGATCTAGCCCCCCTGGGACGTACCCGAATCTTCGTTTGTAATAAAATAAAAGATATGTTGTTTGCGCCACCGTGTATTCAGTATCCTTTTAGAATATAAAATCTGTACATTAATATATTTTAAAATCAACTATAAATAAATATCTTTATCCATCAAAATCTCAAAACGTTCTACCCATCTCTCTACTTTTTCCAAAATCTGTCTTTTTTTAGAATTCATATTTTCAAAATTAACTTTAAAAAAGTCAATCATCTGCAATAAGGTTTCATACCACATTGCATCACGTGGTATAAAACCTTATTCACATTTCACAGCCAGAACAAACACAGCCAAGATTAAGACTTGTCAGACAGCGCCATCGTCATAAGTAGCTTCGTGTTAAGCATTGGCGGATACAGGGGGGGGGGCATGGGGGCCATGCCCCCCCCCCCCCCCCCCCAAAGACCCAGGAATTCCATATTTTTGACTTAACTTTTCAATTCAATTCAAGTACAATTCAATTCATATATGAACTGAATATAGAATAATATAATCCATATCAATCAAAGTTATCGAAAGTTTCATAATTCATGTCAGACATTTGAGACAGTTCAAATACGCGATTACGCGGGTTATAAGTATTTGCAATACAACCATAATGCATCTCAACTAGTAAAAAAAATACACAAAAAAATTACTTGTGATATTAACCCCTTAACTGGGGGGGGGGGGGGCAAATGAAGGGCCTTCATTTTGGCCCCCCCCAAAATGAAATCCTGGATCCGCCCCTGGTGTTAAGAAGCATAAGAAGCACCTTGATCTTCAATTATATGACCTCGGGTCGCTCCGTTTCAACTCCCGTATCCCGAACGAGATCCGTACCTTTACCATGAGTTTACAATGACCGCACTCGCTAGCGAGAGCGTAAAACATTTATATGAAAAACTGTCAACTGTCAATGTCAAATTGACAATTTTTCATATAAATATTTTATGCTCTCGCTAGCGAGTGCGGTCATTGTAACTCACGGTAGAGGTACCGAACGTATCCTAAATGATTCACATTCGCATAGATATTAGGCACCTTCTATTGATTTTCCCTCGTCCGCTCTACTCGACACCAGAGGACATCGTTGTGTACTGACCACAAACAGCGGTCTAAGCTGCATTGACACAGGCCAATTGCTCGATTTGTACCGTACGCATAGACCACTTTATCTTTACTTTAATGAAGATGATGTTGTGTGATGGTTGTGTCATTGTGTGTCTAACAGGATCGGTGTGAGTATCACATAAACTACAATTTTTTATATGTTTTAATGTAAAAAATATATATGAAAATAATATTTTACTTGAAGCTTTTTATAAAACCATGTTATGGCTGAAAGATTAGGTTTTAGACATACACTTGTGAGTTTTGTACAAGATAAGGGAATATATTTGGTAAAACGATATTTCAGATGCGAACCAGACTGAGCATACGGCTTTTAACGAGTTTTTTTTTTTGTTTTTCTCCCGTGGAAGATCATTAATCATCGGATCGCATTCAGTTCGTTGATTCGCTTCGCGTGCCAAAAAAAAATTGATTGACCTTTTTCAACCGCACATTTCAAATTTACGTTTTGCTGGTACCAAAATTATTAAATAAAAATTTTGTTAGTTTTAAACCTGGCGATCTGGATGCATTTTTTTCTGCAATTTATACACAAAACTTCCTCGTTCAATTACTCTTTCCAATAGTGAAAACCGATTCATTGATTCGTTGGGTGATTTAGAAGAGGTTAGCGGACAAACATACAGACACGAACAGCGAATTCATTTTATTATCATTAGTGACCCGCCCCCGGCCAAATGTAATTTTTCAAGATTTTGAAACTATTTTTCTCTTCATAAGAACTGTCCTCAGACTTCAAAGAATATTAAAAAAAAATCGAATTGGTCCAACTGTCCTCAAGTTTTGTGTTTAGCAACATATTTAGCGATTCATCTTTATGTAATAAGTATAGAGCCCGTCGAATGAGTGGTTTAGGGTGCTTGCCTTAACGCTCTGTTCTAGGGTTCCCATGTTCGATTCCTAAACTTTTCAAACTTGGCTCTGGTCTAGATTTGGAAAGTAGTAACAGAGCACACTGCGTCTTCGCAGTCATTTGGGCTGCCCGTCTGGCGGCAGTAACCACCCCCTTACAGAAGACCACCGTGAAATAACAGCACGTGTGTTATAGGCGACGGTAGCCACCTTCCATCAAGTGGACCGTCAGCCTGTCTGCTGATCTTAACATACAAAAAAATTATATGTATAACATTAGTATTAGCGTAGATTAAGTATAATAATTAGGGTTTTTAAATAATTAGCATGCATTTTTTAAAAACATTGAAAAAATACAGTCTGCTTAACATCGGTTGTAGTTCCGCCATTTGTTTATTTTTCCACAAAAGTTTTTTCATTATTTTTGGTACAGGCAGCAAAATCTGCAATACACAGTGATAAAAGTAGGCAGACCGTTTGGCGGTAGTAACCGCTCTCTTACAGAAGACCTCTATGAAATAACAGTATGCTTGCTGTAGTGTTTCGGTGAGTGAGTAAGGGATGCCAGGGCTCATTTACCCATGCCCTAACTATCCTTCCACTATCTGGTGTGTTTGTGTTTAATAGCTTCTGTTTAATAGGCAACGGTAGCCGCCTACATACTATCTAGTGTCAGCCTGTCTGAAGATCATTATATAAAATAAAAGAAAAATATGTCAGTCGTTATCCGAAACACGGGGTGTCTACCTGCTACCGTTACCGCGATTGTCTGCTTAGTAGACCACAAATATAAAATTTCTAAATTCAGTCTATTTCGGATAACAAATTCGTCTCTCTAAGACTCTCATGTCTCGAGTCGCGAATTCAGTGCTTTTTCCCTATATACAAAAAGTGTCCAAAGTGCCTATAAAAATTTTCGCTTAAAAAAAACATGAACATGAACATTTAGTCGCAACTACTCTAAAATCCTAGAAGAAAGCTTTTATAAAATTTGCTCACAATAGCAAGAACATAACGTTGCGGTTTGAGACATTTAATGCGAGACTATTTTTAAAGATTTCTCGAGTCGTCTCACTCCGGCGACGACTCGACATTTTAAGACGATCGCTTTGTCTGGAAATTTTAGTTTTGTGACTTCTTTTGAGGGTGGTTTTTTTTTATTACAGATTTTGCAAATGTGGAGGCACATTTTAACGTGTTTTTTCTTTTCAAACTAGCTACCCGACCCCGGCTTCGCACGGATGCAATCCTTCCTTGATCATCGCCTTTTCCATTAGCGAAAAATCATGTGAGTGTTTCAGAATAAGTTAGCGGAAAAACAGACAGAGGCGGATAGCGACATCATTAATTCATAATATATGTATAGAGACTTATTTAGTTATTCATTTATACTTACATATATTTAGACAGATACACCAGCGACAAAATCAGTACAGATATAAAAAACGGGATAAGTGCGAGTTGAATTGGCGTGAAGAAGGTTCCGTACGATTTACCATGTTATTTTAATATCATGGATTTCTTATAGGTTTACCTATAATCTATAAGTAGAAAACTAATTTCTGTATATTTTTTTCAAAATTTTAGGTTCAGTAGTTTCGGAGATAATTGGAGGGAGGAATGGTCGGACAGACGGACACACGAGTGATCCTATAAGGGTTTCGTTAGGAATTCGGACGTACGGGAACCCTAAAAAGTCAACAGTTATGCCTTTGACAACAGGTGAATACAACAATTGTTAAAAGCAACACTAAGGAAAAATAGTAATTTCAATCAAGGAAATGATTAAACAATTACGCACAAATGTCACAAATGACATTTCAATACAATATTAAAAACCAAATACCTTAACAATTACAAAATTTAAAAATGAAAGCAAACAACAAAAATATCATGAGATACGTTCATACACTTAAACACAAAGAGATATTTATTAAAGCGACGAACAGGAAATTTTGGTGGCAGGGATTTAGATTTTTCTCAGCAATGACAAAACATATGAAGGTGATGTTTGGTAATCTGTTTCTTCATGTTACTGACTTCATTTTGTCAGTTGGATTACACGATTGGTAAACTTTTATAACAGAGAAAAAAATCGAAGAAACCTCTTTTAAAACACAGATTTACATTTTACAGGCAAACGGGACCAATTTATACTTCCAAATTTTCTATGTACATTAGTTTTTTGGTTTCTTAAAATTCATTATAGTTTTTTTAGTAAAAAAACGTGTTGTCGCATACGACCTTACGACATAACCAAGCGCGCTCTCGTTTTCGCATGTAAATCTTTGGTCTGTAAGCTATGTATGAAGTACCTAAATATAAGCACACTTAATTTAATTTGAAAATTATCTTAATTTTTTAACTTACTTTTCGTTCTATAATTTTTTTGTCTTAGCATTGAAGTACACCACTACACGCATATTAGGTATTTAACAAATTCTTATTATTTTGGAGTTCTTTGGCCTCAATACATCACTAAATGTTTATTGAAAAAAAATATATATGGAAAAAAAGAGTCGATATAAAATAAAGATCACTATTTCATACTAACTAATGACATAGCGCTTTTAAGTACATCAGCCTTCATAATTTATCATGAGATATTAATAAAACCGATTTTGTAAGAAGTTTACAAAATCGTGCCAGAAACCAGTGACGTATCAAATAAAGACGCTTTATACACAAACATTACTTTATTTTAAAGTGGCGCAAGAAGTACTATGTATGATTATTTATTATGATATTTTGCTCTAACAAATAGACAAATGATACGGCATACTTGTCGTTAGAAAGAGATGAATATACATCATTAGTTACGTATGGATTCCTGAAAATCGCTCATTGGCGCGAGCATGTGACTTACGGAGGACAATAAAAGGTGAACTCGAAATATTACTAGTGTTAAAATAATAAAACCAATTATTAACAAAACATATACACACATACGTGCGGAACAAAAAAAAGGCTGAGTATAAAATAATAAACATTTATTGAAAAAATAATAATCACACAATTATATTCCCTCAAATAAACATTACTTATTCCTTTTTTGTCTTTTGTAGTCAGTTTGTAACAAAGTGTAACCGCGGCGCGAGACTGTGCTGTGCCCAACTGAATGCGAGTCGCGGGCAGTTATATTGCCATTCTAGAGCGTGTAGGTACCTCGTAGGCCAGAAACTACAGTTTTCGACAAGCATAGAAAGATGAAACCTTAGTCTCATCTTACGTTAACCAGACTTTAAGTACACCAAATGAAACTCTTGATAAGTAAACAAAACAAATTATACGAATTTCATAATTATATGAGAAAATACATTAGATAAAGGTTAAAAGTGTATTAAAATATACACTTTTAACCTTAAAAGCGCTATTTGTGATATCTCGCCTACACAGTTTAATAACGTAAATGACAAGCGGATTCTTAAAAAAAACATCCTTTTTCCAGTTTCATTTGTTTACTTTTTACCTTTCCGTTTGACCTTTAGTAATAGATTCCTGCAAACAAAACAGGTGTGGACAGGAATATATTTTACCTTTCATACACCTGTGCTGTAATGTGTAACCCTGGTAGGGTTGGTCAAATATTTGGTTTTCAAAAAAGTGTCTCTGAAGAACTGCGGTAGATTAGAAGCCTGGTTGGATTTTTTAAATTCATTTTTGCAAAATTTGCTCAGAAATTAACGCTTACAAGTCCTTAAAGACAAAGATGGAGTCAGTTAGTAATTAAGTAATATTTTACCAATATAAAATACATAAAGAAATTATTTTTTTATCTTTAGGGAGGATTTTTAGGATTTTTCCTAAGTGATTATTGTAGATAATAATTTTTTTAATTTCTAATAACAAAAATTATTATTATTTATTTTTATTATATTAAGTTTAATTACACTATATTTTTATATTCGAATTTTGTGTTCTTCTATAATATTTAATTATTTTAAATTAAAATGATTTAATTTTATATTTAAATTTAATTCACTAATCTCTTTGGTGGATATAATTGTAAGAATATAATTGTAATTGTAAGAACTATAATATATTATTAATAAGATTTTAGGTTATTTAAACTAACAATTTTCAAAATTATAAATAAAAAGTTTTTTTAAGTCTTAGTAATAAATAAATTACACCTTAAAATTTGCAATTTTAAATCATTATTGATTTATTTTAAACCAAATATATTATTATGTATTAACAGTATTTTACGTATTTTATCGATGGTAAAACGCCAATGACATTCCAGAATACATAAAAAACAAAAGCCGAGGAAACAGAATACTGTCCAACGATACGATTTCTCTAACAGCATTTAGCTATATGATGATAAACAAGTGTTCCATCTGTCTACTGGTGTCGAATAAAAAAAAATGTTAAAATAAAAATATTATTCGTGGAAAACGGCAATTTTGTATGGAGGAGGGGGGTAAAGGGCGGAGATGGGGGAGGGTGAGTAGTCTATATTACTCGCTGATAATGCAGCTTTCTATTGGTGAAAGAATTTTTAAAATCGGTGCAGTAGTCTTTGAGTTTATTCATTACAAACATACAGTTGTATGGAGGGGGGTAAAGGAGGGAGATGGGGGGAGGGTGAGTAGCCTATGTTACTTGCTTAATAATGTAGTTTTCTATAGATGAAAGAATTTTTAAAATTGGTCCAGTAGTCTTTGAGTTTATTCACTACAAACATACATACATACAAATCTTTTCTCTTTATACGTACATATAATATTAGCATAGATATGAGTTATAACGTCTGACATCTTTATCGCTGTGACGACGGTGGCACTGAATTTTTTATATTTTTAGACGATCCCGCGGGAATCTAACATTTTTTTCCGGATAAAAAGTGTGTGCGCCTAATTCGCCACCGTCCTCACAGCGTTATAACTCATTTATTTTCATTTAAAACGCGTACTAATTCGCGGGCACAACTAACCAATAAAGTTAAACATTTTTGCAATATATTTTAAAAATATTTTGCGTTAGGTTAGCGAGTGTTAGTTCTAGATATTTAGTTTTAGGTACATTGTGTTTCGCGGTCAAAAATTGGGCAGCCAGTAACCATCACCTTAGGGCGCAAGAACAAAGTGATCCTAAGATGGGTACCTGGCCATATGGGGATCGAAGGCAATGAACTTGCCGACGAATTGGCTCATGTAGACGCAAAAGGTAGGCTAATAGGTCCTGAACCTATGTGCGGACTACCAAATAGCCTAGCTCGCTGGACCATATGGAACCAATGCTTTATTAAATCTTACAAACGCTGGACTAACTTGCCAGGGTTGAATCATTCCAAAGCGCTCATTAAAGCCTACAGTCGAAACGTGACAAATCAGGCTATGTCGCTTAGTAGGAGCAATTTGTGTATGCTATCTAGGGCACTAACGGGGCCCTGCCGCCTCAATAGGCACCTTAAAATAATGGGGCTCACTAGTACGGGAGAGTGTCGCTTCTGCCATTAGGCAGAAGAAACAACAATGCATATCCTGTGCGAGTGTGGCCCCCTGATGCACAAGCGCAGTCAACCTTCCATTTGAGATGTCACACGATGCAGTTTTCAAAATTTTTTTATTTTATTTTCCACCTTCCCCCCAAAAATGACCTCCCATATACAGATTTCATTTATTCACGTCACACCTCTGCGTTTGGGTCACAGAAATTGATATGTGTACCAAATTTCAACTTAATCGGTCTAGTAGATTCGGAGATAATTGACTGTGACGGACGGACAGACATACACACGAGTGATCCTAAGTATAAGGGTTCCGTTTTTTAATTCGGACGTAAGGAACCCTAAAAATAGAGGAACGATAGCTTTCTCCTTGAGATTGCGAAAAATTTAGAGAATATGATTGTACTTGTGTGATGTTTTAGTCTATGGCACATTGCAGTCTGTGGTCTCAGGAAATGTTTGTAATGGCGGTCCGGTTACTTTTAGAAGAAAGTTAAAATACTTTATGTTAATCTATATAAACTAACTAAAAACAAGTTAAAGTGTCTCATTTATGAAGACATCACAGTACTTAACAACGCATCGTGTTAAAATAGATCAACCCAGTTATGGCCATGAGCGACGTGACGTCACGCATGAGTGCTGATCAAACGCGATTAGTTGCCGAAGCGTGCATGGGCGGGACACCTCGTCGAGCAAATGGCTCTGTAAAATGTATCCTTGTTTTTGGATTCCATTTATTATGTAATAGCTGGTGCCCGCGACTTCGCGTCGATAAATATACCTGAAATCAACGAACTGAAATATTAATATTTCGATGCCTGAGATATAATGCCGCACATGTTTTTAGACAATCCCTCGGGAACCTATTACTTTTCCAGGATAAAAATTATACTATATGCTAATCCTGGTAATAAACTATCTGTGTGCCAAATTTTATCCAAATTAGTTTCGCCGTTTTGGCGTGATTGAGTAACAAACGGCTTAACCGTTTTTACAAGGTTTCTACTGATGTATTGTAACAAGCTTCCGGTAACATTTAGTGTATATTTCATTCCAATTTGTTTACAAACAAAAAAGTTACGCGTTATTCCGAATACCACGCGTACGAAATCGCGGGCACAGCTAGTTATAAAAGTTGTTGTCTGCCTATATCTATTTCTCGGTTAATTTCTACTAAACCACCCAATGGATTTTGATAAGATTATCAATAATGAAAAGAGTGATAAACAAGAAATGTAAGATTAGAATCACATTTATTTTTTAAACAGAATTACAAAATTCACTTAAGGCGACTACAGCCCCAAAACTCGTCCTGTACTGAATTGACGGGACTGCTGAGGGGGAGTTGCAACTTGCAAATCTCGGAAATATCTATTTAGAAATTAAATAAAGTATAATTCAAATTTTTCTTTTGATGAGCCTTCAGATAATGGATCTTAAAATTTTTCTTAAGAATTAGGCTATTTAAAATATAGATTATTAACCAAATCGCAGTTACAACATCGATATTAGACCGCAAATTAGTATTTTTTTAATATGTATGTATATAATTAAATATAATTTAAAAAATAATTATGATGATCCCCTTTCATATTATCCTGTACCCATGTACCCCTTTCATGTATTTTTTAAATTATAATTATTATGATAATTTAAAAAGAAAACGGTTACAAATAAGTGGATTTTTTTATCATTAGGGGCTGGCGTCGCCTTAAATGAGAAACTTATAAATTTTAAGCATAAACCATTAGTTCGCATTACGAGCATACAACTAATCTGATATATATAAAAAATTATAAAAGTACAAAACCTATTAAATAAAAATACGTATATGCAAAATGTGGGCAAATTAAAAATACATATAACGAAAATATTGATATCACACTGCTGGAAGGGACACCGCTTTTTAATAATAATTAGTTTGTAATTATTTTAGATCGCAAGTAAATGTTTGCGTATCTATATTAATAATTTCGTCAAGGGGTACGGTAGACTCGATTGAAACCTTACCTGAATAATAAAATATAAAAAAATAAAGATTTCGAGTCGACAACATATATCAGCAAAATTCGGATTGTCAAGTATTTTGTTAAATTCTAATGGCGCTGACAGACAAATCGCAGTCGCCATATTGGCCACTCTAGCGAAACGTCATTCACTGACACCTGTGACATCTTGAGTGGTTAATAAACGTTCCGTTTCATTCATACTAGCGCACATACGCCTCGCCACTCAATATGTCGTCGCACCATACATTTTAAAAACAAAGTGTCCATTACAAAGAACTGTGACTCATGTGACTGTGTAAAACGAAACGTCTTGCCGCAAACATTGAGCGAAATCTATGCCGCTTTGCTTTTAATATTCCTTGAGAATGATAACTATAGAAATTTCTACCTACATTTTGTACCTACATTTTTTACCTACATGTGTACATATTATGAGTCACATTACACCCGAGGGAAGCCGGGTTTTTATCTAGTATAATATAATTTGCAGAAATAATTGCAACCTTGCGAAGCGGGGAGCAGGTCGCTAGTAATGTATAAAAACACACACACAAGAAATCGGGATAAAAAGCCATTATAATAATATAATAAAACTAGCTGGGGCCCGTGGCTTCGCTCGTGTTGAAAAATAAAAAAATAATGCCTTACTAAATATATGAGTATTGTAACGCCTAACATTTTTATTGCAGTTATAGCTTTGCCCAGGCATTAGATGATCCCTCCGGAACAGTACTTTTTTCTGGATAAAATACCCTATTTCCTTTCCTGCATCCCTGATAACGTATATTCAGAATTTCATGATGATTTTCTTTAGGCGTGAAAAGGTAACAGACAGACGGACAGAGCTACTTTCACATTTATAATATTGGTATGGATGGTGACCGTTCAGTTTACGATTAAAACCTCCACCTCTCCTTCACAAAATACATTTTCATATTGAAACTTTATTTACGTGGAAGAGAAATATCTCGAAATGGCTAACATTACAAGAACACTGAAGAATGATTAAAATGGGAGGACTTCGTAATTTGTTGATATCTCAGTAACGGTAACAAAAGTCACGAAATTCCTGCAAATAGTATTTTGTTCTCTGTGTAACAACAATAAATGAATAGATGAGAACAGGAAATAGCATAAAAGGAAACTCGTGTCCTGTGTCCAGTAGCAGTACTGGGAGAAATGAGTACATTTGTCTCTGGAACAACTGAGCACTTCGTGTGATTAATGAGGGAACGACAAAAACTGTATAACTTTATTCATGTGTCGTACTTTCCGTATAGTTCTGTTTTCCTGGTTCTTTGAAATTTTCGTATTGCCTAATTTACTAGTGACCTGCTCCCGGCTTTGCACGGGTGCAGTTATTTTTTAAGGAAAATATTTAAGAAAAAAAAATTAAGGGATTCACTGAGGCAAATGACATTTACTTATGGAACTCGCTGGCGGCGGCTCCAATTCAACAGGCCTAGAAATGGTGTTTTTTTGTTTTTACCATTAGAATTACACAAAAGAATTGTTTTTATTAATAAAATTTTTTAATCTGCCGTTTTCGTGAGAATTTTCAATAAAGGTCAAATTCTTCTTGTGTTCTAACTTTTTGTGGAGTTTCTATTACTTTAACGAAAATTCTAATTAATACAATTGGTTCAATTGTCTTGTCTATTTCTTGTAACATCTTCATTAAACAATGGATATTTTTAGTATTTAGCGTTTGTCTCCCCCTTAAGATTTTTTTTTAAGAAAAATGACAAAATCTCTTTCCCTTAGTAAAAACCGTATCAAAAAAGACAAGCGGATACCAACTTTATTATTTACTAGCTGAGCCCGCAACTTCATACGTTATTTGGTATAGCGCGTAACTTTTTTCTTTGTAAACCGATTGGAATGAAATAAACACTAAATATTATATCTCTTTTTAAAACCTACTTAACTATATATTTTTTGCAGAGATTGTTAACACAGCTAGTCACAGAGAGAATGCATATTTTAGAAAATAAAGACACTTCAACCAATACCAACATTATGAAGAAATCTGCTTGGCAAGATGTTTATTCGTTTTATTAAATAAAACTACAACTTTCTCTATCCACAATCCACAAAATAAACTCAAACGTAACTACAAAATTTGAAACAATAGACTCGAGCTAACTGAAATTGACTGAATCCTATTGTCGTCAGCTGATACACAACCGCCATTTTGTTACTTAGCGTCTTAAACAAGGAATCGCCGTTCATTAATTTGATAGCTATTTAAGTACGTTACTAAGCAACTGATTAAGGTTATACAACGTTTATAAGTAAGAAATATTCCTAAATGGCTACTAAGTATTCGTTAAATTTTAAGTACCGTTTATAAGTAAGGCTGTAAGTAGTTAAAATTAAAACTGCCTGAAAATGGAACAAAACTAATTTCGAAATAAACGAGAATTAAATGAACCAGGGAATAAATAGTAGGTATATTAATAATAGACATGTAGATGACTAGATGTGCCCGCGACTCACTGTAGTTGTACTCGTTGTAGCTAGTGTTTTGAAAATCCCACAGGAACCTAACATTTTTCCAGGATAAAAAGTATCCTATATGTGTATATATGTAATAAGTTACATAGAGACGGACAGAGTTACTTTCACATTGACAATATTTGTATGAATTTCCATATAAAATAAGTATACAAAAGTCTATTAAAAACCATCAAATAACCTTAAGATTAAACTGGCTGACAAAACTGTGATAAAATATTTACAGTGTAAACAGAATTTATTGATTTCGTTTCGGCGCTCATTTTTGCTAGAGCGTAGCGCCGAATTAATTTAACAAGTCAATATTTACATTCCTTCAAAAGGACTCCGGACTGTCTTGGAAAATGTTGTATTTTGTGTACTGTACCAGTTTTGAATGTACTAAAAATATACATTCATTTTAGCATTAAGTGCACGCGTATATTTTCTACGTATACTAGCTGTGTCCCCAACTTCGTACTCCTGGCATACAGAATATCTCGTAACTTTTTTGTTTGTAAACCGACTGGAATGAAACAAACACTAAATATTACGGGAAGCTTGCTACAACACATCACTGAAAACCGATTTCAAATCGGTTAAGCCGTTTCTGAGATTAGCGTGCACAAACGTACAGACAACCAAACAGACAAAAATCTTAAAAACTATTTTTTTGACCTCGGTAACATAAGTAGGTACAACGTGTACAAATTGTTTTTTTGAAAAAATATTTAATGTACAGACACGGCTCGTTTACGATTTTTTTACATAATTGTATAGATTTCTATGTTTAATGTTCACCCAAAGGAACTCTTATTATATTTGTGAATAAATAATAATCAGGTAATTAATAAAAATATATAATCCGTATGATTATTACCGTTAAATTATATGATTTTTAATATTATAGAGAGAATATGTATGATTTTTTCAAAAATCTTTCACCTATAGAAAAGCCACATTTTGAGCGAGTAACATATAGCACAGATACAGCATCTTACATTTAAGTGTAAGATGCTGTATCTGTGCTATATGCTTAAAACTCTGTTTAAACTTTTATTTTTATTATTAACTCTGAAACTATTATTATTGTTATTATTATTTGCAATTAGAATCCCAAATCTTGAGGAAGATTAAAAGCTTTAAAGAAGAATCGCCGACATGTGCAATGTGCATTGTGTATGCCTTTGTCAATTTAAATTAAACGCCGGCTGAACCGTGGTACAAAGTATTATAATACAATATAATAGTAATAAATATGTTAAAAGATTCAGTATATTAGAAATATACTGATTTACAATGAAAAAGTCAAAATGACGATACAACGCCGACGCGTTTACTGGGAGGTCCGTGCCGAAGCTTAACGATGCTAATAAAAATGGTACCTTTTTCATGCTTGCCTGGTACTGTAAAACGACATTTAGATTTTTTTTAACTTGTCTTCATAAATGGAATTCGATACTCAAAAAAAAATTATCAAGACAAATTTTAAGCTGTACCAAATTTAATGTGAAGTAACAAAGTTTTTAATATTAATTATCAAAATTGTTTACAAAAAGAAGTTTAAATAAAATAATAATTTAAAATTGTAATCTAGATCGTACTTGATACTTTTTATCACAAGATAAAAATTAAATTAAATTTTGAAATTTAAAAGATCACCTACACTGATGACTTCATTTGTTTTATGTTTTTCAGTTAAGGGGATGTTTTTCAGCGTTTCAAAATTTTACTACGCATTATTGCGCAAAAATATTTTCAGAAGACTGCCGTGAAATAAAATCAAGTATTTTGTTTAGTTGCGTAGTAAATAAATCTAGAGTCCACGTCTATTCATTTATCCTTATAATTTATCCCATGTCGTCTTTACGCTGTATCTGCGTGATCGACACCATGGATCTTAGGCCATAAGACCTTCGGATCTTATGGCCTAAGATCCGAAGAGAGGCCTAAGATCTGTTTACCAGGCGAAAAGTATATTTTATCCATTGTTATCTATTAGAATATATCACGACTGTGATGAATATGCTCAGAGATATCCTTAATTAAAAAAAAAGAACTAGACAAGGACACAGTAGATAGGTACTTAGGCTTAATCGCACATCTTTGCTTGCTCTGTTTTTCAAATTTCAAAACCTGGCAATAGTGATTCATGAATGGATTAACGCAGGCAACTGTATACTAACGAAGCTATAATATTTAATTTGAAAATCGGAGCAGGCAAATATGTGCGACAGAGCAATATTTAAACGTACTTTGCTGTATAATAGAGAAGGATGCAGCATGGCAACTAGTTTTAAAATAATTAAGTCCTTAATGCCTATTTTAATAGGCAACACAATCGTGATTTATATCTTTTCGTCGATAATCTTTATATATATAAAAATGAATCCCCATTTCCCTTGGTCACGGCATCACGCGTGAACGGGTAGACCGATTTTAATTCGGTTTTCACTAATGGAAAGAGGGATAAACGGGGAATGTTCATATATATAATATGTAAATAAATTATATATATATATATATATATATATATATACCAAATTTAATGTGAAGTAACAAAGTTTTTAATATTAATTATCAAAATTGTTTACAAAAAGAAGTTTAAATAAAATAATAATTTAAAATTGTAATCTAGATCGTACTTGATACTTTTTATCACAAGATAAAAATTAAATTAAATTTTGAAATTTAAAAGATCACCTACACTGATGACTTCATTTGTTTTATGTTTTTCAGTTAAGGGGATGTTTTTCAGCGTTTCAAAATTTTACTACGCATTATTGCGCAAAAATATTTTCAGAAGACTGCCGTGAAATAAAATCAAGTATTTTGTTTAGTTGCGTAGTAAATAAATCTAGAGTCCACGTCTATTCATTTATCCTTATAATTTATCCCATGTCGTCTTTACGCTGTATCTGCGTGATCGACACCATGGATCTTAGGCCATAAGACCTTCGGATCTTATGGCCTAAGATCCGAAGAGAGGCCTAAGATCTGTTTACCAGGCGAAAAGTATATTTTATCCATTGTTATCTATTAGAATATATCACGACTGTGATGAATATGTTCAGAGATATCCTTAATTAAAAAAAAAGAACTAGACAAGGACACAGTAGATAGGTACTTAGGCTTAATCGCACATCTTTGCTTGCTCTGTTTTTCAAATTTCAAAACCTGGCAATAGTGATTCATGAATGGATTAACGCAGGCAACTGTATACTAACGAAGCTATAATATTTAATTTGAAAATCGGAGCAGGCAAATATGTGCGACAGAGCAATATTTAAACGTACTTTGCTGTATAATAGAGAAGGATGCAGCATGGCAACTAGTTTTAAAATAATTAAGTCCTTAATGCCTATTTTAATAGGCAACACAATCGTGATTTATATCTTTTCATCGATAATCTTTATATATATAAAAATGAATCCCCATTTCCCTTGGTCACGGCATCACGCGTGAACGGGTAGACCGATTTTAATTCGGTTTTCACTAATGGAAAGAGGGATAAACGGGGAATGTTCATATATATAATATGTAAATAAATAAAATAAATATATATATATATATAAATTGCACCCCAGGCGAAGCCGGGGGCGGGTCGCTAGTAATTAATAATAATTGATACCACCACCTTACAGAAGACCACCGTGAAATAACAGCATACGTGCTGTTGTGTTTCGGTGAGTGAGTAAGGGATGCCAGAGCCCATTTCCCTATCTCCGCCTAATCCCTTATCCTTATCCTTAATCCTACTATAGTCTGCAGCGCACTTGCAGCAGCTTTGGCCTTGCTTATGTTATAGGCGACAGCAGTCACCTACCATCAAGTGAACCGTCAGCCTGTCTGCTGATCTTAATATAAAAAAGGTGTACTTTTCGTCTGATGGGTGAAGGACGACCTCTCTTCGGATCATGTACTATTAAGTTTCAGTATTGACTCTTCCAATAGACCTGTGTACCTGTCCGTCACAAAAAATAAAACAAAAACACTGAAAAAAATCTTCTGATTTCAGAAGCCATTAAAGCAGAGGTAGTTTCATTGTTTTCGTTTTTAATTAAACCTGCTACGCCGAGCGCTATAGAACTACGGCTGCGGTTACGCGCGTAGCTCAACTCTACGAGAATAGCTACGAATCAGTTAACCTCGTTTGTGAATCTAGAACAAAAGGTTTAACGCATGAGTTGTGATCTTTCATATTACGTAAGGCTTTGGAAATAAAGAACGCAATTACTGTTATGCGTTCAATTATTTTTCAATAGAGTTTTATTTTCTAGGTTTCGCGTTAATAAATAACACAGGATAAGAAAACTGATATAAAACTAACCATCATTCATTGTAAAAGTTTATGAATGAAAAAAAACTTTTTTATTTTGCACTTAACTCCGGACCCATTTACGTGAAGCGTCCTTGTCCAACTTTTTGGATACCCCATGCCTATCTATTAAATTTTTCACATGCCTATGTTCACTGTGTTTATATTTGTTTAATAATGGTTTTAAAACAAAAAAATAACTCTAAATATAACTGAAGGTTTATTTGAAGTGAATATAATTGAATACAAAGAAAACATAACATTCTGAAACATCCGACATGTTAAAAAGATTATTAGTCATTCGAGTAATTTCAAAAGTTAATTAAAATCAAGCAAAACAAACCTCAACAGCGATGTGAATAAAGCTCAAAGTGGTACTCACAGCGTGACGTTTATTATTGCTTGCACACAGAGAGAGATATGGAAAGACTGCATCCGATCCTCGGTTATTTATGCAAAACAATCGAGTGCATAATTTATGAACACAGTTGAACCGCCGCGCCGCCGCATCTGTTACATTTTCCGTTCGTAACGAGCTTTAATCCCTTACCAAACTTAAAACTCGAACTGACACTAATTTCTCTCACTATGATTATATTGCAGTTTTCTTTTCAGGTAAAAATAGCTTTTGCCAGTGACTTCGTTCGCGTCCCTTTTTCTTAGGAGTTAGAACATTTATTCAATCTTTATTTCTCTTATATTCTTTATAACAATAATAACTTTATTTTCTCTCTCTCTCTCTCTCTCTGTGTGTGTGTATGTGTGTGTGTGTTGCCAGCGATGACATATAGCGCTGAAACGTGGTCTCTAACTATGGGTCTCGTAAGAAAGCTCGATCAACGTCGCCCAACGAGCTATGGAGAGGGCTATGCTCGGGGTTACACTACGAGATCGAATCAGGAATGAGATTAGTAGACGAACGAAAGCTACTGACATAACCAGGAGGATTAGTAATTTGAAGTGGCAGTGGACAGGACACATAGTACGAAGTGCAGACGGCCGCTGGAGCCGGAAGGTTCTCAAGTGAAGGCTTCGGAGCGTAGACGTCCACACGCAGCGTTGGACGTCCACCCACAAGGTGGACGCTTCTGATCGGTCTTTTGGAAAAGGTTTTTTCAATAATTTGAAATAAAACGAAGTAGCAATAAGCAATAATAATAAAATTCAACATAGAACATAGAAAGGCAACATAAGACAACAAATTAAAACTGCATTTAATTTTGTATTTAAATCACACACATATATAATATATTGCAAGTGAACATTCCCCATTTATTGCAAGATTACACATATATATATTATGCAAGTGCGAATTGTTAAGAAATCCGTAACGACATATTCGTAACGAGTTTAGATATATCCGTACTCTTTGGAATGATTAGTGATACAAGGAAGGTCAGTACTCTCGCGACTGATTACCCATAGGATGGACAGACCTTATCAACTAAGTGTTCCCTTAGGGCCGGCGCAAATTGGAGTGCGGCAGGCAAAGAATTTAAATTTTTTCATAGTACAAGATTTCGAAGTTTGCTTTTATGTGTCCAGAGAATAGACTTAAGGAATATAGATACACTGTAGCTGTAGCACAAATGTCAAAGTGACAGATAACGTAACGCTTATTAGTTAACGCTTGTATTAATTTGACTCCTCATAAAATTTCCATACTTTGTATGAAAATCGATTCTTAAGGAATAAACTCAAAAACATAATTTAAAATTACAAAACCTTCGTTCTGACTATTTTTTTTTTATTTTATTCCAATAATAAAGCAGTACAATAGTAAAGGATTGCAGTTCGCGATTGTGGCCGGATCTGTGTCGAGTAGGTACTCCGGTTGCGTTTTGAAACCGCTCGAGTACAATGATACTATTCGAATGGCCGCGCAAAGAGGTGGCTTTGTTCCTTCTAACATTTTCCAGGCTGCCTTTTATTTTATACATAACTATAACTACGCTTTCAAATAGATTTTTTGCAAGGATCACTTTTATGTTATTATGAAACACCAGTACTTTAATATTCTAAGAATGTTTACAGCTGCCATTTTTTTATGTAAAATTCGCCCAGACAGTCTCCACTTGATGGTAGATGGTTACCGTCACCTATTATCACAAGCAAAGCCACAGATGC
Source organism: Bembecia ichneumoniformis (assembly GCA_910589475.2). NCBI lineage: Eukaryota > Metazoa > Arthropoda > Insecta > Lepidoptera > Sesiidae > Bembecia > Bembecia ichneumoniformis. The sequence goes on from OU342540.1 coordinate 11,983,001, forward strand.
CACAAATGCGCTGAAGACCATAGTAAGCTTAAGGATAGTGAAATTGACTTTGGCATCCCTTAATCACTTACACACTTTTCACTCACACTAACAGCACACTTTTTCATGTAAACGTCGTCAGACAGGCTGACGGTCCAGCTGATGGTAGGTGACTAGGCTACCGTCGCCTTTTGACACGTGTACTGCAAGTGCCTTGCCCCGGCCATAGTACTAGTAATAAGGAAATGGGGTCTGGCATCCCTCACTCACTTATTTCACGGTGGTCTTTTGTAAGGAGACGCAGCCAGACGGGCTGCTCAAATGACTGAAAAATGCTGTATACCCTGTCACTACTTGCTAGACGCAGACCAGAGCCAATTTTTGAAAAGTAATTTCAAAAGTTGGCTCTGCCAGGAATTGAACCCGAACCTCTAATTTTAACCACTCCTCTAATGGGCTCGTCAGATGTATGTATCTAAAGTATATTTTTTACTTCTTAAATAAGATTGTCTTTGACTATGCAATAGGAAAAGAGGGTAAATAAACGCACCATCTATTATACTGCAATAGAATTAGGCGAAGCGGCGAAATCTATATGATTTGGGCAGAACTGCTTGGTGAACTCCAAAAATATAACACTATTGATGGCGCCATCTATTATATTAACAATAGAATTAGGTAAGTAAAGCGGCGACATCTATCGAATTTGGGTAGAAGAACATAACGCTTTTTAATTAACGCTTGTATTAATTTTACTCCTCACAAAATTTCCATACCGGGAGTCTTATATGAAAATCGATTCTTAAGAAGTAAACTCCAAAAAATAAATATTGATATTTTTTTTATGAAAACAATGTATTACCACGCTTCCTGTCTTAGTAAATTCTTATTTTGAGCCCTTTGAAATGAAATACTGGGCGGCTTCTGGTCGAAGTTTGAAACGCCGCTAAACCTTAACTTATTTTACGACTCACGGAAATATCGTAAGAAACTTGTGTGTCGCGAGAGACGGAAATAAACTTAGAAGCGAAGTCTTTCCTCAATGACATTGGTCGCGCATTGTGAACACACTCTCTCTCTCTTTCATTGTGAACTTTCGCAAAGTATATTCATATTCAAATATAATATCAAAGCCTCATAGGAAAGTGAAGTTTTATTGCCAAAAAACTGCCCAAATTAAATTACTTTGTTAAAATTTATTATACAAGTTTTTGGCCGCGACTTCGACCGCACCCCTTTTTCCTTTTTCCTAAGGTATTAAAACTCTATTCAATCTTTATAGATTACATAATAAAATGTCGGCGTTATTTTACTCATATGTTTTCTCAGGTGCTATATTTTTCATTTTTCGACGCGGGCGAAGTCGCGGGCACCAGCTTGTGTTTAATATAATTTCTTAATTTTAATAAGTAAATTACGCCATAATTAATGACAGAATGTGTATAGGACTTAGTTAAGATATTTATTGTACCCATTCACATTTTACGGAAATATATATTTCTTTCATGGCCGACATTAAATGATGTTTTGCTATGTATACTAACTCTCCAAATTTCACCCGGGCGAAGCCGAGACGCGTCGGTATAGAATTACGTAATATAAAATGAATAAATGCGGATCAAACCAGAATTTAATCTAGATGGACGAAGATAGATCGTAGGAAATATAAAATTATCATGGTTTATCAAGGTAGGCCCAGCGGTTGACCGAATTCTTGTCCCATAAACGAGAAAATTCAAAGGTTATTGCGATATTCAAAAAATAAAGACGAAAAAATATTATGGAAGAATAATTTTCAAACGCCGCCAGGGATAGTCACTTTATTTTCGTAGGAAGAGTTACGCCCAGTCGGCGTTTCGTTTCGCAGGCCGCGTTATTGAATGAATACTTTATTAAAATCGGTCTAAAGTGTTCCATGTCAAAGCAATTTTACACACCATACACAAAGTGAAAAATAATAGGTCAGGAAACAACAAAATAGGGAAAAAGACAGTGAAACAAAAAAATCTTGATTGACAAAATTTGTACTCAATAGTACATAATACATTTGCAGGCTCCAACATTGTGCATTGCTCGACTGTGTGACTTAAGTATGGTTAGACTGTGGTCCCAACCCAAAGCGCTTAATTTTTTTAACACAATGTCAAAACGCTTGGTCGATTTAACTAGCGACTCCGGAGGCTATTACCTCGGTCATCAAATTAGCCTTCCAAAACGAGGACTTTATGCAGCCAGCATGCTTCTAACCCTGCCTAAGTAATCCAAGATTGATATGTTTTACAATTTATAAATCATTTCTCTAAATCTTCTCTATATATAAAAATGAATCCCCATTTCCCTTGGTCACGGCATCACGCGGAAGACAGATTTTAATTCAGTTTTCACTAATGAGAAGAGGGATAAAGGGCGAAGCCGGGGATGGGCCGCTAGTAATTAATGAAAAGCTTTGGTCCATTGAAATTTGTACGAAATTTTTTAACCTATTTATGATTGAATAAACCCTCCACCTACCAAGTCGATTATAAAGAAACTGAATTCTTTGATAACAGGCATGTATTCCTCGGGTTGGATATAAAAGAAAGGCCTTATATAAAGGGACATGTGTCGCCGGACCGGACATTACCCTCGCCGGACCGGATGTGAAACTATGGTGTTGTTTTGTGAAATAAGAGTGAAATAGTGCATTGAAGCTCCCAACAGGAAATTGCACTTTTGCTCTAGGTACCTCTTTGTAACGCCTGGAGTCATTATGTGAATAGTGGACGTGTTATCAAACAGATCTAAATAAAACAAATTATAACTAGAAAATTATTTATTGTCATAGTTATTTGACGTTGGTCAATAATTCCTACACTCGAAACCTTTTTATACAATAACTATTTTCCTTATTTTACTGTTACAAGACTTCTCTGGGAACATAATCTTTGTGGCAGTGTTATGGGGTCGCAGTGTAAACTTGAAAAAGCAGTTATGCTTCTAACAGTAATCATATTTTTACAATTGGAAATAAATACACTTACAGAAAGTTTGCAAGCTCTAGACCGATACACTTCTCACTTTTTATTGCATACTAGCTGAGTCCGCAACTTCGTAAACGTGGTATACAAATACATAAGTGAAAACTGCATTCACATCGGTTGTCGTTTCTGAGATTAGTGTGACAGTCAAACAGCGCACAGACAAACAGATAAACAGTCAAAAAATTCTAAAAACAATTTTTCTGACCTCGGTAACATAAATATACAACGTGTACAAATTGTTTTTTTTTTTTAATATTTAATGTTTTTTAACTAAGTGGTGTCCGCGACTTCGTTCGCTTTGAAAAATAAAACATATAACGCCTGACTTTATACTTTTGCCAAGCGTTAAGATCTTTATTTTTAGAATACTGGTGCCTGCGGCTTCGCTCGCGTGGAATATTTAGTCTATGTTCATCCTGAAATTCTTTTCTAACTATTCGTGAAAGATTTTTTTAAAAATCGGATTAGTAGTTTCGAAGAGAACCTCCTACACACAAACAAACATGCAAACATTACCTCATTATAATATTATAAGTATAGATTTAACATTTATGTGTACCGCTAGGCTCTTAAGGCCGTTTCCTCTAGTCACCAAAACTTAGAATTGGTCCTCACCTCCCTGCTAGCAACACAGGAATAGATAAAGCAATATACTACATATATAGATCGCTCTCTCCGGTCGCGAATGTAATTGTTTTCGTTATTATTACCTACAAATTCGGGATGGTAAGGGCTTTGCAACGCTTTGCATGTCCGCGTGGTCGTTTATGCTATTTTATAATTTAACTCTCGATCACCTATTGCCAATGTTTTGAGAGATGTCCGGTGGTAGTTATTGCTGCGACTATGGAAGAACTATTTTTTTTCTGATTGCTAAAGACAAAGAAAGATAAAATAATAAAGATAAATTACTACGTATATTTCGAAATAGTTTTTTTTTTTATGTTATATCGACAGACAGGCTGACGGTCCACTTGATGGTAGGTGGCTACCGTCGCCTATAACACAAGCAACGCTACAGGTGCTGCAAGTGCGCTGCCGACTACAGTAGGATTAAGGATAAGGGATTAGGAGGGATAAGGAAAATGGGCTCTGGCATCCCTTACTCACTCACCGAAACACAACAGCACGTATATGCTGTTATTTCACGGTGGTCTTCTGTAAGGGGGTGGTCACTGCCGCCAGGCGGGCTGCCCAAATGACCGCGAAACGCAGTGTGCCCTACCACTACTTTTCAAATCCTAGATAACTAGATTAATTATTATGTATTACGCATGACTGTAACTTAACAATAATACTTATTAAACTTATATGTCTAACTAAACTAATCATCGAAATATAATATAACGTTAATATAGATGTCGCATGTCGCCTGTCGATGTAGGTACCATTCATAACTTGCCGACGGCTCACTCCGATTGTTTTCCAGAAATTCACAAAATACATGAGAAAAAACCTTCTCACTAACTACACCTAGTTCGAAGTACGATAATTTCGAGTAAAGGACCCTTAATTAATGGAGTATCTTTACGGAGGGACCATTGCACGATTGCTGATTCCATTACATTAGGATAACGGGAAACTTCTCCGGGACTATTAGTTCCAATTGATAGTAACTATACATTATTTGACGCTATCTTGGAAGACGAGAGTTTTCCAATATGTAGGTACATAGTATGAATACGGATGTAAGATTGTTAATATCAAAATAAGAATTTAAGGGCATTTTCATTGGCGGGGTCAATTTTGAAGCAACCTATTTTTGTGGCCTTTAGTTTAGCAGGTACATAATTTAAAAAAATAGCACTTATATGAACATAAATACGAACAAAACCTACCATATTCGGGGTCAAGGACATCACAGCGCCTGATATTGTTAGAATCATTTTGTGCGAATTGTATTAATAAGTAGATGAATATTAATTAATTACTGCGGCGTGAGCACGAGGCGCGCGCGGTACTGGATACTGCTTGCTTATATATATATATATATATATATATATATATATATTCTTCTAAAAGCAGCCTAAGCTATAACATCAGTTATCTGCCAGTGAAAGTCCCGTCAAAATCGGTCCAACCGTTTTGGAGATTAGCCGAAACTAACAGACAAACAGAAATTTAAAAAATTGTGTTAATTTTTTTAATGTTAAGATCGACAGACAGGCTGACGGTCCACTTGTTTGTAGGTGGCTACCGTTGCCAATAACAGAAGCAACGCCACAGCTGCTGCAAGTGCGCTGCCGACTACAGTAGGATTAAGGATAGGGATTGGATAGGAAAATGGGCTCTGATATCCCTCACTCACTCACCAAAACACAACTGCACAATGTTCACTGTGTTATTTCACTGTGGTCTTCTGTAAGGGAGTTACTGTCGCCAGACGGCATGCCCAAATGATTGCGAAACGCAGGCCACACACTTTTTTCCTTGATATAAGTTTCGTATGTACTTTTATATACCTTTAGTAATAAGTAGGTATTTTGACATTACAGACACTTCAATTTTATTTATTTGTATAGATAGATGAGTGTTAATAAAGAAATAAATGTGTATTCATAGTATCAAAGGTTATCTGGAGACTAGAAACACTTTGTATATCCAATTATAAAATTTTAGGACGTGTAATACTTATTACATTGTTAATCACCATTTTTTTTACCAATTTTTGACAAAATTAGGTATTTGCAAGCGAAAAACTTGACCACAGAGGGATTAGGACGCCTATTAATAGCATGTTATTTTCGGCTTTGATGAGCCCGTTGGATGAGTGGTTAGGGTGCTTGTCTTAACGCTCTGTTCTAGGGACCCCGGGTTCAATTCCCGGCAGGGTTAACTTTGAAACTTTTCAAATTTGGTTCAGGTCTGGATCTAGAAAGAAGTGGCAGGGCACACTGCGATTCGCAGTCATTAGGGCAGCCCGTCTGGTGGCAGTAACCACCCCCTTACAGAAGACCAACGTGAAATAACAGCACGTGTACTGTCGTGTTTCGGTGAGTGAGTAAGAGATGCCAGAACCCATTTCCCTATCCCCTCCTAATCCCTTATCCTTAATCCTACTGTAGTCGGGAGCGCACATGCAGCAGCTTTGGCGTTATATGCGACGGTAGCCACCTAATATCAAGTGGACGGTCAGCCCGTCTTAACAAAAAAAAAGTATAACATAGTCTTAACATAACATAATCTTAACATAAGAAAAAGACTGTTTATTAAGTAATCCTAAAATAAATTTTTATTTTTTAATTTATTCTTTTTTTGGGAATTTGCACAATTGTACATTATATTAGAGAAGCAATTAAAACACAAGATTAATATAAGATTTCATCATAAGTACTAGAATTAAAGCACAAAAAGATTTTAGACTTATTACCATTTTCACAGATTGTAACAGTATATAGGCTGCACTGAAAGTTTTCAGTACTGGCCAGTAAGTAAAGACAGAAATGAAAAATAAATTAGAATTTCAAATTAAGAACTCTTTAAAAAGCTGTAGCTTAGATTGGTGGCGCGAAATGATTGAAAAAGATATAACGGAGGTGCTGTATCTGACATCATCACAGGAGATGAAACCTGGATTATATTGATACGAACCCGAAACCAAAAGGCAATATGCACAATGGGTGTTTTCTTTCGAGGATTTACCAACAAAAGTGAAGAAGGGAAGAAGTGAAGGGAAAAATATGATTGCTTCATTCTTTGAACGGACGGGACATTTTGGAACCGTTGCGTTAAAGGATCAAAGGACCGTTACTGCTGACTGGTATATTAGTAATTATTTGCCAGTTGTCTTAAGAAAATGCCAAGAAGTAGGATCCTCCTTCATCTCGACAATGCTTCAGTCCACTTCGCCAGACGAACAATCCAATATTTGACTATGGAAGGTATGGAATTGACTTATCCTCGTTATAGTCCCGACTTGGCACGATGTGTTTTCTATTTATCCCCAAAAATAAAAGATTAACTTAGAGAAATTCGCTTTATAAGCACTGAAAAAGCCGTGAAAGGGATCCTTAAGGAAGAGTGGTCCCACTGCTTCAGTCGTGGTTCCATCGCATGCGAAGGTTACAAAGGAATGGAGACTACTTCCAAGAATAAAAAGGATACAAACAGCGAGTCCTACGTTACTTAGTTTTCGAGTTTCTAAAGCTTTCGCTATTTTATATAACTGATAACTACATATATTCGAACTATACGAAGCTCACAAAGAATTTCTTACCTATTATGTATTATTATGTACGCCACAGTTATAGGGCATAAACGTGTCATGTCATGGTTCCAAATAAAATCGAACATCGACGAAAATTGTTTATTGATTCTACATAATTCCTTCTTCTAACAGGTCAAGGGTATTAGCGATTCACAAATAACTGCTTTCATAAAAATAACACCAGAACGATTTTTAAATAAGTTTATTTTAGTTATAGAGGTAGATAACCAATCAATATAACTTTTGGCTACTGATTTGCTCGCGTTTAAAATTAAAAAGTGCTCTTTTTTCTTTTATACCTACTTTACTAGCTGAACGCGGCCACGCTTCGCTGCAGCCCATATGACGGCGGCGCGGCGGCGGCGGCGACGTGCGCATGGGACGCGCGGTACTGGACACTGCTTATACATATAATACTATTTATCATAGCGTGATGTTATATAACCTATAGGCTTCCTCGATAAGTGGACTATTTAAAACAAAAAGATTTTTTCAATTTGAACCAGTAGTTCCTGAGATTAGCGCGTTCAAACAAACAAACAAACTCTTCAGTTTTATAATATCTAAATTTGGGGTCTTAAGAATAATGATAACAATAATGTTCGTAGTATCAGACTATCTATACTTACATATTATAAAGTAGACGTGCCGATGACTTCGTACTCGATGTAGTTCATTTTTCAAAAATGCCACGTGAATTTTCCCGGATAAAAAGCATGTACGTTTGTGTGTTTGTAAAACAATCACGCCAAAACGGCTAAACGGATTTGGATGAAATTTGGCACACAGATAGTTTATTACCAGGATTAACATATAGGATACTTTTCATCCTCGAGGGATCGTCTAAAAACATAAAAAATCGGCGCCACCGTCGTCGTCGTCACAGCGATAAGGATGTCAGGCATTATATTATTATTCACATGTTTTCTCAGGTGTTATATTTTTTATTTATAAGTCGTGGGCACCAGTTAGTTTTTTAATAATTAAAAATAAATTTTTATTTAAATTACAATATAAATAAAGTATAATTTTGATTCGAAAGTACCTATTCTGTGATCCAAAAAAATAATAATAATAAAACATAAGGTTTTCGAAACTTCGTCTACAATGAATTTTCGTTATAATATGTACAGAGAAATGGTTACTTGTTCATATTTATTATACAACTGTCGACCCACGGCAAGCGTTTAACCTTTTCCACAAAGAGACTAAATGATGGTGTGTGTACACTGACCATATTGTTTGTACATAAAAAAATAAAACAAGCAAGAACCTTAAGACCTAAACAAATACATTAGCGAAACCTTTTGTGTTTTATTTCAGAAGTAGATACATTATAACTTGAATAAAATTATATTAATGCGAAAAGAACGACTCATTTGATATTTATTTATTAATCTGTATAAATATTTACTTAAAATACTCATTTATTTTATTTTACTTTATTAATTAATCTATCATCGCCACGGTTCGAAAAACTTTTCCTACCCTGGGAAGAAACCAAGGAGATACATATATAAGTAGTTGCTTCATAAAAAATCTTTCATTAACAAGAATTATTCAAAAGTTAATAAACATTCAATATCATGTCAACAACATAGTCTGCTACAACCTATCAAGATACTTGGCCTTAGTATATAATTTTCTTTTTGAAAATCACTATCGCAAAAATATTATACAAAAATTTTCCTTGTTTATCGCTTTTCCATTAGTGAAAACCATATCAAAAAAAATGGTTTAGAAGAAGTTAACGGATAAATAGACAGAAACTGTCAGCGACTTTATTTTATAACTACTGAACTCGGCAACGCTTCGCTGCGTTCCATACGGCGGCGGTGGAGTGCGCGTGGGGTGCGCGTGGGGTGCGCGGTACTGGACACTGCTTATATATAATACTATTGATCGTGGCGTAATGTTATATAGCCCTTATCGAAGAAGGCTATAGCCTTCCTCGATAAATGGACTATCCAATACAAAAAGAATTTTTCAATTCGAACCAGTAGTTCCTGAGATTAGCGCGTTCAAACAAACAAACAAACTATTTAGGTATATATATATATATATATTTATAGATAAGTATAGATTTAGATTAGGTAGAGCCAAATTCGAGAAGGAGCTCATTCGTCGAATCCAGCTCAGATGGGCAGCGTTCACGAAGCTCCGAGACATCTTCTCGTCCAAAATTGCTCGGTGGCTATAAAAAATAATATAATTTGGATGTAGTATGGCGAAATATCAGGAAATTAAAAGCAGATAAATGTAAAGGAAGTTTCCGAATGACCGATTGTTGTACACAAATACACAATACGTGCAAGCCGTGTTGGCCAACGTGGCGGTGATCAATCAACGTCTCACTCTCTGGAAATGGAACGGTTTCATTTAATTCAAAGTTTATTGTTGCTTTATTGAGGCTGAGTATCGGTGGTCCTAATCTCGGCTTACTCGAAGCGAAAATGAGAGATGTATCAATGGGCCCTTTCAACTCATTTATTATTTATTGCCTAGTGATTTGGGTAAACTAAAATAAGCGAAAGAGTCTTTTTAAGGGATATAAAATGGTTTTTCTTTGATGTAAATTTTATTCAATAACGCGTAAAGTGTCTAAATCGATTTCTCTCTCCGATCGGTCCCTCATTACTGAGGATCGTGGTCACGAAGTCCCATTTTCCACCACATCATCTGCCTGTGGCATGGTCACTTTCACCGCTTGGTAGAGCGTTTACTTGATCTGTCCATCTTGCCTTCGATGTTGTCAACTTTCCCAGATTGATAGAATAACAAATTAATGATAGATTCCAAATTGATTCGAGATATTTAGATGACCGCATCTTTAAATTATATTTAAATTCATATGCACTCATCTAAACCTATTGTTATTAAATGAAAATATTGTTTACTAAGTACTAGTTTGATAAAACTTTATTTGAGACGAAACGAAATACTTTATTAAATTAAAGAGTAGAGAGAGAGAGAGAGAGGTAACAATCACAGACTATATACAATTAATAAAGCAGGACATAGATTATAGAAGGCGCTAATTTTATTTTTATTACAACAAAACCGATATCTGTGCTAAGCAGCAGACAAATTACAAACCAGTCAATTTATTTATTTATTTATAATTTTAACAATTAAAAAAAACTAAATATACATTAATTTAATGATAGCACTAAAAACCACCAATGTTTGCTATCATGTTATGCTTTAATTAAACTACATATTATTAAAATATTAAAAGATTTAAATCTAACTAAGTATGTGTATATACAACAAACTACTAAGTATGTTGATATATTTAAATACAATTTAAAAAATATTGCTTTAATTTAACTTTAATATTTTTAATTGTTATACTGTTACACAGATCTGAAGGTAGGCTATTGATAAGACACGGGACAATATAAGAGGTAGTCCACTCGCCGTACGTATGTATTATTGACGCGCTGTGTTCATAACCGCTTCTTTGAAGTTGCTCTAGTGCATACAGGTGTTCCATAACTCTCTTTAAAGATTCTTTAAAATATTGTTCTTTCAGTAGTGAAAAAGCAAATTGAGAGTTTATTGGTAAGTGCTTGAAAAGATCGTTTTCATCTTCGTAACATATTTTTTTTAATTTGGCTCCCCCAATGGTTTTAGAATTTTTACAAGGTCATACTGTATATAGGGTCAGTGTATAATAAAGCATGAGTTTCACTTTAAATGGAATGCGATTGGTGAGGCTTCCAATTAAATTTGTCGTCTATAGTTAATCCGAGATATTTTTGGGTTTTGACAATTTCCTATAGATGGACAGTTACAGTTTATTACATTGAGAACGTGTAAACAATTATGTTCATGGACTAGTAAATCTAATGTACGGTGATTTCATAATTAACAATTTGGTTTGTTTGCGATGAGCACAAGACCCGAATCGTGACACCACCTTGATAAGTCATTCAGATCGTATTGTAATTGTTCACATGCCTTGGTAGGACTTCTATCAGAAATTATAAGGCACGTGTCATCAGCGAATTGAAAGTATGTTGCTCATGTCATTGACATAGGATAAGAAGTGCAGTGGACCCATTATAGAGCCTTGAGCTGTCCCCTCGGTTACAGAGATGGGATCACTATTGTTACCCTAAGTGCTCGACTTTTTAGATAATCCGTACACAATCGTCCAATCTGTGAACTAGTTGGTTATGCACTAATGTGTCAAATGCTCGTGAGAAGTCAATAAAGAGGAATAAACTTTTTTTTTTTCATTTAATTGTTTATTGACTTCATCAGTGAAGAGAGAGAATCTAAGTCCCTTTAAAATTGGCTTCAGTTGATTACATCGTGGTTCCTATAAAAGGCAGATATTTGATGGCATATACATATATTTCTCAACTATTTTGTTTACAGATGAAAGCATTGTTATTGGACGATACTTCGAATAATCATTTCTCTTACTTTTTTATAGATTGGTTCATCCGGGTAGTGACCAGTTTCAATAGACTGGTTAATTAAATCGGCTAAAGGGTCAGATATAATGTCACCTATCATTTTAATATGAGAAATTCTAATACTATCCGAAAACGGAGCTTTCTTAGAGTTTAGTTCTTTAATGATTTTATGGACACTGCTAGCAGTGGCTTTTTTAAACAAAATACTTGAGTCCAAAGTTTACGTGTATAATTTGGATCTGTTAATTTTATATTGCAGTTAGGCGTTATATCTTTTACTGCTCTATCAAAACAATAATATCTATACATAATTATTATCTACAATAATATCTATATATCTATAAGTGAGCCTTGGAGTGGAAATCTTGGACCAAGTAGAGACTCCATGTGCTGACAAGCCTGTTCATTGCGCCGATGACTTTGATACTGGCGCTCAATTCAAAAGGGCTATGGTCAACAGTTTACTCTTATGGGCTGATGATGATGATGATGATGATGGTGGTGGTGATGGTAGTGGTGATGGCGGTGTTGACGGTGATGATAATGGGCATACCCTAACCATAAAGGTTATTTCCCGTAGGTACTGGGATATAATACGTATAAGTAATACAAAAGATTCAATCGAACTCGCAACTTTCAAGCCGCGGTACATAATCCATATCCTAAGATTTTATTAAGAAAAACAAAATCTATTTCTTTTAATTGAAGAAGCATACTCTTGTTTCAAACTTTCCCCAACAAGTTCCGTAGAGGGCTGACTTCAATAAATATTGACTTTATTTTAATCTGAAATGTATTTTCAGTCTAGCACGTTTAAAGATTATGGTTTTTATCTATGAAAGTCTTGAAAAGAGGATATAAACTTACTTTTTTACAAACAGATAAATTGGTTATTTACATCAGTTTTTTTTTTATATTTGGATGTCAAAAATTTATTTTTTCTTTAGTAATAATATACTTTTTATTGGACTCCCTTTTTGTCGCGATAAATTCCGCTTGGTGTTCGCTTTTAAATCGAGTTTCTTCGGGTTCGCTTCAAAATTTCGAAACAAAAAGTAGCCCAGGGGGAATCTCATCTTTTATAACGATACTCGTTTTCGAAAGCATAAGTACAGTTTAAATTTTTAAGAGGGCACTTTCCAACTCGAACAGCTCACTTATTCCATACTACGTAATTCCATGATTATTCATTAATAATAGGTCGTAGCAATACATAAAAAAACATGACATTTCTGGGACATAATATGAAGGTTTGCATAGAAACAAAAATCTGAAATTAATTTTATAGCTAGTGTAATTAATTTCTAAATTGTGCAAAATTTGTGACATTTTCGCTGGTTGAATTCTTGTAATTACTGACTAAAATCCAAAAATGTTTTACCATGGAAACATCCTACTTACAATTTACATTTGAAATTGGGATGTCAATAGGTACCATCTATAAAGGTTTTTCTAAAATATTGGTATTGCTGGCGTATGTTTTATTATTTTCGCGTATTGAATAAGTGGCGCGAATGTGTTGCGTCGCATTCAGTCTTCGCATTATAGTAAGTTGAGACAAAAAATTCTCCCAAATACCTATTACTGAGATGCCACCCTCGTACAGCGCCACCTAAAATGTTGCCCACGCGATCGAAGTCGCGGGCACCAAATAGTCTGTCAATAATTATAGTTTTTTTTTTAATATATTCTTTGAAGTCCTTGTAAGTTTCTTAAGAAGAGAAAAATTGGAAAAATGTCCGGAAAACTGCATCCGAGCGAACCGGGGGACAAGTCACAAGTAAAATAAAATAAATTAATTAATTAATTAATTCAATTCAATTCAATTCAATTCAATTCAATTCAATTCAATTCAATTCAATTATTTATTTTGTGACCACAGGTAATATACACTTGATGAAACTTAAAATCCTCTTGGCACCATGTATGGTCTGCCTGAATGGCGTACAAAACTAATATTAATGATAATTAATATTAGTGATGATAATATTAATGATAAATTAGTTAGTTAATTATAAAGTAATATGAAATTACAATTGTTATTAGGACTTTATAAGTGCCAGAGCCCATTTCTCTAACCCTTTCCAATCCCTTATCTTTAATAATACAGTAGTCGACAGCGCACTTGCAATACCTGTGGCGTTGCTTGTGTTATAGGCGACGGTAGCCACCTACCATCAAGTGGATCATCAGCCTGTCTGCCGACCGTAACATAAAAAAAATGTAATGTTATTTTATTTTATTTAATGGAAATACCAACAGCACAGCAAAATTATACAAACACATTTACATTTACTTGCCAATTACAGGTACCTACAACTGCATATTACATATTTTCTGTGTTAGAAATAATAAAAAAATACTTAATTCAATACATAATAACCTTACGTATTATTATTATAACATTAGAAAAAGTTGCAAAATGTCCACAAAGATAAATTAAAGTGGACATTTTGGGAACAATAAAAATATTTATTTTTGTAATTCCCAAAATGTCCCAAATTGGACATTTCTTGTTGGACATTTTGGGAATAGACCTTATATTTATAGTTTTGAAATAGTTTCCGCCTTCAAGCAGATCTTCCAAGCGAACACATCAACTAAAACATACAAAACAGGATATGGCGCACAATATCTCCCCTGGAAACATTCGAAATGAGATAGCTTATCTCAATTGTCCCTTTTTCCTTCCTTTCTGTGATGAGGAGACCTTTTGCTCAAAGAAATTTGGATAAAGATCTCCTCAAGCAAGAACATTCAACAAAGAACTCCATTTACAAATACATACTTTGTAAATTATTATATAAATATTTTATGTAAAAGTCGTCGGACAAACTGACGGTTCACTTGATTGTATGTGGCTACCATCGCCTATTAAAACAAGCTACGAAAAAGAGGATACAAGTGAGCTGTCGACATTGATAGGATAAGGGATAAGGAATACATAAAAAAATATGACGTTTCGTTTCATCTCCGGTGTTCTAAGCAGTTTAATCATCATCAAAAAATGAGAAAATTACACAATTCAAGATATATAATATGATAAGAAATAATTATAGAAATTTCCGATTTCTTACTAATCAAAACTAAAATATTTAACAAAGGAGTATACGTTGTTTGGTTTGATAGCGAGCAATAAGCGGGCTTGTTCAAAGCCCTATTATTGTATAAGGCAATTCACAGAAATTTCAGTTAATAAATAATTCCCTAGACGTTCGTAAAGTCTAAGCAGTCCCGCAGCGTGACTAATTTGAGAAGACAGTTGGCAAAAACATTTTCAAGAGTACACACACACACACACACATATAAATATATATATGATGGTAGGTGGCTACCGTCGCTAAATAATATAAGCAATGCCTAATGTGTTTCGTATGCGCTGCCAATTTTATTAAAATAAAGGCATTAAAAATGGGATGGAACTAACTTAATTTCTCTTATTTTCTAAAGGCTATATTTTTTATATTTTGTAGAATATTATCACAAAATAATATTCAGCACTGCCAGACATTTCCCGTGGGCCATAACTTCTGCCATCTTAGCATGACATCAAAAATGACATTTTAGCCTTTTTTTACAAGAGGTATCCATGATGGATTCCTGGGGGTAGACCTACCGACTAAACCTCTTGGCGTCCTCCTCATCCGCTATTGGTGAAGTTGCGAGGTCGGACTAACACTCTTCGGCAGCTCCACCGCGGGGGTCCGCAACCGGACATGGCTCATTTGGACGGCGCACCCGAACTGCCAAGGTGCGCCGTGCCTCTCAGGATGAAGCGGGCGGTAGAGTCTACCGCCCTAGTCCTGTCAGGGGTCCAGGTGGTGGGCGTGCGCCAGCCGCCTGCGTCCTGTTCGTCGAAGAGGATGGGACAGGACGTCGTCCTCCCGCTCTCTCTCCGCCGCCTCCTTCTGCGAGAAGAATTGAGGCCGACTAAGGAGGGCAACCTATTTTTATCCAGTTATCTAGATCGATCTCTTTTCCAAACAAAGGTTAATGGCATCAAAAATTTTTGATAAAATCACTTGCGGCAAGATTTTGCTAGGCAACCCCGCGACGTTGTATAACCCACGTGTAATTTTATTTATATCACATTTCGATCAAATAACTACCAGAATTTTACGATGAGATCTTAGACTATTCGGAGGGCATAAGGAAGTGGATCACTTATGCGTTATTTCACGGTGCTCTTTTGTAAGGGGGTGGTTACTGCAACCAAACGGGCTGACCAATTTATAAGTGCGAAACGCAGTGTGCCCATCCACTATTGAAATGTTTACAATTAAACTAAAAATATATAAAATTAGTTTTATATGAAGCTCTTCTGGTAAAAAAAAATAGCGTCTATAAGTGCCAACACGCGTACACCTCATGAATACTGGATCCATTCCCGTAATGTTGTAAAGTCAACATCGTTTCACTGAAAACGGGGTAAATGTACTTATTGTATAAAACTTATTTATTTATTTATTTATTGTATAAGACTTTTTTTTTTTCATTGTAATAGACTGTATTCATGCACTTATCCCGACATAGTATAAATTGAAATCGCTGCCCGCGTTTGTATGACTGTCTTATCCGCTAACTCTTCCTAATAATAATAACTTTATTTCAGACATGTGTCCATATCATGTATATTAAGTAAACACACTTACATATTACACAAACATTAGAAAGAAAATTAAATTAATAAATATAGACTGACCCCACCTATCACTTTCTATTGAGGGTGATACATAACATCACCCACTATTTTATTACTGGGCAGTCCATCTTACCAGAAATTACCTTCAACAGCGTGTCGGGGCTACTCATCAGGAATGCTTTTCTCATTCGTAATATAGCTTAAAAATCAGCAACTCTTGCATTTGCACTACAGTAGCGCGGCAGCTCCAGAAACACTCTGAAGGCGTTAATTGGACGCGTAGGGCATTAAACGATTTTTGAGAATATTTAACCCATATGTCTTAAACCTTGTTTAAACCAAGTAACGTATTTT
The DNA here is from genome assembly GCA_910589475.2 of Bembecia ichneumoniformis. Classification (NCBI taxonomy): domain Eukaryota; kingdom Metazoa; phylum Arthropoda; class Insecta; order Lepidoptera; family Sesiidae; genus Bembecia; species Bembecia ichneumoniformis. Next base: position 11,999,630 of record OU342540.1, read on the forward strand.
CATGTGGTTTTCACTATCAGTTAGAAAAATTTTCAGGGAACCTAATTGCATCCGTGCGAAGCCGGAATTTACAAATAAAACTCATTTTATAACTTTCATAATTTGAATAAATAACATGCTAACGAAATAAAAGATTACGTAGATATATTGTTAAAATTAAATTAATTGTACATGAATGATTAAGCAACATAAAATGATTATTTTAATTACTTAGAATGTTTTATTTAAGTGTTTTTTTTTTTTCATTTTTTGTTTAACATTTTAGCGTTATTTTTTGAGACAGTTTCATTATCAAATGAAATTGAAACCTCTTTATGTATTTTATTTTAGTGAAAAATATAAATGATAAAAATATAGCTACTTTTTCACTTTTACATAAAATAAAAAAACAGTCTACTTCTAATTTCAAAGTAAAAGCTTTTTCTTTAGCTGACTTTTTCTGTTTATTTATCCCGACTAATTTCCCCAACGCCGATTTCGCCGTGACCTTGCCAGTTAGAGCAACTTCGAGTACCTACTTATTTTTATCCCGCAAACGTTTTGGGCTTACGTGGAAATAACTAGTTTATATTGAGTCGACCAGAAAGTCTGTGCGCTATCAAATCATAGTTATATGAAATACGTTCTTTTAAAATAATAATCTCTGAACTAGTTTAACCGATTTGAATGCAGCTTTCACTGATGTATTAATACACAACATAGTTTGTACTTCGATTAAATAAAATAAGGCTCTTAAGAAAGTAAATTATTACAATTATTGATCAAATAATCCAACATGTATTAATGTGATAGTATTACTAAGAACCAATTACTAGTTATTAACTAGGTCATCTTAAATAACATATCGGATATGTTTTGAATTTAACAAAGGATTATACAAAATCGAACTTTGGTCAATAATTAAATAAAAATTATAGTAAAATAAGGAATCAATGTTGGTAATGTCTTGGTCCACGTCATCAGTCTTCGACATATTCATCGTATATAAACAGGTAAAGAAAAACTTTTCGTTTTTACACACAAAATATAAGTAATAAAATATGTTTTTGTATTGCTAACGCTACAAAATTGTCTCATTGCTCAAGTGACTAATCTAGCTGAATCGAAGCGAACGGACGACAGAGAGTGTTCCGATAGGTCTGCACGTAAACCCATAATTTCGATCGCAATTCCTAACCGTGCCTAGGCTTTTGGGGCGCAATGATAACCGCTTATGAAATGCGGACACGTACTGCTGCCTCACTTACTTCTGCATAGGTATTATTTTGTAATACCTAACGCGACGTGAAACGTTATGAATCGTGTACTCATTTGCGATTCTTTATTGAGACGTAATGACACCGAAACGTTTTTGAAGAGATTGATAACTGGTGATGAAAATTGGATCACGTACGACAAGAACGGCTTAAAAAATCGGCCAAAATACATAAAATATAAACTAGTAGCGACCCGATGGGTGCATTTTTTTTTTTTTTTCAAATTACACAAATATGAAAATCCGTTGGGTGATTTAGAAAAAGTTAGCCGGGAAACAGACATTTTTTTTATAAAAGTGTAGTTTATTTTAAGATCATCTACAAGGCAGCCATCTACCATCAAGTTCACCGTCAGCCAGTACTTAACGTGTAAAAAACAATTGATATAATTTAGTCAGTCCATTTCCATGCTCACTTTATATTTTCTATTTATTTTTGACTTTATTTTATTGGTCCAAATGGTCACGGTTAAAAAAACTATTTTGATATGGAAGTTTAATTTTAAAACGGAATACTACAACGTAACTCGAAGATATTTCATGAATGTTTGCCGGGCAGAAGCCGAATGACCTTTTTGTTAGCTGTCATAATATTCCGCCGACCGTATTTCGGTATATGTGAATTCCTTGGGGTCGGTCTCCAGAAATATCATCCCCTGTATACATATATGTTATCAAAACTAATATGAGCTATCATTGAAACTCACAACTAACTCGATAATTTACGTTAAATATCTTAGTTTTAGCCGACATTAGAATCTTGCCGATGTAAAATTTTTAATTGTTTTTTTTTAATTATTTATTTTCATAGAATCAACAGCTTTTATACAAATAATTGATCTATATCTATATTTATACATAATATCACGCCTTTTCCGCGGTGTGTTGCAGACGGGCGGACAACAAGAAAAAAGAGACAAAACTTCTGGCGGTAAAAACAAAATATTTAATAAAATCCACCAGAAGATCTAAGCAAAATTATGCAATAAAAAATATACAAATATATATATAAAAATAATATCAGGGACCTTGTGGAGATTTGGAATTAAAGAAATCCTACCACCGAAAGAGAGCCGTCGATATAAAAATAATCCGAATGAATTAGGCCGAGAAAGAAAATAAAAAAAGTTAATTGGTCATTTGGTGCGATCGTCGTTTGCTGGTGCGCCGGTTAAGTCAGATCGTCGGTTATGTCGACAACATTGGTTCCTTGGCGAATTTTAGAATATCTGACCCTATTCACCAAAGTAACTTCGAGCATTAGCTCGCTCCATAGCTCGCTGAGCTACGTTATCACTGGCAATTGGTCGAAAAAAAATTTTTTTAAAGATACTGAGGTATTTTGGACGAAAAGATGTCTCGGAGCTTCCCGAACGCTGTCCATGGATTAGACGATTGACCTCCTTCTCGAAGTTAGATCTACCTAATTGGACCGTTTGTCCCAAGTAGATGTACTCGTCAACAATTTTTAAAGAGTCGATTTGCCAACTGTTACTGGGGTAGGCAGAACATGTACATTATACATAACTTTTGTCTTGTCCAAATTCATTTTAAAGCCCAGTCTTTGAAACCCGCTTGAGGCTATATATCTTATACATAGTATAAATTAAAATCGCCACCCGCTTTTGTCTGTCGGTATATCCGCTATCTCCTCCTAAACCACTCAAAGGATTTTGATGCGGTTTTCACTAAAGGAAAGAGCAATAAACGAGGAAGATTTATATATAATAACAAAACCTAATTGTATCCCGGCGAAGGCAGGGGCGGGTCGCTAGTAAACCCCGCAAATTGCCATTGCGTAGGAACCAATATTATTGTAATAAACGTTAACACCCACATGACATCATCCACAATTAAAATCTCGACGGCCAGTGTTGCGTGTGTCACGAGTGTCACCAAAATGACCAAAGTGTCACCATTATCATTTTATGGGGCTTATAACAGTATTTTTTAAATATATAATAAGTTTTTTTTTTTATACATATTACTTTAAAAAATATTTTGGAGGACGAAAGAGTAAGTCTTTATTTACTTTACTAGACCTTGCCGGCGGCTTCGCCTGCGTTGAAAAATAAAAAATTACGTCCGACTAAATGTAACGTACGAGTATAACATCTTTATTGCAGTTATAGCTTTGCCAGGCGTTAGATGATTCCTCGGAAAAAGTACTTTTTTCTGGATGAAAGGAACCCCATGTCCTTTCCTGCATCCGTGACAACGTGTATGCAAAATTTCATTATGATCGGTTCAGCGGTTTAGGCGTGAAAAGGTAACAGACAGACAAAGTTACTTTCACATTGATACGTAGGTAATATTAAAAAGTATGGATTGGCATTTTTTTTTTTTCATTCTATTTTATCGTCAGCCACTTTTGTTATGGTCGACAGACATGCTGACGGTCCACTTGATGGTAGGAGTTACCGTCGCCGCCTATAACACAAGCAGCGCGAACGCCACAGGTGCTGCAAGTGCGCTGCCGACCATACTAGGATTACAGATAAAGGATTGGAAGCGGATATTGCAATTTGTATTTTAATTAAAACAAAACATGTAAGTAATTTGCCCAGCTCTGGCGCTGCCGACCATAGTCGGATTAAGGATAAGGGATTAGGAAGAAATAGGGCAAAAGGTTCTGGCATCTCTTACTCACTCATCGAAACACACAGCATACATGCTGTTATTTCACGGTGGTCTTCTGTAAGAGAGTGCTTACTGTCGACAGACAGCTTGCCCAAATGACTACGAAACGCAGTAAAACGCGTATTCGTGTCAATAGGTATGCATTAATAATATATCATTATTTCTTTTATTGTTTTTTTTAACGGCCTAGGGATTTTAAGTACACTGCTGACCCGACCTTGGTGGGATAAGGATATTGTTATGAAAACAATAAAAGCATAGATATTAATTTGTTCTGTATAATATTTTAGTTGAGGTAACTGTTCGCTTCTCTGTGGTTAGGGTGTGGTTCTCATGATGTTCATATCACAGCTGTTAAGAAGATGTAGTTTGTCTGTAGTTTGTGTTAAGAAGTTATGTTGTAATTGAAGTAATAAACTATATATAATTTTCTTGAACATTTATCTTCCTTCTGACAACCCAAAACCAAAACAGATATAGATAAGAAGAAGATAGGGGAAACAAAACACGAATTACGATAGAATGTCCAGATTACAAATGCTGAATGCAGCGTGCCCCAAGAATAGATAATAATACAAGAAGGTAATCTCTTTTGATGTGCAAAAGCCTACAGCCCAGGCGTGCCCTTTATTACTGCCTGTATCTAGTTTTTTCGACAGTTTCGTTCGCGGGAAAAAGTGTATATTGTATATGTGCAGATGTGATATGTGGGGGTGTTTAGCATATAAAATTACATTTAGGCACGATAGAGTTCTTGAAATTTTCAACTAGACACCAATGTAAGCAATTTATTTGTATATTATCGAAGTGAAATTTCCCCGAGGCTCTCCCATGGTACCGTACCGTGGTCGGGTAAAAATGTAAATTGTCGCTCACATTTCAAAGCTTTAGCGTACGATGCCGGTGCTCGCATGCATATTTTACATAATATAACACGTGTCGATGAGAATATTTGCATGTATTAAAGTGTATTGCCATCTCCGCGGGGAAATCTGCGTATTGCTTATAACCAAGCAATTTTTCTAAATACCTATTTGCATTTTTTGTCGTTTAATTTATTAATTCACTAGCGATTTTTTAACACGTTTATTTTTGCGATTGACCGCATATAGCTTGATCAGCCTTAAGGGCTTCACTGAGGCAAATGACATTTACTATAGAACTCGCTGGCAGCGGAGACAATTCAACAGGCCTAGAAATGGTGTTTTTTGTTTTTACCATTAGAACAATACACAAAATAAAAAAAATTATTAATACAATTTTTTAATCTGATATTAACTTATTAATAGGTACAGGATTCATATGCGTGCAATAAGCCGTTTTCGAGAGAATTTTCAATAAAAGTCAAATTCTTGTTGTTTTCTAACTTTTTTTGTGGAGTTTCTGTTACTTTAACGAAAATTCTAATCAATACAATTGGTTCTTCACATGTTTAAGTATAATATATGTATATTTTTTTCAAAGCAATTGTCTTGTTCATTTCTTGTAACATCTTCATTAAACAATGGATATTTTTAGTATTTAGAGTTTGTCTCCCCCTTAAAAGTACAGGGTATTACTTTTAAACTATAGTTGCGCCGGCGATTTCGTACGCGTGGTATTCGGAATAACGCATAACTTTTTTGTTTGTAAACAGATTGGAATGAAATATACACTAAATGTTACCGGAAGCTTGCTCTACAATACATCAGTGGAAACCACATGAAAATCGATTAAGCCGTTTTTGAAATTAGCAAACAACGATTTTTATTATATAGATTAACAATGAATGAAATTACCTATAGACTAAATGTTACTAAAGCTTGCTATAATACATCAGCGAAAAACGTATTCAAATCGATTAAGCCGTTTGTGAAATTAGCGTGCACAAACGCACAGACAAAAAGACAAAAATTCTAAAAACTATTTTTTTTTTAACTCGGTAACATAAGTACAACATATACGGGCTTGTAAACTCCCGCACCATATGGATATGGTACGGCCATATCCGGTGGATGGTTTAGAAGAAGTTAGCAGAATAACTCCTACTCGCGGACAGTGACTTCAATTGTATACTATACTAGCGGCCTGCCCCCGGCTTCGTCCGTGGTGCAATTTTTATATACAGAAACATTCCCCGTTTATCCCTCTTTCCATTAGTGAAAACCGAATTAAAATCGGGCTACCCGTTCACGCGTGATGCCGCGACCAACGGAAATGGGAATTAATTTTTATATATAGAGATTTTTCGTTAAGAAAATAACTACTTATTAAAATGTGCAAAAAAATGTTCGAATTCTTGAAACGCAACGCTATTGGTCAGATCGAATGTGACGTCAAAGTATATAATGATAGTTTCAACAAGAACGTAGATGTTTTAATTAAAGTTTCAACAAGAACGAATTAAAATCGGTCTACCCGTTCGAAAGTTATGGGCGTACATACATTTCGAAGATCCATTTTTATTTATATATGTAGATAAGGACAGATAACTAGAATTTTTTTGGGAAAATCACAAATTGTAAATAGTATATTACAATTTGTGCACAAACGCACAGACAAAAAGACAAACATTCTAAAAACTATTTTTTGACCTCGGTAACATAAGTACAACATAATGTACTACTTACTACATTTTGAAATATATTACTATATATTTTGAAATGTTTCTATTAACAAATAATCTATATCAATACATAATATAAAATAAAATCGCTGTTCGCTTCTGTTTGTTTCTCCGCTATCTTTTGGGAAAGAAAACGTAAAAGATACTATGTATATAATATTTAGAAGAAAAAATTGCGTCCGTGCGAAACCGGGACGGGTAACGCTAGTAAATGTGTTGTCCGCTGAGACCGAAATATTCTTGAAATCACGGACCAACAGGCTCAGAATAGAACTTCCACCGACAAGATGGAAAGGCGAGCTGACAAGGGTTTGTGCTTCTGACAGGTCCTATTGGAAAATTTTGACTAGCAGTGGACGTCCTACAGCCTATAGCTGAGATGATGCTCATTAAATAATATTTATTCCACTTTGTAGGTTTTCTCGGCCGGTATCCATATGAGTTGTAAGTTTCCGGGATGATGGCCCAGGTCTGTTGGAAATTCTTCCAAACGTTTCGTCAACAACTGCGGTTGACACAACCGCAGTTGTTGACGAAACGTTTGGAAGAATTTCCAACAGACCTGGGCCATCATCCCGGAAACCTACAACTCATATTTACTCCACTTTGCTCAACAATGAGAATACAAGGCATTGTGTTATGTAATAAAATTAGGTTTACTCCGCACACATTCTCTTTAACAATAGTAAAAGACGCTGAAAGTAATATATCTTTTGTGGAGCAGAGAAGCGAGCGCATTCGCTCTCGGAGGGCGGACGCTCTGATTGATGGATGAAATAACTTTGCACACGATTTAACCTTGTAATGTTTGCTTTTTATGTCTGTAAACGAAAAATAATGTGCCTCTTAACATTGCAAGAACATGAATAATTTATTATCATCTCATTTTCTTATATATAACAAGAACATTTAAAACTGTAATAAAATCTTTAACCGAGGAAGATAAAATCGAAATTATATAAAGAAACTTATTTAATGGCTGACGGTTACTTGATTGCAGGATGTGGAGGTTTTAATGTAAATAGTTTTCCTCTTTGGTTTTATAAAAAGAAAAAGATTGATGTGTGTGACTTATTATACGTATTTAATTTTTGCACACATTTAATTTTTATTTCCTCCCTTAATAATATTTTCCATATACGCACCTATAAAAAAATAATAAATAATAAAATAATTTACTCATATTCTTAAGCATAGGTACAAAAAGAGGTGTAGGGGGCCTCCTATTAAGTATAAAATACTTGTATCAGGAGAACCCCGCTTCTCCAACACCGTGCTATCCACAGCTATCCGTGCAAATCCAAAGAATACAATAAAGTGTGTATGTTTGTATGAGTGTGCGAATGAGTATGTGTGTGTGAATGTATATGTGTGTGTGAATGTGTATGTGTGTGTGAATGTGTATCTGAAGTAGCATTATCTATATTAGTTAAGTGTAGCTTTTACATAAGTCCCCTCTCATAACCAAATTAATGGTTTGATAATAAATGTTCAATTTAGTTAAGTAATAGTCTTTAATAAAGATTCGGTTTCATTATAATTTAGGGTCTTGAGCCAATCAGTCAGGCAGAAGAACATTTGGCGACCGTGACAGGACATATACGGGCTTAAAATAGGATACCGGTACTACAAATGCGTTACCGACCTTAGAGATATGAGACCTTAGAGATTACGAGACCGTATTAATGATATGAGATTAGGAAAACATAGGGGAAATAGGCTCTGGCTTCCTTTACCCACTAACCGAAACACAACATCACAACTGCTATAATTTCACGCTATTAATGCCTAAATGACTGTGAAACGCAGTGTGCCTTGCCACTATTTGTCAAATCCAGACCAGAGCTAACTTTGAATAGTTCATTTTCAAAGATGGCCCTGTCGGGAATCGAAATTGGGACCCCTGAGATAGAAGGCAGCAAGTAAGTACATTAATAACTAGCCTAATTGGCTCGTCGAATTATATAATGGTGTTGTGAATTTATCTCGTGTCCTAATAATATTAATAATAAGACTAAAATTGGTTATAATATCATCTGTTAAAGTTTTTGTAAATATGTATACGATAAAAGAAAACCTTAAAAGCATTGAGTAGTATATTGTAGTAATGTAAACTGTAGTTGTTAAAAAATATTTAGAACTAGCTTTTGCTCGCGAGTTCTAACGTTTTCCTAACGTTTCGTAAAACGGTTTTAGAGTCCATAGGGAACATTAATACATAAATCAATTTTACATATAACTAGCCTTTGCCCTCGACTTCTTTCGCGCCCCTTTTTCTTATCCGATCGCTACTAAACTCACGCGATCACCCTGAGCAAATGTGACGATTGCCTGAAAATTTCTCCAAAATCGGTACATGGTTTTAGAATCTATAGGGAATATAAGAAATACATCCATTTTTATATAATAATATGAGCCTTTGCCCGCGACTTCTTCCGCGTCCCTTTTTAGGGTTCCGTACGTCCGAATAAAAAAACGGAACCCTTATAGGATCACTCGTGTGTCCGTCTGTCCGTCGGTCACAGTCAATTATCTCGGAATCTACTAGACCGATTAAGTTGGAATTTGGTACACATATCAATTTCTGTGACCCAAACGCAGAGGTGTGACGTGAATAGATGAAATCTGTAGTATATATGGGAGGTCATTTTTGGGGAGAAGGTGGAAAATTAAAAAAATCGTCTGACTATCAAATGGAAGGTCTTGTTGGGACGGTTTGAAATGTATTTTTTTTTGTAATTTTAAAATAAATAGATTCCAAATTATTCAAGAAAATAGGCGAAAATCGTACGGAACCCTCTTCACGCGAGTTCAACCCGCACTTGTTTATTTTTTCTTATCCGACCGCTACTAAACTTCACTGGATCACCCCCCATTATAACAAACATCTAATAACACAAGTTCATGCTCAAAGCATTATAAGCAAATCTTATATCAGCTGTATTTCTTTTGTACGATTCTTTTAGGTAAAATGGGCCCCCCCCCCCCCCCTTTAGACAGCTTTGAGCTTTATAGAGACTGTTTAATAGCATTACAACTATTGTATTACAACATTAATAAAGTCAGTAAAAAGCCTATCGATATACTAACGGCATTTTTTTGCGACTTTTACACAATTAATATGTAGCTTTAAAAATTACAAATTATTAATGTAATCTCTTACAAGGCTTATGCTTTTATTTCCTTTGTAAAAAAACGCAATGATTTCAAAAATACGTATGATGCTGTATTATGATCAAATGTTTATTTGTGACTTGACTTAGAGATTGATATTTGAAGGAATAATATTGAAAGATTATACCACTTTATTTTTGTCTTTTATGGGTGAAATGACATGCCCGCATCAGTTTGTCGGATAAAATATGCATGTTTTTGGTAAAGAATAGACGCGCCCTCCCAAATGTGCTTTATTATTATTAAAACATTTTAAGGCATTTTAAAGCGGTTAGGTCAAAACCTAACCTAGTATAAAATGTGTTTTAGGATTTCAGCATAATTTTAATAAACATAGTTGTTTTTATAGACATCCTTGAACAAAGCAAATGATCACTACGCTTTTTAATCAGATTTAGGTGACTTTAATTATTTTTGTAAGAAAAGAAAACGGAAAGCAAAATGTCGGCAAGAGAATTAAAGTTTTAGGCATTCAACAATGGCGTAATAGTGCTTTTAGTTTTAATATGGCCAGACACAAAAATTAAAGCTTATATTGTTACTATATAAGACACTTACATATATGTTCAGCCATATTACAACACTTCAGAAGTATATTTTAATGCTTGTAGCCATTATACGCCATAGTGACTGATTGTTATCATGTTTAGTAGGGTACAGCTCATATGGTAAAAACCATGAAAAAATTTAATTATTCGAGATTTTTCTTATTGAGCCACTTCAAAAAAGGGGATTTTCAATTCGACCCGTATGTATCTAAACCGTAGGTATCTAAATTGTTTCTAAGCGAGTAGGTATTACTAAATTTTATAATAAATAAATAATATACGGCGCCGTTTTTTTAGTACTAATTTTTTAGTTTTGTTTCCAATTCTTTTTGTCCATTGCTATGTGTATATTCACGTTAATAATAAATGACCGTTTGCAAACTGAAATTACGACATATTTATTACTTGTAGTTCTAACAATACTTTTATTTGGATCAGAATATAGCTGTAGATATTATTAAAGAATGGATTATGAAGAAAACGGACCTATGGCTTTTATTTGTATTTAGTCAATGTTAATATAGGATCAGCATTAAATTAACACAACCAAAGACCATAAGAAAGTTTTTATTCTTAAAAATATCAAAATAGGGCTAAGTTCACATTACAATAATTTCGTAATGCTTATTTAATGCGTAACGTTTTTCAAATTACCGTTATAAGAGAACAGTCTTAGTGTAAGTGTAAAAGCTGTTTAAGAAGCTGTACATTAGTATTATCCGATGTTTAATTACGAGTTTTGACATTGTAACAAATTTTGACTAACTGTAATATAGCATTAAGCATTATTAAGTGAAAAAAAGCCTCTATACAGATTTGAAACTTGTCTAGTGCCGACTAACAGTGTTATTATGACTTTAGAACATAAATATATATCTATTTTAGTTAATATACAAGTTTTGTGTTACTTGGGCCGTTGGGCTAATCTGTAGGTTGCTTGAAAAGTTCATCAAAATTAGTTGAGCGGTTTTGGAATCCATAGGGAACATTCATTCATTTCATACATAAAGGAGATTTCATGAATTCGTCTCGCGATAATCGTGTTAAAACTACAAATTAAAACTAAGCAAATCATTAAAAAATATATAGAACCTATTTTATCGCTGGTTTAATAAAGAAAAACAGGGGGAACTCCTTCTGGGGACTCTACCGCCCGCTTCATCCTGAGAGGCACGGCGCACCTTGGCAGTTCGGGTGCGCCGTCCAAATGAGCCGTGTCCGGTTCAGACCTGCGGTGGAGCTGCGCGGAAGACTGTTAGTCCGACCTCGCAACTTCACCAATAGCGAATGAGGAGGACGCCAAGGAGGAGTCGGTAGGTCTACCTCACTACCAACTCGGGGCAAGAGTCCGACATAGCCCACTGGTCTGTCCCCAGGCCGGTGGGTATCCATGATGAATTCCTCTTGTAAAAAAAAAGGGGGAACTCCTTCGGATTTAACGGTTTTTTGTCTACTATATCAAGACGTCAACTATCAAAATAAAATTTTCTTAAAAAATAATACGTAACGCTAATAAACCATAAGTTATTTCGCTTCCCACGATCTCACCTGCAAATTTATGGCAAAATTTCATGGCAATTTTCATAAATATTCCACTTTTTACCTGCAATCCTAGCATCTATTTATATCCACGAGTCTCACTTTCACGGGCGAATGCGCGACCGCCTCCCCAATTAGCGCAGCAGACGGAAAATTAGCCCAGCATGTTACTAAACGCACCGTTAATTTGATAATTTTAATAAGTGTGAAGGAGAAGCATGTATGTGAGGGTTTCAAATTGTTAATGAAAAATTCAAATAAACTTCAAAGAGTTTGAGTACAAATTTTAATATACAATCTCTTTTCAATATTCTTATATTAATAATTAGCTATAGTCTGCAACTTCGTCTGCGTATAAAACCTATAGCCTGGCTCATTTATTTTATATGCTATTTTTATATTTTATTTATTCTAGGAAGATTTACAACAAATACTTTTATTATGTTAAGATCGGCAGTCAGGCTGACGATGACGGTCCACTTAATGGTTGGGCTTCCGTCGCCTATAACACAAGCAACGCCAAAGCTGTGCGCTGCCGACTACAGTAGAGTTAAGGGTAAGGGATTGGACAGAAAAATAGGCTATGGCATCCCTTATTCACTCACCGAAACACAAAATCACACGTGCTGTTATTTCACGGTGGTCTTCTGTAAGGGAGTGGTTACTGCCGCCAGACGGACTGCCCAAATGACTGTGCCCTGCCACTATTTGGTCCAGACCAGAACTAAATTTGAAAAATTCATTTTTCAAAGTTGACCCTTCCGCGAATCGAACCCGGGAACCCTAGAACAGAGCGTTAAGGCAAGCACCCTAACAATTTATAAGCTTCACTTGTAGCTTAAAGTGATAAATGGTGTTTAGGGTGTATAAACTTGTTAAAATTTATCTATTTGTACATGCGTAAATACTCAGAGGTCATGGGACGAGCAAGTCTTCGCTCAACCGTGGTCTTCGCTCCAAGACTCGCGTTCGACGCCTAACTGGTTCTTTCGGTTATGTCGACCACTAGTATAGAAAATATTAGACACCGAAAAAGATTCCGAAATGTAGGGTGTAATGGTGACAGACGAGACTCGCAAATCACCATGAAAGCTCAATCAATCATAAATCAAATACCGATCGCTTCGAGTTGTGGAAGAGATAAATTGTAACATATATTATCTTGTACACGTACATGCAATATTTTTTTAATTTCAGACTAAATAGTCTGAAATTAAAAATCATTTGACCCGGTGAACTTCTTACCCCTAGTAGGTAATTGATTTGATTGCAACTTTTCACAAAAGCGATTATCAATCCTAATCAATTGCCCAACTCCAATTCATAGAGATTGATAATATTGACGAGCTCGTTGGGTGAGTTGTTAGGGTGCTTGCCTTAACGCTCTGTCTGTCTCAGGGGGTCCCGGGTTTGATTCCCAACAGGGTCACATTTGGAAATGAACTATTCAATGTCTCTGGTCTTAATTTGGAAAGTAGTGACAAGGTACACTGCGTTCTGCAGTCATTTGGGCATCTCGTCTTCGGTAAGGGGGTGGCAATACCCACCCCCTTACCCGAAGACCACCGTGAAAAAGCAGCGTTTCGATGAGTGAGTAAGGGAAGCCAGAGCCCATTTCCGTATCTATTCTTAATCCTTAATATTACTTCGGTAGCGCATTGGCGTTGCTTGTATTAAAAGACGACGGTTACCACCTACCATCAAGTGGACCGTCAGCCTGTCTGTCGACCTTCACGTAAAGAGAAAAAAATGAACACCGTAAAACGACATGTATACTTTTCATATAATCAATAAAAAAAAATTGACCTTACTTTTGAGACTTTTAAAAGTAATAGTACAATATTGTCGCGGACTACTTAATGAGTCTTAATAATTATTATTATATGCATAAGAATATTATTATAAACTCCTAGTGACCTGCGGCTTCGCACGTATGCAATTTTTCCAATTTTTCTCTTCATAGAATCTTCTTCGGATTTCAACTAACATTTGAAAAAAAAGCCCTATTTTTCCAGCCATTCTCGAATTTTGCAATTTTTATGACTATTAATAAAAAAACGGGACAAGTGCGAGTTGAACTCGCGTGAAGAGGGTTCGGTACAATGTTACCTATCCGCACAATATTGATGAGTTGATCATGTTATAGTTATATAGGTTAATTAAAATTATTTTAACCTATAAGAATAGACTTCTTATAGGTTTTCCTATAATCTATAAGTAGAAAACTGATTTCTGTATTTTTTTTTTCAAAATTTTAGGTTCTGTATTTTCGGAGATAAGGATGGTCGCAGAGACGGACACACGAGTGATCCTATAAATGTTCCGTTTTTTTTATTCGGACGTACAGAACCCTAAAAAATACTTATTTTTCATGGTATCGTGCTCAAGTTATGCGTGGCACGTTGTTTGATGTACGTGAAGATACATATTGAGCAGCTTACAAACCATTACCCGCGATACGTGGAACAAATTTGTAGAACATTTCAAATTCCACTGAGACTTTTTTCAGTTTCAAAAACCTAATCTCATTTAGTTATCGCGTGTGTACCTGACACATTATTCACGGAACATTTCACATGTTTTTTATTTGTAAACAGGGTAGTGATTGACCTCAATCTCACCTGATGGTAAGTGAAGATGAGGTCGAAGATGGAATTCTCTTGCCAGTCAGTAGCCTATGTAGCCTATTCACACAATATTCTGCTCAAAATATTGTTTTGTTTTTGGATAAAAGTCGGTGGGATTTTTAAATGACACTACATATAACCAAAAGGTATTTAAAGCGCAAAAAAAGTGTATTGCAATCATTTATTGCAATTTAAAACAAAGAAACTCACTTTTCTCACTTTTACTTTTTTACCCAAAAACGGCTCAATGGATTTTGATGAAATTTTAAGCACAGAGAGTTTATTATCTGATTTAACATATGGGATACTTTTTATCCTGAAAAAATGTTAGGTCCCCAAGGGATCGTTTAAAAATATAAAAAAATTGGTCGCCACCGTTGTCACAGCGATAAAGATAAGGCATAATATATTTTCTCAGATGTTACATTTTTTCATTTTTCAATCCCCATTAAAGAATTTCAGGAATCTGCCAGTGTTCAAGAAATACTCACATAGTCTTCTTATGGAAAAGTTTATTATTACCTTTATTACAAATAACTGTTTCTTTTACTTTGCACACCGCTTGTCTTTTGAATATGTTGACAAAATGTATTAAAATTTCAACAACAATTTTATTTATCATATTCAGCAAATAAATGAATTTGAATTTGAATTTACATTAAAGGTACCTAAATGACACTTTAGTTAAAGGACCTTAAAATTGATAGGTGTCTGTCGTCACCTGTAAACAAAAGCAATGTCATATGATATGCATTGTAAACCTCGATAAGTTAAAGGATAAGAAATAAGGAAGAGATAAGGGAAGGGCTATGGTAGACCTTGATCATAAGCTGAAAAACAGTAGATTGATATATATTAAATCATAGCACAGCGCTGTTCTCCTCCGTAAAGGGGTGCTTAATGCTACCAGACGGACTGTTCAGTTTAAGACTGTGGAATCCAGTGTTTTTTTTATTATTAAATCAAGGTAGCGCTTGACCACTATCTCACCTGGTTTACTCTGTATGGCAATTATGATTTCACGCTTTTGTCTTACCTTATCAAAACACGTAATGGATGGCATTTATATATAATATGTAAGAGAATGACTTTTTATCAGATATCGTAACAATTTGAGGATGTGACGTGGTTTCGATGTAAGGAATCACGTGGAATCGCTAAGAGGCGTTAGTGAATTAGGGCCATGTGAGGTGCAGATGCGGCCGAAGGCGGACCACGCTTACCCAGTAATTGCCCATTTATCCTGGTTTTGAAGACCCCGATTATGATAATGATTTATGATAAAGTCATTAGACAGGCTGACGGTAGACTTGATGGTGGGTAGTTACCGTCTCTTATAACACAAGCAACGTTACAGATGCTGCAAATATACTACTGACCAAGTATAGGATTTAGGATAAGAGATTAAGAAGAGATGAGGAAATGGGCTCAGGCATTCCTTACTCACTCACCGAAATACAACAACACACATAGTTATTTTACCGTGGTCTTCCGTAAGGGGGTACTGTTGCCAGACGAGCTGCTTAAATGACTGCGAAACGCAGTTTGCCCTGCACTACTGCAGGGCTATGAAAAGTTAATTCCCAATTTGGCGCTGCGGGATTCGAGCAACAGTTATTCATTTAATACATTTATTTGATTTCAGAACTGCATCATGGTGTTTCGCTACTCGCCAACGCTGTACGCGTTACTGCTCGTTTTAACAACTGCATACGGACAAACGGGTATGATCTATTATATTATCCACATTTTTATAATATAGTAACATATTCAATAGTCAAATAATAGCAGACATGCTGTTTTTACTTGTCGACATTCTCCTTATTATAGAGCGCTTTAATTATGATTAACAGGACGAGAAAAAATAAAACAAGGTTTTCTATTTCATTGAAAGATTTGGGAGAAGTCAGGCTTAAGTCCATTTGGTATGTAGATATCATGCCTATATGTAACACATGCAACACCAGGAGGATATTAGAGTCGTCCTTGAATAGGATTAAAGATAATCATTTTACTCAGGCACAGAAACACAAGAGCACTGTGTGAGCTGATTTTTGTCACCAGAGGGATTTCAGACTGAAGCACAGAGTGTGTCCAGTGTGCACATATTATTGAGGTTCTGTATCAACTTAAATCGAATAATCGAACTTAATATATATCGAAATCTACTTAAATCAATGACAGGATTTTAAATTTTTTTTCTTATGTTAAGGTCGACAGATATGCTGACAATCCACTTGATGGTAGGTGGCTACCGTCACAAGCAAAGCCACAGATGCTGCAAGAGCGCTATCGACCATAGTAGAATTTAGGACAAGGAATTGAGAACGGATAGCGAAATGGGCTTTGGCATCCCTTACTCAAGGGTTGGTTACTGCCGTCAGTCGGACTGCCCAGTTTACGGGGTTTTCAAACAAACTATTATTAACAATGTGTATGATGAACATACTATGCCTGAAAAAGGGTTTAAGAAGAAAAAATGAAACTCAAAGAGAATTCTTCTTTATAAATAACAAAATACAGCTCAAATTTCAGAAACTGAACCGCCTACGACGACATCCACAAAGTCTCCAGTGACTACGTCTTTAGCGACTTCAACAAGTACTTTGGCTTGGGAGTCTGAAACTCTAAATGAGGGTCAAGCAATACAGAAGGCGCTGCTATATCTTCTGCAACACCGCCAGCCGGATTGGGGTTGGGGAAATGATACGCATCACGTGATGCTTACATTGCAGGTGAGACACATTTCTGAAGATTCATGGTGTGTTTACTTATACTGTCTTTACACTGTCCTTACACTGTCCTTACACTGTCCTTACACTGTCCTTACACTGTCCTTACACTGTCCTTACACTGTCCTTACACTGTCCTTACACTATCCTTACACCGTCTTTATATTGTCCTTACACCGTCCTTGCACTGTCCTTACATTGTCCTTCCACTGTCCTCACGCTGTCCTTACATTATCCTTACACTGTCTTTACACTGTCCTTACACTGTCCTTGTATTGTCCTTACATTGTCCTTACACTGTCTTTACACTGTCTTTACACTGTCCTTGCACTGTCCTTGCCCGGTCCTTACATTGACTTTACACTGTCTTTATACTGTCCTTGCACTGTCCTTACATTGACCTTACACTGTCTTTATACTGTCCTTCCACTGTCCTTACACGTTTCCTCACAAGAAAACGTAGAAACATTTTTTACAACATAGATACATGCGAACATTAAGGTAATCTGTTGAAATTAAATTGTTCTAATATAGAAAAAAATTACATTCTGTAATAAATAAAAATATTTTTTAATAAAGTAAATAATAATTTACTTAAATAATTAAGTATTAAGTAATTTACTTAAATATTTAAGTAAAAATGTACCTATGCGGTGCAACTATGAAAGGTTTAGCCCCCCGTCATAAATGTGGCTACCATCGTCTACTATATAACACAAACATGTCCATAGGGTTTGCAAGGGCGCCGCTAGCTTTGAGAGGTTAAAAGATCAGGAATGATAGAGGGGATATTCCCCCCTCACTCACCACTCATCGAATAATGTTTTTATTCATTTATACATTTTATTAATTTATAATAAATAAATTGAGTATCGTAACATGACTTTGGCAAGGCAACATTTTTTTTTAATGTTAAGATCGGCAGACAGGCTGACGGTCCACTTGATGGTAGGTGGCTACCGTCGCCTATAACACAAGCAACGCCAAAGCTGCTGCAAGTGCGCTGCCGGCTACAGTAGGAAGTGAAAGGAGATATGGAAATGGGCTTACTCACTCACCCCTTACTCACTCACCGAAACACAACAACACGCATGCTGTTATTTCACGGTGGTCTTCTGTAAGGGGGTGGTTGCTGCCGCCAGACGGGCTGCCCAAATGACTTCGAAAACGCAGTGTGCCCTGCCACACATTAGCCCCCTTTAATGCATTATCTTTGACATTAACGTGGGTTCATGTTTATATTTATTTTGTATTATTATATTAGATGAGCAATAATTAAATGAAATGTATAAAATGAAAATAGGAAACATCATTTTTACTCGTATGTATCCTTACATAGTATTAGTTGAAATCGCGTCTGTTTGTA
Organism: Bembecia ichneumoniformis; assembly: GCA_910589475.2. Classification (NCBI taxonomy): domain Eukaryota; kingdom Metazoa; phylum Arthropoda; class Insecta; order Lepidoptera; family Sesiidae; genus Bembecia; species Bembecia ichneumoniformis. The sequence continues at coordinate 12,018,116 of OU342540.1, forward strand.
TATCCGCTAACTTCTCCTAAATCACGGAACCGATTTTCATGCGGTTTTCACTAATGGAAAGAGCATTAAGCAAAAATTGCACCCGTGCGAAGCCTGAATCCTGAAGTGGGTAGTTTGTATATAAAAGAATTTATCTAATGTAATATTTTAATTTATTTTCAGTTGGCAAACAATACGGGCAAAGAAATAGAACAACAAGGACTAGAAATGCAATTGTCCGCCAAACAAATGGAAATAGAGATTCTGCTTATGATGTCCAAGTGAGTTAATATTTTATTAATGGTCACCCTGTGTTGTGTGTGTATGGCAACACTGTTCCCCATTCTAAATTTAGAGGTGTGTACCGGAGGCAATTTTAGTCTCCGGATATTTTCCGGAGATTTTATTGAATAACCGGAGAATCTCCGGATAATCACCGTTGTTAAAAAACATTCGAAATCAACTTAAAACGAGAAAAAACACAAGATTTATGATATAAAAATAAACTTTATTAAAAAAAACTTTCATAAGGTTTAAGTACAGACAGTATACACCAAAAATTCACACTTTTTGTATAATTCCACAGTCCACACACGCACGATAGAAGCATTGTTAGCCTGGTAGTGGTATTTTTTAAAACGGCAAAAAATCTACAACTTTTATCATCAGTGTTTTTGGTATGATGATCCTTTAGCCGGAAATTGAGTGTAAACGTCAAAATTTGCGATTTTCACCCCTTTAACTCCCTCGTTTATTTATTTCAATGGTACACAGATTATTACACTACAGAGAGACGGGCGCGAGCGTAGACAGAGTATATCTATGTATACTCTGTCTACGGACTGTCAGGTTTATACAATGACTAATAACAAGATGGACCGGGCATATATACAGAATCAGCGTGCATACCTACTGACATTGTGCGTCTAAGATGGCGACCATTTCATAGAGAAAAATACAATACCAATGACTACCACAAAACTCAGAAAATAAAATGCTGGCACCGGTACGCTTTGACACTTGGACCAAATATCATATGATACTTGGTCCGAGCTTTGACAGCTAGGATTTGGTTCATGTAGAATAGGGCGCCTCCATATTTTATTTACTTTGAGGGTTTATATACTCTCTACGGACGCGAATCAATAATGTGTAGATTATATTGAGATTATTTACTCTGAGATAATTTGTTTAGAATATATTTTAGCATATTTAGGTACGTTCTGCAACCAACCAAATAACCAGTGAATAAAGAGAATAACCGATTAGTCTCCGGTACTGGTCGTTACCGGTGAATAACCGATTTTTTGAGAACCGGTACACATCACTAATTCTAATCTGTGTCTCCTGTAATCTTCTACTATAATTATAAATTCGTTTATCCTGATCCTCTAAGAAAGAATTAAAAAAAAAAAACAATTCTATATTCTATAAATAGTATTAGCATATAGCACAGAATTTATACGCAACTTAATTGATGATTCCTGCAGACATCACGAATCTCCACCACCGCTCGGCCGACTCGCAGCGTACACCTTGGCTCTCGGTGCTCTCTGCAAGGACCCTCGATCATTCCACGGTCGGGATCTAGTGGCTGCTCTGCTTCACCGTGAACCACCCCATGACCTGGAGTTCGCCTATGCCACGCTCGCAGCCTGTTCTTCAGCGGCCCACGTCCGTCGCCGGCATATTCGACGTTTACTTGACATTGCAAATGCAGCGGCCGACCACAGTCTCGGTAAATAAATACCGCCTTTAAATCTAAGTTTTCCTGGTATTTAGGTAATAAGTAATTTATTTATTTTTTATTTCTAAACACCATTATCGAAAACTAATCAATAAAACTGGCTTGAAAACAATATTAAAAAAAATACATAAACAAGAAAACTGAAATAAAAAAAATATTTAGCATAACAAGAACGATCGAATACTCGTAATGTTTTAGATAACAAATCTTTTGATTTTGTCTTTCTTTGAATTAAATTAAAAGAAAGCCCGTGAGGTTATCTAGGAAATTAAATTAAAACTTTCTCTCTGTCAGGACATATACAGTAATAATAATAGTTTGACAATATAAATGGATTCAAAATGAATAATCATTTGCTGTGATAAACTTTAAAAGTACTATATCTGTAAAAGCTGAGCTAAAATATGCAATTTGTTTTATAACGTTGGTAATCCGTAACGTAAATAAATAATAATTGTATTAATTTTATTGTATAACATAATTCAATTAAAATTAAAACAAGTAAACATTAACATAATAATATTATAAATTATAAAGTTTCGGTCCCCTAGGCAGAGTCCCGAGCATGCTGGCTGCATTACCTCGTTGTATGGCAATGCTAATCTGTTGCCCGAGGTAATGGCCAGCTCTATAATCCCCGGTTATGTCGACCAAACGTTTTGACAAATTGTTAAAAAATTTAAGCGCGTTGGGGCCCCACGGACCCAGAGATTCGACACCAAAAGGAATGAATATGTAGCCGGTGCCGATATCTCTGTATTTGTGAATTTTGAGTTTCTCGGCCGCTTCCGCAGCAGCACCAGCTGTAGTAAGTGTTCCATGAAGATGGGACGGTGCCAATGTGTCGACGCAGGTAGCATCCCACACCAGCGGACGACCCATCCTCCATGGAACTAGAGACATTCCATCCGGTCTCTTGCCATCATCACGCATTACCATTTGGTTCGAGTATCGAAGGTATATTAATGGTGGCAAGAGACCGATGTATGATGCCATTTATGCTGGCGTGCCTTGAAATACGGCCGGCGCTATTTATACAAGAAAGTCCGTGATGTCCCAAGCGGTCGACATCTCTACCACAGGGACAGGTGTGGGGGATACATACCTCTGTACCTAGTCGGAGCCCGATCGCGAGACGGAGGGTATTATTATCCAGAAAAGTGCCCAAGTTCGGTGAAGGCACAGCGTGGAGCCAGAAACCCGACTCACGGCTTTTTACCGCCCTCAATCTAGCAAGATCGGGCCCCGAAAAGCTCTCAAGTAAATTATCATAAATGGTTTGACATTGTAAGTCATCCCAGCTCCTCTGTCTTTCCGGAGAATTTGGGGGATTTCGACTCGGAAAAGCCATATTCCAGGCGGTTCGACTCTCTTTCTGATATGCAACCTCATTGTTTAATAGGACAGGTCCCAAGATTTTTCCAATGAGGTTACGTGTGGCATGCACTGAAGAGAGGAAGGCTGGTAAGGCGACATTAGAAATTTTTCGTATCCCTATCCCACCGAAGCGGACTGGTAGGGATGCTTGAGTCCAGGACTGCTCTTTCAAATTTATATTTAGAATTATTTCTAAATTCTGTTTTACCAAATCATCTATTTTATTGAGTAAATTTTGATATTTCCAAACAGGAGATGAGCGGAGCAGAAAAGTAAATTTAGGTATAAAAAGACAAAATTTTAGAATAAAAATAGCCGAATGAGAATTAATGCAGACTAGTCTCTTGGAATATGTTTTGAATTTGGTAATTTTCTCTTCTAGTATAGGTATGATGGCTTCTTCGAAAATTGGAGATCCTAGGAGAGAAAGCGAATCTTTGCCTATTAATTTAATATCTTTTGCCAAAACCTTAAATTTTTCTATAATTTCTATTTTAGTGCTGCTTGTAAATTTTTCAGAAACAAAAAGCTCACATTTATTTAAATTTAATTCTAAACCAATAGTTGGAAATGCCGATAGTAATTTTGAAAAATCTGACAAAACAGACTCAGCTATACCACCTAGGGTTCCGTCGTCAAGATACCATACATTAAATTTAGAATTTAGTTCATGAATTATAGAATTTATAGCTAAGCTGAATATGGCTGGACCGAGAGGATCACCCTGTTGACATCCAGTTGCTGAACAGATTTCATGTTCCCGAAACATTAATTTTGTAGGATTTCCATAACTTTGGGCCAAATAGTTGTAAATTTCTGGAGTGTTTGTATATACTTCTTTCAACAGAGTGTCCCGATTGACCGAATTAAATGCATTTTTCAAGTCAACTTTAAGCAAAACTTCACATTCTTCATTGTCTATGAAAGTACGAAGAGCATGTGTTGCAGCTTCGCACCCACCTTTAGTGCCGAATCCTAGTTGAATTGGTTCAAATTTAGATTTTAATCTTTCCAAAATGTGTTTTGAACAGATTTTATTTAATTTTTTACTTTTTAATTTTTAACTTTTATTTGTTAATAAGTAGGTACTAAATCAATCTTTTTGCGCAATGTTCACAAATAAATATTAACAGCGTTGAAACGCCTTTCTTTAAGGGGAAGAACATTTTGCCTGAGTAATAATATATGGGTAATAATTTTAAAATACGACGGTCTTAAACTTATGAGATTTTTTTTTAACTCTAGATACCATCTCGATGGTAATATTAGCGCTGCGCTGCGTTGTACAAGATCACCGCCATCGTAGCTTGATTCATTTCGTCCGGCGTCCGATGGCCGGTCTAGCACGACAGCAACATCCTGATGGTAGCTTTGGTACACTTACAACCACCGCATTGGCAATTCAGGTAAATTGTTTCCTAAGATTTCCAAAAGTTTCTAATGGAAATTATAATAGCAAATAAAAACCATTTCAAATATTGGATAGATGAAAGTAGTCTTTAAAACAGTCTTGATTTCCAATCCTATTAGGCTCTAGAAGACTCTGACAGTGGACCTGGCGCGCATCAGCACTGGAGTCTCCCCGCTGCTAGGAAGTGGCTACTAGAGCGACAGAACCCAGACGGAGGTTGGGGAGATGTTGCAAAGACCGCTGCAGCAGTTGCAGCGCTAACTCCAGCGTCTTTGGCAGCTGTACGGCCTCCACACTGCAGTGACAAGTTGCTTGAAAGCCGACATGAACCACTCGGTAACTGATGAATACTTTTTGCCAAATAAATTTGCATAATAGTTATTTATTTTATTTTTATAATATGGGCATAAACATGGTAGGAATAGAGGATATCTCCCTGCCTCACTCCTTTTTATCTCTTCCAGTGTAAACTTCGGTTTATAATGGAAGTTTTTCTTTGACTTATTTAATGAATAAATAACTGTTACACTGTTTACGCCTGTACGTGTCACTAAACCAATACGGGGGCCTAGCCAAGATGCAAACTGTTGCAAACGCTTCCTTTGCGTACTTATGAAACGAAAGAAATAAAGCCCGGTGATTGGTTGTTGTGACAGTTGTAACTTCAACAACCAATCACCGGGCTTCATTTCTTTCGTTTCGTAAGTACGCAAAGGAAGCGTTTGCATTTTGTGCATCTTGGCTAGGCCCCTTGATTACTACGCGAATTAGAGACGAAAGAACTTTTATACTCGTACATACATATATCTACTTTGCCCTGGATCGATGTTACTTTATCCGATCTTTGTATTTTTAAACGCTGTATGCACAGTAATATTTTATTTAAAAAAAATGTATTATTTTCGTTGCAGATAGTAACGGCGGCGATGGTAGCTTGAAGGTGGCATACCAGATTGGTCACATAAGCAACGACTCGGACATTCGCAACGTATCGTTCACCTACACTCTCTGGCTGGGCACCAATGTCACTGAAAATTATACTCTCTACATGATTGCTCCAAGGTAGATATTGGCCGTTTAAATTAAGATCTAAGTACTATTAGATTTCTTTAGGTATGGAGGGCATTAATTACAGTAAGGAATCCTTACAAAATACACATTCCTCTATGAGTAACCTATGAGCCTCTATGAGTCGCCAACGCACTTGAATTCCACTGGTGGTTCTTATGATCCTAAACCCAGGAATAGTCAACCTGCCTTATCGTATGAAATATATCGCTTTATCATAGAAATAAGTATACTACTAATTCGTACTAGCGATCCGCCTTCGGCTTGTTGATGCAATTATTTTCGCAAATTTAGGTATGTAACTTACTTGTTTATTGCTCTTTCTATTATTGAAAACCGTATCAAAAATCAAAATCCGTTGGGTGAACAACTATTACTGTTGAATAATTTATGAATGTGCGGGCGGTAGGATTAGCGGGGCGGATTAACAATTGTGCACAACACGTACCTTGCGGACTTGGTCTTTGGGAGCCTGGCCAGGATCACTCCAATCTCCGACAGTGGATGACAACTGCTTCACTTTCGAACACATGCACAAAATGTTATTGTTTTTATTTATAATGGTTAGCGGTGCGGGACGCGGTTCACCCATTTAACCAACTCACAATGGCCCCCACCCCGTCGCGATGTATCGGACGCAGGCGCATCGGAGCCATCTTCCTTCTCCCTTTGCCTCGCTGGACGGTCGTGCACGGGACAAGGAAAGGGATAGGAAAAAGGAAGTTGAAGCGGCGCGTTCATCCTCCGGCGCCTTGAGAAACAAGGCTTTCTCAAAGGAAGTAAATAAAAAAAGAGGATACTAATATAGAAATTAATTATGAAATGGAGCAAACTAAAGCGGACATTAAAATAAAGGAATAAAGTAAACTAGAGCGGACAAAGAAAGAAATTACTTAATAGTAGAAGATTTAAATTAAACATTTAAGTGTATGCGGTATTGTTATTGAGAAGGTAATGGACACAACTTAACTATTGGTCTTTTCAGAAGACCATTTTGCGTTTTAACTAATGCTACTCTTACAACACCATCCGCGCCTGGATAAGTTTTCTCGATAATTCCCATTGGCCATCGTAACGGTGGCGCATTATCCTCATGTATTAGCACGACAGTACCGATCTTAATATTTGCAATGTTTTTTAACCATTTCTGTCGTACCTGCAAATTATTCAAGTACTCTAAATGCCATCTCTTCCAATAAGAGCGAATCATTTGATCGAGCAGTGTTTTACGCGTCAGAAGCGGCATTGCAGAGAGTGGCTCAAGCGGCAAATACTGCAAAGGAGAGGCCATAATAAAATGTGCTGGAGTTAAAGGCTCCATATGTGGTTCTTCCTGCAAAACGCAGAGCGGACGCGAATTCATAATAGTTTCAATTTGCGTCAAGACTGTTAAAAGCTCTTCATAAGTAAGGAGTTGATTGCCAATAATGCGGTACAAATGCGTTTTTAAACTTTTTATATTGGACTCCCATATTCCGCCGAAATGCGGTGCTCGCGGTGGTAACATGTGCCACTCGATACGGTGATTCACGAGCTCACTCGATAGTGCCTTATTGTACTCTGAAGAATCTAAGAGGTTATAAAGTTCGTTTAAATGAGACTTAGCACCCACGAAATTGGTTCCATTATCGGAATACAGATGGGTAACTGGACCCCTACGGGATATAAATCTCTTAAAAGCGGAAAGAAAAGTAGCAGATGACAAATCTGAGGCGAGCTCAACGTGAACGGCCTTCGTTACCAAACATACAAATAAGCAAATGTATGCCCTTTGACTTCGCTGACCACGACGTCTACAAAGTGTAATATTGATAGGTCCAGCGTAATCTACGCCGGTATGCACGAAGGCTTTAGTCTCTTGAACTCGAAATGCGGGGAGGTTCGCCATTTTAGGAGTTGGATATGAAGGAGAACTTCTAAAACAGAAGTTACAGCTATGCACGCGTTGGCGTATAACTGACCTAGCCGATAATATCCAATACCTTTGGCGCATCAAAGAACTAAGAAGAGTGGCTCCAGTGTGGCAATTAACGCGATGAAAATGATCAATTATCAAGTAAGTAACATTATCATGTTTGGGCAGCAAAATCGGATGCTTTGCTTCATAGGGTAGGTTTGAATTTGATAATCTACCTCCTATTCTAATCAATTTGTCTTCAGACATGAATAAATCTAATCTATTTAGCGGCGTAGAGGGTATATTACCCCTTTTTAGTTCCCTTATTACATGCGGGAACTGTGCAGCTTGAACTGCACGGAGCAGATAATTTTCAGCGGTATGTATATGAGCGGTTTCTATATTTTTAGAGCGGGTTAGTATTCGTACAAAACGTAAAATGTAGACAATTATTCTTAATAATTTATTCCACGATGAGATTTTACGTGCAAGAGAACAGAGCGGTGATAATTCTACGGTATGATGAGCGGTTGAAACAAATGTCTTACTGTTAAATTCAGGCAAATCTTCACATTTTTCAGGTTTGAAGGATTCTATTGGCCACTCAAGTACGGGTGAGTTCAGCCAAACGGGACCGTTCCACCATAACTCGTGAGTTAGCAATTGTTCTGGCAATAAGCCTCTCGACAGACAGTCGGCAGGATTATACATTCCGGCAATATGATAGAAGGTTTTAGGTTCTAGATTCTCCTGACATTTGGCTACGCGGTTACTAACAAAAATATTCCACCGATGTGGAGACGAATGAATCCAGGAGAGGGCGATTTTTGAATCCGAAAAGGCGTAGACATTCTGTATGGGTATGCGGGCTGAATAAGTATCGTAGATCAATTTAGTTAACTTTGACATTAAAACGGCAGCACAAAGCTCTAAGCGGGCAAGTGAAACTACTTTGATCGGTGCGACCTTCGATTTCGCACAGACTAACCGAATATGTACATTGTCTGTAGAATCAGTCACATGTAAGAAAACGACACAGCCGTATGCTTTCATACTAGCATCGGCGAATGCAACTATATTAATCGTACAACCTTGTGCTACGGCAACATGACGTGGTATTTTTAAATTAGTAAGAAGTGGCAATTGCTCTCTGAATGTAATAAATTTAGCTGTTATATTTGCCGGAGGTTCGTCATCCCATCCGACTTTCTGAATCCAGAGTTCCTTAATTAGAAGTTTGGCATAAAGAATTACAGGTGCGGCGAAACCCAGCACGTCCCATAAACGGGCGATTACAGAAAGTATTGAACGTTTTGTACACGAGCGGTCATCATTATTGGTTTTAAAAACGAAAGTGTCATCTTCCGGCTGCCATTCCAGCCCTAATATTTTAAGAGAGGTTGTTTTATCAAATTCTACTTGATGCGTAAGTCTTAGCGGTTGCGGGATGCTCTCAAGTACCCTTTTGGAATTGCTTGACCATTTCACTAAATCAAAGCCAGCAGACTTAAACATATTAATTAATTGAGAGGATGCCTCGACAGCATCATATTCATTTTTAATTGAACTAGCCAAATCATCCATATAGAGTTCCCTCTCGGCTATAGCAGCTGCGATTGGAAAATTAGTGCGTTCGTCATTACAGAGCTGGCGCACTGTGCGCATTGCTACGTATGGGCTCGACTTGAGACCAAACGTCACTCTATTGAACTTGAAAGCACGAATAGGTTCGGAAGGATCAAAGCGGAAAAGTATCTGTTGGTATTTTTGATGTTCGTCAGTCACACGTATTTGAAGGTACATCTGCTTTATATCGGCGGTTACAGCCACAGGGAAAAGGCGGAAATTTAATAAAAGCAAAAATAAATCGGCTTGAAGATTGGGTCCGGTATGTAAAATATCATTGAGAGATACGCCATTATGGCATTGAGCACTAGCGTCTAGAACTACTCTGACTTTACTGGTCTGTTTATCCTGTCTGATCACCGGATGGTGAGGGATTATATAACCTCCGTCAGATTCGTCCGATGATGACACTGGAGATAAATACCCATTATCTATGTAGTCATTAATTGCGGCGTTGTAGCTCAAACGTAAGCCTTTGTCGCATAGCTTGCGCTCCAGTGCTAATAAACGACGATAAGCGACAGCGTAAGAATTCCCTAAGCTACTCGGATCCTTAGAAAATGGCAATGCGGTACAATAACGACCAGAAGAATCGCGAGATACTGTAGAAGTGTATATTTGTTCGCATTCCTCTTCCGACTGACTAAGAAACTTCTTTGCGGGGACTTCCTCTAACTCCCAAAATTTAGAAAGAGAAGCGTCTATATTATTCTCAACACAAGTCAAGAACGAAACGGTGGGTGAGCGTTGAAGCGCGGTAAGATCGCCACGAACTGGCGAAGCGGTATTAGCAGCGGTGTCACCCATGAACACGTATCCGAAGACGGTTTCAATAGCGGGTGGCGCGGGCGGCGCAATAATCTTTCCACTGAGAAGTATGAACGGGAATAATTTCGCTCCCAATACAAGTTCTATCTCACTCGGGATGTGCCAGAATGGATCTGCAAGCGGTAGGTTGACCAAATGACTAATGGTAGATGTATCAACATAATCGACAGGAAGCCGATCGGTAATGCTATCGATGACCAATGCGGTTAAGTTAAAACTTTGATTATTATTTTTCGAGGAAATCATAAAATTGACATAACCTATAACAGGTCGGGAAGTTAAACCGACACCTTTCAAAATTGAATTCGAAAGCGGTATAATATTTAAATTAAGTTTTCTGCAACAGTTTACAGTTATCAAATGATTCTGTGAAGCATTATCAATAAGACATCGAACAGTTTCCTTTATATTTTTATCATTGTTATATGCGTAAATACTCGCGGTTGAAAGAAGAACTTCAGTACGCTTAGTACAAGATAACGTGGTACAGAGGGGTACCTTAGCTGCGTTCACGACAGGTGAGCGAGCGCACAGCGATACGACCTTGGTAGCGGGCTTCGATGCAGAGGCGATGACGCAATCCTCCGTACGATTCGTATCGTTGTCCTGTATGTCGTTCCTACTTTGAATTCTATCTAAATGTAGTAAAGTGTGGTGTCTCTTTTCACATTGTTTACATTTATGTTTTGAATTACAATTTAACACCGAGTGGGATAAACTAAGGCAATTTACACACCCTCGTTTCGATTTAATAAATTCGAGGCGATTTTTCGGTAACATTGTTTTAAATGCGGGGCATGTATATAGTAGATAATGTTCAGAGGTATTACACATAGAACATAAAGAGCGGCTATTGTAATTATTATGACGAGTTACGAACGAATGGACTGTATTGCGGGGGCGGTTACAACTATTACGGGTAGTGCGGTTGAATGAGTTATTATTATTTGTAGTTCTATCCAATATCTTTACTTGATTTTTAATAAATTCGACGAAATCTGAATAACTCGGAATAATTTTATCCCTAGCGGTCATCTCGAAGGCCTGAGCGGTACTCGAATCTATCTTGCGGAAGGCTAAGTTGAATAAAATGAAATCGAACACATTTTCAATTTTTAGTAGCTTAAGTGCGGCGGCGGCGGCATCGAATGTTTCGATGAAATTATTCAATGAAACTGAATCACTTGAAGCGCCTTTAATGTTAAGTAACGTAGACACATAATATGAACCTAGGGCTCTTTTATCTTGATATTTCTTCGTTAGACTTTCCCAAATAGAAGGATAGTTCTCACCGGAAGGAATCACACCTGCGATAATTTTTAATGCATTTCCGGTAAGTCTTCCGACTAAATACTGAACTCGATGTGAATCGGTTAAGTCTGGATTACAATGCACGTTAGCCTTAAATGATTCATAGAACACTGGCCAGTTTTCAATTTTTCCATCAAAATTGGGAATAGCGAGCGGTGCCAGTGTGAAGGGGGCCTTAGCCGCGATCTGCGGATGCGCATTCGAAGCTACGGACTTACTTCCCTTCAAATTTACGCGGTGTCTTATGACACGAGTAAAAACATCTTCAAATGATGAAAGTGACTGATAATTTGGTTCGAAATTGGGATCTAATTGTATTTGTATTTCGTTAATTTCATCCAATGTTTGTATGAAATCATTACGTAATGTATCTACAGTCTCACTATCAGACATAAAGGTTTCAACCGAGCGTAATTCGGTAGTCGACGGAGACAGCTGTTTACCAGTATTGTACAATTTCGTAATACGTTCAAATCTGACCTTATTTTTCGCCTGTAATATTTTTAATCTCGACTCCATTATGAAAGATGGCAAATTAGAGATTGTTTACAAATAAAAGAATACGTTTATAATTTTAAATATACCTATAAGTCGAAAGTTACTGTCAATTCAAACAAAATGTAAATTGCTTTAAAGTGTTGAATAAATGTGAATAAAAAACAAATTAAATTATTTATAAGGGTGTACAAATTATATATCGCTTTAAAGCGCTGTACAAGTGCACAATGTAAATTAATCTATAGGTAGGTATTATCTCATGTAAAGAAATGCAAAAAACGCAAATAAATCTAGAATTAAATTTAAATAAAATAAATGTTCATTTGCGGGAATATATGTATGTTTATTTATTTACCTTTATTTACCTTATCTAATGCAATGTTTATGTTATATGGCAATAAAGTTTTGTAAATAAATGTTGTAAAACTTATCCAAACGAATAGGCGTTGCGGAGCGTGCTAGATAATAATTATGTAGGCAAGTAGGCAATCATGAAAATCGACCGAGTGTCGGCGATGAGTTTTTACAACTTACCCACAGAGGTCGCGTTATTAACGCGAAATCTCGTCTAAATAATAATACGCATGAAATATGGGAATAAATAACAAACAAACTGATATTGTTTGTTACAAGAAGGTTATAAGAAAGCGGTATGTACCGGTTGTATCCGGTTCGAAGTGGACCAAAAAACTTATGTTGAATAATTTATGAATGTGCGGGCGGTAGGATTAGCGGGGCGGATTAACAATTGTGCACAACACGTACCTTGCGGACTTGGTCTTTGGGAGCCTGGCCAGGATCACTCCAATCTCCGACAGTGGATGACAACTGCTTCACTTTCGAACACATGCACAAAATGTTATTGTTTTTATTTATAATGGTTAGCGGTGCGGGACGCGGTTCACCCATTTAACCAACTCACAATGGCCCCCACCCCGTCGCGATGTATCGGACGCAGGCGCATCGGAGCCATCTTCCTTCTCCCTTTGCCTCGCTGGACGGTCGTGCACGGGACAAGGAAAGGGATAGGAAAAAGGAAGTTGAAGCGGCGCGTTCAATTACTTTATTTTACAATATAAATAAATATAGACATAGAAAGAAATAAAGACTTTTATTCACTGCACTAAAGACACTAATATCACACCTCGGTCACTGGCGATCAAATGTATGAAACAAACGCGATCCTACGCACCCAGTCTAAGCTCGTGTACCATGCTTGCGTGAGTGAGATAAGACATGCTAGGATTGCCGCCATTTGCAAATCGGGAACGCAATGTGCGGCAATATGAGATGACCTTAGCTAGAAGAAATGAATCAGTTTTAATAACAGAAAGCATTATTATGTATAGCCAACGGAAAACTGAATCTTTGCCAATAGATAGCCTCTTATACCACAGACTAAATAAAGGGGTAGTCGAAGGAAAATAAAATTTCACACCTAATTTTATTGTTTATTATTCATAAAATGTGTACAAAATAGTATAATTTTGAAACGCAAAATTATCACAAATGAGATACTAAAAAACTTTTTGCGAAATGACTTGTCTCTAAAATTTCGATTGTTGTGTTTAATTATATTAAAAATATGAGAAAACTAATTAAAAGCTTTTTTAAATATTCAATCGGAAAACATTCGCAAGGTATGTTGGATAATGTAATTTGCTCCAAACCAGCCAGCAACGCATGTGACTCACTGAACACCATACTTTATATTACTTTATAAATTACTTACTAATTATTCCATTTATGTAGATAAATCGACTAATTAAATACATAGGTAAATAATATAAAAACTTATCACAAAATACTTATCTATACAGAATACACTGCTTCAATAATCCATTGAACAGAGATATAAATCTTATTAAGTGTCTTGCTGCACTAAATATAGATATAATAGGCTACCTATTATTAAAAATAGATACGACTAGGGTTAAAATAAAATTTGTAACAATATGCAATTTCAGAAACATATCGTTTTACCACGTGATGCAAATGGCGGCGGAACAAGATTCTAAATTCAAATTTGAGGCGAGCGAATGGCCTAACGGGCACTACGTGCACACACTGGCTGGCCACAAGGAGGAGCCCATGGGCTACCACTACTGGCTGCTGTACCGTCTGCCAGAGATACCGGACCCCGCCAGCCTTCCTGGCAATCAGCTCGTAGCACCTGTCGGTTAGTGAATATTATTATTTTTCACTCGGTCTGATTTTTTAAAATAATTTATTATTAATAATTTTTAATCTCTTTTGAAAAAATGTCCTCTTTACTATTTAATTCATCAAAGTTTACTAAGAGTATCGCTATATTTCTAATAATTTTATTGTTTTAATGCTAATATGTTTCACATTTCAGGTGTAGACGATTTGCTAGTAGAAGATGGCGAACATTACCTATTCTGGTACAAGAAATTGTAAATCCCCTCATAATTCTTGTTTCTTCTTCTACATTGTGTGCGAAGCTTGTTTGTTTACAAAATTCATTTTAAGACTACCCTGTGCTCTATTTAACCAGAGGGTTCAAAGACTTTTTTTCTCATAGACCACTTTCAAAATTTAGTTGGTTCCGGTGGATCCCCTGCAGCTACATTTCTACCATATTCCCAAAACTCGACAAAAAATGTGAAGATTAGATCTAAGTGTGGAAAATTACGTTGCGGCTGAGTTCCAACCACGAATGGAGAGTTTTCTAAATGAAATAAGTGACAATTGTTTGTTTTTTTTTGTCACCCCCATTTTTGTCACGCCATCGTAGACCCCCGTCGAGAATCCCGTGGACCCCTGGAGGTTCACCTGGATCACTTTGGGAACTAAAAACAATTAAAATAGTGTTTTTTTTAATATTTTTTTTAAAATAATAACTACCTTAACAAGGATGCCGTAATAAAGTTTACGAATGTATTTACCTCAAAAATGTTATGAAAATAATGAAAATAGTCATGTCACTTTCCCATGTGAATTAAAAAAGGAAAGTAGAGTTAGCAGGAGATTAGTGGGAATTAGTAATGTGAATGTCGGTGACGAAAACTAGGCGATTGAAACGTAACTATACTTCGTCCAAAATTTATTATACTTGTGACAGATCGAGTTATGACGTCCTAAAGCAAGATTCATATTACTACGGGCCGTGCCGGCCGGGACGAACGGACGGGGCACGGTCAAGATGTTCATAGTATACTTTTGTTTGAACCAATTCATACTCTACCGGGCCGAGTCCGTACGGGGGCACGGCGTCGAAATATCGGTGGGTTTCGCTAGGTATTCTTTCCCGGATCCGGCGCGCGCGCTCCAATCGCGACATTCATAATATGCTTTTTTTCACCGAGCGCTCAGAGACTAGTTGACGGCCGACAGTAGTAAGGAGTAAGGTGACTGTTGTGGTGAGGTTTTTATTAAAAATGCAAGGCGAAAAATCACTGGAATGTGTGCGCAAATGCCCTATGGTTTATAACATGACTCACCGAAAATAGTAGTAAATACAAAATAGTATAAAATATACAATATATTTATATGTTTATACTATTTTGTACTGCAAAATAGTATGACTGGCATAGCTGGCATTTTTGCAAATGACAAGGCACAGGCACGGCCCAGCGGCGTAACGGCGATGAATGAGTGACCCGGCCGGGGCACATTGAGAAAAACACGGCCCGGTGACGGCTCGGTGTAATATGAATCATCCTTAATTCGTTACCGAATCGATTCCTTGTAACAATCGACTCTATTCGTGATGAAGTCTTAATCTATCTAAGACATTGATCTTTTTTTTTTTAATTACCAATTTGTATTGTTTAATAACCATACCCAGGCCTTCAAATAACTGTATTTTATATATTAATAATTAAAGTGACTGAAGAAACAATTATTCCAATTCCTATTCGACGAATTTCATTATTAGCATAACGATAGTCTGCGCGTTAGATTATTCACAAGAACGTCACTATTACGTCTCCCTTGACAAGTAATTGTATGACAATTGTGAATTTTTTCTTCATGTAGATTTTGTTATCCAGGAATTCATAATTGATAGGCGTGCAAATGTTAAGAGTAAAATAAATGGTAGAATCGAGTACCTATAACTTAACACAGGATCCGAAGAAAGATTATTCTTCACCCATCTGTTTACCAGACGAAAAGTATATTTTATCAATTATTATTAATCCTCGTTATCTAACGCTCAGTTTGGGGGCAAGTGACGTGGCAATTTCGATAATCGATACAAAAGGAAGTCGACTCATTCACTCACTCACTGACATACCAAACGATTTGATTAAAAACCGAGCACTACTAGACTTATACTTACAGCTGAAAATAAATTTAGATTTTTTTTTTAAGAATGACAAAATTGTCAATAGCTTATGTTTAAAGACATTCAAAAAAGGTTTAATATTTTTAAAATAACACTTCTTTATTTATTTACTTTTAGATATATACCTAAATGTACCGTACGTCAAAACTTGCCTGACTAATCGCTAATCTGACGAATAGCGAACAAGACGAATATAGTGAGTAACACTGTTTTTTTTTTTTTAATTTTTCCTTGAATTTATTGTGGCAAGTTCTTTTATTTTATTTTGATCACTAGCAAATACCCTATGTCAAAATTGTACTCTGACATAAATAAATCTGAATCTGTATCAGTGATGTGATGTAACATCACTATTTTGACGTGCCCCCAAACTGAACTGAACGGATAACTGGATTTCATTCATTACTATCTATGCGAAAATAAACGGTGATTGTGTTTCCTATTAAAATATGCTCATGGATATCCTTAATCAAAGGACACAGTACGCAATGCTTCTTCGTCGTACATCTTCCTCATTTTATTTTTTATTTTTTTATCTTAGTGGCTATTTCTGTCTGCTAGAGTACCAGTATCACTTCGTCCATTGCTGAAATATTGAGATCGCCACGTAAACTAAAATTCTCTACCTATACCTACCTCGTTAAGAAACTGTAGTACTTTTTTGATATAGGCATTCTTCACATCTTCACAGGCCATTGTGTGGCTTCCTAGGATGTGACTTCGCTTGTGCATCAGGGAGCCACACTAGCACAGGATATGCATTGGTGTTTCTTCTGCCTCATAGCAGAAGCGACACTCTCCCGTATTAGTGAGCCCCATTATTTTAAGGTGCCTATTGAGGCGGCAGTGCCCCATTAGTGCCCTAGTTAGCATACACAAATTGCTCCTGCTAAGCGACATAGCCTGGTTTGTCACGTTTCGAGTATAGGCTTTTATGAGCGCTTTGGAATGGTTTAGCCCTGGTCTCCATCTTCCTCATAGATAAAATATATTTTTCACAGATAATACCTAATTGATGAAATATACTTTTCAACTGGTATACAAGTGAGTGAAGGACAATTTCTCTTCGATCTTAGACTATAATCGATGAATTTGCCCTTTTAGACAGGACTATATTTATTTTAATGTTATTCCGGGACAACTACTCTATATTTGTAATAACCTTCCTTTTAACTCAAACCTCCGATGTGTTTTCTTTTTAAAGAAGTTTCTTTTTAAAGATGTGTTTTCTTTTTTAAAACTAATAAATTTTTTCAACTAGTGTTGAACCGATAATTTCTCTAATGCTATTTCTTATCTATTTATAGATATTTAGTATCATTCCAATGAATCAAGACAAATTTTCGAATAAAAGCAAAAATCGTTTCTAGCATGAGAAAACAATTAAATTATCATTAATTTATATAAAAATTAGTAGAGAAATTAGCGGTTTTCTAGCCCGTATTAAATAAAATGACTCATGCTGGATCAGTGCGTAGTATCTAAAATTTAGTAGGTATTTTATCATTAGTTTAGTGATACTTACTTAATATATAATATTTGCTAAAGTGCAATAAATAATTATATAATTTTTAATGCGAAGGACAGTCAATATTTTCTTCTAAGAGCCTAGTTCACAAGTTTAAATTTGTGTTAATTTTTGATAAAACTACTGAAAACATGTTCGTTTTAGTTTTTCTCTAATAACTCAGAAATTACAAGCGATACCGAAAATCGTAAAAAGGGATTCTGAAAAAGGAAATTTTCGATAAATAATATCCCACTTCCGTATTTATAATTTAAAGAGAGTACATCACATTAAATAATTTTTATAGTATCTATTAAATATCAATTTTAAAAAATTCTATTTTTTTTAGACATGATTCTGAATCCAATGAGTTATCTCACGTATTTTTAGGAACTTTATCAAGAATTACACCAATTTGACTAGTGAACTAGACTATATCGCTAATTTGAAAAAAAAAAGTTTATTAAATGCAAAAAGAGGAAATTTACAGAATATATATTATATAGAGAGGGCATTGGGAAATTTTTCCTACAAAATATTGATCCTAATCGCAATGGCGTAGCTAAATAGCCATGTAAAGTTTGTGATGGACTGAGTGATTTTGTACCACGTGGTTCTAAATGTCACATTACGGATTCTTTCGTCTTGCCCTATCTATACAGTTGAAAATCTTTGATTAAATTGCACTCTTTTTTCTATAATTAATTGTTTAGGTACAGTAGTTTAAAAAAATAAGTAAACAGCATACAAATTGAAATATTTGAATATTTTGAGTCAATCGCTAATTTCAAAATTGGAATTTAGATAAAAATATTGACTGTTACATTATCAGCATGCTATAGTTTGAGCATGTAACATATTAGCTAGAGGTTTAGAAACTTTTATGATGTGCGTTTATATTTAAGACGCAATTGCTCTATGACTGTAAGTGTCAATGGAATAAAACTCTTTTAATTGTATTGTCTATTGTTAGATACTTAAATTATATTAAAATAACATATACTTATAATAAATTCATTATAACTTAATATGACTTGAAATTCTTCTTCTTCTTATTTTATGGCTTCATCAGATCTTCTCCGATGATTTTGCCAGTATCACTTATAAAAATAGCAATATAAAAAACTCAAAATTAAAATTACTTAAAATCAAAAGTAGCAGATCCCGAAACTAGTCAGGCAAGTCCAATTTTTTTCTTTAAATTTTCCAAAAGTCCGGCAAGTCCAAAGCAGTCAAGTCCTGATTTGACATTTAATCTTTCGTTATTTTTAATTGTATGTCAAAATCATTTAGGTAACTGACATCTGACAGTAAATTTTGTTTTTTAAATGATTGAATGATTTGAATTCGAATTTATTTAATCCATTGATGCGACGTTTGGTACGTGTTAGGTCGTTTTAAACTAGTATTTAAACAATTTAATCACATTAGTCGAGACTGAAGCGAGTCACGTGTTGAAGGCGTAAAGAAGTGCATTAGATTTAACATTTTTATTGTACCTACTAAATGGTTCTTAATAAATATATTAAAAAATATATATGACGTATTTGTTTTATTGCTATAACCACATGTTTCACAATAACCTCATTCAATTTATTCGCCTATTATAAGAAGTCTACAATACAAATTGTCGCCTACAATCTACAATTCATGTCCCACATGTCCGCCTTTGTTTCGCGCAACCATCCAATTTCTTGTTTTCATCCAATTTCTTAATAAACTTTTTACAACACCAGTAGTCAAACGCCTTCCCAATTATTTGTCGCTTAAACTTTAAAAAAAAATTAAGAAAAAACGGCAATATTTATAAATAAACTAAAAAAAGTTTTGAAATATCTTGAACACGGTTAAGTTTGGGCTCAAATCAGTCAGCAATGATAGAAACTAAAGTAGGTATCTAGGTCGTCTTAAGGTCTTGTTTAATAATATAGGAAGTAAGTATTTTATATCCAATTGACGAATGGGTTAAGAACTATCCCAACATGATACCTGGCGATATTACACTTAGCAAAACAATTCATTTAAAATACCTTCGAAAATTAACCCAGACCCGTCGATTCAGTAAAATCATTTCTTAGGACGGGAGAGAAAAAATATTTGTAACTCAATTAGTTACCTAATTCAACTCAATTAGTTGCGGTGAAGTATTACGAAAACCAAACAAATATTATAAATGGAAATGTGAGTTCGTTTGCTTTCACGCCTTAAGGTGACGCAGCGATAAACAATTAATACGGCTGTGATTGCATACGAAAACGAGAGCGCGCTTGCTTATGTCGTATGCGATAAAACGATTTTTTTTAAAAAACCATAGGTAATGTATTTTAAGAAATCCTACTGTAAAATTAAAGTGTATGTTTATACTAATGTACATATAAAATTTGGAGGTATAAATTGGTCAAGTTTGTCTGTAAAATTTAAATCTGTGTTTTAAAAGAGGTTCCTTTGAAATTTTCTCTGTAAATCTGTGTTTTAAAAGAGGTTTCTTTGAAATTTTACCAATCGTGTAATCCTACTGAAAAAAGGAAGTCAGTAACAAGAAGAAACAGATAACCAAATATCACTTTCATATGTTTTGTTATTGCTGAGAAAAATCTAAATCCCTGCTACCAAAATTTCCAATTCGTCGCCTAACTACTCAACCGATCATTATTAAATTTTGCATACACAATGTCAGGACACAGAAAAGAACATAGTGTTGTTTTCATTCAGAATAATGTTTTCGAGGGATCATCTAATAATAAAAATAAAAAATCAACGGCTGACAAAACCTATTTTAATTAACGACTGATAAAATATATACACTTAAAGAAGTAGAGTTTGTATTGTAACGACATAGTAAAATGCTGCGCATCAGCAAGTTTGTCCAGACAACACACGTTATCGAGCCCGACCTTTTTTTTTTTATTAGATCAGGGTAGCGCTTGACCACTATCTCACCTGATGTGAGGTGTAGATGTGGCCGAAGGTGGACCACGCTTACCCAGTAAATGCCCATTTACCCTGGTTTTGAAGACCCCGAGGTTGTAGTTCTGTGGGAACATAGACGCAGGCAATGAGTTCCACTCCTTAGCAGTCCGAACAAGGAAGGTGGAACTGAAACGCTTCGTGCGTGATCGAGGTACATCGACCACGAAGGGATGAAACCCCCGCCCACGCCTAGTGGTCCGCAAGTGGAACGGTTCCGGTTGGATTAATTCGTACAGAATAGATGCACACTCTCCATAGTGTAGACGATAGAAAATCGATAGGCAAGCTACTTTTCGGCCTGGTACAAGAGATCACACGCGTATCAATAAATTAATTAATCGTTTGTTAAGGTTATGTGAAAATAAATACAACGGAGTACAGCAAGTGTTTAATTAAATACAGGACACACAACATAATTTTACAGTATGTTGGTGGTATTCATTGAAACTACTGATTCGATTTTAAAAATTCGTTCACCAATAGTTAGAATAGAATTTCAGGTTGGACATAGCAAGTTAGAAAACAGGTAAAGATTCCTTAGACTTAGATGATTGTCAGGGACCCTAAATGGTTAATCCGGCCCTTTTTTTTTTAAATGTCGTTACGCATACGCACACCGTCTGGGGAGACGGTGCGGTTATGTGGGACTCCCCTTCCTCATAGTGAGGTAGGTATACCCACTAAAACCCCGCGGCGGTCAGGGTGGGTCCTTGCATTAGCTCACCGAGAGGTTAATCCGGCCCTGCTGATTTGAAGTCACTCAAGGCGTCCTTGATCAAAGCAGCCGCCGGTATTTATATGGACCTCGTTCGTGCTGCTATAGACGACCTGGCGGCGCAGGTTGAAGGCTGTATTCAAAGCCGCGGGGATCATTTTGAATAAGCTTAGATAGCATAAGGATCTATGTTTTAGTAAGCTCCTTTTGGTATATAAATGATGTCTCAAATATTTCACAACAAACATGTGACAGAATTTATGACCCGACTAGTACCAAGTGGACCGTAAAGCCTGTCAACATTTAAATAAATAAAAAAACATTATTTTAATAATCAACATTTATTAAATTTGTACAATTTACAGATACATAACACAGAGTTACAACATTTGTTAGGTACAATATAAAATATAGCTATGCATAAAGTGCACTGAAGCTGGTACAAACTGTCACATATATCGCTTCGAAAAGGGGAAAAAGATAAAAAATATTCGATAGCTTACATTCAAGTTTTGGCCGCGGCTAAAACGAACATTTGAATTAGGATGAAACTTGGTCTCCATTCGTCAGGCAGACGAGTCTTAATGGTGGAAAGAGTACATTGCCAACTGTACTTACTTTAAAAAGAAAAATAAGCCCCGCAAAGAGGTATGGCCATACATCATTCTAGTTAATAACAATCTTTAAAGTGAAAAAGTTGTAGTGAATTTTTAAATAAGCATCCGTTTCCAAACTTTGAACTAAAAAAAAATATATGAGGCCAGGTTTTTGAATTATTGGGTTTTATAGTTTTTTTATAAATTATATATTTTGTTTTTATAAAGTAAAATGATTTTAAATTAAAAAACAGGTAGTTTATAATTTAAAATCATTTTAAATTATAAATAACATATATTTTTTTACTGGCAATAATATTAAAAAATATTTCGATTAGCAACACTTAAAGAAAATTGTGAAGTATTTTACAGGACATCAATTATCTACACAGGTACTATTTTTTAAGCTAGCTTTGTGTAAATGCATTCATTTTTAAAAAACCTTTTTTGGTTTTTACGTAATTCATAGTCGCTTTAAATGATTTGCAATAAATTTCTGCCATACCTCTTCCTAATGCACCTGATCGTCATTTTGGTGTCGTAATCTCGTGACACACTCGGTACAGTTAGCCACACTGGCAGGCGAATTTTTAGTTGCGTCACGCTGACGTTAATTTGCGGGGATTATTGTTGTGTTTTAAAAATAAATACTGTTAAGGCGTTATCTGCATTTTAAAACTAACTTATCCTTAATCCAAGAGACGGAGTCTTAGCCACGGTCAGAATATTACATTTAATTTTATAAAACAGTGCTCATATCATAAGACTTTATTAATTTTTATACTTATCGTATGTAGTGCAAAACTTCTTATTAAAAGATATCTCGATTTGTTTGTGTTTGCGTAATTTCGTTACGGAGAAAATAGACAAGCCATAATATCTTTTTGGTCATAGATAATTGCCATTGCTCGAATTTGTTTGCGATGCATTTTTTTTTATTGGTAACTTTAAAAAATAAATCACCTACTTTATTGTTCGAAGAAACATAATGTCTTTTTAATTTGAGTCACTTCGTACCTTAACTGGTATATTTAAAACAAAAGTCAAAACTCGGTGGAAATTCTCTCCGTTTATGAAGAGATTGCCCATAAATTCCATTCCGTTCCCCGAAAAATTCGGATGGCTGCCGCTATTTCGATTCAATATTTGCAATTATATAAATTCATTTGTCAATTACTTCCATGGCGATTGAGATTTATAATTCTGGCGACACATCATGAGTCATACTAGGACGTGCCAGTGTGATAACCGTTATACATGACGACTATTTTACAGAAAAGGGTGTCCACCATTTGTTGTTCTTTCATGGCTTACTGTGCCGTTGAAATTTGGGCACATATTTACATCTTGTGTTCATACTATTAATGATTTTAAGATTATTAATTAGCAACAAGCTATGGACAGTTATGGACATTGATTGCACAGACGTATAATATAGAAGCACACCCAATACAACAGATATCTAGTGAAGCTGATTTACCACATACACAAATGTCACTCGGACGGGGCCGAACTAGGGCCGTAATAAATTTTATTGACCAAAATTTTTGTCCTGCATGCGAATTAGTAAGCGCGCGTTATTCAGAGCGGTGTATAACGCGTAGTCTAATAGCCGCACTGATATTGGTACACATAATAACATAAATAAATGTTCACACTGAGTTCGGCCCTGTTCGTCAGTTTACATCGACAGCGGCCGACTGTAATCGGGCGTCGCGGCGTCATTTGTTTATGTATGCGTTAGTGTGGCTATACAGGAAAAAACAGGATGGCGCATATTACGACGTTATGGGTGAGAAAGAGACAGCAAGTCACAGTTAGAAGTATAACTATAGCTACGATTTAATGTTGGGTTTGCTTCTATATTATAAGTCTGTGCATTGATGTTTATGCTTAGGGTTACTCTGCGAGATCGAATAAGGGATGAGGAGATCCGTAGACAAACTAAAGTTACCTACATCTATGGAGAAAACGGGCAGTTGAATTGGCAGTAGGCAGGACACAGTACGGAGAGTCGACAGCCGCTGATGCCGGAAGGTTCTCGAGTGGAGGCCACGGATGGGCATGCGCAGCGTAGGCGTTCACCCACGAGATGGGCAGACGATCTGATAAGGGCAGAGGATCTGATAAGGCCCGCCGATCGACGGTGAATCTAGGCTGCTTCCGACCGGTTCTATTGGAATATAATGGGGAGGCCTGCGTCCACCAAAGGATCAAAGTGAGATGATGATTATGAATTATCAACCAATTAATTGCATTTGAAATTTATTGTCGTGAAGAGAAATAATGGGATAAATATGTAGAGAGGATGCTGGTCCTATTCCATCCATCTTGTATTTTTATAGAAATAGTAGGATAAACGAAAAAAATATATATTTGGAATCTAATATACGTACCCAAATGTGTTGTGTCGTAAAATCAAGGGAAAATCAGACCTAGCATTACTAACATTTGCACGAGTCTCTGTCAATATTAAAATTAAAATTTTTTTATTGGTAAAACAATCCAAATACAAAATTACTGTATTCATCTTAGTTCTCAATCAATATCAATAAATCAAAAATATTTTATTATTATTTCAAATTATTAAACACAATCGTTTCAAATTAAGATTAAACAAGCCGTGGACTTTTTAATTTCAAAATTACCAATATTACTTGGATCAAAACATAATAATATTGGCATACTATCATGTAATATCACATAATATGAGTTTGGTAAGTAGGAGATTATTTTACACAAACATGTATAAACTTCAAGACATATATTTATTATTTAAAAAAAAAAGTTTGTATATTAACAAATCCTATACATACGTTGTGTTAGATACACAATTAGACGCGTGGTAATTGGTAATCTTTATTAGACACCTATTAGTTCATCTTAACCCTTCTGTGCGCCTAGCACAACCAAGAAACAACATTTAAAAAAAAATCATCACACATGTATTTTTCGTAATTACAAAAAAGTTCAAAATACAATAAATTTACAATTTGACAGGAACATGAAACGTAATTTTCAAAATTACTGTAAACATTGTCAATACGAGACATTAGTTAATATTAAAATTAATTCATTACATCACTTTATTGGACTAATATTATCAAACATAAAATAATCCTCACATAAAAAACGAAGGAAAAATCTCTCATAAACGGAAACATTGCTAAATTCGCTATTTTTTTTTAATAATAAAAAAGCTATTCCTAAAACTGTTAGCATTAAATTAATAAGTAAAATTCACTAACTTATTCTGTTAACAAATACTCAATTTCAACATTAAAATTAGATATGAAATTATAACAAATAACTTCATAAATAACTGAAAAAAAAAAAAACTTACAACGTTGTCACAAATACAATTGTATCTCAAGCAAAAGAAACAAAATAATAATACACCTATAATCATGAAGAAATTATTTCTTTTGCAGTCATAGAAAATTAAAATTACATTTTATAAAGTATTGTAAAAAATATCAAAATATCTATATAGCCCCTTTCAGACTTAATGGGATTAATTTAAAGAAACAAAATCGCCTTGTAAACTTTTTAGTGCTTCGCAACAAATTACACCATGGACAGTATACGGTCCGGCTTGCAGCTTCAATTATTTTTTTAAACTTTTACACAGAAACGAACCCTTAAAATACAGTTTTTATCACATTGAGTGGGACCTCTAGAGGTAAAGAGTTAAAATTGCTTAGAAAATATAGTTACAACTCTGTCTAAAGACACTTCGTACATCGCATATTCTTTCAATAACATTGTCCTAATCTATGGAGACGTAATGTGAAAGAGGTAATGAAATATACATACATAGTACATACATGTATTATATAAAACTATATAGTCAAAAATTTTACTTTACATGGCATAAAAAAACAATCCGATTGAATGAAATGCGACGTTACAAGTGCTACAATAAAGTTGATTTTTAGTATTTACGTCATAGTTGTTATCCTATTCATAACCGTGGTATAGGCGAGACCGAGGGCCCAAGATACTTCGTGACCTTTCACCTTCTTAAATAACTGAAAAAAGAGAAAAAGTAAACAAATTCAATTATTTATGACTAAAGACCGGCACCCGCCTTCGCAAGGATGTAATTTTTTTTCTGGACATTATATACACAAGCCTTCATATTTTATCGTTCTTTCCATTAGTGAAAACCGTATCAAAATCGGTTGGTTGGTTAAGATGATGTTAGCGGAGAAACAGACATAAGCGGACAGTGACTTTTTTGTATAGAACACAAAAGTTCCCTCTAGCCACCTCACTTCCTCGCTAGCAGCACCGTCGCTCAGCTATCACTGTCTGTCACATTTTGCGAATGACAATGAGAACGCATGAGCGTATCGTTTTGAATCTTATGGTTGAACCATAAAATTTTTATGGTTTTTGATTTATTTACAATTACATATTCATAATACCTAAATTCTGAAACTGTCAAAATATTTTTACATTCGTTGTCGATATTTTAGTAAGTTTCACACACAATAAAAGAAAAAATTGTTTGAAATTCCGTGTTGTTTGAAAGAGGTTACTTTAGGATTTAATTATATCGAGTGAAATATTATAAATTATGTAGCAAAAGCTCTCTTTTGATTGTAATTTTCTTTTTCATTTGACTTACCGATATGAACTCGTTGTCCTGTATCTTGTAGTGGTCTTGTAGCAATGTGACCACGTAGACGAGGTCGATGCAAGCCCACGGCTGGTCCACATTGGACGCGGAGCAAGCGCGCAGAGCGTTCGAGCGATATTGTGCCACCGACACAGTACCACCCTTCATTACGTCTGAAAAATTCATTTTAATAGGGTGGGTATGACAAATATTTTTTTTTTTAAAAACTGCACCTAAATAATTTTACATTCGTTGTCGATATTTTAGTAAGTTTCATACAGAATAAAAGAAGTTACGTCCTTCAGCTGGAATAATTTAATGTAATTAAAATATTTGCACACCCTCGAAGGGTAGAATGTAGCGAGAAATATCTATTGTAAAATCTTTATAACCTATATTCAGCAAATAAATGATTATTATTATTATTATTATTATAAAACCGTCTAAGAGAAACAATCGTCGAATTTGCAATAGTATGCGTGAAACATTAACCCTTAACCAGGGAATAACCGCGAAGAACTAATGTAGAAAGATATTTTCACCTCTAACAATGTCTTATTTGAGAATGTCATTGTAAAATTTCAAAAAATAAAATATGGGAAAAGGATATCCTATTGCCTGTCTATATACCGTAAAGTCATGTAATTAATTTAACCTAAAAATTATTATAAAAAAAAAATTAAGACCAGAATTCATTAGAAATCTCAGTATCGATAATATTTAAAAAAAAATCTCGGTCTTATGTTTGTTTTAGTTTTCCACAATTCAATAATATCTTCTCACTTTATCAAAAACCACTGTACTTACTGGTCAAGCGATTCAAATGGCAGCCTAATGTACATTAGAAGTTCGGATAATAGTGTAAAATATCGATCACATTCATCATAGGTTCCCAACCTTTTACATAATAGTTTATTATACCAATTTTATAAATCTGTCTATCACAAATTAAAAATTAATTCTCTCTCTATCTCTAATCACACTCCTCGTGGTTGTTGGCTAACCTCGTCATCGATAGTCCTAATCGAATCAATTAGTTTATACTTAATGCTTATTTAAATGTTTTAATGTTTATTTACGCCATAATAATAAGATTAACATTTTAGATGGATAAATAAAATGTTATAAGAGGTACTTTCAAAGTATTTTATTATATTAAATTTCTAATTAGGTAGGTACGCCACGACCTTGACTGTCATAACGCCCCCATTTGCCTTTAGACCCGCTACCGCCCCCACGAAAAGATCCAGCGCCCACTAGGGAACCTATGATATACATAATAAACTCTTTTTGGAAACTAACGCACAACTTCCGTAATATTCTAAAAATATACTTCGCTCTTTCTATCAAAACGCGCCAAATAAGCATAACTTTAATAAGAGGTTAACAGCCCTAAAGGAAATAAAAATATGAATACCTATAATGCCGGCGTCCGCGGCCACATCGTAGAAGTAACTCATAGCGGCGACGGCTCCTTTGGGCGCGTGCGGCGGTTCAACGTCGCGGACGCTCTTCGCGTACGCCTTCACTGCGGCGTGACAGCGAGCGTACACTGCGTCCGGTTTAAGGGCGCCTCTCGCAGCTCCACTGTACATATTAAATGTCTTTTAAAGCATGCTTCTAAACAAACACCGACACTTCCAAAAGGGTCGTAGCTGCATATCAGTGTACCGATCGACCGGATTAGATATGGCCGTGTGGTTTTGTTTGTATATTTATTCATTTATCAGCGAACCCGACATTGTTGAGGAATCCAGGTCATTTCTGGCCAATATATCATCAATCATTATCAATATTTACAGATAAAACTTATTTGGACCGGAAAAAGTCACAGAGATCGTAAAGCAGTGCAAATTTTAACAGAATCTAAAAGTTTTAGTGCACTAAAATATGAATTTGACCACCACATCTTTTATGGTCGTATGCCAGAAACTTTGAACCAATAATACCTGATAATGTACTGCTTATTGGCATAAGTCCACGTCTCATTCTGCACAATGGGGTCGACGCAAACTGACGTGAACCGCGTTGTGGTGTTGTCCTCCGCCTCCATACGAAACACGCCGTAACGCGCCGCGAGCAAACCCAGGTTCAAATAACTGATGAAAAAAAAGGCAATATTGTAATACCTAAAAAAAGGCTAAAAGGCTAACCTAAAAAAGGCTAACGGTAACGGAGGTTACCGAGTCACGAGAAGATGCAAATAATGTAAACAAACATTCAGGAGTTCACAACATTTGGATCGAATAATACAATTAACCAAAACGACACTAATTTCTAACTAATGAAATTAAAATGAAATAAAAACCAAAATTAGTAATAAAATCCAATAACCTAATCCGCAAAATCAACAAGCCACCCCATGCGCATTTTAAACTCAAATGACTTCTTATAACACAATACTTCTTATAACACAGTCAAATGAAGTTGTGTGTGAACGTCGAAGTATGCGTTATACAGATACGTTCCTTGTTAGTTGCCTGTGTGGCAAGTTTGTTTTTAGTTAGTTCTTACTACTTATTCTTTAGTTTAGACAATTGTTTAGTTTTGCAATGATGGTATAATGGATCAAAGAACAATTCTTGATCAATTATGCCTTGGAGGATGCCGTGATATCCAGGATTTACGAGCACTTCGTCCGCATCGCAAATGGTCCACTAGTCCCATATTGATACTTGTCACAAAATAATGAGAAACTCATTTTATGGCAAATTAAACGACTATGGACTCTGTAGGCATGGCGTTTTCCAAGTTACAGAGGAAGTGAAAACTCTTCCAAGTTATAAGTTTAAATAGTGGCAGGGCACACTGCGTTTCCCAGTCATTTGAGCAGCAGTAACTACCACGTTACCGAAGACCAACATAAAATAACAGCATGTGTGCTGTTGTATTTCGGTGAACGAATAAAGGATCCAAAGCCCATTTTCCTATTTTAGATCCTAATCCCTTAATCCAACTATGATCGCCAGTGCATTCGTGTTAATAAGCTGTGGTGCTGCTGTGCGCGACTCTAGCCACCTACCGTGGCTACAAGTCAGTTGTACAAGGCCTACAAGTGGACAGTCAGTCTGTCCTTTAAATAAAACATATATGTATAGTTAAACTTGGGGCTAAAATGGATTTCAATAATTTTGTTAGGTTAGTACTGACATATACGAGTATTTTTGTTCAAAGCAATTTGAACAAAAATACTCGTATATGTAAAAAAGTGACAAATTTATCTTGATGTAGTGTATGTAATTTATTACATTAAATCTGGATAAATTAATCTTATTTTCTTAGTAATTCCAAAAACCTATATACGTATAATGTACCTAGTTACATTTTAGAACTGGCTGGAACAGTGATACCTAAAAATTACCTAAAACCTAAAAATTGGAACAGCCAATTTGACTTAAAACGCACGAATAACAGACCTGTGGGTGTAGATTGTGATGTTGGTGTCAGCGAGCGGCACGGTGTGTAGGTCGCCGCGCGGTACGGAGGCGACATCGCGCTCGCTCACCTGGTACGTAATCTGGGTAGAGCCCCCGCCCAGGTCCAACGCCGCCATTGTACTCCCGTCTATTATCTCTGCACAAGTCGTACATACATTACTCTCTAATGAAGGCTTAAGCCCAGCAGACGTAGCTATAAACTATATACGTGAAGCTAATACTTTGGATTCCTTTTTAAGAAAATTGCGAAGACGGAGGTGTGTGAAATTTGGAACACCTAAAGTTTATGTGAAGGACTTGAGAAAGCTAATATTTTTATGGAATATGAATTTAAATTAGAAATACATTAAATTAGTGCGTTTCGAGACACGCACGCACGTTTGACACTACATACATATATGATATGTATACTCTTTTGTTTATGGTCGAATATCACCAGAATTGCACCTTTGGCTATGGCGACAGGCGTTTGATCTCATGAGAAATACTCTTCACTCGCCCTAATATCAAGCTAAGCAAGCAAAATGAAGTTTCGGAGAATACTAGAAATCTTCTATGACTTATAAAGTCTTGACAAATACTCGCGTACACACCACCCGCACGGGTTTGTTGGTATGAATGTGTCTCGGGGTGCCTTGGACGCACATCAGCGCGGCCAAGCGTTGTCGGTAAACTGACCGTACTCAAAGGTGCCTCGATGTGCGCTGTGCGTACGGTGTGTGAACGCTGACATTTTGGCTCGCGAGCCAATTGAAATTGACGTTTGAAAATATATACGGAAATTTATTTCTGTATTGAATGCGACGCTTATGAAGTTTTATAATCGGCCAAATCCATGGTCTTGCTTTAAAAGGTTCTTTTTTACATGGCTGTCCATTTCTGAATATTTGAGAGCTTCTGGCTCAAACTGCCTAGAGGTATTTATATTTATCCGAGACTGCCGCGCGAGCCGATGCGGCAAGGCAGCCGGCGAGCCCGTGCGGCTGGTGTGGACGGGGCTAATCACATTAGGCAAATGTGACGGATTTCACACACAAGATCTAATCCCATATCCTTAATCCTACGAGTCAGTAGTGCACTTGCAGCTTCTGTGGCGGGCTTTGCTTGTATTAACCTCTCACGTCTGTTGAAGATTTTGACAACGCATGCGCGGAGCGTACTGGCTTGTAGGGCAGTCACCTACCATCAAATGGCCCTTTGATAAAATAAAGAACATTTTGTCTACAGATAAAAATTTCCGCCTAACTTAATTCTCACAAAAAAATATGACAGAAAGAAACCATCTTTTATTCCTCTAATACAATATGTGAACAATACAAACAATATACAAGAATACAACAAACAACAAAATAAAAATTACAAGCAAACAAATATATAGACAAGTAACGAGAGGAAAAGGAACCCTGGCTCAGTATACAGTTGTGGTGCAGACCACAACACTGATATTCTGCCACAGACCAGATATTCAAAAATAAAAAAACATTGAAACATTTACGCGGGACAATTCAGAACACGATTGTACGATTGTACAAAACAATAAATATACCTTTAATTTGTGTGTGTGTGTGTGTGCCAGCTCCGACGCACGACTGGAGTTTACTCCTTAAGTACGATTGTCTTTGACTATGCAATAGGAAAAGAGGGTAAAAACGCTCCATCTATTATAATACAATATATTTAGTTGAAGCGGCGGAGGATATGGGTAGAATTGCTTAGAAGAACATAACGCTTTTTAGTTAACGGTTGTATTAATTTTACTCCTTATATAAATTCCATACAGGGGACCTTAAATTGACTCTTAAGAAGTAAACTCCAATAATGTATTATTTCATTAATATTAATTCATTTTATATTTATACATGTAATGTGAAAACACCTTATTTAAATTGTGGTTGTTGAAATAAAAACAAAATTGTGTTGCTCTGAAAAGAGAAACATTTTATTATTAAACTAAATTGATTACACATCTTCTACTATACAAATCTTCACCTACATTAAATAAAAATCTTACCTGAAAAGAGAAACAACATTTAAGCTATTATTTCTCAACTTTACAAACACTTAACAATATACTTTATAATTATTTATTAAATTTAACTTTATTTTAACAATTCGTATGACATTTATTGGTACGTTTTTATTACCGTTGTAGGTAGCCACTTTAAATATAACGAATTACCTACTTAACTTATTAAAAGTAAAAACGCGGCAAATTCAAATTAAATGAAGTCAATGCAACTTCATTTACATCTCCCCCCCTTGGAGAGTCACGACTTCCCTGAAACAGGAACAAGTTTCGTTATATGGTAAAGATTGGATTCGCATGTCTTATGTCCTGTGTTTAATCTGTAAATTGAGTTTGAAACTTTTTCTAAAATTTGGTATGGGCCAATTTTCAATTCGTCTAGTTTTCTTCTGTTTAATCTATTTCCGTTTTCTACATACACCAGGTCTCCTTCTTTAAATACGCATTGTTTTCTATTTTTATCAAATTGTTGTTTATTATAATTGTGTGATTTTAAAGTGTTTTTCAAAGCGATTTTTCTGTCTTGCAATAAATCATTATATAATTTTTCTTTTTTCAATTCATCCGGTAAAATATCAACATTCGTTCCTTCCTTTAAGTATTTTGGGGAGAAACCCGTGACTGAATGTTCCGTTTCATTATACATTTCAGTGCATTTGTGGGCAATAGTAGTCCAGGCAACTTTTTCTGTTCTTTCATTTATCTTACATCTAATTTTATTTACTAATGTTTGGTTTAATCTTTCAACTAAACCATTCGAAAATGGCGCATTGACTGCAGTGAAGATAATAGGAATATTCTCCTTTTCTAGAAAATTTTTAAAATCTTTTGAATTTATACCTGGATATTGATCGGATAGAATCATGCCAATGTTGTTTTCCTGTGACACCTTTTGAACTAGTTTAATGAAATCAACAGAATTTTGAGTTTTAGATGTCGAAATAAAGGCATATCTGGTGAAGTGGTCTACCAAAAGATGTAGGTATGTTTTTGTGGACCGTGAGCCACCAAATCCACCGATAGTGTCTAAGGACATTATCTCAAAAGGGTAAGTAGCGGGACCTAGTTGAGACATAACTCCAAATTTAAATTTTCCTCTAGATTTATTTTTTATGCAGATTTCGCAATTCTCACACAATTTTTTTATGTTGTATGCTAGATTTTTTGCTACGTAAAATGGTTTCATTTTCTTTTTAATTTGTTGTATTCCTATATGACAGTAACGATTATGTATATTCTTTATAAATTTTATGCTAAATTCCTCTGTTAGTACAATTTTTTCATTTCCTCTAATCTTTTTGTAATAAATATTATCTTTTAATTTGAGTTTATTTATATTAAGTTCTATATCTTTATTTCTATTTTGATCATTTTTAATGTCTTCCATTTTAATCACATTTATCACTTTCGAATTTTCATTTTGATTTTGATATGGTTCTAATACAGGGTTTCGGCTCAAACTGTCTGCTTCAACGTTGTATTTTCCTGGAGAATATATTACGTCGAAATTAAACTGAGATAGATAATAACTAAGGTCTCCCAGTTCTTCATCTGTTCGAGCTTTAATGTTCATCTTTTCTAAAGGCTTGTGATCAGAGAACACAGTAAATTTTTTTCCCATTAGCCAATGTTGCCAATATTTTACTGCTTCTTTTATTGCTAAGCACTCTAGATAAATAGCTTTCTTCTTTTGTTGCGTACAGTTTAATTTTCTCGAGAAATATGCACAAGGTTTTTCTTCACCATTATGCTGTGTTTGTTTTAATACAGCACCTACCCCTTGTAAACTGGCATCTGTATAAATATGTATTGGTAGACCTGGATCAAATATTGCTAAAATAGGTTTTGAGCAAAGTAGTCTTTTTATTGTCTCAAAGGATTCTTGACACTTTTCTGACCAAATAAATCTTTGTCCTTTTCTTAACAAATTATGCAAGGGATCTAATATAATTGATATATTTGGTACATATTTTCCATAAAAATTTATTTTACCCAGAAATTGTCGCACGTTTTTTTGTGTTTTCGGGACTGGAAAATCTGTTATAGCTACCAAATTATCTTTCAGCGGGGTAATTGTACCATTTTTTATTACGTGGCCTAAATACGTCACTGAGTCTTGTGCAAAATTACATTTTGAGAATTTCAATCTAAATCCTTCCTTTAAAATTGCTTCCAACAACAAAGATAAGTGCTTCATATGCTCGGAAAATGTTTTTGAGAAGATTAAAATGTCGTCTATGTAATTTACAGTAAAATCGGACAGTTTATGCTTCCTTATAATGTTACTTAAAATTCTTTGAAAAATTGCCGAAGACGTCTTTAAACCAAACGGTAAACAAGTCCACTGAAAGTGTCCTTCTTGAGTAACAAATGCTGTCTTTGGTTTGTCTTCAATTTTAAGAGGGATGGACCAAAAAGCAGAATTGATATCAAGCGTTGAAAAATAATTACATTTACTCGTTTTAACCATTAAATCCTCGATCAGTGGAAAAGGTTGTGATTGAGGAACTACTATTTTATTTAAATCGCGAAAATCTATGCATAATCTTGATTTTTTTCCTTCTTCCTTTTTATAGGCTAATGTTACTGGGGCGGCAAAAGGACTATAGGACTCTTCTATTAAATTATTTTGCAATAATTTCGATATTTGTTGTTCTATTTCTTTTTTGTCTTCGAAAGTGCACCTATATGGTCTTTTACTACAGTATTTGTCTACTAATAAATCGATATGTGCTTCATAACCTTTCACAGTTCCTATATCGTATTTGTCTTTAGCAAAAAGTGATTTGTACTTGCAAATCAACTTATTTATTTCTGATTTATTATATGGGTCTTGCTGATTTATTGAAATATTAAAGTTTTCTACGTCTATGTGTTCATTAAAATTTATTTTATATTCTTTTCCAGTTTCTTCTACGATATCTTCCTTTTTCTTGTTTTCATTTTTTTGGTTGTGGTTATTTTGCATAACTTTTAGTTTTTCATTTTGAATTAGTTGAAATTTTTCTATACAATCTAATCCAATTAAGAAGTCGTAATCGAAATTGTCTTCATCTATCACGAAAACGTTTACGTTCTTTTCTATATCAAAAATCTTTATCTTTAAAGTTACCATTCCTATAGCTTTTTTCACGCCATTAATTGTTTTTAAATTTGCATTTTTGTTATTATGATTATTTGTGTTATTTTTTAACGATAATAATCTTGAATTTATTAAAGAAACATTTGATCCTGAATCATAAATTCCAATAGTTTCAAAGGTACCATTTAACAACAATTTAATTTTAATTAATGGCGGAATTTCTAGTTTTTTGGATTTATTTCATTTAATTCGGTTTCTAATTCAGAATTATTAACGTTTTTTATATTATCTCTCTTTAATATATTATTACTTTTGTTTCTGAACCAACATAAATGTTCAGAATGATACCGGGGTCCTTTGTTTTCTTTTTCACAAATTTTGCATGGTCTGTATTTTCCAATTTTTTTATTAAATTTATTTTCATGATTCCCCATTATATTTACAAATTTATTTTTATTGACTATGTATTCTAAACCTCTGATATTGTTAAATAAATCCTCTGTTGTTTTCAAGTTATTTCTGTCAATTTTCTCCACTACAAAATCTGGCAGACCTGTTGCGATTAGATTTATCAGAGTAGGTATATCCATCGATTTATTTATTTCCAATAACAGTCTTTCCTTTTTTAAAGCATATTCCATTAATGAACCCTGTCTGTATTTGAATAAAATTGCATATCTTACTGATGACCAACCTTGATCTGCGTAAGTCTCACAAAAGCATTTTTTCCATATTGACCATTCTGAGTTTATTGTATGTTTTATGAGCATTGAACTGTACCAGTCAAAACATGTATCTTCTAAAAAAATTCTAAGAGTTTCAATTTTACCATTATCTTCTATACCCACACGAGCACATTCTGCTTCAAAAATAGCCATCCATTGGGATACATTTGAATTTTTTCCAGTGAATTTTTCTATTATCATTTGCTCTGTCAAATTTCTTATGTTATGAGGTTTTGGTTCATTTTTCTTCATTTCAGCAAAATTCTCTAAGATTTTCATTAAAACTTCATCTGAAATTCCAGCAATAGTAGCTTGACTCTGTGTTTCTGGTATAGTTTCCTCTAACAAATATCCCTTAAATTGCATGTTTCCATCAGCATCTACATAAGCATTCTTTATCTCTGGAGTCATAGAAATCCATACCTTTCTTTTTTCATGTCTTTTCTGTAGGGTAATTTTTACGTTTTGATAGGTTTGAGTTGTAATAATTGTATCATGTAGTCTTACCGGTTGGAGCTTTTGTGGTATCGAAAAGGTGTGATTACTGGTATCGGTTATTGATATTATGCAAATTTCATTTGTTTTTGGGTCTTCACTCGCTTTCACTATAAATTCGAATCTTAATTTTTCCATTGTTGTTAAAAATAGCTGTAGAAATGTTGTTTTGTAATGTGAAAACACCTTATTTAAATTGTGGTTGTTGAAATAAAAACAAAATTGTGTTGCTCTGAAAAGAGAAACATTTTATTATTAAACTAAATTGATTACACATCTTCTACTATACAAATCTTCACCTACATTAAATAAAAATCTTACCTGAAAAGAGAAACAACATTTAAGCTATTATTTCTCAACTTTACAAACACTTAACAATATACTTTATAATTATTTATTAAATTTAACTTTATTTTAACAATTCGTATGACATTTATTGGTACGTTTTTATTACCGTTGTAGGTAGCCACTTTAAATATAACGAATTACTTACTTAACTTATTAAAAGTAAAAACGCGGCAAATTCAAATTAAATGAAGTCAATGCAACTTCATTTACATACATATATGAATATAACTTACTATGCAGCAGATTGACTGTGTACCAAATGAAGATCCCTTCATCCGAACCATCCATGATCTCCACTCCACCGCTACCAATGTCATAGCTTAACCTGAATTAAATAAAAATAAAAACTTTAATTTGACTTATTTAAATCAAAGGTACATTCAAAGAAGGAAATCGCCATCCTAACTAGAAGAAATGCGAAAGTCTGCATAGAAAGCTTTTCAAAGTTCGAGTTCAGACGGCGAGGCAGCTTCATCGTCAGCCTCATCTTTCCTACACGGATAGATGCTGGCAAAGAGCAAACCAATATTTAATAAAAAAAAAAAACGGTACGGTTTCAAGCCTTAACTACTTATTTAAGCCATCATAAAATTTTGCATATACGTTGTCATGGATAGAGAAAAAGACATATATTATCCTTTCAAATGTATGGAACTTAAGAGGCTACGCCATCCAAAAGAAAAATTCAATGCTTTGTTTTCTTATTCAGCACGTTCAAACATAAAGCCAATGTAAAAAAATATATGTTACATGACTTCTTTGTCTATATTTCTGATGAGTTCATTTTAAGTATAGTGGTACACACAATTTGCAGAAAATAACTGCATCAGTACGAAGCCGGGGGCGTGCGTGTTTTATACATTAAAAAAAACACTATCAATGCGGCTCTCACTTGGATATAGCGGTGTAGACGTGGTTGATCAGTTGCTGCGCTTTCTCCTTGGGCAAGAGCCGAAGTCCAGCTGTGGCCCTCACGAGAAGGGGCGTCACGTGTCTCTTCTCGGCTGGAACTATGGAGTCGGCTTTCTTTATTAGTTCTACTATAGTTTCGGCACCCTGAAATTAGTTTAAAGCCGCTTTTAGACATTTTCTTACTTGTTGCATATCACAAAATCGAAGCAATGAATGACTTGAAACGTCTAAACGACACGTAACATTCTTGCGCAGTGGACTAAAAACAGGCTGACGGTCCACTTGGTGGTAGGTGGCTACCGTCGTCTATAACACAAGCAAGGATACTGGTGCTGCAAATGCACTGAAGACCATAGTGGGATTGAAGATAAAGGATTGCTATAGAGAAATGGGCTCTGGCATCCCTTATTCGCTCATCGAAACACAACAGAACATATGCTGTCACTTCACGGCGGTCTTCTTTAAGCGGGTAGTTACTGCCGCCAGACGGGCTGCCCAAATGTACTGCGAAATGCAGCACGCTCTGCCACTACTTTTAAAGTCCAGACAAGAGCCAACTTTGAAAAGTTCATTTCGAAAGTTGACATTGCCGGGAATCGAACCCGGAACCCCTGAGAAGGAGCGTTAGGGCAAACACCCTAACCACTCAACCAACTTCAAAACTTGCACATGTCTAAACAGCAATGCGTTTTATACTTCTATTCAAGACAATCAATAAAATCAATTGGAATATTTGTCGTTGCAAATATCAATCAATCAATACGTGCAATTTGTTGAAGCAACACGTCAAAAAAAGTTCATACGAGTTCCTGTTTAAACGAATTATATAGCCAACAATATCAGCTGAATTGAATAATAAAATACCATTATTGCCAAACATTTAACCGAGCTCCATTCAAAAAATTTGTTACAATTACTTTTAGAAAAACTAACTAACCAACCAGCAATTTATTTTCATTTAACTTCAATCCATATTATAAAAAATAACTAGCTGGTGTATGCGACTTCGTGTGCGTTGGAAAATACAACACTATTGATGGCGCCATCTATTATACTACAATAGAATTAGGTGAAGCGGCGACATCTATCGGATGTGGGTTGAACTGGTTTGTGATACACCTGTGCATAGTATGCCCCAATTTGCAAACCCTCTGGAATCTACAGATAAAACCTTAACGAATTATACACCTATAGAATCCTCGGGAATCACTCTGTTGATAAATGAAAACCGAATGAAAATCAGTTCCATAGTTTTTGAGATTATCGCGAACGTATACATACAGACAGAAAGACAGACGCGGCGGGGGACTTTGTTTTATAACCGTTTCTCGGATAACTTCTTTCTATATAGGTACCATTCAACCCATTTCGACACGATCTTCACTGATCGAAGAGCCACAAACAAGGAAGGTTTGTGTATATAATTTGCAAAAAAAAAATTACATCCGTGCAAAGCCAGGGGCGTATCCGCCAGTAACATATAAAAATGACTTGTCACTATGTTTGTCATCGACGTAATAACCAACTAGACTTCTAGTACAGGGCGAACGCATTCAGACAACACATTAGAGAAATAGATATTATATAATTCCACGCCCGGTAATGTTCGGGCAGTAACGACCAATAGAATTTCGTCGTGACCTTGATCGGACCAATTGGCGTTCAGTACCCCGCGCCCGCGCACCTCAGTTAGTTGCCAGAAAAGTTTACATTGTGAATAAATAGGTGTTAGCCGTCTAGTTGGATATTACGTCGATGATGTTTGTGAATGATTTTCTTGTGAACGTGTAGTATAGTTGGTTCCAGCTTAAAAGATTTCATATGATTTATAAAGATAGGAGGACAAAGTAGCCGGCAAAAATATAGATTTCTGTAGGGACATACAAAACACACATTGTACCTTTTCTGGATCGTCCGCATAAGACGATAACCCGGGTTTGGATTGCGCGAATATTTCTTCTACTAAATCTAAATCGGCTTGACCGAATACTGAAAAAGAAAGCAAAAATTAATTACAATTACTAGTCAACTATGTACAAAAATTGGTCCTACTGCGGGGGCACAGCCCTACCATCTTAACTAGGGCGTATGGGCTTATATAGTCCACCACACTGACCGAGTGCGGTTTGGTGGACTTCACGTGCGCCTTAGAATTCCTTCTTTGGCGTATGCAGGTTTCCTCAAGTTATTTTCCTTTGCCGTTTGAGAACAGTCAGTAAATGCACTTAAGTTTTTAGAAAAAACCTATTGGCATTACTGGGGATCGAACTCGGACCTCTCGAAATTACAGGCCGCTTCTTTTCCACTGCGCCACCGACGCTATTGTGCGATAATTAGGTATATAAACAAAATAAACAATAACATTTTTTTAATTTATACAATAAATCAAAAAATTTAGAAAAAAAAATTAATATAGAATATTACATGACTCGCATTAGTTATAATCGCATAACTAGTGCGCAGGAACCTTGTTAACATCCACGTGAAGACATCGGCAAGAAAAAAATCGCCGGGCAGCGTTGCTAACGGTACCGATTGTGTCACAAGATGAAATGTAAGAAATTAAGATTTTTTTTATTTTTGATGGAGAAATTAGCACGTGAAATCAAGTTGCCATGGGCGCAAAGTTTTTACTTATTCGTGACAAACAATGGCGATTACATCGATAAGAATAACTTTTCGGTTTAACCATATTCTAATATTAATGTAACTAATAGTAGTTTATGTTTTAACCCAACAACAGTTTTTCAAATGGACTTTTTCAAAACTAGTAACGTTCAAAACAAAAATTACAAGTTTATATTAGTACTAGCTGTTGCCGCGACTTCGTTCGCGTCGAAAAATGAAAAATATAACACCTGATAAAATATCCGGCACCTTTATCGCTATGACGACGGTGGCGCCGGTTACTATGTGGCTTGATATAGTTATTTAACCGAGTATTGAGCACACCATCAAATACTTTCGAAGTAGCAGTCGCCAGAGATATTGGCCGGTAGTTATTCTTATCTGCTAAACCTCCCGTTTTATTTTTTACAACGGAAACCACCACCGTTTTCATCATGTTAGTCGGCATGTAGCTGTGCCCTAGAGAAAGATTAAATAACAGATATAGAACGCGAGGCACCCGCGGGGCAGAATATTTAAGAAGCTCAATACTGAGCCCATCATGGCCAGACGATTTACCCTTTGATTCTTACTTTATTACTTATTCATTACTTTATTCCCCAGGCACAACTTCCAGCACCGAAAGCGAGGAGCCCAGTGGTGATTTCACCATAAAGTTATCGACAAATAAGTTTGCTATTTTCTCAGGATCACTAACACCATCAACACTCACCGGTATACCCGGTTTGCACTGTAACCTCTTGGTGTGTTTCCAAAATGAACGAAAGTCTTGTTTGGAATGATTTGAAGCCAACTATAATAGTATACTTATCGGCTATTTTTTATTTTTATAACTATATCGGCCATTTTTTAAAATATTTTTAGACGATCGCTCGGGAACCTAAAATTTTTCCAGGATAAAAGTATCCTTTATGTTAATTCAGTTAATAAACCATCTGTGTGCCAAATTTCATCTAAATCCGTTCAACATCCATCCCTCAAACACGAACTTTTTGGCATTTGTAATATTAGTAGGATATAAACATTTCTTTCAATTGTTATTGACAAAAAAAAAACTTGTCTCACCTGTGAACGGTACTCTAAATTTATACGCCAGCACTCTGGAACCAGAAGATCCGGCGTCAATAATAACGGCGTGGTGGTAGACGCTCTCATAACCTAAACTCTTGGCGAGCCCATCGAACCACTGTGTCTGCCCCGCGAACAACCCTAAAACAATCAATTTCACAGTTTTGAGCACGAACAACGACAGTACCCGTGACATTGCAATTAGAAAAAAATATATTCAAATATTCCCGCTCTATTGTTTCAAGTGTCAAAACGTTATGTCAAAACACTATGCAATTTTTTTTTCTGTTACAAATTAATGACAGAATTCTTCGTTTTCTAGTTTTAAAATACACACTTCGCAGTCGCAAGACGAACAAAGTAATTAAGAACATAAAACATTGATAATGTAACCGCAACAAGCGATAAATAATGACTCCTTATGACCCAGACACGTTCTAATATAGGTAGTAAGTATTCATTGAGCTTACAACTTCATATAATTGCTTATCTCACTAAATGAATGCAGGTCAGGCATGCTCGTAAGTGATACACTAGTAAGATAGTTTTTTTTTTCATAGTCGAATCCGCAATCAGCCCTCAACTTTATGCAGATGTTTTGGCCCAAGATCCCAGAGGTATGCCAGACATAACTTATTTTCTAAAGGACAAAACGTGGGGTATCGAGTAGTGTTCCTATGTACTTTGAACGTATATCTGCTAAGTTGGGTAGACGGCCAATTTAGAGCATATCAGGTAAGAAAGGTAATTAGGACTCTGAGGAGAGCCACTGATGCTCGTACTGGTCCAATTGATGTAAGGTGGCCATTCATCGCCTATAACACAAGCAACGCCACTGATCGGCAGCAAGTGTGCTGCCGACCATAGTAGAATTAGGAAAGGAAATGGGTTTTTCCATCCCTTACTTACTCACTGAAACACAACAGCACACATACAGCATGTTTCACTGTGGTCTTCTGTAAGGGGTGGTTACTGCCGCCAGACGGTCTACTCAAATGACGCGACGCGACTCGCGCGCACACGTATTAAGGTAGCAATACAATATAGAACTTATATAATACACGAAAAGGTTCACAGTTCTAAGTACATTAAAGTGGTGTCAGCGGCGATGCGTCTATGTGACGCAGTGCGAACTAGCGTTCTTTACACAGCTTCGTGATGTGCCTCGCGGCGTTTATGTGTGAACTGACCCTAATTCTCAACAGGCTTTAATATTGTGGTCTTATAAATCAGAATTTTATTG
Organism: Bembecia ichneumoniformis; assembly: GCA_910589475.2. Classification (NCBI taxonomy): domain Eukaryota; kingdom Metazoa; phylum Arthropoda; class Insecta; order Lepidoptera; family Sesiidae; genus Bembecia; species Bembecia ichneumoniformis. Next base: position 12,060,546 of record OU342540.1, read on the forward strand.
TGTATAGACAGATTGTAATTTCTGCAGAAAAGCCAGAAAAAGCCTTTGTATCGCAGATTCATTTCCTACCGTTTATTCCGTACTCATACCATAAGAATAAATAAGAAAACGTATGGTTTCTAAAAGAAAACTTGCGATGCACAAAAAAAATTCTAAGTAAGTAAACAGATTAAATACTCAATAAATTAAATAATCATTGACTGAAACTAGCAAAGTTTTTTTATTATTATTATAAAATGTGGCGAGCAGGCTGACAAATAGTATTGGGATGCATGTACATTGCAGACCCTACAGCACGCTTGAAGAAGCCCAAACTGTAGCGCGGAGGGGTATTTTTTTTTTTTTTTTTTTTTTTTTTTTTATATTAACATTGGTGTAAACAAAAACTCATTAGAGTTTTACCGTACACCATGTGCTGATTACAGAAAATTTAAATAAACCTTCAGTTGACGCCCACGTACACTTCAGACTCTACTTTAAAACAATAATAATTACAAAGTATTACTTTTTCATAACTATTTTTGTGTTGTTGTTAAAATTATATTTATCTGTAGTTAACTGTAAATAGTGTTGTTTTAGCTTATATGTAATGTTTTTGGGTGTCATGTCGCTTTTTAATGTTTTAGGTACTTAGTTGATTTATTAAATTCGGTATGACATAAGCCACTGTCTTTTTCCATAAAGGTTGTTATATTTGGGTAAATTATATTTTGATTCATCAAATAATCTGGTTGAGTAAGTTATTTTTGGAATTTTTAAATTTTCGTTAAAATATACTTCCTTTAATAATATAAACTGTGTTTTTTCTTCTATAGGTAGAATTTTACAAAATACAAATAATTTGCGATAATCTTCTTTAAAGTTTTTAGGAATAATTTCTTTTAGAATACGCAATTGAAGTGAGAATATTTTGTCCAAATGGCTTTTAAAAGTTCTTCCGTAGCTACGATTACAATTTATTAAAAATATATAATATATACAAATTACCTGTAATTAACACCGGAAAAGTACGCAGAAACTGAGTTCCGTTGGTCATTTTTTAAATTTCAAATAACCGACTTAACGCTAAAAGCGGTAAAACGAACTGTTGCATTCAATTCCTGAATGCACAGCTTACATTTCATAAAGCAAACAATACCGTTACCGACGCGTATTCGTGGTCACATTAAACAAGCAACATTGAACCTTACGCGGTGGTAATAACCTTCCGGATCGTTCTCAACATATTCAACGGCAAGCGCCTTATTGAAAATGCTCCGGCGCATAATTGAATCGTGAAATACGACATTGAAATAAGAGCACGTATCGCGACCGGAATGAAATTCTATTGAACATTTTGGCAATTGTTCGTGTAAAGGTCGCCCTAATGGACTACTTGTCGTATACTAGTGACCCCTTTCTTAGATATTTTTCTAAGAAAGGTATGCATTCATCGACCAATATTGGGAGGTATGCAGAAAATGGCGAGGAGAATAAGCTAATAAGCTTAATAAGCTACCGTCCCGGGTCGACTTCGCACTATGCAATCTCTATATATAAAAATGAATCGCCATTTCCCTTGGTCACGGCATCACGCGTGATTTAATTCGGGTTTCACCAAAGGAAAGAGGGATAAACGGGGAATGTTCATATATATAAAAATTGCAACCCGGGCGAAGCCGGGGGCGGGTCGCTAGTTATATATAATATTTTTTTCGTTCATCGCTCTTTGCATTAGTCAAAACGGTATCAAAACTCATTGCGTGGTTTTGAAGAATTTGTGTATACATGTAATTCAATTGTTAAAACAGGCAAAGGCAAAGAGTGACTTGTTTTATTCTGTTTATATACTAGCGACCTTTCATGCACACAAACCTCGGTTGCAATTTCATGCACACAAACCTTTTTCATTCATCGCTCTTTCCATTAGTGAAAATCATATCAAAATCTATTGTGTCTAAGAAATATATTGGTTTCTAAGAAATAAAGGGTGAAACAGATTAAGATGTATTTAACATTTTTGTTTTATACTTTTTAGAAAAATTCTAGGAATTGTATAGATAGATAGATGGACAGATTTATTTGCAAAAAATGACACACATATAAAGAGAAACAAAAAATATTAACAACAAAAAAGACATTAAAAAAAAAACAAATTTATAATTCCTACAAATTCCCAGATAGTTTAATCCCATTGAGTGTGCGTCATGGCAGCAAAAAGGTCTCCGACTCAGCATAAGCTAAGGCAAAGCAAAGCGCTGATATTATGCCAGTCCTAGTGTACAGATTCACGTCAGATACGTAGTGTACAGATAACATTAAGTATCAATTAAAATTTACATACAAATCCACTAAATGTAGAAATGTGTCATTTGAGGAGTAGTAGGAAACACTGCATGCTATATATAACTGGGCGGCTCCCATTTGCCCCATATGTATGGTGCAGTGTAAAGAATGCCAAAGCTCGCCTTCATATTATATAGTCCATTATGTGTAATGTTATTTTCTCACTGTACATTTTGTTAAACCAACTGTGCCATTGCGATTGATACAGACGAAATCTAATAACTTTAACAGAGCGTTTCTTGTATAAATATTTTGCGTTTCTCTATATAATTGTATTTCTTGTTAAAAATGCAATTTTACACCGAAAAAGTTGTTTATAACTATTTATTAAAGGACCACCTTGTAAATTTCTATGGTGCTTGTATTGCAGATGGATGATAATCAACTGTTACCTCAAAATTTTGTGAGATGGCGCTATGTGAATACTAACATGTTCGGCTTACATCCAATAGCAGTGTAATTATAGTGACCATCTTAAGTCCGTGTCGGTAAAAAAGTTGTAAAAATTTTACAACACAGATTTTATCCTATGAAAACATACAATAAATGCAAGTTCTCAACAACTTGCTAATAACACTATGTATCGTTAGCCTTGGATTTGCTTTCAAACGAGGTCTACAGATAATATATCACCTCATAAGATTGATGTTAATCATTTTCTTATGTGATAAGGTCTGTCTGTACCTGATATGATGTAATATGAGGCAGTAATTAAATACAGTATGATAACGACATCAGGTGGATTATTCTTATTACTAAGATATAATCTACACAAGTTTTTAATAACGGGGGGGGGGGGGGGGGGTCAATAAAATTATTAAGTGATGTATAAGGTATAAAGACTTAAACTCCAGTAATAGCTTCGGGCAGAATGGACTCAAAACACAATATTTCTAAGCTGTTGGCTTCAAATGAATTATTACTCCATAGGAATAAAGTATTCTAATAAAGTATCTATAAAGAGATTTAGTAAATAATATCAGTGACTAGATTTTATTGACTGTATTAACTAGAGATGTAACTGATAGTTGTTTAACCCACTACCGGATACTGAACATGTTTCAAAGAAGAGTCAGCTGTATTTCGCGAAGCTCATGATAAATTCTGGAATTCCTTTAATGAGTAGCAAATGAAAACAGTAGAACAACATCGAGAGAAAAACGTGATTTCATGTGAGATTGACATTTATTTGAAAGCAGTTTGAATTTATTGTAATCATGACTTAGGTCAGCTAATTACTACACAATACCTGAACTTAACAAATAATGCCATAATGTTTCTTTCAGTATCATGCAGCAGCATATAGGAATAATGAAAGAATTTTTACTGAGGCTAGCCTCAGTTATGAAGACCAGCGAAACTGTTTGTTAATGCTCAAAAATATGGTATTCATTCAGCCTCTAGTACAGTAGTAGTACTAATTTCTTTTTAAATAAAATTACAGGAAATATATGTATTACTAGCTGAGCAGCTATTTCCTACGCTATAAAGCGTATTTTTTTTGTTTGTAAACTGACTGAAATGAAACAAACACTAAATGTTAGAACTTGCTACAAGAACTTGCTTTCTACAATACACCATTGAAAACTGCATTCAAATCGGTTGTCTATCTGAATCGGCATTCAGACAGACAAAAATTCTAAAAACTATTTTTTTGACCTAGGTAACTAGTAACATGCACTTAACATGTACAAATTGTTTGAAAAAATATTGGCTCGTTTATGATTTTATTATATGTATAGATATAGATGTGGATTAAATAAAGTACCTTATTTGATAATTATATTAACCGATAATTATCTAAATTTAATATTTCGTTTATTTAAAAACATATATTCAAGTATTCAGTTAATTACTCGCTTGTCATCCGGTATTCGGTCAGATAGATACTGAAACCTATAGACTAAGACATGATAATAAATTTCCCTGAGTCACAGAAGTCATATATGTCTAGGAATATAATAGAAAATGATGATTCCACATTATCACAGAACTTAAGCAGATAGTAACATACTTACCCAATAAATATGTGACACATATTGCTACAATTATGAGAAATATAAATATTTTCTTCAATCTTCTTGGTTGCTTAACATTCCTCTTAATATTGATATGTGATGTCTGTTTATCATCTTTTAACTGAAATCAAAACATTGTCCAACATTGTACTCCTTTTAATGAGAAATTTAAATTAAAAATTAATTTAATACAACATTTTTGTTATTATTTCAAAAACTTTCCAACGGACTTACAGACTGTGGAAGGATAAGGGATTAGGAGAGGATACAGACTCTGGCATCCATTACTCACACATCAAAACACAACAGCAAACATGCTGTTATTTCACGGTGGTCTTCTGTAAGGAGGCGGTTAATGCCGCCAGACAGGCTGCCCAAATTTTTTTTTTCTTTTCTGCAATAAGCCTGTGGTTTCTTTCGATGTTATGTTGTATTTATTTGAATGAAAATAGGTTCATCGGCTATTCTCATTCCTACATCTGTCTAGTGAACCTAGTAGGGCTGCTCAAATAACTGCCAAACGCAGTGTGCCCTGCCACTATTTAATACATCTAATACTTACTACATCTAGATGTACTCTCACCTCTAAGTACCTGTAAGTACTGAATTTTCCCATATCAAGTTACTACAATCATCACAACCGGCGAATAACTTAAAGGAAGTTTTTGTGTATACCGAGATAAAATATCACAAAATACATATCTTTCAGGTAAAAACGAATGAAAACAAGAAATATGTAGTCTGCAAGAAATAAAAACAAAATATTTTCCTTTGAGTGATAGCGGATAGCGCTGACTTTGACATTGACATACCAGACAAAAACAGTTTTTTTTTTTACTGAAATAAAGCTAAATTTATAAATAAAAGGTCTTTACTGCGATAAATGTAGTGATTTTTACACAAATTATTGTTTTATTTAGATTAATATTAATTTAACAAATATATCTGATCCCGAAATATGTATAAACGAAATTTGGAACTTTTTTGTGACATAAAAATATGATAGGTTTTATATATAAAAGAAAAACTTTATTACATATATGGTTTTCCACGCAGTATAGTCAGCATTGTCAACTTGGCTTGGCATAACATTTTTGTTTTAAGTTGTCGGCAAATGGCAATATATATGGCAACACTGAGGCAAATAATATTTTTTTTTTAGCTACATTGAAACAAAAGCAAAAAGAAAAAAGCTAAGTCAACGTTATGTGTACAATTTGTGGGCATACTATTTATTATTACTCGTGTAAATAAAAACTTGATACTTAAATATCTACGCATAGAATATATTAGAAAAAAACAGGTAGGTAACTAGGTACTTGAAGAGGTTATTATATGTCATGGTCATGTCTTCGTAATTATTATTATACAATAATTTAAAATGTTCATTTCATAAATGTTTATGACTTACCTTTCTAAGGCGTATTTCACTCATGGTAACAATACCCACAAACTAATTTCTTGGCAGTTCACTGGAACTCCCTGCTTTAAAAGTGAAGGTACTATTTTCTTTTTATATTTACGCATCTACCGAAATACGTTATTAACTGTTGACAACAGGAAGTAAACTAACACAATTATTAACAGACAGATCGTGAAATGCGAAGTCACAGTGAGTCGATTCTTTACGTTATCTTACACCGACTTATATAAAATCAATAACACACCAACTACATGATTCAACATAAAAAAATATTAATTCTAGAGATCGTCTTAAAAATGTCCGATAAAAAATAAAAAAGTTAGAGCGACATCTACTGCTAATATAAATGTGGAAATGTTTTGCACGATAATTACTCGTAAATCACTGATTGGATTTAGAGAATATTTACCATATAGGTATACTTAGATAGTAGTATAACTTACTTATACCAGAATTTTTAAAGTTATCCCTATGGACGCCCAACGACACCAACTTTTTAATAAATTATGAAATGAGGAATAAATTAAATCATCAAGTACCCTAACCCCAATAATATAAATCCTCAATAATGCGAAAACTGTTGAACAGATTTGGGTGAAATTTGGTACACAGTTTATTACCTGGATTAACTTATAGGATACTTTTTGTCCTGGAAAAATGTTAGCTTCCCGAGGGATCATCTGAGAATATAAAAAAAATTCGGTGCCAACGTCGTTTCACTGATAAAGACGTCAAGCGTTGTAACTCGTATATTTTCATTTTTCAATCTGTACGAAGTTGCAGGCACAGCTAGTTATGGAATGCAAAAACTCATTGCATTATTGCTTCTAATTTTCTCTTAATTTACCAATAAAAAGGATGCATTGGTAACCTATATTATATGTATACCATCACAATAGGTCGAGCCTCAATATGCCTTAATCTTTTTGTAATAGGTACTTAATGCTTTTTCTGTCAATAGGACGCAGGCAAGTCTACTAGATATTATTGCCTATAACCCGAAGCAGTGCAGAACTCTGCCTATCCTTGTGAGATGAAAATAGGGTTCTGAATTCAGGAATGAGCCCTGACATCTGTTACTCGTACACTGAAACACAAGTGGACTGCTGTATATTTCAGTGTTATATAAGGCATAGTTACTTCTACCAGTTGGGATCAATCATGAAATAACGTTTGGTTAATAGTAATATATGGTAATAATAGCAATGAACTACAGAGTGGGTGAATAGAATAAGGAATTCTGAAATTTGCTGTGGAACCAAAGTTTTCGACATAGCCTCATGGCTATGTCGCTATGTTCTCATGAGAATCAGCAACTGAAGGGCTGGTCACTTCTGTCCTGGAGTGGATAACCAATAGGGGCAAACAAATTGGAAAATGTAGTATGAGACAACCTTGTAGAGCATCACAGGAAGCGGCTGGATGCAAAGGGCAGAGAACCGTGCTTGGTGGCGAACCTTGAGAGAGGGCTATATCCAACAGTGGAGAGACACAGGCTGATGATCATGATGATATAATAAATGAGTGACATATTTAATTTCAACCACAATATAGTTAAATTTTATGGTTTAAAATAAAATTTATAATATTACAGGACAATGGACATAGATGCAGTTATTCTAGAGAAATTAAAAACATTTGGAATTGGTCGTCGGAAATTAGATGATAAGTTGTTTTGTGGTGATAAGCCACTGCAGAGGCTAGGTACATATGATGTGGATGAGGAAAATTTATGTCATGATATGTAAGAAAATTTCGTTTTTTTTATTATTTTTTAACATTTTTTTTTATAGCCTTATGGTCACATGCGTATTTAATAAATAGAAACTTAAAAAGAATTGCAGTAGCCAGATGTGATGTCATCTGTGTGTCTCAGGCCAAAGACCTCCCCCGGTCTTCTCCAATCTTCCTGTTCCACTTTTTGTCCAGAATTTCAGAGAATTCATCGACCCAACTTCTAAATTACCTCTTTTTCTTTTCGTGTCTCTTAGGTACAATACTGAGATATGACTCCCATTTCTCTGGGCCTCTCAAGATGTGTCCAGTCCATTTTCACTTAGAGTGTTTCATTTTATACTAGACTGACATCAGTCAGCAATCCTTTCATACAGACACAGCTAGACCCAGTTTTCTCGCAATTTCACACTGATTCTGGCGGAAAAAAAATTACGTGATATATTTACAGACATAGGGAAGCCTATGTCCGGCAGTTGACGTCCTGAAATGAATCTGGGTGAGTCTGACTTGATCACCTTAGGTACAGTCAAGTGTAAAAAATATGTAACTAAACTACTAAACCATTACAATGTATGTACTAAAGAAATCCTGAAATACATAATAGCTGGTGCCCGCGACGTATTCCGCGTTGAAGTCCCATATAAAACAAAGCCCCCCGCCGCATCTGTCTGTGTGTATGTTTGCAATAATCTCAAAAACTACTGAACGGATTTTCATGTGGTTTTCAGATGAAAACAGAGGGATTTCTGAAGAATCTATGTGTATAATTCATTGAGGATCCTTAAGTTTTCAAGTACCTGCACCTGTGCATAGATGCTCCAATTTACAAACCAATCAGTTCTACCCATATCCGAGAGATGTGCCGCTTCACCTAATTCTATTATAGTAAAATAGATGGCGCCATCAATAGTATTAATTTTTTTTAACACAGAAATCGCAGGCACCAGCTATTGTATAATTTAGTTTATGTGTTCTTACGCCGGCCTTCCCAAGGTCACCTCAGGCTGTCGCGTTTGCCTTTACGGCAATTTCTACTACATTTTTGCAAAATTCAATAAATTTACGATTCTCTTTCTCTGTTATGAATTTTAGTGACATTTTTTCTAATTTGTTACCTTTATTCAAATTCCAACCAGAGTCTTACGAGCGCAAACCTGGGGCACTCGAGCAGTAGGTGTTCCAGCACCCCAGGCGTACACATGCAATCCGGGCTGGATTTTATATTAAACTTGTGGCAGGTACTGCGAGAAATCCCCTTGTCCTGTCAGCCTCTTTACGAGCTGTGGTGTCAGTTTAATCTTCCTAATTTAATTGTATGCCGCTTCTGCGTCGGGAAAGAACATTTTTTGTTCCTCCCGTCGTCCCATAATTTTTAGTCAACAACTGGTCCAACTCTTGCATCCATTCATGGAGATAATTAAAATTTCCCTTTTATAACCAAAATCTCCCGATACTAATGTAATGTATCCAAATCATTTCGTGGTTATAATTGCTTTACTATTTTTTATTTTAGAATAAAGACTAGCTGTCACATCCCAGGCTGCTTATTCGAGGCTGAATCTCTATTGGAATTTGAGAATCACTACAATTCCACACACAGATACTCGTGCGGTCAATGTAGAAAGTTGTTGCCATCGCCGCATCTACTGGATTTGCACATACAAGAGACCCATGATTCTTTCTTTGCAATTATGTCGGAGAAAACACCCTCCGTAAGTTTTATGGTTCACGTATAACAGTGAACAGTGGTAACACTGGTGTCAGTGTAGTTTATTTACTTATTTAAATACTAGCTGAGCCTGCAACTTCGTGCGCATGGTATTCACTATAGCGCATAACTTTTTTGTTTGTAAACAGATTGGAATGAAAGAAACACTAAATTTTACGGGAAGCTTGCTACAATATATAAGTGAAAACGCATTCACATCAATAAAGCCATTTCTGAGATTAGCGTACACAAACTGCCAAAACTTCTAAAAAGTGTTTTTTTGACCTCGGTAACTTAATGTACATGTGACATGTACTAATTGTTTTTTTTTTAAACTACGTCATGTACAGACACAGCTCGTTCACGATTTTATTATAGATTGCATATTTAATGATTATACTTGTTTTACGGTTTCAAGCAAGTAACGTAATGAGAATTTAGTTTACCAGTGTTAGTGACGACGTTATTGCACCAACTGTGAAATTTACTTTGATCAACTAACATGGTCTTTTGACGATCTCATTGGTCGAGATGTTAAGGTGATTACCTAACGCGCTCTAACTTAGAGATCCTTTGTTGCGATTCCCGGAAGGGTCCACCTTTGCAAATGAACTTTTCAAAGTTGGCTCCGGTTTGGGTGTGCAGGGTTTCGCCCCATTTCCGTTTATGGTTATGCCATAACACAAGCCTAATAGTAGTCACTTTGGAGGATATACATCTTATGTAAAGCTTTTATCTTTATATGTAAAGGTCGACAGACAAGCCGATGGTCCAATTCATGTAAGGTGGCCACCATCGCAGATAACATGAGCAAAATCACAGGTGCAAGTGAGCATTGCTGCAAGAGAGATGGTCGGCAGACCATTGTAGGATTAGGAGGATATAGGGGAATGGGCTCTGGCATCCCTTAGTCACTCACCAAAACACAAAAGCACACAGTCATGCTGTTATTTCACGGTGGTCTTCTGTATGGTAGTGGTTGCCACTACTTGCCAGATCCTGAACAGATTCAACTATGAGAAGTTCATTTTCAAAGTTGGTCCTGCCAGGAATAGAACCTGGGAGCGTTAAAGCAAGCGCCTTACATACATTTCTAGTTCGTTTCGAAGGTTTCGTTGTGTACATAATTCGCGGAAAAAAAATCCACCCGTACGAAGCCGGGGTCGGGCGCTAGTACCTGATGATTTTTTTTTATTAAATCAAGGTAGCGCTTGACCACTATCTCACCTGATGTGAGGTGCAGATGCGGCCGAAAGTGGACCACGCTTACCCAGTAAATGCCCATTTACCCTGGTTTCGAAGACCAATATATTAAAATCTGATTGTAAATGAATTATGTTTTACAGTACTGTTGCTACATAGAAGAGTGTAAAGAGAAATTCCAGAATGCAGACTCTAGGCTGGACCACTGTGTCAAAGTGCACAAGCTTCCGAAGAACTTCAGATTTAATCAAAGACCAAAACATTTTAAAAATAACAAAACAACCCCCAAAACTGATCAACATATGGATTTGGATAAACCCGAACAGACCCAAAAGTTCTTTTTCAATAATAATAAACAAAAGGTATTTGCCAAATACACCGGTAGAAAGTTCACAGGAAAAAATCCAGAGACCAATCTGGATGTAAATATGGAAGAGGTTATTAATGATTTAAAAGAAAACCTGCCAAATTAAATTAAACAATTTTTTTTAATTCTTATTGATTTTTTTATTTCTCACAATCACAGGACTACACATATATTAACATAACTCATATGACATTTGGTGTGTTGCCATCGCTAAAAAAAAATCTTTTACTATTTTTTAAATAAATTTCTCTAGAGATTCCAACAATGTTTATTTAACGCAAAGACACTCCCAATCTCAAATGCCATAGAGAATCGCATGCAAATAATTTAATAACATACATAATATATATACTTTTTTATTCTTGGTGAAATTCTCACTTTGCTTTTCCTTGGGCTTCCACAGCTGCCATTGCCTTTTTAACAGTTTCATCATCCCCAAGGAAATACATTTCGCCACATGGTTTAAAGTTTTGATCGAGATCAAATACAAATGGAATGCCGGTAGGCAAATTGAGTTCCATGATTTTTTCTTCGCTCATATCTGAAACATAAGATAAAATACATTTGCCAATAATATTCATAACCTACAATGTTCATATTTTGTGTACATATGATACTTTTTTTTATGTTGAGACAGGCTGACGGTCCACTTGATGGTAGGTCGTTACCGTCGCCTATAACACAAGTAACGTCAAAGCTGCTGCAAGTGCGCTGCCGACTACAGTAGGATTAAGGATAAAGGACTTGGAGGGGATAGAGAAATGGGCTCTGGCATCCCTTACTCAGCGAAACACAATGTGCTGTTATTTCACGGTGGGGTGGTTACTGCCGCCAGACGGGCTGCCCAAATGACTGCGAAAATGCAGTGTGCCGTGCCACTGTTTTCCAAATCCAGACCAGAGCCAAATTTGAAAAGTTCATTTTTCAAAGTTGACCCTACTGGGAATCGAACCCGGAAACCTTAGAACAGAGCGTTACGGCAAGCCACTATCCAAAGGGCTCGTCAAAACTACTAGCTTTTGCCTGCGAATTCATTGAATAAATTTATATAAAGCCTGACAAAATATACGAGCAATAATTTATTAAATCTTTATTGCTGTTATAACTTAGCCAGGATTTTTATATATGGATCTGGTATAAAAATCCAACGTCTGGCTCGGGAACAGTACTATTTGTCTGGATGAAACTTACTGTTATACTTCGCAGTAAATAAAACACCGTAAATAAATTAATTGATTACGTTACGAGTTTAATTTTATATTGTATATCCTAGACTTTAATTTTACAACACTTTATGTATAGATACAGCCAACACCATAGATACTAGACACAGCACAAAAAGTTAACACGGGGTTGCCAGTTGTCAGGTTATGACACTCTCCTTCCCTCTAATAATAGCTTAACACCCTTACGATTTAGATAACCCCACTCATCTAGTACTTCTTACACAATAAACAAAAACAACAACAAATCTAATTACAATTTATAAATCTGATTCGCGTGTCTTTTCCACTGTAGCCCTTCCACCTCGACCAAGAATGTTGACCCAGGTACTATAACTTTAACTAAGCGACCCTTAGACCATTTTCTTCCTCTCCTGAAATCCTTTACGTTTACTAAATCTCCCTCTTCCAGTATTAAGGCTCTAGTCCCTTTTGCATAATGTAGTTGTTTTTGCTGGGACCCCACAAGGTTTTGATATATAGGTGTTGGTCTCAAAAGTGAAAACCTATTGCGCAATTCCCTACCTATCATTAAGCGAGCCGGAGTTACTCCAGTACTTTTGTGAGTGGTAGTTCGATAATCTAACAAGAATATGCCTATGGCATACTCAAGTGATTTTCCACTCTCCACAATTTTCTTAATATGCGATTTAAAAGTCTCAACAAACCTTTCCGCAGCACCATTGGTTGCGGGGTAGTGAGGTGAAGTAAAGCTATGTTTTACACCAGTTTTATTGCAAAATTCTTGAAATTCATGGCTAGTGAAGGCGGTGCCATTGTCTGTAACTAAATGTACTGGAAAACCGAAACGTACATACAGTTGTTTAAATTTGGTTATTGCGAGACTGGATCCTACGTTGGCCATTTGAAATGCTTCGGGCCATTTGGAGTAGCTGTCTACTATAATTAGAAACATTTTTCCTAGCAATGGTCCCAGGTAGTCCGCATGAATTCTATACCATGGTCCAGGTGGAATAGGCCAACACCTCGGAATTACTTTAGGAGGATTGTGAGAGTTTTCCAAGCACATTTTACAAGATTTAGTTATTTTTTCTATGTCTTCGTTTAATTTTGGCCACCAAAAATAAGCTCTTGCCATATCAATCATCCTAGAGGTTCCAAAGTGTGACAAATGAAGTTCCTCTAATACCATCTGTCTTAAGTTTTCTGGTATAATAACTCTATGCCCCCACAATAAACACTCTCTGTCCATACTAATTTCATGTCTTTTGGAGTAGAAAGGAGCTAACTTATCATCAGTAACCCTTTCTGGCCATCCATCACGACAATACACAAGCACCCTTGCTAGTAGAGTATCTCTTTTTGTGTTACTTTGTATTGTTTTCCAATTTAATGATTGTAAGTCTGACTCCATAATCTGATTCACATATACATTATAAATATTATTAGTACATAATGTGTGATATTTGGTGTTATCTTTTTCATTAGGCTGCCTGGATAAGAAATCAGCGGGATTTCTGTTTGTACTGATGTATTTGACTGTATAGTTAAATGCTGATAAAAAAATTGCATAATGCTGAAGGCGTTTTGCTGCCATTCTTGGTATAGCCTTGTATGGTCCAAAAATGCGAGTGAGCGCAGCATTGTCCGTTTCCAATTCAAATGGTCTTCCATAAGTATAATTGTAAAACTTCGTTATGCCAAAAATTATAGCTAATGCTTCTTTGTCTAAAGCCGTATATTTTTGTTCAGTGTTGCTTAATTTTTTGCTTGCAAATGCAATTGGTCGAACAATGCCGTCCATTCCACGGCTTGATATAATAGCGCCAATTCCGTAGGCTGATGCATCACATGTCAAAATTAATTGGCAATTAGGGTCATAATGTGTTAGATTTTCAGCTGACGCTAATTTATTTTTTACAGAGTCAAATGCCTTTTGGCAATCATCAGTCCAAACAAAATTCCCCTTTTTAGTACATTCGTAAAGTGGATATAAGATTGAGGCTAAATCTTTCAAAAACCTTCCATAATAATTTATTTTACCTAAGAATGAACGCAGCATGGTTAAATTCTGTGGTGGTGCTAAGTTTAGTATCGGCGCAATGTTTTCTTTTATGATTTGAATTCCTTGTTTATTAATTCTATATCCAAAGACATCAATACTTTTCCGGAAAAATTTGCATTTTTCTACTTTCAGTTTAAATTCACACTCTTTTAATTTAGTTAGCACCATCTCTAGAATTTTTAACATTTCATTTTGTGTTTTACCACACATGTAAATATTATCTATGAACACTATTACATTAGGGATTCCTGACAGTTTTTGTGACATGAGTCTTTGAAATGAGCCCGGCCCTGTACTGATGCCATATGGTAGATATTTGTATTTGAATATACCCGACTCAGTTACAACAACTGTCAGTTCCTGTGAGGCTTCATCCAGGGGTGCCTGTAAATATGCTTCCTTTAAATCTAATTCACAATAATATTCTGCGTCTCTTAATGTATTGAAAATGTTTTCCACATGTGGTAATGGGAAACGATCAATTTGTAGTTGTGGATTCAAGGTGACTTTGTAGTCACCACACAAGCGAACTGTACCATCTTGCTTTACTATAGGCACCACTGGTGTTCCCCATTCACTGTACTTAACTGGTTCAATTCTCTTATTAACTAATAACCTTTTTATTTCTTGATTTACTTTGTCTTTTAAAGAAAAAGGTATTTGTCTTACAGGTAAGCGCTTTGGTTGTGCATTTTCTTTTAATTTCAAGGAAATGCAGTCCCCTTTTAAATTGCCCCAACCTGGACTAAACACTTCAGAAAATTTTTCTTTAATGATGCTTACTACGTCTGTGGTCTCTATTGTTTTTAGACTTAGGGGCCACATACCAAATGAATTCAATACATCTCTTCCTAACAACCGTGGCATATTATTATTAACTACAAATAAGTTTACATTTTTAGTTTTATCATTCAATGACATTTCAATATTTTTAATTACCCCCAATGGCTGTGTGATGGTTTGGTCATAATTTTTAAACTTTATGTTTGTTTTATGCATTTTATTCATTAAGTTTATTGATTTGAGGTCTTTTAATAAAATAGTTGTAGCTTCCGAACCTGTGTCTAATTCAAATTTTAAATTAATTCCATTCACACTGCCATTAATGTAACATGCTGGTACCTTATTTGTAGTTGTATTAAAACTGTAAATATTATAGTAATCATCATTATCAGGGAAAAGTTCTTGAATAGACTGTTCAATATCTAAATTGTTCTCTGGGTGATGTTCATTTTCCATTTCCAGTGTATTCACTTTACGATTTTTGGAACACATTTTAAACAAATGGCCTTGTTGGCCGCACTCGGAACAAAACTTATTTTTCAAACTACATTCACTTTTTAAATGGTTACTTTTGCCACAGCAAAAACACTTGATCAACTTCCCCGATCCTGATGGTCTTAACTCACTTCTTTGATTTAGAAATGCCTTGGTTTTATTTAAATTACTCCGCTTGACTTGAAACATACTCGTAGCTATTTCTTCAGAAGGTTGCTTTACTTTACAGTGCAGTAGGGCTGACTCCACTGTCCTGGCTAAAATAATTAAATTTTCTAATGTTCTTTCTCCGTTTTTCAATAATTCAAATTTTATTAAGGAAGAATGTACGCCATCTATGAGTTTTTCTTTAACTTGATCATCATAATCCTTAAAGTTACATTTCTTTGCTGCTTTCTTTAGTCGTATTACATATTCCTCAATGTTTTCATCTGCTTTTTGGTTACATTTTCTAAATTCTGCGCGATCTAAAGGTACAGATGTTGATTTTTCGTATCTTTCTCCTAAGATTTCAATAAGTTGTTGGTAGGTCTTTTCCGTAGGTCTCGCAGGAGCACATTTATAATTCAAGGTCTCAAATACTTTTGCTGACAGTTTAGTGATTAATAGTGCGACTTTTTTTTCTTCGGGTACCTCGTTAAGTGTTATTAAGCACTGCAATTGTGTATGAAAGATATCAAAATCTCGTCCATCAAAAGTCTCTATGTTATAAATGTTTCCTGACATTGTTGATTTATTTTCTCTTTTCTGGTTCAAATCTTTGATTACCTTACGCAGAGTTTTTCGTAAATCATCAATATTTTCACTGATAATTTCCACCTCTAATTGCTCACACAAACTGATTAATTCTTGTTTATTTAATGTTTGTATGAAACTGGTTTTGCCTTCTTCAATTTCTTTAAAGAATTTATTAACTAGTGACATTGAAGGTTACTATTTTATGATATTGTTATTTCTTTCAAACATCGATGTTTACAAAACAAATTGTTCACACGCGTAAATTCTTATAACCTCGTCGCCATTTGTTATACTTCGCAGTAAATAAAACACCGTAAATAAATTAATTGATTACGTTACGAGTTTAATTTTATATTGTATATCCTAGACTTTAATTTTACAACACTTTATGTATAGATACAGCCAACACCATAGATACTAGACACAGCACAAAAAGTTAACACGGGGTTGCCAGTGTCAGGTTATGACACTTACCCTACGTCCATTTCTGTATTCCTGACAATGTGCATGCAAGATTTCATGATGATTGATTGAGTAGTTAAGGCGTGAAAAAGTAACAGACAGACGAATTTACTTTCACATTTGTGTGGATGTAGTATTTTTTCAGTTATAGTAATATCTATACTAATATAATAAGAGAGTGGGCCGATTTTGTATGTTTGCTTATACATGGAGGGTAATCTCTTGAACTACTGCACCCATTTGAAAAATTATTTCACTGAAATATACATGATTCAAAATGGGCATAGGGTATATAATATGCATACTAATCTGGGGCACATCAGTCTATGTTCTACATTATTAAAAATAGTGTGATAGGTGTTCTCAATCAAAGTTAATAACTAGGTTACAAATAATCAGCTCAATCTTTAATTTTAAATTTGTGACAAGTGTTAGTATTTTATCCAAAATATTCTTACCACGTAAATGCTTCACTATACCCCTGAGACTGTTTCCATGTGCTGCAATGATTACTCTTTTACCCTCTTTTAACTAAAAAAGAAACCATTAAGTATAATTATTTTACTATTATACTTAATTATTTTACTAGTGATACAACATTGTAGCATTTGTACTACCAGTAGTACTTGGTTGAATAGTTTTAAACAAAATAAAAATATAATTTTCTGATGCTTTGTATTTTGTAACAGACATTAAAGACCATTCATTATTACTGGATCCCGTCATATTCCCTTAGTAATGAATAATTATTGCACTGAATTATATATAAGTACATTCATACTAAACTACTAAGTGGATAACTAATATTTGCACTTGTTTTTAATACATTTTATAAAACATAATCTTAATAAAAAGACAAGGCAAGTTAGTTAACAGAATAAAGTAATATACCTGAGTTTACTTATAGAGTAAAAAAATATATATATACCTGTGGAATGATAACATTGGTCCAGTATGGCATCGTTCGCTCAATAGTCAATTTTAAGCTTTCAAACATAGGAAACTCTTCTGGAGCTGGTTCCTTAGCATAGCGGGGATCCTTGACAATGGTGTCATAATAAGGATGGTCCTTCTCCATCGGAGGTGGAGGAATATCGTAGCTTCGGCGCCAAATTTTTACCTAGTGGATATAATTTTTGGGTCAGATCAATTGAGCCATAATGCTAGGTTAACCTGTTTGCCAAGTCTCAGCAAACATCTATAAAGCACCAACTGGGTAATTTGGCTTAGTTTGTCTAAGCTTGGTAAAGCTGGTCAGTGTTGATTTTTTTTAATGTTAGGTCGACAGACAGGCCCTATTACAGACACTTGTGGTTAAAATTATTTACTCCCTATGAGTACTCTGTGCTTTTGATCTAACAACACATGAAGGTTCTGTTTTGTGCTGAAATCCTCAAATAAATAAACGAGTAAACGACTGAACAACACAACTAAATACTTTCTGGAATATAAGCAAAATGAAATTGGAAATGAATTTTATTATCATAAAAATATAAAACTGATTAATTTTTTTAATTTGTTATGTTACTGTCAAATTTGTAAACTCAACATACTAAATTATTTTTGGATGTGTTTACAGGTTTGTCAATAAAAAAAAAATTATTAGTCAAGAAAAGACCTAGTAAAAAAAAATTAAATACTACACTATTATTTATTATTAAGACCAAATGCCTTAACCACCATGGCTATCAATATGGACACATTCACAAGCAGGAAACTTAAGTAAAAAACTCCACTTGTGCTGCAAGTGTGCTTAAGGTTGGGCAGTATTTGAATTACTTGTATTTGTTGGATAGTTTGTCAATAAAAAAATATTATTAGTCAAGACAAGACCTAGCTGCTGTAAGTGCGCTGCCGACTACAGTAGGATTAAGGATAACAGATTAAGAGGGGATAGGGAAATGGGCTCTTTCACGGTCTTCCTTAAGAGGGTTCTTACTGCCGCCAGATGGGCTGTCCAAGTAGTTGCGAAACAGTCTGTCTGCCACTATGAGTTGACTATCAAATGTGAAACTCATTTATTTTGGCCCAAGGCACTGGACCATTACAAAACATACCTGCTCTTCTCCATATTTGGCAGCCGTTTCTGCTTTGTCAAGTCCAGTGAGACCTCCGTAATGCCTCTCATTCAACCGCCACGTCTTTTCTACTGCTAGATCTGGTTGACCGATCTCCTTGAGAATCGCAGCCAAGGTAATCTGAGCGCGTTTCAAAACTGATGTGTGGGCGATATCGAACTGGTACCCCCTTTCTTTAAGAGCTTTACCGGCGGCAATAGCTTCCTCGCGACCTTTTTACAAAAAAAAATAACTTTATAAATTAAACAATACTATTTAAAAAAAATTGAATCAGGAGCAAGACGTAGGGAGGAAAATAAACTATACCTTTGTCGCTAAGGTCGGCGTCGTACCAGCCGCAAAATAGGTTTTTCTGATTCCATTCACTTTCACCGTGACGGATCATAACAATTTTGTACTTTGGATTTTGTTCCATTTTAAAAAAAATAAGTTATATTTCTTCAGAAACAACGACCTCTTTGACCTTCGCTTCGCTCGCTCGCTTCCACAGACTACTAAGCCTACTAAGTAAGTAGATTAGTAGAATAAAGTAGAGTAGATGCTGCTTGTAATAGAGTAAATTATATAATCATACGTTTCTGTGGTCTAGCATGAGTTTACGATACTACACTCGCTAGCGAAGCGTAAAACATTTATATGGAAAATTGATAATTTGACATTGACATTTCACGATTTTCCATACAAAAGATTTACGTTCTCGCTAGCGAGTGTAGAATTGGTATAGTATCGTAAACTCATACTAGAGCCCCTGCTCGTTCGTTTGGTCCACAGTGTTGCCTACTACTTGAGAACTACTACTTTAAAAAAAAGTGCCGATGTATCCTCAGAAAAAATAACTAAATGCCTTTACTTATTGTTCTGAGGGTGTATCTAAAAAATAAAGCGAAAAGGAGCTAAATATTTGTAATTACAGAGCCGTATTATATAAAAACGAAACCAAGCATAATCCATCCAACGTGATCATTAAAAACAATTAAACAAACTTTTTACTTTCTTAAAAATGAAAATGAGCAAGTGTGCGTCGGAACGTAGACTTAAACAAAGCACTTAGCACCCAATCTGGCATTATATAATTGCTGAATATTTTTGATTACCACAGTACAAAACGCAGCTACATGGCCAGTATAGAACACTTATGCTTTATATTTGTAGTCTACGCGGTAAGTATTATCTATCTACCTATCCAAGTGTGCTTGGATGTACCCACTGGATGTACCAAACTACACTTTGATAGGAAATTTCTCGTGAACTAATAAATAGTTTAAAACAAAATTTAACAGTGATATAAATGTCCCGTTCTAATTATAAATTGTATTAATAAAACTTGTTAGCAGTTTTTACAATGACTTACTTACTTGTGATTGTGATTATAATTTCGTTTTGCCCACTTACCTTTTCTTAATCTAAAAACAGAGGTAAGTCTTAAATGGAAAAAAAAATAACTTTCCCATAAGGAAAATAAAAGTTGTGTTCAAAGTTATACAAAAGAGTGACTATTTTGCAAATTAAAATTCAATGGTAAAATATTTGAAATTAAAGGGCATTCGGAATTGAAAAGACATAGTTATCGGAAAAAATCATGTTTAGTTAGGTAAAGATTGGTTTGGTTCATCCATCAGTGAAGATATAGTTTACAAGTAATTACTATTTAAAGCTATTTCTTTATCCACAATGAAATCATTGTACTTATGTATGCGATTTTATTATTTTAGCACTATATTTGGAAATTCATAGCAATCAAGCACTTATTAGATGTCATTTAGCTCCCCACCAGAGAAATAGAACTGGCAACACTGCTGCTACTGCGACCACAGAAAAATAATGACTGGGCGCTACATTAGTCATTGTTCCTAGGCGTTACATAATAATCTATGCGGATCTAGGCGGGACCAATCCGTCTTGTGACGTTGACGTGATGGACATAGATAAGTATGTGTATATTAGGAAGATGTGAAAGAAAATGTAGGCATCGGTTGTAAAGGAACAAAAAATACAGAAATATAAAAATACAGAAGTCAGAAACAATAAATATATAACTACTTAAATAACTACACAGTACATACAACGTAGAATTTGCTTTAGTTAGTATTCTATGACACACATTTCCTCAGAAGAATACTCGTTAGAGAGCACAGAATACTACTTGCTAGAGAGTATATATGTTCTGTGCACACATTCGTAGTTCTGTCTGTACTATAAATAAATCGAATTTAAATGTTTTTTACAGTAACATGTACGATATCTATAAATTTCCCTATTAATACTCGAAACTAGTACGTGTTTGAAAATAACATTTCACAAAATGCCACCGAAAAAAAATGGCAATAAAAAGAATGACAAGAAGACCAAACCTAAAGGACCGGAAAAAAAACCGGTATTGAAAATACCGCTAGCAAAACAAACAAAGGGCAAGTATTTTATGATTGAAAATTACAATCTACCTATCTTGTAATTTGTAATTTTTTTTTAAATAATATTGCGGAATAAGAGGAAATCATCTGACCTATGTAGCTATAACATTGTTTTATTTATTCTAACCTATGTAACTTAGTTTACCTACTTATTTTTATTATTTTTTATTAAAATATGAATTGATTAAAATTAATAATCAGGAGAAAGTAATGTAATTAACAAGAAATAGATTTAAATCGTACATAATATTTACAGCCTTCGTTTTAGCCAAATATGTCCTAAAGCCTAGTTACATATTGACTGCTAGTTATATTTGGTTTGAGGAGCCAGATCTCCATTGAGAAAAGGCCCTTGTGGCTCATGGCGCGGCAACAATTAGGCTAGGTTGTCAAATTTGATTATTTTGGGGCTTTTGAGGCAGTTCATGGTGTCCGATAATGTCAGCTTTACAGCTAGCTTGTTTGAATGGTATGTTAATCTATCCTTGTATTTCTTGCCACAAGATGAGATTTCCAGTTTGGCTGTAGGCATACTAAGACACTCATGAAGTTCCCGAGCTTCTGATGAACCAGGCTGAGTTGGAAATCTGTTTTAGCATGTAGTTCTGTGCTCTTTGTATTTTTGCTACATTGTGTCACCTTTAAGAGCACATATAAATAGAAGTAGCTAATCCTAAATTTGAATTTTATCTAAGTATACATAAAGTCCAAATAAGAAAATTGAAATATGGATTTACATTATAAATAAAAGTGAAATGTGGACAGAAAATATTATACAATGAACTTTTCGCGATAGAACAAAATCATCAAGTTACCTCTCATTTTTCTCGTTTTTTGTTTTATTTTTAAAGTGACGCATATTATCAACCTAAAAAATTATCAGTAATCTCACTTCACAGGTTATCTAGGCCTTTGAGGATTAATTTTTCACTTGACATTATAGTTACGAGTAATTAATATCTTCCATCTCATGTCATGCATACTTCTATGTGCATTGTTTCACATGATCAGTCTCGCTCCACTGAGATGGATAGAGTGTGTTTCTGTGCGCAAGAATATTTAGATATAATTTTTTTAATAAGACTTATTTGTGAGTAGATTATTATAAGTGTGATGTGTATAGACTGTTTATAAATTGTTTTATATTATTTTAAGATTGTCTAAATAGGGTAATTGCGCTGGTTTGCCGTCCAGTTCCACTATTCGTCCACCTGACTGAGCTGTATCAAATTCGTGTGTAAAATTTGAATACAAACCTACCTTCCCGCGCAAGTTTGGACTTATTGCGATCTATAATGTCTAAGCAACAGTTCTACCAAGATGAAAATGTGGTTTACTTAGTAACGACTTCAAAAAAATTAAAGTCAGTAGCCGCTTCGCATCCATCTCTTGCAGACGTCATCGCACTAGGAAAAAAAAGTGGGGACGGAAAAAGTTCATGATAAGTTTTAATTATTATTTTAGCTAGATTACGTATTATTTTTGGCATGTATGTCTATTTATAATCATAATAAAAACAATTTTAAGTGTTTTCTATGGTTTTTTTATGGAAGTCTTAGACAAATTAGGTGGACTAATACTAGCATACCAATTTTGCAAAATATTTAGTTTTCGTCCACGTGGACGGAAACCCAAACAGCTAAGTGAATATTTGTAATGGTTATTTTACTTCAACGGACCTATAAAATACTAAATATTTTCTCCCAATATGATCTTTATTGCTATTAGATTAGACATTTTAGTTTCCGTCCACGCCTTTGTCTGTGTAGCGCAAATAAAAAAATATTTAAAGGTCGTGGACGAAAACTAAAAATAGCTTTAAATGTTGTTTTAATTTTCGTCCATAGACGTATTATTTGTGGGTAGACAAAAACTAAACTTCCTAACATTTGTATTTAATTACCCATACCAGTTTTCTTTCCCGTATCTTCCTCACATTTGTAAGGGCAATGTGTTTTAAGTAGGTACCCACTATATGAATAATTCTCCTTATGGAGTAGGGTCAATTATTCACAACATAAATGAGGGTAGGTCAGGCATCGTATTCTTCTTAATTTTGTCTTCAGTCAGACAGATGCAGTATTTTTTTTTTGTTTTATTATCTACTTACGGAACTTATCCTAAAAACAATCAGGTGGTATCAGAGCATACCACCTGATTGATTGGTGTTTGGGCAGATCTGAATCAGGATGGATGCGAGGAGACTTTATTTTTGAATACGTCACTAATGAGTTTAATAACTGGCTAGAACGCAATAATATCCAATAACCTGTCCTCTTGCTCGTAGACAGACACAAATCCCATATGTCACTGATGCTCACACAGTATGTGAACACTTAATTCGTTATATCAATAACATTTTATTAATTTATGTTGTAAGTACCGACCGCGTTTTGTACAACAAGATTTCCTTGTACAATATACAATAAGATTATATTTTTAATTGTTTTAGTTGGTCATCATAAACGGTTAAGTCATTGTAATACGAATGTTTAAGACTGAAAAAGATTTATTTTTGTTAATGTGTTTAATTATAGCTAATAAAAGTAATAATACCTAAACGGTAGAGAGAAATTTTCAATAACACGAAGAAATTACCATAAATAAGTATACATAATTGGTTTTTAACTTAATACTTCAACTGCACTCCTTTTTCTACATAGTGGTCGAAAACTAGCTCACACTAGGACGAAAACCAGTTTTTTTGGACGAAAACCAGCGAAATCCTTACTTTTGAAAAAAATATTTTTTATAAAAAAAGGCGTGTAAATGATTTACTGTCACGTAATATTAACCTAAAGAAGACTATATAAGCAACAAAAATAAATATGATACATTTAAGTAAGAGTACTTCAAGATATTCATTTCGCATCACAAACCTGGCAACTCCGATAATCGGACGAAAACCAGCGCAATGACCCTATATGGCTAATAAAAGGAACTCTGTTGTCATGGTATCATGTAATTAGAATTTTTTTTTGCTTTCTACGCCCCCTTAAATAAATGCGCATATATTGCAGTAACCATTATATTCCACAGCTACACCCGTGTTCTGTGTTTTTTTTTATTTGTAGACATTTTCCTTCTTAATTATTTAATTAGACAAATTTCTTCAAAATTTTACATTGAATTTTATAATTTCTATATCTTTTTATAACCAATCAGAATTAATAAAAATAATCTATTGAAACTTGCACTGTGTTGAAATTTTCAAAAATCGAATGCTTCTATTATAAAATAAATATATGTTCCGAATTTCAGCTTTCTAGACTTAGTAGTTTAGACTGTGCGTTGATAGTCAGTCAGGGCAAACATTTTTATAAATAAAGTTTGACATTGCAGAATACTTATCAACACCATTATGTTGCAGATATTTTAGAAAATACCAAAAAGTCATCACTAAAAAGTGTAAGAAATAAGGCAGCTCTGTCAAAAGGAGCAAAGGAACTTTTAAATAAAGGTAATCATTATTTGTCATTACCATTAGTACTATTATTACTATTATTTTCTTTTTTATATAGTACTATTATAAGCTGTTCTCTATAAGGAATTTGAGTCATAGTCTACCTTTTCAGACTGACCACCCTCACTTGTAAATCTATAATTGGTCTTAAATTATTTGTCTATTGTAGAAATTTTGATGTAACTACACTGGACAGCAAATAAATTGGGCCACCCGCTACCTTGAAACTCTGATTCGATTTTCTCAAAAAGTATAAAACTTACAACTATCAAAGTTATACCTACAGAAAGTGCGTTTCATGATGATTAAAATGAATGGAAACTCATTGGGATTAATCAATTTATTAAGTGTTTGTTATTATTTGTAAACAAAGAAGAGTCGTTTTCCAGTCGTGTTATAATCGTTAGTAATCATAAAATGAAAAAGAAAAAAAAAATTAAAGCCAGAAACAAAGAAAAAATAAAAAAAAGGTTTTTGGTCAGTATTCAATATTCCCTCCCCTTGCTCGGATAACTGCCAGTATCCTCGTATTCATTGATCTGATGAGCCTGACGATGAAATCTTGAGGAATTGCATTCCACTCTTCTTCTCTTGCGATTCGCAACTCTGGAAGCCTTGTTGGAGCAGGTATCCGGGCTCAAACCCGACGTTTCAGCTCATCCCATAAGTGTTCTATCGGATTCAAGTCCGGGCTTCGAGCTGGCCAGTCCATCGTACTAATGCCAACGTCTCGTATATACTGGGTCACCACATGAGCAACATGAGGCCGTGCATTATCATGCATCAACTGCATATCCTGCCCAATATATCCTGCGTAAGATACCACGTGGTCTGCGAGGATTTCAGTAATGTAGCGATGAGAAGTCAATCCACGTGTACGGCCCGTCGGTGCGATGAAAACTAACGCTGTATGTGCAGTTAACGAGATGCCGCCCCAAACCATCACAGATCCTCCTCCATAAGCAACAGTTTCCTCGATGCAACACTGAGAATAACGTTCTCCAGGGCGACGATATACTCTCTGACGTCGATCACTTCCATGTAGACTCACCCTGGTCTCATCAGTGAAGAGCACATTACCCCACTGCTCTAACGTCCAATCCCTATGATTTCGAACAAATTCAAGTCTTGCTCGCCGGTGGGCTACCATTAATGCTGGGCCTGTTGCAGCTCTCTTTGGAGTCAGGTTCCGCTCAGCAAGTCTCCTTCTGACGGTATCTGAGCTTATGAAAATTTGGCGTTCGTCACGCAGACTTTGTTGAATTTGAACTGCGTTGAGGCGGCGATTTCGCAGAACAGTAAGTTGGATATAACGATCATCTGCTGCTGATGTAACCCTAGGTCTGCCCGTACCTGGACGGCGATCGAATGCTCCAGTCTCTAGGTATCGTCTGTAAACTCTTTGCACCGAAGATCTGCTGATTTGAAGTCTTCGAGCAACATCACGTTGCGAAACGCCTGATTGAAGTAGTGCTACAGCTTGAGCTGCTTCCATTATTGACCTAAAAAAGTACCGAAAATACACGCGCCTGAGCAAACGATGGACAAAAACTAAAGACATTGTAAGAAATATTTGACTACCCTCATTGTAGAAAAAAAAGAACGCTAATCGCGAACTCTAGTCCAAACAGAGCAAATCGTTAGAATTGTGTTTGTTACTTGATTACAATGTGAGTTGACGGTACTTTAGAATTAATTTATAGTCATTTTAATCAGCATGAGACTCACTCTCTGTACGTATAATTTTGATAATTGTAAGTTTTATACTTTTTGAGAAAATCGAATCAGAGTTCTAAGGTAGCGGGTGGCCCGATTTATTTGCTGTCCAGTTTATATAGCTGGCAGGCACCTTAACACCTTAACTTTTCACGCCTAACTATTCGAACAATCATGGAATTTTGTATAAACATTATCAGGGATACAGAAAAGTACTGTTCCTGAGGGATCATCAAAGATGAAAAGACTACAGGCCCATGTCCAAAAAATGGATGGGTCATATGAACCACCAGGGGACGTATATAGGACGATATAAGAGCCTAAAATAATAAGATTCAGCACTATGCCGTCACTTGTAAGCTGTCCAACTGACAGCTGACAAAAATCATGCGACAAGGGGAAAAAATCGAGGGTTGCAACCCCCGTGATTTGAAAAAGTACGGCTTCGGTTCCAAAACATTATCTAGCACTCAAAAGTACTATTAAAAATAATGCTGTCAAAAAATTATTGTTCATTTCAATTTATATTAATAATTATCTTAATTTCATGGTATACTTGATTTATAAAGTTGTAAAATCATTTGACTCTGTATGGCAACTTTTTTTTTTAACACGATATTGTAAAATACAATTGTTATATAGTATTGCCGTTCAAAAGAAACTGTTCTTAAAAAAATTATAGAGAAATACAAAAACTGAAATTTTTAAAATTATTGCAAAAGTTTAAATATTCATAGTTTAATAAAATATAGCAACTTTCTACATTTTTCCCTTGTTTTAAATAGTATTAAGATAAATAAATTAGGAAAAAATGATGCCGTACATTTTAATGCAGATCATATCTCACAACTATAGAAAGAACAGTACACACATACTAATCGAACTATGTGTAAGCGAGCGCAAACGAACACCTTACTCCCGAGTAAGGTGAATAAAATCAAGCCGAGTACATCCGAATAAAATACGTTATGACCCACGATTACTTAGCACACAGTACAGTCAGGTACAGTATAGGCAGGTGTAAATATATGCCTACAAATGCTAAACGTCGTAACAGAACTTCGCTCCGTAAGCGATATACATATATGTAAATTATATTTATTTAATATTTTTATTATAGGCTATCAAGTAATATTGTGAATATTGAGAATGTCCATGCTTTTATCAATTAAAATTAAACGGCGTGTGAAACAGCGGGTTATAGTTAATCTATACATATTAATAAAATCGTTAACAAGCTGTGTCTGTAAATATATTAAAACAAACTATTTTCATACGTTGTACCCATGTTTCCAAGGTCAAAATAATGGTTTTTAGATTTTTTATCTGTTTGTGCGTTTATGCACGCTAATCTCAGAAACGGCTTAACCGATTCGAATGCGGTTTTCACTGATGTGCATTTAGTTTCCGTAACATTTAGTGTTCATTCCAGTCGGTTTTTAAACAAAAATGTTACGTGCTATACCGAATACCACGCGTACGAAGTTGCGGGCTCAGCTAGCAGTAAATATGTCCTCGGAAGTAAGTAATAAGAAGCTCTCTGTTGCAGTACCCTAAACTTTAAATATTTGTTCTGTTTTAATACCAGATGTGGAGGGTTCAACAGATGCAAAAAAGTCACAATCAAAAATTAAAAACACAAGGAAAAAGTTAAGTTCATTATCTAAAAAACAATCCGTGGAACTTGCGAATGAAGGTATTCAATTTGTTTTATTATTATTAATAATAATAATTTAATTGTCAAATATGACCATTGGTTTTACAATAATTTTGACAAGCTCCTAGACCAAAGGGTTAAGGTTCTTAAACGCTCAGTCTCAGGGGTCCCGGCGTAACTTTAAAATTAAATTATCATAGTTGGCTCTGGTCTGTTTCTGACAAGTATTCGCAGGACACACTGCGTTTCATACTCATTTCGGTAGCCCGTCTGGCGGGAGTAACCACTCACTTACAGAAGACCACCGTGAAATTACATTATGTGTTACGGTAAGTGGTGCCAGAGCCCATTTCCCTATCACTTTCTAATCTCTTATCTTTAATCACTATGGTCGGCAGCACACTTGTAGCACCTATGGCGGTGCTTGTGTTATACGCGACGGTAGCCACTTACCATTAAGTGAACCGTCAACCTGCCTGGCGATATTTACATTTAAAAAAATATATAAATAAATAAATCTCTACATTCTGCCATTTAAATGTGGGCAAATATTTAAAGAATACATAAAAAAAGAAATAAGTATTTAATACTACATTTAAATTTGATCAGACATTTAATAACATTTGTCAATAATTAGTAATTGCTTCATTTTCTTTTTACATATTAAATTGATAAAAATATTAAATTGCTTATCTGTGCTCGGAATATTTTTTATATATAATTGGCGTTATACAGGAACTGCATCAGGGCTGTGTGTGCTCTACGAATGCATAATCTCCTTGGATCTCATTTAAAATCTTTTACTATTATCGAAAGCTCGCTTAAGTAGGTTAGGGTTTGTCGTCAGTGCTCTATTTTTTAAATAGAGCACACAACTGTATGTTACTTACGTTTAATATAAACATTGCTCTAATACATCTCTTTTGTGCCTCGACAACAAACAAAGTCCATATCAAAAATTAAAAATATTAAACAAAATAATAATAATAATAATAAGTACCAACAAAAATACTGAAAAGATGTTCCAAATCACTAGTCAGGAACATCACTACACTAATGAAAAAATCGTTAGTGGATGGAGCACTACCCGCGGATTGGTAAATAGCCACTATTGTTCCCATACACAAAAAAGGAAACAAACTTGAACCAGCCAATTACAGACCAATAAGTCTGACAAGTGTATTATGCAAAACAATGGAAAAAATAATTGCTAATGAAATAAGAAACTTTTTGATAAAGGAGCAAATTGTTTTGGAGGAACAGCATGGATTTGTGCCAGGACGATCAGTATCTACTAACCTACTGAGATGCCTAAATGAATGGACAAAAAACCTTGATGAAGGAAATCCTACTGATGTCATCTACCTTGAACACGAGAAAGCGTTCGATCGTGTACCCATAAAGCGTCTAATACGTAAAATTGAACACCTGGGTATACGCGGAAAATTGTTAGCCTGGATAAGTGACTTCCTCACGAATAGAGCTTTTCGAGTACGTATTGGAGAAGCTCTATCTGAAATCAGAAAGGTACTCAGCGGCGTCCCACAGGGACCTGTTCTTGGACCAATACTCTTCATTTTATACTTGGCAGACCTGAAAAGCGTTCTTGTACAGCCCTTCTCCTTGTTCGCTAATGATACAAAATTCTTTGGAAACCCTTGTAGCCACTATCACAATATCCAAAACGATTTAAACGCTATATATAATTGGACCCAAAAATGGTTGTTAACACCATAGATAAAATACTACTTAACCAGTATAGATGGTCACTCACGTACATTGAATCCGTACCCTATCCAATTTCGCTTATATCTAGATGCCGCCTGTGTAGTTTGTCGCTTATTTGTTGTCATTAAAAATCCGCTAGAGTCGCTGCAGTCGACCATTCAGTCAATTCTCATGTACAAGAGATGGCACTACTAAAATTTATTTAAAATATAAAAGAAGTGGGCACGAACAACGATAAAAGGGCCGTATGAACGGTATAGGTTGTTTAAGATTCAAATGTAAAAAAAAAAATCCATAATTATAAAGTTAATAGGATAAATTGTTTTACAGTTGCGGATTATCAGTTGGCGAAATCACTACCTATAATAGAAATAACGATACCTTGGGTGGATGAACCGAAAGGAGGCAAGAAGAATCAAAGTCAACCCTGCGATTCCACCGGAAAAGGTATTATTCAATGCCGTTCCCTCTAGCCACTAAAACTCAGAATTGTGCGGGTTCGCTTGACACCGAAGCTCAGCTATCACTGTCATATTTTTCGAATGAGAATGAGAACGCATGAGCGTATCGTCCAATTGTGACAAAATTTTATGGTTTTTGATAGATTTATAAATATATATTCATAGTACCTAAATCTAAGGGCTTGTTTCACAATGTCCGAATAAAGTTACGATTAGCCTATTTGTCGATTAACTGTCCAGTTAACGCTTTGTGTGTGTTTCACAATCGTTGATTAGCATTATTCAGCTATTAAACTGCTGAACAGGGGCCTTAGACAAAGTAGCATTCGCTCCGTAGCGAAGCGATATCGAAGTTCGTTATCGTCTCAGAGACAAAGAAATCATGACAAGGTATCACGTGTTCATCACGTGTTACAGTGTCGATTCCTTTGTCTCTGAGACGATGACGAACTTCGATATCGCATCGCTACGGAGCGAATGCTACTTTGTCTAAGGCCCCAGTTCCGTACGAGCGTGATTTAAAAATATATATAAATAATCTAAAGTAGTTTTTTTTAATTCAAAAATTGAAGCCAAGAATCAAAATCAAGAAAATCAAAAACAAGAAATTTTCGTATCTCTTATGATTTCAGATCTGCTCTCACTTAACACATTTTTATTGATCATCACCCTGTATAACGTCATTCTATTAATAAAGAAAAAGAAAAACTTAACTTTTTTCTTATTACAGATTGTATTTTAAAACCAGAAATTGTGAAAGATTCAACAGATACAAATCAGTATTTAATAAATATAAGAAGCCCGAGAAAGAGAGCAATAATTTTAAAACAGCAAGACAGCATAGAAGAAACCTTGAAACATAAGAATGAAGGTAGGTGTTCTTGTTAAGCTTGTGTCTCTGACTCTGGGAACCCAGGTTCGATTGACTAAGGAAAGGAACGTTTCTAAGTTGGCCTTTGCTGGGTGAAATGAATTTTTACCTAATGTAAAACAATGTAAATGTGAAATGTAATCAACCTTATAATAATAATCTCAGAAAATAAAAACGTTTTTGTTTATAATTAATTACAAACACACAAAATTAATTCGACGCCGCTATTGCAAGGTCATCTCATATTGCCGCACATAGGCAACTCTAGCATGTCTTATCTCACTCACACAAGCATGGTACGCGTTCACCTACGCGAGCTTAATCTGTGTGCGTAGCAACGCGTTTGTTTCATACATTTTATCGCTAGTGACCAAGGTGTGACAACATATTCACAGGTTCTGCAAGTGCGCTGCCGACTACAGTGGGATTAAGGACAACGGATTGGGAGGGGATGGGAAAATGGGCTCTGGCCCTCTGGCATCCCTTACTCACTCACCGAAACAACAGCACACATGATGTTATTTCATGGTGGTCTTCTGTAAGCGGGTGGATACTGCCACCAGACGGGTTGCTCAAATGATTGCGAAACGCAGTGTGCCCTGCCACTACTTTCCAGATCCAGACCGGAGCCAACTTTGAAAAGTTAATTTCAAAGTTGACCCTGCCGGAAATCGAACCCGGGAACCCTAGAGCAGAGCGTTAAGGCAAGCACCCTATCCACTCATTAAACAGGCTGGTTGTGAGTAAATCAATGTATATTATCTTGTACCTAATATATTTAAAAAAGCAAGTGTCGTTATAGGAGGAAGTTATATATTGAAAGAAATTATTGCAGTTGGAAGAGATAAGCCGGTTAAACAACCACCCTCACTTCAAAAGGTGAAGGAGATTCCTAAAAGTTCGGGGAATGCACCTAAAAGAAGTAGGAGGAAAACAGTTACGTCTTGTGATTGTACCGAATCAGGTATAATACATTGGTCTGATGGGCTAACATCTTCCACTCCTAAGCTAAGCTTTATTCATAGCTTATATCTCGCGAAATTATCAATCCGGAAAAACGTTTGGTATTTTCATGCTTTTTCGATTATGTTTTTTCTGTTTTATATATGTTACTATGCTAGGCTCGGTCCACTGGTCGTGTTCGGAGCTAAGCAGCCGAACAGCAATGAGCTTCAATTTTCATGCGTTGCTTGCGATTTTAATTTACATGTTTCAAATGCACGCTTTAAAACCAAAGCAGTTTGAAAATATTCTTACTTTTGTGGAAGCATGTAAAAAAACCAAGATTACCCATAAATTACTGGACAGCCTGTAATCCTGTATATAAGTGTAATTTTATATTTTGCCAATTTTGCGAGTTTCAGCATTCTTATATATGTATATACTAACTATTATTCTTATTTTAATATTTCCATTGTTATGTGAAAACTATTAAAGACGTATTTTTTTTAAATTCACGGATGGGTAAATATTTTTGTGAATTTGCAAATGTATTAAGAATTTATATGGCTATTTTGTATAATTTAATAAGAATATATTAGGTCCTAACATATAAAATTGGCGTTTTTTAAGGGAGTAACCTAAAGTCGATTTTTTCAATATATAATATATTTATTTAATCAAAGTATGTACGAGGGGCACACTGAAATGATCGGGAATAAGAAAAACCACATGCACGGTATAGCTAAATTGTATTTTATTGTTTTTCGAAGTATTCTCCGTTCAACTTAATGCACTTTTCCATTCAAACCAATCATTAAAACAGTAATTCCAGTCTGAAGTTGATGTTGACAAAATGGCTGATTTGTACGCTTCCACAGCTGCTTCGGGGTCTTCAAACCGTTGACCGCGTAATAAATCTTTCATTCTAGGGAATGTAAAGAAATCGTTTGGGCTCAGGTCAGGACTGTACGGAGGATGGCTCATCATCTCAACGTTGTTTTCCTACTTCAAAAAATCATTTGTCTTCCGAGCCGTATGGGAGCTCGCATTATCGTGATGTAAGATGATGCGACGTTTCGGGTTATTTTTTCGGAGTTCGGCTATCATTTCTGGCAAACAAACCGTGATATACCACTCGGCGGTAACCGTTCTGCATTCCTGTAAACGAATTGTAGCAACATGCCCCTTTTTCGAAACAAACGTAGCGACCATTTTCTTTGACACGCTGCGGGAGCGAACCACTTTCGTTGGCTTGAACTCGTCTTCGAAGACCGAAACTGCTGACTGATGTTTTCTTTCAGGTTCGTATGAATAAATCCATGATTCGTCACCTGAGACGATATTATAAACGGCATTTGACTTCCCTCCGTTGAAGCGTTGCAGAGTATTCCGGCACCAATCTACATGAGCCGCCTTTTGCTCTTCGGACAAATTGTGGGGAACCCAGCGGGAAACTAGCTTTCTTACACACAGCTCATTATGTAATATCGATTGAATTGCAGTCATTCCGATACTGATAACAGCCCGAATCTGCTCGTATGTCACATGACGGTCATCTAATATAATCCGCGTCGTGTGTCGCTCAACATCATAAATCGGTGCTCGGTGCTTCAACATCATAAATCGAAACAAGTTCGCTGAGACATTTATTTTGAGATAAGCCGCGACGAAAATTGTGTTAAATTATGGCACGGAAATGTTCACGCGTGAGCTTCATTTCTGTTAACGACGTGTCAACTTTAAACCAACATAGTTTTTGTTTTTAATAAATTTTTTTAATTGTTTGAATGTCATTAAGATTCTAAGAGGCCAGTATTCAAATTCTAAAAAAGGTTTTATTGTAACTCAATCCGAAATATTCTATTCCCGATCATTTCAGTGTGCCCCTTGTACCATTGCTATTTATGCACTTTTGCCATCTCATAGGTAGTTCATTGATCCCTTTACTAAAAAAACCATTCGGAAGGCGCTTTGGACTGCCTCATCGGAGTTGAATTTTTTCCCTTACAAAAAGTTATCCAAATTTAGAAAAAAATGGTAATCTGTTGGAGCAAGGTCCAGGGAGTACGGTGGATGTCTTAGACATTCCAATTGAAGCTCTTCTAATTTGGTAACTGTCTGTTGTCCAGTGTGTGGTCTAGCGTTGTCCTGAAGCAGCAGTAGCCTACGGCGATGGACCAGCCTCGGTTGTTTAACAGCTAGCTTTTCCATCATGGTTTGCAATTGCTGACAATACACATCTGCCGTAATTGTCTGGCCAGATTTAAGAAAGCTGAAGTGAACAACACCGGCAGTAGTCTACCAAACACTCACAAGTAACTTTTTTTTGAGTCAATTTTCTCTTGGGGCAGGATTTGGCTGGTTCGCCAGGGTTCAGCCATTGCGATGAGCGTTTCCGATTATCGTACAAGATCCACTTTTCATCAAAGGTAATGATTCGATTTAAAATCCCTTCATTATTATGCCGGTTGACTAATGTAACGCAGCAGTGTACTCGTGTTTGTCGATTTGCTCCACTCAATTCATGAGGGACCCACCTTTCAAGCTTTCTCACCTTCCCAATTTGCTTCAATTGGATTAAAACAGTTTTGTCACTAACACCGCAACCTGCAGCTAACTCGGACGTGGTTTGCGATGGATCCGCTTCCACAATAGCCTTCAATTCTTCATTATCAACCTTGGACTCCGGCCGCCCACGGGGCTTGTTTTGCAGGTCGAAATTTCCAGAACGAAAACGTTGGAACCAAAAACGCACTGTGTTTTCTTTTGCGACACCACCGCTATACACATCATTAATTCTTCAAGCCGTTTCTGCAGCACTGGTGCCACGGCGGAACTCGTACTCGTAAATAAGGCGATATTTTAAGTATTCCATTTTGTAAACTGAGTGACGCAAAGAAAAAACCAATGATGGAAAAAACATATGGATTACGGTTTTCGAAAAGCAAATACATGAATAAATAGCTGTATAAATTTGAAATTGGAATTCCTAACCAAAGAGGTCAAAGTGGCCAGTACGACAAAACGCCAGTTTCATATGTAAGGACCTAATATAAATAGAATATATCAATAGAACATATAATATGTTGGCTTGTTTAAACAGCCGTCCATAGATGTCGCTATTACAAATTATCAAAACGCGCTGACGCCTCGATCTTTACATGTGTACTTATTTCGTTTTAAACGTTTTATTCGAAAAGTCATATTTAAATTAAATATGATAAGTTAAAAAGTTATATTTTTACAGACCCAACATATGCGCCTTCTAAATCGTCTGGATCAACAAAAACTACTGCTTCCAAGAAAGTCAGAAAGAAGCAGGTCATCGATTCCTTTGAAACAGATGTTCAAGGTAAGTTGAATTAATATCATGTTAAAAACTAATGGGAAAAGCTGTTTAAATCTTTGATTTATATCATCAATATTTTAGGTGTTCCAGTAAAAAAGAAAAAAGTTGTGAAAAAGATAATTGCAAGTAGCGGTAAAAACGGTACGTATCTATCTATATATACGAGGGCGGAGTGATAACTCTGGTAAAAATTAAACAAGGAGTAAAATTAATTAAATTATTATTATTTATTTTTCAACGTAGTCTGGGTATAAATTCGAATAAAATATCGTGTCGTATAAAATACGACTTGGGCAACCCTTCATAATAGGCATTAGTTTCGTGCATGACCTCTTCGTTGGAGCCAAATCTTTTCCCACCATGCCATTTTTTTAAAGGAAACAGAAAATAGGTACAAGGGGCTAAATCTGACGAATACGGTGGGTGAGACAGCATCTCATAGCGCAACTCATGAAGTTTTGCCATGGCAATCGCGCAGGTGTGCACTCGTGCGTTGTCTTGGTGGAAGAGGATTTTCTTCTTAGTCAAATGTGGTCGTTTTTCACGTAAAGTTGTGTTAAATTGGTTCGATAATGGCATAATATTCGCCATTAATCGTTTTACCCTTCTCTAGGTAGTCAATATGGATTACTCCACGTTTATCCCAAAAAACTGTAGCCATCACTTTATTGGCTGATAAAACTGCTTTGGCCTTCTTCGGAGCTGGTAGCAATCCACTGTTTCGATTGTTGTTTGGTTTCTGGGGTATGGTGGTGGATCCATGTTTCGTCTACTGTTTTAAAACGACGCAAAAACTCAGTTTTATCTCGTTGAAACAACGCCAAACCCGCCTCCGAAGTGGTCACACGCATACGTTTTTGATGAACAGTCAGTAAACGCGGCACCCATCGAGCGGAGAGCTTCTTCATATCTAAATGTTGGTGTAAGATGTTTCCCACACGTTCGACTATCTCCTTCGCTTTTACTCTTCGGTCATTCAACACTATGTCGTGGATTTTAGCGATCATCTCTGGAGTAGTGACCTCAACTAGACGTCCTGGACGCACAGCATCGAAAATCGGTAAACCACTTATGAATCATTTTAATCGACGGTCCCCATAATATTTATGAAGTTTTTTTTCGTTTCCGTAATAGTTTTTTTGCTCAAAAAATAATGTTTAATCAAGACACGAAATTTACTTTTTTCCATCTTGGCAAAAATTTGTTCAATTATTTTTCTTTAATGGCTGTCACAAAAACTAACCGGCAGTACTGGCTGAAAATTTTAATTTATTCCTTCAAAAGAGTTGTGAACAAGGAGGTTCCATGCAATTTGCAATAATTTGGTCTTTTTTATGAAGTGATAGCCGCCAAAGTGAAGTGTTCCTTTTAAATCTTAGCCTAATTTATTGCTTTGTTTTGTTAATTCAATCTTTTAAATATGTGATTAAATAAAACAAATAGATTTATTTATTAGTATTCTAATATTTCCTTACAGCCAATGCAAAAAATGTTAAGGTTAAAAATGATTCACAAAAAGCGAATTTGCCAAAAGGTGGGCGTAATTTGGAGATCAATCTCTTCGATGATACCGCAAATAATAATGAATCTCTATCAGCTCTCCCATCTAGTTTGACCGTAGAAGAAAGAAATTCGAACGTTTCACCGATCACGGATCAAAAGGAAACAGTAAAAAAGTCTATTCAAAGAAGAAAATTAGATTCTCAAAAAAAGTACCCTAATGGTATCATAAAAAATAATGTCACCTCAATAGATGCTAAAGAATCTAGAGTCTTAGACGAATTGGACTCTTTGTCTTGGACTAAACAGATTTCATGTTCAGATTCGACTTGCACGAACGTATGTTCCTCAGACTTTGTGTGTATCGATGGGACATTACCAAAACTTCATTTACCTAAGATTGACAAATTGTCAGCATCAGAAATTTCGTCCATTATCTCGTCTTCGCCGTATAGCCGAAATAGTGTCGCAAACGTTCCCCTCGATGTGAAAGAAACTTCGAACAGCAGATCTTTACAAGATCAAAAAAGTTACAGCGATGATTTTAAAAAAATGAACTCCATGTTGTCCAGTCTTATAAACAGCTATGATATGGAGGTAATGGATTGGATAGGGGCAGATCATGGCGAAAATCAACCGATACGTGATAATGTGATTTATAATTTTTTTAAGATTGAAAGTCAAGTACTTAATATCGTCAAAAATATAGAAAATATCCGGGACGGGAAAATTAAAGGTGGAAATAAAGATGTAAATTGTTACGTTGAACGTTATGCACATACCAATAATGATATATATTTGCCCGTTGGAAACGGAGACATACAAGCAGACGGTAACGAAATTTCTGGTTTCAATCATGATTATGTCGATAATCACAATAATATAGGCAACGATGATGAGGATGCTCTGTCTTTATTCGCTGAAAGCCTTACATCGTCCAGAAGAACGTCAGTAGCTTCAAAGGGCCCAGAATTCGATGAGTACATACCTCAACCTACTGCGAACGCATCCGATTTTCAAAAAGTCACTTACCAACCAACAAAAATTGTAAATAGTATCAATAATCAAATTAAAACGAATAGTGTTTGTGAAAAACATAACGCTGATTCCACATCAGTCAGAGAAATGGTCAGATATAAGGATGATTTTGAAATACCTCTAGTCTGCGATAGAGTTGAATCTCTAAACAATATTATGTCACCACCGATGAAAAGATCGCATTATATTCTACCAAACAAGCCTTTACAGGGGAAATATAGTATGGTGTATAAAGGCGTTTGTTTCTATAATCTTATATCTAAATGCAAACGTTTCAATTGTATGTATCCACACGAGAATCTTGACGTCAAAGACGCCAAGAATAATATGTCGTGTTTGCCAAATGATATGTTCGCGCAGGAGTACACTTTGACCAGAAGTTATCCGTCTTTGCGTCAAAATTTCATAGTAGCTTTCATCGAAGAGTGCATAAATAGAAAACTAACACAACTCCTTTTAGAAATGTGCACAGACTACTTGAATACTTTTAATGGCAATTCTGAGCCCATTTCTCGGAAGACGTACGTTTTGGAAATTATTATGCTCCACTTAGACGTGGTTCCGTTGAGTGAGTACGCACAGTTTCTGAAACACGAGATAGATCAGAAGACTTCTCTATGTGACGTATTCATTGGGGCCATAGCGGTTGCCCAGAATTTCCAACAGTTTAAACGGTTGTTTGTGAACTTAGCCGATTACATGTTAAAAATCAACAGGGTGATCGATTTAAATGTAGCGACGCTTATTGTGGAACGTCTGTGCATACTACCCTGCGAGGATGCGATAGTTAAAGCGTTCTTCAAGGTGATAATGAACACCCACGTAGAAATTATTAACTGTTCGTTCATCGGTCGATTCGAGAAACGTTTGCAGAGTGAAAGTGTTAAGTTATACGAACATTTCCTTTGTGTAAAGGATGTTATAACGAATAGTCTAAAAAAGCAGTCCGATGATAAATCTGGCCCTCTTGCTTCTGTTTCGAGTGAGGAGAAGCACTCTCGAACGTCACCGGATACAACGAATTTGGATAACTCTGTGAGTATGTATTTGCGTCATAGCTAAGTTTCACTCTCTGTACGTTTAAGGCGACTCCAGCCGCTACTTGCAAATCTCGAAAATATCTATTTAAAAATTAAATAAAGTATAATTCAAATTTTTCTTTTGATGAGCCTTCAGATAGTGGATCTTAAAACTTATCTTAAGAATTAGCTATTTAAAATATTGATTATTAAGCAAATCGCACGGTTACAATACAACATCGATATTAGACCGCAAATTAGTAATTTTTCTATATATATAATTAAATATAATTTAAAAATAATTTTGATGATCCCCTTTCATATATCCTGCAGATGATTTGAGTATTTTTTAAATTATAATTATTATGATAATTTAAAAGGAAAACGGCGTCGCCTTAATTACGAAATCTCAGAAACTACTAGAGCTATCTTCATAAAATATATTTTAGTACTAGCTTTTGTCCGCGACTTCGTCCGCGCCCCTTTATAACCCCCGACGTGTTTATGGGTGTGTCTGTGTGTGATTCACTGATTTTATCCGGTTCTTTTTTTTGTTGTTTGAAAACTGACGTGATCGAGCTGGTTCTTAGCTATAGTTTATGAAGATCTGTTCAGGTGTTTGAAATCAGCCCATTTCCTAGTTGACGAAGGGATTCCACAAGTTCGATGTGAAATTGTCACTTTGGTGGTATTTCCATGACATCGATGACATTGTTAAATAGCCTTGATCTGATGCTGCAGCATCAAGTAGCCTGCGGGACACCCTTGGGCTCAATAGAAAGTCGGGGGTTAGTTTATAATTTTAATTATATCTAGTTTCTTAAGCGTTGAAAAATTGCGTTGAATCAACGGCTAACAAAAGTATATGAGCAACAATTTATACAATCTTTATAGCTCACACTCGCATTATAATATCAGTTTGTATAATGTAAAGGGTTTTCGAAAAAAAATTACATTATAAACAGATAATAATTGTGGGCGAGGAATATTTGACACTTTTTTTCATAGTTAAAAGTGGCCTTAATTGGATAATAAAAATTAGAGGCCGGCAAAGCCGCGGAGAATGCTAGTTATTCTTATTTCTAATATTGGCAGTAGTGGCAGATTTTCTCTTTGTTATGGAACATGAGTAAAACTTGCCATTACAAAATTTGTTAAGGCTTAGGACTAATCTCATAGGAGACATTTTCGCTGAAGGCGGAACAGGCAAGCGTAGCGGAGGATGTTCACCCACAGTTTGGACGACCTTGTGGGTGGACCTTATGTCCAACTCACATCTTCCGTCTAAAATGATGTAAATAATTAATGAATGTCGTACAAATTTTGTAGTCAGTAATCTGTGAAAACAGTTTTTGAAAATTCAATTTATTCATCTTCCTATTGCTATTTCATCAAATATTTTTTATTTTATTTTTAGTAGTGGGTTGTTCGGTAAAGAATTCCCTGTAAATCATTCATGTGTTCATCAACGCTTAAATAAATAAATTCCAGATCAAAATTGCACCTGTATCAACATTTAACAACATTGAACAAAGAGAAACAGTGATGGCCGAGGATAATATGAAAAACTGTACAATTTCTCAGGCACCACAAAGACGTTACAATGGGTGGTTGCCACAGAGGAGCACACAAAGTCCCAAGGAGGATCGATTCAATTGGCCTCAGCACGAGTTTCCTGTCCCTCAGTACTATAAATCACGGACTAGGAGGCCTGGCCCGAGGTCGTACGGAGCTCCTAGAGGATTCAGAGGCGGGAGACCTTACTATTGGAAACGTTTTCAACCCTCTGCTTCACACGTTAGACGTTTCGACCCAAATAGACGCCTTATCCAAAATACTTCCAATGTAAGTGATAGTCTCTAAATAACCATAGGAAAGTTATTTATCATGCAAATGTTATGAACTAGTATAACACTTCGAGCTTGCAATCATCTATTAACTGTCAATCTTTCATAAAAAAATTAATATCTGTAGGTACTATGTGTATGTATATATGTATGTTGAAATTGTTAAGTTGATGGAGTGCACAGAGACCACATGGTATCTATGGAACTATTATTATCTTTCGAACTAAAATATTTTTATTATCGAGGAGCTAAGTCATTTCTTGCAAAATTACACTTTCTTTTATTTTAAAGAATCCATTGCAACTTAATTTTTTATTAATTTTGTCGCTATTAAGAGCCATTTTACATAATTCGCTTGATTTATACAATTTCGAGTGTTAAATTTTCCAACCTATAAAAGAAATATATGATATTGAAGTATTGTTTCAAATAGCTCAATTCTTCGTATTGACATTTAATAAAACAGATTTTGAAATATTATTCTATTTTTTGAGTAGTAGCCAAAATGCTACGGCTAATTTTGTCAAAAACACGCGCAGAGGTAAGTTCAGAGACGTTTTTGTACCGTTAAAATTATTAAATTAAACTGAAAAAAAATACCCATTGGTCACAAATATAAATCCATTGACACATAATAAAACAGATTTTTGATA
This sequence comes from Bembecia ichneumoniformis, assembly GCA_910589475.2. NCBI lineage: Eukaryota > Metazoa > Arthropoda > Insecta > Lepidoptera > Sesiidae > Bembecia > Bembecia ichneumoniformis. The sequence goes on from OU342540.1 coordinate 12,101,787, forward strand.
CCTAGTTTAGAACACCAAAAAAAAAAAATAGATATGAGGTATAAATTTCTACGATTTTACCTTGACATTTTACAATTATACTGAACGTTATTTCCAATGAAAACATGCCCCAAATGAAATTGGAATGTTGCCCAATCAGGATACTAATAAAAATATATAGTTTTTTAATTTACAATACTACATTATTTAGTTATATTCGGATGCATTCGTGCGCACTGACTAGTACTGCGCCTTTACCTACACTTGCGCAGCGTGATTTTGTGAAATGGCTCTTAAGTAAGCCAATAAATAAATCTAAAACTAACACCGAAAACAATTTCTTTTATATTATTTAATGAAGTCTCTTGAGTCAACATGACGAAATGTGAATAAGTTTGTGAAAAGCCCACACGACCCCAGTCGATTAACAAACGCAGTCGACATGCTTTTATATGACGTTACATTTTTTTTTTTTTCATTTTCAGAGTTACTGAGAATACAACTACAATCAGGACAAATACTCGTAGCCGAAGTTTGTTTACTTGTTAGTCTTTAGCGTGGAACTGTGACAGAATAGCTATTAGTGACATTAAAATTTTAAAATGGACATAAGACTATACTATATATATAGTGACATAAAGACTAAAAATGATTTATGTAAGTATCCTTTCATTATAAATGAATAGAACAGGACTTAAAAGTCTCGTTTTAAAAAGAGTTTGAACACAAAGTAACCATCGCTATGGACAATACTGAATAGAATTATCGATTGTCAACCTGTGGATTAATTTTGAGATTTTCGGAATTCATATAGCTTTTTTCGTACGGTTCATATAGGTATGGAATTTCTTTTAAATGTGGCAATGATTTCCGTAATAAAAATCAACAGCAACACGAATTACTATTATCTTGAACCATAGAAAGATAAATATATTGAAATGAGTTAATTTTTTATTTTCTGATTATAATTTGAAATACTTAACAATGGAAGCATCACCCTATCGTTTTGACAACCCTATCCTTTTTTATGATTTAAGTTTTTATTTAGGTCTTAGTGCTGGTCATAGATAGGCCTTCAATAAGTTATCCTATGCTTTAATTAATGAACCTCACATATATATATATATAAATAGTATCTATATACTATTTATATATATATGTGAGGTTATACTATACATAAATTATACTATTATAAAGTCCACCTTTTTCTGTGTCTGACTGTATGTATGCACTAATCTCTGAAAGTTGTTAACGGATTTTGTTCCCGATTGTATCGATGGAAAGAGAAATTTCTGAAGATGGTGTAATTAATGAATATCTTATTTAAATTTGCCTAGTTATAACGGTTTTTGTCGCCCCACGTGTACGCCGCAGCGAAGCATTGGTATATTCATAAAGGCGAAAATTTATGGTCAAAAACTATTGTATAGATTTTTATGAAACTATACAGTGACATAGTTATTTATCAGAGTAACAGACTACCATTTATAGGAGATACGCGGAAGAAGTCACAAGCAAACGCTAATGTTTCGCAAACTAGTTATTTATTATATAAAACCTTAGAAATGTCACTTGTCAGTTTATTTAAAAATTAATTATTGTACATATCTGAATTCTTAGAAGGAGGAGCCAGGGGGTGGGTCAAACTGTCGTCAGATATATAATAATTTCATCAATATATCAAAGCATATTCATAATCTTCTCTATATATGAAAATGAATCTTTATTTCCCTTGGTCACGAAGTCACGCGTGAACGGGTAGACCGATTTTGATTCGGTTTTCACTAGTGGAAAGAGGGATAAACGGGGAATGTTTATATACATAAAAATTGCAACCCTGGCGAAGCCGGGGGCGGGTCGCTAGTAACTTTATAACGTAAGCGTCTCCCAAGAAATTTTGAGAAAATTTCAAGTCCATGGGATGCCGGGGTGGTTCGCTAGTCAGATATAAAATGTTTATGCTTTATCCTTTTCTGTACCGGTAACAAAGTGATTGCAAATTTTAATGGTGATTGGTTGAATAGTTAAGGCAAGAAAGCTTAAATATAAATTGACTGTCTGAGTTCATACTATAATGAACGCCAAGGCTGTCGGCACACGGGGCCATAAAACGTTGGAGCAGCATTGCCAATATCGCATGCTCTCTCGCACTTACTGGCCTTATGGCGAGGACTAGTGATGCGCCGTGTTACTATCTATTATGTAAATAAAACTTTTGATTTATTGTGAATAAATAAAATCTTAGTTATTCTATTTATTTATTTATTAAACAAAATCTACAGCCCTAAAATTATACACACTTTAAAATATGAAACATCATGTTTACAATATTTACAATCGCTATATACTAAGAACGAAGAAATATCAACATGCTTACAGTCGACTCCAGCTGCAACAAATTTCATTTGCAACATTTCCAATTATTGTAGCAACTGATTGTAGATTAAATTGAAAAAAATATCTCTCTTAGCAATACTCAATGAGTAGGTACTCAAAGTATCGACAATGCGTGCAGAACATGCACAACCTTAGCGTTTGAATGATTTATGGCCCCGTGTGCCAACAGCCTTGGCGCATACAATAGCTGTCTATGTTCAAATGATATACAATTTTTGATGACCTTATTTATGTACCTTATTTATGTTTGTATGACTGTACTAGCTGTGGCTAGTACAGTCAGTCTTCTCGGACGGCCTCTGACTCAACGCGTCGTATCACAGCGCCCGCACGCGCTACCTTGTTTTCGATTAGAGTTATTTTTGACTTTTTTCCTTTTTAATCGGTTTCTAAGGGCCATAGCGTGATGATAAACCTATGAACCTTCCTAAAGAATTGGACTATCAAACGCAAAAATATTTTTTTAAATCCGACTCGTGCTTACAGAGTTAAGCGCGTTTAAACAAACGAACTCTTCAGTATTATTGTGTTTGTTCCATTCACTCATCATACATTGTATGAAGTTGGTTATCATACTATTTTTTTTAATAAAAAAGTGGGACTGATAGGTTGACAGTAGACTCGATGTGCAAGGTGATAGATGACAACCCGATTTTTAAGGGGCGTCATATTTTATTGTTCCTCCAGTACAAAAATAAACTTATTAGAAGTACAATTATGTAAGAAAATTGTGGAGCTTTAAACCATTGTATTGTAAATTCATATATATTTTTAGACATAGTAGAATAGAATTAATATGTTATATGCATAGTTTTAAGCGTCAATCTTTTTCAAGAGTTGTTTTGTGTTTCTCAAGAGAGTTAAGGATTTTTTTTCCTTAAGTGTTTCCGTAATAAAGTTATTTGTATGTAACAATTAACAAGTGTTAAATTACTAAAATTTTCTTATTAAATTAAGCGTCTTGTATGTAGGTTTACATTTTCTTTCGTTGTAATTAAGATTCGTATGTGCATCGTTCTATATGTGACGTCATTGTTATATGGGGATTCTGATGAAAAAGAATTTGTTCACTTGAAACTGACGTCATATTATGTGATTTAACCAATCGCAAACGACTTCATACATGTATGTATGGTTGTATATACATATTTTTATAGTGTACCTACGGTGCTAGAAAAATGTTTAAGCTATCTAAATTGTCTAGTAAGATAAGTTACAAATTGTTTTCATTTTTTAATAAAACGCAATAAAAATAAATTTAACGCATATATCCCAACTTCTCAACGATATAAATCTGTAAATTTTCTTTGTAAATACAAATAGTTGTGCAGCGAAACAATTGTTATTAAGTCTTGAGTTGGAGGATACGTCTTCGATAAGTATTTAGTACCTGGGCGTTTGGGCAGTGCTCGGGATTTTATTTTATTTTTTACACCGACTTGGACTTAAGATTATCACAGTACTTGAATTGCTGCTATTGGATGTTTGTATTCACATAGCGCCATCTCACAAAATTTTGAAGTAATGGTGGATTAGCAAAACAAAACAATTGGCGTCCCCGTTGGATGAGTGGTTAGGGTACATGTCTTAACGCACTGTTCGATTCCCGGTTGGGTCAACTTTGGCAAAGAACTTTTCCAAGTTGGCTCTGGTCTGGATCTGAAAAGTAGTGGTAGGGCACACTGCGTTTCGCAGTCATTTGGGCAGCCCGTCTGGCGGCAGTGATCACCGTGAAATAACAGCACGTGTGCTGTTGTGTTTCGGTGAGTGAGTAAGGGGTGCCAGAGCCCATTTTCCTATCCAACCCCTTCTCCTTAATCCTACTGCAGTCGGCAGCGCACTTGCAGCACCTGTGGCGTTGCTTGTGTTATAGGCGACGGTAGCCACCTACCACCAAGCGGAAAATCAGCCTGTCTGCCGACGTTAACATAAAAAAAAATACTACGAAATTTTAGGAGATGGCGCTTTATAATAAATAGTTATAAAAAACGTTTTTGTGATATTTGTGCTTGTTTAAAGTTATTATACCTAATTAACAATAAACCGTTATGTAGTTTTCGTGTGCTCAATTCGATATAATAGATACATTTTAAATATTGAGTAATTTTTAATCCTCACCACCATCTAATGACTTATTCAGTATTACGTTCCCCTGGATGGTGTTAGCTCGTCTCTGGCCGGAATGAGCTTTTCTGAAGTCATAACTCTGTGTTTTTTATTTTAAGGCCGACAGAGAGGCTGACGGTACACTTGATGGTAGGTGGTTGACGTTGCCTATAACACAAGCAACGCCTCAGAGTGCAATCGCGCTGCAACGCTGCAAGTGCGCTGCCAACCGTAGTGGGATTGGGAAATGGGCTCTGGCGTCCCTTACTCACTTACCGAAACACAACAGCACACATGCTGTTAATCATCGTTTGCTCTCTTGTAATATGACTACGGGTTTATGGGGAACGTTTCTCTAGTCAGTAAAGGGGCTTTAAAGGAGATCGACCATTTTCTATACATGCATTATTTGATGTTGAACCATCATTATTTCTTATTATTTTTAGCGGCTTGACTACATACATTTTCATCCACTTTACGCACTGACCTGCATTTTCACCAATTTGCAATTGCAATTATTAGTTACTTTTTATTATTTACATAAAATGAAAGATTTTTTAAGCAAAAAATTAAAGCTATAAGGGCCGAAAATGGCCAGTCTCCTTTTGAGTTTCTAACATAGATTACTATTGAAAACAGTAGGTTCCATTGACGGTTGAAATTAGTGAAAGTTTTCACTATTTACTAAAAAACTTTAAAGAAATGAAAGGTTTATGTAGGTAACCTTGAATGACTAAATGTTTAGGTCTTTATATAGACTGACCTCAAAATGTAAAAAAATAATAAATAAAGATGGTTTCTCTTAAAATCGCTCCAAGTGAACAGTTTGAGCTTTTAGAGCTTATAACGAAACTAGAAACGTTTTTAATCGGTTTCTGAAAATTCCGTTATTTTTCTTGTAGATCTTAGTTAGAAAGACATTCTCAATTCTCATTTTCTGACAAAATTTGTGATAGTTTAAAAAAATAAAAAAATTTCGATCATATACAACGTATATTAAAATTTTAACTCTGAGACAAGATTTAAAAGAAAATATATAACTATAAAAATTATGTATCAACCTATTTAGATATATCCTAGGTACTGTAAAAATTGGAAATGTATGTGTTCCTTGACATTATTGAATTTCCATAGGCGTATGGGATAAATTTTTGTACAAACTTGTATACTTACTGTCGATGTAGGCATATAAGTGAAGGCCATTTATTGAAGTACATAAAATTCTTTTTGTTATTTTTTTTAAACTTGTATTTAAGCCTTGGTTACGTTAGTATTAAGTATATTAGTTAGATTTTCTCATTGCGAGTGAAAATTGTTGTATAATTGTAACGGAGAATGTGACACTATTTTTATAAGTTTAACTAGATAAATAAAAAATTTGTTATGTTGAAGTTTTCAAATTTTGAAACATATGAATAAATGTGACATTACAGTCATATAAAGATGTAGTTTTATTTCTTTATAATTTCTAGATCGCTTGACGCAATTATGATCTTGTTCACGTTATGTGAGCTTTTCTGGAGCTGGCCTAATCTTTATCCTAAGTTTGTGAGGATGTATGGATGTTTGTTCCTCAATAACGCAACGGCTGAACTGATTTTTTAAATTTATTTAAGGAAATTGTAAAAAATAGCTGCAGTGCAATAAAACTTAAAAAAAAAAAACAATGAAAAATTAGATTAATAGCTGGTGCCAGCGTTGAAAAATAAAAAATAACGCCTGACTAAATATATGAGCAATGTAACGCCTAACAGTTATAGCTTTGCCAGGCGTTAGATGATCCTTCGGGAACAGTACTTTTTTCTGGATGAAATACCCTATCTCCTTTCCTGCATCCCTGATAACGTGGATGAAAAACTCATGATGATCGGTTCAGCGGTTTAGGCGTGAAAAGGTACCTTCGACCAGGAAAAAGGTCGCTCGGACAGTAACATTGGTTTGTCTATAAGAGGCCTTTTTACTTTCTCAATTCTGTTTCAATACCCTTGGCCAGATCTATTTGTTAGATCTGACAAATTATTTAGACGTGTATCAAGCTAGCCTGTCACAGCTTATTTTATTCTAGGCTCAGCTAAAATAAAATAAGCTGTGACAACACACACGCATACGTGTCTCGACGTGTATAAACAATGCACTGGCGAGAATCGTAAGTGTCGATACGATACTCGCACAAATCGTGATTTTGATACGAGATCGCCATTCGTCACTTCATTTTTTTAAAGTAAACACGTTTTTTAACAATGTCAAAAAAAGTTATAAAATTGTTCTAAGTTGTCCGCCGCTAGAAGTTGCTAAATATTTCAAAATATTCTATAGTAAAAAAATATGCTATAAACAAAGCAAATTCCTATAGAATGAGCTTGAAAGACAAGATTATACATATAGTATACGAAAAGACATTTTTGTAGAAAAAAATTTATTGATAAAAGAGCATTGTCCGTTATTAGATACAATGAAAAACGTTACATACTAATCACTTTTGTTTACACAATTAATCAATTCATTAATAAATAATAAAAAGTAAGTACACAATATAAAATTACTTATATATATCATATTTTATTGTTTGTCAAGCGAAACAAACTTGATAGTAATATCAAATTCATATCTTAAGTAGGAATATGATCTGATATGAAACAATTTAAATAAAGAAAATAGCAGTGGCATTAATTGGGAGTACTCTGAGCATTTTTATTGTTATGAAAATGACGTCACAATTCAATAGTTTCAATTGAGTCTACAATCAGGTGACGTTGTCTACTGCCTTAATACCTTACAATTAAAAAAATAATCGTAATGACCTCACAATTTAGCAGCCTCATGAACAGTCAGTCTTTTTATATCAAAGATGGGTTCTTATTAACCTAACAATGCAAACTATTAAAGTCCATTCAAGGTAGAGTTAATTTTGACTTAAATCAATGTTAGATGTTTCGTTTACTAGTACTATAATTTAACATTTACTATGTATGATATTTCTTGAACTACTAAAAATATAATATACAGGTGTCCCTAAAATTCATAGCCGTCCTTTCGGGGCTGATAAACGAGTTCGTAACTCACTAGATTAGCCTAATATGATGTGAGTAAAAAATGGCTAGTTTACGAGATTTTTGCACTTTTAGTAATTTCGTATAACTCTGCACCTTACATTAGTTTTTTGAGTGTCAACCAGATTTTTTTTCTTATTTTTTTATTTTAATTTTTGTTTTGCAATCCTATATATGTAACTGTTCTGTCAATCACAATAAAAAAATAAGAATACAATAATTACTTTGAAGAAAAAACAAAATGTAAATTGTAAAAAAATGTAAATTACTAAAAGTGCAAAAATCTCGAAAACTAGCCATTTTTTACTGACGTCATAATTAATTATTAGACTAATCTGGCGAGTTATATGAACTCGTTTCTCAGCCCCCGAAAGGACGGCTATGAATTTTGGGACTCCTGTATATTAAAAATCCATTCCTAAAACAAATACACATCTAAAACCAACTTAAGAGAACCCCTCCAACCGTTTCGATCCAAAAAAATAGTTTTAAAATTACTAAAATTGCTTTTAAATGAATTTAAAAAAAGTCTACATCTTATTGATAGTAATGTGCAAAATTAAAATCACATACCAAAAAAGGTCAAAAGAGAAACGATTTCGATGCAGTTTCTTAATAAATACTATCTCCTATCTTACTCTAATGGCTCATTCACATAATTTCGGTACTTAACAGCAAGGTAATAAATAATAAAAGCAAAACTAATCCATTTCTATAGGAAAAATAAAATATAAGTAACAATCTGGGCTCAGCTGTGACGTATAGCTGTACATCTGGTCTTATCTGTGACACTAATTCTTCAAAATCAGATCTGGAGCTACTAAAGTTTCGCGTTCCAAATAGATCTTCTATTAAATCTTGATAAATATTAAAATTCCGACTCAGTAATAAGTCTAACTTGAAATCTAGGTCTTTGAATATGTCAAAAACTAATCCACTATCTCCAAAACTAAATATACATCTACGATTTATTCCTTTGAAGTCATTTTTGAAAGCAGATATTGTTTGAAAGATCTAATAAAAAATACGTGAGTGGACCACGTGTGTGTTTTGTGTAGATGTTTTTGTATAGTGTGTACGGTTTTACAGAAACATACACACATCTTGCAAGCTCTAATAAAAGCGTGTACCAAACTGTCAATTGTTTTCATCTACGAAGTGTATTCACATGAATCTTGATTTATGCATGTTTTTAAAACATGCATAAAATAAATATAATTAATTAATTAATTTACCAATACAATAAATTATATATAAATTAATGCCTCTAGTTCTTTAAATAATATGAACTATGTGCAATTAAGTACCAAAATTGCATAAAAACGAACCGTGTTGCATAAAAATTAGCCGTTATAACTTAGTAATATTGTCATAGCAAAGCGTCGTAAGTTATTTGTTTATTATAGAAAATGTTATAAATTTTATCCCATTACACTAAGTATTACATTAAGCGAATACAATTTGGCATTTCAATACTGATAACGTTTATGTCAAATACTTATCGATTTTAGTAGCACGAAAAATTTTTTCAATCAAAAGATTCGAGTTTTTTTTTTTTTGCTATATATAGCACCAATCACATACAAATGGACAATATTGTTGATGCGGCAACGCAAGTAAGGTATTTTTTAAAAAATATAAAAAAAATGATCACTTTTTTCTGTTAAATCACATAGTTTATCACATTTTAATGTGTATAAACATGAATGTAAATAAAGAGACGAAACTATAGTCGGAAATGAGATCAAAAATGTAAACAAAGGTGTTGCCAATCAAAAATAACCTCAATTGCGTGGTTTGTCGAAAAGTACTATAATATCGTGTTTAAGACTACATTAGCACTAGGCGGGCAGGCAAATGAGATCTTGCTTTAATTCTTAGATTTTAAAATCGCACACACTCTTGACCGACAAGCGGCCAACGGCCAAGTCTTTTATTTTTTTAAATGTACCTTTTTAAAAATAAGTCTCTGCAAATTCTTTTTATGACAATTTAAAATTTTCATAATAATAATAACAGGCAGAAGCTCAAAACATTTGGACTGTCATTTATTTTCTATTTATAAAATGTTTTTCATTCTAAACAACAAAACCTTCGAACTGAATGATGAAATAAAATTACATATTTGAAGTAACTGGTTTTTTTTACTCCTTATTTTTGAGGCTTTGTTTTTATTTAAAATATATTTCTAATCAACAAATAAACAAACTTTAATTATGAAGGTTTCAACTGTATTTATATTAATATAACCCGTCGTTTTAGATTCGTCTCTTTATTGGACCTGATTATATGTTCTAGGACATTTATTGCACAAAACGGTTGCCACATCAACGCGGACTACTCTTACATTAAGCGGTGGGATAAATATTGTGCGTATTAAAAGTGAGGGGGGTCATTGTTTTCCACCTCAATGGAAGAGAGCCCTCGGCCTCTTCTTGGCGAGAATATGCCACGAATGGGGCAAGCCTTTGCGACGTTTCGGTGACAACCTATAACAAATCACAGCAAATATCAACAACTAATCAAAAGCTAAACAACTAGAGATGCGCCGAATGTTCCGCCGTCTTCGGTATTTTCGGTATCGGCACATTTTTTTTCATGTTAGTATTCGGCCAATAATTACCAAATACATAAATAATAATAATAATAATTGTTTATTTGCTGAATGCACGTTTAAAGAACATAGGTGTATTTTATAACAATAAATTGGTCGCTACATCTTGCCTTCAAGGCATGCATTATGAAGTCTGAATTAAAACTATGAAGGCATACAATTAAAAATATAAGATATTAAATTAGTACAAATTTAATAATCTTTCTTATCTTCTAAATGGAGACATTTCTAAAAAACAGTAGCCTTGAAACATTATGATTGATGAGGATTGATACTATTAAAACTGTTATTGATAATAATGACACTTATAGAAGATAAATATTGAAGGTTATAACGTTGAAGGTTAATTATAAGGTTATAAGTTAGAAGATAAATATTGAACCTATAGGCACTCTGAGAAATAAATTTAAAGGATTATTATAAAGTTTTATAATACATAAAAAACTTTTTATTTTGATCAAAAAAAGATTAATAACATTATATAAAATGAAAAGAGTAGGTAAACTACAGTTATACTTATAAAAAAAGCTTTCGTTCATATAATGTGATGTTGGGCGGTCGTAACCATTTTGAGAAACTCTTTGTCAATTTAAAAAAATTCTACATTAGGTCCTAAACATTCTAACTAAAAGCCAAAACTCTAATGTTTATTTCTTCATGAGTATATTTCCTATAGAAGACAAAAGTAATCCTTTATTATATTTCTTATTACTTAATTAATTGATTTTGACATTTCGTGATTTATGTCTATAGGAATAGGAAAAAGTCAATATTTGTCAAGGAAGGAACTCAAAAAAAAAAAATTACCCATGATCAGGAGTGTCTGGCATGTACGGTGACATCCGGAAGTCCCTATTGTGCGGTGTCTCAATACCAAATGGGCTGTACAACTTCGCCGGACTTCTGCCTAACACCTGGAAACACAAAATATACAGCTTTTATTGAACTAACTGTTTAGATTCATGTGATTCATTGATTAGACATAATCTTGATTTAATCTTAGCTTAGACACAACAGATTAATGCTGCTTCAGTCAATCACGATGAGTAAGGTGGAAAAGCAAGACACACTGAGCAAAGGAGGAAGTCGTGATTATGAAACATTCAGGAGTGGACTGGAATTGCCTCAGTCTCATTCAAATTGGCTCTTAACAGACAGGTTCAAGGGGGTTAGCTGCCAATCTTCAGAACTGAAGAGGCACTAGAACAGAGATTGGACAAAAAAAAATCATATTAAAAGAATATTTCTGTTAACTGCTTTCTGAAATATTTAAGTATAATCTTGAACCTACACATAATAAATGGCTAACAATGGCAATACCAGCATATTTAACAATATTTATTGATTCTCTTATAAAATACTTGATCCTGCGCTTGTCAGTTTTTGGACTACATTCGAGAACCAGTACTATGTGTCCTGCCCACTGCCACTTCAACTTACTAATCCTCCAGATTATATCGGTAACTTTCGTTCATCTATGGATATCCTCATTCCCGTTGTAAACATGAGCATAGCCCTCTACATAGCTCGTTAAGCTTTCTTACAAGGCCCATAGTTAGAGACCACATTCCAGCGCCATTAGTCATCACTAGCAACACACATTGGTTGAAAACTTTTAAGGTATTGAGGAATTTTGGACAAGAACATGTCTCGGAGCTTCCCGAATGCTGTCCATCCAAGCTGGTAAATTTTATATACCTTTCACCTCACAAACAAACAGTTCTAAAGATCACTTCTTAAAATTATGAATTATGAAAGATATAAATGATTAAGAATTACCTGTTTTTTCTTATTGACAGGTGTAGATGGAGTTCTGCAGGGGGAACCAGCCTCTGCAAGACGATGTCTGCGCCTACCACCCAGTCTGAAATGCTAAAAAAGTATTTCTATAATAGATGTTCATCGAGTTTCAATTCAACAAAATAGGTGCTCAATTAAAATTCTCAACAAAATTAAAAAAAGGGGTTCCCTAAAGTTCTTTTGTGTTAAAAATTCTGTGCACGCAGTGTAGTGCCGCATGATGTTGCCAAATGCAGCGTTGGACTGCGCCCCGTTGCAATTCATATCTTCAAGCATGAACTGACCCTTGGGACCCCAGAGCCATTTCCCTATCCTTGGTCCTACTACGGTTGGTATTGCATTTTCTGCACCTGTGGCGTGGTCTGTGTTATAGGTAACGGTAGCCACCTACCATCAAGTGGACCGTCCGTCAGCCTGTCTGCCGATTTTAACTTTAAAAAAAAAAGGTTTATGTGTAGGTATAATTTGGAATAAAATGCAAGCCGGTATAACAATTTTTCATTTTCACACCTAAACTGCGAAAAAGAAAAGTTTACCATCAGCATTTCTGTCGACCTTAACATAAAAAAAATCAATAAGTAACAATGGATTTATCTTTATTTCATTTTTAAAGTTATAACTGCTTAATAAATACTATTTTTTCGTTTTTCCAAGAGAAAATAAATAAATGTAGATTTTTTTAAAATTAACTGTAAGCTATAGATCTCTCCCACATGAAAATAAACTGAACGTACCTGTGACAAATTCCCGAAAGTATTTCTTACGCTTCTAAATGTTCTTGAAATCTTATCAGCGCCCGATTGTAAGGCACGACGTGAGTTAGCGAACGATTTTGTTTTGAAAATATTTTTATTGTAACAACCGTCCACATTATTCAGACTTTCATGGGTCGGCGAATCGATACCAGAGTCCGTTAAAAAAGGATCCTTCATTTTGCAATACAAATTAAACGTGTTCGCACAAAATAAAGTATTAGTTATTCGGAACTCATTGTATGTTTAATATAAACTTGTAGTAAAACTATGTTTCAATACAACTTATTGATAAAATAGGCGAAAATCAATAAAAATAAAGACGTTATAATAGTTACTGCGGAACGGAACGGAAAGCAATTTTCAATTTTGTTTGACAAACACATGACCACAGAACACTATATACTCATAAGTAGCACATGACATAGCTCAATGAAAATACTGTAGTGAGTCAATCATTTACTTTGACCAATATAATTGTACAATAATATACTGATGTGCAAGGAACATTAGTACTCTCTAGTGAGAGCTGATGTGGAAGAAGTTAGCATGTCCATTTTCGTTTTTAGAAAAACTCGCCATTGTGCTGACTTGTGCTACGTTGTGCCGCAAACCGTTTTCGATTATCTCAAAAACGGAGCAGCAATGGGGTAAGTCAGTGTAGGTCTTGGTGGTATGTGTTTTTGCTAGGGAACATATACTTATAAAAAGCTAAGAATACCGATTGCGTACGTCCAGGTGTGTGGAGCTGGACTATTAGGCGCGCACTGACCAGTCCTATCATACAACGTCCCCGCCATTATTAGACTGCCGCCGCGGTCTAATGATGGACTCACAAATCTTGTGAGTCGTACCCCCTGGGCAATGCTACAGTTTCTAAGACGAGCCCCACACATAACACCAACCTCGTGACTGTAGCAGCTAAGTATGAAGGGCAAAGGCGAGTCTTCGGCGCCATAACCGAAAACCTAGCTAGGGGAAATCAACCCTGAAAGAAAAATGGTAATTAAGGATAATGGAAGCAACACTAAAAGAGAGACTACCCCAGGAGGGTACCGGCTTTGCCGGAGAATCCCTCCCTGAGCATAGCTCGGGCTGCCCCACGTATTCTGGGGGGGGCACAGTTTTGCTTAACCAAAAATCTAAAAAAGACGACAGAACGGTGGATGCCCAGGCCTCTTTGTCAGTCAACACTACTGGAAAACGTTACATTCAACAGGCCTTTCACCCCAGCCTATTCACAAGAGATCGCAGTTCATCACTTATGGTCATAGACCCCATAGCAGCGAGTGACCAGGCTCCTATGGCAGATAATGCTACTGGAAAGAAATTAGTGCAGCAAGTGCTTCACACAGGATTATCCTTTACAACACCTCGGAGTGGATCTTTGGAGAGGGCCACTGGGCCACCTTCTTGGCAGCGAGTGCCTACAATGAGAAATCCTAAGAAAAGAAAAAAGACTTCTAGCACACCATCACCTGATAAAATTGTAACCTCTAACAGGTTCAGTGACTTACCCGTAGACTTAACTGAAGATAGTATCCAACCGAAAGAAAAGAAACCGAGCAAACCACCACCGATCATTCTTTACGGCATAGATGATGTTGGTAAATTATCTGAGCTCCTGATGACTGTGGCAGAAGGTGAACAATACTCCTACAAAATTATTAACAGGAACCAACTGAGGATCAATTGTACGGAGATGGAAGTCTATAAAAAGTTGATAGCTGTTGTTAGAGACAATGGTCTTATAGGTCACACATTTAATAGAAAAGACGAGAGGTTCTTCAGGATCGTTATCAGGAACCTGCATCCGTCAACATCATTAAATGCAATAAGAGAAGCTATTGAGGAGACAGGAAACACAGTAGCTGGTGAAATAATCAATGCTAAATATGGCCCAGAGAAAAAACCAACATCGACATTTTTTGTTAACATGTTGCCTGGTCCCAACAATAAAGCTGCCAAGGACATCAAAATGATCGACCGCCAAATAGTAGTGATTGAGGATCCCAAAAAACGACGATCAATTGTCCAATGTCAGAGGTGCCAGCAGTATGGACATTCCAAAAATTACTGCATGCGACCATACCGCTGTGTCAAATGTGCGCAGGCACACAAGACTTCGGACTGTCCAAAAACGGACCGCTCCACTCCGGCACTCTGCGCCCTTTGTCAGGGTCCTCACCCAGCCAATTATAAAGGATGTGAGGTTTACAGAGAAATATTACAACGTAGAACGACAAAACAACCGCGTTCAATATCTAGGCAATTTGTTCAAGCTCCCCAAATGGAAAAAATATCCGAAGAAGCACCAAAAACCAATAACGTTTCTAAATTAAGACAGAAAACCTACGCCGACGTTCTTAAAACGCCATCAGACCTACTCTCAACACATGGGACCCTAGAACTAGTGATAACTAGGCAATCCGAAAAATTCGATCTCATACTGCAACAAATGGGTGCTCTGATGAGCCTCCTGACTAAACTCGTTGAGAAATTAACAAAATGACCACTCTGAACTTGGCAACTTGGAACATTAACGGGTTGGCCCCGAATAAACATGAAGTGGAAATTTTACTCCAAGAGCACAACCTAGACGTTCTTCTGATATCTGAATCCCACTGTACAGCTCACACTAATATCACCATTCAGGGATATAAAACTTATCTGACGGCGCATCCTGATGGCACGTCTCATGCAGGGACAGCGGTCATTGTGAAGAGAAATATCAAGCATCATTTAATGCCTATGTTTCAGACTGACTATTTACAGGCCACTACTATCGCTATTGAAACGAAGTGTGGTGCATTCAATGTGTCATCTGTCTACTGCCCACCTAAACATACAATCTCTGAAACAATGTTTGCTGACTATTTTGAAACACTTGGCAACCGGTTTGTGGCTGGTGGAGACTGGAACTCCAAGCACACGTTTTGGGGCGCCAGACTGACAACGACGAGGGGCCGACAACTTAAGAGATGCCTCGATAGGAAAAACATGTATACAGTGTCCACCTCCGAGCCAACATATTGGCCAACAGATATGTGCAGGACTCCGGACTTGCTGGATTTCTTTGTTGTGCAGGGACTGTCTAAACAACACTTCAGAGCTATTTCTTGCCATGATAGTGCGTCTGACCATGCCCCAGTACTTCTTAAGATTAGTACCTTACCTGACAGATATGATGAGCCTGAAAAACTTTATAACGAGCTTACAAACTGGCACTCATTTCGGGAATTCTTGGAAGAAAATTTAGATTTAAAAGTTCAACTAAAAACTGCTGAAGACCTGGAGAATGCAACGAAGTACATCACTTGTCTCATCCAGGAAGCGTGTTGGTCTAATACACCTATAAAAGATCAAAAAAGGGACTCTCTTAATTTTCCAAAGGAAATAAGACAGATGGTACTTGAAAAGCGTAGACTGCGTCGAGTTTGGCATCTTAGCAGGTGCAGGGTTGACAGAATGGCTCTTAATGAGGCTGCCCTAAAATTAAAAGTGGCGATACGGGAATGGCATAACACTACGCTCGAATCGAAGCTTGATACGCTCACAGCAACCGCATCAACCAACTACTCCCTATGGAGGTTCACTAAATCATACAATAGACCTCAAGAAATAAAACCTCCAATAAGAACCCCCAATAATGTCTGGGCTCGAACGCCTCAGGAAAAGGCCGACACTTTCGCTGTACATTTAAAAAACATCTTTAAACCTCACGATGTTAGCGACCCAGAGACAGACATTAAAATAAATGCCTGCCTGAAACATGATTTTCAACTTTCGCTTCCACCACAGCCGGTAACTCCCCGAGAAATCTGCAGAACAATACGGGAATTAAAAGATAAGAAAGCACCAGGATTTGACCTAATAACCAAGGAGATATTGTTGCAATTACCCAAAAAGGCAATAACGTATCTAACATCATTATTCAATGGAATTCTTCGGGTACAATACTTCCCTAGGTTGTGGAAAGTATCTCAAATCTTAATGATACGTAAACCAGGAAAACCAGTGACTGATGTGAAGTCTTATAGGCCTATAAGCCTATTACCTGTTCTCTCTAAGGTTTTAGAAAGGTTACTGCTACGACGGATAGTGCCTCTCTTAGCAGATAATGGTGTGATACCAGATCACCAATTTGGTTTTCGCGAGCAACACTCTACGGTTGAGCAAGTGCATCGAGTGTGTAATAAAGTAAGAAAATCTCTGGAGGATAAAGAATACTGCTCCTCGGTGTTTCTCGACATAGAGCAAGCCTTTGATAGAGTCTGGCATGATGGGCTGCTGTCTAAAATAAAAACAAACCTTCCACATAGCTACTACCAACTGCTATATACCTACCTTACGGACAGACTGTTTCAGGTGAGAGAAGCAGATGCAACGTCAGGCTTTTATGAATTAAGGGCGGGGGTCCCTCAAGGGTCTGTGTTGGGTCCCATCCTGTATAACCTCTACACTTCAGATATTCCGCAGATGGACAATGTCACCGTGGCCACCTTCGCGGATGACACGGCCATTCTTGCAAGTCACAAGGATCCCCTACAAGCCTCACAAACATTACAAAATGGGCTAAACTTAATAACAGAATGGCTGCGTCGGTGGAGGATAAAGGCTAGTGCAAGTAAATCAGTTCAAGTCACATTCACTCTGAGAAAAGGAGATTGTCCCCCTGTACAACTCGACAATGTAACACTGCCACACAAAAATAGTGTTAAATACCTCGGCTTACATCTTGATAGAAGACTGACATGGAAGCAACACATTAAGACTAAAAGAGAGGAATTGAACATCCGGTACAAAGAGCTCCACTGGCTGATGGGACGCAACAGCAAACTGTCTACTGACAACAAGCTCTTAATCTACAAGGCAGTCCTTAAACCGGTGTGGATGTACGGAGTACAGCTCTGGGGCAGCGCCAGTAACTCAAACATCTCAATACTGCAACGGATGCAGAACATCATACTCAGAACAATTTCTCAAGCACCATGGCTGGTCACCAACAATGAAATTCATAAGCATCTACAAATGGCTACAGTGAAGGAAGAAATCATAGCCACTGTCAGGAAGTACCAACAAAGGCTGGAAAAACATCCCAATGTGCTTGCAGCCGAATTGACACAAAAAAGCTATTCCAAGCGGTTAAAACGGAAGGATATCTTGCCTTACTGATCGAGACAATAATTTATGAGTAGATGCCTTCACTGGAAGGCACACTCGACCCGCCATACTGAATAGCAACAAATCTGCTTATGGTGGATACCGATTGCAGATACTAGAACAAGACAAAAAAAAAAAAAAAAAAAAAAAAACTTCTTCCACATAATATACTGGGTCTCATATCTGTAAACTTAAGGGGCTACTCACGATACAATTTTATATCCAATCTGTCGAGTCGATAGTACCCTTTTTTTTATAAAGAATGGCAGACAGTCTCACAATAGTAGGTGGGCACCGTCGCCTAGGGCTACATGCAGGGCCGGATTAACCATGTCAGTGGCCCCAGACAATCGTCTCGGGGTTCTAACATCCTCAACTATGCAATTCTTCAAGATATATGCTATCACCCTATTAAACATGTTATGCAAAGTTTTGAGGCGTCTCGTCTTAGTCTATTAAAATAATATTAAAACCGGGGGGGCGTTGCTGGTGGGCTGCCTACCCTGCAGGAATTTTTATCATTATCATCTCAGCCATAGGACATCTACTGCAGGACATAGGCCTTCCTATGAACCGGACAGAACTAGCCTGGATCTACCATCGACCCGCAGCTCTTATCAGATCGTCTGTTCACCTTAATGGTGGATGTTCTATGCTTCGCTTGTCGATCCGTGGCTTCGACTCGAGAACCTTTTGCCCCCAGCAGAATATGTGATCTGACCACTACCATTTCAACTTACTGATCCGCCAGCTTTGTTGATATGTTTCGTCTGTCTTGGCACTGCATAAATTTTCTATATGATAAAAATGATTATTGAGCTTTGGTAAATTTTAAAAAACCAAAAATTTAAAATGAAGAATTGTGAACTTTATGACATCACAGTTTCGAAAATTGAAGGGACAGAAATACATAAATGAATGTGTTTAGTTGTGATGACTATATATTTTTTATTACATTCAGTGATTTTTTGTAGTAAGCCAATCCTACCCAAACAGTAGATGAGTACATTTCACGAATAGACAAATATTAATTTAATAATAAATTGCTATCGCTTACTGAGATAAAATAATAAATACAGATAGTATTAAAATTTCAATTGGTATTTTTATTTAACAAAATCACTATAATTAAGGTATAACTAAAAAAATGTGTATCTATGAAAAAGTTGATGCAATTTTCAACGTTGATGCATATAGTAGTCAATTAGTGTTGAAAAAGCCGCAAAACCCGCTGCGCCAAACATTCCTGCTTTCAAACCACCTGAAAATAAAATATATATCTCTAAATATAATACAATTTTATATAATACTAGCGACCTGCCCCCGGCTTCGCCCGGGATGCAATTTTTATATATAAGAACATTCCCCGTTTATCCCTCTTTCCATTAGTGAAAACCGAATTAAAATCGGTCTACCCATTCACGCGTGATGCCGTGACCAAGGGAAATAGGGATTCATTTTTATATACATATATAGACTAACGACTCACCCTCGACTTCACAAGGAGGTAGAGGTGCTTATGTTATAAAATAAACCTATGTACCAAATTTTAGTTTTCTAGACTTAAAATAGTTTTGGCTGTGTGTGTGGCCATAATAGTCAGTCAGGAGTTCAGGACAAAAGATTTTACAAGTATAGAAATACATATATATTATATTATGAAATCTTAATCCAGATAAGAGCTGCATAATATTTAAAAATACATTTTTTTAATATTAGGTTGGCAGACTGGCTGAACTTTTACTTGATGGTAGGTTGCTAACATCGCCTACAACATAAGCAACAGCACAGATGCTCTAAGTGCACTACCAATCTCAGTAGAATTAAGCTTATTATGCGATTGTTTGTGATAATTATAGGTGATGATCAGCCTACCATAAAATGGACCATCAGCCTGCTTGTTGACCTTTGTAAAAATTAAAAGTTTCTTTACCTCGAAGCCCTATTAAACCACCAGTGATACCTCCAGCGTATGTCCCATTTTTCCAATCTGATTTTCCTCTCGCTGTTTCAATACAGCATTCGACACCAGAGAAAACGGCTCCCAAAATTGCAAAGTTCTTCGCGTAACTTAACATAGAGCTTTTCATTTCTCTTAATATTTCTCTTGCGGTTTGATTTTGTTGTGCCATTGGATCTGTCATGTTTGGCATTAGTGAAGATGTGAATAGACCTACTGCTGCTCCAAGACCATACCCTGAAATTGAAAATGGGTTTTAATGTATTGTTAAGTGACAATTGGAAACTAGCTGACCTGGCAAACTTCTACCTCGTCAACCCATACAAAATTGAAAAAAAAAAAAAAAAAAAAATTCTTGAATATTTCAGACTAGCTGAGCTTGCAACTTTGTATGCATGGTATTTGGTATACCAATATTACGAGCTAAAGCTCGTAATTTTTTTGTTTGTAAACCGATTGGAAATAAAACAAACACTAAATGTTATGGGCAGCTTGCTACAATACACCAGTGAAAACCGCATTCAAATCGGTTAAGTAATTTCTAAGATTAGTGTGCACACACGCACAAACAGAAAAAAATCTATTTTTTGACCTCAGTACCATAATTATTATAACATTTGTTTTTTATTTAAATATATAATGTACAGACACAGCTCGTTTACAATTTTATTATATGTAATAGATGTTTTAATAGTTATTCTGCTATTCAGGAGAAGACAAATTCAACAAATCAAATGTCATAAAAATCGGTTTACCTGTTAAATGGTGTAGTAACTAGTTAAAATGTTTTTCTTATAGACATCTAGATTACAAAAATATAATTAAAAATAATTAAGACATCCGAATGATATAGTTCATAAGACTTTATTTGACGGGTACTATAAACTGTTGAGAGTGTCGGTGGCGCAGTGGGAAAGAAGAGGTCGAGAGGTCTGAGTTCTATCCTCTGTCATGCCATGTACCAATGGGTATTTTCTAAAAACTTAAGTGAATTTAACCGATTTCTCTCAAATGATGAAGGAAAACATCGTGAGGAAACCTGCATACGCCACAGAAAAAATTCAAAGGCGCATCTGAAGTTCAGCAACCCGCACTGGGCCAGTGTAGTGTGCTATATTATGGCTCATACGCTCTTGTTGAGAGGGTAGGCCTGTGCCCATGCAGTGGCGTCATATAATAGGCTGCTGTTGTTATTGATAATGATGATACCCTCGTGATCGAACAACTCCAAGGAAGCGCCAAAAATCTTCTGTTACTATTATTAAATATTAATAATAATAATAGAATAATAGTAGTCCAGTAATTGAAGAAAACTATAGTGTAACTAAATCATAGGTAATAGATACAAACAAATATATAGAAGTAATTCATAGTACAGTCTTTTAACAATTAAGGAGTTGGTTCTTACCAATAATGCAGCTAGTTAACGATTTAAATGGGCAGCTTTCAATTGTAGCTTCAATCATCTTCTCTTCATTCGTTTTAATTATTACAGGACCTAAAAACCTGGGTATTATAATGTTTTCACGGTATCTGTACACGTTACCGACAAGATATTTAGCAAGAGAGTCATAATCATTATTTTCAGTAAACTTCACCAAGTCTGGATCCGTAGGCGGTTTTGTGTACTGAGACATATTGTAAACACTGTAATTGAAACTTAACTAAATAACTTTGACATAAATACAATACTTTTTCATTTAAAAATTTGAACTTATAACTTATAAGTTAATTAAAAGGTTAAATCAGTATAATTGTAGTCTTTGGGTTAAATTAAATAACAATTTGATTGAATGACAGATTATATTGTATATAAATCATATTATTTATAAAAGAGAATCTACAAACTGTTCTTTGACATTGACAGTTCCATAAAAAAACTTCCTGTTCTGTGGTTCCGAATTGAACATAGAACAATAAATATTACAATCTGAAATATAATGAACCTGAATTCTGCACTTTTTATTGTGTTGTGCAACTGTCAGCTATCAGTGTCAAAACCGCGTGTTACTGATTATAACTTTACCCAAAGAGTATATAGTATATAATCACTAGTTTTAACTTTACTTTACCCCAATGTTTATGTAATTTTGTAAACTAGAACTACATACGAAAGTAAAGTTCAAGTCAGTTAAAATTAAAATTCGTTGTATGTGTAGCCTCTTTGATTTGGAATATAATAAAGTATAAAAATTATGAAGTGGAAAACCAAGGAAAACATCACTAGTTTCTGACATTGTAAAAGAAACTGAAAAGTGCATACATTTAGATACCTATTGTATTTTGTTAATGTATTTACAACATACTAAGACTATATTGGTGTTTACATAACTTTACATATTGCATTTAACAGACAGAGAATTTAGAATTTTATTAATGTCTGATTCATCCGAAGAGGAAGACTTGTCTCGTTTTAGAGATGTTGTTGATAACTCTTTCATTAAATCTGTTCATGAATTGGGAGGAGAAACAAATGTAGGGAATGGATTTATCAAACCAAAAGGTATCTTTCTACTGAACTTATTAAATTTAGTTAAGCTTAGGTTAAGTTAGTAAGTGTAGTAAATTTTGTCATGTTGTTTAAGAATGCCCTTATTTTTAGTAACACTTAAAAGTACCTACCTTGGTTTATTTCTAAAATTAAAATTAGTTATATTGATCATCATCGTTGTCTCAGCCATAGCCATAGCCATCTCTGTCACTACTGAACAGAGGCTTCCCTTCTAATTTTTCAAAAGGACAGGTCAGAAACAGCCTGGATCCACCGTTGATCTTAGAACCTTCCGGCCTTAGCAGCCGTCAGTTCTCCGTACTATGTGCCCTGCTCACTGCCACTTCAACTTACTAATCCTCTGGGTTGTGTTGGTAGTTTTTTTTGTCTACGGATCTCATTCTCGATTTGACCTAATTGACCGTATGTACTAATGAATATTTTTTTTAATTTCAGAAAAAGAAAAGTTACAATCTCAGAGATATTTGGAAATATCTGGCCATTATAATGATGTCAAAGTGCCAGTTGAAATGCAAAATCGAATAGGTGCTAAAGTTTCAGCTATTATTGATAAAACTGTGGAGTTTATTGATATGCCCCAAACTAATAACAAGTGAGTGCATATTATGTTTTTGTACAGGTCTCTCTATTTTTATAAGATAGGATTTGACGGAGGATAAGATTGGTGTACACCCATATAATATGTATTAGCTATCACGAGTGAAAGGAAGAAGAACTAGAATAAAAAGGTGACCTCTGGTCATTAATTTTATGTCAGAATTATCATCCGAAGGTGAAGAATATGTAGTTTTTATTATAGTGCAGGTATAATAAATATATAATATATAATAGATCTCCCACGCAAGAGTCAAATATCAGCCAATCAATTTAAATTATCTACTTTCATTTGTCTACACTCCTAATATCAAAATACTGCATAAATTCATCAATATCAAGGCGTCTACTGCCGCCAGACGGGTTGCCCAAAAGACTGCGAAATGTAGTGTTGCCCTGTCACTACTGTCCAAATCCAGACCAGAGCCAATTTTGAAAAGTTTATTTTCAAAGTTGACGCTGCTGGGAATCGAACCCGGGACTCTGAGACAAAACGTTAAGGCAAGCACCCTCACTACTCTTTCTACAGGCTCCCTAAATTTTTTTACATATTTTTGGTGTTTAAATATTATAATTTTCAGAAAAAGTAAAATAAAAGGTGGAGTGAAACTATTTAATGATTCTGAAGGGCTCTTATCCTGTGAAGAGGCAAAGGATACTTACACAAAAATCCATAACACACAGTCCAAGAAAATGAAAAATAAACGAAAAAGTGATGACAATATTTTAGAAGAAAAAGGTAATCTTATAAGAATTTGAGATGAAAATTTATGATAATTTGTTTCAAATCTCCTTATGTGGTTTCCATTGGTGAAAACTGAATCAAAATCCATTGGGTGGTTTAGAAGATTTTAGCTAATGTACCTTTTTACAGATTTCTGATACATAGCCTTTTTGCTGTTTCTTTTTAATTTAAATTGGTTGTCTTCTTTTATAAAAAAAATCTTGTCCTTATATTATTCAGTTTTTGTTCATTGTAAAAATGTACACATTAAATTGTTTTAAATAATGTTTAAATGTATATTTTTTATTGATTTGGTTATTAAAATAAGTCTTTTTCCCTCTTTCACCATTTTCAATCTTAACATTTGGTCCTTTGAGCCGAATTAATTTTAATTAAAAATAAGTTTTTTCCCTCTTCCACCATATTAAATCTTAACATTTGGTCCTTCGAGCCGGATTGTTTAAATTTAAAAATAATTCAATCTTAACAATATGTATAGATGATTGATAGCTCTTTGTGTTCTGTTCTGTGTTAGTAACTTAGGAATCCAGTGAAGCCTATAGTTAATTTGTCTTTATCTTCAGATAAAATACAAGCAGTTGTTGTTACTGGAGACTATGTGCTGTCAAAAGAAGACACTAAATGTTGGAAATCGAGAAGGAAAGAAAAGTTGTATAGATATAAAAAGATAGGTGAAAGTGAAGTATTGTCTGAAGTTAAATAGAAACGTTATTTTTTAAACAGAGTTTTATTTTTTCGTCATTCATTATACTCAAATGAATGGATAAACTTACCCAATATTTAGATGTTTATTGAAAATGTTTAGGTATGTTTATTCCTTACTGGAACAAATGTTTTTATCATACTCCGATACGGGTGGACACCTGGACCGAAGGGCATTGTCGAGCAAGTACTGTTTTTCTCAACCGTTCTTAATTTGTGTGGAGCATGGGCCAATCCACAGGAAACCCTTAAACCGCTCCCGCACACGCCTTCGCGTGTGGTGGTTATTTACACACCGCCATGCCAACGAGACTCAAAGACTTCGGACTCTCTTCGGCTTCCCCCCAAACAGCAGGACTAGCGAATGCCTCTTTAGCCGAAGGTGCTCCCGTAGGTATGTTGTATCGGTGCATACAGGCCCGTATATAAAATATATACAAGTCAAGATGCATCATAAATTAAATTAAATTTAAAATTTCTCAAAATATTTAGAAATTTGGTAATATGGTAAGATAATATAAATCTCTATACATCCCCTTATCATTTTTAATTTCAGTTACATATAGGTAAGAATGAGTGGGATAAGTAGGTAAGTGTGAGCAAGCAGAGTAGCAAAATTTATTTTAATAAAACCAGCCAATATAAACATTGAACATTTTATTTACAATATAGGTATACATTTTAATTAAAAAAAAACTATGTACAAAATTATTATCACACCAATCACTGCTTTCTTTTTATTCAATTGAACCTCTGAGAGGCCTACACACGATGTAATCTGAATTTGACATAATCTAATATACCTAATAAAATTGAAAAGTTTGTTTGTTTGAACGCCCTATTCTTTGGATTTTTTTTTTCATATGAATTCCCTTGAATTCTTCAGGAAAGTTGGACTATCGAGAATTGGCGAGAAGAGCCGACATCTGCATGCTTTAGCAATATAAATTAAACGGCCGGTGAGACCGCGGGACACAACTAGTTTGCTTGCTGAAAGATTGCTAGAATTTTAGGTCATAAATGTTTCTTTACTATAGTCCCCATCACTAGAAGCTATAAATTATGTAATTTGGAGGTTCACAACATTTGGATCGAATAATAATTAGGTATATGTAACACAAAAATTAACCAAAATTACTAATAAAATCCAATATATACCTAACTAACGCAATTCCATGCGCATTTTAAACTCGAATGACTTATGAGTATAACTCGTCAAAAATGCGGACCAAAAACCCAGTCAAATGAAGTTGCTTGCGAGCGTCGAAGTATGCGCTATACAGATACCTGCCTCGATAATAATAATTGTCTGTTTGTTTGTTTACCTACATAATTTACAGCTTCTCGTGGCGTCAACTATACTTATACATATTTAACTTCGCCGTTAGTGCAAGTATCATAATTTCTATGCGTCCATAAAATCGGAAATTGCAAAGGGAATTAAATTGCCTAGTTGCTAAAGGCAATCATGACAACAAAATTATTTTGGAGAGTGCAGTGTGAAGAGCCTCTGTTAGTTTTTTTATTTTATATGCATACATATATCACAACCAATAAACGGTAAGGTTATTAATATAGATTCTAGTTTAGAGAAGTAGATACTCAATTCAAAAATAAGTTCGAAAAGCAAGTTATCAAAGTCAGTTTCCCGCCAAAAATTAAAAAAAAAATCAAAACAACATTTTCTTTCAATAACAAGGGCCTCAAACTCTCAACTTAAGCTGATTTTACAAGACAATAAAATTCAAAGGAAAATAAATTTTAAATTATAACGAGTATTGAAATAGGGATGACTTTTCGATAATAAATAATTTAATTCCATTGATGAAGAGTAAAAATTGTAGCGTCTATAAAAATTTGCAAGCATTAAATGTGACATAAATGTGATCTAAGGTCATATTTAATGCCTAAAAAAGCGTCTTGGTTCTTGGTTCGTCTTGGTTATTATAAATAAACGAATACATATTTTATTATACTAACTGAAAATTACAATAATAAAAGTGTAAATAATAACTATAAATCCATCGCGTGAAAAATAAGTATATACATAAAATCAATAAATAATGTAAATCTTATACCTCGTATACAATATTTATTCCTCAGCGTTTTTACACAGGGTAGAATGAGCTGAATATCTGATAGAAATAGTAAAAATGTAATCAATTATAAACTATACTTAAAAGTAGGAAAACTCAGCTCTTTCCCCTTTTATTTAAAACGACTCAAAAATTTAAGCTTCTTTTGTATGCTAACCTACAGACGTTTAACATTTACTTATATTTGACTAAACACAATTAAGTAGGCACTTAAATAATTATTTTATAAGTTACTAATCTTAAATATAGGTATACTAACTTACGATCGAATACTCAAACGTTTCTTTAAAATATGAATAAGGAAGGATCCAGAGATTCCAAAAAAACATGGGCCATTGTTCGAGAATTTACTATTTAAAGCAGAAATAAAACAGGCTATTATCAGATAAACTTGAAATCAATGTTTGGAATAACTATGTATTTATAAAGTAAATATATAAAGTACTAGCTGAGCGCGCAACTTCATGCGCGAATGGTATTCGGTATAGCGGGTAACTTTTTTGTTTATAAACCGAATGGAATGAAACAAACACTAAAATGTTATGGAGTGCTTGCTACAATACCTACACAAGTGAAAACAGCATTTAAATCGGTTAAGCCTTTTCTGAGATTAGCGAGCACAAACGCACAGACAGATAAAAAAATCTAAAAACCATTATTTTGATCTCAGTAACGAATTGTTTTTTTGAAAAAAAAGTAGGATACAGACACCGCTCGTTTACGATTTTATTATATTATTATAACATATTAAATTTTAAAATAACAATTTATAGATTCGTCTTCGACTAATAGCTGCAATTAAAGAATATAGAATATTTATTTCACGTATTAACAGTAGATCATAGGTTCCCAACCTTTTATGGACTACCGCCCCCTTTACAAGAAAAATAATAGAAAATAAAAAATTCCAACGCCCCCTTTTACATAGTAGTTTATTATACAAATTTAATTTTATAAGTATTATCTATTAATAATCAATCTATTATCTATTAATAATCACAAATTATTCCCTTTCTCTCTAATCGTGCTCCTCGTGGTCGTGAATTAAAAATAAAAAAACATGAACCCGCTGCCACCAAAAACTCCAGCATCCACCAGGGGACGGTACCGCCCCCATTGGGAATCTATGCATTAGATTAACAAAAATAATATAAAGATGACGAGAATGGACCAGAAGGAGATTGTAAATATTTTGTGAGTTCTGCCGTTATTGGTTCTGCGTTTGAGTATTCAGCCGTTATTGCTAGTATTTAAAAGGAACAGAAAAATTTACTTATCACATAAACACCTCTCTATTTGATTCAAAATCAATTACATTTATTGCGGATACGTTTGGGGCAAATTGAATTCCCATCCGACCCCACTGGGTATCAAATCAGAGTCACCGGGCCCTACGAGACACGTTTACGAGTATAGGTACGCAAGAGATTCGTCAACTAATAATATTGATACAAGCATCTACCGTTACAGTCTGCTCGTATCGTGATGCGGCACCACCGGTAGTGTTCTCGCTCCATTTCTGACCGGCATTTCGTCGTGTGTGTACGCTGTATTGTCCAGACCACTGGGCTTAGCTTGGGGAGAGCTCGCTGGCCTTTCCACTGGACCGTCCATTAGGAACATGGTCAGGAAGAATAGGATACTGCCTGAGTAAAACAGAAAACAAAGTCACTATTATCACGGGTTTCAAGAGTTGACACATATTTTAAAAATTTCAAAAGAAGTCCTTCGATTAATAGCCCATTATGGAATACCATATTGAAAAAACATCACCCATGCTATTTGTTTCGGTGAGTGAGCAAATGTTTCAGAGCTCATTGCGTTACCTCAATCTTCTTTTTAGGGTTCCGTACGTCCAATAAAAAAAACGGAACCCTTATAGGATCACTCGTATGTCCGTCTGTCCGTCCGTCACAGTCAATTATCTCCGAATCTACTAGACCTATTTATTTGAAATTTGGTACATATATCAATTTCTGTGACCCAAACGCAGAGGTGTGACGTGAATAGATGAAATCTGTATATAGGTCATTTTTGAGTGGAAGAAATTAAACATTTTTTTTTTGAAAACTGCCTCGTGTGACATATCAAATGGAAGGTCTTGTTGTGAAGATCTTAAATGTAAATGTTTTTTTGTAATTTTAAAATAAATGGTTTCCAAGTTATTCAAGAAAATAGACGAAAATTGACCATTCCCCCACCTTACCTCCGAAACTACTAAACCTAAAATTTTGAAAAAAATACAGAAATTAGTTTTCTACTTATAGATTATAGGAAAACCTATAAGAAGTCCATGATATTAAAATAACATGGTAAATCACTCAATATTGTGCGCATAGGTAACATCGTACGGAACCCTCTTCACGCGAGTTCAACTCGCACTTGTCCCGTTTTATTTTAAAGTGAAACTTTGAACGTGATGAACTTTGTTTAACGCTTCTTGTAACGTTCCTGCATCACATCTACCCTTACAAACCAGTTTCACTTCTGTGTTCAGGTGGCCTTCAAGCTTTTAGAAGCGCAATCACTTCTCTTCTTCAAGGTCCTATGTCTTTGAGTACATCACATTCTTTGCAAATCAGCGCCAATCTGGTCAATCTTAATTGAAAGCATTGTACATCTTAATTCATTTTTTATTCTTTTCAATTTGAAGAAGGAGCGTTCCTCGGTGCAGTTAGGCGGGAAGTAGGTGACCCCATCAATGACGGAGCCCTGGGCACTTGCCTAGAGTGCTTAGTGGAAAAGAGGGGCCTGTCCGTAAAGACTAATCCGCAAGAGAACTAAGATCCCTTGACATAAATATTGAAGACAAGCCATATACCTCGCCATTTACCAGGTGGTTTGAATAATAAAAGTCGTGGAAAAACAATACACGAGGACTTCGGAGAAGCCTGTATTCCCAAAATGTCCCAAATTGGACATTTCTTGTGGGGCATAATGGGAATAGACCCTGTGTCCAATAGTGGATTTTTGTTGATTATTAATGATGATGATGACGACTTTGTGATCCTTGGATAAAAAACAAATAATACTCACTGATTCCATAGAAACCTGCGTAGAAGATCATGATCGCCTCCCTGTAGCCGATAGCCTTCGACACCGGGTCCACCAATATGGGAAGGTTTCCTCCCACGTTGTTCATAACGAACAGAAACACGCCGACGGTCGTCGATCGTACAGACAGAGGCACTATCTCCACCAGGATCGCGAACACTATGCCGAACCACATCTCAGCTGGAAAAGGCGGACGCCACGATTGAAAAATCTTTCTATTTCGCACGTCATAATTGGTCATTATCGGAAAAAAATGTATCATTAGAGCGCACATTGGCTGCAGAATCAGCCCCTAATTCCAGCCAGCTTGCTAGTGTATGACTGATATTACTTACTTCATACAGAAGACCAATTATAAACTTCTTGTGTAAATAAGTGATATTAGAGTTCATTTCCCTATAACTTCTCTTTCTTCTCTCCTAATTTTTATGGCATTAATAATAATATAGAACAATATTTACGAGAGTAGATTAAAAAGTACCAGGAAATATTAGAATTTTCAATTCAATTACTTACGTCATTTCGAGAGCCTATTTTTCTATTATATAGCCTATTATTTTCATAACAAGTTACTATAACAAACTAGCTAACGGGCTCCGGCTTCGCATGCATGCATTTAGTTTTATGTGAATTACATAAATCTTCTTCGTTCATCGCTCGACCGAAAAGTATACTTGTGAGATATTCCAAAAAACGATTTCTTAAAAATTTTAGACTTATTGGTCATGATATAATAATTTATTAATAATTTTGATAACAGAGTGAATTTTGCACATATTTGATTCTAGCTGCTGTTTATAGCATAAGGTAGTTCGACAAATATAGTGCTCATAATCACATAGCAGTTTTTTATATGTAGGTACGGTAGATAATCTCACAATAGTGCACATCTCACAAAAGTGAGTGAGTCAATCTCGGTTGGAATCTCACAAAAGTGCACATAACAGATTTTGGTTTGACAATGACGTATATTATTTCTTACAATATTTAAAGCCATGGATTTTAAGTTATTTTTATTAGGTAACTGAATTTCTTAATTTAGTGTATAACTCGCCATAGGAGTTCTTAATAGTAGTGACTACCAATTTATTTTCTAACTTACTTACACACACACACACACATTGACAGATTGTCATTTCCCTATCCTCCTCCTGTTCCCTTATCCTTAATTCTACTAAGATTGGTAGCGCACTTAGTGCTTCTGTGCTGTTGCTTGTGTCATAGGCAATGTTAGCCACCTATTATCAAGTGGGCCGTCAGCCTGTCTGCCGAACTTAACATAAAATAATAATAATAATAAATTATAACAATATTTAAAAAGTTTAGATTTTTTAAACTGCAATTTGATGTGGGACGGAACCCTTGTTTTAATAATCGTAGTTGCAAATTGATGAAATATTTATGAGGGCGCTGTGGCTTTTATATTTAAACTTCAAACTTTATTAGAGTAACAACAACAAAAATTACGAAAACCCTTCTACTTATTTTTATTATATTGTCACAGTGCAAGTAAGAAAAATATCTGCAATCTGTTCTTTAGTATTGAAGCCTCCATAATCGCTTCACATAGTGCTACAAATTCAGCCTCTGTTGTGCTTAGTGCAACTGTAGTTTGTTTTTTAGATCTCCAGACTACACTATTATTAAAGATATTCCGATGTCGATTTTCTGTCATCACAAATTAAAAGGGTTACTTACCAAAGAAGTATGAGAAGGCGAGAGTGATCATAGCCCACAGAGGACCGAACACCACAGACCCGAAGGCAGGTAACGTAGCGATCAACTGCGACAGAGCCAACACCATGACACGCGATCTCACCCCCATCTTTGCCACGAATCTTAACACAAAATTCAATTATATTATTAACAATATCAAAAATTTTCTAAGAGAAATTAAGCAGGCAGGCTGATGGACACAAGAAAGAACCAGGGACATGCAAGTGCGCTGCCGATCCTATAAAGAATAGGAATAAGATGGGATAGAGATAGAGATACCAATATCAGAATATTGGTACACAACAGCTTATCTATACATATAAAAAACAATTTGTAGACTTTATACTTATGTTACTGAGGTCAAAAAACATTGTTTTCGGAATATTTATTTTTTTATTTTATTTATTTTTTCATTTCCTCGCTTGACAACTGTTTTTACAGGACTAAACCCAAAGACAAATAGTGTAACTACTTATACAAAATACGTTATTTATTAAAACTTTAACATATTATAAACAATGCTGACTTTGTGAAATCATTCAGAGAACACGAAAACAAGTCTGTTTTTCTGTGCGTTTGTGCACGCTAATCTCAGAAATAGCACGGCTGTCGCTGATGTATTGTGGTAAGCTTCCCGCATTTAGTCTTTGTTTCTCAACACAACTGTTCGATTTTCTCTATGTTTCTTGTTAAAGTTCTCTATTTTTCGAAATTGTTAACATGTTACCAAAAGATTGATATATAAGTTTGTATACCAAATTTGAATCGATGTGTTCAGCTTCAACTGGACCATTAAGGTGGAGACAAACCCTAAATACTAAAAATATCCATTGTTTAATGAAAATGTTACAAGAAATGGACAAGACAATTGCTTTGAAAAAAAATATATAATTATACTTAAACATGTGAAGAACCAATTGTATTGATTAGAATTTTCGTTAAAGTAATAGAAACTCCACAAAAAAAAGTTAGAAAACAAGAAGAATTTGACTTTAATTGAAAATTCTCTCTAAAACGGCTTATTGCACGCATATGAATCCTGTACCTATTAATAAGTTAATATCAGATTAAAAAATTGTATTAATAAAAAAAAATTATTTTGTGTATTGTTCTAATGGTAAAAACAAAAAAACACCATTTCTAGGCCTGTTGAATTGGATCCGCCGCCAGCGAGTTCTATAGTAAATGTCATTTGCCTCAGTGAAGCCCTTAATGTTGAGTGTCAATGTTAATTAAACGTTTAAGTGTGCTAAGCCGTTGCTGAAGTAAATAAATAAATAATTCCTATTTAATTGAATATTGTAATAGTAAAATTTTCAAATTAAAATATATAATTAAGGATTTATTAACATAAAATAAACGACGCTATGAATAAACAATTTTCCACGTAGGTAGTTAAAACGGTATCCGTTTATTAAACGGCTAATAAAATATCAAAGTCAAGTAAAACTTGTGTGAAGCGGGTCGATATAATTTTATATTTTAGGGTCAGTGTAGATTAGACGAAAATAGGCTCGAGAACTAACTACCCAATTGTCAATCAAAATTTATCTTTAGCCCATTGGATGAGTGGTTAGGGTGCTTGCCTCAACGCTTTGTTCTAGGGTTCCCGGGTTCAATTCCCGACAGGGTCGACTTTGAAAAATGAACTTCTCAAATTTAGCTCTGGTCTGGATGTGGAAAGTAGTGGCAGGGCACACTGCGTTTCGCAGTGATTTGCGCAGCCCGTCTGGCGGCAGTAATCACCCCTTTACAGTATATACCCCCGTGAAATAACAGCATGTGTGCTGTTGTGTTTCGGTGAGTGATTAAAAGAACGCCAGAGCCTTATCCCCTCCCAATCCCTTATCCTTAATCCTACTGTATTCGGTAGCGCACTTGCAGCAGCTTTGGCTTTGCTTGTGTTATAGGCGACGGTAGCCACCTACCATCAAGTGGGCCGTCAGCCTGTCTGCCGATCTTAACATTAAAAAAATATGTGTATTGAAAATTGATATTTTCTATAACCTGCTATGAAATCCCTACAGTAAGTTAGCAGTGGAGAAATGTAGGTACGATAGGCCAATTTGAATACTAAGTAATTGAAATGGCGAAAGTGAGTTTGTTTGTTTGTATGTTACGCTGTTTGTTTGTGTATTAACTATTCAATCGATCATCATGTAATGTTGCATGTACGTAGCGTGGATACACAAAAGGAATAAATCCTTTTATCCAGAAAAACTAATGTTCTTTTTTTAAAAAAAAAACAATAAAAATAAAAAAGTCAACGGCTTGAAAAAATATATGAACCTCAGTAGGCTACAATTGGTCCACAAGTAAAAAAGATTATACCTATGTTAGTTGATCACCGAAACTAGAAAAAAAAAATTTTTTTTTTCAGTAATTTTTCTCTCAGTTGAAAATTTTTCAGATGACAGTTTATATGCTATTGTTAAGTGTGGGGTGAGTCAAATTGCCGTGTAAGGGCGGAAATCAACTATTTATTGCCACAAACCAAGATGACTTCCAATAGGGCTAAACTTCTTCTTTAAATCCGTTAAACTTGCCAAAAGTCATCCGTAATTCCGTAATGAGTCGCAGGTATAGTTCCGTAGTATCGCTTTCGAATCGCAGAATCGAACTGTCCCGCTAGCTCGCCACTTCGCCTATTTATACCCGCTGTCAATCGTCTAGATCTTTCTCGAATTTAGTACAAACAAACAACAAACAATTAGAAGTAAACAACTTTTGTAAACACGTATTGTAAACAGGTCATTGAAAATTCGGGAACGCTATTTCTGTTGAACGTGAACTCTATGTTGTGTGCATAAGGATCAATTTCCCTTGACAATAATTTTTCCAGAAATTGTAGACAGGCGAAGTCGCTTTTCTAGAACGTTCCATAGTGAGTCATAACTAGAACGTTCCCTGGTGAGTCATAACACTATTATATTATGAAAAAATAAAAATATGTAAAGAAAGAAAGAAACCATCTTTTATTCCTCTAATACAATATTGAACAATACAAACAATATACAACAAACAACAAAATAATAATTACAAGCAAACAGATATATAAACAAGTAAAAAGAGGAAAAGGAACCCTGGGCTCAGTATACAGTTGTGGTACAGACCACATCACTGATATTCTGCCAAGGGCCAGATATTCAAAAAGAGAAAAAAAAAACATTTAAATGTACAATTAAATGCCACGATTGTACAATCAATGGCTGAGATTATCGCAATTTTTCAAAAACTACTGAAGTATTTCACCAGCTAGTTATCTATATGGCAAATTCACTGTAAATATGCAATAGCACACGGGAATATACAAGAAATGGACCAGCCGCCTCCATAAACTGTCTCCACCCGTCCCCGTGAATCAAAGACCTAAGCGTTTCTCTGCAGATCCATTAATGATGAGCGATACAACTCTCTGAAGCATTTTACGAGTTATTGCCGGAGAGGAACTTGACCATGAAAATCTGTTGCCGGCTCGCGGACGAAACTGTTTCGGAGTGGAATTCAAAATGACCCCTCAAATAGTCCAATTACATAAGCAACTTACTTGTCCGAGATGATTCCTCCAACTACGACACCCACTGATCCTATGCCGACGGTCACGGCGAACAACCACCAGCCCAGGTCGACATCGGGGAAGTAATCTCGGTAGTACAGGTCAGCGTTGTACGCGAAGCACATACCGCCTGACATAAACCAAACATGTTTATAACTTGAAATCATTCCTAAATTTAAGAATGAATTATGATAATTTACTAAATATAAGCCATATAACGAAATTAATTTCTAAAGACGTCTCGTCTTAAATGTCTCGAGTTCATTCTCGCTGTCTAACCCTGAACATAGCTCTCTCCATAGCTTATTTTTTTTATGTTAAGATCGGTAAACAGGCTGACGGTCCACTTGATGGTAGGTGGCTACCGTCGCCTATACGAGTAACACAAGCAACGCCAAAGCTATTGCAAGTGTGCTGCCGACTACAGTAGGATTAAGGATGAGGGATTAGGAGTGGATAAGGAAATGGGCTCCCTTGAATTGTTGAACGATGTTGAGCTTTCTTACGAGGCCCATAGTTAGAGACTACGTTTCAGCTCTGTACGTCATCACTAGCAACACACATTGGCCGAAAACTTTTATTTTGAGGATCTGAAGAAATTTGGCCAAGATCAAGAGCTTCCCATAGGATATCCTAATAGTACTCGTATTTATAAATGCGAAAGTATGTTCGTTTAGTTAGATGTTTGTTTCTCAACAATGCCAAAATGGCTAAGCGGATTTGGATGAAATTTGGCACACAGATAGTTTTTTACATTGATTTACATATAGGAAACTTTATCCTGGAAATTTTATAAAATTTTAGGTTCCCGAGGGATTGTCTAAAAGTAGAAAAAAAATCGGCGCCACTGCCGTCGCCACAGCGATAAAGATGTTAAGCATTATAACCAGGGCCGGCTTTAATATTGCAGGGTGAGCCGTGCACACGGGCGCAGGGTCTTACGGGGGCGCCGAGCAAGCGCCGCTCCCGCTTGCTCACACCTCCAAAGAGTTTGGTGTCTCTCGCGGTAACGATATTTATTATATTGGAAATATAACATTTCATACTAATGAATGAAGGATATTATGCTCTATAATCAAGTCTATTAGGTACAGAATTCTGTACCTTACCCATACATTTCACAATACAGGGTTGTGGCATTTACGGCTGAGGGTCATTATTTATAGTGTCACATTCTTTAATACTCTAATGGCGCATAACCGTACCCTTTGGCATGAATTTTGACCCTCAGAACATCTTTTAAAGATGTAAAATTTACTCGCCTTAAAGAAGTCATATCACACATTTAAAATTACTACATTCCGACAAAACAAGCGGCTATAATCGGTCACTCGGTTGTCATTTGCGGAAGAAATAAGTTTGTTTTTAAAAGAACAATGCGTGAGCATTTCCGGCATGTAAAGGCTTTTACGCAGCGTCGACGAATTTTACCTTGAAATTTGCCACACAACATGATGACTGGCAGGATATTAGGTGACACTCTTAACGAGACAATTGGTGTTTAAAAATATACCTTAAGGTCTACGTCGAAAGACCGTTTCGACCACAATTAAGTTTAGGGCTAATAAAAACTGGATATTTCTATTTTTAAATCCTTTTTTTTTTGTATGTCCAGTTGGTACACCTACTGGCATGTTCTCAGAACTTTGTTATATAGTTTTTTATAGCTTCC
The DNA here is from genome assembly GCA_910589475.2 of Bembecia ichneumoniformis. Classification (NCBI taxonomy): domain Eukaryota; kingdom Metazoa; phylum Arthropoda; class Insecta; order Lepidoptera; family Sesiidae; genus Bembecia; species Bembecia ichneumoniformis. The sequence continues at coordinate 12,138,255 of OU342540.1, forward strand.
TTTATTATTATTTTTGCTGGTAATGGCAACACAGTCTAACTTCGAACGTTTTTAAATCTGTAACGAGTTACTTACGCAATAAATTGATTTTATTTACTGAGTACTGGCCAGTGTGAGTATGGGACAAAAATTTAAAAAAATACAGTAGTAAATTTTTCTTGTTAAAAACGCTGCTACACTGAAAAGTAAATTTTTTGAAAAGTTATTCGGATAAGTACTTTTAAGTTTGTCGTGTACGAACTAATATTATAAAGCTGAAGAGTTTGTTTGTTTGAACGCGCTAATCTCAGGAACTACTGGTTCGAATTGAAAAATTCTTTTTGTTTTGAGTAGTCCATTTATCGAGGAAGGCTATAGGCTATATAACATCACGCTACGATAAATAGTATTATATATAAGCAGTGTTCAGTACCGCGCGCCCCATGCGCACGCCGCCGCCGTATGGGCCGCAGCGTAGCGTGGCCGAGTTCAGCTAGTTGTTTTATAAGATTACAAATTGAATTTCACTCACCACAATGTCTAATTGAGGCAGCGACACAAAGCAGAATGATACGCGGCTGAGCGATTACATGCCAGATGGTCACTTGTGGCATCTTCATACCGGCCTCCATAGCTGCATCATTGTTCTTCGCGTTTCCTACACCTTTAAATAAACAATATTGTTTTTAAATATATGACGGTCGCCCATGTGTTTGAGAAGTTGAATATAATTGCTGCTATAATACTATGAGAGTCTAGCAGCAACTGCAGCAAGACGGTTTTGCCTAAGCCTTAGCGCTAGTCTTGCCTTAGGGCTCCCGTGAACGATTCCCGGCAGGGCCAAATTTAGAAATGAACTTTTCAAAGTTGACTCTGGTCTGGATATGCAGGGTCTCGCCCCCTGTATGTTGTACGACTCATTATGAGTCGTACAACATACAGGGGGCGAGACCTCCAAAGCAAACTTATAGGCTAGTGTTATCACTAGCCTATAAGTTTGCTTTGGAGGGCATATTTTGGCGATTTATTGAATAGGTCAAGACTTCGACCCTAATGACTGCTCGAATCCACACATCTGATTTTTTTCAATTTCATGTGTTTACTTGGTAATACGAAGCTCTCGTGGTTATGGAAAGAGGGTTTTCGATACTTTTTCTGCCACCAGGCGGCGCTTCGTAGGCGTCAGGTCTAAACAGGCTGTCAAATAGCACAGAGTCGTAGGTACTAAACATAAATTATTGAAATTATTCTATTGTACTTTTTTATTGACATAAAAAAGTACATAGAAAATTGCAATTCGCGTATATGTATTTTGACAGTTCATTGGACCTGACGCTACAGTGTTGCCATCTCACGTGGACCATTTCAGAAAACCCTCATTCAAATATTGTGGTCCATCCGAACAGCAGTCGATTAGGGTATAGTCTATACCTCCCACGTACTAGGAAAGACTTGAACCAGTGAATTGTTAATTTTATGAGGAAATATATATAGTTTGAGCTTTCTTAAGATAATGTGTAGTGTGATATTTTCAAAAATGTATTTAATGAAACAAACGTCCTTTTAGAAATCCCTAGGAATTTCAACCCATTGATGATAGCATTTACTGAACTTTATTGTCAATCTTTATAATGAAATGGTAAACGAGCCTTGTCTGTACATTTAAAAAATAAATAAATAATAAAAACAAAGAATTAGTACCTACTTATGTTACCGAGACTAAAAAAATTGTTTTTAGAATTTTTGTCTGCTTGTCTGTTTGGTTGTCCGTTTCTGAGATTATCCACGCTAATCTCAGAAACGGCTTAACCGATTTGAATGCGGTTTTCACTGATTTATTGTAGCAAGCTTCTCGTAACATTTAGTGTTTGTTTCATTCCCATAGGTTTACAAACAAAAAAGGTACGCGCTATACCGAATACCACGCGTACGAAGTTGCGGGCTTAGCAAGTAATTAATATAATTTTATAAGTTTTAGTAAGGCTCTGCTCGAAATAACTTCATAAAACACACTACCTTCTTCACCAATCGTAGTTCTTTCTGGTTCACGTAGGGTAAGGAAAGTAAGCAGGGCTATCACCAGACCCACGATACCAGCTCCATAGTAACATACTCGCCAACCCTGATAACAAACACACTCAATATATTAACTCATTGTGGCCGAAATTGCTTACTGTTGATGAATTGAACTTAAATACTGGCTGCAACTAAATAAGACGGAAAAAATACGGAAAAAGAAAAAGAAGAGAATTTTTATGATATGACGTGAAAATTGATAGTGTGTTTTTTGGTACATCTGAAGAAATGTTTGTAAAATTTATATATAAGTTATTTTGGATGTTTTAATGAGTTGAAAATAATAAACAAGATGTGTGCACCATCTAGATCAGTTATTTTAATAAGATCCCATGAGAGAATTAAGAAATAGAAATAAATCTTAAAGAAAGAAAAATCTACAAGACTTACCAGCCCCCAAGCGTTTAACTCAGGAATGTATCTTCCCACGGGAAAAGCAATACCATAACCACCATAAATGCCCCAATTGAAGATCGATAGCACCAATGCCCTCTGATGTTCGGGGAACAGGTCTGTTAGTATTCCTGTCGCTAGCGGGTTGCAGCCTGACTCTCCCGCAGCCATTATCATTCGAAGCACCACCAGATGCCAGTATTCTGTGACTGAGCCCATAATAATTATTGCCACCACGAATACCAGGGTGCATACTGCCAGGATACGAGCCCTGTTGTACCTGTAAGCGAGACAATTTTACGAAATAATACAGCGAAGAAATTATTACAGAGTACAGAGTTGTTGTATACTTTCGATAAAGTGGATAAGTGAGTGTAAAATTTGATACGAACCTCGAGGGTTTCGTATAAAATTTGTTATGAATCCACTTGAGGTACTCTGCTTTATCATTTTTTTTTTCATTCGTCAGCTAGGCTGATGATGATGGTAGGTGTCTACCATCACCTATAACACAAACAACGCCACAGGTGTTGTAATTGTGCTGTTGACCGATATTAGGATTAAGGATAGGAAAATCGGGCTTCCCTTTTTAACTCACCGAAACAAAACAGCACATATGCTGTTATTTCACAGGTCTTCTGTAAAAGGACCACCCCTTTGTGTAAGCTGTAAATAAATCTTGACTATTCAAGAGACAGTAGGCGATAAATATTTTGATTAATATAAATTAAAAACTGTTAGAGCAATAGGTTAGACAGACAAAAACTATTCCTGCAAGATTCCTATTATTATTTTTTCTTTTGAGTTATGGACTCTTAAAATTTATCAAAGGTTAGACTATATTGGCGCGATAATTCTTAGAAATATGCAGACTTATACTTACCTCTAATTTCTTTGAATCATAATTAATTATAACTGTGGCGCCGTTTACTCTTATTCATATTATTATTATTTGTATACCTTAGTCGCTTTTGAAGCTTAATTTAGTTGACTAATTGCGAAGATTGTTAAATGGCTCTTAGACACTAGTATTGGATGTATTGTTATTTTTAGTTTAACTGTAAGTCTTCCGAATAAATAAATAAAAAAAAAAAAAAAAAAAAAAAAAAAAAAAAAAGATTTAACCCCATAGACCGGTTCTTTCTTTTGGATGACTGTTGGTATAACGTTTTAGAAGAACTTAATCTGCAGTTTAATTTACGATTTATTAGTTGTCTTCAAATTAAACTGAATTAATAGTAATAACATTTAGTACAACTACGAGTAAATCCATGGATAATGAGATAAAATAATTTGAATTTGAATAAATAAGTATTATTATATTTCAGTTTTTTTTTCTGAATTGGTCAGATAGATAGAATTTGTATTAGTTATATTTACGAATTTATATAAATAGCTTTTACAACGGTACTTAACTGAGCGTCATATTATATGCAGAGTTGATCTGCATTAATTGGATAAGGTGTCACTGCGCACAGTTCGGATGATTATCCCGCTTATACGCAAACTTTGGAACAATCTCCCTTCTGAGCTCTCCACCTAGCTACAATACCTATGGGTTTCTTTAAGCATGCTGCAAACAAATTCCTGCGATCTTGGCAGCGCACCTGTGCCCCATTTTTTTTACTTTGGGAAATCCTCATGGATACTCGGCAGCGAAAGGAACGCTGCGGGTTTATGCCGGTTTCCTACCCGCTATTGCCCAAAAACTTTCTAGCGCGGCCGTAGATGGGCAGAGTCGGTAGACTCGCGGGAACTAATCCAGCGCGGGGAGGGCTATGCGTACCCAAGAGTGGAGGTACGCCGGCCACCTCGGGGGACCTCACGACGGGCGGTAGTCTCCCCTAAGACCCCGTGTTAAAACGCACTACCTTGTGCCCTTAGGCGACTTTAGCCCCCTACCATCAAGTGGACCATCAGCCTGTCTGCCACCCTTTATAATACACAAAAAAATATAGTAAGAATTTGTATTAGTTTCAAACGATATTAAGATTGAGCAAGTTATTTTATCCTGTAAGAGAAAATATGTAATACACAAACGCTTACTTGTCAGCTACGATTCCAAGTATAACTCCGACCACGGTGAAGACTGCCATGAAGGCCGGGCCGGCAAGCACCTGATAGTCTATGCCTAGGCCGTTGTAGCCCCAATCGCAATATCTGGTGCCGTTCAATTCCAAGGACTCACATCTGTAAAATAGATTAATGTCTCATTCTCCAGGATTACGGGTTGACTTACACCGTTTGTTTATTACAAACGTTAAGGCGACTCCGGCCGCAAAACTCGTTCTGTACTGAATTGACGGGACTGCTGAGGGGGAGTCGCTACTTGCAAACCTCGGAAATATCTATTTAAAAATTAAATAAAGTATAATTCAAATTTTTCTTTTGATGAGCCTTCAGATAGCCAAAATTTATCTTAAGAATTTGCTATTTAAAATATTGATTATTAAGCAAATCGCACGGTTACACCATCAATATTAGACGGCAAATTAGTAAATTTTTTATTTAAATAATTAAATATAATTTAAAAAAATATTATGTGTTGAGTATTTTTTAAATTATAATAATTATGATAATTTAAAAGGAAAACGGTTACAAATAAGTGGATTTTTTATCATTAGGGGCTGGCGTCGCCTTAAAGAATCAAGCAACTACGAGTAGGTATGTTAGATTCAAGGAAGGTTAAAATATATTATTTAATTGTTATTTAACTTATAATACAATCGTTTTACGTAAATTAAAATAGGGATATCTTATTATTAAATAAAAAATAAAATAAATAAATAAATAAAAAAAATATCTTGTTCTTGCAGTGACCTTTTTATTTCAACATATTTTTTTCTAGTTTTTTTATGTTCTATTATTACTTAGGTAATTCTGTATTTTTATCTGTACTAAAGCTACTCACAACGCCATCTAGACAATTCGTGCGTAACCAATAAGTGCGAAGAAGAAAATACTATTGTTAAAGTAAGACAGATTTAATATGATGTATTCCAACAGGTTCTAGAATATTTTCCTTTGTAGGAACAATTATTGTCATTGAAAAGTATAATATAACCAACGCCTGCTTCAAGCGTTTTTGTCACCCAATGCACAATCATGCGCAACAAAAAATGAAATGAATAACGACGACCTGAATTTTAAGTAAAAAGTGCCTTGGAAGCAGCAATCTAATACAGTGTTGTTTGTATAATGTCTTCATTTATAAGAATTTCCAGCTAAACATTGTCTACATTATTTATTTTTATTTATATTACATATAATAAAATCGTAAACGAGCCTTGTCTGTACATTAAATATAAAAAAAACACTATTTGTACACGTTGTACCTATGTTACGGAGGTCAAAAAATAGTTTTGAGAACTTTTGTCTGTTTTTCTGTGCGTTTGTGCACGCTAATCTCAGAAATAGCTTAACTGATTTGAACGCGGTTTTCAGTGATGTATTGTAGCAAGCTTCCCGTAACATTTACCGTCTTACTACAAAAGAATAAATAAGCACTGTTTAAACACTTGCTTATTTAGACAATGTATAACTATTTAAACATTGTTTAGCGAGCGCTTAAAATGTCTCTACCACAAAGCCTTGTTTAGTGTTTGTTTCATTCCAATCAGTCTACAGACAAAAAAGTTACGCGCTATATTGAATAGATACAACGCGTACGAAGTTGCCGGCTCAGCTAGTAGTAACATAAAATATGCTAAATATGTTTGTGTGTAACAAACATTTTCTCTTACACACACTAATTATACATACATTTGGAATATATACATGAATAATCACACCATATGCATAGGCACGCGTTCATTCAAAAAAGCATAGGTACACACATATTATAAATGCGAAATGTTTTTTAATCAATCACGCCAAAATGGCTAAACGGATTTTGATGAAATTTGGCACACAGATAGTTTATTACCAGGATTAACATATAGGATACTTCAACTACAACAACACGAAAGAAATCCATCAACTTCTTGCCATTCAACAACGGTTTCAACATGCCGATGGGGTTTCCCCGTTGTTGCCTTGAAATTATTCTAGAGAAAATTGCTTCGTTGCTGAAGACAACTCGTTCTCTCCTGCAACGACGCAGCGCTAAGTCGCCAACACACAGATATATATAGTAGGTATAGATACCGCAAGCCGTTCGCGACTACGGGCCCGCAATTTGTGCAATGCTCAAATACGGCCCGGTCTAGCCTCAGTTCGCTTTCGACTGGTTCATGGAAAGTCGTCTTTCGAAAAACAAAAAATGCCTAATTGTGTTGTTATTGATTAGTTTGTGTTTTAACATCACTAAATTGTGCTCGTGACGTCATGATAGGCACAAAAAATGTGGCACGCTTGGTTTTCATACAGTTTGAAGAACTGCGTCATCTATACTATCTTAGTCTGTGCGCCAACAGCATCTTGAAAACAGTTGCAGAGATATAAAAGCTATTTCTCTATGTTTTAAACAAAATATCAGCCTGTACATATAAGATACGCTGCCAGTATCTTCGGAACCTTGCCTAAAGGGACTCCTTTTAATAATATATTTTAGTTTTTATATTAAAATTAGGATTATAGTTTATATTAGTTTATTATAATTATAGTTTTATTCTTTATTCTTATATTTTAGTTATGTTTTTAAATTTGAGATAATACATACTGATACGATTTGTAAATATAATTATCTATTATGTAGGAGATAATGTCGTTGGACTGTACCCATAGACATACTGACATATTTTTGTTGTCGTTTCGCGGAAGTGAACCGATATAGGCGAGACATAAAAAAATGCTCACGACAAGGCCATGTGTCAATACTTAACTAATAAATTGTATTAATCAAGTTTTAAATCCGCAAAAAGAGACATTACACGTGCGTTTTCAATTCTTACATAATTTAACTTGACTTGTAGGTCAATTAACATATCTTTAATGTCTTTAATATATAAAAATGAATCCCTACTTCCCTTGGTCACGGCATCACGCGTGAACGGGTAGACCGATTTAAATTCGGTTTTCACTAATGGAAAGAGGGATAAACGGGGAATGTTCATATATATAAAAATTGCACCCCGGGCGAAGCCGGGGGCGGGTCGCTAGATATTTATAAATACTAGCTTTTGCACGAGATTTCCTTCGTGTATCTTTATAAATTCCCTTATGTTATTCTAAATTCTAAAGTATAAACTGTAAAGTACAATTAAAATTCGTTCAGTATTTTTTGCGTGAAAGAGTAACAGACGTCCATACATATTATATATAATACTTTAATACATATATTTAATACTAGCTGAACTTGGCCACGCTTCGCTGCGGCCCATACGGCCGGCGGCGGCGAGTGCATGGGGAGCACGGTACTGGACACTGCTTATATATAATTATATTTATCGTAGCGTGATGTTATATACCCTATATCCTTCCTCGATAAATGGACTATTCAAAACAAAAATAATTTTTCAATTCGAACCAGTAGTTCCTGAGATTAGCGCGTTCAAACAAACAAACTCTTCAGCTTTATAATATTAGTATAGATATAAAATTCTCGTGTCACAGTGTTTGTAACAAAACTTCTCTGAAACGGCTACACCGATTTTTATGAATTTTTTTGTATATTTGGTAGGTATGAGAATAGGTCGTAAAGTATTTTTCACCCTCCTACCGCCCCCCGCCCCCATTTTTAAATCGCAATTTTAGTATTTTTGTATGCACAATATCCAAATAATTTAACCGTCTCGATTGAAGTGAAGCGACGCGTCACTTTAACATTTGAAAATCAAATTTGACCCAAATCAAATTGATAGGTGGCGCCACAATCGGGTTACGGAATTATTTTCGGGTTCTGGCAGGACAACGTCTGCTTTGTCAGCTAGTATTCATATACATATATGTATACAAAAAAGGTAATACAATTAATTGAATTTCACCGCCCAAAATTCATTCATAGAATAAAAATTATAATTAAGCAATTGGTTTGTATTATGATATTTTACATAAAAAAAACATAAATTTTTTAAATATTTTTTCGGTTATATACCTGTCTATTCGATTATGGGAAGCAATGGAAGATTTAATTTGAATAACATGGTATTATTTTATTAGTCACTATAGGTTTGCTATATAAACTGAAAGTTGCGTTACGATTTTACGAACACTACTAAAAGAACAGTCGGAACAGTATTAAACTTCAAACACAAAGTCAAATGTATGAGGCTCTTGTAATTTAAGTTTACATATTACCTATAAACTATAAATTTAGTGTATGTACCTACTTTCACAAATTTTAATAATCTCAAAGGTCACAAATAGAAATAATTTGGTGAAAGGTAATTAGACCGCAGTCGACCTTGCACTTGACCTTCAATTAAAAATCAAGTTCAAACAATTGCGAACTCATTTAAATCAATTATATGGCAGATTGTAAATAGTTAGCTGACAATGACTCAACACTAGGTAATTTGTTACTGAATTAAATCAGTAAATCACCGGAAAACTTCAATAAAATTAAATAAAATAGAAAAAAAGAAATCCCTCTACTCGTTGCGTTGTTTTGACTATAGAGCTTGAAAAATTTATCCACTGTTTTCATTTTTTAAATGATTTTTGAGTGTTTACTGGCTTGCGCTGGCTAAAACTAAATTAATTACGTTAATATAATCAAAAAACAATATTCAAAATACTGTTACAAGCCGTGTAAGGGCGAAACGAACGATTTATTTTCACAAACCAAGATGACTTCCAAAATCACTAAACTTATCCGAACCGTTAAACTTGGCAAAAGTCAATGATTCCTTTAATGTGTCGCCGGTTCACCATCACAGATAACTTAGCAAAAGCTCCGAAGAGTCGCTTTCGTATCTCTGGTTGTCTTTTATTCATACTTGGGCCAACGCCTCGATGTATAAAGTATAAAATGTATATAAAATATTAATGTATGATATTATTTAAATAAATTGTAATTAAAATATCGATATAGAACTCTAATTTTAAATTTCATGCATATAGGCACCCTCTTGGTCGAGTGGTTAAGGTTGACCACTTTATGGAATGCTCTGTCTCAGTGTTCGATTCCAGGTAGGGCCAACTTTGGAAATAAACTTTTCTTAGTTGGCTCTGGTCTCGATTTGGCATGGCAGGGTACAGTGAGTTTCACAGTCATTCGGTCAGCCCGCCTGGCGGCAGTAACCATCCCGTTACAGAATAACACTGTTAAACAACAGAATAATCCTTATCTTTAGTCCTACTGTAGTCAGCAGCGCACTTGCAGCTGCTTTGGCGTTGCTTGTGTTAAAGGTGACGGTAACCACCTACCATCAAGTGGACAGTCAGCTTGTCTGACAATCTTATTATATAGAAAAACTACACTTAGTTAACGAAATGGTTTGGACGCCCTAATAAACAATCGGTTAGTACACACAAACAATACCGACATAATTCAAAGAGTTACGAGATTGGCTTTAATTGGACCTAGAGCGTACCATTGCGATTAATCTAAATTAACATTAGTAAGTATAAATTAAAGATCGTGTGACGTTTCATGACTTGTTTCTCTAGAAATACGAATCTATACCTATCTATATACATTTTCCTAAAATAAATCCTAATCCTAAAATATTGTAACATACATAGTTTGTATGTTTGTTACTCAATCACGCAAAAACGGCTGAAAGGATTTAGATGAAGTTTGGCACACAGATAGGTTATTTCCCGGATTAACATTAAGGAAACTTTTTATCCTGAAAAAGTGTAGGGTTCCCGAAGATGTCGGGCGTTATATATGCAAGTATATTCATTTTTCAATTTAACCAGGACGCGGAGAACCAATATCTTCATCTCTAGCAATGTCTTATTTAAGAATGTTAATGTAAAATTTCTACAAATTCCTTTAAAAAACTCTGGGAAAAATATTTCGGGAAATTCGGGTACAAAATCCGTTCACAACTTTCTGAGATTAACGCATACATACAGACAGACACAAAAAGGAGAATTTTATACTATGTACCTACTGATGTATTTTATTTATTTATTTTGATTTTTTGATTTGATTTTTATTCTCAACAAAAACCCTACAGCAATACAGCAGAAATAATACTCAAAAAAGACATCACAAAGCACATTGCCACTTACAGGGTTTCATTATGTACCCAAGTTATGTTGAAAATTAAGTCGAACAAATTGATTTAAGAAGATGGGGAAAAGGATCTAGTTGGAGTTAGGATATGTGTGTATGCGTGTGCGCGTGAGTGATTATTTATTTGTCCTTCAGTGTATTCACGACACTGCGCTTGAAGGACGCTCTCGGCAGGTGGAAAATGTCCAAGTCTATAAACTTGTCGTTGTATGTTGTGGGTAATCTGTGAAAAACTGAGTTACGGTCGTAATTAGATCGTGATAGTGGGACATGGAATAATTTGATCCTTCTTCCACGCCTAGGCCCGGCCTGAAGCTGCAACATTTCAGACAGCAGTTTTGGACAATTAAGAGTCCCAGAACAAATGTCGTGGAGGAATGACATATCGGAGACAGTGCGTCTATCCTCCAAGGTCATCAATGAGTGACGTTTGCAAGAATCATCGTAGTTTAAGGGAATGTAATGGGAACGGCGATTAAGCCATCTCACAAACCTTTTCTGTATGCGCTCTATATGATTCCTGTGCGTAACATACTGTGGGTTCCAAATCGGGCTACCAAATTCTAGGACACTGCGCACATAGGCGTTGTATAGCAACTTCACGCAGGACAAATCAGTAAGATCTTTACTAACCCGAAATACAAAACCCAAATTCTTAAAAGCTCTGCCCACAATATTATCTAGATGAGAATTAAAAGTAAGTTTTGCGTCCAGTGTTATGCCAAGGTCCCTCACCACGTATTTTTTGGGAATGCGTGCGTTGCCTATTTTGTAAGTGTAATCATTGGGCTTATGCTTCCTTGTGAAGGTGATATGCGCGCACTTCGATACATTGACATTAATTCTGTTAGCGATATAGTAATCCTGAAGTCTGTTGAGGTCATCCTGCAAAGCATGAGCATCACTGAGATTATCAATGTTACGGTAAATCTTTTTATCATCTGCATATAATAGAAACTTAGAATGGGTAAAGCAATTCTTTATGTCATAAATGAAAGCTATATACAAAAGCGGCCCCAACAAGGATCCCTGAGGCACTCCTGAAGGCACGCTTATGAAGTCGGATCTATGACCACCCAGTACCACTGCCTGCCTTCGGTTAGCCAGGTATGATTCCACCCATCTCAACAAGTCACCGTGGATTCCCAGCTCGTTCAGCTTACGAAGCAAGATGACATGGTCCACACGATCAAATGCCTTTTCAAAATCGGTATAAATCACATCAACCTGTCCGCACCCAGCCATGCCACGAAGGACATCACCAACAAACTCAGCAAGATTAGTTGTGGTGGATCTCCCTCTGACAAATCCGTGCTGCTCTTGAGGCACGCCCTGCATGATGACCTGGCACATTCGACCATAAACGGATCTCTCTAGAATTTTACTGAAAGTTGACAAAAGCGATATTGGTCTGTAATTCTTTATTTGAGTTTTGTCACCCTTCTTATGTATAGGCACAACAAGAGCATCCTTCCAAGCCTTAGGAAAAACGCCCTCCCGCAAGGACCGGTTAAAGATTGTGGTTAAGGGCACACATAATAGTTTAGCGCATTTTGATATGAACAAGGGAGGAACCCTATCACAACCTGCTCCTTTATTAACGTCCAATTTTCTGAGCAGCACCAGTATCTCGTCAGTCTTGATTGAAAGGGAGTGTACGCTACCAGTATAATTGTTTTCCAACTTGACAGATGGATAACTTTCGGCAGGTTTTGAGAACATGTTGTAAAAATAGTTATTGAACGCATCACATATCTCCTTTTCATTCTTAAGTTTGAGGGTTTCGGTAAACATAGTGCTCGGATACCCCGCACGACTCTTACGTTTAGCAGCAATGAAGGACCACAAATATTTTGGATTCTTCTTTATGAGTTCCTGAGATCGAGATAGAAATGCACTCTGACAACATCTCTGCAAAAGCTTCTGACGAGACCTTAGCAGTGCAAAGGTGTCGTAGTCGATGGGATTTCTATATTTCTTCCATAAGGAATGAGCTATATATATAAGCAACGGCCATTATAAGCAAACGGTTATATATATTACAATGAAAAGGTGGGTAATGTCTAAAACCCTTAATAGGGTTGTCTAGACAATGAATTGTCGATAAATAAATTGTTACATGAATCGCATACAGCTTGCTCCAATTTCAGTATACTTACTTTATTTTTAATTTCAATAAAATTAGATAAATTAATATTTATTAATGTGTCTTTGTTAATTTTTTAAATATTAATGTTTACAGAGTGCTCTCTGGCTTGTCAATAAACGTAAATTTATTTTTAACTGTTGAATAAACAAACCCTTGAGGCCTCCATGGTAGTATTAAGTCTTTGAGAGGCTCTTTGATTTTTTAACAAGCGTTTGTGTAATCCGACAAAATATCGACTAAAATGTGTTGACTTCGTGTTTTTTTGTTGTGTCGGTTGCTTAGTATACGAGTATACTAAGCAACCGACTAAACACGTTTATTATACTCCACTCAGCTAAATTGGATTCATTTAAATTTGGATTGGCTCGTTTAAATTTGGATTCAGATGTGCATTTAGCTTGCTTTGCAAGCTTATTGCATGGATATTACTATTACCGATTTCGAGAAGGAGGTCAATTGTTGAATTCAGCTCGGATGGGCAGCTTTCGGGAAACTCCAAGACATATTCTCGTCGAGAATTCCTCAGTGTCTTAAACAAAAATTTTCGACCAATGTGTGTTACCTGTGCTGTGATGACAAATTGCCTCGTACGAAAGCTCAACGTCGCATCGCTCAAAGAGCTATTGAGAAGGCTAGCAGAGTTAGGTACACTGCGAGATCGAGTCAAGAATGAGGAGATCGAACAAGATTTCAACATTTTGACCTTAGTCAATAGTTCAATGTCTTATCTATCGTATAAAACAACTGCTAAGTGCTTATGAGCGCTATTTGTCTAATTACGCGACCTTTTAATAAAATATGCTATGTGAAGCATAGCATAGCATACTTCGTCCGCGTCTCTTTATAAATTATTATTCGTGGAAAACGGCAGTAGCCTGTGTTACTCGCTGATGATGTAGCTTTCTACAGGTGAAATAAGTTTTAAAACCGGTCCAGTGGTTTTTGAATTTATTCGTGGAAAACGGCTATTTTGTATGAAGGGGAGGCGGCGTAGAGGGCGGAGATAGGGATAGGGTGCGTAGCCTATGTTATTCGCTGACAATGTAGCTTTCTATAGGTGAAAGAATTTTTAAAACGGTCCAGTAGTCTTTGAGTTTATTCATTACAAACACAGATTTGTATGGAGGGGGGTAAAGGGGGGGAGGAGATGGGGGGGGGAGGATGAGTAAGCTATGAATCTCGCTGATAGTAGCTTTCTATAGGTGAAAGAAGTTTTTAAAATCGGCCCAGTACAAAAATACATACATACATATTTGTATAGGTAGATATATAAGTGTAGATATAGACAGATTATCATATACTCTATTATCAAAATAATAAATAAATAATAAACTATTAAACGTTTACTACTATAAAAAAAAAACATTTTTTTCCAGGAAAACTTCTGTTGTCAATACGAGTATCTCAAGAGTATACTTTCCTGGTTTGACAACGACGATATATCTACGAGCACCTATATAAACCTATATGTGTGCGTGCGTATAAAACTACCGTACTTGAAAATTGGCACTTACATTTCGCTGGAGTTGACACTTTCACATATGACAGGCAACTGGCTGAGGGACAGGTGCACAGTGGCGTTCATCATGCAAGCCTTATCGCCATAGTGGAGGTCGTCAGCCGTCACCTTTGATGTAGTTCCTGCATCAAAATGTTGTCATTAAAAATGCATCCATCATTTCAATCATTCTCTTCTTTATACTATATACACTAACTATAGTATTTCGGTAAGGGGGTGGTTACTGCCATCGAACAGGCCGCACAAATGACTTCGAAAAGCAATGTACCTTGCTAGTACTACATTGAAATTTGGTATGGAGATAGTTTGGAATGCTTGGAAGTAATTACGAAGGATGAAGCCTACTTTTGAACAATTCACGTGGAATAAGCCGTGGGTAAAATCGTAAGATAAATTCCTCGCTATCAATGCGACCATACACTGTTCCGTATTAACTAATCGTGTATACTGTACTGTTAGGGTTGCCGGGCCTCAAAATCGAAAATCCGGACACAGACTCATATTTAGCGGACATTTTGCCATAAAAGCCTTACACACTAGTTTTTATAAGAAACAGTTCTTATTATTTCTGTATTTATTACTTTAAGACTTGCTCTACTCTTTATTATGAATCACATATTGTTTTCTTAAAGTAATTTGTAAGATCGCGAATTATGCGTGTCCGCGTGATTCTAGCCGCTGCGGGGTTAACCAAAAGCCTAACAAAAGCCGGACACGACTTTAAAAAGCCGGACATGTCCGGCTTAAGCCGGACACCTGGCAACCCTATACAGTAATATATCATAAGTATAATTTTTTACGCGCGCCAATCGCTAACACTGGCCCCGACATTGAACGACCTCGAACTTAGTTTAATTAAGAGTAAAAAAAAACTCATGACGAATTTGTATATGCTGACGATTTTTCTGATTACGATTCACTCTATTCTATATCTGTATCCTACTAATATTATGAATGAAAAAAATTGTGAGGATGTATGGATGTTTGTTACTCTTTCACGTAAAAACTACTGAAGGGATTTGGATAAAATTTTGCGAACAGATAGCTTGTAACCTGGATTGACATATAGGATACTTTTTATCCTGAAAAAAAATGTTAGGTTAGGTTAGGCGTTATTTTTCAGCGCAGACGCTAGTACATGATAAATTAAAATCGCTATCCTTTTCTATTCTAAACCACCCAACGGATTTTGATACGATTTTCACTAAGCAAGGAATGTTTTGTGGATATATGTGTTGTATGTGTTATACCATCTACCATCTAGTGGACCTCCAGCGTGCCTGGCTGAACTATCCACCACACGTGTTCCTTCACTAATCTAATCCATACATCCTTATGTTTTTTTTCATCCAAGATATGTGTTTTAATTTGTATAATTTATATTTTGTAATTTTTGTTGGTAAAAACAAAGTTTCTGTTGATATCTAACTCACCAATAAGGTAATGACCCAGTTCGCCGAGGATGTAGCCCACGGAGACGAGGCCCAGAACGTACCACTTGTAGTAGTTGCGAAACTTCGCCCAAATACCACCGTGAAACATTTTCAGTTTTACCTGTAAAAATTAGATTGTTCTTTGAATTCATATTTATTGGCAATTCAGCTCAATGAGAATGCTCGTGGACTTCGCTGTCCAGCGTGGTGAAAATCTCGTGAAAACTGATCAGGAGAAACTAAGTAAGCACCCAGACTTTGCCTGCAGGTGATCATTATGTGGGATTTCGATCCGATAATCATTGTCCTCGACTTCAAGTTGTTCAAGAATTTTGACAGAATGGTTATTTTAACTTTGAAGAAATTTCATTCATTAAATTAAAACATATTAGTTAGGGGCCATTCATTTATTACGTAAGACGGTTTTTGCCAGTTTTTGACCCCCTCCCCCCTAAGTAAGAAAAAATAAGAATAGGCCGACCCCCTCCCCCTGTTTAATATTTATTACTTTAGAATCTTGCTTAATTTTTATTTTTCAATGAAAATTTTTAGGAACCTTTATTTATACAAGTAATTTTTAATCTTATGGTAAAAATCAACTTCTTGGTTTTATTTTAAAGCCTTTTCTTTATCTTTCATATTTACATAAATTTTGATCAATCCATGGATTTTGTGATCTTTTTGTGATCTTAAAAAAAAAAGAGATGGTGGACCCCTGTCCCCCCTAAATCGTCTTATGTAATAAATGAATGGGCCCCTTATTAGAAAAATAGGAAAAATTACAATAGAAATTTACAATTAAATGCATGCCCTTGTTTGGTGTAACATTTGTAGTGGAACTGTTGTATTATATATGAATTAAGATTATGTAGACACGTGTTTGTGAAAATAAAGATGTATTTATTAATTTCATTATTAATTAATTATTTAATTAATTGGTCGAAATTTGTAATTCTACTTCGAAAGTGGAGAAAAATATGACTGTTTTTATTGATAGCACCAAACCAAAAATCAATTTTTAGGGTTCCGTACGTCCGAATAAAAAAACGGAACCCTTATAGGATCACTCGTGTGTCCGTCTGTCCGTCGGTCACAGTCAATTATCTCCGAATCTACTAGACCGATTAAGTTGATATTTGGTACATTTATCAATTTCTGTGACCCAAGCGCAGAGGTGTGACGTGAATAGATGAAATCTGGATATGGGAGGTCATTTTTGGGGGGAAGGTGGAAAATTTAAAAAAAAATATTTGAAAACTGCATCGTGTGATATATCAAATGGAAGGTTTTGTTGTGAAGATCTTAAATGCATTTTTTGTAATTTTAAAATAAATAGTTTCCAAGTTATTCAAGAAAATAGACGAAAATTGACCATAAGAAAAAAAGGCACGGTACTGTTTTTTCTGTACTTTATATACTCGTATTTTCATCCTTACAATATTATAAAACAAATTCTCCCGCCACGTCTCTCTGTCTATATGGTATGTTTGCGATAATCTCAAAAATTACTGAATGGATTTTCATGCAGGTTTCATATATCAATAGAGTGATTCCTGAGAAAGGTTTAGTCGTTAAGGTTTTGTGTAAATTCAAAATCAAAATCAAAATATTTATTTATCAATTAGGTTTCTCCAAGAAACTCTTATGATCGTCATTTAGATTTACCAGTTAAATTTAAATTTACCAGGGTTTCGGAAAAAAAGCCAAGATGACGATCCTGTTGGTTGAAGACGATGATTGTTGAAGATGTCAAGCCGTCTGAGAGCTTTAATCCGTTTGACCACTGCCTAATCCGTTTGAGATATAACAAAACAATGTATGGTGGGATTGCTTATTTTTATAGGCCTACAAAAAAGTCCGCAATAGCATACGTCTTTTATTGATTGCTTACTATACCCATTTCTAACTTCTAAAAAAATTATCAAATCTAATAAGGTATTTAGAAAGCTATTTAGAGGGATACAGTATAAATTAATTACATTAGTTACCTTAAGCAGCTCATACACATTATAATAGCCCTTTGCACCATATAAATGAATATCTTAGGAGTTATCGTATATTAAAAACTACGTGAGAGAAAATAAATTCAAGCGGTCTCGCACCAACGCGACGCTCTTCATGCAGACGCGGACGTATAACTTCACGGAGCAGCTAAGTATAACTTTTATATTCATTTTTTTTCATTTGTCAACGCAGACGAAGTCGCCATATGATAATATTAACTGTACCGAAACATTGACCTTTGGCTTCATTGTGCTTACTCTCGACAATTTAATTTAATTTTGACGAGTCCATTGGTCGTGTGTTTTAAGGTGGAGACAAACGCTAAATATTAAAAATATCCATTGTTTAATGGAGATATTACACAATTGCTTTGAAAAAAAAAAATATTATACTTAAACATGTGAAGAACCAATTGTATTAATTAGAATTTTCGTTAAAGTAATAGAAACTCCACAAAAAAAGTTAGAACACAAGAAGAATTTGACTTTTATTGAAAATTCTCTCGAAAACGGCTTATTGCGCGCACATGAATCCTGTAACTATTAATAAGTCAGGTTAAAAAATTGTATAATTTTTTTTTTTTTATTGTTCTAATGGTAAAAACAAAAAACATCATTTGTAGGCCTGTTGAATTGTTTTCGCCGCCAGGGAATTCTATTGTAAATGTCATTTGCCCAAGTGAAGCCCTTAAGCTTGGTTTGCTCTTTGACTCAGGGGTACCGGGTTCGATTTCCAGCCGAGCCAACTTTGGAATTGAAATTTTCAAAGTTGGCTCTGATCTGGGTATTGCACACTGCTTTTCGCGGTCATAAATTTGGTAGCACGTCTGAAAACAGTAATCATTACAGCTTGGGTGATGTTATCTTTCAGTGAGTGAGTTAGAGATGCCCAGAGCCCATTCCTGATGATCGCTTCCTAATCTCTTATCCTTAGTCATGATAAGCGACGGTAGCCACCTACCGTGCTACATTATAATTTACATCAGTCTTTATTAGTAAATTAATGTAAACATTAGTAAATTAATATCATTAATTTACAATAGTTTTTACATTTTAACTTAATGTAAAAATTGTCGGACAGACTGACCGTTCACTAGACGGTTCTTTTTATATTCAAATACATTATCTATCGATGAAATATTCCTCCATGATAAATGATTATGAGCCCTCAGTACCCGCGAAGTGGTAAAATATATCCCATATTCTTTATTGTCAATAAAGGATATGTATTATTTACAAAGTATTAAATTGAGGTGTTTGGTTGCAGTATCGGCGGAATGGTGATTAACCGTTCAACTAACCGTTCAACCTTGGTTTATCCGCTTAGTTAAACGGATAAACCAAGGCTGGAGGATATTGGAGGTCGGTTTTTCTATTTTTTTTTAAATTTTGATCACATGCTATTTTTCGTCAACTTTATAGTCTGAAAACGAACAAAATACAACGAATTTTTCCGAGTTTCTATTGACAAATGTTTTATTTTTATACTTATGGTAAAATATTAAAAAACGATTTTATAGCGAAGAGCCTCAACCAACATCTCAAGAGGCTCTCGCTAGATGGCTGGATGATGTGACAGATACAGAAGGCGGTACTTCTTGACACACCACGTTCCTCACTCTGCAGCCCTAACCACCGGTTGCTTGGGCCTTGCCTCGCTACCTGCGAAGTTCTAGTTTTAGATTTTTTATATAAAAAAATTTATGTTAAGGTCGATAGACAGGCTGACGGTCCACTTGATGGTAGGTGACCCTATAACACAAGCAACGCCACAGCTGCTGCAAGTGCGCTGCCGACTACAGTAGGATTGGATAATGGATTACGAGGGGGTAAGGAAACGGGCTCTGGCATCCCTTATTCACTCACCGAAACACAACAGCACACATATGCTGTTATTTCACGGTGGTATTCTGTAAGGTGGTGGTTACTGCCGCCAGGCGGGCTGCCCAAATGACTGCGAAACGCAGTGTGCCCTACCACTACTTTTAATCTTCGGGAATCGAACCTGGGGCCCCTGAGACCTTAGGCAAGCACCCTTACCACTCATCCAACGGGCCGTCAAAAATTAATTCAAGAAAAATAAATAAAATAAACATAATAATAATAAATAATGCCACAAGTCACGTCTCGTTACGCGTTTTTTCTCTATACGTATAACCACAGTTTGAAGCTTCCAATAAGGTGCTTCAAACTGCTTCAAATTTCGTCAAACGAAAATAGCAACAGCTAGTTGACAATAATCCAGGTTAATGTGCAGTACGGAAGGTCATCACCGACGACCGCCAGCCTAACCTCAATAATCACGATTCCAGTAAGCCATCTCTAGCCTTGCCTATTAATAAATGCAGGTTTCCGATGAAGCCGCCCGGTGTTCTCGTGTTGACTGACAATACAATGGAACTACACGCAACGATAAGTGCATTTAATAACATCATTGTCACAAATTCGGGTCATTGTTGACATTCTTTTTTGTCACGCCCAAAAATAATAACGTAATTGAAAATTGTCAGTCGCTAGTAATTCTATACGAAGGTTTATGCCATGGACAAGGACGTTTTAGGATTAGTTATCAAAGATTAATATTTATGTTATACGACTCTCTGAACTAGAAATTAAATTATGTAAAAATAAATATTAAAAAAGTTATTACAAATATTAAAAAAAAATATTAAAAAATATTAAAAATAATATTAAAAAAAATATAAAAAATACAAAGATTTTCAACTGTTTAGATCGGGCAAGACGAAAGAATCCGTAATGTGACATTCAGAACAACTTTTTTTTTAAATTAAAGATGGGTTTGCTCTTGGCCAGCATCTATTCATGTAGGAAAGAAGAGGTAGACGATGGAGCGAGCTCACCCAGAAGATGCTTATTCACTCGAACCTTGAAAAGATTTGTGTTGTTTGAGCTCGGAAAAACAGACGGCGGCAAGGAGTCCTTAGCAGTGTGCATTATAAAAGATGTTTTAAAGCGCTTGGTCCGAATTAGAGGGATTTCGACGAGGTGATGATGGTAACCAGCCGTACGTCTGCATGTCCGATAGAAGAAAGGGGAAGGCGGTATGATCTCATGCAGCTCCTGAGCATGCACTCTCTCCACACCAATTTTGCGTCTATGTGCCAGATTCAGATTATAATTCAGATTCAGATAATAAAGAGTTCGTTCAATATTTTGCTACTTTTTCTTCTTTCTGTGCCTCTCCGTTGGGTACTGAAGGTCGGCAGTCAATTTCTTAAATCTCTTCTTGTCTTTCGCGAGTCCAAACAATTGTTCCACGGATTTAATTTTGTTTAATAAAATACATATAAGTTGGAAGTTAATTACTAGCCCCTATTTTGTTTTGACTAGTTAATAATGTTGTCGTAACATCATTATGATAAATACAGTGACATTAATTTTATTGTTTTATTGTGATTTTTTTTGTAATGTCGCTCTCTAGGGCCTGATTTACTCACAGGCTATTCAGGCTTGAGCCTAGGGCGTGAGGCCGGAGGGGGCGCTAGGTAGCTGCGCAAGCATCACTTATTTATAGAATACAATTTGGTAATTTGAAAATACGCGCGTAAAAGCATTTAGGTGCATATTTTTTAACTTGAATTTAAAACATTTACGCGCTCTTCCTTCTTCCTCTTTCGTTGACTGACTGTGATTCGAAGATTTTAAATTACTTGAGCTACCTTCTCAACCTCTGATTAAATTAACCTCTGATGGGGAGCTTATCCATATTTAGCCTAAGGCTCTTAGAACTCTAAATCAGGCACTGCGCTCTTGTTTTCGTCGTACCTTTGAACTTGTACGTAATAGTTTTTTAATATCTATATTTAATCAGTAAGTACACTCTTAACAATCAAAAATGCATAGTGAAGTTCGAGGTCGTTCGAAGGTTGTATAAAACAGAGAATTGCCGAGAATAGAGACATATTGCAATTTAACGGCGAAAGAAAGACACAACTACTTATTATTAATTCCAATAAGAAATTACCATTATTGCAGTCCAATTAAATGTCGTGTTATTTTAATTAATCATCATCTCTTAATAAATACAATTAAATAAACATAAGGCGTGACTACTTATAGTTCTAGTATTGTTCCTCCAAGGGCGTAATTTCATCAAAAGATAACAGTCGCACAACAATGCCCAAAGTAAGTCAGTTCGCTATAAAATACACATTATTGGTAGATATACTTCCGTACATTACACGTAGGTACTGTATTTACAGCGATCTTATTAATTTTATCCATACTAGTAATATTATAAAATACAAATAAATATACAAAACATACATTTTTGTGTTATTTAAATATACATTTTGTAATATATGTATTTTGTATTAAACATACAAAATATAAATTATTTTAAATATCTAAAAATAATTAATTTAATTTAAAATTTAACCCAATCTAGTATTATTAGTAGTATTTATTTTCATTGAATATAATTAATTAATATAATTAGTCTTTAATGCTAAAATCCCTGACTTTGACAATACATTAAAAATAGTTTCAAAGTCAGTAGGGATCCAATTAAATTGTATCTAATCTGTATAGTTGTTTCCAAAAGTTTTTTGTAATTTTATTTTGTGCGGGTTAGAAGTAAAATGATGATGAGTGAATAAATTATTAAATTATTATTATTATTATTTAGACATTTTGACTCGTCTCCCCCTCTAAAAGCCAAAACCGGATGGTGTAACCCCCGACAGAAGCACAGTCGGTCGGGGTTCAGGGCGACAAGGACAGAAACCGACGTACTATTCTGGCCGCATCGAGCAGCACCGCTCTCTGCATCTGGCCCGGGAGGGAATCGCCACAGAATCCCAACCGCCTCAGGTTGTCCCTGAGACTGATCGGGATATTTATTATTAAATTATATTATTATTATTATTATTAAATTATTATAAGTGTGAAAGTAACTCTGTCTGTCTGTCTGTTAACTTTTCACGCCTAAACCGCTGAACCGATCATCATGAAATTTTGCATACACGTTGTCACGGATGCAGGAAAGGACATAGAGTAGGTATATTTCATCCAGAACTGTTCCCGAGGGATCATCTAACGTCTGGCAAAGCTATAACTGCAATAAAGATGTTAGGCGTTACATTGCTCATATATTTAGTCAGGCGTTATTTATTTATTTTTCAACGCGGGCGAAGCCGCGGGCACCAGCTAATACAAAATAAAACAAAAAGTAATCCCTAGGATACTAGTGGTCGCTAATTCGAAAAGAAAATAATAATATCACAAGTGTAAAGCGATATCGATTAACATAATCTTAGTAGATTTTTCCAATCTCTTCCTGAAAGTCGTCACAGAAACGGAAAATAAGTCTAAATCTTTTAATATTTTGTGCGAATATGAGTTTGTTCGTTACGCTTTCACGCCTTAAATATTCAACCGATTATGATGAAATTTTGCATATACATTGTCAGGGATACAGAAAAAGACATAGGATACCTTTTATTCAGAAAAAAAATATTCTTTCCGAGGTTATGCCTCGGAAAAATTTTATGCCTGACAGAAATATATGAGCAAACAATAAAGATTGAATAAATTATTATTGTTCATCTATTTTTCCTAGGCTTTGAATTTGTAATAAATCTTGAAATAAGAAGATAAGATATCTTTTTTAATGTTAATATCGGCAGACAGGCTGACGGTCCACTTGATGGTAGGTGGCTACCGTCGCGCCTATAACACAAGCAACGCCAAAGCTGTTGCAAGTGCGCTACCGACTACAGTAGGTTTAGGGATAAGGGATTGGATAGGAAAATGGGCTCTGGCAACCTTTACTCATTCACCAAACCACAACAGCACACGTGCTGTTATTTCACGGTGGTCTTCTGTAAGGGGATGGTTACTGCCGCCAGACGGGCTGCCCAAATGACTGTGAAACGCAGTGTGCTCTGCCACTACTTTCCACATCCAGACCAGAGCTAAATTTGAAAAGTTCATTTTTCAAAGTTGATCCAGCCGGTAATCGAACCCGAAAACCCTAAAACAGAGCGTTAAGGCAAGCCCCCTAACCACTCATCCAACGGGCTCGTCCAGAAAGTATGCGAGTCTGCGCCCTACAAAAAGCACACTTTTTTTGACTAGCAAGTTAGATGAGTGGTTAGGATGTTTGCCTTAAAGCTCTGCCTTAGGGGTCCCGGTTCGATTCCCGGCAGGGTCAATTTTGGAAATGAGCTTTTTAAAGTTGGCTCTGGTTTGAACATGGAAAGTATTGGCAGGGCACACTATGTTTCTCAGTCATTGGGGAGCCTGTCTGGCGGCAGTAATCATCTTGAAGACCACCGTGAAATAACAGCATGTGTGCTGTTGTGTTTTAGTGATTTAGGTCCCATTCGCCCGCAAGATTCACCCGATATGCGAGTGAGTAAGGGATGCCAGAGTCTGTTGATAAAGGTGATTTCCACTTTTCTTATTAAGTATATTTTAATCTTTTTATTTCAATACTTTTTTAATAAAAATATATTAATTTAATAAAATATAAAAGTCATATTTTTATTCAAATATTTTGTAATAAAAATGTAACTTTTATTTTTTTAATAAAAGTTCTATATATTTTTTTACACACAGAACAAATGAAATAAAGATTAGTTAGGATGACATTGACAGATCATGATTGCATGAATACAGATATTCTCAACAGAGCCCATTTCCCTATCCCTTCCTAATTTCTTATCCTAATTCATTATCCTTATGGTCGGCAGCGCATTTGGAAAACCTGTGGCGTTGCTTGTGTTATAGGCGACGGTAGCCATCTACCATCAAGTGAACCCATCAGCCTATCTGTTGACATTGACATAAAAAAAATCATCTCATGCGCTTCTGACAATGATTTGTCCTTTCCTTTGTTACAACTGTGTCCAAAACCACCTCGCATAAACAGATGTCACATGAAATGCACCTCAATGTCTTTCAACAAGGTTTTCAACAATTACAACAATTTTTTTAACGCACGACTAACTCTTTGAACTTACTAACAATACCATAAATCAAATTTAATAACTATTGTGATTAGCAGATGGCCTGTGACATCGTCATGGATGCGGACAATAGATAAAAACCGACCTTGAATACCATCCACTGGATGGTATGTGGTCACAGTTATTAAAGTGGTAAATTGCAAGGAAATTGATTCTTAAACACTTTTACGAAAACACTTGATTTTCATACAGCGCTAAAAAAATTGTTTTTATTGCAAAGGGGAGATCTTCAAAAGATATCTGTGAAGGTGATAAACAGCATTTTGGTCTGCTTATTTTCTCAAGGGTATGTACTAAAACCTCCTGACGGTTTGTTTTAGTTTTTAGTCTTAGGACTTTTTTAAAGAGTCACCAGACTTTGCCGCGAGCGTTTAAAAACGCTTGCAAACAAAGCGATTGGGAAATAGGTATCTTCATGACCCAGGAGGCTTATCTTTATAAATATAATAAATAATTATAATAAATAATTTATAATAAATAATTTTCAAAATAATAAATTATTTTCGTCCCTTTAATAAAACCAATATAATAAATATTAGTATAAAAATATAGGTAAACACTGTAAGGCGTCTGAATTTGACCCATTTGCCTACTTACAAGTTAACGATCGATGTGATCTTCACTGAGGCAAAATGACATTTACAATAGAACTCGCTGGAGGCGGAGACAATTCAACGGGCCTAGAAATGCTGTTTTTTTTTGTTTTTACCATTAGAAAAACGCGCAAAAAAAAATTATTAATACAATTTTTTAAACTGACATTAACTTATTATTAGGTACAGGATTGATATGCGCGCAATAAGCCGTTTTCGAGAGAATTTTCAATAAAAGTCAAATTCTTCTTGTGTTCTAACTTTTTTTGTGGAGTTTCTATTACTTTAACGAAAATTCTAATTAATACAATTGGTTCTTCACATGTTAAAGTATACATATTTTTTCAAAGCAATTGTCTTGTCTATTTCAACAATGGATATTTTTAGTATTTAGCGTTTGTCTCCCCCTTAAGTTAGTCACACAAAGAGTTACTTTTAACACGAATTTAACACGTTTATGGTATGACAAATCATCTATCTATACATAATATCCTTACATTTTATAAAACATTATCTCCCGCAGCGTCTGTATGTACGTTCACGATAATCTCTAAAACTAGTGAATGGATTTTCATGCGGTTTTCATCTATCAAGAAAGTGATTCCTAAGGTTTATGTGTTTAATTTGCTAAGGTTTTTTTTTTATAAATTGCTTGAAATATGACGATGATTGTTGAAAATGTCAAGACATCTGGGAGCTTTCATCGAAAACGCCGCCTAATCCATTTGAGACAATAATATGACAAAACAATGTATTGCTGTGGGAGGTCTACAAAAAAGTCGGCAATGGCATATTTCTGCCTTTTTAGTCTTTTATTTATATACCATACAATTTAAATGAATATTTATAAGGAGTTATTGTAAATTAAAGAGTAAACTCCAAGAAATCGAGCATCACTGTCGCCTTGGCGGCGGCGCCACCGTCGTCACTACGATAAAAGATGTCAGAAAATATTTTCTCATCTATACTATACTAATATTATAAAGCTGAAGAGTTTATTTGTTTGTTTGAACGCGCAATTTCAGGAACTGCTGGTTCGAATTGAAAAATTCTTTTTGTTTTGAATAGTCCATTTTATGAGGAAGGCTATAGGCTATATAACATCACGCTACGATAAGTAGTATTATATAAGCAGTGTCCAGTACCGCGCGCCCAGGCCGCGGTCGCAACGAAGCGTGGCCGAGTTCAGCTACCCAAGCAGCACATTAGTGAATTTTGCAGCTTATCTTATAGCTTTATGTTCTAAATGAGTGAGTTAACAGTGTTTGATAAAACTTATAACTTTAAATACAACTCAAAATTGTATATAAGTTCATCCTCTCACTTGTAGTTGCTTAGGAACGTTTTTTGTTTCTGTTTTATTACTTATGGTTGGGTAAAGTAGATTTTGCTTCTTAAAGTTGCATGCAGGTTTTAATTGTCACTATATAAGAAGCAATAGTGCTATATAAGGCCCTAAAGTCACTTATAAGCAACGTTTACATATAAGTGGGAACATACCCTTATTTGGAACTTTTAATTCCAAATGACAAGATAATAGAGTAGTATATCACCAATAGTGGCTAAAAAGATAATTTTACGGCTCTTTTGGAACCTAAAGTGATTGCAACTTTTAAGGCCTAGAAGTACCTTATTGCCACTCCAACGCATAAATAGGAATCTCAATAGACTCATAAAAGTCTCAATAGGAGGTTTTTGAAACCAAAAGCAGTTATTTTCACTTATTTCAAACCACTAACGATCTAACAGTTCCAAAATTAGGACATAGTATTTTATTATTTCTATTGCCCTTGTCAAAATAACATTATTCGTCCTACAAAAGAGCAAATAATTAAAATAGGGCCAATTTAATAGATCACATTTGACATTTTTCAGCTTAGCTTCATAGTGAAGCTTCACTGACAGCTTCTGTCATTATTTCAATAAACGTCTATTTTTATCTGAAAAAATTACTATGCAACATTGAACGCTATTATTAAAGAATAGCGTTCAATGTTTATTGAACGTTTATTGAAATAATGACAGAAGCTGTCAATGAAGCTTTACTATGAACCTAAGCTGACAGATGTCAAATGTGATCTATTAAATTGGCCCTACTTTAGTATTGGTAATAACATTCACTGCTTTGCCACTTGCAAGATACAAATAAGTGATTTTCAGACCTGATAGTTCCAAATAGAGAACAAATAAGTGAAAATAAACACTGTAAGATCTTTTTTGTTTCGCCATGTTTATAAATTGGAGTCCTTGAAAATGAATTATTTTAAACAGAATTTTATCACACTTGCGCATAATCACAGACTTTTGATAGTTGTGACGATGTTACTTTAATATTGTACGTAACCTACAATCATTAGGTCAGGTTTTTAACAGTTTTATTTCTTATCAGTATCAATTCCTTATTTGATTTAGCACTCTCTTTTTAAATATTCCTGATCAAATCAAAGGCGCATCGAAATTTACAAAGAAACCATACTATAGTTTCACAGTAACAAAAAAATCGCAGGAATTTCGTGCTTGTTTCATTGCTTGTATAACGTGAAGTTTTAATCATTTACCCAAACAGAGGTATAAATCTAAAATTAAAATGGCAGATAACATTCACTTTTAAAAAACAACTTATTGACAAGTTGCCACACCACTCAAAGGAACTTTGGCGTCTCATTTATCACTCATTGACCGAACTGAAATTATTAATTCGGTCAATGAGTGAATAAATAGTTCACTGCGCATAACTTTCACCCATAGTTCTAATAGACACTTAAGGTAATCGTGAGATCTCTTATGGATTCAATTTAGAACCAAAAATAGGCTGCAATTTTTCTCCCCGTGGTTCTATATTGGTTGCCTAAGGGTTCTTTCCACCTATATAGAACTTAATCATGGCTATATATTTCACTTAAGTATGTAAATAGATATGATATACGAGCTATTTCCCACCCAGTTGTGCTACTTGGGTAGTTATACGTATTTTTCATTATTCAACCAGGACGAAGTCAGCTAAATAAAGGTAGTCAATGTTTTGCAAAAAGCCCCTGTCCTCTCTGGATTGAGCTGTTTGAAACCAATTTTATTGTTCTTTGTATTAATTTTAAAAATAGTGCTTACAAAATTGATTTCTAACAGGCTCGTATTACCAGTTTTGATTAGATCAAGCTTTGACGTCAGATGCGGATACAATTTGGAATTACAATTTCAAATTAGAATAACTTTACCGAGTCCGGGACATACTTTAAAACATTGCCATTCAAGCTGGTACACTATTTGAACATAACGTTAGAACTATTTTATTGATTATTGTTAGACAAGCCGAACCGAGCTACGCTTCGCTGTGGCGAGCGCGTGGGCCGCGCGCAATACTTGGATACTGCTGAAAAGATTTCGTTCATTTTTTTCTAAAATAAAAGCAGCCTAAGTTAACATCCAGTGAAAATTTCGTCATAATCTCAGTTTCAGAGATTAGCTGGAACAAACAGACAACAAACAGATGGACAAAAAAAGACAGGCAGACAAAAATTTTAAAAATTTAAAAGTGGGTACCAGCACCTTAGGTAGCACCTATGTTGCTTATGTTATAGGCGACGGTAACCAACTACTATGGACCGTCAGCTTGTTTAGGCAAAAACTTAAACAAGCTTGCTTAGCTTCTGTTTTAAAGAGATCTATGACCAGGTTTTGTGAAATATATTTTTGTATAATCCCTTTTCTCATACAAAGGCAAAGGCAGGCAGGCCAAAGGTCTCCTCGATGGAAGGTGACCATATCCATTCGTTAACTGCACGCTTAAAATCCTATATTGTAGCTTGGCGGAAAAACCTGAGGAGGCAGGGCTTTATAGCGATAAACGAGGAAGATTTGTGTGTATAATTTGCAGCAAAAAAATGCATCAGTGCCAAGACCGGAGCGGGTTGCTATGGATTTTTGTTCTTTAATAACGCAAAAACGCTTGAACGGATTTGAATAAAATTTGGCACACATATAGTTTATTATGTGGATTAACATATAGGTCACTTTTTATCTTGGAAAAATGTCGGGTTGCCGAAGAACCGTCTAAAAGTATAAAAATTGGGCGACACTGTCGTCGTGGTGGCGCCACCGTCGTCACAGCGATTTTCAACGCGGACGAAGTCGCGGGAACCAGCCAGCAGCTATAATTTTGAATATAAAATTACTAGGTCGGATCTATTTAAATTTATACTTATATTATAAAGCTGAAGAGTTTGTTTGTTTGTTTGTTTGAACGCGCTAATCTCAGGAACTACTGGTTCGAATTGAAAAATTATTTTTGTTTTGAATAGTACATTTATCGAGGAAGGCTATAGGCTATATAACATCACGCTACGATAAATAGTATTATATATAAGCAGTGTCCAGTACCGCGCGCCCCATGCGCACGCCGCCGCCGTATGGGCCGCAGCGAAGCGTGGCCGAGTTCAGCTAGTTGTATATAACTTAGTAAAAAAATTATTCACGAATACACCTCTTTTATGGACTTTGACGGTTAATAATTTTGTAACATTTGTGTTAATTTGAATCACCGAGCGAGGCTATGTATTGTCCTTACATTAGGTATAGGTACGGTATGATTTCCTTGAAATTGTTTTAATAAAAGAAAAATCAATAGCTATTTAGAAGTCACAAAATCTAAAAGAATAAATTAAAATTAATAATTACAATATGTTATTTAAGTAATAAAGACTAAATACGACAATTTAATTAACAATAATTAATTTAATTTGAATTTAGGTTTACTTGAAATTAATATTATTTAGATTTTTAAATAGCATCTACGTCACTCAAAACGGTAAAATAGTTTTTTAATTATATGCTAACTAGCCCTAAGATTTTCAACTGTACAGATCGAGCAAGACAAAAGAATCTGTAATGTGACTTTTAGAACCAAGTGGTGTAAAATCGCTCAGTCCATCACCAACTTTACAAGTTTACTACGCCATGGCCATCCTGATTACGGCGATCAGGGGCCTTAGACAAAGTAACATTTTAAAAACGATAACGAAGTTCGAAAATAATAAAATGTATGGGATTGACAATTATGCCGTCGCTAAATCACGTGATACATTCCATACATTTTATTCTTGCGAACTTCGTTATCGTTTTTAAAATGTTACATTGTCTAAGGCCCCAGGATCAATATTTTTGAAATTTTCCCAATGTTCTATATTAATCTTTTTGGACCCGCCCCTTGGCACGGTTGCAATTTTTAAATTATATACACAAACCTTCCTCGTGTATCGACCGCTCTTTTCATTAGTCAAAACCGTATCAAAATATGTTAGGCCTTTTAGAAGAAACTAGCGGAGTTACCGACAGAGGCGGACAGTACTTCGAATCTTATATAATTAGACTTTACTAGTTATATAAGACTCAAAGCATAGATAAAATACTACTCTACCAGTATCTATGCTCAAAGTAATCTTAACCCACAATTATTTAGACATAATTATATTTTTTATAACAATTACTAGTAATAATTGAAAACGCGTAGGTAATTGTTAAGATATTAAAACCGCGGTTTACAATAAATAATAATTAATTGACTAGACAGAATGACTTATAGACGAGTTATTGCAATCACGGAATATTACCGGATGCAGCAAATTAAAACCTATTTGGAATATATTATGTTTCCCAGTGAATTTAACAAGGCTTTTCATTAGGTTTTTTTTCAAGAAAACAGTTGTCCTTCGAAACCTTATACACCTCCTTCATTAGGCATCAGCTAACCACAAGACATAGGTGGCATTAACCTCAACAATGTTCAGTGTTGCATATTTTTGTATGTGACACGAGAAACCTCATTTATTTATGTCAATCATAATTTAAATTCCAAAAAGAATTTATAGCAGGGTTTCCCAACCTCTCTCCCTAGCGGACCTCAATCGCAACCTAACCGTAACTCGCAGACTCCTAAAAATCCTAATGCTAATATATCCTAACCCTATATAACAATCTATATTTATAAATATAATAAAATCGTAAACGAGCCGAGTCTGTATTTTAAATATTTTTCCAAAAATGTTGTATGTTACCGAGATCAAAAAAAATTGTTTTTAGAATTTTTGTCTGTTTGTCTGTACGTTTGTGCACGCTAATCTCAGAAACGGCTTAACCGATTTGAATGCGGATTTCACTTTTGTATTGTAGCAAGCTTCCCGTAACATTTAGTGTTTGTTTCATTCCAATCGGTTCACAAACAAAAAAGTTACGCGCTATACCGTATGCCACGAGTACGAAGTTGGGGGCTCAACTAGTGTTATAATTTAAATGCGAAAGTTTGTATGCTTGGATGTTTGTTCTTCAATAACGCAAAAACGGCTTAACTAATTTGGATGAAATTTGGCATACGGATAGTTTATTGAAATGGTTAAAAAATTCTCCACTGTCGTCACAGCGATAAATATGTCACGTGTTTTGAATAATATGTTTTCATTTTTTAACGCGTACGAAGTCGCGGGCCTAACTAGTAAAAAAATAAAACCTCCAAAAATAAAATAAATAAATAATAATCCTTAAATTTAATATTTGCAGGAATTTGTTTACTGCTCGCTTGAAGAAGCCCATATTGTAGCTAGATGGAAACACCTTAGAAGGGAGACTGTTCAAAAGATCGCGCGTCCGTGGGATAAAGTTCCTACTCATCCGAACTGTGCGCAGCGGCACTTTATCCAAGTAATGCAGAGGTGAGAACAGTACTCCATGTGGGGCCTAATTTGGGCCTTAAAAAGAATAAGGCGCTGCTCCGGTGTGAAATACTACTTTGCCCTGTTAAACACGCCAATTTTTTTTGAAGTTAGAGTAGCCTTTCCTTCCAAATGACACCTAAACTCGACCCTGCTCGAAATGTCCACACCCAGGATATCAATGTTCTTTGATACTTCTCGAAGTACTCACTTCCAGGGTACTCCCCTCGGTGAGTGCCCTGGAAGTTAGGTGTTTGGGCTTTGAACTCGATTGAAGTGCCGAAGTTGAGATTTGAGAACAACCTCATGCCAAGAAGCTCGAGATCATTGGCCATAGGTGCGGATGCACCTCGGAAAATTGGAGTCAAGTCGAAAGTGCTCTTTTTCGCAGAAAACAAGCACGTGGTCGTGGTTACTGTCCGTATGGTGACAGTAAGACTAGACTTGACTCGACTCGACTTGACTGCTTTGGATTTGACTCGACGGACCCGTTTTGAAAAATTAAAGAAAAAATTTGTACTTCACTGACTAGTTTCGGGATTTGCTAATTATGATTTTAATTTTAATTTTAAATTTTTTATATTGCTATTTTTACTAATGACACTGGCAAAATTATCGGAGATCTGATGGAGCCATAACTAAAATAAGAAAAAGAGAGGAAGAAGTATGGGAGTTTAGTTTTTATTGTAGTTACACGGTCGCCTTAAGATACATGTAAGTATAGAAATAAGAATAAATATCATTGAATTTATTAATATTTTTAATAAGATATTGTAAATTTATACATAGTAAGACTAGTATAATCGGGTCATTGTAAATCATGACTGTCAGCTTTAGTTCGTGACATGATTATGACTGAATAATCGCGTAGTGGGCAGTGATGCGGTGTTATTTAAGATAAATAACTATGCCGTGCAACGTAATGCACTTAATTCACCACATTTGTTAGTATAAGTATCGGTACTTCATTGTTGGTAAGGACACCTGTCCTTTATTGTCCCTTATTGATTTAATTGTGCCAGAGGTCTATCTAAATTGGTCTACATTATCATCTGATTACTCCATTTTAAAGTTTAACTGACTAATAAACCGTGACATATTTTTTATGAGTCATCAGTTCTCTACTGCTTTAAGATATTACTTAGCTTTTCGCAAGTATTTTTGTTTTGCAAGTATTTAGATTAGTTTTTGCATAAAAATGCATACATACGTTTTAAGATAGTATGTTACGATCGTGTGATTAATTGAAAATTGTTAATAATTACCAACATTAAAGATAAAAGTAACAGTCTAAGATCCCACAGTAAAATTCTGCACCTATCAGTTATTTGAATGAAATTTGATTTAAATAAAAGGTTACACGAGGCGTCATACAACGACACAGATTTTCCTAGCAAAATCTTGTCGCAAATATCTTTGCCATAATTATTTTTGATAGCTTTTTTTTTAATGAATACAGGTATTTATTTGGAAATTATATGAAGTGGCGTGAAAATTATATATTTAAAGATTTATATTGTGCTTTATATGTATATAGTCGATAGCTGTTGCATAATTACTGTGATCGAGTCATAGTTTAGCAACAAAATATAAAGGTTTCTAGCCAAGCAAGATTTTCTTATAGAATCAGCATACCAACAGCAACAATGACGAACAGCGACAATGAATATATATATAGTATGCGCTTCTTTAGTGGCGTTGTGCGTTTTTGCGATAAGGAAAAAAATTTAAACTCGCGATCGAAAACCTGATCGAAAATTTGTAAGAACAACTCAACTAGACCCCGGACCCTGATAAACGCCCGCTGCGGCGTATATATCTGGGTCCGGGGTCTAGTCGAGTTGGCTGGACGTAATGTAGTATATATATGGGTGTATAAAATGCAGTATATGGAGTAATGTCTCCGCAAGGTTGAAGTTTTGTGTTGCTACGAGTATTGGCGACCGTCGCCAGAGTGGCGTCCGGTAGCCACACAAGTGGTGATGTAGATGGACGGTCGCCACTGATTGGAGACCAGTCGCTATACTGATAATTAAAGCAATTATTCCCTAACCATTCCAAGATATAAAAAATGCACAACGTTAATATTTAAGTTTTCACTTCTGCCGGCACTCCCGGAGTGCAACCCGTATTTTTTTCTGAATGAAAGGTAGTCTATCGCCTTTTCTATGCCTCTGACAATGTGTATGCACAGTTTCATAACTATTGATTGAGTAGTTAAGGCGTGAAAGCTTAAGAAACAAAAAAATTCGCTTCCCCATTTATTTCGTAAATTCGATTTGTTAAGAATTCAAAATTCTTTCTCAATACTATTGAAACATTTCTGGTAAGCATTTAAAAACAATATTAGCGTAATGAAATTAAAAAATATATATATATATACAATAGTATACAATGATTAAGGTGCAATTAACAGATATTCTACTAACTTAAAAGTGTCAAGGCATTGTGTATGCGTGATGTTTGCGAACAAAAAAATACATTTTTATGCGGATTTATTACACGACGTGGCTTTAGTGCGGCTAGAAAAGATTGCAAACGAGCATCTTAACCTAAAAATACATTTTAAATATACTATTTAACTAATTATTTCTTTTTCTTCGTCAACCAGTTTATGAAGGTAAATAATATATAATATATATATTTTAAAAAGTGAAAACGTTATTATGTAGCCAACTCATGGTGATTTGTAATTCAAACTGTAATGCACTATCACAAAGTTTCTTTAGTGAAATATTGGAAAAGACTACCAAAGATCCGCTTTTATACTGGCAAAAAGCAGATTTTTTAAAATATTTTCATTATGCATACATTGATTATTTTTAATTAAGAAATTATAAAGGAGAACCCCCATTTTGGGCTATGAATGTACAAGCCAAATATATGTATAAAATATCTTTTAATAATAAAATATCTTTTTTAGAGTTCCGTACGTCCGAATAAAAAACGGAACCCTTATAGGATCACTCGTGTGTCCGTCTGTCCGACCATCCCCCCCTATACTAATACAGAAATTAGTTTTCTACTTATAGATTATAGGAAAACCTATAAGAAGTCCATGATATTAAAATAACATGGTAAATCACTCAATATTGTGCGGATAGGTAACATCGTAGGGAACCCTCTTCAAGCGAGTTCAACTTTTTTTAGATTAGCCCAGCTAAAATTTAGCCTCATTAACAATGGCCAAATGCAAAAAGTATGTGAATTTGTTTTTCCATAAACGCACCTTGCTACTACTCTGTGTTTTGGTGTATTCTATACTCTTTAGTGTGTTTGAACATGGCATTCAAAATAATTAATTTACTTAATGTTGTTTCTATAAAAAATAAGTAAACGGTACATCGATAAACCGGATGCAAATAAAACTCAATAATCATAAAAGTTATGAAGATATTTACCAACTTATTTTTGTGTTAACTAAAAGTACTTTTTTATATTCTGTGTCTGCATTGAGTTTTGGTCCCAGGATTTGTTATCTATATATGTGCTACGATACGACTACGACTATTTTTGCATATAATGTAATAATATGACATTAAATGTCACAACATGACATTTATGACATATTATAATTGCAATTATGATTCCCATTGTATCAGAAAACGTAACACGCATCGACGACATAACCTCAAATGTGCATATTGTACGATTGAGTTACAAAACTTAGCCATTGCTGATAATTGTGAAGATTGGGCTCATGCAATCTTTTTCAATATCCTAATTACATGTCAATTTCCAGTCCTGTACAGTCATATATAGCCCAGGCTTGTATGGGAAACGGGGTTTTTTCTTAATTAGAAAATGAAGGAGATATAAAATAGAGTTAATTAGAAAATATTATCCATTAACGTGAAACAAAAACCTGGGACTTCTTTTTCTTATTTGTTTTTTTTTCCTTTTTGCTATATCCATCTCCGCGTTTAAAGTTGAATGTAAGAAAGTTGAAAGTCGAACAAGCAAATGTATTTTTTTTTTAATTTAGACTATTTATAATTTTTGTCCGAAAAAAGTTTAACTCTGAAATCTGGAAGCATACAGGTTTTATTTTAATTCAAAGTGGCCAGTGCGATAAAACTGCAGTTACATATTTAAACCCCTTTTATTATTAATCAACAATAATTATTAATTAACATTTAGAAGAGAACTATTATTATTAATTTAGATTTAATTTTGTAACAGACGAGACAAATGAAACCAATTCAAGTTGATCTCTATTAGATCGTTGTCTTCGCATTATCTTTGAGAACGCGTAGAATTCTAATAAAAAAACTGGAAGTCTCACTATTAATTAACCCATATTATTCACAAACCTTGCTCTTCAATCGAGACATATCTAGTGCTTTCACAAAGTATTTCCGTGATACGTATTGACACACAGAGCGAGGTCGACACTCGTTCTTGACCGCCATGATTAGCATCTGCAAAATTATTACGTGCGTGCGAAGGTTCCGTGATTTACTCACTGAATTTGTTCATTAATACACCGTTGTCTATACAAGTCCTTTGTCTATAGTTTATCATTTTTGGGTTCCGTACGTCCGAATAAAAAAACGGAACCCGTCCGTTCCACCCCCCCCCCCCCCCCCCTCCCTATCTCCGAAACTACTGGACCTAAAATTTTGAAAAAAAAAAAAATAGTTTTCTACTTATAGACTATAGGAAAACCTATAATAAGTTCATCATATTAAAATAACATGGTAAATCACTCAATATTAACATCGTACGGAACCCTCTTTACGCGAGTTCACTTGTCTTGTCCCGTTCACTTGTTCACTTGTCTTGTCCGACAAGTTCACTCGCACTTGTCCCGTTTTTTTCTATTGGCAATTCCATCTTCATTGTGTAAATTGGAAAATGTTACCAGCAATTAGTTTTCTTGCATAATAGTTACTATTATGCAAGAACACCTTAAATAAATATAAATATTTTCTTCTTTAAATATTTTTGAGTAATCTTAAACATAATCGTTTGCCCACATCATCGTCTCAGCCGTAGAACATCCACTGCCAGACAAAGGGAACAAAAGCCTCCCCAAAAGGACTGATCAGAAGTAGCCTGGATCTACCGTCGACCCGCGGCCCTTATCAGATCGTCTATCCACCTTGTGGGTGGACGTCCTACGCTTGCTGGTTCGTGGCCTCCATTCGAAAACCTTCCAGCCCCAGCGGCCGGCCTCCGTACTATGTATCCTGCATACTACCATTCATTTCAACTTACTAATCCTCCTTATGTCTGTAACTTTCGTTCGTTTCCAAATCTCCTCATTCCTGATTCGATCTCGCATTGTAACCCCGAGCATAGTTCTCTCCATAGCTCGTTGAGCGACGTTGTTGAGCTTTTCTTACGAGACCCATAGTCCGTCACACATATAAAGATATAACTGTGCGATTTTTAAACATTTTATGAATATTTTAATATAATAACTTTTTCGCCATTGTACATATATATGTAAATTAAATAAGAATTAAAAATGGATCATGTTGTCTGAAATGTAAAATAAATAAATAATGGGGTAAAAAACTGACTTTTGCTCACTTCAGATGGCAGCACTGTTGGTTGTTCCGTAAATCTGACATGTAGCTGTCATTTTCCATAGTAATTTTGTAAACGAACAAAAAGAACTAAATTTATTTAATTAACGTGACGCTTATGTTCAGCTTTGGATTGCAAAAAGACGGGAATCCATATATTCCCTAAAGATTTCAAAAGAAAAAAACAATGGATGAAAGCATTACGAAGAAAAAATTGGAAGCAGACTAAATATTCAAGGTTATGTGCAGTAGATGGTTTTCTTTTCCTCACCTGTTCTTTTAACTGTTTAACACTCTATTTTTTTGTAAGAAATAAAGGTAAATTCGCTGATAAATACAGGGAACCAAAAACGCAATATGGCGGCGATTAGGATCACTCAACAGTGGCGCCACCTACGATTAGCTTTCAGTTTTTAACCCCATTGAAAGATTATTTTGTTGTTTCTTAAAAAAGGCCACTCCTTCGATAACCATTCGACTTTATTCAAGGAATGGATTAAACTTCAGCCGCAGTAATAATTTCGGACCTTAGCTTCTCACAGAGTCCTGAATGTTTTTCTCCTTTCGCATTCTTTGTTTGTGACTAGTATGATGGCTATGGCCTCCAACATATTTTCATCCTCAAGGGGAACCATTAAAACTGTTATATTACACCAGGATTTATAATTTCAAAAATTAAACATTGATTTTCATTACTATTTTATTTTTAATGACAGAACACACTGTAGATATTTGACATTGAACCGGGGGCAGCTCAATTGGCGACAGTAACCAAGGTAAAATATTCCTTGTAAAATAAAACACGTTGTGTTTTGGGATGCTGGATGCGGGATTCCTTTCCTATATTTATATTTTGTTTATTCTATCAAGGATGTCGCACCTCGACCTATTAGCGCGGTAACAACCTACTACCTAAATTCCGCCACCGACACCTTAACAATGTATTTTAAACGCTGCACAAATTAAAGTATTTCCTTTGGTCACATAGAGAAAATTAACGCAATGTGCTGGATATTGCTGCCCACGGTTTTGCACAGATGCAGTTTTATATATACGTACTACTCAAAACCATAAATAATTTTTAATAATGCGGAGGTAATTTACTACCTCATGAAAATAAAAATTAATGGCTAGCCACTTTTTAAAATTTAAAGCGGGAAAGGTTTCAAAAAATTCAAAAAATTAACATGAATATTGCATAAGTTGGAAAGCAGGGGCGGGTCGTTAGTTGACAATAAAACGAATAAGGTAATTGATCAAAGGTTTTTTTTTATGATAAAGCGCGAGACGCAATCTGACGACTACCGTGGTCTAAAACAACATGCACTACACCAGGGGTATACATACGGCCGATCCGCCGGTGAAGGCTCGGGCGCAGGCGGCTGGCCTATATCCGCCGCCTTCCCCCTTGACCAGGATCTGTCAAGGGGCCGGCATAATCAAGTCCGGCATAACCCACAGCGTCCCCCTTTCCTGCTGGGTATCCATGATGGATTTCCCAACATAAAAAAGGGGGTATACATACGAATGTGCTTCCAACCATCACAGTATAAATATATAAATGGCAATGCCCGTTTACTCCCCGGGTGTTACTGTCGTCCCAAAGCCAAGCTTACGTCGTGTGGTCAACAATTACTAAACAACACAATGTTTATTAATTTTATAATAACATAATTACCCAGTTAAACGGATTTATTAGTAAGTAATCTATTTTTATGGTTATGGGTGGTAAATTTATCATCACCCATAACCATTTTAAGCACGAACTCGTGTTACTTATAATGTGATAAGAAATATTATTAATTTGTATAAAATGTTATAATATGGTTGTTTTTTTTTAATAATGAAAAAACAATTAATATTACACATTAAAATTGCTCTTATTGTTTTTCAAAAGAGTCTCCACGATGATCGATACTTTTTGTGGAAAGCACTTTTTCCACTCCGATTGAGGTACCTCAATCGGAGTGGTTTTTGAACCTTTCAACAGCTTCTTCTGCTGACGAAAATCGTTTTGTTCTTGATGTTCAGGAACCAAAAAGAACTCTTTATGTGCCAAGTCAGGACTGTACGGAGGATGAGCCATCAATTTAATGTTTTGGCCGTACAAAAATTAGCTTCTTTGATCTTATGTGTGAGGGCTCGCAAGAATATTACCGCCGCCAACCGGGATGTCCCGTTCATGGCTACCGAAGCAAGAACACAGTATTTCCTGTGGAAAAACTAAAGTGGAATTCCATTTTGAACACAACGTATATAAATGTTTTTAGAAAATACGAGATAATATTAATTATAGATAAATTCATGATAGACGTACTGTTTTAAATTTGGAATCTTCCATACCTAGGTTATATATACCTATCCATATACATATATGTAATTAAAAGAATTGTATGTATGTATTTTTGTATGTTTGTAATAAATAAACTGAAAGACTGCCGAACCGATTTTAAAAATTCCTTTACCTATAGAAAGCTACATTATCAGCGAGTAACATAGACTACTCACCGTCCCCCCATCTCCTCCCTTTTACCTCTCCATACAAATGTATGTTTGTAATAAATAAACTCAAAGACTACTGGACAGATTTTAAAAATTCTTTCACCTATAGAAAGCTACATTATCAGCGAGTAACATAGACTACTCACCGTCCCCCCATCTCCTCCCTTTTACCTCTCCATACAAATGTATGTTTGTAATTAATAAACTCAAAGACTACTGGACAGATTTTAAAAATTCTTTCACCTATAGAAAGCTACATTATCAGCGAGTAACATAGACTACTCACCGTCCCCCATCTCCTCCCTTTTACCTCTCCATACAAATGTATGTTTGTAATAAATAAACTCAAAGACTACTAGACAGATTTTAAAAATTCTTTCACCTATAGAAAGCTACATTATCAGCGAGTAACATAGACTACTCACCGTCCCCCCATCTCCTCCCTTTTACCTCTCCATACAAATGTATGTTTGTAATTAATAAACTCAAAGACTACTGGACAGATTTTAAAAATTCTTTCACCTATAGAAAGCTACATTATCAGCGAGTAACATAGACTACTCACCCTCCCCCCATCTCCTCCCTTTTACCTCTCCATACAAATGTAAGTTTGTAATTAATAAACTCAAAGAATACTGGACAGATTTTAAAAATTCTTTCACCTATAGAAAGCTACATTATCAGCGAGTAACATAGACTACTCACCGTCCTCCCATCTCCCCTTTACACCCCTCCATACAAAATTGCCGTTTTCCAGGAATAATATATTTTATAAAAAGATGCGGACGAAGTCGCGTGCAACAGCCTCACCCATTTCCGACTAGTGTCAAAGGAAATTGGTCCTTACGTTTACAACATAGAATTTATATTTCAACAGAAATAGCTTGTTAGCTGAACTTTCAATGGCTTGTTTACAATCTTGTTTACATTTTCTGGTAAATTCGAAATACATCGAGGCGCTTGGCGCCAAGTATAAATAAGAGTATGGCCGGTCAAATGTTGAGTGGTGCGACAACGAGCGATACTAAAGCGACTCTTCGGAGCTTTTGCGAAATTATCTGCGACAGTGAAGCGGCGACACATTAAGTGAATGATTGACCACTTTTGGCAAGTTTAACAGTTTCATCAGAAAAGTTTGGTGATTTTGGCAGTTATCTTGGTTTGTGAAAATAAATCATTTCTTTAGCTCATACAAGGCATTTACACTCACTCAGCACGTAACAATACTATGACAGCGAATTGGAAATACTCGAAGACGAATGGTCTACTCAGGGTCTAATCCCCACAGAGCCTCTGATATTTGCGATTTTTTTTAAAACCGTTAAAGCAACAGTTTGAATAAGCAACACCTTAAATTAAAAGAAACACCTCGCAGACATTTTATCTTTGACCTACAAAATAATGCTTTGTTCATATCAATCATAGCAAAACATTTCACCTTCAGTATTTCAAATAGGTAT
This sequence comes from Bembecia ichneumoniformis, assembly GCA_910589475.2. NCBI lineage: Eukaryota > Metazoa > Arthropoda > Insecta > Lepidoptera > Sesiidae > Bembecia > Bembecia ichneumoniformis. The sequence goes on from OU342540.1 coordinate 12,179,717, forward strand.
TAACTGTGGCACTGGATAACCAGACAAAGCAATTTGCATAACTTACTAATCTTGTAGCAATTTATTCGCGGAACAAACCTTCATTTATAATTTCAATTGAAATGTTAGGGCTCATATAGTTTTAAAACCTTTTCCGTATGATTTATTTATTTATTTTGATTTTTTTTTTATTTTTATTTGACGGCCCGTTGGATGAGTGGCAAGGATGCTTGCCTAACGTCTCAGGGGCCCCGGGTTCGATTCCCGGCGGGGTCAACTTTGGAAATATTAATGTAATTTTCAAAAAATGACTCTGGTCTGGATTTGAAAAGTAGTGATAGGGCACACTGCGTTTCGCAGTCATTTTTGCAGCCCGCCTGGCGGCAGTGACCACCCCCTTACAGAAGACCACCGTGAAATAACAGCATATACGTGCTGTTGTGTTTCGGTGAGTGAGTAAGGGATGCCAGAGCCCATTTCCCCCCCTCCTAATTCCTTATCCAATCCTAATCCTACTGTAGTCGGCAGCGCACTTGCAGCAGCTGTGGCGTCGCTTGTGTTATAGGCGACGGTAGCCACCTACCATCAAGTGGACCGTCAGCCAAAGAAAGAGCAATAAAGTAGGAATTTGTATAATTTGCAAAAAATGCATCCTTCCGAAGTCGGAAGCTAATTACTAGATATTATAAATGAATATGAAGCAATATGAAGATATCACGTTTGATTAGCTTTAAATTAATTTGGAAAATATTACTAAAGTAAATAAAACTAGATATTGTGCAAAGCTCCGTGTTACAGTTTTTGCATAATAAGAACAATAAGCAAAACACTACACGTCCATGAACTTCAAGCGAACTGGTTACGCGCCGAGTGAAAGGCCAATTGGACAGTTTCATGCATTATGAACCAATTTTCCAAATTTAAATTATTCATTTCCGCTTATTAACATTTACCTACACACACACATACACACACACACACACACACACACAGTTATTAATGATAATAAAAAATTTCAAATGACCTTATTTATTTGTTCAACGAATTAGTTGAATGTATTTATTTTTTGTGTTTGAAGTTAATTATGTTACAGTCAAACAATGTATCTTTCAATCTATTACGTTGCAATTAATATGTTTCTTGTTTTTATTAAATGAAGTATGAGATCACGGTATTAAAGTATTAATATCAATAATTAATGTATGATTTTACTGTATAAGCTCATTTATAAAGATACAATACGAGTGTTCGCCCACTGGTAAACAATAGACCATAATTATTTCGAAGATGAGAAAAAAAAACTCTTTTCAAAACTGTTTTATAATAAAAACACCAAAGCTTGTCAATAGCTATTAAAGAAAAGAAATCGGTTCACAACCAAATGCGAAATAAGTATTGTCGCTTCAGAGTAATTTTCTTCGTTGTTGGAGCAAATAGTCAATTTTATTTATATAGATATGACGACCAGTGTTGTTTCCAAAGTCCCACATAAGCCTATGCGCATTTGCATTACATGCGGCAATTATTCATAGGGTATCTTTAATACATTTATCCCCTCGTAAAAAAAACACTTGTTTCCTATTGCACGAGTGTTTGTTTATAAATATCTATAAACTCTTTCACTATTTTTGCATCGTATATATAACAGGAGTAAGTATGCATATTCTATTTTTTTTATAATTATTTTATTTTAGGTTTTTTTGGGCGATAATGTTTTTTTTTTTTTATGTTATGTCGACAGACAGGCTGACGGTCCACTTGATGGTAGGTGGCTACCGTCGCCTATTACACAAGCAACGCTACAGGTGCTACAAGTGCGCTGCCGACTACAGTAGGATTAAGGATAAGGGATTAGGAGGGGATAATGAGATGGGCTCTGGCATCCCTTACTCACTCACCGAAACACAACAGCACGTATATGCTGTTATTTCACGGTGGTCTTCTGTAAGGGGGAGGTCACTGCCGCCAGGCGGGCTGCCCAAATGACTGCGAAACGCAGTGTGCCCTACCAGTACTTTTCAAATCCAGACCAGAGTCAATTTTGAAAATTACATTAAAATTTCCAAACTTGACCCCGCCGGGAATCGAACCCGGGGCCCCTGAGACGTTAGGCAAGCATCCTTGCCACTCATCCAACGGGCCGTCAATACTTAATTGGCTTAGTTACTGTTGCATAACACCATCCACTGTTTAAAATATAGATACGGATATTGACCCAGGGCGGTCTGTCCACTGTCCAGTCCAATCGAGTCTGTTGCTTTTGACACTTGGGCGGATATGAAACGTGTACGTCTCGTCTCACCCCACTCACCCCAATGCCATTGAGGCTATTTTTAGTTCCCTGCGTAGGTGCTTCTAGTTTCTTTGTGTGAGTTAAAATGGAAAAGATAAGAGTGTCTGTATTTTAGCAAAAATAAAATGTCAGTAATGTTGAGCATTCAGCTTTTCGGCTAACTCAACCCCATGACGAATTCTAATCTATACTAATTTAGTAAAAAACTGTTGTTGTTTGTTTGAACGCGCTAATCTCTGTGACTACCATTGGATTTTAATATATTTTTTTGCGTTTGATAGTGTTCACGCCATTTCCCTGGCATTGTCTGATTCTTGAGGAATCCCTCTGATTGGCTAAGAGGGGGCACGTCATTGTGGGCCAATCAGAAAAAAAATATATAGAAAAGATATTATGAAATCAATGCATTAGCTAAATGTGTTTTTGTTGTTTTTTTTTTTATTGATTTTTCTCTTGTGTATATGTATGTCCTCTCTGTATAAAATTTGTTTACCACTTTGTGGAAAATGTTGTTGATTGCACTATAATTTAAGTTTATGTATGTTTGTAAAGATAATCGAGAATGGGCAAGATATTTTATAAAATATCATCCCTAATTAATGTTTTTTCTTGTAATGACAATGGTTTTACTAGATTTTTTAATGACATCTATTACTAGCTGAGCTCGCAACTGGTACGCATATATTCGGTATAGCGCGTAACCTTTTTGTTTGTAAACCGATTGGAATGAAACCCTAAATGTCACGGGAAGCTTGATACGATACATCGGTGAAAACCGCATTCAAATCGGTTAAGCCGTTTCTGAGATTAGCGTACACAAGCACAGACAAACAGACAACAACTCTAAAATTTTTTTTTGTACTCGGTAACATAAGTACAACATATAAAAATATTTAATGTACAGACACTCCTCGTTTCCGATTTTATTATATAAGTATGCATTGATATGTTTCGATATAAAAATAAATTTTACATCTAACTCACCAATGAGGTAATGTCCCAGTTCGCCGAGGAGACGAGACTTTAAAAAAGTAAAGCCGCGTCCACAAAACCTAAGACCGCTGTGTTGTTATGTTTCGCTGCTTCTGTAAGTAAGGGATTCCAGAAATCTTTATCCCCATCCCACTTTATTTTATACCATTTATATTTGCACTTTCCTATTGTCGCTTGCATTGTTGTTCTGCCCGTGACTTCACTCGCGCCTCTTTTCCGTTTTCTTATGTGTTAAAACATTTTATTCAATCTTTATTGCTCACTAGCGACCCGCCCCCGGGATGCAATTTTTATTAAGAACATTCCCCGTTTATCCCTCTTTCCATTAGTGAAAACCGAATTAAAATCGGTCTACCCGTTCACGCGTGATGCCGTGACCAAGGGAAATGGGGATTCATTTTTATATATACAGGGTGGAATTTTGTAATGCCACCTGAAGGGAAAGTACTCTTAATACTGTAGATAGAAAATTTTACACAAAGAAAACATTCTTTTATTTTTGAAAAGAAAGAAAACTACATTCAAAGATTTTTGAAAATTCGCTTGCCACACCCGGGGATCGAACCGACTAAAATCTGCAAAAATTACACCCTGTACTATTATTGTATCGATCGTCAGTATCAATTATAAGGATGAAATCTCTCTAACAAACTTGATAAATTAAATGAAAGGAAAACCATGAAATCTTAAATTATTATTTTAATTATTTACAAAAAATGGTAAACTAAATAATTAGTTGCTCGAAATGGGCTCCATTTTCTTGGATACACAAATTTATTCTTCTAACGAATTCATTTCTAGTAACCTTTAATAACGTGTTGTGGTGAATATTATAAATCGTATTCTGAACTTCAACTCTCAACTCGTTTACATTCGCATAAGATTTAATGTAAATTTGATTTTTACAAAAAAAAATCTAAAGGGGTGAGATCCGGTGATCTCGCAGGCCATCTGATTGTGCCGTTTGTACCAATCCAGGTATTAAAATGGTTATTAATGTAGGCAGTAGTGATTCTGCTGTTATGGGCTGGAGCACCATCTTGCTGTAGAATTATTTGGTTTCGCTCTTCCTCGGAGAAACTATTTAACTCATTTCTTAAGAGATCCAGTATTTCAAGATACTTGAGTATTTAAATGACCTTCGTACACATGGACTAACACAACCATATTTCTCATAATTCCGCACCAAACGTTGAAAGAAAATCTTAGTTGACTATTAGTTTCATGAACACGAACAGGATTCACTCGAGTGGTTATCAAGTTTGTTAGATTTATCAAGTTTGTTAGAGAGATTTCATCCTTATAATTGATACTAACGATCGATGCAATAATAGTACAGGGTGTAATTTTTGCAGATTTTAGTCGGTTCGATTCCCGGGTGTGGCAAGCGAATTTTCGAAAATCTTTGAATGTAGTTTTCTTTCTTTTCAAAAATAAAAGAATGTTTTCTTTGTGTAAAATTTTCTATCTACAGTATTAAGAGTACTTTCCCTTCAGGTGGCATTACAAAATTCCACCCTGTATAGATAGATATATTTTTGTCAGGGGTTAATGTTTTATTTTGTACCCTATTTCCTATTCTGTATTCCTAACTACGCGTATGCAACATTTTATTATGATCGTTTGAGTAGTTATGGCCCAAGATCCCTGGCATTCCAGACACAACTTATTTTCAAAAGGACAAAACGTGAAGAATCGAGTATTTATTTATTTATTTATTTATTTTATTAGGAAGCCAACGCAGTATACAATCATCCTTATACATAAACACATTTAAAAATTCATTTATAATATCGTATACTCCACTTATAGGCTAACTTGGCATGCATTAAGACGAAAACAAAAAAAAAATTAATAAACCAATAATAAAAGAATAAAAAACAAAAACTCAAAAAACAACAAACCATTATGCAGTACGCGATAAAAGAATTTTTTTTAACCCTTCTTTTAAAACATGCGGAGGAATACTGAAAGATATCGATACCAGTTCCCCTAATTAAATTATTGTAGTGTTCTTATGAACTTTGAACGTATGCGTATCTGCTAAGTTGGGTAGATGGCCAGTTTAGAGCTATCATCAGGTAAGAAGATGAGTAAAAATAGGACTAACTTCATTTATTTTCTGAACGCTTTTATTCATTTGTTTATAATATGTTATACAATGTTAACATATTTATATAATATTTTGTAAAGACTTTTAATAAAGACTTTTATCATACAACTTTATAAAACAAAGTTCCCCCACCGCGTCTGTCTGTCTGTATATCGGTATGTATGTTCGCGATGATCTCTAAAACTACTGAACGAATTTCGATGAGGTTTTCGCTAGTGGAAAGAGCATTAAACGAAGACAGTTCCATATATAATTTGCAGGAAGCGGGTCACTAGTATATATAATTAGACCATCAGCGCGCTAAGAGCAATCTCTAAATGTTCCGATTGCAACATGTTATATCTTCTGTATATATATACGTATGTAATGTCATTGTTACCGCAAAGAGAAAATTGAATAACTTTCTATACAAACACTGCTCATAACTTTTGTTCGCAACAGTACACTAATCAGCGTCATGCATCTAGTTATACCTACTTGCAAAATTTTATGCTTCATCTCAAAATACTTCACTTTGGACTCTGGCAAGACTTACTTTGTCTAAACCATTTAACGTAGAGCTCTATTTAAAAAAAAACATAAAATTTTCAAACACTACTAGTATCGAAGTAATGTTGCAGGAAATACTGTTTTTTCACCTATTGCACAACTGGTATTGTTGATTGAACAATAAAAAAATCAATTTTTTTTAATGTATAGCCGGCAGACAAGCTGACGGTCTACTTGTTGGTAGGTAGCTCCGTGACCTGTTAACATAAACAACGCAATAGGGGTATGAAATGTGCTGCCGAACTTGATATTTAATAACCCAAGATTCACATTTGGCCCTTTGAAAACTTCCTCAAAAAATAAGCGCTCATTTCGTTTAGTCTTACCGACCCGACTAGCGACCCGCCCCCGGCTTCGCCCGGGATGCAATTTTTATATATAAGAACATTCCCCGTTTATCCCTCTTTCCATTAGTGAAAACCGAATCAAAATCGGTCTACCCGTTCACGCGTGATGCCGTGACCAAGGGAAATGGGGATTCATTTTTATATATATATATATATAGATTTGGTCTTACTTCGCACGTGTAAAAATCAGTCAGCAAAAATGCCGAAGCGTATTTTCAAGAACTGCAAAAATATCACATCAAGAACGTTGAAAAAGGATGGGATGTCTTACTTTTGATAAGTATAAATAAAATAAGATTTATTAAATATGATTGGTTAAAGCGAATTAAGCGAATGCTCTGGCATTGCTGATACGGTTAGCAGTGAGTTCTGCAACTGCTAAAAGAGCTAAAACTAGTGGTAATGCTAAATGCTAAAATAAAGGTCTAAATTGATTAGGCCTGTGAGGGAAACACTATTTTATTAAGTATTTCAATATAGAATTGGGATGTTAAAATATATCGCTATTATTTTTTGGCATTTTTATCGATTGTTTCTTGAGTATTAAAATTATAAATATGGGCGACGAATCCACTGACTGACCACACCATGCAAAAACTTAATTTTTTTAATTTTTTTTTATTAAAGATGGGTTTGCTCTTGACCAGCATCTATCCATCGTCGGCGGCATCCTTCCTACATAGGAAGGATGCGGCCGACGATGGAGCGAGCTCACCCAGAAGATGTCTATTCACTCGAACCTTGAAAAGATTTGGGTTATATGAGCTCGGAAATACAGACGCCGGCAGGGAGTTCCAATCCTTAGCAGTGCGCATCACAAAAGATGTTTTAAAGCGCTTGGTCCGAGTTAGAGAGATTTCGACAAGGTGAGGATGGTAACTAGCCGTACGTCTGCATGTCCGATAGAAGAAAGGGGAAGGCGGTATGATCTCATGCAGCTCTCGAGCACACTCTCCGAAGTACATCTTATAGAATACACACAGAGACAACTTTGCCCTTTATATGCCAGGCTCTGCAGCTTAGTTCTTATTAGTGTATCATCGCCAATGCGCCTCCTAGCTCTGCGATTCACCGAGTCGAGTGCAGCAGGTTGGTATTTTGCTGAGCCATCCCAAAGGTGACAGCAATACTCCATGCAAGATCGGACTTGTGCCTTGTATAAATAGAGGAGCTGTCCGGGTGTGAAGCATCGCTTCACTCTATTTAGGATGCCCAACTTTATAAAAAACTACTTAGTTGTTGCATGGTGCATTAGTGAAAACCGAATTCAAATCGATTAAGCCTTTTCTGAGATTAGCGTGTACAAACGCACAGAACAGACAAACAGACAAAAATTTGACCTCTATAAATTAAGTACAACGTGTATAATTTTTTTTTTAATCTTTAAGACACGGCTAGTTTACGATTTTATTATATTATGTATAGATTAAAGAAATATATAAAACGCTATAGATAGATGGCAGTTTGACATTCTTATATAAATATTGTACCAGCTTTTTCCAGCGACATTGTCCGCGTCCCCTTTTTTAGGTGTTCTTACATTTTATTTATTGCTCGCATATTTTTAATTTATAGATTAATTATCTTCGGTAACATACGTCCTTTTCTATATCTCCGATTACGTGTATGCAACATTTCATGATGATCAGTTGGTCGTAACAAACAGACAAAAGGATTCACGGTAGGATATATTGTTCCTCTTTTTTAGAGGAAATGAATCATAATGCACCGCGACGTTAGGTCCAAGCAAGAAGATGACAAACAAAGTCATTCTAACATACGAGTAACGTCTTTCAATGTCAGAACAAAACTTGGTTGGTGTTCCCCCAATAGTTTGAATGTGAAATCGATATATTGAATCCTACAGACCCATTGAGGACTTTAACATTTTTGGTGACACCCCCAAGAGTTGAAAGACGAAATTGTTTGCTGTTTTTTTTATGTTAAGATCGGCAGACAGGCTGACAATCCACTACGATGTCAGTAGGATTAAGGATGAGGGATTGGTAAGGGAAATGGGCTCTGGCATTCCTCACTCACTCACCGAAACACAATAGCACATGTTGTTTTGTTTCACGGTGGCCTCCTGTAAGACGGGCTACCCAAATGACTGCGAAACGCAGTGTGCCCTGCCTCTACTTTCCAGATCCAGACAAGCGGCAACTTTTTTTTAAATGTTAAGTTCGGCAGACAGGCTGACGGCCCACTTGATGGTAGCTGGCTACCAGCTGCTGCCGACTATATTAGGATTAAGGATAAGGAAGTGGATAGGAAAATGAGCTCTGCCATCCCTTACTCAGTCACCGAAACACAACAGCACATGTGCGGTTATTTCACGGTTGGCTTCTGTAAGGGGGTGGTTACTGCCGCCAGACGGGCTTCCCAAATGACTGCGAAACGCAGAGTATCCTGCTACTACTTTTCACATTCAAACCAGCGCCAACTTTGAAAAGTTAATTCCCAAAGTTGACCTTGCCGGAAATTGAACCAGGGATCCCTAGGACAGAGGATAAGCAAGTTGCCTAACCACTCATCCAACGGACTCATCAAAATCACTTTTAATTATGATTTTTTTAAATTCTATATTATTTCATATAAGTATCTAATGAAGAGTAATCATATCTATCTAATAGTTCGGCAATTAGTAGTTTGATATGTGTATTTTAATATGATTGTGAAGATATCTACATCTTTACTTATAATAAAATCGTAAACCAGCCGTTTCTGTATGTACATTAAATATGTTTAAAAAAAAACAATTTGTACACGTTGTACTTATGTTAACAAAAGTAAAAAAAAAGTTTTTAAAATTTTTGTCTGTTTGTCTGTGCGTTTATTCGCGCTAATCTCAGAAACGGCTTAACCGTTTCACTGATGTATTATAGCAAGCTTCCGGTAACAGTGTTTGTCTGTTTACAAACAAAAAAGTTACGCGTTATTCCGAATACCACGCTTACATAGTCGCAGGCACAACTAGTATTCACTAGACACATAATTTGAAATAAACTACAAAATTTTGTAGTTTAACCGGATACAATTTTTGGAAATACGTAATTTATGTATTTCCAAAAATGGTATTATATGTATTATATTGTTTAAACAAGTAACTCCAATCAATTTGACAAAAGACAAAAATTACATTGTACTTAAAACCTACTCATGATTGTACGTAAATAAATTATGTTCTTGATTGTACACGCTCGTACTGAATATTTTGCCAGTCAGCCTGAATTCAATAAATCATGTTTAATGTTTTCTTAATAACAAGGAAAATCTTTTTCACTGTGAAATATAAAATGATAAAATTGGGGTAACATTTTAGAGTTATTTTTTGGCAGTAAAGCGTTTATAACTTGTTGGAATTATAATTGACAATTTTTGAATAGATCAACAATAAAAAAAATTATTTACGTGCTATTTCGTGGTTCATAAATTTGTAATTAAAAAAAACTCACCTAAAGCTTCCTGTCGTCACTAAGAATTTGAAAACACAAAAATTATTTCAACACGAAAAACCAACGAATTCTGTAAAGCGACGCTGTCAAAATTCGTGCACGAAATTCAAAAATAGAACGCGTTCGCTACAATTTTTTTTTAAACCGTACTCGAAAGCGTGACAACGATCCTATCCTATTCAGCCTCTAATTACAATTTTATTAGGCTGTTTCAGAATAGCGCGTGCGCCGCGATATGATCCGCGGCAACAACTAACTTAGCTGGTCTTCTGGCCAACCTTGAAAGCTACTGAAAGCCCCGCCCGCCTACGGCATTCTACGATTTTAATTAGATCTGCTTGCGTTTTAATAAATTATTCCAGTTGTGTTGATCCTTCGTGTAATTTTTGTTCGTGTTCTATTTACTATGAATGAGATCTTATGGTTGTCAAGGGTATCGTTGGTTATTGAATTACAAGAACGAGACATAACTCTACGACTTTTTCGTTTTTTACACTATTATGTGACATACAGTTGTACACATCAAATGAAGGAATGTAAATAAAAATTAAATACATCTGAAAAATTATTCGTCTAAATTACAAATGGACGTTTTGTTGTCTAGAATAGATTCCAGTTTATATAAATAGCAAATAAAATAAATGGAAGGTTTGAAAATGTATGTACTTACTTTATATTGATATCGATTTTTATGAAATTTTAAAATTACATTATAGCTTTTTTTATTTATGTTAAGGTCGACAGACAGGCTGACGGTCCACTTGAAGCAACGCCACAGCTGCTACAAGTGCACTGCCGACTACAATAGGATTGGATAAGGGATTAGGAGGGGATAAGGAAATGGGCTTTGACATCCTTTACTCACTCACCGAAACACAACAGCACGTATATATGCTGTTATTTCACGGTGGTATTCTGTAAGGTAGTGGTTACTGCCGCCAGGCGGGCTGCCCAAATGACTGCGAAACGCAGTGTGCCATACCACTACTTTTAAAATCCAGACCAGAGTCAATTTTGAAAATTACATTAAGATTTCCAAACTTTGACCCCGCCGGGAATCGAACCCGGGGCACCTGAGACGTTAGGCAAGCACCCTTGCCACTCATACAACGGGTCGTCACAATGTATTATGTATTCGTAATAGCACACTTATGGCTAGGTATTTGCACGCACACAAATGCAATCAAACTATGCCTTGCCCTATTAGTTTAGTAACATCAGTGTGGAGCTTGACGTATTAAGGTGGAGACAAACGCTAAATACTAAAAATATCCATTGTTTAATGAAATGTTACAAGAAAAAGACAACACAATTGCCTTGAAAAATATATATATTATACTTAAAAATGTGAAGAACCAATTGTGTTAATTAGAATTTTCGTTAAAGTAATAGAAACTCCACAAAAAAGTTAGAACACAAGAGGAATTTGACTTTTATTGAAAATTCTCTCGAAAACGGCTTATTGCGCGCATATGAATTACCTATTAATAAGTATAAATTGTATAAATATTTTTTTTTGTGTATTGTTCTAATGGTAAAACCAAAAAAAAACATAATTTCTAAGCCTGTTGAATTGTCTCCACCGCCAGCGAGTTTTAATGTAAATGTCATTTGCCCAAGTGAAGCCCTTAATAAATTAAAATATTTTCTAGTGAAAATACCGAATTGCATAGTGAAAGGGTGTAAAAACCAGTCTTCAAAAAATAAAAAGCGGAATGGATTGATTCAAAAAAAAGTTTTTAAATAAATACACAACAAATTATTACACATTAATTTTATTTAATCTACGAATATTGGGGTACTATGAATTATTATGGCAACATCGGCCTAAGCACACATGTTAATGAAACCGGCTTCACTATGTTGTCCGAAAAATTCTGTCTGGTTCTTATTTGGTCTGAGGTATCACCATCTCTATTACAAAATCGTAGCTGTATTATTGTAGTTATACCTACACTACTTTGTTTAGACAGTTATTTTACAATTAACAGTAAAATTAAAAAAAAAGTAGACAGCCCTTTGGCGGCAGTAACCACCATGTGCTCTTGCAAGTAATAACAGCCTGTGTATTTTGGTGCATATTGGTGGAATGAAAAACATTTTAAGTTCAATACAAATAATTTAATAAAAATTAAATAAGCATCTAATTTTTCAGTTAGATACAAGTGTTAATTATCATATTGCTAAATGCTTTTTTTTAATGTTAAAATCAGCAGACAGGCTGACGGTCCACATGATGGTAGGTGGCTACCGTCGCCTATAACACAAGCAACGCCACAGCTGCTGAAAGTGCGCTGCCGACTACAGTAGGGTTAAGAAATTGGATAGGAAAATGGGCTCTGACATCCCTTACTTACTCTCAGAAACACAACAGCACGCGTGCTATTATTTCACAGTGGTTTTCTGTGGTTACTGTTACTGTACAAACGCAGTATGCCCTGCCACTGCTTTCCACCAGACCAGTGCCAAATTTGAAAAGTTCATGCTTCAAAGTTCAGCCTGCCGGGTATCGAACCCGGGCACCCTAAAACAGAGCGTTAACGCAAAAAAATGCTGATAAAGAAATCGAAAAATATCTAAACGATCCGTATATTATAAAGTGTCATTTACAGCGCCAGAGATCGTGGTACAAAGCTTGTTTTGTAGACTAAGTCCTAAACCAGGAGAGATTACTTAAATTGTGATGACCAGTACTCAGCGCAGTGCAAAACGCAGCGTATTTATATAATTTTATTGAACAAAGTAAACACTAATGTTTAGGCATATAAATTGAAACTGAACTTAGTCACGCAGATTGATTTATCTGTAAATATTCATAAACATGCACCAAATAGAACTACGCAGTTATAAATGTTTTTAAAACACATTTATTTAAAACTTTTATTTTAAAATGGTCGATTTTTGACCTTAAATACTTATGGTTACAAAATGGTCGATTTGTACCCCAATCTATACATACTATATATCATGTATATGTAATATCGTAATATTAATTATTATTAATATCTTAATATAATATTTTAATATTAATTATTATTAATATCTTAAATATAATCTTATTATTAATATTAATCTTCAACGACAGCATCTTGTTTTATGTACCTCATATATAAATAAATAAATAAATATCTAAACATAACACAATAATCGTAAACGAACCGTGTCTGTACATTAAAGATTAAAAAAAAAAGAATTTGTACACGTTTTACTATGTTACCGAGGTAAAAAAAAAATAGTTTTTAGAATTTTTGTCTGTTTGTCGGTTTGTCTGTGCGTTTGTGAACGCTAAACTCTGAAACAACTTAACCGATTTGGATGCCGTTTTCACTGATGTATTGTAGCAGTTTCCCATAACATTTAGTGTTTGTTTCATTCCAATCGGTTTACAAGCAAAAAAGTTACGCGTTATACCGAATACCACGCGTACGAAGTTGCGGGCTCAGCTAGTACTCTTTTGTTATCACTTAGTTAGACGGTCGATGCTGGACTGTTTATTAACTCATTGCGGCCGTTGGCGCGCGAGCCCATACGCAGGTGACTTGACATCCGCTCGTTCGATGTCAAGGGATGTACTATAGGTACGTGATGCATAACTACGTAAAAGGCATTATTTTTTCATTAAATTAGGCTGTATGGTTTAGATATGCTTAAGGTTTAATTTAAAAAAAAAATTCAAGTGCGAGTTGAACTCGAGTGAAGTTCAATATTGAGTTATTTACCATGTTATTTTAATATTATGGACTAGGTCTTCCTATAATCTATAAGTAGAAAACTAATTTCTGTATTTTTTTCAAAATTTTAGGTTCAGTAGTTTCGGAGATAAGGGGGGAGGGGAATGGTCAATTTTCGTCTATTTTCTTGAATAACTTGGAAACTATTTTAAAATTACAAAAAAAATACATTTAAGATCTTCACAACAAGACCTTCCATTTGATATGTCACACGATGCAGTTTAAAAAAAAATATTTTTAATTTTCCACCTTCTCCCCAAAAATGACCTCCCATATACAGATTTCATCTATTCACGTCACACCACAGAAATTGATATGTGTACCAAATTTCAACTTAATCGGTCTAGTAGATTCCGAATTGACTGTGATCGACGGACACGAGTGATCCTATAAGGGTTCCCTGTTTTTATTCGTACGTACGAAACCCTAAAAAAACTTGTCTTCTTACTTTTCCCTCGGATATTGCAAAATGCGAAGCTGTTACCATTTTCATGATATTTGGCATGGAGCTCAATGTTTTAATAAAAACTTTTTTATTCAAAGATCGTCAGACAGGTTGATGTCTGATGATATGTAGTTACCGACATCCATAACACAAGCGCATTAGGAAGGATAAGGATAAGGGATAGAGAATGAACGAACAGGCAAAGGGGCTCTGGCATCCCTTACTCACTCACCGAAAAACATGCTGCTATTTATTCAATATGCGGTGGGATTCTGTAAGGGGCTGCCCAAATGACTTCGAAACTCAGTGTGCTCTCTCACTACTTGCCAGATCCAACTTTCAAAATCGAACCCCTGAGACAGAGCTCTAATGATACTCGACCAATCTTGTCAAAACTGAAGCAAGAAATATAATTTACTTAATGGTAAAATAGAATATTTAATAGCAATTCAGTTCGTGATAGTTGCTGAATAGTGTAGGAGCTGAGAGAAAATATTGACACTTGGCAATGAATATACGTACTCGTATATAAACCGACATAAACTTAGTGACTCATACAACATTGAAGGCCCGTTGTTGTATTAAATCTTCATATTTAATAAAATATAGACTAAGATATCAAACTAAATGATGAAAAGATTTCTTCTTGACCCAAACTTTAAAAATGACCGGAATACATCTCAGGCTGACTTTTATTTTCTTTTTAATACAATACATTTTAAATGTGTCACGTCACTATTTGGTAATTAATTTTTGAGTAAATAAATATAAAGATTTCCTTGTAGAATATCGTCGTTGTCAAACCAAAATCTGCTATGTGCTAAAAGTATACTTTTGACATTTTGACAAAAGAAGTTTTCCTGAAAAATTTTACGTGAAGGTTTATTTAAAAAATAGTATTTTATTAGAATCTTAGGGTTGTTATACATAAACTTATTGGTCTTTTAAACATGAAAGTTTAATAGTTTATTTATAATATTGATAAAATTTTGGACATATCAGATAATTTTTTCACATAGCATAATTTGTTAAGAGGTCGTAATTCGAAAAATAGCGGTCATAAGCACTTGGCAGTTGTTTTAAACGATAGATAAGGCTTTGAACTATTCACTAAGATCAAAATTTTGGAATCTCAAATAAGTGCACATAGCAGATTTTAATTTGACTTGCCTAGTTGGTTTTTTACATTTTTTTTTAAATAAACCTCACAAAATATCATTTCTATAGATTATCCGAATTTACTCATTATAAAATAAATAAGTATATAGATTACTAAGCTTCTTCCTTTCTCTCCTAATCAACCTTACTTTGTGCGTTGTAAATGCTTGGTGAGATAGGACATTTTATTTATAAGACATTTTCATCTTAAATTAATCAGCAAATAATTGCTAACAATTTTCAATATTTATTTTTAATATATTATAGTATAGTATAATTAGTATAATTTATTTCCAAACAATTAAATTACAATGGCCATAAGTTATCGTTAACCCCACACTAAGCTGTGCTTGTATCGTGGGAGTCTACTGTATTTGTAATATACAATTACAAATACAAAACAAAATTTTATAGAATAATTAATCATAATTAATTATAATTTAACGTTACGCTCTAGCCTCTTGCACTATTTCAAACTCTAACAGACTTCCTGGAATTATTTTTTTCACGCTTGCAACACCAACCCGCCATGTTTTAATTTTAATCTAATTCTTTTATGAGTAGGAGTTGCAAAAAGTGTCTTCCTCGTGACATTGTAGAAAATCTAATATCCGCAGACTATACGTGACGTCTTGCAGAGTGCGTTAAAATACCGTTTTGCACTTTTTGTCTTGGTAATTTTTTTTGTTTAGCATACGTCTGTTGTAAAGATTCAAATGTCTTTATACTCCGGCCATTATAAGAGTTCTGTTCTGACAGGTGTCAATTCCATACATTTTCTGTATCGTTTATTCGGAAATGAACTTTATGCAATGGACGTAAAGAAATGTCAAAAACGCATTCATAGAATGACCGTACTATAGAATATTGACATAGGTAATGGGTAATTATTAGACTAACATGGAAATGTTAGATGTCCTATTTTCATTATTGTTTTTCAGTAAAATATTAGTGCAGTTTTTTTTATATAAAGTTATTTCACAATACATAGTGTAGTTACTGAATGTTGACTCGAGCAAGGTCCTTTAGGCGTCACTAAGACCTAGATCAGACTCTATATGGAGTGTTCTCTCACGTCTTTGAATAGGCGCACCAAAATACTAAGGTGAATTCTTATGTCGCCTGACAGAGTCGAATTGTAAACGCAAATAACGAAGCTTGGAAGGAACCCTTTCATCCCCCCCTAGGTGGGCCAGGACCTTGTCGTGGTGGGGGGGCTCACCCTTGGCAATCCGGGCGGTTGCAGGGGTCGGTGCTTTTTTCCTCACCGACCTTCGCTCGACTGACCGGATTGGTTTTGGGGACAAAGAAGGCCCACACGACGTGGGCTCCGAGCGGGCTCCGTTAAACGGAGCTCGTGGCGGAGTCCAATAGAAGATTTCTCTTTACTTGACACTGGCGGACAATGGCCGTCTTCGGGATGAGCCAAATCGCCAACTTTAAAAAAAGAAGAAGAAGAAGAAGAAGAACCCTTTCATCATCACCCTCTGCTGAACAGAGGCCTCCCTCATACCTTTCTAAAGACCGGTCAGAAGCAGCCTTAATCCAGCGTCGCCCTGTGGCGCTTACTTATTAGGCCGTCAGTATATCTTGTGGGTAACTTGTGTATATAGTCCATTCCCACTTCAACCTATTAATCTGTCGGGTTATGTCGGTAATCTTCGTTTGTTTACGGATCTCCACATAACTGATTGGATCCCGTAGAGTAAGGTGCCAAGCTATGGCTATGGCTATGCTCGCGGCTGAGCCTTCTCCATAGCTGGGCACATTCCTTTTTGAAGAATTTTCAGAAAGAAACATTTTCTTTATTTACACGTTTTATCAACTGCTATAACAATGGTCATGACCAAGATGGCTTGGTACGATTTTCTAACAACTTATTGTGTACCATATACGTAGTTAATACTTGCGTGGACACACTGGCTCCTTCCCACATCCACGGAACGAGTCAGCAAGCGGGTGCGGCTGCTAAAGCGGCCGAAAAATTAAAGACGGCCAAATACCGGGGTCTCGGTTCCGGATACACTTTTATGCCGTTCGGAGTTGAGACCCTTGGTCCGTGGGGTCCCAGCGCTCGCCAACTTCTAAAAGAAATTTCCAAAAGGCTCACCGACACCACTGGTGACCGACGAGCTGGCAGCTTCCTCGCGCAACGCATTAGCATTGCAATACAGCGAAGAAATGCTGCCAGTATCCTCGGCACCATGCCGCGGGCGCCCAATTTTTTACATATTTTTTAGGTTTTATTTAGTTTTAGGATCATTTAGTTTTAGATGTAAATTATTTATTTTAATTATGTAATATTAGTTTCAATAATAAAAGACAAATTGTTAATTTTTAAGATTTATATAATTTCAATAATAGTATAAAAACTTAAAAATAAACCTAATAAATAAAAAAAAAGCAATAAAATGAAATTTACTAATTATAAATTATTGATGCAAGTAAATTTTGGTCTAGGTGGCAAGGGACCCAACACCAACACGCTGGCTGCGTTGCCTCTCTGTATTGCTAATTTATTTTTATTTTTTTATGTTAAGATCGGCAGACAGGCTGACGGTCCACTAGGCGATGGTAGGTGGCTACCGTCGTCTATAAAATAAGTAACGCCAAAAGCTGCTGCAAGTGCGCTGCCGACTACAGTAGGATTAGGGATAAGGGATTAGGAGGGGATAGGGAAATAGGCTCTGGCATCCCTTACTCACTCACCGAAACACAACAGCACACATGCTATTATTTCACGGTGGTCTTCTGTAAGGGGGTGGTTACTGCCGCCAGACGGGCTGCCCAAATGACTGCGAAACGCAATGTGCTAAACGCAAGCAAGCAGTAGTGGCAACTACTTTCCAGATCCAGACCAGAGCCAAATTTGAAAAGTTGACCCAGCCGGGAATCGAACCCGGGAACCCTAGAACAGAGCGGTAAGGCAAGCACCCTAACCAATCATCCAATGGGCTCGTCAAATTCTGAGAGATGTAATGGCCAGTCCTATCATCACTAGTTTTGTCGATCAAGCGCTAGCAGATTATATATGATGAGGTGAATGGCGTTGGGCACTACCAGCTAAAGCTAAGAGGAACGAAAGAGTTAAGAAGTAGGTACTTATGCTTATATACTTACTTTAATTATGGTACTTGGAAGACGAGAAGGAGCCAGTGTGTCTATGCATGTGGAGTCCCACACTAACGGTCCATACCCATCTATCTTCCAAGGAATCAATCATTCTTATAAATGAAATTTAAAAAAATTGGTAAAATTAATAAAATAATCAAAATACGCCTTATAGTTAATTGTCATTATTTAGGATATGCAATATTTAAGATGATTTAGGATAAGGGTCCAGATTAGTATTATTTTTTTAGAACAATTACAGGAGAATTTAAAATTTTAATTACTTAGGTATCTATTACATATAATAAACTATCTATTACATATAATAATACATATAATAAAATCGTAAACGAGCTGTGTCTGTACATTAAATAATTTTTGAAAAATTATTTAATGCATGGTACAGACATTTGTACTTTTGTTTGTCTATGCGTTTGAGGACGCTAATGTCAGAAAAGGCTTAGCCGATTTGAATGCGGTTTTCGCTTATGTATTGTAGCAAGCTTCCCGTAACATTTAGTGTCTGTTTCATTCCAATCAATTCACAAACAAAAAAGTTTACGCGCTATCGTATACCACGCGTACGAAGTTGCGGGCTCAGCTAGTTATAAATAAAAGCTTTTAATACTTATTGCTTCTGTTCAATACCGTTTTCTACTCAGTATGCAAAATGAGCATATTAGATATACAATACGAAAGGTATTAATTGATAATTTGCATAAACGTGAGCTTAATAAATGGTTCGCCTCCATAGATCAAATTTCTTTGACTTTTGCTTCCGATTCCTTACGACAGATATATCTATATAAGGTCAAATCATTGTCATTGATATGTATCGGAACTATTAACCTTTGAATATTATCTTTACAATATAACTGTATTGATTTATTTTGTAGGTAAATGGTTACCGTCGCCTCTAGGTTAAACAAAGGATAGCAAATTATGAGTGGATACTAGTCCACTCATTATTTACTATTACTTACTTCCTTATTGATATCACTTACTCACTTACTCACTTAGGGACGCCGGGGTTATGCCGGACTCCTACCGGCTAAAACCCAACGACTTTCTACCTAGTACGGCCATACGGCCAGGGTCGCGGGACCTTTGTTGTGACACGATATCCGTGACTCGCCACGGTTGTTCAGCGCGCGATGGACTGCGCTCGCTGTCTGAATCACGGTTATGTCATTATTATTAACCTAACCTAACATTTTTTTAATATATAACATTTTTCTTAATATATAACTTTAAATCATTTTTATAAAATTAAAATCCCAGCCGGACCAACTTTGCAAATGAACTATATTGACTCTGGTCTCGGTGAGACAGGGTTTCGCCATGTCCGTAACAAACACATTTTTATTTTATTTTTTTTAAGATCGGCAGACAGGCTGACGGTCCACTTGATGTTAGGTGGCTACCGTCACCTATAACACAAGCAACGCCAAAGCTGCTGCAAGCGCATCACTGTCGTCTATTGTAGGATTAAGGATAAGGGACTAGGAGGGGATAGGGAAATGGGCTCTGGCATCCCTTACTCACTCACCGAAACACAACAGCACACGTGCTGTTATTTCACGGTGGTCTTCTGCCGCCAGACGGGCTGCCCAAATGACTGCGTTAACGCAGTTTATGCATGATGACTGATTTTGAAAAAATGTTTCACCATGTTTCTACGTATTTTCTTTACACAAAATAAATTTCATTTCGAAAAAAAATGGAGGTTTTAAAAGAAAAATTGATGTTTTAAACAATATATTTTTTGGGCCAAAACGCTGGAATAGCAATGGCGTCTGCTGTGACTTGAGAGTTCATACAATTCAAGCGACACGGTGATATTTACGAAGGAGTGACGTCATTTGCTCTGATCTCTGATGATTTTATTTTATTGAAAATCTTATTAATCTTAATGTTTATATTAAAACTAGGTCATTTTTTACAACATATATATTTCTTTAATATTATTAATCTTTAATACCGTCATCGTGCCTTTTGGTATACCTAATATTTTGTCTTGGCGAATTATTTATTTATTATTTTATTGTAACTAAGTCATAAATTGCAGTCATAAATTGGGTAGCGACAGTAACCAACTCCTTACAGAAGACCAACGTGAAATAAAAGCATGTGTGCTGTTTTGTTTCAGCGAGCGAGTAATGGATCCCAGAGCCTGCTTACCTATCGGATCCTATGCATCTATGGCGTTACTGTTAATAGGTGACGGAAGCCACCTGTCCACAGCCAACCTGCCTATCTATCTTTACTTAAAAAAACTGCGAGGAAACAAATTACAGCAATGTACTGTTGTGTATCTTTGTAATGTCTTAATAAACGCAATGTCAAAATCTCATAGGTTTTTGCAAAGTAACGAAGCAATATGAACGTACATATATAAAATAAATAGTCCCAGTGGCAGTATAGTCGACCGTCTTGGTCACCACAGACTGTCTTGCCAGAAAAGTGCTGGCCGCTTTTCAAGGCATGCTGCCTTAAACGACATCCTCCGCCGGTCTCTTGCGTCAGCCAATGTACCAGCTATATTAGAGCCCGCAGGCATCTTGAGAAACGATGGCAAGAGACCGGATGGGATGTCCCTGATTCCGTGGAGATTGGGAAGAGTGCTGGTGTGGGATGCTACTTGTGTAGACACACTAGCCCCTTCGCATCTCCATGGAACATCCACTAAGGCAGCAGCCGCAGTAGAGGCGGCGGAAAAAAATAAAATCTCGAAATATAATGGCCTCGGCGCCGAATATGGTTTTGTACCATTCGGAGTCGAGACACTCGGTCCGTGGGGGCCTGCAGCAATCAGCCTCTTCAAAGACATCTCGAAGAGGCTTATTGATGCGACGGGAGACCGAAGAGCTGGCACTTTCCTCGGCCAACGTATTAGTTTGGCCATTCAACGAGGAAATGCTGCCAGCGTACTTGGTACAATGCCGCAGGGTCCATTTTTATATTATTAGTTTTTAATCAATTTAATATTAATTTATTTTTAGATTAGATAATTTTAGTTTTTATGTTAAATAAAAATATTTAATTTACTATAAATATATGTAAATAAATAACTATTGCAGTCAAGTAGGAATTGTAGTTATTCTAATCACTGACAGGTATGTTATCCTTTGCTCGGAGCGCGATAACAGTTCTAATAGCCTATATGTACACTGTAATGGTTCCGTTCAAGTCACGTATGGTTTCTTTACATGTAATATGTAAGAATTACAAGTTTTTGCAGGCGACTCATGTTATGGGCCATGTGTTATTCCAAAGTATAAACTATATTACTGCAAAGTTACATCGAAATCCGTTCAGTAGTTTTGGTATTACAAATATACACAAAAACTTTCACAATTTTAAAATTAGTAGCAAGTATTATAATGATTAGCTGCTTTTAACTACTTAATTCTTATATTTAGGTATGTGTACTTAGGATGATATTGCTAAGAGACAGAAAGAGAAAAAATAAAAGGAAGGATCTAAGAAGATAAGAAGATTATCTTCCCAAAGGATGGAGCCAGGTGGCGAAAACTGGAGAAAGCTTAGGTCTTCGACAATCTACAAAGGTTACGGATGTCTGATAAGTAAATATTTTCTAAAACTATTAAATATACTGTGCGAATATGATGGTAGGTCGCCTATAAGATAAGCAACGCCACAGGTGTGTTGGTATTACCCCCCATAATTGGTATTACTTAACTATTCATAGTTGAGCAATTACCAGTTGAGCGGTTGGTATTACCCATTGCTCAGCTTTATGCAGTTGAGCAGTGGGGGAAGAATCGTTTACGAGTGCGCTGCAGGACAGGACAGGGATACGTTGAATCTTTGATTTGATGACGTCACAATTTTGTGACGTCATGGTTTAATAGAATGAACAGTATCCCATTATATGATTTAAATATATTAAAATTAATTATAAAAAGTTTATAATAAAATCAAAAAATTAAAGTTCCATTTAAAATGAAAATGGATATCACGTAGATTGGTTTTCATTTATCAATATTATTAGTTCAAAAAAATTGTATGATGACAATATTAATTGTCTAGAATAGGCAGAGCAGTAAAGGGAATTAGAATATTTACAATCATTTGGCTTTATCGAAATTGTATTGATTCGTTGTTTAGGAAAAACCAGAGAACCATTGATTTGACAACAAATATTCCAATAATTAACCATTAATTAACGTTAAAAATGCCATTCTTAGCGTTTATCATACTTGACACCGTATGGTCGGACTGAGGCATCCATAGAGAGGGAAGAATTAAAAAATTACTTATATACCTAATAGGTAATACTCTATGGTAATACTAAATAGGTATATAAGTAAGTACCATGAGACCAAATAATCGACTTAACAAAAAAAAAATTTACTACAATCAAATTAAATAAAAATAAAAATTTTAACATTAAATATTAATTGTATTTTTCATTTAAAATTAAAATATATTAAAATTTGGTCTTGATTGCAGGTACAGGGGTTGAGATTTTTTTTTGTTTTGGAGTATTAAAATTTATTATTATTTACTTACTGGTGGAAATTGGATCAAAATAATTCCGAAGGTAAAAAAAAAACCATTATTGGTATCTATATGTGATCCAATTATATTTTTGTATTATAATTGTTTCTGTATCCTACTAATATTAAAAATGCGAAAGTTTGTGAGGATGAACGGATGTGTGTATGTTTGTTACTCTTTCACGTAAAAACTACTGAATAGATTTGGATGAAATTTGGCAAACACATAGTTTATTATCTGGATTAACACTTTTCTTCTTAAAAAAAAAGTTAGGTTCCCGAGGGATCGTTTAAAAAGGCAGTAGTGGCGGCACCGTCGTCACAGCGATAAAGATGTCATTTTCAATGCAGATAAAGTCGTGGGCACCATCTGTAAAAATAAATAATTAAAGAAAATCGGTTCCTAATATGAGAGAGACGAACATACCTGTTTTGTATTTACCCATTTATATATGTTATTAAATTAATTTAATAACATATAAATAAGAATATATAAGAAAGCGTCAGTGGCGCAGTGGGAAAGATGCAGCCTATCAAGTCGAGAGGTCTGAATTCGATCCGTCATGTCATGTACCTGATTGTTCTCAAACAGTAAAGGAATCTAGCCTCAAACTAAGCAGAGCTTCTGCTATCAGTGCTAGACAACTGATAGGAATACGTTTATACATAGAATACATAGTAATTGCCCAGAGAACAAGTCAAACAAAAATGTTTGTTTTGAGCGTTTGAAACGCAATACCTGAAAATATAAAACATCCATAGAAAGAAATAAAACTATTTTTATTCTAATAGTTTAAAAAATTTGTTTAATATCTTTTCTAACCCACTTTACCTCTTATTTGTCCGCGAGTTGACGTATAACCCCGATGCTTGAACCCGCGACTTCTGGCACAGCAGGCAGAGCTACTACCTGTGATTAGGGTTTGCAATCCGGATATCCGGATATCCGTTTTATCCGGATATCCGCCGTATTTTGGATCCGGATAATTTGTACCACAAAATCCGGATATCCGGATAATTTAAAATGTATTAATCGCACAGAAACAACCAACGAGCATTAATAATATCTCCTTTCCAATTATAAAATTGAAATAATGTTATTTTATATGTTTTAATCCAAATACGAGTATGTCTAGACATTTCAGAGTGATAAAAAATATTTACAAATACACATCCATAGTTCCATACACAGATTCATGTAAGCAAATCTTTACATTTAACATAGGAATTAAATGTTCCGTTTATGCATACGTTTTCTGTTGTCAGAAGTCAGAACTGTCACTAGAACAATTTAGTTCAATCATGATGCCTATACATACAACATATTACCTATGTATTAAAATATATGATATCAAATTATTATTTCCCATACTTTTTCTATAGAAATTTTGAAGCTACAGTACATATTATTATCACGCTATTTATTCTCATAGCGCGCTTCGTACACTGGAGCCGTAACATCAAGTCATCGGACCAATGGCGTTGCAGCATTCGAATTTGAAATCTGCCGTACCGACCGATAGACGAGAACGGGGAAGCCGAGGGGAGCGGAGCGAGTGACGCTTTAAGCTTACTTCAGTAGTACCAAATACTATATAAACTCCAACTCGGTAGAGTTTATGTAGTATATGGTAGTACGCTTACTTTAGTCGTTCTCCAACAGATTCAAAACCGTTTCATGCGAAATGCCGTGACCTGTCCATGGTATGTCCGCAACTTAGATCTCCACTACGACCTGGATCTTCCGTCTATAGTCGAGTGCATTAAGGATTTCGCCCTTAAGTACTACGGCAAAGTCCCTCATCACCCCAATCCACTAATCGTGGATACATTATCTTACACCCCCGACCCCGATGTTAAACACATCCAGTCCTGTAGGAGGCCCAGGCACGCCCTCCTCGACCCCGATGACCACATCACGGCTGCAAATGCCGTCCTTTATGCTCTAGATGATGCCGTACAACCGGCACCTAGACGTCCACACAGAGGCAGAAGGAGAGGTAGACCTCCCAGACGTCTCCGTGGCCCCCTGCGTTAGCGCTTCTTAACGCTAATAGCCGCCGTCCTCATACAATGAGGCGGGGATACCGATGACCCCATTCACGGCCATTAAGCCGCTCCCCACCGCCTAGTTAATGTCGTTCAACCGACATCTAGGCCTTTACGGAGTGCCAGAAAGAGGTTAACCTCCGTGACCCTCCCGGATCTCCATATAGCAACAGTTAAGCTTCCTTTAACTGTCAGATTCCCCCTTCCTATTTCGCGATTTTCCCGATCGCTGTGTTTGCAGGGCTGTGTGTTTTTAAACGCTCGCGACAAGGTCCGTTTACGCTTTAAAAGTCCTAGGACTAAAAGCTAAGCAAACCGGGAGAGGTTTTAGTGTGTAAAAATCTCACATAACCATGAGAATATAAGCAGTCCACAGTGCTGTCTTCTCCCTTCGCAGGTACCTTTTGAAGGTTTCCTCTCTCGAATAAAAAAACAAAAATACTTTAGTGGTGCCGTGCGGCCGTGCATTTGTTTTCTGTGGAAGTGACAGTGTTTGAGGAGTTTTTTGATTGCAAATTTATGTTACGTTACGATACGAACAGCCGGCATACTTATTACTTACTTATCGAACTATTCTGATGATAGCGTTACCTACCTATCTTTGTTGTTAATTTGGAATATTCTTTTTAATTATTTAAGAAATAATATTATGATACTCATTTTGTTAAGAAGTATTTAAAATTAAGATTTTAATTAGGTACTTGTTATTCATAAGAAAAAGAACTACATTTTTGTTGATTTTGCATGTCATTTTAAATATTTTATTATACAATTTTAATATTTCGTCTTATTTAGAGATATGTATTTTTAAAACTTTTCAAATTGCATACTTATGTAATAATAATATATTATTGTATGTATGTATATATATGTATGTATATGTATTTATCTCCGTAAGTACACCGCTAATTTCTCCTCGTTCTATTTCTTCTAATCCTGTCCATCCAAAGGTTGTCTTGGAAGATATCGCTTTTAGCGATAAGACCGCCCATTGTACAATGTCATTTTATATTTTTTTTTGTTTATTTTTTTTTTTTGTGTACAATAAAGAGTATCTATCTATCTATCTATCTATCTAAATCTGTGATTTATAATTTGTGATCTCACTTCATTGATTATGTATAAAAAAACACTACAATAAATACGTATTTCCTTGTTTTATTAATTTTTCTAAATATCCGGATAATATCCGGATACTCAGATTCTTATCCGGATAATATCCGGATAGTAAAAGTGAACGGATAATGCAAACCCTACCTGTGATCTAATCAAGTTGTCCGAAGCTATACACTTTTAAAATAAGCATTGCTTTAATTCAATGTATTGTCATAGTGGATTGGGTTCCCTTGTTAAAAAATTTCCGCAGTTCATTTCGCGACAGTGATTTCTTCTACTTTATTGCTGTTATACATTTGCCAGGCGTTGAGAATCTTTATTTTTAGACATCCGGTGCATGTAGCTTCTCTCGCGTGGCATATATAGCTTATGTCGACCCTGAAACTATTGGTGAAGGTTTTTTTTTTAAATCTGATGAGTAGTTTCAAAGATTACCTCCTATATACAAAATTTGCCTCGTTATATTAGTTTTATATTAGTATATCCCAGCGCCAGGAGTTGAGGGCGACGCTGGGTGGTGGAGAGATCACACTGTCAAGCATGGTCGAAGCCATGCTTGATAGTGTGACCAACTGGAAAGCAGTTGCTTCCTTCTGCGAATACGTGATGTTGCAGAAGGAGGCACTTGAGAGGAAGCGAGAGGAAGAGGCCGGTCTCGCTTCCCTCAGATGTAGGCGGTTGAGCAAGAGAAGGCGGGCATACGAAGCCCGTCTTCAAATGTCTTAGGGGACCTGCACATGGTTGGCTAACTATGTGTGCTTGCATAAGGTCACCCAGTCTAGGGATTACCTCGGTGCCTCCGGGCAATCCCCGATTGGAGTTAGCCTAGTCAGCAATGGCTAGGCTGCCCAAGGGTGGATCGGAGTTGTTGTCTCGGCAGAGCCCGGTCCACACCGCTCAAAGGGCAAGGAGACACCGGGGAGTTTTAGTGGGTATTCCCAGTGCCGCTATGATCATGCGCTGGGCGACCCTCACATACTTCTGCGGTCTAGCCAGCGGCAGGAGATCTATAAGCGGATTACTCCTCGTCAAAAAAAAGTTCAATATTAGTATAGATTGTCCTGAATAAAATATCAACAAAGATCACTCGATTTTATCAAGAAAAATTAATACATTCTTGACAAATAATCAATACATTGAGTTTTAAAATGATGAACACTACTTAACAATATGTTCTAGTTGCAATTAACAATCTGCCCTTTAAAAAAATATAATCTAACAACTATTCTATTCCTCTGTTCCAATCAAGCTTGCCATATTATAGTAGGTGCTTGCAGGTATCATGATGTAAACTGGGTTATTATTAGAAATTAATTGCTACTAATATGTCGCGTATCATTGCAAATAGGGTTTATAGATTATAAAGGTTTGATTTAGCATTGAGGAAACGCACTATTTCCGATATGGTCTCTGTCGATAAGGCTAGTTTACACTATTGAAGTCTTACCTTAAACTATTGTGAAGGATAGGTCTGGGGACTTTTGCTACGGACTACGATAACTTTTCCAAAAAAGTCTAGTTTTTTTGTTACAATTTCTAAAAATAATTTGGTCGGAGGAGACTCTATACAAATTAGTAGCTTTGTTGAAAAAAAGCATCTATGCTGTAATCACAGACCACTTTGGGGCAGGTGGTCTGTGGCTGTAATAAATATATAATTAAAATAATGTCGCCATTGTATTGCAAATAAAAGGTCATGTGCTTGTTTTGTTTTGTTTTTGTTTTGATTTGAAAGTAAATGTCTTGGGTCCAGTAAACAAAATAATGTATTTTTTACAACTTGTCATTGAATAATCTATACTAAGTATTATGAAGAGGTAAAGTTTGCACCACGTTTGTACGTTAGTTTGCGTGTAGGAGGTAGGTAATCTTCTAAACTAGAAAGAAATAAAAAGAGAAAGCAACTTTTATTCCCCTACAGATAACAGCCAAATACAAACACTATTATGAACAAATAATAATTACAAACAAAAGTAACAAAGAAATATATATTACTAGCTGACCCAGCAGACGTTGTCCTGCCCGAACCCGAAAATAATTTTCTAACCCGATTGTGGCGCCACCTATCTTGTCCAATTTTATTTTCAAACCATATGTCAAAGTGATGCGACACTTCACGTCAATCAAGGATGGAATTATTTGAATATTCTTTATACAAAAATACTAAAATCGCGATTAAAAAATGGGGGTAGGAGGGTGAAAAATACTTTACCACCTATTCTCAAACCTACTTAATATACACACAAAATTTCATAAGAATTGGTCAAGTCGTTTCGGAGGAGTTTTGTTACAAACACTGTGACACGAGAATTTTATATTTTAGATAAACAAATAAGAAGAGGAAAAGGAACCCTGGCTCAGTATACAGTTGTGGTGCAGACCACAACACTAATATTCTGCCAGGGACCATATATTCAAAAACAATTTCGGGAGAAATTTGTTTATAAGGGAGTTGAATCAATAATAAGGCAATAAAAAGGAATTTATAAAAGGGCTGATTCAATTTTAATTCAATTTTTTTTTGAACATTTTGGTGGGTACAGGCCAATTATATCTACAATTAATATCCAGTTTATACCTATTGTGCACGAATCGATGGCTAGTATTGTACTAACATACATTTTCATAGTTGCAACCTCAGCTTAAATGTTAATAATAGCGATATCACGAACAGCGCACAACCACGCCCGGATATCGATTGTTATTTCCGATATAGAGGAACTAAATATTCATTGATCACGTAGTTAGTTTGCGTCGAATGAGATAGGGAATGGAAGTACTCAGAACGATAAAGGAGTGGAAGCTGCAGTATTTCGGGCGCATGATGAGGGGCGAAAGACACGGGGAAAATGCACAGGAAGATACGGGGAAATTGTAGAAGAGGCAAGCGAAATACACTCTGGTTGAAGAAATTAAGACAGAGGTTTGGTATGAGCACACCTGCAAAAACTTCCAAGGTTAGGATAACCATGATGGTCGTTCTAACCAAAAGTTCTTTTCTAACCAGTAGGTGAACAGCTAACTTATAACAATCAAGAATCTTAGAACAGTCAAATATTAGTATTAGGGTGTTACCTATAAATTTCCGATTTGTTGAACTTGACACTTGACAACTTCGAACTTTAATATCTGGGTATTCAAATTCATATGGAAATCCAAATTCCCTTTTCCCTTCATGTCGTTCCAACACTCTTCAGCCTCCTTCGCAAGAGCGTCTGTCACCTCGTTTTCTCGGATTCCAACGTGCGAAGACAACCAAAGAAATAGTACACGATTGGCGCCGGGGTTGATCATGAATCAATAAATTCAAGATGTCAAAGAAGAAAGAGTCACTCGCCAAGTTTCGCCGACATCAGGGACAAAAAAAAAACAAGGAAGCTGAAATAACGTCCATAGCCTCGTCGAGAGCAGCACACTCGGCAGTATAGACTTATACTGATCCTTTAGCGCGAACGCCGCTATCCTAAAAAAAAACAGAAAATCCAATGGGTTCGAGTCTTCCCTCTTGCTGCCGTCGGTGTCGACGACACAAAATGCGTCTATTCATCCGGCGGCAGATTAGGTGCAGGAATATGCTTAAGTCAATGCTAAAATCTATATCTACGGGAACAGGAGAGAAAGCGGCACAATAGCCGTGCAAAAAGTCGTCATTACGAGAGCGTCAAATGAAAACGATAGGATATGCTGTAAACAAAAGAGCCAAGCGTACTGAGATCTCGCTAGAGAGTACTATGTTCCTTGGTACTGAGCGCGACTGACATCCAGTGCTGCCAACTAGTCTATATTGTGGCGGATGCATTAAGACCTCCTAGCCAAATTCTCTCAATTTTTGCAGAGTGGCTAAAGATGTGTGTGGTCTAGCGTTGTCGTGATGAAAGACCAACATCCTTTCTATTGATCAATTCCGGCCGCTTTCTGTCAACTTCTTGATTAAATTTCATCAGTTGTTGACAGTAGAGATCCGAATCGATGGTTCTGCCCGACGGTAAAAGCTCATAATGAACAATGACCTTCCAATCCCACCATATACACAGCATCACCTTGTTGCGAGCGAACCCGGGTTTTGACTGTGAAGACTACGACCTTTTTCGCACGATCTTGTCGTACGTGATCCACTTTTCATCACCAGTTATCAATCTCTTCAAAAACGGTTTCATTACGTCTCAATAAAAAAAAATCACGAATACACGATTCAAAGCTCGATATTTGGGTGCCACACGACACCCAAATATCGAGCTTTTTTGTGTACCCACTTTTTTTTCAAATGGGTCAAAACTGTTTTCTGGTCAATTCTCAATTTTTCAGCTATGTCGTAACTACTGATACGCCGATTCTGCTCCACTTTTCCAAAAATGGCGTATTTTTATCCGTAACAGGACGACCAGATCGAGGTGCGTTTTAGACATCAAAATTCTCGGAATGCTTAAATCAATTTTGTGCTGCTCTTACTGACACTGCATTAGGTCCATAAACGTCACAAATTTTTTTCGCGGCTTTAAAGTATATGGAATTTCTTCATTAGATTCACTCATATTGACAGAAAGAAAAACAAATGAAAAATAGCTAGAAATAACATTTCATTAATTTGTTTCTTTTTTTTAAATGTAACCTTTTTTAATGTCATTAAAACCAGCCAGATACAAATAGCACAGCCAAAGAGATTTTAAACAAGTTTATACATACTATATGCGAAAAGACTTTTTCCACGACCTATATGTCAGATCAGACAAACAAGGGTCAGAGTATTGGTGTACATACCACTTTAGTCATTGTTGCTATGCCATGACACAATATTACAAATAATTACATAGTCTCTGTTTGTTCTGTGGCGTTAAACGTCAAAGTTTCATTCTTATGTTGTGTCAATGTGTCAATGTCAGTGTATTTTTTTATGCACTGTATATATTGAATTGAAATGAAATTGAATTGCAATTTATTTTATAGAATTTAATTGAATTTTCGACTATTTTGAATAAGAAAAGGTTGATGTCGTTCTATTACCAATTATTTTAATAAATTTGAAAAGACACACAAATACATAATGGATTTAAATGAAAATTCATCGTACTTGTC
Organism: Bembecia ichneumoniformis; assembly: GCA_910589475.2. Taxonomy (NCBI): domain Eukaryota; kingdom Metazoa; phylum Arthropoda; class Insecta; order Lepidoptera; family Sesiidae; genus Bembecia; species Bembecia ichneumoniformis. The sequence goes on from OU342540.1 coordinate 12,210,652, forward strand.
CGAAGTCGACATGGACTCTGATATCGACGAGGAAAAAATGGGTATAATAAGAATACTACACGATCTGAAAGTCGCTAGAGTGGTACATAGTAGGGCGTCTTTAAGTTCAGATTGCCCAACTACTAGTTCATACATCGACACTGGCTACCCTTCGCCCGAACTGTCTGAACAAGAGAAAGCTTCCAAGGCTGTACAACTGAACTTATTAATAGATCAAAAATTGAAGGAACTTAGCGAATTGTTAATGGAGCGACTTGTTACTTGTCAACAAAAGTTAAAAGAGGTTGAGGCAATCAAAAAAAGCTTTAAGAAGGAAACTAAAGGAACGCCAAGTAAATTCATTAAAAGTTTCAGATTTTACTTTAAAGACAAAAACAACTTTCCACCGCCAGACAACGAGGATACGGTTTACATGATAAATAATCAGATGTATGATTTCCGGGAAGTAACATCGGTATCTGGTTGGACGATCAAAGATCAGAGAAACTTTATCAAAATGATACGCACTATGTCTGAAGAAATTGCAGTGCGTAACTTAAATTCGCAAATTGCACAATTAAATCGTGGCTATGAGGATGCTACAAAGACAGAAAAGAAAAATATCATAGACAAAATAGCTACAATAGAGAAAGATATTAGAGAAATACATAAGAAAGAGCTTAAAGATATAGCACTCCCCATACACGAAGACTACGATTGGGAAAGGGTTAATAAATTGTTAGATAGACATACTCCTCAAGAATATGAGTACCTTTGGAAGACCTTTTTGCATCCATCTATAAATAACAGCAAATGGACCAGTGAGGAGCACACTTCGTTGCAGAAAATAGCAGCAATTAATAACCATGAAAATTGGGAGAAAATTGCCACAGAATTGAACACTGGCAGAACTGCATATCAATGCTTCGTATACTACAGAACCAATGTGATCCAAGTAGGTTTCGGTCAAAAATGGACATTGGAGGAAGAGCAATATCTTATGAGACTAATAAGGTATTACCAGGATGGTAATCATATCAATTGGGGTCAAGTAGCCTCCTGTATAGAGAATAGGACAAAAATGCAAATTTACAACAAGTACTTTAGATTGATGGAGACTAGAAAGGGAAGGTTCATGCAGGAAGAAGATGCGGTTATTCTTAGAGGTGTGGAGGAATATGGCATGAATTATAAAGACATGCTGAAATTTCTACCGGGTCGCTCTGTAGCACAATTGCGTGAACGACATAGGTTATTGCAAAGAAATGATATTATGTCATGGACTTCAGAAGAAGATAAAAATCTTATGAAACTAATGTCTGACAAAAATTTTGAGGGAGGTTTCTCCAAAGTTGCACAGTATTTGCCTGGAAGAGATCGAGTTAGTATCAGATCAAGATATAACACTTTAATGAAATGGATGAAAGCCAACCCTAATTTGGATTTGTCTGAAGCACCGCGACGAGCAAGGAGAGCTGATAAACAACAGGCCATAGAGAAAGAAGACTTTGTTACGGTTATTAGGAGATTACAACAAAGATTGAAGTATGAAAATGAATGTGATGATATTTCTGAAGACGATGATGACAATATTGATGACGCCATAACTAAAGTAATTTTATCCGAGGATTATGGGATATTCAGAGGCGTAGAAGATAAATTACAAGAGGCATTTGTGAAAGACGGTCACGGTGTTGATGCAACAAATTTAAAGAAACTGTTCTTCCTTTTGAAGGTCAGTTTTGATAGAGAACAATTTAAAAACAGTATGTACAGTGAGAAATATCCAAGTTTGTTAGAGAAGGAACACGTTCTAACCGTGAAATCTTACTCAAGGAAGAACACCATTAATACCAAGAATTGCGATTGGGGATTGGACATATGGGGGAATGCAAAATTGGGTAATTTGGAGTATGTCTTTCCTCCAAATTTAACGACAATGTATGGTCTCATAAGATTAATGAAATATTGCGATGAAAATAACGAGAATAAATTTACATTGAATCTCTCATTTCTGATGAGGAAGAACCCGGAGTTTAGGGAATATTTTTATCTTTTACAAGAAAGATTCACTTTTCTGTTCCTGTGGCCTCTTGTTTTAGGTAAGAAGCTACCGAACTTTACACCTTGCAGGGCAAGTAGTTATAAAATTCAATCTAGATCGAGTGAAAATGATTATGTAGGTTCAAGTACCACTGTCAACTCTATTGTAAATAGCGAAGATGATCAAAACACATGAAGGCCAAAAGGGTTTCATGTTAATAATTATTTTAGTGATTTTGTACCTGATTTTGTAAAAATGTTTCATTTATTTTTTTTTAAATTACACAATAAGTGTTTTGTAATGAATAATTCAGTGAATTTTTTTTTTTTTTTTTTCAAGATTGTATTGGCTATTAGTAGTAGACTTTATTGGCTTCCGAAGGACTTGGCCAGTGTTATATTTTTTTGTGTCAAGTTTAATAAGTATTGTGACACATCTGATACAGGTATTAAAATTTATGGTATGAGGATATATCCTATGATTGTGCAACAATCATTGTAGCATATTTCATGCAGCTAAAAATGTTTTCTTCTTCTTATTTTGGTTATGGCTCCATCAGATCTTCTCCGATGATTTTGTCAGTGTAAAAATAGCAATTTAAAAAATTAAAAATTCTAAATAAAATCAAAAGTAGCAGATCCCGAAACTAGTCAGTCAAGCCCATGTCAAGTCAAGTACAATTTTTTTTCTTTAAATTTTCCAAAACAGGTCCATCAAGTCCAAAGCAGTCAAGTCTAAAAATGTTCTAGCTGCACTAACACGTGTCAAAATAACACTTGATGACTTAAGTGTGCCCTGCTAGTTTCAAAATTTCCGTGCTATATTTTTTTTGATAAATTCATAGCAGCGGTTGGATCTGAATATGAGGAGTTTACAAGCACTTAACCTATTGAGATCAGAAAAACATAAAATAATATATTGTTGGACAGTGGAATTTATAAAGAAAGTGATGGCATTCAGTTACCTTTTTTTTAATGACAAACTCTTCATAATTGTTCTGATAAATCCTAAAATATAAATATTTTATCATATTATTACCCACCAAAATTAATTTTTAGAATATTACAATCGGGGAGAGTCAAGATTATTTCTCAGTCTATATTTTGAGTCTTATTCTTGAATAGTTATAATGCCAGAAGTACAATACATTGACTACTATTTCAAATTGTATTATGTGTTTTGACTATGTTCTTGTTTCTTATAGTCAGAGTAAAATATTTGACTGATTATTTATTGAACTATTTACTTGTATACATAATGTATGTACATTAATGTTCATTCGAAGACATACAATTTTTCAAGTAATTTGTATTTCATAAGTTTGACACTTAGTTTTTGTACTAACATTTTATGAAATGTAAAAGGAATTACAAGATATTTTTTTTTTCATTTATGGTTTTGGTCTCTACATTATACTTGCTCGTTAGATTTATTTTTATTTATAATAATAGTGAACAGTGTGGTAATCAACTTGATTTAAATGGTAACTGTAGCATATGACACAAGCAACACCAGATGCGCTGCTAACCCATAAATAACCCCATACTATTTTTCTGAATTATTTTATCTTATAAATAAGGGATTTTTAAGACATTTTAACGTATAGTAATGTAACAAAATTCTATCTATCTGTTATATATTAATATAATATTTGTGTATATTTAATTTATGTATATGTCCTAGTATTTAGTTAATAGACTAAATACTAGGACTAAATACTAGTTACTAGTTAATACTAAATACTAGTTAATATATGTCCTAGTATTTAGTTAATGTAAGTTAATAGACTTTTACCACCCACATTAAGGCCATCTTTTGTACTAACTATTGCGTTCCATGGACGTTTCCATACAAAATGTATGAGATTATTTTGCTTAGGCGGTACGAAGTTCGACCATTTTTCAATTTTCAATTTATCACACTGACCGTCGCATAAACACTTGTAAATCTAGAATGAAGTAACTACCTACATAATATATGTATTCTCTTTGCTATCCATTTTCCACATGATTAGATTGTTAGGGTTACAAGGTTAACATTATATTTCTTTGTAATGTTAGAATTAATTCAATTTTTTCGTCAAGTCAAAGAATTCAAAGTCTTCGTAACACGAAAATATAAAAAATCCTTCGAAATGCGTAGAGGCACTTCGATCTAAGTTCGATTTTCCTAAAGATTTATCTTTATTCTTTTCAAGTTTCGAAATTTTAATGAACCCTAAACGAACTCACTCAAAAGTCGTAACTTCTAAACGAAAGGTCCGATTCGAGTAATTTGAAGAGGAATTTCTGTGTACATATAATCATAATGAACATTGATTAAGAAACTATAAGCTGATACGAATTGTCCATCATGTTTCGATTCTACTCGTGGATGCGTCGTTTCTTTCTGTTAAAGCCATCCAAATGGGAAATTTCAAGAAAACAGCCAAACGAAGGACAAATCTGCCGGTCGAAAACGACGCGATGATCAGAGTGTACCAAATGCAATTACTTAACGGTGACATTGGGATACCTTTGTTTTTAGAGAAACTACGTTAATATTTTTTTTAATCCTTTGTGATATGTTTGTTATAAGAGAAACTGTATTATTACATATTTGTGAAAGTAAATTGTTTACGTTCACTGGTACTATCTATCGACCGAACTACGTAACAGAACAGTTGGGAATATTTGAGATTGAAGCAGGGTGTAATGGTAAAAAAAATCCCATTAGTTCTGCCGACAGAACTACTCAACAGAACAGGTGGGAATAGTAACAGGTGGAATACAGTAACAACTGTATACTGAGTCAGGGTTCCTTTTCCTCTACTTACTTGTTCATATATTTGTTTTTTTATAATTAATATTTGTTCATATATGTATATTGTGTTTATTAGAGGAATAAAAGATGCTTTCTTTCTTTTGACTGACTAATTTAAACAAAAAACTGTTACTGTGACTTAACTATAAATATTAGATTACATTATTTTATGTATCTACAACAGTTAAATAATGTTAAACTTTAATAAGAAATTTTTTGATACCTACGTTATTGTATTTTTCTTAGCGATTTCTATTATTTTTGAAAATAAATTACAGCCCATGTCAATTCATGATAATGTTGCTTTCTATTGGTGAAAGAATTTTCAAAATCGATTAAGTAGTTTTTGAGTTTATACATTACAAATAAATATACACACATACAAACTAGCTGAACTCGGCCACTTTGCTGCGGCCCATACGGCAGTGGGGCGCGCGGTACTGGATACTGCTTTTATATAATACTATTGATCGTAGCGTAATATTGTATAGCCTATAGCCTTCCTCGATAAATGGACTATTCAATACAAAAAGAATTTTTCAATTCGAACCAGTAGTTCCTGAGATTAGCGCGTTCAAGCAAACAAACAAACTCTACAGCTTTATATATTAAGTAAATAAGTATATGTACACTCGAGAGCAATGAATCCGGGTCACTTAAAAAAACCTATAAATCTCGGGAACTAAGAATGCATTAATGAAAAAATTGTGTTTAGTAGACAATTAAATACTTACTCCTTAAATTAAGGTATTAAAACTTCTTAGTTACTGCAAGGTTATGTCATAAAAAATCAAATTTGCAAAAGGGAGACTTTCGAAGATGGAACTACGAAATTACTGCATTTGATTTTGCTTTTGTTTCCAATCTGTCATTTAAGTGGGTATATAAATGTTAGAGATGAGAATTTGTACTGGCATATAAAACTTTATATAGTTCATAGTTTAAAAAGAATAAAGAATAAAAAAACAAAATGTATTGACAGAAGTGTATTTTGAGAAGTTGTAGAGAGATAATGGAAAATTGTTTTGGTTCAAGTTTTAATTGTATTGTTGATGTATAACTGTTTATAATGTATTAATATATATGTGAATGTGAAAGTAATTTGAATATGAAATAAATGTGCACATATAAAACCAAAAGTTTTGTTGATGAAGATTTCCCCAATAACAGGTTATGGGCCCAGCACGCTTCCACTGCGTAAAGTAAATTATAGAGAAGAAAATTAAAATTATAGAGAAAATGTTATGGAGAGAAAATGTTTTTAAATGAAGAAAGTATTGAAAATTATATATGATGAAAAGGAGATTAAAAGATGGCTACGAAAATTGAAAATTTATTGATTTGACAATTGATGACATTTTTGTGAAAAATTTTACAAAATTGATTTTGAAAAGAATAAATGATTAAGTAGAAATTTTAATATGTAGGAAAATGGAATATATATTTTGAAAGATTTGATGGAGATAAAAATTATTTACGAAAGGATTCAGGAAATTTAGTTTGATGACTGATGGCTGTATTGAAGGAGACTATTAGAAAGCAATATCGAGAGTTGGTGAGAAGAGAGAAATATAGAAAGGATTATAGATTCGAGGGGGAAAATGTTAAAATAAGAGATGGCTTGAAGTTTAAAGATAGAGGAGTTTTATATAGTGAAGTAATTGAAGGTGGAGATGTTGTTGATGATGATCTTCATATAAGATGAAGATGAAGTTCGAGGAGACATAAGCGTTTTATATGATGAGTTAGTGTTTTTATATTTGAAGGTGATGTTTTTATATTTAGGGGGTTAGTATGTTGTAGGAATTAGTGTTGTGTTTGGGTTAATGTATTTGAAGATAGGTATGGAGTAATGTATGTGATGGATAGATATTATAGGTGAATAGATAGTACAGTCAGTCAGCTTATTTTGGTGAAGTACAGTCAGTCAGATTATTTTGGTGTAGTATAGTCAGTATTGGTACAAAGTAAAAGTTTTATTATAGTCAAATTCAGAGGGGATGTTAGAGATGAGAATTTGTACTGGCATATAAAACTTTATATAGTTCATAGTTTAAAAAGAATAAAGAATATAAAAAACAAAATGTATTGACAGAAGTGTATTTTGAGAAGTTGTAGAGAGATAATGGAAAATTGTTTTGGTTCAAGTTTTAATTGTATTGTTGATGTATAACTGTTTATAATGTATTAATATATATGTGAATGTGAAAGTAATTTGAATATGAAATAAATGTGCACATATAAAACCAAAAGTTTTTGTTGATGAAGATTTCCCCAATAACAGGTCATGGACCCAGGAACGCTTCCACTGCGTAAATTATAGAGAAGAAAATATTTTGGAATTATAAATGAAAATGTTATGGAGAGAAAATGTTTTTAAATGAAGAAAGTATTGAAAATTATATATGATGAAAAGGAGATTAAAAGATGGCTACGAAAATTGAAAATTTATTGATTTGACAAACGATGACATATTTGTGAAAAAATTTATATTAAAAATCGATTTTGAAAAGAATAAATGATTAAGTAGAAATTTTAATATGTGTAGGAAAATGGAATATATATTTTGAAAAATTTGATGGAGATAAAAATTATTTACGAAAGGATTCAGGAAATTTAGTTTGATGACTGATGGCTGTATTGAAGGAGACTAATAGAAAGCAATATCGAGAGTTGGTGAGAAGAAAGAAATATAGAAAGGATTATAGATTTGTGGGGTGAAATGTTGAAATAAGAGATGGTTTGAAATTTAAAGATAGAGGAGTTTTATATAGTGAAGAATTGAAGGTGAAGATGTTTTATACGATGAAGATGAGGAGTTTTATATAGTGAAGTAATTGAAGGTGGAGATGTTGTTGATGATGATCTTCATATAAGATGAAGATGAAGTTCGAGGAGAACATAAGTGTTTTATATGATGAGTTAGTGTTTTTATATTTGAAGGTGATGTTTTTATATTTAGGGGGTTAGTATGTTGTAGGAATTAGTGTTGTGTTTGGGTTAATGTATTTGAAGATAGGTATGGAGTAATGTATGTGATGGATAGATATTATAGGTGAATAGATAGTACAGTCAGTCAGCTTATTTTGGTGAAGTACAGTCAGTCAGCTTATTTTGGTGAAGTACAGCCAGTCAGATTATTTTGGTGTAGTACAGTCAGTTGGGGTTCTTATAAAAGTTTTATTATAGTCAAATTCAGAGGGGATGTTAGAGATGAGAATTTGTACTGGCATATAAAACTTTATATAGTTCATAGTTTAAAAAGAATAAAGAATAGAAAAACAAAATGTATTGACAGTGTGTATTTTGAGAAGTTGTAGAGAGATAATGGAAAATTGTTTTGGTTCAAGTTTTAATTGTATTGTTGATGTATAACTGTTTATAATGTATTAATATATATGTGAATGTGAAAGTAATTTGAATATGAAATAAATGTGCACATATAAAACCAAAAGTTTTGTTGATGAAGATTTCCCCAATAACAATAAACCATATTGATAGTGTTCAATATTTATTTTACAACCTGTAATCATGTCGTTTACCTACAACTGAAGAATGCACCAGAATCCTCACTGTCGGTGTGTCGCTGTCAACAGTACAAAGAGTTCTCCGACGTTACGAGGAAACTGGTTCTAACCTACGTAGACCAGGAACAGGCAGAACTAGGTGTACCACAGCACGAGAAGATCGATACTTGGTGAACACCATGCTTCGTAATCGCTTTCTCACAGGAACTGAACTTACAAATCAGTTTCGACGCCTCGGAGGAAGTAACCCAAGCGCATGGACAATAAGACGACGACTTGCTGAAGCTAACTTGAAACCACTTAGACCTGCAAATGGCCCTAAACTGAAGCGTGGTGATCGTATTTCAAGACTAAGATATGCCCAGAACCATTTAAATTGGACTATTGAAGATTGGTCGAAAGTTATGTTCTCCGACGAATCAAAATTTATGCTCTACAAGCACGATGGAAGACACAGAGTGTATAGAAGACCAGGGGAAAGATTCAAGCAAGCATGCATAGAAGAAAAAGTAGTCTACGGTGGTGAGTCTGTACTTGTGTGGGCCGGAATTTCATCTGAGAGTCGCACAGAACTGGTGTTCATAGAAAACGGCTATTTAACTAGCGTAAGGTATGTGGAAGAAATCCTAAATGAACACGTTGGGCCATTTATGGTCAATTTGGGTGAGGATGCTATTTTTATGCATGACAATGCCCGACCTCATACAGGTTTCATTGTGAATGACTACCTACAAGAGATGAACATTACTCGTATGGAGTGGCCAGCACGCAGCCCGGATATCAACCCGATCGAGCATGCATGGGACGAGCTAGGGAGATGCGTAAAACAACGAAACCCTCCCCCAATCACGCTTCGTGGGCTCAAAATTGCTCTCGCAGAGGAATGGGAGAATATTTGCCAAAATCGTATAAGAAACTTGGTGTACAGCATGCCAAACCGCATAAACGCAGTAATGAAAGCACGAGGAGGCAATACAAAGTATTAAAATTAAAGAAAATCATATTGTTTTACAAAAATGACATATTTCCTATTTTTGTTTTAAGGCGAGATCAGCAGTTTTTTTTCTTTGTGTAATTTTTAATAAATAAAATGTAGTGACTTATAAATTTTATTACTTTCATTTAAGGGGTATTATATTGTCTATTAAACACCGTTTATTTTATTAAGCTAGCATTCTTAGTTTCCAAGATTTATAGGTTTTTTAAAGTGACCCGGATTCATTGCTCTCGAGTGTAGATTAGTCAATAATGCATATTTACAGTGAGTCGTTACTTTTTTATCTCTTGAATGTAAATAATATTTATATATATAATATGGTCATATCAAAACAAGTTTATCACAATGGTTATAAATACTCCAATAAATAAAGTTTGACACAGACATTAACTGACGGTTGTTGGGAAAACAAACAAAATGTTGTATGTCATTGTAGCTTTGTTAACGTCGTTGTTTACAACGATTTACCTCTTGCTTACAAGACATGCGAATTATTGGAAGAAGAGAGGCGTACCACATTTGAAACCCTCACTGTTATTTGGAAATTACGGAGACTATGTTCTTCTGAAGAAGAATTTGTTTGCGACAGTGGGTGATATTTGTATACATTTTCTAAAAGAGCCAATCATTGGTGTGTATTATGGAACGGAACCTGGTATTATCGTTAAGGATCCGGAGATAGTGAAGATCGTCACAACCAAAGACTTCTATTACTTTAGTTCCAGAGAAGTGGCAGCGTATACTCACAAAGAACCATTGACCAAAAACCTCTTCAATGAAAGCGGTAACTACTGGAGAGTTCTGAGACAGAATCTAACGCCACTATTTTCTTCGTCTAAAATGAGAAATATGTTTCCACTAATCAAGCAATGTACGATTCAATTTGATAAGCTACTCACGAATGAAACTAAAAACAATGCTGCACTGGGTGTAAGATTACTGTTTTCAAGATACACGATGGATTGTATTGGTTCATGTGTATTCGGTTTGGAAACAAATGTTATGGTCGATGACCTTAAGGAAAACCCCTTCAAGAAAATTTCAGATACAATTGTCAGTACACCAGCTGTCAAAAGTTTAAAAATTATAGTGCGTAGTATGTGGCCGAGTATATTTTATGGTCTGGGTTTGAACGCGTTTGAGAAAGAAATCTCAGACTTTTTTAACAGTGTAATACTCAAAGTGTTTGGTGACAGAAATAATAAGCCATCCGGAAGACAAGATTTTGTGGATTTCATTCTCAGTTTTAAGAACAAAGAATACATTGTAGGAGATGGATTGAAGAAAGACGAAGACATTAAAGTAGAATACAAAGTAGACGATGAACTGTTAATAGCACAGTGCGTCATATTTTTTGCCGCTGGTTTCGAGACATCCGCCACTACGGCGACTTATACTCTGTACGAACTCTCGAAGAACGAAGTAGCACAACGCAAAGTCATAGCCGAAGTGGATGAATACCTTCGCAAACACGACGGAAACATTGAATACGATTGCGTAACAGAACTGCCTTATCTCGATGCTTGTATAGACGAAGCACTTCGCTTATATCCAGTGCTCGGAGTAATCACCCGTGAAGTAGTCGAGAATTATACTTTACCATCTGGTTTGGTGCTGGAGAAAGGGCTTCCAGTTCATATTGCAGTATATCACATGCATCATAATCCCGAGTACTTCCCGGAACCTGAGGAGTATCGTCCAGAGCGGTTCTACGGTGACGAGAAACTCAACATTAAGCCGTACACTTACATGCCATTCGGAGAAGGACCTCGAATTTGCTTGGGTATTTATTAATTATTACTATTATTATTTATAAGCAAACAAAAGATTTCAAGTTATGTTCTTCAGTTTAATTGAAAAGCATTAAGACACGTGGCCATAGAACGCAATTTAAAATTCATTAGTGAACAATTCATTATTTTAATTAAAAGAACAAGAAAAACAAAGCAATTAATATTTGCTTTGTAATTAAATTACTAAGATACGAGTAAATTCTAACAGACAAAGTTCAAGTTATAGATAAAATGTAGTATACCTACATTTTACCTATTCCTAATGTAGTATACCTACTATTGTGGCCAGATACAATAGTAATTTATCTTATTGATTGAATAAAATATAAATCAAACACTACGTATCTTGATCTTACCTTTTATTTTCATCTACAACAACAACTTTTTTGATATACCGCGGAATTCTATCATTACTAACTTATGTAGGTAATTCTATATAATGTCTGTATATAAATTGTACTAAACATACTCACAACGGCATCTAGACAATTCGTGTGTAAACATCGCCATTCTTGCAAACTTAGGCGCCGGGAATTATCCGCCCACCGACTGACACCGTCGTCGTCGTTTATCTGCCCGATCCCTTCATTCTTTTACGTTCCCGGCACCGTTTCACTCTGTCATAAGATGTTTTACGGGTATCACTAGATTGCTCTTAAGACGTCCTTTCCAACCATAAATACGTTCTCTATATTTTGATTTGGCTTTTCGCCGAGTATAGGCCGACATTGCGTTTTTTACTCCAACTCGAACAGCTTACGTTATTCCATACTACGGAATTCTATGATTACTCATTAATTATAAGTCGTAGCAATACATAAAAAAACAAGACATTTCTGGGACATAATATGAAGGTTTGCATCGCAACAAAACACTTAAATTAATTTTATAACTAGTAAGTATAATCATAGATAAAATACTAGTTAAGTAGTATTTTATCTATGGTATAATTGATTTCTAAAATGTGCAGAATTTGTAAAATTTTCGCGGGTTGAATTCTTGTAATTACTGACTAAAATCCAAAAATGTTTTTCCATGGAAACATCCTACCTATAATGTACATTTGAAATTGGGATGTCAATAGCTACCATCTATAAAGGTTTTTCAAAAATATTGGAATTGCTGGCGTATGTTTTATTATTTTCGTGAGTTGAATAATTGGCGCGAATGTGTTGCGTCTCATTCTGTCTTCGGTTATTCGCATTATAGTAAGTTGAGACAACAAATCCTCCCAAACATTAACACCATAAATATATTCTCTATAACTATTTCAAATTAATGTTTTATATACGCATCAAACTCTATCCCTAGAATTGCCTCCCACTATGAAAGCAAATTTAAAAACGAATTCACGACAAAAAGGTAAAATTAAATTATGTATAAGCAAGTCATGATTACCGCTAACGATGATTACGATTATATAGGTAATGTATTTGTTTCTTTGTTCCAGGATCGAGGTTTGCCAAAATGCAGATGATATCCGGCTTGGTGACCATATTTAGGAAATATCAAGTTGCTATGAACAGCGACACACCTTTCACTATTGATTTCGACCCTAGAAACATTTTGACCATTCCTAAAAACGAGATAAAATTAAAATTTATTCCCCGGTATGTGCCCTCCTAATGTGTAAATTTATATAAATAAGCAAAAATAAATAAATAAATAAATGAACAATAGAGGTTGATTAAATGTAAAACACTTAAGAAAAACTGCTGCGGACTAAGTCACGGACAAAAATTAGTATGACATATATGTAAAACTTGGCACACATTCCTTGTCTTGGATTAGAAGAAAGGCAACTATATATTTAGTAGTAAGTTCTCATCGGACAAAATTTCACGAGATGGCATCGAACTATAATAAGCAATATTAGAGTTATATTTAGCTTTAGTTATAGTTATAGTTAGTTATTATAGTTATGCTTATTATAGTTCGATGCTAGATGGTGACTTGGAACTATTTAGAACTCAGCTCTCTATGATTAAGGTAGATGGCGTAAAGCGCGATTAGCTGTCCCTTTGCTAATAAATAAGAAGAGGAATTTAATTAAAATAAATATAGCAATTTGGGCGCCAGGGTTTTAACTATTAAAAAATAAAAACACAAGATTAAAAAAAGATAACTTTAATAAACTAAATATAATAAAGAAATGATGGAGCAAAAGAAAAAATAAAGATTCTCAAGGCGAGGCTCTTGTTTGTGAGGAATATAATTTAAAAAACGGAAATTCAATTAGGATCACGGTATCACTTCGAATTTCTACGACTGTCTTAGGGAAAAGACATTCTGGCCGTAGTCCAATATGTTCGTTTAATTGATGAACTTGGAGATTCACGAGGAGCAGTTCAGTCAGCGAAGACCACGGTAGGCCAGTAAGAAGGCGCCGACGATGGAACGCCAGAATTAGTCGCAGCTTGCATAGTAGTTGAATAGTTCTGAGAAACCCTAATGTATAACATTAATTTTATTACATTAATTTAAAAAAAAAAAAGAATTTTTAAAAGTTGATAATCAGGGACTAGCTTATATTACATAAGCTATTTCCAGCTATATACTAAGCTATATACTTACATTACAATTGCACTTTCACGACGAGCGATTGTAAAGAAATAAAAGAGAGATTTGCTTAGTGGCGTATAGGTATTTGCAGAAAATAGGATACAATAATAAATTATTATTATTATACACTTATTTATTTCTTTTCTTAATTCTAAATTTTTTACAATATAAAAACAATAAATATTGTTTATTGTTTTATTATTATTATTATTATTATTAAAACTCTTTATTTGTACTATAAACATAAAAAAGAAAGACAAATCAAGTAATATAGTACAAAAGGCGGCCTTATCGCTTTATAGCGATTTCTTCCAGGCAACCTTAGGGTAAGGAAAATTAAATATAAAAAATAAAACAATGTGGGTGGTAAAAATCATAGTGTAAAATAAGTAAATGTAAGTAATAGTAAATGTAAAATACCTATATGAGGGAAAGGACTAAATTTAATTAATATTACTTGAATAAATACAGTGGGCATTGGAATTGGTATCTGATTGTAAGGTAAAGATAGAAAGTACCTTACGGGACAGTGTATGTCCACTACTATGATTTTATATCCTTGTTCGTACTAATTGACGAGCCTCTGATTGTCGGACCTCTGTCTCAGACGTCCCAGATTCCATTCCCCGGCAAGGCTAACTTTGGAAATGAACTTTTCCTATTTGGTTCTGGTCTGGATCTGGCAAGTAGTGGCAAGAAATGCTGTGTTTAGCCAGCCATTTAGGCAGTTACCACTTCTTTATAAATTCTATCTTATGACGACTGTGGGCGACTAAATTAGGTGAGGGTGGAAAAAGGTCCAATCAGAATAACGCAGAGCGCAGTGACCACGGAATAGAAAAAGTGACAACTGGCATAGATCCTTGAGTTTATTTAACTAGAACACGCTAGAGGGCGCTAAAGCGTGAACAATGACATTTTGTTTAACGTTGCAACCAACTTGTGACTACTATGACGTAGTCTCAAATTCATTCAATATTTTATTATACTTCCTTTTAGATGATCCCTCGGCAACAGAACTTTCTGTATCCCTCTGACAACGTGTATATATGCAAAAATTCACGATAATCGGTTGAGTAGTTAAGACGTGAAAGCATAACAAACAGAAAAAGAAACTCCTTTCGTATTTATCTTTCATGCAATTACACCACCATAAAACCACCATTAACATAAAATCAAAAAGATTAAATATTATAGTATACATAGAGAGGGCCTTGGGATTTTTTCCTACAAAAATATTGATCCTGACCGCCGTAATCAGGATGGCCATGACGTAGCTAAATATCCTTGTAAAGTTGGCGATTTTGTACCACGTGGTTCTAAATATCACATTACCGATTCTTTCGTCTTGCTCGATCTATACAGTTGAAAATCTTTGCATAAAATCAATTTACTTGCCAAGTTAAGGAAAACTTAAGCTATCTTACCTAACCCGTATTTTACTTGGCTGCAATATTGGATAAACCCGAACGAATTCAGATTTTCCTCTTAAATAAGGCGAGGAAAAAAAATAAGCTTTCTAGATCAAGAATACAGTCACATTTTAAGATAACTATGTTTTATTACATAATGAATGAGTTTATTGACATTTGACATTAATATCGCTGCAAGGGCATCGTTGTCTGTAATCCAGGAAAATTTACTATAACAAATCAAATTCTGAGTCTCGCGTTTTTGATATAAGTTTCTAGAAGATATGAAATATCGACGGATGAAAGATTTGTTTTTTTTTTTATGTTAAGGTCGGCAGACAGGCAGACGGTCCACTTGATGGTAGGTTGCTACCGTCGCCTAAAACACAAGCAACGCCTAAACTGCTGCAAGTGCGCTGTCGACTGCAGTAGGATTAAGGATAAGGGATTAGGAGTGGATAGGGAAATGGGCTCTGGCATCCCTTACTCACTCACCGAAACACAACAGCACACGTGCTGTTATTTCACGGTGGTCTTCTGTAAGGGGGTGGTTACTGCCGCCAGACGGGCTGTCCAAATGACTGCGAAACGCAGTGTGCCTTGCCACTACTTGATTTTTCAAAGTTGACCCTGCCGGGAATCGAACCCGGGAACCCTAGAACAGAGCGTTAAGGCAAGCACCCTAACCACTCATCCAACGGGCTCGTCGGTTTCCACGCCGTGTAGAATTAAGAATTCCAGAGTTAGTTGTGTAGGCTATTTTGGTATGGGTGATTATTTTATGTCTGTAATATGCAGGTAAGCAGCATTTATTTGTAAAATAAACTAGTCTTTTACGGGCGCTTGTCGATCTAACTGGCGACCAGTTTCTCGGTGTTCGGCGTTATATTCATCGTTATAGTTACGTTATGTTACATGTTACATAACTTTTTTGTTATGATTAAAATTAGGATTTTGTCATAATTAAATAATTTTAATTATAATTATAATTAAAATTATAAAAAATATTAAAACTCCTAACCTCCCTAACTCTGTTTGATAGATAGGTAACTTATTTTTTTTTAAATCACAGTTTCAATACTTATCTTCCGGCCGCTTCATGCGAAACCTTTCGGGTCGTATGTCCACCTGTCCACCTGGCTGCAGGGCGTCCCATGCTGCGCTTTCCAATTCGTGGCCTTCGTTCTAGAACTTTCTAAACCATCGGTTATCCGCTCTACGGCAGATTGCCACGTCAATTTACTAATTTCAAAATTTTTGATCCTATCCGCGATCAAACTCCGAGCATAACTCGCTCCGAAGCCCGCTGAGTGACCCTAAACTTGTAGATCAGTCCTGCCGTGAGAGGCCACATTTCGACATTCCATAAACCTATAAAAATGGGAAACTAATAACATGTACCCAACAACGTATACGCTGTTGTATTCCTTATCGCAAGTCTCTATCAAATTATTTGTTTGTTAATAGTGTTGGAGTGTTAAGGCTCGAGTCTCCTAAAAATTAGTGTTCTTGCATAATTTACAGAAAATAAATGTTTTTTTACAGTTACTAACAAAAGAATAAATGAAATATATTTTACATTTATTGAAAGTGATGGATTTGAAATTTCAAAAACACTTTTTTAATTTTATTTTGATGTACATTTTAATAGCTCTATTGGGCGTTAAAAATGCCTCTATTTAGGTTGACCGCGTTGAAGGTCTCATTCAAGCATATGCTACGTAAAAATTATAACAAAAACACGAAATATATTCAGTTTACATTTATTCTCATATCGTTAGCAATAATCTAAACTGGTTACTTTTTTGATAAACGCTTTAGTTTTCTTATTTAAAGAGGTTTAAAATTGTAATTTCATGAATTTTACCACTGCAAATACATATATTTTTCTGTTGAAATTTTTATTTAATGCAGTCGCTCTTAAAACCACTTAGTAATGACCTATTTTTTAATAAATTAATGAAAAAAAAAATACAAAAAATATTTTTTTTTATGTACTCTTTAATAATTGCAATTCATAACAAAAAAGACGCGTGAAAGTGCGCTTAGTTCTGTTTGCTAAGGTAGAGTCGCAAAGCGAGACCGGAGCCTTAATAGCCATTTACTACATCAAATGAAATGTCAGCGTGTCTGCCGACTTATACATTTAAAAAAAGTAAGACTAGTGCAAGTACATGCATATTTTAAATTACACATCTCAACAGTACGTTATTCTTTACGAACTAAAAGCTATTATTCCGCAACGATGATTTGTGTTCTCCAACATTTTCAACTATCTCAAATGCAGCCAGGTCATTGCAGATAAATGTTTAATTACTAACCTATTTACTAAGTACGTTTCGAATTCTATGTCGCTTTTCCTGCGTAAACAACTTTAATAACAGGAAAATGATATAAATAAACCTCACCCGGTTCACAGAAGTTAGTAGTGGAAAGTGATCGTCTTAAGACATGTTGGCTATTATTTCTTTGACATTATGTGTCGCTGTGGCAATGTATTTGGGGATCGTGTTAAAGAGAAAGTTTAGTTATTGGAAGAAAAAGGATGTGCCGCATTTGAAACCGACGTCGCTACTGGGAGATCACCACGATTACATTTTACTGAGGAAGTTTATTGGACACTCAACCCAAGATATTTGCAGAAAGTTCCCGAACGAGCCTTACATCGGAATATATTACGGTTGGGAGCCAGCGCTTTTAGTTCAAGACCCGGAAACGATTAAAACAATTATGACGAAAGACTTCTATTATTTCAATAGTAGAGAAATCTCTAAATACACACACAATGAAGTCACGACACAGAACATATTCTTCACTTACGGCAACAGATGGAAAGTTTTGCGGCAAAATTTGACTCCATTATTTTCTTCGGCGAAATTAAAGAACATGTTTTATTTGATACAAAAATGCGATATGGTTTTCGAGAAATTACTCGACGAAGAGACAGCGATGTCTCCTGTTTTGGAAGCGAAATCACTAATGGCCAGATACACTATGGACTGCATAGGTTCGTGTGCTTTTGGCATCGAGACTGACACCATGGGGAAACAAGCGGAAAAAAATCCTTTCACAAGAATGGGAAATGTTATATTCGACATATCAAATGTGAGAGGCTTCAAACAAATAGCTAGAGTTGTTTGGCCCAGTATATTTTACGGCCTAGGTTTTAAAACATTTCCAACAGATATAGATAAGTTTTTCACCAAACTGTTGACTGGCGTATTCGAAAGCAGACAATATGAGCCCTCTTCTCGAAATGACTTCGTAGATCTAGTGTTGGGTCTAAAGAAGAACAATCACGTAACAGGAGACGATATAAGTAATATGAAGACAGGAGCTCGCGAGAAAATAAGTTTAGAAGTTAGTAATGATTTGCTGGTTGCTCAGTGCGTAGCATTTTTTGCTGCTGGCTTCGAAACCTCAGCAACTACTATGAGTTTTACATTATACGAACTAGCAAAATGTGAAGAAGCTCAGACACGCGCTATTGAGGAGGTTGATGAATATCTCCGTAAACATGAGGGCAAAGTTGAATTCGATTGTGTCACAGATCTACCTTATCTAGATGCATGCATTGATGAAGCACTCCGATTTTATCCTGTCCTCGCGATGCTCACTCGTGAGGTAGTTGAGGATTACACATTACCATCAGGACTTCTTCTCGAAAAGAATATGCGAATCCATATTCCTGTGTACCATTTACACTTAAATGCTGAACATTTTCCGGAACCGGAGCAATATCGTCCGGAGAGGTTTTTCGGTGAAGAAAAACGTAAAATTAAACCGTACACCTATATGCCTTTTGGTGAAGGACCCAGAATATGTATAGGTACGTATTAGTTTTTTTATGTAAAAGTCGTCACTCGTCAGACAAGCTGACAATTCACTTGACGGTGGCAAATGACGTCTAAACACTTGCAATACCATAGGTACTGAAAGTGCCGACCTTAGTAGGAATAAGAATGAGGGATTAGGAGGAGACAGATAAAAATGGGCTTTGGCATCCCTTACTCACTCACCGAAACACAAAAGGACACATGATATTTTTTAACGGTGGCCTTCTGATAGGGGTGTTTATTGAAGCCAGACGGGTTTCCTAAATGACCGCGAAATGCGGTGTGCCCTGTCACTTCATGCCAGATCTAGACCAGAGCCAATTTTCTAAATTTGGCCAACCTTGAAAAATTCGTTTCTGAACCATTACAGAAATAAATTGGGCTAATCCGATAAATAATAATCGTGACATTACTTTATAAGGCCATTAAGATCATTTACTATAACAAAAAAAAAGAAAAAAAAAAAAGGTTACACTTCACTTCCAAAGAGACTTATACGCTATGCAATGGCTCTTTCTAAATTGAAATTTTAAAATTTTTAAACATTAAAAAAGAACATGCGTGTCAGAAGCGAAACTTCTGTATCAAAGAAGCGTCGCGTGATCGTTACACAATATTCGATCTTGTAATTTTACTCTCATCGCGCGCAAAGAAGTTTCACTTCAAAAAACAATTAAGAGGAAAGAATAGCTTTGCGATTCTAACGAAATAGGTATTTAGGAAAACACATGCTATCGCTCGTGCGCTCATGTCCCCGGGAATCGCGCACAACACATACAAATAGCCTCACGCACACATCGACGGACGCTGTTAGTTGACGAGCAATTACGGCGGAAGGCGAACTCTTTTATTTATTTAGTTATTTGTTCTGGCGTGCCCGAAACTCCGATATAAAGAAATTGAAGATTATAGTGATAATTTCAAGTAAGTAAGTATTTTATTTATTTATGTAATTAGTAACGATTATTTATTATTATTTATTATTTATTTTTTTTATTTATGTAATTAGCCAATTCCCCTATCCCCTCCTTATCCTTAATCCTAATCCTTACCCTATCCTTAATCCTTACCCTTATCCTTAATCCTACTGTAGTCGGCAGCGCACTTGTAGCAGCTTTGGTGTTGCTTGTGTTATAGGCGACGGTAGCCACCTACCATCAAGTGGTCCGTCAGCCTGTCTGCCGATCTTAACATAAAAAAAACGAGTGTAAGCTAATTTGATTTTTGATAAATCGGCTTTTTGCCTAAATGACTGACATTTTGTATTTTAAGTATGTATCTATATGATATTTACGAAACAAAAGATTTTTGACTTTGTTATTGTGTACGAAACTGCTGCATGTGCTACTATAATAATTATAACTATAATGTTTTCGTGAAATGTTAGATATTCGGTTTTGTCAAAATCAAAGTCAAAAAGTCGGTTTTAGGTCGGCTCAGGTTTCAACCACGTTTCAGCTAGGTAACTAAACAATTTTTAGGTACCTTGGTAGGTAGATGTAAATAAAATTATTTTTTAATTCCTGTAGATATAATAGTCACACGATAATGGAAGCATATTATAGAAGGGGCAAAAAGAAACGAATACGCTTATGTGTCCGCCGGAAAAAAATGTCACTTCGCCAGAAAGGCAAAGAATTGGTTTGTAGTTTGTACACACCTTCTCACAGTCAATCTAACTCACAGTTATACGAGTATAGCCTAAATATATATATTTTTCAATTCTTATTCATGGACAGTTAAAATGAGTAGGTAGGTAAATTAGACATGTTACACACGTTACTGTTTTTTTTTTTTTTTAGAGCTCCCACATCTATTCGTGCATTATTCGTCTATATTCGGCTATTTTCACGAACAAGACGAATACGCGAATACTAGAACACCTACTATACGCCGGCTTATCGCCAATACCGGCATTTATAATGTTTTCATTAAGTATTTTTTTCGTGTGGGAAATTAGATAAAAAGAAAATCATTTTAGAAAATATTTTATTTTATTTCTTGTCCCTGTGCACCGGGATCAGTTTCTAAGGGAAGGGTAACTGTGGAACCTACATGGAACGTAGTCCGGCACCCACTAGTTATGTTTTGGCATTACGACACGCACGGTTTATATTTATAGTTTGTAAATCATCAGTCTTCGAGAAGACAAACTTTAACAAATTCGATACTCCAAGACAGTGAAGATCAACAATACAATATTTCGAATAATACTACACCAACGACTTCAATTTCAAATTTTCACCTAATACGATCGAACCGGTCAGTTTTTTTGTGACAACCATTAAAGAAAAATAATGGAACAAATTTTTGCAAAGATGGAGAAAAGTGAATTTCGTGTCTTGATTAAACATTATTGCGCAAAAAAATTATTACGGAAACAAAAAAAAATTTGATAAATATTATGGGGATTCTGCTCTGTCGATTAAAATGATTCATAAGTGGTTTACTGATTTTCGCTGTGATCGCTGTAAATAATACTAATTTAGTTAATTTTACTCCTTGTTTAATTTTACCAGACTTATCAATCCGCCGAACTTACTCCCAACATTTTTGAAACAGATAGATATCGATAACGCGGGTGGGGATCCCATCTCTACTATCGACTTTTCCATTGACATCCCTATAATACGTGATGCTTTGCTTCCCCCCCCGACCCCCAATCGTGCGATAGAGAGCGTTGCAACTCGCGACTGATAATAGGTACTTTTTTTGATGAAATTTCCATTTCGGGAGAAAACGGTTTCCACTGACTAAATCTTAACAAATCACTTTGATTTTGATATCGATCGTTTCAGCACGATATATTCTAGGTTTATAGGTTTCGTTTTATTAAAAAAATTACACTGTTTTTATAAAATAAACGGCTTAATTCGACAAAGTTTTAATCACAAAAATAAGGTTTTTTGAGGTGCCTATAAGTTTGAATTTATTGCAAATTTTGAAAAAAGGAAAACCTATAAACCTAGCCTTTCATTGTGTCAATAACATATTAAAAAATCATGGAGATTGGAAAATATTTAGAAGTGGAAAAACATTTTCTCTTTTTGTATGGACGAATACGTACTATTCTTTCCTCTTAACAAATGAAAGTAATGTAGGTGTTTCTATTTTTAGTGTTTCTATATTTACGTGTGTTTTCAGGTCTTCGTTTCGCGAAAATGCAGATGCTAGCTGGTCTCGTGACAGTTCTGAAGAAGTACCGAGTTCAACTGGCTGACGGCATGCCGAAGCGAGTGGAGATGGAACCGAGAGCTTTCGTCATACAAGCACGAGAAGCGATCAACTTAAAATTTGTAAAGCGGCCTGATTGGGAGCAACGCGTTTTTAAATTCTAATTATGTTAAAAATGATTATCCAAAAAAGTGCGGAATTCTTATAATTTAAAGGGGTTAGAGATTGAATCTTGTTTGAATTATTTCATGTAAAGGTCATCGGACATTCTGACGGTCTACTTTGGGTGACACGAGGAACGCCATGTGTACTGCAAGTCGGTTGTCGAACTTAATAGGATTAAGAATTCGCTCCAAACTGACATAGTAGTGGATATTTTCCATGACAGATTAAGTAGTTTTAAGAGAAAGCTCTCAAAGTTGTAAAATATTGATGAATCGATTTGACGATATATTTAATTCATAATAATAACAATAATAACGTAATTGTGAGGTGTTATTTTTTGATGTGATTGACATTGTTTTGACTTTTTGGATTCTTAGTTTGATTTTATTGTTGTTTGGTGTAATTTATATTATTTGACATTGCTTGACTTTTGTAATTGATTAGATTTTAAGTGCACACCCTTCTCTTCCAAATTGTTTTTAATATGAATATGTAATTTTAATTGGTTTTTGTATGAAATGGTTGACAATTGTAATTTTTTTTTTAAACTCTTAACATAGATAATATGCAATATATACAGCTGTAGATACCTGTAATTGGCAAGTAAATGTAAATGTGTCTATATATATTTTTCTGTGTGACTTGATGAATTTTTGCTGTGCTGTTGGTATTTCTATCGAATAAAATAAAAATAAAATAAAATAAAATAAAATAAGAATAAGGGATATTTAAATTGGGATAGGCAAAATGGGAATCTTTGAGTATAAGACAAATCATGAAGAGGATTGACCAGGAAAGGATTTTGTATCTCAGCGCATTTATTGTCTATTACAGTGCAGAGAACTGCACTGTACTCTATACTATACACCTTGTTTAGTACGGCTTTGAGCAAAACGCGTAAGTATATTATCGTGTGAAAAGTATATTCTAGCAGTATAGCATGTTGAATGGTTTTATTAGACTTCATAGTTATTGTTTTAGGCCGGGTCTCTACCAAACCGGAGATGTGTGCGGTGTGCTGTGTGCTGTGCGAGAAGAACCAATAGAATTGCGTTATTAATGCCTCTCCTCTCCGCTCAGCTTCAGTGGAGATCGCTGTGCATAGATGTAGAATATTTGTATGGCGCGATGGAAGCGGGGATGAGAGCTGCGCACGGACGACGCCGCCGCAGCGGAGACGCACTCAACGCCTCGCACCCGAGCTGAAAAACATCTCTTCTCGCACAGCACACAGCACACCGCACACATCTCCGCTTTGGTGGAGTCCCGGCCTTAGTGCTGCAGCGTACCTATCCTATCCTACCTATCCTCGTTCACGTAAAAACTACTAAACAGATTTGAATTTGCACACAGACAGTTTATTACCTAGACTAAGATATAGGTTACTTTTATAGGATCGTCCAAAAACGTAAAAAAATCGACGCCACTGTCCTCACAGTGATAAAGATTATATTTTTATTATGAACATTATATTTTTCATTTTGCAACCCAGACGAAGTGGCGGGCACCAACTAGTTTAGCTATTCCTTTAATTAGAATAGCTTATATAGTAAGTTAGTACATTATAAACGTTTTAATTAGTACATAATCACAAACATATCTAGTACATTGTACAATTAATTTTTAAAATGTGCATATAAAGCCAATAAAGTTTTGCATGAAAACATCCTAGCTATAATGTAAATTTAAAAGACGATTGCTACCTTCTTTTCTAAATTATTGGAATTCCTGGCGTATTTACTATTTTCGCGAGTTCAATAAGCACTGCGAATGTCTTGTGTCGCATTCTGTCTCGCGATCATTGAAGTCAAGTAAGTTGAGACAACAAATTCTCTCAAATACCGATTACTTACTTAACTCGCTCGTAGGTGTTTTCACGCTTAATTTGACTTGTTAAAGGTTAAAACTTGGGTAAAAATACAGAGCTTAGACTATATTTAAAAAAGTTAGGATCGGGCAGATTTTTATACAAAATATATATTTCCTGAGAAAAAAAAATGACTGCCCAAAAAAGCTTTCTCGTCTCAGTAATGAAAATTTTCAGCGACAACTACATTATTTTTTAATCTTATTAATTAACTTAAGTTCTGTACTAAAGTTTTAATCGGCTACTCTTATTTCTTTTATCATATTTTACATAATATTTAAGAAAACCCTTCCAATTTAAGAGTTCTTGTACAATATTGCATGCTATCTTAATGGCATATGCTTATCTTAATAGGCCACAATAGGTACATATCAGAGATAGACCGTCATTAAGAGATAAATTTAAGGAGACCAACATATTAACAGTTACATGTCAATGCATATTTGATAATATAATTTTTGTTCATAAAAATATTGATTATTTAAAAAAAAAATACATTCATAATTATTGTAATACTAGAAATAAAGATGATTATACTTTGATCCATACACGACTAAAGAAAATAGATAAATCATTTAAAAGGCAGTAGGTACGCGGTTTCTACAATAAAATCCCTGAAGTTAAACGTGAATTGCGATTAAAACGTTGTTAAAAAATTAAAGATTATTTAGCAGATAAAAATGCATGGGATTAAAAAAAGCGATTGCTGGAGAACTTCCGCCGTTTCTTCTCTTCCAGAATGTTTCCGATTTTTCCGAAACGGTAGTAGTACCTATCTTGTCTTCAAAAAAGTGATCTTGTTAACCTGTTTTTGAGAAAAGAACGATTTGATTTAATTAAAAAAGAAGTGAAAGTGGAGCAGACGCCATGTCGTTTGAGTCTACATCTATGTAGTTTCCGCTTCCCGGGTACACTGTCCCGCATCCGTCTGAACAGGAAATGTTCCACTGAAGCTGTACGATGAAAACATGTGTGTTGTGCTTACTGTATAATACAGCAGATGAGTCTGCCTTTGAGAGGCAACTAGTTTCTATTGATTTAAATTGTTAATTAAAAACCTACCACATCAACCAGTTACAAGGTTTATAATGCAACGAATAAATTATACATTTTTAATTTTAATTTGATGCCTCATGCAAATGTTTTACTGAAAATCGGCAATAGATGGCGACGAAAAAGTCGGGTTATTTTTTTAACAGTTTTGCCTTGATTAAGAAAAGTATGGAAATAATATCTCCAGTTTTTTTTTTAAACTTTAAAGGAAATCATCTTGAGGAAACCTGCTTGTGTGAAAAGTGGGCCCCAGTGGACTACCGGGGTCCGTTAGTCACTTTAGTTCGCACTACATGTAGGTATATGTATAGACTACATGCCTTATCTTTGACCGCTACGGGAGGTGAATGGGAACTTATTTTATACTTGTCACCCAACGAGCATCAAAGTCAGTTTAATGAACGATGTTAGACAGCATTTAGAGTTACAACAGTGCTCACTGACTCTAGTAACGCTTATTGTTATTTATTTGTTACCTTGAAGTGTCTTATGTATTGTATATGTGTTTACGTATTATATTGACTATAAGATGCTACAGTGAATCCTGGTTAAATGAGACATCACGGGACCCGCAATGTTGTTTCACTTATTGAAGTATTCCATTTACCCAGTGTCTCAGATATCTTTTCTTTTCTTTTTTTTATGTTATGTCGACAGACAGGCTGACGGTCCTCTTGATGGTAGGTGGCTACCGTCGCCTATAACACAAGCAACGCCAAAGCTGCTGCAAGTGCGCTGCTAATAGATGACTTAACCACTTGTGTGCCGGAAGCCGAATTACCCTTGTCTGCCAGCGCCTCAAATTTATCATTTCAAGTGCCATTTGCCATGATATTATACAGGTTGTTCAAATTTCAACCGTTTTTACCGATTTAACTACTGACTCTGACTGACCTAATTGTTCTCCCAGGTGGAGTCATGGGGGTTCTACCATGATTTATTAATCCGCATACTCATTGTTACCGCATACCGCATACCATGATCCGGCATACAAAGGGTTAAATGAAGACATAAAGCTTTAATGTAAGTTCGCCATTGTTTTAGTGAACTAAGGCTGGGTTGCACCATCTTACTTTAACTTTGACAAAGACCGTACCGGCACTTAAAGTACCGGTTAGGCAAAATGTTAACGTCAAATAAAAGCATTTTTTGTCGAGTTTTGGTTTTGGAAATATGGTAGTACCAGCAAAATTTTGAAAGTGGTCTATCAGAAAACAGTCTGGGAACCTCTGTGTTAGAGGATCAAAGGACCGTTACTGCAGACTGGTATATTAGTAATGGTTTGCCAGTTGTTTTGGAAAATGTTTGACAGAAGCGCCGAAGAAGTAGGTCTGATCCTCCTTCACCACAAGAATGCTGGAGCATTGCCACTCCGCCAGACGAACAATCGAATATTTGACTATGGAAGGTGTGGAATTGAGACCCTTTCGAAAAACAATAAGAATAAAAACAGCTTCTTACATTATTTAATTTTCTAGTTTCTAAAAACTTTCAGTGTTACCCTCGTATATCATGTTTGCTGTTGTATTTCGGTGATCCTATCCCTTATCCCTAACTCTTAATTCTATTACGATTGGCAACGCACTTGCAGCACCTGTGGCTAGCATTCCAGGTGCTACTAAATACCTTAACCTTGAAAAATAACAGATAAGATAATTTTAAAATTTTATAAAAAAATTATATTATCTTTAAATATTAAAATATTAAAATCATCTTATCTGTTATTTTTATGTCAGATTATTGTTATAATGCATCATTTGTAAGTACCTAATTAAAAAGTAATAGGTTGTTGTGTCTATTCCTGTCCGAATAAATGCGTCTACGATTACGATTCGTAGAGCCCAAAATAAACAAACACACAACTCTGCTACAAGATAAAATCAACCATTAAATATGAATACTAGACTTTACTACTAAAACAAAAGACTCACCAAAATTTCTTAGCATACCATCTTCTGCTACATTTCTAACCCTGAGGGACTTCGTGGGTATCTGAAAGAGATAGCTGCAAGAGAAGAAGTATTGCGCTCCAATGTGTACTCGCCTCTCAGACGATTCAAAAGATCTTTAGTGCTAATATTGTTCCAAAAAACTCAAACGGCCGCCATTGTTGTTTCCACGTGTAACGTTCCGTTATAAAAGTCGTACAAATTCGTATTATTATTCACTTTCAACAATTAAAATTCTTCACCATCAAGAAATCAATTTTGCCATCATGATTTTTAACAAATCGTCACAGTCCATCATAAGTCAACGACAGCGTTGACACCTATTCCTTCCAAGTTCATAATCCTATACCCAGCATTTATCGCCGCATAATACACCAACATATGTAAGTTTTAACGTTTACTGCAATTACTAAATTTATTATTGATAAATTATAGAATTTCCCTTTTTCCTCGCCCTTTCTCTGTTCAATGGATCATGAAGCAGTGCATTGTGTATGGATAAATATTTCGTTATAACTTTTTTTCCTATGTATTTAATTATTGTAAAGTGAGTTTGTATAGTGTTCAATGAGTCACATACGGTGCTGGCTGAAAATCAGCGCTGTAGGTGTTTGTCTGGCACCTCAGCACAATGCTGAGTCAGTATCCGATTCGCTGCCGCGAGGACACACACACGTTTCTTTTTTATTATTCTCTGTCCTGTTTTGTATATAATGTCAGTGTCTTTCGTGCAGTGAATAAAAGTCTTTCTTTCTTTCTTTCTTATATGTCAGCCATTCAATGGAGCGGACGATGTCGCGGGCACCAGCTAGTATATTAAATGATCAAAGTGTTATCAAAGTGATATCAAATCCAAATGTCGAAATCCAAATCCACTTTTCATTGTTGTCCGATCGAGATCATTCCTTTCAAGGAGTGAACCACGTTGTGTTCCTTTCCCAAATAGAAATTAAACCTACTTTACTAACAAGGTCTTAAGATCCCATGAAGTTTTATAATGACAAAAGTGTCTCTAGGTAGAGATATAGATATAGAGATATAGGATATAGGATTTTAAATACGATAAGATAATGAGTAAAATGGACTACTATCTGAAGACGAATAATCATTTAATCATGCAAAAGAAAAGAAAATAGATAAGAAAGATAGCATCAATATACACAAATACGAAGAAATTTCTCAGGATTTGTTTTCAGTCACCATTTGAGGAATCAGAAGTTTTTCTTAAG
This sequence comes from Bembecia ichneumoniformis, assembly GCA_910589475.2. NCBI lineage: Eukaryota > Metazoa > Arthropoda > Insecta > Lepidoptera > Sesiidae > Bembecia > Bembecia ichneumoniformis. The sequence continues at coordinate 12,239,041 of OU342540.1, forward strand.
AAAAAAAAACTCTGTTATGCAAAGACTGAAAAAACATCACTAACTAAATGGAAGATGAAGAAAGATTATAATAAATAAATTATAGAAAATGTTCGATAATGTGACCAAAATTTTCCAAACCTTGTTTTCAACACTTGTTTCTTATTTCATGTTTTTAATATTATCCTTTCATAATGAAAGGTCTGTCCGATATATGCTTCAATATAGAGTCACCACTGGATATGTTGATCATTCACCGGTTATAGTAACATTAAGTATTGCAGGAATTTGCAGAGAACAAAAAACATGCTTATGTAATCATAAAACCGATTGGAACACCTTTGCTGATTACTTGGAGGAAAAAATAGATCTAAGAGTAAAACTTGAAATTGAAGAGGAAATTGAAGAGGCAACGTTTCAAATAACTAACCTTATACAAATAAGTGCATGGGTTACGACGCCAACATTGAGAACTGATACTGCAGACAGAAATAACATCCCCTTAGAAATTCAAAGTAATTGGCAGAGAAAAGAAGATTGCGACAACGATTACACTAAAAAAAGACCTTAAAAGATTCAACATAGTATCTAGAGAGATAAAGATAATAATCAAAGAAATCAAAAATAAATATTTCCAAAAAAAGAAAGATAATTACTAGCTGTAGGCAAAACGAAATAGTTTAAAATGCCTTAGAATTTTGTTCCTCTGCAAAAAATACCAACAGGTGGTTGGGCTAAAGGACCGAAAGAGAAAGCAAAATTATTTGCTCAACACCTTAGTCAGGTCTGTACTCCTAACAAGTCCATTAGTTCTGAATTTGAAAAGGAAGTAGACATAACTACTAACAGTGATCAGCAGCTATCTCTCTCCTTGTTGGTGACACCGAAATAATTGATACGACAATTTACAATTTAGAAAGGAAAAATGCCCTTGGTTTTGACCTAATTACTGGTGAAATCCTCAAGCACCTACCTAAGGAACCAATAGTGTTTATAACTATGTTTTCAATGCTATATTCAGAGTACAGTACTATCCAAAACTATGGAAAGTTTCACAGATATGGAACTATGGAAACATCTGTGACGAACCCAATTCATTAAACTGGCATGTGAGACTTAAACCATTCTGGAACAGACCAATGTGGTTTCAGACAAAACCACATTACAACAGAATAAATACATTATGTAGTACGCAAGATTAGACAGTCCCTAGAAAAAAAAAAGAATATTGTTTTGCAGTGTTCTTAGACATCGAGGAAGCCTTTGATAGAGTATGGCATAAAGGTTTACTGTTTAAATTAAAGAAACTCCTACCAAACTAAATCTGTATGGTTTTAAAATCATACATACAAGAAAAAATTCCGGGGCCAAAAAAAGAACCAAAACTGGGCCAAAACATGTCAGCAGAAAGCCGATGCTTTTGCTGAACATCTGACTAGTATTTTCTGCCCAAACGAAGCATTGGACGAAGCTTTGGACGAAACATAAAGCCGGAAAACCACCCAATAGGGTTACATCTTAGAGACCAATTAATTTGCTTCAGTACTATCAAAGGTTTTCGAGAAACTGTTATATGCAGAATCTTCCCAATCCTAAAATAAAATGAAGTATTACCACAACACCAATTCGGATTTAGGCATGGCCATTCTACCGTTGAGCATGTTCACAGGGTATATGAACATATCATGATTATGGCTAGGTAGCCGATTGCAGATTGGTCTGGAATAAAAAAAAAATTAAGCGCTGATAGGATTTGTGATAACACAGTTGTAATAAAATAAGCATACCTACTGATTTTATCATCATAATTATATAAAGAGAATGCATTAAATTTATAGCACACATCATCAGACAGTTGTGAAAATAACAGTCAAAATGTTGTTGGGCTTAGTAGCATTGTTCGTGGCTTTGTTTACATCGATTTACTTCTTGCTTACCAGACATGCGAATTATTGGAAGAAGAGAGGCGTGCCGTATTTGGAGCCGTCTCTGTTATTTGGTAATTATGGAGACCACATTCTTCTGAAAAAGAATTTGTCATCAACAGTGGATCATATTTGCAAAAAATTTCCAAAAGAGCCTCTCATTGGAGTTTTTTATGGAACTGAACCTGCTATTATAGTCAAGGATCCTGAGTTAGTTAGTACTGTTACAACTAAAGCCTTCTATTACTTTAGCTCCAGAGAAGTGGCAGATCACACTCACAAGGAACCACTGACAAAAAACCTGTTCAGTGAAAGCGGTGACTACTGGAGAGTTGTCAGGCAGAATCTAACGCCTATCTTTTCTTCGTCTAAAATGAGAAACATGTTCCCTCTAATCAAGCAATGTACGCAGCAATTCGAGAAGCTATTATCGCAAGAAACGAAGGTCAATTCAACGATAGGTGTTAGACTTTTGTTTTCAAGATTCACCATGGATTGCATTGGTTCCTGTGTACTCGGTTTAGAAACAAATGTCATGGTGGACGACGTCAATGAAAATCCTTTCAAGAATATTGCTGATTCAATATTCGGCACGCCAATTTTAAGATCTTTAAAATCAATAACCCGGAATATATGGCCAGGCATATTTTACAGCCTGGGTTTAAAAATATTTCCTCAAGAAATCGTTGATTTCTTTAAAAGTGTACTACTTAAAGTGTTTGACGACAGAAATAATAAACCGTCCGGAAGACAGGACTTTGTAGATTTAATCCTCACCTTCAAGAATAATAAGTATATGGTAGGAGATGGATTGAAGAAAGATATGATAGTGAAATATGAAGTAGATGACGAATTATTGGTAGCACAGTGCATGGTATTTTTCGGGGCTGGTTACGAAACGTCGGCTACTACAGCCAGTTACACACTGTACGAGCTCGCTAAGAACGAGGAAGCACAACTTAAAGTCATAGCCGAAGTGGACGAATACCTTCGCAAACACGACGGAAACATTGAATATGATTGTATAAGAGAACTGCCTTATCTTGATGCTTGCATAGACGAAGCCCTTCGCTTATATCCTATACTTGGAGTAATTACCCGTGAGGTAGTCGAGGACTACACTTTACCGTCAGGTTTGGTGCTTGAGAAGGGACTTCGCGTTCAAATTCCTATATATAACTTGCAACATAATCCCGAATACTTCCCGGAACCAGAGGTATACCGTCCAGAAAGGTTCTATGGTGATGAGAAGAAAAACATTAATCCGCACACTTACATGCCGTTCGGAGAAGGGCCTCGAATTTGCATTGGTACTTATAATTTATTACTATTATTTTTCATTATTATCTTAGTGTTGACATGTATCAAGCATCGAACTTTCTTTGACGTAGTATGAAGCAGACATCTCAAACCATATATAGAGAATTACCTTTAATAATTATAATTTAATTAGTGAGTAATTACGATTCACTTCATAAAGGCGCATATTATTATCTATCTATATACATATAAAATAAAATCACTGTCGGCTTCTGTCTGTTTATGCGCTAATTTCTTCTAAACCGCCCAACATATTTTGATACCGTTTTCACTAATGGATAGAGAGATAAACGAAGAAGGTTTGTGTATATATATATTTTTTTGCATATATAATATGCAGAAAAAATGCACCTTTGCGAATCCTTGAGCTGGGCGCTAGTATTATCACATGATTATGATTATTATGTACATTCGTTTGTGCTTCTTATCGGCACAACTGCACCTATAATATGTACTAAGCTATTATGTCTGGTCGCTAGTGAAGCATATTTTAAGTTTTCAAGAAGTAGGATTTTATAATTAATCTATAAGTAGTCCATTCACAAATTTATTTCTAACTAGGACCCGCCCCCGGCTTCGCCCGGGGTGCAATTTTTATATATATGATTTTCCCCGTTTATCCCTCTTTCCATTAGTGAAAACCGAATTAAAATCGGTCTACCCGTTCACGCGTGATGCCGTGACCAAGGGAAATGGGGATTCATTTTTATATAGAGAGATATACGCTTTTTTGTATAATTTTGTTATCGTAAATGCGACAGACTTTTTTATCTTGTGCAAGGTGTGCAATTATGATAAAAAACGACAACAAAACATTATACATGATATTAGTTCGTTTTTTTTTTTATTATTACAGTTCCTAATACAACTATTTCTTTTCAGGCATGAGATTCGCCAAAATGCAGATGATCGCCGGCATCGTCACCCTCTTAAGTAAATATCGATTGTCTATGAATACGGACAAGCCGGTCACAATCAATTTTGATCCCAGATCTCTCTTATCACTTCCTAAAAACGAAATTAATTTGAAATTTATCCCACGCGATTTATCTGGGTAAAGTATTGGAGATGTTTTAATTTAGGTTACCTATGGCAGCCAGCGTATTGGGTACCTTGCCATCTGGACCATAACTTAGGTACTACCGACCCGCTTCAAGATTCGCAGGGGTGCAATTTTTTTTTCCAAATTGTATATAACAAGTTTTATTATATTCGATGTATATAACTTTCTTGTTTAACTCCCTCATTAGGATTTTTTCCTGTAAATAAATCAATTTGGTTTCACTTATTTTTTGATTGTTGTGATATCGTTGTAAGTTGTGATATCACAATAAGGACTGTTGTGTAATAGCACAGTCTAACCATACTTACGTCATACAGTCAGCAACGAATGTACTTGCGTAGAGCAACGTCCGGCGAACTCGCTACAGTTTGCAGGCTCGAACATGGAGCGGTGCCCGACTGTATGACGTAAGTATGGTTAGACTGTGGTAATAAGTTGAATAAAATCAAATATATTAAGACATAATCTTCTCTTTGCATGACAAAGATGATTTTGCACTATAGTATGCAAAATTTAGCAAAACTAACAAAATTGACTGCCAGCGAGCAGCTGGCATAATATTAAATTTAAACCTGATTGTCAGTGATGAGTATGTTATTTTATACAAAGCAAATTCTTAAGTGCCATTACTTCAAAAGGGGCCACTAATTATCACTATCACTAACACTATCCCACAATCTTACGCATTTTTGTGGTACACTTTACTGAAAAACTGTTACACCTTTAGGTTTGGGCTTTAACACAATAATTTAAATTCATGTCTAGATTTTTTTTCTTATGTTAAGGTCGGAAGACAGGCTGACGGTCCACTTGATGGTAGGTGGCTACCGTCGCCTATAACACAAGCAACGCCTAAGCTGCTGCAAGTGCGCTGCCGACTGCAGTAGGATTAAGGATAAGGGATTAGGAGTGGATAAGGAAATGGGCTCTGGCATCCCTTACTCACTCACCGAAACACAACAGCACACGTGCTGTTATTTCACGGTGGTCTTCTGTAAGGGGGTGGTTACTGCCGCCAGATGGGCTGCCCAAATGACTGCGAAACGCAGTGTGCCCTGCCACCACTTTCCAAATCCAGACCAGAGCCAAATTTGAAAAGTTGATTTTTCAAAGTTGACCCTGCCGGGAATCGAACCCGGGAACCCTAGAACAAAGCGTTAAGGCAAGCATCCAACGAGCTCGTTATCTATCATGATAAATATAATTTTATAAACAATTTAAAAAAATAAAAAGATTTATCAAAAAATTATTAACTGGACCGTTACTACTAACGCCATCTGTTAGAAAATGAAAGAGTTAATATCAATTCAAACAGAATGTTTAGTTAAAAATACGCTGGATTTTTTTGATTAGGTATAAATAACTCGTAAGTAATTAATTGTAAATGTGGTTTATGCGGTAGAATATTTATTTATTTTTCGCCTGGACTATAGGCATTGTGCCTCTTTCATTTTCTAGGACATTTATATGTGAAGTTTATACCGTAATAATTTTAGTACTAGCTGATTTAGTACAACTTTGTCTACGTTTAAAAATAACGCCCGACATTTTTACCACTGTGATGACGGTGGCGTCCAATTTTTATATTATTAGACGATCCCTTGGGAATTTTCCAGTATAGGCACCGTGCGGAAACTATAGATGGCGTTGTAATCTTGACAGTAGAGACACCGTGCGAGTAAAAAAAAGAAACTTTCCAGACCCATTAGTTGCCACTAAGACTGTCAATGTGTTTTGCAATGATTAAAAAAAGATTTTAATCATTGCATTGTAAAGTAAAACCTAATTAAGAAAAATAAACTTGCAATTGAGAGAGATAATTTAGTTACAAATGTAAAATATTTACAATTTGATGAAAATTGTTTAAAGTTGAAACAAAATCACTCAATTTATACACAGCAGGTTATGATGCAAATATATGTTACAAGTATACTTGTCTGTGATTTGTTTGTCTATTCTCCTAAGGGTCTATTAAAAGTCTCTATTAAAAGGGATAGGTAATATGTTTTTATCTAACTTAGTTCTTCGTCTAGAAAAGTTTTATTTCACTTATTATTTACCAAAGATATGCCAATTTATTAGAAGAAAACAAAGAATAATTTTGTATTTAGTCAAGTAGGTTATTAAATAAAATAATTGAAGTTCAGTTAACAAAATGTTTTTATTTTCTCTTTTTATAACCTTCAATTTACTAAACTGACACAAGTTGATTTTTTCAAGTAGGTATAATTATAATGTTTATACTCCGGCCATTATAAGAGTGCTGTTCTGACAGGTGTCAATTCCATACATTTTCTGTATCGTTTATTCGGAAATGAACTTTATGCAATGGACATAAAGAAATGTCAAAAACGCATTCATAGAATGACCGTACTATAGTTTACATAGTGTGCGTATGGCGGCAGTAACCACCCCCTTACAGAAGACCACCGCGAAATAACAGCACGTATACTATTTTGTTTCGGTGAATGAGTAAGGGATGCCAGGCCCCTTTTTCCTATTAGTCTAAGAGCCGGTGAAGATCGACCTTCACCGATCTGATAACTCGATGAGACATATTTTTTATCAAGTATAATTTATAAACAAATATGACTTGCCTATCGAAAAGTGTTCATAACTGTTTTAAAAATAATATTTTTAATTTCTTTTATATTTATTCTTCTACAAAAATAGTGGGCAGGTGATTGGATAAAACGCACCAAAATCAAATAAGTAATGATGTCAAGTAAAAAATATACAAGAGAACATAAGAGAACTTGATTTTTATATGTTTTCCATCTTAAACACACGTTGTTCCCAATCCTCCCTCTTTATAAAGTTCAAGTTGATTCCCTCCAGAGCATGTATACCCAAAGCTTTTGGGTCCAACGCAAGTTGACTCGGCATGCCATCAGCCAGCTCGATTCGGTACTTCTTTAGAATCGTCATCAGACCAGGTATCATCTGCATCTTCGCAAAACGACGGCCTGAAAACATACAGGTACATTCATGACATTTTATTTTTTATGATTAGTGTTTGTTGCAAAATACAGCGTTAACTTGTAAAACGCTGTATCTTGCTGTACAATATACAGTGAATTAGCCCCACTATTGATTAATGGATGTTTTATTTGTGTTGACAATAAAAGGCCTGGTGTGTATTTCTGAACTCCTTGAGATTCTTGTCAACTGGTAAATCCTTGACTACTGCTCTAAGAACCGACAAGCATGAAAGCCAAGTTTACAAAAACTCTTCGACATATCCAGGCCTAGCACACAGCTAACAAATGCTTCCCTTACAATAAAATATTCTGTAAATCTCTCAAAACCTTCCAAACAATTTTTGGATCTAATATTTTTTGGATGTCTCATCTATCTACACAAAGGCCAGTAGAATGGGACCAATTATTTCCAAATTAGATTTATAATGTATTTTTTTTTTAATAATAACCTTATGTTGACAACAATACTTAACGGTTAGGTATATGTTATGATAGAAATATAGCATGAAACTTTTACAAAATTAAATCGTCACAACTCTCATAACGCATTACTTGATTATAATATGTCAAGAATCTCTGGATACACAGATACATCATCTCAGAGCGTCACAAGAGCCTTCGGTGATCTCAATAATAATGGCATTTGTAGACACAATTTCTTCAAGTTACCTAAGGCATTCGTGGTGAAATTTTTAAAATAAATAAGCCATAATGAATAATCTTTCAATTTGGATAATTTTAAAAATAATAAAAATTATAATAACAGTAACAACAATAAATGAATATTCGAAAGAAAAAAAAACACAAAAAAAAACACACACACCATATCACACACATATCAACAATAAGGCATTCGTGGTGGAAATAAGTAATACATACGCTTCAAAAAGTTACATATTTTTCTAAACAAATGAAATTTATCAAATAAATAAGCCATAATGAATAATCTTTCAATTTGGATAATTTTAAAAATAATAAAAATTATAATAACAGTAACAACAATAAATGAATATTCGAAAGAAAAAAAAACACAAAAAAAAACACACACACCATATCACACACATATCAACAATAAGGCATTCGTGGTGGAAATAAGTAATACATACGCTTCAAAAAGTTACATATTTTTCTAAACAAATGAAATTTATCAAATAAATAAGCCATAATGAATAATCTTTCAATTTGGATAATTTTAAAAATAATAAAAATTATAATAACAGTAACAACAATAAATGAATATTCGAAAGAAAAAAAAACACAAAAAAAAACACACACACCATATCACACACATATCAACAATAAGGCATTCGTGGTGGAAATAAGTAATACATACGCTTCAAAAAGTTACATATTTTTCTAAACAAATGAAATTTATCAAATAAATAAGCCATAATGAATAATCTTTCAATTTGGATAATTTTAAAAATAATAAAAATTATAATAACAGTAACAACAATAAATGAATATTCGAAAGAAAAAAAAACACAAAAAAAAACACACACACCATATCACACACATATCAACAATAAGGCATTCGTGGTGGAAATAAGTAATACATACGCTTCAAAAAGTTACATATTTTTCTAAACAAATGAAATTTATCAAATAAATAAGCCATAATGAATAATCTTTCAATTTGGATAATTTTAAAAATAATAAAAATTATAATAACAGTAACAACAATAAATGAATATTCGAAAGAAAAAAAAACACAAAAAAAAACACACACACCATATCACACACATATCAACAATAAGGCATTCGTGGTGGAAATAAGTAATACATACGCTTCAAAAAGTTACATATTTTTCTAAACAAATGAAATTTATCAAATAAATAAGCCATAAATAAATAATTTTTCAATTTGGATAATTTTAAAAATAAAAAAAAATATTCAAAAATAAAAAAAATATTTAAAAGTATATATCTATAAAAAAAATCATTTTGTTTCAGTATAGTTATAATTAGAATTTTGAACTTTCCTTCTTACAATCGTATGTCATATCAAATTTGGGTTAGACAGGGTTCCACACATACTGGCTGCTGCATTACCTCGTTGCATTGAAAGGCTAATTTGCTGACGGGGGTAATAGCTATGAAGTCGCCAGTTAATAACGACCAACCGATTTAGCAAAATATTAAAAAAATTGAAAAGAAATGTACAATATTTATCTGTAACTTACCGAGACACATTCTGGGTCCTTCGCCAAAAGGCAAATAAGTGTAGGGCTTTATGTTACGCTTTTCGTCACCAAGAAATCTCTCCGGCTTGTAGGCTTCAGGTTCCGGAAAGTATTCTGGATTACGATGTAAATGGTAGGTAGGAATATGAAGTCGCATATCCTTTTCGAGACGAAGACCTGTTGGTAAAGTATAATTTTCTGTAACCTCTCGAGTCAGCAACCCGACAACTGGATATAATCGCATCGTTTCGTGGATACAAGCATCAAGATACATTAGCTCTGACAAACAATCAAATTCAATCTTATTATCATGTTTACGGAGGTACTCGTCGATCTCTGCAATTACACGTTTCTGTGCGTCCTTATTTTTAGCTAACTCGTACAGTGTGAAACTCATTGTAGCTGCAGATGTGTCGTAGCCGGCTGCGAAAAGTCCTACGCACTGACCGACTAAAAATTCAGTGTCTACTTTCAATTTTATTTTCTCGTCACCACCTGTCTTCATGTTAGTCACACTATCTCCAGTTATATAACTGTCTTTCTTTAGACTCAGTATTAGATCTACAAAGTCGTTTCGTGAACTCGGCGTGTAATGTCTGCTTTCAAATACATCAACCAAAAGTTTAGTGAAAAATGCATCAATTTCTGTCGAAAATGTTTTAAAACCTAATCCGTAAAATATCTTTGGCCAAACTACTCGGGCGATTATTTTGAAAGCTCTAACAGGTGATAAGTCGAATATAGCATTCCCAATTCTTGTAAAAAGATTGTTATCTGTTTTATTATTCAACGTATCTGTCTCGACACCGAAAGCACACGAACCGATGCAGTCCATAGTGTATCTCGCACACAGTGTCCTCATTTCCAAAACAGGCGACATTGCAGTCTCTTTGTCGAGCACTTTCTCTAAAGTAACACTGCGTTTTTGGATCAAATAAAACATATTTTTTAATTTTGCCGAGGAAAATATGGGCGTCATGTTATGTCGCAATGCTTTCCATCTGTTGCCGTGTGTAAAAAATAAAGTCCTTGTGGTAACTTCATTATCCGTATAGTCAGCGACCTCTCTGCTGTTAAAATAGTAAAAGTCTTTTGTCAGAATTGTTTTGATGATATCCGGGTCTTGAACTAATAGTGCAGGTTCCCATCCGTAATAAGTACCAATGTATGGCTCGTTGGGGAATTTTCTACAAACGTCTTGTGCGGACTGTCCAACATATTTCCTCAGTAAAATGTAATCTTGGTGATCTCCAAGAAGCGATGTTGGCTTTTGATGTGGCACATTCCTTTCTTTCCAATAATTAAACTTCCTCTTTAAGAAGGTCCTTACAAACAGTGCCACTGTGGCACATAATATTAAGGAGATTATAAGAAACATTATTTAAGACAAACTATTATCAACATAAGCTTCTACAAACTGAGTTTAAAAACGAACATTTTTATTTTTATATATTGTTTTCACTGTCCCAAACGAATTTTATCGCATTGACTTGTTAATGTCTTGCAGTAGTTGAAGAAGAGGGATCGTGGACGCAGGGCGAAAGGCATTAAAGATCATATTTCATTGAGTATAAAAGCCGAGGACACATTATGTTATTTGTAAACACATCATTGGTCTTATCTATCTAACAATACTTATAGTCGTGTCATTGTGAATTGTAATATTTTACAAAAATGTATTGAGATAAGGTCGTGCTTATAGTAAGCACGAGTCACGACCTATACGTCATATAGGTTTTATGAAATAACTATACATATTACAATAAAATTATACTATACATTCATATTAGAAAGAAAGAAAGAAAGAAAGAAAGAAAGCATCTTTTATTCCTCTAATAAACACAGTATACATATATGAACAAATAATAATTACAAACAAACAAATATATAAACAAGTAAGAAGAGGAAAGATTTAGTTATAAATATATTATAAAATATTCTATCTTCTCTACCTGTTCTTACATGCAATATATATGTACGTATATATATTGCATAACAAACGTTTTAAAAGGCTGTATACTTGTATAGGCTGTAGGAATAAAAACCAAGTTGCGTTGTTCTGAAAAGAGAAACAATATTTTGGTTTTTATTTGCACATAAAAACGTTTAAGCTTTTCTTTCAAAATCATAATTACTTATTTCAAACTCTTTACGATTACTGATACGACGACTCGTTATACTTCAATCGTACGTTTTCTTCCCGATGTGGGTAGCAAATCTAATTACGAGTCCAAGTGACCCGTAATTCGTCGTATTGGTCAATTGCACAACTCGCCGTAGGCATAACTTTTGAAATAGTGACATAATAGAGTATTACATCCATTTTTAAAAAGTGTCTTAATTAGATTCTGTAGTGCTAATGAACCACTAAAAAAACACCAATTTTTTATTCAATCGATAAGTTTAATAAAAATGCATTTAAAATTTACATTTTCAAATTTCGCGCGTAATTTGACGAAAACACTGGAAACCATTTTGCTCTGTGGTCATGACGTCAGTTGGCTGTGTAAACAAATGCGCCGGTAATTGACATGACACTGACTGACACTTTTTTGTTTACACAACCGTATGACGTAAACATGGCGGCTACTATTTCATTGTGTTTAAGAACAGACTAAAAATTCTGAAAACTTTGAATTTAATTTTAAAATTTATTTTGTTATTTTACGAACTAAAACTAACATTTTCCGACTGCTTTTTGCCTAAGCTATCTCAATAATATACTTTTAGATATTTTTTTCATATAGACTAAAATACCCTATTGTTGGCAGAAGCCTCTCATGTCATAGCTTCGTGACTGATTGCATAACATGTGGGGTCAGCATTGTGGGTGCATTAATTTTGAATGGCGCAAGATACTTAGAATAGGTATACATTAAACAAGATCAATCTTAGATATTTCGTTTCGACATAATTATTTAGTTTTTTTGATATCGATATCGGCGGTTCTTCGATATCGATAACCATCGCTATTTTTGGGGGGGTCGATATTATCGGTTTTCCGATTCGTTGAATCCTTATCTGTTACATATTCTATATCGTTTAATCGGAAATGAATTTTATGCAATGGACATAAAGAAATGTCAAAAACGATTCATAGAATGACCGCACTGTGCGTTTGTGCACGCTAATCTCAGAAACGGCTTACTCGATTGGAATGCGGTTTTCACTGATGTATTGTAACAAGCTTCCCGTAACACTTACTGTTTGTTTCGTTCCAATCGGTTTACAAACAAAAAAGTTACGCGCTATACCGAATACCACGCTTACGAAGTCGCGGGATCAGCCAGTAAAAAAATGTTATTATTACTGCTTTCTTAAATTTCATTTAACCGATTTTAGCCTATTTTTTCTACATATTAATTAAAATGTTTCTGCTCTTTTACTGCGTCCTGTTTTTAAATTTTTTTTTAAATTGTTGTTGGCAACCCTAGAATAAGGCGCTGCCTGCCGTCTGCTACTGACATTTGCAGTCGGGATTGACTGACGACGCTACTGACCACTACGGCGAAATGACGCCGCCACACGTGGCTGCGACTTGACGAGGCGACGAGTCGCCTGCATGTTCTGAGTCGATTACTGACTATCCTCTGTAAATTGCATGACAAAGGTAAGGTTAAAACATCGTGAATAACCATGACCTTGAAATAGTCAGATTACGTCACGATAATCGATAGCTTATTACCTACAAATTAAATTTTCACAATTTTGTTGGCGTTCCTGAATAAATAATTTTTTATGATGAGTAAGTATCCATTTTATTAACAATATAGAAACATAAATACAAAACTTGAAATATTTTTTTTTTATTCCAACAAGTTACATTTTTGTTATTGAAAATCATGAGAAGCATCTTATCTGATATTCATCAACTATTAAATAGCCTGAGGTGAAACGTTGTGATGGTGGGAGTGAAGTCTGAACATCTAGGAATTAAAATATTTATTGATTCATAATCATGTTCATTAATCCTAGTATGGTCGGCAGCGCACTTGCAGCACCTGTGGCGTTATTTTTGTTTTAGGCGACGGTAGCCACCTACTACCATCAAGGGCACCGTCAGCCTGTGCGTCCACCTTAACATGAAAATATACATATTATCTAATCTCTATATATAAAAATGAATCCCCATTTCCCTTGGTCACGGCATCACGCGTGAACGGGTAGACCGATTTTAATTCGGTTTTCGCTAATGGAAAGAGGGATAAACGGGGAATGTTCATATATATAAAAATTGCACGCCGGGCGAAGCCAGGGGCGGGTCGTTAGTTAATTATAAATTGTAATAGTTTTAATTCGTGCATATAATAAATGTTTCACTGAAAACAATTTTACTTCAGATAATGTATTATCACGAATTTGCCTAACAAGTGTAGAGGTCTATTAGCTGTTGAATGTGATTGACTGTTCTCTGGCCGGTCAAAGTACGCATGCGTTAAATTGCCTCTCCGATTCACCCCGATGGTTTGTGCCATCCGAGCTGTGTAGGGATACCATAATTTCGAGTAAATTTAAAATCTTTGATCATGCAGGGCCAACAATACATATTTGTATTACTATTACTATTTATAGGTACTTGTATAGTACTATATCTCGCGAGGCAGCCTCGCGGTTTTGGCTCGCGAGCCATGGCTCGCGCAGCAGCCTCAGATAAATTCTAATACCCCGAAGCAGGCCTTGCGAAGTTGAAGCGGCGGAGAGGCACCGGGAAGAGGATCCCCTCTCCCAGCCGATCCGCCGGAGAAGGCTCGGGCGCAGGCGGATGGCCTATATCCGCCGCCTTCCCCCTTGACCAGGACCTGGGCGGTAGTCTAAGGGGAGACTACCGCCCGTTGTGAGGTCCCCGAGATGGCCGGTGTACCTCCGCTTTCGGGTACGCCGAGGTTCCGATAGGGAGCGTAGTCCTCCCCGCGCTGAACAGCCGTGGCGGGTCGCCGAAGTTGTGCAACAACGTTCCTGCGACCCCGCCCATCTACGGCCGCGCTAGAAAGTCGTTGGGTTTTAGCCGGTAGGAGTCCGGCATAACCCACAGCGTCCCCCTTTCGCTGCTGGGTATCCATGATGGATTTCCCAACGTAAAACAAAAAAAAGGCCTCGCGAAGTTGTCTCCGAGCGCACGGTAAAAACAAACATGTTACGACATTGGAGCATACAAAAGCTGTATATCTTAACCGGCCCGATGTAATATAAATCCACTTTAAAGCGTCTCACAAAATTCGACCTAGAAATTTTACTCCCATCGCGCGCAAAAATAAAATCACTTCAAGAATAGTTGATTGATTCATTCCTTAACTGACCAAACAATTACTCGCACTGTTTGGGGAAGAAAATGTTAATCAATTTGTAGTTGATCGCTTCGGTTGATTGGAATTGAAGTAGCGATGAAAATAAAGAAATTTTATAGAGATAATTTGTGAAAATCATTGTCACCCTAACAACACGCCCTCCCCAGTGCAGCATCCCAGTATTTTTAAGCCTGTAGCAGGGTCCTAACGTAAATAAACATAGAAAATTGTGATTTTTATCGATAATATAAAATAACAATAACGCTTTAATGGTACAGTGATATAGAAAGATCGAAATAACATATCTTAATGCGCATATCAAAATGTTATTTTTTTGGCGAGTGATACTAAAATTATGGTAGCAGTGTGTGAGATATACTTGTTACTGGGTGTGTACTTTCCGTGGTGAATGTGGCAGAAATTTATCGTTTTACGTTACAAGGTAAATATTACATTAGTTTTTTTTATACGTGTACATAAAATACTCTATTGTATTACAATATGCTATTATTGTATTTAGTTTTCATATCTGATTGCATTAAACTAAGTGTGAATAATTAGGTCTAAGCATCTATTTAAAACTAACAACATACAAAGTGTTTTTAATATTTTTGCCATTTAATTATCTGTTCTATATATAGTAAAATCGTAAACGAGCCTACAGACAAGTACAAAACAATTTGTACACGTTATACTTACGTTACAGAGGTCAAAAAAATGGTTTATCTATGCGTTTGTGCACTCTAATCTCTGAAACGGCTTAACCGATTTGAATGCGGTGTTCACTGATGTATTGTAGCAAGCTTCCCGTAACATTTAGTGTTTGTTTCATTTCAATCGGTTTACAAACAAAAAAGTTACACGCAATACCGAATCCCACGCGTACGTAGTTGCGGACTCAACTATCTTCTTCTCTATATATAAAAATGAAACCCCATTTCCCTTGGTCACGGCATCACGCGTGAACGGGTAGACCGATTTTAATTCGGTTTTCACTAATGGATAGAGGGATAAACGGGGAATGTTCATATATATAAAAATTGCACCCCGGGAAAGCCGGGGACGGGTCGCTAGTATGAAATAAAAATGTATAAGTCGGGCGATCCTTATCAATCGTCAATTGGATCCTACATACTCAAAACGCCTGCATATGCTACGGCTACGTGTTGCTTCGACAGAGGCTCTCTGGCACCGCCTACATATTATGGCGGACGCAGATGTGGGCAAGGCTGCACCGAATATTGTTAGGTGCTATACAGATAAGGTTGCCAGGTGTCCGGCTTTTTACAATCGTGTCCGGCCAAATATATACAAGTCCGGCCCGTCCGGCTTTTGTTAGGCTTTTGGTCAATAATTTAAGGATAAATTCAAGGAGACCAACATATTAACAGTGCCAAGTCAATGCATTTTTAATAATATAATTTTTTATTTACGGCTATTCATTTACAAATGATAAGGCTGGTTATTGATTGATTTGTAAGGAAGTTACAAATTACTTTAAGAGAACAATATGTGATATATAATAAAGATTAGAGCAAGTCACAAAATAATAAAAACACAAATAAAAGGAACTTTTATAGCAAAATGTCAGACTAAATATGAGTCGGTGTCCGGATTTTCGATTTTTAAGCCTGGCAACCCTATATACAGAGGAATACCATTATGTGTAATTCCTGGTAATCTACATATATAAAAATTAATCCCTATTTCCCTTGGTCACGGCATCACACGTGAACGGGTAGACCGATTTTAATGGATTTTTCACTAATGGAAAGAGGGATAAACGGGGAATGTTCTTATATATAAAAAATTGTATCCCGGGCGAAGCCGGAGGCGGGTCACTAGTTAGGTAATAAAATGGAGAAAGTCGTGTAGATATAATATATCAATAATTTTAAATTTCATTATTTCATTTCATTTTCAATTCTATTATTTCATTTTGCAATTTTAAAAACATGAAACAAACGCGCCGAAAGGCCACTTCGAACATTTATAAACAGATATGTCTATAAAATCAGCCACTCCATGGATTTTTGAGGCGGCAATGGCAATTACCTTCATCATACGAATCAAAACCAGCAGCAGTACTTTTGATAATTTAATAACTATACCCTGTCTGAAAACTCTGTGCACGTCACTGCGGTAATTTCTAATTTAGAAAATTTTAAATAGAAAATAAAATTTAGATTCATGGAATTAATTCCCAATTCGTACTACAATATAAGATTTATACGACTTTACAAATAAAATTCCCAATTTCCATATTAATAAAATGTTATATTTTATTTGAAAATTACAAATAAAAAGCTGGTTAACATGGGCCAAGTAGTAAAAGAAAGATAATAACACAAAATATCCACTCATACATCAATAATCGTTTTATTTAATTGTAGTTATATGTATAAATTTAAACATAACGCATAAATGTAATTTTTTTTTTATGTTGTTACATTAAAAATTTCACGTCGAAATAGTTGATTCTGCGTTGCTTTGCTGTTCAACTAGATCAGGCGCTTCGTCATTTAAATATAATGATTTGTGAATAACAATCTGTTGATGGGCGTGGTCGTTAGGACGAGAGCGGAGTGAGGTGAGACGCGGAGGAACGGAGGACGCGTCCGCGCTGAGGGTTGCTGGCGTGCGCTCGGTCTTTTCCGTCCCTGCGCTTCGTCGAGGCCGTACCTATGTGTGTGATCGTGTCAAAGGACGCCATCTTATTTTGTTTTTGATTTCTTTGTATGTCTGCAAAGAGTTAAATTAGAAAATTAGCTTTAAATTTCTACTCGATCTACGCCCCGAAGTAAAATCGGTGAGTCGTTTTGTGTTGTTAAATAGTCGATTTCAAAATTCTTCACTTTATTTCTTGGCACCGCAAGGTGGAATAGGTTAAATTCCGTTTTTGATTTTTTTCTTATGTTCCCCGTTTTGATATTGTAAAAATATCAAAACGTTTCTTATTTAAATAGTGATAACGTGTGCACTTGATGGGCACGTTACACGTTCTTAATTTTGTTTATTTCGTCTATCGTATAATTCCCTGTCACCATCACGGCGACAGCCGTACATTTTGGTAGGGTAGACGACTGAGACATGTCTTCGACGTGTTTCAGGGGTGTCAGGAGACTGTCAGGAGACTGTCAGGAGACTGTCAGGAGACTGTCAGGAGACTGTCAGGAGACTGTCAGGAGAGTGACAGGAGAGTGTCAGGAGAGTGTCAAGAGGGTATCAGGAGAGGTTCACTCCAAGGGTCCCGAAGGGCTGCGCCATAGGATCTCTGCTGGCCGTCCTATCCAAGGTCCTCTGACCGTCTGTCCGGCCAGAGATCGGTTCGAATCTCATCGAGCTGTGTAGTGGGGTCCGTTCTCCGCGTCTCCTCGGCACGTCGAGGCTGGGTTGCAGCCAGCAAGCTGAGCTTCCACGTAGTCGTCAGGCGTGGATGTCCCTCCGGAAGGATACTCGCTACGCGATAAGATACGTTTGTTTTTTTTTTATACTTTCTAAACAACCGTTACATATACCCCCTTTTTTTTTTCTCAGTTAGGTATTATAGGCGTTTCCTTTAGGCTAACGAAAATCTAGGTTGGGCTTATCGACGGCGTGTAGGTCTCGATTGGTCTCCACGAAGACCCTGCTAATTTTTTTTTATTTTTTATTTTAAAATATTACTGTACCGAAATTGATAGGATTTTTACTTTAATTTAAGGATAAATTGATTATTTAATTTAATGTGTATTTGACTTGTTTTGTTTTAATTTAATAAATTGTATGCCGCTTTAGTTTAGATTTTTATTTCTGGATAGGTATACCTTTTTTTAACTTGTTACCAACCCACCACCATCAGTGGGGGAAAAATAGGTAACAATTGGCGCCCGAACAGGGACAGACTTTGTGGAGAATTATCCAGTCTTTCGCTTGGATAACAATCGAGACCTAAGCCCTAGGTTCGGAAAAGCATTTTTTTTTATTTCTTATTTTATCTACCCCTTGATTTTTTTTATTTTTTAAATTTTAAATTTTTTCTTTTTGTGTGTGCGTTTTCGCCCTCGAAAAGCCGATGCCCTTTTGTTTCTGGTCTAGCTAGGCAGTGGTAGGAAGTGCTCCCACACTTTCGTCCTGGTGCAAGCGCCACACGTAAATCCGGGAAGCCGTTTCGGTCGGGTCTTATACCGTCTCGGTGGATTTACGTTCCAGGGTCCTTTTCTTATTCCCATCCTATCCATAATCCCTATATCCTTCCATACCCTTATACCACCCTTCCCCCTTCCCCAATTTTTCGGGTGGTTCCTTTTTTTTTAACTTCAATTTTTTTTCTCTTTTAAATATTTTAGTTCCTTAAAAGACAATTTTTTTTATCAATTTTTAACATCGTTTTTCTTTACATTTTTTTTACAGTTGTTTTTTTTAAGGAACATAGTTTTTTTTTTAAAGTTTTTATCCTTTTTTTAATTTCATTTTTTTTCTTTTTTATTATTCATAAGTATAATTTTTTTAAAGCGGTCATACGATCTAAATTTCTTAATTCGTGCACGTTGACCAGGAACAAGGGAGGTTTTCAATAGTAAACATTTTTTTAATTTTTACTGATAGGGTATTTCTGTATTATAATTTAAGTAGCTACAACCTATTAGTAAACTAGTAATTCACAACAACATTTGATAGTAAATTCTTTATTTATAACGAGGGGTATATGATAAATTTTTTTTTTCTCTTCATAAAATGTTAATTGGTGTTTATCTTTAAGGTGTTTATTTTTAATTAACTTGTTTTTTTTTGTGTAAAATTATAATGAACTTTTAATGTTTTTTTTTTTTAAATTATAAGCACTTGTGTTTCTTTTTTTAGGTAATTACTTTTTAATGTTTTTAAATTCAACTTGTGTTTTTTTTAGTATTTTATTTCGATAAGATTTCCGTGTTATTTTTAAGGAATTGTTTTTTTTATTAAGTAATTTCTTTTTCTTGTTCACTTTATAACTTTGATTATAACCGTGTTTTTCAACATTTTACTTTGTGTTAGTCGGGAATCAATCGAGACTGAAGCCGTCGGGAATATAATTTTTTTTCTTTTCTTTTGGAAATAACGTAACTTTAATTGCGGACCCGTACCGAACTTGGGTAATTTTTTTTTATCAAGTAATTTTTTTTTCTGATTGTTTTTTTTTCTCTTCTCTTTCCGGATCGAACTTAACTTTTATCGCTCGCGCCTGCGCCCGGGTTTCATTATATTTGTTCTTCCTCTTATTTTACTTAACTTTTAATAAATTTTCTTTTAACATAGAGATTTCTTTTAAAGAAAATTTTTTTTATTAAATTTTTTTTAAATCGGTATCGCTCATTCCGGTAAACCGTTTTCCTTATTTTTTTTATCTTTTTTATTACGAGATTTTTTTAACGGCGGAATGGAGCGACCGATTACTTACAACTTATTGAGGAAGGATGAATTGGTATACGAAGTAACTGTTAGGGACGCGGAGCCCGCGAGTACAGTAGAAGGTCTTAGAGTGCAGATTAGGGAGTTAGCTCGTGCGGTACCAGCCGACTATATTTTAGAGACATCTCTTGATCCTGCGGAGGAGTTATCAGTAATAGAGGGCAAATTAAAGGAGTTGTCGTCTATGTTGAGCGGTTCCCCGCCTTATAAAATTTTCGGAAGGGCTAAAGCTATAGCTCATCATTTGTATCATCGGTTAGGACGTGTGAGGTTAGATGATGGCGACCGGATTTCGACATTACAGGAGAATCTGAACGAATACCTTCGTAAGATAGATAAACTGTTCTTTTCTTTTAAAAAATCGTTCGAAGAAACAAACGTAGGAGTGAGTGAGGAGCCACTTCCAGTCGTGGACTTAGGTTCTGCGAGGGCGTCCACACATTCCCATAGGAGTGAGGAGATAGTTAATAATGATAGGGGCGTTCAGAAGCTGAATATACAATTTGACGGGTCCGGTTGTGTTCGTTCTTTCCTTTTACGTCTTGACGAACTCTGCCAGTCGAGGAATATTTCGGAGGGCACTTTGTTTCGTTCCGCTGCGGAGTTATTTACCGATCACGCCTTAACGTGGCACCGTAGTGTGAAGTCTTCTTTGTCGGACTGGGGCGATCTCAGACGGCAATTAATAGAAGAATTTTCCCCGCCTGATTATGATGATAGGTTAATGAATGAAATTCGAAGTAGGACACAGGGTCCCGGAGAGTCGTGTTCTGCGTTTATTGCAGTAATGTTAAATTATTTTGAACGTTTGTCAGTGTCTCTTTCGGAAGGAGAAAAATTACGAATTATTAGATATAATCTTTGTCCCAAGTTTTTAACGAGTTTAGCCTTGGATGAAGTTTCGTCCATTAAGGAATTAAAGTCAAAATGCAAGGTGTTAGAATATAGTCATTCGCGCGCGTCGTCTTACAAGGAGCCACCACGAGTAGGTCCGACTACTCTTGTTCCGGAGCTTGCGTACAGAGGGAAGCACCATCAACGAGTTGAGGCGGTACATCATGCTAAACCCGGAAGCTCTTCCTTCTGCGCTCGCTGTCGAGTTTCTGGACACACATTGGCGTCTTGTAAATCGAAGCAAGTGGTTTGTTTTTCGTGCGGTCATCAGGGGGTCACATACAAGCATTGTCCTGCCTGTCGCCCTAATTCATCGGCACAAACCGCATCAAAAAACTTGTAAGCGCGAATCGAAGTGTAGAATTAAAGCCACACCCCAACTTTAATTCTGATGAGTGGCAGTTACATTTAAAGCAACTTCATTCTTTTTTAACTTTTTGTAAATTAGCTTCGATTCGTCAGACCCACTTAGGGGATGAACGTCCATTTTTAAATGTAAATATTTTTGGTAGGTCTTTGTATGGGTTATTGGATTCGGGTTCGGTCGTGTCTATATTGGGTTCTGCTACGGCAGACTATTTTTTGAACTTAGGTGTCAAGCGTCATTTTAGTAAGGAGTTTACGCACGTCTCCACCGCCAACGACTCGCTTGTAGAAGTAGATGGTTATTTGACGTTGCCGGTCACTTTGGACGGCGTGACTCGCGTGATTAATTTTTTCATTATTCCCAAAGTTTCCACACCATTAATTTTAGGGGTAGACTTTTGGAAAACTTTTAACTTGGCTCCTAAAATTTTTAAAAATGTAACTTTATCTAAAAGCTTTCCTACAGTCCCCGCGGTTTCTGAAGTTAAATATTTACAATCGCTAGATAGGCTAACGCCGGAACAGCGCCTCATGGCCGATGCTATGATGGCTAAATATAAAGAGATCTCTTCTGAGGTAAAGGGATTGGGTCGCACCCACGTGGTTACCCATGTGATTGATACCGGCGATGCGGCGCCTATTAAACAGCGGTATTATTGTATGTCTCCGGCAAGACTGAAGGAACTTAACAAGCAGTTGGACGAAATGCTGGAGCAGGATGTGGTTGAACCTAGCACTAGTGCTTGGAACAATCCCATTCTGTTCGTTCCGAAGTCCAACGGCGAGTTAAGATTCTGTTTAGACAGTCGTAAATTAAATAGTATCAGCAAACGCGACGCATACCCTCTTCCCTATATCTCAAGAATACTTGACAGCCTTCGTGATGCTAGTTTCCTCTCTTCTATAGACCTCAAAAGTGCTTTTTGGCAAATCGGTCTTGATGAGGACTCTAATTCAAAGGAAAAAACTGCCTTTACTGTTCCCGGACGAGGTCTATTTCAGTTTAAAGTCATGTGTTTTGGTTTGACGGGTGCACCGGCTACCCAACAGCGTCTAATGGACAAACTATTCGGTCCAGAGTTCGATTCCCGGGTGTTCGTATATTTAGATGATATAATTTTGGTTAGTTCCACCTTTGAGGAACATATTGACCTCTTAAGGCGTGTGTTCGATCGATTAGCTGAGGCTAATCTCACTATCAACTTAGCCAAATCTCAATTTTTCAGAAGCGAGCTTAAATACCTAGGTTATGTGGTAGATGAGAGAGGTCTTAGAACGGATCCGTCTAAAGTGGAGGCCATTTTAAATTTTCCCGTGCCTACGAGTCGTAAGGAAGTAAAAATGTTTTTAGGAACAGCTTCTTATTATAGGAGGTTTATTAAAGATTTTAGCACTATAGCCGCTCCTCTTAACGCCTTAACGAGTAATCGTAAAAACGCCCCTCCGTTCAACTGGAGCCCAGAGGCGGAGGAGGCCTTTATTAAGTTAAAATCAGCATTAGTGTCTGCTCCTATTTTAGCTTGTCCCGACTTTAAAAAACCCTTCGCAGTTCACTGTGACGCTTCCAGTTATGGAATCGCCGGAGCGTTAATGCAGACGGGGGAGGACGGTCAAGAGCATCCAGTCGCTTTCGCTAGTCGGTCGCTTAATAAAGCTGAGCGTAACTACTCGGCAACCGAAAGGGAGGCGTTAGCGGTTGTATTTTCGGTCGAGCATTTTCGAGCATATTTAGAGGGTGGTCCTGTCTTTAAGGTCATCACCGACCACTCTAGTCTTAAGTGGTTTTTTAATCTTTCTAATCCCACTGGACGTTTGGCACGTTGGGGCTGTCGCCTGTCGCCCTACGATTTCGTCATCGAACACCGGAAGGGGAAGGACAACGTCGTACCGGACGCCTTGTCACGAGCAGTTCCAGTGACGTCAATCGACCTTGTTCCCAACGACCCTTGGTACTCGCGGATCGTGGATCGATGCACACAGTCCCCGGCTTCGTGTCCAAATTACCAGATTCAAGATGGTAAATTGTTAAGATTTTCTAAAAATAAATTTAATCTTTCGGAGGAATTTGATTGGAAGGAGGTAGTTCCGTTTGACCGTAGGTCGGATTTAATTAAATCGAGCCATTGTGGGTTATTGTCCCCCCATTTTGGTATTTTTAAAACATATAAGCGCTTATCGCAACATTACTTTTGGCCAGGGATGTATAGGGATGTAATTAAGTTCGTAGGTGCTTGCGAAGTATGTAGGGCCTATAAACATACCCAATCTCCGCCAGCTGGTCATATGGGGAAACCCAAAGTTTGTTCTCGTCCTTTTGAGACGATTAGTGTAGATTTGGTGGGTCCGTTGCCGCGTTCGCGAGCGGGGCACACGTTTTTGTTAACGGTGGTATGTTGTTTCTCAAAGTACTGTTTATTATTTCCACTCCGCCGAGCCGTAGCGAAGTCCATCGCGCAAAAGCTAGAGGACGGTGTATTCCTTATTCATGGAATTCCCCGTACTGTTATCGCGGATAATGGCACGCAATTCGTAGGTAGGGAGATGCAAGCATTGTGGGAGCGGTACCGGGTGCCGCAGATACATTTGACACCCCGTTACTGTCCGCAATCGAACACAGTGGAACGTTACAACCGTACGGTAGTAACGGCCATTTCCGTTTTGGTGCAAAATGATCACCGTACCTGGGATGTGTCCTTGCCCGGAATTCAATTTGCGATGAACAGCGTAGTGAATGAGACTACCAAGTTCACACCATTCTTTTTAGTTTTTGGGAGAGAGCCAGTCACTTGTGGATCTATTTACAGGGAGTGTTCTTCGTCCACACCTTTGGACTTGTCTTGCGCCTCTCGTGAGGAGTACGCTACCCGGTTGGGGAGTTTGCGCGCTGTCTTCGATAGTGTAAAGGAGGCCATCGCAAAAGCTCACCAGCGGAGTCAGCGATACTACAATCGTGGTCGCAGGAATGTAGAATTTCAGATAGGTGATACAGTTTGGAAGAAGACGTTTCCATTGAGTGATGCCAGTAAACATTTTATGGCAAAACTGGCTCCCAAATATGAAAAGTGTCGTGTGGTAGGGAAACCTTCTCCTTTAGTTTACGAGTTAGAGCGTGTTTCGGATGGAAAGGTAATAGGGTCCTGGCATGTCCAGCATTTAAAATAGACAATTTTCTTTTGTTAGTTTCGAGTATTTTTGTTGTTATAATTTTTTTTTTTCCTTCAGTGTATTTTTATTAATTCCCTAGTGTTGTCCATTCGAGCAGGGTGGAGCTGTTCGAGATCAATTTCCTTTTATAGTCGGAGGAGAGAGACCTCGCGACATTAGACGGATACTCTTTCTTATAGTATGTATATCTATTTTTATCCTTATGTATCCTAATAGCCTAACGAGCGGTGGGAAACTCGTTAAAGAAGCCTAAGCCCGGAGCGGGTCACGACTCCGTATAAAAAAAAGCCGTCGCTGATTCTTCCTTCTACTCTTCCTATCTACCGGGGCGGGTAATGACCTCGTAACAACAAGCCAAGTAGTACACTTGAGTAGTTCAGCGTTTTATTTACTTGTGTGCAGATTTTGTGCATACCTTGCGCGTATATTTGTGCATTTTTTTTTATGGTGCATATTTTGTACAATTTATGTGCATTTTTTTTTTTTACGCCTACTCATGTGTACTTACTACCATTCAGAGCGGATGCAACTCTGTCAAAACAAGCCCATGCAACTCTCTTCCGTATTCTTATCCTCTATCTTTCCTACTTTATCCTGTCTTATTCGGTTGGTTCTGGAATACCAGTATGTTGCGCTGATAGCAGCAGACTGCGACGCCAGGCCTCCGTTAGTTTATAATATATTTTCTAGTATTTATTGCACCTTTTATAGTATGTTTTATTATAATTATGTTTATTGTCGTTTATTTCCGGACTAATTACGCACAGTCATTCTCTGAAGATTTGTCGCAGAGTGTCGTGGCAGTGCCTGTCATGTCTCCGGAGGCTTTCGTGCTCAGCGGGTTGGTGATAGCTGGGGACCAGCTCGAATTTTCCTGCGAGCAGAAAAATTCTGAGGAGTGGGGGGGTACTGTTACATTAAAAATTTCACGTCGAAATAGTTGATTCTGCGTTGCTTTGCTGTTCAACTAGATCAGGCGCTTCGTCATTTAAATATAATGATTTGTGAATAACAATCTGTTGATGGGCGTGGTCGTTAGGACGAGAGCGGAGTGAGGTGAGACGCGGAGGAACGGAGGACGCGTCCGCGCTGAGGGTTGCTGGCGTGCGCTCGGTCTTTTCCGTCCCTGCGCTTCGTCGAGGCCGTACCTATGTGTGTGATCGTGTCAAAGGACGCCATCTTATTTTGTTTTTGATTTCTTTGTATGTCTGCAAAGAGTTAAATTAGAAAATTAGCTTTAAATTTCTACTCGATCTACGCCCCGAAGTAAAATCGGTGAGTCGTTTTGTGTTGTTAAATAGTCGATTTCAAAATTCTTCACTTTATTTCTTGGCACCGCAAGGTGGAATAGGTTAAATTCCGTTTTTGATTTTTTTCTTATGTTCCCCGTTTTGATATTGTAAAAATATCAAAACGTTTCTTATTTAAATAGTGATAACGTGTGCACTTGATGGGCACGTTACACGTTCTTAATTTTGTTTATTTCGTCTATCGTATAATTCCCTGTCACCATCACGGCGACAGCCGTACATTTTGGTAGGGTAGACGACTGAGACATGTCTTCGACGTGTTTCAGGGGTGTCAGGAGACTGTCAGGAGACTGTCAGGAGACTGTCAGGAGACTGTCAGGAGAGTGACAGGAGAGTGTCAGGAGAGTGTCAAGAGGGTATCAGGAGAGGTTCACTCCAAGGGTCCCGAAGGGCTGCGCCATAGGATCTCTGCTGGCCGTCCTATCCAAGGTCCTCTGACCGTCTGTCCGGCCAGAGATCGGTTCGAATCTCATCGAGCTGTGTAGTGGGGTCCGTTCTCCGCGTCTCCTCGGCACGTCGAGGCTGGGTTGCAGCCAGCAAGCTGAGCTTCCACGTAGTCGTCAGGCGTGGATGTCCCTCCGGAAGGATACTCGCTACGCGATAAGATACGTTTGTTTTTTTTTTTATACTTTCTAAACAACCGTTACATATACCCCCTTTTTTTTTTTTCTCAGTTAGGTATTATAGGCGTTTCCTTTAGGCTAACGAAAATCTAGGTTGGGCTTATCGACGGCGTGTAGGTCTCGATTGGTCTCCACGAAGACCCTGCTAATTTTTTTTTATTTTTTATTTTAAAATATTACTGTACCGAAATTGATAGGATTTTTACTTTAATTTAAGGATAAATTGATTATTTAATTTAATGTGTATTTGACTTGTTTTGTTTTAATTTAATAAATTGTATGCCGCTTTAGTTTAGATTTTTATTTCTGGATAGGTATACCTTTTTTTAACTTGTTACCAACCCACCACCATCAGTGGGGGAAAAATAGGTAACAATGTTAAAAATAATGTTAAAGCAAATAAAAACTCAAATAAAATGCAATATATTGTATACAAGCGAAAATCAAAACGGCAGTTATTTTGTAAAAGCCCGTGATTTCACGCAATCTAAACTTAACTATAATCAAAAGATTTTCAACTGTATAGATCGGGCAAGACGAAAGAATCCGTAAGTGACATTTAAAACCACATGGTGCAAAATAAACTTTACAAGGCTGTTTAGCTACGCCATGGCCATCCTGATTACGGCGATCAGGATCAATATTTTTGTAGGAAAAAATTCCCAATGCCCTCTCTATATGTTCTATATATTAAATCTTTTTGAATGTAATAAAATATAAGTCACATCGATATTACTTACTTAACAAACGATATGTTCGTTCGTTCGTTCGTTTCAGCCGATGGACGTCCACTGCTGGACATAGGCCTCCTGTAATGACCTTTGTTAAAAGGTGATAACGATATGTAATTGCGATAAATTCATGCTGACAATCATTTTTGTCTATGTTGAAATTGTCGCTTTTAGTAAAGATTTTTTTTAGTTCAGATCACCAAACTCTAGATAACCGAATAAGATGGTTGGAAAAATTACTAAAATGTATGTATGTATTTTAGGCAGAGTGTCTGGAATATCCTTAAGGTGTGATAGTCAATTATTGGTCCAAGAAAGCAAAATGTATTTATTTTAAAAGTATATACCTACCGAATATATATTTTTACCATATTATATACCGCATAGGTAGCACATTTAATTTGCAGAAAATCACAAATACCGAGAAACTGTGAAGAACAGAATAAAATGCAGAGAATTTTTAGTGAAATAACATATCACACCTAACTTTTGTTTAGCGGCGATATTTCGATAAGAGAGTTTTCACACAATAACTGCGTTTAATTACGTAGCTATAGACATTTTTAAATTCAGACATTATCTCTACTAAGACTAAACTAAGTACTTTTAAACATACCTATTCATACATTTTTTTGACACCTATAAAATAAAATAAGTAGAAAAATAATCTAGCAATAGTTTGTTGAACTCACACATGTTGCTCACAATTGTAATTTTGTGATTGTGTTTTCACGAATGTTAACTATAAAACTACAAACATTATACGTTTAAACATATTAAAAACCAGATTTATCCACACTTTCTACACATGTCTTCATACTAGTGTATAATAATTACTACAGATAAACACCATACATATACATATGTTTAATAATTATTCAAAGGATAAATTCAAAACGATACGTCACTAATTCAAAACAATAGTTCAACTATTGTTTATATTACGTCGCCTTGGTGGTGAAAAGAGCTAACCCACACTTTTGACTAAATTGAGTTATGAACATCATCATGCTCAGCGTTAAACGGAGATTCTAGTGGTGAAGAGATCTAAGAGATAGCTCAAATATAAGTTGTTTTTTTTTTCCTTCAGAAGATAAAATAAAAAACATTTTTTTGTGGGTGCTTATTTATTTCAATTGTCATTATCGTGGAACCAATTTAGTGTGGAATAGATCACTTCACCACTAAGGCGACGAATTTATTTTGAATCTATTATTGTAAATTATCATTTCAATAACCGAAGTATTTGTTAATAATAAAATAGATATTTTTATTCTTTCTTTACTTTTTTCATTTAATTTTGTTTCTTCGTTAGTGAAGAAGTCACGGCTATCTTATATTTAGCCGGTTCTAGTACACAAGTATATGGCTATAGATACCATACACTGTTTATATGTTTCAACCAGTTTACTAAATAACCCAAATACCGTTGGCGACGAATCCAATGTTTTCTTGATGAAAAATATACCATCACCGTCGTTATCCTTCTCAATACAGTATATAATATTAAAAATAAATGTACCATTAAATACTTTGCTGTAATTGGTTGTTTTGAATGTTGAGCCGCAGAGTGTATTCAAATAATTTAAGTGTTCCAGACAGTGTTGAAATTCAAGGAAAGAATGATTCAATTTTTCATCAAATCTTTTATCAGAGTAGTTAAAATATTCGCGTAGACAAACTCTTGCCTTTTTACAATCTGAATCTGTTACTTCTTTGTAACAATCTGAGGGTTCTTCTTCGCTTGCATTTTTTTCTTTGTTGATCCTCTCAAACACCACATTAATCATTACATATGACAGTAGGACAGCGTAAACTATATTTGAAACGTCACGGCCTTTTTTGTGAGAGAAGTAAACCAAAGCAATGACAATCATGCTACAATCTTCAGATACCTTCTCAAGATGCGCGAACACAAAATGTTTTAGTGTTTGAGTCAAAAAGTGCTCCATTAACTTCAGCTGAGATATTCCTGACCAGCCGTTCTCAAATACACTCTGAGATGCTTCATATTCTGGTTTCTCAACTGAACGTACATTGTTTATTATTTCTTGTTCCTCTTCCGAAAGTTCTTTTAAAGAATATTTGACAAATTTGAATTCAGAGAAAGATTCACTTGTAAAATTTGTCAACAAGTCGTAAGCATATTTTACAACGTCCAAAGACAATAGCACAGGATCATTAAGTTTTTCGTAACTGTTATTAAAATTACCTCTTAGTAATTTGAAATTGTATAAATTGATGTACGGTACTGAAATTAATTTCTTTGCAACGCCTTTCTTAAACCAGTTCGAATCTTTCTCTTCAAATTGTGCGTCTTGATCTTTCAGCAAACACAACGAGGGTATACCGATAGCAGACCGTTTTCCAACAAAATCGACAAGCATTCTTACACGTTCAAGAAACTTCTGCTTAGTTTCTTTGTCTGTGTGTCTGAATCTTGGGTTAAAGATTCTCCTAATAGCTACTTCAAATGGTATTATTGAAAGCCACTGCAACAAACTACAATTACGTTTATAATCACCTATCGGACCTTTTAATGTCGCCATAAAATCAATGAAAAAATCTTCAGGGAAAACATTTGTATCCCTTAGTACTACAAAAAGTGATATTTTCTCTACCGTCAATTTACGTTTTTGTAAAAACTTATTCAATTCAAATACCTCACCATTAATTGGGTTATCGTTTTTGTTAAATTTCAAGGTAGATTCGGGAATATATTTAACTGCTGAAAAGCAAAATTCAATGTCAAAACTTATGATAGGACAATTAAGTTTTTGCGCTAGGGCGATGCATTCTGTCTTAGCTTCATGTTCAGTAACCGTATAATCGAAACCCATATCATCTAAAATTTGTTTGTAAGTTTCTCTCATAAAAACTGGATTGATAACATATTCTGATGACCTGTTTTTATTAATTTTTTTATATACATCCTTGTCTCCGCCTTTAAGAATGAAATAGCATTTTATATTTGCCTTTTTAAACATCATGAGATGATCTCTAAGAATTTCCCCGTATCTATCAGCTTCACAGCCAAATTTGTATGGCAATCCTTCGTTTTTATAAATTTTAAGAAAAAAATTTTGTGCGTCGATAACAACTTGTGAATTTTTTAGCTTAAATGGCTTCAATTCTTCTATTTCGATGAACTTAGAAAAAGTCCTGATCCTCATTTTTTATTTTGATCAAATCTGGAATGAAATAAAAATCCAAAATTAAATTTATGAAACGAAAAATAATAATTAGATTTCAAAAAGAAACAACGCTACAATCAATATTGAATGCTCTTGTATTGTACCTTTTATGTAATTGTGAAAATTTACTATAAAGGACTCGGCCTCGGCTTCACACGGATGCAATTTTTTCTGGAAATTGTATACACAAACCTTCCTCGTTGATCGCTCTTTCCATTAGTGAAAACCGTATCAAAATGCTTTGGGAGAATTTAGAAGAAGTTACCGAAAAAACAGACCGAGACAGAGGTGGACAGCATCTTTTATTTTTTAACAAGCGGACTGCACCGGACTTCGCACGGATGAATTTTTCTCGTATACCACTGTCACCGTAGGCCGCGATTTCGAAAAAAAAAAAAACAAAATGGCGGCGGATCGATATGCCAGATCGGTTCAAAGTCTTTTTAGGCAGGCAAGGTATCCATATTATTGAAATAATTTAGTTAAAAAATTATTCCCTTCGTAAATTGTCTGATTGTGACTGCGATATTTGGGGTACCTCTCAGGTGGTACCTATACATACATAGTCAAAATAATGCTTCTTAATATTTTATAAGAATAAGATTACTTACCTAAGTACTCACGTAAACCTTTGTAAAACAATATAATTGAATTGAATGTTTGTAACGGATTGTGCACTGAACAAGCAAAAGTGATCAGATAATCGTGAGGATTACTTCCTTCGCATATGACAAGTTTGACTCGCAGAATTCATATACGTCTTTCTTCGTTACAAAAAAAGTTTGAAATGAAATGATCTCGAACGGACGGAACGAAACGAACGAAACACCGTGTCGTCATCACACGATTAAGCATCAGGTTCAGGGTTACAATATCCTTGCTATATCAATATTTTGAAATTTCCCCATATTTCTCCTAAATGTTTCATTTTTTAGTTATAGCCATTTTAATAATTTCGAATAAATTGTCCTTTGCCTAATTTTCAAGGTATATTAGACTAGCGTTCCGCCCCCGGCTTCGCCCGGCGTGCAATTTTTATATATATGAACATTTCCCGTTTATCCCTCTTTCCATTAGTGAAAACCGAATTAAAATCGGTCTACCCGTTCACGCGTGATGCCGTGACCAGGAGAAATAGGGATTCATTTTTATATATAAGACAAGACTAGCGGCCCGCCCCAGCTTCGCCCGGGATGCAATTTTTATATATAAGAACATTCCCCGTTTATCCCTCTTTCCATTAGTGAAAACTGAATTAAAATCAGACTACCCGTTCACGCGTGATGCCGTGACCAAGGGAAATGGGGATTCATTTTATATATAGAGATTAGTAAAAACCGTATCAAAATTCATTGGATGGTTTAGTAGAAGTTAGCGGAGAAACAGAGGTGAACAGCGACTTTATTTTATAGAGATTTTGCAAAACCTGTTTCTTACAGCGGTTGAGGTTCGTCAGTGTCTTCAAATTGTAAGAGGCATAAGTGTTAGTGAGCGTACAGTAAGAAGAAGAATACAATCTAAGTGCTCGTCGCTCAGTCAGAACATCAGAACTCCTCAAACACTACCGAGTAGCTCGCCCAGGATTTGTGCGCGAACACGAAACTTGGACTCATGAACAGTGGAGCAAAGCATTGTCCACAGATGAGAGCAGATTGGTCCTAAGAATAGCAGATGGTATATATAATGCAGATGGCAATCAATTGTTAAAGATCACAAATCAAACATCTACGTTCTTATATTGTTGAAAGTGTCATTATATACTTTGACGTCACATTCGATCTGACCAATAGCGTTGCGTTTCAAGAATTCGAACATTTTTTTGCAAATTTTAATAAGTAATAATTTTCTTAACGAAAATCTCTATATATAAAAATGAATCCCCATTTCCCTTGGTCACGGCATCACGCGTGAACGGGTAGACCGATTTTAATTCGGTTTTCACTAATGGAAAGAGGGATAAACGAGGAATGTTCTTATATATAAAAATTGCACCCCGGGCGAAGCCGGGGGCGAGTCGCTAGTAAATAATATTAATTAAAAATAGTAATAAAAAACATAGCCATAATTCTAACGCAATAATGTTTATAAAAACCCCTTTTATAATTTAGACGCATACTCCTTATTGCACGCTCGATCAAGATTCAAAGTGTTATACTAATAATAATACTATTATTATTACTAATAAAGGGTTATACTAATAATTTGTACGTATTATTACTAATAATAATACGTACAAATTATTTAAATTATTACCTATATATTTGAACTGGCAAAAACGGTAGAGATAATATTAATTGAAGTACTTTATTTATTTATTTATTTACTATTACATGGCCTCCAACGAGGCAGGCATCAAACAAAAACACACAACAAGGGACAAAGAGAAGTGACGCATGGCAGATGCCGCCGCAATTATAGGAGGCACAGCTCACACCAATAAAAAGTCTAGAGTCTAATATCTTAATAACAATAATTAAAAAAATATTATTATTCTTTGGTGATATTAGTTGAAGTACTTGAATTACTACTGAAGTTTTGGTGAATTTTAATCCTCAAAGATTTAAATTCACCAAAAGTTTCTCCAAAAACGAGATTTCCCCACGGATTGCAAAAAAATTACGAATCTGGCAATCTTGTGGTATTTTCCATTCTGTAGGAGAACAAGGGGCTTTGTATGTGTACTCAGAAATGGCTAGTTGAAATAGGGATGGCGATATAAGAGATATTTATCGATATATATATATTAATATATATATATTATTTATTTATTTTTTTTTTTTTTTAGACGTATAAAGAATTTTAATTGTATTTAGAGAATATGGTTATTTAGAGAATATTTATTATATATTAATATACGAATTATACTATCTTTTTTTTATCCATGAAATAATGTAAATAATGTAAGTTATAATATAATATATGCACAAAAAAACCTCTTTGAAATTTTCGAATTAAATTAAATCGCGAATTTCAAAAACCTATAACATTAGTATTGAGATAATTAGAATTAAAAAGTACCTCAAATCGCCATATTATTTACGAAAATATCCAGTATTTTGTAACAATTAAATCCACATACTTCAAACTTAGCGTAGTAAATCTTATAAGAAAGTACTAAGTAAACAAACTATAATTTGTTAGTGTCAAATAACTAAAAAATTTAATGAACAAAAAAAACGTCATTTCTCGCTACTTATGGCACCATTATGGCACTTTTAAAAATGTCGTGATCTGAACTGAAACATAATGACACAGCAAATGTCTAGGTCCTATATCGGAAATAGTAGAACAGAGTTACACTATTAATTAGGACGTTTAATGTCATACAAAACGCACTTACACTAAGAATGACTTACATTTCTTTCAAGTAAACCTTATACATGTTAATATAAAAGAAAGAAAGAATAGAAGAAAGTAAGAATACGTGTTTTATACATGTTTATTTAAAAGTAGAAAGAATTACACACACAAAAAAAAATGTTAAGGCGAAGACTTAGTAAAAAAGCTTTATTTTCATCGACTAATTTGACTTGTTAGATTAAAATTAAAACTTAGATAAAAATACAGAGCATAATAGACTATATTTAGAAAAGTCAAAATCTGGAAAATTTATACAAAAAAATTAAGTTTTCAGAGAAAAGAAACTCAAAAAAATCTTTCTTGTCACATTAATAAAAAATTTCATTGACAAGACAACTACATTTGTTTTAAGCTTATTAATTAACTTAAGTTCTACACTAAAGTTTTAATCGGCTACATTTATTTATTTTTTCATATTTTACACAATATTTAAGAAAAACCTTCCAATTTTAAATCTGTTCGGTTATCTATGAGTAGTTACACAAGTGCAATTTTGCACCTTTAAATCGTAGTTTATTGCGCTCATTTTGGTAAAAATTGTGTTCGGTCTGATGTTAGACCTTGTTTTAATTATGTACATGTAAATGTTAATTTTTGTATGTTAATTATATCGTACCAATAAATACTTTTTATATATTAACTGGATCATAGTCCTCCGTTGGCGATTTCATTTTGGATTCTGGGATGTCGGCCAAAGTCCATAATAAATAAAAAAAATGCACCACTATAATATCTAATAACGTCATCTAATGTGGTCATAAATGAATAAACACTTACAAGAACTTACATTTAACTACAAGAACTTACATTTATTTATTCTTGTAAACACTTACAAGAATAAATACTTACATTTAACTTAAACAATATGTAGGTATTATAGTGTTACAACAATTTTAAGCTGTTACCGTTACTAAAAATACATAGAGATTTAAATTATTTACTTATCAGTTCTTCTCCTTTTGTCGTTCTATACTTGTAAAAGCGACTAATAATTATTATAGTATAATTATTATAGTACGGTCATTCTATGAATACGTTTTTGACATTTCTTTATGTCCATTGCATAAAGTTCATTTCCGATTAAACGATACAAAAAATGTATGGAATTAACACCTGTCAGAACAGCACTCTTATAATGGCCGGAATATAATTAGCAATCAACAACATTTACATGCAAGGAAAGTTGTATTTAGTTTCGATGTTTGAAATTTAAATCTCAGGGAACTGCAGTCTCACGGAGACCAATAGACCATCAATATTCATTACTTTCTTGCTAATATTACTTACATCTAAAAATCATTGTACATTACTACACCAAATTCTACCTAAAATCAATCTAATCCGAAATTATATTTAATGAAATACATTTCTTTCAAAATAAATTCTTTCATTTTGAGAAATCAACAGTATTTTATCAAATCGATAATATGGAGTTATGGATGTTTCGCAACCCTAATTAAACGGAAACATAGATCGCATTTCGAATAAACAATACGAGCAGTGCTGCCAATCGCGGGGAATGAGAAATTGACTCGGCGAGCGTGGGTGAATTGTATCGAATCGGGAAATCCCGGGAATAGACAACGACATTTTATTTTATTTTTATTGCTGTATTGGCCATATTTTCTTTAAAGAATTTGGAAAAAGTATATGTTTACTTTTCATACTGCCATTTTGTTGAAAAAGTGTTCAGCACCTTAAATTATATCAAAAGTTTCCTCAGTGGAAGCCTTGAAAAAAGCCGTTTGTTGGGGGATCCATAGAGCATCTACGCGCTCTGCGGGGATCTTATAAATTTATTACTAATATGTTGGCAGCACTGAATAACGACTGAATTCTGAATACAGTCATTCAATTCGACACCTAACGACATATTTCTTCACAATCACGTCATTGTGTTATTTGAAGTACCAAGCATACGTACCTACATTTATTTATAGAGGATTTAGGTTTGCTTGCACACAACACTTTAATAACATACATAATTAACCTTTTTATTGAAAAAGTGAAATTTTTAAACACAATTAGGTTTTATTTAAACTATTCTTTTACACTCTTTAACGTGTTCAAATTGTTTTTTTGAAGAAATATTTAATATACTTACTTAAGTAGGTACAGACCGGTTCGTTTACGATTTTATTATAAGTATGTATAAATATACCTATAGAGGGCTATTTTATTAAATGTATCACTATCATTATCTATAATTTACATATAATTTATCCATAAAAAAACGAATCAATTTTTTTACGGTCAAAGTCACCAAATCCATTTTCGAATCGAAAAAGTTCAATTTTTAAAAATGAGGTATTTGAAGACCACGTTGTGCCAAATTTTAGTTCTGGACCCATATTTGCCAACATTTGGAGTTAGATCTCTGCTGATCGAGTTGTCGAGCTTGTTGACCTCTCGCCTAGAAGAAACGCAGCAAAATACGGTTCTGGAGGACAGAATGCTTCAAAGCGTTTACGTTTTTCCAGCTGATGAACAGACAGAGTTCAATAACGCCCGCATTCACACAGCTCATATTGTGAACGAGTGTTTCCATCGGCTCCCTGAACTGATAGTGATTCTTTGGCCTGCAACTGCAACCCCATGCATGCTCGGCTTGAAGGCGCTACAATCTGATTGATGTAGGTAATGGCGGATATTTAATAAATTTTACCATAATTACTAAGTACTACTCATTTTATTTCTTTAAAAAACAATATGAAATACCTACTAAAACTAAACTAATATGAATATTAAGGCGACGCTAGCCCCTAATGATAAAAAAATCCACTTATTTGTAACCGTTTTCCTTTTAAATTATCATAATAATTGTAATTTAAAAAATACTCAAATCATCTGCAGGATATTCATCATAATTATTTTTTAAATTATATTTAAATACTACATATAAAAAAATTACTAATTTGCGGTCTAATGTCGATGTTGTAACCGTGCGATTTGTTAAATAATCAATATTTAAATAGCTAATTCTTAAGATAAATTTTAAGATCCACTATCTGAAGGCTCATCAAAAGAAAAATTTGAATTATACTTTATTTAATTTTTAAATAGATATTTCCGAGATTTGCAAGTATTATAGCGACTCCCCCTCAGCAGTCCCGTCAATTCAGTACAAGACGAGCTTTGCGGCTGGAGTCGCCTTAATTGACGTAAAAGCGTCAATAATTTAATACGATAATTGATTTACATTTCCGGATTAGTTTCCTATATGACAAAACTTTATTCACTAAGTAGGTACCTCTTACTATATTTATTAGTATTACTACTACAAGTAGGGATAAGTGGAAAAAAAATCCTTTTATCCCTACCAGTGGGGATACCTTAGTAGAGATAGGTGGAACGGGCGCTACTCACTACAGAAGATCACAAATGTTGTTGAGTTTTGGTGAATTAGTAAGGGATGCTATGGCCCGTTCTCCTATCACCTCCTTATTTCTTATCCCTCACCTTATCAAGGATAGCGATGGCAGCTATTCACAATCAAGTGGACCGTCAAGTGGTAGATTACACAAGAAGACTATAACGTTTGTACCTAAATTGTTTTGCACAGGCATGAGCTGA
This sequence comes from Bembecia ichneumoniformis, assembly GCA_910589475.2. Classification (NCBI taxonomy): domain Eukaryota; kingdom Metazoa; phylum Arthropoda; class Insecta; order Lepidoptera; family Sesiidae; genus Bembecia; species Bembecia ichneumoniformis. The sequence continues at coordinate 12,276,423 of OU342540.1, forward strand.
ACTGGTGACAGCAGGGAGCGCCGCATGGGCAGCCTCCCGGACCTAACGGAGCGCTCGCGTCCGTCTTCTGTCCGACCTGCCGCTCGGACCGTCTCGGACCCGCATAGGCATCGCGCGATTATAGCACAGGTCATTCCTATACCTACTTTATATCATCTGCCTAATTCATACTAACATGTGAAAGTAACTCTGTCTGTCTGTATGTTGCCTTTTAACGCCTTCACTACTAAACCGATCTAAGATGGAATTTTGACGACCAAGTTGGATAAGTGATTAGGGTGCTTGCCATAACGGTCACTCTCAGGGGTTCCGGATTCGATTCCCGGCGAGGTCAAATTTGAAAATTAATTTTCAATGTTAGCTCTGGTCTGGATTTGGAAAGTAGTGGCAGGTCACAGTGAGTTTCGCAGTCATTTGGACAGCCCATCTGATGGCAGCAACCACCTTCTTACAGAATACCACCTTGAAATAGCACTTGTGCTGTTGTTTTTCGGTGAGTGAGTAAGGGATGCCAGATCCTATATCCCTATCCTAATCCTACTAGACTATCCTTAATCCTAGTATAGTCGGCAGCGCACTTGCAGCACCTGTGGCGTTGCTTGTGTTATAGGCGACGGTAGCCACCTATCATCAAGTGGACCGTCAGCCTGTCTGTCGAGCTTAACATAAAAAAATACACCTTGTCAATAATACATAAAAGTACATAGAGTAACTTTTGTACCGAAAAAAGTACTGTTTTAATGTAACCGAGATTACTAAATTGAATTTTTACTAAGAATAATGTCCCTTAACATGCTTCTTATTATCTCTGTTAAAGGAAAGCCACTTTGTTGTGTTTTTATAAGAGGCACTAACTTCACGACATTTCACTAATTTGTCACTACATTAATTCAAAAGACACTTTGTTATTGTGTTTTTATAAGTAGCACTAACTTCACTACCTATCACTAATTTGTCACTACATTAATTCAAAAAACACTTTGTTATTGTGTTTTTATAAGTAGCACTAACTTCACGACATTTCACTCATTTGTCACTACATTAATTCAAAAGACACTTTATTATTGTGATTTTATAAGTAGCACTAACTTTACGAAATTTCACTAATTTGTCACTACACTAATTCAATAGTTTTTGTCCTTTTAATGAAACATTAACAAATTTACGAATGAAACATTGTAACATTTCAGATACCAGTGAGCACGATATGCAAGAAAGAATGGCCTTGGAAGAAATCGAAGACTCCTCTCAAATTGCCAACAGCTGTCACTTCGCGGAGAAGGGACTCCGTTGCGTCTTCAGTCGGCGCCGCTTCTGTTCGACGTCTAATTGCCAGGCCACCACCGAAAGTGCCGAAACCTGTGGTCAGGCGTTTTACTCTCCTTTGCGTTTCCAGTTTCTTCTGCGCCACATCTCTGCTTCCCTTCACGGCATTCGCTGGTGCCGAAGCAGGTGCCATACCCTTGGCAATCATGCACTCCGTAGCTGCTATAGTTGCCCCATTCTCGCCACTAATACTTCAAAAGGCCGGTACCAGATTGGTTATAATGATGGCGCATACTTTGGTATGTCTTCTTCTAACAGCTCACACTGTCGCCACGCCTTTATCGATGTTGCTGCCTTTATACGCGATTTGTGGTTTCACTCTGTCCCCGATGTCTCTAGCTTTGTCTGCCTCGGCTACTTCTCTCTCGCAGGCTGCCGGTGATGAGTGTAGGAAAAAAATCGCGCTGCGAAGAGCTTTAAGGGCACTTCGTGCAGCGCAAGATATAGGACTAGTTTTAGGTTCGCTTATGCTAGGAGGAGCGCTTATGATATGGCCAGAGGAATTGATGCCTTTGACGCAATTCACGACTGTTCCAGGGAATACATCAGTGCCGAAATGGCCTCCGTCTGACGAATACTACTTGGAAGACGATTACGAGGTAAAATTGTTTTCAGTATTCAATCTTAACTAATATTATGAATGCGAAGGTGAGTTGTTACGCTTTTAGACCTTCAGACTACTCAATCGATAATAATGATTTTTTGCATACACCTTGTCAGGGATATATAAAAGGACATAATACCTTTCATCCAGACAAAGGTACTATTACAAATCAAATCAAAAATATTTATTTATCAATTAGGTTTCTGCAAGAAACTCTTATGATCGTCATTTAAATTTACCAGGGTTTCAGAAAAAAACCAAGATAACGATCCTGAGAAGAAACCCGAAACTATTCTTTTTGTCATCTTTAAAATATAAAAATTACAATAATTATATACACTTAAGTAATATGTACTTAAATCAAAGTACATATACAATAGTAAACATAGTATGAGCTCCGAATCCAGGCTTTAATTCCAGGCTTCATTGTCGCTTAAATAATCAGTGACCTTATAATAGCCTTTCGAGAGGAGTTTGGTTTTAATGACACCTTTAAATTTATTTATAGATAAGGCTCTGATCAGGCAGTTTATTATAAAACCGTATACAACTACATTGCTGAGTGATCATCTAAAAACATTTTAAAAAATCAAGAAATGTATGAGCAATAAAGTTAAAATAAATTTTTGCACATATATTTTTATCAGGCGAGTTAATTAGTAAAATAATAAAAGTACTTATTAATTCATACCGTTGTACCGTTACAGGAGCGCACCTGTGGTTCGGCAGGTTGTCCTGACACGCAATCGTTGTCGGGCACGTCATTGAGCGCCGAGGGTCGGAGAGTGTTGGTCGCCGTGTGGGCGGCATTAGCCCTGACTTCGGTAGGTCTCGGTGTCTACGGTGCTGCGTCGACACCTGCTCCGCCTCCCGACTCCCGCTCTATTATAAAGGATCCACGCGCACTGTTCGGCGCTCCTATGGGACTTTTTATCGGACTTCAGCAGGGATTTATCTATACTTCATATATTAAGGTATTTTAATCGATTCTAATAGATTCTAAATCGATTCTTTTTTTAATGTAGGTGGTAGGTGGCTACCGTCGCCTATAACACAAGCAACCCCAAAGCTGCTGCAAGTGCGCTGCCGACTACAGAAGGATAAGGGATAAGGAGTGGATAGGGAAATGGGCTCTGAAATCCCTTACTCACTCACCAAAACACAACAGCACACGTGCTGTTATTTCACGGTGGTCTTCTGTAAGGGGATGGTTACTGCCGCCAGACGGGCTGCCCAAATGACTGCGAAAACGCAGGGTGCCCTGCCACTACTTTCCAAATCCAGACCAGAGCCAAATTTGAAAAGTTGATTTTCCAAAGTTGACCTTGCCGGGAATCGAACCCGGGAACCCTAGAACAGAGCGTTAAGGCAAGCACCCTAACCACTCATCTAACCGGCTCGTCAAACATTCTAATAGATTCATTATTAACTGATTTTTTTATTTGATTTTGAATATCAATGAAAATTTTTTTTTTATTTTTTTTTTTATAATGATAGATCAAGCATTTGACCGCAGTCTCACCTGCGGTCAAATGCTATACCTATAATTTCATCGTCTTTCTAACTATTGCAGGTTAGAAGAGAGATAGAAAGAATGAAACGATTTATTGTTTAGATGTTTTTATGTTAAGGTCGACAGACAGGCTGACGGTACACTTGATGGTAGGTTCAAATTCTACTTTTTTAGGTGGTTACCGTCACCACAAATACGATTATACACGAGTAACGCCACAAGTTCTGCAAGTGCCCAGCCACTACTGACACGTTTAAATCCTGGTGTTTATTATTCAGTGGTACGGCGTTTGCGTGGGCGGTTGGAGCTGCGCTTGGAGGGCGTTGTTCGGTGCTGGTGCTCTGCAGACTTTAGCAGCAGTTACTCTGAGTATGGCCGCAACGAAAGGCAGACGGGGAGCTCTATCGGCCGGTGGAGCCGCCGCCCATGCGTCCCTCATGCTGGCTTTGCTGAGATGGCGCGCTGCTAAAACAGATCTAGCGCTTCCAGCTGTAGCATCGGCTGCTTGGGGCGCTTGCGCAGCTCTATGGGATGTTCTGCAGGTAGAACGAAAGCCCAAACCAGCCTTGCTTGTTTCATTTTAATTTTGATTAAAACACAAAACATTACTTGTATAAATCGACTGTATCATCTCTTTATTTAAATTTTTCATACACTGACATATGTACATTACATTTTGCAACAACAACTCTGTCTCAGGGGTCCCGGATTCAATTCCTTTCCGGATTCAAACTTTTCACAGTTGCTTCTGGTCTGACAAGTAGTGTCAGAGCACAATGCGTTTCGCAGACGTTTGGGCAGCCCGTCTGGCGGCAGTAACCACCCCATTACAGAAGACCACCATGAAATAACAACATTTTTGCAGTTAAGAGATGTCAGACTTCATTTCGCTCCTATCCTAAAGGATAAGGGGATGGCTTACAGTACAGAAAACCACAGCATAATATGTGCTGTGTTTCGGTAAACGAGTAAGAGCACATTTCCCTATCCCTTCTTAATCCCTTACCAATAGTCCTACTCTGGTCGACAGTACACTTGCAGCACCTGTGGCGTTGCTTGAACCACCCACCATCAAGTGGACCATCATCAGCCTCTCTGACGACCTTAAAAGTAGAATTTGAAAGAAGATTCATAAACACGTTGGTAAACACTGGACTTCTCCCATATCCCACATTAAACTCAACCCAAGACACTTTGCACTCCCATAAGAGAGTGTAGTTCACTGAAGGTTTCTCGTGAAAGGGTTAAGTTAAATCTTTTGAAGGAGCAAAAACAATTGTGAACACTAAGGGCGGCATGGACTGCACTGATGAATGCTTTACTTTTTTTAAGGGGGAATACTTCCGTATGTAGTAATTACTGATTGTAGAACATGATCGCTGCACCCTTTTGTCGTAAAGTGCTTATATTTTTTATTATTTAATAATTTAAATATATTTTGTAATAAATACTTGCACCGCACTGTTGGCGTGGTCCTAATGCGTGTCATGAGACATCGACAAGGGCACAACTGAAAATCAGCGCTGTAACAATGTTGCAGCCTAAGCTGAGTTGTGTCCTTTTGGTGTTATTATACTTATTATGTTTTTTTTTGTTTTGTTCATATGTTTTAAACGCCAATAATTGTTTCTTTCTTTCTTCTTTCAAAGTTAAGTGCAGGAAGTTTTTTTTTTAATTAAAATTTAAATTGTATAAAAGGCAGGAATTTGTATCGGCGGTCCCGGGTGGCGCGGCCCGTGGTCCGTGATACTGGCATCGCGACACGCCGGCCTAGCGCTCGCGTGTGCCGCGCGGCAGTTCCTCTGCGCCCGGTCGCAGTTGGCCGCTCTGGCGACGTCGCTTTGCGCTGCGTTGGCGTCGCAGGCAGCTCTTGAATTGCGCATGAGAAGAACTGAACCCAATCGACACAGGTATTTAGCCATTTTTGTGTTGATGTATTTATTTATTTTTTTGTCAAAAACGGCGAATGAAAGTGTAAAAATAACTAGGCAATGTAACTTATTGCAAAGGCCAAAATATAGACTAGAACTAATCTTGACGAGCCCGTTGGATGAGTGGTTTAGGGTCTAGGGTTCCCTGGTTCGATTCCCGGCAAGGTCAACTTTGAAAAATCAACTTTTCAAATTTGGCTCTGGTCTGGATTTGGAAAGTAGTGGCAGGGCACACTGCGTTTTCGCAGTCATTTGGGCAGTCCATTTGGCGGTAGTAACCACCCCCTTACAGAAGACCACCGTGAAACAACAGCACGTGTGCTGTTGTGTTTCGGTGAGTGAGTAAGGGATGCCAGAGCCCATTTCCCTATCCACTCCTAATCCCTTATCCAATCCTACAGCAGTCGGCAGCGCACTTGCAGCACCTGTGGCGTTGCTCGTGTTATAGGCGGCGGTAGCCACTTACCATCAAGTGGACCGTCAGCCTGTCTGCCGACCTTAACAAAAAAGAAAAAATGAAGGAATTGCCAGATCCTATATTTAAAAGAACTTTGACAGAATGGTTATTTGACTGTTACTATTGTGACTTTAAAGAATTTTTTAATAAAACACATTAATTCGTTTATTTATTACATTAAAACATATTAGTAATTAGAAAAATACGAAAAATTTTAATAAATGAAAACAATTAAATGCAAAAATTCTCATGCCTTTGTCGGGTAGAGCATACTTTGTATTGCTGCTGTATATGAATTAAGAAAAGTGGACACTTGTTTGTGCAAATAAAGATTTATTTATTTATTTTCAAATATATTTTTATTCAGGTCTTAGCGAAGGGCCACGGCAACGCAGCTGACCTCCTTCACACCGGCGCCAGATGACGTCACAGAGGAAGGTGTTGCCAGTAACGTTGTCAGTTAATATTTCGAACAGGCTTAAGGACCTCGAATCCAGGCCTGTGCACTCGAAATGAATGTTGATGTTAAACAAAGCGAGGTTGATGAATTTATTGTCTAAGAGTGTTCTTGTTTACAATTAATAATTATTCGTAAGCTGTAACTATGTTTCAAGGGAAAAGTTATACTTAAGGGCCTTTTGATTTACCAATTTTGCTGTACACACATACTCCAACACAATTCTAATTATGGAACCTAATTATGAATAATTAATTAATATTATATTTACCTATATTTTTTGTTAAAATTTTTATTGTTCGAAATTTAAAATAATGTTATGAAACAAAAAAACTCTACGTAGACCTTTAAATTTGAAAGTAGGTAATCCTTAGAATGAAATTAAAAGACCCCTTACAGAAGACCACCGTGAAATAACACGGCTGTTCTGTTTCGGTGAGTGAGTAAGGGATGCCAGAGCCCATTTCCCTATCTCCTCCTAATCCCTTATCCTTAATCCTACTGTAGTCGGCAGCGCACTTGCAGCAGCTTTGGCGTTGCTAGTGTTATAGGCGACCGTAGCCTCCTACCATCAAGTGGGCCGTCTGCCTGTCTGCCGATCTTAACATTTAAAAAAAATTAACAATTCTTTTATCTATGTACCTATGTGATGTGCCTACTCTTTGCTCAAAGTTTATATTCAATATTACTTTTTTATAAGTTTACCTACTTATTTTTTATTCACATTTCGTAAAAATATCATATTTCCAAATAGATTACATAAGTCATTGGCCGTTTAAAGTTATTTTTAAATCAATTAACAGAACATAAAAGAGTTAAAAGACTGAGTCGTTTGCATACATGCATGTATTGCAAATACTCGTTACTAAACAATCATTTTAACTATACCTATGTATGCCTGACATCATACATTACGATACTAAAATCCACGAACAATTAATTTGACATATTTGGGTCATTTTGATAGTGTAAAAGTAACTTGATTTTTCTTAAAGTTACACATTAATTTAGGTTGCTGTAGTATTATTTATACATTACTAATATTTCATTATTATTACTAATTTTACTAATTTTCCATTTCATTTTACAAATGGAAAATTAGTAATAATTTTCATTATCACTAATTTTCCATTTGTTTCATTATTACTAATATATCTGTAAGTATATTAAATTGTCAAAAATTCTTTCTTAGCGGTTGCTTATTTTATAAAATAAACATTTGTTCCAAATTTCAGATTTCTAAACTTAATAGTTTTGGCTGTGCTTTGATAATCAGTCACAGTAGGTATTTGTCGGTAAATTTCCCTGGACTATAACAGACAATTTATTTTTGTAGGTTATATACAATTAACAGTTTGTTTCAACATTTTGATTATGATGATTCAACATTTCTAAGAATACGTTAATTCAACAAAATTGGTAATAGGCCAGTCATTCGGGACAATCAATTAACAATAATTCAAAAAGTTTTGAAACTCTTACACAAAGTCGGGAAGGGTATAAAAAGAAACTATAAAATTTTGCAACCTTTTCCGAAATCCGGAACAATGTTAAAATTGCAATAAATGAAATTTTTCAATAAAATTTTCAAAAATTTCTGCAAACTTGAGGTTGAACATGTTATTCTACATCACCTATCAAATTTGCAACCAGTTTAAAGGTACGGAACATTTTTTTTTTTTTTAACATTAATATTTCTCTCTAGTAAATTGGCCGAAAAAATTCCAAAAGTTATGAAGAGTTCCAAAAGAATAAAATTCATGTTTAATAAAAACGAATATTCCGTACCTTCCAACTGGTTGCAAATCTAATACATTGTATAAAATAACATATTTAAGGTTGCATCAAGTTTGCAGAACTTTTTGAATTTTTGGTCGAGACAATACAGAAAAATTTCATTTAATTGTCATTTTAACAATGTTCCGGACTTCGGAAAAGGTTGCAAATTGAGATTTATTGTTTTCCCGGCATACTAGTGAGTACTTTTTGAATTATTGTTAATTTTTTTATTTTTTTGTCTAGAATGACTGGCCTATAAGGTTACTAGGCCCTTTACAAATTAAAAGAAGGCACTCGGGATGTCAAAAAGGTTGTTCTGATTAGTCTTGTAAGTTATACTTTTTTTCTATAATGAGTGTTAGGTACATATGTATTTATAATGAGGTGTAGTTTGAATACAGATTTCAGCTCTGTTAGGAAACATTGGCAATTTAAAAACATTTAAGTTTCAGTTCGAACTGTAAAGCCCAGCACAGCACAGCACACACACTTCCTATAATGCATATGTATATATGCACATATATATATATATATATATATATGCATGTATATATGTATATAGTATATCTACCACGGTACCACATACGGTGTAAGATGCGTGAATAGAGCTAACTTCAGTTTTAGTAAAGGTTATGTTTTTATGCAAAAATGCGTAAAGGTGTGCGTGGCTGATGCGTGGGGTATGAGGAAGTATCAACACCATTCTGAATATCGTCACAAGCAGGCAAATCGATAACTATAGTACGGTCATTCTATATGAATGCGTTTTTGACATTTCTTTATGTCCATTGCATAAAGTTCATTTCCGAATAAACGATACAGAAAATGTATGGAATTGACACCTGTCAGAACAGCACTCTTATAATGGCCGGAGTATACTGTGCTATATCCAGCGGCATACTCAAATAATTCTTAATTTAATTTTAAATAAATTTAAAGAAAAAGTTTAAATTATTTAGATACGTTTCAAGGAGAAATTATGAGTCTATGTAACTTGAATTAATAAATTTTATTATTATTATGGGACACCTGCATATTTTGCCTACACAACACTCAGTGGCGTAACTATAGGGTGGCAGGGCTGGCAAAATGCCACGGGCCCCCGACCCAAGAGGGCCCCGGCCCTAGAGAGGGCGCGAGCTCAGAAATAAATTCTATGGTCCGATCTTTAAATTTTGATGATGGTATAGACACTTTTGCGTAACAGAAAGCTCGAAATGATTTTTCTTAATAAATATCTTATTGAAAAATTAAATTGTTATTTCATTGTAAATGTATAAACCCATGGTCTTGAAAATAAAATTGTTATTAGTGTTGGATAACTACTTAAATGGTTTATTAAAATTAAACTAAGTACAACGTGACGATTTTTACTGATAGGGCCCCATTTGCCACGGGCCCCAGGTGGTATAGTTACGCCACTGACAACACTACGACTGTCCTACTATTAATATATATTTCAGTATAAGAGCCATGACGCAATAAATATATTTATTTATAGCTGAGTGTGTGGTCACTAAAAAATACCTTGGAAAACATATCGTAATATGCATTGCTATACTCGTAATTTATAATATGCTTTAATAAGTATATTATTAAATTTCCTGCTGAAAAATGATGGCGGAAGCCCATGTCTAGCAGTGGACAGGGGCGCCGACTACGTGGGTACTCGGGGGGCTCTAGCATCCCTGAAAGTCAAAAGAAATCGTAATAAGAGATTTTTTTATAGTTAGCTGTTGTAAAATACGGAATACCTTAAAATCATGTCTACATTGTTTCGTGTCCTAACTCCTAAGCTCGTACGCCGCACCGAGCCAGCGTAAACCAATTATTCTCTCTCGATCGCGTCGCCACGGCCGCCGCCGTCCGCGTCCGTATACGCAGTAATACCATAATTTCAGAATACAACAATAGTACAAGAGTTTTATAGTTAGCTATTGTAAAACGCGGAAGACCTATATTAATAAAATCAGAACAGAACTTAAACGATGTTTGAAGTGTCTACATTGTTTCGTGTCCTAACTCCTATAAGCTCGTACGTCGAGCCAGCGTAAACCGATTACTCTCTCTCGATCGCAACGAAAATGCCGTATACGCAGTAATACCAAAATTTCAGAATACAAAAAAGTACAAGTAGTAATACCACAGTACTTACATGGCATTAGCCAATGTGGCAGTATCCCAACTAAGCCTATTTTTCGAAGTAATAACCTACAGTTAGGGCGTAGTCTTTGATTCGTAACATTCGAAGACAGTTTACTTAAAACATTGATCTAGGATGAAACGAAAGCTTCTAAATAATTATCTTACGCGATCTTACATCTCTGGGATGTTTTAAGTAAATGGATCTGCAGAGAAACGCTTAAATCTTTGATTCACGGGAACGGGTGGTGATAGTTTATGGGGGCGGCTGGTCCATTTCTTGTATATTCTCGTGTGCTATTGCATATTTACAGTGAATTTGCCATATAGATAACTAGCTGGTGAAATTCTTCAGTATTTTTTAAGAAAATTGCGATAATTGCCATTGATTGTACAATCGTGTTCTGAAATCTCCCGCGTAAATGTTTAATTTTTTTTTCTTTTTGAATATCTGGTCCCTGGCAGAATATCGGTGTTGTGGTCTGCACCACAACTGTATACTGAGCCAGAGTTATTTTCCTCTTGTTACTTGTTTATATATTTGTTTGTTTGTAATTATTATTTGTTTATATATGTATATTGTGTTTATTAGAGGAATAAAAGATGCTTTCTTTCTTTCTTTCAAAAATATAAAAAATATAACTATCCTGCGGAAAAATTTCAACGGGTCATAAAAAATTTTTGTCTCGACGCGGAACGGACTGATGTAATGTGGATGTGGGTTACTCAGAGACGACTCTAGCTCATGTAGCGCCCGTGCGCAATCGATACCCTGATATCAATCAATTCTCCCCATACAAAAAGTACACTTCAAAATATGTAGGTATGGAAATGGACTCGTTTTTGTCTTATCTATCTATAAAATGTGTCACCTTTTTGTCCTACTGCCTATCTACAAAAGTATGGTCATGAGCCCCCACGGGAATATCTAAAAGCCGGCGCCTCTGGCAGTGGACGTCCTAAACCGAGTTGATAATTAATAATATTATGAATTACTCTCAGACCGACAAAAACTATAGACGGAAAAATACACACCCTTAATTGAGGCAGGTAATAGGAAGACGATTCTGCAATAGGATGACGGCCGCTCCACTGTCTGACGCGAGTAGTTGATATACCAACTAGTGTTAATAATTAATTGGGGTAAAAGTTGTTAGTGGGCAACATTTTTAACTGCACGTTTACGCGTGGCCACTATACGACACATATGATTACGCACACATCTGCAGTGAACAACTTCATTTTGTTCGTAAGAGCTTTGTCTATAGTTTTTGTCGGTCTGAAGAATTATTATGGAGTTCATGTTATACAAAAGGTTGCATGATACCGAATTCTATAGAATCCGTTAATTAAATTCAGATACGAATGAATCTATTTATTAAAAACGCTGAAATTGACATGATAGTAATTCATTTCTTGACAATCTCTTGTATCGGTATGTACATTGATAAAATAAGTTTAATTTAATTTAACATCTCGTATGTACCTATTTAAGAATAATGAATGTGAAACCTATTTTTTTTTTAGTATCGACCACAGAACAATTATCAATGTTATTACCTAATGTTAGATTTTAATATTGAAATAAAAATTTGTTGACTAAAGTTTGTTTTTTTTTTAACGTAATACATAAAGTTCCTTTGAATCTTCGATTTTACATAAAACTCATAGATTAATTATTGGTCTCAGCCAGATACCGCCCGTGCACAAATCTTAAAACGTCGGAGTCAGCGTACCGGCTCCAGTCTTGGTGGGGGTGGGGACATAAAAATGTTGATGTAAAAAATAAAAAATCTTATTTATTGACATTAATTTCCACATTTTTTTTAAAGTAAATATCAGGACAAATAGATCATTTTTTGTTAGACGAGCGGTATCTAGCCGGAGCGCCAGCAGAGACCAACAATTTCTTTTCGAAGGAAGTTAATAAAATAAATAAAACATTGTGTACTTACTTCATTACACTTACTATTGTTTCATTATATTTGTTAAGATCCAGTGCACAACATGACAAAATTAATTACACTGTCTTTATAAAAAAATAGTTGTAGCACGCGATTTCGTCCGCGTATCTTTAGAAATTATTACACGCTGATAATGTAGCGTAAAGAATTTTTAAAATCGGTTCAGTAGTCTTTGAGTTTATTCATTACAAACATATAGTTGTATGGAGGGGGAAAAGGAGGTGAGGGGGTGAGGGTGAGTAGTCTATGTTACTCGCTGATAATGTAGCTTTCTATTGGTGAAAGAATTTTTAAAATCGGTCCAGTAGTCTTCGAGTTTATTCATTATAAACATACATACATACATATCTTTTCTCTTTATAATATTACTAGTATAGACTAGTACCTAGAGAATATCGTTTTCCAATTTAAAAAAGGTTGACTTTTTTTAATGGAAAACAATAATACAACACACCCCTGTGTAGTTAGCTGCAAAAAAAAACTCAAAAAAGTTGCTAATTAGTTGTGAAATGCAAAAAAAAATTCGCGATAATTGTATGCACTTTGAAGACGTAATTCTGAGATTTTCTATTGTAATTTTTATCTTTGACTAGCGGCCCGCCCCCGGCTTCGCCCGGCGTGCAATTTTTATATACCCTAAAATATTCCCCGTTTATCCCTCTTTCCATTAGTCAAAACCGAATTAAAATCGGTCTACCCGTTCACGCGTGATGCCGTGACCAAGGGAAATGGGGATTCATTTTTATATATAAGAAGATATAGACTAGAGACCCACCCCCGGCTTCGCCCGGGGTGCATTTTTTATATATATGAACATTCCCCGTTTATCCTTCATTCCATTAGTGAAAACCGAATCAAAATCGGTCTACCCGTTCACGCGTGATGCCGTGACCAAGGGAAATAGGGATTCACTAGCTGACCCTGCAGACGATGTCCTGCCCGAACCTGAAAATAATTTTTAACCCGATTGTGGCGCCACCTATTGGGTCCAATTTTATTTTCAAACCTTATGTCAAAATGACATGACACTTCACGTCAGTCAAAGACGGTTAAATTAATTGGATAATGTTCATCCCCCCCTAGGTGGGCCATGACTTTGTCGTGGTGGGCGGGCTTACCCTTGGCAATCCGGGCGGTTGCAGGGGTCGGTGCTTTTTTCCTCACCGGCCTTTGCTCGACCGATCGAATTGGTTTTGGGGACAAAGAAGGCCCACATAAAAAAGATGGCAAATATTATTATCTACAAAAATGATCTGTAGGTACTATTTTTGTCGTACGATGCGCGGTTCGCAAGATATTCAATAAAACGTGTTTTTCAAGATGGCGGCTGACGCTCACCCCAACGCCAACTTGGATTTACAATCAGGGGACACCCCTGAACATATTCAAAAAAATAAAATAGCCGGTCCCGTACATTTCAAAAAAATCCAAGCGCCAGGAATTATATGTGCTGCTAAAACATTTTAACACATTCCGAATTGAAATTAGCTGTCGCACATATTTTAGGAGCTTTATAAGAATTAGCACCAATTTGAACTTGTGAACTCTTAAATCTTCGCTCAGCGATCCTCGTTTAAAACTTATGAGTTCTTATAGTCTTGTATTTATTTTTTATTTTTTTGTATTTTTTTAAAAGTTTTTATTCAATTAGTAATTATTATTACAAATTACATATTTACAAATTACGTCATCAAGAATGTAATCACAAATTTAGCGTCAATAAAATAGGGGACCGGACAAATTTTCAAAAAGTGTTTTAAATTAATCTTCATGGATATTTATTCCCATAAAAAATACCATTTTATTTATTTATAGCCTTTTAGGTACTCAAAATCATGTTTTAATATTGTTTGTTTGAAAATGCCGCCAAAACGCCACGATAGTTCATCTGAGAGCGCGTAACGTCATTTGTGGTCATATCATAACAAAACAGCTGCATTCGCATAAGACAATGATTGCCCACAAATGACGTCACGCACTGTGATTGGTGTTTCAGTATAGATTAAAAATATTGTAAATAATAAAATTTTATTTCTTCATTTAAAAATATTTAAATGAATTATATTAAATTATTATTCGATAAATAATCGTAAAAATTATATATTTTCTTTCTAAGTACATTTTAGATTTTAATCTGATTACTGTATGATATTGGGACTAGTGGGAAAAAATCACGATGCTAATTTATTGCTAATATGTACTATTATTTCATCTTATCTTACAAATCTCTAAAATAAATTCCTTATTTCACTACCTATCAAGAAAAATATAAAAGTATAAATGTATTGAAAATTATCTCAACAAAAACGTAATGTAACAAATATTTTCCATATAAAATGTACAGAGGCGCTGTTAATATCGTCTGTTTAATATCGTCAATGTGTAGTTATTGAAGATGGTGATTGGAAAAATATGCCCTAGATACTTAGAAATAGAGTTAGGTACTACGAAAACGCAATAGGCAGTAAAGTTGTCTCATTAATCTTATATTGAACTAGCGACCCGCCCCCGGCTTCGCCCGGGATGCAATTTTTATATATAAAAACATTCCCCGTTTATCCCTCTTTCCATTAGTGAAAACCGAATTAAAATCGGTCTACCCGTTCACGCGTGATGCCGTGACCAAGGGAAATGGGGATTCATTTTTATATATATAGATAGAAGATAATAGATTGCTCATTTAAATTAAGCCCTAAGTAAATTTATATAGTTTCAAAAACAATTTAAATAAAGAAGTGGGTCAACACATTCCTCGTATTATGAATTCGATAACGAAATAACAATTAAAGAGGAAATGAACTATTTACTAATTACTTGTTGAAACAACAAATGTTACACTGATCAAACAAGAACATTCGAGCACGCGTCCATTGGCCTAATCGTGCCTTTAAAAGAGATAGAAATACATTATTCATATAAATCTATCCCTTTTGAAGTAAACTTTAAACGCGTGCTACAATCAATTGATTGACAAACAAACAGACACATAAATAATGAAGAACACTCGAACGAAATAACAGTCATTCAAAATGTTAATTTTATTCATACTGGTAGCCTTTGCGAGTTGTGAAAAACTATGGGATCCGGCGCCCGAAGATAACATAATAGATGGTGTTTTACGTCAAGTTCACATAATGTTTAGACACGGCCATAGGGAACCGAAAAGCGGGTTCCCGACTGATCCCAACAAAGATACTAAAATTTGGAAGAACGGGCCGGGACATCTGACAATTCTTGGACGACAACAAGCTTATGAATTTGGGCAGAATCTACGTGCGAGATACAAGACTCTACTTCCTGCGGAACGAGCTTGGAAAGCTGTGAAAGCCATGTCCTCTGATGTTCCACGTACTCTGATGACTTGCTCTGTTGTCCTCGCTGGACTCTTGCCGCCGAGCAACGAAGACCAATGGTCAGAACTCAATTGGCAGCCAGCGGCCGTTCACACTAGACCTACGAACACGGACAACATAATTGCATCACATCCCAACTGTCCTCGATATGATCAGTTATTGTCGCAAATTCCTGACAAGATTAGTCAAGAAACGCTAGTTCTGTACAACTACGTGCGCAAACACTCTGGCAAGAAGATCAAGTCTTCAGTTGCTTTACTGAATCTGTATACCTGCTTAGATATTCAACAACAAGCCGGCCTGACTTTACCAGACTGGGTCGAACCAATTATGCGAGCAATGAAATTAGAGTCGGTGAGATCACTAACTAAAACAGCAAAAACTGTCGAACTAGCGCGACTAAGGGCTGGTCCATTATTGCAAACACTAACAAATTACGAAATGTATCCAGACATTCCTGTTCGCCTCTACTCAACACACGACACTGTTCTCGGGGGATTATTAGGTGCTCTGAATATAAGCGTCGATGAGCCCCCTAATTTCGTCTCAACGCTCATTATAGAATTCAGGGAACTGAATAATCAAATCCATGCCCAATTGTGGTATAGATCAAGACCGAAGGATCCTTTGAGGCTTATTAATTTCCCAGGTTGCGACGTTAGATGTCCCCTAAACGAATTGCTGAAAATTCTGAATCCTATTATACCGGAAAATTGGGCGGAAGAATGTTGGCATGAAGAAAAAGTCCCGGAAATTTTACTAAGACACAATAATCCAGAGAAAAATGTGGAACAATTGCCACTTTTAGTTTTCATGCTGGCAGCAGGAATAATACTAGCTGTACTGGGAGTGTTTTTTTACAGAAATAGGCATGACCGTGAACCATATGAAAATTTGTAATTTATTAAATATCTAATTTAAGTTGATTTTATTTAACCTATGGTGTAAATATTGACTGTAATTAATTTATTTTTAAAAATCCTTAATAATTTTAAAAGATATTTAATTTGGTAAATAAATATATAAATAATTTACATCTAAAACTAAATAAACCTAAAACTAAATAAAACCTAAAAAATTGGGCGCCCGTAGATGTAAATAAATTGATATTGTTAATATATAATTATATATAACCATATATAACCAACAATTCCTTTTTTTATGATCTCTGGAAGTATTGTTTTCAGGGGGGTTCATCTGTTCCTACACACTAAGCTGTTAACTAAGAAAATATAATTTACTAGCTGTTGCAGGCAACTTCGTCCGCGTCTCTTTATTTACATTTGTATGGAAGTAGGGTAAAGGAGGGAGTGTGAGTAGCCCATGTTACTCGCTGATAATGTAGCTTTCTATAGGTGAAGGAATTTTTAAAATCGGCCCAGTAGTTTTTGAGTTTACAGCAACAGCACACATGCTGTTATTTCACGGTGGCCTTCTGTAAGTGGGTGGTTATTGCCGCCAGACGGGGTGCCCAATGATTGCGAAATTCAATGTGCTCTGCCACTCCATGCCAGAACCAACCCAGAAAAGAAATCGAGCCCTGGGTTCTAACCGTTAGGCAAGCACCGTAAAACAATGAACAAACGGACTCGTCAAAAATTTTATAGATAAATAATTAACATTAAAGACCAAAAATTATGAACGCAGATTAATCCCGCTAACAGTAACCCTGCTTACGCACCCCTTTTTTTTTGGCGAGGAGTAATCCGCTTAAAGTAACGCTTGCCGGGCGATAGGGGTATGTGGGGGTCGCCCAGCATCTGATCATGGCCGCACTGGGAATACCCACTAAAACTCGCCGATGTCCCCTTGCCCTTTTGTGAACTGAATTGTGTCTGCCGAGGGCAGCCTAGTCTAAAGGCTGGCTAGCACCAGTGGGAGATTGCCCGGGGGCACCTGAGCAATCCCCAGACGAGGGAGGCCCTTGTGCAGGCACACATGGTTGCCAAAGATGTGCGCAGGTGCTCACCTAGGACATTTAAAGACGGGCTTCGTACGCCCGCCTTCTCCTGCCCTGCCGTCTTCTTCGAAGGGGAGCCGCATTTGTGTCCTCCTCCCGCTCCCTTTCAGCTACTAGCATGGCTTGTACCATGTTTGAAAGTGTAATTTCACCATGCTTACCCCTAATTATGTGACATTTTGTCGAATATTCCATACTAGCTGGTGCCCGCGGTTTCGTCCGTGTTGAAAAATAAAAAAATAACGCCTGACTAAATATATGAGCAATGTAACGCCTAACAGCTTTGGCAGGCGTTAGACCTCGGGAATAGTATTTCTTTGGATAAAGATACCCTACGTCCTTTCCTGTATCCCTGACGTGTATGTAAAATTTGATGATGATCGGTTCAGCGGTTTGGGCGCGAAAAGGCAACAGACAGACAGACAGAGTCACATTATTTATAATATTAGTATGGATAAACGGATTCGTGAAATCCTCAGTTATAAGCCGCATAGATTAGTATGTGTGTGTATATTAGGGGAATTAGCCGCGTCAACACCAGCCGCACGGGCTCTTGAAGCAGCCTCGCGGTTTTGGCTCGCGAGCCATGGCTCGCGCAGCGGTCTCGGGTAACTAATGCTTCGAGGCAGGTTGAGCCAGAAGCTCACGAACATTCACAATTCGACAGCCATGTATTGTTTAAAAAAGAAAACAGGCATATTTTAACTTATTTAAGTTAAAAGAAATAGTATTTAAGAATTAGGTAATTATTTTTCCTAACCTAATTTATTTTAGTAGACGTGACATCCAACTAGTCCTAAACTAAACTACATAATAGTGGGTACACAATAGTTTGACGAGCCCGTTGGATGAGTGGTTAGAGTATTTGCCTTAACGCTCTGTTCTAGGGTTCTCGGCTTCAACTTTGAAAATTAAACTTTTCAAATTTGGCTCTGGTCTGGATTTGGAAAGTAGTGGCAAGGCACACTGCGTTATTGCAGTCATTTGAGCAGCCCGTCTGACGGCAATAGGCACCCCCTTAGAGACCACCGTGAAATAACAGCACGTGTGCTGTTGTGTTTCGGTGAGTGAGTAAGGGATGCCAGAGCCCTTTAATCCTACTGTAGTCGGCAGCGCACTTGCAGCAGCTTTGGCGTTGCTTGTGTTGTGTTGACGGTAGTCACCTACCATCAAATGGACCGTCAGCCTGTCTGCCGATCTTAAAATAAAAAATTAAAAAGTAGGTACATACAAGCAGTTTTAATTGTATACGTACGCTTCTTCTGGTTTTTTATGAGATATACATAAATGAAACAATAAACTCAACCATAACACGATAATTTTATTCATTAAGTATACGTGCCCTTTTACATAGTTAGTTAATGATTTAATTGTTTATCGAAATTACAATATTGAATTGCTTTTTAGGAAATAATAAAGCATTATTGTGATCAGTACATAAGCGTTGACTCGTGCTTGTTCCTTCTTAACTAATTTTATTTATTTATTTATTTATTATCTGATACATAATTTAATACACGATGTTTACAATGTCTGTAAACCATTATTGGTTTGTCTAGACATTGTATGGACATAACAAATCATTTCTAAGCTAAACTCTCTAAAGGCAGGTCCAGACTACATATAACAAAATATGTCTTCCATGTTTATAAAAATGAATCCCCATTTCTCTTGGTCACGGCATCACGCGTGAACAGGTAGACCGATTTTAATTCGGTTTTCACTAATGGAAAGAGAGATAAACGGGGAATGTTTATATATATAAAAATTGCACACCCGGGTGAAGCCGGGGGCAGGTCGCTGGTTTATGATATTTTTTAAGTAAATGTCAGCAGGCTGGCTAACGGTCTAATTGAGGTTTCTCCTGGGTGGCAACTATCAAAGTACGCTGCTGATCTCAGTATAGGATTAAGAATAAAGTATGAGGAGAGAATAGAAAAATGGGCTCTGGCAACCCTTACTCGCTCTATATAGGGGTGACTGCAAAATTTTTGTGACTGCGAAACGCTAAAACAATAAATACTTATTTGAGAGCAAAAAAATATTTATTAAAGAAACATCATCTCAAGCATCATCTTTCCTAAACCAATCCCATCATCTTTACAATCAATCGTTCATATGTATAAGTCGCCGTCACGAGAACCTGTGAGGTAAACAAACTTTCCACATGGGCAATTATCAAGGAACGTATATAGCGCCTTAGTTTCCGAAGTGGTCTAGGTGGACCCCCCAGGGGTCCACGGAAGACTCGACGGGGGTCTACGTTGGCGTGACAAAAGAAAACAATCAATTTTCACCTTACCATTTCATTTAGAAATCTCAACATTGGTAGTTGGAATTGGAACTCAACCGCAACGCACATTTCCATAGTTAGATCTAATCTTCACATTTTTTATCGAGTTTTGGGAATATGGTAGAAATGTAGCTGCGGGGGGTCCATCGGAACCAGCTAAATTTTGAAAGTGGTCTAAAAGAAAAAAGTCTGTGAACCTCTGGTATAGCGCATACTTCGACGCAAGCAATTTAATTTGACAGGGTTATAAAGAAACGAACATAAACATTTGGTCCGCAATTTTGACATATTCATACATCATTCGAGTTTAAAATGCGCATAGTTGTTGTTGTTTTTGCGAATTAGGTTATTTATTGGATTTTATTACTAATTTTGGTTTTTATTTCATTTTGTTTTTATTAGTTAGAAATCAGTGTCGTTTTGGTTAATTATTGTACTCAATCCAAATGTTGGGAACCCCTGAATGTTTGTTTACATAATTTATAGCTTCTCATGACTCCGGCTGTAGAATATTGACATTAATTTTTCCTTGACAATATTATTATGTCATTGAGGTTTATAGTTGATGTTCTAAAAAAAACAAGCAGTCATGAAAAAATCATGGTAGGTAAATGATTTTATATCGAATATTGGTATAAATTTTTGAAAAGAAAAACTATGAAAAAGGGCTTATTTATAAATACACACGAATTACTCCACGTGGACACATAATTACAGTTAATCGTAATGCCTATTATTGTCTGTAACAATCTATAAGTGTTTTTTTGCAATAAATTTCAACAGAACTAGTACAATGTACACTCAAGTGCATAAATGAAGAATCGTTTCATATAGTACCTAAATAATATGGTTTTTTTAAATTATATATACACAAAAAAAATGTTTTTAAAAACTTTTATTACAAACGTGCCACATATAAATGGTCATTAATATGTTTCTAAAAACGTTTCTAATAAAATATATAATAATTTTGGGACATATCAATATATTGCTCGTGTGATCTATATCTATACATATAATGGTATGTACATTAAACAATTTGTACACGTTGTGCTTATGTTACCGAGGTCCAAAAAATAAGTTTTCGAATTTTTGTCTGTTTGTTGGTGCGTTTGTGCACGCTAATCTCAAAAACGGCTTAATACATTTGAATGCGGTTTTCGCTGATATATTATTGCAAACTTCCCGTAACATTTAGTGTTTGTTTCATTCCAATCGATTTACAAACAGAAAGTTATGCGCTATACCGGATGCCACGCGTATACGAAGTTGCGGGCTCAGTTAGTTATTATTTCTATATATAAAAATGAATCCCTATTTCCCTTGGTCACGACATCGCGCGTGAACGGGTAGACCAATTTTAATTCGGTTTTCACTAATGGAAAGAGATAAACGGGGAATGTTTGTATATACAAAAATTGCACCCTGAGCGAAGCCGGAGGCGGGTCGCTAGTTATTAATAAAATATTTGGAAAATTTGCGTAGACATATTAATGATGAGAAATATGTTATATATTTCATTATTTTTAGTACATACATGTTATTGTATCTGATGGTTTAGTAGGTGCATAATTTTACACTTGACTGTATATGTAACATCGAGAATAGAAAAAAGTTCAGCTCACAAACTTCACAGGGTCCTTTTTAGTATTCTTTATTTTATTTATTTATTTGTACAAGTATGTCACACCAACAACATATATATTAAACATTTGCCTTAAAAGTAAGTGTCGACAAAAATACCGATATACATGTCAATGAGAGGTATGCTCACCGTTTACAAGAATAACAATACAGCGTACAATTAATAAAAATTTTGGAGATAAAAATCACAAATTAACATAACAAAAATTTTATATTACTATCCAAGGTCAAAATGCATAACTACCTACAAACTAAACAAAATAAAAAGGTTCAGATTACCCTATTTACTGTGATCACCAATGAGCTTCAAAATCTTACGCCGGAACACAAGCCGCGAGTCATGGAAAATGTCAAGTTCGAGTTCGAGATCATTAATTGCTTTTTTGACTAATAAGTTGTAACTGTTACAGACACGAACTATGGGGCTATTGGCACCAACATTGCTTTTACACAGCGGAATATGAAATGTACGAGTAATAGGTTGTCTAGGAGTAGTTCTCGGTACATTAAAGTATATATTTTTTAAGAGATCAGAATTCATAGAAGTGTCATTCAAAATCCTATGTAAAAAAATCAGGTCTTTTATTATTCGTCGATCATACAACGAATGTAATTTAAAGAACTTAAGGCGATACCGATAGCTACATCTGTGTGATATACCACTAGATATGTACGCAAGGTGGCGAGTAAACATTCTCTGCACCCTTTCAATCCGCTGTGAGTGAATGCAATACACAGGATTCCATACGATAGACGCGTATTCCAAGCAACTGCGAACAAGTGCATTATAGAGCAAAATCCTGGTGCTGACTCTTTTAAAAGACTTAGTATTTCTTTTTATGAATCCCACCATACGAGATGCCTTGCCAACAATCTCATTTATGTGCGATACGCCACTGAGCTGATGGTCGATAACCACTCCAAGATCCTTTATGCTGTCAACCTTGCCAAGTATTGTACCTGCTATTGTATAAGAGGATGGATAGAATTTTTTCTTCTTTGTGAATTTAATGAAGTAACATTTGCTAGTATTCAATTGCATTAAGTTTTCATTACACCACTTTCCGATCCTACATAGATCATCTTGTATAAGTTTGACATCGTGTGATGATGTAACAGGCCTGTAGATTTTAAGATCATCGGCATAAAATAAATACTTGCAAATAAGTATATGATATGAAAGATCATTTATAAAAATCAAGAAGAGTACCGGGCCAAGGTGGGATCCTTGAGGAACACCAGAAGTGGCAAAATAAGGGCACGATTCAAAACCACTGACAGACACAACTTGGAGTCTTTTTGACAAGTACGACTTAAACCAATGTAATAAGGATCCTAGAATACCATAGTGTTGGAGTTTTTTCAAAAGTATATCATGACTGACTTTGTCAAAAGCACTGGAGAAATCAGTATAAATTGTATCTATCTCAAATTTCCTATCAATCCCCTCTGATAGGTCAGAAACAAACCGTGTTAAATTAGATTCAGTACTGCGACCCCTTCGAAAACCGTGCTGATTGGGCGTTAACATCATTTCTGTGTGTCGAGTAAGAACAGGACACACGAGCGATTCAAAAACTTTAGCAAAGCAAGACAAAATAGCTATAGGTCTATAATTGCCTGTATGGGAATTATCACCTTTTTTATATAGCGGAATAATTCTTGTTTTTTTCCATTCGTCAGGAAAGCATCCTGTCGCCAGGGATTTATTAAAAATCAAACTCAAAGGATGAGCAAGAGCACGGCTGCACCTTTTAATAAAGACTGGGGGAGTATCATCAGGCCCGGATCCCTTCGATATATCCAACAGTTTAATTTTATGATATACTTCTCTTTCCGTGAATGATAATTTACATGCAACATTATTAATTGTTGGAAAATCAATTACACACTCGCAGTTTTCGTCATCATTACTCTTTGAAAATACAGAAGAAAATTGATCTGCAAAAAGATTTGCGATTTCAGGACCTGAATTTGCTGATTTATTATCGTTATGCATGTCAATCGGAATCGAAGAGATCTCACGCCTTTTACTTTTAACAAAGCGCCAAAAAGTTTTTGGATCATCTTTAAGGTTTGACTCAATATTATTTATGTAACGAGTAAAACATGATCTCTGCAAGCTCTGACAGTATTTACGTACGCACTGGAAAGAAATCAAGTCACGAGGGTTATTATACTTGTGGTATTTTGATCTTAGTTTTTCCTTTTCATGGAGTCTATCAATGAGAGCATTGCTGTACCAAACCGGATACCTTGACTTTAAATTTCTTGCTTTAGGAATAAACATTTTCCGGTTTACATCGATTTTTGCGTAAAATAATGAAACCATTGCATTAACATCCACACACAGAGAGAATTCATGTTGCCAGTCAATTTTTGATAATTCTAGACAAAGGTTACTGTAGTCAGCTTTAAAATAGTTAAATCTGCTATGAGAATTGGGGGTTAACAGTGAATATTTTTCAGTCAAAGTTAAAGATATAAGTAATTTAAATACATAAATTCAGTTAAATGCTAACATTGTCCTTGTTCCGTTGAAAATTATTACAACTTGCGTTTTGCAGCTAACCTTACAAGCTTTCGCTACTACAATTCTCTGTACACTTAAGCAACAAATAGTTTAACATATTCTACACAATATTTCATTTTGACATTGACAACTTTTTGACAAGTTTGACACTTGCACGTAATTTTAAAGGTGGTATTTTATTTATGCATATTTTTAATCACATAATAGACACTTATAAACAAGGGCGGATCGAGGATGGCATTAATAAATAAAATAAAATAATTACTCTGTGTGATGGCTAACATATATACATATATGTACCTACTTACGCGAATGACACGCACAATATGTCTTATATATGCTGTTATTATAATTAACACACGTTAACTGATCGTTAACTGCACGATACACTCAACTGTATATAACCCCTACCCTGAATTGGAAAGGTAGTTCCGCCC
This sequence comes from Bembecia ichneumoniformis, assembly GCA_910589475.2. Taxonomy (NCBI): domain Eukaryota; kingdom Metazoa; phylum Arthropoda; class Insecta; order Lepidoptera; family Sesiidae; genus Bembecia; species Bembecia ichneumoniformis. Next base: position 12,300,816 of record OU342540.1, read on the forward strand.
TTGCATACATATATTTTATGGGTATGAGCAGTTCCGTCTTAAGTCTATTCGGCGCCGGGGTGCGGGCCCCAGCCTGCGCCCTCAGCCGCCCGGACGGCTATGTCAAAGGGCGCAGTTACTTGCCTATGACAGACGCACAGGTGCCGCACCCCGCCGCGCGCCCATTTCAAATGAACTTTATTTACTTATTCACTTTATTGACGAGATCATTTTGCTTCAAGTGCGGGCGACCGGGCGGCAATGAAACTGTGCAATGGCGTTAAGTTCAATGAAATATCTAAATACTCAGCGTTCGGCAGGCGCCCCCGGGCGCTCCGCACCCCTTGCACCCCCGGGTAAAGACGGCCCTGGGTATGAGTATATAATCTATATAAATAAAAATGGATCTTCGAAATGTATGTACGCCCATAACTATCGAACGAGTAGACCGATTTTAATTCTGTTTTGACTAATGGAAAGAGGGATAAACGGGGAATGTTTATGTATATAAAAATTGCACCACGGGCGAAGCCGGGGGCGGGCCGCTAGTACACATTATAAAATTAAGTCGCTGCCCACCCATATCTGTTTCTCAGCTAACATCTACAAATCCACTGAACAAATTTTTATACTGTTTTCACTAATGAAATTAGCGTTAAACGCTAAAGGTTTCTATAATATATATAATTTTCATTAAAAATGCATCCATGCAAAGCCAGGGCCAGGGCGAGTCGCTAGTCTTTTTATAGATAAAACAGTAACTAAAGTTTACAAAGAAATAATCGATTAACATGTCTCCTGTTTAATATTAAGATTATTAACATATTAAATATTACATAGTCATGGTAAGTATTTCTTAACAGTCCAATTTCTGGAGTTTTTCATATAAGGTTAAGGCCCCCGGTATGAAAACTTTATGAGGAGTAAAATTAACTAAAAAGCGTTACGTTATCTGTCATTTTTATTTATTTATATATGAGTTACACAAAACAAGACGCGGTCGTTGAAGATTATTTGTAAAGTTATTTGTATTGCAAAGATTATCGTTGAAGATTATTGTTTGTACTTCGACATTTGTTCCCTAATTCTATTGTGGTAGAACAAGCAACAACAGAGGGTTATTCTGAGCTTATTAAACAAACGTCGAAATTGTATGAAACGATAGCGCGTTATAACCTGCCGGCGCAGAGACATCTGTCGTCGAAAAATGAACTATTTGAACCATCGACGTAATATCCAAGTAGACGGCTAATACCTATTTATTCACAATGCAAACTTTTTTGGCAACTAACTGAGGTGCGCGGGCGCGGGGTACTGAACGCCAATTGGTCCGAACAAGGTCACGACGAAATTCTATTGGTCGTTACTGCCCATCTATTGGTCGAACATTACCGGGCGTGGAATTATATAATATCTATTTCTCTAATGTGTTGTCTGAATGCGTTTGCCCTGTACTAGAAGTCTAGTTGGATATTACGTCGATAATTTGAACTTATGAAACGTAGTGACATATCTGTTACAGAACGTAACTAAAATGACTTTTAATTGAACACGTGACATCTGAGTATGTAGAATGTAACTAAAAAATATAAAGTAATTTGGTATCCAGTTGTCTATTGACACGAGGAAAATTCAATATATTTAATTTTATACGTTTAAAGTAGTAAACTCCAGTCCTGCGTCGGAGTTGACACACGCAATTTTTTTCTTTATTTACAGGTACATGACCCACCTTCCACCCATGGTCCTACCCGCCTTGCGGCATAACGGACCGAATCACGGGAGATGCACGCGGTACTTGCTATTTCCCGCGCGCACTTCCTTCGTTCCCTACAAGATATTTCGTCCAATGAGTTTACAGTTACAGTTGGGGCCACAAGTGACTAGGCATCTCGATTGCAAATAACACAACTCTGCCTAAACAAGATGATCCATTAATCATTTACAAGTAATAGTTATGTAATGGTGTTGAGTTTTGTTTTTATAAAACTTACATTGGAGGTGACAAGCCATTTATGACGAATCAAGTGTACTTCATAATAAGATTCATATAACTTCATTATCACAATTAAAAGTTTGTATCATTAGCAATGTTTGAATGCAGAAAATGCATAATAGGTAGATAATGGCGTCTTCACACATGCCCGGTGGCCCGCCAGCTATATTCTCCCGTTTAAACGCCACAGTCTGATCCAATATCTTCGTTCCATTATTTTTATTACGAATAATAATACAACACAACTGCGATAACCACTATGTAATATTATCGTCAAACATATTCCATTCCTGCTTACACAACTAAGGGCATATGCACATGACGTTTTTTATACGAGCAGATGACGCGCGTATGACGCAACTAAAACGCGCTTTAAATTCGATGTACTAGCAGACAGTGTACCTTTGCACACATTGAAGAAATAAGAGAAAAAGTTTTTTATAATTACAAACTTGCAGATACGTCGATCGTCAATACAAACACATCAATGAACGCGCGTCGTCTGCGCGTATAAAAAACGTCGTGTAGATGGGCCTTAACATGAAGTCAAAACTTCAGCAAACGAGGCAAGCCTTTAGTAGAATGCCGCACATGTTAAATATATTTAGTCTTACTACATTTCTTTATTCCTTAATTATATTAAGTATGAAAAATCATTGCGAACTATTTACTTCAAACTGTAAACAATAACACGGTCGATTAAATTCGCAAAAACTGAGCGTTCAAAACGAACTGATTGATTGCAAATATTAATATCTGACCACAGGCTTGTTGTACATTGAAATCATCCTGGTATGCAATAATTATACATATAAATAGCAAAACAATAAGTACCTAATATAATTATAGTAAACAATAACCACAATCATTTCGATCTCCAAATAGAAATACATTTTAAGTATTTTGTGTAGTATTTTGCCGCATTTCTCCAGGGGCCGTAAGCATCTGGTTGGAGCAACAGCGGAGACCAATCATTAATCTAGGCGTTATAATATATATGGCTTATTAGCAGAAGGGCAAGTAATAATTAAATTATTTAAAGTATGCTGTTTACTTATTATTATTAATTCAATTAAAAAAAAAAGAGTTCAATTTAATCAAAGATTTTCAACTGTATAGATCGAGCAAGACGAAAGAAACCGTAATGTGACATTTAGAACCACGTGGTACAAAATCACTCAGTCCATCACCAACTTCACAAGGCTATTTAGCTACGCCATTGCGATTAGGATCGCTTCTGACCCACCATACCACCGACCATACCCTCAGTGGTACGGTGGGTAATTATCTTTCCCTTCAATACCACCGTAGTGCTGGGGGTATGGATTGCGATTACAATTTATGTATATATAAATTTATCAATTATTTTATCAAAATGCACTCATTAAGGAAGATATTATCTATATTTTTGTAGGTTTACGGAATTATTTTCGGGTTCGGGCAGGACGTCTGCTGGGTCAGATAGTATATACATATATTTATGTAACGCACACCTTGTAAGTAAGAATAAGAGTAGTTTCTGTTGTTTATTTTTAAGTGTGACCGCTTCTGTGTTGTTTCATATTCTAAGTTTAAAAACTTACCATCTCAAATATATTTACCATTGATCCGTTTAACTAGGACTATATTCTTGAACTTCGTTCGAACTAGTCTAGTAAATTAAGTATTATTTTAATAAGTTCATTATTTTTACGCGCCTTTCTCATAAATCGAAAGCTATAATTTTCTATTGCTTTGTGTTTAATAAATTATAGCATCAAAATAAAACAAAATCGTCGATTAGTTGATTGATGGTCATATTCTGGGATTTATTATTCTAAATCTTATACAATCATATACTAAATGCATACCTATCTCTCGAGATTAACTATCTTCAGTAAGAAACATCCATAGTTGATATTGAGTTCTGAAACACGATGCACAATGAGACTTAAATGACAACAATATAGAGACATTAATTCACAGCAAAACTAATAATTAAAATAATTATAAGTCACGTGAAACCTCTTGGCTTAAGAGACATTCGTCACATTAGTTATTGGTCACCCATTTATGACGTAGGAAGGTAAATACATTAAAGAATATTAATTAAATCCCCTAATATTTAATCCACCGATACTCTTTAAAAAACAAAATCATTATAAACAGCAAACAATCAAAGCGAAGCATAGCTTTATAGAAAAATATATAAAACTTAAAACTACAGTAAAATAAGGAGAGGGTAGACGAAACAAAAGAAAAACCAAAAGAAAAACCATCAAAACTGATGCCTTTATTGTTTACTTGTCTGCTCGTAAAATATCTAAAAATAACATCACAATATTAGCCACGATAAAGAAATGGGAGATAAACCGCTTAAAAGTTACGTTAAAGAGAATCAACATTACATTAAAAAAATCGAACACGACAAACAAGTTTCATTTGTATTAAATTAAAAAAATAGTCCTAACGTAAATGTGTAAGGGTTAGGAACTTATGTTTTTTTTTTTTTAAATAGATATACTTATATTAGAAGCTCCGCATGACCACTTCATAAGGCATTTAATAGTGAAGTGGAAGGGGCGTCTATTAATTACGCGAGGCATGTTTGGCGATTATATCTCACGTGAGATTTAAAAAAAAATCTTTTGTTCTGGAATCATTAAAAACTACTATTTAAGATTGCTTAGAATCGCAGTTATATAAATTGAACAATAAAATGCTTAAGGTGGAGACAAACACTAAATATTAAAAATATCCATTGTTTAATGAAGATGTTACAAGAAGTAGACAAGACAATTGCTTTGAAAAAAATATACATTATACTTAAACATGTGAAGAACCAATTGTATTATTTGGATTTTCGTTAAAGTAATAGAAACTCCACAAAAAAAGTTAGAACACAAGAGGAATTTGACTTTTTTTTGAAAAATCTCTCGAAAACGGCTTACTGCGCGCATATGAATCCTGTACCTATTAATAAGTTAATGTCAGTTTAAAAAATTGTATAAATATTTTTTTTTGTGTATTGTTCTAATGGTAAAAACAAAAAAAAAACAATTTCTAGGCTGTTCAATTGTCTCCGTCGCCAGCCAAGTGAAGCCCTTAAATAGGAACTAGGTACTAAAATTTATAAAAGAATATGCATCCAATTTCTTACGGGAAAAAATTACATGATATTCGCGGACCGACCTAAACGTCTCACGTAAATAATGGACACCCCCAGAGAAGAGCTGTCTTCAGAGCTGCTCGTTCGGGACAATTGTAGCTACAAAGATGTATTTTCCTAAATTTTGAGGTTAAAATGTCACCCTCAGATTAATCTCGTCCATTAATTATTATCCATGTATAAACTGAAGTCGCCGCCTGCGTCTGTCTGTATATCTGCTAACTCCTCCTAAAACACGCAATGGATTTTGATGCAGTTTTCACCAAAGGAAAGAGCAATAAAAGAGGAAAGTTTATATATAAATAACGTACAATCGCAAATTTTCCTCAGCAGATTTGTTCTGCACATAATTGCTCTCCTTAAGGAATAGCGTTGGCAGCTTTCTTGCTGGCTGAGGATTGTAATATGCCTAGCAGTTATCTTTTTTACTTTTAAGACAATAAACATAGTGACATGTTTATGTCAATGTGTGCAGTATGTAATTCAATTGTAATATATTTTTAAATGTTTTTTTTTTTTTTTAAAGATCGACAGACAACTAAGGACTAAGGGTCCACTTGATGGTAGGTGGCTACCGTCGCCTATAACACAAGCAACGCCATAAGTGCATAAGTGCTGCAAGTACGCTGCCGACTACAGTAGGATTACGGATAAGGGTTTGGATAGGAAAATGGACTCTGGCATCCCTTACTCACCCACCGACACACAACATACGAACTGTTTTATCACAGTGGTCTTCTGTAAGGGGGTGGTTACTGTCGCCAGAAGGGCTACTCAATTTATGACTACGCAACACAAGTGTTGAGGCCATTTCTAAAACTGACATTTTTCCCGCTACCAACGCCATTCGTTCCTCATATATTCAAAAGTAGAGCAACAATTAATGCTATTTAGGCCGATCGAGCAGCTCAAGAAGCTTAAAAATTGCTAAGTTTTTCGTGCGATTTAATCTTAAATCGGAAAACCAATATTTATACCAAATAGAATATTTTTTAAATTGCATAAAATCTGCCATACATATTTCAACAGCGTCACAGTGGTCTAAAAGGTTGCCAGCTCAAAAATTAACGTATATATTTTATATTTAAACAAATAATAAATAATTATGATTAAAATAAATTAAAATGCACGAAAGTTTATTTCAAATATTGTACATAAAGAATAATAATGATATCGTTTCATTGTTATCATAGATAATAATCATCCCTATACAACTTAATGTAATTTAAGTGGTCTGTATAGACTAAAGTAATATGCAAGATAATGTGAAATGCATTCATTTAATTGTAACTGATATAATAAAACATAATTATTACAATTTAAACCATAAGCCTAGCAATAAAATAAACAAATTCTCATCCATCAACATGTCTTTGTATAACGGGGACGCCTAATATTTTAATGAATATTTCCCAAGACGAACTTTCAACGTGACAAAAGTTATAAACCAGATTGTTTATAACAATACACCTATTAGGGGTGACAACATTTTAACGTAATTTCTAGACATTTTCTTGTCCTCACATTTGTCACAGGTGTTCCTCTAGTAATAATGTACAATGTAATTTTAAGAGGGCACTTTCCAACTCGAACAGCTTATTTATTCCATTATTACTCATTAATTATAGACCGTAGCAATACATAAAAAACATGGCATTTCTGGGACATAATACGAAGGTTTGCATAGCAACAAAAAAAAAACTGAAACTAATTCTAAAATGTGCAAAATTTGTGAAATTTTGGCGGGTGATTGCTGACTAAAATCCAAAAATGTTTTTCCATGGAAACATCCTACCTATGGATGTCAAAGCTACCATCTATAAAGGTTTTTCTAAAATTGCTGGCGCATGTTTTATTATTTACGCGAGTTGAAAAGTGACGCGAAATGTTGAGTAGCATTCTGTCTTCGGTTATTCGCATTATAGTAAGTTGAGTTAATTTTTCAAATAAACTACATTGGCATTTAATATTGATTTCATTAGAATAAATAGAATAAAATCGATAGAAATAAATCCGAAAATTAATCCTTCTCAATTTCTTAACAAATGCTTATATCTTGAGTAAAAAAATATTTCACATATTACTGCCTTCGGACGATCTTGTCGAACATTTAAATTTAGTTTTTTTAAGACATTCCCTGGACCTTTGAGAGATTTTTTTTAAAGGCCCATACAAACCGTAAAATTTTGAATTAAAATTGAAAAACCAACTAAATAATCGACTTTCGAAACGTTCAGATCACGCGACGAATCGATCTTCTTACGCCATCTAGGAATGCAATCTCGAATTACATTTTAAGTCGAATATAATGCCAGCAGCCATACACAAAACCTATCGTCCAATCGGCATGATACTATTGGCTTAATCGAGCCAATTTGACGGTGTATGGGTGGGTATTTTGCATATGAAGTATGTCTATCGTGGAATTGTCTTGATCAAGCCAATTGGACGGTATACGAGTGACATTTTGGATGACAGCCATACTTGTTATGCCGATTGGACGATAGGCTTGATCCGTGTATGGCTGGCATTATATATTATTAGTCTGAGAAAAATTGATTTTTGTGTTAAAATTATTTTAAACTAAATTATTGAGAGGAACACAGGCTACGCGATGGAGTACAATTTTCTAGTACACTATCAATTTGACACTTATCGATATCCAGTACAAACAATACCATTTCGAGGTGGTTTTAGACATCACAAACAACAGCAATATTAGGATTCTTTTAGAGTTTCTAATGTTATATTGTTTCGAGTTTAACAAAACTAATCTACAAAAGCACATAGGTATTTAGTTTTTATTTTTTATTTTAATTAACAAAATAAAGGTGCATCCGATAATATAAAAAGATTATAAATATTATTTCCAATAATTGTACAAAACAGATTTCTCTAAAATTCCATCAAAATTCTACAAATTCAATTTTTTTTTTATTGTCCAAAGGAAAAATTGTACGCACAACATCGCTATTCATACGCCTACAGCCGCAATGAGATATATACAGACATAAATATAAATAAACTATGGAGAATTTAGATATTTTATTACTACTACTAACAAATATCAATAAAAAAATCGCAATACTTAATAGACTTCTACCGCGAACTTGAGATTCGAAAAGACGGATCGAATATTCGGATAGAATCTAATACACCACATCATACAGTTGTCATTATAAAAAAACTTTTATAATGAATTTTTCGTTACGACATGTAGTTACTTGATTAAAACGAATAGAATGACGTAACGATTGATTTAATAATAAATTAAGTCAGACTGGACAAAATTTTTAAGCGATGCGTACGTGGCTAGCTGGTTGGTTTCTTTTTTTTTCTTTTTTTCTTTTCTTTTCATTGAATAGAATATCCTACTTAATGTATAAATTACGATAACAGAGCCCTAATTTAAAGACTATCATAACAAGCGTCGATAAATTAAATTCGTTAATTAAACAAAATGCTTAATCAAGCCCAAAGCAAATACTGTTCAATCGAACTCGACAAATGTTTGGGTAAACGCTTCAACAAATGTTTGAGAAAAACCGCAATATCTTCACAAACAAATGTTGAATTGACAAAACTTGATGTTTACTATTAACTATCACAAATACGTCCAACCATTGTCTCCGAGTTGTCGCGTTTCAATCTAACACAGATGTCGCTGTTTACGAGATCCGATTTGACAGCTGAAATAATTATTACGTGTTTTAAATGTTACTCAAATAGAAATATTCTAAAACGAATGTCAGTTCATCATGCACGCAGTTCATAAGATTCAAGCCATAAAAAATTATCAAATAAATTGAATTTATTTTCCACAAAAATAAAAGCTCACTTTATTATCTGCACTACTAAATAAAATGTATTTCTAAAGAAAATTACTTAAGAGTACCCACTAATTAAATTAATTAAAACATCGAACTGTCAAAACGGGTCACACAAATAAACACCGACAAGAAAGAAAAAAAAATAGAACGCACTGGTAAAAAACCGGAGGCAGCAGATTAAAATAACTTTCCTTACTCAGAGAACCACAATTGAAGCAAATATCGTGTATTCGTTTCGAATATTCGATTTTAGCTGCTATGAACTTTTTATTCTCTAAACCTAAGAACATAAGTCTATAAGCTAATTCTATAAGAAAGTATATTATTAAATTACAAGAAAAAAGTCAGTTCAAAATGGTATGTGAGTCTTTTATTTATTTATTTATTTTTGAGTACCATATAAATGATATCCTAAACAGAGTGTTTGCCTCAAACATGACAAATTAAATAAGACTCACAAATTTATAAATTTCCATTGAATGGTACTTGTTTGGGCTAATTTCGAAACTATCCTCCGCTATCCCCAACTTGAAGGCAATGGGTACACGTCACAACATAAATTATACTACAAAAAATATCACACGTGGACTTAGACTGGCTTGTAGTTGCCGACAGGTTTGTAGAAGAGTTGTCCGGTGACCAATCTGCGGGCAATCTCCTTAAGAAGGAGCCTCTTCTCCTTCTTGATCTTGGCCAGGAATCCCCTGTTCTCGTTGGCGCGTCGCGACAAATAAGGTAGCACTTCCACTACGGGGCCGTAGGGAACGTACTTGTACGCGGAGTAGCCCGCTTGACCTGAAAATTCGGTCACTTGAAATTGTCTACTATACAATCGTGGTAAAGATCTTCTTATGGCTAAATACTAGGAGTTCCAGTTCTAACGGCTAATGCTTTATAGCGCGAATTGTAACTTTTTGGGCCCAATTCGGTTCGATATCAACCCGACAAATTGTAATAGTGGATAGAGTATTATTTTACCTTAGCTGATGTAAAACTTTATTCCTAAATGAATGAATTTATTTTTTTATAATTAACTGATGTTAAATAGGATAAGTTCATTACATCCCTTCTTAATCCCTTATGTGTTTTAGGCGACGGTAGCAACTTACCATCAGCCTCTCTGTCGACCTTAACATTAAAAAAAAATGGGTGTTCAATGTGTCCCAGTAGCCACATTGAACACCCCACAATTAATTACATTAAACAGAATTTTCTAAATAATAAAACTAGTGGAAATAAAACTGTTATCAGTGTAACTTCAATGCGAACTTACTATTAGACCTCTATGTCTTAACGCCTACGTAACCGTAGCTTCTAAATTACTCAGTAGGGTACTAACCCTACTGAGTAATGGCAGGTATGTCCGCCTTTGCTCACGCTTGGTGGCGCTGGTGTTGTTGGAGGTCAAACGATTTTGACAGCTCCCTTAATCGCGTATTGTTTTTGTATGTTTACTGTTTGTTTATTATTTGTATTGAAAAAAATGGCAGAAAAGTACGGCTTTTGGACAGTTTGTGAGCTGAAAAAAGAATTAAAGAAGAGAAACGCTAGAGTTACAGGGAAAAAGGAAGAACCTGTGTCCCGATGTTCTCGATGAGCACAAAGGCACAACGCAACACTGAGGCATTTTATTTCCACAAAATATTTAATATTCTTTCACTCAACTGATAATTGATATGAATTAATAGAGTTTGACAGATAGCAAGACCTCCAAATATACCAGCGCCATCTGCTTTGAGCTTTCGAGGTTAGCCGCCATTGAGAAGATTCTATACATTTTTATCACTTACATCTATTAGATCTATTACATTTTTAACGGTCTTCCCTAGGAGATGTTTTCATTCGTAAATTATCGATTATAATGACCAGGTTACATTGTTAGGGGCAAAATTCGTTTCTCGAGACAAAATCTTTTTGACCCCGACATAATTTCTTCGGACCCTTGTCTTCATTGCTTTGATAGCGTTTTTAGAACGATTGTTACGTGGACGGACTGATATTTCTCTATCACAAAACATAGCTGTTCGCCCCCGACTAACCTTCACATTGCAACAGTGTTCTAATATTTTTTTTTCTAATAAAATTGTCCTTACCTTTAAACACTGGTATGAACTTTATGAAATTAGTTACCTTAACTTCACAATGTTTTTTGAATAGTATGGAGGTCAGTAAAATTATTTCCTCGCCATCACACTAGTGCGACAGAGTAGTGTGAAGTAAGGTTAGCCGGGCATGGAATAGTTTCATTATACCGATCAATAATCCTACTAAAAACCATACCAACTTTAAAATTACCTATTGGCCAGATACACATTGACAGTAGAACAATTACCTAATGGGAAGGTGACGTGGTCGCACATGCCGAACAGCTGCCCGAAGCAGACCACCTTGTCTTCGGGCTGAATGTTGTGCTCCTTCATGAGGTGGATGGCGTATCGCACCGTGTCTTCGTTGTGCGACGCCACCATTATGCCCAGACCCGTGCTCTCAGACTGAAATCGAACAATGGTGAACGCTCCAACAAAAATGTTTAATTTACGAGATGATAGCATTTTAATTTTCGGGGTTTATCAATTTAAAAAAAAACTTTTTGTTTTAATTACTCTCTTTATTAACTTTTTATTATCATAAGATGATTTAATTTTGATTAAGTTGTTGTCACGCAGGGGCGGATCCAGGATTTCATTTTGGGGGGGGGGGGGGGGGGGGCATTCTGACAAAGTTCGGAGTTAGGGTTAATATCACAAGTAATTTTTTTGTGTATTTTTTTACTAGTTGAGATGCATTATGGTTGTATTGCAAATACTTTTAACCCGCGTAATCGCGTATTTGAACTGTCTCAAATGTCTGACATGAATTATGAAACTTTCGATAACTTTGATTGATATGGATTATATTATTCAGTTCATATATGAATTGTACTTGAATTGAATTGAAAAGTTAAGTCAAAAATATGGAATTCCTGGGTCTTTTGGGGGGGGGGGGGGGGGGGGCATGGCCCCCATGATCCCCCCCCCCCCCCCCTGTATCCGCCAATGTTGTCACGCCTCTGTTTATCAGACAGTTAGTTTGGTAGTAAATAAATTGAGAAAATGGATCCAAATTAATAGAGCCACACAAAAAAAATATCTAGAACAATTCTATAATATATGAGATAATATTACCTTGACTCTACTGAGGATCTCCTTGAGACACTTGTGGAAGGAGTTGGTAGTGGCTTCCACACTCTCGCAAGTCGGGTCTTCGTAGCCCATAGCTGCAGCGCGGGCGCGCTCCTGGGGACATTACATTTAGACTTCCATCAAAAATAATCACCAAATCATCGTCTGATGATTTGGTGTAAAAATAAAATCGTCCACCACAGAAGAAAACCATGCATCTAATTACACATACATTCAAATGGACATTCAACCTGCCCTCTGTTCATTACAAATTAATACGTTTTACAATCTCGCCATTTGTTATTTCTTAGAAAAAAGGAATCCAACAATTATAACATCAACATTATTCCAAATGCAGCAAAGTCGTCAGTTAATAGTCAAGGTCCAAACGGCAGTTAGTTTGATTCAAACATCAAGATTAAACACATCAACGATAGTCAAAAAGTTATATAGTCTACTTAAGATATATAATTTTCTGGCTATCATTGAAGTCTGCACTTTTCGTGTGCAAACGAAATGTCCCCAACAATGGTCCTATTTAGTTAGTTTTGTTTTATATTATTTTAGTTTTGTTTTTATTGTTTTTTATTTGTTATATTATATCTTACATATATTTCAATCTCTATATATAAAAATGAATCCCCATTTCCCTTGGTCACGGCATCACGCGTGAACGGGTAGACCGATTTTAATTCGGCTTTCACTAATGGAAAGAGGGATAAACGGGGAATATTCATATATTATATATAAAAATTGCACGCCGGGCGAAGCCAAGGGCGGGTCGCTAGTTAATTATAATTTCTTTTTTTTTTATGTAATATTGTGTACTGTTTTGCAAACCGACTAAAGAAAAAAAAGTGTAATGTAACAATGTATCCAGTTCTTATTATTGATAACAGTGAATACCTGTTCAATGTACGCTCCCCGCACCAGTTTGGCTCCCCAGTAGAAGTTCTGCCGGCTGGCCTGTTCCAGGTCCGTTAAAATCTCATTGTACGTGTTCTTGAGGTAAGTCTGGTATGTGTTAAACACAAGGAACTTCTCCTGAAAACCGTAAACCATGGATACCTTGTAGCGATTCTTTAATTCGCTTTTATTTAATCGTTTCCTTTATTATATAAACATAAATATGTATATGTGCACACACTCGTGCTTTTAAACAAATTACAAGTTATGTATTACTTATAATTTTCATTCATTCGCGTTTTATTTTTTAAAAAAATCTTGAACAATATTGCAAAAAAAATATAGGATCCATACTAAATTATAAATGTGAAAGTAACTCTGTCTATCTATCTGTTACCTTTCACACCTAAACCGCTCAACCAATCATCATGAAATTTTGCATACACGTTGTCAGGGATGCAGGAAAGGACATAAGTACCTTTTATCCAGAAAAAATACTATTCCCGAGGTCTAACGCCTGCCAAAGCTATAACTACAATAACGATGTTAGGCGTTACATATTGCTCATTTATTTAGTCAGGGGTTATTTTTTTATTACACAACGCGGGCGAAGCCGCCGACGCCAGCTAGTCTCATATATTTAGAAGAGAATTAAACAATAGTTAATGAAATTTATTGGAATTAAACATGCGGGCATGTTAATATGTTGAAGATAAAATTCAAACTCCAAATAAAAAATTAAAATTCTTTCAATTCTGAGCCCTTTGAAGCCACCGAGCGCAGGTTGGTCTGTGTCTGGGTCACACCAAAACCAATTAGTTCTGCCTAAAGATCTTACTCTTAGTTTATCTTGGTGGACAATCCGTACAATCCTGTTGTTGCTTGTATTTTTATAAACGACAGCAGTAATCAAGTGGACCGTCAAACCGTTTTTTTTTTTTTTTTTTCATAAATCACCCCAACCACCCATAATAATGGGATTATTATTTTTTAGTCTACGATGGTATGTCACAGAAAGCCATTTCTTCGCCACCTCATTAGGATGCTTCAATATTTAATCTTATATTTTCGTGACGTCGTCATGGTGACCTCTGAGATCTTTTTGCAGGATTTCATTAGATTGTATTTAAATTACATCAATTATATTTTTAATCTCGATCATCATAAGACGGCGGACGTCCACTGGTGGACACAGGCCTTTTTAAATAAAAAGCAGGCTTCGTATTTCACTCACCTTATTGTATCTGCGCATCATTTCTAAACAGATCCTAGAGATCGCCGGTTGGAAATATGTTTGCTCAGCGTCGATCATTATTCGGACGTCCGCTTCGTTCGCCGCATGAATGATGTGGTTCAACCTACGCAGCATGTTGCGGAACATCTCCTCCTCCTTGACGGATATCTGGGAGATGAGACGACGCATCTGACCGGTCTTCGGATCGGGCACGCGGAACGAGTCCGATAGACCCATGTCCTTGTCCAAAATACCAGACCACGGGAACAGATGGACGATGCTGGAAACACCGAAAATTACCTCAATAGGCTACGCTTTTAATCGACGTCTCATAAATCTAGGACTACAGTAAGAACGCAAACAAATCCAACATCGAGTGATTGTCTATCTTTGTCTCTTTCTCTCGCACGTGAAAATGTCACGAGCGCCAATTTCTGTTTCATGGTACAGGAAAGCGATTTCGACAACTCTTGGTCACCTTTTTATGAATTTTTAAGATCCTTTTTATGAGTGGTTATTATACTAGATACTGGATTAAATACGTATTTCTAGTAAAAATAGGTGTTATTTATTTTATTAAAAAAATGTTATGAACTCCTAAAGATGTATCCGCACACTTCAGTGCCGACGACGGTACCGTACCGTGCAGAGTCAGTGAAAATTAATAAAATATAGTTTCATACACTTCTCAAGACGCAATTCGAACTTGTCAATGTCAGTGACGTTCAGTGCTCCGGTGTGAATATTTTTACTCACAAGATCGCAGTATTCCAAGATGGACGACGAAAAATTAATGAAATTGGTTCGTTTAGTTCCCGAAGTGGTCCAGGCGGACCCCCAGGGGTCCACGGGAGACTCGACGGGGATTTACGTTGGCGTGACAAAAAAAAATGGGGGTTACAAAAAAAAACAAGCAATTCTCACTTATTTCATTTAGAAAACTCCCCATTCCTGATTGGAACTCATCTGCAACGCAAATTTCCATAGTTAGATCTAATCTTCACATTTTTGTCGAGTTTTGGGAAGAATATGGTAGAAATGTAGCTGCAGGGGGTCCACCGGAACCAGCTAAATTTTGAAAGTGATCTATCAGAAAAAAAGTCTGGGAACCTCTGATTTACATCCTCCAATATATAATCTCTCGCATATTAAATATATTAATACAATTTTTTCAGTTAGTTTAGATAAAGATATGTCAAGACAATTGTCATTCTAAAATACCCCAAAAAATTTTGATTAATCATCTAGGTATCAGATACAACGTGGCGAACTATCCTTCTTTTTATCTTTTTTTCCGAGCCTTATATACCTAAGTTTCTACGTCTTCATCAAATCTTAAAACAACAGCATCTAACTGTCATGAATCTGCAATAACTGGGAGGCATTCTTTTTAAGCTTGATGTAAACTGCGGCACTGACATGTTAGGATAGCACATCACGGAACTGAAACACGGAACCGTCGCGTCGTCGGCCACGTGCCGGCACTGATCTGCGGATACACCTTAAATGTTTGTTTACATTGTTTGCGTTGTCTCCGTGGTCTCCGTCGATTTACACGACAAAACATAATACCGAATGACAGTAGCAATAGAACAACAATAGGGAATATGCACATTTTTTTTATATTTTCATACGTTAGGTTATATCGTTATATGTGTAACTGTACAAAAAATATTCAGCGCCAAAAAACGGAAATTTAGTAATAAAAAAAAATGTTAAAATTAAAACGATGTTGATCAGAATGTCTAAATTTCAATTCGTCTATGAAGCAAAATGCCTAAATGTCATGTCTAAAAAGCAAATTGCCTAAATTTCAAAATACCTACATATTGGTATGCCTAAAATGCGAATTGTCTAAATTGAAAAACACCCTAGAAGCAGAATGTCTAAAACACACAACACCTAAAAAACTGATGTTAACTTTTCTATCAAATACGAGACTGGCCACTTGATAGGAGTGTCTTATTGATATAATGCAATGTCAGTGTCACCTGAACGTGAATATTCTAATATTATAGGCTTTATAGTTAAAAAAATGTTAAGATGCGCTTTTTAGTTAACAGCCCTTTTTAACTTTATACAGACTGCATAACTATACTTAATGTTCCCTTATACAATATACTCGTATAAAGCCTCCCTTTTAGCCGTTCTGCAAAGTAGTCATTTAAACTTTTAGACATCCTACAATTTAGTCATTTTACATTTTCAGCATACTGCAAATGAGTCATTTTACCTTTTAGGCAGTTTGCTTCATAGACGAATTACAAATTAGACATTTTGCTTCATAGACGAATTGAAATTTAGACATTGTGATCAACATCGAATTAAAACAGCTACGGGTTGTTGTGACGTCACAGTCTACAATAACAATCAACATCTGCACGCTTGTTGGCATTTCATAGACTTTGACGTCACATTCGAAGTGTCCGTTTCAAGTATTTTGAATTTCCCACAATTTTTTTGCACTCTTTAATAATTATTTTCTTAACGAAAAAGAAATAATATCAAAAAATATTTACATAGACATAATTTTAAAGCAAAAGTGTTGATAAAAAAAATATTTAAGCCTTTTTTTGAATTAGACGCATATTCCCTATTACATTTTAGATTTGTTATCATTTTTAAGTTTTACATAATTTATTGGATAACATTAAACAAGTTGGGTTGGGCTTGAAAAAAATTTTTTTTTGTCAATCTTTGCTATTTCAAGATTATTTAACATCAAGCTATAATGATCCTTAGGAGCCGAGCAACAAGAAAAAAAGGTCCACAGGAACACTAATAACAGGTGATGCGATGCGGTGGGTCGGTAGTGACCGAGTGAAATCGCCGGTCGAAAACCGATCATTACCGAGTGAGAGAAGCCAGAGAGAACCCCTCTATTTTTAAATTAAACGGCGGATGAAACTGCGGGACACAGCTAACAATGAATACATACACAAATAAGTAAAGACGGAACAGTTCAGTGTCTTTTATTTTTTATTTTTTTGTTTAGTAGCTATTGACGAGTTTAGTAAATGTTATCAACATTTTCCCCACCTTCGAAATGTTTGTGGTCACTAGAATAAGTTTAATACTTACTCGTAGTAACTAGTCATTTTACAAAACATTTTTTTTTATTATTTACATGGTTTCATTTTAAACTTTTATACAACTACATAAATTCAATAATCTATTAGCACATGTATTACGGAGCAATCATTTGAGAACGGCACGACCGATTTTGCTTATTTTATTTTTGTTGTGTTCATAATTGTCGGGACTGTTTGGCGAATTCATAATTGTATGAAATTTTTCGGAACATACACGGAAAAAGTCGGTAATTTTAATGGTGTTAAAAATACCATTAACAGGGCAACGACTATCGCGTCAAATAGTATTTAATAAAATAGATAAGTGGTTGTCAAATAGATAAACTCTTTTTATAACAAATCTCGTGTTCTAATGGTAATGGTAACCTATCTAATGGTCTTATAGAAAGAAGCCTATAGTTATATTTGCGGGACAAGTTTTAAGTTAGCTTATTCTAGCTTTTTGAGGTACTCTACACATGGCAACAGTCAATCGCAGCTTAATAAGTGTTCGTTTAAAAAAAAGCGTAAAATGGACGTAAATATTGACCTATTAACGCCTGGTCAAGATTCCTTTAGTAAATATAGAGAAATTGCTCATGAAACCACTGAAACGGATAGTAATATTGATAGAATAAACGAAAACATGAAAAATCTACTGAATTTGTATGGAGTGATGTCACAAAACACTATTTGCACGTGAATTTTGGCGTTACAGATAAAAAGTCGTGGCCCAGCAGTAAATGGGAAGCAAATCAGTGCATCACGAGTCTAGCAGTGTTTACGGAAACGCTTACAACTGCAACCAGATGTCGCCACTGACCGATCCCACGGGAATATATGCACCACGCTGAAATACTCCAACACTTCAACAGTTTGTATATTTTTCAATGTATGTATTAAGGACTACGCTCACAGTTTAAGTCGAGGCAGAGGCGCGTCGTCTTTTGCGCTATGATTACATAGAAAATTTAGGTTGGGTTTGTTCTAATTTAAATAACGCCTCAGTAGTGACGACACAAAAGATTTATTGTTTATAAAATTACAATTTGTATAAATTAATTAGTTGATTTTACACGCGAGTTGAATGTGTATATGTAGCCGACCAATACGTACGTTACGTTCAAGCCTTTGTTTTCAACTGAACGTGCGGCGCGGGCGCCCGGTCGGCTGAAGCCTCGGCGAGGTAAATAGGTACATATATTAGAATGTGGCTCCGACGGAACACAATGCATACGGTTCAAATGTAGCAAGATGTAATTACGATTTATGTGTAGGTACCGTTTATTAAATTTTTTTTCCAGTTTGATGGTGCGCCACAAAAATATAGGCAATTTGCCATCGCGAGGCTGGCGACGAGTTTAGCGCTCCGCTTCGACTCTTGCAGTGAGCAGACGCCCATATGATTACATAGAAAATCTAGCGCGCCTCTCGGTCGCCTCATACTGGATGCTGCCTAGACTCTTCTGCAGTGAAGATATTTACATACTAAAATAAAATTATAACATATTTTTTTATCAAAACACTCAAAACGTTACGCACTCAAAATACACTCAAAATACTCAAAATACATATAGAGTATTAATATGAGTCATCCAATTCCAAAACACATCAGTGATTGTCACTAATAAAAACAAAAAGATTAAATATATAGAAGATTATAGAGAGGACATTGGGAAATTTTTCCTACAAAAACATTGATCCCAGATCGCCGTAATCAGGATGGCCATGGCGTAGCTAAATAGCCTTGTAAAGTTGGCGATTTTGTACCACGTGGTTCTAAATGTCACGTTACGGATTCTTTGTCTGTGTGGTCTGGCCCGATCTATACAGTTGAAAATCATTGAATAAACATAAACTATAGCACGCACTGAAACAGTACTGCGCCAGTGTCAGATCTCTGTTATTAACTAATTCGTCGCTGTACTAGACGTCAAACTAAACGTCGTGGCTGCAAGATTGCAAGTACTTACGCGCAAAAAGGTAATTGAGCCATAAAGTGGCAAAATGAAGGCAACTAATCAAATGAAAACTTCGTCGCATTTAATCTTAAGAGATATATAATATGTTGCTTTGGAGTGTGTGTTATTTAGATACATCAATCACCATCAAATAGAATTAACAGCAAGTGATAATCATACAATTTATAGAAGCTAATAGTAAGACCATAATACTAATTTAGACTATAGATGGCGCTAAACAATATTATATATTATAATTGAATATTAAATTTAAATGAATATTTCAAAAGAAAATAACACATTAAATCTTACCAATCTTTGTTTAATTGCTATTGAAAAAGCTAGTGTAAGACCACTGGCTCACTATTATACACGAAACTAGACTGCTTCATTACTGTTGTGTACCTTGTGTACCGGCGCGGCGGTACACGATACAACGGTTTATATTTATTTTTAGTCGGAAATGAAAATGTCGTTGTCAAAATGGTGTTTCAGGGACATTATAACGGATATATTTATGACACATTCAAACCATGTACAGATCAAGACAATCAAATCAAAACAATGAGACTAACTCGAATAAAGATTGTAATGGCAATTTGTTAACAGACGAATCAAATGAAACGAGTCAAGAGTTGGATTAGCAAAACATACTGACCCCTCCTTGTCCGTGATGATTTTCTTCATGAACTCCTGCACCTCTGGCTTGCTGCTGTGGTCGCCGAAGTACCTCTGCAGGTCCTCGATGGTCTTGTGGTGCGTCAACACGTTGCCGGTGCCGCCCACTATCTGCTGCATGTAGTCGCGCGCGCGCATTATCACCTCGGACAGTTGCAGCTGGAAGAATAAAACAAAATTTCTTTAAACTGTTCTATAAGAAAGAGTGTCAGGCAGGCTAACGGTCCACCTTGTGGTATATAGGTGGAAATAGTGGAAGAGGAATGATGAAGGAGAAATCACTGGCATGGGCTTAGGCACGAATGGCAGACTGCTCTGTTTATGACACTCAGTAACAAAAACACTGGCTATAAAATTTAAATTGTAAATTCGATATTTGATTTTTAAATATTTTTAAGTTAGAAAAACTACATAACCTTATCCCTTTGTACTAGTTTTAACTGCTAAAATGGATTTAAAAAAAAGTCACTTATGGAAAATAATGTAATTTTAGTAAAAGTTAAAAAAAAAAACAAGGCCCTCCCGTAGTTTCGCTTGTATTTAAAAGAAAACTATTCATCTCGGTATAATGGTTCGAAATAAAGAGAAAAAATACATCCCGACTCGTCGGATCTATTAGATGACTTCAACTTTTTTCCCGTTTAGTTCGACTGATAGAGGATACGACAATGTGAACACATTTTTTTCTGATAGTGCGATTCATAGGAGAACGCGGTTTTTTGCCTCTTGGTTCTATTCACAGGAGTACGAGGAATGGTGTCCTGAATAAAATTAATCCAGGCCCGTCAAATCGACTTCCGAATTTCGCTAATTGTAACAATAACAACCAGTTTTATTAATTTATTCTCAAAATCTTTCGCATTAGTCGAATAGGATTTTAGCAAAATATCCCATTATCATTGCTTTTTTTAAGCCAATAAACGCGATATCAATAAAGATTACACTTACAAGTAATTGCGGCCTTCCGAGCGCTGTCAACTTGACAGCCATCAATCCCGTGCTTTTCGTTATACCTGAAAATGTTTAATAATTACTGTTTGATTATTTTAAAACAGAAATCAAGTGTATACATTACTTTTTACCCACGTTACACTATGCTACAATTAAATAGAACTATCGGCATATCTACAGTTGAGGCACGTTATTACGATTATTATGATATTTATGACAACTTATAAAAAATGTCGATACTGTGATATGTAGATTCATTTGGTCTATTCGGCGACTGCCAAAACTACTTGTAGCAAAACTACTTTTTTTAATCAAATGAACCAAAATTACAACATCAAGTATATTGTAGACAAAATTCTATGTAGGTAGTGGAGTAATTTTATGCTGTTATTACACGGTGGTCTTCTGTAAAGAGGGGCGGTTACTGGCGCCAGACAGACTGACCAAATGACTACTACTTTCCAAATCCAGACCAGAGCCAACTTTCTTGAAGGGAACAATTATGAAGAGAAACGGCATAGGATGACCTATTCCCAATGTTGCAATACTGACGACTTTATGGGACTTCACATTTCAGGAAATGGAAATTTTTCAACTGGATTTTGTACAAAGGCGTGTACAAAATCCAGCTCTCCTTCGGTCAAGGCTAATCTTTCTCTGTTGTCATTTGATCATACCCGTTCCGGCAGGCAAAACATAATTAGCTCTGACGGATCGCCTGGAATGGGTATGATTAAATCTTATCCAGATCAAGTTATGCTCGAATGGAGTGCTGTATCCGCGGTTAGAGCAAAATTAGCCTTGTCCGAAGGAGTGCGGAACACACCCCAGAGTACACGGTAGACATTGGAATTTGATTTTCCGAGTATCAACAGTAACAGGGCTTTCGAGGCCGAGAGCTACTCAAACTATTTGCATCGCTATTATAACAATTATTATATAACATTTGCAACTTTTTGCAAAAATGTAATATTATGTTAGTTACGCCACGCCCTTACAAAAGCTAAATTTCGGCCATAGATCATAATGCTAATAGGGATGCATGCGTTTGCACAGCAGATGCGTTCATATTGGATCGATAATGCGTCTTCCACAAGACTCGTTAGTGCGATTGAGAAGTTCGATAATGATTAATGGCTCAAATTTTAAATTATTACGGCTGTCCAAAAAGTTTCTAGATTTATATTGTAACTAGCCGGTGGTCGCGACTTCGTCTGCGTTGAAAAATTAAAAAAAAAAAACCTAAATAACGCCGAACATATTTATCGCTATGACGACGGTTTTTTATAATAATAATTTTAGACGATCCCTCGAGAACCTAACATTTTTTCACGATGAAGAGTATCCTATATGTCAATCCAGGTAATAAACTATCTGTGTGCCAAATTTCATTCAAATCCGTTCAGTAGTTTTTACGTGAAATAGTAACAAACATACATCCTCACAAACTTTCGCATTTTTAATATTAGTGTGATACTTACATAGGTATACCGAATTATAACATTTTGATAAAATTTCAAAATTTCTAATATTATTATTATTTTTTAACTCAAACATTTTGCCGCAGCTTTTTGCTCTTGATTTGATCAGCTTTTTGATCCCTAGGGAACAGTACTTTTTTCTGGATGAAAGGCACCCTATGTCCTTACACCAGACAACGTGTATGCCAAATTTCATGACGATCGACAATAGATTTTGCTTCATCCTCTTGTACAAAGTGAACAAAGCTAAAATCATTTCAACAGGAACTACACATTTGACTCATGTACCTACACTCAACTTGTTATTAGATTGCTGAGTTTATTTTTTCTTCTTTCATTTCTACAATACGTGGGCACCAAAGGAAATATTTGTTTAAATCTACATTTAGTCTACAAGTAACTACATAAAAACTAAGTGAAAATTACGATACTATTTGCCATTTCACCCGACGACTGTTCTTTCTCATTTACAGCCGACTCGAATTCTAAAGAGATATTGACAAAAAATGCTAAATTAGAATTATGCCATGTATCATATAATTAATATTCATTTATGTTTGAAATCACTTAATAAATTTATTGTTGAGTAAAACGTTAAAGGGCTTCCGTTTCTGACAAAGCGGTAATTAATCTCACACACTTTCATTGGACCTACAATGAATTGAAGCTCGTACACACGTGTACACTGAATATGGTTCTCTGAAACAGTCTGCCAGCCTGTCAGTTACAAAGAATCTAACAATACTTTTACCTTCTACTATACGCGTGAATTCACGGCGTTGGCGAAGAGTTTTAGAGGACATGGCCTGCACTAAACGACACGCCGACATTTAGTCTCTTAAAAAATCTCTGCAGCAAGCGGTGGCTAAATTTCCCATGTAAACAGTGGGTAAATCTATAGATTCGTGGCCAAACAGATTAAAGGCCTGTATGAAAGCTATAAGTTTTATTAAGATTACCTTACTTCATAAAAAATTAATGCATTTTCATTTGTAACAGAACTTATGACTGGACTAGGTATATATATATAGATAGTATGTATAGATAGAAAAGACTATAGTGACCCGTATCGTCTTCGCACGGATGCAATTTTTTATGCAAATTACATACACAAATCTTCCTCGCTTATCGGTCTTTCCATTAGTAAAAACCGTATCAAAATCCGTTCGGTGGTTTAGAAGAAATTAGCGAAGAAAAAGGCAGAGTCGGACACTGACACGGACTTTATTTTATAAAAATACTAGCTGACCCAGCAGACGTTGTCCTGCCCGAACCCGAAAATTATTCTGTAACGCGATTGTGGCGCCACCTATCGGGTCCAATTTTATTTTCAATGTTCAAACCATAACGTCAAAGTGACCCGACACTTCACGGTTAAATTATTGGGATATTGTTCATACAAAATACTAAAATTGCGTTTAAAAATGGGGGGGTGGGGGTAGGGGGGTGAAAGATACTCACTCACGACCTATTCTCATACCTCCCAAATCGGTCAAGACGTTTCGGAGTTTTGTTACAAACTCTGTGACACGAGAATTTTTATATTAGATGTATAAATTATAGAAGATATAGATAGATTAGTAAAGAGGTGTGAAATAATCTCACCGTGTACTGCGTCGATACTCTTCAGGAACGCTTCCATATTCCTCTCGCAGGCGGCTTCGTTCAGGTAGAAATATGTCCTGGCGCTGGTCACCTTGTATCTTCTGTCGGCGAACCTCTGCTCCACGTGATACTGCTTCAACTGACCTTCTTCTTCCTTATCTCCGCACTGGGAGATCGAAGCGCTGTAAGACAAAATAAACGTATAAGCATCTATCAATAACTTGAGAAAAATTGTTATTTTTTTTAATTAATTCAATTTTTCAAATAAAAGTATTCGTTCTTAGCTGAAGTGGCTGACGGTCCACTTGACGGTAGGCGCCTCGCCACTTAACACAAGGCCATCATGCTATGCGGCTAGTGAAACTGCCAGAGAATCAGAAACTGCCATAAACTTGTATCAATCATGTTTATCTACAATCTTTTGCACTAATTCTAACTAAAAAATCACTCCCCCTTACATACATATCCATACCTAGGGCTAGCATAAATTGAAGTCACTGCCCGCCCGCCTTTGTCTGTCGGTCTCTAACTCCTAAGTCACGCAACGAAATTAATGCGGTTTTCACCATCAGTTAGATGTTATTTTTCACGGAAGATTTACATATAGGCGAGCCGCTAGTGTACTTATAAAAAAGTTGCCAAAGATGGAGCCATACACGTAAACATCACACGTATTTCTGAATTCCATTTTTACTTTTCTTGAAATTAAAAGCATTATTGTGTCGAAAACGTCTGTGTTGCCTGCGTCTGTGTTCCCACAGAACTACAACCTCGGGGTCTTCAAAACCAGGGTAAATGGGCATTTACTGGGTAAGCGTGGTCCACCTACGGCCGCATCTGCACCTCACATCAGTGGTCAAGCGCTACCTTGATTTAATAAAAAAATAATAAAAAAAACGTCCTAATTCGATGTTCATTTTAAAACTTTCAAATATAAATTTATATAAAACTTAAAACTAAACTTCTGCCAATTTAAAATTGCATCTTAATTTTTTTTTTTTTTTTTTTTTTCAAAATCTATTTTTGAGATAGGCGTTGATTTTTCTTGCGATAATTAGCTTTGGAGAGGCGCCTTCTTGCATTTTATAATTTTTATAACAAAACAATATATTATAGCCTCTTTAATCAATTATCCGTTATAATATTGTTAGAGTGGGACGAGCAGGTTTGTTGTATTTTAGTGTTAAAGTTGTATCTACCTACAAATATTTACTTTTTACTTTTGTCTGTATTTGTTTGTAACAAAAATTCTGTTTATATTTCTACCATTGAAAACAAGACAACTTAATTGAGTTTATAGTACACCTAAACTGTGTACCACCCATTATATTTTTTCTATGTGTAAATAAATAAAAATAAATAAAATAATAGATCGAAGTACAACAACAAATTATTGAATGTGGGTAGAAAAGTGACATAAGTGGTGACGATATACGCATTGCTTCAGTACGTTCATAGATGTCGCTGTGAGTCTCATTATGAACAAACTACTTTATTCTTTTTTTACGTTTATTATTAGGACGCCAGTGGAAAAAAAACCCATCAATGTCAAAAACCACAAATCCTTTTTGACCAACCAATTATCCACCTAAATACGTCATCGCGAAGAGTAGGTAACTGGCGAGCGCTGCTCTGAATAAGGAGAAAAAGTTAAAATTAATTATTAACATACTCGCAGAGCCTACATAGCAAAATATATCCACCAAACAACTAGGGTGACATGGTATCCAATTATTTTTATTAATTTAATATTAAATAAGTTGACATAACATCAAAGGTTAATTAATGAAACTATATTTTATTTTTATTTTAGCAAGATGATTGATCCACAAGTAAATTGTTTCAGCAAAGGAGAAACCCCGTTTCCCACACAAACCTGGGCTATGACTACAGGACTGGTAATTGGCCTGTTTGAAAAAGATTGCATGAGCCCAATCTTCACAATTATCAGCAATGACCAAGTTTGTAAATAACTTATATAGTATGCACTTTTGAGGTTATGTCGTGGATGCGTATTAGGTTTTCCGATACGATGGGAATCATAATTGCAATTATATAATGTCATAAATGACATGTTGTGACATTTTATGTCATATTTATGCTACTTATTGTACAAAAATAGTCGTAGTTGTAGCGTAGAATATACATAGAATACAAATCCTGGGACCAAAACTCAATGTAGACACAGACACAGAAGTACTTTTAGCTAACACAAAAATAAGTTTAAATACATATCTTCATAACTATTATGATTATTGCATTTTATTTACGTCCCGCTTGTCGATGTATCGTTTTGCCAATTGACAAGTATTTTTATAGAAACAACTTTTAAGTAAATTATTTTGAATCGTAAGGTACGTTTATAGAAAAACAAAATTCAAGCCTATTTGTTGTTACTGAGGCTAAGTTTTAGTTAAGGGGGAGACAAACCCTAAATACTAAAAATATCCATTGTTTAATGAAGATGTTACAAGAAATGGACAAGACAATTGCTTTGAAAAAAATATATATTATACTTAAACATGTGAAGAACCAATTGTATTAATTAGAATTTTCGTTAAAGTAATAGAAACTCCACAAAAAAAGTTAGAACACAAGAAGAATTTGACTTTTATTGAAGATTCTCTCGAAAACGGCTTATTGCACGCATATGAATCCTGTACCTATTAATAAGTTAATATCAGATTTAAAAATTGTATTAATAAAAAAATTTATTTTGTGTATTGTTCTAATGGTAAAAACAAAAAAACACCATTTCTAGGCCTGTTGAATTGTCTCCGCCGCCAGCGAGTTCTATAGTAAATGTCATTTGCCTCGGTGAAGCCCTTAAGCTAATCTACAAAAAAAAATAAGATATTTTTGTTATATATATTTGACTTGTATCCTAATAGCCCAAAATGGGGGTTCTCCTTTTATATTTTGCCGTTCAATTTAAGTAAGTAGGTATACTTTTAAAATCGTTTTTCCTGGTGATTGATCATCAACGCACAGCCAAAACTATACTAAGTCAAGAGAGCTGAAATTTGGATCGTAGCTTTATTTTATAACGTAAGCATCCGTTAGGAAAGGACTTTTAAATGTTTAACTCCGTGCGAAGCCCGGCCAGGTCGATAGTTTCCTTGTGCTTTTATCGTCTGAAGTAAGAAAATTTATTGAAAACATTGCTATTTACTTCTTGGATGACCATGTGAAACTTTATCTTTATCTTGTCTTAGTGGCTATTTCTGTCTGCTAGAGTACCAGTATCACGTCGTCCATTGCTGAAATATTGTGATCGCCACGTGAACTAAAGCTCTCTACCTATACCTACCACGTTAAGGAACTGTAGTACTTTCTTGATAGAGGCATTCTTCACATCTTCACAAGCCATTGTGTGGCTTCCTAGGATGTGACTGCGCTTGTGCATCAGAGGGCCACACTCGCACAGGATGTGCATTGGTATTTCTTCTGCCTCATGGCAGAAGCGACACTCTCCCGTACTAGTGAGCCCCATTACTTTAAGGTGCCTATTGAGGCGGCAGTGCCCCGTTAGCGCCCTAGATAGCATACACAATTGCTCCTGCTAAGCGACATGGCCTGATTTGTTGCATTTCGACTATAGGCTTGTGAATATGTGAAACTTACTCTGAAGCCTGATTGAATTGTGAGAGATAAATAGCCTATATATAGGAAAACAAATTTTCCTCAAAACGAAAAAGTTTAATGAGATTTTCAATAGATTTAAAAGCGCATCATTAATATAATACAACGGTAACTTTTAAACTAAAGCATAATGCCTGTTCCTACTCTGTCATTTTGATTTTATTATAAAAGTTCCAAACCATTTTAGACCTTACTATACTACTGCAATAGAGAACACAAAAATCCAATACGATTTTACTCGTTATCTCAGTGCGGGAAAACCTAAAATCGGTTGTCTAGCAGACACAGTACACCGGCAATAGACATTGACAGTGAATGAGTCATTGGAGCAGAATTACTGTTACCTACCTACACTTTTTTCACTGTACGTACGACGATCTCGTCTTGGGCACGTGACGTTAGCACACCTGGTTACTCTCGCTTTCATCCGACAGATGGCAGACGCACGAGTTGGCAAGCGATTATCTTAAACTATTCCAATCCAACTCTCTTGGAGCTGGCGAGTCAATCTCGTATGACGCGATGCACAATTCTCGTTAATTATATTTAAAATTAGAACTTCAATAACCGGCCAACTCGAGACGACGACGGACGGTCAGGCAGACGGGTACACTCGAAGGTGGGTGGTTACCGTTGCCTAAAAACTAGAGCAACGTTATAATATATACCTAGGTTTGAATTGGACTGCCATTCTTGGTAATCTATACATATAATAAAATCGTAAAAATCGTTCTGTACATTAAATATTAAAAAAAAAAAAAAAAAAAAAAAAAAAAAAAAAAAAAAAAAAAAAAAACAATTTGTACACGATTTTATTTTACAGAGGTCAATGTTTTTTGAATTTTTATCTGTCTTTGCGTTTGTGCACGCTAATCTCAGAAAAGACTTAACCGATTTGAATGCGGTTTTCACTGATTTATTGTAGCAAGCTTTCCGTAACATTTAGTGTTTGTTTTATTCCAAAAAAAGTTACGCGCTATACCGAATAACACGCGTACGAAATTGCGGGCTCAACTAGTAGTAGCACAGTTCTCTAGTAGTATGTTTGGCGATATAATGAGCACTGGTATCCCTTACTGACTTACCGAAACACAAGAGCATATCTTCGTTGTCAAACCAAAATCTTCTATGTGCTAAAAGTATACTTTTGAGATATTCACAAAAAAAGTTTTTCTGAGAAATTTTACATTTAAAAAATTGAATTTTATTAGTAACTTAGGGTTGTTATAATTATACTTATTGGTCTTTTAAACATGAAAGTTAATAGCTTATTTATAATTTTGATAATACCGTAAATTTTGAACATACTAGAGTCTAGCAGCTTAACATAGCATATTTTATTAAGAGGTCACAATTCGACAAATAGTGTCCATAAGCACTTGGCAGTTTTTTTATAAGATAGATAAAAGGCTTTGAACTATTTCACTAAGGTGAAAATATTGAAATATCAAAAAAGTGCACATAGCAGATTTTAATTTGACAATACGCTGTTAATTCACGGTGGTGTTCTGTAAGAGGGCGATTACTGCCTCCAGACAGACTGCTCAATTTGTGCTCAAATATGCTCTGATATCAACATGTATTCAGCAGAGATAGGAAACAGTATAACAAAGTCCACTGTACCTTATAATTAGGAATAAAGAAAAAAAAACAGATTATTCTTTTTGAGTACCTATGTTTGAGCCAAATCTAAAAAAACGTTTTCTTTGAAAATATGATAAAACTATAATTACTGTGTCTCTTAAAAACTATTAAACGGATTTTGATTAAACTTTAAATAATATTGTTTATAGATCGGATGAAGTCGCAGACAAAAGCTTGTTATGATCTGATATAATGTTGTAACGAGACTAAATAATTTCAAAGGAAAATCTGTAATATTATATTGTAGAGGAACCACAATTCTTTACATTGTTACTTTTTTTTCTTTTTTCATTTTGTCTGTTGAACACTACTGGTGGACATTGGGAGTGGGACCCCCAAGTATCCCCATTAATCGTCTTTCCTCAAACAACTAAAAGTGCATGTACTCATAATTTCTCTTTAGTATACAACATTCTCTTGAGAAATTCCGCCGATAACTAACTAACTGCAAACAGGACATCGCAAAAGCTGACAATAGGAATAAATAATAAACACGTTCTTTGCAACTGCAACATAATGTGTTCACGTGAAAATAAACTTCAATAGTGTAGCATTAGAGATTGAAATAGAACAGCAAACGGTCATCAGTATGGCTGCCGCTTATATTGGGCTAGGAAGAGTCATCGAGTGACAAGAACAGATTTGGGCCACCTTCATAATTTAATGTTCGGTTTTTGGCACGTCAGTGCTAAACTTTCACCGAATTGGCATAGTGATTGCCGACGTTTTGCCGTGCGTGATTTTATTGCTTTTATTTAATTATTCTCTTTTTAATTTTGTTTCTGGCAAATTATCTTAGTCTTGAAAAAAAAAGTGTATTTGTCGGCTCCGACGCACGACTAGAATTTACTCCTTTAAACGTATAAAATTTTCCTCGTGTCAATTGGACATCTAATTACTTTATTATACGTATTATTTAGTTACATTCTGCATACTCACATACAGCAGATGTCACGTGTTCCAACAAATTCGGCAGACAGGCTGACTGTTCACTTGATGGTAAGTGGCTACCGTCGCCTATAACACAAGCAACGCCAAAGCTGCTGCAAGTGCGCTGCCGACTGCAGTAGGATTAAGGATAAGGGATTTGGAGTGGATATAAATGAGCTCTGGCATCCCTTACTCACTCACCGAAACACAACAGCACACGTGCTGCTATTTCACGGTGGTCTATTGTAAGGGGGTGGTTACTGCCGCCAAACGGGCTGCCCAAATGACTGCGAAAACGCAGTGTGCCCTGCCACTACTTTCCAAATCCAGACCCGAGCCAAATTTGAAAAGTTCATTTTTCAAAGTTGACCCTGCCGGGAATCGAACCCGGGAACCCTAGAACAGAGCGTTAAGGCAAGCACTCTAACCACTCATCCAACGGGCTCGTCTAAATGTTAGTTACGTTCGGTATACACAGATGTCACTACGTTTTATAAATTCTTCATTTTTCGAAGACAGATGTCGCTGCGCCGGTAAGTTCTGATCGGTATCGTTTCGTTCCTCAATGCGGACTACAATCTTTAATATAAGTTAAATAAATCTGTAATATACTTTCAAATCTTTATATAGAAATTAATTTCTATAAGTAGTCCCACGATAAGTCCTCTAGAATCAAAGAAAGAAAACTGACAGCCCTAATTTGTTGATTGTTGTAACTGTCTGACCTTTGGTCGTATGCAATAAAGTATATTATTATTTTATTATTAAATTATTATATGTATTAGGCAAAGGATCACCTTACACACATTAGCATGATTATACAACTGCTGTGTAGGCGAAATTTAATTTGTTAAATAGGTACGCGTTTTACGTAAGTAGTGAGTACAATGTTTATACGGGGCATGTGTCTACTTAATTTCCACCTACCAATGACGTAAATCTCTTAACTTGTGGGGTAAATTGAGTATATAACTGCATCGAATTTGACGCAACGAGCATCCTAATTTCAAAACGATGACGTATTTTCTTTCTTATTCGGCAAAACAACTTGAAGCCATAAATATTCCGACATTGATTTTACCACAGAAACCCACACTCTCATCTACTTCTAAAATAAGTAATTATTTTCAAGATTCTATACGGTAATACATCATTTACATATTTTAAAATAGAGTCGCATTCCACCTCTATCTGTTTCTCCGATAACTTCTTTTAAACGATCCCGAAGGATTTTAATACGATTTTCACTAATGAAAAAAGCGAAAAACAAGCCAGGTTTGTGTATACAATTTTTTGAAAAAAAAATTGCATCCGTCCGTAGCCTTTGACGGGTGGAAATTAATTCATGCTGTATTAACATTGCATGTATATTTATTTCTAGCTGAACTCGGCCAGGCTTCGCTGCGGCCCATACGGCGGCGCGGCGTGCACATGGGGCGCGCGGTACTGGACACTGCTTATATATAATACTATTTATCGAAGCGTATAGCTTTCCTCGATAAATGGACTATTCAAAACAAAAAGAATTTTTCAATTGAAACCATTCAAACAAACAAACAAACTCTTCAGCTTTATATATTAGTATAGATTAAATCATCATCTTCTTCACGGCCACAGGACGTCCACCGCTGGGGACAAAGGCGTCCCCCCTATTTTTCCAAAAGGACCGATCAGGAGCAGCCTGGATCCACCGTCGACCGGCGAACCTTATCAGGTCGTCTGTCTACCTTGTGGGCCCATGTGTCCCCACTTCAACTTCGTCTACGTATCTCCTCATTAATGGGGCCTTAGACAAAGTAACATTTCAAAAACGATAACGCAGTTCGCAAGAATAAAATGTATGGAATGTATCACGTGATTTAGCGACGGCATATTATGTCAATCCCATACATTTTATCGTTTTCGAACTTCGGTATCGTTTTTAAAATGTTACTTTGACTAAGGCTCCTGATTCGATCTCGCAGCGTAATAATCCCGAGCATAATGGCGCTCTCCACAGCTCGTTGAGCGACGTTGAGCTTTGTTACGAGACCCACAGTTAGAGACCACGAGAGGCCATATGTCATCACTGGCAACACACATTGGTCGAAAACTTTTAAGACTGAGGAATTTTGGACGAGGAGATGACTATCTCGGAGTTTCCCGAACGCTGCCTATCCCGAGCTGGATTCGGCAATTGACCTCCCTTCTCGAAGTCGGCTATACCTAATCGGACTTTTTATTAATTAAGACTAATATGTTTTGACAAAAAGATTTTATTTAAAAAAAGCAGCTATTGTTCTTCCTCATAGAAACAGCTTTCCGCAACAGTGGCGGATTTAATTCACTATATTTGACGATCTATAAAAATACTTGTAAAATTGTATCAAAAAAATAAATAACAAATAAATTATTGTTTAAAACATCACAGAGAATAAAACACATTGTTTAAAACTTGTATGTCTAATAATACTTATATACACTACTCGACGTACCGAAATTAGAAATCTAACTCTGTAAGGAAAATCTTTAATTTACAGTATTCTATGCAAATGTGGTTTAAATCTAATTTTGTACAAACTTCTCTCAAAATTTCTACTTTAAGATAGAACGATACAATATAGATACTACTTTAGGCTGTGCTTTCACTAAAGCGTCCAAAATATTTTATACGATTTTATTTCATTGCTTCTCTATGTGGACCTATGTAATAACTATTCGATTACAAAATATTTTAACAACAATAAATCGTACACCTACTCGTACAATAAATCATAAACGTAAATTTCGAAAGAAAATCTAAATTATATTCTATTCTACACGTTTCTACCATTATCGAGTATTTAATTGCTAAAACTACAGGCTCAATCTAAGTTAACCATTAAAAAGATATCAAGGAAAAAAATTATAAAATAACAAAAAAAAGTAACCCGGTAATGGCAATGTCTTGCAATCGCGCGTCTGTTTTAAGCAACTCTGACAATCTCAGACTTGTACTGCCTCTGAAATAAGCCCATTTTTTAAAAAAATAATTTAATATTGCATTTTACAACAAAAAGGATTCATCAATCTGACGGTAGCCAGTTGAAGCTAGTGCGATTTGATTTTCAGCGATTAACGCGCTGATTTTTAATTTATAGCATATAGGATTTTGTGAAATCTAATATTGTCTCTTGTCATTCACGCATGAAACGCATGCGTGACCTTATAGTATATACGTAAGCAAGTTAAGATAAGTTTATATTTTCTTAGTGTGAGGCCAACAATGGAAGCCCATCAACTAATGAAGGTTGTCAACGACACGAGATCCTCCATCGAATGTCTAAAATCACGACTGAGTGCGTTAGTAGCTATTTACTGTGAAGGTGTGCTGCTATTGTTCCTTTTAAAAATACCTTAAAGACGTTATGCGTTAAACACCCACCTAATTATTCATTATTAATATAAATATAAATAATAATAATAATAATTGTTATTGTTTCATAAAATTTAATAAGCTACTTACTTTATTAAGTAGTTACTTAATATTAAGTAACCAGTAATAAATTAATTAATTGATAAGATTTAATTAATTAATAAAATTAAGTATAATAGTTAGCGGACCCAGCAGACGTCCTGTCCGGACCCGAAAATAATTATGTACAATATTTAAATGGTTTAATCGATTCACCTTTTTATACACAGGTAAGTTGGCTAATAATATACTTAATGTTTCATGGAATACTTCATGGACTATTTTAATGTTTCTTTCAAGTACTGAATACCCACTATGTCGATGATATTGTGACAATGGCGCGGATTTCGCTCGGTAAAGTAAGCTCTGAAGGTATTAGTAGTAGAGATTAAAGTTCAAAAGTTGTTCGTAATTAAAAAATCTACAACTTTGATAATCAGGAAAATTTCACAAACTTGAACGGTTGGGGAGGAAATGACGAAAAATGAAAAATAAGGAGAAAAAAAAATTTTTGCCTTTCGGAAGTAATAAGTTGAAAAATATTGATGCTACAAAAAAAAGTTTCAGATAAAAAGTTAGTAAATTTAATTTAGAAGGGAAAATGTCATTACAATTTTTTGCCTAACACTAACCGTTTTCGAGATATCGAATTAAACGCGTTTTTAGCGAAATGAGGTACTTCTGACCTTCGGAGAAGCCCTCAAATTGGAATTTATGTACAGAATGCACCCTTCCTATCGATCCCTAATAATTCCCAAACTACATAATTTAATGTTTAATGATTTCGTAATTTGACTGGACTATGTTTCTTGGAAAACCTAAATGATAAAATAAATATTTTGATTGATGAGAGTAGTTAATTTAAATTGATGGGCGAGTATATATTACATTGTCACATTTTACACGTCCAAAATTAGTTCTATGGAGACCATAGATAGAAAACAATAATTTATGACGCGTCCATTACCTACTTTATAGCGTTTCATGTGATGGTAAGGGAAATAAATTAAAAACAGCTGTTAACACAGTATCTTAAAAATGCCTAAGACCTCGTTTACATGGCGTCACTAAAACAGCTCATTTTATTGTTCAAATATTCTATGTGTTTTTCCATACGAAAGCCTCAAATATAAAGCACTTGGCTTGGCGCGCGTAGACACTCTGTAATACTTATAAAATACCATGTTACATATTTTATATGCATTCGTAAACAAATTGTATATTCTTAAGGCGACTCCAGCCGCGAAACTCGTCCTGTACTGAATTGACGGGACTGCTGAGGGGGAGTCGCTACTTGCAAATCTCGGAAATATCTATTTAAAAACTAAATAAAGTATAATTCAAATTTTTCTTTTGATGAGCCTTCAGATAATGGATCTTATTTATCTTAAGAATTAGCTATTTAAAATATTGATTATTAAGCAAATCGCACGGTTACAACATCGATATTAGACCGCAAATTAGTAATTTTTTTATATATATAATTAAATATAATTTAAAAAATAATTATGATGATCCCCTTTCATATTATCTGCAGATGATATGAGTATTTTTTAAATTATAATTATTATGATAATTTAAAAGGAAAACAGTTACAAATGTTTTTTTTATATCATTAGGGGCTGGCGTCGCCTTAACGGTCTTAGGTCAGACGCTATTCGCAACTACATATAGCGAGTGTAGAATATTCGTTTTAGGAAATATTAGGTCAACTATAGATATTATATATACTTAAATGTACCTACTACATACTTTAATTCGAACACTTGCTGTACATATTTCCAAAAACTGTACTGTACCTACTCCGTACACCTCATTTAGTGCGTCTTTAAACCTATTCATCGCGAGAAAATTATATCCTAGAAGCGATTTAGCGAACTAACGTTTGATTACACTTCCTAATTTTTGTTTCATATTTAGATTTTTATCAAAACGGAGCAAAACCCGTAC
Organism: Bembecia ichneumoniformis; assembly: GCA_910589475.2. NCBI lineage: Eukaryota > Metazoa > Arthropoda > Insecta > Lepidoptera > Sesiidae > Bembecia > Bembecia ichneumoniformis. The sequence continues at coordinate 12,336,416 of OU342540.1, forward strand.
TTAAGATAACTTCTCTAGTAGGTATTTTAGTACATTATAGCACAAATGCATCAGGTCTTTATTTTAAACCAGTTTGAAATGTCAATTTTTTTTCAAAGACAACAGAAAAATATTTCATGCAATCTTTATGTCATTCTGGTGTTAAATAAAACTAATTATTAAATAAAACTAATGCTTCAATCAATAAAAGTTCATCTTGCAGGTGCAAGTACATCTCCAGAGAGGCTATAGAGATTATTCACTATCGCTTAGTGAAAAAAGGCACCGACATACTATAACAAAGAATAGAACAATAAAAAGATCATACCTGACTTCTCGCTTCTCCGCCTCCTCCTGCGACAAATCTTCTTCCACGGAATAATCCAAAATCGACTTGACGCCGAACGAGCGCAATCTGTAACATTTAAGTGGACAATTTTAAGTCCTCGTCTCCAAGCTTTATTAAACAGTTTAAAAAATCGGCCCCTTACAGAAGACAGCCATGAAAAATTAGCACGTGCGCCGTTGTATTCAGAAGGTCAATCCCAAAGAGGATTCTTCTTCTTCTTCTTTCTTCTTTCACAAATCTTTCACGTCGTAATAGATGGCGACAGAACAATTTGCAGTGTGCGTTTTGAAGAAAACTATGAAAATACCCTTAAACGTATAAGCCAACTGCTATAGATTCCTCAGTGTGTCACATTTTCGACCAAAATGTGTCTATTCAGTGATGACATATGGCGCTGAAACGTAGTCTCTAACTATGAGCCTCATAAGAAAGCTCAGTGAGCTATGGAGAGGGCTATGCTCGGGCATTGGCGGATACAGGGGCCATGCCCCCCCCCCCCCAAGACCCAGGAATTCCATATTTTTGACTTAACTTTTCGATTCAATTCAAGTACAATTCAATTCATATATGAACTGAATATAGAATAATATAATCCATATCAATCAAAGTTATCGAAAGTTTCATAATTCATGTCAGACATTTGAGACAGTTCAAATACGCGATTACGCGGGTTAAGGGTATTTGCAATACAACCATAATGCATCTCAACTAGTAAAAAAAAATACACAAAAAAATTACTTGTGATATTAACCCTAACTCCGAACTTTGTCAGAATGACCCCCCCCCCCCCCCCCCCCCAAATGAAATCCTGGATCCGCCCCTGTGCTCGGGGTTACTAAGTTCGCCGAGCAGAGTCGAATCGAATTGCAGAATGTCGCCTTCAATATATTTTTGTGAGACTGCGTCCATTAGCGACGAGCCTCGGCGCGCCAAATCGAATCGACCATGCAAATTGCTCAACGGGCGAATTCTTCGCCAATGTGATTCGATTCGACTCGGCGCGCTTTAGGGTATATTTTTATTATTTCTTTGTTTAAATAAAAATAAATGAAGAACTATTGATATCACTGATCTAACAATATACAGAATTGTATAATCATGTAGATCCACATTATCACGATGAGCAGCGTAGGAGCGTAGGATCCCAAGAAATTGGAAGAATTATGAATGAAATTCGGGAGTTTTGTTTTGTTATTAGTCAACATATTTATTTATTATATTACATAATTACAAACTGTGATGCTGGAATCCTCTCCTGACAATATTTTGTTGTGGAATGGAACCTGCATCAGACAAAAAATGTTTTTTAATTTTTTCTCGAATTTCTTCCTATTATTCATCAAAAATTATTTGAAATAAAAACATTTCTTCGTCCGAGCTGTCCATAACGCATAAACGACCTACCTTGTTGAAGAGTTGCGATGAATGAATAATTCGATTCGATTCGTCTGAGATGGACGCACAAGGAATAAATGCGACTCGAGTCGATTCTACGCGTTTCTGTTATAGTCGACGCCAGGCTAAAAACACTTCGATATCGAATCAGAAATGAGGAGATTCGTAAGTTGAAGTGGCAGTCGGCAGGAGAGATGACGGCCGCTGGGGCCGGAAGGTTCTTGAATGGAGACCACGGACCGGCAAGCACAGCGTAGGACATTCACTCACAAGGTGGACAGGACGACCTGAAGGGTCCAGGAAATTTTTTGGAATTTTTGGATAGAGATGATGATGATGATGATGATGACTACAGATTGGATCGTCACCTTGTAGATATTATGTTTATTAAAACAAAATAAACGAAAGTGTATACCTTTCTAAAGTAGGCTTGATGGTGTTCTGATCTTCTCCGGCAACAAACTGTCCGTAGAATGTCGCCTTCATGATCATTTCGAACAATTTCTTTCCAGCCACCTGCCGGAGTCTTTTCATCAACTGTAAACAATGAAAAACGCCTCAATTGTGTATTTATATGGCTGGTCAATGTAAAAATATTTAAAAATCCATAAAACGCCACGAAGCGGACTCGTGGCGTTTTATGGATTTTCTACGATTCGTTTTACGTAATAGCGAAATCTAAACGGCACATGTTATCCGGCGAGATGTAATGTACTAAAATGGCTTTCAAGTCAATGACCATAGGCATCACAACGTCGTCCCATTCGACCCCATAAAGTCGTCGATAAGGGTCAGCTCACACAGTAAAGCAGCGCAATAGAATATATAGAATTCATTTACTACAATAAAAAGTAAAAAAGCGCGAATGGTGTCAGCTGCTCCGATGTGAGCTGACCCTATTGTGTCCAATTCTAGCGTATCGTGCGAAATTTGATTAGTTATGCCTGTCGATTGTCGCATTAATTAAACCATTGGAAAAAAAGCCACAAAAAACCTTTGTTCGAGCTGTAAGTAATGTGTGTCGTCTTCAAACATTTATTATTATGTCAACGAGGTGATATTTAAAACGCAAATAATACGAGCATAAATGAAGACAGTTTCTAACTGATGTTTCTGATACACGTTACAGGATTTGTTTGGATGAATCTTGGCAGACAGATCATGCAATAAGTTATTATTTTACCCTTCATTTTATAGAGGCGGCTTGCATCCATATAGAACTTAGTACTTCATCATTGAATGGAGAACACCAGTGTTTTTTTTCTTCAGAATATCTACAAAATAGGTAACTCGAAAAAAAAAATCTGTTTTTATTTTTTCCTATCTTCAAAAATGACTGAGATGTTGAATGTGAAAGGACGGCTTCCGAGGCAAAATCCGCGCTTACGTGTGACGTCACTCCATAACACTACATAGCATGCCTTCATACTTTAGCTCGTTGCGCTCGCGGTCTCTAAAATGGTTAGAAAATATTGTATTGTACCTATGTGTACCAACTCCAGTGTAAAAACACCCGAGTTTTTTTCTGCACAATAAGTGGTTAAAAGTTATGAAAAGAGCAGATCCTCTCAAAGCCTCTAGTTACGTGCAATGTTGTGAAGATCATTTGACACTTCGACGTATTTTTTATTATTCATAATTATATATTTTTAGAACTTGTCGACAATGTAAACGAAACAATTTCTTTTCCTGATCTATAATTAATTTACCCATTATTTCTTTACATAGATCACACCCAAACTAAATAACATCGCTCAGTTTATTTACGGATGAAGGATGAAATGAACTTTTTGTTTTGTACCTAACAAAAAAGGCAATATTTAAAAATGAAATTAAGAAAATGTTTGTCACCCCTGCCGTTTGAAACTCGACAAAAAACAAATAGTTGCCTTTTAATAAAACTTGAATGAAATACTAACATACATGAGAAGTTACACATTTACTTACTTATTCAGTTTTATTCCTTGCATTTCAGCGGCTACATAATCACCATTCTCAGACAAATATCGCGCAACCATAAAAATGTCGACTTTTGGTAGGTTATCCGACTGTCCTTTTACAAAACCCTCTTCCATCACTATGTTTATTTAATAAAAATAATATTTAAAGTAATCACTAATACAAACACTTAAAATAATAACTGCAAACCACAACAATAACATTTTATGAAAATAAACACTCCGCATTACTTGCAATCGGACGACAGTCGGGGGTATGACGTCATCGCAGTAGCGCGAGAATGAACGCAAATTTTTAAAAAGCGGTGAAACTTTACATGTACAACGCTATAACTTTGGAATTCCTGGCCCGATTTCGATGAAACAAAAACTATTATTATTTGCACGAGTACGCGCATCAAATCCAGTAACTTTTATAGTAATATTTGGATGTGTTGGTATTCGCGTTACGTTACGCACGGTTACTGTTATTATTTCTTCTTATGGTTACATGTAAATAATTCTGGGAAACATTAGCGAAGGACTTGACCGCTTTTAAACTATAATCAGTAGAGTGAAGCCTAGTGAAAAAATTACTAAGGATAAGTCATTAATAATAGGATAAATTAAGAATAAGTTGCTAGGGACAAAGGTAATTATGTCTATTAACTTTCTTTAGATACCTTCAAGGTAAAGTAGGCATATAATTTGTTCAGGACCATCTAATATTTTCAGAGCAAAACTTGGATCTATCTCCATTTGCCCTCTTTCTGACTTTGTCCAATAAATTCTATTTTAATACAGTTGCTCAAAAAGTGGCGTGTTGCAGGGACGTATAGCGTTCGGGATGTGGGCTATTACATACTCGTGCTTTTTTTTACCTTTCCCGAACTCGTGCGTTCTCTTTCCCAACTGTCAAAATAATGTCTATTAAAAAGAAAAACCAATTTTTTTTACTAAAAAAAATCATAGAAGTTTTTATGATTCACGCAAATACGTATATTTCTAAAAAGAAGCTACTAATTTGTTTCAATATCAGATTTAATGATTTGATTGAATGGGTTAGGTTAGATTTCATTTCATTTCATCTCATTAAATTTCATTTTCATTTCATATCAATCAATAAAAAAATTCTACTGAAGACTTTGCTGTATGGGCATAGTTTCCTTTGCCTACCAGAATGGGTGAAGAAGAAAAAAATCTCTGCTTATATTCTACGGTTGGCGCCATTTTCCAGAAATTTTCTTTGCGAGTTTAGTTGTTTGTTTTATTAAATTGCTTCATTTTTTCGCAACGTTCAGTACACGTGCGGAACCGTCATTGCAACTTTAGCACTACCATGAGTTGCTATCGAAATATTCCATTACTTTACGTTAGTCGATAGCGAGTAAACGAGCATCGAATAGTATTCAATATAAGTCGCACCATGAGTCTCGCTAAAGTTTACTTTACTCGCTAACGTTAACTCGATTGTTTATGTAGTATTCTATCGTCATGTTGGTATAGGCTGCGTATGTGTCTAGCTTCACACTTAATAAAGCTATCTCTTTTTAACTACACTTGAAAGACAGAGAAGGATATATTGTGATGGTTACGTCATACGGTTACTGTCACTCAATTAGTCAGTCGGTATTTAAATTTTACGAAATATTTTTGCTTACGTTTAATGTAATTAAGTTTATAATAACACGATATGCTTAGAATTAGTGCCACACAATTCAACTTGATGGTGGAGTATATGAAGAGGTAAGTTTAAACTTAAGTTTATTTTGTAAAGTTGTTGCGAATTCGCATAATCACAAAGTACAACAAAATGAGCACAAAACTCACATTCCATTGCTAAAATAAAAATATTTGCCATTGAAATTATAATAAGTGGAAAAATGAATGCCCTTTCAATAATTACTAACCTATCTGCAACCCTCTTAAAAATCTAATAGTTGTAATGTTTTCTCATGTGATTTTAGGTATGGAAAAATATAAGAATGTAAAATACTTATGTATTGTTAAGAAATTCTCTAATTGAAATAATTTCTAATCTATATTTATTGAATATTATACTTTCAATTGTGAGTTGTATAACAGATTATTTATGCAGCAATGGGACAAATATATAAAAATATAACCAAATATTTGTTATTTGCAACAGGTTTTACAATAAAAGTCCGAGTGTGTCTTACACTTTTACTACAAGATAATGTGCTGTATTTCATTGCATTCACTAGTTTCATAGTTGACATAGAAATTTCATTGTGTGAATGAAGTGTTTTAATTTTTCTTACAGCTGAAGATTACAACAGACAGGGAACCAGCTCTGAGACGTTGCTGAGAGGTGGGCAGTCTGCCGAACTTGGAGAAGATGAACCTCTTGTCAGCCACGTCTGAGGTACCTGTCCAGCCAGTTACTCCGAATATACGACCAACCCTTTTATTATTTGTTATGTTAGTTAATTAAGAATTTAACTAGTTACTTGTTACAAAAATGTTTGTTACGGAAATAAAAAAATTCTGATTTGAAATTTACAAAAATATATTTAATTCTACATAGGTTAATATAAAAGAAACGTAACACCTTGTGTATGTTCTATGCATGTTCTATGGTCATAACCATGGTTTAATAAATAAAATAAATAATACTTTTACAATTCCTTGGTTTTATTTACAATTGTATTTTGTACATATTAGAATGAATTATACTTCTTGGAATTATTATTCCAAGAAGTACATTTAAATTTTATATACTGTGTATTTTGCTTGAAAATCGTCAAAGTTAGAAGATGTCCAAAATCACAAATTAATCACATATTTTAGCTAATTAAGTAGGCAAAACCTATAACCTATCTACCACATAAAAATTAGATGCACTAAAACTTCTCATATCCGCCTTAAAACATCTTTTGAAAATTTTGTGTAGGTATACTCTCTAATTCGGCCGTTTCTACAACTACCACATCAAAATATATTCTATTTAATAAATAAGGCATTATTTAAAAAATAGATAAGTAAGCACTTCATCGATAATAACACGAATATAGAGTATATAAAAATATATTCACGAGTTTTCACGCTTCATTATGCTAGTGAGGGACGTAACCGCTATAGTTACGGTATTTCTCGAGAGCGTCTGTCGAATTTCTGACTCATGGTACCGATTTGTATAGCAAATGCTGCAACACGTTACTCGCTAGCGACTACGGTTTCGATAGGTTTTTTACTTTGCAAGTTGTGCAACTCATACTACCGAATTTAGTTCTTTGAGTGACCGGTAGAGGCGCTGTACATTTTTCCATACAAATGTTTTACGCACTCGCTAGCGAGTTCTGTCATTATAAACTCATGGTAGTGCTACTTATTCCGACTGTCAACCCTCGCCTTCGGCTGCGCCTCGGCTCGGGTAGACATTTGTCGGAACTCTTTGCAATGACAGCCTTTTCGCACTTGTAATGAAATATACTATTACTCAATCTGGTCACTCTTAAGCAAGAGCATTTACATATCGTACTTGTATATTATATTTATATGAACGACATACCTATAGAACAATTTTATACACCAAGACTTCTAAGAAGCTGAAGAGGCATAATACAAAATTATGACGCGTCGCCGAAACGATGTCTATACTTTATTTTGTACTAGCATTTGCCTGCGACTTTTTCCGCGCCCCTCTTTCTTAGGTGTTACAATATTTATTCAGCTTCTAAATTTTTGTCAATCGTAAAAGTTCATGATAATCTAATGACTAATTAAAGAGGCAACAAACAAACAAACAAATACTAAATATATGTAGCAAAATGTCCACAAAGATAATTAAAATGGAACATTTTGGGAACAATAAAATTATATAGTTTTGTAATTCTCAAAATGTCCCAAATTGGACATTTATTGTGGAACACAATGACAATATTAGACCACTCATTTTGGCGTTCACAATATTTAGTTAGAATGTACAAGTAGGTATACATCTCTATGTATACCAGATAATTATGTAATATTTGAACAGCTATCACAGACTACAGTAACGTAATGTAAGTCAGTGTTGTTGATTAAAGGATGATTCATATTACACCGGGCCGGGCGCTCACCGGGTTTTTCTCAACGTGCTCCGGCCGGGTTTGCTATTTGTCACCGTGCCGCCGACGGGCCGCCACCGGGCGTTGCCCGTGCCTTGTCATTTCCAAGTACTATTATACTATTTTGTATTAATATTACTATACTAGCTATGCCCGCGACTTCGTATGCGTGGTATTCGGAAAAACGTGTAACTTTTTTGTTTTTAAACAGATTTTCTTTTGTTTTTCAACGAAAATGTGAATTTCGAAATTTCGTCGTGAACGAAATTCGTCTCCCTGAGACCTCTTAAATGAGTACCAACACGGGGGGTCTGCGACGCACCGCTCCCGAGATAATTTTGAAAAAGTCCAAAAATGCGAATTTCGAAATTTCGTCTTCACCGAAAAATTCCTCTCCCCGAGACCTCTTAAATGAGTACCAACACGGAGGGTCTGCGACGCACCGCTCCCGAGATATTTTTGAAATTCTTTTTTTTGAAAAAATATTTTAGCAGAAATATATTATACCTACCAGAAATATATTAACATATATTATTTAAAAAATATTATACTTCGAGGCAGTTAGCCTCGGGTTAATTAATTAATTAATTAATTTATAATTTTAACAATTTAAAAAAGAAACTAAATATACATTAAATGATACCACTAAAAAAACTAATAGGTACTATACCCCGAGCGGGCCTCGCGAAGCTGTCTCCGAGCGCACTGTGAAAACAAACATGTTATGAAATTTCGAGATTGGAGCGCTCCGGCCGTGCCCCGGCCGTGCTCCGGCCGGGGCACGGACACGGCCCGGTGTAATATGAATTGATCCATACAAAAGCATACTAACAATATCTTCACCGGGCTCCGGCCGGGGCACGGACGGGGCACGGCCCGGTGTAATATAAATCATCCTTAATTGTCAATACCTGGGATTATCGTTAACAAGTTGAAACCACAAGAACAGACAGCGCGTAAAGCAATATCTTCAGAATTGGTCTTTTGATCGATTAAAATGCTAATGAGACATCTTTTGTTCTATTGTCCACCAATTTGATATTTAAAATGACAACTTATGTTACCATTAAACCATGGTCGCAGACTGGCTGACGATCCACTTGAAGAATAAAGACAGCCACCAGACGGGCCGAGATTTCACTCCGTGAAAATTACGACTCTTACGAGTATTACTAAAAATATTAAAAAACGGTGAATGAATTCGCAATGCGAATCAAAAACCTGTTTCGATCTCAATGCGACCTTTAAACGACATTGTCTTAGACATAATTATATCTATAATAAAATCGTAAACGAGCCGTGTCTGTACATTAAATATTTTTTCAAAAAAATAATTTATACACATTGTAAGTAGTATTAATGTTACCCAGGTGAAAAAAATTGAATTAAAATTTTTTGTATGTTTGTCTGTGCGTTTGTGTACGCTAATCTCAAAAACGACTTAACCGATTTGAATGCGGTTTTCACCGATGTATTGTAGCAAGCTTCCCGTAACATTTAGTGTTTCATTCCAATCGGTTGTTAAACAAAAAAGTTACGCGCTATACCCACGCACGAATATACGAAGTTGCGGGTTCAGCTAGTAATAGAAGTCATTAAAAAATCTAGTAAAAAACATCAATTAGGGATGATATTTTATAAAATATCTCGCCCGTTCTCAATTATCTTTACAAATATAAGGATGATGATGATGATGATAAGGATGATGATATATATGTATATACCGTTGGATGACTGGTTAGGGTGCTTGCCTTAACACTCTTTTCTAGGGTTCCCGACTTCGATTCCCAGCAGGGTCAACTTTGAAAAAAGAACTTTTCAAATTTGGCTCTGGTTTGGATCTGGAAAGTAGGCAGGGCACACTGCGTTTCGGCAGTAAGGACAGAAGACCACCGTAAAATAACAGCACGTGTGCTGTTGTGTTTCGGTGAGTGAGTAAGGGATGCCAGAGCCCATTTCCCTGTACCCTCCTAATCCCTTATCCTTAATCCTACTGTAGTCGGCAGCGCACTTGCAGCTGCTTTGGCGTTGCTTATATTATAGGCGACGGTAGCCACCTACCATCGAGTGGACCGTCAGCTTCTCTGCCGATCTGAACATTAAAAAAAAGGTAAAAACAATAATGTCATTATATAAACAGCACCATGGTAACTTTACATAGATGTATAAACATTACTGATGTAGATCATCTAAAAATGTCCCATACTAGAGGTGACCTAAAATGGCAACAGCCTTACCATTTGGTAATAAAAGTCTTTCTTAATTTTAGTAATTTCCTACAAATATTTCAAATTTTGTAATTTAACCAATTAAATTGAGCGCGAAGCACGTACGTACGATACGTTGTTCGATTCAGTGCGCAGTTCAAACAGAATACTTTCCAACTTAAATACAAAATAATTTATTTGCTTAAGTATTTATATACTTAAGCATAGGTACAAAAAGAGGTGTAAGGGGGCCTCCTATTAAGTATAAAAATACTTGTATCAGGAGAACCCCGAAGCTATGACACCTCTTTACCAAATTACATTATATTTTTCCAGTAAAATCTAATTATTTTCTCACCTAATAAGTACAAGTTTCAACAGTTAAAACAAAAATAAAAACACTTAAACTGATTGCTAATGGCCTGATCACCATACAAAACTGATCACACAGTTTAAAAAAGTAAGCGAAGAAACGGACAGATGCGGACAGCGACTCTATTTTATGTGAACAGATATAGATTTATAAAATAACTAGCGACCCGCCCCCGGCTTCGCCCGGGATGCAATTTTTATATATAAGAACATTCCCCGTTTATCCCTCTTTTCTTTAGTGAAAACCGAATTAAAATTGGTTTACCCGTTCACGCGTGATACCGTGACCAAGGGAAATGGGGATTCATTTTTATATATATAGATATAAGTCAGTAGGGAATCAAAGGTCCCAGTGAATGAATAAGGGAATATCACAGGGCCCGTTCTCATATCATTTATTTACGGCCTGTAAATTATGTAATTTTTGACAAAGCCGTAAATATTAGGAACATTAGTACCAGGTTCCAATGGGGTTAAAAACTGAAAGCTAATCGTAGGTGGCGCCACTGTTGAGTGATCCTAATCGCCGCCATATTGCGTTTTTGTTTCCCTGTATTTATCAGCGAATTTGCCTTTATTTCTACAAAAATGTATTCGACATACAGTTTTAAGCAGTTAAAACAACAGTTGAGGAAAAGAAAAGCATCAACTGCACATAACTTCGAATATTTAGTCTGCTTCCAATTTTTTTCTTCGTAAAGCTTTTGTCCATTGTTTTTTTCTTTTGAAATCTTTAGGGAATATATGTTTTTTTTTTTTTTTTTAATGTTAAGTCGACAGACAGGCTGACGGTCCACTTGATGGTAGGTGGCTACCGTCGCCTATAACACAAGCAACGCTACAGGTGCTGCAAGTGCGCTGCCGACTACAGTAGGATTAAGGATAAGGGATTAGGAGGGGATAAGGAAATGGGCTCTGGCATCACTTACTCACTCACCGAAACACAACAGCACGTATATGCTGTTATTTCACGGTGGTCTTCTGTAAGGGGGTGGTCACTGCCGCCATGCGGGCTGCCCAAATGACTGCGAAACGCAGTGTGCCCTACCACTATTCCCGACTTTTTACAATCAAAAGCTGAACATAAGCGTCATTTTAATTAAATAAATTCAGTTCTTTTTGTTTGTTTACAAAATTACTATGGAAAATGACAGCTACTTGTCAGATTTAGGGAACAACCAACAGTGCTGCCATCTGAAGTGAGCAAAATTCAATTTTTTACCCCATTGGGCGAGTAATCTTGTAAATTGTGCGTGTACATTTTTGAACATAAATTTTCTTACAAGCAACTCGAAATTTGAGTCGTCAGTGAAGAAAATAATGAGTAAAAAAACTGCTGGACTTCAGGTCTTCCCCACAGTGTGTCACGAATTATTTCGCCAGTCAGCCGGGCGGCCGCGCGGTTGCCACGCGGCGATCTGTTGTAATGGAAAAATAAGCTTTGTTGCAAGTGTTTAAAGTCGATATATAGAGAATGTTAATTGGACTATTTGAACGGGAGAGCGCCCCGACCGATTACGTTGACACCGCGCGGTATTGGGTGATAGTGAAGAATTTGAATGAATAAAAAAAACAAGCATGTGATAATATTCTTACGAAAATGGAGGCGGCCCGGTATTCTTTGATAACTCTTTCCATCTCCATTTATTTTTTTCATGTTTTTACTTCAAATCAAATTTCAAACATACTATGAACGATGATAAAGACTGCGCATAGTTCGTCACGCGAACCAGTTTTCTCCAGTGAAACCACTTTCAGCAGTCACTAGAAATAGTAAAATAAGCCAAAGGAGAATTCGCTTCAAAAGAAATGGCAAAATGCCAATGGCCTTTGAAACTCGCTAAAAAAAAATTGTGCACTCTCAAGCGTGCGCATTGCGCATGTCTTCGCTAAAATATTTGAGAACATTGTAGTAGTTACATAACGCGTTGTCAAGGATTTTCTGTACAGTCGCGTCCAAAGTATTGTCAGACAAGTAGCACAGACAATTATTATACATTAAAACACACACACACACACCCACACACTATATATATATACTAAAACGATGCAGTGTCTTCGTAATTTATATGAAAACTCAAGACTTTTTTTTTTTCAAAGTTTATTTAAGTAGTTTAATTAAAGTATAATACAAAGTACTCTGGGAGTGTTTCACACTAGATAGCAACGAGTCATGCGCCATTGTATAAACCAAAGAGAATATTGGTGTGAACGTACTGGGGCCTTAACACTTGCTACACCAATGCTTGCCATTTTACAAATTATTGCATAGTCTGTGGCATTACTGGGTAGTAATAGATTGGGGAAAAAGTTTCTTCGCATTTTATATGAAAACTCAAGGCTTTTTTTTTCAGTTTTTTTTTATTTTGGAAGAAGTTGGACGCAAGGAAGACGTCTTCTTGCCCTTAAAATTGTCTTAATTAAAAGCAGTATTTAAACTGTGTCATAATTTATTATGATTTGTTCTTTATTCAAAGTTTTTTTTTATTATTTTTCTTTAGATAACCATTTATTCACGTTACAGCAAACATATTTATGAACCAACCCATGCTTCGTGTTTATAAAGCGCACTACGGACAAAATGGATGTCCCAACTTTTTTTTAAATAATTTATCAATCGATCAAATTTTCGAAACGGTAAAATAGGTTGAGTTCCCTTCCAATCCCATATGCTTAATAGGCATGATGACAGATTTTGAAATCCTCTTCCATAATGTAGATACACGTCTACCATTCCCGATAAAAACAATATTTCAGCAAAAAACTAAATTTCAACGCGAATTATTGAATGTTTTTTAAATTTATTTTGAATTACGCGCGAAAACGCTCTTAGATGTCATGGCGTCGCGTCTGATGAACCGTGACGTCACCGACATCTCATCAGATTTTTCATTCTGTCAAAGCAAAGTCAAGCAACACGATGGCACTTACCTGGGCGTGACGTCATTCGCTCTGATTGGTGTTTCAGTTAACATGGCCGACTATTTTATTGAAAATCTTATTAATCTCAAGTTTAAAACAAAAAATGAGTAATTTTTTAGACTCCTTTCAACATATATTTTTCTCCAAAACCATTTATTCTTTGATTCTATAACACCGTCATCATGCCTATTCTATTGTAGTCAGCAGCGTACTTGCAGCACCTGTAACGTTGCTTGTGTTATAGGCGACGGTAGCCACCTACCATCAAGTGGACCGACACCCTGTCTGCCAATCTTAATAAAAAAAACATAAAAAATTGAACATTTCTTATGGGCATCAACCTAAGATAATCTTATAGATAAAACAGTACCCTACATTTTTCTCATTTATTTGAGAACCGATTTTCATCTTTTTTGTTTAATAGCTATTGAGGAGCTTTAGTATCATTAAAATTATTATAGTCACACATGAACGCAAGCACGAACTCAGGCACGCACATATACACCTCTCGCTCTTTTCAGTCGTACAAATTAATAATTGCAGATGAAAACCAAAATATAATGCTTCCTCGCACAGAACACGGGGTTAGCGGAATGACTGACTAATAAGTAGACACGGATATTGGGAACAGATACCAACATAATTATGATGTACTACCACCTCACCTAGCTAGCATATTACAGAAGAAATAACTATTTATTGACCGTACACATTATAATATACACAGATACACTTTTGAATGCGACTGTCCAAGAATTCCGTTTGAACGTTTCGATCGTGTTCAAGGTCAGGACGTGTTTCACCTCATCTCGCCTCATCCCTCCCCCCAGACAGACACTTCCACCCACCACAAATCACATTGTTAATACAATTTGCAGCGGCTGCATTCACGGTAGCCGCGAAACTTACGAAACAGCACTATGCTGATTTTAAACTTATGCACGAAATTCTAACTCAAATTTAAAGAAATTTGTAAGTGTTGCCAGTTATAAATAAAGGAGAAGACGTATGGCGCTGAAACCTTTTCTCTATGGGCTCCATCCATGTCACTATGGAGAGGGTTCGAAGCCCTAGACATACGAAAAACGCCGGATTGAAGCGGGCAGAACACAAAGTACGAAGAACTCACAAAGTGGACAATCTGATTAAATTTTAAAAAAAATTTAAATGTACAGACATGGCTCGTTTACGATTTTTTTATAATAGGTTAGGAAAAAAGTTTCTTCGCATTAAATATGAAAACCCAAGACTTTTTTTAAAGTTTATTTACATTTAATTATATAAAAATTTGCCATCTTGCTTGGCAATATAATGGCAGTACATATGTGCCATCTTGTTGGATCCATTTTGTAGGTGGGGACATGATCGCGTTGTTTTAGAAATTTTGGGACTTCTGATCAAAAAAACGAGACAAGTAGTTTTGGCAGTCCTCTCTTTATATTAACCTGACACTGCCTAATGAATTCTGAATAGACCGTAACAGGTGGAAATCTTAAGGTGCAAGGTCAGAGCTATATTGACGGATGCATTACCACATCCCAGCCAAACTCTTTAACAAAAAGTTGTGTTTCTTTTTTTGAAATGTAACCTTTTTTATAACGTCAAAACCAGCCAGATACAAATAATACAATCAAAGAGATTTTATTACAAGTTTATATATACTATATACGCGAAAAGTTTTTCCTCGACCTAATACACATAATTATATACATTTTTTGTTTTTTTTAGCGCGGTTGCTCTAGAAACTACTTAAAAAGGAACTATTTTCTAATAAATTAATTTAAAAAAAAATACAAAAACAAATCTTTATCTACTTTTTTAACAGGGTTGTAAAAAAAGTAGTTTTTCAAATGCTTAATACAAAACAATTTTAGACAGTTCTATTATATATCTCATTAATTAAGTGTACCTATATTGAGGAAAACAAAACCGCGGTTAGTTTATAGAATTAAAATTTTCCTCAAATACGAGACTTACTGAATTAACAATTATTGCATTGCTCTGTAAATATATAAGTTTTTTTTTTCTAGTATTAATTATAACCTGTGGATTAATTACTATTGGCAGTGACGGTCACACTGTTGGTGTGTGGTGTGGCAGTTGACCACCCTCTTACACAGTGTGTTTACAGCACGATATTGTTGTGTTTCGATCACTGAGTAAGGGATTGCTGATCGTTATCTTGGGATAAATCCTAATCATAATCCTAGATTACTATACTTACTTACTCTAGGCAGTCAGCGCACTTGAAACCCCTTGGCGTTGTTAGCCACCTATCATTACGTGGTTACAAAACCCGCCATCTCTTTACTAGTAGCTGGAAAGCAATTTAACGCCTGACATTATACTTTTGCCAAGCGTTTGACTCGCCCGCGGTTTCACTCGCGTGGAATATTAAGCCTATGTCCGTCATAAAACTCTATATTAACTATTGGTGAAATATTTTTTTTAAATCGGATGAGTAGTTTCGAAGATTAACTACCTCCTACATACGAACAAACAACATAGATTCAATAGGCATGATGACAGAACCATATCCGAAAAAAACAATATTTCAGCAAAAAACTAAATTTCAACGCGATTTATTGAATGTTTTTAAATCTATTTTGAATTACGCGCGAAAACGCTCTTAGGTGTCATGGCGTCGCGTCTGATTTCAGTTAACATGGCCGATTGCAGTTATTTATACTTCTATTTTATTGAAAAAAAATCTTATTAATCTTAATTTTAATACAAAAAATGAGTAATTTTTTCGACTCCTTTCAACATATATTTTTCTCCAAAACCATTTATTCTTTGAATCCTTAATACCGTCATCATGCCTATTATAAGTAAAGAAAAAAGACTAAAAAAAATGGTAATAGATATATCGTCAAATAAGTCAAGGATTAAGTTATCATAAATTTGACTAGCCCGTGAGTGGTTGGGGCGCTCGTTAAGACGCTCTGTTTCTCGGATTCGATTCCCGGCGGAGTCAACTATGGAAAAGGACTTTTCAAAGTTGACACTATTCTGGATTTGGAAACTAGTGGCAGGTCATACTAGGTTTCGCAGTCGTTTGGGCAGCCCATCTTGCGGCAGTAACCACTCCCTTACAGAAGACCACCGCGAAATAACAGCTTATTTGCTGTTATGTTTCGGTGAGTGAGTAAGAGATGTCAGAACCCATTATAAATTCCTTCCCGATCCTACTATCGTCTGCAGCGCACTGGCAGCAATTTTTTTTATGTTAAGGTCGGCAGACAGGCTGACGGTCCACTCGATGGTAGGTGGCTACCGTCGCCTATAACACAAGCAACGCCAAAGCTGCTGCAAATTAGAAGTGGATAGGGAAATGGGCCCTGGCATCCCTTACTCACTCACCGAAACACAACAGCACACGTGCTGTTATTTCACGGTGGTCTTCTGTAAGGGGATGGTTACTGCCGCCAGACGGGCTGCCCAAAAGATTGCGAAACGCAGTGTGCCCTGCCACTACTTTCCAAATACAGACCAGAACCAAATTTGAGATGTTGATTTTTCAAAGTTGACTCTGCCGGGAATCGAACACGGGAACCCTAGGACAGAGCGTTAAGGCACGCGTCCTAACTCATCCACTCATCCTGTGGCGTTGCTTGTGTTAAAGGTGACGTTTATCCATCAGCATAAAAAATAAATTAAAAATCTATATTTAAATTCTAATCTAGTAAGCCGTTTCATTACAAAGTCATGTGTAATGGGGTTATACATTGTTTTTAATTAGATAACGTTTCCATTTAGCAACTGTAAGCTTGGTGTTGTCGTCGAAGCAAAATCGGTTGCTACATCGGCAATTTTTACTAACCCCAGTACCTACAACAGACATTTTATAATAACAGGACAGATCAGCTTACCACACACGCTAATATACCTAAACAAGGCGAAGGTTGATTATTCAAGAAACTAATTATTATACCAGCTGGTGCCCGTGACTTCGTCTGCGTTGGAAAATTAAAAATATAACACTTCAGAAAACATATGATTAAAATAATGCTGACATTTTAATCGCTGTGACGAAAGTAGCGCCGATTTTAGACTAAAATAATTTTTCCTATAAAAGACTAAAATAAAAAGTATCCTATATGTTAATCCTGTTATAATATTAGTAGGATAAATGCGAAAATTTATATGTTAGCTACTCAATCACACGAAAACGGCTAAACAGATTTGAATGAAATTTGGATTGGAATGAAAATAATGAAACAAAATTAAGGCTGCGTACAGAGCAAAAAATATTTCTAATTTCACCCGCGTGGCCCCATAAGCGATTGTGACTGATCATGTGAAACAATGCGCATTGAAGTATGCGTAACATGAGACGGAAGATAGCGCATTTCGCGCAATAAAAATGTTATAAGTGCCAAAAGTATGAAATATTAATTACTTACTCGTAAACTACAATAATCAAATGAAAAATTAATCCTCAAAGCCCTAAATAATCTGTGAAGTGAGATTACTGATAATTTTTTAGGTTTGTAATATGTGTCATTTTGAACATAAAACAAAAAACGATAAAAATGAAATGTAATTTGGTGATTTTTTTTTCTATCGAGAAAATTTCATCGTATCAAATTTTCTTTTCCACGTTTCACTTTTATTTATAATGTATTAATCTATATACAAATATTTTCTTATTTGGACTTTACAAAAATTCAATTCTAGGATTAGCTATTTCTCTTTATACACGCTCTTAATGGCAGCTTGCTACAATACATCAGTTAAAACCGCATTCAAATCGGTTAAGCCGTTTCAGATATTAGCGTGCACAAACGCCCAAACAAACAGACAAAAATTCTAAAAACTTTATTTTTGACCTCAGCAACATAAGTACAACGTGTACAAATTTGAATTGGACAGTTAGCAAAGTGTAAATTAAATTCGCACCGATTCGCAAGACACTCATAATAATTTATATTTGACTCAACAATACATAAGCCAGCAGAATTCCGGATTAGAGTTTGATTTGACGATTATTATAATATTTATAATATTTTTTTAGGGTTCCGTACGTCCGAATAAAAAAACGGAACCGTCTGTCCGTCGCTCACAGTCAATTAATCCGGAATCTACTAGACCGATTAAGTTGAAATTTGGTACACATATCAATTTCTGTGACCCAAACGCAGAGGTGTGACGTGAATAGACGAAATCTGTATATGGGAGGTCATTTTTTAGAAGGTGGAAAATTTAAAAAAAAAAATTTGAAAACTGCATACATATTAAATGGAAGGTCTTGTTGTGAAGATCTTAAATGTATTTTTTTGTAATTTTAAAATAAATAGTTTCCAAGTTATTCAAGAAAATAAACGAAAATTGACCATCCCCCCCCTTATCTCCGAAATAACTGAACCTAAACTTTAAAAAAAAATACAGAAATTAGTTTTCTACTTATAGATTATAGGAAAACCTATAAAAAGTCCATGATATTAAAATAACATGGTAAATCACTCAATATTGTGCGGATAGGTAAAATCGTACGGGACCCTCTTCACGCGAGTTTAAGGTAAATAAGGTAAGCATTATCAATCGAACTCTAGTAAAAACTTCAATGTAAATTACATTTCAAAATAATTATATAAAAACAACAAAAGTTTAAACAAGCCCTGTATATCATTTGAATTATATTTGCATGTTTGCAACCCTTTTTTTTTTTCAACAAAATTTTATAGTGATGATTCTTTATTAAATAAGATATTATTCCAGAAAATAATAACAATAGTACATTATATTGAATCATGACAATCTGTCTCTACTGGTTTTATAATTCTATATTTAGCGACGAGGCCCTTTTGTGAAGCCAACAAAAATGTAAAAATAACCATCTGACGAACATCGGACACGACACACCTTCACCTCATTACGTAGCGAGTACTCGAAATAACCAACTGTGACGATGCGACAATTGGGCCAAAAATTCAAAAAAACCTATGACTATTTTCAATCAACTTCACAATATAATGGTGCTATTGTGAAATTGCCAATTTATTCTCTAAAACGAAATAATCTCTCGTCACCTCCAACACCCGGTTTTTACAAAAAATACAGGCTGATATTATTTATTCACTAACAGAATTTTTTTACAAACATTAATTCATACTGGAATTTAAAAAAAAACAGCTGTTGCCCGCGACTTTTTTTCTCAGATGTTAAAATATTTATTCAATCCTTATTGCCCATATATTTTTGTCAGGGGTTGTTTTTGTGATACTTCTTTGTTCACAATGAGTAAAATTTCAAGGTTGTATTTTGTGTAACGCTTCAGCGTAACGATCACGTGACGCTTCTTATAACGTTACGGCATGACATCTACACCGCTTATAATTATTACACCACTTACTACATATTTGATCTCCAAAGAAGTTTCACTTAGTTCTGACACGCGTACTCAACTCTATACACGCAAGTTTTTTTTTTTAAATTTTTAGATGCACCCTCGGGAACAGTTTTTTTTTTTCGGGATTTCTCTTCTTGTGAATATTTATGTGAAGCAGGGGTTCCTTTTAAAAATTGCACGCGATAAGGAAGTTGCGTAAAATCCTTTAAAGGTAAAGGTAAAAAATGATCAACCTACGTTTGCTCACACATACATATGTACAAATATAACAAACAAACACGTCATACCTTAGTTCCAATTTAAAAAAAAACGAATGAATATTTTTTCAAGTTTGACACTTGGATTTTTTTTCTCAAAAAAGAAACCCCAAAACACAATCCCTAAATTTCAAGTTCCGAAATTAATAATTATACCAACTATTTAAAAAAAACTTGACCCAGAGATCGGACTTTTTAAGTGGTTTAATATTTAAAAAAAAAACACTTCACACAGAGATCAGACTTTTTCAAACGGTATTTTTTCGCGTTTGACACTTGGATATTTTTCTCAAAAAATAAACCCCCAAAACATCATCCCAAAAAAAAATTTAAGTTCGGAAATTAATAAATTATACCAACTATTAAAAAAACCACTTGACAAGAGAGATCTCACTTTTTAAGCGGTTTAATATAAAACAATCGTTTGTCGTTTACATTTTATCGATAGTTTTTTGAAACTTGAAAAATGTTTTTCTTTAGATAATTACTAAATTTAATATGACTATACCTTATGAACATTAATTTGCATGACAATTAAGATTGTATAAAGAAATACCAAATCCGTGCTATAAAAACCATCATCTTATCTCAATACTTATCTTCGTCTGCAATAGTGATTCATAGTGTCAGACTTTATAAGCACAAGTGTCAATTTCAAATGTCTAGCGTATGTCTGATTTGCAATAAGTACCATCGCATGAAATAATTATTATCTGTACTATAATAATTATTTAATGGACTAAAGACCTTGGACTAAAGTTAATCCGAAGTTAGTCCATGTTTATTAATAACACTGTATAATAGGTATAAAGACTGCTACACAAACCACCATAGTCCAGTGTTCCCGCAACTTTGAAGACCGTGGCAAGTGGAGGCGTATTGCCGGAGCTACGTTATCCAAAGGCGAGACGCATGATCGTTCAACCACGACCACTCTGTCAAGAGTGAACGACTAAGGAGGAGGATAATATGTACATATATGGAAATTAGTAAGGATGTATCGATGTTAAACTAATTTAGATGAAACACAGTACACGTGGATATCAATAGATGGACACGAGGACTATAAAAACATTTTCTTTATAACAAAAGTTGTCAGACAGGCTGACAATCCACTTGACTGTAGGTGGCTTCGCCACAAGTGCTGCAAGTGCGCTATCGACCTAAGTAGGATTAAGAAAGGGATTCCTTACTGGCATCCCTTACCTACTCACTCACCGAAACATGCTATTATTTTAGTCACAGTAGTCTTCTGTCAGGGTGATGTGTTACTGCCGCCAAACGGGCTGCCCAAATGACTGCGAAACACAGTGTGCCTGCTACTACCACAGTCTAACAATAACGTCATACAGTCGGGCAACGCTCAATGTTCGAGCCTGCAAACTGAAGCGAGTTCGCCGAACGTTGCTCTACGCAAGTACATTCGTTGCCTGACTGTACGGCGTAAGTATGGTTAGACTGCTGCTAGCTGAGCCGGCAACTTCGTACGCATGATATTCGGTAAAGCGCGTAACTTTTTCGTTTGTAACCGATTGGAATAAAACAAACACTAAAATGTTGCGGAAAACCGCATTCAAATCGATTAAGTCGTTTCTCTGAGATTAGCGTGCACAAACGCACAGATAAACGGACAAAAATTCTAAAAACTATTATTTTAAGTACCTACAACGTTTACAATTTGTTTTTTTTTCTCTTTTTTTTTAAATATTTTACGATTTTATAATATGTATACATAGATTGCGAGGGAGTTCACATTTACTCCATTCCATGTTGGTCCAAGGATTACTCGATTGCCCAAATGAAGTGTACCCTGCCATTATTTGCCGGATGTCATAATGATCACTTGGGTGTGAAAGCGTATCAAATAAACGCTGTTGCTTGCTTTTTTATCTTGTTCCGACTTAGCACCTAAGACTACATAAGTATATTGAGAGTAGTCTCGATCAGTGCTTAGCACAGGAATAATGTACCTTTGAAATGGTGAAAGAATTTTTCAAATAGGTGCCGGAGATCACATTCCACAAATATTAAAACAAACATACGGGAATCCGTCCCCTCTCTTCATATTATTAGTATAAAAAATATATCTAGGTAATAAATAAACTATAACGAAACTTACCTGAAATTGGTCCCTAGAGCGACCACCATGTTTTAAGACTTAATGAACATTCCGTTTTATGACATAACCAGATCATTCTAATTCTTAAAAAAAAACCGCATTGGAAATTATCTCTTCACATCAAAATCGCATTATGTAAATTAGTGTCTACGAGGCGAATCTTCTAATCTCAGCAGATCCCAAATTACGAGACGACTTTGATAACGAGATAAGTTAATTACGTGGAGACGGTAAGATAATGCCATTTAAACTGGAAATTATCTTTTAAAACAAACAAATTGCAAATTTTTATAGACATCTTTTAAATCTCAACATTATTAGGTGTCCAAAAGACATTTACAGTGCAGCAACGATATCTGTTTAAATGTTAAGAAATATAAATAAGTAAATAAAAAATTCTTCCCGATGCGTTAAATCAATTGGGTAGTGGTAGGACCTCATCTGATGGTAGGGCACTCTGACTGGCATCCCTTAACACCGAAACAAAACAGCACACATGCTGTTATATCACGGTGGTCATTTGTAAGGAGGTGGTTACAGCCGCCAGACGGGCTGTCCAAATGACTGCGAAAACGCAGTGTGCCCTACCACTACTTTCCAGATCCAGACCAGAGCTAAATTTGAAAAGTTCAGTTTCAAAGTTGACCCTGCCGGGAATCGAACCCCGTTAGTATATTATAAAAAAGTCATTGTCCGTTTGTCTGTTTCTATGCTTCTTCTAAACCACCCAACGGAATTTAATACGGTTTTCACTACGAAAGAGCAATAACGAGAAAAGTTTGTGTTAAGAGTAGCTACCTATGTATACAGTAGGGTATTTTAGTCTATATGAAAAAAAAACCAAAAGTATATTATTGAGATAGCTTAGGCAAAAAGCAGTCGGAAAATGTTAGTTTTAGTTCGTAAAATAACAAAATAAATTTTAAAATTAAATTCAAAGTTTTCAGAATTTTTAGTCTGTTCTTAAACACAATGAAATAGTAGCCGCCATGTTCACGTCATACGGTTGTGTAAACAAAAAAGTGCCAGTCAGTGTCATGTCAATTATTGACTTCATGACCACAGAGCAAAATGGTTTCCAGTGTTTTCGTCAAATTACGCGCGAAAATTGAAAATGTAAATTTTAAATGCATTTTTATTAAACTTATCGATTGAATAAAAATTTGGTGTTTTTTTAGTGGTTCATTAGCACTACAGAATCTAATTGAGACACTTTAAAAATGGGTGTAATACCCTATTTGCAAAAAAAATGCATCTATACTAGCAGTTTATCTATAGCATTATAAAATATTTATACATTTTAGAGTGCGTAAACGCACACACAAACAGACAAAAATTCTAAAAACTATCTTTTTTAGCTCGGTAACATAAGTTTTAAGTAGGTACAATCACCATTTTTTTTTGTTTTTTTTTTAAAAAAATCTTTAATGTACAGACACGGGTCGTTTACGATTTTATTATAATATAATGGGGGCAAAGTTTCTTCGCATTTTATATGAAAAACTTTTAACTCAAGACATTTTTTTACAAAGGTTATTTTACATTTAATTACATGTGCATGTATATTTGCATGCATGCATTGTGCACAATACATCAGCGAAAACCGCATTCAAATCGGTTAAGCCGTTTCAGAGATTAACGTGCATAAACGCCCACACAAACAGACAAAAAATCTAAAACCTATTTTTTTACTCCAATAACACAAGTACAACGTGTACAAATTGTTTTTTGAAAAAACATTTAATGAACCATCACGGCGCCTTTACGGTTTTATTATATAATGTATAGACATAGAATAGTTATCAAAAGCTTCGACATTATGCAGTTCCTCTTCGGTCTTACGATCAATAACCGCAAAAACCTTTACGTAATCTTCCATCATAGCATAGATAAAATAAACCACATTTTCCTCTGCAATGCACGTCGTAGGCATGAATCTGAAGATAGTCGAGATTAACTGGGTTAAGAAATAGGTATTTGCAATAAAACTTTGACTTCGATCCTTCGCCTTGAGCGGACTTAGGTAACTATTAAGGCTTCGCTTCGGCTAATAGGCGTATGAAGGTTACTTTAAGATTTTTTTCTATTCTTATCATGCATAGGTACAAAGTTACAAGTACACTCTAGCCTACTAGGACAACCTCATATCCGAGTATTTATAATAAGGAACATTGAAATAGAGAATCCATACTAATATTATAAATAATGTGACTCTGTCTGTCTGTCTGTTACCTTTTCACGCCTAAACCGCTGAATCGATCATCAGGAAATTTTGCATACAAGTCCTTTCCTGCATCCCTTTCATCCAGAAAAAATGGTGGTACCTTTCATCCAGAAAAAAGTACTGTTCCCGAGGGATCATCTAACGCCTGGCAAAGTTATAACTGCAATAAAGATGTTAGGCGTTACATTGCTCATATTATTTAGTCTGGGGTTAGTTTTTTTTATTTTACAACGCGGGCGAAGCCGCGAGCACTAGCTAGTCCTAACTAATATCATAAATTCAAAGAGTTCGTATGTTTGTTACGCTTCCACGCCTAAACTATTCAACTGATCGTCATGAAATACCAGACATAGGCTGTTATCTGAAAGAATATCACCGATCCCGGAGACGGAGGCGAAATCACGGTCAAAAGTTAGTAACGTATAAAATACAATTTAAGAAAGCGCAGCCCCGCCGAACACTAAATAAAATTGCAGTAAAAAAAATCGCAGACTCGTTTTGCCGGTAGTTAGCCGGTACTGGTACAAACCATGTGACCTGACCACGTCTTGGGGCACAGCGCGTGCGCTGTTACGGCAATCAAAAATCCATTCAACTTCCTTTTTATATTACAACGACTTTACATAGAAGAATCTTATAACTATAAGGATAAGGATGCCATAAGGACTTTTTTTTTTCTTGAGAATGTGGCAACAAAATCAAAGCGTTATCGAAAACGTTTAACGGAAAGCAATAACGTGTTAATTTCAGAGTTATTTTGGAACGTCTCGTTTCCTAGTGTATGCAGTTAAATTCTTACGTAAGTCTAACAGATGATATCGATCGACTCACCGTCGCATTGTTCTCGACGATCCAATCGAACGAGCATATTTGGTAAACGAAGTAGGCCCGCACCAATTCGCTGGTCTTCTTGCTTTTGAAGGCGTCTTTGGGGCTGTTGAAAGACAGATCTAATTCGTCGCGAGGCGAAGGCGACGAGGTGGAAAGCACACGTGCGTTTTTAGGCGCGTTCACTGCTAGACGTCTCAGCAGAGCCATGTTTTAGCCCCGCACAAAACACTCGTTTACACGACACGAGACCGTCGTCTCCGGTTGACAACTGACAACGGGACGAATGACACTGACGCTCGATACCGCGTCCGTCCGCCGACTGACTGGCGTGCGCGCGCAGATGTTCCAATTTTAAAATCGCACGGAGGTGTGTCGATTGCCAGCCACGCGATTGGAGGAATCGGGCCCCGGGAATCATCGGGCCATTCCACCGGCCAGTTCGTTGCGGACGCACAACGTCTTCAAAATTTCGCATACCGTATAACCTCTATGGTTGAACTGATCTGCAAAAAATTGTGCAGTTCTCACTTTTTAATAGAACAAAATCTTTTTTCTTCTACCTATAGCGTTTGTCATGAACTTGAATGACCTATAAATTCTAGTAAGCATGAAGGAGTAAAATCAAACAGAAAATTCTTTCTCCTGATTTATAAATGTATGTGATTTTATCTATGATCCGTTAATGGAATTGGTATTGATGTTTCCCGTAATAGGATTTAGCGTTGTTAAGTCGTTATCAAGTCACTATATAAAATCGATGCAGACTTCCATATTACCTATAAAACGTTTAATAGGTACCTAGGTAGGTATATACTTACCTAATTTTGGAAAGCCATTTAAATTGAAATAAGTTTCAACACTAATGGTTAATTAACCATCAGTCTTGTTAAAAATTAACCAGTCCGATTCCAAAGGGGACATCTCCCTTTTTGACATAATTTTCCTAACACTTTAGAAAATATATCTATGCATACCTATAATAAAATCGTAAACAAGACTACATTTAAAAAAAAAACAATTTATACACGTTGTATAAGTAATGTTATCAAAAAAAAAATTTAAAAAAATTAGTTTTTGGAAATTCTGCGTTTGTCTGTGCGTTTGTGGACGCTAATCTCAGAAACGGCTTAACCGATTTAAATGCGGTTTACACTGATGTATTGTAACAAGCTTCCTGTAACATTTAATGTTTGTTTCATTCCAATCGGTTTACAAACAAAAAAGACTAGAAAAAAGTTAGACCTTCAGCGGGGGTGCTGGAATATACCCCCGCGCCGCTTCGCCAGCCATCCCACTAGCGAGCCAGCCATCCCTATAGAGAGGGGCGAGTAACTGTATACCCACTACCCAGGATAAATGCTAATACCTATTTAACTTTTGATTCAGAGGAAACCACTGACAATAGATAGTTAAAGATAACATTCTCAGTTGGGAATAGCTATAGTCTATTCGTAGAAGTAGGTAAATCGATGAAGTGTTTTACGTAATTCTTGGCATCTTTTTAATAGGCCAACCAAAGACCTAACTCAAGCAGGCAGAGCTAAGTGGAGAAAATATAATCAAGAATGTAATAAAAACTTATTTTTTGTCTGTAAACTTTTAAATACCTAAAAGCTGCATAAAAGTGATAACAGGATATTATTATTCATTATGATGTTAACGATCAATCAATTAAACTCCACTTGACTTTTTTTTATTCAATGAATAAGTAATAGCTACTATTAATATAATAGCCACTTGTCAGATTAGCACTGAATTAAATATAGTGAACCAAGAATGAAATTGAGACGTTATATTCCAAAATTGACCAAAATCCATGTTTGAACGTTTTTATCAGTAATTATGTACAAATTCAATTAAAACAATTTAAGGCGGCTCCCCCTAAAAATTCGTCATACACGATCATGTTTTTCTAAGAAACGCTAATATTTGTAGATGTGAAATAAATCTGCATATTGATGATATGAACTTTAAAAAGACAGTTTTCAATACACGATTTATAATACTTCACTCGATATACCTAGTAGGTAATTAAATCCTAAAGTAATTTCAAACAAATTTTGCTCTTATTTTCTGTATGAAACTTTACGAAAAAAATTACTAAAATGTCGATAAGGAATGTAAAAATATTTTGTCAGCTTTAGAATTTAGGTACTATAAAATCAAAAACCATAGAGTGGTTGTGCCACAGGTCCACAGGTGATCGAGTTGGTCCATGGATACTTAGCGAAAATTTTGTTAAATAAAAAAAAAAGTGCATATTCCCTATTAGGGAATATGCACATTTTTTTTATATTTTCATACGATAGGTTATATCGTTATATAACCGCAAAAAAATATTCAGCGCCAAAAAACAGAAATTTGGTAACAAAAAAAAAGTTAAAATTAACTAGCAGCTGCGGGCACTTTAAACACCCGCCCTTTTGGCGCGCTTGTCGTGACGTTCAAAGTCTACAATACACTCAAATGTTCTTCTTCTTCTTTTTATATAAGAATGGAAACTCGGCTCATCTTGGAAACGGCCATTATCTGCCAATGTCAAGTTATAGTCGGGTCCAAATTACAGCTCCGCCACAAGCTCCGCAGAGCGGAGCCCGCTCGGAGCCCGCCTCGGTGTGGGCTTACTTTGTCCCCAAAAGCAATCCGGTCGGTCGAGCCCTGCAACCGTCCGGATTGCCTAGGGTAAGCCCCCCCACCACGACGAGGTCATGACCCACCTAGGGGGGGCACTCAAATGTTAAAAATCACAAACATCTACACGCTTGTTGACATTTCATAGACATTGACGTCACATTCCATAGACTTTGACGTCACATTCGATCTGACCGTTTCAAGTATTTTGAATTTCCCACATTTTTATGCACTTTTTAATAATTATTTTCTTGACGAAAAAGAAAAAATATTTACATAGACATAATTCTAAAGCAAAAATGTTGATTAAAAAATATATTTAAGCCTTTTTTGAATTATACGCATATTCCCTATTGAACGATTCAAAACGACAGACGCTTATTCGTTTTCATTCACATTCGCAAAATGTGACAATGATAGCTGAGGGACAATTTTTTATTTATTTATTTTTATTAGAGATGGGTTTGCTCTTGACCAGTATATGAGGCCGACGATGGTTCGAGCTCACCCAGAAGATGCCTATTCACTCGAACCTTGAAAAGATTTCAATTGTATGAACTCGGAATACAAATTTTTGATACATTAGGTTATTTACCTAATTGTAATATTAGTTAATTTTTTTTTTAAATAAAATAAAGCCTTTGTTACTCGCTGATATCCTAATAGGTGAAAGAATTTTTTAAATCGATTCAGTAGTTTTCACCATTACAAACAACGCAACAGTAGCCACGTGTCTAGTTTTATTTGAAAAATAAGTAATCATCTGCTTAGAGGCACTTTGCACGAGCGCTACTTTATTGGTTTCGGAACTTGAAGATCCCCTTCGTTGGATCTGGTAAGCATGGCATTGCATCAAGTGATGCGGTCCATTTTCGAGCTTCAAATTCTGTGGGATCCACCGAGAACACAGCTTTTTCACATCCAAATGTTTCTGTAGGATTGATTGTATTTGACTCATGCTTATACCTAAGGTTGCCCGAATCTCATGGTAGGTCTCGTGCCTGTTTGTTTCGATCATACGGCGTACAGCATCGATGTTTTGATGTTCACAAAGGTGTACGAGCGACCACCACGAAATTCGTCACCGAAACTGACGCGACCGCGTTTGCATTCTGCAAACCAACTATAAATAGTCGTCTTGCATGGGGCTTCATCGCCAAAAGCAGTTTAAAGCCGAGCAAAGTTCTGCTAAGCTGTCAAATTACACTTAACATCATACCATGAAAATGTTCACGACTTAAATCCATGGTGATTTAAACACGCAATTCTTTAAACGACGCCACAATTTAAAAACAAGTGACAGATGAAACAAACTGTATTTTAATAGGTAACTATCCAAAGAGTTCCATTTTCAAATGTTGTAAATACTTTTTAAATATTGTTCATGTAAGTGGCCAGTTCCGCAAACATAGGTAATGTGAGTGCCCTATGTAAACTTCTAACACACGCTACTGTATTGTATATTTACTTGTGCATATCGCTACGTGTGTGGCTACCATTACTAATTTATTTATTTAATTAATTTGATGATTCTGCTCAGTACCAGAACGAGCGGATGCATAACTGCTGACTCGTAATTTCAAGAACAAGCTACCTGCGTCCCTGCGTGTGGGCTCGCGCGACAACGGACGCGACGAGAGAACAGACATGGCATCAGTGAGATTATGTATGACGTACATATAGCTCACTGTCTAGCATCGACCTTTTAGAAGTTAAGTTAGTTTTAGTTAGTATTGGGGCCCTAAAATAGACCATTTTGTAATAAAAATATAAAAATTCATTGTTTTTCAAAACATCCCTGATTGGCGAGGCGCACCGAATTGACTGGCGCAGCCGGTAGGGATTTCGCAGGGAATCGTAAAACACAAAAATCGATTAGATCGATAAATATGTCAACGCGCAAAGGGACCACAGACATACATCTCTACCAGAGAAGGACATCGCTCTAAATATAGCAGCTTATATAGGAGATATGACACCAAGTGGATGGTGAGTAAATCTTTTTTCTATCCTTCCTTATCCCTCTTTTTCCCGTCCTCTGTTATTAGTATAAGATAGTTAAAATTATATTTACATTTATGTTAAGGTCGGCAGACAGGCTGACTGTCCACTTATGATACCGTCTACCGTCGCCTATAACACAAGGATAAGGGATTAGGAGGGGATAGGGAAATGGGCTCTGGCATCCCTTACCCACTCATCGAAACACAAGAGCACACGTGCTGTTACTTCACGGTGGTCTTCTGTAAGGGTATGGTTACTGCCGCCAGACGGACTGCCCAAAGACTGAAACGCAGTGTGCCCTGTCACTACTTTTCAGATCCAGACCAGAGCCAACTTTGAAAAGTTCATTTCCAAAGCTTACCCTGCCGGGAATCGAACTCGGGAATTCCAACGGGCTCGTCTTTGATTTAATTGTGTATTTAATCCATAAGTAAATTTTAGTTAGTAATACAAGTTTCATGCAGTATACTTAATCTTTAAATATATAGTTTTGTAGGTATGTGTGTTTGTCACCTAACTCCTTCTAAACGGCTGGACCGATTTGGATGAAATTTTGTGTGTATATTTGAATAGGTCCCTGGATGGTTTGAAAATATAATTGAACCCGGTAGATGGCGTCGTGGTCGCGTTTTCATGAAAAAAAAACGCATTTGCTGAACAATTGACAACATTTCATAATTTCGGCAGGTACTTTTTATTGCCTAGCTAGAAAGAATAAAAATATATATTATTATTATCTTTATTTAAGTACTTCTGAGCCCGCAACTTGGTACGCGTGGTATTTGATATAGCGCGTAACTTCTTTGTTTGCAAACTGATTTTATGAGAAGCTTGCCCATCAGTGAAAAACCTTATTCAAGTCGGTTAAGCCGTTTCAGAGATTAGCGTGCACAAACGCACAGACAAAAATTCTAAAAACTATTTTTGTACATTAAAACGTGTATGTCACTGAACTCCTCCTAAACTGCTGAACCGATTTTCATGAAACTTTTTGTGTTTAAGTAGGTTCTTAGCGCTACAACGGGTCACCCAACTATTTTCGGGTTCTGGCAGGAGACACAGCAAACGCGTTTGCAACGCCCTCTGGTGACTAATTCGGGACTAATGAGACTGCATTTTTGGGAGAAACCAGATTAATATATCTATTCTTATATACCTAATTTACCCGAAAATATGGTCAGAGCAGTGCGATTAAAAAACCCAAACTCCTTAGAAGACTCATTAAAATACCTATTCGAGGAAGTAAATTTCCAAGAGAAATACAATATTTCCCGAAATTAAATTCAAAGTTCACGATAGATGCATGGCTAGAATGGCTGAAAAGTTTTACAAAAATTCCCAACATAATGAACCTTTCGCCATGCCAAAAGCCATCGCGACACATTAACAAATATACGCCTCCTACAACCCACTTACAACAATATCAACTATCACAAATTCTATGTGTATGTGTCAGCTCCAACGCATTAAAACTAGAATTTACTCCTTCAGGATGTCACTACGCATCATTTTTTCGACAACAAATGTCATAACGCGCTATCGTTTCGTTGCTCAACGCGGAACTCACTTTTCATGCAAGGGGAAGGGAATAAGGGAACATAAGCGTCAGCTGTCCACATATGTCAGTGACAGATAACGTAACGCTTTTTAGTTAACGCTATTAATTTTACTTTTCACAAAATTTCCATACCGGGGGGGCTCATATGAAAATCGATACTTAAGGAGTAAACTCTAACCAAATTTTAATACCCTTACGTCAATGCGGATCAAGAATAAAACAACACTGTTATCTTGTATACATAGATACTTTTATTTGAAAAATACTTCAGTGTAGCTCTAAACAACTAATCACAATATGGCATTCTACATCCCAAAAAAGGTTTTCCGCTTTTTTACTTTACAAAATTTCTCCTTATTGCAAATAAATAGTAGCACAGGACATATGATACTCTCACACACATTTGCGCATATGTACACCGCCATTATTTTAATTAATAATTAATCAAATCACAAAGCCAAAATGTACACGTATGAACCTTTATGGCGTCTGATGGTAAAATTTACAACAGTAAATGGACAAACTGGATTTTTATGTGAAAATTATATTATAGTCCAGGAAAATTTAATAGCAAATTAAAATTTCGAGTCCCTCGGGGACAT
The DNA here is from genome assembly GCA_910589475.2 of Bembecia ichneumoniformis. Lineage (NCBI taxonomy): Eukaryota > Metazoa > Arthropoda > Insecta > Lepidoptera > Sesiidae > Bembecia > Bembecia ichneumoniformis. Next base: position 12,368,225 of record OU342540.1, read on the forward strand.
TTTTAATATAACCTTCTAGAAGATATGTAATATCGATGGACGAAAGAAATTTTTGATTTCACACTGTAGAAGGGGTGGAAAAAATAAAAATAGATGTTTTCTCCAAATTATACAAAAACGATGAAAGTTAGAATTTTTTTTTTTAATAACAGCGTACAAAGCCTTATCTTCTAACCTCCCTAACTCTGTTAATTTTAATTTTAGCAAGAAAAGTTATATAAACATTTTAATTTAAAACAATGTTTGAAACTTTTTTAATGTTAAGATCGGCAGACAGGCTGACAGTCCACTTGATGATAGGTGGCTATCGTCGAATATAACACAAGCAACCCCAAAGCTGCTGCAAGTGCGCTGATGACTACAGTAGGATTAAGGATAAGGGATTAGGAAGGGTGATAGGGAAATGGGCTCTGGCAGCCGTTACTCACTCGCCGAAACACAACAGCACACCTGGTGTTATTTTACGGTGGTCTTCTGTAAGGGGGTGGTCACTGCCGCCAGACGGTCTGCCCAAATGATTGAGAAACGCAATACGCCCTGCCACTGCTTTCCAGATCCAGATCAGTGCCAACTTTGAAAAGTTCATTTCTCGAAGTTGACCCCGCTGGGAATCGAACCCGGGAACCCTAGAACAGAGCGTTAAGGCAAGCACCCCTAACAACTCATCCAACTGGCTTGTCATCATAATATCTTACCACTTTTGTATAATTAAAAAAAAAAAACACTTATTTTAATTTTTTCCAGCCCTTCTACAGGGTGAAATCAAAAATTTCTTTCACATATACAGGATGAAAGAATATATTTCATATATTCTAGAAACTTATATCAAAAATGCCCCAGAGGGACTCGAAATTTAGATTTATTAGTAAATTTTCCTGGACATATATAGCCACATACGAAGTTCGTTTTGTCGAATCAACAATAATTCTTTTACTTCTTTCATATTAAAGTGCGTTAGATTTAATAACATAATTTTTGTTGTATAACTCGTTCACATTATTTAACATTGTTGTATAACATTGCAACATAAAACAAGACTCCACATTAAAACAACGATGCAATATAACAGTGTCATCTAACATGTCTACAATAAGGTATTTGACAGATTTTAGGAAAATATCTCAAATTTCTCATTATACCATAATACACTTGCAATTTGATTCATTCTTTGTGAATTGCTTTATTTTCTATGAAAATTACAATCAAAGGTATAAATGATAAATAAGACTCAAATCGTAGTACGCTCATGTACTGTACTAATACCACGCATCGACTTTAAACAAAGCAAATGACGCAACAATATATGCCACCAATCGCGTGCGTTTTTAATCACGTGGTCAAACATGAAAATTTAATTATTTTAATAATGATTTCTTATGAAAATCATACATATTTTTAAATACTGTGTTAGTTAATCTTGTTTAAAAAAATATTTACATTTAGTCTAGTAACAATTTGTTTCATATTTACATTATAGTCAATTACATACTGTATTTGACATAACTTTGTCTCAAGCGCAAATGTTACATAACTTTGTTTTATATAGTCTGGACTCACCTCAACAAAATAATGATTTCAACGAGTTACACAACACATGCTTATATAATTATTATATAAGAATATTATGTCAAGTTGATTAAAAAGAAGAAAAAAACACTAATCGGCCATCGCCTGCGAGCCGAAGGATGGAGTTATTCTAAATTATCTCTTAATCCAGTTTTCCGCTTACAACAAAAGCAATCACTTTGACAATAGTCCATTTTTAGTTTCTCCTCATAATAGATTGTGATATTTGAGATGCGTCACGATTATATATAAACATTTCGAAAGAAATTACAACTAAAAAATATATAATATCTACCCGCTTACGCTAATTTAAATTGTAAATTATATATAACTTTCATTTTTATTTAATAAAAAAAAAATGCCTCCATGCATTGGCAAGGAAATGATACATTTAAAGTGAGAAAAAAAATTGCTCACATTCTGCAATGTGTCACTTTAGACTTACAAATACGATAATCTATATAACGTGAATTAATCGTGACAAAAAAAAAACTTTTAGGCATTAAATAAAACCTATACACACTAGAAAAAATGATATTTTTTTTCAGTCAGTAGAGAAACAAATACACAATTGTTTTATGTTCAACAAAGATTAAAATAAAAACCACAGTTGATATCCGTTAAAATCCATTTTTAAATATTTCGTTATCATTGATAAAGAGAACGTTGACTAATTTGATTTGACGATGATCGTAGGTAGACGAATTCTCGCGTAAAATACAATACATACACACACCCTACTCGACATGTCCGCTTTATATTAAATTGGTAAATCAAACACATCTAAATATATCTTACAAATACACAATGCAACTATAGTTTTAAAATGTTTAATATAAAATTATCACTACACACTAATATGTACAGATTTTATAAAATTTCAATGATGATATTACATCCTATAGTTGGTATCCCCAATGTAAAATTCGAATAGAAGCATTATTAAAATTACAGTTGAGTGTTGCCATTTGATATAAAGAAGCAGCCGTTCAAGGTCTACTTGGATATTATGAATGATTTATCTAATCACATAGGTCCGCTTTTCAATAATTAAAATTGGGACATTTTGACACAATACCGACTGCTGGCGTTCCTGACAGCTCAAAATATGTTAAAAACTGTGAAATTGTGACACAGTTGTAACTGCAGTCAAGAACGGAATGAAATTGACAGATTAAACTGAACGTACAATAACTTTAGGACTACCTACTAAGCTTAACTCATGGTTTCAATGTTCATAATCTTTCAAACCTATTGTATTGCTGATAAGCATAGGAAAGTGCGGTCAATTAAGTCAGCTCGTAATGTACTAGCCCACTCGAAGGTTATTCGCACTGTGATGAAATTTTCCCTCCCCTTTTTAAGGGTCCTTGATGTGGGAAGTATCTTTCAACAATACGGCTTTCCTTAAGGGGCACTTCAGGGAGACAATTCATTTCATTTAAAAAAATATATACCTACTTAAAGTATCTAAATTGTATAAAATGAATTGTGATTTTTAAACAATTGAGCTCTTACAAAAAAAATAAGTTCTCAATTTTATTATAAGTTACAAAAAAAGAAGTCTTCCTTTATTACTTACGCTAACGCCGATCTAAAACAACTATAGTTACTGGAGTTTGTGGGTAACTGGCATTTAATGACACACCTTAAAATTAACGTACATTTTGTGCGTTAAATAGATATGACTGAATACCTATAGCAATATATGAAAAAAAAAATGAATTTTTTCTCAAATATAGAACTTTAGCTGCCTTCATTAAATCAATTAAAATAAAACTATGGTTCTGAATGTGAAAACGTTATTGAAGAGAAAAAAAAATCACCTCTTAAAACTCCTTTACTCTTTTTACACTAATAAGCAGACAGAGGACAAAGCATGCTCAACTTTGAGAAATATTTCTTATAACATTAACATTTTAGATATCACGACTAAATCGAAAACTTCAATCACATGTCCAATTGTTACTACATAATTTTTGTACTCATCGATTTTCATCGACAACTCCAACCCCAAAAGAAACATTAGCTTATTTTTATTTCATGATAGACTAAGATCCCAGGCGTGCCAGACATAACTTATTTTCTAAAGGACTGAGTAGAGAGTTTGTGGGGAATTGTGTAATGTTCCTATGTACTTTGTTGAGAAATTATGAAAGTTAATATAATAATAATAATGAAATAATAGTGTGGGATCGATGTGTCAACAAAGGAATGGTATAAGTAAACTAATCAGTCAAAAATTCAATGTTCAAGATTTGGAGTTTCAAGATGTCGGTTGGTCATGAAGGAACAATAAAACTAAATGTCATCTCTGGTATCAGTTACCCATGGTCATCAATTTTTATTTATTATTTGAACGTATGCGAATCTGCTAAGTTGGGTAGTTGGGTAGTTGCTAAGTTGCTAAGTAGGGTTGGGTGCTGTCAGGTGAGAAAGGTGAGTAAGAATAGGACTTACTTCAATGATTTTCTAGAGGCTGTTTCTTATATTATATCTTTTGTAGAATATAATTACAAAATAATATTGACACTTCCCGCGGGCCACAACTTCTGCCAGACGCTTTAAGACCCCTTAAGACCTGAAGATATACGTTCAAAGTACATAGGAACACTACTCGATTCCCCCACAGAAAATAAGTTTAGTATGGCGTGCCTGGGATCTTGGGCCACGAGGAAACCGTAAGAAACTATCACTTCATGACGTCGTGACATCGAAAACTAAATATGGTGAAGTCACACGGCAGTTTCGTCCCTTTGTGTGTCTTAACTACTAATGACACCATATCGACACCCGAAAACAACAACATTGTATCTCATTTTGCAATGTTTTTTAAATACATCATTAAATTACTATTTTTTAAAATGCTATCTTACTATCTTGGAATGTTATTTCTGCGACCTTTAGATCGATTTTTGAATGGCAAAAATATGCATGGTAACTGAAAAAAAAATTAAAAAATCACATTTTATGACTTAAAAACATAGTATTTTGAGTTCCTTTAAGCTTGTGTGTCGTTTTAGTAGCATTGTGAGAAAAATACAATTTTATTGACTTATTGAAAACATGCTGTACTTATTTTAATAGCTCAATATTGTCCATATAACCGTAACTATGCTTACAATATTGTTGTTCTGAAATGTCCCAAAAAGTTTCCTTTATCTCTACGAAAACGTCGTTTTTTTTAAACTTAATATCGATATTATATTACTAAAAAGTGGTAGAAATATATTTCTAAGCAAAAAATCTTTAAAACTCTCTCTCCTGTAAACTTAGCCAAAATGGGATACAATGTTGTTCTTTTCAGGTGTCGATATTAATATTCAAATCGATTCAAATCTAAATTGAAATTGACACTTGAAGTCTTACACTCGTATGACCGTCTTATTCGTATTTCTAAAGGTCGTATTTTGGTGGATTCATTCAAACTATATAAAAAGTTCATTCATAACCCATTTCTTTTTCAAACTATACAAGTGTCATTGTCAAACTAAAATCTGTTTAGATGCACTTTTTTGAAATTCCAACATTTTGACCTTAGTGAATAGTTCACTGCCTTATCTACCGTATAAAAAAACTGATAAGTGCTTATGAACATTATTTGTCGAACGACCTCATGCTATGTGCAGCAGGTAGAATCAAATATGTGCACATTAGAAAAATCTATACATACATAAATATAATAAAATCGTAAACGAGCCGGGTCCGTACACTTTGTACACGTTGTGGTTAAGTTACCGAGGTAAAAGAAAAAGTTATTAGAATTTTAGTTTGTTTGTCCGGCGTTTGTGCACGATAATCTGAGAAACGGCTCAAATGCGGTTTTCACTAATGTATTGTAGCAAGCTTCCCGTAACATTTAGTGTTTGTGTCATTCCAATCGGTTTGCAAACAAAAAAGTTACGCGCTATACCGAATACCACGCGTACAAAGTTGCGGGCTCGGCTAGTATTAAATAAACTATAAAATTTTCATGTTTAAAAGACCAATAAGTTAACGTATAACCATAAGTTTCAAATAAAATTATCTTTTTAATACAAACCTTCATGTAAAAAAATTCAGGAAATGATTTTTGTCAATATCACAAAATTGTACTTTTTGCACATTGCTGATTTTGTTTTAGCAACGATATGTACAATTTTATTGATATCGAGATAGAGCCTTAATGGTGTATCTATAGTAATTTCCTGTGACAAAAGGATCATGTGATTAAAGTTTTAAAAGTAATGAACCATTTGAAATAAACACTATTACATTTTGATGCCTCAAATCGAGATTCATATTTCTCCAATATAATTTTTCTATAATTTACACTCGTTTGCTAAAATATCTGTAATTAACTTAATTTCTGATTCACATTAAAATGAAGAGCAGGACTAATTTATAATAAAAGACAACTCAGATGGAACACTGAAAAAAAATATATATATATTCCAAATATTTCACTTAAACCGCATCAAATTAGGCCAACGTTTGAATTTCATGTCACAAAAATTTTCTTTCCGCTTAGAAACTATACAATAGGGGAAGATGCAATATTTTTATTTTTGTTTTAATTTTAAAGGATTCCATGAAGAATAGACCACAAGAATGAAGAATAATCCATGAAGATTCATTAAATTATTGAAAAAAAAAAGTGATTATAAATTGACAGTTTACATTGCGCGCCAAAACGGTCATACAGTTCCGATGACCTCACTCATGTCATATCGCTGTCGTTGAACAGTTGTTGTGTCAACTTTCGTCGTCACTGATTTTAGTATTTTTGCAGTCGTTTTGAGATATTTTCCGTATACCTACATAGATACTGTAAGTATTTAAAATGGACCACCCATCAATATCAAGTCGGGAAACAATGCCACTAATGCGTTGAAAAAAAAAAAACTTTTTGTGCCAATGTGTTCATCCCATCTACTTCAATAAAGTTTCCAAATAAATTGTGTTTAACTGGACCTTCAGACCCACAATTAAGAAAAAAGTGGCTCCAAGAGGGGTGACAATAGGGAATATGCACATTTTTTTTTATATTTTCATACGATAGGTTATATCGTTATATAACCGTAAAAAAATATTCAAAGCCAAAAACAGAAATTTGGTAACAAAAAAAAAAGTTAAAATTAACTAACAGCTACGGGCACTTTAAACACCCGCCCTTTTGGCGCGCTTGTCGTGACGTCAAAGTCTACAATACAATCAAATGTTAAAAATCACAACATCTACACGCTTGTTGACATTTCATAGACGTTGACGTCACATTCCATAGACTTTGACGTCACATTCGATCTGACCGTTTCAAGTATTTTGAATTTCCCCCACTTTTTAATAATTATTTTCATAACGAAAAAGAAATAATATTAAAAAATATTTACATAGACATAATTCTAAAGCAAAAATGTTGATAAAAAAATATATTTAAGCCTTTTTTGAATTAGACGCATATTCCCTATTATTGTCCAAAATCGATGCTGTGAAGATAGATATGCTTATGCTTGTATGCAAAAGAAATAGGTATTAGATACCTAAACATTATAACAAGGGAGACGTGGTTTCTCTTTTATACATACCGTAGTAGTTTAGTTAGTTTAATTTGCACAACTAAATATAGTTTTCTTCCACAACTATAACCGTAAGAAAGTTACCTTAACACGAGTGACGTCAATAGATGCTGATTGGTGGATTAAAATATGTTCCGTTTCAAGTAACTTTAAAGTCATATTTTTTGTCAAAAATCAATCAAATAAAAACATTGCTGTGGCCTTTCTTTCATGTTTTTCCAATATTTCAAGTTCAAAAAATATTATTCTACATCTCTACCCTATTCATCGACGTCACATTGATTTAAAAAAAAAATACCGAGTTACAAAACACCCAAACCGCTGTATAAAAATAAAAGAGAACACATCTATTCAATTCATTTCGCTTTTGCTCACTAGCATTCCAATCAACTGTTAATAATTAATCAACCGTTACTATTATTAGTAACAGTTGACAGACTTCATTAGCTATTTACAGGATTGAGGCGACAACTTAAATCTATCAACTTGTTGGTGTTGCCAATTTATTGTTATACTCTAATAAAGACTACTGTATAAAATTTTACTCCGATAAAAATACAACATTTATTTCGCTATTAAAATGTAAATAAATGGAGAGTTTACACAATAATATTAAATATATATTTTAAATATATATATATGTATGTGTACATTCACGATATAATATGACTCACACAAACATGACAATATTTTATAGTAACACAAATAATTTATTAGGCACAAACGAACAATGTATTTAAGTGCCCAAATAGATATTAAGTTTTCATCGACTACTTCTACTTATTAAGTAGGCGAGGGGTTTTAGTCCTACCATATTGAGTGGTGAATAAAAAATAAAAAACATATTCAATATAAAGGAAAGCTTTTAAAACGGCTTCAAAACACGACATTACTTCGGTCCAATAAACCAAAACGCTCCACTTAAAGCTGCCACAACTACGCAAGGAAAATAGAAAAAAAATTTTTTTTGACTAGTCTTAAATATATTTCGCGAGATAGCTTATGCGTCACTTGAATTCTTGCATATTCTTAAAATATTGCGTGTGGAACATATCCAAAAAAATAGAATTAATTGCGAATCTGAACAATTAATTTTTTAATGTCAACCGTTTATCGATACAGTTTTTTTGGCCATTTCAGATCATTCTGCGTTCTGTATAAAAATTAAAATTAGTGGCTACCATACATGTATAATGTGATATAAATCAACACCAATTTAAACTCAAATGACATACTATTATGCTGATACAAAATAACTTACAGTACTCGCTTATGTAATTTCTAATAATATGTATATATGCATTTATTAACATGATCATCTCAGAAACTGAATTGACAAAAATTTAATTCAATAAAAGTTTCCTGCGATAATAAAACTTAAAATACTCGAAGTGAACTCTCGATTAAAACGTTAAACGTCTCAAAATTTGAGATTTATTTCGACACAATCACTTACCTTATAATGAAACATGAATTCTCACACATTCACAATTTTGAATTTACATCCTAAAATTAGTAGGAAAAGTGAGTTACGTCTCTTGCACGTAGTGTTTTATGTCACCGACACTCGATTTACTCTAGCACTAACTGTCACGTCAGCCGTCACTTGCGAGACGTGACGCGTGTCACTTGTCACGTGACTTATGCCGCGTTTCCCACGCGACAAATTGCGTTTATTGTCCATAGATCACGGTAGTTACCTACGCAGAATATAAATAAAAATACAGTTAAATCACAATATAATAATGTCACATATGTTTACCACAATTTGTAGGGCACACTGTGTTTCGCAGTCATTTGGGCAGCCCGTCTGACGGCAGAAACCACCCGGTTAACGGCGGTCTTCTGCAAGATCACCAAGGTGTTAAGTGTAGAAGTGTAACGGGTGCCAAGCGTGAACCTTCCTAATCCCTTATCCTTAATCCTAGTATGGTCGCACTTGCAGCACTTGTGAAGTTGATTGTGTTACAGGCGACAGTAGCCACCTACCATCAAGTGGACCGTCAGCATGTCTGTCAACTTTAACATTAAAAAATTGTTGGTTTTGTGGCCTAAGTAGCTATGACGTCACACTACATTTACAAAGCAGAGATAAAAAGAGAGTTCATTAGGTATACTTTCTCAACTTTTTTCTTTATCATTTATCCTATCAGAGTCGAGAGCACTTGCGTACCCCCTATGTGTTATATGTTTATTAGTCACCCACCATTAAACGAGGCCTCAGCCCGTCTGCACCTGCACCCACTGAGGCATCGATTCCTACCATGCACGATCATGTCTATCATCCAATTGGCACAATACGATGGCTTGATCGTTTTTAAATGAAGCACAATTGAATTTCGATACTGCTGGCTTGATTCTCGTTTTTCAAGCTTCATGCATGCTTGAACGTCGTGTGTGGCAGGTACACAATCGTCCGATAGTTCAGTTTAAGTTTTGGCGTCACCGTTACGCTGTCGCTGGTGACGCCATGATTTCAAATAACTGTATCAAGCTAAGTGAGAGTTTCGGTGGCGCAGTGGGAAAGATGCGGCCTATCATGTCGAGAGGTCCGAGATCGATCCCATGGGTTTTTCTAAAACTTTAAATGCGTTTACTGACTGCTCATAAACGGTGAAGAAAAACACCCCGAGAGAACCTGCATACGCCAAGGAAGAAATTCTTAAGCGCATATGAAGTTCACCAATCCGTACTGGGCCAGCGTGGTGGACCATATAGCCCATACAGCCTTGTTGAGAGGGTAGGCCTATGCCCCTGCAATGGGAACATATAATGGACTGTTGATGATGTATCAAGCTAATTGGATGGTAAACTTCATCATGTATGGTGTATATTATGAATGGATGATAAATTGGATCGAACCAAATGTGTTATACCGACTGGACAATAGACTTGATTGATTTTATGGCTGCTATTATGCACATAATCCTCTGGGAGCTTAATGGAAATTAGAAAGTTGTAAATAACCACAACTATATAATTGACAGAAAAATCCGCCTTAGAGTATGTTCTTAATTTTTCTATAGTCTGTCCTAAATAGATGTGTACAAAAACTCGTAGGTACAACGCAAGAGTCTAAAATAATGTTAGTTCATTGTTCTGCTTACCACAAAACGGAAGCTCGCGTATAGTTAACGATAGTGTGTATGATGAGCGATACACTTCGCAATGAATTTACATAAAGTGGTAGAGGTAACTGAGTTGAACTTTTATTTAGGGTAAAGCCACATTATAGGTGTCGAGCTTAGAAGCTAAGCTACGAGTTACACTTGTGTACGAGATACAAATGGTCACATGCAAGGCGCTTAGCTTTGTGACACAATTCGTTTTCGCAGGACAGATGATTGAAAACTCAATGCTTAAATTTATTTTTAAAACAGCAGCAATTAGAACTTTCTTCTGTTGTAAATTGTGGTCACTAGGCGACTTTACCAACACGTTTAATCACTACGCGACTCGCTTGATGACTAACTAGGCACCTCTTGGCACATCGCTTGTAATAGTATGCAATACATTTGTTCACTAGGATCAGTCACTAAGCAAGTAGCTTGGCCGTTTTGACGTTTATCCGCTCATTAAGTTTCATATAAACTAATAACTACGTTCGAAGGAGCAATTTGCTGCGATAAAAAACAAAATTAGATGTGACTATTGTTCCATCAAAGCGTGTCGCTAGTATAAGCGAGGCTCTTTGTAGTGTGGTCAAGCCACTCACCTAGTCCGTGTCCGAATGGTCGTTGACGCTGGATCGCAGCTTGGAGAGCGTCCGGCGGGCGGCAGGCGTGTCGTCCTCCTCGTCGGACGAGATCACTATGCGCTGCCGAGGCTTCACGCCGGTCGCGCCCCTCGTCATCCGGCGCGGAGTCGCCGCCGGTCCGGAACCGGCACCGTCGTCGTCCTTCGCGTGCTTCGTCTTAGCGTCCCGCTTCGCCTGCTTCTCTAGCTCCTTCTTGTCTAACTTCGCCTGCTTGAGCGCTTTACACTTCTCGAGCGTAGGCTTGCCTTCGAGGCCCGCCGCGATGAGCAAGTCATGCATCTTTTGCACTCTCTCCTTGTTCTTTGTGCAACCTGACAGAACGATATCAGATCGTTACTTCGAGCGCTTAGGGTCAATTCACACAGAAACGCGATGATAGCAATATAATATAGAACTTATTTACTGCACTAAAAGTTACACAGTTCAATAATTCACGTAAAGTGGCTCCACTCGCGTACTCACTGAACTGTATCTATTTGTTTAGTAAGTATTTGTTTAGTATCTTCGGGTAGCATGAAATTGAATTATAATATTAAAGGCTTTTAGGTACAAAATACTATGAAAAATAAAAAAGTGTGTGCGTCAGCTCCGAAGCATGACTGGAACTCCTTTAAACGTAAACTTTACTCTTTTAAACGTATAAAATTTTCCTCGTGTCAATAGATAACTGGATAACCGCTTCATATTACTTAGTTACATTCTGCATAATCAGTTGTCACGTGTTCTAACAAAAGTTGTGTTAGTTACGTTCGGTATACACAGATGTCACTAAGTTTTATAAGTTCAATCAGTTCATTTTTTCGACGACAGATGTCGACGACGGACTACACTTTTCATATAAGATTTCGACGTTTGCTTTTATAAATTCAGAGAAATAGAATTAGGGAACATAAATACATGCGTCAGCTGTCGCACAAATGTGAAAATGACAGATAACGTAACGCTTTTTAGTTAATGCTTTTATTAATTTTACTCCTCATAAAATTTCTAGGGATCCTTGAAACAGGGGTCAACTTTGAAAAATGAACTTTTCAAATTTGGCTCTGGTCTGGATCTGGAAAATAGTGACAGGGCACACTGCGTTTCGCAGTCATTTGGGCAGCCCGTCTAGCGGTGGTAACCACCACCTTACAGAAGGCCACCGTGAAATAACAGTACTAATGCTGTTTTGTTTCGGTGAGTGAGTAAGGGATGCCACAGCCCATTTCCCTATCCCCTCCCAATCCTACTGTAGTCGGCAGCGCACTTGCAGCAGCTTTGGCGTTGCTTGTGTTATAGGCGACGGTAGCCACCTATCATCAAGTGGACCGTCAGCCTGTGCAGATATTAACATAAAAAACTCATAAGTGTAGTTACTCTCTAAAGCACAAACTCACCATCAACAAGTTTCTTATAGTCGAATCTGATGCCTGCCGCTTTGCAGAACTTCTTCATATCTGTGATGCCAGGCTGACGCAGCTCGGGGGGCACTGGGGGTCGACCTCTGCGCCCCGTGCCGGGAGTCTTGGGGGTCTTAGGTGTAGCGGAATTCTTCGACCCCTTCGGCCGGCCCGGACCGCGCTGTAAACATCGCGAGGGTCAGAGAGGAGTACGCATTGTCAATATACAAAATTATTGTCACATGCATACTTTTAATTGTATGTATTGTTAACACAAACATCATATTTTCTCCATCTCATGTATAACTGTCTTGCTCGAACATTCGCATTCCCTGATGTTCGTACTATTCCCAACATCGACGTAATATCCAAGTAGACGGCTAATACCTATCTATTCACAATGCAAATTGTTCTGGCAACTAACTGAGGTGCGCGAGCGCGGGGTACTGAACGCCAATTGGTCCGATCAAGGTCACGATGAAATTCTACTGGTCGTTACTGCCCGAACATTACCGGGGGTGGAATTATATAATATCTATTTCTCTAATGTGTTGTCTGAATGCGTTCGGCCTGTACTAGAAGTCTAGTTGGATATTACGTCGATGATTCCCAACTAGAACACAAGCAGTATCGCTTCATCGCTATATAACAGCCGTTTAAGAGAGTTTGTATATTCTTGAACCTATTCATAAGAGTTAGTAATAAGTATATCTTTAATTTCAAGGTGGTATAGTAGTCTAGACTTATGACTGATTGGCTCAAGACGCTAAATTATAATGGAACCGAATCTTTAATAAAGACTATTACTTAACTAAATTAAACATTTATTATCAAAACATTAATTTGATTATGAAGGGGGACTTATGTAAAAGCTACACTTAACTCATATAGATAATGCTACTCCACATACACATTCACACACACGTACACATTCACACACACATATACATTCACACACACACACACTCATTCACACTCATACAAACATACACACTTTATTGTATTCTTTGGATTTTAGTACAGTGTTGGAGAAGCGGGGTTCTCCTGATACAAGCATCTCATACTTAATAGGAGGCCCCCTACACCTCTTTTTGTACCTATGCTTAAGAATATGAATAAATTATTTTGTATTTTTTTGTATTTGTATCAGTAGTTACGACATAGCTGAAGAACTAAGAATAAAAAATGTCTTGAGTTTTCAAATAAAATGCGAAGAAATTTTTCCCCAACCTATTATAACAGCTCCATAATTCATACAACGTTATTATACAATTAATACTCGAAATAATGGAGGATTAAAAAAAAAACAAGTACCCTTACGTCATCACTTTCCTCGGAGTCACTGCCAGACGATCCTGAAGATTCATCTGACGACGATGAATCCACAGTTGTCACCTGGAATCACAATATTGTAAATTTTGAAAAAGAAACCTTATTTTTACGGCAGTTATGTGATAAAATTGAATTTGATAGCTCTGCTATTTAATCCATTCTAAAAATTTTATCATTGTATAGCCACCATTAAGCCGATAATATTTTTATCCTAACACGCCAAAAGAAGTATAACTTTAATTAATATAAAATAACAATATATAGATAAACTCTCATTCGAAATAATATTATAGCGCGCACAACTTCCGTGGCAGACTAAAAAATACACTTTGATCTTTTTACCTAATGCATTGAAAGAAAAAAATTTTTTTTTATAAATTGTGAATGTACCATAGTCGCCGCCACGAGAAGCTGTGAATTATGTAATCAAACAAACTTGCCACACGGGCAATGGGGTTAAAAACTGAAAGCTAACCATAGGTGGCGTCACTGTTGAGTGATCTTAATCGCCGCCAAATTGCGTTCTTATTATTTACCAGCGAATTTGCCTTTATTTCTACAAAAATGTATTCGACGTACAATGTTAAGCAGTTAAAAAAACAGTTGAGGAAAAGAAAAGCATCTCTCTTCACACAAACTCGAATATTTAGTCTGTTCCCAATTTTTTCTTCGTAAAGCTTTTATCCATTGTTTTCTTCTTTTGAAATCTTTAGGGAATATATGGATTCCCTTCTTTTTGCAATCCAAAGCTGAAAATAAGCGTCATTTTAATTAAATAAATTCAGTTATTTTTGTTTGTTTAAATTACTATGGAAAATGACAGCTATCTGTCAGATTTAGGGAACACCCAACAGTGCTGCCATCTGAAGTGAGCAAAAGTCAGTTTTTTACCCCATTAACAAGGAACGTAGCTGTATAGCGCATACTTCGACGCTGGCGAGCAACTTCATATATATGTGTATTTATTTTGGTATTTATTTCAGAAATCAATACATTTTGGTATTTATTTCAGAAATCAGTGTCGTTTTGGTTAATTATTGTGTTACATATAAATATTATTCAATCCAAATGTTGTGAGCCCCTCAATGTTTGTTTACATAATTTAAGTTTCTCGTAACTGCGAATATACATGGAAAAGGAAAGATATTTCGTTTACACGTCTTAGCGTTCACACCGATACGCGACGCGACGCGTACGTTTTAAGGCAGCACTACAATATATAACTTATTTACTACACAAAAAGGTACGCAGTTCAGTGTGTACGCAAAAGTGATGTCGGCAGCTTCACACTGCGCCGCGATACAACCCGCGACGTCGCGATGCGAATATTGTCGAGCACGTTGCCGCGATGCGACGCGTTTCGGTGTGAACTGACCCTTATATATTGAATACATTGCCACAAGTTAAGAGACGAAGTTTATATTGATTTTACCCACCTCAGTAGTGAGCAGGGTACCCGTGCGGGCCTGGTGCTTGGCGGCGGCCAACTTGGCTGCCGCGGCCTTTTGGGCCGCTATGTGTGCCGCTTGGGCCGCTAGCCTCTCACGCTCCGCATTCGCGTCGTAGTAGTTGAACAGCACCTCGGGCGACACCGGCACGTCCCCGAAATACACCTCGTTGGGTATGTGAGACGAGTCGAGACACTCGTCGCTGAACCGCCTCCGGAACTGAATTCCGGAGAAGTCCTTGCGGAACGGTCGGATCGCGTATTGGTAGCCGGTACCTCGCGGGCGCCCGACTAGGGCCGGCCTAGGTACGGGAGTGACTGCGCGCAGAGGGGTCGCCCCGGGCATGTTGGGTGTGAGTTTCACTGGACTTGTGCCCGGCGGTTTCGGCTTGTTCGTGGAGCCTTTGGGCCGACCTCTCTTCTTGGGCTGAACGGTTTGGAAAAACAATTACAAATACTTTTGAATTGAAAATGCTGCGAATTTCATTGTTATTTCTTTTCTTTATTTTTACCAGTCTTCGAGCGCAGTGTGTCGTTGATTGCCGCCGCGAACGAGCAACGATACATGTTATTCAGCTAAAGCCGTAACGTAAAATGCTCGCACCGAATGTTACGTTACGGACACAATTTAGGTGAGTCGCCTTTAAGTATATTAATATCCTATTTCCTACTAATATTAATGCAGAAGTTTGGGAGGATGTATGGAAGTTTGTTACTTTCACGCAAAAACGGCTTAACGGATTTGAATGAAATTTAGCACACAGATAGCTTACTGCCTAGATTAAAACACATGATACTTTTTATCCTGGAAACATGCTAGGTTGTCGAGGGGATAATCTAAAGAATATTTTACGTGCGGGGTGAGTAAAAGGTGAGAGGAGTCGATTTTCCTTTATCCTATGTAGGCGGCAGCGCACTTGCAGCACCTGTAGCGTTGTTTGTGTTATAGGCGACCATCAAGTGGATCGTCAGCCTGTACTGACCTTAACATAAAAAAAGAAAAAAAAAATCTCAGACCAAAATTATCACAAATATTCTCGATTAAACCGTTAAAATCGCTAATTCGTTCAAATTGTTGCTGTCGCAGATGGCTTCACAAAAACTATCAACTGTCGCTTCCGTATCGCGTACCGTAACACACTCCGCTTCGAGCGTCGATCCCCGTTTTTATATTAGCACAAAGACAGTTTGGATAGCCTTAGAAAGTACTCGAGTTCAAACTGGTAAACATCGGGCGTCGATTATTCTATCGGTTCTAGAAAGGTGCTTCGGTTTCTGTAACATGAACCCTATGTCGCAACCGTTAAGACCAATTACCTTTGGCACTTGTTTAAAGGGGCGTGGTCACCATCTATTGGTAAACATTACCTCTTCCATCCGGATTGTTTCATGCCCCCAGGTCCAACTCGCGTTCCTACGAGAATGTTCTACGGCCAACCGTAACAATATAAAAAATTGGGCCCCCATCGTCGTTATTTCATTTTTCAACGCAGACGAAGGCGCGAGCATCAGCTAGTCCTTTATATTTCAACCACTGTTATTATAAACTCTATTTTAAAAGTTATTGAAATAAACATTGTACGAGAAAGCAAAGGTATTTGATTCTTGTACTTTTGAATAATCCTTAACTGGCAAAAGAAAAAATACACTCTGTTGCTATAGAACCTTGTTTTAAAACATTAGGGAATTTTAAATAAATAGAAAATGGTCCACATTTTAATGTCTCATTTTAACCAGCCACTAGTTATTACGATTCCATAAAGACATGTTCTTTAATTCTGTGTCTACAATGCCTTAATGTAAATTATGAAAAGCAAAGGATGTAAAGGCCTTAAGGCAAAAACATACCTCAGTTCCGGGCGTGGTAATTTTGTTAGGTGTGGTGCCCGACTTGGGTAACTCTGGACTGCTGAAGGTTTTCAATTCCTCCTCGCTGCGAGTAATGAACAAAACATTATTAGCGGAGGAAAGTTTTTTATACTCTGTGCCAAATAGATGTGAACAAAAGTTCATCACGGTCACTTAACTGTAGGTGGTCACCGTCGCCTGCAGCACCTGTGGCGTTTCTTATGTTATAGGCCCTATAACATAAGAAACGCCACAGGTGCTGCAAGTGCGCTGCCGACCATACTAGGATTAAGGATTTTCAATTTTCAAACAATAACTTTATTTGCAGTAGGAAAAGTATTACAAACAACAAGAATTCGTATTGTGCAAACGTATGAGCGTTAGTGGCTGTGGCGTCAGAGCATCGGTGGCGCAGTGGAAAGACACGGACTATCATGTCGAGAGGTCCAAGTTCGATCCCCGGTATGCCATGTATTTTTTTTTTCTAAAAACTTAAGTGCATTTTACTGACTGCTCTCAAACGGTGAAGGAAAACATCGTTAGGCAACCTGCATACGCCAAAGAAGAAATTCTAAGGCGCATGTGAAGTCCACAACCCGCACTGGGGCAGCATGGTGGACCATATAGCAGACAATTAGCGACAGTTGGAATACACTTCACAAGGAATTTGCATAAAGACGAGCACATTGGATGAGTGCTTGTCTTAACGGGATCCAGGGTTCAATTGCTGGGAGGCTCATCTTTGGAAATGAACTTTTCAAATTTGGCTCAGTAATTCTTATTCTCTGGGCTTATAATAAAAGCAAACATCGAAACGAAACGTTAGCGCGTTATGCTGGCGCAGCGACATCTGTCGTCGAATAAATGAACACTGTGAACTTATAAACGTAGTGATATCTGTGTATTACCCAACATAATTAACATAACTTTAGTTTGAACACGTAACATCTGGAGTTGATGCTGAATGTAACTAAATAATATAAAGTAATTAGGTATCCAGTTGTTTATAGTACAAATAAAGAGTTTTAATAATAATAATAATAAACACCAGTCGTGCGTCGGAGCTGACACACACACTTTTTTTAATTGCTATATATCTGTGAACAGTACATAAATTCCCCATTGGTGGTGGAATATCCCCATTGGAGTATTTGGTGGAATAATTAGAATGACATTTTTAATAATTTTTTACTTACTTTTTACTTGGTGTTGTGCTTGCTGCGGGGCGCGAATCAGCACTGTCTAATGTCGTCTCGGCTTTACACGCCTCTGAAATATATTGTTGTTCCAACATGTTTAAAAATTACTCATTTTGACATCAAAATTCCTGTCAAACCTCGCTCTGGTCGTGGATAAAATGGACGCCATTCATTTTTGAAAAAGTGGCGATTCTTTATTGAGATGTAATGAAACCGAACCATTTTAGAAGAAATTGATAACTGGTGATGAAAAGTGGATCATGTACTACAAGAACGTGCGAAAAAGGTCGCGGTCAAAGGTCGGTCAGGCTTCACAGACTGTGCCAAAACCCGGGTTAACTCGCAATAAGGTGATGCTGTGTGTATGGTGGGATTGGAAGGGCATTGTTCATTATGAGCTTTTACCGTCAGGTAGTTTCTATACGAAATAATTGTTTTTTCTATAATTAAAAAAACAAAGCTTTTACCTGATGATTTCTCTCCAATTTTGATTTCGCCTACCGGACTGGGCTGAAGAACGTCATCTTAAAAAAACAATTATAAAATATTAACCAATACAAAAAAAATATCATCAATTTATTTAATTATTAGCAGGTGCCCGCGACTTCGTCCGCGTTGGAAAATTAAAAAATTGCATACGACCAAATCGTACTCATTAACGATTTAAACGTGCCTGGTTTGAAGCAAAGTTGTGCTATCTTCCAAATGAGTATTTATTGTGGCAAAAAAAACACAATTATAGAACAATAATGCGATGTAGGTGTATTTAATATTATAGCGAATTTGAACAATAAAAGCTTACAAAAAAATTAAATCACAAGAAATTTACTTAATACAACTGACAATAAAACTGTAAATATTACACTCGTGAGCGACATCAACCTAATTCAAAATAATATCAAGAAGTTTACTTCCCAAGGGATCTTTCTTTATGTTTTTTGCGCAACGCGAACACTTCGAAATCATACGAGAGTCGTTTTGTTCTTGTTGTGCAACTTTTTAATGATGGAAACATAACAATTTTTAAAATCTTCCTCAACATTGTTATAGGACAACAGTTGAATAAGTACTCCACGACTGTGATGTGGAAGCCACAATAACACAACAATCTCACTAGAATGGTGCGTAATGGCGCCAAAACCTGCCCGAGTAAAAGTTTAATCATTGTTATAGGACATGAATGAAACACAAAATTGTGTTTAAGAAAACGTTCTCTAGATTGCTGTAGTACACGATTTTGCTAGATGGGCGATCATGGTAATTTTTTTGCAGTTTTTCAGGGTTTCAGAAAAGAACATAGGGTACCTTGCATTCCGCGCGGATGTCGGGCAAAAGCCAGTAAATATATAAGTTTTTTTTATTTTGAAATTCTTATGCCTTTGACGAGCCCGTTGGATGAGTGGTTAGCGTGCTTGCCTTAACGCTCTGTTCTAGGGTTCCCGGGTTCGATTCTCGACAGGGTCAACTTTGAAACTTGAACTTTTCAAATTCAATCTAGTCTGGATCTGAAAAGTAGTGGCAGGTCATACTGCGTTTCGCAGTCATTTGGGCACCCCGTCTAGCAGCAGTAACCCTTACAGAGTAAGGGATGTCAGAGCCCATTTTCCTATCCAATCCCTTATCCTTAATCCTACTGTAGTCGGCAGCGCACTTGTAGCAGTTGTGGCGTTGTTTGTGTTACAGGCGACGGTAGCCACATATAAGTGGACCGTTAGCCTGTCTGCCAATCTTAACATAAAAAAACATGCAAATGATATATATTTTTTAAATATGCCAACTAAATATTGAAGTAAAATAAACAAAGTGAAAACAATTTTTTTTTTCAATACAAGTACGTAATAATTGTTTTTTCAATGATTAAAAATTACCTTTACTTTGCTGTTCTGGAGGCTTCTGTAAAATTTCTGGTGGTTTTTGGAGGACTTCTGAAAGGAAATTATCAATTATGCTGTCATAAATGTTACTTCAAAATTTTCCATGCATAATTACCTATAGTAAATTTCATCATAAAAATCATCTGTTAACAATTTAATTTTATTACTAAACATAAATTAGGGTCAAAGAGTTTCGTTAACATTACAACAATTAGTATTAACTCATAGTCAGACCTGGACCACATGAGTGAGCAGTTGATATCTCTCTTTTTTAACTTAATGTTGTCGGACATGCTAGCGGTCCACTTGATGATAGGTGGCTAACGTCATGTCGCCTATAACACAAGCAATTGGGATTTGCAAGAAATAGGGCAATGGGCTCTGGCATACCTCACTCACTCGCCAAAACACTACAGCACAAATGCTGTTATTTCTTTGTGATCTTGCCTATAATTGAACCAAAAACTGTAATTGGTTTTATTTTATTAATTTTATGTACATTTAATAAATAAAACAAAGATGTCAACTCATTCCACTACCCTAATAAATAATATAGAAATAAGAAAAGGATTAGTTAGAAAAATAATAGATGCGAATCCCACCCATATATTAAGAAAGAGACGAATGCCTGAAAGAACTGGTATGGAAGGATAGTAAACACAGGCTTCAGCGCATGTTGCTGGAGGGATTTGTAAATATATATTTAAAAAAAAAAACTGCGTAGAAGCCAAATTTTAGGTCGTAGGGGTCGCTCGGAGCTGCACGCGATTGGTTCATCAGTCAAACTGCCCCAACAGCGATTGGCTCGCCAATGTACCTGTGCAAACCGTTCCCCCACTACGCTCAAACTGTCCAAGAAGTATGCCGGGGGATGTTTACATGCAAATAAGTTTCATACGCACCATGCGGCTTGTCGGGCTCCGGTCTTTGCGCCAAATCATCTGGTTTAAATATATCTGTTTTTATTTTAATTTTAGGTTGATCTAAATCGCCTCCCTAAAAAAATAGAAAACATGTTGTTGCACGTGACATTTTCATGATATAAGGGAAAAAAAATAATTATTTACTGAAACTTTGTATAAAGGTCAGCTCACACTGGGAAGCGGCGCGAATTTTTGAGATAGCAATAGAATATATAACTTATTCAGTACAATAAAAGGTATAATTCACGAGTGAACTTCACACGAATCATATTTGAACTGAGTACCTTTTAGTGCAGTAGGTAAGTAAAATCCTATATTTTCTATTGCTGTCTTAAAAAATGGGCGCCGAGTCGCTTTCCAGTATGAGCTGACCCTAAATGTTAAAATTTGAATTCATTCCATGATTTAAGCGCTGTTATGGGTTTAGAGTCTATGGGAGCTTGGCATTCATAACGCCAGAGGTAATAGGTATGAGTCTCATGCCTTCTTACGTTATGAGGAGGCCTAGATACAACTTAATCTTTCTTTTTTCTCTCATTTCAAAAAGTATCATTTTAATAGTTTTTCTACAATTATAATTAAGAAGTTTTGATTAAAATGAGTTTTTTCATCTAAAATTCACTGAAACTGTAATAACTATTGAACCATTGAAAATCACTGAATGACACGAACTTCTGTGTGCTTTCATGCGGCGGCTTCATCGAGTTGAAGTTTGGACTCTCTATGGGGAGATTTTTTTATACAATTAATACTGAAAATATACTTATCCTAATCTATATATATATACAACGTGTTTGGCACAACGATGTAAACTTTTCAATAAGTCATAGCTGAGGTCATTTGCAACCATTACGACCAGAATTGTCCATACAAAAATCTAACGGTTTTTAAAATATTTGAATTTTTCAATATTTTTTATTTTTCCCCAAAAACTGACAATTAAGTGTTAATAATTTTTTTGGTAATTAAGATATCAGTCTAAAAAGTGCTTAAATTCTGACTTAAATGTATGTACTTGAAATAACAAACAATAAACAGATATGTGAACAGTAATAAAAAAAATATGACATAATTTCCATTAACATTATACTAAACTAATTAACAAAGTTCAAATTTAAAGTAAAGTTTTATAAAAAACTATTGATATTTAGATTTTCCAAATTTGTTAAAAACTTCCCTAATTCATGCTCTTTAATATGATATACAATACGTTTATAAAAGTGTCTTTGATGCTCTGGCACAAACGGTGAAAATTTTGATTCGTCGGTCCAAAAAATGTTTTTAAGGAAATACGATTTTCTATGTCATCGGGAAACATGAATTTACAAAACTGTAGACGCCTTGTAGGATCGTTTTCATGTAAGCCCTGCACTGATCTATAATGATATGGGTGTTTCTTTTCTTTACGCAAAACGGACCATATTTCCATATTGATAAATTTAGGTCTGCAGCGATCCCTTGTATACTCGTGGTAGGGTAATTTTCAACGGCTTCCAAAATTATCTATATCCATATCCTTATCCTCATTACCTTCTCGTAGTTGACCATAAGTGTTAGAAAACATTTGGTAATTCAAAAATCTTTTGTTGGGGTATACTTCTGAACACAGCCATTGGGCTTCGGGTGCACATAATTTGCGCGTTCATACATTACAAGAATGTTCAGATTTTGAATCACCAAGTGTTTTCTAACACTTATGGTCGACTACGAGAAGGTAATGAGGATAAGGATATGGATATGGATAATTTTGGAAGCCGTTGAAAATTACTCTACCACGAGTATCGCTGCAGTCCTAAATTTATCAATATGGAAGTATGGTCCGTTTTGCGTAAAGAAAAGAAACACCCATATCATTATAGATCAGTGCAGGGCTTACATGAAAACGATCCTACAAGGCGTCTACAGTTTTGTAAATTCATGTTTCCCGATGACATAGAAAATCGTATTTCCTTAAAAACATTTTTTGGACCGACGAATCAAAATTTTCACCGTTTGTGCCAGAGCATCAAAGACACTTTTATAAACGTATTGTATATCATATTAAAGAGCATGAATTAGGGAAGTTTTTAACAAATTTGGAAAATCTAAATATCAATAGTTTTTTATAAAACTTTACTTTAAATTTGAACTTTGTTAATTAATTTAGTACAATGTTAATGGAAATTATGTCATATTTTTTTTATTATTGTTCAAATATCTGTTTATTGTTTGTTATTTCAAGTACATACATTTAAGTTAGAATTTAAGCACTTTTTAGACTGATATCTTAATTACCAAAAAAGTTATTAACACTTAATTGTCAGTTTTTGGGGAAAAATAAAAAATATAGAAAAATTCAAGTATATTAAAAACCGTTAGGTTTTTGTAGGGACATTTTTGGTCGTAATGGTTGCAAATGACCTCAGCTATGACTCATAGAAAAGTTTACATCGTTGTGCCAAACACGTTGTATATAAAAATGAATCCCAGTTTCCCTTGGTCACGGCATCACGCGTGAACGGGTAGACCGATTTTAATTCGGTTTTCACTAATGGAAAGAGGAATAAACGGGGAATGTTCTTATATATAAAAATTGCATCCCGGGCGAAGCCGGGGGCGGGTCGCTAGTAATATTATAAATGCTAAAATTTGTATGTTTGTTACTCACTCACGGAATCACGGCTGAACGGATTTGGATGAAATTTAGCACATAGTTAATTTATTACCTGGATTAACATATAGGATACTTTTTATCCTGGAAAAATTTTAGGTTCCTGAGGAATTTTCAAAAACGAACTACAGCGCGTACGAAGTCGCCGGCACAACTAGTATCAAAACAAAATATCAATTTCAATAATATAACAATTTTCATAATCACTTTAATGTTCCTTCTTCAACATAACAAAGTGTGGGTAAATGGAATGGCTTGTCACCCGTTTTTATCCCGCCCCACATCCCTATATAATGGCGGATGCAAAAGTGGGCTCGGGTAACTTTTTGGATTTTATAATTACAAAGATTATCCATTACATATAAACAAGCAAAGAACTTTTACCTCTTTATTATTGACAACTTATTCTTAATTTTTATTCTACTGATTGTAGACCAGGGTTATTGTGGATGCAGAATTTTTGACAGATATGGATGCGAAAGATCTGCATTTATGGATGCAAATAGATTTAATTTTAAGTGCAATAATTAATTATATTGATTTTGAGAAAAGAAATTTTTATTAAGTAATCAAACCTTTAGTAGAAAATTTAACTAATTTAATTAAAAAAATATATATTAAACATTTCCTTAGAACATCCAGGGTAAATATGCGAGATATCCGCAAAAGATTCTGATTAATTATTGCAGATATGGATACAGTTGCGGTTGTCTAAATCAATGCAAAAATTCCGCATTTGTGTGAATATTCATGGCACCCTAGTGTAGTAGACCCTAGACCCACGGTATAGAAAAATAAAATGATCAGGATCACACAAAAAATCAGTTAAAGTAGAAAGTAGGTAAATTTCCATACCATCATTTCATTTTCCGGATGAGCTCTCTTCTGCGACTCTGTCGGTTCAAGTTTGATCTCGGGCTTCAGTTGCTTCACATCAAGGGGCTTCTGAGTGTCGAGCGGTGGCAGTAAGTGGGGCTGCGGCTGCCATGCTGTTTTATGCACAACATCACCGTACCCTTGCACTATAAGATAATCTAATTAATTTTCAATTTGGTATCACTGATTGCTAATAATATTTACTATACAAGCAATGTGGATTGAATTATATTTTATTGAATTTTTTTTAATGAAATTTACAAAAGCACTGACTTTTGTCTACAACTTCATACACATTAAAAGTATAAAAGGAAGCATTGGACAAGGCTAAGACTTTAATTAACTAAACAATCGACCCCTGGGTTGAGAGGTTTACGCTTAACGCTTCTTTTTATGGGTCCTGGGTTAGATTCCCAGCAGGGACAACTTCAGAGATTAACTTTTCATAGTTGGCTCTGATATGGATCTGACAACTAGTGGCAGGACATACTGTTTTTCAGTCATTAGGGAAGCCCGTATGGCGGCTTTACAAAAGCAGTGACTTTTGTCTACAACTTCAAACACATTAAGAGTATAAAAGGAAGCATTGGACAAGGCTAAGACTTTAATTAACTAAACAATCGACCCCTGGGTTGAGAGGTTAACGCTTAACGCTTCTTTTTATGGGTCCTGGGTTCGATTCCCAGCAGGGACAACTTCAGAAATTAACTTTTCATAGTTGGCTCTGATATGGATCTGACTAGTGGCAGGACATACTGTTTTTCAGTCATTAGGGAAGCCCGTATGGCGGCTTTCCTAATGACTGAACAACCCTTTTTCAGAAGACCACTGTTAAATAACAACACATGTGCTATTGTGTTTTGGTAAGTGAGTAAGGGATGTCAGATCCCATTTCCCTATCCTTTCCTAATCTCTTATCCTTAATCCTACTATGGACGGCAAAGCACTTGCAGCACCTGTTGTGTTGTGTTATATAAGTGACAGTAACATCAAGTGGACAGTCAACCTGTCCAAAAAACTTAACATTAAAAAAACTATAGAACATAATTACTAAATTATTCCATATGTATCTAAAATATTTTCCAAATATGTTTCCATAAATTTTCTGTACAATCTAGCATTCAATGTTTTAACTCTCACTAGTTTCCATTTACACGGCAAATTCTAAATGCCAGAGTATATCAAAACTTATTACTTGCAACAAAAGATGCCACCATTTATTTTAAATAGAACAGGCATAAAATTATTTTAACTATTAAAAATATAGTTTTTAGAATTATTGTCTGTGTGTTTGTTCACGCTAATCTCAGAAACAGCTTAACCGATTTGAATGCGGTTTTCACTGTTGTATTACAGCAAGCTTGCCATAACATTTAGTGTTTGTTTTATTCCAATCGGTTTACAAACAAAAAAGTTTGTAGCTCAGCTAGTGATATCATAAACATTGTCATACCAAATATTAAAGCCATTTAAGTATTAAATTAACTTTGTATTTTTTTTACACTTAGTTTAAAAGTTGTGTAAACTTAAGCTTGCCATATATAATAGTCTATGCACTATTTTAAAATTTAAAACAACCTATAATTTTTTCTAAGCCTATTTAAGAATATTGGTTAATTTATTCCTTACTTATAAAATATATATATTTAAATAGCTTTTCTTTATATGTGTGCAGTGACTTTTCAAAGAAAATCTCTAATCTCTCTAAAAAATTCTGTAAGATAGGAATTCTTTATAAAAACACTTATTTCCTTTCATACCTATTTCTTATCAAATAAACTTTATTTGTTATAATATAACTTATAATACATACCCATATGTGATTGTGGCATATGTAATTGTGCTTGCGGTTGTTGGGGTGGAAAACTCTGATGATGGGGGTAATTCTGATGAGCAGGAGGAGCATATGACAAATTTTGAGGAGCATAACCACCAGGAGGCGGAGGCCCATATGCGGCGAATGCATCTGGCGGGGGATAGTGAGTGTTGTATGCACCAGCGTAAGGTTGGTAAGGTATTTGATGGCCATTATCTAAAACAAATTTTTTTTATTAAAGAACGTATGTATCGATATATATTTAATTCGATTTATTAATACTAAATGCTCACCCATGTAATTGAGCGGCAAACCGTTCCCTTGAACAACACCGTGGCCCGGTTCACCCTCCATTCGCAACCGCTTCTGATTCATGGCCCTTTCGGCTTCATAATTCATCTTGGTGACTAAAAACAGAAACTATTTACAATAGCACAGCCAAAACTCACTTTATTGCACATCTTTCTTCGGATATTACAACAAAAATAATAGTTTCGCGTTCACTATGACAGACGCCAACCGGACGCTAGCAAACACAGGTTATATGCCCAGTAAAGCAAACACAAGCGTACCTTTGTTGGTCAATGATTGATATTGATTTTAGTTAATAGAAGCACTTGGAACCTTCTTCTGGATGCTTTGGTACATAATAGAGCAAGTTAATAACTCAGTTTAACTCTTGCACGTAAAATATGCATCAAATTATCAGTTTAATGACAGTAAAATTAGAAAAAAAACACAAGTGAAGCGGAGTTCGTGTATTTTTTCTACTTCTTTCATTTTTAATTTTTTTTTTCTGTGGAAGCAAGCAAAAGTTATGCCTAGGTATACAGACCACAGAATATTGAAAGGTCGATTACAGTGAATTATTGTAATACAAAATATTTTAATCGTTTCTAGTTACTATTAGTGTTTATTTATGTACGCGACGAAATATAAATAGGAAGAAAATATTGTGATATTTTCTACATACAACAAAGAAAAAGACAAACATAGGTTAGAGCGAGACGACACCTGTGTCATGAGTCATGACAGCTATAGGTAAGAGAGGGGTGCCATTGTCGTCTCGCTACACATTTCTAAGATATTTCTAGTGTAGACCGTAGATCAATAGAATAGGAATAGTTAAATATTGTAAATAAACTCCAATTAACTGTAAATAATGAAAATGAATAAACGACACAGGCTGAGGTAGAGAGGGGGAAGTAACATCGAAAGCTCTTGCTAGAGAGTATATATGTTCTGTGATCGAAAGAGTATCTACTAGGAACAAGGCCCTGGAACAAGGCGCATGAAGAGGCTGAGAAAAACATAGTGAAGTGCGTGTAGTACGCACCCGGTATAGCGAAGAAGTGGCACGAATGTCTCCGGTTAGACTTCGAGCCAAAGCCCGCTCTGTGCATAATAGCTGGTAACGTGGTGTTTTTTTCCAGTCCCAGCACACGGTGCCGGTAAAGAGTCAGGTACAATTTACTATATTTTATTGTGATAAAAAATATAAATCTGTCTCATATTCTGTGTCGTGTTATAGAAATACAATTTATCCAAATGTAATTCAACTGAAATCAGATATTGTTTTCATTATAGCAAGGACAATTAAGATGCTAGTAATGACGTATGGTGCCGAAACGTGGCCTCTCCAAAGATATTATACAAGTAACTTGTATAACGTCTTTGGACCTCTCACGGTAAGACTGGTCTACAAGTTCAAAGTTGCTCAGCGAGCTATGAAGGATTAGAAATTCTGAAATTCGCTGAAGAACCAATGCTGTTAACATAATCCAGAGAATTAGCAACCTGAAGTGGCAATGGGCCGGTCACATCTGTCGCAGAGTTAATAACCGTTCGGGTAGACTAGTTCTCGAATGGAGACCATGAATTCGAAAACGCAGCATGGGACCCCTTGTGGCCAGATGGACAGACGACCTCATAGGTATTACAAGAAACGGCTGGATACGTGGTGACGAACCTTGATAGACACCTACATCCAACAGTGGAGAGATATAACATGATAATATTGATGATGATTACAATAAAATTGTTTCTACTTTTCTTTCTCCTGTGATATAGTGGAGTTGCAATTCAGTCCGGTAATGGAATCATAAAGCCGGTCACTCACATTCGCACCAATACTCGAACCCGCAAGTGTAGGACAACATTCGCAAATGATTATGCGAAGTTTTCGTTACATTCGCAGTTTTCCAAGCAGTGTCGGTATTTACCCATACATTCGTGTGATCAGTTGCTCACACGATTGCAAAGGTTATCGGTCGTTTCGCTATTTGAGTTTAATTTGTATATTATATTTAATTTAATAATACCATAAATTTTTTTTAATTTGAACATGGAGTGGAGCAACACAAACGTGTTGGGATCCTGAAAAGAAATCCCATAAAAATGGAATGATCGTTAATGTCGCCTGGAAGAGAATTAAAAAAGTATTTTCTCACACTAGTTCTTTCATGTAAGAAAGTAACAAAATGCAAACTAGGTTACTAGTTCTTTCGATGTACAATCTACTCATTCAAATACGTCTTCTCTTGCCCGGCTGGCGACTGCGGCGGTCCGCTCTATGCAGCATATGATATAGGTATGTATGTTCGTATGAACATAGGTAAAAGGTTCCAACAGCACTAATAGAATCGTCTTCACTGTCCATGGTTCACAAAATCGCTAGCAAGACTGAGACATTCGTAAACAATTGTAGGGAGGGAAGCGCAAATGGATTCCCATATTGAGTGTGTAGAAACATTCGTATAATGTAATAATGTTCGCGCGAATGTGAGTGACCGGGGTAAGAACAAATTGTATTGACTGTGTAATAATTGTAATTTCTCTCTGTGTTAATACGATCTTCATTTGAAGTTCTAGGGTTTGCGACACAGAATCATACATAGAATTTTCTCCGACTGATATTTTCTTCACTGTAGCGTGGTTCGCCAATTAGTTTAAACATAGACTACTATATGTATTTACTCCAATACTCGCACTCATTGTCACTGTCAGCCTGTCACTCACACCATACCAAGCACCAGACAAGGAGGGGAGAGCTTTAGCTTTAGCCCGACGTTGCCAGAAGGTTACTTTTGTAACCTTTTTGGTGATTTTTAACTCCTTCAGGTTACTTCTAGGTTACACTACTCAAAAGGTTACTTACAGGTGATTTTTTATAGGTGATCAAAAAGCTCAATTATTTGAGATAAAAGACCTTTCTCATGTAATCAGAAGATTTCCAAATATAAAAAATGATGTGAACCTAGAGGAGCTAAATAAAGAATGGAAAAGACATGCCCTGTTAGATTTCACCCAATTAAATATTTCTCCGGATCTGGAAATAGAAAATTATTGGAAGAAAGTTTTCAAAATGAAAAACATTTCAGGGGAGTTATTATTTCCTAATTAAAAAATAATAATGCAATGCTTTTGTTGGTTCTACCATTTTCAAACGCCAGCGTAGAACGCATTTTCAGCCAGCTCAAATTAATAAAATCTGACAATAGGCTTAGCACTTAAACAATTGCCACATTGACTACTAAGGCGCGATAAAAACATTTGAGATAAAAAATGAAAATAAATTTTTTAAAGAATTTTGATAAATGATTTTTATAAATTAAATAAATTTGAATTATTATTTTTTTCACTTACAAATTAGATTTTCTGTTCTAATTTCAGATGTTTTTAAAATGCAACTTAAAAGTGAAAATACAACTACATTTTTCATATTTGTGTAAGATAATTCAACCAACATGTCTTTTATCAACTTTTAATACGTTTTCACTAGAAATAAATAAAGGGTTACTTTTTACGCTAAGGTTACTTTTTTATTTATTTCAGGCATAGAAAAATAACTAAAGCATAGAACCCAGACTAAAATAAAAACCAATATTTATAGTGTGTCGCTTCGTACACCTTTGCATTAAGGCCATAAGTTAAAGAGAGACAAATATACTTTCACTAGATGTTCGTCTGGCTGTTCCGTACCAGGGTGACCTATACAAATTATTCATATATACAAATGTAGATAAGACTATATCGTCGGCACAATACTAACATAACCTATCCTGCTTTTATCTTTTTCTTAAAATATTACGTAAATTCAAGAAACATAATTTATTAGTGGTCCTTATTATACAAACAAGCTCTCAGTATATTTACTGCATGACTTTGATAATGCAAACAAACAAAATCACTTACCGATGGTAACTTATAAACATATCCTCATTTTGTTTTCTGGACGCATTAGATTTACATCGTGGCACTGAACAAGACATTGTAATAATCACAGAATTCACGGATATCTAATATAATAGTGTTATAATTGATTTGATGCTAGATTTATTACATTTTGATACAGAAATAAAAATAAACAAAAACGTTGTCACTCATGTCACAGAACATACGTACAAAGCAAAAATACAAATAAGGTAAGTTGACACTTTATTCAAATCATTTGTTAACGGTTAGCTAGCCTCTTTAAATGGGTATCATAAAACGGGACCAAGTACGTAAAGGCACCAATTCTAGCGTTTGACCTCGATACGCCGATCAAAAATAAGAACAAAGTTTGTATGTTTATTTCTTTAAAATTGATACACACTATAAATATTGATTTTTATTTTAGTCAGGGTTCTATGCTTTAGTTATTTTTCTATAATTTCAGGTAACTTTTAACCAAAGATAATTGTAGGTACAGACTAATACTGTTAGAGATGAGAATTTGTACTGGCATATAAAACTTTATATAGTTCATAGTTTAAAAAGAATAAAGAATATAAAAACAAAATGTATTGACAGAAGTGTATTTTGAGAAGTTGGATAGGGACATAAAAATGGTTTTCGTTTAGGTTTAATTGTATTGTTATGTTATATGAACTAGTTTATAATATATATATAAATATGTGAATATGAAATAAATGTGCACATATAAAACCAAAAGTTTTTGTTGATGAAGATTTCCCCAATAAGAAATACAACATCTTTGCTTTTAACGGTGTACCCGACTGGCAACACTGCTAGCCACGCTTTACAAAGATGTTGTATTAGTCTGTACCTATAGATGGATCACAAAATGCAGCAATATTTTATTCTTTCTAACACCTTCAAATTGTCATAAGATTGAAAGAGACATACATATATAATCTCTCGGGTCGAAGTTGAGTGAATCATGAATGTCTCCATTTTGACTATACAATGCAAGCTAAAGTTATAGCGTATAATAGTGCTGTACATTTTTATTGATAACTAGATATCGTTGATATAGATTTTAAATATATGACGGATAAAAAGTATGGCTAAATGCATTTCAGTGTACTGTTTGGTTATTCAATATAAATAAAATGTGGGTGCGTACTGGTACTTGCCGCATTGCTAATCGGTTGTATGAGATTGTATGCAACCTCTCGCATTTATTTCACCAAAATATTTCAAAAGAATAGTTATTTTTTGAGTAAAAATATTTAGAATCCATCCTTAAGGGGTAGAACGGGTGTAGGTTTTTATTACGAGAGAAAAAAAACTCGATAATCTTAAAGTTTTATTTTTAGAAACGATATCACAGATTGGATAATCTGTGATATCGTTTCATTTTAATCTGTGATATCGTTCATCTGTGATTCGTCAACATTTTAATTTAAAGACTTGCAGTTAATGTTGACGCTTGGGTATCCACGTATTTTTTAGTAGGTTTTCTTTTTCTGGGTAAATTCTGAAAAGAAATAGTTTTTGGTTATTAATGATTCAAAAGATTTTCATAATTTTCATAGGTTGAAGCATAACTTCTTTATAACTTATAGATATTACTTACTGGTTTACACGATGGTGGTAATTTTGGGAATATTGTCGGCACTGCATACGAGTGTAGAATTTTACGCTGATATCCTTGGCGAAAGCAAGAATCTTCAAAGTTCATCTAGCATATTCTTGTATATTGCGAAGCTCTCCAATCGTCGGCTTTTCTTACATTTTTTGTCCACGTTTTTTTTTTAAATCGATGTCGGTGGGAAATCTGTTATAAATTGATAAAAATTACTTTCAACCTGCAGTGAATGCTAGAAATTGTCAACACTCTACTAAAAATAAATTAGTTATCGATATCGATAAACTTATCAAGATCAGACTACAGCACTATAAAGCAAGACAAATGTCAAATATTCCGATTAACTTTGGTTTTTGTAAATTTTAGTTATAAACACCAGCTTTTCTTTAAATAAATCAACCTTAGAGCTGTGTATGCATGTACAATGATTCATTTTTAGTAAATAATTATAAAAATTTGTTTACAAAACACCAAAATTAATGAGTGCGAGCTGTGCGACTTACCGGTGAAATGATATGTTTCCATTATTCTCCTTCAAAACACCCACTCTACTTGGACAAACGGGAACAGTACAAGCCATTCTTGGCAAGCAACAGATTTATGAAATCATACTTTCAGATTTTTAAGTATTTTAAATCACATAAAGCTAAACGCGCTTGTTAACCAGCATGATATAAACAAATATGACGTTGCCTCTTTTATGGCGCGCAGCGTTTTAAGACGTCATATTCGGCTATTGTTATCTCTTTTTAACATACGACATGCAGCCATTAGAAAGACGGGTATCGAGTATCGAAGGAATCTTCAATTTTTATTGTTCCATCTATACACTAATACAATTATCTTTGACGCTTTATTTCTCTTGCTAGAGAGCACAGAACATATATACCATAGAGTAACTTTTTATATATTGGAGAACATATACTCTCTAGCGAGAGCTAATAGAGACTGAGTATATATGTTCTCAGTTCTGTGCTGGTCAGTGGTCATAGATAAATAATAAATATACATGTGCGAATGAATGAACGAATGTTCGTTTTTGTTGGTGTTTTACTTCAAAATATTTTTAATTTAAATTTCTTTTTCTTTATTTTAATAAAAGTAAATAGGTATGTAGTGTACAAAGCTTATCACGATTTTTATAATTTAAAAAATATTGTCTTACTGACTTAATTACTTAAAATGTAATTTACATACCGCAGTTTATGTACATTAATTTTGTATTGTATACACAGGTAGACAGACAGGTATTTTATTTCAAGCAATTCACCGGTTCGCCATTTTATTTTTCATTATCATTTAGGTCTATTTAAAATGTGAAATATGTACATACTGTAAACTCTTGATAAGTAATAATATGTTTTTTATTTAAATAATTTTTTTGTAACTATATAATAATTTATCATTTGTTAAAATTCATAATAGGATCAAAATGAAAGAATAAAGTGATACTGTTCAATTTCAATAATTATGTGTGATATAAAATTTTGATTTTATTAATTTCAAGTATTTTAGACAAACTATTCAAAAATTAACTTTATAGGTTTATATTTTTTTTACTTTTTATTGTGTTTCCGTATTCTTAGACTTAGACTTCCGTATTTAAAACTCAATTATTTAAATTCATGAGTGGAGACGTTTTAGATTTATGTTTTATTACAAATAATAATAATTTATTTCAGTTTATTGTTAATTTTTTTTTTGTAACACAAACATGTTATTTTACATTACCTATTCAATGTCTATCCTCATCCGTTGTTTTTGGATAGGATAGGATAGGATAGTCAGTTATCATTTCTTGACTATGTTAATGTTATCCTTGTAGGTTCTATTTCAACCTAAATTTTACTTAATTCACTTGGGTTAAATTACTTGTATGTGATTATAGGGTCAATGAAGTTTAAATGTGATTTAGCATTTTTTTTTGCTTTTATTAAGTATTACTTGTGTGCAATATCTTGAACCCAGATTATGTCGTAGTGACATCAGTGCTATTTGTACTAAAAGTTAACTAAGAATTATTACTTTATTTACTTAAACATGCTGACAGATACTTAACTACAAGTTGTGGAAGATGGGCAATCATATTCTCTTTATAAAACAAATATGTTAGAATTCAATATACCCATAATTAGCTCACAGAAGGTTTCTGTTTTTATTCTTACCTGAAAAATGTGTGTGGTAAAGAAAGTTTTCTTCCATTCAATATAGACAAGTTTACGACAAGTTAATTTTACATAAAAAAAATTGTCTTATCTATATATATAAAAATGAATCCCTATTTCCCTTGGTAGCGGCATCACGGGTGAACGGGTAGCCCGATTTTAATTCAGTTTTGACTAATGGAAAGAGGGATAAACGGGGAATGTTCATATGTATGAAAATTGCAACCAGAGCGAAGCCGGGGGCGGAACCCTAGTGTATTATAAGATTAATAACTTACAACACACTTTTATTCTATTTGGATTTGGCTGAATCACCAAAATTGTTTGCTGTGGACTTATAATTACCATCGTAAATTTTGACTTGGATTTTATAATTATGGCAGTACCCATTACTATCTATCTATAGTAATGGGTGACAAGCTGACATGCAATTAATTCACTTGACGGTAGATTTTCTGGAAACACAGGATAATCAAAATAAAATCAAAATATTTATTTATCAATTAGGTTTCTCCAAGAAACTCTTATGATCGTCATTTAGAATTACCAGTTAAATTTAAATTTACCAGGGTTTCGGAAAAAAGCCAAGATGACAATCCTGAGAAGAAACCCCGAAAGAAACTCAGGATACTATTCTTTTTGTCATCTTTACAATATAAAAATTACAACAATTATAATCATACACTTAATACCTAAAGTAAATATACAATACTAAGTATAGTATGAGCTCCGAATCCAGGCTTTAATTCCAGGCTTCATTGTCACTTACATAATCAGTAACCTTATAATATCCTTTCGAGAGGAGTTTGGATTTAATGACATCTTTAAATTTATTTATAGATAAGGTTCTGATCATCTCAGGCAGTTTATTATAAAACCGTTATACACTGACCCATAAAAGAATTACTTATCTTGTGGAGTCGCGTCTTATGTAAATCTAAATTATTTTTAAACCTAGTACCTATATTGTGTACATCAATATAGGTACTAGGTTGCATGTGTGTGTGTTGCCAATCTTATAATAATTTTCTGAAGGCATTGAACTATTTTCTACCATAATTTTATTAATTGATTTAATTACAGATCCAGTGAAAAATGACTGAAATGGAGTACATGCAAGAATTAACATTCACGTAAGTATTAAATGGAAAGAATTTATCTTCAGGACAGATTGAGGAAAGAAGAACTAAGATGTAAAACTAAGAAAGTGATATTGTCAAAATATATTATAGTATTTTTTAAATGGAAGTGGGCTGTACGGACACCAGTCCAAACGAAGGTGGTGGGAGAATGGGTTCCCAGAGATAGAAAAGTCCTTGGGACCATTTTTCCATGGGAAAAAGATACGAGTGAAGAACAGACAGGTGTAAATAAAGATGCAAGAGGCCTCTGTCTCGGAGGCCAACGAGCCAAATAAAAAACAATATATTTTTAACTGTTGTTTTCTCTATGTTATTGGTTAGTTAAAAAAGGTTTTTTTTTTTCATTTGTTCAATTATTAATTTTTTTGTGTTAAGTTTGACAGACAGGCTGATGTTCCACTTCATGATAGGTGACTACTCTTGCCTATAACACAAGCAAGTGCACTGCCGTTTATGGTAGGATGAAGGATAAGGTATAGGGTAATGGGCTCTGGCATCCCATTACCCTAAGTTTTAAGAGAGGAAGATTTTTATAGACTACTCCTGAATTATACTTGGTATGGCTCTTTACATGTTATAGGAAAAAAGATAATTTTACTTAATCTGAATATAGTAACTTAATACACTCAATATGTAATTTCTCTTTTTGAAAATACATTTTAATAGAAACATAAAAATAATAATTTTTTCCTACAATGTTGAGATTTCTTCAACCAATGAAACATAATTTACAGGGGCTCTGAACTGGACTGGGTGGAACCGTTAGTAGAACAAATGTTGGATCCACATCTTCAACCAGTTACAAATTTTCCTGTAAGTAATTTTATCTATTTAATTTGTGCATATTAATGACAAAACATGTATTCATCAATTTTCTAAGGAGTGGAATTTTTGGGTAAAAAAAAAGGATGGTTTTATAAATATCAAGTACTAAGGCATGCCCTGAAAGCAGTCCCCTTGTCTGTTCTGCTGTCTCTGGAAGCAGTAATAGCCCAGTGGTTGCTGCTAAGGTAGATGGAGGTTTGATTCCCAGACGATGTGGTACTTCTATGCGTTTTTCTATTCAATGTTTGAATTAGAAATAATTCAAACAATGTTTCATTCAATGTTTCAATTCAACAAGAATAATTTCTTGTTGTAACAGTTAAAGAAAACTGTGTTTTTTTTATGTTAATGTCGCCAGACAGACTGATGGTGCTGCCGAATTTAGTATCTAGTATTAAGGATAAAGGATAGGGAAATGTCCCTATCCTTTATCCTATGCTGTTATTTTATGGTAGCTTGCAGATTAATTCAACTTATGGGTGATTTTCTACAGTATAGGTAACCCTGATAAGATAGGGGAATTCCCGGAACTAGTGTTCAATTATATGGCCAGTTATTTTGCCTATCTACATGTTGTTCAGATGATTAATTTAGTAACAATGACATATTACTTTGCTGCATGCATTGTATTTTTTTTATAATCAATTTCAGGTTACTGCTCTAGGTCCGCCTGATAAGACAGATTTCAGCGGCACCTGTGAATTTTCAGTGGAAATTAGGGCGGAAGATACCCACAAGAAAAAATATCTGGTAGGCGTTAAAATTACATCTTAAGGTTATGTATATGTAGTTTAAACTTATGTATATGAAGAATTGAGAGCAAAAAATAAAAGATAACTTGCAAAATACATATTTATACAAATAAATTATGAAATAGTAGAAAATGGCCAGAGTTACAGAAAAGGGCCATTCGTGCCATCTTACAAGCTCGGTCCCAGAGTCTCGCTAATAGATAATTTTAGGGAAATAAACGTACTCACTGTAGCCTCACAAAACATTTTTGAAAATCTTTTATTTGCTCACAAAAATATTAGCAATTTCAGTAGAAATAGTGATGTTCATAGTTTAAATACTAGTGACGAGCATAAGCTACAATTGCATAAAACTCGTCGCCACAAAATTGCCAACTCTTTTACGGGACAATGTGTACGCTTTTACAACGGGTTTCCAGCTAATATACAATTTTCTATGAATAAATTTAATGTTTTTTATTAAGAAAACCCTATACACAAAGGGATATTATAAAATGTTGGATTATGTAAATGATAAACATCCTTGGAGTTAAATTATAATATTGCAATGTTGATATAATTGTTATATAAATGGCTCAATTTTGTTACAAATTATGTAATTGATGATTTATGAAAAGAGCAACTAGGGGGTTTCTTGTCGAGTTCTTCCCCCTAGAAGCAGCATTCCGAACCAGTGGTAGTTTATAATTATATAAAACTAGCGGCCCGCCCCGCTTTTTTATATACAAAAACATTCCCCGTTTATCCCTTTTCCATGAGTCAAAACCGAATTAAAATCGGTCTACCCGTTCGAAAGTTATGAGCGTACATACATTTCGAAGATCCATTTTTATATAGATTAGAAATATTCTACAAAGATAAATGTTTGACAAAGACAAAGATAAACTTACATCGAATAAATTATTTACTATACCTATATATATATAGGTAATTCTAATGTTTAGAACTGTTAATAAATTATTTACTATACCTAGTTATAAAAAGTTTAAAAAAAATATATATATAGGTAATTCTAATGTTTAGAACTGTTTTATCTTTAACTGTTTTCATTTGTAACTGACTAGCCAGATTGACGCACAGATTAAGAAGAGGCCGTAATCCGTTTAACCTTGTATTTTGTCGGACCTACTTGTATTCGTGTCAGTTTAAATGTCTTTTTAAATCTATTCCAGTACTCCCACAAATTGAATTGCATCTTTGTGGATAGAAAATGCAATTTTCCTGTACATTTCAACTGGAAGCCGTTCAAAGAGTCGCCGATGTACGTGCGCGCGACCGTAGTTTTTTCGGACGAAGCTCAGGCGGAGAAGCGGGTCGAAACATGTTTGCAACACAAACATGACAAGAGCCACGGTGAGTATACTTAACACCTAAGGGTCAATTCACATCGAGACCCGATGCGACGATGCTCGAAGAGGTCAGTTGTAAGGATGTGGTCTTATAATATAAACACCATCGGCCGCTCTTAGCGTCACTTCGTACGCCGCATCACAATGCTTACTATAGAAATGTACTAATACACCTTCTTTAATACGCTGATGTCGGCGTTTGGCAGTCGTAGGCAACGTTTTTTAAGTGCGTCTTTAGTTATTCCGAACCGTTGCAGCGTGAAGGTCGTGTCTAAATAGCGTCAGTACAAAATGACATAATAACCACAGACAAACACTGTTTGTCGACTAGGAACTGTTGTGATCGAGATGTCGTTCGCTTCTGAGAAATGTATTGACCGCTGACGCTTGTCTGGCGTTCAGACGTCTAGCGAAACATTTACGCTGAAGTCGCACGTCACGTATAGCATTTAATAGTAGTCCGTAGCCTTCAGTAGCGTCCGCGCTGCGCTTGGCCGCGTTTTGGTGTGATTCGTCTCTAACACGATAAAGCATATAAGCCAGTTTATGAAAACTCGTCAAAGAGTGTGTAATTTCATTTATTTATTTTAATTTTATTTAATTAATAAGTTAAATGGTTTATTTTACAGCTAATTTCAAGAAGTTCTATAAAATAGAATTTAAATGTATGCATAGGTTAGGTGGCGTTGCTGTGCAAGCACGCCACCTAACCTATTTAACCGATTTAAAAACAAACCGATTTAAAAACCTAACCGATTTAAAAACAAAAAAGTTACGTGCTACACTGCATACCACGCGTACGAAGTTGCGGGCTTAGCTAGTGATAAGATAAAAATGTTTATGTAAATTTTAAAAGGCTAATATTTTTAAATGTGAAAGTTAGTGAAGATGGATGTTTAATTCTACACGGATTTTGTTAAATTTGATAATAATGTAGTTTTAAATAAGGCAAAAGCACTATAAAATAAGAATGCGTTGCGAATACATTGCCCACTACACAGAGCTGAGTGCGGTGCCGAACCTGAAGGAGCACGTGCTCCACTCGGGCCGTTCGGCGGACACGGGTGGCGTGTACTACTGCGGAGATCCCGCGCGGGCCGACTCGTGGTACTCGGTGCTGGTGCAGTTCCCGGTGGGCGGACCCAAGACACACGCCTACTCCTTCTTCTGCAAGAACAGCTGCTCCAGCGGCATCAACCGCCGAGGCATCGGCATCATATTCACCCTCGAAGACGTCAGGTCAGTGTAATGCTAACAGTACATTTGTAATACTAACAGGTAGTCATACGTGAGCGAATGCGACGCGAAATTGTGAAGTCGAGGCGGGGCCTGCGACACACTTTCTACTCGTCCTCAGGGCAACTTGCCGCCATTTTGTCATTCGTGACGCAATAGTGTTTATTTTCACTTGTGAAGACGCTTCCCTTAAAGTGACAGACATACTCCGCGCGTGTCGATTCCGCCTTGACTAATGACAGGGACTAAGTTCAGAACGAACACAATGTTTACGCACAAACTAACAAAATGAGCGGAAGCTAATAACCTTTGCATTTAGGTGCAATATTGTACAGCAAATTTTTATAGCTTGCCTAACAGATTTAAAATTGGATATATTATCTTAAATCTATACTAACATTATAAAGAAAGTATGTATGTATGTTTGTAATGAATAAACCCAAAAACCCGTATTAGGGCCCGTATTTCAACTGCTACTATTCTTAGGAATAAAATTTAAGTGAGGCTTAACTTTACTATATCGTATTTCAACTTTCACTCAACACAAATTCATTCCTGAGTGGTACCCTTAAGGGTCAAATTTTTAAGTGACAGTTGACGTTTCACTCAAGTGATTTAAGTTTAGCTTAAACAGGAATTATTAAAATGAATTTGTTTGATTTTTTGATATTAGTATCAAAAACTTACATAATAATATTTCTATATAATTTATAAAGATAACGTAAAAAACAGGTAAGTTTACATTAGATTTGTTTAAGATAACCTTAAATTTTTATTTTATGAACGGGAAAAATAAAAAATGCAGCCCTAATTTCACAAATTTGGAGTTGCAACTAAGTAGAAAGATTGTGCGTTGCACATTATTTAATTATAGAAAATATATATAAAGTGACACTTTTTCTTGGCAAGTCAAAAGCGCCGAGTGGGAAAATATAGCCCAAGAATTTAATTCGCAAACAACAACAAACAGGTAGGTAAATATTAAGTAGTAAGGGCAGTAGTAGGTCAAATCCCCAGTCAACAGCAAGCACTAATCTTAATTTAATTTTTTTTCGATTTTTTTCAATATGTCGGACATTATTTCTAATAAACATTAAAGTAATATTCAAAGTAATATACAACGTTGTTATAAGTTCAATCAACAAATCAATTTCACTTGTCCGCTGTCTGTTAATCTAACAGTTTTGATATGTAAATGAATGAACTTCGCGCGAAACCACTAAAATGTTGCCAGTTTTTGCTGTTAACTGCAACTCAGTAAAGCTTCACTTAAAATTGCACTGAAATACGCGTGAGGTCTATAAGCTTGGCTTTATGGTAAAGTGAAGCTTAGTTAAGTGAAAGACTTAAATAAGTGAAGAGTGAAATACCGGCCCTGAGTATACATATTAATATATTATATATCCTATGTTCATCTGGAAATAGTGAAAGAATGTTTCAAATAGGTGCAGCGGTTCCGGAGGTTACAAAATACAAAATCCGCTCTCGTTGTAATATAAATTTTATATCATATTATTATATTACCTCTGCGAAATACTGGTTTGTATATAGCCTTTATCGGTTGTAGTGGGAATATATACGGACGGCAATACGTGGCAGCGCGGGTGTGTTCCTGTCCTCGCCGGGACATCGACCGGGATGAGAAGGCAGCGGGACAGTCAGGTCGGGGCAAACGGCGGCTGCAACACAACAGGCTTACACCTCCCCCCGTCGATAACGAAAACCCCTCGCTCGATCCTAAGAGGATCAAGCTAGAAAGCACTACTGATGATGAAGTGACACTGCCACCGGTATGTTACATTCTTACATTACATTTATGTTAGTTGTTTTGCACTCTGGAAGCCACGTCCTCTTTTCTCGTCAACACTGCCGCAATTTCTGAAGGCCAAGGTTTCTAATCAGTGCATCCTGTGGTTCCGAAACGTGGCCCCTAATATAAAATAATGTATTATTTTAATTCAAGATCAAAATTGAACAGTGTTATGTATAATCATATAAGATCTCTCATAAATGCAAGATGTTCATGGGACCCATACCTTCCTATTTGATATAGATTTTAGTTACCTAGTAGAAGCAGGATTGCCACGTCAAATTCCACAAAGTTCTGAACCACGCGAGGGCGCGTCCATTTAGTTAGGACACATAATATTAGGTAGGGGAAAAAGTTTTTTCGCATATATAGTATGTATAAACTTGCAAACCAACTTTAACTTTAACTTGCAGCTCTAGACCAAACATCAGCATTGATGTATAGCATCGATCCACTCATGCATATAAGCGATAAACAGGTTAAATTTTTGGATTGTTTAATAAGTAAACCGATTAAGACAGTGCATAATTTATGATAAAACATATACAAATATATTAGGTCGGGAAAAAGGTCTTTTCGAATATAGTAGACATATGTATAAATTTGTAATAAAATCTCTTTGGCTCTACTATTTGTATCTGGCTGGTTTTGATGACATTAAAAAGGTTACATTTCAAAAAGGAAACAAATTAGTAAAATATTGTTTCCAGCTATTTTTTATTTGTTTTTCTTTCAAAATCGCCTATTACGGATAAAATCAGCCCTGGATTTGTCAATAGGCCGTATAGGCCATGGCCTATGGGCGGCAGCGGCCTAGGGGCGGCGGATTTTAGAAGGTTTTCGCACGCTTTCAGAAGCCATCAAATTCTTGTGCGATAATGAATGCAATAATAATAATAATTACCTAATAAAGGCCTAGGTCTACCTAGGCCACGAGGAAGAGGCGGCACAAAGTGAAGGGGCCTATACTCAAGCAAAGTATAAATCCGGCACTGGATAAAATGGACGCCATTTTTGAAAAAGCGGAGCAATATCGGCTATCAGTAGGTATGACATAGCTGAAGAACTGGGAATTGACCTCAAAACAGTTTTGACCCATTTGAAAAAAGCTGAGTACACAAAAAAGCTCGATATTTGGATTTCACAAAAGCTCACTGAAAGAAAACTTATAAATCGTGTAC
The DNA here is from genome assembly GCA_910589475.2 of Bembecia ichneumoniformis. Lineage (NCBI taxonomy): Eukaryota > Metazoa > Arthropoda > Insecta > Lepidoptera > Sesiidae > Bembecia > Bembecia ichneumoniformis. Next base: position 12,410,722 of record OU342540.1, read on the forward strand.
CTACTCATTTGCAATTCTTTATTGAGACATAATGAAACCGAACCGTTTTTGAAAAGATCGATAAAAAGTGGATCACGTACGAACTCACAATAAGGTGGATGCTATGTGTATGGTGGGATTGGAAGGGCATTGTTCATTATGAGCTTTTACCGCCGGGCAGAACCATAGATTCGGATCCTGCTTCCTGCTTTAATCTCATTAGTTGTTGGCAGTAACTAATGAGATTAAAGCAGGAAATTGAGAGAAAGAGGCTGGAATTCATTAATAGAAAGGTTGTGGTCTTTCATAACAACAACGTTAGACCACACACACCACTCATCAAAAATTAAGAGAGTTTGGCTGGGAGGTATTAATGCATCCGCCATATAGCCCTGACCTTACACCTTCAGATTTCCTCCTGTTTCGGTCTCTTCAGAATTCTTTAGGCAGTGTCAGGTTAACATCAAGAGAGGACTACCAAAACTACTTGTCACGTTTTTTTGATCAGAAGTCCCAAAATTTCTACAGCAACGGGATTATGTCACTACCTAGAAGATTGCAAAAAGTCTTCAAACAAAATGGCCCATATATACTGTAATTAAATGTAAAAAAAAGAAACTTTTAAAAAAATGTCTTGAGTTTTTATATTAAATGCGGAGAACTACATTTAAGTAATTGTACAGTTTGAGAACCTTTATACTTGATCTAGGCACCAGAATAAGGGAGTAACTACAATGTCTTTTTTTTTAATGTTAAGATCGGCAGACAGGCTGACAGTCCACTTGATGGTAGGTGGCTTCCGTCGTCTATAACACAACTAACGCCACAGGTGCTGCAAGTACGCTGCCGACTACAATAGAATTAAGCATAAGGGATTGGGAGGGGATAAGAAAATGGGCTACTTTACAATGTCACTACTCTTAGCAATTTTGTCTACGAAATATTTAATAATTTTTGCGCAACGGTCATACTTCACAGTCGATCCCGCTTGCAGTATATATCTTACTATTCACAGTTGTAGAACGGAGCTCCGCTAACATCACTCTTAATTATACGCACTTGTGCGATAATTACTTTAAGGTAGGACAAAAAAAGTACGTATGACCTCAAGCATTAAACGAGGAGGTGTATCTTTTCATTGATAAATCAAAAAATATATTAAAAATAGTGCACTTGCAACATCTGTGGCGTTGCTTGTGTTATAGGCGATGGTAGCCACCTACCATCAGCTTGTCTTTACATTAAAAAAAAGTTTGCGTGAGAGGTGGGTGGGAGTCTATCCGCAGTCAAGTGGCAACACTTCCTTACAAAATATGACCAATGACCGTTCCTACTTTATTTACTGCTCCGACAGCTACAAAGTGCTGCAGTGTCTGGAATTCACTACTCGTGAAACTCTGATGGCAACCTAAAGAATTCTACACACTTACTTTGCAGCTCAAAGTGGTTGGTGTGCAGGCGGCGATCACGGGACTGAACGTGATTGCGGACATGATGAGACAAAAGGCATCTCTCATGACGGACCCACAAACACTCCAAAAATACAAGGAGAGCATTGACAGTATTGAAAATATTGTGGGAACATTGGAAAACAAATAAATATCCTGCATATTTATTTATTGATTTTTTTAAATTTCTTTTTTAATCTGCTTTTTTTGTAAGACTATGATTATTGTGTGTTTTGTTGTTGTAAACGCATTGTAATACTCTGTTTATTGGTTAAACTCTTAAAGTACATAATTTATTCTGAGGCTGTGGCTTCTTTTCGAACAAATATCTATAAATTGTCCTCGACTCGAAAATTACGAATCGTTTACTAGGAGAACATGTATTGTAATATACTCGTAAATAATCGTTATTTTTGAATTGTGTAAATTGAAAGAATTTTTTTTTTTTTTTGTAAAGGGAAACCTCCATTTAGTCGGAACTACAAAATCTCCCGATTTCCTAGGTCTCAAAACTGCCTGAAAGTGTATGTCTTAAAAAAAAACAATGGTAAAAAAAAAGAAACTTAATTATGTAGAGAAACATTAGATTTTAAAGTTCATACGATTCTGTACTGGGACTTTTTTATAATTTTGCAATGTGTCTTGTTTATAAGTATAGTTCGTAAGTTTGACGATAGAAATAGTTGTTATTTTTATAAGACTTTTTCAGATGATACGAAAATATTATATTTGATTCAGTAATACTTAAGTATGATGAAAAAATATTTAGAATTAAAGACTTTTAATTTTTACTACTACTTCGTAATTACAAATATAATTTCCAATAAAGGTTATGTTAGTGTCAGCATTTTTAAATTTATATTTTTTTATATTATTACATTGGAACAATAAGGTACTAATATTGCCTTTAATGCACAAAATGTACCTATAACCAATTTATCGCCCCAAAAAATCTTTTGTGTTTCATACTAAAATGGATTTAGTAAATTGTGTGTAGGAATAGTAAACATTTCCTAAATGTACCAACGGTATTTAGCAAAAATAAAGTGTTGAAATAATTAAAATAGGGTTTATTTAACGATAAATTAATTATGGAGAATATTTAATTGCACACCAAAAAAATTTGCGTGCATTAACTGTCTCGTTCCAAAAACATTAATTGCTCATACAATTTACTAATTTTTTAACATATTCGCTACCGTAGCAAAGTATACTACTTATTGCATACTAAGTATTATTATTGCATATTAAGTATGCTCCTTTATTGCATACTACCTATGCAACCCACAGGATAGCATATTTTCATAGGTCCTGTTTTCATAAATCGCAAAGAAACTCACGAAGGAGCCTAGTATTGGGGCAATAATATCCTCTTTGACAACGTCCCTGAAGTATTTAACCTTTACAAAGTTACATATTTCTTAAATAGGTGTTGTGTATCACATTAAATTCACGATGAATGAGAGATCTATCCGTAAAAAGCCTAGTAATAAATCTTGAGCAATCTTAGTAAGCAACATAATTATAAAATCGTTTGTTCAGATTGACTATCAACGCACAGCTAAAACTACTGTCCCGTAAGTTTAAATTAAATTTTTAATTTAGGTTTATTTTATAACATAAGCATCAGCTAAGAAAGTATTTTTGAAGATTTTTTCAACTCCTTGCAAAGTCGCGGACTCCATTACTGAAACCATCACTTTTATCGCTTTTTAGTAAACTGAGTTTTAGTTCCTTTTATGTGCAATTAGTATTTTTATTAAACTAGAATAATTTGTTTTCTGGTGTGCGTTTAAATACTGCCAATTAATTAATTTTATTAGTCAAGTGTAAACTTAGTATTTACTTAATGTTATGGTTTAGAATTTAGCTTTTTTTTTTTATTAAATTTCATATTGTATAATCGAGTACAGCTTTAGGTATATTTTTGAGAAAAACTGCCACTTAATAAAAAAATGACGATTTGCATATCTCATAAGTTTAAATGATGTTCATACAATATTCCATTTGAATATGCCTCTGTGTTTTAAAGTATGAACTGTAGGAGTTATTGGGGGTTTAGTTTTAAGCCTTAAGTAACCAAGTCTACATAATGTACTCATTGTCACCCACCGAACGTGAAAATGTCAAGTGTGCTTTTTTTGTGCCATTACACAACAGGAGCAAGCGGTGATTTATGTTGATACTTGTTTAAGAGATTTCGTGTGCTTATGTTGAGATGTTTTTGCAAAACAACACTATAATGTAAGTTTCGCAATAATATTACACAGAAGAGTAATTGATAATGTTTTTTTTAAGTCTTATCGTCAGTTCACACCGAGTTCACGATATGCCTTGCTATGTTGCGTTACGCATTGTCAAGTATCGCGTCGCGTTTCGGTGTGAACTAGCCCTTAAAAATAAAAATCGTGTACCTACGTATTCCTTTTTTTTAGGTTTTTTTTTTTTTTAAATTGCTTAACATGTTTTCAGACAATGGCTTAACGTGATAATAGATAAAATCTTATATTCAAGCTACACAAATAGATAACGGTACAGTGTAGGAAATGACAGAGTTTGCATATTAAAATACCAACAAAAGTATTTTTAATATTAACTATTGCGAGTTTAAATGTAAACCAAGGGCTGTTATAATAAGAATAAAAAGTTGTTAGGTACATAAATAAGAAGTGTATAGGGAGCAAAATTATTTTTTATGTGTGTTTTATAGATTCCTAACTAGCGACTTGAAAATTCAAAATTTTGTAATTGATATAGAAGTCTTCCATGTTTTATGATGTATTTATCATTGTTATATCTATCATGAAAACGTAAACAGTGTTGCCCAACTTATGTGGATTAATTCGTACTGAGGATGTATACAAACATAATTTACCTATGTTCAATGAAATTGAACAAAAACTGGCAATTTAAATTTAGTCGACAATTGTTTTTGGTTTATTACTTAAATGACATATATTGTAATTATTCCTTATTTATTTCACTTTGACATTTGCACACCTATCAAGTTACTAATGTCTGGACACGAAAAAGGTCACAATTGTCGTCAGGTAATAAATCATTTTACAATAATTTTGGAGTGGTACAGTGATGTGCGGAGGCGCATATCGATAACCTGATACCGATATATGTAATTTTTCGCTTTGTGAAAATAAAAGTTTGACTAATTTGTTTTTTATAATTACAAAAAAAAATCTGATTATTGTCTTTATCTTGATATCTAAATGTTTGTTTAGACGTAATCTAAAGAAACAGCGTAGACCGTTGAGCTTTAGTATACAAAGTGTCCATGTACATCAGCTGTAAGAACACATAATCCATATTTTGAGATATCGCGAGTTTTTTTTATAAATTAAAAAATATATTATTTCTCCCATACAAAAAATAGTTCAAATGGTCACAATTTTGTATAAACTGGCTTTATGGAAAAAGTGTACACAAAAAAAAAGAGTAAATTTTAAGTAGTTAGGTACATCGTTAGTTTTCCAAAATTTGCTAGTCGATATCTGTTCATTACGGTCGGTTTTCGTACCACTTATCCTATCACCACAGTCTAACCATACTTACGTCATACAGTCGGGCAACGCTCAATGCTCGAGCCTGCAAACTGAAGCGAGTTCGCCTACGCAAGTACATTCGTTGCTGTGCTATCACCATTGTGGTTTATTGCTCGACGACTCTGTAGATAATGCGTCTACTATAGCTGTTGTCGTAGCTTAACTTGTTCGGTTTGATCAACCGATTTTGGACAGTTAAATATTGTCCGAAATCGAAAAGAGGCTATAGTACAATTTAAATGCACAAATAACGCCATCTATTTTCAAATAGATGCAAGGCAGCATCTAGTCCTTATCTAAATTAAATTTAAAGTATCAACTATTATAAAAATAATTGCCCCTGCATGGTTTGCGTTGTGCTCAAAGGGTCGTAAGTACAGTAAAAAGTCACACTGATTGTAGTAGATGGCGCTATACGCGTTCACAGTAATGCAAATCTCCAGAAGTTTGTCATACGAGGGGCACACTGAAATGATCGGGAATAAGAAAAACCACATGCACGGTATAGCTAAATTGTATTTTATTGTTTTTCGAAGTATTCTCCGTTCAACTTAATGCACTTTTCCATTCATGCAAACCAATCATTAAAACAGTAATTCCAGTCTGAAGTTGATGTTGACAAAATGGCTGATTTGTACGCTTCCACAGCTGCTTCGGGGTCTTCAAACCGTTGACCGCGTAATAAATCTTTCATTCTAGGGAATGTAAAGAAATCGTTTGGGCTCAGGTCAGGACTGTACGGAGGATGGCTCATCAGCTCGACGTTTTCCTGCTTCAAAAAATCATTTGTCTTCCGAACCGTATGGGAGCTCGCATTATCGTGATGTAAGATGATGCGACGTTTCGGGTTATTTTTTCGGAGTTCGGCTATCATTTCTGGCAAACAAACCGTGATATACCACTCGGCGGTAACCGTTCTGCGTTCCTGTAAAGGAATTGTAGCAACATGCCTCTTTTTAGAGACAAACGTAGCGACCATTTTCTTTGACACGCTGCGGGAGCGAACCACTTTCGTTGGCTTGACCTCGTCTTCGAAGACCCAAACTGCTGACTGATGTTTTCTTTCAGGTTCGTATGAATAAATCCATGATTCGTCACCTGAGACGATATTATAAACGGCATTTGACTTCCCTCCGTTGAAGCATTGCAGACCGTTGAAGCGTTGCAGAGTATTCCGGCACCAATCTACACGAGCTGCCTTTTGCTCTTCGGACAAATTGTGGGGAACCCAGCGGGAAACTAGCTTTCTTACACACAGCTCATTATATAATATCGACTGAATTGCAGTCATTCCGATACTGATAACAGCCCGCATCTGCTCGTATGTCACATGATGGTCATCTAATATAATAGTTCGCACAGCTGCGATGTTTTCAGGCGTGACCGCTGTTTTCGGTCGACCTGCAGAAGAAACAGTGCTGAGCGACACACGACCGCGTCGGAACTCGGCATACCAGCGGTATATTGTCCTTTGACTCGGTGATTCAACATCATAAATCGAAACAAGTTCGTTGAGACATTTATCTTGAGATAAGCCGCGACAAAATTTGTGATAAATTATGGCACGGAAATGTTCACGCGTGAGCTCCCATTTCTGTTAACGACGTGTCAACTTTAAACCAACATAGTTTTTGTTTTTAATAAAAAAAATTAATTGTTTGAATGTCATTAAGATTCTAAGAGGCCAGTATTCAAATTCTAAAAAGGTTTTATTGTAACTCAATCCGAAATATTCTATTCCCGATCATTTCAGTGTGCCCCTTGTAACACACCAAACTCGTAATACCAAAATCAGATGTATATATGATCACAAAAACAATGCCTATATGTAGTTTGTATATAATAAAGGTTGACAATTTTAGTTCATTGTTTAGAAGAGATATTGAAGATCTTAACTTTATGTGTATGTACCATCGTACCACTTACCAGTGTTACAACCGTGGCCAATTATGCATATCCGCCTTCTATCATAGAATAAGTATTTTTGTAATTGAAAATTCTTAATAAAAATAAATATAAAACGGATATTAATTGTTTTAATTTATTCTACCCTTTAAAGTACCTACCTATACTTGGCAGAAATGATTGTAACAAATTTAGTCTAAGAAAAAAAATGTCTTAGCTCTGCTGTTCCTTTTTTTATTTGACATGACTGCAGACAATTTTTTTACCAACCTTGCTGATCATTCAAATGGGTCAGTCAGTGAAGGCAAATCGCAAACCATAAGAGATACGAAAATATGTTCTTAGGAACTAAGACTTTTGAAAAAATAAAAACTGCATTATATAAGGACTTCCGCAGACAGGCTGACGGTCCACTTGAAGGTAGGTGTCTACCGTCGCCTATAATAATATTCCATTATTATAGGCTATTTATATTTGCTGAGTTATCACGGTTTTTATCAAGGAAGGTGAGCGCCCCACGTGCTTGCTGCAGTGAACATCATACTATATCAGTAATGATGATCTTTATACGGCTTATTAGCAGAAGGGCAAGTTCGCATTAAGGCAACTTCGTATAAGGACAAATTCTCCAAACGGCAAATGTTCATAAAGGCAATTCTGATACAGTTGGCTACACTTTTTTTCATTCTGTAGTACCTAATATAGAGTATTATTGTTTACAAATTTCATTGACTTTGCATTGTTATATTTGAAGTACCCTACTCTCAGTGTTTTTGTTACTTTTGAAATCTTACAAACTTTGCAATCAAAGATTAATAAGTTAAATAAAACATAATATCATGAGGTAGTCCAATGACTACTAAAGAGTCACCTTCAGAAGCATGTAGTGGTAAAATATACTTCCATGCAAAAAGATAAACTAAAAATATTACTAACATTTTATTATGAAATTATAATAATTTTAAATGCCCTGTGACCTTATCAATTATATCTTTCGGTGCAGGTCCAACACCAAGAACAGTTACTGAATTCGGAGCTATTTGAGTTCTTCCAGCGTCCCTAATAATAGATGTAACTATACCCATCTTCTTAGCATTTTTCTCAATTTGTAATATTTCATCTACAGAGTCTGTTTTTAAGGCAATTTTCGCTTGACCGGTATATTTCCATAGTGCTAAAGCTTCTGGATCTCTCTTCTGCATTTTTTCAAATGCCCCAACAGCTGCGTGCCCACATTGAGCTGCAATTTTTCCTTTCGTCATATTTAAGTCTGTCCTTACAACCAGTACTAACTTGTATTCGCTGTTCGATGCGAACTGAAAAAAGTAAGGTTAATATAACCTCTCAAATTAAACGCAACTGTGTCAAAAAAGTAAGGAAACATAATTAGTTCATGTAGAAATATCTTTAATGATAAACAATTTCTACATAAATGTATATTACCTTCTCCGCAGCTTTCGTTGTTTCTGTGAATAATTTTACATATTTCTTTAGTACAACTAATGACAACCCAATACAAATACCGCAACCAACGCCGGAGAGAAAAGAAATGTTGTCCATTTTGTGTTTGTTCGAAATTGTTGAAAGTTTAATAAAACTTTGAGAAATAAATAATAACAGAACTTGCTAGCTTGCTACAATATAGTCAACCATTGAGAATGAGTTCAATGAGAATTGAAATTTGTTTGATTGAAAGTATAAATAAATATTGACTATAGTCTATATAGGATAGTCCTCCTTATGAGTATATATATAGTGTTCTGTGCAGGTGTTAAATGAAATAAAGGGCCTACTCACGACGCAATTTCATATCCAATCTCACGGATTCGAGTTGAAGCGTTGCTTAGCAACGCTTTCTATTCCATTTTCATTTGTTAGTTTTTGATAACAAATTTTAATAGAAACATACTCATCAACACGAAAAATTAAAACAGAATATTGAATTAAATAATTTATTGTTCAAAAATGAAGAAGGCTATGAATGATTTAGCGCCGATCGCACTCCCGCATGGTCCACCTGTGGAATGCACGGAGGAATATTATAAATCACTTATGGAAACTGCGTGTATGGTTAAGTATGTATAACAAACACTAGTTGAATGCCCGTTATTGATGATTGTTTTCTCTCTAATTCTAATTTCTTTAGAAAATACCCGGTCTGGGATGTTGCACGCCCAACACCTCAAGTTCTTATGGAGCAAGCTCGTCGTGACCTTATGGAGGCAGAAGAAAAATTAGCCATGAAGAGGGAAGAAGAAACCAAAAACAGAGAAATGATGGATGCAAAATGGGAGGATTTGCGTAATAAAGAGATTCTTTTGAAAGAATCTTTCATTAGTTTTAATAAGGTAAATTATACGTTCTGAAGATAGTCATCAAGTCATCTATTTTTTTATCAAATTATTTGCCTAAGAAAATTACTTACTGACATAGTTTATCAATATATGTATATAAAACTATTTGTAGTTTATTAGAGAAAACCAAGAAAAACGAGATCGTGCTGATCGAAAAATGGCTGCAGATACAGCAACCTTGGAGCGAAAAACACAAGAAACAGAAGCTATGCATCAACGCGTCCTTGAAATGGAAGAAGTTAAGGCATTAATGGAGAAGCAGGTTCGCGATTACACCATATACGAGGTAATATTTATTTACTATACGTATTATATAAGAATTTGCCTCAGAATACGCATTATCTGAGATTGTTATAGCCTTTGAACTTGAATGTCACAAATGTTTTTAATTGATATCTAATGATATTTGAATTCTCAATTTGAATGCCACATAGTTAAAATGCGTATATTCCTTCCTTTAATATTGGTAGAGTAAGGTATAATCTGCAGAATTAGAAATATTTTGCATCCGGCATAAAATTGCAGTACTTTTTAGCCACCCTCAAGTTTTGTCCACCGCTTGTCGGCTGCTGTACAGTGCGTCAATGTCGCGCCATCAGCATTGGTCTCCTACAATGTATTGTGCATGAATTACCTACGGCCAGCATAGACGGCAGCAGTGCGCCAGGATTGGCAATTGCAGACAATTGCCAATCCTGGCGCGCAATCGCGAAGTTTTCGTTTTTAGTCACACTTCAAAGGGATGGTAGAGTAGCGTGGACGGTGTTATATATTCGCCGACCGCTTACAGAGTAGTGCGATTTTGTTAAGTTGCGGATTTTCAATTTTTTTTTTGTTTTTGTGCGAAGTGCGAGTTTGCCTCGATCAAACGCATCGAACGCGTAAAGGTGAATTTGTATGGGATTGAAGAGTGCCATCTAGTTAACTAGTACTTAGCGCTGCTTCATTCTATACAAATTCACATTTACACGTTCGATGCGGCGCGGCGCACTTCGAACATTGGAGCAATGAGTATTGGAGTCACAAGTAATGACATATTTCACTATCATTTACTCTGTGTACCTCGGTGGAAGAACGCGCGAAACAACCCATACTCCTAGATATAGAATTTTTAGTCTGTGGCTATTCTAAATCTGACTAATGACATAGATTGACGTTTTGGATACTTGACAATATACCTGACATTGACATCAAATAAATCTAAACCAATCATAAAATTTTATATATTTTTTTAACATGGCGTTGGGTTGATACAATACAGAGTCTTTCTATATATAGTGTTGGTGATTTCTTTTCATTTCATCAAATTTGATCCATTACAAATTTGTTTAATTTGCCGATTAAACGTATAATAATCGTATTATTATGATATACCTAAATTAACCATATTATGCAGTTTGTTCACTAAGTAAAATTGTTATAGTTTCGGCATTCTCTATCAACATAAACATAATGCCTAAAAACATCACAAGTGAAGTGCGCGAGATTATATTGAAGGTAAAGGAGTTTATGGACGAGGAGAAACGTATGCAAGTTCCAATAATACCGCTAAGTAAAGTTTATTTGCGGGTGTCGGCTGCCACTGGCGTTTCAGAGCGTACCGTCTTGAATATTGCTAAAGAGGCTCGTCTTATAGAGCAGGGTTTATTGGATCCTGAAGTCGTGAAGCAAGGACCCAAGAGACGTGTACGGACTAAAGGAAAGATCGAAGTCGATGAATATGATTTGCAAGTTATACGACGGAAAATTCACGAGTTTTATGCTTTTAAAAAGGAAGTGCCAACTATTAATAAATTGTTGCAAATATTAAAGGAGGAGATTAATTTTAAGGGTTCGAGGGAGACGCTTCGTAAGATTTTGCGTAAGAATGGATTTCAGTTTAGGAAAACGAAAAACAATAAAGAGAAGGAGCCCCCGCCCGAAATGCGGCCAGCACCTGAACCGGCTCCTCAACCTATACCAGCAATTGTACCACCATACATACATACAATGTTTAGTCATAAGAATCTTTAACTTTACATTACTGACAATAAATTGAGTCCTAACACAAAAATTGTGTTGGTAGTTAACGGGCTCTCTTAAACTATACTTAAAATTAACAAATAGGTGCCAGAAATGGTTGTAAAAATTATATTATACTAGCCATTCACAATTAAGCCTATTGAACTGGAATGATACAATTGGCTTGATCTTGCCAATCATACCATGTAGATTGGATGATAGGCTTGAACCTTTATGGCTGACATTAGCAATAAATGAAAATATAGCAGCAATATCAGAGTGGATGGTACTTCATTGGTTGACCTGTCATGGGCATGACACTAACGCGAATAGAAATATTCAGTAATGTTAAAAATTAGATTTAACTTTTTAAATGTATTTAATAATCCACATAAATCTATAGTAGTGACAGACTAAGTCACACAGACAGACTTCAGGAGAATATACCAAAGTCTATTCCCCTGTACCTATCTTCTGTCATGATAAGCAACACATTTGTGACTACTTGGAGCTATTAATTCTGTACTTTTATTACAGAATTAACAGTTTACTTATTAATATTTATTTATTTATTTACACACAAACTTACATTCTACCATTACAGGTTTTCACCCAATGCGGTAGTGTAGCAACAATATGTACAATAGCAACAATTATATGTACAAATGCAAACTAATTCCTAATATTCATAACTAATTACGTATAGTGCTATTTTTGTGAATTCATTCAGAGTACACCAACTTGCCTAACGTCTCAGGGGCCCCGGGTTCGATTCCCAGCGGGGTCAAGTTTGGAAATTTTAATGTAATTTCCAAAATTGACTGGTCTGGATTTGAAAAGTAGTGGTAGGGCACACTGCGTTTCGCAGTCATTTGGCCAGCCCGCCTGGCGGCAGTGACCACCCCCTTACAGAAGACCACCATGAAATAACAGCATATACGTGCTGTTGTGTTTCGGTGAGTGAGTAAGGGATGCCAGAGCCCATTTTCTTATCCCCTCCTAATCCCTTATCCTTAATCCTACTGTAGTCGGCAGCGCACTTGCAGCACCTGTAGCGTTGCTTGTGTTATAGGCGACGGTAGCCACCTACCATCAAGTGGACCGTCAGCCTGTCTGTCGACATAACATAAAAAATAAAAAAATATATATATACGGTTGAGGATTTGAAGCGTCAGGGGAGCCTTAAATAATAAATTAGTGCGCCCGCGCGGCACCAAGCGGCAATTGTAGCCAGCCTTAAAAATTCTTAAAATAGCCAGCATTAAAAAGATATAAATTGTATGAATTTTTAAGACCAATAACATTTATTATATAGAATAAATGCTTACTAATTTCTTCAAAACGAAAAAGATACCTCGTAAAAATTGAGAGAAGAAAAAGAAGAGACAAATAAATTCAACAATCCTTTAGTTTAAAATGAGTTTTTTCATTACTTTAAAGCCACCTATTTCTAATTAGAACGCTAATAAATGTTTAAAGATTCCACTACTAAAACATATGACATACAATTTAGTAGAATATACGCTTTTATTAATATATTTATTACTATGTAATATTAATTAGTGTTATTTATGTAATAGTGTTATTTATATAACACTGTTATATGTCCACTAACATCAAAGTCATGCTCATGAAGAATATTAAGATATTCATCCATGTAAAGAACCATTGAGTATGTTTTTTTTTTTAATTATATTTAAAATTATCCTGAAGGTTACTATGACATTTTTTTAGTAAATGCACAAAAATTTACTAATGATTATTTTTTTTTATGTTAAAATTGAAAATTACTAAATAGTTTTTTTATGCTCATGCTTAGAAACCAGTGATAATATATCAATCGCTTGGAGAACAAATGTGATATGTGCAGAAAAGTAAATTACAGAGAACAGAATTTTTAAATGTTTAATTATCTAGTCCATTTGGTGAAGTTATCAACCTTGAAGCTGTTAGGTAATCCTAACAGCCCTGGATTTGTCAATAGGCCGTATTTTAGATGGTTTTCGGAATGCGGAAAACGCTTGCGGAAGCCATCAAATTCTTGTGCGATAATAAATATGCAATAATAATAACCTAATAAAGGCCTAGGTATACCACCTAGGTCACGAGGAAGAGGCGGCACAACGTGAAGGGGCCTATACTTAAGAAAAGTATAAATCCGGCACTGAATCCTAACTGGTACACAGTATGCACACAACAAAATTTTTCTTGCAACGGTAGACTAAGCATTTAAAGAAGATGTGCTTACCACATCTGTGCTATAAGCATTGATATAGAATGTTGATTAATTAGTGCAACATATTTGCACTATTCTCCAGCGAAGGTTTCTTTGACAGTGTTATGAGAGTAATGAAAATACACTTGTTAATGTGTTTGATATTCTTTTTTGTTCTCACTAATTAGGTCTAATAGTGTATTTAAGATTAGCTCATAATAAAATTAATTAAATATTATTAAATGTGTAATAGAAATGTAATCTCAATGTATCTCTGCGAGTCTAATCTCATAAGTTCCTGTTGTGAATTCTTAAATTATGGTTTATAAAAATATATACAATAAACAGTGGTTAATGTTTACTACAATTTGGTACGGGATACCAGATTCCTAAAATTTACTCTCATCTGATTTATAGGAAAGGAGTCAGATTATCCATTAAAATTATTGGAATTGAAAAGGGAGAAATTTCTTTCATGCTATTAATCTTTTTGAAGTTGTGGACCTATTTTTTAATAAATTGTTTTTAACTAATATTTATATTCATGAAATTTTATAAATGCCTAATATGGGCATTTTTTTTGTATTAAATTTATTGAAGTGAAATCAATTATTATTGTATATTCTTTTGTAGTATTTATCATAACTGTTTCCATCGTAAAGTTGTTAAATGATAATATACGTTGCAAAGCATAGGGTTATGAAGTTAGAGCTTAGAGTTAGAAAAAACGTTTTTTTTTTTTTAATTTTACGAATGAAACACTTTTATTCTGCACAATTGTACATAAATAATTAATGAATTTGTGTGTGTAATGTATGAAGAATAATGTATAAATATGAATCAATCTGAAGTATTAAAAATAAATGCAATTTTGTAATGAACACTTTTGTTCCTATTTACAAACTTATTTGTTTAATAAATAAAAACTTTGGAGCCTTTTTTTGCTTGGTATCTAAAGTGTTAAGCTTAAATTATATAGGAGCTAAAGTGTTTTCTTCCCCTCGATGGTAGAATTTTGTTCCAGTCTGATTTTAGAGTGCCACAATAAGTGCTATACACACTTATTAAAGCATGGGTTCGTCCCGAGTAATAGAATGAAACTCCCCTTGCTTTACACGAATGCCATTTTTTTCTGCGAAGTATATACACAAGAATTCCTCGTTTATCGCTCTTTCCATTAGTGAAAACCGTATCAAAATCTGTCGAGTGGTTTAGAAGAAGTTAGTGGAGAAACAGATATATGTATAAACGCTAACGCTATGTATAACGCTTCACCCGCGGTGCAATTTTTATATACAAAAACATTCCCCGTTTCTCCCTCTTTCCATTAGTCAAAACCGAATTAAAATCGGTCTACCCGTTCGAAAGTTATTGGCGTATATACATTTCGAAGATCCATTTTTATTTATATAGATTTGGGTGTTGGTTAAGGTCCACTTTAATGACACAACCTACCAATATTCATATTTTAATATTATAAATGTGAAAATAACTGTCTGTCCGTCTGTTATCTTTTCACGCCTAACTAGTCAACCGATCATCATGAAATTTTGCATTCACATTGTCAGAAATACAGAAAAAAACATAGCATAGAGCACCTTTCATCCAGGAAGAAAGTACTGTTCCCGAGCGATCATATAAAAATATAAATCCAACGCCTGGCAAAGATATAACAGCAATAAAGATTGAATAAATTATTGCTCATATATTTTGTGAGGTGTCGTATTTTTATTTTTCAAAGCGGACCAAGTCGCGGGCACTAGCTGGTTGTATATAAAACTAGCTGAACTCACCACGCTTCGCTGCGGCCCATACGGCGGCGGCGTGCGCATGGGGCGCGCGGTACTGGACACTTCTTATACTATTTATCGTAGCGTGATGTTATATAAATGGACTATTCAAAACAAAAAGAAATTTTCAATTCTAACCAGTACCTGAGATTAGCGCGTTCAAACAAACTGTTCAGCTTTATAATATAAGTATAGATAAATATACCTACTTGGTAAAGTGGAATCAAGTGAAGGATATAGCAAAATAACAAGTGTTTTCTGTTGCTCTCATCGAGGCTGAATTTACGAATAGTAATTCTTACAAAGACCAGAGGCACCCACATTCTTATTGTGGTCAATTTGATAGAACGTGGTAAGTAGTGGCAGGGCACACTGAGTTTCGCAGTCATTTGGGTAGCACCCGTGTTACTGTTGTGTTTCGGTGTGTGAGTTGAGGGATGCCAGATTCCATTGTCCTATTTCTTCATAATCCCCTTATACTTATGTGCTAATACTATTGTGGTCGATAGCGCACTTGCAGCACCTATTGGCATTGTCAAATAGATCGTCAGCCTGTCTGACGACTTTAACATAAAAAAACGGGACAAGTGCGAGTTGAACTCGCGTGAAGATGGTTCCGTACGATGTTACCTATCCGCACAATATTGAGTGATATACCGTGTTATTTTAATATCTTCTTATAGATTTTCCTATAATCTATAAGTAGAAAACTAATTTCTGTTTTTTTTTTAAATTACGAACTGATTACGAAATTTTAGGTTCAGTATTTTCGGAGATAAGGGGGAGGGGGGAATGGTCGGACAGACGGACACACGAGTTATTCGGACGTACGGAACCCTAATAAAAATGTGGCTACGCAGTCATCCATAATCGTTTGTCCTGACTAACAACGCACAGCCAGCTGAATTCGGGGGCGGATCCTCAGTCCATAAATAAATAAGGAATCCTGGAAAAATGTTAAGTTCCCGAGGGATCGTATAAAAAATTGGGCGCCACCGTTGATTTAAAAAATCAGGCGTTATTTTTCAACGCAGACGAATTGGTCCCTGGCATTTCTTACTCACTTACGTAGACACAGCGTTTCAGTGTTGTCTTTTGTCATTGGCGGATACAGGGGGGGGGGGGGCATGCCCCCCCCCCAAAGACCCAGGAATTCCATATTTTTGACTTAACTTTTCAATTCAATTCAAGTACAATTCAATTCATATATGAACTGAATATAGAATAATAATATAATCCATATCAATCAAAGTTATCGAAAGTTTCATAATTCATGTCAGACATTTGAGACGCGGGTTAAAAGTATTTGCAATACAACCATAATACATCTCAACTAGTAAAAAAAATACACAAAAAAATTACTTGTGATATTAACCCTAACCACAGAATATATACTAGTACTAGACGCCCTAACTCCGAACTTTGTCAGAATGCCCCCCCCCCCCCCCAAATGAAATCCTGGATCCGCCCCTGTCTTTTGTAAGGGGGTGGTTACTGCCGCCAGACGTACCTACTACTCAATTAACTGCGTAGGTACACACGCGTGCGGTTCCGATTTTCACGATTTTGAACTCATTGTTTTAATGAATTTAAAGTAGGTAATGTTGTTAATATTGGTGTTTTGATAATTTTTATTATTGCATTTAATTAAGTAGTATTGTATGGTGTATGCGTGCGTGTGTGTGTGTGTGTGTGTGTGTTGATGTTGAACCAAGGATTCCTACGGAAGATGTGTGCAGGCCTTTTTTTTTTTTTAGGAGGGGAAATGCATTTCCGCACTATCCCTCGCCGACAAGGGCGGTCGGCGAGGGGGTGTGAGGGACTCACCCGACGGAACGAATCGCTCCGCCGGTCCTACCCCCTAAAACCCCTCCATGTTCCACCATCGGCAGTGATAATGGGATCCGGGATCACAGCGAGGCCTTATCCCCGGGCCCCACGCACTGCCACGTCCTTGCGGACCCTACCCCGTCGCGGCAAGCCGCATAAAAAAGCTCCTGTGGTGACCTGCGGAACATCTGCAGGCCAACCACACCTCTAGATGCCCTCCTCTGACGCCCGAAACAGACAGCGCCGCCGCCGATAGAGCGACGGACCCACCGTCTCTTCGGACACCTGTGTAGAGCCAGTCACTGTTTGTAAGCGTACGGTCTACCCAGAGGAGCTAAGGAGCTCCCGGGGACCGCAGGCCGGACCTCTCAATTGACCCAGGGCCGGTGCCACCTCCGGCGACTGAGCAGGGGCCTGGGTCCGCCCCCAGGGTTGCCCAGGTCCCCAGAGCTCAGTCCCCCGACGACAGCTGACAGAACAGCAGAGGGGAGGGATACTGCCCTGCCCCGGACCGTCGGGGTTGCCTTCCTCTTCTGAGTGCTCCGCCACGAGCTCCGCTCAACGGAGCCCGCTAGGAGCCCACCTCGGTGTGGGCCTTCTTTGTCCCCAAAACCAATCCGATCGGTCGAGGAAAGGCCGGTGAGGAAAAAAAGCACCGACCCCTGCGACCGCCCGGATTGCCAAGGGTAAGCCCCCCACCACGACAAGGTCATGGCCCACCTAGGGGGGGAGATGTGTGCAGGCCTATGCCATCAAAATCTTTTGAGTTGTAAATAAAAATTTATTGATTGATTTTCAAAAATAACGTTCGATTTTCTCTTTATAGGATTATCTGATGTCCGTAGTGCACACCTACCCGGAGTTCAAACAGCCGTTGGACGTCCTAAATCGTTTTGAAGCGTTAAGTGAGTAATTGACCTACTTATGCCTTTTAGTTATATTAGTAAAAAAAAGTTGGAGAAAAAGTTTCTTCGCATTTTATATGAAAATTCAAGACATATTTTTTCAAAGTTTATTTACATTTAATTACAATATATATGTGCCATTTTGTTCGATGACTTTTTGCCATCTTGTAGGTGGTGACATGATCCCGTTCCTGTAGAAATTTTGAGAGTTCTTATCAAAAGAACGCGACAAGTAGTTTTGGCAGTCCTCTCTTGATGTTAACCTGACACTGCCTAAAAAATTCAGAAGAGATCGTAACAGGTGGTAATTTGATGGTGCAAGGTCAGGGTTATATGGCGGATGCATTAACACCTCCCAGCCATAACTTCTTAATTTTTACTGAGTGTGGTCTCGCGTAATATATGTGTGTGGTCTTGCGTTGTCGTGATGAAAGACCATACGCTTTCTCTCAACTTCTTACTTTAATCTCATCTGGTCGTAGAGATCCGAATCAATGATTCTGCCCGGCGGTAAAAGCTCATAATGAACAATGCCCTTCCAATCCTACCACAGAATCCCACCATACACACAGCATTATGTGAAGCCTGGCCGATCTTTGACCACGACCTTTTTCGCATGTTCTTGTCGAACGTGATCCACTTATAAATCTCTTCAAAAACGGTTCGGTTTCATTACATCTCAACCAGGAATTGCAAATGAGTACACGATTCATAAGGTTTCTTTAAGTGGTAGATGGCACCCAAATATCGAGCTTTTCTGTGTACTCAGCTTTTTTCAAATGGGTCAAAACTATTTTGTGGTCAAGTCCCAGTTACAGTACAGTTACAGGGCGTCCCAAATACAGTCCCAGTAACAGGGCGACCAGAGCGAGATGCACCTTTGACATCGAAATCCCCGGATTGAAAACGCTTAAACCAACTTTGTGCTACTCTTACTGACACTGCATTACGTCCATAAACGTCACAATTTTTTTTTCGCGGGTTGCGTTGCATTTTTGCCTTTTTTGTAATAATAATCAGATTAAAATCTAAAATGTATTTAGAAAGAAAATATATAATTTTTTACGATTATTTATCGAATAATAATTTAATATAATTTATTTAAATATTTTTAAATGAAGAAATAAAATTTTATTATTTACAATATTTTTAATCTATACTGAAACACCAATCACAGTGCGTGACGTCATTTGTGGCCAATCATTGTCTTCAATGCAGCTGTTTTGTTATGATTTGTCATGACCACAAATGACGTTACGCGCTCTCAGATGAACTATCGTGGCGTTTTGGCGGCATTTTCAAACAGACAATATTAAAACATGATTTTGAGTACCTAAAAGGCTATAAATAAATAAAATAGTATTTTTTTATGGGAATAAATATCCATGAAGATTAATTTAAAACACTTTCTGAAAATTTGTCCGATCCCCTATTTTAAAATGACAGAAAGAAAAACAAATGAAAAATAGCTGGAAACAACATTTTACTGATCTTTTTTTTTGAAATGTAACCTTTTTAATGTCATCAAAACCAGTCAGAAACAAATAGTAGGTAGATACAGCCAAAGAGATTTTATTACAAATTTATACATACTACCTATATCCGAAAAGACTGCCCCGACCTAATTATTCTTATATGTTTTATCATACATAAATTATGTTATGATTGTCTTAATCGGTTTACTTATTAAACAACCCAAAAATTTAACCTGTTTATCGCTTATAAATATGCATGAGTGGATTGCAGGCCGATGGTCCACTTGATGGTAGATGGCTACCGTCGCCTATAATACAAGCAACGCCAAAGCTGCTGCAAGTGTGCTGCCGAATACAATAGGATTAAGGATAAGGGATTGGGAAGGGATAGGAAAAATGGGCTCTGGCATCCCTTACTTCACTCACCGAAACACAACAGCACACGTGTTGTTATTTCACGGTGGTTTTTTTTAAGGGGGTGGTTACTGCCCCCAGACGGGCTGCCCAAATGATTGCGAAACGCAGTGTGCCCTGCCACTACTTACTATGCTATACATCAGTGCTGATGTTTGGTCTAGAGCTCTATACCATAGTTGGTTTGGTCAATTAAATTACAGCTGCGGCTAAAAATACGTTGGCCGAACGTCAGGAGCGCGACCTGGAAATGCTTGAATGTGCCAGACAGGAGATAGCAACACTCACCGAAGAGAAGAAGTTATTTATCATGGGCTTGAATAACACTCTGGCTAATTTAAGGGTAAGCTGCTTCCAATCTTTATTTCGTAATCGATTGTTTCAATTTTGAATTTATAATAAATAGGGAATAGAAACTAAGTAGGTAACTTTACTATTATTTGCCCTCAACTGAGTTTCTCAAAAGGTGGGTCTTAAGATGATATGGGCAAGACGAAAGTTATGTCTAATGTCCATGTTGTGCCCACCTCAGTAACAGTTGGAAATTCAACTCTTGAAGTTGTTAACGAATAGGTAGGTAAATCTACTTGGGACAAACAGTCCAATTAGGTTGAGCCAACTTCGAGAAGGATGTCATATCGGATGGGCAGCGTTCGGGAAGCTCCGAGACATTTTCTCGTCCAAAATTCCTCTGTGTTTTAAAACGAAAGTTTTCTATCAAAACGAAAGATAAGTCGCCAGTGACGACTTATGGCGCCAGTGACGACGTGGTCTCTAACTGTGGGCCTTGTAAGAAAGCTCAACATCGTTTAACGAGTTGTGGAGAGGTCTATGCTTGGGGTTACACTGCGAGATCGAATCAGGAATGAGGATATCAGTAAACGAACGCAAGTTACTGACGTAAGCCGACAGATCAGTAGAAGTGATGGCAGTGAGCAGAAAACATAGTACGGAGAGCCGACGGCTGATGGGGCCGGAAGGTTCTCGAATGGAAGCCAAGGACCGGCAAGCGCAGCGTTGGATGTCCACCCACAAGGTGACAGACGAGCTGATAAGGGTCGCGGGTCGATGGTGGATCCAGGCTGCTTCTGATCGGCCCTTTTAGAGAATTAGGGAGGAGGCCTTTGTCCAGCATTACCTACGGCTGAGATGATGATGACTATTATTTGGCCATGGTATCGCACGTTTAAATGTTAAAAAGTAGTTTGTTCCCTTCACTGGTGCTCAAGTATCTTCATACCAAAAGGACATTGGGTAATTTCTTTTTTTTTTTTTTTATGTTATGTCGACAGACAGGCTGACGGTCCACTTGATGGTAGGTGGCTACCGTCGCCTATAACACAAGCAACGCCACAGCTGCTGCAAGTGCGCTGCCGACTACAGTAGGATTAGGATTGGATAAGGAATTAGGAGGGGGGGGCAATGGGCTCTGGCATCCCTTACTCACTCACCGAAACACAACAGCACGTCTATGCTGTTATTTCACGATGGTCTTCTGTAAGGGGGTGGTCACTGCCGCCAGGCGGGCTGCCCAAATGACTGCGAAACGCAGTGTGCCCTACCACTACATTTCGTATGGACCCTGGACCCAATCGGAACAGAGGTGGACAACTCTATTGTTTGAAATGTTATGAAACGTCATATTTGAGCCCGACATCGATATATAGCCTCCGCAAATTGCTAATGCGTCTTACTCTTACCGCCATTTTGGTGACGTAATCTCGTGACACACACAGTACCGTTACCTGTATTATTTTAGTTTTGGATGACGTCACGTGGATGTTAATGTGACAAGGTTCCTGCGCATTAGCAATTTGCGCGGATTATAGCTTCATTAATATATACTCGTAATTAACTATGACCCCAAAGCGTTCACATCACATGGATTATGTCACAGGTGGGGTTTTGGTGCAAAAGTTCTCCTGGTTTTTTCATCATGAATGGTTTAGCCGTAACAACTTACTTTAGTAGCCGCAGGGGGACACTGCGTTTCACACACGGAGCATATACAAAGAGGAGATGTTGTTATTGAATTTTTCTATAGAGCGGCGCGTGACTACTGCGCGGGGCAAGGCGGAAGTTAGACCCCGCCCAATTATCTTAAATTGCCAATGAAAATTGACTGTAGTCTACAACAAACAAGCGCCGCCACACCGTGACCAGTGCCGACAGCAGACTGACCAAGACCACGCCCACAAAAAATGACGTCAGGACCTATTTTGAAATCAGTGCACAGTTGTTTAGGCCATCTCCTCTTTGTATATGCTCCGTGGTTTCACAGCAGTAAGGGGCAGACAGAAGGTCACCGTGAAATTACAGCATGTATTTCAGTGAGTGAGTGAGGGATGTCAGAGCCCATTTCCGTATGACTTCATATTTCGTTATATTTGCAGCAACTGTGGCTTTGTTTGAGCGAAGGAGCCTACCATCATGTGGACCCTCAGTCTGTTGACGACCTGTCTGTTTAGAATTGTTTATTTTAGAGAGTTCGCGTGTGTTGTAGTGGCGATACGACAAAGTGCGCAATCGCGTGGTGAAATGGGAGTTGGCTCTGAACCGACTCAAGGAGACTGCAGCAAAACGCCACGTGGAACTGTGTCACGTGCGGTCAGCCATTTGGAGTCTCTACGTGAAGATCTGCAAGCAGAAGGGCCTCGCCGTCGACGTCAAAATGGACGACTTCGAACAACAGCTGGTGGTCATTATGAGAGCTCTCTTGGAGTTGAAGAGGATCCATAGAATCGCAGCGAAGAGGTCCAAGGAGAAGTAAGTGTGTCAGATGTATTTGAGAAGACAGACTTTTTATTGCAAGCGTTTTTCGGTCTTTATACGATGAACATATGAGTGCTTTTATCAGACCTTTGATTTACAAAGAAAAAATAACCATTAGTAATTAAAATCTATATTTACATATAATGAGCCGTGTAAACATTAAATATTTTTTCAAAAAGGCAATTTCTACACGAAGTGTTATGTTACAGGTTACAGAGGTTAAAAAAATAGTTTTTGTATTTTTTGTGCGCGCTAATCTCAAAAACGGCTTAGCCGATTTGAATGTAAGCTTCTCGTAACATTTAAGTGTTTGTTTCATTCCAATCGGTTTACAAACAAATAGTTTCGGCCTATACCGAATACCACGCTTACGAAGTTGCTGTATAATAAACTTATTAAGATTGACGCAAGCTCCTAAAATCTGATTTTATTAATTTTATTTTCAACTGGCTTTTGCCCGCGACTTCGTCCGCGCCCCTTTGTCTTAGGTGTTGAAATATCCCTCGGGTATACAGTACTTTTTTCTGGATGAAAGGTACTCTATGTCCTTTTCTGTGTCCCTAGACAACGTGTATGCTAAATTTTTTTTAATTTTAATTTTAATTTAATGTTAATTTTTTTTGGGTTGTCAGAAGGAAGACACTGTAGGTATACTTAATAAAAAATGTATTTTAACACGACTTCTTATTATGTCTTGGTTTGGTTCGTCAGGTACGAACCAAACCAAGACATAATTTTTTTAACACACCACAAAATACAAACAGAGTACTAGCTAACATTGTTGATATTACACAGAATCATACAGAACACATGTGGTTTTTTTAGGGTTCCGTACGTCCTAATAAAAAAACGGAACCCTTATAGGATCACTCGTGTGTCCGTCTGTCCGACCATCCCTCCCCCCTTATCTCCGAAACTACTGAACCTAAAATTTTGAAAAAAAATACAGAAATTAATTTTCTACTTATAGATTATAGGAAAACCTATAAGAGGTCCATGATATTAAAATAACATGGTAAATCACTCAATATTGTGCGGATAGGTAACAGCGTACGGAACCCTCTTCATGCAAGTTCAAGTCGCACTTGTCCGTTTTTCACACGTTGGGTCAAAGATTTTCAACTGTATAAATCGGGAAAGACGAAAGAATCCGTAATTTGAAATTTAGAACCACATATGTGAACCACATTATTAACGCGACATTTAAGGTGCAATTCACCTATGTGTTACAAATGTAACATTGCTATGACTATCTAAACGCATGTTGCGTGCAAGTAACACGTTCAATATTAACGCAATATTGACGTTGCAGGTAGCCCGGTAAGTTTCAATTAAAATGGCGATGCAACGTTTATACTTAAACTTTCAGATAACTTACGAATGCGACGTTACTGTAATTTATATCGTCGCCTTAGTGGTGAAGTGAGCTATTCCGCACTAAACTGGTTCAAAGATAATGACAATTGAAATAAATAAGCACTCACAAAAATAATGTTTTTTGTTTTATCTTCTCTATTTATATCGATTTTAACAATTTTTTGTGAGAAGGTAATAATTAATGTGTTGAAATTAAGGAAGTTCGATTTAAATGTGCTTTTCTTGTTTTTCTTTTTGGCTCTAGTTTCATTTAACTCCTTTCACGTCTGAAGGAAAAAAAAAAACAACTTCTATTTGAGCTATCACTTAGATCTCTTCACCACTAGAATCTCCGTTTAAGGCTGAGTATGATGATGCATAACTCAATTTTGTCAAAAGTGTGTGTTAGCTCTTTTCACCACTAAGGCGACGATATTTACAAAATGTCTAATAACTTTCAAATTTATGGTTGCAGTAATTTTGATATATTAACTTTAAGAAATTTGCAATGGAAACTTTCTACTATGTTACCAATGTACTATGTTGCAAATGATGCTTGTCATCAAAAGTTTTATTTGATCTATGTGAGCAACATTGCATCTAATGTTTATGGGGTTGCCGTTAGGGCTATTAAAATTGCGTTCCTGTAACCTTGCTACAAGATTGCACCTTTGCATTTATTTGTAACTTACACCCACCCGATTTATGGTTTCCGTAATGTTTGTGCAACATATTCGTGCTCAGTGGGATGGTAGGTACAACATCAACTTTATAAGGCTATTTAGCTACGCCATGGCCATCCTGATTAAGGCGATCAGAGGCTCTAGTATGAGTTTACGATACTACACCAATTCTACACTCGCTAGCGAGAACGTAAAACTTTTGTATGGGAAATCGTGAACTGTCAATGTCAAATTATCAATTTTCCATATAAATGTTTTACGCTCTCGCTAGCGAGTGTAGTATCGTAAACTCATGCTAGAGCCACAGGATCAATATTTTTGTAGGAAAAATTTCCCAATGCCCTCTCTATATATTCATTGCAAAAAATCTACGCCGGATAAAATTTATATAAGCAATAAAGATTGAATAAACGTTTTAAAGCTAGTAAGTATGCAATATTCACATAAATGTTTAATTATTTTACAGAGACATGGAGTCCATGCAGACAGTCTGAATTTTAATATACAGAGTCCTCTCTTCACTTCTTTAATCAAATTATTTATTGGAGTCTTCGTATTTATGAATTAATTAAACATAATGTTCTGCGCTTATTCAGAATGCGGTAAATGATTTTATTCATTACAAGTTTTGCACGCGACTTCTATAGGTGAAAGAATTTTTAAAATTGGTCCAGTAATTTTTGAGTTTATTCATTACAAACATACATAAAGATCTTTTCTTTTTATAAATCTGTTCATCGCTGGGCCAACTAACAAAATCGGCAAAATCATCGGGCCTGTCGTCAATCATCAATCCAGGAATAATGCATTGAAATTCAAATACCAATCATCCATGATATGGTGAACATTTCAACAAAATATACCTAATTTAGACCCTTCAACATTTTAAAGAAAATCAGCAATAGTTTTTTTTTAAATTTTTTTTTAAGTTTAATGGAAAATTTATGTATAGTAATATCTTTAATATGCACCAATAAATCAGTGGACAATTTGTGTATTTGCCGAGTTAAAACAATGAAGGCATCGCAGAATCCATATATTTTACTAGAATAAAAGTCCAAAGATTGAATTAGGTCTAGATAGGTATAATTTCTATTAAAATTTCTATTCTAACTTGACGTTTTGTAACTTACTTCTTGTATTGTGTAATAGTAGGTAATAAGGCTAGGCAAGCAAATGTAAAGTTAGACCAATATATGTATTTTATGGTATCTAACTAATACTTACATATGTATCTACAATATGCCTTTTTGTCATTTCAAAATCTTTGTAATATGCGAGTATTTATATTTGATAGTTAAAAAGTATTGATCTTTGATTTAATTATTTAATTTTTGGCGTGTTTATGATGTTTGTGAATAGTACTGTTTAATAAGACGTTCAAAATAAAATTTATGCTCTATTCTGTTGTGTTTATTATTGGATATTTTTGATTGAGTCGTTAGTTTATTTGTCTACAGAACGCAATAGTAAATGGTTAATAGTAATTAATATTATATAATATTGTGCTCTTCTAAGTGTTGATTAAATTGGTTATTATTTGATATTCTCAAAAAAATACTTTATTTTGCATTACTTTTTTATATTATAAATAAATATGAAAAATTGTAATCAAGCTCATATTTTATTATTTTTATTATTATCATTTTGAGAGTTTAAACTACTAACAGAATGAAAATTGCTTCTTTTTCTTATCGTTCATATATTAATATGATGATATATCAAATAACGGATATATTCATAGGATATTTATTGTAAATAGATATCGGATTTTTGCGAACCCTGGAAAATATAAATCCATCCCATTGCAGTTCACACATTTTTATCATTATAATTATATCTAACTAGCGGCCCGCCCCCGGCGTGCAATTTTTATATACCCTAAAACATTCCCCGTTTATTATTCCGTTTATTCCCGATTTTAATTCGGTTTTCGCTAATGGAAAGAGTCCATTAGCGAAAACCGAATTAAAATCGGTCTACCCGTTCACGCGTGATGCCGTGACCAGGAGAAATGGGGATTCATTTTTATATATAAGACTAGCGACCCCCGCCCCCCGGCTTCGCCCGGCGTGCAATTTTTATATACCCTAAAACATTCCCCGTTTATCCCACTTTCCATTGGCGAAAACCGAATTAAAATCGGTCTAGCCGTTCACGCGTGATGCCGTGACCAGGAGAAATAGGGATTCATTTTTATATATAAGATTATATCGGGGTATAGTAACATATAAAAAAACTAAATAATGATACTTATAAAATATAACGTCGTTTCTCTGGAGTTGTAACTGAACACTGAATATTATAAAACGATCACAAAATTTGTTTATCATTTAATTTAAGTATAAATTATATTTCATGATAGAATTTACATATTTGCATGATATTGGAGCAATAACAGAATGTCATCTTATTCTTTTACCATACCGCAGCGACCGCAGCCGACGGTAAGGCAAATGGGAAGAAAGAAAGAAACATTTATTTGCAAAAGAACATGTCTACATATAAATTGAAGTCACTTAATAGCGCGTCTGTCAGTTTCTCCTCTAACTTCTTAGAAAGCACGGTTACGGTTTTGATACGGTTTTCATTAATGCAAAGAACTTCACTAACGAGAAAGGTTTGCGTATTTATTCCCAGTTTAATTTATTCGATTGGTAAGTTTGTTAAAATACAATTTTAAAATAATGCTGATCATGCAGGTGGACTATGTAAAAACAAAAGCGACATCTTTTAAAGTGGAGTAGCGATTTTACTTAAAAACTCGTTTAGGGTAATAAAAGTTTTACTGACTAAGAACAGGTGGCATCACAAGCGGGCTCAAATAGTTTAATTTTTCCCCGTCAGATGTCGCTGTTTCTTCAGGTTATATCGCGCTATCGACTTGTATCCTCATTTCGATGACTCAATTTCCTTACAAAGGCATCGACAAGACCTTACTTCATAGGATCATTTCTATAGTAAGCTCTTCGCTAGGACATTCACGCTATGTGAGTATCGAAACCGCCACGATGAGGAGATGTGGCGCGGCGCCCTGAGCGTGAGGCGGGCGATGGTGGTCCACCATCAGCTCTCGATGATCGTTCGCTTTTCCTTTCGGGGGAAAGAGTGGGGTGTTGTCGCTGTCTGAGTGGTATTTTTTTAATTATTTTATCAGTCATTAATCTTCAGTCTTCTTGTTTAACTTTGTTGTGTTGTGTTGTCTTTTGAGTTGCGCCTGCTCGTTTCAAAGATCGCTCCCTGACAGTTCAGGAAAACTAGTGAAATTCAGCAGAGGTAGCTAGATATGCAAAATTTACCCAATAAGAATTTTGTCACGTCGTCGTACCAAGAGAACAATAGTAATGACGATAACCGTAAATAACTTTAAGGGATAAATAAATATTTATTTCCACACTAACTACATATAGATTAGGTTTTGACCCCTACACTAAGCATAGCTTGATATTTCACTGGAACACCATGGCGGCGCAACCATTTGCGTCACCGTGGTGTCCATAAGCTACCAGAGTCGCCACACCACACTGAGACAGTATCAAAGACAGGATCAAAGACAAAGACAGGACAGTATCAAATTGGGGGACGTCACATCTGACATTGTGAAGCATATTAAACACTGTAATTATCATCTATATGCTGATGATCTGCAGTTGTACGTTCCCTGTGACACGAATAACTTGGATTGGGCACTCAAGGATCTCAATTCGGACCCGATCAATGTCGCCAACTGGTCTACAAGTAACTGTTTGGTTTTAAATCCCTCAAAGTCTAAATTCTTAATTATGGGCTCCACTAAGCGTATTCAAACAATGATTAGACTTAAACTTTCTGTTTGCGTCATGGGCGAGTCTGTGGATCGAGTTGACCAGGTGCGCAATCTTGGATTAGTGATGGATGGTGAACTGCATTTTGAAAGCCAATGTGGCTTTCAAAATGCAATTGAAAGCCACATTGGCTTTGCCACAGTTGAAAGGCACATTCATGTTACTCGAGCGTGTTTTTACTGGTTAAAAGTATTATACACAATTCGCAAGTTCATCTCTGTGGAAACACGTATTTTGCTGTGTGAAACCCTTGTTCTCTCCAAATTAAATTATTGTATAACCATTTATGGTCCCTGTAGTTTGAAGAGATCGAAGCGCTTGATTCAGAGAATTCAAAATGCTTGTGCTCGGTTCTGTTTCCCCATACCACCTAGGACACACGTTACGCCGTATCTTAACGACGCTAATATTTTGAAAATGGATGCCCGTATGCGGTTGCATTATTCTGCGTTTGTCTTTGATACGATTAAGATTAAGTCTGGTACGCCCAAGTATCTATTTGACAAACTTACCTGGGAATAGACTAACGTTCGCTATAGAGCTCGCAAATCTATTCACCCTTTGTCCATTCCCAGGTTCCGTTCCGCTCTCTTCAGAGGCTGTTTTCGTTATCGTGCCTCGAAATGTTGGAATAATCTTCCGCCCCCGCTACGCGATCTTACATCTCTGGGATGCTTTAAAAAACGAGTTCGCTCATCATTGATGGATCTGCAGAGAAACGCTTAGACGAGACAATTTGTGGGGGCGGCCGGTCCATTTCTTGTACATTCTCGTGTCCTATTGTATATTTACAGTGACGTTGCCATATAGATAACTAGCTAGTGAAAGCCTTCAATAGTTTTTAAGAAAATTTGCAATAATTTCAGCCATGGATTATAATCGTGTTATGAATTGTCCCGCATAAATGTTTTTTTGTTTTCTTTTTCTTTGAATATCTGGTCCCTGGCAGAATATCAGTGTTGTGGTCCGCACCACAACTGTATACTGAGTCAGGGTTCCTTTTCCTCTTCTTACTTGTTTATATATTTGTTTGTTTGTAATTATTATTTGTTCATATAATTATGTATATTGTGTTTATTAGAGGAATAAAAGATGCTTTTTTCTTTCTTTCTTTCTAAGGCGGTGTACAAATTACGAGTACTTATTAGTCTGGCCGTGGGCATAAGCTATGCGAGCTTTTAAGAAGCGCAGTGTGAACGCGCATTTACTTTTATAAGGTATTGTTAACGCCCACTGATCAGGAAAAGTTTTTTTGTCTTTGTCATTTGTATGAAAATGTGGGATAGAGAAAGCGCTATACTAACTCGTTTCAGTGAATAGACTATAGCAATATAGGAGTATTAAGTATATGGTTTTCATCTAGTTTTCACCTAGTGCTCAGAGCAAACATTTTTGCTGTTATGTCGAAGCTCTCTCGAAAGAGAAAACATCAGTTTTCATTCAATGAGGAAACGAACGAACTGAACGAATTGTTCAGAACAAAAAATCGTTCCGAACGAACAGTTCGCTGACTGACGTAGTTGCGTTTTCACTGGCGATCATGGAAGATGGTGATTTGCTTTTCGATAGTGCAGCGTTTGTAGCATTCAATCTTCTTTTTGACATCCAGTGGTGTACATTTCATAATGTCGGCTATGTATTTAAAAGCATCGGTTTCCATTGCAACCATTTTTGTAGTTTTTGCTTTATCGGATTCATCCTATAAGCAGGTATGAATCCGATAATTTTCAATCAGTTGCAAAGTTTTTTCTTGATTCCATTCCAACGCGAGGATCTTTATTCACAATGTTCAGGTAAAGATCGGAGACCTACCGAGCCACTGATATAGTCTTGGCCACCGAGCACGTACAACGCCGAGCGAATGCACAGATCAACAGCTCGCTCGCTCGCTAAACGAGCGTAGCTAAACGAGCGTAGCGAGCGAGCTGTTGATCTGTGCATTCGCTGCCAGAATAGATTAAAAAATAACTCGTCAAAATACAAGGGAAAATCATACTATTTATTTCAATGTCACTCATTAATCATACTAATCACGGAAACAAATTATGTTTAAATATGTTTTACATTTACAAAAATATGTAATGTACCTATGCTATTCAAAACTATGAAAAAAATGCTTATTTTCGTTTGCATAACGTCAAAAATCGTCCTACGTATTCATTTATCAGTTAAAGCAAAATGCATAATTGCATATTGTATGTCAGGCACAGAATGGCCAGGAATCGAACCCGGGTCTCCTGAAACAGAGCGTTTACGCTAGCCCTTCAACCATAGTACCTCCAACCTTACAAAATTAACTAAGTACAAGCTCAAACAGGAAATAAGAGCAAAACTTTTAGAGCTAAATTACCTCCAAGCTGCGTTTCCAGGTGTAGGTGTATAAATTAAATCTTAATGCATACTGTATTACCCATACACACACACACACACCAATTTTTTTTTCTTTTATTTTCATTCTATTTTTTTTTACCCTTTTTTTCCTCGTTTGTTGTTGGTTATTGTTATCGATCGCATTTCAGGTGTTATGTATAATGGAATATAAATATAGATGCGGTCATTGAAGGTGGAGTCCTGGTGTCCTGAGACACGGGTATTACCTAGTTCAGGCACCAGTCTATTATTATTTATTATTCGACCAAGGGTTCTAAATAATAAATTCTAAAGCGCTTTAAATAATCACAGTTAATTCTTCAATGTAAGACATGCACATAAGTGACCTTTTCAAATAATAAATTGTTTCAATAACAATTACTCAGAAACATTTGCCAATTATTAAAATTGTAATTTCCATAACAAAACTTATTCCTTATGATTATGACCCACACTATCAACTACAGTAATAAAAATAATTGCAATTTTTTTTAAAGAAATTAGACCAGGGTTCGATTCCTGTCGTGTATGAGCGTAATTTGAAAAAGATTGAATGCAATTTTTTTTTTTTCAAAAATCGAAGGCTTAGTTCCTAAGAATAAATTTTCGTATCTCTTATGGTTTGAGATTTGCCTTCATTAGCTCATTTGGATTACCTATTCAAATAATAATTTTAAATGTAGACACTAGGGTGTCGACACCTAGACCTAGAGTTACTAAAATCTAATTGCGGCGCGATGGTGCCGTTCTTACGAATTCCAACTTAATACAACAGATGGCATTGTTTCCCGAAGTTATATCACGATAAAGCTTCGTATCTCTGTTTTGGTATTAGAAACACGTTTTGAGCATTTGGGTTGGTTTATCCCACTTCTGATTTATAAGGAAATTTTTGAAATGGGTGGACGTTTTTTGGTCTGCCTGCGAAATAATGTATTTTGAATTAGGGATGTGATAGGGTTGGTCAGCTAACAGTTTTTTTGTTAACTTAGCCAACCAGCTAATTGGTCACATTTAGCTGGCTAAATAGCGAAATCAGCTAAATTGTTATAAAAAGTCTAATAACAGTATATAATACGAATTTAATAAAAAAAAGGTCACAACTAAAGATGTACATACCATACATAATTCAATACAAAATCGAATTCAAAATATCATCAAACGCGCGCGGAGTAATGTTTGTTTACGTTCTACTAATGTTTATTACTAATTATAAAATTCAATAATATAAAAAAGTTTATGACGCATAAACGTTTCATTTATTCGCATAGAGTAGGTTTAAATAGACTAAATAGAAGTATTCTATTCTATAGCCTAGGTATAGGTATTAACATAATATATACTGCAACATAGATATACATATATGTATATAGAAACATCACATACATCCGTTTCCGGGTGAAAGAAAATATACATTCGCATTTTGAAAAGAACCTGCTTCCATAATTATCTAATTTGCCGTGTCAATTCCAGCAGAATAGAATAATAAAATACCAGTGAAAATGATACTATTTATTTCCATGTTAATCATTAATCATAAGTACTAATGGCTAAAACAAAATGTTTTAAATATATAAATCTACTTTAAATATGTTTTAAAACATTTATAAAAATATGCAATGTTTGTACCTATTTAATTCAAAACTATGAACAAAATTGTTTATTTTCGTTTGCATAATGTCAAAGATCGCTCCCTGACAGTTCAGGAACTAGTGAAGATTCAGCAGAGGTAGCTAGATATGCAAAATTTACCCAATAAGAATTTTGTCACGTCGTCGTACCAAGAGAACAATAGTAATGACGATAACCGTAAATAACTTTAAGGGATATTTCACTGGAACACCATACCATGGCGGCGCAACCAGTTGCGTCACCGTGGTGTCCATAAGCTACCAGAGTCGCCACACCACACTGAGACAGTATCAAAGACAGGACTTCGAATGTTGCATGCAATGAGGTGGGGGGGGGGGGGGGGTCACATCTTTTTTTTATTTTTTTATTTTATTTATTTACACAAAGAAAAAATACATTGGGCGGTATACAGTTTAGGTGTACTATAAACTCAATTAAGTTTCTAGCGTACACCTGAGTTGTCTTCAATGGCAGAAATATAAACAGAATTTTTGTTACAAATACAGACAAAAGTAAAAAGTGAATATTTGTAGGTAGATACAACTTTAACACTACATACAACAAACCTGCTCGTCCCACTCTAACATGCAGCTAACATATAAGTGCATCCTTGTTGACAACAAGAATGCACAATGCACACTTTCTACAGGTTGTTTTAATTTTATTAATCTTTATTTTAATAAAATAAACAATTTATAACAATGAGGTATTTCATTTTTGACTTTTTAGTTTTAGTTATAATTACTATTATTAGTTATATTCATATACACATACACATACAAACACAATACGCAAGTGCATACAATGCTTTAAATGTATGCTATGTATTTAAAAGCATCGGTTTCCATTGCAACCATTTTTGTAGTTTTTGCTTTATCGGATTCATCCTATAAGCAGGTATGAATCCGATAATTTTCAATCAGTTACAAAGTTTTTTCTTGATTCCATTCCAACGCGAGGATCTTTATTCACAATGTTCAGGTAAAGATCGGAGACCCACCGAGCCACTGATATAGTCTTGGCCACCGAGCACGTACAACGCCGAGCGAATGCACACAGTGCCGTCTTAAGTCTATTCGGCGCCGGGGTGCGGGGCTCAGCCTGCGCCCTCAGCCACCCTGACATCTATGTAAAGGGCGCAATTACTCGCCTATGACAGACGCACAGGTGCCGCGCCCCACCTCGCGCCCATTTCAAATGAACTTACACTTTATTGACAGAGATCATTTTGCTTCAAGTGCGGGCGACAGGGCGGCAATGTGTCAAAGGTTCTGGATTAGAGATTTTGCCACGCGCGTGTTGAATTTAATAAAATTGTTAAAGCGCCTACACACGGCCCTAAAATCGGTGGCAATGTCGGTAGAGTGGTAGTGGGGATGAAATCGGCCGCTACTCTACACACGTCCCTGCCACTAAGTGTGAAACCGACCGTGCAACAAAGCGCTCGTCTATCAAGATGCCGCCGACACTCTCAAAACATCAGAGAATAAGCATCACTCTGGGACTTTCTACAGTGCAACCTAGTCAAAGACGAAAAAGGAAGAACTGGTTGATGAAACGCCATGAACTTTTTTTAAATATTATTATTAAAGGTGGCAGACAGGCTGACGGTCCACTTGATGATAGGTGGCTACCGTTGCCTAAGGACACAAGGTAACATCGGGGGGGGGGGGGGGGGGGGGGGGGATGCATGTGCGCTGCCGACCTTGCAGGAATTTGTTTACTGCTAGTTTGAAGAAGCCCATATTGTAGCTAGATGGAAACACCTTAGAAGGGAGAGAGACATTTGGAAGCAGCTGAAAACTTTTTAAGAACCAATGGATATAGAATGTGTTGAGGAACTCCTTGAAGAGATCATTGACTTTCGTCCAGGCTTCTCGCTTCTTTTCCTTCGCCATGTCTTCGCACGGAATACAAATTAAAAACACAAAAATACGTCTTGTCGCCGCTGCAGTCGCAGACACACTGCGGTGAAATCGGCACCGATTTCGCTATACACGATGCGACAACGCTCCCTAGACGATAATCGCCCCTAAATCGTGGGTTCGCCCGACCCGATTTCAGAGTTAGGAGGAAACTGATTACGATTTGCCTACACATGAAGCGATCAAGGGAGCGAACTAGGGCGCTCCCCACCACTTCCCCGATATTGCCACCGATTTTAGGGCAGTGTGTAGGCGTTTTTATTTGTGTAGTAATAAGAGTCATTTTAGCTTTCACATCATGAGCGGTATGACAAGCGCCGAAAGAGTAAAAGCGCCTACACACGGCCCTAAATTCTGTGGCAATATCAGGAGCGTGGTAGTGGGGATGAAATCGGCCGCTACTCTACACACCTCCCTTCCACTAAGTGTAAAACCGACCGTGCAACAAAGCGCTCATCTATCAAGATACCGCCGACACTCTCAAAACATCAGAGAATAGGCATCACTCTGGCACTTTCTACAGTGCAACCAAGTCAAAGACGAAAAAGTCGCCTAAGGACACCAGGGGGGGTGCATGTGCGCTGCCGACCTTACAATAATTTGTTTACTGCTAGTTTGAAGAAGCCCATATTGTGGAAACACCTTAGAAGGGAGAGAGACATTTGGAAGCAGCTGAAAACTTTTTAAGAATGGATATAGAATGTGTTGAGGAACTCCTTGAAGAGATCATTGACTTTCGTCCAGGCTTCTCACTTCTTTTCCTTAGCCATGTCTTCGCATGGAATACAAATTAAAAACACAAAAATACGTCTTGTCGCCGCTGCCCTCGCAGACACACTGCGGTGAAATCGGCACCGATTTCGCTACACACAAAATGCGACAACGCTCCCTAGACGATAATCGTCCCTAAATCGAGGGTTCGACCCACTCGATTTCAGAGTTAGGAGGAAACTGATTACGATTTGCCTAGACATGAGGCGATCAAGGGAGCGATCTAGGGCGCTCCCCACCACTTCCCCGATATTGCCACCAATTTTAGGGCCGTGTGTAGGCGCTTTAATGAAAGTAAAACAATGATTATTGTTGATGACTATTTTTTTTATATTTAATTTTGCGCATACGTATTTGTCGTAACAAGCATATGAAACTATGCAATGGCGTTTTAAGTTCAATGAAATATCTAAATACTCAGCGCTCGGCAGGCGCCCCCGGGCGCTCCGCGCCCGGGTGCACCGCACCCCTTGCACCCCCGGGTAAAGACGGCCCTGAATGCACAGATCAACAGCTCGCTCGCTCGCTAAACGAGCGTAGCTAAACGAGCGTAGCGAGCGAGCTGTTGATCTGTGCATTCGCTGCCAGAATAGATTAAAAAAATAACTCGTCAAAATACAAGGGAAAATCATACTATTTATTTCAATGTCACTCATTAATCATACTAATCACGGAAACAAATTATGTTTAAATATGTTTTACATTTACAAAAATATGTAATGTACCTCTATGCTATTCAAAACTATGAAAAAAATGCTTATTTTCGTTTGCATAACGTCAAAAATCGTCCTACGTATTCATTTATCAGTTAAAGCAAAATGCATAATTGCATATTGTATGTCAGGCACAGACTGGCCAGGAATCGAACCCGGGTCTCCTGAAACAGAGCGTTTACGCTAGCCCTTCAACCATAGTACCTCCAACCTTACAAAATTAACTAAGTACAAGCTCAAACAGGAAATAAGAGCAAAACTTTTAGAGCTAAATTACCTCCAAGCTGCGTTTCCAGGTGTAGGTGTATAAATTAAATCTTAATGCATACTGTATTACCCATACACACACACACACACCAATTTTTTTTTCTTTTATTTTCATTCTATTTTTTTTTACCCTTTTTTTCCTCGTTTGTTGTTGGTTATTGTTATCGATCGCATTTCAGGTGTTATGTATAATGGAATATAAATATAGATGCGGTCATTGAAGGTGGAGTCCTGGTGTCCTGAGACACGGGTATTACCTAGTTCAGGCACCAGTCTATTATTATTTATTATTCGACCAAGGGTTCTAAATAATAAATTCTAAAGCGCTTTAAATAATCACAGTTAATTCTTCAATGTAAGACATGCACATAAGTGACCTTTTCAAATAATAAATTGTTTCAATAACAATTACTCAGAAACATTTGCCAATTATTAAAATTGTAATTTCCATAACAAAACTTATTCCTTATGATTATGACCCACACTATCAACTACTACAGTAATAAAAATAATTGCAATATTTTTTTTAAAGAAATTAGACCAGGGTTCGATTCCTGGTCGTGTATGAGCGTAATTTGAAAAAGTTTGAATGCAATTTTTATTTTTTCAAAAATCGAAGGCTTAGTTCCTAAGAATAAATTTTCGTATCTCTTATGGTTTGAGATTTGCCTTCATTAGCTCATTTGGATTATTCAAATAATAATTTTAAATGTAAACACTAGGGTGTCGACACCTAGACCTAGAGTTACTAAAATCTAATTGCGGCGCGATGATGCCGTTCTTACGAATTCCAACTTAATACAACAGATGGCATTGTTTCCCGAGGTTATATCACGATAAAGCTTCGTATCTCGGTTTTGGTATTAGAAACACGTTTTGAGCATTTGGGCTTGGATCCCACTTCTGATTTTTAAGTAAATTTTTGAAATGGGTGGACGTTTTTTGGTCTGCCCACAAAGTACATTAAATATATGGTTTGCATGTATTTTGTTTGAATTTGAATTAGGGATGTGTAATATCGCTTTTACACGGTATCGAACCGTATCTTATCTATTAGATAGAGATGAGACGTACTAGGCAAAATGCGTACTGAGTCTTCCGAATACGAGTGCGAGTCCACGAAAAGACTAGATTCAAAGACTAGTTCCAAGAGTACTTTCGAGTACGCGACTTATGGAACAGAATTTGTGTGATGCGTATAAGTAAGCGTGGCGCAAATAAAGTCCGAGTCCGTGTAATGTAGTCGAGTAACGAGTTTTTAGTGAGTTTGAGTTTGTCTGCATGTTGCAACAAAGTAAAACGTATTATACCGCGCTTTGAGCATTTTCTAGTTCTAGTACTCCTGATCTATCCCGGGATTATTAGTACTGAGAGTACTGAAAAGGGCCGATTTCGATTAAGAACTTCCCTTCATACTTTATACAGGCTTAGGACTGTCAGCTGTTTAAAACTAAGGTTTAAACTAAGGTTTTGTAGTATTTAATTATTTATGTTTAATGTAGGTATTTTTTAATTTGATTATTTACAAGAATAATTTTTTTTGTTTTTTTTTTTTATGTTTAATTTAAATTATTTACACAACTAGTCTTTTTGCTATTTACAAGTTAATATTTCAACTTTGTCAAATGTCTCTTTTGTTTGAGGACTTAACTAAGTTTCACAGCCTATTTACAACACAATTAAAAACATTAAAATTACCTACGCGAACACGAACGCAAACAAATTGCAACGTACTTTCTTTCGTTTTTCGTAAACAACTGTTTGTATGAGTTGTGGGTTTCCGGGATGATGGCCCAGGTCTGTTGGAATCCCGGAAACCCACAACTCATATGGATACCGGCCGAGAAAACCTACATTCTACTATTAAACAACTGTTTGTTTTAAAATACTGGATAGAATCGATCCTCGATACAGTAGAGCATAAATGGGCGTTTCTTCATTGAGACGACACGACACCGATACGGCCAGGGGCCCTAGCCAAGATGCAAACTATTGCAAACGCTTCCTTTGCGTACTTACGAAACGAAAGAAATAAAGCCCGGTGATTGGTTGTTGTAACAGTTGTAACTTCAACAACCAATCACCGGGCTTTATTTCTTTCGTTTCGTAAGTACGCAAAGGAAGCGTTTGCAATAGTTTGCATCTTGGCTAGGGCCCCTGGACCGGCAACGACGTGCCGTGCCGGGCCAGTGAGACCGCGTGCCATACAATTTCATAGAAATTTGCAGCTAGCCGTGTCGTCTCAATGAAAAGCGCCCAATCGCGTGCGACATTTTCAAACGGTTCCAGCCAGCGGTAAAAATACCTACAATGCAAAAAACCTATATTGTAAATAACAATTATTTCTCATATTCACTACTTCGTAATAGGACAAAATCGTATTTTATTAGTATTAATACTACTCTTGAGCGCGTCAGATATTCAGAGGCATCCCCTCTGAATACCTGACGCGCTCTGCACTTAATCTGTACAAATTAAGCGAACCCAAACTAAGCTCACATATAAAAAACTGATGATTCGGATGTGACGCAAGCTCGTGGCAGCTTTCTGAAAATGCAAAAAAAACGTCACTTTGACATACTCGAGCGCGTCAGATTTTCATAAAGACAATTCGGCTTGATGTCCTGGTTGTGCTGATCCTTAATCTGACAATTATATGGGGTTTGTTAATCTGACGGTTTGAAAAAAAAATTCATGATTTTGTTGAAATTTGTAAAATTTCTAAGGCAGAGTTTAATAAAAAACCATATTTTATAAGTTTTTTTTATCGTTTTATTCATGTTTTAAAAAAACCACAAATAAAATGAGAATATAGACTTAAAAAATCTACGATGTAATTAAAGAAAACGTTGAAATTAAATTTTGTTTTAATCTTATTCTTTTTTCGGCTGGACTGGCGGTTTCGCGTTATCCTTAAATTCTTTAAAATAAAAATAAAAATTTGACCGCGCTCGAGAATGTAGAGGTAACGATTTTTTTTGCAACTTTGTGATCCTCCTACTCCCTTAAGCCACGCTCAAATCGTCAGATTATTAAAATTCACACTTATCAGCATGTAATTAATCTACCATACCTTAGTCTGACGCGCTCGAGAATGTCCAGGCGACTTTTTTGTAACTTTGTGACCCTCCCATTTCCTTTCGTCACGCTCAAATCGTCAGATTAT
Organism: Bembecia ichneumoniformis; assembly: GCA_910589475.2. Taxonomy (NCBI): domain Eukaryota; kingdom Metazoa; phylum Arthropoda; class Insecta; order Lepidoptera; family Sesiidae; genus Bembecia; species Bembecia ichneumoniformis. The sequence goes on from OU342540.1 coordinate 12,450,074, forward strand.
TAAAATGCACAATTATGAGCATGTAATTAATCTACCATACCTTAATCTGAAGCGCTCGAGAATGTCAAGGTGACGTTTTTTTGCAACTTTGTGATCCTCCCATTTCCGTTCGTCACGTTCAAATCGTCAGATTATTAAAATGCGCACTTATCAGCATTCAGCATGTAATTAATCTACCATACCTTAATCTGACGCGCTCGAGTAAATCCCGAAATCCCCCTCTTGGCTCCCCTACTATAAGGTTAATTGTAAGTTTAGCTTTCTTTCTTTAATCGTCGGAACCGTATTTTCTCTTCTGCGCGAACGAAGATTCACGACGCGTCTTATTAAGTGTGTGCTACTGTACTATTATTTATTCTGTGGTATAACATAAACCTTCGATACCCAGGTATAGAAGTTATAAATTTTTAATTATCATTGCTGCAAATTAAAACTAAACGATTGGAATTGAGAACTTCGTAAATCAGTTTTAAGTTACAAAGTTTTGAAGGTTTGCTAATTGTTTCCAAGTGCCTCACTGCTAATACCTAATTAATAATTACTTATGTACGGTTTATAAAATGTTAGCCTCGTTACGGAAATAACTATTTACTTCGAAATCTAGCCCATAAACAAAATGGCAACCCCAATTCTGGACCCTCCCTTGATTAATATTGAAACGATCAGTGATTTTACAAAATTTTTGGTGATTCCGTTAAAATTTGTCGGCTGTTGGGAATGGTTTCCGCAACCAAAAAACGAAATTCAATTTATAATAAACTATGTTTATCTATTCCTGGTTTTGTTCTCGTTAAATGAACTCGCAATTACTTTGATGATAAATTTGTACACAGAATGGGTTGACATTATGTCGAGTTTGTCAAAATTAGCCGACGGCTTGCCTCTTGTCGTAGCTGTAGCAGTTGTTGTATATTTCGCAATAAACAGGCAATATATGCACAATTTGGTGAATTACATGAATGACAATTTCAAAAGTCACTCGGCTAGAGGTCTGACTAACATGACAATGATAGAAAGCTATAAAACGGCGAAGAATTTTGCTTTTGTATACACGGCATGTACTTTGTTCAGTGTTTCTGTGTATCTTGGAGTTCCTATGACTGTGCATTGTAAGTTTTAACTTTTATTTTGTAGTTCCTGATGACCCTGACAAAAATTGGCTCTGATGCTTTTGTGTTTCTGTAAGTGAGTTAGGGAATCCAGAGCCCATTCCCCCTATCCTATCATTATCATATCTAGTTAATAAGTGACAACATCTATATGAGACAGGTACTTATATAGGCTTTAAATTCTGCCTGTATAAAATTAACAAAAGATAATTCAGGTTTTTAAGAGGAATTTATTATAATTCTTTTGAAAGAATGCGCAAGAGCAGTGATTACACGATCTGTCGGGTAGTAATTATCAGCTCATTATACATAGGCCGCACTGAAAGTTTTTAGAAAAAAGTAAAGACAGAAATGAAAAATAAATATAAATTTCGAACTAAGAACTCTTTAGAAAACTGTCGAAGTAATTTCATTCAGGTTACATTTGTTCTTACAAATGTGTGTTTATTTAAAAAGTGTTAGTCGTGCGAAAAAAATAATTTGACAATAGAATATTTTCGCTCTATGATTTATTATGGCTTTCGTTGCGGTCTTCATCAACAACAAATTTATGTGTATTTTTAACTGGTTCAGTGAGTTTAAACGTGGTCGTAGCAATTTCACTGATGATTTCGTAAAGGACGTTCATCTACGACAAATGAAAATAACTTGGGTCCTATGCGGCTCGTGATTGAAACAAATAAAAGAGTGACATTTGACATACCAACAGATTCGATCAAGTTTAGGCATTGGCATTAATTAAGTGCATAAACTCTTACACGAACATCTAGGCTTGAGGAAGCTTTGCGCTAGATGGACACCCATAACAGATGGACATAGGGTACATAGGGGACATTGGGTACCTATACAATATTATTATGAATACTAATCCCCTCAATTGCTCCCGGACAAAGTCGGGGCGCCTCAATCAAATATGTACTTAATAATGTTAATTATTCCTAAAAGAAACTTTGTAATGACAAATTAAAACAATTGGGAAATTATTCTACATTAAAGTTGGTAAACTTTGGAAGAGTTGATAATTACTATTGTTTCAAAGTAGTCAATAATTAACAGTTATAAAAGGACTATAAAATGTTTATGTACAGCAATTAGAATTCATTTCCAATTAAATACAAAATGGTGTTTAAAAGAGATAAAACGTCGTTGATTAATGATGAAACATTTAAAGATTTTACTGTGTTTTTGGTAATTCCGTTAAAAATCACCGGTTTTTTGGATTGGTTTTCGATACCAACAAACGAAATTCAATTCATGATAAATTACATTTACGTATTTTTTGTTCTGTTCTGCCTAACCGATTTCGCAATTACTTTGATAGTGAATTTGTACACAGAATGGGTTGACATTATGTCGAGTTTGTTAAAATTAGCCGACGGCTTGCCTCTTGTCGTAGCCGTAGCAGTTGTTGTATATTTCGCGATAAACAGGCAATATATGCACAATTTGGTGAATTACATGAATGACAATTTCAAAAGTCACTCGGCTAGAGGTCTGACTAACATGACAATGATAGAAAGCTATAAAACGGCGAAGAATTTTGCTTTTGTATACACGGCATGTACTCTGTTCAGCGTTTCGATGTATACGGGCGTACCTATGATAGTGCACTGTAAGTATAAATATATCTAATATGGTGGTGTAATATATAATTAATGTGTGCGTGGCACCTCGTAGGTTTACGACGGTAATTTGATTTTTTTCCTTTTTAGGTATTAAAAACCTATAGAGAATTCCTATATGCAAATATGCCATTAAAGCCAAATTTTCAAAACAAGAGCTTTAATTTTACCTAATACTTACGCATAATTTATCTACTCCGCAGTGTTTAAGTCGCAGTGTTAGATTTGGATAAATACTAAGCGTATCGCAATTCATAGGACGAATTTGTTGTAAGAAAACTTTCTTTTTTTTTCGACAGATTGTTACTACAGAAATCTATAAAATCATAAACGTGCCGTGTCTGTACATTAAAATGTTTAAAAAAAAAATTTTGGACCGTCGGAATGGTGTGGCGTGGTGATTTTCGTAGAAGATTAATCAAAAACAATTGTTTAAAAAAAATCAGCCTTTAAGAAATAAATTACAAAAAAAAACATTCTCAACAAAGTATGGCAGGCCTAAACACTCACCGGCCGGATAAGTATGGCATATTTAGGGTTGCCATACCTCCCGAAAAAGCGGGATTTCTCCCGCTTTTTAAATAAAATTAAACGTCCCGCCAGAATTTTAAAAGATGTCCCGATTTCTGTGTATGCGCCGCGCGCAGAACAAAAGCCTCTCACTTAAAAGTATTCTGATGGTTCAATATAATTTCAAGGAAATGTCTTGCATTGATTTTTATGCATGATTATATCAAATCCAGCACACTTTTGAAAGAAATTCGCGTTTAAAAAAAATACAATTGGTATAAATAAACAAAATACCTAAATTAGGTGAGCTTTTATTATATAAGTATTAGTCATAATTAACAATTGTATTAAAAAACAAAAATAAAACATACAAATACTTTATATTTCTTTAATTTATTTCTTTAATTCCCGATTTTATGTGACGGAAACGTCTGTTTACTCGCTTTATAGCGAGTGCCGCGCTGCGGATTCTTTTTTGTCAAAATAAGAATTAAAGAAATTTTGTGAAAGAAATTGTTTGACACCCCCCGAATTATTATTAATTATTCTGCAATTGCGTCTCGCGCACCACCGGTGAGACCATTATTTTCCTTTCACTTATTACGTATATGAACCCCCCTAAGAGCGCCATACTGTAACAAATGACTTTCCAAAATATGTCACCATCTCCCAGTCTCCGGCTTTTTGTAGAGCTGGTCATTCAGTCTTTATGCTGATTAGGTCATTTTGCAGATCCAGTCATTATGATACTAACCCAATTTGTTGCAGTGTGGACGAAGCAACCTCTTAGCGGTTGGGTGTTCATGGACGTAACCAAATCGCCTTTTGTGGAGCTTGTTTTTTTAAAGCAATGCTTAGGACAGTTTTTTGTGGGACTTGCAGTGGGACAGTTGGGTAAGTGCATCATTTATGCATTTAATTCTTCAGTATTCATCATGCTCTTGTAAAAAATCATTCGAGTAGCCTATAAACGATAGTAGGTACCTTATTTGTGTATAAGCCTTGATTTATTTTGGTAAAATTATTTAAAAATTAATTACCGGAATTTTAAAATGCAACTAGCGTTCCGCCCCCGGCTTCGCCCGGGATGCAATTTTTATATAGAACATTCCCCGTTTATCCCTCTTTCCATTAGTGAAAACCGAATTAAAATCGGTCTACCCGTTCACGCGTGATGCCATGACCAAGGGAAATAGGGATTCATTTCTATATATAGAAGATTGTAAATTAATAAAATAATTGTAATTGTCTATGTCAAAAATTGGGCACGATTTAAAAATGCGAGGTTAGGATGGAGAATTCGCAAGAGATTACAGTTAAAGAAATAAATCATAATTTTTATTAGTGAGCACTTATGCTATATCTGCAGAAACTTGACAGTTGTCAGTTTCGGTCTGGACAGCAAAGTTAAAACTTTACAGTTAAAACACTTTGGAAAAGATAAGAAACATATCATGATATCACAACACTATCACAATGCATTTTGCGAAAAAATGTTGTGAAATAACAACATGTGTGCATGCAACAGTGTTTCGGTGAGTGAGTAAGGAAAGCCACAGATTTCCCCATCCTTCCTAATCCCTCATCCTATTAAGGTCAGCAGCACATTTGCAGAAGCTGTGGTGACGGTGCCACCTACCATCAAGTGGACCATCAGCCTCTCTGTCGATCATTAGATAAATAAAAAATAAATGAAGACCATTTGGTCCAATGGTGAAGTAAAGCTTAGTGAATTCTTATGTCAAAATCCTAATAATCTTTAAGAGTCTTGCCAACCAGAAGTTGATTAATGTGATAGACTTGAAAACTCATAGAAACTATGTACCTCATTCGTCACTTACACATTAAATGTTTTTGTCATTTGCAGGAGTATTCTTTGCAAGTCATTCTATATTACTCTGTGGCCAACTAGATCTAATATGTTGTAGTCTACGGAACGTACGGTACACGGCGCTGTTACGAAACGGCGTCAAACATGACGCTCTTGTGAGAGACCACAGCGATATTGTTAACGATGAGAGGCACAGTTACATTTATAATAAAGCTTTGATGGAAGATTCTGCATTCCATTATGATAGAAAAATAGTAAGATGATAGTCATTTTTAATACAAAGCCCCTCTTTATATATAAGATTTTATTTTTCTAAAATAAAGGCAGGCTAAGTTGTCCCTTATACATCAGCCATCTGCCAGTAAAGTCCCGTCAAAGTCGGTCTAGCTGTTTCTGGATTAGCTGGAACAAACAGACATACAATTTTTTTTGACATTACAAATGCATAAATTTTATTTATTGTACATAGTACGGTCATTCTATGAATGCGTTTTTGACATTTGTCCATTGCATAAAATTCATTTTCGATTAAACAATATATAGAAAGTGTATGGAGATTGACACCTGTCAAAACAGAAATCATATACTAATGGCCGGAGTATAGTATAGGTAGATAATGCGCAGGACATTCTTATGTATTACTCGTAGGTATGTCTTTGGGAACTGATTGAATCTCAATAATTGTACATAACTTTATGTATTTAATCTTTTTGGCGGAGAAACAGATGCGAAATGTGAGGGATGGTACGATGTTTGTTAATCTTTCTCGTAAATACTACTGAACGGATTTGGATGAAATCCGACACACAGATAGTTTATTACCTGGATTAACATATAGAATACTTTTTATTTTGAAAAAAAAAAATGTTAGGATCCCCAGGGATCGTCTAAAAATATAAAAAATTCGGCGCTACTGTTGCAGGGCCGGCGACACAGTCGTCACTGCGATAGATATGTCAGGCGTTGTTTAGGTATTATGTTTTTCATTTTTCAACGCAGACGAAGTCTCGGGCACGGGCTAGTTTTATAATATTTATTTCGACAGACATACATATTACAGGTGTAGTAGTTTCTTAATTATAATATATATAAGATATTATAAACTAAATTAATTTTTACAACACTCCCACCTTAACACTGCCATGGAACAGGTCAAATATTTCTACATACAACGTATCTGATAGGTAGTAATTTAATTAATAATGTACCTAATGTCAGTCATTAGTGTAATAACAATTACTTATGATTAATGTTATTGTTCAAGATTAGTGTCAATGAAAATGTGATACTTAATTGAAATTTAATTTAAACTTTTCTTTCAAGGTAAACGCATTTTCAAATGGAAGCAGTCAATTTGGTAAATATTTTATTTTGAACATCCTTAATATTTGATTTTTTTGTACTCATATTAATTTATTTGTATAAGAAGTTTAAGTAACACGTAGTAAGTTTATAAAGGGTGTCACGGTCAAAATATTAAAGTATTAAGACCTAAAAATATAATATACTAATATAATATATATATAAAAATATAATAGAACAAATAGCATGCCAAACACTGTGTTCGCATTCCAAGATGACATTTTTTGAAACATAAAAAGAACAATTCTTTAAAAACAGACATGTGAATACTAGCTGAGCCCGCAACTTCGCACGAGTGGTATTCGATATAGCGCGCAACTTTTTTTACATTGCATCAGTGAAAACCGCATTCAAATCGGTTAAGCCGCTTCTGAGATTAGCATGCACAAACGCACAGACAAAAATTCTTAAAGCTATATTTTTGTCCTCGGCAACTTATGTACAGCGTGTAAAAATTGATTTTTTTTAAATATTTAATGTACAAACATAATGGTTCGTTTACAATTTTATTATATTATGCATAGATTATATAATTCCTCGCAAGTCTAAGGTCATTTTGATACGTTGAGATACCACTCAGGGTGACGAGAACTGTAGACTCAATAAATGGATCCTATAAAGAATTTTTCTGTTCCTCCATCGGAGCTTCGTCGTGGGATCCAAGTGGAGCTATCATCGAGTGGTGGCAGCTGTCACTCCCTTACAGAATATAACTGTAAAATGTTTCCTATCTTCTTTTAGTCTCATAGGTTGTCCTATGTTCATCCTACTCATCTCCATGGAGATAGCGGGATTTATTATTCGACACCTTTCCTATATAGTTGTCATTAGGCGTCAGAGAAAACACATTATTTTAATTGTAGATATAAACAACAACGCATATGACGAAACAACAATAGAAGCATTACGTGACTGTGCCGAAATATGTCGAGTGATTGGCAGATATAAGGAATTGTTTGAGGATTTCGTTTCCCCGCTTCTGGTGCTGAGGGTGGTACAAGTAACGCTTTACCTATGCACCTTGTTATATGCTGCGAGTTTGGTAAGAAAATTAATATTGACCAAATGTCCTTTGGCTTCTACAAAGATTGAATTTGCACTCACTTAGCTTTTTACAATCACATTATGTATTTACATAATATGTTGGTACTATTCTATTGATAGTTAATTACTTACTCAATACGCAATATGGCCAATGAGTTTTCATTTGCGGATGACATCACGTGGATGTTAATTTGACATTGATTTTTTCTATTTTTTTTTTTAGAAATTCGAATTAACAACAGTGGAATACCTGGGAGCAGTTGCCTTAGACATATTTGTGTATTGTTATTACGGCAACCAGATTATATTACAGGTAGGTTAAACTTACATTTACAGGGTGATTTTTAATGAAAATGTATGGTGTTGCTTGTAGGAAAATAAAAATGTTTTTAACAGTATGAACAAATGTTGCTACCGAAAGCCGTGTCCTCGGCGGAAAAAAAATCCAGTTTCTAATATTTTTATGCTGGTAACATTGAAGAGTCGATTGAAACCTAATTTGTTTTAAAGCATTTATCATCTTAAGAAATCGTGATTTCGTACGGCTGGCGTTTAACGCGCGCCGTTACTAGTTACAAACTTCTATCCTAGAATAGAGACTTAAAATTATCGAGAAAAAAGCTATAGGTACATAATAATATAATAATTAAATCAGTGCATTACGATAACATTAACATTTTGTGGTTGCTTTAATGATCAAATGGCAGTTTTAGATCCTGCGAGAAATTTAAGGGTTATGTTCACATGTTTCTTTCAGTGGAATAATGACTAGATACGGTTTTGAAATGTTCTACGTTATTATTTCTGTAGTAATGTAATTTAATAATCTTTAAAAGAACAATGTTAATGACCTAGTTTTAATCACATTTTATAAAAAGTACTAGGGACCCGCCCCCGGCTTCGCCCGTGGTGCAATTTTTATATATATGAACATTCCCCGTTTATCCCTCTTTCCATTGGTGAAAACCGAATTAAAATCGGTCTACCCGTTCACGCGTGATGCCTTGACCAAGGGAAATGGGGATTCATTTTTATATATAGAGATGAGAGATGGTTTTAAAGTTTTATTGTATTTTTTTCCTACTCAATGGATATAATACCTATTTTTTTAATTGTTAGTTCCTAGATAATAGTGTACTGTAAGGGGTAGCGGTTAGCAATGAAGGACACTTGAACTGTTTGTCTTTTATTTAGACCAGCTAGAAAACATATGGCTAACCCTTACAAAGGGAAGATAACATATAGGTAATAGCCGCGAAAACTGACGGACATTAGCGTGGCCCTATACATAGAATGGATTCCGCGGACAAACACTTTCAGAACTTGAAACGGAAAAGCTTAGGGGTGAAGCCCAAACGAGTAAAACAAAAGATCGTGGCTCCCATGCAGATGCGGGCCGCGCGGCGCGTCCGTCCCCATCCGCCTTGGGTGATTGAATCCGACTAACTTAACTAACTTCACAAAATGGTCGCTTGTGTATATGACCTACTATGACCGGCCTGGCGCGTACGCCACTCTAGGGTGCGTCATTGGCTAATAAGCGGAGAAAGGTCCGAGGAAAGGCCTAGTGCCGTGTTATAGTTACTCTATTTTAACCAGAAAAAGGTAATAATGCTGTAATTTGTTTTTTAATAAATATTTTTGCATAATTGGGCCATTTTCAGAAATAGAACTTCAAAATAACCATAAAAATTAAATAAACAACATTTTTATTGTTCTCGATAATTTTAAGTCTAGTTTCTACGGTAGAGAAGTTTGTCCCTAAGTGCAGTGCCGGATTTATACTTTTCTTGAGTATAGGCCCCTCCACTTTGTGCCGCCTCTTCCTCGTGGCCTAGGTAGACCTAGGCCTTTATTATGTAATTATTATTATTATTGCATTTATTATCACACAAAAATTTGATGGCTTCCGAAAGCGTGCGAAAACCATCTAAAATCCGCCGCCCCTAGGCCACTGCCGCCCATAGGCCTCGGCCTATTGACAAATCCAGGGCTGCCTAAGTGAACGGGATAACATTGTATATATTCTACATACTCACCAAAAATTGTGATATAAAAGTTTGAATAGTGATTAATGATTGTAGTTTAGTGATCAGCTACTATGTCAATGTCAATGTCGAACGGCAGTACAAAAAAGTATTAGGACTCAGCCGGACCGCCCCACGTTGTTGCACAGCTAATTATGTATAAATAGATATTTCTTAGGCCGACCGCGTGTCAACGGCTGCGTATCAGAGTTCGTGGCCGGCAATGGGTGTGCGACCACGGAAATTATTGCTCAACATACTCCTGGCCAATAGACCACTCAAGATACGTGCTGGACGATTTTTAACAATTGACTTGAAAACGTTTGTCCTTGTAAGTAACATAGTTTGTGTTATTTTAAAAATAAGTGAAACACTTCAAACAAAAGGATGGGTGATTTCCTACCTGAATGTCACAGTAATCATAAAGCCTGTGGAGATTTTAAAAACAGGTTCGGAAGAAAATAAATTTAAGTCAAACGAACCCCTTAATCACTTATAATTAATTAGCTGAACTCGGCCACACTTCGCTGCGGCCCATACGGCGGCGGCGTGCGCATGGGGCGCGCGGTACTGGACACTGCTTATATATAATACTATTTATCGTAGCGTGATGTTATATAGCCTTCCTCGATAAATGGACTATTCAAAACAAAAAGAATTTTTCAATTCGAACCAGTAGTTCCTGAGATTAGCGCGTTCAAACAAACAAACTCTTCAGCTTTATAATATTAGTATAGATATATAGGAATTTGAAGTTTCTTCAGAATAGGTTTCTTGATGTAGATGTAAGTAGTGGCAGGGCACAGTTTTCGCAGTCATTTGGGCAACCCGTCTGGCGGCAGTAACCACCCCCTTACAGAAGACCACCGCGAAATAACAGTACGAGTGCTGTTGTGTTTCGGTGAGCGACTAAGGGATGCCGAGCCCATTTCCCTATCCACTCCTAATCCCTTATCCTTAACCCCTCGTATGTCAACAGACGAGGGGTTAATCCTACTGCAGTCGGCAGTGCACTTGCAACAGCTTTGGCGTTGCTTGTGCTATAGGTGACGGTAGCCACCTACCATCAAGTGAACCGTCAGCCTGTCTGCCAACCTTAACATAAAAAAAAGATGTGTGAAATCTAGGAAAATATTAAAAAATATGAAGATGCCTAACATTATTGTTGTTTTTATCATCATTATAATGTTATATTTGAAGTACCCAGTCTATTCGTTATTTTTAAAATAACTGCGGTCCATTTTTTCTATTCTCATATTATTTATAAACAATCTCTACCGTTAACGTCTATGATACGAAGTACAGTTTCATACCTTAAAAAACATGGTAATACGTGTGCGTTTTTTAGTAAGCTTTGCGTTGCAATGGATCTGTCGTGTTTCAGTGAAGTTATTCATTGCAACTCAAAACCCATTCCTTTCCAATTTCATATCCTAACCACAGCGCATTTATGACGTTGCTTATGTTATCTAAGCCATCTACCATCAAGTGAGCTGTCAGCAGATCCGCAGACCCCAATAAAATATAATAATTCAGAAATACATTAACATTTGCTCCTTCTTTTCAGATAATCAAAACGTCTTTTTCTTATTACACGCTACTTGTCAACGTTAATGAACCTTAAGAAATCACGGGTTCGTTCAACTATTTATTCGATACACTATTATTTAAATTTTAAATAGTAGAACAGAATAGACAAAAAAATAAAATCAGTTACACTACTCAATTAACTAATTGGATATTAAGGATTTTAACACAAAACTTGAAAAATTATTAATATTAATAATTATTAATAGATATATTGTAGTTCTTTCACAATATGTATAAACTGTTGCAATTTATTTAAGAAAATCAATGTCATGGTATGTCATGGTAGAAGAAGGAGTGACAAAAATAAAAGGCATTTTTTTCAGAAAATTGTTTTATTTACGAAATTAAAATACATTAAATATTGGTTCATACACTATCGAATCATTGATACAATGTTGTTGCTTTTCAGTCTAATATTTAGCAGTTATAAACAAAATGTTTTGGGTGTTGCTACCCCAAGTCTGTCTTATACAACCCACGAATTTTATTACATTGGCAACATTATCGATAGTGCGCAGATTTATAAATACATATTCACCTAGTCACTCTCGATGTAAAATCACTACTGTGTATATTAAAACAAAATAGAACAGAGTACTGTTCTTGTATTACTGACAGTGAATGAATTTGAATCGAAACATGAAAACGTCAAATCATTTGGCATCTGTCAAACGATATTGACACTTGAAACGAAAAAAATATTCAATGACAATAAAGTCGAAATTGCAGTCGCTATTAGAATGTTAACTTCCTGTGTAATAATACTGTACACAGCAAAGTAGTCATTATTATTTTACGATTAGGTTTTAATTTTACCAACAAATTTGCAGGTTGTATAAGACTAATCGCAGAGCAATCTACACATACAACGTCCAACCTCTATTGCAGGCGGGACGGTTTTTTTTTTACAATTAACAGGTATATTTAAATTTTTTAATATTACTTGTTCGTAACAACCTACTCGCGGTTATTATTTACGCTTACTACATTATTACAGAGTATTACACTCTTTTCCGAAATTTTATTTATTGCCGTACGCGGTTTCAGTTTTTAACAGGGCGAATCTAAGAAAGCCTTTCATAAATATTTAAATTCATACGAAAAAACAAAAAAACAACATCGATTTGTATTTTTACCTTCGTAGAGTATAATACCACCACATTTCGTTTCAAATTTTGAATGAAATAAAAAACGCTACCATAGTGGCCAGTGCTAAAATTGAAACCGCCCCACATTACACTTAAACTTTAAATGTGATATTGAATGCAACGCGAGCACATACAGAACTATCACACTCCGCACACACAAACATACATACGTACAGACCATTTTACAATTTACTTTTCAGACGTAACCTACGACATCCTACCACGTGACTATCGCGCCCGCGTGATCGGCTTCAGAAGAGGAAGTCTGCTCGCTTACAGTTACAGTAGTGTTCCAAATTTAAAAACAATGTTTGTTAACGAAAAATTTTAAATACAAAAACAATAAATATCATTCCATTATTTTCTTCAACGTGATACGATTTGGATATTTTTAAACTGTTAATATTACTCACAATAAAGTAATGTCCAACTTGTTACAAGACTACGTCACTTGACAATGGCGATTAATTTCGGAAAGTTTTTTTTTTGAACCGAAACTAGTATATAAATTATTATACCAATTCAATAAATTTCTTGTTTAGAAATGCTTCAATATCCTTTAAAAATATTATTTGAATTCGAGCTAATATTAAATTCGATATTTACAGTCTGTATGAATTTAATAGGTGACTACCATATCAAGTGACGTCACGAACCGTTGAAACTGTTCGTTGGAACTTAGTCAAAAAATATTACATTGTTAATACATATAAAAAAACCTTTACAAAACTTAAATCTATCTGATTTTTTTCTCATTTAAAGATACACAGAGAGAGCACAGGAACACATGACTTGCGATTGTTCAATTGTACACCATCAAAAAATGTTTAAAATAAAAAAAAAAGGCAACATAATCTTGTACCAAACTCTATTGAAAGTGATCGTTCAATTAAGTATTATTACTAAATAATTTTCACAATGTCGATAATAATCCTTATCTAAATATATTAATTCTATGGAAGCGAGAAGCGGATAATTGATATACGAGGAAGCATAGAAACGTTTTACAAAATACTACTGGACATGTCAAACTTTTATTGAAATTATGGCTAAACTGTTCAAGTCAGACAAGAACAGATTGTGTATTGCAATTATCTTGTTATCTCTCTTTAAATAGAATAGATATAGCCGCGTCAATAACTCTTTACATTAGGTTACACCATCGACGGACTACATTGCGAACCTTAAGATGCGTACAGATTGGAGACTCACTTTAAAAAAATGAGAGTTCAATGAACGAATTAGCTTTTACTGTTGGAATACACGCAATATTTTAAAAATAAGATTTTTAATTCTATAAATCTAGTCAAAGGTATATCAAAGCTTTAACTATGAGTCTATAAACTATAGTAATCATTTATTGGCTGTTTAATAACAAGTAACGTTACGCTATTGCCAGTAAGTTTTAAGCGAACATTTAACTAAATAATAAAAAAATAGATTACTTACAAAACTAAACAATTTTTAAATACCATTGTATGTATGTATAAACCCAGTTTTGCGAGTAAATTATATTTTTATGAACATGGCTGGCCGGATTATCGTGACCGTTTGATTATTTTCTATCTCTACATTGTTCATTATTCTTCATTCATTCAAGTCACCCCCGTTCATATATTTAATAATTAATTTTACGAATGAACAATATCAGCTAATTAATTTATTGCAGCCACCAATCCGAACGCACCTTTACGAATCGACCGCCAATAGAGCACGGTACGTACGGTACGAGACGGTATGACACGGCATGTGACGGTAGGTGGCGTGTGGGGAGACGACGCATGCAGCGGTCGCGGTGCGCGGGCGCAACTGTCGCACCTTAACTGTAGCGCGGAACACATCGGGAACAAACAACACATTCAACTCAACGACACGTCCAATCGACGTCTGGGACCACTAAAGTGAGACTCTTACACCTTCAAACGCTCGAAACGCTTTTGAAACATTCTAGAGAAGGTTATAGCACTTCAGAGTAAACTTGATAATATCGATTTTAATACAATAAGCCTATAATGTTTAATATTTGTATAAGATTTGACATTTAATAGACATAACATAAATGTTGAAATATTTCTGAAATAAAATAGTTTTGCTTAAAAATGTTTGTAATATAATAACAAATTTTAAGTTTTCTCTAAACTTAAAATTTCAAATTTCTATAATAAGTAACTCGCATTAAAGTGGTCTCATGTGTGAGAATCGATTACTTTTAAAAAGCGTTTTGAGCTTTTAGAGGGTCAGTGACGCAGTTTCTGTGTCAGTGCAAATGAAATTGACAAGGCACAATTTCAATGGCCTTCATTGTTATAAATTTTATGTAAAATACAAAAAGAAAAATTAAACAATACGAACTTAAACTCACTTTTAAATGAGTCTAGGCATTTCTTGAAGGAAATCTGTGGAATATTTAATAATCGCACCAGATAACTTCTCCTGCTATATCAAGTATCTTTATAAGATTTTAATCATTTTGTTGACATCGATCAACATATATTTATGAAGGGGGACTATATTGTTATAGAAAATTGATTACATATATGTCACGTTGGACTAATAAATATAGCAAATGTACAAAGATTTCGATACGCAAAATTACTCAAAAGTTTGTTCTAAGCATTTGTCGGAGAGCTAGTGACACAGAAAATTTGTAATTCTTATAATTCTATAACTAATAGGTCATCACTTAGTGTAGCCAGACTTAAGTTTAAGGTGCATTGACGATCACAAAAAATAAATAATTAAGTAACTGAGGAAGGACGTATAAGGATATGGTGGACAACGTTTAACAGATGTCGACCTGTCATTGGTATAATGCTAAGCTTCCGGTTCTAACTAATGTTAACTAAATATAGTGTTTAAGAAATTTACGATTTTTATGAATGTTTTAAAATTTATGTTCAAGGTTAAAATTAAAAATCAACAAATACTTATGTAGTTGTTTTATTTAATATAATTGTAGACTTAAAATATTTGGAGAAAAATTAATCTATTCGAATAACAGATATTCAGATTACTAACATTAAGAGAATATCTTGCTCTTTTACTTTCTTTTTATACGTGATTGGACTTAAAAATAGTACAGAGTACACGAGTTGTAGGCGTCAGAGAAATATGCGACAATTCAATGGCATGACAGAATTTTTGCGCCAATTAAGTTTCCAACGGTACCCTAAATTGAATGGATTTGGATTTTGTGTTTTTTTTTTTTTTTTTTTTTTTTTTCAATTTCTTTTTGCTCCCGTTACTCCGCCATTCTTATACGTCCTCGAAACTAATAAATTGAATTAGAGGAATTATTATAGGGAATGATCTCTTACTTCTTTTTGTTTTTGGGCTGCGCCCTCGGAGGCGTGTTCGGTCGGCCCATATTGAGGCCCGAGTACAGCTTGCGCTTGTCCGCCGGCTTCAGGATCTGGAACGAGCACATCAGCGTCTCGTCCACGGACATCAGCGCGCCTGAAACGGACGAGGACTGGTGCTAATTCACACAATTTTATTTCTAAGCAAACGGACGCTCACCTCACTAGGACTAGTAGTTCAAATAATGTAACCTCCTCGAGGACGTCAATGCGATGTCAGCCCAGTTTACGAGTGCATAACGTACACATCATGTCCTGTAGACTACAATGTGTACACATAATATTTTCTAATAATTTATTATGTAATATGCTAACGTATCCAGATTTCTTTAATCATTTATAAATTTAGTTTTTAATGTGTTAGTAGTTCAAGAGACCTCTTATAAGTAAGTAAGACTAGGTCCTAAGTAGTTTTAAATTAGTTTCCAATTAAATTAATTTAATATTTGCATAACTAATATAATCCACATATTATAGCAAAATAAATTTTTGAACATATTAAATCCTACAGTTCTTTTTTCTTGTCTTGGTTTAAGTTTAGGTTCGTTAGAAACCCGTCTTACATTTTCACACCTCCCCACAAAGATCATTACGAGAAATAGGGGTTAAAAGATTTAATTGCTATATCTTTTACTGAAAAATTTCTACAGTAGAATTTTGAGTGATTTATATATTTCCATGAAAAAATAGCTTTTTTTTATTGAAGGTTTTGGATATACAATGCATTACAATGCATACAAATTTAGAAAATCGTACACAAGGTGAAATTTTGATAAGATCTCGAGATATACTTGTATCTAGCAGCCATTATGAGTTTTCACCCGAGTGACTATGAAAATACAAATAATGAAGTTTATTGTCCTTATTTTACTGAGCATTCATTCTACACAAGATATTTTTCGTTATATACATTTCTATTTATATTATAAACACAACAAAAAAAAAATCACCGAATTTTAATGACTAATAACACACCTGTTTGAACAGTTTAACAAGTAGATTGAGAGTCTTTCTCCTTGACACATATAAACATTAAATTTATTACAATTACTTTTGTTCTGACCGACCCTTATACGAACACACCTCAATTAAACCAAATAGTGACTAATTAAATATAATTTCATTCTATTAATTAAATCTTTCATTGCTTCCAATAACCCAATACTAGCTAGTATCAATTTTATTGTTTAATCTCCAGAACCTTATAAACAATAAAATCTTTTACTATTTGAAAGGTACAATGGAAAACGGAGAGCATGCTGCGTTCGGGGGTCATAAACTGGAGATTCCATCTGGCGGCTGTAACCACCCCACTCACCTGCATTGTCAAATTCGCCGCAGTAGTTGGGCGCCGAGAAGAGTGTGACAAGTTGCCTCTTAGCGAAGAACTCGTACCCGTCCTCGACCACTTGGTGCGCGCGGCAGATCAGATCGAACTCGTGCTTAGACAGGAACTTGCCAACCACCTGCAATTCATTGTTACCATTCGTTTACAACATGACATGAGTACTTCTTCTTCCCGAGAGCAATTCTTGGTTTTAGTTTTCTGTGCATATATGTCACCAGGTTACTATGATAGAGGTTTGCTGTAGTGTTAACGTCGCCAGACAGGCTGACGGTCCACTTGATGATAAGTGGATACCTTGATGATACAATGCCACTGTGCCGCAAGCACGCTGTCGACTGTCGATCATATTAAGTGATATTCAATGGGCTCTGGCATCCCTTACTATACACCGTAACACAAACTCTCTCTCTCTCTGGTCGGTTGGTACCACATTATTGAGGATCGTGGTCACGCAATCCCAGTTTCGATTCCACCTTCCGCGATGGCACGTAATCGTGGATGGCGGCACACATGCTTTCATTTCTCGGTGGTCTTCTTTAAGGGGATGGTAGTGGCATCAAAAGTGGATTAATACTCCAACCACTTGAAAGAACATGATTTGGACTGTTTAGTTAGGACATCAGGTAAGCTCTATTACAAAATATTATCAGAAA
The DNA here is from genome assembly GCA_910589475.2 of Bembecia ichneumoniformis. Classification (NCBI taxonomy): domain Eukaryota; kingdom Metazoa; phylum Arthropoda; class Insecta; order Lepidoptera; family Sesiidae; genus Bembecia; species Bembecia ichneumoniformis. The sequence continues at coordinate 12,467,677 of OU342540.1, forward strand.
AATATTTGCTTTGGATTCAGTATAATAGAGCAAGATCCCAGGGCCCCCAGACGTTACTTATTTTCTCATAAATAATAGACACGGGATAAAGTAGTGTTCGTACACACTGTGAGTGTGTGCATACCTGCTAGCTTGGGTCGACGGCCAATTCATGCGTACCAGGCGCTAAACATTCATGAATATAGTCCTCACTTTTCTTAAAGTCTCAGGGCTGATTTTTACATATATTTTAGATAATATTGCTAGTAACTAATAATAATTATTGCCAGACACTTTCTGTCGGCGCTTACCCTTTACAGACCCTTTGATGCTCCAAAAAAAAAAAAAAGAATTTTTACTTATAGTCTCAATTTTGATTTTTTTATAGGACATTTAGGAAACTGTTTATAAACTTTTGGTCAGCAGCCAGACCAACTGGAAGGGCCAAACATCCCCCCAGACACACATAAAGTGTCGTTATTATACCTGAGTTAGTCAAACTAAATAATACAATAAATCTGAGTTTCTTTAACCTATGTTTTATTTTTTATCATTGAATAGAATTGAATACTAAGATTTAAAAAAAATCATGTTTATTAAATTATAAAATTACACAAAGCTATATATTTTTCTCTTGGCATTTTTTGGAGTAGGTTTTTCAAAATTTAAAATACGGAGAGATTCTTCGAGTACACCTTTTACACCACCACTAGCACGTTTTGCTGCTTCTTGACATAGCTAGTACGTGTAATATAAAATTATTTGCCACTTTTGCGGAGGGCAGGGTAATATACGCACCCATACTAACAATTTACTCACACTGGTACTTGTTCACACTGGCATACTGTACCTACATGATGACGACAAGATAGAGAGCTATATGCGATTACTGTATGTTCGAAGGAGTACAGGAGTACTCCACTCCTGTGATAGATTTCACTTGCTCGCATGGAACATACACCACCTTTTTATAAACTTGATATTTAATAAAAAAAATTACAACATAAAACTGTACAATTCGGCATTTTATTGTTAGAAGTTGGCCACATATTGTAAGATTTTTCTATCAGATTTCTGATTAGGAAGTAAGTATAGGAATAGAAAGAGATCGATAAACATAGATATCTCTCTCACACTAACCTCGCGCTTAACATATAACGACACTTTATGTGTGTCTGGGGGGATGTTTGGCCCTTCCAGTTGGTCTGGCTGCCGACCAAAAGTTTATAAACAGTTTCCTAAATGTCCTATAAAAAAATCAAAATTGAGACTATAAGTAAAAATTCATTATTTTTTTTTTGGAGCATCAAAGGGTCTGTAAAGGGTAAGCGCCGACAGAAAGTGTCTGGCAATAATTATTATTAGTTACTAGCAATATTATCTAAAATATATGTAAAAATCAGCCCTGAGACTTTAAGAAAAGTGAGGACTATATTCATGAATGTTTAGCGCCTGGTACGCATGAATTGGCCGTCGACCCAAGCTAGCAGGTATGCACACACTCACAGTGTGTACGAACACTACTTTATCCCGTGTCTATTATTTACGAGAAAATAAGTAACGTCTGGGGGCCCTGGGATCTTGGACTATAACATATGTTATTTATAAAATGGTCAAATTACATCGTTCCTTGTACGTACAAATTTACTTCAATGAATATCTAAGAAAATATACACTTCAATGATTTATTTGCTCCTGATAATTTGATATAGATAAAACTGTCCAAACAGATCCCGGTAATTCTCAACGTTTAGAATGTTCATATAAGAACATTTTTAAGTGTTTTCTTTGTATCCGGTCAAATCTTGGCTCCAATTTCGGCAATGCGCCACGCTGCCACGCTTGTGGAATTCACTTCAAATTTGCGCTTCGCAAATAGCTTATCTGAAATTCTGAGCCATGCCAAACCAAACAAAATATTTCTTTAAATATTCAACTCTCCGATAGGTGTATTGTTGATTACAGAAGAGAGAAAAACAAATATTTATGCTCAAAGTCCACAGTAAACTTATCTTAAAAAAAGATAAAACGTTTGACGTCTTTTGATTGCAATAGTACTTGGACAGGTGAAAATCTGTGTGCAAAGTAAAACATACGCGGAAGTAAACAGTTTCACTCATTGAAAACGTTGATATAGGAATTCCATTGACAACATTGAAATGTAAAACTTTTAGTGCCTCAACTCTACAAACGATTCTGTTTTATGATTTTATAAGTAGGAGGGCAAATAAATATATTACTGGGTGAAAGCAAAGCCGGGTTTGCTTCGTTGTGGCGTGCGCATAGGGCAATACTGGACTCTGCTTATATTTTTAATATTTTATTTTTATCGTCCTAAAATAAATTAGTAGCCTAAATTACTCCTTATAACATCAGATATTTCCCCGTGAAAGTCCCTTCAAAATAGGTCCAGCCATTTGGGAGATTAGCCGGAACAAACAGACAGACAAAAATTTAATTTTTCATTTATTTGTAAGTGCCATATATACCTCGATATACATTTAGTAATAACTTAAATAAAATTGAATTTGTTAGTATAGATTAAACGTAATTTTTCATTGCACTTAACAACCTTTGAGAACTCTTTAAAGAAGGTTAAAGTACACTAATTTAGCATCTTCTTGGGACACCCAGGCCTCGTGATGTATTTTCATTGACGAACCCATGGTCGAGTGGTTAAGATGCTTGCCATAGCGCCCTGTCTCAGGGGTCTCGGGTTTGATTCCCAGCAGGACCAATTTTTCAACCTGGTCTGTGTGTTGCAGAGTTTCAACCAATCCCTCCAGCATCACGCGCTGGAGTCTATATTCGCTTTCCTTTCATACAAGTTCTCGCTTATACTCTTCTCGTACTTTCATGCTTCATACTTATCTTTCTTGCATACTTCTCTTTCATACTATGCGGATGGGATTTCCGCCTAACTACTGTACTAACTAATACTTTTCTTGTTTCTATTTTCTACCAGGGGGAATGAGTTTACTCAAATGTTTTATTTATTAAAATGTACATAATAAGTCTTTTAATTTAAATGTTAAAATATTTACAACAATAATTCAATAATAATGCAACAACAATATAAGATAAAAAAGTTAAAATTTACAAAATTCAAATTATACAATAATTTGAATTTTGTAAAGTTCGCCCCTTGATTGTATGGTTAATCCATAACAAGCTTTAACACTTGATGTTAGGTGGCTAGCGTTGCCTGAGGACCACAGGCGTGCGTGGAGAATGGGTGCGTGTGGTATTGTTGAACATGGCTCACCTCTGTGCCGAAAGTGAAGCTAACACCGCGGTCGTTCTCGCCCCATCCGGCGGTGTCTTTGTCGGGATCGGACCAGAGCAAATCGCAGAGCAGCCCTTGGTCGGGTACGTCGGTTGGCCGCATGATCCGCCGAATCTGCTCCATGGCCTGAAGGTCCGGCGAGAGACCGCCGTGGCAACAGAAGATCTTTTCGTCAACTGTAACAAATTCAAACAGATACTTATGGTACAAGCACTATTCAACTTCAAGATCCTTATTCAATTTTATGGTAGGAATCTTCAAACATTACCATGTGACTATTAATAATGATGTCTTATGAAGAATGTTATTATAGAAAATTAAAAAAAATACTTCTGTGAACATTTGAAGAAAATTTATCTTCAAATAAATCGCCGAACAGAAGTGAATTTGGCCAGTCAAATATTTAAACGTATTTGTTTAAATATTTGACTCAAAATTGCTCTCAAAATTCAAAGATATTGTTGGCATTGAAATTATATGTTTTAATATAATTTTTCAAATATGTATATAATATAATGTATCATAACATATGTATACTAGCGATCCGCCCCCAGCTTCGTCCGGGGTGCAATATAATATAAACATTCCCCGTTTATCCCTCTTTCCATTGTTGAAAACCGAATTAAAATCGGTCTACCCGTTCACGCGTGATGCAGTGTCCAAGGGAAATGGGGATTCATTTTTATTATATAAAGATAATGTAATGTATATATGTATGTATGTATGGGAAGAATGATAATAACATAGGTATAAACAAAGACGTCGTATTTGTTATTGATGAGAATCAGCAAGTGGACACGAGCGCCGCATGCGTTGGAACTTGGGAGTTCATTATATGTAAACAAGTATGGCGATTGCGGAAACTGCACAATTACCGGTCGCGAGCGGAGTGATCGAAACAATCTACACATCTACGATTACATTAAACGCCAAGTGTAGATTTTTTTATTAAAGCCACAAAAAAGTCATTGGAGGGTAAAAATCTGATACATAATATTAATATACCCGTACATTCATTTTAATTACATCAAGACATGAAAAAAAAATACAATACATTAATTCTTAAATTTTCTAAGCTCTTTTTATGTAAAAGTCGTCCGTCAAGACAGGCTGACGGTCCACTTGACGGTAGGTGGCTACCGTCGCCTACAACAAAAATAAACCGTGTGCGCTGCCGACCATACTAGGATTAAGGATAAGGGATTGGGAAGAGATAGAGCAACTCTAGCATTCTTTATTTCAAGGTAGTCTCTTCTGTAAGGGGATTTTCTGTATGTAATTTTAATCACAACCAAGACTCATGAAAATCAACAATTTATAAGTAATACCTAATGAATAAATAAGCTCGATTATGTTATGTTGTTCTTAAATTTTTTAGATACGAATAAAAGTTCATGAAACTCATACTCTAATCAATCTTTAGGTTTATGCTTCACTTTCGAAATAAAAGCTTGTTGAGTGTCTAAAGTTTGGACTGAGATTATAGCTTGTAAATCTAATGTACCCTCTCTTTATTGACCTTAACACTTGCAACCTCCAAATGGACCTTCGGCCTAACTTGATTTATGCTGTTTACAAGGGTAAATTATGAAGTCTATATTTGTTCACAAATCAATAAAATGAAACCTTTCGCTTGCTACTGTGTATATGAACTTAATTTATTTTCGATAAAATAAAAACCCCATTCATACGTAAGACAACAAAACAATTCTTAATGACGACGTCGATAATTCGGGATAATTGTAACTTTTCCTCCAACAGTAGCTTCTTGCAACACAGGAAATTCCGCTAACGAACAATCGACAAAGTTAGACAATCGATTAAAACCATCGCGTGTTCTCGTAATGGGGTTGCTATCGAATCGTGCCAAACTTTATGGAGTAATTTCGTCTTACGAAGTGCCAATTAGGAAATAATTTCTGGACTCGTTCAGGAGTCCGTTAAATGAAAAAGTAATTGAATCGGTCATTTCAAAAACCTCATAAGTCACCTAATTAGAATTTTTCAGAAATCAATAAAAACTGTTTCATACACAAACAAATGAGTTTTAAAGGACTTTTTTATGTTCAATTTAGTATTTGAGTGGTAAAAAATTAAAATAGCGAATAACCTTTACAGCTTATTAATAGAAATAATGAAAAAAACCTGAAAAACAGTTCTTGACTTATGTTGTTTTAACCAAAATTTAACCAAAACAATAGTAGTAATCATATTTTTTATTGCTTATAATTGAGAATTACACTTAAAAATAATCTTATTATCATTTTACATGTATTAATTTGTCATGTTTTAATATCTTTATGGGTATATAGTCATATTCTCCATCATTCTCATCTGGATTATCTTCAACATTTGCAGTTGGCCATCTAAAAATGTTGTTATAAAATGGCATATGCTCTTCCAGAATGCTATCTTGATACGCATCTCTCTTTAAGAAACTATTTTCAGCAAAAAAGGCATGTTGGAAAAAAATGTGACTTAAGAGGTTTTTGAAATGACCGATTCAATTATTATTTAACTTTAAAAATGGCTGCACATTCACAAGAATAAATATTAAGATAATACAAAAGTTTGATGATCCAGTAGTATAGTACCGGAAGTCATAGAAGTGAGTTGGAGCCGGATGATTTGAATTCGTAGATTTTTTATTTTGTCTCCTTCCACGCCTCATCTTGAGGCTACAATTTACCTTTCCCAATACAATACTGGTCCTTTTTTTCACGAATTTACGCATGCATCTATATGAGAAGAAACGCTTAGATGAGAACTTGGCAAACAACTAAATGAAAAGTTATATAACTGGCACACCAGGTATTAACTGCTGCAACTAATTCAGACGGGCAGAATGGTCAAAAGAGCAGCCAGCCGTCGGAACAAGTAGTTACCTAGTATCAGGAGGTAGACAGGATTTTGGCAAGCGTTGTCATTCCTTTCAATCTTGCGAAGAATCGACGCTTCCAAAGAGTAGTAGCGTGATAAATAGACTATAACTTTCCTTAAGAATTGAGCTATCAAGTGAAAGAAAGCCTCCTTACAGAGATTAGCGTGTTCAAACAAAAACCAACCGTTCACCTTCATTCTATTAGTTCAGTTTTGTTAAACAACATAAAAAGAAAAGCTATTCAATTTGTAAAATAAAATACATTTTAAATTGAATTCGCTTTAAAATTAGTTTTTTGTCCCGATAAATATTTTCCAGAGATACTGTATCGTTCATTTGTACTTTAACGCGATAGTCGTAAGAGTCACAATCGAACGAACTTCGTTCGTTCTAAAACGTCTTCGGCTGTACATCCCATTTGCACTAATTTAATTAGCCTTTGCCTAACAGATCGCCATTTCAATTACTCGCGAGATAAATTTTTAATTTTGCTCTGTGGAATTAGTGTGGAAAATATCTTCTCGATAAACATTGGCCTCAGGCCAAACATTTGATTACGATCTCTCTTGTGGCGAAATTAAATTAACTAAGCTCAACAAAATCACCTTTACAGTTTACAGGAAGTCTTTCAATTTATATTTGCACTTCTTTAGTTATCAGTTCTGTCTTGTGGGATGACCTTGTGATTTTTTTTTTATTTTTTTTCATTTTTATTTTTCATAAACATCATTTTCCTTGAAAAATATCGAGAGAAAGAACTCTAAGATTGTAATCATCGACAAAAAAAAAGTTTTAAGTATTGAAATTATTATTAATATAAAAATTAAGAATCGTGATATTAATAAAGTCAAATATAGTAAAATATCTATACATCCATGCATACAAAAAAATCGTAAACGAGCCATTCCATGATCGTAATTCAATAACCGTCGCTCCTCGGCTTCCCTATTTTTCATAAAATAGAGCCTATGTCCCCATGAAATAGTGAACAGTGAAAGAATTTTGAAATAGGTGCAATGGTTCCCGAGTTTAACCTCCACATATAAACAAACATACAAAATCCGCTCTATTTTTATATAAATATTACATGCAATCATTACTTTACTATATATTTATCAATTATGTATCTACATAGTAAGTGGCGTTTGATATGTGGGCCGGCTGTCGGTCGACAGCCATGATTTATTCGAGGTTATCGTATTATTTGTTTACTAAAATTAAATAATTAATAAATTATACTTTCTATAAGACGACCTCTTTTTTTTTTAGATAACTATAACCTTGAGAATATTGTTGACATCCCAATTGGAGCGTCTAAAGCTTTGCGAAAAGTTTTGATGTTAATGATCTACCGTATAGGTATATCATTAACCATCAGTCTGTATGTTAGATTTTAGCGTGTCATGAAACTGTTCCAAAAATAGATCTCAAGCAGACCACCTGCTCACGTGCGAACTAAATGTGTTAACGAGAAACACGCATATAGCTAAGTATAAATGTTGCAATAGTATGTTCTACTAGACATCATTAGTGCTTTGGTTCAATGAAGTATCCGGCCAGAACAGAATGTCGAGACAGTATAAGTTCATTAACAAATTAACTGTTTGTCTGAAAAATGTCAGTTAACATAGAAAACCAGGTAAAATTATTTGAAGCGTGAATCCGAATCTTATCGATAATTCCGTAATTTATAGGCAATATTTTGTAATGGTAAATAATAATAATAATAATAATAATATTTATTTATTTCGGATAATTTACAATCCATATACAAAAAGGGGAACTTAATTTAGAATTAATAACAAGAACAAAAATTAAAGTTAAAATTAAAGTGAAATATTAGTATCTCTGGGCATCCCGACCCCAGGGCATCCATTCAGCAGCATGCAGCCGAATCCAACGCCCCAGTATCGGAGAGTCCCACCTATCAGTGAATACGTTCAGGATGGTATTGTAAAGAACAATATTTAAAAAAATCTCTTGGTAATATTAATTTTTAAAAAATTAAGTGAACGACTGTTTAAATATCAAAAAATCATATTTCTTTCTCGGAATTTGATCTAACTAAATTGAGCATATCGTGTTTTAAATACTATCTTAATTTCTAGCAAGCTTTCATATAAAATGTAACAGTTAGTAATATAGACTAGACCATTGTTAGATAGACCATTGTCAGGTGAGCACAGCGCGCATACCTGTACTACACGCTTCGCAGTGTTCCGAAAAATGTTCTATTTTAGTCAAGAGTCGAATTGACTCTAGACATTATATGATCGTCTCAAGGATTACATGACTTCTACAATACTCTCTACGAGACGATCTAAATTGTTCCATTACACGAGAATGCTCCCAGTGTATTATCGTCTTTAGAATTCGTGTTCTATCTCGAGAAACAAAGTGTCCTCATTCGCGAAGTTCAAGAGAAAAATAAGGACTTACGATACAATAAACGTACCCTAATTTTATTTTCTGCTTCACGGCATTGATTGTACCGGAGATGGTATAAGAAATTTATTTATAAAAGCAAGACAGTGAATATAAGATATAAACGAAGCCACTGACGCATTTCGACGGCGTTATATACGTAGAGGTGGGTTTATTCCGAGGAACGTTTTTAAAGCTTTTTAAGATCGTTTTCTTTCCAGGAGTTGACAGCGTTATTTAGTGGTTTACATGTATACAGTTCCGCTTCAATCAGCTACGTAAGCCCCAAATAGCTATCTCCGCTAAATCGCTTTATCAGCCGCGTACAGCGCTCTGTCATTAGCATGCGAATGAGAAAACACGCCCGGCCTCAGTATCGTCTGTTTGGCGCAAAAGGATAGCTCCAGACAAAACTGCCGTTCCTATGGACAAAAGCTGAATAAATGTATTTACTCCCTTAACGTAGAGGTCACATTGTTAAGCTTGTTCCTTGTAGCAAAGCAGACGACTGGCGACATTTAGGAGTAATAAAAAGAGTCTTAAGGATGATTTATATTATATTACACCGGGCCGGAGCGCTCCAATCGCGAAATTTCATAAAATGTTTGATTTCACCGTGCGCTCGAAGACAGCTTCGCGAGGCCCGCTCGGGGTATAGTATTAGTTTTTTTAGTGGTATCATTTAATGTATATTTACTTTCTTTTTTAAATTGTTAAAATTATAAATAAATAAATTAACCCGAGGCTGACTATATATTTTTTCAATAATATATATTAATATATTTCTGGTAGGTATAATATATTTCTGCTTAAATTCTCGGGGAGAGGATTTTTCGGTGAAGCCGAAATTTCGAAATTCGCATTTTTGAACTTTTTCAAAAATATCTCGGGAGCGGTGCGTCGCAGACTCCCCGTGTTTCATTCTCGGGGAGACGAATTTTTTGTTCACGACGAAATTTCGAAATTCACATTTTCGTTGAAAAACAAAAAAAAATCTGTTTAAAAACAAAAAAGTTACGCATTATTCCGAATACCACGCATACGAAGACGCGGGCTCAGCTAGTATAGTAATATTAATACAAAATAGTATAATAGTACTTGGAAATGACAAGGCACGGGCAAGGCCCGGTGGTGGCCCGTCGTCGGCGGCACGGTGACAATTAGCAAAACCGGCCGTGGCACGTTGAGAAAAACCCGGTGAGCGCCCGGCCCGGTGTAATATGTTTCATCCTTTACTCTACACTATTCTCATCGCATCCTAATGCGGACGGCCGTTAATAGAGACGTATAGTACGGTCATTATATGAATGCGTTTTTGACATTTTTTATGTCCATTGCATAAAATTCATTTTCGATTAAAAGATATAGAAAATGTATGGAGAAAATATTGTGCTTAGTAAAAATATTTTTTTTAATGTAACAATGATAATCAACCACTAGTATGGTATGACTATTGTTGAAAAAATGTTTAATTTCGAATGTAAACCTTGAATTTGAGGATTGTTTTAGGTATGATCGACAGGTGCAGTTGTCCTGTCGGTCAGCATTAGGAGGGTGGTATCGCGAGCGGCGCGAACTATTGCGAACCTATTGTCGAAATATTTCGACCACAACGGTTTTGGACGCATATGTTATATGGATACACGTTGGATGTATTTGAATGTTGACCTTAATATTCGTTGATGTTGACAATTTCAACAGAATTAATGGGTCGCTTCGATTTTCTATTGATACCAAAATTTATGAATTTTCCATTCGGCGATTAGTGTAGGTATTCTACACAACTGTGGCTCTAGCATGAGTTTACGATACTACACTCGCTAGCGAGAGCGTAAAACATTTATATGGAAAATTGATAATTTGACATTGACAGTTCACGATTTCCCATACAAAAGTTTTACGTTCTCGCTAGCGAGTGTAGTAATGGTGTAGTATCGTAAACTCATACTAGAGCCTCTGTACGCTGTTTAAACCCCGAGAATAAGGTTTGAGAGATCCCAGCTAATTTCGGACCATACGTGTTTCTTTTATAAATGGGTGTTTAATCCACAAAGCAAATTGTTGAGTAAGCTATCTTCTGCACTTATATAAATACTCCAAGTACGCCTCCAACGTGCTCAAGTTTGTGATGCATTGAAACAGCGAATTAAATGAAAGATTTAGACTTTATTTAATCGAACTTGTACTAAAGTAGTAGGTATCAAGTAAGGATAAATTTAATTTTCTTGTTGAACAAAAATATGAGCGGAGAGCATGGTATACGGTTACCCGGGAGTACGTTCGCGAATATAATAATGAGATGATATGAGTATGAACCGAAATTATTAACTGGCCTTGCTCCAGATGATTTACCATCCATTTTCGTGGTTTCGTGATACTTTTCCCAACAACTTTAGCCCCGCCGTTGTGCCCGGAGGGGAAGGGCCTGATATTTCATTGCGAACACGTATCAAAGTTATAAACGGAGCTTCATTACTTTAGTGTCTGACTGAATCAGTGAATTCTTCGTCGTTTAGTATACAGTGGAGAGGGTATTTTACAAAACTCACATCAGTGGAAAGAAACGTGCGCAAATAATAATAACCATTGAACCGTTTTATCGCAATGAGGAAATGCAGTTCTGTTTTTCCTATTAAACGTGTCACTTGATTAGTTGCAAATGTTTGCCTGTTGGTAGATAATAATATATATGTATTATATCTTTATAAAGAGTCGAACAGAGGACTTTACTTGTTACCATGTTTTAATTTTGGAAAATATATATCACTAGCGACCCGCCCCCGGCTTCACCCGGCGTGCAATTTTTATATATAAGAACATTCCCCGTTTATCCCTCTTTCCATTAGTGAAAACCGAATTAAAATCGGTCTATTCGTTCACGCGTGATGCCGTGACCAAGGGAAATGGGGATTCATTTTTATATATAGAAGATTTATCTGAAACTAGCTGTGTCACGCGGTTTCACCCGCTGCACCGTCACAGCACATTTAAACTGGCAAAAGGCATTGACGTGTCGGTTCTTCTCAGTAATTCTTGGTAATTCCTCAAGAATTGAGCTATCAAATATAATTTTTCTTTTTAATACGACCGGCAGTTTCAGAGTTTATCGCGTTTAACCAAACAAACTCCTCAGCTTTATTTATTATATTAGTAGGTATAGATGAAAACAATAAATCAGAATATTATGCAACATATGTATGTTTTTTAATTTACATAACTATAACGCTAGTTGGTTATGTAACATTTAGCAGTAATGAGTCCTTACAGCTTAAGAGTCAAATAATAATTGTATTTGCTTTTTAATAAAACTACTTGGTTTTAAAATGAATTCAGTTCAAGGAGGAAATCGGATTTGCTCGAGGGTCGAAAAAAATTAGCTTTACCATACACAATTGAAATCTCGTCATCTTGGAACTTTGAAATTAACCTTGTGGAGCCTAATGCCTTCAGAGCAATTTTGAAAACATACGCACCTCTGTCAAAATGAAACAATATGAGGGAAAAACCTCATATAAAATACTCTTAATACATATTTTATAGGGTACGATAACAAAAATAGGATAACAAGATCACTTTTTTGAAGTTGATTTTAAATTTTACTAGAGTTTCGGAAAAAAATTGCCAAGATGATGAACTACGAAATTTATGATAGCTAACTATCATAAAAGATAAATCAAGGACAAAACAAAAAGGAAAGAGACTGATCATGGTGAATAGTATGTGTCGACCTCGCATTTCAACCCCCGATGACCCTGACATTTGGCAAGCGACAGCGGAAATAGATGTTTACGCTTCTACCCCAATGCGACTCGAGCAAATTTGGCTAAGAGCATTTACAATAAAATGTCGCACTATAACTTTCTGAAATGGCGATGTTTGTATGACGACAATTTAGTAAACATTGAGAGATCGATAATTTGTACTTTTTTTTAACCATAATTTTCAAAAGAAAAAAAAATCCTACAACACATACATTATATATGTATATAATTAATTATATTATTAGTATTAATAATACCACCTTACAGAATATCACCGTGAAATAACAGCATATACGTGCTGTTGTGTTTCGGTGAGTGAGTAAGGGATGCCAGAGCCCATTTCCCTATCCCCTCCTAATCCCTTATCCAATCCTGCTGTAGTCGGCAGCGCACTTGCAGCAGCTTTGGCGTTACTTGTGTTATAGGCGACGGTAGCCACCTACCATCAAGTGGACAGTCAGCCTGTCTGTCGACCTTAACATAAAAAATAATAATAATTAAATTTTGTAGAGGCAAAGCTAAATGTATTTCGTAGTCATAAAATGGGCAACCCCTTTTGGCAGTAAGCCCCTTATCACCGTGAAACAACAAAATGTGTGCTGTTGTGTCGGTGAGTGAGTGAGGGAATCCAAGGCCCAATAACCTATCCTTATCCTTAATCCTACTAAAGTCGGCAGCGCACTTGCAGCACCTCAGCTCTTGTGTTATGCTCTTGTTAATAACCAGACGACCGACGTTAGCCCCCTACCATCGAGTAGACCGTCAGCCCGTTACGACCTTCACAAAAATATATAGCGAACAAAGTAAAATAAATGACATTCAGTGCGAGTAACGCACAAGACAACAAGGATGTTTTCCGTCTAAAAATAACTCTCAACAATAATAAAGCCTTTATTTTCAGGCCAGGCAGTCAGTAAATATTTACCCTTTAGATATACACATCTCGCAATGTACTTCCGTTTTGAAAACTTTTACTAGCCAAGTGATAATTCTCTGTGTCAATGTGGGTTTATTTACTTCAATGGCATCATTTCGTATTAGTTACTACATAGGTGAGTCCGCAACTTCGTGGGCGTGGATTTTAATTTACATAACTTTTTTGTTTATAAACCGATTGATATCAAACAAACACTAAATGTTATGGGAAGCTTACTACAACACATCAGTGAAAACAGCATTCAAATCGGTTAAACCGTTTCTGAGTTTAGCGTGCACAAACGCACAGCCAAACCGACAAGAATTCTAAAAACTATTTTTTTGACCTCGGTAAGATAAGTGCGACGACGTGTAAAATTTTTTTTTTAATATTTAATGTAACATGGCTCGTTTACGATTTCATTATATGTATAGATAGATATAGATATAAAACCGTTTATCTCGACTATCAACGCACAGCCAAAACTACTAAGCTAAATTGAAGAAAAAAAAAAAAAAAAAAAAGAAAAGAAAAAAAAAAAAAAAAAAAACGGGAATTTGGAATATTGATAGCTTTATTTTATAACATGAGAATCCGCTAAGAAAGGATTTTTGAAAATTTTATACGATACTACATTAATAATACTACACTTAGTTCAACCGTAATTTTACTTTGACAGCTCGAGCAAATTTGGCTAATACTTTACCGAATCGATATCTTTATAACAATTGACATTATTTATGGAGACGTTTTTATATTTTATTAGCGGCCCGCCCCCGGCTTCGCCCGGCGTGCAATTTTCAATTTTTATATACCCTAAAACATTCCCCGTTTATCCCTCTTTCCATTAGCGAAAACCGAATTAAAATAGGTCTACCCGTCCACGCGTGATGCCGTGACCAGGAGAAATGGGGATTCATTTTTATATATAAGATTTTGACTCACCATTTTGTTATTGTTAATATTGAAGTACTTTAGCTGTTTTATTTGCTACTAGCTGAGCCCGCAACTTCGTATGCGTGGTATTCGGTATAAGCGCGTAACTTTTGTTTTGTAAACCGATTGGAATAAAACAAACACTAATGTTACGGTAAGCTTGCTGTAATACATCAGTGAAAACCGCATTCAAATTGGTTAATATTTGCTATATATAATATTCTTCTGTATATTGTTCTATCTACGCTGATATTATAAAGAGGAAAGATTTGATTCTTTGCATTTTTTTTGTTTGTAATGGACAAACTCAACTACTGAACCGACTTTAAAAATTCTTTCATCTATATAAGCTACATTGATTCAAGTCGGACTGACAGATTTAAAAATACCGACCTAATATAATAATTATTATATATAACTAACAGTAACCTTTCTTTCAAGTGATCCAATTAAGAATTAAAGCCTAGTAAATTAAAACCATGTTGGCGTTCATTTTTGATAACTACGTGGATGTTCCATCCCCTGGGAGGGTAGAGCTATGAGTCGCCAACGCATATTCTTTCGACAACAGGCGACCGACCTACTTTGTAACAGTAAGGTACAGGTTCTGTTTGCGTTTATTTTTGACAAAGTTAGGACCGTCCTTGAGTAGTCTATGTATGAAGGCTTTAGAAATTGTCACACTGTGTTTTCCGTACCGTTGTTCACAATTATCCAGTTGCTATATGTAATCAAATCAGACACGATATAGATTGTGTATCTAGCACATAGCTTTTTTATAAATCTATACTAATACTAACATTATAAAGCTGAAAAGTTTGTTTGTTTGAACGCGCTAATCTCAGGAACTACTGGTTCGAATTGAATTTTTGTTTTGTTTTGAATAGTCCATTTATCGAGGAAGTTCAGCTAGTATATTATAGTGGTCATAAATCATAATTTTTATTTAACTTATTTTCAAAAGTAGAAATAAAAGTTTTACATTAAAGGTATCCCATCCATAAAGACTCGTTATGTGAACTTTTCAACAACTGAGAATATTTTTATATGTTTTATTATCAACTAGCTTTCCCCCGCGATTTTGTCTGTGTAAATTTACTCTGTCTGTCTGTTACATTTTCACGCCTTAACTACTGAACCGATCATCATCAAATTTTGCATACACCAGAAAAGGATATAGGTTACCTTTATCCAGAAAAAAGCACTGGTCCCGAAGGGAACATTTAAAAATAAAAAACCAACGCCTGGCAAAGCTATAACAGCAATAAAGATGTCAGGCGTTATATTGCACATATATTTAACGCGGACAAAGTCGCGGGCACCAGCTAGTATGTAATAAAAAGCCTAACAATGTACTAATTTAAGTACTGTAATTAATATATTATGTATTCAAGGTATCGCCTCGAAGATTTGGGTATAGAGATTTTATTTTAAATGCAAAAAAATTGTAGTTGTTTTTTTTCAGATTTTCTTTTCAGCATTACGAGACAATAGACACGAGTACATATGTATGTATCTATTTATTACTCAGCTCAATGACAACCACCGAGTCAGTTTTATCTAAATACATCATCAATTAAACATCTATTTTTATCTATGGGACTCTGATGCGGAGAAAAATTAATTGCCACTTTGCTGTGGCATACTCGTACAAGACACCGCAATTAAAAAAAGGGCGCAAATGAACACGAGGCGCTTTGCTCTAATATAATCAAAAGCGGAATATGAAATCCTTCAATGAAAATATATAATTTCTACTTAAACTTTTTACATTACTTAAGTTGTATTGTTTTGAAATTTCCACACACTTCACAAATAGGTAAATAATTTTCATCATTAAGAAGTTTTAAATTTTCGCCTAAATTGTAAAAAAAAAATTTGACTATTTTTTTGTAATTTATTGTTATTTACTTTTTAACGTTTTATTATTTAATTACAATAATTATAACTTCTCTCAAAGATTAAGTTTAGGAATCCAAAGAGGTAATGCAGCCAGCATGTTGGATACCTTGCCACCTGGACCCAAATTTAGTTGCATTCATATTTTATAAATAGTAAGTTTAATTTTACTGTATACTACAAAAACAAACACATAGAGGATTTTGTAAGTTTGTTTATATGCGGAGAGTATTTATTTGCGAAATCAATCATTATTGTAAAGGTACATAGTACATTACTCTAAATCAGGGGTTCCCAAAGTGGGCGATAACGCCCCCTTGTGGGCGCTGCAGACCTTGTGGGTACGTTATGTAGAGGCTTGGGAGCGATTTGTAATTGTCCTCCTAGCTAGACTAGGAGGACTCTTAAACACCGACTGAGCTCTCGACTCTCTCAAAGTGGGAAAATAATTTATTCTCAAAGTGGGCAGTAGACAAAATAAGTTTGGGAACCCCTGCTCTAAATGGACGTAGACAATTTTTTTAATATGACAATTTATACCATAAAAGACGAAAACTATGAACATCAGTCACCAGATTAGGACTGTAAATTTTAATATATAACATAAATTTTAATATATAACAAACTAAATTTGATTGGACTAAGATAAAAAATAGAGAATGTGTCACGTATAGTACTTGTAAGTATCGTTGATTGTAACACAATAAATAAAATGGGTTATGAGATTTTCTTTATGTATATACAGCGCTTTCAATATGCTTAGGTATACTCACTAATATCAGTTTCGAAAGGGGCAATTAATGTGGGGCGGTTATGAAAATGGGACAATTTAACTCGAAGGATATCATGACAAATACCTTCCTAATCCAAATTACCTACCCCGGGCAAGATCATCCCCGCAAGCGACAGCAAATTAAGTGAGATTTCAAGAATATAGCATACAAATGTATTGCGATCTTCAGTTATTGACGTAGGTAATTTCGCAATCATTTTGACAACCCGTCTGGCGGCAGTAACCACCCCCTTACATAAGACCACCATGAAATAACAGCACGTGTGCTGTTGTGAGTGAGTAAGGGATGCCAGAGCCCATTTCCCTAACCCCTCTCAATCCCTTATCCTTAAATCCTACTGTAGTCGGCGGTGCACTTGTAGCAGATTTGGCGTTGCTTCTGTTATAGGCGACGGTAGCCACCTACCATCAAGTGGACCGTCAGCCTGTCTGCCGATCTTAACATAAAAAAAATACTAACCAATTCTATGATAATCTCGTAATGTAAGTGTAAACAAAGATGATAAAGTGTGCCACTATTTAAAAAGTTACATATACTTCCCTTACCTTGCTTGTATATAAAGACGTTGTGTATATTTGTTAGAAAATATCCGAACTGTTTTGTCGAAAATAACGAAATAGGAACCAAAATAACTAGACAAGGTAATTTATTGCAAAGACCAAAATGTAGATTAGAACTATTTAATAGAAATGTTTATGTTATGGCAATTAAAACATACAATAAACTACCTAATAATATAAAAGAATTGCCGGATCCTAAATTTACAAGAACATTAACAAAATGGTTATTAGATTGTTGTTATTATGATGTTAAAGAATTTTATAATAAGAAACATTAATTCCTTTATTAATATATTAGTTAACAAACAATTAAACACAAATATTTGCATGCCCTTGGCGGGTGGAACATACTTTGTACTGTAACTGCTGTATACAAATTAAAATCCTGTAAACATGTGTTCGCGCAAATAAAGATTTATTTTATTTTATTTTATATTTTAAAGTGAAAATGTTATGTTAAGGTTCACATAACTACATAACTCTTTTGTTTAAAAATTATTGGCTGCACGGGCGGAGAATTCTTTTTGATGATGTTATTAAAAGTTTTATGTCAAATTTGCGAGAGTAAATTGGCTGCGTCATGGCGCACCAAACGTGCCGATTTAGTGGCTCGATTATGGAAGCGTGGGCGGTGACGTGGACGTGACGATGATAATAATCAAACGACAAGGAAATTCAGCCAGGTACAATATTTTCCATAATACCTCTTGTACTAACGGTTAAATTTTTTTCTTGTGATTTATGTCATTTCTATATTCCAACTTAAGTCGGTCCCAGTTTCATTGTGAAAAATAGTATAATCTTACTAAATATAAATGTATTATACTAAATAATAGTCTCTTTTTTCGGTTACGTTCAGCAGTTCTGCACTTTAGTTGCCCCCTTACTGTTCTAAGATATTATGTCGCTTCATCGTATAGGTTGGTAGTCCAATCTCCGGCAACATTTCACGTCCAGAACCAGTCAGAACAGTTGTCCATTGCTAAGTTTATTTTTATTTTATTTTTTGTTATGACATATGTCACAGTAACTTAGCAAATTTGTAGTCATAGTAACTAAAAATATTGTAAGGAGTGTCAAATTTCAAAGTTTTTTAAAAAAATATTATAACTTCAAAAAAAAAAGTACGATTTTTTTTTATTATTTTCCCCTGGATAGTCGTTAACTTGTCCACTCCCTGGTTCTCGCTTACGGTTGAATTTTGGGACACCTTGTATATGTACATAAATACTTTTTATTCGTAAATAAAAAGAGAAATCGGTACATACTTTGTCTTGAGAGGGGTTCGAACCTGCGAGTTCTAGCACAGCAGGCAGAGTTACCTACTGCTGAGCCAAAGAAGTCAAAATATGAAGCTAGAACATATAGTGTGCGTATGTGAGAGACTCTTTTCCTCTAGAGACTCCGTTTAAATGAAAAATGCTTGAAAGCTTACTATCTATTCATACAGAGTAAATATGAAAACACAAAAATTAATAGTTGCGAATATTCTCAAAGATTGAGCTTAGCTAATTTTCCAGCTGCCTAAGCTCATTCTGATCTTTATTACACAAAGCAACCCCGTTTCAGAGTACATAAACCATTCTAAAAATAGCCAGACGTAATCTCTGGAGATTTCTTTACGGCTCCGAAGGAATTACGTTTTGAGACGTAAATTGTAAGCGGCGGGTACCTACACAATTTCTAAATTAATTTTTCTCTATGATAAAAGCCGATGAATGAAACTTAAGGAGAGGATTAATATAAGACCGTTATTATGGAAACTAAAGTCGGTACTTTATTTTTAAGTAAATAGGATGAATATTGAAGTAAAGTTTATACCAAATTGTTTCAGAAAATAGAAAAACACTTCTGTTTCAAAGTGTACAATTTGTGCAATTCCCTCAGTCATAATTACATATCCTAACTAAAATAAATGCGAAAGTGAATTTGTTTCTTTGTTACGCTTTTCGCCTTAACTTAAATGTGTGTTACATACACACTGTCGGGGATATAGAATTAATTCAAGGTAGCGCTTGACCACTATCTCACCTGATGTGAGGTGCAGATGCGGCCGAAGGTGGACCACGCTTACCTAGTAAATGCCCATTTACCCTGTTTTTGAAGACCCCGAGGTTGTAGTCCTGTGGGAACACCTCGAGAAAAAACAAAATTGTACTCTCTCTGATGGTTTATATAAAAATAAAAAATTCAACACCTGACATTATATTCGAGCAATAACGATTGAATTAATATTTTAACTACATAGAAAAAGGAAAGCGGACGAAGTCGGGGGCACCAGCTAGTAACTACATACAAGGTACGTTATTAAAAGTAACCTCCGTTAAGTTCTGCAAGAATGGATGTCATAAAATAATTACATATTAACTGTAAACTTGTTTCTCACTTTACAAAGTACAAAATCCAAATCTATATTAATAATTCGTAGACTCGATTGAAAACTTACCTGAATAATAAAATTCTAATGGTGCTGACAGACAAATCACAGTCGCCATATTGGCCACTCTAGCGAAACGTCACTGACACCTCACACCTGTGACATCTTGAGTGGTTAATAATAAACGTTCCGTTTCATTCATACTAGAGCACATATACGCCTCGCCACTCAATACGTCGTCGCACCATTCATTTCAAAAACAAAGTGTCCATTACAAAGAAATGTGACTGTGTAAAACGAAACGTCTTGCCGCAAACATTGAGCGAAATCTATGCCGCTTTGCCTTTAATATTCCTTGAGAACCGATAACTACAGAAATATCTACCTACATTTTGTACCTACATGTGTACATATTATGAGTCACATTACACTCGAGCGAAGCCGGGTTTTCATCTAGGAAGTATATATTTTGTACTTAATAAAAATCAATAGGCCCGGCATGCCAAACATTGTCTGAGAAGCACAATGAATTTACACAATTCAATGGGTAAATACAAAAAGGTAACGCAACGAATTCGTTTCGCAATCGCCTGCGCAATTTGTGGTCTTATCAAAATGGTGTGTACGACGAGTTATTATTACACGGAATGTAGTTTTTGGTTAAAAAGATATCTAGCCATAATTATTAATTTAATTTTAACTTTCTCTATGCCCCACGGCTTTGTCGGTATTAAAATAGATTCCCGTCATGTGTTTTTCTCACCAAGTGTAAAATATAAAAGCATCTTTATGATGCCTTTAAAAAAGTTTACGTTACTCCCGGCACAGTAACGACGCTATTTTACGGATTGATTTCAGTTACTGAAATTTCGAAACGCATTTATCAAAATAAATACATTTGGTTTTTGCCCGCAATTTTGTCTGCGCCCCCCTTTTTCTTATATGGTAATAATTATCCTATGTAAGCCTTAGGATTAGGATGTAAAGATATGACTTTTTTATTATATGTATATACTTATTAGCAGTCAGTGACAGTAACGAAACGCATAAATAATTTGTTAATTTAATTGGCTAGACCAAAACATAATTTATGCGATTAGAGAAAACGCTGAACGAAACGGGTTCTCTAACTGAATTTTCTAACTTTAATTTGATCTAAATAGATTATGTTAGAAAATATTATAGTAAATTATAAGCAATTTATCACTAAATAAAATATTTAAACCCACCCAATGAATTTTTAGTCGCAAAGTATAAATAGCTACTTTTTTTTACATATTATGCTTATTTGGCATTGATACGGTAACAGGTAATTAGTTTACGTGAAGGTAATGCTCGTGGTTAACCTTCGGAAATTGAACTGATGGACCTCAATTAAAACAAGGAAACTTATTTAGTTCCCAAATTTGCAATTTTCTATCGGCTCCTTCATACTTTCCCTGCGAGTAGTGTTTTGGCAAACAAATATATTGGGTTCATTTGTACCTACTAAAAATGTCTACAATCTCTGTCTTAAGGCGGCTTTTGACTATGGGATGTAATATAATATACGTATATAAGTATATTACATCTTGAGTTTTGGTACAGATAGCTTCGGTAACCATTACGTTCTTTATCGAAACGGTTGAATTTTGAAATGAATAATAATATGGAGATTGTTTTACTTGATTCCTACGATAGTTCATCGGACGACGACGACGCTGTATTCGAGTTACATGCATCATTATTAATAAAGAAATATAATAATGAACGTCAATTTTGGATTTCGAATCATATTAGACTTAAGAGAAGATTATGGTAAATGGTAGTAAGTTTTTATTGCGTAGGTAAGTATAGCGTACTTCAAATATCTATAGTTATATATTTCAAGATGTAATATATATTATATTACATCCCACAGTGAAAAGCCGCCTTTACATTTGTTCAATCTTTATTGCTCATATATTTTTTTTAGCATTAAATTTTTTATTTTTATCTTCAGAATCACCCTCGGGAACAGCACTTTTTGTTTATGAAAGTCCTTTTCTGTATCCTTGCCAACGTGTATTCAAAATTTCATGACGATCGGCCGAGTAGTTAAGGAGTGAAAGCGTAAAAAAAACAAACAAGGAAAATCACTCGCATTTATAATATTAGTTAAAGTTTAGAAACAGTTTACACTCGTATTTGACCTTTTTCATTAAAATGTCATCGTTACGAGTCCTCGTGAACGGACAAGGCTCAGCAAATAGACTAGTGAAAATACAAATTCAATTACACCGATACTGGCTCGTTAGATCAAACACAAGCTGGACGACAGCCAGATATAAAGACGCGCGCCTCTGAGGAGCTCGACTTACACCTTTACTGATTAACATTTGGCAACCAATCAGCTCCACGAAAACTATGATAGGATTAGATGTGTTGGCGTGCCTATAATAACTACTCTATATGGCTTTTAATCTTACAAATTATAGCCTATGTGTTATTGTGATGTATAAACTATAGTTAATGCTATAGTTTCATCAGTCCAATCAGTAGTTTTTGCGTGAAAGAGTAAGAAACACGGCTATATCATTACAAACTCGTATATTTTATAATATCCAAGTCCCTCTGGAACAGTACTTTTCTGGATGAAAGGTACTCTATGTTCTTTAGAAAACGTGTATTTAAAATTTCAAAAGATCGGTTTAGTAGTTAAGGCATGAAACAATTTCAGGACTTCGTGATTTTAAAATATGTAGCTATGTGAAACAAAAAAAAAATTTCAAGTTTAGGAAATTTTTGTAAACTGCATCTTGATATCAAATGGAAGGCCTTGTTGTGAAGATCTTAAATGTATTCTTTGTAATTTTAAAATAAACAGTTTCCAAGTTATTCAATAAAACAGACGAAAATTGACTATCCCCCCCCCCCTATCTCCGAAACTACTGAACCTAAAATTTAAAAAAAAAAGTGCAGAAATTAGTTTTCTACTTATAGATTATAGGAAAACCTATAAGAAGTCCATGATATTAAAATAACATGGTAAATCACTCAATATTGTGCAGATAGGTAACATCGTACGGAACCGCACTAATCTCTACAAGCTGAACTAAAACATGCAAATTGAATAATTTTTTTTATATAATCCCTACAATTTATTATTACGTTGGGTTATACTTAATTTTTTTATATTTTATTTAAACGGGGGCAGGCTGACTGACAATTAATTTTGAAATTGTACCATGTTTCAACTTAAAATACGTCTTTCAGTTGTATTCTTTATTCATAGAAATAACACACTAGAAAATTCACTTTGAGAGGTCATACACCTTCGTCCCTTTTTCAAGAGGACGATATTACCTCGACCTAATATGAACACTCTGAGGATCTGAGTCGCATTAATTTTACCGACACCGTTTCCGTTTACAAGTGTTAGTTTTCTTCCAAGGCTGGTGCACAACCGCATCAACATAAAAATGACTGTACACTAATATTAGGAAGAGGTAAAATTTGTACGTTTGTTTGTATGAGTGTAGGACGCATTGGCGGATACAGGATGGCCATGCCCCCCTCCCCCAAAAGACCCAGGAATTCCATATTTTTGACTTAACTTTTCAATTCAATTCAAGTACAATTCAATCATATATGAACTGAATATAGAATAATAAACTCAGCGGCAGAAAAAGCGGCCCACCGACAAATTTAGCCCTAGCATTATTATGATGAAAAAAAACTGATAATTTTTATTTTATTTAACTGGTAATCCACTGTCAAGTTGATTTTAGTCAAAAGTTAAACTTAAATTACTGTCATTTAGTAACAAAAAAATAATGTGAATAAAAACGATTTTTTGCCAAAATTCCTTTATTACAAAAAAAAAGAAAGAATTACGTGTAAACATTAAACAAAATTAACTTAATACCGCGTATTGCCGCCCCTAGCTGCAATGACTGCTTGCATACGTTCTGGCATGCTTTGCAGTATGTTTTTTATCTCTACTTGAGGAATTTGCTCCCAAATTGCCGTGAGAGTAGATTTTAAGTCACGAAGGGTCTCGGGCGGGTTCGATAGTGCTCGGACGCGTCTCTTAAGCATGTCCCAGACATGTTCAATTGGATTCATGTCTGGGCTGCGAGCAGGCCATTGCAACCTTCGAATGCCGACAGCATCCAAGTACGATTCAACGCTTCTTGCGATGTGGGCTCTTGCATTGTCATGCATTAGCAAGAAGTCCTCTTGACCAATAAAGCCCACGAATGGCACAACGTGATCTTCGAGGATTTCTTCGATGTACCTGGCTGCTGTTAGGCGGTAATTTACAAAAACCAACTCTGTGCGCGCTTCTGAACATACTCCTCCCCATACCATAACGGACCCACCTTGGTAACTGACAGTTTGACGTGTTGTGATGGGAAGAAACCGTTCTCCTCGTCGCCGATACACTCTCTCACGCCCATCTGGTGCTCGTAAGGCGACTCTGCACTCGTCTGTGAACAACACTTTAGCCCATTGATCTAAAGTCCATTCACATGTTCACGCGCAAACCTTAACCGTGCTACTCTGTGATGTCTCTCCAATTCTGGCCCTCGTGCTGGTCTCTGCGCACGTAAATCCCGCTCTGCCATCCTTCTTCTTATTGTTCGTTCACTAACAATGACCCCCCGTGCTGCCTGCAGCCGCCGTCTGATCTCGACAGCAGTCAGAAATCGATTTCTCAGTACAGCCAAAATTATGAATCGATCATCACGAGCGGAGGTGCACCTAACTCGACCACTTCCTGGTCGCCGTGTGTACAGACCAGTCTCCCGGTACCTTGTGAGAACTCTTCTTAAGGTGGTTCGAGGCACATGGAGATGTGCAGCCACCTCACGCTGAGTTCTTCCCTGCTCAATTAACAGTACTGCCTGAGCAATCTGAGCAGCTGTGATTGGCATCTTCTAATCTTTACTGCAATGGAAATAAACACTGAAACACTATTACAGTTAAAAAAGATTAAATTTACACAGAAAAATTGAAAAAGATTAATTTAACTTACCTTTGTCGGGTACGGTCGATACAACACTGTCACAAAATTCAACAAAAGTTAACCCAACATAACTTAATCTTGAATTACTTACTTTATCTTAACAAAACAATCCACTTGACACCTACCCTCGTTCAAATGTCCCATAAATATTGCTTGCTTTGTTTACAAGTTCGCAATAAGCGCGTGGGCCGCTTTTTCTGCCGCTGAGTGTATAATCCATATCAATCAAAGTTATCGAAAGTTTCATAATTCATGTCAGACATTTGAGACAGTTCAAATACGCGATTACGCGGGTTAAAAGTATTTGCAATACAACCATAATGCATCTCAACTAGTAAAAAAAATACACAAAAAAATTACTTGTGATATTAACTCTAACTCCGAACTTTGTCAGAATGCGGCCCCCCCCCCTCCCCAAAATGAAATCCTGGATCCGCCCCTGGTAGGACGTACCCTTCGAAAATACTCATCCGATTAAAAAAAAAAATAGTTCATAGGCTAAATACTCCACGCGGGCGAAGCCGCAGTATTAATTATAATAAAAAATTGTGTTTTTATATGAAAATTCTAAAAGACAATTGATTGCGACCATTCTACACTTCTTGTCGTGTATTATTATTTGTAAATGCGGTGTGTTATGTGTAAATACAGCATGAGATATCGTCACTGTAGCCATAACGTATACAGAATCTCTGCAGTGTGCACCGGCGGAGTTCAGTGATCTGAATGCACAAGGTGCATGAAAATTTTTATTCGTTTAAAATCATAGCAACAGGAATTCACTTGCATTATTCTGGATAATGGCACAAAATGTTACAAACACTGTTTTTGAAACATTTACTATTTTAAATATTCCTGAGGATCCTTAAGAATCGATTTTCATATAAGGCCCCGGTATGGAAATTTTATGAGGAGTAAAATTAATACAAGCGTTAACTAAAAAAAGCGTTACGTTATCTGTCACTTTGACATTTATGCGACAGCTGACGCATGCGTTTATTGTCCCTAATTCTATTCTCTGTGCTTATAATATAGATGCAAACGTCGAAATCTTGTATGAAATTGTGTAGTTCGCGCTGAAGAACGAAACGATAGCGGTTATAACCCGCCGGCGGAGCGACATCTGTCGTCGAAAACTTTGAACTTATAAACTCTTTGAACTTATAAAACGTAGTGACATCTGTGTATACCGAACGTAACTAAATAATATAAAGGAATTAGGTATACAGTTATCTAGTGACACGAATAAAATTTTATACATTTAATTTTATACGTTTAAAAAAGGAGTAAATTTCGGTCGTGCGTCGGAGATCTTACACACACTTTTTTTTTAAATATTGTCTGTCTACTTTATAATATTAGTTTTAATAATTCTTTAGAAAATTATAGTCCACGCGAACGAAGTCGCGAGCATCGGCTAGTTTTCTATATTTTACTACATTTTTTCTTCGAGATGACTTATTTCAATGTTAAATTAGTTACAAACCTTTTAAAGGAAGCAAAAGTAATATTCGGCCACCGTATTGGTGAATATCTGCGAATTTCCCTTTACTTTTTTGATGTTGCTTCACCATCAATTTTATCAATTTGTTTTCAACTTGTCATTTGCTCTGTTTTTTATAGATATTTTTGTTTGCGACCGTGGAAAAGTTAAATGTTCCATTATATGTTCCGCCTTGGCACCACCGACCGTTCTGGCGACTTTTTTTTATAATAAATATAGCACAACGGCATATTTTGTAAGATTTGTTTTTCATTTATATTATTTATTTCGCTAAACCACCTAACAAAATTGCGTGTTAAACAATTTTCCTTTTTGACTGTATCCACTCGTAAATGTACTCTACAATATTACATGAGTAAGCGCTATTAATAGTACTTCGCCATGTTCATTAATTCCATTAAACTGATGATCCCCCAATCTTTTGGACAATAACCTGCGCTTGTTTGGTAATTTGTTTACCCGTATGTCCTACTAATAGAGCTATAAGCTTATATATAAATCTTCATTAGTTCAAAGACTTCATTCAAGGTTAATATTTTAAATACCTAAAAAAGATAACAGTTTTAGTAGTGGCAGGGCACACTGCGTTTTCGCAGTCATTTGGGCAGCCCGTCTGGCGGCAGTAACCACCCCCTTACAGAAGACCACCGTGAAATAACTGCACTTGTGCCGTTGTGTTTCGGTGAGTGAGTAAGGGATGCCAGAGCCTATTTCCCTATCCACTCCTAATCCCTCATCCTTAATCCTACTGTAGTCGGCAGCGCACTTGCAGCAGCTTTGACGTTGCTTGTGTTATAGGCGACGGTAGCCACCTACCATCAAGTGGACCGTCTGCCTGTCTGCCGATCTAAAAATAAAAAAAAGTTTAAAGTAAAATATGGCTATTTTTATCCAGATCTTGTGCAAAATAATAATAATAAAAAAAAAAACAAAGTGTCAGCTGCGACGCCCGACTAGAGTTTACTTTTATTTTAAACGTATAAAATTAAATGTAGGTATAAAATTTTACTTGTGTGAGTCAATAGATAACTAGATACCAAATTACTTTATATTATTTAGTTACATTCTGCATGACACGTGTTCCAACAAAAGTTACGTTAGTTACGTTCTGTACACACAGATGTCACTACGTTTTATAAGTTCAAATAGTTCATGTTTGAAAGGTGGCGCACGACAGATGTCATTGCGCCGGCAAGTTATAACAGCTGTGGTTTCGTTGCCATAGAATATAATTAAGGAACATAAATACATGGGTCAGCTGTCGCACTAATGTCAAAGTGACAAATAACGTAACGCTTTTTAGTTAACACTGGTATTAATTTTACTCCTCGTAAAATTACAATACCGAGGCCTTATATGAAAATCTATTCTTAAGGAGTAAACTCAAAAAAAATAAAAAAATAAAAGTCACTGATCCTCAGTAATATTTAGGATAGTTAAATGTTTTAAAAATAGTGTTTTTAACATTTTGTGCCATTATCCAGAATAATGCAAGTGAATTCCTGTTGATATGATTTTAAGCGAATAAGAATTTTCATGCACCTTGTGCAATCGGATCACTGAACTCCGCCGGTGCCATTGATGGCCGGTGCACACTGCAGAGATTCTGTATACGTTATGGCTACGGTGAGAATATCTCATCCACATTTACAAATAATACCTATACACGACAAGAAGTGTAGAATGGTCGCAATCAATTGTCTTTTAGAATTTTCATATAAAAACACATTTTTTTATTAATTAAAGTATTACATTGTTTTATTATAAACTAAAGGAACCCGGCCACGCTTGTGTGTGCGCGCGTACTGGACACTGCTTACGTTTTTTTTTTATTATCTGCCAGTGAAAGTTCCGTCAAAATCGATCTAGCAGTTTCAAAGATAAGGCGGAACAGAAAAACAGGCAAAAAAAATTTAAAAAGGTGTTTTTTTTTTTTTTAAGTTAAAATACTTTGATATGAATCGGAAAATTTGATGACAAACTTCTTTGATAAGTTAAATTTCATCTGTAACATGTAAACAATTAACAAACTGATTCATTTGAAACCAGATAATCACAACCTTCATACGCACACGCACATGCGCACGCGCATACACACGCACCCAAACACACACACTTTTTCATAATATCGAATGAATAGAAATTTGATCTTTACCAATAAAACGGCTTGGAGCGGAAAAAATATACATAATATACAATCCAGTCCACATCTCGAAGTATAAATTTATTAGGTTTACCATCACCACCATCGTTGTACTCATTCTAAAAAAACATGCATTTATTATTAACAGCATTTATTTATTAAGATTAATTTATTTTGTATCTATAATCGAGTAAAGGCCTATTTGTAATAAAGGCCAATTGTAATACCCTGTAGACATTTCAACCACACTTAGGTTAGTGAATTACAGGCTTTAGTTAGTGAAAATTGGCAGTAGATGGCGCCAAACAAATTATTATAAACGCTTAAGTTTAAAAGAAAATTAAAGTCCTCTTCTGTACATACATATTAATCCATTATAGTCAAATCACGTCACTTAACTAAGGAAGTGACATTATGCAATTCAATTTTATCGATATCGATTATGACAGCAAAAGTCACGACTATCCATTGTGGCAATACGTCCCATAACAAGCATTATGTTACACGCATAAAACATTGTTTGTTTAATTTTCTTTCAATTTGCTTTTGTTTGTGATGGTGACAGTGACAATTCTGGCAGGAATAATTCATTTAATTTACCACAGTTACTAATGATTCCGTATTTTACGTATCGATTCACGACAGCGGTGAAAAAAAGCTACACTTAACTCATATAGATAATGCTACTTCACATACACATTCACACACATATACATTCACACACGCATACACATTCACACACACATACACATTCACACACATATACACATTCACACACATATACATTCACACACGCATACACATTCACACACATATACTCATTCACTCAGTCATACACATTTTATTGTATTCTTTGGATTTTAGATTTTAGTACGGTGATGGAGAAGCGGGGTTCTCCTGATACAAGTATTTTTATACTTAATAGGAGGCCCCCTACACCTCTTTTTGTACCTATGCTTAAGTACTTATATGAATAAATTATTTTGTATTTTGTATTTTTTGTATATATAGACTAGCTGTGCCCGCGACTTTTCCAGGATAAAAAGTATCCTATATGTTAAGAGGCTCCATGCCATCGATAAGAAAAAATCACTGCTTTGTTCTCCGATTCAGCTCGTTCAAACATTAAGCCAATGTAACAAAAAATATACAATATATGTGATACATAACTTCTTGGTCTATATTTTTGACGAGGCATTTTTGTTTTAAGTATTATGGTTTAGGAGAAATTAAATAAAATTTTATGTATTGCTTTGTTACAAAACTCAATTCAACTTAATTGTTCAAGAAGTAATGCAATGTGTACATAATCAAATGACAGAGTTTTATTTATACTATGAATGACACGAAGAGTTTTTCATTTAATTCAATAGTTTCAGAAAAACAAAGGTTTTTTTGATATTTTTGGGTAGCGGATGCCCTAGCGAGGGCCGGTTGTAGAGAGCCCAGTTGCCCAAGGTCATTCGCGTAGTAGAGGACGTTAATCCAGGCAATAAGTCGTTTTCGCATTATTGAAGAACAAACATACAACTTTCGCATTTATAATATGTATTAGTAGGATTACATGTTAATGTACGAGTACATTGGCCACTTATGTCACAGTCTATCCATATCAACGTGCTTACATAAATAAACAGCAATAAACAGTCCATCCACATCTAGATGTGCTGGCAGTGCCTAAATCCGCAACGTTATGGCCGACTCGTAAACCTCTTTCAGTTATGTAACGATGTCAACGAACCATTTAATCCACTTTCGCTATGCAAACATGTGTATAATGGCGCCAGTGTTTATAAGCTAAAATAAGTGCATATTTTAGTATCATTTCAGTTTTAACCCTGCGATAAGATAAGCATGACAAATCTTTAAAGATCCAATGTAACAGACCAAAATAGTTTAAAACTATGGCCTTTGAATGGTATTAAAGGATAGTAAGGTCATTTCCAGAGTATTTCGACAATCTCTTACAAGAATGTAATGCCGAAATATCACAGACTTAATGATGACTCGCTGATGAAGTTCTCCCAGGAGTCGCGGGGCGATCTACCTTCATAGCCGATCGTGGAGGGGAATGGCTCGGTGAGTACAAATTAAATCAGAAAAATAAAAGGGAAGTTTGACGAAGATAAACATAACAGAAGAAATATAGACAGAACTAGCAGAGCCCGCAACTTCTTACGCGTAATATACGGTATAACGCGTAACTTTTTTGTATGTAAACCGATTGGAATGAAACAAACACTAAATGTTACGGGAAGCTTGCTACAATACATTAGTGAAAACCGTATTCAAATCGGTTAAGTCGTTTCAGAGATTAGCGTGCACAGACAAACAGACAAAAATTCTAAAACTATTTTTTTGATCTCTTTTTTTTTTAAATCTTTAATGTACAGACACGGCTGGTTTACGATTTTATTTATAGATTAGCACGATAGCAGATTAGCAAGTACCAGAAATTGCTTTTAAAATTTTACCATCTGGCCCAATGATTTCTCGAAACAAGCAAATCAAGTTACGATGTTCGTTCTCGCAATCTCCGGAAACGCCCAACCGATTTTAATGAAATTTTATGAACGTGTAAGGCGGTACGTGTAACGTGTAAATTTATGTACGCGGACGAAGTCGCGATCTAAACCTTGTTGATTTATGTTTTATATGTTTTATACAAAATCATTTATTTAAGTTTTTTATATGATGGAGAGATTAATGTTATTTTGTTTCCGAGACTGAACTGTCTAGGTACTTGCGATTTTATCGTTTTCAGTTGTTGTTATTGAAACACTTTACTTACAGTGGTCCCTAAAGAATTTCGCTGGGTAATAAGTTTTACCGAACTGATAGAATAGGCTAAGCAAGTAAAACCCCAAAAAAAAAATTCAATTCAGTGTTATTTTGAAAATTAAAAGTTTGTCGAATATTAAACAATTACTTACATAAGTAAACTGTCACGAGTATTTTTGGTGTGACAGCGCCATGAGACTCGTGACATTTATGGAAATCGAGCTCTATTGTTCGAACCAAAGATGTTGTATTAGTCTGTACCTATAGATGGATCACAAAAGCAGCAATATTTTATTCTTTCTAACACCTTCAAATTGTCATAAGATTGAAAGAGACATACATATATAATCTGTCGGGTCGAAGTTGAGTGAATGTCTCCATTTTGACTATACAATGCAAGCTAAAGTTATAGCGTATAATAGTGCTGTGCATTTTTATTGATAACTAGATATCGTTGATATAGATTTTAAATATATGACGGATAAAAAGTATGGCTAAATGCGTTTCGGTGTACTGTTTGGTTATTCAATATAAATAAAATGTGGGTGCGTAATGGTACCTACTCGCCGCATTACTAATCGGTTGTATGAGATTGTATGCAACCTCTCGCATTTATTTCACCAAAATATTTCAAAAGAATAGTTATTTTTTGAGTAGAAATATTTAGAATCCATCCTTAAGGGGTAGAACGGGAGTAGGTTTTTATTACGAGAGAAAAAAAACTCGATAATCTTAAAGTTTTATTTTTAGAAACGATATCACAGATTGGATAATCTGTGATATCGTTTCATTTTAATCTGTGATATCGTTCATCTGTGATTCGTCAACATTTTAATTTAAAGACTTGCAGTTAATGTTGACGCTTGGGTATCCACGTATTTATTAGTAAGTTTTCTTTTTCTGGGTAATTTCTGAAAAGAAATAGTTTTTGGTTATTAATGATTCAAAATATTTTCATAATTTTCATAGATTGAAGCATAACTTCTTTATAACTTATAGATATTACTTACTGGTTTACACGATGGTGGTAATTTTGGGAATATTGTCGGCACTGCATACGAGTGTAGAATTTTACGCTGAAATCCTTGGCGAAAGCAAGAATCTAGTGTGCATCGAGCATATTCTTGTATATTGCGAAGCTCTCCAATCGTCGCCTTTTCTTACATTTTTTGTCCATGTTTTGTTTAAATCGATGTCGGTGGGAAATCTGTTATAAATTGATAAAAATTACTTTCAACCTGCAGTGAATGCTAGAAATTGTCAACACTCTACTAAAAATAAATTATCGATAAACTTATCAAGATCAGACTACAGCACTATAAAGCAAGACAAATGTCAAAAATTCCGATTAACTTTGGTTTTTGTAAATTTTAGTTATAAACACCAGCTTTTCTTTACATAAATCAACCTTAGAGCTGTGTATGCATGTACAATGATTCATTTTTAGTAAATAATTATAAAAATTTGTTTACAAAACACCAAAATTAATGAGTGCGAGCTGTGTGACTTACCGGTGAAATGATATGTTTCCATTATTCTCCTTCAAAACACCCACTCTACTTGGACAAACGGGAACAGTACAAGCCATTCTTGGCAAGCAACAGATTTATGAAATCACACTTTCACATTTTTAAGTATTTTAAATCACATAAAGCTCAACGCGCTTGTTAACCAGCATGATATAAACAAATATGACGTTGCCCCTTTTATGGCGCGCAGCGTTTTAAGACGTCATATTCGGCTATTGTTATCTCTTTTTAACATACGACATGCAGCCATTAGAAAGACGGGTATCGAGTATCGAAGGAATCTTCAATTTTTATTGTTCCATCTATACACTAATACAATTATCTTTGGTTCGAACAGTAATTGAATGTCATTCATTTGTTTATGAAGGATAGGACTCAACTCTTATCTGAATATATCATCGACGACGATGTCGTCTGCAGTCCCTACTGTGATGAGTTTGTTATCAGAAATAAATTTATATATTTACTAGTGTTCGCCTCCACTAATCTATATTATTATCATAAAGAGAAAAGATTTGTATGTATGTATTTTTGTATGTTTATAATGAATAAACTCAAAAACTACTGGACCGATTTTAAAAATTCTTTCACCTATAGAAAGTTACATTATCAGCGAGTAACATAGGCTACTCACCCTCCCCCATTTCCGCCCCTCCCCCCCCATAAAGAATTGCCGTTTTCCACGAATAAACTCAAAAAATGTTTAAAAAAATAAATATCCACCCGTGCGAAGCTGGGACGGGCCGCTAGTTAAATATATAAAATTAAGCAATAAACAAACTAAACAAAAATAGCTTAACATACAAATGACAAAATGGTACTGAACTGTTTTGTCTATTTTCTTATCATTATAATCTTCTCTATAGTAATCTTAATTTGTAATTCCACAAAAAAAAAAACTGTTATGTTTCACTAAATAAGTTGTGTAATATGTAATTCTTTATATAAGTGGAACAATTTTTGAAACTTTTATATTGTGTCAGCTTATATGTATAATAGTTTAAAAAATGGTTCCACTTTTCCAAATATGCCATTTCTCACACACACAAACGATGAGAATCACAACGTATATATGCGTGTATGAGTGCGTGTGATCCGAATGGATTATAAATATAGTTACGGTCGGTGTACGTTCGACCTTCGCATTGCGTCAAGCGTTGCGCGTTTAATAACGCTTCTTATCTATTGATACTTTTCACTTGTATGTAAACTTCTTCCGTATTATGAAGTATAAATTGCGATAAAGTCTGAACAATGTATAATTACCGGTATTAAATTAACCGACATTTCGTTAGGCAGACTTTAACAAAATTTTAATAATTTTATCAGAGTAGGACAAAACGAGCACCTACTACTTTATTTCATTACTCCAGTTTTCGCAGATAAACAAAAATATTTATCATCTTAATGGTATTGCATATGTAGTGAATAACTGTGGTCTCCAATGAAAGTATGTATAATATATAATATCCTACAAAGAGTGTTTGTATAATTCTTGTAAATAGTCGTAGGTAACGATAATTTTTTTTTTCGAAACAATAAAATCCATTACTAAAAATAAATTTTCTCATCATAATCGGGCAAGACAATTAAAGTAGGGTCAATTTAATAGATCACATTTGACATCTGTCAGCTTAGCTTCATAGTGAGAATAGCGTTCAATGTTGCACAGTAATTTTTTCAGGTAAAAATAGACGTTTATTGAAATAATGACAGAAGCTGTCAGTGAAGCTTCACTATGAAGCTAAGATGACAGATGTCAAATGTGATCTATTAAATTGGCCCTACTTTAGCTCAACTGAAAAGGTTCTAACGAGAAAACGAAATAGTTAAAATAAAAATGCAACTATGTCGTTTATATATGTATATAAAAAACAGAACAGCTTCCCATCAAAAGGGGAACGTCATGAAAGGTAGCCTTCATTTAAATTTAGTGTGTTGTGTTTCACGATTGCCCGCACCATCGGATGCCTAATCAAATGAAAAGCGAATATGCTCGCCTTGAATTTTTTTCAGATTTTCTGTTCGGGAGAAAAAAATTTTTTTACTAGAGCAATCGACATATTTTCGCATTTTTCAAAAATCTAAGCATTTTTCAGGGCGTGCGTTTTGGGTTTGTTTAAAAGCCCGGTTTAATTTGGTTTCGAAAATAAATATGGGATGTAATAATTATGCCATTTTAAATTCTCTATGAAATAGGAAAGTTTTTATGATAGTGACCCATTTTAGGCTTAATATATTTTTACGTAACAAAAGTTCAAAGACAAAAGATTAAAAAAAGATTTTTACTTCATTTTTGGGGAATTCATAAAAGTTATTGAAAAATAATTAATACCGCTCAATAATAATAACAATAATAATGGTTTGATCCCAGTCAGCCTCAGGCATAACCTGGGGCGGTTGGGATTCCGTGGCGGTTCCCTCCCGGGCCAGATACGCCGGTGCTGCTCGATACAGCCAGGATAGTACGTCGGTTTCTGTCCTTGTCGCCCTGAACCCCGACCGACTGTGCTTCTGTCAGGGGTTACACCGACTCCCCCTCATTTTGGCTTTTAGAGGGGGAGACGAGTCAAAATTTCATAATAATAATAAATTATTCAGTGAAACAAAATTCGTTTACACAATGAACCTGTGATTAAAGACTCCTTTTAAGCCGGTGCCTGTGACCTTCACCTTTGCTCTTTTCCATAAAAACTTTCTTAACCAAAATAATTTTATCAAACAAGAACCACTCTTTGAAAATATTTAACAGAAAACAGTTTGGAAATATTCCCTCTTTTTTGGAAAGGGCACGTAAATAGGTGATAAAGGGTGTCGATTAAAAAAAACATGAAGATGCAAAAATCTCGAAAACCGTGTGTCTTTTACTAAGGTGAATATCTGATAGGTCATGACTAGACATATCTTGGATTCCATGGTTATCCATTAATTACCGGTCATCCTGTATTAATATTTATTTGTGTGGGAACATATTATATTTATTATGTACCTACTGATTTATTGAAACCATTTAGATTTTTAGAAAATTAATATGATCAAAAATGTTTTTGAAAATAGCAATACTTTTCTATTGTTTATAAAATGTTATTTTGATAATTGAACTTAAACATTTCAATTAGGAAAAATGATGAGACCTACATATTATTGTTACGTGTGGGGTGAGTCAAATTGCCGTGTAAGGGCGAAAATCAACTATTTATTGCCACAAACCAAGATGACTTCCAATAGGGCTAAACTTCTTCTTTAAATCCGTTAAACTTGCCAAAAGTCGTCCGTAATTCCGTAATGAGTCGCAGGTATAGTTCCGTAGTATCGCTTTCGAATCGCAGAATCGAACTGTGTCGCTAGCTTGCCACTTCGCCTATTTATACCCGCTGCCAATCGTCTAGATCTTTCTCGAATTTAGTACAAACAAACAACAAACAATTAGAAGTAAACAACTTTTGTAAACACGTATTGTAAACAAGGTCATTGAAAATTCGGGAACACTATTTCTGTTGAATGTGAACTCTATGTTGTGTGCATAAGGATCAATTTCCCTTGACAATAACTTTCCAGATTTGTAGATAGGCGAAGTCGTTTTTCTAGAACGTTCCATAGTGAGTCATAACTAGAACGTTCCCTTTTTTTTTTTTTTTTTTGCGAGGAGAAATCCATTTACGGATTCCCTACCGCTGGCTAGACGGTAGGGATATGAGGGACTCACCCAGTCAATGGACTGGTCCTACCCACTAAAACTCCCCGGTGTCTCCTTGCCCTTTGAGCGGGGTGGACCGGGTTCTGCCGAGGCAACAACTCCGATCCACCCCAGGGCAGCCTAGTCATTGCTGACTAGGCTTACTCCAATGGGGGATTGCCCGGAGACACCCAGGCAATCCCCAGACGGGGGGGACCTTGTGCAGGCACACATAGCTCGCCACCCATGTGTGCAGGTCCCCTAGGGCATTTGAAAACGAGCTTGGTATGCCCGCCTTCTCCTGCCCAGCCGCCTGCGTCTGAGGGAGGCGAGACCGGCCTCTTCCTCTCGCTCCCTCTCAGCTGCCTCCTTCTGCAACATTACGTGTTCACAGAAGGAAGCAGCTGCTTTCCAGTTTGTCACACTATCAAGCATGGCTTCGACCATGCTTGACAGTGTGATCCGTCCACAACCAAGCGCCGCCCTCAGCTCCTGGCGCTGGGATCTCCAGGCCGAGCACACCTGAAGTGTATGCTCGGCCGTATCATCAGGATCGCCGCAGTGATGGCACTGCGGCGACTCCTCCCTTTTTATATGGTGCAGATAATGACCGAAGCACCCGTGTCCGGTCATAATCTGCACCATACGGTAGGTAAGGCCACCTTGTTGGCGCCTCACCCACTCCTCCAATACCGGACGGATCGCCGAGATCGTCCGATGGCCGGCGGTAGGGTTGAGGAGTGCCTCTCCCCAGTCGTGCATGGCCTTCTCTTGCGCCTCTGCACGGACCCGTCGCACATCCTCGGCGACGGGTCTTTCTCCTTGGGCCCTTGCGGCGACCCGATGCCGATGCACCTGGGACAGAACCAGGGCATCGACATCCCACGGTAGGACGCCCGCTAGCACGCAGGCGGCCCCGTGGCTGACAGTGCGATAGGCCCGCACTGCCCGGATCGCCATGACCCTTTGCGGCCTCCGCAAAAGGGCCCGGGTGCTAGGAGTGAGGCACTCCGCCCACACCGGGGCTCCATATAGTGCCATCGACCTTACCACCCCGTGGTAAAGTCGACGACACGCCGAATTCGGTCCTCCCAAGTTTGGGAGGAGTCGTCCGAGTGCGGCTGCGACTTTCGTCAGCCGTGGAGCCAGGAGCTTGAAATGCTCCTCGAAACTCCAGCGGGGGTCCAGTGTTAGGCCGAGATACTTGATGTGCATCCCGACCGTGATCCAGACCCCCTCCACTCGGACTCGGAGCCCCGGAGGGATCCTGCGGCGTGGGGGATGGAAACCCATGGCCCTAGTTTTGTCTAGGGCCACCTCCAATCCTAGCAGGTGGATGCGCCGGACCACCAAGGAGGTGCCTACCGACGCTAACCGCTCTGCGTCCTCCCACGTCTGTGCTCTTGCCGCGACCAAGGTGTCGTCGGCAAAGCAGACAACCTCCATCTTTGGAAGTAGGTTGCCTCGCAGGACCCAGTTGTACCCCAGGTTCCACAATAATGGGCCTAAAACAGCCCCCTGGGGTACACCTACCGCCACTGGCCGGCGATGGACCTGTCCGTCCGCGCCCTCATATAGCACTACCCGCCCACCAAGGTAGTCACTGACAAGGGCGCGGAGGTAGGGCGGCACCCTGTGGAATTCTAGTGCCGCCCTTATGCACTCATGAGGGAGGCTGTTGAACGCGTTGCGAATGTCGAGTGACACCGCAACAACAGCCTCCCCTCTTCCGGTGGCCCCCTCGGTCCATCTTTTGAGGAGGCCCACCGCGTCCATCGTGGACCGACCGGCTCGGAAGCCGAACTGACGATCATCCAGATTCGGCCCCGTTGTCTCTAGATGCTCGACTATCCGGCGTGCTATGATCCTTTCCATAGCCTTGCCGGAATCGTCGAGCAGGACCACCGGTCGGTACCCCGCCGGCGAGTCGGCAGGGCGACCCTCTTTGCGCAGGAGGCAGAGACGCCCCACCTTCCACCTCGCCGGGAACTTACCCCGAGCGATACAGGCATCCATTATCGCCCGGAACCTCTCCTCCATAGGCCCTAGCGCTATGGCTAGGGCCTTCGCCGGAACTCCATCCGGTCCTGGAGCCGTCCTCTTTCCCCGAATCCGCTCCCTCACCGCCACAAACTCTAGGTCGGAGACGGGAGGGCCCACCATTTCGAGCTCCGGAAGTGGTTCCGGAGCCACCATTGGAGGGGGCTCGAATTGGCCAGGGGTCGGGAAGAGCGACCCCATGACCTTTTCCAGCAGCTCCGGGTCAAGGTTGGCCGTAGAGGGGGAGTTGGACGAGAATTTCCCCCTCACAGCCCTATACGGACGACCCCAGGGGTCGGCGTCCAGGAGGGCCAGGAAGCGCTCGTGGGCCTCTTCTTTGGCCCTGCAGATGCCTTCCTGCAGGGCGTTGTGAGCCTTCCTGTACGCCTGACGAAGGAGGACCTCTTCGTCAGGCGTCCTCCTGGAGCGTCTTCTCCGGCAACGGAGGAGGGCGCGCCTGGCCGCCAGACAGGCTGAGCGCAGGGAGGCGATCTCCTGCGCCCACCAGTACACCCTCCTCCACTTCGGGGGAGGGCGCCACAGCGGCATGGAGGCATTGCAGACGACCCTCAGGTCTTCAGCAAAGTGCTCTGCCATGCCGTCAGGATCCCCCGCGAGGTGAGGAGGGAGAGACGACCAGTCCCTCACCATCGCTGCCTCCTCCGCCACATCCGGGCGGAGCTTGGCAAGTGCCCACCTGGGAAAGGCGACACTTGCCGTGGAATCCCGACGCTGTGGCGCCCTATGGGCCAGCGAGGAGACCTCGTATCGGACATAGAGGTGGTCCGATAGGGTCTCCACCTCTTCCTCCACCCGCCAGCCCCGGATTTGGGCAGCAAGGGCGGCGGTGGCAAAGGATACGTCAACTATGGACGTGCCTTGCCACCGTACGCACGTGGGAGAGGTACCGCAGTTGAGTACCTGGAGCCCCAGGCCCAAAGCCCAAGACTCCAGAATACCCCCCCTCACGTCCGTATTAGGGGACCCCCACGCTTTGGATTTAGCGTTTAGGTCCCCCGCCACCAAAACTGGGAGTGGGGCCGCGCGCCTCACCACACCCTCCACCGCGGCCAGAAAGGTCTCAAAGTCCGCCCGACCGCGATTAGGGGAGAAGTAGGTCGACACGACCACCATTCTCCCCCAGTTTGCTGCCACAAATCCCCGACCTCTCTCCCTTAGGGAGAGGGGAGGAGCTACACCGCCAGGCCTCGTCGCAATCGCAGCGGAGTCGTCCAGCGCCCCTAACCAATGGGGGTTTTGGGGAACATAATACGGCTCCGCCACCACCGCCAGTTGGATCTCCCACTCCGCCATGGACTGACACAGCAGGTCCTGTGCCCCGGCAGAGTGGTTGATGTTCGCCTGGAGGATTTTAGCGATGGGCCTACCGGGCATTGGCGGTGTCCATCGGCTCCTCCCTGGTTACAGTGGTGACCCCTTTTTCACCCGGTCGGGCCGTTGGAATTCGGCCCCTAGCAGCTGGGGGGGAGCATTTCATACCCCCCATGCGATGATTGGCCGGGAGACCAGCGTCGGCGCATACGGCGCATTTAAAAGCCGCCTCGCAAGCGTTGGCGGAGTGTCCATCCTGACCGCAGCGGTAGCACAAAGTGCTACGGTCCCTGTTGGATGGGCACCGGGCCACTGGGTGACCAAGTCCCATGCACCTGTAGCAGCGCATCGGTCGCTGCTCAATGAGACGTATGGAGGCGGAGCTCCATCCCACCGTTAGGCGGCCGACCGCTGCTAGCTTTTTTGCTGCCTCAATGGGGCAGGAGGCGAAGGCCGAGCCCACACCTCTGAGCCCAGGGTGGACTTTGCCCACCCTTAAGAGCCCGGGAGAGCAGCCCGTGGCTAGGGCCAGAGCTGCCTTGAGCTCCTCGGCCGACACCGAATCGTCGAGACCGTTGACTCGGATGTCGACCGATTTGATGGGGCGTGTGACCTTCGCCGAGTCACCCAGTACTTCACCAATTTTTGCTGCCAAAGTTTCCGCTTGCGCGGCGGTGGTCTCCTTGGGGAGCTCGAGAATTCGAGCCCCCGTAACCCCTGTGCGGAACTTAGGCGCTCCAATCCCCAGGGCCTCCAGGGAAACCGAGGCCTTGGCCTTCTCGATGGCCTCCTTATAGGTGGCGCCCTTTTCAACCGCCTCCGGTTTAAGGGCCACCACGACAGCCAAGGATTTCGGCTCCTTAGGGAGTTTCGGCGCCTTGTTACCCTTTTTGGGGGTCTGGACGGCAAGTGTGGCTGAAGTAGCAGGGACACGTTTCTTGCGCCTCACCACTTCCGTCCAGCTTTCCGCGTATTCCCGGGGCTCCCTTGATGGGCCAGGAGTCGGCTCCGGAATCTTTGTAGCCTGGGTCGTTCTTTTCATCCTCGCTTCCCTTGGCAAATTAGATGGGGGGGCGAGAGTGGAGCCAGTTGTGCACTGATGGGCAGTTCCCCGTCGTCCGTGATGTTTGTCCGCCTCTAGAGGTGGACGGAGACGACGTGCCGGGAGCAGTCTCCCATCAATCTCCAGCCCATCAAGATGGGCGTTGATCACCCCTCCCACATGGGCTGTTATCTCCGCCTGGAGGGCCGAAAAGGCCTGCAAGAATTCGGTCCTGGACAGTGATTGGGAATCAGCCACTGTCGGTCCCTGTTCTTCGGCCTGCTGAACGGCCGGGGTTTTCTCCGGTAGGGTCCTTTCGGAGAAGGCCCTACGGAGCGCCGATACCTCCTCGGAAAGTGCATCCACTTGGCCACGGAGGCGCAGATTGTCCGCCCGCAGTCGTCGTATTTCCTTCGTCGACTTACGGGCTATGGCAGCGTCAACCACACTTAGGAGGGAATGGGTAGCCTCCTTTAAGTCGCGTTGACAGGTACCTTTGAAGTTGCCCGACTTGCGGGCAACCTCAAGTATTATTGAGGCTTTGGCCTCCGCCTGCTGTCTCAACTCTTCACCTGATCCTCCTGAGGATTTAGCCGAGAGGTAGGTCGTGATGGAATTTACGGAGTCGGTATCAGAGTCCGAGCCTACTTCTCTCAGTTCGCGCCGAGCTTGGGACATCCCAACATCATGGCCGAATGTTTTTCCCCCGCGGCTTTTGTTCTCTTTCTTTTTGAATTTATGCGGCACAGCAGGCTCCACATACTCCTCAGCCTCGGACCCCGATACCGCCGCAAAGAACTTGCTGGAGGAAACAGGTCCTGTCATATCTATAGCAGGTGCCTCCTTCACTCCTGCGCGCTTACGCGCCACCGAGCGTGTCAAAACTTTAGAGTAAAGCAGTTTGACTTCTTCGCTCTTCTCCTTGGGGCCAGACCCACTGGCCTCCGTGGAGTCAGACATTGGCCAGTTGATCGCCCTATCCACCTCCGAGTTCGTTGGGGAGTCCACCCCTACCAGAGGGGGGACAAAGCAACAG
Source organism: Bembecia ichneumoniformis (assembly GCA_910589475.2). Classification (NCBI taxonomy): domain Eukaryota; kingdom Metazoa; phylum Arthropoda; class Insecta; order Lepidoptera; family Sesiidae; genus Bembecia; species Bembecia ichneumoniformis. The sequence continues at coordinate 12,509,563 of OU342540.1, forward strand.
AATTTGCCGACTTATCGACAAGAAACCAACAATTTTCTTAGAAATTCGGAAAAACAACAATAATAAGGAAACAAAAGTTATTAACAACAATTGCTGTGGACCACCCTGTAGGGCCTTGGGAATGGCTTCATACAGAGCAATCCGCAACAAAATCCGTTAAGAAACAACGAAACGGCAACAAAAACACTTAAAGCTAAAACAGAAAAACTTTAACAACAACAACAATCTTCAACAGAGAACAACAAACAACAATTCTACAGTAGCCCTGAAAAGGGCCCTTTCAGACTGTAGGGGAAAAACAACAAAAAACGATGAAAATTTTTCGAAACAAAATTCCGAAAAACAAACAAAAATCAAAATCTCCAAGATTGATGGTGAAAACCATAGCATCCAGCCCACCAAAATGTAGGTCTCGGCGAGACGCAACTTTCCCCCATACACACCGAAGCGATCCAAGAGAAAAATTGCTTCCTCCGATCAAACTAGAACGTTCCCTGGTGAGTCATAACATTATTATGTTAAAGAATGTTATAATAAGAAACATTAATTCCTTTATTAATATATTAGTTTACAAACAATTAAACACAAATATTTGCATGCCCTTGGCGGGTAGAACACACTTTGTACTGTAACTGCTGTATACAAATTAAAATCCTGTAAACATGTGTTCGCGCAAATAAAGATTTATTTTATTTTATTATGAGATCGCTATTAAATTCTTATAAAAATATTTAACTTCATTCCATTCATTCAGTTCGGCTTAACCTTATTAGTCGTCACGATGGAAAGGATAGAAAGATCGCTGGTTTCAATCGCACCCAACCTTTCATTATGACGTCAGGAGTATTGTCAGGGGAGTAGAATATTGTTTAGGTAAGTAAATTAAATTTTTACAAATAAAATTAACAGATCGTAATGAAATAAAAAAAAAACTAACGTTAGAAGCCGTTTAGATTAGAAATCATAATTATAATTTTAAAAAATGTAGAAAATATATTTTTTAGACAAAAAAAAATCAGTGAATAACTTTTTAACTCGCTGTGATTTTTTTAAAATTTACCAATCAACTCTTATATCTTCTAACCTCCCTAACTCTGTTAATTTTTATTTTAGCAAAAAAATTTATTTAACGTTTTTATGTAAAACTAAATTCTATACAATATCTGTCTGACTCTTTTTACTAACTCTTGCCATTTTTGTATAAATGGGAAAAAACCCCATTTTAATTTTTTCTACCCCTTCTAGAAGGTGGCTACCGATGCCCCTGATGGCGTCAAATTTTAATTTTTTGTAGGTAAATTTTCCTGGACTATATCAAAACCCATTCAATGTTTTATCGAAACTCACAATTTATCTAATATTATAAACATAAGTCAATCAAATAGCCAAACCGCTTGGTCGCCATTTTGGTGACGTAATCTCATTACACACTCAGTACCGCTAACAACACTGGCCGGCGAGTTTTTAGTTGCAGATGACGTCACATAGATTTTAATGTGAGGTGACCAATAAAACTAATATATGAATATTGCGCACTCACCTATCGCCGCAACAGGTAAGCAATTAAAGCAGTCTGTGAAGGTTTTCCATAGTTTAATGTTGTACCTCCTCTTGCATTCGTCGTAGAATCTGGAACATTTAACATATTATAGTATGTTACTATACAATATTTGATGAGCCCGTTGGGTGAGTGGTTAGGGTGCTTGCCTTAACGCTCTATTCTAAGGTTCCCGGGTTCGATTCCCGGCAGGGTCAACTTTGGAAAATCAACATTTCAAATTTGGCTGCGGTCTGTATTTGGAAAGTAGTGGCAGGACACACTGCGTTTTCGCAGTCATTTGGGCAGCCCGTCTGGCGGCAGTAACCACACCCTTACAGAAGACCACCGTGAAATAACAGCACGTGTGCTGTTGTGTTTCGGTGAGTGAGTAAGGGATGCCGAGCCCATTTCCCTATCCACTCCTAATCCATTTTCCTTAATCTTACAGCAGTCGGCAGCGCACTTGCAGCAGCTATGGTGTTGCTTGTGTTATAGGCGACGCTAGCCACCTACCATCATGGACCGTCAGCCTGTCTGCCGTGCCGACCTTAACATTAAAAAAAATAAGTTAACGTTTGTAAGGATAGAAGTTGTCGATGAAGTTACACAACTTCGAGACCGATATATGCATGACAGTGTTTTATGCCTTAAAATATAACAATACTAGCGACCCGCACCCGGTTTCGCAAGGAGTTGAAATTTTCAAAAAAAAATTCTTTGCGGATGCTTACTTATATAAAATAAATCTATGTTCCAAAGGACATCATTCAAAACGAGGCCCTTTTTTTAACTTACACTGGAGATTTTGGTAATAAAAAAATCTTTCTTAATTTCAGTAATTTCTTGTGAATATTTCAGATTTTGTAAATGGGGATGATATTTGAAAATCAAATTGGAATATAAAAATTGTAACGCCCGAGTTGTTACTCTGTTATTAGATACTTAATTGGAACAAATTGATTTTTAATACTTCCAAACTTAAATATTTATGAAACCCTATTACCAAATTACAGATATTTTCCGAGTAAAATCTATATTTTTTCTTAGCTAATGGTACCGTTAAAACGAAAATATAATTAAAACTGGCTCGATCCCCTTTCAGCTTTCTATACTTGGTAGTTTTGGCTGCGCGTTGATAGACAGTCAGGACATACTGACAAAACCAAGACAAAATTTAATTAGATATCCATCGGACTACATTAACACAATCGACCCACAGATACAAGATCCTGCTACATCATGATTTCCTCATTCGTTAGCTCGTCGTACTTATTAAATTATCGCAACTTAAATTGCCAAAGAACTTGTAGATCATGTTTCAACTATTTTAGTCGGCTTAAACGACACACATACGAGACATACGTGTATATTATGTGTACATGCTTATACATACGAGGGCTCCATTTTTTTTTTAAAATGGCGTCCATTTTATCCGCAACAGGGCGACCAGGGTGAGGTGCATCTTTGAGATCTAAATTCCCGGATTGAAAACGCTTAAACCAACTTTGTGCTACTCACTGACACTGCATTAGGTCCATAAACGTCACAATTTTTTTCGCTGCTTGCGTTAGATTTTTTCCTTTTTTGTTTAATTTAATGAATTTCTTCATTAGATTCACTCATTTTGACAGAAAGAACAAAAAATGAAAAATAGCTGGAAACAACATTTTACTAATTTGTTTCTTTCTTTGAAATGTAACCTTTTTAATGTCATCAAAGTTTTGATGACATTAAAAAGGTTTAAGTTTTAAGATATTTTAAGTTAATACATACTAACTGCGAAAATACTTTTTCCCCGATCTAATATTTATGTTCTCTAATTCTACTGTACTATAACAAGCAACACCAGAGGGTTTCTCTAAGCTTATAAAAACAAACATCGAAATCCTGTACGAAAAGTGTGGCCCGGTTTGACGAACGAAACGATAGCACTTTATAATATGTCGGCGCAGCGACATCTGTCGTCAAAAAAGGAACTATTTGAACTCAGAAAACGTAGTGACATCTGTGTATACCGAACGTAACTAACATAACTTTTGTCGGAACACGTGACATCTGAGTATGCAGAATGTAACTAAATAATATTAAATAATTAGGTACCCAGTTATCTATTGGCACTAGGAAAATTTATACGTTTAAAAGAAGGATTAAACTCCTATTGTGTATCGGAGCTGACAACATTTTTTAAACTATTTTTTTAAAATATAATCTGTATCAACTACCAACAACTGGTGGTATGGGGTGTAGCTTTCTACATACATATACTGTCGACTGTACCTTGTTATATTCGTCGTATTTACAAAGCTCTATTTGACGACTCGGACGTAAGTTCGAGTGGTAATAGATAAAATCCGTGCGCCCGCAATTTGCTTTATCGGCGACACTCCAATTAAAACCAGACCCCTGAGGTCGCTCTAGTAAAACTTTGCAGAACGATTAGAATGTTCTCGAATAATTTCAGCAGAAGTAGGTATATAGAAAAGAAAAATTATATAAAAATCTTTCATATCAGAACTAATATTATAAATGCGAAAGTGAGTTTCTTTATTTCTTAAACGCTTTCACGCCTTAACTACTCAACCGATCATGAAAATTTGCTTACACGCTGTCAGGGATACAGAAAAGGACATAGGGTACCTACCTTTCATAAAAAAGTACTGTTCCCGAGGGATCATCTATCTAAATACCTAAATAAATATATGAGCAATAAAATTAAATAAATGATTCGAAAAGAGGTCATCCTTTATCCAATCTGTTTACTGGACGAAAAGTATATTTTATGAATTATTATCTATAAGAAAATAAATCGAGATTGTGCCTATTAAAATATACCCTTATTTAAAGCATTGAAATCGCGCGCAGCTGTTACGCTGCGTCCTTCTCTATTACACTGCATAGTACGCTTAATCCTTCTCTGTCGCACATCTTTTTGGCTCCGATTTAACAAATTTCAAAGCCCGATTTAACAAACTTGTAATTCATGAAGGGATTATCGCAGGCAATTTTATACTATCGAAGATATAATTTTATAATTTGAAAATATATAGGAGCAAGCAAAGATGTGCGAAAGAGAAGCAGTACTGTGCATTGTAATAGAGATGGACGCAGAATAGCAGCTTTTTTTGATGTGAAACATCTATAGGCGCGGGTGAAACTGATTGTAAGCGTGGCTACGCAGTCCGTGGCGACGCGTCACCACGCTACTGCGTCGCCACCACAGGTCGCCACGCTATACGATGGTATATACGTATACAGTCTATGCGTAGGAGTGTGTACGGTATGGCGACGCGTGCCGTGGTGATTGTTGTGATTCATAGCATTGAATGCTAAAATTGCTAAAGTACCACATATCGTTTGTAAGTACACCTACAGACAGTACAGAAGACATATCAATTTGATGTTTCTTTTTTCTATATTTTTTTTTGCAAAATTCTTGTCATAAACTTACATTACCCCCTTAATTTTTGTATAACTGTATAGTATTACCTATTCCTAATCTCTATATATAAAAATGAATCCCTATTTCCCTTGGTCACGGCATCACGCGTGAACGGCTAGACCGATTTTAATTCGGTTTTCACTAATGGAAAGAGGGATAAACGGGGAATGTTCTTATATATAAAAAATGCACGCCGGGCGAAGCCGGGGGCGGGTCGCTAGTGACTTATAATTCTTCTATAATTCTATATGACAAAAAAAGTGGCAATTTTCACGAAGCTAATAGAAATCATAATACAACTTGCTTATATATTTCAAGTGTCGCAAAGATTCAACGGTTCACTTAAGGGTCGTCGACACTTACGTCTCTATAACCGTTATATGGTTTTATATTTTATTTCATTTATTTTACGTGACTATTTTATAATTTAAATCACAACTAGACAAAGACAGATTTCTTAGAATACTTAAGATGTCAGTCAGTTTTTGAAAATAGTCACGTATCTCTACAAAAAAAAAAAGATCCATTAAAGCCTCTCTGGTGCAAGGTTTAATTAATCACGTTACAGGAGCGCTAAAATGTCCCTTTTGTTTCCGTTTATAGGGAAGCGTTTATTTTCTAACCTTTGTACGCAAGTATACATTGTTCTCAAATATATACATAATTTGAATTATTCAGAACAAATGCGAATCTATAATCTATAATATGTACAATTGTACATATTACAAAAATGTATATGTATATACAGACTTTACAGATCTGTACATATCAGTACAGCCAGACTTTACAGGGTGATTTAGATAGATTGAGTGTGTATTGGTAATGAAAACACAATTAATGTCAATGTCAATAAATGCTCCTACATAACCTTCACTCGGAAACTAAAACCTGTAAAATTTAATTACATTATTAACGGTGCAGTTATCCAAAAGACAAAACGGGTCAAAGATTTAGGCATTCTATTGGATTCTAAATTAACCTTTACACACCATACTGAGAATATAACATCCAAAGCCTTTAAAAACCTTGGCTTCGTAATGAGAATGACCAGACCCTTCACTGACATACACTGTTTAAAGATTCTCTACTGCACGTACGTTAGGAGTGTCCTTGAGTATTGCAGCAGCATATGGAATCCTCTGTATGTTTCACATATATATAGCATAGCATAGCATAGGCAAACCAATAATGGTTTACATACATTGTAAACATTGTGTATTGAATCATGTATGAGATAATAAATAAATAAATAAATAGAGAAGATACAGCGCAAGTTTCACAAAGTAATGTCCTACCACAACTGTCGCACATATTCGCACTATAGGGATGCCTGTAGCATGTACCAAATGATGTCACTTGAGAATAGTGACGGTTCTCACGAATTGATAGAGAGATAAATCAGGAATTGTGTATAAAATTTGCAGAAAAAAAATTGAATCCGTGCGAAGCTGGGGTCAGCTCGCTAGTTGGAAATAAAATAAGCAAACGATTTGCATTTAATTATGAAAACTGGGAGTAACGAAATATCTTTGCTTCTCAAACAGACTTAACTAATATATGATCTAATAACCGCAAGTACCACGTACTTTATCGACCTTGGTCCGCACTGAATCAGAGTAATGACTCAGGCGTTACAATTTTTACATACAACTTTGGTGTCTGCGCACAACGACTTGTGTGTTCTGACCTTATATGTAAAACGAGCTTTGATGTGCCGTGCCATGCCGGCCCTTATTCAGTTCCGCTTCTATTAACCGAGTATACGGCCGACGTAGCATCATAGCATGCTACCTCGACTAACTGAACCGATTCGGTCGGGTACAGCGCTGAATGGGCGTTTTTCCACTCACCGGCCCGACACCGGCACAGAAGCCGGCGCCGGCGCAGTGCCTGTGTCGGGGAAGAAAAAATGTATGGCTCTTTTTTCACTTGCCGGCGCCGGCGACGGCCCGGCGTTGACTCCCGCCGGCTTGACGACACCATTGTTATACCTACGCGTTGTACGTGTCGTCGTGCTGAAGTCCGTGTCAGTAGTGTACTACCTAAGGGCGTAAACCGGCATCAACACCGGCTCAGTGGAAAAACGAAGCCCCGGCGCCGGTGCGGGTCCAGGGCCATGCCGGTGTCGTGCCGGTGCCGGGCCGACTAATTGGAAAACCGCCCAATGACTGATGAAGTTGCAACTCGTAGACTACTAGTTTAGAACGGTACGCGTACAGCGCTGTTCATGTAACATTATAGACGAGGTTTTGAAGAAGTTCGTTAGCATGCGAAGGATAAAAAACACATTCGTATTCAGTTTCACCTGTTTATCGCGAAAGCTGAATAGACCTCACAAAGCTCAACGGACGCGTGCACATCTTCATACAAAACTACTTTTTCTATGAACAAAAGCTGAATTGAGCTTTTCCGAGAATTACATGAAAAATATAATAAAAGCGATTCAGTATATATACACATTCTCTATTGTTATGTTTGGAAAACCGGTAGGATTATTTGGTTCACCGCGTCAAACCTTATCACAATATGCTTGATAAACATTTTCATTGAAAACAAGTGCATGAACCATAAAACTAAAGTTAGTGTATGATGATATTATACAGCTCGTATTTCAACATACACACTAACACTTCCATCTTCTTTATTCATATAAACTTCAAACTGTTGCATACACTTATATGTATTACGCAATACCCTGTCTACTTTCGCAACGACAAAACACTATACTAAGGCGTCCTTATTTACTTTTTCTTCTATATATAAAAAAATCTCGTGTGGTGTTTGTGGTCGCACTCCTCCGAAACGGCTTGACCGATTATTATGATTTTTTTTTGTATATTTGGTAGGTATGAGAATATGTCGAAGTTTTTTTTACCCTCCTACCTCCACTCCCCATTTTGTAATGGCGATTTTAGTATTTTTGTGTCGCGTCACTTTGAAATATGGTTTGAAAATAAAACTGGACCCGACAGGTGGTGCCACAATGGGGCCACAGAATTATTTTCGGGTTTAGGTAGGACAACGTTATAGCTATAAAAAAATTTTGACAGAGTCTACAATAACAATATTTCTTTAATACTTTTTTAATGTCAATAATTTAAGTTATATCCTAACTAGTATTATATTACATATGCGAGTGTGTTTGCTCGTCACACATTCACTCCATACTCAACCTATCATCATGTAATTTTGCATACACATTGTCAGGGATACTGTTTCCATGGGATCATCAGCCCCGGATCTTCGATTTTTTTTTTAGGCGGGGCAAAAACTGAAAAATGCCGCCCCCGTGCACTTATATTTATTTACCTTTATCATCTTTATAATTTCAGCTATCAGATGTCCACTAATTGATTAAAATTGAAGGGATGGTGTCCGATAATTGAATGCTAAAAATGTGTCTATATTTCGCTAGTCAAAGGTCACTTTCTAAAATGTAGATAAAAGCTAAAGATTTATGGGCTATGGGCGAAGGACGAAAATGTGCACGTAGCCATTGTTCCTCTGATTCTACGCTTGGAGTTGGGGGTCATATAAGACAAGTACTAAAGTCGGAGTGCGTCTCACTCTGCGATTTCGCCGCGCCCGGCCACTTGTTCCGTGTGCTGTACCCCTGGTGCCCTGGGTATCGGCAAGTATCGGTCGAGTTGATATAGCCACACACAGTAAAACAAGAGTGAAATTTCTGCACTTGTAGGTCCCTACCATTATTTATTCTGTAGTCAAAGTTAAGTAAATGATGAGTTGTCCATTTGTCTGTAAAGTGTGAATTTGGCCGCCCTTTAAACTTGCCGCCCGGGGCATAGGCCCCGGCTTGCCCCCCCCCCCTAGATCCGGCCCTGGGGATCATCTAAAAATAAACTAAAAAAAGCATGACAAAAATATATGAGAAATAAAGAGTGAATTAATGTGTAACATTATATAAGAAAAAGGAGCGCAGACAGTCATCAAAAGCTTGTTCATCTCCAATTGATACTTGTTTGAAATGGATCCACAAACTAATACAAAATATACTTCTCATATATTTTTCTACATAAACGTCAGAGACATGTTGACAATCCACTTGGATCTTATATGCACTACCAATCTTGATAGGATAAAGATTGCGGAAGAGATAGCCAAATGGAATCTCTTACTTTTTTTTTATTTTTTCATAGCTAAAGTTAGGGAGAATCTGTTATGTGAGATGAACCTTACATCTTGAAAATATTGCACTAACAGCTTTGCCACTAGCGTATATCCTCGAAAGGCGAGTAATATGTTGGAATCAGCGATGCATGGTCGAAGGATATGCCCTCCATACGCGTCTGTCTCCATTTCCCATGACGGCGCGCGGCGGCGCGTAGACATTATTTTATTGTGGTAAATCGTCAGTTAACAGTAATCAAGATTGTGAGTTATTATTAATTAAGGCTATAAAGCGAAAATTTGGTCAAAAATTGGTCAATTATACGAGCAATTTAAGAACCCCTTTCACAATAATTACTGCAATTTCTGTACTTGTACACAGAACATATTATTAAGTAAAACAATTACTTCCAACTAAATTCAATTTTAAATTTTTAAATTATATCTATAAATATAAAAATGAATCCCCATTTCCCTTCGTCACGGCATCAAGCTTCGTCACTAATGTAAAGAGGGATAAACGGGGAATGTTCTTATATTTAAAAATTGTTGGGGGCAGGTCACTAGTTAAACATAAAAATAATTTTAACCATATATGATTAATAATTACCCAATACCTCCTACAGGGTAACTAAAGGTAACCAATACATTCTATTACAAAGAAAAATTTCTTCAAAGGATCCAACACAGTACATTTTGGAATAAAACCTTTTATTGGGATTTTATTTATGATTGATAGACAGGCTGGCGATTCACTTGATGGTAGGTCGCTTGTAGGTTGCCTACCGACCATGGTAAGATTAAGAATAGGGAATAGAGGAAGGGATAGGTAAATCGGATAAAAATGAAATTAAAATTGAACAAAATGACTCACCCATAAATCCTATTAATGCTAGCACACTCGTGATTCCCTCGTAAAAGGAAGAAATTCTCTGGATATTTGATCTTGTACGCCAACAGTAAACAGATTGTCTCCAGTGATTGCTTTCCGCGGTCCACATAGTCACCGAGGAATAGGTAGTTGGACTCCGGTGGGAAACCACCGTATTCGAAAAGCCTTAGCAAGTCATAGTACTGTCCGTGTATGTCACCTGTTAAGAGAAAAAGTATGTGTTAATAGGCTAGCGTGTACTTAATACAAAATTACTATTAATAAATTTTGTGTTTTCAGACAATAATTCATTAATTTAGTTCTTGTTGTTCAGGTCCCATGTTTGTATCCAGATTCATACAGTAAAAGCCAATGTATGTCTTGAAAATAAGAACCCCCCATAAAGCCTAGATTTTTACGTAATTACGAAAAGACTGTTCTGGAATTCTTTTAAAAATATTTTATCATAACAGCTAAACATACTACCTATAGTGAGATATCATTAAAGATTGATGATGATAAAACTGTCCGATTACGCCAAAATTCATTCATTCATGTAATTTATGTTAGTCTTGTTTTCATACTTATGACTTAGGAAATTTTCATGGAAAACAAAAAGAAATTATTTAGCGAAAGAAATATGAAAGCTGCAATGTACAATGTGTATTTTAAATTGTTTTTTTAGCAATATTTCTATGGACTTGTGAAGTACTAATTGAAGACATGAATATAAGATATAATGAATGTCTGAGGAAAAGGAGAAAAATAAGTGTAGTAACATATTAAACTAGCTGAGCCTGCAACTTCGTTCACGTGGTACGGGGTTTAGTGCGTAACACTAAGAGTCCCTGCAGACTACAGACTTTCTATCGGCCAATAGTTTGGTCGGTTTTTGAATCAGTATGATCATACTGATTAAAAAGCCGACCAAACTATCAGCCAATAAAAAGTGTAGTCTGCTGCGGGGCTATAATACATAAGTGAAAATCTGAGATTAGCGCATCAAACCAACAGACAAAAAATTCTAAAAAAACTGTTATTTGACTTCGGTAATAAGTATAACATGTATAATTTTTTTTTTAAATATTTAATGTAATGACACGGCTCGTTTACAATTTTATTATATGTATAGATATGATAAAATGTCATTATAGTCGCAGTCCCATTACAATGATAAAATATATCCCAAAAAATAATAGTATTGCATCATTTTTGCATTCAACTTTATTTTATTGCTTGATCATATGACACATGATAAAATGAAGACTTTGAAATGATAATTTGCTATCAAAAACATGAAACAAACATATGTTGGAATGCAGATATTTCAATACAAACTGTTACTTTTAAATTTCACAAGAAAAATTAATTAATTTAAATTATTAAAAAAAATCTTGCGATTAGTATTTTACTAAGCACACAATGTCTTAAAAAATATATGTAAAATAATTCTTCTGAATGAAACAATGTGGTATAGCACATGGTAAAGCAGACTGGTCTGCATGTTAGATCAGAATAAGGAATTTAATGGAGAATTTGTAAGAAAAGAAACATTTAAGTGGGTAGTTTGTCACTATTCTTACAGAAACTAAATAAATACACTTTGATTTTTGTTGTTTGTTCTTTAGAAATGTCAAGCATATATTAATCCAGCCACGATTGTCATAAAATCCAAAGAAGATTGTAGGCATATAATATTGCACATTAAGATTTTATAATTGCAATAGCTATTTGAAGCATTGGTTTATAGTAGTAGTAAATTTCAAGTGTAATAGATTCAGAATAGGTTAAATAATAAGATTTTTTTTCTTCTTATTTAGCAAAAATTAATGTAGACATTTGACTTAGTTTTGTGGTGTAAACATTGAATCATGTGATGCTAAATCAACACAGACACATGAAACCATATTTTTGAGGAAGATTAAAAAACTAATTAAAATGTAAAGTTACATTTCTTTAAGTTAGCTTAAAGTTGGAGATGTGTTGTTTTGGCACAATAATGTGTTGAGAGCTAAACCAGTCTACTATGAAACTAGAACCAACTTTTTAAACAAAAGTTGCATTTGAGGTCAAATAATCAAATGACCTTGAAAAGTGATAATGTCACTCATGTTGTTTTAGGGCATCACTTTTTAAGTTGTTTTTCTTATTAAACATTGATATTTTTTTTATGTACATTGATTCTACTTTTTGATTTACAAACAAATCTTTTAAATGATTATAAACAACAGCCTTTTGTGACTTATTTTTGTCATGTTAGTTACATGATAAAATGAACTAGGTACCTAAAGTCAAGAAAATAACTTGACAGTTGTCTAATTATACAATCAGGAGTCACAATCAGGATAATTTGTTTGTCTCAGAGTGTGAGTATAAATTCTAGTCTTAATAAGCTAAATTTCCTATATATATGCAATAGCAAGTTTTTTTTGTGTTAAGGCAGACAGATAGGCTGACGGTCTACTTGATGATGGATGACTACCATCGCCTATAACATAAGCAACACCACAGTTATTACAAGTGTGCTGCCTAAGCAGGATTAAGGATATGGGATTGGGAAGGGATATGGAAATGGGCTCTGGCATCCCTTACTCACTCACTGAAACACAACAGCAAACATGCTGTTATTTCACTGTGGTCTCCAGTAAGCGGGTGATGACAATATTTACTACAAATATAATTTTGGTCAGACAATTAATCATATAATTTTCTGATATAAAACTATAGTCTAAAACTAAATATCTAGCTATAGTACTCAATTAGTAAGATTTATAGAGGGCATGTAAAATGATACACTTTTTTTTACATAATACTAGCGGCTTACGCTGATGCATATATATGTTTAGATTTTAGCTCCTAAGTATCTATCCAATTTGTTCTTGAATTAAATAAATTATAATAAATAAATTATCCTATTATACCTGGATCCTTACAAAGTTGCAGGCACTTTTGTTAGTTTATATTAGTCCCTAGTTAGTTTATAATGCATTTACTAATGATAAAATAAACAAACTAGAACTAATTGCATTTTTTGTATCGGTACATTATAAGATGTCAAAAACATACTCTTATTTACCATAAAATGTAGCATCTACTAACTATTTATGGAAGGAAACCTATGAAATTTATAAAAAAAGGTACGCTTGGATAAGTAATGTTTAAATAAACTATTCTCAAGAGTTGCATACTTCTTAAGATTTGGTTCCAAAAGTTTTGAAATTTTTTGCAAACTAAATTTTGTTATGTCAATTCTATTTTAAAACGACCGATATAAGTTTTGCGTAAAAAAAAAAGGAAAAGCGCCAATTTTTAATACTTTTTAGAATAAAAATTTACAAAGAAAAACATATATTAAAAATTATAATAATGTTACCTAATAAAATAGATTATTTTTATGTCAAAATTAAAGGTAGAATAAGTAAAGTTTTCGATTGAATATTTTTTACGCGAAATGTCATTTATAAAAGGTAGTTTGTTAGTGTTTGTAAAAAGTTAATGCAATGCCTAGCTAGAACGAGTAAAAACATTGACATTAGCATTTCTACAACTGGATTACATACAAGACAAGTCACAAGTTTGGAAAGTTAGTCTCGTGATGGTTCGAAAGTGGTCAGAAATTTTAAATGGGTTTGAGAGCTTGCTAACATATTATATACTTACCGCATATTTTTAGCGGCGCTTCTAATTCAAGTAATATTGGCTGAGACAAGAATATTTCCCGCGACCTCAAACATAGCCCTTTAATCTCTATTTCCGTCAACTGTACATTCATACCAGGCTTCTCGCCCCGTACTGAAAACAAAGCCGAAGTGAAAACATAACACAAACACTGATTTTAGCGACATATTTCACTGGTTATTAACACTTTTTGGTGATCACTAAAAATATTTTCAATAAAACTTAATACACTGACTATTTATACTTTTGATATCAACAACATTTACCTTTTAATAATTTTTTAATTACATTATCGATGTTTAACTCGTCTGTATCTCTGTCTGCCATTGGATACAATGTTTGTGCACGGAATATAGCCAAATGGAATAAGAAAAGAGCTTGATTATTAAGATTTTTGCCGATTATAAAAGGTCCCTACAACCTATTTCGATTCTCTCTCGGCTATGTGAAATTCAATGGCGGACAGGACAGTGGCGGACATTCACATCAGTCAGTCACTTCACACTTCCTCCCTCACCTCAGCATAACAGTACACCACAGCTCAACACAATCTGTGTCTGTGACAATACCACAGAACAAAACGAAATGGTTAAGCTACCCGACTCATAACGAAGTGAATAAAGCTACTTTAATTAATTAAAGTAACAAAGAATTAATTTGCACTAGAAAACGAGATTTATTAAGATAAGGAAATTTTATTTTTTACATCTAAATAAAACGACCATAATTATGTGAACAATAAATTTTGACAGACTATAAATAATCCAACAAGCTGTCAACTCATGACAGACTTTTCCAAAAATCACATTTACATAATTATATGATATTAAACTAATAAATTTGACTTTTAATTATAAATTAACTATAAATTTTAAACTAATAAATGCTCTATAAAATCGAAAGTTTTCCAATAAGTTCGATTACGTAACACCGCTATTCAGATGGTAAAATTTTGCAACTTGGTTACAACCCAGGAAATGTCAAATTACTCCTTCGAATGAAAGCCTTCCACACGGCACAATTCGACGCCAATCAGACTGCCAATCGAATTGGCTCATGGAAATAATAAGTACATGAATTGGCTACAATCAGATCAGTTGTCCACACGTACGCCAATTTATTTTGCCAATTTTCTCATTTTTTTTTATAATTTATTTGACACATTCCAAAGACAGGGTAAATATCTATAATATTTTAATATTACCATCATTATGTGTCGTTCCATTCAAACGCATGCAACATTGTCTTTGTCGGCCAATTTTGTGAACTTGGGAATACAACGAGCGCATCCGTCCAGACCGCATCCGTGAATACCTACAACCCGTCCAGTACCTACGAAATTGTTCAAGTAGCATCCACACCAACCGATTTAATGGGTCACAAACGAGGCGGTCCTGGCTTGCCAGTACTCTTCGATTGGCCTTCAATTTTATTTATCGATAAATTTCAATGCACACGAACCCATTTGGGTGCCAATTTAGATGAAATCGTGTCGTGTGGAAACCGTTTTACGGAACACCTTTAAGACACAGAACACAGACATTACTTCAAAAGCTTTATGATATGACAAATCTCTTTCTGGTAATAATTTCCAAATAATTTCAAATATAGTTTATGATCTGTGGAAGCAACTACGAGTATTACGCGAAGAGTACTGTAATATATACTGGTATTACTCTATAGTATTTTCACTGTATGACAAGATGACAATTATCTTTGCTGTATGATGACATACGTGACAGTTCGTAACTGACAATTTTAGTGAATTTTGTTTGAAAATATCGAATCAGTTGCCAAAGCCTTTCTGAAAATATCGAACTACCGGTTTTAGATTTTCAGATTTAGAAATAAATTCTTAAATCTTTAAAAAAAACAGCTTATATTAATTAAATTATAGAATACAATGCAATCTGTTTAAAATATTAATTTATTTATTCATTACTGTCAGAACTCGAAACTTGACAACTCGTATCAGACTCGGAACAAAATTTAGTTTTGTTTTATTGTTATTATTAGCCAGCTTTATTTTTATTATCAAAGTACGATGTTTTTATAAATATATAGAATAGAAAAAATATTTGTTAAATCTCCGAATATCCTATGGAAAACATAGAGTACTTTCGACATATCGAATATAGTGAATATCCCTAGTGTCAATCCCTATTGACACAAGTTCCGTTCCACGCGTTTGACACTTTTAAAATATGTCTTTTTTATTACATTTCCCTATTATAATAACAAAATAATTATAAAAGTGATAATTCCTTTTGTTTTTTGAATATATATTTTTTTTATACATATGTTTGTTTGTTATTTTTTTGTGCCAGTTTTTTTAAAGTTGAAAACAGTAAGTATGCCTTTTTTTTTTTTTTTTTTTTAGGAGGGGAAATGACGTTTACGCACTATCCCTCGCCGACGGGGACAGTCGACGAGGGGGAGTGTGGGACTCGCCCGGTGAAGTGACTTATCACCGGGAATACCCACTAAAACCCCCCCGGATTCCACCATCAGCGGTGATGTGCGGGTCCGAGTTCACAGCGAGGCCTTATCCTCGGATCCCCACGCACCGCTATGTTAGGCTAACCTAACCTAACCCAGCTTAGGGCAATGGCTTCGCCTCGCTTCAAATGTGGCGGCCCACTGGAATGCCGCGAGCCACCACGCGTCTTTATTGGGTGTTTCAGGGCGTCAGACACGTCCCCTTCCGACGCCCTGAGGTTGTCACGCGACGTGCGCCGCGGCATACGCCCGGGCACGTCGGCCGGCCCTTCGACGCCTGAGTGGATCAGCCTGGGGGTCTGCCTCGCGGGCCCGCTCATTGGCACAGTAAGTATGCCTGACATGAAAAAGAACTGTCACGCATATCATACAGTGAATCAAAGATGTTGTATTAGTCTGTACCTAATCTTTGCAGTGAATAATGTCGCAGGGTTGCCAAAAGAGAATGTAATTAGGGTTGCCCAGCAAAATCTTGCTGCAAGTACATTTACCATAATTATTTTTGGTTGGCATTGATAATAACGATACTTGTGTAAATATTGAAAGCATTGTACTTTTAAACGAAATAATTAAAAGTATATACTTATAAAAAAGGAAATTGAAGTTTAAAATAATTTATCCAGTGTATTTATTCAAATAACAAAATGTGTCAGTCATCATTGATATAAATTTGCCTAAAATTACAAAAAAACATTGAAAAATATAAGAATTATTATTAATTGTACTAATAATTTCCATCATTCCTTTTTGGGTCCCCGGTATGGATGACGTTTCCTGCAAGGAGAAATAAAAAATTAACTACTAGCGATGACACCACAGAGTAAAGTAATAGAGTGACACTTTGTAGAGCCATCTCTAGTCATGGATGAGAAATAAAATTGGCGCTCTAGTTTGAATGCTATACAATTATAGACAGAATAATTAATCAAATAAATATTACATAATTTCAAAGCAAAGATGCTTCATTTTCAAATTTTAGTGTTTTAATTCTTTCTACATGAGAACTTACGCTGGAATCGTCAATGTATATATCCCAAACTTCGTATTAACGTCTTCCAATTGAAATATTCCATGAATGTATTCTTTATCAGCAGGAACAGCCGGAGTCTCAAAGACCAAATTCATAATATAATCTTCTACGCAACTGAAAATGTAATTTTAATTTGCATAAAACTATTCATAGCAATTGTTTACATAGAGGCAGGCCATGCAGGGTAATGCAATTTAACTGAAATTTTACAATAGTAACGTATTAAACGAGCGCAGGGTAGGACGTCAACCCCCACAAGGTGGATATTTGACTTAATACCATAGGGCTAGGGCCGCGGGTCGATGCTCCTGATGCAGACTGATTCTGATCGGTCTTATTGGAAAATTATGGTCAATGGCTGAGAATATGATACCTAATGATGATGAAGTTTTAAAAGTTACAACAAAGAATAAGTTTTAAATCTAACAATATTAAATGTAACTGTCTACTGCTCTGAATATTGTTTGAAAACATAGTCAGAAATGGAATTCGAGATCAAATCAATCAAATCAATGCAATGTGATCATTGTCAAAGTGGCGTTTGAGGGGTAGTCAACATTTTCCTAGACATTCAAATTATTGGATTTTAATTTATATTTTGTGCTTTTGAAAACATCAAAATCTCTAGACTTATGAGCAAGTTACTAATGTTTAGTTATTTGTTATAATTTACATAGGAATTGTTACGAAATATTTAAGCGTGAAACAGTTTTCACCAGATAATAATACAAGCATACATGTTACTTTATTTGATTACTTTAATTCAAGATTCAATTATATGCAAAATAATTCAAATTGTTTTGAAATAATTAAAAATATAGGTACTTTATACAAAAGTGTTATCAATTAAAACAATAACCTCAATTTTGTGGTTGGTCGAAAGTTTGAATGTAGCTAATAACGTGTTAAAATTGTACGAATATCTTAAACAAATGAATTATAATATTGTAGACAGTTAAACTACAACCTATAAATAAAATATAACAGTTGGAAATAAAATCGTTGAAACTATTTTTATGATCTCACCATAAGACTTTCATTTATTTTCTACTTATAAAACAATTTCTAGAAGGAAAAACGTAGAGCAATAAAGGCAAACTCTGTACCTACTAATTTTAGACAATGCATTTTACCGCTTCTGAAGGCTAGAGCAAACCTCTACTAATCCTTGCAGCCTTGCAAGGCTAGCCTTGCAAGGCGCGCGGTGTGAACCGGCGTATTGTCTTACAAAAATAAAATTCCTTTGCTGATTTTGCCCCTTCTTTTTTCAATTATGATTTCACAAGTGTTGTATTCTAGCATTATTAGTCTATGGTCGTAGAACCTACTCACTCTGTATTATCATTGCTCCTGAGACAGAATCAGAAATATACGAGAGTCACCGAGTCCAGGATTTTTATTAAAGATTCCCTGATAAACAACGAACCCAAGTAAAGAACAACAAGCATTTTTTAAAAGTCCGGAATAATAATCTGCAGTCATCGTAGTTTTTTTTGGTAGGTAATCGATGAGCAATATTCCTTCGGAATCCCAAAAAATGGCGGCCATGAGTTTGGATGCGGATTTTTCCACCTTGAACTTCTTCGGCGGTTTTTCCCCTTTTTCTATCCATTGCATAGACTCTTGTTTTGATTCAGGATCATATTGTCGTATCCACATTTCATCGACGGTGACAATACGACGACAAATTTCTTCCAGATTGTCTTTGCACAGGTCTAAAAACTCTTGCGAAGTTTCAACTCGTCGCTGCTTGTCAAAGGGCGTGAGCATTTTCGGCACCCAGCGCGCACCGACCTTGTTCATATGCAAATGATTGTGCAAAATGTCTCCCACTCGTTCCTTGCTGATGCTTAATTCCTCAGCTACCTGCCACTATTTTATTCGGCGATCCTTTCATCGGTTTCATCGGTAACGGCGGTGCTTAGCCGGCCTGAGCGGGGGTCGTCTTCCAGAGTCTCTCGGCCTTGTTGGAATAGTCATGTCCACCGTTTAACTGTGGCAGACGATGGTCCAGATTCACCGTAGACTGTAGACATTTCTTCGAAAATGTCTTTCGCAGTTTTCCCTTTTTTACGAGGTATTTTATGAAGGCGCGATGTTCCAATTTCGTCAATTGCGGCGATGACTCAGACATGTTGTTATTTTCTTATTAATTACTCAAGACGTACTGAAGCTAATGACTTGATTTTTTTATATATAATGGGTAGATGTGCCGCAACTAGTGACTCGTCAAACATACCGTCATAATATACCT
Source organism: Bembecia ichneumoniformis (assembly GCA_910589475.2). NCBI lineage: Eukaryota > Metazoa > Arthropoda > Insecta > Lepidoptera > Sesiidae > Bembecia > Bembecia ichneumoniformis. The sequence continues at coordinate 12,529,002 of OU342540.1, forward strand.
GGAAGTATCTCAGACTCAGAATTTTTCAACCGCCCCTGGTACTATTACCTATTTAGATTACAGTTTTAATTAGATATTTTTAGCAAATAGCCATAATATTGACTATACGCGTATATTCGATTTTCGCCGCCTCGTGTGATTCAAATAAGAAAAATGCATACTGTATACTTGCGAATGAATAGGATATAATTTTTGAAGATACACACAAAATACACACATAAAATCTCCAATAAACCTAGTGTTTATTTTGTATTATAAATAATTTGTATAACTTACTATGCACATGGTTGGTAAGGTACAAGCTTTTCAATTTTGTTTGGACGCAATGTTTCTACGTATGGATCTGCTACTAGTTTTGTTGTAGGCTTGGCATCGGGGCCTTTGCGACCTTTGGGAGTCGGTGCAGGAGGCTGTCAAAAAAATAACTCAATGTGTACTCCTACATATTTTATTTACTTTTATGAAATTTATCGTACAAGAAAGCATTGAAAGAATTTTGAGTATTTAGCTATTAATTTCGATTAAATGGAATGGTTAAAACATTTTTTAACTAACGCTCACTTAATGGTATATTTATAAGCAAGCGAAACAATAAATCAATAATTACAACTAAAAATACATTTAAGCAGGAGAAAAAAACATCACTTAAAATTTAAGTAATAATATGACTTAATAATATAAATTCGTCATGTTAATAATAAAACTGAACATGCTGGTCAGTTAAGTTGGCGGGGTCTCTCGCACCCCGCCAAATAGTGTAAAAATGAAATGGTCTGACGAAACTACATTTAGATTTGTACAAAAATACCTCAAACATTAGTGTTTGTTTAATTCAAAACGCAATAATCATCACAACTGGCTAGAGATGCAGCTATTATTAAAATTTTAAGGTTATGATATGTATGTAACTATTATTAAAATTTTTGAGGTTATGATATGTTATAACAACTGATTTCGGATCCAAGGAGTTTCTCTCGAAAATAAAAGATCGACATAGTCTGGAATTAAAAAAATAATAATGAATTTGCTGAAATAATGAATATTTGAGTCGAGTAAAACAACCGTTGACGCGACTAGTCGTCTTCTTGTTCAGGCAACTTATGACTTGCCTAGTTTGAATGCTACTTATTACTTAACTGACTGGTTTCTTAACTCGCTACTGTACTTATTGAAATCTAAACCGGGCTAACATTAAGTAGAGGGTCATAGGACTGCTACGACTGGTTACTAAGTAGGAACATGGTAGGAACGGTGTCACCAGCGTGGGAATCTCAACTTACCTTGACAGCTCCATAGACCACCTCAATAAGGCTTTTCACTTCCGTCTCAAGTATCCGGAGAAATTTGCTCACATTCCATTTCGTCACCTCTTTATGGTTTCCGAGTAAAGACAGAAGTGGCGTACAGTCGCATTTTGATAGCCTAATAAATAATAAAAAAAAAATAGGAATGATTTATGCTCAACTACGATAGTCAAATAAAATGAATTCAATGAATAATAGACGCGTCAGCCCAGACTCTTCGTATTTTTCATTTCGTTGTACTGTGACATCGGAATAAAAAGAAGAGTATACGATTGGTCCGCGATAAGAAATTAATAGCCTGACTCAAGGTGAGAGTCAAAATAAAACTGTTTCGGTGGATAGGCAATTTTCTCCTCCTTTTTGATTTCGTATTTTCATGTTGAATGAGGCAACTCAATTTAATTTAAAAATTGTATAACAATAAAAAGCCATTGTCGACTTCCTGTGACGTTTGCCTTTTATATTTTAAAATAATCACAGCAAGACGACTACAGAACACGACAACGTGTTCTGTAGGTACTCAGAAATTATTGTCTGTTGTCAAAATTATTAGAGAATACATGTGGTAGGTAATATATCTATCTATACGTTATTTCCGCAAACTGTATGTAAAAACATGAATCTAAAACTAATCACTCGGGAACTATACTTTTTGGAGTTTAGGTAGGTACCCTTTAAGAATCGATTTTCATATAAAGGCTCCCGGTATGGAAATTTTATGAGGAGTAAAATTAATACAAGCGTTAACTAAAAAGCGTTACGTTATCTGTCAATTTGACATTTGTGCGACAGCTTACGCATGCATTTATGTTCGCTACTTTTATTCTCTGGACTTATAAAAGCAAACGTAGAAATCTTTTCATACGAAAATTGTAGTCCGCATTGAGGAAAGAAACGATAGCGCTTTATAACCTGCCGGCGCAGCAAAATCTATCTTCGAAAAATGAACTACAACATAGTGACATCTGTGTATACCGAACGTAACTAACATAACTTTTGTTGGAACACGTGACATCTGAGTATTCAGAATTTAACTAAATAATATAAAGTGATTAGGTATCCATATATCTATTGACATTTTATACATTTAATTTTATACGTTTAAAGGAGTAAACTGACACACACGGCGAAGCTGACACACGCAAGGATTTAGGGAACCTTGATGAAAGGGAACCTTTCTTGGATCGATGACAACGCCTATGTAAATGTAGTTACTTAAGGCGTGTAAGCGCGTAACAAACAAATAAACTCACTTTCTCATTTTAATATTAGTTAGGATTAAGACTGAATACTACCGAACCAGGTCATCAATTCCCTTAATGACTTTCATGATCGTGGCGTCAGCCATATTGTTCAAATCCAATTTGTGTTGTGTGCGAACGCGTTGTTCATCCAACTGCTGCTTCATGGTCGCTATGTGTTTGTCCTGACTTTCCTCGCGAGCCTCATTTATATCCCGTTGGTCCACTGGAATGAGAAGGAAACTAAGGAATTCAAGAGATTACGCATCAATGTTACAGTCGCATCAATGTTAAAGGTTTTATTCTTTTATTTAGCAAAGAAGTAGGTATACCACCTAGTTTCTCACATGGCTACATAGATAAGTATACTCTGCTTTCTTTTATAATCGTCTTACTTTATATACAATTACATTTAAACGTTTATTTATTCATTTATAAGGACGTTTACAGCCGATTAGACTTTACACTTTATACTAAAATAGAATTGAGACAGAATTTCTAATATATAGTTCGAAGGACCACAGAGCGAATAATAGATAATATTTTGAGGTGATAAACTTTTAAAATGTGTAGGTACTAATAATAATAATAATTGTAAAAGTGTAAGTGGTTGTTAATTTAATAATATCGCAATCTCCTACTAACTTATCTAAATAATAAATATAAAATAATAATAATTATAATACAATAACTAACGAATTCTTTGTCGCATCAGCTCCAAATCCCTTCTCATTATTATGGATTCCTGAAGAACTTCACAAAGGAGAACGAATGTTGAGAAATTTTGAATTTCTGTCGTTTGAAAGTTACTTATAATGGTCGTCACGCGACTGGCTCCTGCATATCTCTGGATAAAAATCAAACATTTCCAAAAAGATCTCTCTATCTTAAAATAAATCGCTACATGTTTTGCTAAGCACAAAACTCGAGAACAGCTCGACCAATTCGGGTAATTTTTTTTTTTCATGTATTCGTTGAAGTCTTAGGAAGGTTCTTATGAAGAGAAAAATTTATGAAATTGCCCGGGAAAACGTAAAAACACAATTTTTCTTTTTCCTCATCCAAAATTCTTACCTGACTATTACACAAATGAAAAATATAACACCTGAGAAAACATATGAGTAGACATATAACGGGGTCGCCCTGATTTTTTTAAATATTTTTAGACGATCTCTCGGGAAACAAAATATTTTCCAGGATAAAAAGTATCCTATATGTTAATTTTGGTCTGTATGCCAAATTTCAGCCAAATTTCAGCCAAATCCGTTTAGCAGTTTTGGCGTTTAGTCGTTTAGCCGTTTAGCTGTTTAGCTGTTTAGCCAAACATACAAACTTACGCATCTATAATATTAGTAGGATCAGCTGACTATTACCATAGATAAAATACTACTTAACCAGTACTATTACACATTAGTCCGTCCGTTCGGTCGTCGGATCAGCTAGTATTAAATACATACGAATATGTAACGTTTATTGTGAATTTATTTTTATTAGCTTTTATAACCAAACTATGTCTTTAAAAATGCCGTGTCAATGGCACTAGTTTAATTTTTAGAACAGACGTCAACCGTGTTGATAACAAATTATATTACAATACACAAATCAAGTACTCTTTGTTGTCAAACGTTGCACACATTAATTTATCTGAAGGATATCTAACCCAAAGAATAGGTTCGCTCAAATGAGAATGGGCGGGAAATATCTGTAGGCTGTAGGTAATGAAGTGCATAGGAATGAAGGTAGCGGCAGGGCACACTACGTTTCGCAGTCATTTGGGCAGCCCGTCTGGCGGCAGTAACCACCCCCTTACAGAAGACCACCGTGAAATAGAAGCACGTGTGCTGTTGTGTTTCGGTGAGTGAAGTAAGGGATGCCAGAGCCCAATTCTCTATCCTCTCCTAATCCCTTATCCTTAATCCTATTGTAGTCAGCAGCGCACTTTGGCGTTGCTTATGTTATAGGCGACGGTAGCCACCTACCAACAAGTGGACCGTCAGCCTGTTTGCCGATCTTAACATTAGAAAAAAGTTGTGAAGAGACGAAGCCGAAACGATCCGCGGGCTAACCAATTGTCCTCGCTATAGGTATTTTCAATAATTGTAGGTTGATTGTGATTATTATCCTAATATAAATACGAAAGTGAGTTTGTTTGTTTGTAAGGCTTTCAAGCGTTAACTGCTCAACCAATCATCATGAAATTTTGCATACACGTAGTCAGAGATACAAAAAAAGGACATAAGCGTATAAGGTATCTTTCATCTGGAAAAAAGCTCCCAAGAGACCATCATAAATTAAAATTAAACGTCTGAAAATAATATATTAGTAATGAAGATTGAATAAATTACGACTCATATATTTTTGTTATGCATTATATTTTTTATTTTTCAACGCTTAAGAAAAATTAGCGCTGATTAAATTAGTGCAAAAGCTAATTATAGTTCATAAAATTAAACTGTACCTACTGATTGCCAATTGGCTTTTTTCGGAGGATTCTAACATAGTTGGCACTATTGCTATTCACAACAATAAGGTACATACAAATATTTCTTCGAGTAATGCATCGTGTCTAGCTATTTCTTGTTCGCACCGCTGGATTTCCTCCTGTCGCTTCATCTCTTCAATTTCATCTGCCTCGCACATCCTCCGAGAGCCCTTGACGCGCAGAAACTCTTCAAGTTTCGCAAGGTGATTCAACTCTCCTTCGTATGATTGCATCTCCTGCCGATTTGAGAAGCTTAAGTTAAATTTAATGTTGGCAGGGCATAACCTGGGCAGCCTGTCTGGCGACAGTAACCACATTGCCTGAGCTCATTCATTATTTATTCATTCATTAGGGTCGGTAGCGCACTTGTGCCGCCTTAGATGTTGCATTATGTGTCCTTAAGCGACGGTAGCCACCTACCGTCAGCTTGCCTGCCACGCTTAATAATATAAAGAAATATATCTCTATCTTCTGCCTGTTCCTTCTTTTCGGGGTAGTCACTTGAATCCCTCTTCGTTTTGAAAGTGTATATAGACGACGGTAGCCACTTACAAGCAAATGGAACGTCAGCCTACCGGTCACTCTTTAACATAAATAAAATATAACAGTAAGGCGATGTTGCGAGCTAAGCTGCTAAGACCAGCATCTCAGCCGTAGGACGTTAACTGCTGGACAAACCCCCCCCACCTTAATTTTCCGAAAGGAAAAAGGAAGTCGTTTATTATACCATGTATTAATTTCAGAAACCTTTCCCCTGTGCTCACATTCTGCCTCATCCTAAATCTAGACAGGATCGGGAGTGATTTTCCTTCTTATCAGTGTTGCTTGCATTTACAGAAGACGATAGCCAACTAGCATCACATTGATGGTCAGCCTGTCTGTCAGTTTTGTCACAAAAAAAATATCTTAGTGCTAACTAATTACCTATAATGTTGTAAATTGAGATTAGGTATATTTCTATGGGTATGTAATCTTTAGAGTTGTGGATTTTATAATAATTATATAAACAACATTAGAATTCTTAATTTATTTTATAGTGCAATTAAATCAGTCTTTGTAATTAAATAAGTTACCATAACGGGTATTAGGGAAACGCTTCCGAAAACGAAGACAGACATCTTTGATGGGTACAGAAAAAAAATTGATATATACCGATGAAAAACATCTTTTTACAAGGTTTTATTAGCATTATTCACGCTACATCATGTTAAAACAGGATTTTTTTTCTGAGACATCTATAGTACTATGTCTGTCTTCTTCGCACCATGTGTATATAAATGCATATTGAATGTAATGCCTACTTCTTAATATTGTAAACGCGAATACAACTCGCCTTGATGTTGATAAAAAATCACATGGAAATTGTTAAAGCCCAGGCTAGATCATATAGGCAATACTATATGATCTAGCTACGAGGGCGAATTCGCAGACAAAAGCTAGCTCTCAAGCCCAACAAAGAAGTAGCTATAACATAATTATATTAATACCTATATATTATAGTACCGCATTTACTGAAGTATTTTTTGAGTGACCACACACAAAGCTGTAGGTAAATATTTTTACTGCGTCACGGCTTTTACTGAAATATATACCCAGTAATATACGGAAATATATATCACCGTGAACCTAGTAGGACAGTCGTAAGGCAAATTATATAAAATTTGTCAGCGTATGTTGTTCATGCTATAATATCTATATTATATTGGCATATTAATAATTATAGCCACGTCTCTATAAGTAAAATATTACCGATATGTCTCTATTCAGCTGGTATAGCCCTTTCCACTTCAGGGCTTCAAGCTTTCTGCAACACTCGTCTCGGTCCCCGAAAGCCAGTGATGCAATTTCGAAAATGTCCATCAGGTATTCTTTACCCTTCACCAATTTCCCGATGGTGCGATTCCATTGGATGTTAAAATCGTTCCTAACGAATTAGCAAGAAACAACTTAATTTTTTATAAATTTTGGTTAAACGCTTCGCTCTGTCGTAATTTCATGTTCAATTTATTATTATCATATTAAAAGCAAACCTTTCAACCAGAAGTCTATGTATTTCCTCCCTTATTCTTTTATTATCCGTGTTCACTAAACAAAATCTTTTGGTGGCAAGATCAAGCCTATTTTCCATTCGACGGAGGCTGTTATTTGCATTTTCTATCATTGCCAGTTCCTGTAAAGGATAGTTAAAATAATTATCGTAAATTCCAAAGGACTATAAGACAATTGGATAGCTGTAGAAAGCTACATTATCAGAGACAAACATGGGTGTATTTTATTTTTTTCAAAAAATAAAATAAAGATTACCAAGAAAATTAACATAATATACCTAACTAACCCAAGGTATCAAAAATTCGCCTTCGTATCATGATATTAACTAACCCTATCCAACGAAACAACGTACGTATAAATGTAAATTCCTCTAAATTATTTGATTCGGACCGTTCGTTTAGAACCTTAGTTCCCAAAGTGGCCCAGGTGGACCCCCAGGGGTCCACGTGACACTCGATGGGGGTCTACGTTGGTGTGACAAAAAATGGGGGTAACAACAAAAAAAAAAAAAAAACAATCAATTCTCGCTTATTTAATTTAGAAAACTTCCCATTCGTGGTTGAAACTCGGCCGCAACGCAAATTTCCATAGATCTAATCTTCACATTTTTTGTCGAGTTTTGGGAATATGGTAGAAATGTAACTGGAGGGGGTCCACCGGAACCAGCTAAATTTTGAAAGTGGTCTATGAGAAAAAAAGTCTTTGAACCTCTGGTTTAGAAGTTGTGTGCGATCAGCTCTACGCTCGGGTTTATTAATTACTATACACACTCTATTTTTGGTCTAGTTTATATTATTTTTTTGCTTATAAAATAATGTATAATCATAACATTATCTAAAAATGACAAAAATGAATTATAATATAACCTAAAAATATGTTATTATTAAAATAATACATAGTATAATTTTGGTTATTTGCTTTGCAGTCATAAAATGGTATTGCGTGTAATACAACCTCAATGGTCTAGCTAAAGTGGACTTAAAAAGCATAAAGCTTGTCTGAATCGTTGATTGGGTACTAATTTTGAAGCAATCAAGTAATAGGGATTTAAATATGAAATTACTGTTTTATCGCACTGACCACATTTACATTCACCTTTTAACGTTGCGATGGATAGGCACAGCGAAAATCAGAGTAATTTTCGAATACCAGTTCAGACGTGGGGCTAACGCAGCAGAAACTAAATGCTGTGTTTGGAGAGAATACGAGTACAGCTAACGGACGCACCGTGCGTTTTTGGTCTGACCGTTTTCGTAGTGGAAACTACGACTTGAAGAATGAACCACGAGGAAGACCAGCCACTAAATAGTGGAAGCCATCAACTACCAAGGAATTAGAGGAATAGGGGATCGGACAGTAATCAGATTAAAATCTAAAATGTACTTAGAAACAAAATATATTTTTTTTTACGATTATTTATAATAATTTAATATAATTCATTTAAATATTTTTAAATGAAGAAATAAAATGTTATTATTTACAATATTTTTAATCTATACTGAAACACCAATCGCAGTGCGTGACGTCATTTGTGGGCAATCATTGTCTTATGCCAATGCAGCTGTTTTGTTATGATATGACCACAAATGACGTTACGCGCTCTCAGATGAACTATCGTGGCGTTTTGGCGGCATTTTCAAACAAACAATATTAAAACATGATTTTGAGTAGCTAAAAGGCTATATATAAATAAAATAGTATTTTTTATGGGAATAAATATCCATGAAGATTAATTTAAAACACTTTCTGAAAATTTGTCCGATCCCCTATTCTTTGATGTTAGCAGCATACCCGCAGCTAATCGGTAAAATGAAAAACTTGAAAAATGGGTGTCTCACGATTTGAATTAGCTGCAGAGAGCAGCGCGCATTGTACCTTGCTTGCCTTGTTAACCGATGCAGAAATGAAAGGATTTTGGACCGAATTGTGACGTGTAACGAAAAGTCTGATACGTTAGTTGTCTGAAGATATAAACGGACCTTAATTGTATTTTTAAATTATTAGTGAAGATTATAATAAAATTAGTAACATTTATAATAAGTAGTCAAAAATGTAGGTATTAAAAATAATATTGAGCATGTGGGGTAAAAAAAAAATTTTTTTAGAACAGAATTATTTCATTCTTACATCAGCTTCTGTAGGGACTTTCTTGAGCAATTCCACGACTTGTTTCTGAGCGAGATAGTTGAGGCAATCCAGTTCTGCTTGCTGAGCTCTCTCGTCTCTTAAAACAGACTCCAGGTGCTCATATTCAACAATGGACTTCTTGGTGCCGAACTTTATTTGATTATCGCGAAGAGCGTGCATGCCTTTCTTAGCGAGCTGGAACATGTCATATAATATTGGTAACAAATTAAAAAAAAAAAAATCGCATGAGGTAGGTAAAATAATTTTACTGGCGTCAAACTGGCGTACTCCTTAAAGAATTAAACAGCATAAACATTTAAAGCATAAAATTAAACAGCATTTTAGTAAACAGCATAATGGATCGCTTTATCATTAAACGCTTCTGATGAGTCTGGTATGTATTATGACATTTATGCCAGGAGGATTTAAAAATCTTTTTGCATTTGATAGGCCATTTCTTGAGAAAGGTTTACATCAGATTGACCTTTAGGAGCCGAGAAAAAAGTAAATGATAAACTGAAAAAACGGTAAGCTAAAATAAACCAACGCCTAACAAAAGACTATCGTGAAAAAAACAGCACGTGTGCTGAATTATGTAACGCATATTCCCTTATCTCCCTCGTCCTTTAGTTTTATTCTATTTCCGTTCTGGCCATTGCCTGTGTTATAGGCGATTGTAACCAACAGCTACTATAATCCCGCAACTTGCTAATGCACTTGGCCGTCATTTTCTGAGTACCGTTAGACGATCCCTCAGGAACCTAAGATTTTCCAGAAAAAAAAATATCCTATATGTTAATCCTGGTAATAAACTATCTATTTGCCAAATTTCATCCAAATCCGTTCAGCCGTTTTGAGTAATAAACACACAAACATTCGCATTTATAATATTAGTAGGATGGGCCTCCTCTCCGCTCCCCTCAACCATCTCCATTGAAGCTGAGCGGAGCGGAGATGAGTAGGTAATAAATAAATCCTATTGGTTGTTTGTAACGCATCTCAGCTCCGCTGTGGTGGAGCCTTCTGGTTCACATAATTGGATTTCCTGTTGATTTGAGACACACGTAATCTACTTAAATACTAACCTACTTTAAATTATACCTACTAGTTGCTAGGCATAAACTGCGTAGACCGTGTATTTACAGCACGTGTGCTGCTGTGTTTTCGTGAGTGAGCAAGAGATGCCAATCAATTCCACTATTTATCTAGGTCGACAGCACACGTCTTGAAACCCCTGTGGCATTTCTTGTGCCATAGAGACTATCTATAGTGGACTGTCAGCCTACTTGTCGTCATTTTTAATTCTTTTATACATACAACATCGTCTGACAACTCTAGAATATCCTTTGACCTGAACTTACATTGATGCATAACAGAGTCTCTTTGAGCTCATGCGCAAGAATACCCAGCTGCTTCTCTTGAGGGGCCAGTTGAGGTATACCGCCAGCCCGCTTATCAACGCTGCACATTGGTGCCAGCTTCTTGAACTAGAATAATTATTTTACTCAATTATTATTGGGAAATGACAATATTAGGGTACACTGCATTTCGAAGTCATAAACTGGTGGCATAGCATCCGGTGTCAGTAACCAGTAGCAGTAAGGGGAGTTATTATACCTACCTGATCCTTTTCCCCCTAAGAAGGGGAACAGAAATAGCCACCTAAGAATCCTTCCAAGAAGTTTACCTTATTCTTGTTCCTATCATATTCGCGGTAGCGTTTATCATAGCAATATGGCTTTGGTTTGTTTAGGCAATAGTAGCCACTTACCATCAAATGAAATCAGCTTGCTGCCGACATCTAATCATTCTTTCACTCACTTCTTTTAAATTTCTTTTTAAGCTACCGAGTGAAGATGTGGAAATAAATATGTAGAAAACAGATTAACGGATAAATTGTGGTATAGCTCTGACAAAAGCTGTTTATCGGCATGGTTTTGTATATTTATTTGACCATTATGGCTGGATTCACAACGGAACATGAACGGGAGCCAGCAGCAGCCGTCACAGCCAACGCTTTTGAATTTCATTGATTGATTGATTGGTTCTCGACGAGATGTTGTCTACCTGGCGTCGGCGGTGCAATAGGGCAAAATATATTCGCGGCCCATTTTTATATTGCCACATTGCTTGTGCCAACTTTAGAAATGAATTTCTCAAAGTTGGCTCTGGTCTGGATCTGGTGTTATAGGCGACAGCAGTCACCTACCATCAAGTGGACCGTCAGTCTGTCTGTTAACCGTAACGTGTAAAAAAACTTGAAATTGAGATTTTTATGGTATAATAGGCCTAAGGTGCGACCGTCCTTTTCGCTCAGCATAGATAGGTATCGCGAAAACACAATTTATTAACATATTCCCTAGTCTTGATCCATGTGATGCATCTTTGTAACCGTAAAATACACATTTCACCTACGAATATACCATAGTCTCCAAATGTGTCTTGATACATCGAAACAAAATGTAAAATTATATATTTGAACGATTGACTTCATTCACTTACCATTCGCTGAACATTGCTGAGCTCAGCTTCAGGGTCTACGGTTTTCTGTTCGACAACGGCTGGCATTTTAGTAAGATTAAAATTTTCTTTCAATTATTTTTACAGTGTAATAAACCTAGTAAAATGACGTGCTAGAAAACTTTGACAGAATATTCAGGTAACGCTTAAAAAAGAAACTAATGTCTTTTTGCATTTTCCATGAAAGAGTTTTAATTACTACTTGCTGAGCCCGCAACTTCGTATGCGTGATTGGAATGAAACACACACAATGTTACGGGAAGCTTGCTACAACACATAAGTGAAAACTGCATTCAAATCGGTTAAGCCGTTTTTAAGATAAGCGAACAAAAAATTTAAAAACTATTTTTTCGACCTCGTCAATATAATTACAACGTGTAGGTACATAGAATTTCTTTTTTTTTAATATTATATATATTTAATACTTGTTTATTATATGTAAAGATGCCTGCTACTTCTTTTTTTTAAGATCGGCAATCGTGCTGACGGTCCACTTGATGGTAGGTGGCTACCGTCGCCTATAACACAAGCAACGCCAAAGCTGCTGCAAGTGCGCTGCCGACTACAGTAGGATTAAGGATAAGGGATTAGGAGAGGATAGAGAAATGGGCTCTGGCATCCCTTACTTCACTCACCGAAACACAACAGCACACGTGCTTTTATTTCACGGTGGTCTTCTGTAAGGGGGTGGTTACTGCCGCCAGACGGGCTGCCCAAATGACCGCAGTGCGCCCTGCCACTACTTTCCAGATCCAGACCAGAGCCAAATTTGAAAAGTTCATTTTTCGAAGTTGACCCAGCCGAGAATCGAACCCTAGAACAGAGCGTTAAGGCAAGCACCCTAACCACTCATCCCATGGGCTCGTCAAGTTTAACCATTACAAGCAAACATACAAAATCTCAAATCTTTTCTCTTTATAATTTAGTGTAGACAGAAGAATAATTGAATGTAAGGTGAAAACAAAATGTCTAACAGTCAGTTGCAGAAACGTTCTTTAAATTATAAAATCGCCTTTAAAATTTTATGAATCTTTAAAATTTAACTAATGAAGTGTCAAACTAGACCTTTTTCTTATCTTTTAGAGAAAAACCGTTGCACAAAACGTCATTAGCGCGACATTAGATCTTAAGGACCTTTATTTGACAGGACGAAGCGCCCATTAACTTATCATTGGTGTGATTTTTAACACATTTAAATTACTTTGAGTAATTTTCAGTGTTTATCATGTCTCTGTCAAGTTTGTCTTCATTGTCCGATCTAGAGGTAGAAATGCCACAGCGTCGAATCCCAAATAGAATTCAGTTCAGCGTTTCAGTTCCACCTTCCTTGTTCGAACTGCTAAGGAGTGGAACTCATTGCCTGCATCTGTGTTCCCACAGAACTATAACCTCGGGGTCTTCAAAACTAGGGTAGATGGGCATTTACTAAGTAAGCCTTCGGCCACATCTGCACCTCACATCAGGTGAGATAGTGGTCAAGCGCTACCTCGTTTTCATAAAAAAAAAAGAATGAATTTATTCGAAAAACATGACGGAGAAGATTTTCGTTTTCCTTACATTTTCCAAAGAAATTGTAGGTACTACAAATTTGTGATATGTTGGATCTAGAACCAATAACTCAAAGAAATGAAGCGATTGATGGCCGAACACAATCATTAATCTGTTTGAGGTTTTTCGCTACCGGATCATTGCAACAAGTAAAAGTCAAAATTTAAAATCCATGCTTTATTTAAATCCACAAACATGTTACACGTAGCTTGTCATTTGTTATCACTTACTTAGTATTTAAGTACATATGATGTGCTTTAACTTTAAGTACTCACTTCTCAATCAAGTTAACTCGGCTTAGCGAGATGACGTCAGCAAACTTGACCGAGCAGTACAATTTCACTTTGTATTATTTATAGATGACGCGTTATTTAAGATTTTTTAAAAAATGGTATACTTGCTTGAAAGTTTATTAGTATTGAAATTTTATTACATAGGTAAATACTTAACGTAGTACAACAAATACTAAAATATTTTGAAAAATATATCGGCCGTAGTGACTTGGTATACTGACGTTTTAAATGCTTCTTCCTTTTTATTTTTGCTCGAGATGAGGACAGACAATGTGATGAGCATATTATATTATGTTAAACAAAAGTTAAAAAATATGCAGCATTCAAATAAATATAAAGAATTCTTGGAATGTAAATATTAGAATTAGTATTTATTCAAGAATAATTTTAATCTACTTTTACTACACAACATATAAATGAAAATATTGTGAAATTATTTTAAATTTCGAATAGAAATAACAGTTAGATAATAGTGTGGTATCTATGGTATTGTTGAAGTGAGCCTTAGCCACCCAGTGTAAAAAATATTTCTTTTTCTGCTATTATGTAATGAAAGAATGAATATTTAGCTAAATCTAATTATGTAAATCTTTAATATTTTTTATTGAACGCAAATATAATCGGAAGTTTCTTTATTGCAATACAAATAAACTTTCCAAAAGTGAAACCAACAATGGAATGACTCGGAAATAAGTTTACTTTGTGCTAAAAATTAAATGTAAGTACATTTATTGTAAAATGAATACTGCATGTAAAATAAAATAGCTTTAAGTCGCATTTACATCTGTATGTATACTAAAAAAATTATGATTATCGTAAGATAATCACAATTATTTAAAATTAAAAAATCATTCAATTTCAATGATTCGACGGAACTTAATGAGTAACTTATTTTTAAAAAAAGTAGTAAAAATGTAAGTGCCAATATTAAAATGATAAAGAAGTTCGTAATTCATAGATTATATATTTGACTATGAGAATTTATAGGAATATAAACTGTCAGTTAAAACAAATAGACAGTTAAAACAAATAGACGAATTTAGAACGAAAATTATTTTTTCAAGCGAAAATAACTTTTTTAAGCGATTAAAAATTAAAATCAGAACGTGTAAAAGCGACTTAGGTAAATATTTTGAGTAAACACATATTTTTCGTTTTTTCAGTCTTAATAATAAATTAATAATATTAGGTAGGTATAATAACGGGGTGTGATTTTTATACATATTTCATACTTACATCTAAATTATACATATTATGTATTACTCCATAAATAAATTGTCTGTGCCATTATTTACATTAAAAAAAATACAATACAAAATATATATAAACCTTTTTTAGGCATAATCTACTAAAATAAAATCGAAGTAGATTTTATTTTAAAAGAAACATGACGTTGCTGAAATAATTACGAGCATTTTTGTTACAGCCAAAGATTATCAACTGTATATAGATCGGGCAAGACGAAAGAATCCGTAATGTGACATTTAGAACCACGTGGTACAAAATCGCGCAGTCCATCGCAAACTTTACAAAGCTATTTAACTACGCCATGGCCATCCTGATTACGGCGGTCAGGATCAATATTTTTGTACGAAAAAAATTTCCAATGCCCTCTCTATATATTCTATGTATTTAATCTTTTTGGTTACAGCGTTTGCCAATTAATAATTTAAAAAATATTACACCACTGAATTGCCGGATAAATAGTATAATTACATATAATTGAAAAAGGCACATTTTCAAGGCCAGTACTCAATAAGGCACAGCACAAAACATTACTAATAAAATTGCAAAAAATGTCATAATGTCACACTATATTTATGTGCATTTGTGAAAAAAAAATGTATAGAAATTATCTAACTACAATAAATCGTTTCATTATAAGTCTAAAATTGTAGCAGATCATGATTTTATTACAATATTTCATGGTATTTTTTTTTATTAATATGGCTATTAAATTGTTTTTATTGGTATAATATTTGTGGTAAAATACTTATTAAAACTTATCAATTAATTTTATGATTATGTGCACCAAATATTGTAAATTTCATTCATTTATTTCTTACTAAATTAAAAATCTCGTTATATACATATACACTAATTTAAAAAGCAATGAATTGTTTAAGTTCATGGAATGGCTTCAAAATTAAAATGGCTGTTAAACTCTAAACAAAATGGCGGATGAGGCGATGAAGTTAACTTTTGTAAATATAATGAAGTTCCTTTTATTGTTATGCATTTTTAATGCGTCGTCGTTTAAAATTGTCGCTAAAGGAAAAATGGACACAAAACATGAAGAAGTCATTTGCTAAAAAATCTGTTGTGCCCGCTCCGCCCTAACCAATACAAATGTGAAGATTTAAAACAATTAAAGTAATACTTTCATTGTCATTGTCAATTATTGGAATAAAAACAGTTACTCGGCTACATTTTAAATTCAATCATGATAATTTTAATACAAAATAACTTAAGTACTTGGAATAGTGTATTGTAAATAAACTTTAAAGTACACTAAGTAAAACATTAAAAATTAAATGTATCGTAACTAACAACATTCTAATTAGAATACAAATAATAATTGCAAATGTGTACAAATCGCATTGTTTTCCGTATAAAATAAGAACGTATCCCATGAGAGTGCTAAACGTGAACGCATCTTTGATAAACAAGATGGCGGACGCGATGACAGTTGACAAGATCCAATTACGGAAAAGTAAAAGGCTAACGATCGCCGCGAGAGTGGGAGAGTGCTTCACTAGTGTTCGATATGTGGCAGCTGATATGGTAGGGATGGGTATGGCTTCGAAGTGAACGCAACAGATCACCGCTGAAAAAATCCAAGCAGCCTGGAAGTGCGAGAGGGCGCTACCGGCTCAGGCAGTTTCCTTCGCTTCTCGCTGCTTAGTTTATGCTTCATTTGCTCATTGATCAGCTCTTGCATGTCCATCTGAAATTTATTAAATCTATTGTTAGTCTAGAACGAACAGTCAGGATCAAAACTTTAAAGCTGACCTTAGTTTGGGTGTAATGTGTTCCGCCTCTACTTCGGTATGTGATTGCCTTAAGAGGGCACTTTCCAACTCGAACAGCTTACTAAATTCCATACTACGTAATTCCATGATTACTCATTAATTATATGTCGTAGCAAAATACAAAAACCATGACATTTCTGGGACATAATATGAAGGCTTGTATCGCAACAAAAAACTGTAATTTATTTTATATCTGGTATAATTAATTTCTAAAATGTGCAGAATTTGTGACATTTTCGCGGGTTGAATTCTTGTAATTACTGACTAAAATCCAAAAATGTTTTTCCAAGGAATCTTATCTATAATGTACATTTGAAATTGGGATGTCAATAGCTACCATCTATAAAGGTTTTTCTAAAATATTGGAATTGCTGGCGTATGTTTTATTATTTTCGCGAGTTGAATAAGTGACGCGATTATGTTTCGTCGCATTCTGTCTTCGGTTATTCGCATTATAGTAAGTTGAAACAAGAAATTCTCCCAAATACCTATTACTGAGTTCCCACGCTCGTACAGAGCGCCATTTTAATATTCAATTTACTATTTACTATTTATTTATAATACTTTTGTCTAGATATATTGTTCAGAAAATAATAATAATAAAAAAAAAAACATAATTATCTGCATTGCTTCAACAGTCAACAAACAAATATATAATTTTATTTAGATCATATGTAATTTATTTTATTTATATTTAAATTTCATTATATTATATTTAAATTTATGTTTTTATAAACCAAATATTCCTAGAGGCTCTGATATTATATTTTTATAATTTGGTTTCGAAAGGTCAAATATTTTTTATTTATTTATTTTATTTTATTTATTTAAATTAATTTCCAAACAGTTAAATTACAATACAAACTTAGAGCTTATAATTTGGTTGTTTTAAGGTCGACAGGCTAGCTGACCGTTCACTTGGTTGTGGTTTGATTCCGACTTTGATAGAATAAAATGTAGATGATAAAGCGAAATGATAAGACGCCCTTATCTATGTATGTATAGGGGTATCTACCGTTGCGTCGTATCAATTATATATGGGACCCCAACGAGTGTAAGGAAAAATTCGTAAAATTTTATCCACAATCTCACTTCAATTTTCATGCAGTACCTACGTTAATCTCTAAAATATGGAGTTAAGCGTTTTGCGTGTAAAAGTTTAGAGTAGTTAGGATTGCGTCTGACAATATGTTTTTGTTCTTTTTGTTTCGTCATAGTCAGGTAGATGGTACCTCGACAAAATTTGATACAGGGCCCCATTCAGGGCAAGCTACGCAACTGCCTCAAGTACCCACCGAAGTTCTTAAAACAGTTAAAGGGAAAAAGAAATGCTACTGACCTGCCACTGTTCCAGCTGTTGACCGAGATCGACCTTCTGACGAACTGCTTCGTAAAGTTGGCTGTTAGCTTGCATTAGTTCCACTCGCGTCTTTGCCAGCGATACCTAAAACACATAAAATTCTATAATGAAAAAGAAGTACTTCTGGTATTAAATTTTGATTACTTACTACAAAAATAAGAGAGTATAATGAAAAATTACACGGATTTTATTGTTTAAATTTACACATCAGCTGCCACAGTCCAATAAATTTTGACAGAACGACATCTGTAGGGTTAGATAGTAATTACATGATTATATATTTTTCTTGTATTCTTGTGTTTTAAAATTCTTCAACGGGGTTGTATAAATCAGGTACGTATCCAGACTTTTGGTTCGGGGGGGGGGGGGGGGGACAAACATTGAAACAATCATGTGAATTGTGTAAAAATCGCTGTAATCTTACTTTAATTTTTCTGAAAAATCTTTCACAGGTTTTTAGAGAAATCAAGAAACTACTTTTTTCCATCGCAGCTATGAATGTAGACGCAGTTTGGGCAACAGTTCTGTTTGTGCAGGATAGTTCTCTCAATGTAATGACAATAGGTTTGAGTAACTCACTTTTTTATTCCTTTCTGAAAGAATGACATCTATCGTTTTTTTTCAGTCAGATTTCGGGGGGTTATAAATCCCAACTATCCCCCCCTCTGTATACGTGCTTGGTATAAATAATGCGTTTTATTGTTGAATACCATAGTTGTCATAACGATTTTGACAGTTCTTATCTATATCAGTAACATTATAAAGCGAAAAGATATGTAATGAATAAACCCAAAAACTACTGGACCGACTTTAAATATTCTCTCACATATAGAAAGCTACACTATCAGCGAGTAACATAGGCTACTCGCCCTTCCCCCATCTCCCCCTTTACCCCCTCCTCTATACAAAATTGCCGTTTTCCACGATTAATATTTTATAGAGACGCGACGAAATCACGTGCAACAGCTAGTCTTTAATAATATAACAGAATATTTGGTTTATCAGTTTAAGTCCAAAACGCACCGCAAAAACACATATTTAATACTACGAGTAATGAATTTTCATAAGTGAATAGGTTTTTTTATTTAGATGTGTGAAATCTAGAAAAATATTAAAAAGTATCAAGATCATTTGTATTGCCTAACATAGGTAATTGTTGTTTACAAACTTCATTGACTTGAATTGTTAAATTTTGAAGTAGGGTTTCAACTGCTATTCGTTACTTTCAAAATGTTACAACCATTTTGATATCTCTCTCTATACATACAATCCGTTACGGGAGTGTTGTCACAAAAGCGATACACAAAAGCAGTGCCAAAAGGTTGATTATATTTTAGTAAATGTACGGCTTGGGCAAACACAGGAACATCTAATGCAAAGAGATTTGGTTGCAATTTAATATTCCTTACCTCGGCTACCTTCTTCCTCTCGATAGCTTCATCTCTTTCTTGTCTGGCTCTAGTCACGGCCTCATCGTTCTGAAGGCTGCTGTAGTTGGCATCGTTCAACAGCTTCTCGCGTTCTTCAGCAGCGGCACGCAATTCCACTTCTGCCACTGATAGCTGAAATGATATGATTTTTTGAGGTTAGATATATTGAAGTAAGTGTGACGACATTGATATTTGCATGTCACGAGCCGGTTCGTAACCGTGTGACATTTCGACATATTACCAAAAATAAGCGAATAATAAAATGGTTGTGTCTGTATATTGAATTTATTAGAAATTGGGAGGGGAGCGATAAAAGTTACCGAGTACATAAAAAAAAAACGGGACAAGTGCGAGTTGAACTCGCGTGAAGAGGGTTCCGTACGATGTTACCTATCCGCACAATATTGAGTGATTTACCATGTTATTTTAATATCATGGACTTCTTATAGGTTTTCCTATAATCTATAAGTAGAAAACCAATTTCTGTATTTTTTTCAAAATTTTAGGTTCAGTAGTTTTGGAGATAATGGCGGGGGGGGGGGATTGTCGGACAGACGGACACACGGGTGATCCTATAAGGGTTCCGTTTTTTTATTCGGACGTACGAAACCCTAAAAACGATTTTTAACCTTTTGTTTGTATGTCTGTCTGTCTCCGACACTTTTGAATGGATTTTCTTGTAGTTTTAACAGGTTGTGCAACATTTATGCAATGTTTCATCAAGATCGGTTGTCGGAAAGAAAAGTTATCGTAATTTACAGATAATTTAAACGTTGTCGCTTGCCTGCTATACGAATTGAATAGCGCTATTAATTGTTTAAGTAGGAAAAAGATTAAGATAAAGGAAAAAGATAGAAAATATTAAGCTCTTAAATCCTATTAATGAATTTTTCATATGGTTACAACCGCAGGAAGAACTAGTTATACTACTTATAATAGTATAAATGAAACTTTAGAAGAAGAGCTTCGTTAAATTCGCAACTATCTAGGCTAGTGAAGCTAATGAGTATTTATGAAGTTCTCTCTTTATTTAAAGTCGTCAGACAGGCTGACGGTCCACTGGTAGGTGGCTACCGTCACCAACACAAACAACGCAAAAGCTGCTGCCGACCATAGTATGACTAAAGGATAAGGGATTAAGAAGTGATAGGGAAAAGGTCTCTGGCATCCCTTACTCACTCACTGAAACACAACAGCACACGTGCTGTTATTTCACGGTGGTCTTCTATGAGGGGGTGGTTACTGCCGCCATACGGGCTATGCCCAAATGACTATACAGTAAAATTTGTCAGTTAAATTGTGAGACGATCGATTAACGCGTTTCAATGGTTGATTTTAAAAGAAACTAGCGACCCGCCCCCTGCGTCGCTTGGCGTGCAATTTTTATATATATGAACATTCCCCATTTATCCCTTTTTTCCATTAACGAAAACCGAATTAAAATCGGTCAACCCGTTCACGCGTGATGCCGTGACCAAGGGACATACGGATTCATTTATACATATACATATATAGATATGAACATTCCCCGTTTATCCCTCTTTCCATTAGTGAAAACCGAATTAGAATCAGTCTACCCGTTCACGAGTCATGCCGTGACCAAGGGAAATGGGGATTCATTTTTATATATAGAAAGAAAGAAGAAAATTATTAAATTCATAAGAAATAACTAAACATTTTTCAAGTAAAACGCGTAATGTATAATGGGAGTATTTCTCACGTTGCTCCGTGGACTGAATGGGTTTGTATCATGCGATGTTCCACTTTCCATTTTTTGCTTTCTTTGCTATTATCGTGAGATTATGCCAGTAATGCGTTTGGTTTCAAGGTCGGGTACATGTGAGACGGCTGCGGAACTCAATCATATAAATATGTATATTCCGTTATCCTTATTTTCAATTTTTTTTTTAAATTTTTTTAGTTGTATACGTCGCGAGGTTGTAAATGCCTTGATATTGCAGTAAATGAAGTACCAATCTCTTACGAACCTCTTTTAAAATTATTATGTTAGAACCAATTTGTTAGAACATATGAAGTTTAAAAAGAAAGAATTGACGGAAGATAGAAATAAAAAAATTGGGAACAACTGATAAAAAAAGATGTAAAATTACTACATAATATTGTGGATAAAAAAAGCAATAAATATTTCGATCATAAGGTTTATTCCATTTCATGTGCGGAAAGGTAGATACGATTAATTGACGATATGGAGAAAAACAATTGGCTTGTGCCTGTTACATCCCAGGGAGCCTGGACTGGAATAGCTCTTCGTACCTTAAGGGCAGCGCAAATAAGCATAATATTATAAACTTTATAATATACCGTGATTGTGTATGTTTTATGGAATTTAAAGAAATAGAAATTTTAACTGTTATGTGTCAGTAAATTTATAAAAATTTAATTACACGCTTAAAAATATTACCAAATTTAATTTAAAACAATATGTAATATTCACGTGTCATAATATGACGTTACGCTGTAGGAATATATGACTATTGCCTATGTCATTGTATTTAATTTTAAAAACGTCAAAAAGAATGATATCTTGATTTTCTTTCGGGATTTCTTCTCAGGATCGCCATCATCTTGGCTATTTTTTCTCGAAACACTAAAGTATTTATTTGAAAACTATTTAATGTAAGTATAGATTACTGTTTCATTTATTTTATTTTATTTATTTACTTATTTAAGATACACCAACAGCATACACGTTACACAATTACTATACAATGAGTCACAGCGCATCTCGGCAGACACGCATGCCAGTTACAGGCGTATTCAACAACGGTAACAAAATATTACACGATCAACTCGACAAGTTCAGAGTAATCTCTATCTTATATATAAAAATGAATCCCCATTTCCCTTGGTCACGGCATCACGCGTGAACGGGTAGACCGATTTTAATTCGGTTTTCACTAATGGAAAGAGGTATAAACGGGGAATGTTTTAGGGTATATAAAAATTGCACGCCGGGCGAAGCCGGGGGCGGAACGCTAGTATATATATATAAATGAATCCCCATTTTCCTTGGTCACGGCATCACGCGTGAACGGGTACATCGATTTTAATTCGGTTTTCGCTAATGGAAAGAGGTATAAACGGGGAATGTTTTAGGGTATATAAAAATTGCACGCCGGGCGAAGCCGGGGGCGAAACGCTAGTATATATATATAAATGAATCCCCATTTTCCTTGGTCACGGCATCACGCGTGAACGGGTAGATCGATTTTAATTCGGTTTTCGCTAATGGAAAGAGGTATAAACGGGGAATGTTTTAGGGTATATAAAAATTGCACGCCGGGCGAAGCCGGGGGCGGAACGCTAGTATATATATATATATATATATATATATATATATATATAAATTAATCCCCATTTTCCTTGGTCACGGCATCACGCGTGAACGGGTAGACCGATTTTAATTCGGTTTTCACTAATAGAAAGAGGGATAAACGGGCAATGTTTATATATATAAAAATTGTACCCCGGGCGAAGCTGGGGGGCGGGTCGCTAGTACATATATAAGAATTGGATGACAGAACATTGTCAACGATGCTCATAGTAATGATGCTCATAGTCCCCTACGCGGCTGTTAAAGTCATTGTACGTGCGACACATTCTCACTGTGTCGGTGCGCTTAGGCCGACATTGTTTTTGCACAATTGAACGTTGAAGATACTGATGGCTATGCGCTTTCGCGGATAGCGGTAAGGGAATTATAAAGAAATATTTTCGGTGATCGAGGGACAGTCAATTGTGCCGCGTATGACCTTATAAAGAAACAGCAAATCTCGAGCGCTTCTCCTGTCTTTTAAGGTAGGTATCTTAAAGAACTCCAAGCGATCCCTGCACGAGCATCTATGCGATATTTCTGTCGAAGAGAATGCCAAGGACTCAGTGAAAGAACGTTGAATATTTTCCACACTCTGAGAGTGCCGAGTATAAAACGGATTCCACGATTAATGGCGTATTGTCCTTCGCATTTATAATTTTTATGTATATACAATTTTAAGAAACAGTCGGATATAGTCGAAAAGACGGGTATCTCACATTCATCGTAATATGATATGCTGTCGGTCCCACGATCTCTACTTCCGTAACAGAATCGGAGGAAATGAAAGCGCTATTGTCTTAATACGATCTTACCACGATAGTAATATTTCAAAGCAAATAAAATATTGTGTGTAACATGTATTTGTAGAAAAGTTTAAACTGGGCCGACGGTTTTTTTGGACTTCCATTTGTTTTAAGTATGTCATATTATTTATGTAAAGCAGAGGTGCTGAGGGTTGATTTGATAGGCAGCTCAACTGCCTATAATGCCCTGACAAACTGATATGATAAATGATAATTGCTTACATTGCTTGCTCATCACTTTCTGCAATTCCATGGTGGTCTTCTATAAGGAGGTGGGTAGATCTTATCCTATCTTTATACGGTTATTTTGTAGGTACATTATTTTATTAGTTAAATATCTTATAAATACCTATATTCCCTTTTGTAATTTAAATACGGTCAATAGGGGATCGGACAGTAATCAGATTAAAATCTAAAATGTATTTAGAAAGAAAATATATAATTTTTTACGATTATTTATCGAATACTAATTTAATATAATTCATTTAAATATTTTTAAATGAAGAAATAAAATTTTATTATTTATAATATTTTTAATCTATCCTGAAACACCAATCACAGTGCGTGACGTCATTTGTGGGCAATCATCGTCTTATGCAGCCAATGCAGCTGTTTTGTTATGATATGACCACAAATGACGTTACGCGCTCTCAGATGAACTATCGTGGCGTTTTGGCGGCATTTTCAAACAAACAATATTAAAACATATTGAGTAGGTACCTAAAAGGCTATAAAATAAATAAAATAGTATTTTTTATGGGAATAAATATCCATGAAGATTAATTTAAAACACTTTCTGAAAATTTGTCCGATCCCCTATTGTCCTAAAATTCAATGAATTCAAACCAATGTAGAATAGTGCCAGAATAGTGAAAGTTGAAGCCTTGTCAGTGTTTTTATTATATCGCCGAGGTCGAAACCGATTAAGGATTACCTGTTAGGGACCGCAAAGGACTTACAAAAGTTAACGGTATTCAGAACGAGGACGTCTTGTCGAAATTTAATGTAAAAAACGAAAGGTTTAAAAAAGATTGATTCCAAGAAAAAACTGTCCATTTATAAGTGACTAGTGACCCGACTCCGACTCAGATACAATATTGTTCCATATCTATACATATAATAAAATCGTAAACGACCCGTGACCTGTACATTAAATATATTTTCAAAAAAACAAAATTTGTACACGTTGTGCTTATGTTATTGAGGTCAAAAAAATAGTTTTTAGAATTTTTGTATGTTTGTTTGTGCGTTTATACATGCTAATCTCTGAAACGGCTTAATCGAGTTGAATGTGGTTTTCACTCATGTATTGCAGCAAGCCTCTCATAACATTTTGTTTGTTTCATTCCAATCGGTTTACAAGCAAAAAAGTTACGCGCTTAAAGCTATATAGTTTAGCATAAAAATAAGCCATCGTTAAATATAATCTTTTATGGATGATGATGGATAATTCTTTTACCAACGGATTCTTTATATTATTAGATTATTTTCACTCTATCATATGACGTCTTACTTGATTATAGCTTTCGAGGCACCCAAATCGGGGCGTCTCTATGTCATCATAATTTCTAAACTCCAGCAGATTTCGTTTCATTATTAGGTTTTCTTCTTATAAGGTTGAGGTCAATGCGTTTTGACCATGATCGTCTAAAGGATAACACACATGGATTTTATAAGGACAACGCGTGGGCGAACGTGGGCGATAATTGCCTAAGATTATCGTGGTATTGGCATACACATAAAGTGCTAACACGGTCAGTTTGTTATAGTATTTTCACTGTATGATGATATGCGTGACAGTTCGTAACTGACAATTTTAGTGATGCAACCTAACGACGTTTAATCGATTGTTTGTAAATATCGAATCAGTTGGCAAAGCAAATGCTACCGATTTAGATTTTCAGATATAGAAATAAATTCTTAAATCTTAAAAAACAGGTTATGTTAAATAAATTATTAGAATACAATGCAGTCTGTTTAAAATATTAATTTATTCATTCATTACTGTCGGAACTCGAAACTTGATAACTCGTATCAGACTCGGAACAAAATTTACTTTTGTTTTATTGTTATTATTAGTCAGATTTAGTTTTATTATCAAAATACGATGTTTTTATAAATAAATAGAACAGAGAAAATATTTGTTAAATCTCCGAATATACTATGGCAAACATAGAGTGCTTTCGATTTATCGAATATAAGTGACCCTAGTGTCAAACCCTATTGACACCAGTTCCGTTCTACGCGTTTGACACTTTTAAAATATATGTTTTTTATTACATTTACCTATTATAATAATAAATAAAATATTTATAAAAGTGATAATTACTTTTGTATTTTTCGATTTTCTATTTAATTGTTATTTTTTTGTGCCAGTTTTTTTTTTTTAAAACAGTATGCGTTACATGAAAACGTGAGAACTGTCACGCATATCATCATACAGTGAAAATACTATAGTTGTAGATGTATTCTATAGATTGTAATGCTCAACTAATCTTTTCTTTAAAACTTATCACAACATCAAACGTCTTATCTATAGATTTGTACCGTTGACAGCTATTGCGTGGTTCGTAATGGTAACGTATCGGCCGTGTACCGTTTGTGGTACAAAACGTAATGCAATTGATTGGCATCGATCGATACAATCAATTTAGGTTTCGCGATTGGAAACTTTGACTCCCGTTGTGTTGCGTGGCCATCGATTTGTATGGACTAATAAACTACACTACAGACAAACTGGCTTTAATATGAAACCAATAAAGAGTAACAACGTGTGGTTTCTGGTAAGTATACCAAACACCAAGTGACTTAGTGTAGTTATATTATAAGCTAGCTGATAGTAGAATGTAGGTTTTCTCGGCCGGTATCCATATGAGTTGTGGGTTTCCGGGATGACGGCCCAGGTCTGTTGGAAATTCTTCCAAACGTTTCGTCAACAACTGCGGTTGACATCCTCAGTGGTGTAGTCCGAGTTAGAAGAAAAAGTACATCACATCACTGCACTTCACTTCTGCACTTTTCGACTTCTCGAGCGAGACTGATTTGTCGACTGGAATGTGTCTATATTTAAACTTAAATTTATATCCCGACCCCGTGGTTGAATTGGTGGGGTGTGGTCACTAGGAGAGGGGTTATAATGCCCTCTCTTTCTTTCATTATTATTATTATTCCTGCGTAGTGCCGGATACCAAATGTTGTATAGCCTTAGATTTGTACTTTTTCTTCTAACTCGGACTACACCACTGAGGATGTCAACCGCAGTTGTTGACGAAACGTTTGGAAGAATTTCCAACAGACCTGGGGCCTTAGACAAAGTAGCATTCGCTCCGTAGCGATACGATATCGAAGTTCGTTATCGTCTCAGACACAAAGAAATCATGACAAGGTATCACGTGTTTATCACGTGTTACAGTGTCGATTCCTTTGTCTCTGAGACGATAACGAACTTCGATATCGCTTCGCTACGGAGCGAATGCTACTTTGTCTAAGGCCCCTTGGCCGTCATCCCGGAAACCCACAACTCATAAGCTAGCTGAGCCCGCAACTTCGTATGCGTGGTATTCGGTATAGCGCGTAACATTTTTTTTGTTTGTAAACCGCAAAGATCTTCAACTGTATAGATCGGACAAGACGAAAGAATCCATAATGTGACATTTAGAACCACGTGGTACAAAATCGCTCAGTCCATTACCAACTTTACAAGGCTATTTAGCTATGCCATGGCCATAAAAAAAGGAAAAAGGTGAGGACGAGACTGCAGGGCCGTGGTATCCTATCCCATTGGGATATTTTTTTACCAACTTACCGAAACACAAAGACACAAATACTGTTACTTCATAGCATTAGCAGCCTTGTGTAAGGAGGTAACTGCCGCTAAACTGGCTGCCCTGCTCAGCGGACCGAAATTATAACAGTAATGGGTTATAACAGAAAGTATATAAAGGTGAATACAGACTATATTACACATATGTTATAAAACAGTTACATACCTTGTTTTATAGTGTGGTAAAACAAATTTATTGCAAAATTTGTGAGTGAGTCACGTCATCACTTGTACTTATGATGTTACAAAGATAATTGTAAACATGTTATAACTGCACTGTTGTTTTAATGTGTACAGTCTTGTTTTATGTTGCAATGTTATACAACAATGTTAAACAATGTGATTGTGTTACACAGCAAAATTATATTAACATGTCATTTGATTTGGACGTACCTCTACCATGTATCCAACCGACTTTACAATAGATAATTAAAATATGCACCTATATCGAAAAAGTATCTGGAGGTGATAACAATGTAGAATTTACCTTAGATGAAAGATCCGCGATGATCTCATTCTTTTCGTCGATCTGTCTCTCTCTTTCTAAAGCACGACGCGCGTGAGCGGCTATCGAATCTCTCACTCTAGAACCTTCTAGCATGGCGTAAGCGGCGACTGCGTCTGCGCAGGCGGCTGCGAGGGCCCCCCTCCTGAGGGTCTCACCATCGTCACCATCCAGCGAAGTTAGAGAGAGGTCCGAATGAAGACCTGGAAATCGGAGATTTTACCCTTTTACTTGGTATATATCGACATAATATAATGAATGATAATAAACTGGGTATTTATGCCATAACAAAAGCCGGCAGAGAGGCTGACGGTCCATTTAAAACACAAGTAAAATTAAGTACTTGTGTTGCTGGCACGGAACAGATAAATAAAGATGAAATGATAATGTAGGTGAGTCGTGTCACAAGTATGACCGGACGGTCATACTTCAGTCGGTCCCGTTTGTTGTAGTGTTCACAGTGCGTTGTGGAGGGTGGTGGAATCAACGGCGTCTTGTCTTTAATACAAAAAACGGGACAAGTGCGAGTTGAACTCGCGTGAAGAGGGTTCCGTACGATGTTACCTATCCGCACAATATTGAGTGATTTACCATGTTATTTTAATATCATGGACTCCTTATAGGTTTTCCTATAATCTATAAGTACATAGAAAACTAATTTCTGTATTTTTTTTCTAATTCAAAAATTTCAGTAGTTTCGGAGATGGGGGGGGGGGGGGAATGGTCGGACAGACGGACACACGAGTGATCCTATAAGTGTTCCGTTTTTTATTTGGACGTACGGAACCCTAAAAATGACCGATTGTCTTTCCATCTTTATTTTTATCTGTTCCTCGTGGTTGCGGGCCTTTCAACCCCGGGGTTAATTTAGATGTTGAGTGTCTAAATAGGTGACGGCAGTCAAAGTTTTATAAAATTTATATACTAATAAGCAAGGTTTTAAATTTACTGGAGTAAACATTGCACCATTTACGATAAAGTTGACCGTTAGCCTTTTATTAATTTTTTTAAAGACACTTAAATTTTTTGAAATAAGTTACAATTAGCATATGGTATAGCTTTATATGAGTGAAACATTTTTTTAGAATCTTCTCAGTAGTTTTAAAGATGGCGCATTTTTTCTCTATATAGGTCGGCAGACAGGCTGATGGTCCACTTGATGGTAGGTGGCTACCGTCGCAAGGAACGTCATTGACGTTGCATAGAGCAAAAGAAAAAAAAGGTAGTATTTCTAGTTCTGTATAGAAAATATATAGAAAAAAATATATATAGCAAGTATGAGAAAAACTTCCTATAAGTAAGGCTTTAAGTCCCGCTTTGGTAACACTTTGACATATAAAAAGCAATTTATAACCAATAAAACGTAAATTTCTCCATTATGTCAATGATTTCCCGACATTTTCCCACAAAGAAATCATCATCGTTGATGTAATCTCGCGTATTGTGCACGCTGTTGACCAATAAGGAACTATTTGACTACGCATTTATTCTGATTTCGAGACTGGATACAAAGTTATTTCAAAATCTGTGGGATCTAGGCACAGGTTTTGAATGTTTAGAATAATGTTTTCTTTGTAGATCTTTTATAAACACCTTTCATGGACTCCTTACTGCATAGCTATTTCTTTTTTGTAATAACAATAATATACTTAGAATACGTTACTGTAACCCTAGTATTTAACTCGTCTTCTAAAAAAGTCGGTTTAACCATACAAATACATTAAAACGTTAGAGCCATTAAAACAAGAAGAACACTCGAACCATTTACATCATTTTCATCCAAAAAGCAAGATAATAAAGTTATGCTTATCGTTGAGCATATAAAATAGAGTCGGTATCTGTAAAAGGCATATATGTTTACCCGTCTGGTTTAACTAACTATGCAACGAAAATACAGAAAAGATAAAAAAACATTAGCAAAGTTTACTTGTGTATTAATCATTTCGCTGAAAATATTATTTTCGGGATAAGTTTTCAGGCGGATACATGGCTGGTATGTACTTTTATATTATTAATATAAGCTCCGCAAATAGCTAATGCGCTAGGCCGCCATTTTGGTGACGCAATCTCGCGACACACTCAGTACAGTCAGTTTTTTTTAGCTGTATTTTTTAGTTTCAAATGACGTCACGTGTATTTTAAGAAGACAAAGTTTCACAAATAAGTGACCCAACTACTATTTTTTTTTAAACACTGTTATATTTTATATTTAGCACGATTTCACCTTTAAATGGCTACATGAAATAGCAAATTACACAAATTAAACCAAAATAAGTATTAATCTAAATTACACAATAAAATTTTATTGATATATATTATATATGAGTACACCAACATATAAATAGTTAAAGACAACAGTTTAGTACCTTTTTGGATTTACCTGCTCAGGGTCGCCTTTAACCTATTGGTGGTTCTGAGCACTTTAGAATAATCCTCTATCATAGTCATAGGCAAAATAAATTTCTCCATTAGGCACAGCACACTCCATTACCGATAAACAATACTTATCTGTAATATTGGCAATGGAATGATGATCTGACAGGAACCAAGTAGGAGGCCATATCATGGCGGACCCTGGACACTTGACCAGAGTGCCCAGCGGAAAAGAGGAGCCTGCATGTGCTAGGTGGAGAATACAATATGGATACAGTAACAGTAAAAACTAAAAATAATTAATACCAGAACAAGATAATTTTAATACCTACACGTGTTGACAATAACGTTTTATTTTTAACTGTTTAGCACATTTTCGATCGGCAAGTCGTGAATCGTGATGACTCGTGCTCGTACCAAGCGGTGCTGAATCGTGAACGTTATGTACGGTTATAAAAATGATATCATAGACATGCTTCCACGTTTTAACCTATTTATTGAGACACAGATTAGTGAAGTTCCAGTGACGACAGAACAATATTAAAGAAAGTAACGTGTTAGCTTACAGGTACAAAATGTTAAAAAAAGTTAACAGTTATACACTGATCTAAAATTATATAAAACATTGTCACTGTCCAATCGCAAGGACTATACTGATCTCTCTTTCTTGAAAAATATTATGGATGGAGGGATTGATTGCCCAAATCTGCTGAGCCTGTACGATTTGCGGTACCGAAGCGTAATTCTAGCTCGCATATTAAGAACAGACTAATATTCCGGCCTAGAATCGCCAAAAGTAACCCTTGCGCAGAATAGTCGTCACCTACAATAATTTAGTTACGGGAACTGGCATATATATCTTTCAGTATTCGTCCGCATGTTTTAAAAGAAGAGTTAAAAATGTCTATTATCGCGTACTGCATAACGGTTTGTCGTTTTTTTGAGTTTTTGTTTATTATGTTTGTATTTATTATTCTTTTATTATTGGCTTATTTTTGTTTTCGTCTTAGCCTGCTAGTCTTTAGTCTTAGTCGCTGACAAAAGCTCTTATATACTCTTCTTATACGTATTTATAACATGAAGCTTAAAGCCCCTTAAGGTTTATATAATATTATGTGTAGGTGTAGCCTTGAGGTTACTTAAGTGCGATGACCATTTTAAGTTGAAACGCAAGTATTGGTGTCAGGCTACGTGATGTATTGGTTTTCCGGCACGAATTAATTTCACGTAAGCCTTGAATGATTTAGATCATTTTTCTTTGAATTCACTTATGTTTGGTAAAACGTTTGCGAGATTCGGTTATCTCTGTTGTTGTTTGCTAAGACTCAATCTTAAATAAGTATATACTTTTAAAATATTGTTTCATTTAATTTTCATTTGTTTCATTTGAAGTTGTAATCACAAAATTATTTAATCATTTATTTTATCAAAGAATTGAAGAAGTTTTTTTTTTTTTTTTTTTTTTTTTTTTTTTTTTTTTTTTTACAAAGAAAAAAATACATTGGGCGGCACACAGTTTAGGTGTACTATAAACTCAATTAAGTTTCTAGCGTACACCTGAGTTGTCTTCAATGGCAGAAATATAAACAGAATTTTTGTTACAAATACAGACAAATTTTGATAAATACAAACAAATACAGACAATTTTTGATATAGGATAATAACAAATTGATTTATGAAGTCAAGCCACTACGGAAACTAAACTCCATCCTATTCTATTCCGAGTCGAATTAATTTTAAATCTATACACTTGTGAAGTCAAATAAATCTAAAAGTCGCAACTCAAGTTTTTTTATACTAATACGAGTATAATAAGGATGAAGAATTTATTTGTTTGTTTGGTTGAACGTGTTAAAATCTGGAACTACGGTCGGATCTGAACTGGAATATCTTGATTTAAATATTTTTTTATATTTGATAGCCCAATTCTTGAGGAAAGTTTATAGGCTTTTTATCATCTCGCTATGACCCTTAGAAGCCGAAGATTCTATTTAAATAAAACACAATAAATCAACATAGAAGTTAACAAAAAAAACTCTTAAAACCAGCCAACTTCATCAAATTTCCACTTGCACAATGAAGTCCCATCAGCACAAAGGTTGTTCTATAATGATAATTATAGAATTATCACTGTTATTTCTATAATGATAATTATAGAAATAACAGTTTCAAATTATTTTGTTTATATAGATAGATGGGTGGATAGATAGATAGATATAAAAAAAAACAAATGGACGAAATGCTGCCCTTGAGTTTGCAAATAATTTTCCCAGGAAAATATTCACATAGAATTTACTCAACGTAGAATAATTCTCCCGTTTCACCTATCCCTACTAAGGTATCCCAACTGGAATATTATATAATTGGAAATAATTATAAAAATCTCCACTGGAATATAATTGGAATTTTTTTTCCACTTATCCCGACCAATGGGTATAAGTGGATTTTTTCCTACTACGTATCCCTACTACGTAAATGTACTATTAAGATGAAAAGCCTTCTATATATTTTTCCACTTATCCTTACTAGTGGTATCCCCACTGGTACCCACCAATCCCCTTAGTAGGGATACCCACCTATTCCCTAGTTGGGATCCCTACTAAGGGGATAGGTGGAACGGGCACAATAATTTAATAAAAAAGAAAAGAAACAGGATATTTCATTTGGTATCCAAGCAATTGTTGTGTAACGCAGAAGATATCGTGTTGGACTCTAATCCAAAGGTCGTATGTTCGGCTAAAATGCAAAGTGTAAAACGAGATTTTTTTCAATAAGTATCAGATATAAGAATTAATATATAACGAAAAGAGTTTATTAAGAATACATTTACTGTTATTAAAGACGCTAACAAGCCAGGAGTAAAAGCTATAAGTAATGTATAATGTCAATTTAATAAAATGTTTTAATTGATCAAAAGGATGACACTAAAAACATTGTAACTAACAACTCAAGTAAGTACGCCAATTAATCAATACCCTACGCAAATCAATATCGTCGTATCGGCCTATGTACTTGCATCAACAAAACATTGTAACAATGTTAATGGTGGAAGTATCGATCAAATCGCGTGATAACTTAGAAACTCAATATTGGGGTTACGTCCGAATTTGACTGCAGACGAAACGAGGCCAAGCCTAATCACTTTCCATTTTTTTTTTGCTACCAGTATCTACTGACGGATGGCAGTTGATTCTACTATTAATCGTCTTTTAGTAACATTGACATGGTCGAGTCCCTTAATTAAATCTGAATAAATTTCCCCGAAAAAGGTCAATTTGATTGAGATAAAACGTGAACATTCAAGTACAATTGAGATAAGGTCCACTTGATGATATGCGCTGAAGACCCTGCCAGGAATTTGTTTACAGCGAGCTCGAAGAAGCCCATATTACAATTAGAATGGAAACAGATCAGAAGGGAGATTGTTCCAAAGTTTGCGGGTCCGCAATCATCTACCAGACTGTTATGTAATATTTACAGGCAAAACAATGGTATTGATGCAGGTGTGCTGCCGACCCTGCAGGAAAGTGTTTAGTTGTTCAAGGCAAGCTGCCTTTGAGAAGTCCCACCTCTGACCTTTTTTAGTAGTGGCAGGGCACACTGCGTTTCGCAGTCATTTGGGCTGCCCGTCTGGCGGCAGTAACCACCCCCTTATAGAAGATCACCGTGAAATAACAGCACGTGTGCTGTTGTGTTTCGGTGAATGAGTAAGGGATGCCAGGGCACATTTTCATACACATTCACTAAATGTTACAGGAAGCTTGCTGCAATACATGAGCGGAAACCGCATCCAAAAATCGGTTAAGCCGTTTCAGAGATTAGCGTGCACAAACACACCTAAGGGAGCCCATTTCCCTATCCCCTCCTAATCCCTTATCCTTAATCCTACTGTAGTCGGCAGCGCACTTGTAGCAGCTTTGGACCGTCAGCCTGTCTGCCGATCTTAACAAATAAAAAGAAGAAAAAAAGTCCATATTGTAGCTAGGGGAATAATATCAGATTGGGAGATTCTTCCTAAGTGTTGTTAAAAGTTTCAACACATCCACGGACCTTTTAAGTTTCTACACCTTTATTTATGCTATAAACAAAGCATCGAAAATCTTGAAAAGTGTCGCTCTTATAAACTTAAACAGTACAAAAATCTGAGACATCAACAAAATGTTAACCATTAACTTGCTAAAATCTATCGATTCATTTCATTAAAACCAATCAATGTCTTTAAAAAATATACCTGAGTCATCATCGTGTCCAGTGTTCAGCTGTAACGCCAACGCACGCAGCTGCTTGTAGACCTGCACAGCTTCACTTCTCAGCCAACCGTCACCCTCATCTTCGGGTTCCGATTCCATCTCCGCGTGGAGACTTCTGGCTGACTCGTTGACATCTGTAGAGTCGGGAGAACCGATGCGTTCTGCGAGTGTGTCGTGAGATCTTTGCAGGCGTTCCAGCTCTTTCAGCGTGTTATGGTACAGGTGTTCCTGGGGATCATGTTAATTAATTATTTCTGATGACTTGACCGATGACTCTTTAATAAGTACACTTTAAAGAGTCATAGATAGAAGCTTCTTAGCTTACTCAAATAGGAAACGTAGAGAACGTGGTAGAGAAAGCTGC
Source organism: Bembecia ichneumoniformis (assembly GCA_910589475.2). Taxonomy (NCBI): domain Eukaryota; kingdom Metazoa; phylum Arthropoda; class Insecta; order Lepidoptera; family Sesiidae; genus Bembecia; species Bembecia ichneumoniformis. The sequence continues at coordinate 12,563,843 of OU342540.1, forward strand.
ATTTAGTGAGTAACCTCTTATTTATTGATTTGTGGAAATACAAATATTTATTTAAATAATATATGTGTTATGTGTAGCTATCAGATGTGTGTAATTTATTAAGAAACAAATACGTAAAACAGGTGACATTCAAGATAAAAAAATCATAAGGTTTTGAGTTCAAATAAGCGACCACTAAAATTGACCGTGCTGCTCGTGCTGAGAAATAACTTTTACTTTAATTATTCCATAACGATTAAAATTATCATAGTAAAGTAAGAATTTTCCTTTTAATATTAAAATTTGTTTTCAATGAGATAAACTTATATAATATTTTTCTCAATTGATATTTTACCTATTTAGGAGAAAATTATTATAAATTATTTATTATAATATATATAAAATTATTATAAATGAAAAAATTTGAACATAACACAAAAAAAATGAACGGATTTGGATGAAATTTGTCACATAGATAGTTTTTTACCTGGTTTAACATATAAGATACTTCTTATCCTCTAAAAAGCTGTTTATGTAAAGCTATTGGTGTGTGTGTGTGTGTGTGTGTGTGTGTGTGTGTGTGTGTGAATCTGTGTTTTATGTGTGAATATATGTTTGTGCGTCCGCATATACGTATAAAGTGTATGTGTATATATAATGCGTGTATTTGAGTGCCTTCAGTCTTACGTTGAGTTGAATTTAGCATCTTTAACGAATGCAACTTTCTTTATAAGTCTTTACAAATAACTCTAAACACATTTTTTTTTATAAATAGAGATTAACATACGCTATTATATCGCTTGAATTATAATTCTAATTCTATTGTTAAGTGAAGAAATTATAACGCCATAAAATAATAACACATTTATATCAGCTGTTACAATATTTCCTAACCAAATACATCGTCAGAAATGATAACATTTTAATTGCTATTGTTATATGTAGCAACACCAAGGCGGATATTACTGAAAAGTGTTCTTTTTGCAAATATGGCGAAAGATTTGACGAGCCCGTTGGTTAGGGTGCTTGCCTTAACGCTTTGTTCTAGGGTTCCCGGGTTCGATTCCCGGCAGGGTCAACTTTGAAAAATCAACTTTTCAAATTTGGCTCTGGTCTGGATTTGGAAAGTAGTTCCGCAGTCATTTGGGCAGCCCGTCTGGCGGTAGTAACCACCCCCTTACAGAAGACCACCGTGAAATAACAGCACGTGTGCTGTTGTGTTTCGGTGAGAGAGTAAGGGATGCCAGAGCCCATTTCCCTATCCACTCCTAATCCCTTATCCTTAATCCTACTGCAGTCGGCAGTGCACTTGCAGCAGCTTAGGCGTTGCTTGTGTTATAGGCGACGGTAGCCACCTACCATCAAGTGGACCGTCAGCCTGTCTGCCGACCTTAACATTAAAAAACCTTTTTTTTTAAATATTCTAATTCATTTGTATCCGGCCATTCACTCGAGAAAATTCATTCACAAAGGATTTGTTTAAGATTTTTATAACAAAACAATCACGATGCGAACTTACGATGACTGACTTGGCACAGTATAATAAAGATTATAGCGTACTTGGTTAGTTTTTCATCACACAAGGAATTCACGCAGGTTATGTGATTGGTTTAAATAAATTAAATAAGTATTTATTGCAAGCGTTATTACTACACAGTGTTCGCGTGTCACATAATTAGAGTGTAATCTGTGCGAGTGTTGCAATGGCAACACACACACCGCCATCCCGTGGGTGGTGCGAAAAGGTTCGCGGCGGGCAGTTGAATAGAGGCATTCGATAAGAGAGGTTGTCGTATATCTGCTCATTTTTTATATTGGCCTGGCATTAAAGTGTTTGTACATGACGTAAAGGAGTTCTCATTAATGTATCCCGAATTAGGGGGGTGTTGGGGGGGGGGTGTAAATGAATTGTCAAATAATATAGTACTGCCAGAATCAGTACATCTGTATGTGGGTAGGCAAACGCGTGCGGCACCATTTCTAGTCCCTTATTCTTTTCTACCCGCCATTTTGCCGTGAATATACATCATAGTGAAGCCGGTTTTAATTTACTTTTATTTAACGAACGAACAAACAAATAGAAAACAAATAAATAAAAAATTAATTATCATCTCATAAGTAAAAAAATAGGATAACGCTTAATAAAGGCAACACTATGTTGAGGTTTTACGTTCCAAGTTATAACCTCAAGTTTTTATTTATTTTATTGAAATATATAATTTAATAGTGGTAATAAATAATTTGATAGTTTCCTGTGTGTGGTATTAATTATTTAAAGCAATAAAAGCCAATAAATGTATTTTTAAGTTGGCTTCTTGTGACGCGTTATCAATGATCAAAAATATTTGATCATCACGACCTGCAATCTAAAGACACCGCTTTTTTAAACTTACGTACCTGTTCTTTCAACTGTCTCTCCAATGCCGCTATCCTGTCATTCGCCTCTTCGAGTTGCTGAACCAGATTTTCTTTATCGTTGAGCGAAGTTGTTAATCTTCGTTCAAGGTCCGTCTTCTTGTCGCTGACAAGTGCTAACTCGGCCTTCAGTGACTGCAGGCTTTGTACATGATCCTGTTAAAAATAAGTTTATAAAATAATACGATTATTGGTCACTTTTTGAAGGAAATTTTGAAGGTAGACAAATTATGTCGTAGAAATAATGCAAAAAAAATTAAAATATAAAAATGACTTTTTAGGTAGGGCGTATAAGGTAGTAAACTTTTTTTATGTAGGTACTGCACTACAGTGCATAAGGTTGATTTACCTGTAAACTGGTTTTTCTCATGGAGCATTGATCTTTGAGAGCTTCGAGCTGGGCCAACAATTGTGCTTCGGTGGCCGAAGACTCCTTCAGTTGGACTGTGAGTCTTGAATTTTGAGCTGTCAACTCAGCAATCAAGTTCGCTTTTTCTTCGTCTCGCTGTTGACAAATAAATAGAAATATACAATTTAATAAATACGACGACGCGCTTATGAAGCATTTTTAACAACTTAGTAACTATACAAAACAAGCATATTGTACAATATTTTAAAATCTTTTTTTAAAATATTGTAATACTTTGGTGTCAAAACATTTAATCAATCTTTATTGCTCATATATTTTTGTCATCGTTGATTTTTTATTTTATTTTTAAATGACCTTTTTCTGGATGAATTTCATTTTTCTGGATAAAATTTCATGATGATTAATTGAGTAATTAAGGCGTGAAAGCAAAACAAACTCACTTTCACATTTATAATTAAGGATTACGCTAGTACTAAACCAGCACTGCAATCTAGGTTTCTCTAATGCAAAGTTGGCGAGAAGGCTGATGGTCCAATTGATGATAAATGGTTACAGTCGCCTATCACAAGCAACGCCATAGGGGATGCAAGTGCGATGCCGACCTTGATAGGATATAAGTAAAGGAAGGGATAAGAAAATGGGCTGCAGCATCCCTTGTTCACACTCCAAAACTAACAACGGACGTGCTTACAAACTGTAAATTCATTTCCCTAAGGAAATAACAAATTAGGACAAGGAAGTATGTAATGCAAAAAGAACAAGAATGCGATTTATAGAACTAGTGTGTAAGAGGAAAGCAAATATAGGCTACGTCATGTAAAATAATATAGGTATTCTAGTTATAAAAAGAGAGTCACTGTCGCCAAACTAGCTGCCAATTTTTTTTAATGTTAAGATCGGCAGACAGGCCGACGGTCCACTTGATGGTAGGTGGCTACCGGCGACTATATAACCTCAGCAACGCCACAGGTGCTACAAGTGCGCTGCCGACTACAGTAGGATTAAGGATAAGGGATTGTTGAAGGGTTAGGGAAATGGGCTCTGGCATCCCTTACTCACTCACCGAAACACAACAGCACACGTGCTGTTATTTCACGGTGATCTTCTGTAAGGAAGTGGTTACTGCCGCAAGACGGGCTGCCCGAATGATTGCGAAACTCAGTGTGCCCCGCCACCACTTTCCAGATCCAGATAAGAGTCAAATTTGAAAAGTTAATTTTCAAAGTTGACCTTGCCGGAAATCGAACCCGGGAACTCTACAACAGAGCGTTAAGGCAACCACCCTAACCACTCATCTAACGGTAATGACAGCAAAACAGTAAAACGCAGCTGCCACTACTAATGGTTATTATGTTATGATAAATATGTTATGTTATTATGACCTTTTTGTTCTATGCAGATTAATTTTAACTAGATTCGTCTTAGCACGGGTAATAGCTGCATTGGGAAACGCCAAAAATATTTCAACCACTTAATAGTACCGAGTTAAATTCAAAACCTTTATAACCTTACCGAGATCAACATCAAGCGTGGTTAATCGTACTAATGGGTGTAACGAAATCCTCGTTGGCATGCAAATGTAACCCTTTCGCTACTTGTCAATAAAGTGTACATTGGAGTTTCGTGTACGAAGTTTTTCAAAGACTAGCCAGAAGGTCGTCAGCGGGCGTGACGATTGCTTCTTTCAACACGACTTGCCGAAAGCAACACACAAAATTAATGAGTTCTTTGAAGAGAAGAAGATGATCATATAAGGTTGAAGATTGCAATTTTTGCCTATTGAAGGCATTTTAAAATGCCTAAGGTATGTTAAAGGCATTTTAACGTACCAAAATAAGATTATTATGTATTTTTTTAAATAACTCTTAAACTAGCTGAGCCTGCAACTTCGTACGAGCAGTATTCGGTGTGGCGCGTAACTTTTTTGTTTGTAAACCAATTGTAATGAAACAAACACTAAATGTTGCAGGAAGATTACTGCAATACATAAGAGAATACCGCATTCAAATCGGTTAAGCCGTTTCAGAGATTAGCGTGCACAAACGCACAGAAAAACGGACAAAAAATTCTAAAAACTATTTTTTTTGACGCGTACAAATTGATTTTTTTTATGAGTGTTAAGAATGACCCAAAGAAATACATGTTTTTTTTATGATAAAAAAGCTTTGATCTTAAATTCATATAAGTGTGCTCGTCAATTATAGGCGTATACAGCTTTGACCAGTGCTAAGGTAAATTAACAGTAAATAAAATAAAATCTGATTATATACAACCATAATTTATAATATCTACAAGCAAAATTTTAAAATTAACTAATCAATGAAACAAATTTTAATTTTAATAATCTATAAATTAATTTTTAATTTTTTTTTAATCAAAAAGTTACGTATACATATTTTTTAAGTATTTCAGCATTTTATGTTTAAACGTTTTCAGGGTATCACAGAAAATATAAATGATTGGTATATTTCAAAAAGTGTTTAATCTTAACTATTGATCAATTTTAAGCTATAAAATTTTTGTTATACATAAATAATAACCAGATAACATAGATAAAACTTATTTTTAACTTAACGTCTGTTTTAGTACATAATGAAACCCTGTAAGTGGCGATGTTAATTAGTAATACTGTCTCTCTTGTAAATTCTGTATTGCTGTAGAGTCTTTGTTTGCGAGCCCGTTGGACGAGTGATTAGGATGATTGCCTTAACACTCTGTTCTAGGGTTCCCGGGTTCGATTCCCCGCAGGGTCAACTTTGAAAAATGAACTTTTCAAATTCTCTGGTTAGATCTGGAAAGTAGTGCAGGGCACGCAGTCATTTGGGCTGCCCGCCTGGCGGCAGTTACCACCCCCTTACAGAAGACCACGTCGAAATAACAGCACGTGTGCTGTTGTGTTTCAGACTTTCGGTGAGTGAGTAAGGAATGCCAGAGCCCATTTCCCTATCCCCCTCCTAATCCCTCATCCTTAATCCTACTGTAGTCGGCAGCGTACTTGGAGCAGTTGTTTCAACTTTCGCAATCTTACTTATTTTATAAAAGATGTCTAATTTATAAAATTTCACTTTTAAACAAGCTATGATAAAATTTTGTGTTAAGCCTATGACACAATCTGTATTTTTTTTAAATTCTAAGAATAGATAAATGAGTTTGCATTGCGTATTGCAAAACAATTGTTTTCATGTACTAAATATGTACACACACACATATACATTAAAATCGATACGACAAGCGTGCGTCACAATGTCATACTTTACGGATAGTGTTGTGATGATTGGTAATAAATTGGTTGTTACATTCTGTCGTACAGTAATGAGTCGAGGTTCCAATGAGAATCTTGTTACAGTTGGATAAAATAAACTGGAAGCAGCCTTTTCGAAGGATTTACAAGCAGAGAAACGCTTAGACGAGACAGTTTATGGGGGCGGCCGGTCCATTTTTTGTACATTCTCGTGTGCTATTGTATATTTACAGTGACGTTGCCATATAGATAACTCGCCAGTGAAAGCCTTCAATAGTTTTTAAGAAAATTTGCAATAATTTCAGCCATGGATTGTAATCGTATTATGAATTGTCCCGCGTAAATGTTTTTTTGTTTTCTTTTTCTTTGAACTTCTGGTCCCTGGTAGAATATCAGTGTTGTGGTCCGCACCACAACTGTATACTGAGTCAGGGTTCCTTTTCCTCTTCTTACTTGTTCATATATTTGTTTGTTTATAATTATTATTTGTTCATATATGTACATTGTGTTTATTAGAGGAATAAAAGATGCTTTCTTTCTTTCTTTCTTTCAAAACAAGATTGGTGCCTTTTTTCTAATTGTGTGAAAAATAAATGATAAGAAAGGAAATTTACAATAGCACATAAATCGTATCAGGATCAAAATTAAATACCAAATATACTAATATTATAAAGAGAAAAGATTTGTATGTTCGCAATGAATAAACACTCACTCTTCCCCATCTCCCTCACTTCATCCTCCTCCATACAAATGTATGTTTGTAATGAATAAACTCAAAGACTACTGGACCGATTTTAAAAACTCTTTCACCGATCAAAGCTACATTATCAGCGAGTAAATATTTTATAAAGAGACGCGGACGAACAGCTAGTAATTAATAAACAAAAAGATTAAATATATCTAACTAATATAATAAAGCTGAAGAGTTTGTTTGTTTGTTTGAACGCACTAATCTCAGGAACTACTTGTTCGAATTGAAAAATTCTTTTTGTTTTGAATAGTCCATTTATCGAGGAAGGCTATAGGCTAAGATAAATAGTATTATATATAAGCAGTGTCCAGTACCGCGCGCCGCAGCGAAGCGTGGCCGACTTCAGCTAGTAGATTACATATATAGAGAGGGCATTGGGAAATTGTTTCCTACAAAAACATTGATCCTGATCGCCGTAATCAGGATGGCCATGGCGTAGCTAAATAGCCTTGTAAAGCTGGCCATGGACTGAGCGATTTTGTACCACGTGGTTCTAAATATCACATTACCGATTCTTTCGTGTTGCCCGATCTATAAATTTGAAAATCTAAAATATCTTAATTTAGCGAGAAGACATAAATTGGCTTGGCAAGAAAGTGATTTCGGCTCGTAAATAGCGTTATATTTGTTTCGTTATTCTTGTGCCAATGTTAGATTTTTCTTTGTTTTCTAGCTTTATATTGCTATAGAAACGAATTCCGTGTAATTTTATTTACAAATATCAGTTTACGGACAGTTTAACGTGGAGTGCAAAAATAAGCATTTTCGACACATTTTATTTTATTTTCATAAAGGCAATAAAGCGAAATGAAGCTCGCAAGGAGATATACTAGGGTGGTCTGAAAAGTTTCCGACCTCAACACGAAGATGGCAACACTAGTCAATAAAGGCATGTGTATATAATTGTGCATCTTTTGACAGTTACTCACAAAAGTTTCAGCCATTTTGGACGCGCAGTTGTTATTTGAAAGTCGTTTGAGTGAGTAGATGTGAGTGTTTTTGTGGAAATGGAAAAAATTGAGTATCGAGCTGTAATTAAATTCTTGTTTTTGAAAGGCAATACGCCTACGCAAATCAAAGATGAGTTGGACTCTGTGTACGGGGACTCTGCACCATCATTTACCACAGTGAAATTTTGGTCAGCTGAATTTAAACGTGGCCGTGAGAGCTTGGGAGACGATGAACGTTCGGGACGTCCAAAAACGGCAACTACTGACGATAACATCGCTAAAGTTCACCAAATGGTGCTAGATGACCGCCGAATTAAAGTGAGAGAGATAGCAGAGGCTTTGAAAATGTCCAAAGAACGTGTTTGTCACATATTGAATCAAGATTTAGGCATGAGAAAGCTGGCCGCGCGTTGGGTGCCGCGTTTGCTCACGTTAGACCAAAAACGTGTTCGAATGAATATTTCCAACGCTCTGTTGGCGCAGTTTAGGCGTAATAAATCCGAGTTTTGGCGCCGATTAATTACTGTAGATGAAACGTGGATACACCATTATACGCCCGAAACAAAACTACAGTCAAAACAGTGGACTGCAAAGGGGGAACCAGCTCCAAAGAAAGCAAAAACTGTTTTTTCGACTGGGAAAGTATTGGCGACTGTTTTTTGGGATAGTCATGGAGTTATCCTAATCGATTATCTTCAAAAAGGAGAAACCATTATAGGAACATACTAGCGTCATTACTTGACAAGCTGAAGGCAGAAATTGCGGAAAAACGACCACATTTACAGAAAAAGAAAATCCTGTTTCACCAAGACAACGCGCCGTCTCACACCTCAGCGATTGCCATGGCAAAAATCCACGAATTACGTTTTGAACTGCTTGACCATCCGCCTTACTCACCAGATCTAGCCCCAAGTGACTTCTTTTTGTTCCCTCATTTAAAAATTGCGCTCGGAGGACAGAGATTTTCGTCAAATGAAGAGGCAATCACCTTCGTGAACAATTATTTTGCCGAAAAAAACGCTGAGTACTATTTGGACGGGTTAAAGAGATGGGAGCATCGCTGGGAGAAGTGTGTGGAGTTACAAGGAGACCATGTAGAAAAATAAAAATAAATTTTAAGAATAAATGTCTTGTATCTTTGTTAGGTCGGAAACTTTTCAGACCACCCACGTAGTTATTGTTTTTTTAACAGAACGCATGTGTCAGAATTGATTTAAGAAATTTCGTTATGAACAGAAGGTCGAGATTCTGAAGTTGATGACGATAAAATGAAAACAATAATTAAATCGAATCTTTTTTTTTTATTTTTTATTAAAGATGGGTTTGCTCTTGACCAGCATCCTTCGATGTAGGAAGGATGAAGCTGACGATGGAGCGAGCTCACCCAGAAGATGCCTATTCACTCGAACCTTGAAAAGATTTGAGTTATATGCGCTCGGAAATACAGACGCCGCGGCGGCAGGGAGTTCTAATCCCTGCCACAAAAGTGCGCATCACAAAAGATGTTTTAAAGCGCTTGTTCCGAATTAGAGTGATTTCGACAAGGTGAGGATGGTAACCAGCCGTACGTCTGCATGTCCGATAGAAGAAAGGGGAAGGCGGTATGATCTCATGCAGCTCTCGAGCACACTCTCCGAAGTACATCTTATAGAATACACACAGACAGGCAACCTTGCGTCTATGTGCCAGGCTCTGCAGCTTAGTTCTTATTAGTGTATCATCGCCAATGAGCCTCCTAGCTCTGCGATCCACCGAGTCGAGTGCAGCAAGTTGATATTTTGCTGAGCCATCCCAAAGGTACTATGAAGTTCGATCTTGCAATACTCCATGCAAGATCGAACTTCATCATCATATAACCACAGTTTTACAATAATATAACTGAGCGAGAGATTTCAAAACAGTTAAATGTATCATATAAGACGTCTTGGACTTGTTAAGAAGCTCCATGTTAAGGTTCCGCACGAATTCACCTAAAAAGACAACGAATCACAATATTTATGATATACATTTTAAACGTAATGCAATCGCTCTTTTCAAACGAACTATAACACTGGTGATGAAAAATCCATAACAACGTTAATCGAAAAATATCATGGTCCAAGCATAATGAACCAAAACAAACCATATCGAAAGTTGTATTGCATCAGAAAAAGGTGTTGTCAGTTTAATGGGATTACAAAGGTGTTGTGTATTTTGAGCTGCTACCAAATAACCGAACGATGAACTCAGATGATCACTGTAAACAAATTATGAAACTGGAGGAAGCAATCAAAGAGAAAAGACCAGAATTGGCAAATCGTAAATCATGTTCTACCACGACAATGCGAAGCCTCACACGTCTTTGCTTGGTGTGATCGGAATGATTAAACTATTGGAAGTGATGTTGCAATCCCCGTACAGCCCCGACCTTGCACCATCGGATTATCATTTATTAAAAAAACTTCTTAAATGGTAAAACGACGACCTCAAATCACACTTGGTCGAGTTTTTTTCTGATATGGACCTGAAGTTTTATGAGTACGGGATTATGAAGTTGCCAGAAAGATGGCGAAAGAATTAAAGATATTTGACTGATTAAAGTTCATTTTTGTATAGAAATAGTGGGATATTCAGCGACTATAATCTTGAAAGTTGACAATAATCTAACTAAACTGGTTGATAAATGCTTTTTGATAAATGCTTTAGTTTTCTTATTTAAAGAGGTTTAAAAAGTTGTAATTTCATGAATTTTATACCACTGCAAATATATATATTTTTCTATTGGAATTTTTTTATCGCAGTCGCTCTTAAAATTAAAACCACTTAAAAATGAACAATATTTTCTAATAAATTAATAAAAAAATTACAAAAATATTTTTTTTTATACTTTTTTAATAATTGCAATTTATAAACAAAAGACGCGTGAATATTCACTTTGCTACAGTAGAGTCGCTAAGCGAGACCGGAGCCAAAAACATACTTCATTTATAATATTAGTTAGCATGTGAAGCTGATCCACGTTTATTGTGATTTGATGTGATTTATTGTAGTGGCAGAGCACACACTCGTAAAACTTCAGACTACTTTCCCAAGGTTGTCTGATGCCCCTTACCCCTGTTCAGACATAGAAATTCCCCCTTTCTATTCCCCATTCTCCTTCGTCTAATCAGCGACGCACATAGATTCCTCCAAGTGTTACTTGTGTTTAAGTGCACCTACCATCAATTGGACAGGACAGTCAAACAATAATACCTTAGATATTACGTATCATATTTACGACTAACAAATAGACAGCCAGAATTTAGGAGTGTCATAATTACCAAATTGACCCTGAAAGCCTCCCATGAGAACGGTATTATTCAAACCCATTAACACGCGAATTACCATAATAAAAGTTGCGTAACATTTGACGTAATAATAGTTTTTGGATTTTTTACCTATTTTCCCACTTGGAAACATTATCTGGACAAATACAATACAAATAAAAAAAAAAAAAAAAACATTTTATTGGAGAGTGGAGACTCGATACAAGAGATTATAGAGTTAATTGTCTTCTTTTTTCTTATTGTACGAATAAATAAAAAAAAATGTAGGTTTATATGAAAATTGGCAAAAGTTTAATTTTTGCAAAAATTGGCAATTTTTTTAAATGAATATTGTTATTTCAGAACCGGCGAAACCTAGGGCCACAGTTATTGTAGAAAAAAAGAAGAGAAACGATAAGAGATAACTTTTTTCTATTGTTATCAAAACACTTGATAATATTTATACGTAAATAAAAATGAGTGAATATCTGTAATTACTTTCATCAACGATTAAAAATTTTATTTTAAAAATGCTTCGACTGTATAAACAACTAGATATCTTTTTTTCTTTTCTTTTTATGTTAAGGTCAGCAGACAGGCTGACGGTCCACTTGATGGTAGGTGGCTACCGTCGCCTATAACACAAGCAACGCCTAAACTGCTGCAAGTGCGCCGCCAACTGCAGTAGGATTAAGAATATGGGATTAGGAGAGGGGATAGGGAAATGGACTCTGGCATCCCTTACTCGCTCACCGAAACACAACAGCACACGTGCTGTTATTTCACGGTGGTCTTCTGTAAGGGGGTGGTTACTGCCGCCAGACAGGCTGCCCAAATGACTGCGAAACGCAGTGTGCCCTGCCACTACTATCATTATTATTATATCATTATTTTTGTAACCATAAGACATCTCCGTTAGGACGTCTCCACCGAAGCTTAGATATAAAGAAAAGATGGACTCATATCCAAACATTAGCTTAGGACTTAATGAGAATTGAGAAGTATGATGGAGAGCATCCCGGCATGCCACATTTGTGACAGATTGCGATGAAAAAGGAGTCAAAAAAAAATTTACCTCAATAAAGCAAATCCACAATGCAAGCCTAGTCAACTCGCGATTCCTTAATGCGAGGAATTTTCTAAATCCACTTAAGTCAATTGGATCGCTAAGGATTGGTAATAGAATAGCCGAAATAATTTGCACGAAGCGAGGGTGTACACCTAATATGGCTTCTTGCTTAAAGTGTCTGTGAATTCGCAACTAACGAATGTTTTAATTATATTTTGAAGGAAATTACTATTTTATTGAGTTTTTTTTTGAGGGTCTGACGGTCCATTTGATGGTAGGTGGCAACCGTCGCTTATTAACACAAGCAACGGCACAGGTGCTGCTGACTTTGACAGGATAAAGGATTAGAAGGAGATAGGGAAGAAAAGCTGGCTAGTCTACCACCTGGCACCGAAGTAAAATGTCTTGACTTAAAGACATCTCGTTGTTCAGAGCGGCTGCGGACAAAGGACAAGTAGAAGAAAAATCTAAATGGCCGAAACACAACATACTGTAATTTGGTAAAGGGGTTGGTTACTGCCGCCAGGCGGGCTGGCCAAATTATGAATGAAAAATAAAAATAAAAAACTTCATATTTTGTGAAAATTTACGTCTTTTCTGAAGTACAGTACTGCGCATGATAAACAATAGATCGCAACGAACGGCGATGAATTGGCCTGCGCTGAAATGGCTTGGCGAGGAATCGGCGGCGATGAATCGCGTCCCACTCCGAATATTTACAGATCGAAGAGACAGGCTCTCTCTTAGCCTAGGCAGGCTAATTTGGATCTCGAAAGTATTTGGCATACACATCTATACTAATATTATAAAGCTGAAGAGTTTGTTTGTTTGAACGCGCTAATCTCAGGAACTACTGGTTCGAATTGAAAAATTCTTTTTGTTTTGAATAGTCCATTCATCGAGGAAGGCTATAGGCTATATAACATCATGCTACTATAAATAGTTATATATATAAGCAGTGTCGAGTACCACGCGCCCCATGCGCACGCCGCCGCCGTATGGGCCGCAGCGAAGCGTGGCCGAGTTCAACTAGTAAAAATATAAAATTGCACTCGAACACAGTCACAGGCAGTCAGTAGTTATACATATATGTAATCATATTTTGACGATTTCCGCTTGGTAGTTTCCGTTTGCAGGGAAACCTCGACTTACTCGAAGCCTTGGCTCGGTTCGGTAACGTATTTTCAATGCTAATTGCATGTGGCGAGTTTGTGTGGCTGTCTGTATTGTTTTTTCTCGATTTTTTTAAGGACAAGGCTTCTTTAAATTACTTTTTATTGACATGTAACAGTTAGAACATTGCATATCTTTAAATTATACTAATACAAACTTAGACCTAGCCTTTTAAAATAGTGCACAATATCAGATGAAGAAAATACCAGTATTTAAGTCGATTTTTCAGCCAAACTGTACTCGGACCATTCAGCTCGGATAAATGCGAAAGTGAGTTTGTTTATTAAGCTTTCATGCGATTATCATGAAATTTTGCGTACACATAGTCAGGGGCACAGAAAAGATATAGGATACCCACCTTTAAAACATATAGAAAAAAAAGGCTATTCCTGAGAGACACCGCGAAGTTGGTAACAAAAGCAAGTTATAGCCTTTCGGGGTCAGACGAAATCTTACGGTTCATTTATTGCAATTTTAAGATTCATTTAAAATATATATTGCTTAGATATTTTTAGACAATTTGTTGCCAATACTAAGTTAGTCATAGAAGTTATTCCCTAGTTTTATTTTAATTTTTATACGAAGTATATGTAAAATCTATATCTTATATTTTATATATAAAAATGAATCCCCATTTCCCTTGGTCACGGCATCACGCGTGAACGGGTAGACCGATTTTAATTCGGTTTTCACCAATGGAAAGAGGGATAAACGGGGAATGTTTTAGGGTATATAAAAATTGCACGCCGGGCGAAGCCGGGGGCATCGTAATCGATCGAGCCGTGTCTGTATATCAAACATTTATTCAAAAAAACAATTTGTACACGTTGTGCTTATGTACGTCGTACGTCTACTACTCTTGAGTTGATCTTTTGGCTTGGCCATGTAAGATAGCTTAATGTTGCTAAACGAGCATAGAGAATGCTATGTCTGAACCTGCGAAATCGAATCAGGAATGAGGAGTTTCGTAGACAGACGAAAGGTGACCAGTTTACTAGAAGATTATGGCGGGGGCTATGTCCAGCATTGGACGACCAACTCTGAGACGAAGATTAACACGAACTAGTTATCTTCCTGAGTACAATGAGTACATATTTCTTAAAACACCTGTTTTTAAATACATCGTAGCCATAATTGACGTAGGCAATTGAAAAGATTTAGCAGTTTACTGAATGTTTTTGTACTTCAATTTTATGCTAGTCATGCTGATGCAAAAGAATTGAAAATGATGGGTCGACACAAAATATTGTTTGCTTATAGCCGACATCAAAGGAACTGTAATTCCAAACCCTATATAGATTTGCAGGCATCGTGCAGTGTCGTAAACAGACAGTAATGGTAATTAACCACCTTACAAAATACCATGGTTAAAGAACATCACGTGTGGTTTTATGTATAAGGCCCTCATTGTAAGCACTTAAGGGCTTCTCATGGAATAACCATACAAGGGGACAGAAGGAGAAACCCTGCACACGCAGACCACAGTCAACTTCGAAAAGCTCATTTGCAAAATTGTCTTGTTTATGTTATGTTTCAATGCATTAAAAAGGCATCTCGGCGTCAATCCCAATTAGGAATAACGCGTTGCACCAGGAGTCCGCAACGCATTATTCCTCGTCTTGATTGACGGCATAATACCCTCAAATTCAAGATGGCGGATGACGCAACAGTGCGATTTCCGAAGGAAAATTGCTACTCGGATTTTTTTCCGTGTCAGCCCCTTTTTTGATCTAATTCGAATCTGTTAAATTCCTATTTTATTTTAAGTAAAATTGGTCATTTATGTCCACTCCAAGCATTTTATGGGCAAAAGATGCTGAAAAAAGACTTCAAAAAATAGCACGTCTGTTAACAAAATGAAATAAAGTTTGAAAACAGTTTTACCTGTTTAACAGAATTGTCCCTTGTTCCAATTTTTCCATTGAGTTCTTTAATGTCGTTCTGCAGCTCGAGGAGCCTCGCTTCATACTCGCCCTCAGTCGTGTCCAGTCTTCTTCGAAGCAGATGTTTCTCCTGTTCCAACTCCTGCGGAGACAATAGTAGAGTTAGTATTGAAGATTCATTAACAGCTAATTGTATACAAAACAGGTATATCAATAGCTATAATAGCACTATTCTGTGCCCCATCAGAACACAAAAGTGTATGTGAACACAAATTTTTTTAGTGAGAATAGAAAGCGTCTCGAAACGTTTCCCAAAAATAAATACACCTAGGTCAAAAACGATAAGGAAAATTAAAAGAAATTTTTAAAATTATAAAATAGAACTTGGTTATAAAATACACTAGTTGGTGGCCGCGGCTTCGCCCGCGTTGAAAAATGAAATAATAACGCCTGACTAAATATATGAGCGATGTAACGCCTAACATCTTTATTGCAGTTATAGTTTTGCCAGGCGTTAGATGATCCCTCGGGAATAGTGCTTTTTTTCTCCAAGAAAGGTACCCTATGTCCTTTCCTACATCCCTGACAACGTGTGTGCAAAATTTCATGATGATCGGTTCAGCAGTTTAGGCGTGAAAAGGTAACAGACAAAAGACAGTTATTGGGGATAGAGGAAGTTGTTTTCACATAATTTCCATTAAAGGAATGATGTGGTGTGATGAAGGAATTGTGAACATTTGTTTAGAGTAACAGTCTACTTGATGGTAAGTGGATATCACAACTATTAGGTATCATCCTCTAGTACCGTTGCTGATGCCAAATTTTTTGTTTATTGTGTAACGTGTATAGAAAATTGATATTGATAAGACCGATTATTAGGTTTCTTGCTAGTTCTTCGCACACTGCATTGCGAACTGATGATAAATGCAAAATAATTGACTAAAAATTTCGATATTTTTATTTCTTTTTCTTCTCTGGCATCCCCAACTCACTCAAACAGCAGCACAGGTGCTGATATATCACGGTGGTCTTCTGTAAGGATGAGATTACTGTGGTTACTGTTATTAGACTTGCTCCCCAGTTTATGACTTAACGCTCTATTCTAGGGTTCCCGGGTTCGATTTCCAACTGGTTTGGATTTGGAAAGTAGTGGCAGGGCACACTGCGTCTCGCAGTCATTTGGGCAGCCCGTTTGACGGCAGTAATCAGTCCCTTTCAGAGGACCACCGTGATATATCAGCACGTGTGCTGTTGTGTTTCGGTGGGTGAATTAGGTATTCCATAGCTCATTTCCCTATATCCCTTCTTAATCTTTAATCCTACTATGATCGGCAGCGCACTTACAGCACCTGTTGCTTGGACCGTCAGCCTGCTTGGACCTGTCAGCCGATCTTAAATGTGAATATCTGATCTTAAAAATATGTTAAAAAATCAGAACTTTTATCATTAATATTGGGTTCCCATAGACAATTATAGGGTATGGTGACGCCATAAGCTAATGGAACATTTTCTGGGGTGGAGATCACGAAGAGACAAGCGTAGGACTTCCACCCAGAACTTAGACTGACGTGATAACATAATAAGGGCCGCGAGTCGACGCTGTATCCAAACTGCTTTCGATGGTCCTACTTGAAAATCATATTAGACCAATATCTATGAATTTTCCTATATTTCACAATATCCATTTCGTACCGGATCTGCAATTAATTTAGCAACAAATGCCTTGACATGTCTGTCCATTGTGTCTGTTCAGATTCAAAGATCTAACAATGAACACTACGCTGTCATTGTCTACAAATTACTGTCTCTGTACCGAATATGATCTCAAGTGAGAACTGAAAAAACCAGTTTGTAATATTCATGGTATGACTTTTTTTAATGTTAAGGTCGGCAGACAGGGTGACGGTCCACTTGATGGTAGGTGGCTACCGTCGCCTATAACACAAGCAACGCCTAAGCTGCTGCAAGTGCGCTGCCGACTGCAGTAGGGATTAGGAGTGGATAGGGAAATGGGCTCTGGCATCCCTTACTCACTCACCGAAACACAACAGCACACGTGCTGTTACTTCACGGTGGCCTTCTGTAAGAGGGTGGTTAACTGCCGCCAGACGGGCTGCCCAAATGACTGCGAAACGCAGTGTGCCCTGCTACTACTTTCCAAATCCAGACCAGAGCCAAATTTGAAAAGTTGATTTTTCAAAGTTGACCCTGCCAGGAATCGACCCCGGGAACCCTAGAACAGAGCGTTAAGGCAAGCACTATAGCTAGCTTTATATACTAAATCATCGCCCTTTTGTAAAACAATGATCTACGAGTGCCTACATGATCTCTAGCAGATGTTGGCTCGCCCTCGCCGACAGGTGGCGCAATGAGTTTAAACTTGATTAAAAACAACAGTAAGTGAAGAACGTGATTAGTAGTGACAGGACAGTCATTTGGGCAGTCTGTCTGGTGGCAGTAAGCAACCCCTTACAGAAAACCACAGAGAAATAACTTGGTGAGCCCATTTCCCTATCCCATCACAATCCCTTATCCTTAATCCTATTGTAGTCGGCAGCGCGCTTGCAGCACCTGCAGCGTTGCTAGTGTTATAGGATAATTATATATACGACACTATTACGGAGTATATACAGTTGCAAATGAACATTAAAATTATCGGAAACTAACTCGCTCTCGAATTCCAACAGATGTAATTTTTCTCAAAATTTTATACACAAATCTTCTTCATTTATCGCTCAGACCGACAATAACTATAGACGGAACAATACACACTCTTAAGTGAGGCACGTAATAGGAAGACGAGTCTGCAATAGGGTGACGGACGCTCTATAGTCTGACGCGAATAGTTGATATAACTAACTATATTTTTTGTTTAATAAATATCAAAAACTGGTATAGACTTCCATTCCCTGTAGTGTTGCTTGACTTAATAGGCGACACTGTCAACTTGCTGTCCTCTTTTGCATAAAAAAAAAACGGGACAAGTGCGAGTTGAACTCGCGTGAAGAGGGTTCCGTACGATGTTACCTATCCGCACAATATTGAGTGATTTACCATGTTATTTTAATATCATGGACTTCTTATGGTTTTCCTATAATCTATAAGTAGAAAATTAATTTGTGTATTTTTTTCAAAATTTTAGGTTCAGTAGTTTCGGAGATAAGGGGGAACAGACGGGACACACGAGTGATCCTATAAAGGTTCCGTTTTTTTATTCGGACGTATGGAACCCTAAAAAAAGTGTAAACACGTATAATTTGTCCTCAAATAGAGAAAATTGCAGACTACGAGTATAACTCTAGGCTTTACAGATAATAAAGCTAGATTAGTAAAGTTCTAGGCCATACACCCGGAGACCGGGGATGTTTAAAAACCGTGTAACCTTTACTTTCTGAACACACTTTAAAACAATAGATGGGAAATGAATATATGAAGTGAGAACTGTAGGAAAAACCTTTGTCGCAATGCTTTGTTCTTCCTCACCGGAAACGCTATTTTTTTTCAGCATTTTTTTTGTAACGCCTGCTGAATCGATTTCATCGCTGTGTATAATTGTTTAACGACTAGTGAAAGAAAAGATAATTATATTTTATAAATGAAAAAAATTCCCTATATTTTTAAGGGTGTAAAGTTGTGGGGGGGGGGGGGGGAGTAGCCTATGTTACTCGCTGGTAATGTAGCTTTCTATAGGTGAAAGAATTTTTAAAATCGGTCCAGTAGTTTTTGAGTTTATTCGTTACAAACATACATACATACGAATCTTTTCTCTTTATAATATTAGTATAGAAGTATAGACAAGTAAGATAGCGCCACTAAAAGCGACCTTTTCCAACTGACAGGCCACAGTGCGTTTCGCAGTCATTTGGGCAACCCGTCTGGCGGCAGTAACCACCCCCTTACAGAAGACCAGAGTGAAATAACAGCATGTGTGCTGTTGTGTTTCTGTGAGTGAATTAGGTATTCCAGAGCTCATTTGCCTATATCCCTTCCTAATCTTTAATCAACAGCAGCACCTGTTGCTTGTGTTATAGACGACGGTAGACACCTACCATCAAGTGGACCGTCAGCCTGTCTGACAACCTATTATTCAAAAAATACTTATACACCCATTAAGTTAATTACGATAAGTCATCACATGTCTATTTACAAGTTACAATAGGGGATCGGACAAATTTTCAGAAAGTGTTTTAAATTAATCTTCATGGATTTTTATTCCCATAAAAAATACTATTTTATCTATTTATAGCCTTTTAGTTACTCTAAATCATGTTTTAATATTGTTTGTTTGAAAATGCCGCGAAAACGCCACGATAGTTCATCTGAGAGCGCGTAACGTCATTTATGGTCATATCATAACAAAACAGCTGCATTGGCATAAGACAATGATTGCCCACAAACGACGTCACGCACTGTGATTGGTGTTTCAGTATAGATTAAAAATATTGTAAATAATAACTTATTATTCGATAAATAATCGTAAAAAATTATATATTTTCTTTCTAAGTACATTTTAGATTTTAATCTGATTACTGTCCGATCCCCTATTGCGTATTCAGAATCTATGTGTTGCCATTGGTGACAGTTTTAATTTTTTTTTAATAAAGAAATCCTAAGAATTTGCTTGTATTTTTTGTAGTAGTTCTAGTGATAGATTGTTTCATTTTAGTCCATTTAAATGTTACATTTTTTTGGGTTTAGCGTCAGAGCACGCAATTTAAACTTTTGGATGTCAAGAGATGGGGCGCTATCTTGTAATAATGGTTTTCATGCTATATTGGGCAAACTTATTGGTCGCATAGAAAATTTGTACAAACATTTTTTGATGCAAATTAAATTCTCTACAACTCTGTTCCCGTAACTTTTAATTGTAGAATCAAAAATAACAAAATTATTAACGAAATTAGTTGTAAATTTTCTTTTTGGCGTTGTAATTTTTTTTCTGGTAATTTACATAGAATGTCGTCAGAGCATTTTGGTTTTGGTTTTTAAGGAATGATTTCCGTTACAAGCTTTTTTCAAATTTCATTTATTTGTTATCGTTTTCCAGCGATGCGAAACTATTCTTCAGTACTTGTAAGTATATATGAATATGGGAATTAAGGCATAGGTTTTCCTTCATATTTCCATTATTTTTATAAGAAACTTGAGTAGTAACCACTGATACACCGGGATAAATCACATAGCCTATATATTATTGTGATTTATAAAATATATTGTAGTTTCATTAAAACGTGTTCAATTAAAACAGATTTTGTCTGAAAGAGTAAACATTCAACTTGGCATTTATCATATTAAGGGGGAGACAAACGCTAAATACTAAAAATATCCATTGTTTAATGAAAATGTTACAAGAAATAGACAAGACAGCAATTGCTTTGAAAAAAATATATATTATACTTAAACATGTGAAGAACCAATTAGAATTTTCGTTAAAGTAATAGAAACTCCACAAAAAAAGTTAGAACACAAGAAGAATTTGACCTTTATTGAAAATTCTCTCGAAAACGGCTTATTGCACGCATATGAATCCTGTACCTATTAATAAGTTGATATCAGATTAAAAAATTGTATTGATGAAAAAATTTCTTTTGTGTAATGTTCTAATGGTAAAAACAAAAAAACACCATTTCTAGGCCCGTTGAATTGTCTCCGCCGCCAGCGAGTTCTATAGTAAATGTCATTTGCCTCAGTGAATCCCTTAATGGGATTACATCTGTACTAATATAATAAAAAGAGAAGACTGATTTTGTAGGTTTTTTTCATGATGGGGATTGCCCTGGTGCCTCCGGGAAACCCCCCATTGCAGTTAGTCTAGCCAGCGATGGCTAGAGTGCCCCGGTAGAGCCTGGTCCATCCCTCTCGAAGGGCAAGGAGACACCGGGGAGTTTTAGTGGGTAGTGCCAGTGCCGCTAGCCAGCGGTAGGAAATCTGTAAATGGATTTCTCCTCGAAAAAGAAAAAGGTTTGTTTAACATGGAGGGTAATCTCCGGAACCACTGCACCTATTTGAAAGGCACATTATTGCAGGTGGACATAGGGTATAATATTATTTATAGGTACCAATCCCCCGAATGTCTCCCGTGTGAAACCGGAACGAGTTAGTCTAGTGTTGAAATTTAGTTTTACATAAAAACATATGATCGTATACTCCTAAATGACGTAATGATAAGTTTTTAAATTAAAAACAAATATTTTCAACGGGTATAAATTTTCGCAATTCAATGAATAAAAGAGTGGAATATTTGTTAAACCGTTAATAATCATATTGTTCACACTGAAACATGTTTCTATTGTTTTTATCGAATAATACAAACAGAAAGACACGTCAGCAGACAAAATGATCGTAAAACAATTGTGCAAACATGCATCTACACAACGACGACTGGTCGAAAGATTATTTATACAAGACAACTTAATAATTTAATGTGATAGCATGAAATTCAATAGAAACACTGAAAATCATGAATTTCATGACATTATTTGTAAATAATTAAGATTACTTATTATAATTATTTTTTTTTTTAGGGTTCCGAACGTCCGAAAAACGAAAAACGGAACCCTTATAGGATCACTCGTGTGTACGTCTATCCGTCGCTTTCAGTCAATTACTAGACCGATTAAGTTGAAATTTGGTACACATATCAATTTCTGTGACCCAAACGCAGAGGTGTGACGCGAATAGATGAAATCTGTATATGGGAGGTCATTTTTGGGGGGAAGGTGGGAAATTAAAAAAAAAATTGATAACTGCATCGTGTGACATATCAAATGGAAGGTCTTGTTGTGAAGATCTTAAATGTATTTTTTTGTAATTTTAAAATAAATAGTTTCCAAGTTATTCAGGAAAATATACGAAAATTGACCATTCCCTTATCTCCGAAACTACTGAACTTAAAATTTTGAAAAAAATACAGAAATTAGTTTTCTACTTATAGATTATAGGAAAACCTATAAGAAGTCCATGATATTAAAATAACATGGTAAATCATTCAACATCGTTCGGAACCCTCTTCACGCGAGTTCAACTCGCACTTGCCCCGTTTTTTTCTTTATAAATTTTATACATACACACATACTGTACACATTTATAAATTTGTTTTGTCTGTGAAATGGTATTTATATTTTTATTTTTACCTACTCTAATTCTTTTGTGTCCCAAATATAAGTAGAAGTAAAACAAAAAAATGAATAATATTAGTACTTATAACTTGAACAAAAATTAGTCATTGTCTTTAAAACACACACACACACACAAGAGTAAGATGATCGCATAAAATTATTTTAGAAGAGAGTATTAAAAACAAAATTTCCGATAAATATTTATAAAATAAAGTCGTTGTTTCTCTTTTGTCTGTTTCTCGGCTAACTTCTTCTACCACCGGACCGATTCTGATACAGTTTTCACTAATTAGTATTAGCAAAGGGCTACAAACGAGAAAGTTTTGTGTACATAATTTCAGTTTATTGCGTCCGTGCGAAACCGGACGCCAGTGGCGAGCGGCAAAAAGTAATAAATTATATTGAACACTTTTAAAACCAACATTTGTTTGATCTTTTGAGTGGATTAGTTGTCAGTATTCTTTAGAATATTCTTTGAACAATAATTCAAAGGTTAACTCACAAGCACAAACGAAAACTTTACAAGTAAACCCAAATATGAAGTCAATTACTAAATACACGTCACACTGCTGGGCACAAATTGCAGAATATCAATCAATCAAACAATATTTATTTGTAACTTATAAAACATACAATAAAATAAAAAATAAAAAGGTCCTAAGAGACTCGGCATTTTGCTGGCACAGGCCAGCACTGATCTTCCGTATGAGTTCTTAGATCAATACACACACAGCCATAGATACATCAAGCCTATACTCGGCAAATAATAATGAATATTTTTTTTTTTTAATGAAATCGAGGTAGCGCTTGACCACTATCTGGACCACGCTTACCTAGTAAATGCCCATTTACCCTAGTTTTGAAGACCCCGAGGTTGTAGTTCTGTGGGAACACAGACGCAGGCAATGAGTTCCACTCCTTAGCAGTTCGAACAAGGAAGGTGGAACTGAAACGCTTTGTTCGTGATCGAGATACATCGACCACGAAGGGATGAAACCCCTGCCCACGTCTAGTGGTCCGCAAGTGGAACGGTTCCGGTTGGATTAAATCGTACAGTATAGATGCACACTCTCCATAGTGTAGACGATAGAAAATCGATAGGCACGCTACTTTTCGGCGATGCTGCAGGCTTTGAAGTTGGGAATCCACAAGGGTGTCGTTGCCAATAAACTTCTTTGCTCGCCTTTCAATCGAGTCCAGTGCGGCCAGTTGGTAACAGGGAGACCCATCCCAGAGGTGACAGCAGTAGAGTCAATTACAGTCCATCGCTCCATAGATCACAGTCCATCATTCTATCCCACAGTTTCAATATTGAAATAATTCGAATAAAGTATACAGTTTTCTTACGCATGGCTTTCTTGCAATATCTTCTACCATGGCTAATGACTTCCCACCCTATCTCTCCCCAATTGGTGCCTGCATTAGAAACCGAGCTGAGTTCATTGTGATGTCGACCCACATGTGTGTTCATCATGATTGCCATCTTACCTCAATATTTGAACCATGACGAGAAAGCACCTCGTGATTATTGTAATTGCTTATGGGGTTTCACAACAATGCGAGTACGCTGTGGGCCTCAATGTTTCTGAACAAATGGGTCTCTGGCAAATAAGGGCGAAAAGTCTCAACGAGATACCTAGCACAATATCCGAATATATTTATATAATACGTACTTTATTGGATGAATGTCCTATCCAAAATCACTGGGTGAGGATAGACACGAGACTTGGTAATTGTAAAATAAGCGTAATATGTTGGTAATGTATTACTTAAAAAACGGCTTGTTCCCACCCGCTCCATAATTTCGTTCCCAGCAGCTCCAAGAGTAAAATTTAATCCAAGAGTAATATTAATTAAAAATTCCACGGGCTCCAAAAACTTATTAGAAATGTTACCAAAAACGAGCCGGTGGGAACTAGATTTTATGTAAATAAGAAATGCTTTGGAGCTCTTAGGAATAAGCCAAAAAAACATATGGGCAAAGAGTTTGATATAAACGTTTATTATTACTATTTTGTATTCAATTTAACTGGTCTCGTCTCCCCCTCCAAAAGCCAAAATGAGGGGGAGACGGCGGTACTTCCGACAGAAGCATGGTCAGTCGGGGTTCAAGACGACAAAGACAGAAACCGACGCACTATTCGGGCCGTATCATGCAGCACCGCCTTCTACGTCTGGGCTGGGAGGGAACCGCCACGGAATCCCAACGATCTCCTGCTGAGGCTGGTTGGGATCAACCCGTTGACTGATATAACGACTGGGATGATTTCAATGGACGCAATTATTATTATTATTAATAATAACAATTGGGTTTTTCAATACCTATCTATACATATGATAAAATAGAGTCGCTGTCCGCATTTATCTGTTTCTCCACTAAGTTCTTCTAAACCACCCAACGGATTGTGATGGTTTTCACTAATGGAAGGAAAGACCGATAAATAAGAAAGGTTTGTAAATATAACATGCAGAAAAAATGCGAAGCTGGAGGTATATAAGTAAATACGTTTTATCCGGCAAAGAACACCATAGGTGCTCTTTCCAACTATAAAATTATATATGAATATAAAACAAAAATGTTCAGCCACAAATCTCTACATCGGTAAAATAAATCATTGCAGGAGTATATATCCTTTTCTACTCATTTTTTGCTTTAATTTTAATTACTGTGGACTTTGTTACAAAAAGTCTAAGACATAAAAGCCTAAAAAAATCAATAAGCCAAGACTTAACATACAAAGCAATATAAATCGACTAATATTTTGTAAATATAAGGCATTCTGATATAGTTAGTTATTAGCGATCCGCCTTCTGTTTCCCCAGGGATGCATTTTATTAACAAATAATATACACAAACCTTCTACGTATATCGCTCTTGCTATTAGTGAAAACTGTATCAAAATCCATTGAGTGGTTTAGAAGTTAGCAGAGAAAGAAAGAGCGAGAAAGTCGCTTTAAGTACGTTTCTTAGCAGAGACAAACGTACAGCGACTTTTACATACTTTCATACTAATATTATAAATGTGAAAGTAACTCTGTCTGTCTGTTACCTTTTCAGGTCTAAACCGCTGAAGCGATTATCAAGAAATTTTGCGTACACGTTGTCAGGGATGCAGGAAAGGACATAGGTACCTTTTATCCAGAAAAAAAGTATTGTTCCCGAGGGATCAGCCTGGCAAAGCTATAACTGCAATAAAGATATTAGGCGTTACATTGCTCATATATTTACTCATGCGTTATTTTTTTATTTTCAACGCGATTGAAGCCGCGGGCACTAGCGATTTTTATAAATGTGTATAGTATAACATGAATCACCTATCACAGTAAATAAATGACGATTATTTGAATTTAAATTAATTTTTTTTAACGTTATATTGAATGTAAACATGCGGTTATTTCTAAAAATTTAATAGCAATGTGGTAAACCTTAAGTATTTTTGAAGACGAATAGATTAAGCACACACAATAATTTGGATAAATAGCTTAAAAACCCATTAAGGATGTTTTTTCTCATGTACCGATCAATTGGAGTTTACTCTTTAAGAATAGATTTTCATATAAGGCCTACGGTATGGAAATTTTATGAGGAGTAAAATTAATACAAGCGTTACGTTTTCTGTCACTTTGACACTTGTGCGAACAGCTGAAGCATCTATTTATGTATGTTCCCTAATTGTATATTTTTTATTAATTTACATTCTGGTATAAATTTAATATTAAGACTTAAATTAAATTAAAATAAAAACTAAAACTGTTCCCTAATTATATTGTAGTAAAACAAGCAATACCAAGAGGTTTCTCTGGGCTTATAAAAACAAATGTCTTATCTTGTATGCAGATATCGACGAAAAAAAAGGAAGCAGAGAGAGAACCATCTAACCATGTTTTAGATAACAAAGCCTTTGATTTGTCTATCTTTGCATTAAATAATATACCTAATATTAACGTGAGGAAAGTCAATGAGGTTATTAAGATAGTATAAAAGATTATTTCCAATAAGTAATTGTACGACGTATAGAACTTTTTATTTATTTGTAAACAAACATTACAATGAAATGTCTTAAACCCTTAATAGGATTGTCTAGAGTCTAGCTAAGAGCGAGCTGTATGCTATATAGCTCGCATACACCTCGCTCCAATTTATGAAGTCATATTATTTTAAATTTTAATAAAAATAAGATCAATTAAGTTACATTTTTTATTAAATTACTCAGACGCAAATAAAAGTCCCGTTGAGATCTCTTAGAGATTGACTTGAAAAGTTGTCGTACTGTTTGCTAATTACACTGTGTCCATATCGATGGTCATTGATCATCGATTAGGATGCGCGAACGCATGTACAATGCAATAGTCACGAGCATTATTGCGTTTGCGATTAATGTAGGGAACAGGGACGAATTTTACTAATAAATTACTTAATTTTAGTGTTACTTGATAAAGAAACATCGTTAGATATTTATAAAATAAACAATTCGATGCTTATAGTTCTTTGATTGCTTAATGATTGGAACATAAAATTATAGGAGTATTTATGCTATGGGCATATATTATAATGAATTGGGCATTATACATGTATTATAACTAAATATTAGTAAATTAGTAATCCTAGCACACCCAATAGTTGTTATAATATTGCAAGCTTCGATCAAGTAATCATATACCTATTGATAAATATATGATCATAATATATTGATCAAATATTCTAAACTAGAGGCCGCCCCGGCGTTCTACAGATGCAATTTTTATTGTGAACCGATTGGAATGAAACAAAATGTTACGGGATGCTTGCTACAATACATAATTAAAAATTTTGACCTCGGCAACGTAAGTACAACCTGTATAAATTGTTTCGTTGAAAAAATACATATTTAATGAACTTACACGGCTCGTTTACGATTTTATTATGGGTATTATTGATAATGATTATATTCCACAAAGCTTTCTCGTTTATCACTATTTCCATTAGCGAAAAGCGTTCCAAAATTCGTTGGATGGTTTAGAAGAGACAGAAGGACAGGGGGGACTTTATATATTTATATATTTTGGAGTTCATTATGCTGTCATAAACAGTGCAACCCTTCTAGTAGCAGCAACCTTCGCTTACAGAAGGCCATCGTGAAATTTATCCCATCCTATCATATCAAGGTCAACAGCGAGTTCTTATCCTCTTGGCGATACTTAAGTATACGCGACGACGGTAGCCACATACCATCAAGTTGACCGTCAGCGCAACTGACAATCTTTATCACAAAAAATATGTTTATATAAGGCATAAAACAGAGAATCCAGCTGAGTTGTCTGCGTCATCTGTTCTCGTTACCACTACCGCAATATCTGAAGACCAAGGTATACAATCAGTGCGTCCTGCTAATGACGAATGGCACCGAAACGTGGCCTCTCACGGCAAAACTGATTCAGAGTCGTTCAGCGTGGTATGGTGCGGGCTACGCTCGGAATTTATTTGATGAATAAGATCAGAAATTCTGAAATTCGCCGAAGAACCAAGGTGTCGACATAACCGAAAGAATCAGCAAGCTGAAGTGGCAATGGGCCGGTCACATCTGTCGCAGAGTGGATAACTGATTCGAGAGCTGAAGAGTTCTCGAATGGGAAAACGCAGCGTGGGACGCCCTGCGGCCAGTTTGACAGACGCCCTGAAAAGCTTCGTGGGAAGCAGCTGGATGCGATGCGCAGAGGACCGTGCGTGGTGGTGAGTCTTAAGGCTGCGTACAAAGCAAGAAATATTTCTAATTTCACCCGCGTGGCCCCATAAGCGATTGTGACTGATCATGTGAAACAATGCGCATTGAAGTATGCATAACATGAGACGGAAGATAGCGCATTTCGCGCAATAAAAATGTTATAAGTGCCAAAAGTATTAAATATTAATTACTCGTAAACTACAATAATCAAATGAAAAATTAATCCTCAAAGCCCTAAATAATCTGGGAAGTGAGATTCGTGATATTTTTTTAGGTTTGTAATATGTGTCATTTTGAAAATAAAAAAAAAAACGATAAAAATGAGAGGTAATTTGGTGATTTTTTTCTATCGAGAAAATTTCATCGTACAAAATTTTCTTTCCCACATTTCACTTTTATTTATAATGTATTAATCTATATATAAATATTTTCTTATTTGGACTTTACAAACTTAGATAATATTCAATTCTAGGATTAGCTATTTCTCTTAAGGAGCAGTGTGGAGAGACACGGACTGATGACGATGATGAAGGCATAAAGGCACAATGTGCCTTGTTTTGCTCTTTCTCATTTGGTGAAAGTTCACGAATGCCGCTAAGACCAAATCATTTTATATGATTCTTTAGGATTTTTGAAAAAAAAGTCATTAATACATAGAAGGCGGATAGCTACAGTTGTATCAATTATATAGAGCCCAAGTCACAACTTGTGTACACAGGCCCCGACTTGTGTAAGCAAAAAATCGTAAAATGTTATCAATAATCTTACTAAAATTTTTATATTAGGCCATACGCTAGTTCAGAGTTTAGAATTTAGAGTACGTCCTACGAGTTTAGAATATAAATGCATTGCGTCTAAAAACATCCAAGCTTTTAAAGCTTCTTTTGTAAAAAAATCTTCATCCTCCATTTGGGCTTAGTCAGGTAGAAGGGTCCACGGAGCATATACAAAGTATATGCTCCGTGGAAGGGTCCCTCGACAAAATTTGATACAGGGCCCATCTATGGCAAACAACGCAACTGATACGCGGGTAAGCTTTAAATATAATATCACAGGAATTGGCATTTACCGGTAGATAAAGATTGCAAATCTGATTATCTTTTGTTGTTAAATCCGTGTCTGCTCAGTCCAGGTCGTTTCATGCATACTAATTCACGGCACACATACTCACCGAACTATCCCACAACACTTTCACTGCATCAACGTCTCAAACGTAACGCACACATTACTTTTAATAAGGTTTTAAATTAGATTACTTTCGCATGTAACTACCGCGAACCTCTGACGTTGATTCTTTTATTAAACTATTATCAAGGCTTCAATAGGGGATCGGACAAATTTTCAGAAAGTGTTTTAAATTAATCTTCATGGATATTTATTCCCATAAAAAATACTATTTTATTTATTTATAGCCTTTTAGGTACTCAAAATCATGTTTTAATATTGTTTGTTTGAAAATGCCGCCAAAACGCCACGATAGTTCATCTGAGAGCGCGTAACGTCATTTGTGGTCATATCATAACAAAACAGCTGCATTGGCATAAGACAATGATTGCCCACAAGTGACGTCGCGCACTGTGATAGGTGTTTCAGTATAGATTAAAAATATTGTAAATGATAAAATTTGATTTCTTCATTTAAAAATATTTAAATGAATTATATTAAATTATTATAAATAATCGTAAAAAATTATATATTTTGTTTCTAAGTACATTTTAGATTTTAATCTGATCCCCTATTGGATCACATCCAAATTGAAAATCATTATTACTTTTAACTAATTTTCTTTGTCTTGCAAATTGAATGTCAGAATCTGTAAAGGGTGACAATGAGGCAATCATTTGTTAAATAAAAAAAGTAGATTTGTACGTATGTTTGTAATGAATAAGCGTCAGCGTTGAAAAATAAAAAATATAACACCTGAGAAAATATATGACAGTTGCCGCCACAGTTTTTACACGATCCCTCGGGAACCTAACATTTTTCCAGGATAGAAAGTATTCTATATGTTAATCCAGGTATTAAGCTATTTGTGTGCCAAATTTCATCTAAATCCGATCAGCAGTTTTAACGTGATTGAGTAACAAACATCCAAACACATAAACATACAAACTTTCCCATTTTTAATATTAGTAGGATTCAATTACCATTGAATAATTCTTTGCATGTATAAATGTACAAATATATCTCTTATTTTAATTGATGTTTGAATTAAAAAACAACGAAGCTCTTTCTCAAGGGCTTCACTTAGGCAAATGACATTTACAATAGAACTCACTGGCGGCGGAGACAATTCAACGGGCCTAGAAATGGTGTTTTTTTGTTTTTACCATTAGAACAATACACAAAAAAAAATTAATACAATTTTTTAAACTGACATTAACTTATTATTAATAGGTACAGGATTCATATGCGCGCAATGAGCCGTTTTCGAGAGAATTTTCAATAAAATTCAAATTCTTGTTGAGTTCTAACTTTTTTGTGGAGTTTCTATTACTTTAACGAAAATTCTAATTAATACAATTGGTTCTTCACATGTTTAAGTATAATATATATTTTTTTCAAAGCAATTGTCTTATCTATTTCTTGTAATATCTTCATTAAACAATGGATATTTTTAGTATTTAGCGTTTGTCTCCACCTTAAGAAGAATAATCTTCAATTTGTGTACAACGTGATCAAAATTGTATGGACAGATGACACCACGTATAATACCATAAGTGTCGTCTTCTGGTACATGAAGATTGCAATAAGTATTACCAGTTTTATTCTTCCCTGTATAATATTCATGTAACAGAAAGAGAGTACCTACTTAGTATAGAAGACCCACTGTCGGAGGCCCGGTATCCATCCGTGCTTATAAGTCGATAATGATCTTGCGTTATTGTATCCTCTTTCATGTACCGAGTGTCCTCAATACATCATAGCTTCATTCTTTTAAAAATTAAGGTTAACTTGTGATTAAAATCTGGCCGTAAGATATATTTTATCGTCTGTGGTGCAAGTCAAAAGCAAATGACTTTATCCTAACTAATATTATAAATGAATTAAATAGAATAACATTTATTTGCGACAAAGGATACACAGATAATACATGAAAAACTTAACAAGTGCGAGTTGAACTCGCGTGAAGAGGGTTCCGTACGATTTTACCTATCCGCACAATATTGAGTGATTTACCATGTTATTTTAATATCATGGCTTCTTATAGGTTTTGCTATAATCCATAAGTAGAAAACTAATTGATGTATTTTTCAAAATTTTAGGTTCAGTAGTTTCGGAGATAGGGGGGGGGGATTGGTCAGACACGAGTGATCCTATAAGGGTTCCGTTTTTTATTCGGACGTACGGAACCCTAAAAACACACACACAAACGTCCCTTGTCACAAACCGGATTCAACTCAGCATTATGCTTGCAAAAACCTGCGCTGGGCTTCCTTTAGAACCGATAGTGAGCTTCGTGGTTCCACACACAAAAATACATACCACGAAGCTCAAACAAATACAACAAAAGAAAGAATCAAAAAACAAATTAATTACAATATAGAAACACCATATAAAAGGTAATATACAATACAATCAAAAAGAAATAAAAAACAAAAATATAAACAATGAAACAAAATTATAAAGAAACTCTTAAATGATATTCAGAAGGGACTGGTGTTCCGGAGTTGTTCTTCGCTTTTATTGATGCTCATATATAATAATTTTTAATTTATTTCTAAAATTATTATTAAACTGAGTTCGTTCGTTAAGCTTTCAAGCTGCTCCACCGATCCTCATGAAATTTTACATACACGTTGTTAGGGATACACAAGGATTAGTATCCAGAAAAAAGTACCGTTTTGATCATCCAAAAATTATAATAAAAAATTCAACGCCTACCAACAATATATGAGCAATAAAGATTGAATAAATGTTTTAACACCTAAGAAAAAGAGCTGCGGGAGAAGTCGCAGGCAAAACTAGTATAAAATATATTTCAGTAGTTAATACATAGCACAAAATAAGTTAACCGTCAGGTTCAGCATGTCAATGATATGTAAATCAAGTTTATTAGAGGCAGCTCATTGAGTTAATAAACGGCCTCTTACAGAAGACCACCGTGATAAAACAGCACGTGTGCTGTTGTGCTTCGTTGCTTGTTTAATGAATGCTAAAAAATCATTTGGCATTCAATGCCATTTCTGCCTTGTTCCTTACACTTTATCCTCTCTGATTTTGCTTCTGTTAATGATTATATGTTATGAGTTACCTATAGTTGATTAGAACGAATTAGTTGAATAGATATAGAGAATCGCTTGACTCTCGATACTTAGACCAACCATAGCTTTAAGGTCACACGGAATGCTTGACTTGGGCAATGGCTTCCGTAAAAAATAGACATTGTTTCATTTAAACGCGAACCGAAAAACTGAATTCATTTGAAATTGTGAGAAAAATGTCATGTTAATTAGTACTGTTTTAGTCTTAATGAAGTTATGCTTTCTCTTTGTGACAATTATGAAATATTTGCTATTGGTCTCGACTTCGTCAGATATCTTCATAAATTATATCCCATATGTAATTCTGATGTACAAACTGTATCACTGTAAAACTCGAATTTAAAACTGTAACTTTTCAAATTTGTGTCTGGTCTGTATCTGGAAAGTAGTGACAGTTGGGCAGCCCGTCTTGCGGCAGTAACCGCCCCCTTACAGAAGACCACCGTGAAATAACATCACGTGTGCTGTTGTGTTTCGGTGAGTGAGTAAGGGATGCCAGAGCCCATTTCTTATCCCCTTCCTAATCCCTAATCCTTAATCCTACTGTATCCCTAATCCTTATCCGGCAGCGCACTTGCAGCGGCTTTGGCGTTGTTTGTGTTATAGGCGACGGTAGCCACCTACCATCAAGTGGAACGTCAACCTGTCTGCCGATCTTAACATACACAAACACACACACACACATATATATATATATATATATATATATATATATATATATATATATATATATATATATATATATATATATATATTCCGACTTCGATATATATACTTATATATATCGAAATCCATTCAGTAGATTTTGCGTGAAAAAGTGACGAATCATAGATAAATGTAATTCTCACTAAATTCGCGTTTATACAGGATTGTATAACATGCATAAAATATGGTCGAATTTCAAGATCAATAAAATAAACAATGGAAAAATATTATACTTATGAAATAAGCTCATTTTTATTGTTATTATTTACATAATCACAAAAAAAACAGTAACTTAACAAGCGTTTCCGTAAAATACACCAAAGAGATATTTACAAGCATGTACGTAGAAAAAACATTAGTATGAATCTTTATTGATCATTATAATGGATTAGATAATATTCTTGTTAAGCATTGCTCGCCTATTTCCGCAATTAAGAGGGTTTTTTTTTAATTGTGTTAAGTCACAGTTCACGTGAGCTAATTAGTGATCTTCATAGACACTAATTAATAACAGTGATGTGCAAAAACCAATAACGATCATGTGAAAGTCAAATGATTCGTTGTAATTCTACTTTACATAACTTTCAATCCTATTTTACTTTATTCGAGTGTATTATCAACAGCCTATTTTATGACCCCACTGTAGGGGCACAGGCCTACCCTCTCAACAAGGGCGTATGGCCTATATGGTCTACCACGCTGTCCCAGTGCGGCTTTGTGGACATAACATGGGCCTTAGAATTTCTCGTTTGACGTATGCAGGTTTTCTCGCGATGTTTTCCTTCACCGTTTGAGAGCAGTCAGTAAATGCACTTAAATTTTTAGAAAAAAAACCATTGGTACATGGCATAATCGGGGATCGAAATCGGACCTCCCGACATGATAGGCCGCGTCTTTCCCACTGCACCACCGACGCTCAAGTCTATAGTCTACCTACACTAATATTATGAAGAGATAAGATTTGGTTTTTTTTTTGTATGTTTGTTTGTAATGGATAAACTAAAAAAAAATAACTTATTTTAATAATAATTCCTTCAACTATAGAAAGCTACATTATATGCGTGTAAATAAAATACAATACAAGACTGTATTTTATTTTAAAAAATAATAGAGATAATAAGAGATAAATTACAATAACGTAAATGAAAGTATCAAAAATATGCCTATTATGTATTTGGCGCGCGCTGCAAAAACTATAATAATATTATAAAGAGAAAAGATTTGTATGTATGTATTTTTGTATGTTTGTAATGAATAAACTCAAAAACTAATGGACCGATTTTAAAAATTCTTTCACCTATATAAAGCTACATTATCAGCGAGTAACATAGGCTACTCACCCTCCCCCCATTTCCCCCCTTACCCCCCCCCCATACAAATGTATGTAATGAATAAACTCGAAGACTACTGGACCGATTTTAAAAATTCTTTCACCTATAGAAAGCTACATTATCAGCGAGTAATATAGGCTACTCATCCTCCCCCATCTCCGCCCTTTATCCCTCGTCAATACAAAATCGTCGATTTCCACGAATATACACAAAAATGTTTAAAAAAACCATGCGAAGCCGGTTCATCACTGCCCACAAAAATGTCCCCGAGGCTATAATTAAATCCATTATAACTTATACGTAGAATCGAAATTTGGTGACATTCGTGTCATGATATTAAACCTAATATGCAACTAAATAGTTTCATAATAAATTTGATTATGTAGATACATATAAGTTTCTCTTTCAAAATGTGTCATTTATTTACTTATTTATAAAATAATTCATTTTGAATTTTGAATTATTCTGAACTCAATTTTAAAGTTGATTTTTTTTAAATGTTAAGTCGACAGACAGGCTGACGGTCCACTTGATGGTAGGTGGCTACCGTCGCCTATAACACAAGCAACGCTACAGGTGCTGCAAGTGCGCTGCCGACTACAGTAGGATTAAGGATAAGGGATTAGGAGGGGATAAGGAAATGGGCTCTGGCATCCCTTACTCACTCACCGAAACACAACAGCACGTATATGCTGTTATTTCACGGTGGTCTTCTGTAAGGGGGTGGTCACTGCCGCCAGGCGGGCTGCCCAAATGACTGCGAAACGCAGTGTGCCCTACCACTACATTGATAATTGTTTATTAACTAGTCACAATTATTTTCAACACTAACTTCAGACATAAGATGACGTCAGACACAGCACAGTGCGTGCATTTAGGCTATAAAACCTATCATAACTCTATTATGATAGCTTACATGTTACCTATGTCATGGCTGGTGAATGAACTTGACCGATTTTTTATTACATCCGTAGGTTGCTAATATTACATGTAAGTACACCAAGTATATTTGTGTATGCGTTTTATTTTGAAGGATGGCAGACAGGCTGGCAATATGCTTGATTATTTGGTCTCGTCGCCTCTAAGCAAAATAATAGAGGGCATGCAAGTGTGCTAAACCTGACATGCTTCAACTGATGCATTTCTGTAAGGGGCTGGTTACTGCTGTCAGAAGGGCTGCACAGTCCGACATGTTTACGAAGAAAAGGCACAATTTCAAAGAAGCAAAAAACGAAAGAAAAAAAAATTAGCATTTAATTGGAAGCCGTTTTAAGCGTTGTGACGATCTTTAGACTTACTATGGCGTGAATGTGTGGTTTAGTAGTGGTTTCGCACAATTTTGTTTCGTACGAATTGTGCGAATCAAAATCAAATCAAAATATTTATTTATCAATTAGGTTTCTCCAAGAAACTCTTATGATCGTCATTTAAATTTACCAGGGTTTCGGAAAAGGCGAAGAACTGACTTTAAAAATAAATATATTTTTAGTATTCGTTGTTTCGCACACTTTGGTTTTTATAGAAGAAAAAAAAAACGGGACAAGTGCGAGTTGAACTCGCGTGAAGAGGGTTCCGTACGATGTTACCTATCTGCACAATATTGAGTGATTTACCATGTTATTTTAATATCATGGACTTCTTATTGGTTTTCCTATAATCTATAAGTAGAAAACTAATTATTGTATTTTTTTTTTTTCAAAATTTTAGGTTCAGTAGTCTCGGAGATAGGGAGGGAATGGTCGGACAGACGGACACACGAGTGATCCTATAAGGGTTCCGTTTTTTTATTCGGACGTACGGAACCCTAAAAAAATGTAAGTACTGTCGTGCACGACAATGAAATAGGTAAAATAGGTAAATCGAAATATAAATAAATTACCTTGGTACGTATTTAGAAATTTGACTTAGTTTGCGTGCACGGATATTATGTAACTATGTATGTCTATCTTTAATACAATACATCATTGGTATCTGTGTATGCACAGATCGAGGAAACGCCGCGCCGTCCGCTACTGCCTCGCTCTGTGAGAGAGACTACCATTGATCGTAGATCTACGATCTTACTTATGATACTGATATTGAAGTTATTAATGCTTCATATTTCCAAGCATTAAAAAATTATGCATTTATCTTGTAATAGCTGGTGTCGGCAACGTCGACCGCGTTGAAAAATAAAAAAATATTACACTATTGATGGCGCCATCTATTACACTACAATTTTTTTTATATTTATTTCAGTATAATTACAAGCTTACAAGCTTAATTACACATTTTATCAGTGGATGCAAATTTTAACAAGGAATTATAGTTCTCTAACTCCCGAACTAGGTTGGACACCCTGTATCTCCGGAGAAAGTGCATACAACCGTGGTGCTTACAATCACAACTAATCACTACAAAAAGTACTTGTATGAAATAAATAAATATGTAATGTGTATAAGTATGTAATATGTATAAATGATATAATATATACTTAAATAAATAAATACATAAATGCATGGTGCGTTAATTTGATTTCATTTAATACAATTAATACATGCATTTGTCATTTATCAACTGCTCTGTATCATCATAATTTAGGGTTAGCAGCCAATTAGTAATCTTAACCTTTAATTCAAATTTGTTAAGTTTATTAATATTTCAAATTTTATCAATGCAGTAGTAGAATGTAGGTTTTCTCGGCCGGTATCCATACGAGTTGTGGGTTTCCGGGATGATGGCCCAGGTCTGTTGGAAATTCTTCCAAACGTTTCGTCAACAACTGCGGTTGACATCCTCAGTGGTGTAGTCCGTGTTAGAAGAATTATCAATCAATCTCGCTCGAGAAGTCGAAAAGTGCAGAAGTGAAGTGCAGTGATGTGAGGTACTTTTTCTTCTAACACGGACTACACCACTGAGGATATCAACCGCAGTTGTTGACGAAACGTTTGGAAGAATTTCCAACAGACCTGGGCCATCATCCCGGAAACCCACAACTCGTATTTATCAATGCAAAAATATAAAGTTTGGAGCTGTGAGCATTGTGATGCAGAATTAGATGAAGCGGCGACATACATAATTATCTATCGTATTTGGGTAGAATTGCTTGGTGACATCTGTGCATAGTAAACATCAATTTATAAACCCTCGGGAACCGAAGGAAACCTTAACGAATTATACACCTATATATTCCACAAGAATCACTTGTTGATAGATGAAAACCGCACGAAAATCCATTCAGTAGTTTTTGGTATTATCGCGAATATACATACATAAAGACAGACGCTGCGGAGGAATTTGTTTCATAATATGTAAGGACTAGCGACCCGCCCCGGCTTCGCACGGAGTTATAATTTAAAAAAATCCTTTCTTAGCGGATGCTTACGTTTAAAAATAAAGCTATGTTCCAAATTTCAGCTCTAGACTCTTAGACTTGCCTATACTTTGGTCAGGACAAAAAAAAGTCTGGCCAGTCAGGACAAAAAAAAAGTTTAATGCATATTAATGGCGGCGTTTTGCGTTACTATTCACACATGTAAGAATTCATGATAAGTGTGAGTGATTGAGTGAGTGAGTGATTGATTATTGAATGAGTGAGTGATTGAGTGAGTGAGTGAGTGAGCGAGTAAGTAAGTACAAATGTGCACAGATCAGTATGTTATTTTCCTTTTTTTTATTTCAATTATCGAACTGTCTTTAATGTCACTCATTCCACTTTCATTATAACAATTTCGAAATAAGATATTCGTTTTGCAAACAGGCTCTTATTATCTTGTTCACAATTTACGCGATAATATTCCGGTTAATCAGCGTGTGTGCAATTTTTTGCAACAATTTTTATATCTTGATACACAATTAAGATACCGTGTATTGTAAGGAGATGCTTCGAATTTTAAATTAAACAAAGAAGCAACGTAATCGAGAAACTCGACATTTATATAAATTAATTCGAATTAATTTTGTTTAAAAGGTGTTCCATTTTCAAAATGAAGTCCAAAATGAAAGTTTCAAGTTAAATATTTTAAGAGTTATGACACTTTCTATAATTCTGATTCTTTATTAAATAAACAATGAGGTCGGTACTTAACTCATGTTTGACAAGATTTAAATATTGCTATACACTCTGTGCTCGAATGGAGGTCAAAGTCAAAGAGTATGAATTAATGAATTATTTATTCCTTCATTAATAATCGTCCGTTTAAGTTTTCATATAAAAACAAGTTATCCAAATACTTAATTTTAATTTGCAAACGACATTTCGAATCCATGTTTATAAAACGTTTTTATAAACAACTAGCGATCCGTCTCGGCTTCGCCCGGGGTGCAATTTTTATATATATGAACATTCCTCGTTTATCCCTCTTTCCATTAGTGAACACCGAATTAAAATCGGTCTACCCGTTCACGCGTGACGCCGTGACCAAGGGAAATAGGGATTCATTTTATATATAGAGAATTATAAGAAGGTGTAGTTTTTAGATTAGATGTACGATACTCCTACGATGTGATTATAGAGATGTATTGGATAATACCAAATTTTGGTCCCATATCAAAGTCATGTATTGAATTTGTATTAAAATTAAAATTACGAAATGGTTTTTCTAATAAGATTAATGATCGTATTGAATGACGGCATTGTCCTGCCCGAACGTTGACTATCCTGCCAAATTTTTTATAACTATATATCTGACATTTGAGACTGATTTTGACATTAAAAAAGTCAAAAAAGCTTAATTATTCACAATGACTTAATAAAAAATATTACTCTTAAAGAAGTCCTATCAGTCCGGACTTCATGTATTTTTACATAGGGTCCGGGCTACCTTTGGCCAGTTACTTCTGAACACAATATTACCTTACCACTATGAATAATTGAATTAAAAAAAATGTCATTCTAAATAATTTTATAAATGCGAAAGTAAAATTGTTTGTTTGTTATGCTCTCACTCTTGAACTACTCAACCGATCCGATCATCATGACAAATCAAGTTTGATGTTAAAACATCAAGCCATGTTTTAACACCTGAGAAAAAAGTCGCGAGCAAAAGCTAATCTTTTGTCTATACTAATACTAACACTATTACTATTACTATTACGATTACGATTACGATTACGATTACTATTACTATTACTATTACTATTACTATTACTATTACTATTACGATTACTATTACTATTACTATTACTATTACTATTACTATTACTATTACTATTACTATTACTATTACTATTACTATTACTATTACTATTACTATTACTATTACTATTACTATTACTATTACTATTACTATTACTATTACTATTACTATTACTATTACTATTACTATTACT
The DNA here is from genome assembly GCA_910589475.2 of Bembecia ichneumoniformis. Taxonomy (NCBI): domain Eukaryota; kingdom Metazoa; phylum Arthropoda; class Insecta; order Lepidoptera; family Sesiidae; genus Bembecia; species Bembecia ichneumoniformis. The sequence continues at coordinate 12,603,389 of OU342540.1, forward strand.
ATTACTATTACTATTACTATTACTATTACTATTACTATTACTATTACTATTACTATTACTAATAATATTATAAAGAGAAAAGATAATCATTCTTTCACCTATAGAAAGCTACATTATCAGCGAGTAATATTAAAGAGACGCGGACGAAGTCGCGCGCAAAAGCTAGTAAATGTACAAAATGTTGACCTAGAATTTACACCTGATTTTATTGTATATAAACAACACAACAAGGGCAGATTTAGTTCAAAGGCAGCTCTAAAAACATGACCTTAGGTGTGCTTTTGGCTTGCAGGTTTGTAATATAAAAAGCTATTTCATTTTGTTTCTCATCGCACACTTCCTATCAATCCAACTAAAGTATTACAATAGTAAAATGAATTCCTTATTACACCGTATCACGGCAAACCGAATTGGGGCCACTGGAATACAAAAGTGTAGAAAAGTTGCTTCACGTACAAACGTAGGCAAAGTATGTATTGTTCGTTGTGGGATATTTTATGTTACGTTATATAATTGACTGTAATTGTTTTAGGAAATCATAGAACGCTAACTCTACGCGTCTTTATTGGTTGCCATGAAGTTATGAGATCGGACCTCTGTTTCTTTCATATAAGATGATTACCAGAAATGACGATCTCCTGCTTTCTGCTGTGTGAGTGCACTTGCGATCTTCGAAAAAATGTGAAGACTTCCGTGGAACATAGCCGATAACTCATAATCCAAAACCGAGAATCTTATAGATGCTACTGACAGCCCTTTGTTATAAATCCTTGTCTAGATGGGATAAGTAAATTAGGATAAAGTTGGAATCCATCCAAACATCAATAAAAGATAAAAGTTTTATTGATATATCGTATTAATTTTATTGATGGTGTAGCAAATAAACTCATTGTCTTATAGAGAGGTCACCCAACAATTCGTTTCAAATGTCACTAGTTGAACACACAGTTATCTTCGACCGGTGTTTTATTTACGAATTTGTCTTCAATGAAAAGTCAAAACAGGATGTCATAGATTCATAACTAGACATCTGTCGAAGAATTTTTAAAAAACAAGAAAACCCTGACAAAAAGAAGTAACTATACTATCACGAATTGTAGATTTTTTAATAAATGATAAAAACAGGGCGAGTTTATTACAAACATTTTTAGTGAATAAAATTCTTAACTGCATAATAGTGATTTACAACTACATAAAAACCACCAAATATAGTAAAGGAGTGCTGTATCCGATGGATCTAAAAGGATGACTTTTCATTCTGATTGTACATTTCCACACAGCAGGGATAGAATTCCATGCATCCTCACTGGTAATGGATAAAAATCTAGACATATAATAAAATCGTAAACGAGCCGTGTTTGTACATTAAAGATTTTTTTCAAAAAAACAATTTGTACTTATGTTACCGAGGTCAAAAAAATAGTTTTTAGATTTTTTTTAATGTTAGATCGGCAGACAGGCTGACGGTCCACTTGATGGTAGGTGGCTACGGTCGCCTATAACACAAACAACGCCAAAACTGCTGCAAGTGCGCTGCCGACTACAATAGGATTAAGGGTAAGGGATTAGGAGGGGATAGGGAAATGGGCTCCCTTACGTGTGTTTGTGCACGCTAATCTCTGAAACGGCTTAACCGATTTTTGGATGCGGTTTCCGCTCATGTATTGCAGCAAGCTTCCCGTAACATTTAGTGTATGTTTCATTCCATTCGGGTTACAAACAAAAAAGTTACGCACTATACCGAATGTCACGCGTACGAAGTTGCGGGCTCAAATAGTATGGAATATAAATGGAGAAAAAAAAAACGTTTATCCCTACCGGTGGTGATAGGGTAGGAATAGGTGGAACCGCGAACCTTTTTCTAAACGGCTAAAAATTTAAAGAAAAAGATAGAAGTATGTAGTTCCAAATTTAAAATTTCAATATTCAATAGCAAAATGGTATTCAATTTTAACGATAATTATAAACTGATAAATATTCAGGGTTCGCTAATAAATTAATAAAAAATAAATTAATAATTTTAAATCAACTTACATGATTATACGTATATGTGAGCTTCTCTATGAATAGACAAGCTAAGTATTACTGCTAAAAGGATGGCAAAATATTAGCAAAACGATTCTAGGGAAGAAAGGATAAGCTCGGTAATGTAAGGTTCTGTAGAAAGCTTTCAGGAACACCAATTTACCTGTAACAATGAAAACATTGTAAGTTATCTACAAGCTATATAAATAAAAATGAATTGTGAACGGCATTTTTTTTTAAATATCTGAGGAAAGTCCGAGGATGGTTCTAATGAAGAGAAAAATTGCGTGGATGTTATTATTATTTTCTTTCTTAATTTTAATTTTTTTACAATATAAATATTAAAAATAAAAAACAAACAAATCAAATTCATAAAAAACTTAAGACTAGAATTCCGCAGATAGCGGCCAAGCTACCGGCAGAGTGAGGAACCACCTGACAATTCGTGCCGTGTCAAGAAGTACCGCCTTCTGTATCTGTTCCCTTGATCCAGCCATCTAGCGAGAGCCTCTTGAGATGTTGGTCGAGGGTCTTCGCTATAAGACCGTTCACTGATACAACTATCGCAACGATGATTGTAGAATCGACATCCCACGTGGTGGTCACCTCGTGAGCCAAGTCTATGTACTTAATAAGCTTTTCGGCTTTCACGAGGTTTTCGTCATGCGGGTCAGCGATGTCAACAAGCATAATCCGGCGCTGGTATAGGTAAATAACAACGATGTCAGGTTTATTGGCGATAATAGACTTCGAAAACGGGCGCAGGCACGTACTTGTAGTAGTACCTCAGACTCGATAAAACCGTATCGAAGGGCAAGTTGCTGATGAATGATCCTAGCTACTTGGTTATGTCTATGCAAATACTCGCCGTTAGAAAGATGAGCATAACCAGAAATAATATGTCTGAGTGTCTATCCAGGACGGTGGCATGTCCGACAGATGTCGACCGTGCCGTCCTTCAGGATATATTTCCGGTAATTGTTCGTCTTAAGAACTTTTTGTTATTATTATTGTTTAACTTATACATCAGCTGCCAGAGAAAGTTTCTCAATTAATTTGTTAACAATTAATTGGTGTTTAATATATTCTATGTGTCTTTGCTAGTTGCACACCTACAGACTACACAATTTACTCTATGCACATCTAATATATAATATAACCTGTGGGATGTGGCAACTCTCTGTGTGTGTCTGTGTTGTGTGTTTGAATGGAAGCAATGGGGTAAAAAACTGACTTTTGCTCACTTCAGATGGCAGCACTGTTGGGTGTTCCTTAAATCTGACCAGAAGCTGTCATTTTCCATAGTAATTTTGTAAACAAACAAAAAGAATTGAATTTATTTAATTAACATAAGGCTTATTTTCAGCTTTGTATTGCAAATGGAAGAGAATCCATATATTCCCTAAAGATTTCAAAAGAAGAAAACAATGGATAAAAGCTTTACGACGAAAAAATTGGAAGCAGACTAAATATTCGAGATTATCTGCAGTAGATGCTTTTCTTTTCCTCAACTGTTTTTTTAACTGCTTAACACTCTACGTTGAATACATTTTTGTAGAAATAAAGGCAAATTCGCTGATAAATACAGGGAAACAAGAACGCAATTTGGCGGCGATTAGGATCACTCAACAGTGGCGCCACCTACGATTAGCTTTCAGTTTTTAACCCCATTGGTGTAACGTCCAAAAGTCCAATAAAATATTTGTTAAAATTTGGCGCCAAGTATGGTGAAGGAAAAGGCGGAACAATTCGGTCATGATATTTGGCTGCCACCAACGAAGACCAAGATAAACGGAGACAAAAGGCAAACCAAACAAGTGAATTCAAGTGAGTTGCCATAGGGGGATAATTTTGGATAGGGTTTATATTTTTAATGTATGTACCAAACATAACACAATTAGATAATATTAATAATAATAGACTTATTGCTACATTTTTCTAATCATATTTTTTATTTACATACAATAATTATTTTTACATCTACATTAATATTGTAAAATATTATTAGGGTACTTAAATCCGAGCGAGTTAAATCGCATACAAAAGACTCGCAAAACCGTGTTTAGGTATATCGAGTATGTATATACAAAGAAACGCCCTTGTAACAACAAAGCTTGAAACAAAGGCTGCGATAAAATCACAATACGCAGCCAAACACACCAACTTACTGCACTCGAGTGTATTTCCTTTAAAAAACGCGGATGTAAGTCTCGAGAGACAGCGGATTTTAATTAAACGCTATTAAAACCACATACAGATGAATCCTTTCGGTCAGACCAGCTTCCTTCCAAATCATCCATTCCAGGATTTTGACTCATCAGCCTAAAAGGAAACTTTGTGTTTTAAAAGCAATTCAGCTATCAATTAATTAGATGAGTTATCAATTATCGATAATTTCACTCCAACCAATATTTTGACATTTGACCGTTTTAGTCAATAGTCAAGATAAATTTAAACTATTTAAAAAAAAAAGAAAAACGAAATATTTTACACATACCTATGAATTTCATACTAATGGCGGGATTTTTTGTCAAATGTCAATTGACATTCATAAAAAGTTTTAATAATAGCCTATCACCACAGAACAAATAATAGTACTAGTATCACTTGAACCACACGTTATATTCGCCAAATTATCTGTATTGTATAACGAATTACGAAAGCCTTTAAGATGTTGTGGTGACATCGAGACCAAGGCCTCATATAAATGCTCTTTATGTAATTTTTTTTTATTAATAAATTACTCACTTTTTTATGTCAGTACTTATTTTGTTTAGTACTTACCTACTAAGATGCATTTTTTTCCTGCAAATTACGTACACAAACCTTCTGCGTTTATCTGTCTTTCCATTTTTTAAGATACTTTTATATTTAATCTCATAATTAATATGTCATAATGTCTTCATTTTGGTAATTATCTATTATATATATTATACATATATTATACACTAGCGGCCCGCCCCCGGCTTCGCCCGGCGTGCAATTTTTATATAGGTACCCTAAAACATTCTCCGCTCATCCCTCTTTCCATTAGCGAAAACCGAATTAAAATCGGTCTACCCGTTCACGCGTGATGCCGTGACCAGGAGAAATGGGGATTCATTTTTATATATAAAGATATAATATAATCGTATACGGGCCGTGTCTGTTCATTAAATCTTTTTTCAATAAAAACAATTTGTACACGTTGTACCTACTTATGTTACCGAGGTCAAAAAAATAGGTTTTGGAATTTTTGTTTGTATGTTTTGTTTGTCTGTTTATCTGTGCGTTTGTATACTCTATTCTCAGGAAATGACCGAACCGATTTGAATTTGGTTTTCACTGATGTATTATAGCAAGCTTCCCGTAACATTGTTTGCTTCATTCCAATCGGTTTAAAAACAAAAAAGTTACGCGCTAATACCACGCGTACAAAGTTGCGGGCTCAGCTAGTAAAAAATATATTTAATAACTCTTAATACCAACGAATATTTGATGTAAACGAAACGAAATCCTTTTTGCATAAGAAGTCTTTACATAAATAAATAGGAAAGGGTTCATCTCAAAAACCCATAATTGTCACGATCCAAGGCGATGGTTAGGAAGTTGTTCACGACTGAAGGGTGCACGTTGTGACCTCACGATTGAGTTATTGTGGAGACCTCGTAACGAAATGTAATTGTGACACGGAGAAGCGAAATTATGACATGATGAGGAAATTTATGAATTCATGACGAAAACGACGACGCATTGTCTGTAACGTTGACTCATATAATGATAAGAGTCACAATTAAATGTTACATTTACATATACTGTATAATGTATATAAATATACATATATATATAATATAGACCCTAAATTATAATGAAACCGAATCTTTATTAAAGACTATTACTTAACTAAATTAAACATTTATTATCAAAACATTAATTTGATTATGAAAAAGCTAACTTATGTAAAAGCTACACTTAACTCATATAGATAATGCTACACATACACATTCACATTCACACAGGCATGCAAACATACATACTTTATTGTATTCTTTGGATTTTAGTTTGGTGGAGAAGCGGGGTTCTCCTGATACAAGTATTTTATACTTAATAGGAGGCTCCCTACACCTCTTTTTGTACCTATGCTTAAGTGTATGAATAAATTATTTTGTATTTTGTATTATTTGTATTTATATATATACTGTGTTTGTGTTCGTGTGTATTTCATCTTAAGGGCTTCACTTAGGCAAACGACATTTACAATAGAACTCGCTAGCGGCGGAGACAATTCAACAGGACTAGAAATGGTGTTTTTTTTGTTTTTACCATTAGAACAATACACAAAAAAAATATTAATACAATTTTTTAAACTGACATTAACTTATTAATAGGTACAGGATTCATATGCGCGCAATAAGCCGTTTTCGAGAGAATTTTCAATAAAAGTCAAATTCTTCTTGTGTTCTAACTTTTTTTGTGGAGTTTCTATTACTTTAACGAAAATTTCTAATTAATACAATTGGTTCTTCACATGTTTAAGTATAATATATATTTTTTTCAAAGCAATTGTCTTGTCTATTTCTTGTAACATCTTCATTAAACAATGGATATTTTTAGTATTTAGCGTTTGTCTCCACCTTAAGATAATTATGAATACATAACTTTAGAAAAAACTTTAGAAAAATGTTCGCTCACACCGCGGCAATTTTTTTACTTTTAGCATTTTTCCCGTCGTAACTTCCAAACGAAGTGTCCGGTTACAATAATTTAAAGAAAAATTTAAATGTAGGTATATAATAAACCTTGATTATGAAGCTATTCAAATTCAAAATAGTTTTTTTTTTGCTGAAAATAGTATACACAAGTTGATGTATACCTTAAGCATTTAATTGGATAAGTAGGTATGTCCATAATCTTTCGATTTTACCAGTGTTTTGATTGACTAATTTGAACAAAAAACGGTTATTGCGTCTTAACAATAATAGTTAAGACATTGCCTTGCCAACATTTTTGTGAATGATAAGTAGACTAATAAACATTGTAATACATTATTTTATGTATCGTCAATAGTTTTCGAAACGTACGCCAAGTAATGACTTTTATTGGCAAATTTTTCATACCTTGTCTTACATTATTGTAATGTTCGTAGGGATCAATTTTTTTTATAGGTATATAAGATACAGCCTATGTTACTAGCTGATAATGTAGCTTTCTTTAGGTGAAAGAATATAAAAATCGTTTTAGTAGTTTATGGTTTTATCCATTACAAAATTATAATATTAGTGTAGTATCTGAATAGTAGGAAATCTTTTTATTTTATTTTTTGTTAAGATCGGCAGACAGGCTCACGGTTCACTTTATGGTAGGTGCCTACATGGCTTATAACACAAGTAACGCCAGAGCTGCAAGTGCGGTGCTTACTACAGTTGGAATAAGGATATGGGATTGGAAAGGGTCAGGGAAATGGGCTCTGGCATCCCTCACTCACTCACCGAAACACAACAGCACACATGCTGTTATTTCACGGTGGTCTTCTGTAAGAGGGTGCCCAAATAACTGCGAAACGCAGTGTGCCCAGTCACTACTTTTTTAAAATAAGATACAGCCTATGTTACTAGCCTATGTCCTATGTTACTAGCTGACAATGTAGCTTTATTCGAATTAATTTTCTCCTCTTTATAATTTTAGTGTTTCTGAATAGTAGGAAATCTTTGAAAACAGTCCTTTTAATCTATCAGAAACCCAGCAATACACTGGAATGGTCTGCCAACTTTTATTTAAATAAATGTAGGGACATTTTATGAGAACCATTGTATGCTGAGTTCATTCGCTTGTATTAGGTTTAGAATCACTTTAAAATTTAAACCTTTTGATGTAATTTTGATCGTGCTTCCGTGTACGTTGGACAATTGGGTTTCAAAGATATCTTCATCTCTTTCGCCTATTTACTAATCGAGATTATAAAGGTCGTCAGCAGGCTGACGGTCCACTTGATGGTAGGTGGCTACCGTCGCCTATAACACAAACGCCACAAATGCTGCAAGTGAGTATACAGACAGGTTGCCCAAAAGAATGCAAAACGCAGTGTGCCCTGCCACTGCTTAAAATTATAATTTAAATTAAGTGATTATAAGTTACCTATCCAATACACCGAACAAGGTTTATTAAAATCAGTAAATCTTTTGTATGCGTGTACAAGTGAATACATCAAATAGGTATATAAGTTTTTATAAGAAAAATCCAAACCATATTCAAGTTATTTATACAATGTATTTAATTAATTATATTTTATTATTATACCTACTAAAATTAATATTAAAAAAAATTATATTAATTATATTTTTCTAATGAAAGACATATTTTAAAAGAGAAGAAATAAGAAAGATAAATCGGTCTTCTAACAAATCATTCATGTCTTCATCGTAGAAACAGTCTTCCGAATCGGGAAGGTAGATTAATTGTATTGTAGTTGACGATCTATAAATACTTGTGTAATTTTATATAGACAAATCTTATGTTTAAAAATTCCATGTCACGATGTTTTGTACTACCTTTTGTTATAGGTTGGGTAAGTATCCAATAGATGGCGCTGCATATGGGTTATGGGTTTCTTTTTCGGGTTATAAAATAAAACGATGAAGATTTCTTGATCATTTAAGTAATGGCGTTACAAAAGTATAATTTTTTAAGTATAAAAAAAATAAAGCGACAATTTTAATATTAACGATAAGACTCAGCGACCTTGAATTAACACGTGCACGAAAAATGCAATGAACAAAACGAATTTACGATTTGTTCACTAACTGATAAACCTTATCGTGAAAGCAATATTAAAACTTGCATTATTACTTTGCTAATACCATAGCTAACACCATTCGATTGCAATACCATAAATTTATAAAAATGACTAAGTACACGACTTTGAGATTAAAAAACATGAAAACGCAATATACTACCTCATTTTTTTCATTATATATTTATTTATTTCGTCACGGCATCACACGTGAACGGGTAGGCCGATTTTAATTCGGTTTTCACTAATGGAAAGAGGGATAAACGGCGAATGTTCATATATATAAAAATTGCACGCCGGGCGAAGCCGGGGGCGGGTCTCTAGTTCTATTATAAATATTTAAAATTAAATTTAAAATTATTTATCCACTGGTAGCTGGGCCACGTGCCGTGTCAAGAAGTGATTTTTATTGTTAAACATGTTTAAAATTCACATAATCTTGTTGATTATTGTTTATTAAAAATATAGTTGAGATCTACTTGAGATAGATGATTCAATTTCTTTAATGTTGCAAATTGCTAACGAATTTGTAAAGAAAAAAATTGTGCCCCCAATATACAATAATTAGTACATATTTCGCTTTTTTTATTTTTACTATTTTTTACTATCACACAATTTTATCCATTTTGTAGGGCTTCTAAAACCATTATAACTCATTGCGTTTATGATGTTAATTTAATTAAGAATCGAACGTAATAATATATAACAATGTTTTAAACGCCTTACTGACTTCTCTCAATAGCTTATTCTTTTCAGATATACTCGTACATTAAAAATATCTACAGTATAATAAAGAGATAGAAGTATTTATTTATTGTCTCTGAAACAAAACAACATATTCTAAAACCTTATTAAGGCGTGATCTGGAAAAAATTGCGTGAATAATGTAGTGATGCATAAAATCAGTTTAGTGGAAAAGACTGCATACACATATCATTAGTGTAATAGATTGCACGCACATATATATCTTTAGTTTAGAAGATTTCACACACATATCTTTAGTGTAATAGATTGCACGCACGTATCTTTAGTGTAGAAGATTTCACACACATATATTTAGTGTAATAGATTACATGCAATATATCTTTAGTGTAGAAGATTTCACACACATATCTTTAGTGTAATAGATTGCACGCACATATTTTAGTGTAGAAGATTTCACACACATAATGTCTTTAGTGTAATAGATTGCATGCACATATCTTTAGAATAATAGTTTGCACGCACATATCTTTAGTGTAGAAGATTTCACGCACATATCTTCTTTAGTTTTCCGATTTTATCTTTTTTTAAAGTTCAGTTTTTATTACTTTCAATATTATAATATCTGGCATTTGTCCAATTATTATAAAATTGGAATAAAATATTGCAACCCGTATAGCGTTTTGCTTACGTTAATAGCCACTTACGATCAGGTGGAGTGTCAACTTGTCTGTCAATCTTCACTTAAAAAATCCCCATTTGAAGTGGAAAGTAAAAGTAAAGAATAATTCTAATTATTATCATTTAAAATGTACATTATACATGACACGCTGAAGGAAGGCTGTCACGTATTCTTCAGAAAGTATAGAAAGAAGTTTGTCTACAACTCAATCGGAAGGAAGTGTACAATTTCACTTAGTACACATCAAAACTTTCTTTATCCGTTGAGTTTTCTACTTTGTCTATGTATGTGAGTTGTCAAGCTAACTAATTGTATCTATTTATTGTAAGGAATGTATCAGGAATAAAATCTGGATTTTTGCGTGATAACGTACAGAAGATTAAAAGCCTTTATTGATCTTTTGTATATGTATCAGACTATGATACTATGATATGATAAAATATTACATATACGAGAATGCCACTTCTGAGCATAACCTCTACATAGCCTACTACGATAGTCTATCTTTTCTCAAAACTTCTCTGTTTTAAGACAATTATTCTACAGTGAGTGAAATTTTCTACAGTGAGTGAAGAGGTAAATCTTTGCTGATATATCATTAACAGTGGCTGCTAGTATAGATGGCCTAGATGGGTAAAATTTTGTCGAGGGCCCTTTTAACTCCTAGTGGCGAAGCCCAAATGAACAAATTAGCGAACAAATTGTATATCCAGTTTTTAGTTAATATAAAATTTAATTGATAAAATATAATAAATCTATACTAATAGAATAAAGAAGAGTTTGTTTGTTTAAACGCTTTAAATTTAATATAAAATACATATAATAAAATCGTAAACGAGCCGTGTATGTACATGAAAAATTAAAAAAAAAAAAAAAAAAAAAAAAAAAAAAAAAAAAAAAAAACACAATTTGTAGATGATGTACTTATGTTACATAGGGAAAAAATAGTTTTTAAAATAGTTGTCTATTCGTCTGTGCGTTTTTGAGCGCTAATCTCAGAAACGGCTTCCCTTATGTAATATAGCAAGCTTCCCGTAACATTAAAGGTCGCTGCATACGTAACGTGATTTTGCTCATCCCGGACGGAACGAGAATTTTTTTAAATATCGTAAAAAACATCGTTTAAATATCGTAAAATTTTTTTAATATACATACAATACAAAAGTATAGTAGTAAAATATATGCGACGGGAGAGTGGACGAGACGGGGCGTGGGCGGGACGGGGCGTGAAAAAATATCGTCGTGAACGATATTTACCACGTACCGCCCCGCGCGGGCCACGTATAGTACGTGATTCCGCTGCGTATGCAAAGTCGCCCCGTTCGCTCCGGGGAGTCGTGTAGTGAAGGGTGTTATGTGAGATTTTTACCCCCCAATCGTTCACCCAATGTAATAGCTCTTTTCATAACAGTGTCATTCTTAAGTAAATGAGCGCTTAGCTTATTTTCCAGCAAAGCAAAACATTCTTTTGTCATACGAAAATACAGATAAAACTGAGTCTCACCATCCAAAAGTTCTTTGTAAAGAATGTTGTATTCCCCTTCTTGTTCTCTTTTCTGCCAAGTAGGATGTACAGAAAATCTTCTTCTCTTGGCGGCTGTAGTTTCTTCGTCATCTAAAGCAATAGAAATTAATGCCAATTCTTCCAATGAAAAATCCATTTTTCCATATGCACAATACTAGCACGTTAGCTTCGCGGACCTCTCTCTCTTTTTTTTTTTTTTTTTTTTTTTTTTTATATATATATTAAGATCGGCAGACAGGCTGACGGCCCACTTGATGGTAGGTGGCTACCGTCGCCTATGACACAAGCAGCGCCAAAGCTGCTGCAAGTGCGCTGCCGACTACAGTAGGATTAGGGATAAGGGATTAGGAGGGGATAGGGAAATGGGCTCTGGCATTCCTTACTCACTTACCAAAAACACAACAGCACACGTGCTGTTATTTCACGGTGGTCTTCTGTAAGGGTCTCTCACGGTGCGTATGGATTAAACTCCCGTCCGGGTTTACAAAATGCCACGTCCCGTCTCCGCCCCGTTCACGTCCGATCCCCGTCACGTATGCAGCGACCTTTAGTGTTTGTTTCATTCCAATCGGTTTTAAAAACAAAAGAGTTACGCGCTATACCGAATACCACGGGTAAGAGGTTGCGGGCTCAGCTAGTTTATAAATAAATGTTTCAATTCCATAACAAACTTACTCGTTATAGCCGTTGTACACGTACACACTTACGCACACTTCGTACACGTTGTTACGCTAGTACTATTATTTATTCTGTGACGTACTTGTTACCGAGGCCAAAAAAATAGTTTTTAGAATTTTTGTCTGTTTTTTTGTCTGTGCATTTGTGCACGCTAATCTCAGAAATGGCTTAACCGATTTGCCCGTAACAGAAAAGTTACGTGCTATACCGTATACTACGCGTACAAGTTGCGCGCTCAGCTAGTCCTACATATACTCGTATGTCTGAATATATTAATAAAAACATAATTTCCTTTACCATTTGTGTGAAAATTGTTCTGTAAAATAATATAGTTTCAGGGATTTATATATTGTAAAATAATTTTTAACTGCCTTGGGAACGCAAAAACCTTTTAAATGTTATATTTTTATATAATAAGGTTCATATCAAACGGTCGAAGTTTCATTAAAATCTAATTTATTACTAATAATTTGTTACTAACTAATATTATAATTTTTGTATATTTTTGCTTAAATGTGTATATTTTTGCTTAAATATCTAGGTCACCTAGAGTCTAGATAGCAAGCCAGTTGAGTCGCAGGCATAACTGTTTATACCCAAAACCGGTAACTCCAGAGCCATAGAGATTTATAGCTTCACAGGTAGGAAATCCACTTCCTAGAAAATTGTGCAAACTAGAATTTTTTAATCGTTGTCTCTTTTTCATTGATCTATAATACAAGTAACTTAAATTGACTTTAATACACCAAGCGGTAATACGGAATATGCACATTGTTTTTTAAATATTTTTGTAGGATAAGTTATATCCTTATAACCGTAAAAAATTCAGCACCGAAAAGCTAAAATTTATTAATAAAAAACCTTTTAAAATTAACTACGGACAATTTAAACATCCGCCCTTTTGGCGCGCTTGTGACGTCAGTCTACAATAATAATCAAAATGCCGCTTATCCTCCCTCATCCCTTATCCTTAATCCTACTGTAGTCGGCAGCGCGCTTACAGCAACTGTGGCGATGCTTGTGTTATAGGCGACGGTAGCCACCTACCATCAAGTGGACCGTCAGCCTGTCTGCCGATCTTAACAAAAAAAAAATCAATAGTCAAAGTTGACAGTGTCATTATAGATTTTGACATCACATTCGATCTGACCTATTTGGTCAAGTATTTTGAATTGCATTGCGTTTCAGGTATTTTGAATTTACCACATTTTTTTTTGCATTTTCTAATAATTATTTTCTTAATGAAAAAGAAATTATATTAAAAAATATTTACATAAATAGATAATTCTAAAGCGTATAATTTTTTGTATTAGACGCATATTCCCTATTCAGTACCCCCTTGAATTAAAATCAAATTAAAATGAGAAACTAATAAGCCATGTAAATAACGGAATAATAAAATATTTATTTATTTGACGTGTGTGACGTACTTAAATTCTTCAACCAGGTTTATTTTTCTCATTATTTATTTCAATTAAAATAAAACTTGTTACATCGTTATGGAGTTTTCAATCTCCCTATGGAAGTTGTAATCAATTGGAAAGCCTTTTAAAGGTATTGCATGCAATTTGATTGTGGAATGTAAAACGACCGGTCTAGGTCTATCTAGTTCAGTGTGCTTCGTTAAAAGATTATGCAACGTTCAAATAAAATAGAATATCCTATTCTACTAACATCATAATTCCGAAAACATCTTACACTACCGACCCGCCCCCGACTTCGCCCGGGGTGCAATTTTTATATATATGAACATTCCCCGTTTATCCCTTTTTCCATTAGTGAAAACCGAATTAAAATCTGTCTACCCGTTCACGCGTGATGCCGTGACCAAGGGAAATGAGATTAACATTAACGTTATATAAATTTAAAAATTATTATAATATATAATTTAGTTTTACATAATGGCTGTATATAACCTGAATTAAATAAATAATTAAATATTACTAATTTACATAAATCATATAACATAAAACATAATTTAGTATTTATAAATCTAACCTAATTTATTTTAAATAATAATAATAATAATAATAATAATAAATAATAAATTAATTTTAAATAACTTTTATATTCTCTGATATTTTAGGTTTTTTTTTTGTTATAATTTTTTGGTTAAACATAGGCATCCGAAATACAGACATCGAGGAGTAACGAAGTCACCGGTTTGTGGTAGGTAATGTAAGGACATAATCTATTATTTTTTCTTATTACGCGCTAACGACACAGACAGAAAACACTTGTGCAATGTTATTACGTACAATTAATATTGACTTACGGAACTGAGGTATAGTGTTGCGTTTAGAACACCTAGGAAATTACAGATAAAATTCTATTTACTTTTTTATGGGAAGATCATCAGACAGACCAATTGATGGTAGGTGGCTACAGTTAACTTTTAAAAGAAGCACCGCTACAATTGCGCTGATGGCGACTTTTGTAGGATGAGATTCTTTACTCTTTATGGGCTCTGTAATTGTTTACTCGTTCACTGGAAATACAACCGCAAAATCTTAACCTATATTATAAAGTATTAAATATATATTATTAAGTAGTGGCAGGGCACACTGCGTTTCGCAGTCATTTGGGCAGCCCGCCTGGCGGCAGTAACCATCCCCTTATAGAACCACCGTGAAATAACAGCACGTATGCTGTTTTGTTTCGGCGAGTGAGTAAGGGATGCCAAAGCCCATTTCCCTATCGCCTCCTAATCCTTTATCCTTAATCCTGTTGTAGTTGGCAGCGCAATTGCAGCAGCTTTGGCGTTGCTTGTGTTATAGGCGACGGTAGCCACCTACCATCAAGTGAACCGTCAGCCTGTCTGCCGATCTTAACATTAAAAAAAAATCTAAAAACTATATTTTTGACCTCGGCAACTTAAGTACAACGTGTACAAATACAAATTGTTTCTTTGAAAAAATATTTAATGTAACAGACACAGATTTAATGTAATGTAAGATTTCTACAGAAAAGTTGTAGAGCTTAATGATGGCTACAAAACAGCGACGGCATGTCTTATTGTAGGTACAAACTCTCTTATAAAACATAAAATTATAAGATAATAGACTGTATTGCGCTTAAATAAAATAATAACAGTGTACAAACAACAAACCGTCCATTCCAATTTCCACTCGGATTGAGCCTTAACGCGTGACAATAAAGTTCAAATTTAAAAACAAAAGCAACGTAAGTTTGCGAGAGAATTCGGCCAAACAATAACTAGAAACTGGGGCAGAAGGCGAAAGTGATACTATCATAGAAATGTTTTAAATTGTAGAAATCACGGTTGACGTCTTAGACAAAGTGTCTGTTGACGAAGAATAAAAAAGTGCTGAATATATTTAAGCTTTTTGAATTTGTGATTTTCATCTTATCTTTGAAATGGCGACTGTGGAACATAATCTAATGGAACAATAGGTAGGTATAATAATTAGCACAAAAAATTGACGTAGGTCAATTAAAGTCGCTAAATGTAAAGACGTAACAGTAAAACTTAAATTTAAAAATTTGTAAAAAAATAATTGAAGACCTTATTTAGAATTGAAAAAAAAAAAAAATACATTATATCACGAATGACAGTTTAATAAAAATCGCTTTGAAATTAAAAAAAAATACTGAGTAGTATAGAATGTCTTGAATGCAGTAACCACCCCCTTACAGAAGACCACCGTGAAATAACTGCACTTGTGCTGTTGTGTTTCGGTGAGTGAGTAAGGGATGCCAAAGCCTATTTCCCTATCCACTCCTAATCCCTCATTCTTAATCCTACTGTAGTCGGCAGCGCACTTGCAGCAGCTTTGGCGTTGCTTGTGTTATAGGCGACGGTAGCCACCTACCATCAAGTGGACCGTCTGCCTGTCTGCCGATCTTAAAATAAAAAATAAAAAAAAACAAGTATAATAAAATCGTAAACGAGCTTGTCTCATTAAATATTTTTTCAAAAAAACAATTTGTACACATTGTACTTATGTTACCGAGATCAAAAAAATAGTTTTTAGAATTTTTGGGTGTTTGTCTGTGGTTTTATACACGCTAATCTCAGAAACGGCTTAACCGATTTGTATGCGGTTTTCATTGATGAGTTGCAGAAAGCTTCCCGTAACATTTAGTGTTTTCTTCATTCCAATCGGTTTACAAACAAAAAAGTTACGCGCTATTCCGTATACCACCGAATAAGTGAACATAAAGTATTAAATAAGTTTCTATTTAATAAGTAATCATTATTACAGATAATAATAATCACTTCTGTACTTCTGTAGTGCTGTAACACACAAGCTACCTAGTTCATGACTGCAGGTGCATCGTACCCAGCAAATACATACTAAAATACTACATACATACTAAAAAACTGTACGATTCTTCGGGATGATTAGATCGTATGTAATCGTTGTATGTTCAATGAGTCACATACGGTGATTAGTATACAATATTGTACGTATTTTTAATAAGGCTAGAACTAAATGTTAATCTTAAAGAAATTAATAAGACATTGGATGAAACAAAAAGTCATTTTAATAAACAGAGAGACAGATTTATTTTATTTGTTTTGATAATCTCATTAGCAATCGATTGTAACATCGTTGGAGCGAAAACCCTGGGAGCAGAAACGGGCAGATACCTTCTAATGAGGAAATTGTTGGGAGAAACATCAGAATCCTTATTTTCCAAACTTATCTCGTATCACTGTCTCACTCTAAGCTAATGTAAACAATTGTTTAGATGTTTCAAAACCACGCAAACTGTTCACGGTGCATAGACCCAGAAATGAGGGCACAAATCCGTCATTTATTGGACCATTGCACCGTCCGGTTAAATTTTGTTGGTCAGTGTCAATCGAGTCGAAAAAAAAATTTAAGTTAATTCAAGCAGATCAGCTTCAATGGGCTTCAGTTGTTTTGTAAATTTGTTGAGAAACAATAATGTAAACATTACACACGACCATTGTAAGTATTGTATTGTAGCCTTAACATCTATCGCTACCTGAAAAAAATCTCTTTAATCCATTTTCTTATGTTTTTTTTTATGGATTTGCTCTTGGCCAGCATCTATCCATGTAGGAAAGATGAGGCCGACGATGGAGCGAACTCGCCCAGAAGATGCCAGAAGATCACTCCATCCTTGAAAAGATTTGGGTCGTATGAGCTCAGAAATACAGACGCCGCCGCAATTTGCAATCCTAAGCAGTGCGCATTATAAAAAATGTTTTCGATGGATGTTTTAAAGCGCTTGGTCCGAATTAGAGGGATTTAGACGAGGTGAGGATGGTAACCAGCCGTACGTCTGCATGTCCGATAGAAGAAAGGGGAAGGCGGTATGATCTCATGAGCACATTCTCCGAAGTACCTACATCTTATAGAATTCACACAGACAGGCAATTTTGCGTTTATGTGTCAGGATCTGCAGCTTAGTTCTTATTAGTGTACCGTCGCCAATGAGCCTCCTAGCTCTGCGATCCATGACGTCGAGTGCGGCAAGTTGGTATTTTGCTGAACTATCCCAAAGGTTTAATGCATTAATAAATGTTAAATGCAAATTTAAAAAAAAGGTGACAGCAATACTCCATGTAAGATCGGACTTGTGCCTTGTACAAAGAGAGGAGTTGTCCAGATGTGAAGCATCGCTTTACCCTGTTTAGAATGCCCAGATTTTTGGCCGTTGTTTGGGCTTTGGACTCGATAGAAGTGCCGAAGTTGAGATTTGAGCACAACCTCATGCCAAGAAGCTCGAGATTATTGGCCACAGGTACGGATACACCTCGGTATATTAGAGCCAAGTCGAAACTTTCGACTTTCGACTCGAAAGGGTTCCTTTTCGCAGAGAACAAACACGCTTGCGTTTTGGTGGCGTTAAAACTAACCATATTCTTATCTCCCCATTGGGATACAAAATTTAAGGTTGAGTTAATTCGCTCAACCATTGCCTTCCTCTCAGAACAAATCGCGACCGGCCTCTGCGCTGGACAAATAACTCTCCATGAACGTACTGTCATCTGCGTATGCAATCACTCCTGGAAGAATTAGGTCATTAATAGGTCATTAATTGTAAGACAGGTTGTGATGGTCCCTTGATGGCAGGTGGCTATCATCGCCTATTAACGCAACTAACACCAAAGTTGTTACAGTGCCTGTCGTCCATAGTAGGATTAAAGATTAGGCATTACGAAATGGGCTGTTATTTTACAGTGGCCTTTTGTAAGGAGTGGTAAGTTGAAAAAACTCAACGCCTGACAAAAATATATGAGCAATAAAGATTGAATAAATGTTTTAACACCAACGAAAAAGTAGCGCAGACGAAGTCGTGGACAAAAATTAATTAGTTTTTTTTTTATATTATGTCGACAGACAGGCTGACGGTCCACTTGATGGTAGGTGGCTACCGTCGCCTATAACACAAGCAACGCTACAGGTGCTGCAAGTGCGCTGCAGTAGGATACAGATAGGATTGGATAAGGGATTAGGATTGGATAAGGGATAAGGATTAGGATCAAAGGGATATTTTACACGCCGGAACGACAAAACCTTCCTTCTCTTAGGGCAGCTTTACTTAGCTCCCTGTGTCGAAACTGTTCTCATCAAGCAACAAAGTTGTATTCGGTGGATACACAATAATTAACTTAAACGGGAAATAATTACTTAAGGTAATTAAGCAATGGAAACGGATGTGTGGATGCTTTATTTTATAATTAAACCTTTGTCTTTATTTGACGAGCCCTTTGGATGAGTGGTTAGGGTGCTTGCCTTAACGCTCTGTCTCAGGGATCCCGAGTTCGTATCCCGGCAGGGTCAACTTTAGAAATGAACTTTTCAAAGTTGACTCTGGTCTGGATTGTTTTATTGCAGACTCGCAACACTCCCCGGCTTCGCACGGAGGCATTTCTTTTTGCAAACGAGGAATTATGGTTATGAATTATGATAAACTAAAACTTTAAAATGTTTGAAGAATTGTGAACTTGATAATTTATGTATCAATCAAAAACTCATGTGATTCAAAATTCCTCAGGTCATATACATGTCCCGTCTCTTGACCATAGACAAAATCCCATTGTGACGTCCAGTGATATCGTAGGTTATAGTTTTTTGCATTTTCCTCTGAAAACATGCAATAATTTTGGATAAATATCGTAAAGAATATTATGTTTAGTGAGTGTAAATGAATACGTGTATATTTGAAGGTGTGATTAAGGTTAAAACTTTAAAAATCCATGTCGTGAGTTGTTTGTTTACCTTTTTGTTCATTCTTAAAAAAATGGACTATAGAGAAAATGAAATAACTGACTCGCGTTTTTTAACTATATAAATGTATTCAAAGGCATAGCTATAACATAATACACATTGCAAGTGAACAAATGTGCCCAATTAAAAAAAATACCACGTCTATTAAAATGTCAATATAAATACCAATGCATAATTATGACTCAGATAATTAAGTTGCGAAGTAAAAGGGAATGAATTGAGTAAACGGTTTGACATTTCAATATTATTGCTCTAGTTATAAATGTAAGTGCTAGTGGCAGACTTAATAAAGAGCAAACTATGTATTATCTTTGACTTGTAGCTACACTCCGAATAATTGACCTTAACACTACTCGTTTTGATTTTCTTCATCGTAGTAGATTTACTCAATTTCCTACGTTTCTTATCTATACTAATATTACAAAACTGAAGAGTTTGTTTGTTTGTTTGAACGGGCTAATCTCAGGAAATACTGGTTCGAATTGAAAGATTATTTTTGTTTTGAATAGTCCATTTATTGAGGAGGGCCATAGGCTATATAACATAACGCTACGATAAATAGTATTATATATGTATAAGCAGTGTCCAGTACCGCGCGCCCATGCGCACGCCGCCGCCGTATGGATCGCAGCGTAACGTGACCGAGTTCAGCTAGTTACAATATAAAATGAATTACAATATAAAACAGAAGCACACTGCCCACTTGGCGGTAGGTGGTGTTTTTCGGTGAGTAGCGTAGATAAGGGATGCCAGAGTCCATTACCTTATCCCTTATCCCTATGTAATCCTACTGTGGTAAGGAGCGCACTTGCAACACTTGTGGCGGTACCATCAAGTGGAACTGAATTTGTATTTTATGTTTTATTTTTTACATGTATATATATTTAAAACAAAACAAATAACAATTTTAACATAAAAGACAAAAATATCAATGAGATAAAACATATCGTTCCAGATTGACTTCTTGGACTTCATATGACAATGTTGAACTTATAAAAGGCAACCAATAAGCTGACAAACGCTAATTTACTATCATACGGACAATTTTGCTGACCCGCACACACGCTCAAACTAACAAACACACACCAATTTTTCTTTTATTTTTGGCTTCTGCGATAAAAATTGTGCTAAGTGGAAATCCCAGCCAATAAATCTATCTGTAATCTTTAATTAATGAATCTTCTTAATTATAAAAATGAATCCCTATTTCTCCTGGTCACGGCATCACGCGTAAACGGGTAGACCGATTTTAATTCGGTTTTCGCCAATGGAAAGAGGGATAAACGGGGAATGTTTTAGGGTATATAAAAATTGCACGCCGGGCGAAGCCGGGGGCGGGCCGCTAGTAAATTAATAAAAATAAATGTTTTGCGTATAAATCCTCTTACTTTCCCGTGTTTGTGTGTGATGATAGCGAGGACTTAGCACAGAAAACCGTTATTTTCGTCGCCTGATTTGACTTGTTAGAGTAAAATTAAAACTGAGATAAAAATACAGAGCATAATAGACTATATTTAAAAAAGTTTGTATAGGACACATTTATACAAAAACATATATTTTCTAAGAATAAAAATTACAAAAATAAAAATACCATCTAAATAGTATAATAGTCAAATCTAACAGATATAGACTCGGCTACGTCCTGCTAATTTTCTGTAACATCCTGTATAATGAATGAGAAAATTGTTCTCTATGACACCGCGAGTGAGTGTCGAATTATTTTGTATCCAAAATTCGACTCTAATGAATAGAATCGCAAGTGTGCCGATGACCTTAAGGCCAATGCTTTGGTTACGGTCTAATAGGTGATCATTCATTTACTCCTACAATTCGAATGGTGTTCTATATTTGAAATTTCAGTCGATACGATTGTAGGATATACAATTATTTAAAATTTACTGTTAATAAAAAAAGATTGTCGTTGTCTATGTCATGTGAACAGCTATGTTCGAATGTCAACACTAACACTGTGGCACTAGTGACAGGGTACACTGCGTTTCGCAGTCATTTGGGCAGCCCGTCTGGCGGCAGAAACCACCCCCTTACAGAAGAACACCGTGAAATAACAGCACGTGTGCTGTTGTGTTTCGATGAGTGAGTAAAGGATGCCAGGGCCTATTTCCCTATCCACTCCTAATCCCCTATCCTTAATCCTACTGTAGTCGGCAGCGCCCTTGCAGGAGCTATGGCGTTGCTTGTGTTATAGGCGACGGTAGCCACCTACCATCAAGTGGACCGTCAGCCTGTCTGCCGACCTTAACATAAAAAAAAACTAACAACTAAAAATCATCGCATGATTGAGACATTGCAAGAGTAAATTTTGCTCATGTCAGATTCTTAGCACCTGCACATAGCATATTTTAATAGAGGTCGTAATTCGACAAATAGCGCTTCATAACGAACATTTTCAACTGTATAGATCGAGCAAGACGAAAGAATCCGTAATGTGATATTTAGAACCACGTGGTACAAAATCGCTTAGTCCATCGCCAGGATTACAAGGCTATTTAGCTATGCCATGGCCATCCTCATTACGGCGATCAGGATCAATATTTTTGTAGGAAAATCCTCCTCTCTATATGTATTTTATATACTTATTTAATCTTTTTGGCTCATAAGTACTTAGCCGTTTTTTTATATGATAAATAAGACTATTCACAGTGTCACTATTCACAACTATTCACTAAGGTCATAATGTTGGAACCACAAAAAAGTGCACATAGTAGATTTTGGGTTGACAACAACGATATATTTAGTTAATAGCTTTTGCTCGCGACTTTGACCGTGCCTTTTTTCTTAGGTGTTAACCATCGATGGTGTTAAAACATTTATTAAATTTTTATTACTCATATTATTTTTGTTAAACGTAGAATTTATTATTTTTATTTTTAAATGATCCCTCGGTACTTTTTTATGGATGATAGATATCAATAATACAACATCTTTGATAGATATCCTATGTCCTTTTCTGTCTCTATGACCTGTATCCATGACAACGTGTACATATTTCAATCAATCAATCAATCAATCAATTTATTTGTAACTTATCAAACATACATTTAACAGACACAGAGAAAAAGAAATAACAGTAACAGCAAGAAAGAAAGTTACAAAAAGGTCCCTACTCAGCATTTTGCTGGCATAGGCCAGCACTGATCTTCCGTAGGAACCCTTAGTTTAATACACAAACACGGTCACACACCATGCATGTACCCGCTAACAAATGAAATAAAAAATATTTATTTAAATTTATTTGTTGTCAAGAAACACAACTGCTTGCACGTTACTCCAGTTCCCTGCCGCACATAAGTAAATATTAATGCTATTATTATTATTATTATTTCATGATGATCGGTTAAATAAAGGCGTGAAAACGTAACAAACAAACTCACTTTCGCATTTATAATATTAGTTAGTGCCCGCGACTTCGTACGCGTAAACGCGTAAATGTTACGAGAAGCTTGCTAAAATACATCAGTGAAAACGGCATTCAAATCGATTAAGTCGTTTCTGAAATTAGCGTGCACAAACGCACAGACAAAGAGAAAAAAAATCTAAAAACTGTTTTTTTTTTACCTCGGCAACATAAGTACAAAAACAAAAAGTAACACGGCTTGTTTACGATTGTTTATGTTATGTATTAGAATAGATGATAACTTGATATGTTCTACTTAAAATAAGTGTGGGTTTTTTATGTGTAACTTTAAAAGGTATTATTTACAGTGATTCCGTCAGTACTTGGTGAGTAAGCTGTGATGTCATTGGCCCGTGACTCACGGAGGCTGTACTCAACACGACCTCGTCGACAACCAGGTTATAGAGTATAACCGGACATCGGCGAAAAAACCTGTTACTATAACGTTGCTCGTAATTCATTTATTTCAATAATCATGTTTTAGCACTGAATCATAGAGGTTTCGTTAGCTGCCTAACATAATGGACCGAGAGTAGGGTGGCCAGGTGACCGGCTTTAGCCGGACATGTCCGGCTTTTTACAGCCGTGTCCGGCCAAATATATACAAGTACGGCCCGTCCGGCTTTTGTTAGGATTTGGTCAACCCCGCAGCGGCCAGAATCACACGGACATGCATGATTCGCGATCTTACAAATTACTTTAAGGGGGAGACAAACGCTAAATACTAAAAATATCCATTGTTTAATGAAGATGTTACAAGAAATAGACGAGACAATTGCTTTGAAAAAAAAAATATTATACTTATATACAGCCCTGGATTTGTCAATAGGCCGTATAGGCCGCGGCCTATGGGCGGCGGCGGCCTAGGGGCGGCGGATTTTAGATGGTTTTCACACGCTTTCGGAAGCCATCAAATTCTTGTGCGATAATAAATGCAATAATAATAATAATTACCTAATAAAGGCCTAGGTATCTACCTAGGCCACGAGGAAGAGGCGGCACAAAGTGAAGGGGCCTATACTCAAGAAAAGTATAAATCCGGCACTGCTTATATATGTGAAGAACAAAATGTATTAATTAGAATTTTCGTTAAAGTAATAGAAACTCCACAAAAAAAGTTAGAACACAAGAAGAATTTGACCTTTATTGAAAATTCTCTCGAAAACGGCTTATTGCACGCATATGTATCCTGTACCTATTAATAAGTTAATATTAGATTAAAAAATTGTATTAATAAAAAAATTTTTTTGTGTAATGTTCTAATGGTAAAAACAAAAAAACACAATTTCTAGGCCTGTTGAATTGTCTCCGCCGCCAGCGAGTTCTATAGTAAATGTCATTTGCCTCAGTGAATCCCTTAAGAAAACAATATGTGAAACATAATAAAGAGTAGAGAAAGTCTTAAAGTAATAAAGGCACAAATAAACAAAAACTATTCCTTTTAAAAACCTGTGTGTCAGGCTTTTGTGGCAAAATGTCCAGTTAAATATGAGTCTGTGTCCGGATTTTCGATTTTGAGGCCTTACAACCCTAACCGCGAGCCAACAACAAATTTTTATGACCAAATTCCTCTCGAGCGATAACTCGTAAAATACTTCAGAGAGTTGTATCATGAAGCCTTGTGAACGCCAGCTGCGGCTCCGTGGGTGGGTTGAGCAGCGATATACCTTCCCAAACAACCCTCCCATAAACAGAAAATATTTTTAGTCATTTCCTTCCGATTGAAATAAGTATATTCAAATTATAATTAACCTAATATCTTGAAGAAAAAAAAAAGTCAGGTGAATATAAAGGGTTACGATATCTGCTAACATATCTCATATCTTCTATCTCTATATATAAAAATGAATCCCCATTTCCCTTGGTCACGACATCCTGCATGAACGGGTAGACCGATTTTAATTCGGTTTTCACTAATGGAAAGAGGGATAAATGGGGAATGTTCATATATATAAAAATTGCACCCCGGGCGAAGCCGGGGGCGGGTCGCTAGTAATATATAAAAAAAACCCTTGGTTCCTTTGGTCACGGCATCACGTGTGAACGGGTACACCGATTTCAATTCGGTTTTAACTAATGGAAGGAGTCATAAACGGGGAATGTTCTTATATATAAAAATGCATCCCGGGCGAAGCCGGGGGCAGAACGCTAGTATTATATATAAATGCCATGATAAGACATTAAGTGTTTTGATAAGGTAAGACAAAAGCGTGAAATCATAATTGCCATACTAGAATCAAGGCCCTGATCATCCGAACTTAAAAGAAAAAAAATTTTTTCAGTGATTTCCTCTCAGTTCAAAATTTATCATATGTTATTACTAGCTGAGCCCGCAACTTCGTACGCGTGATATTCGGTATAGCGCGTAACTTTTTAGTTTATAAACCGATTGGAATGAAACAAACACTAAATGTTACGGGAGGCTTGCTAAAATTCATCACTGAAAACCGCATTCAAATTGGTTAAGTCATTTCTGAGATTAGCGTGCACAAACACACAGATAAAGTTAAGGGAATCATGGCATGAAGCTGTTAAAATGCCCACAGTTCTCGCCACACCAAAAAAGAGAGATTCTTCCACTTCAAAGATATCCGACACCCAAAAATCGTCAGTCGGTGAGCCGCAAATAACTTTGGTGATAAAACATTCAACAAGGGGGAACACGATCCTTCTCGCAACACACGGACGAATGCAACACAGCGATGGTAATAATATATTAGACCAGAAAATAAAATAGAATTACATATGCTACTGCAGGCGGCCGCTAAAATGACGCTGTTGGCAAAAAGATATATACGGGAGCACCTTTTTAAAAAATCACGTGTCAGGAATTAAATTTATAAAACCTTGGCGTATACTTTAATTTAAAAAAAATGCAGTATTTATATATTTCTTAAATATTAATGTTAAGGTAGTTAACATTAAAATGGATGTAATTTAAAAAAAAAGTCTACTAAAATCATACTATATTTTTAATTATTTCATAATGATGGATGCGTAATATAATCAACTGCATGACATAAATACAAAACAAATACAGTGCAATAATAAAATAAAATTTAATTCATAAATAAAGCCAGTATAAAAGGTTAAAATAATGGTAAGTATTTAAGGCTTTTAATAAAAAAAAAAACACTTTATGTAACTCTTGGCAGTGTCTTAAAATCTTTGAATGTTAATTTTTTTTTCTGTTCATTAATAAATTTTCAGAAAAAAAATGAGTAAAAAATAATAATATAAAAATTAAAAATAGTGTAAAAAGGATACTTAGTATAAAAATAGTCGAGAGCGCCATTTTAAAGGCCCAAGCAGGAAGTAACTTAACGCTCGAGTATCTGCCGGAAACAGTTGGAGGGAAGCTGTATGTAGACGAATACTTGAAGCTTTTATCTTAATTGGCTCCCAAGCGGTGCGGATTGTAGATAATACGCGGATGTGAAATATTGGAACAAAGATTAGATGGATAGCTCTCGTCTGTAACACAATGGATGAAAAACACGTGTTTTTATTAGACACTAGCGACCCGCCCCGGCTACGCCCGGCGTGCAATTTTTATATACCCTAAAACATTCCCCGCTCATCCCTCTTTCCATTAGCGAAAACCGAATTAAAATCGGTCTACCCGTTCACGCGTGATGCCGTGACCAGGAGAAATGGAGATTCATTTTTATATATAAGATTTAGATAATTTACATACAATAAAATCGTAAACGAGCCGTTTCTGTATATTAAATATTTTTTCAAAAAAAAAAAATTGTACACCTTGTACTACTTATGTTACCGAGATCAAAAAAATAGTTTTTAGAATTTTTAAAACGTTTGTGCACGCTAATCTCAGAAACGGCTTAACCGATTTGAATTCGGTTTTCACTGGTGTATTGCGGCAAGCTTCCAGTTACATTTTGTGTTTGTTTACCAAAATACCACGCGTACGAAGTTGCGAGATCAGCTAGTAAAAAATATAGATAATTCTAAACACTTTTGATATTAAAATATCGTTCAGATATTTATAAATAAAAATAAGTTTTCTTAATCCTACTATAGTTGGCAGCGCACTTGCAGCAGCTTTGGCGTTGCTTGTGTTATAGGCGACGGTAGCCACCTACCATCAATTGAACCGTCAGCCTGTCTGACGAACCAAATCTCAATTTGACTAATTGTATTGACGCGTGGCATTAATGGCACGCACGCCACGGGTTCACTAATCCAAAACGAACCTAAAATTTTTTAAATAAGGCCACGGAATTGTTGCCCTTACAAAAACCGTTGCTCATAAAATGTGTAACAGTTATCTAGCGGTCACTAAACCGAAGTGGTCTATTGCAATATGGTACGTGCCTTCGAAGCAATTTGTTGCACTTAAAAAAACATACAACGACCAGCTGTTGTCGCGCACGTGCCGTCAAGGTGTTCCCCTGACATTTGACGCACAACGCAGCTTCCGAACGAGGCTGCAACACATTGGCTTAAAATAGATAATCTTTACTACCACTTGCCATTACAACCCTTTTATAACCCATAAAATATGTAATCTATTTTCAGAATACAATTAAGATATACCTATCAGTTAATTTTCTTTATAACCTCAAATTTATGGCACACTAGCCGTGGATTTCATCTTAAGATATGAATATAATAATTTTATTAAAAAAAAAAATAATAGTTATAAACCAAAGACTATAAACTAAAAAATAAATACAGCCTATGTTACTTGCTGATCATGCAGTTTTCTATAGGCGAAAGAATTTTTAAAATCAGTTAGGAAGAGATAGGGAAATGGGCTCTTTTGTATGTTTGTAATGGATAAACTCAAAAACTAGTTGACAGATTTTAAAATTTTTTTCACCAGTAGAAAGCTACGTTCTCAGCGAGTAATATAGGCTACTCACCCTCCCCTCATCACCCCCCCTCCCCTCTTTACCCTCCATACAATTGAATGTAATGAATAAGCTCAAAGATTACTGGACCGATTTTAAAAATTCTTTCACCTATGGAAAGTTATATAATCAGCGAGTAATATTTTATAAAGAGACGCAAACAAAGTCGCATGCAAGACCTAGTTATAAATATAAAAAATAATACTAATCTACTAATATTATAACCGCGATAGTTTGTGTGAGTGGATAAACGTTTGTTACTCATTCATACAAAAGAAAATGAACTGATTTTGATGAAACTTAGACAGTAATATAGCTATCATTTATAAATATACATATATACGAAATCGCGGACAAAAACTAGCATTAGGTATAAATGCTAAAATATGAGAGGATCGATATGTGGAACTGTATTACTCTTTCAGGCAAAAATTACTGAATGGATTTCGATGAAACTTTACAACAATATAGTGTATACATAGGAATATAACAGAGGCTATAATTTATAAAGATACTATTACTAAATACATTAAAATTGCCCCAAATTCCACCACGAATTCTACGTATACAAGGTAATAAATATGAACCAACTACAACCTAATATGTTGTAGTTACGCGACTTGAAAATTGATTTTTCCTATGTTAGGTGCCGCGTTTTGCATGTTTATAATGTAAGGCATATATAGCGATTCAAGGCTTGATAACTTAATTGTATGATAATTCGCGATATAACATGTTTACTAATTAGATTCGGAATTCAAATATTAGTCATAATTTAGGCGCAAACATTGATACGCGGACAGGACGTGGTCCGCTTTAAAAACTGAGAAAATATACATTATCTATATCTATACATGTAATAAAATTGTAAACGAGCCGTGTCTTAAACATTAAAAAAAAAACTATTTTTTGCACGTTGTACTTACGATTTTCACTAATGGAAAGAGGGATAAACGGGGAATGTTTATGTATATAAAAATTGCACCCCGGGCGAAGCCGGGGGCGGGTCGCTAGTCATATAATAAAATCATCCTCTTTAAAACACAAAATGTACTCTACACCAACAATGATTCAATTTGAAAATTATATTTAATTTAAAAAAAATGGAGCTCCGTCTTGAGAAGTTGTGAGCTTAATTCAACATGATTTAAATTTTCACATAAGCGACTAAATTGTAAATTAAAACGTGATCTATATCTATGTATACACATTTTATAATAAAATCGCAAACGAGCCGTTTATGTACATTAAATATTTTCTTAAAAAAAAATTCTTCACGTAGGTATTTATTTATGTTACCGACGTGAAAAAAATAGTTTTTAGAATTTTTGTCTTGTTTTTGTTTGTCTGTGCGTTTGTGCACGCTAATCTCTGAAAGGGCTTAACCGATTTGAATGCAGTCTTCATTCATGTATTGCCGCTATCTTCCCGTACCATTTAGTGTTTGTTTCATTCCAATCGGATTACAAACATAAAAGTTATGCGCTATACCCAATGCCACGCGTACGATGTTGCGGGCTCAGCTAATTAAAACTTAATTTACATATTTAAAACAAAGTCCCCAGCCGCGTCTGTATCTGCGTAGGTATGTTCGCGATGATCTCAAATGCTACTGAACGGACTTTCATTTTCAAATGATTCGAATGAAACGTTACTGGAATCTTGCTACAATAAACCAGTGAAAACTGCATTCAAATCGGTTAAGGTCCGGCTCCCGAAAATTATGATTGTTTGCCTTAAGTTTGTAACTAAACCAAATATCTCATCAATGTAAAACTTACATAATATGTTTTTTAAAACCTTTTTCTAGTCATTTTAAAGACAGAATCACAATTGATGGAAATTGACTCGATACTTTTATTTTTTTTTAATGATACCTTTTTCAAGATTTTTCTCGTTTTTTTCGGAAAAAACTTTAGTTACATATGTAAAATGAATGCTCATAGAAAGAAAATACGATTTATTAGTTACATATAAGACAAAAATTGCCTAGACCGATTATTATTCTCATAATAAACTAAATATGATTTGAGACTTGCGTCCTTTACTTCTGTGCAAGAATACTGTCAAACGGATCATTTTATTTTCAACCTTATTTTAACGTAGTTTAGGTTGAATATCGAATGATCAGTAGCGCGCAAACGCGGTCTTTGACGGACCTAGACAGGGCCAAACGTAACATTCGATATTCGACCTTATTTAGAAATGTATAAGGTTGAATATCGGATGATCAGTACAGCGTTGTGCGCGAACAGTGACGGACCTATCGCGGTTTTGAACGACCTTGACAGCGCGGTCTTAAGCCGTTTCTGAGATAAGCGTGCACAACCGCTCAGACGAACAGACAAAAATTCTAAAACTATTTTTTTCACCTCGGTAACATAAATAAGTACCTACGTGAAGAATTTTTTTTTTTTAAGAAAATATTTAATGTACATAAACGGCTCGTTTGCGATTTTATTATAAAATGTGTAAACATAGATATAGATCATGTTTTAATTTACAATTTAGTCGCTTTTGTGAAAATTTAAAGTTGAATTAAGCTCACAACTTCTCAAGACGAAGTTCCATTTTTTTAAAATTAAATATAATTTTCAAATTGAATCATTGTTGGTGTAGAGTACATTTCGTGTTTTAAAGAGGATGATTTTATTATATGACCAGCGACCCGCCCCCGGCTTCGCCCGGGGTGCAATTTTTATATACATAAACATTCCCCGTTTATCCCTCTTTCCATTAGTGAAAATCGAATTAAAATCGGTCTACCCGTTCACGCGTGATGCCGTGACCAAGGGAAATGGGGATTCATTTTTATATATAGAGACTAATCTGTAATTCGAATTTCACAATAAATTCGACCACGTACTATTTCAACCAAAAAGGTAGGTGAAACTTTTCATGATTGCATTCATAGTGTGGCAATCGCTGACTAAAATAGAATTTTTTGTGTAAAAGTCCCCAGACAGGCTGACGGTTTCCCTGTGGTTTTCTTTAAGAAGGTGTTTACTTCCGGTAGACCGACCGCCCAATCAATTTATGACTGCGAACGGTCCTGTCACTACTAAAACAATCAGATCAGAGTCAATCATAGTTGTCAAGTGAGTTCGTCAATTAATATATGTAATAAGAATATTGATAAAATATGATTGAATGAGTGGCAAGAGTGCTTGCCTAACGTTTCGGGGGCCCCGGGTTCGATTCCCGGCGGGGTCAAGTTTGGAAATTTTAATGTAATTTTCAAAATTGACTCTGGTCTGGATTTGAAAAGTAGTGGTAGGGCACACTGCGTTCGCAGTCATTTGGGCAGCCCGCCTGGCGGCAGTAACCACCACCTTACAGAATACCACCGTGAAATAATAGCATATAGGTGCTGTTGTGTTTCGGTGATGCCAGAGCCCATTTCCTTATCCCCTCCTAATCCCTTATCCAATCCTACTTTAGTCGGCAGCGCACTTGCAGCAGCTGTGGCGTTGTTTGTGTTATAGGCGACGGTAGCCACCTATCAAGTGGACCGTCAGCCTGTCTGTCGACCTTAACATAAAAAAAATGATTATTTCAATATACGATCGGCCATAAACGCTAGGCAAATGCAAAAGGCTTTAGTTTTCAATACAAATGAAATCCGATCAGTGTCATTGCGAAACCGGATCTCTAATAAAACACCAAGGTTAACGGACTCGCCAAACTGAATCGTTGCTTATTACAATATTTAATTTATCTTCTTTGTTAATAAAATTCAACGGTGATGGTCAGTTATGTATTGCAATCAAGTTTTTAAACACAAATCTTACGAAGAAAACCATTAAAAATCTAAGGTATCATTATTAAATTAGTGACACACACATAAAGAGAGAGGAGAGAGAGAAAATCGCAAGACGGACATAATCAGACACAAAGAGTGAGTAAGAGATGTCAGAATCTTCTTTCCTACTAAGGTAACCAGAACACTTGTAAGCATCCCGTGGCGTTGCTTGTGCAGGAGACGGTAGCCACCTACCATCAAGCGGAGCCTGTCTGATGACCTTTAAATAAAACTGATAAACGAAAAGCAAATTCGCGGTAAAAAATACAGGGTATTTTTTTTAACTTCACCAGGGGAGAAAATACCCCAAATATTGGACATGATTTTAATCAAAGAAAAATCAAATCAAAGAAATAAAATCAAGACATGATTTTATTTACAGAATACCGCCGTGAAATAACAGCATATACGTGCTGTTGTGTTTCGGTGAGTGAGTAAGGGATGCCAGAGCCCATTTCCTAATCCTAATCCCTTATCCAATCCTACTGTAGTCGGCAGCGCACTTGCAGCAGCTTTAGGCGTTGTTTGTGTTATAGGCGACGGTAGCCACCTACCATCAAGTGGACCGTCAGCCTGTCTGTCGACCTTAACATAAAAAAAAAACATTCCTTTATATTTGAAAGTAAGCAAAACTACTTTTAAAGGTTTCCGATAATACGCTTGCCACACCTGGAATTCGAACCGGCTAAAATCCGGAAAATAACACCTGTAGGAACTTTGAAGGATCACAGGTTCATAACCCTGTGATAGGATCACAGGGTTATCGAAGCAAAACAATGAAATCTAAACTTACCTAACTGCATAAATTCAATGGGACATGATAAATCACTTTTGCAGAATAGGTACTTACATCGGATTACTTATGACCGCCGGTTTGTGGTATAGGGGACGCTTTTGTTTGTTCTTTTTTTTGTGTATATCTGTGTTTTTCTGTCAAATTTATAGTACTTTGTCGCAAATAAAATATATTCTTATTCTTTTAATTAAAAATAGTTAAGTAATTATCTTTAACGCAATTTTTTTAAATGTTTGAGTCATTTTAAAGTAATGTTTTCAATAATCGTGCAAGGAGTTGTGTTTTTGAAAATAAACTAATTTCTATTGTACGATTATGGTGTATGACCGTGTGTGTGTTGAACTACGAGCAAAGGTTTCTCCGGAAGATCAGTTCGGGCCAATGCTACCAAAATGCTGAGTAGGGACTCTTTTGAAACTCTCCTTCTTGGCTGTTACTGTTATTTCTCTTTGTGTGATTATTAATCGATTAAATTGATTGTTTTATTATTCGTAGTTTTAATTATTCATCTTTTAATATATTTTATACTTATGCCATGTGTTATTATAATAAGCTGACTTTATTCCAATCGAGACTTATTAAAGTGGTTTTTTTTTTTAATTAGTTATGTTAAAAAATTACAAACATTGTCCAAAATAATATTCAAAACTTACCATTACATACCAACGTTTAAAAAGAGCGGTAGGTATACAAAAAAATTACAGTACAGAATACTCTACTACTCGTGTAACGATTACTTATTGCTTAGAATTGGGGTTGAACATTTGTTTATTGTATATCCAGTGATTATAACGATATATATGTATATCACAAATTTATAGCGAAAAAGGGCACTTATGAAGCTCCTTACTCCCTTGAAGATTGTGCCTATTAGAATCTGCGCTCCACTTAGGTATAGGTATGACGAATGTAGAATTTTCTCTTTTGAAACAGAGAATATTGTCATTTAATTAAAAATTACAACTTCAGGAGCGATCTTTCACGTGCTGGCTGTTGCCAAAAAGGTAGAGTTGCGACGCACACGTGGCTTATTTCAGACCGGTCATAAAATAAAGTGATTTACAGTAGATACAGAACTGAATGATTATATTTAAGTTTGTAGCAAACTACTTCTACTCACAGTATGTAAACAACTTTGGTGACTTACCTGAAAAAAAGAAACAAAATTAATATTAATTTTACTCAAAGGTAGGTAGCGTTATTATTATAACTAGGTTAATAGGTATATCTGTTTATATTTACTATAAACAGTTTATATAACTAGGTCTTACATTTGAATAAGACGCGGTTGAATAAACTTGTCACAGTAAGCCAGTCGCCATCCAATTCTCGTTTATTATTTATCGCTCTTTCCATTAGCGAAAACCGTATCAAAATCTGTTGGTTGATTTAGAAGAAGTTAGCGGAGAAATAGACAGAGGCTGACATCGACTTCACTTTATGATCTATACCTAGGTAGATATATGTATAAACTAGCAGAGCTGAGCTGTCCAAGTGAATGCGAAACGCAGTGTGCCCAGATCCAGGCCTAACTTTGAACAGCTCATTTCCAAAGTTGACCCCGCTGGGAATCGA
Organism: Bembecia ichneumoniformis; assembly: GCA_910589475.2. Taxonomy (NCBI): domain Eukaryota; kingdom Metazoa; phylum Arthropoda; class Insecta; order Lepidoptera; family Sesiidae; genus Bembecia; species Bembecia ichneumoniformis. Next base: position 12,637,464 of record OU342540.1, read on the forward strand.
ACCCGGGAACCCCAGAACAGAGCGTTAAGGCAAGCACACTAACCACTCATCCAACGGGCTCGACTTATCCTATTTTTGAAAAATAAACGAGTTGATTTGATTTTTATATCTATAAAAATATGGGTTAGCTTAAATAAATATATAAATATGAGACGTAACAGCTTTAGAGAGAGGGATAAAAAAATCATGAAAATTGTTCGGAGCCAAGAAATACCCCGTAAGGGAGTGGTTACAGTCGCCAGAGGTGTTTTGATAGCGAAACACGGTGTGTTCCGTCGCTAAGAATAATGAAATGAAACTCAATAAGAAGCAATATTTTATCGTCCTTATATCAATAAATGAAATCGAACCATATAGTATTATAGTATGCGGTATACGCATACTCGCTCACCGCAGTTAGCGCGATAGCGTGACCAAGCCACTATCTGAACACTCGCTTTAGATTACATCTTTCGCGCATTTTGTAATCTTAGGACATGTTTCGCGATTATTTTTTTATTTTATCTATAATACAGTATTAAGTACATTAAATATCTGTATGCTAGACAATGGGTGTGACAAAACACATACTAAATATTGAATTGCCAACTAAACACACCAAGGAACCAAGAACACTTCTTGTGTAATGGGATAACCATGCAACGGACAAGGGATGAAACCCTGCACACCCAGGGTGAAGCCAATATTAAAAGTTAAAAAAGAACACGCTCAACTTTAAGGCTTGTTGATTGCAAATAAATTAATTTTAAAATAAAATTGAAGTGTATGTATGCGATTTCAAAATAAGGGTTTTATTTTTTCACTTTACAAAACCCAAGCAATGTGTTTTAATAAGGTTTCACTTTCTTATTTGTTTGTTAAAACTGTGCACACACTGGTGCTTTCGTAGTCATTTGGGCAGCCCGTCTGGCGGCAGTAACCACCCCCTTACAGAAGACCACCGTGAAATGTTAAGGTCGGCAGACAGGCTCACGGTCCACTTGATGGTACAGGCTGCCCAAATGACTGCGAAACGCAGTGTGCCCTGCCACTACTTTCCAAATCCAGACCAGAGCCAAATTTGAAAAGTTGATTTTTCAAAGTTGGCCCTGCCGGGAATCGAACCCGGGAACCCTAGAACAAAGCGTTAAGGCAAGCACCCTAACCACTCATCCAACGAGCTCGTATATATATAGATAAACATCAAATTAATCTAGGTTAATATTTAGTTATACGTGGTTATACGATGAGTGGTTAGGGTGATTGCCTTAACGCTCTGTCTCAGAGATCCCGGGTTCGATTCCCGGCTTCGACAGATTTTTTTGCAAAATTTTTACACAAACCTTCCTCGTTTATCAATCTTTCCATTAGTGAAAACTTTATCAAAATTCGTTGAGTGCTTTATAAGAAGTTAGCGAAGAAACAGACAGTGACTTTTTTTAATAACATTTATGATAAATGGGGTATACTATACGTCAAGCGAGTAACTCATGTGACTGACTGGTTCAGAGGCGGTTAAAGGTACTTATTATGGCCATAAAAGTTATGGACAATCAATAATATGTATGTCTAAGCTTCGCGTTTTTCGTGGCCACACTGTCACATATTAAATTGTGGGAAAATATCAATATGCCTTTGTTATTTTCATTTCCCCCTATCATTTCCTCGTTCATTGTGAATACCATTCGCTTTTGTAATTCCTGACGCAATCGATTTGCGTTGTCTTAAACGGATTAATGTACGGCTGACACGAACCTTCATAATACAGTACATGTGCTTGAATGTATTGAATGTGCTAGGTACTCTTATGGGAACCCTCTACGAGCGATAGGTATAGGTAGGATAGCGATAGTAATAGGTTCTTGAGAGAATTTGTTGTCTCAACTTACTTGTCTTCAATAACCGAAGACAGAATGCGACGCAAGACGGTCGCAGTGCTTATTGAACTCGCGAAAATAATAAAACATACGCCTGGAATTCCAATATCTTGGAAAAACCTTTATATAATGTAGCTATTGACAAACAAATTTTAAATTTATATGCTCTTATGTTTTCATGCAGAAACTGCATTGACTTGTATTCAGTAATTACAAGAATTTTACTAGCGAAAATCTGTAAGTAGGTTCAATAATAATATCATAAACGAGCGGTTAGATTAAAAAAAAAACAACTGTACATCTAATATTATATTATTTTATTAAAAACTATTTTTAAATAAAAAATTTAATAAAAAAAAATTTTTTTTTGAATAAAATTATTTATAAAAAACTAAATTTTTCAATATTTTAATTTTTTTTTTTTTTTACTTATGTTACCGAGGCGAAAAAAATTGAGTTTGTGCACCCTAATCTCAGAAACGGCTTAATCGATTTGAATGCAGTTTTCGCTGATGTATTGTAGAAAGCTTCAAGTAACATTCATTACAATTGGTTTACAAACAAAAAGTTACGCGGTATCAAATACCATGCGTACGAAATTGCGAGCTCAGCTAGTGTCACAAATAAATTTTAAAAATTAATTGTACCCTAGATATGAATACAATTTCAGTTTTCAGTTTGTTTTAAAACGTTTATGTGACATCTCCAAAATGTCATTTTTTTTTCTAATGTCTGCAAGGACCAAGGACTAAGGAGTAATAATGGAATTTTACGTTGTATGGAATATGTAAGCGAGTCCCGTGGGCAAGTGAACTCTTAGAAAAAATTTATGAATTTAGATTTCCGTACATTTTAAATATTTAAACTTATTCATTTCAAAAGCCATCTCATTCATTTCTTAAGATTCTTTTAATATTTGAAATATCCAAGTCGAGCAAGGTTATTTAGTCACGCAAGTGGTAAGCACTTGGCGTGCAAAGGAATGTAAAAGTACGTGATTTTTTGGGTTTATTAGGTACTTTAAATATTCGTTTAATTATTCCATTACATTTATACCTAGAAGGGAAGGTAGTTTACTATGAATAGTTCATTTTCATAATAAGAAATTGGCAATAATTAACTTGGTTTATTTCGGTTTAAATTCATATAAGATCATATGTCAACTCTTCTCCACTGTGCAGGATGTAATTAATGCTGTGGTGATTGGGGGATACCGTTCTAAGCCGGTACCCCATGGCAGCGTTCCTAGACACTTTGTTTATGTTAAGATCAGCAGACAGGCTGACGGTTCACTTAATGGTAGGTGGCTACCGTCGCCTCAACGTCACAGCTGCTGCTGTTTGTGCTGCCGACTACAGTAGAATTAAGGATAAGGGATTGGATAGGAAAATGGGCTCTGGCATTCCTTACTCACTCACCGAAACACAACAGCACATATGCTGTTATTTCACGGTGGTCTTCTGTAAGGGGGTCCCACCAGACGGGCTGCCCAAATGACTGCGAAATACAGTGTGCCCTGCCACTACTTGCCAGATCCAGACCAGAGCCAAATTTGAAAATTTCATTTTCAAAGATGACCCTGTCAGGAATCGAACCTGGGAACCTTAGAACAGAGCGTTAAGGCAAGCACAAATCCCTCAGTGTCTTAAAACAAAAGTTTTCGAGTAATGTGTGTTGCCAGTGATGTCATATGGCGCTGAAACGTGGTCTCTAACTATGGGTCTCGTAACAAAGCTCAACGTCGCTCAACGAGCTATGGAAAGGGCTATGCTCGGGGTTACACTGCGAGGTCGAATCTCTTCATTTCTGAAATGAGGAGATTCGTAGATGATCGAAAGTTACCGACATAACCCAGCGCATTAGGAAGTGCTAGTGGGCAGGACACATAGTGCGGAGAGCCGACGGCCGCTGGGGCCGGAAGGTTCTCGAGTGGAGGTCATGGACCGGCAAGAGCAGCGTAGGACGTCCAACCCATAAGGTGGACAGACGACCTGACAAGGGCTATGGGTCGACGGTGGATCCAGGCTGCCTCTGACCAGTCCTTTTGGAAAATAAGGGAGGAGGCCTTTGTCCAGCAGAGAATAATGATATATAAGAAACCTTCGGTGAAAAATTATCTTACTGAACATCAAAGTTCGTTGCGTAATTTAGGAGTTAGCGGATATACGAACATATAGACAGACAGACGCGGGCAGCGACTTCAACTTATACTATGTTATGTAAGGATATAGATGTAGATAAAAAAATATAGATACAGATTTATTCTCTACTAGCGGCCCGCCCTCGGCTTCGCCCGTGGTGCAATTTTTATATATATGAACATTCCCCGTTTATCCCTCTTTCCATTAGTCAAAACCGAATAAAAATCGGTCTACCCGTTCGAAAGTTATGGGCGTACATACATTTCGAAGATCATTTTTATTTAAATATATATATAAATTTGTAAAAAAGTACTTTTTTTTCTACACGAAAACAGGTCTGGAAGAAAAGGACCTATTTTGTAAAGGTATTTTAATTTCGGAACCTATGTCATGCGTAGTTTGAAAAATTTCGTGTCAGTTGGAATGTGCTCAAATTTTTCGACCTTTTACAGTATCTACCGTTATTTAATCTGTGCTTTTACCTCATAGCAATTTAATAAATGATAGAGTTATCCATTAAAACTAACCACGCCTTCCGACCTTCGTACTTTTGTCAAAGCCACAGGCTATTGTTAGAATCAGATCGATATAAACCAACTGGTGAAAGGTTACTTGAGTAGCAGAGTATTTGCAGTTATTCATTACTGACATTTTTTCTATACCTATTTCTATCACTAAATACAAATTGAGAAAAAAAAACCTCAACTTATTTCGAGTGGCCTTGTAAACGGGTTCAAAGTCATACGATATGCTTCGTGGGTTCGGGTTTCTCTGCGTAACAGAATTCTTGTAGATTACATCCACAGGGGACTTAAGCTTCGGATTTGTATGTAGCATCTGAAGTTCTCACTTTTAATATTCACGAGGAAAATTATTTTCGAATATAACCTTAGAAAGTAGTTTACAATATCGAATACAAATATTAGTTAAATTTAAATACTAAAATACTAAAATTATCTAATCTAAAAATAAATTAATATTAAATTGATTAAAAACTAATAATATAAAAATGGACCCTGCGGCATTGTACCAAATACGCTGGCAGCATTTCCTCGTTGAATGGCCAAACTAATACGTTGGCCGAGGAAAGTGCCAGCTCTTCGGTCTCCCGTCGCATCAATAAGCCTCTTCGATATGTCTTTGAAGAGAGAGGCTGATTGCTGCAGGGCCCCACGGACCGAGTGTCTCGACTCCGAATGGTAGAAAACCATATTCTACCATTCTACCACTATATTTAGAGATTTTATTTTTTTCCGCCGCCTCTGCTGCGGCTGCTGCCTTAGTGGATGTTCCATGTGTTGTATGTTATGTTGTATATATGTTAGTTATAAATTATGCCTTATAAAGGATATATATTTATGCCTTTTGGGGTGGAGACTCTTGGACCATAGGGACCGGACGCGTTAAAGATTTTCAAAGATCTGTCTGGAAGGTTAATTACGGCCACTCGTGACCAAAATGCTGGTTTCTATTTCGGGCAAAAACTTAGCATCGCCATTCAACGAGGCAATGCAGCCAGCATTTTGGGCACGCTGCCTTAAATTTCAGAACATTTACTTCTTACGTGATTATTACTAGAACAGTTAAATTTTTTGTATCAATTTTGTAACAATATGTAATTACTTTTGAAGAATTAAAAAAAAAAAAAAAAAATTATAAAGTATGTTAGTTATATATGTTATGTTATATATGAAGTTAGTATGTAGTAAGTAAATTACCAACAACCGCTTAGGAATAAAATTCCTTCCAAGGCGGCTAAGTATGCTCCGTCTGACTTTTGAAAAATCTTCACGCTAAAACTACAAAACGAAATTTTATGAAGCTTTATATACACCATAATAACACATAAGCTATAATACACAGACGAAGACGCAGGCAAAAGCTAGTCAATACATATTATAAAATCTTAAACGAGCCGTGTCTGTACAGTACACGTTGTACTTAAGTTACAGAGGCCAAAAAAAAATAGTTTTTGAATTTTGTCTGTTTGTGCACGCTAATCTCAGAAACGGCTTAACCGATTTGAATGCGGTTTTCACTGATGTATTGTAGCAAGCTTCCCATAACATTTAGTGTTTATTTCATTCCAATCGGTTTACAAACGAAAAAGTTACGCGCTATACCGGATACCATGCGTACGAAGTCACGGGCAAAAGCTAGTCTGTCATAAATTTGCTATTTACTGTTACTTATTCTGTTATATTTTGGAGAAACATACGTGTCAATAAACAGTGTGTCCACACGTTTCTATTAAATTATTAAATTATTGCTAAATATACTTAGAAAATATCTCGCAATACCTAATTAATATTAGTCTTCATCGCGCAATATCCGTAGAGGACAATATTATATTATACACATTTCGCCTTGACCATAACTTTCAAAATAACTACCTACTATTTTTCATCGGCACTTGCGGTATGCCTCTATACGAGTCGAGTGATACACGAACGATCCCGCTTCAGGATAAAAAGATTGATACAAAGTGGTTATCACAATTAAAGCACTTCAAATTCAAACTTTACTTTTACAGTTCGCTCTTTTCACCAGAATCTGGACACACAAAAGCAGCTACACAATAGCTTCTGACTGGATATTAGCCAAACGAAAGAAATAAATAAATGTCCTATGGTACACAAACTACCATAATAAGGGCGTACAAAATATAGGTATTTAAATGAATCAGTGAACATGAATTAAAAACCAAAGACCTCAGATTTGTCGAGATTTGCGATTGCAAGAGATAGGGTATTGTATTTGAATCGAAACTCGATGATTTTAAACGCCAACTCTTTCGTTTCAGTCGAGGTCAACGTCATTTTGAACGAGCACGACCCGAAACGCCGCATCATGATCGCGTGATGTGTATCGGAGGCTATAAGCGTTCATTTTTTAAAATGAATTCGCGGAACTAAACCTTTTTTTACTATTGGTTTTTTTGCTATTTTATCTTTACCAATAATTTTATCTTTATTGGTAAAGATAAAATTTAAAATTTCACATAATATAACAGACTAAGCAGAAAAAAACAATTATCAAATAGTGAAATTAATATTAACTAGATGGAAACCCGGCTTCGCTCGGGTGTAATGTGACTCATAATATGTACACATGTAAGTAGATATTTCTGTAGTTATCGGTTCTCGAGGAATATTAAAGGCAAAAGCGGCATAGATTTCGCTCAATGTTTGCGGCAAGACGTTTCGTTTTACACTGTCACATGAGTCACAGTTCTTTGTAATGGACACTTTGTTTTTAAAATGAATGGTGCGACGACGTATTGAGTGGCGAGGCGTATGTGCTCTAGTATGAATGAAACGGAACGTTTATTAACCATTAAAGATGTCACAGGTGTGAGGTGTCAGTGAGTGACGTTTCGCTAGAGTGGCCAATATGGCGACTGCGATTTGTCTGTCAGCACCATTAGAATTTAACAAAATACTTGACAATCCGAATTTTGCGGATATATGTTGTCGACTCGAAATCTTTATTTTTTTATGTTTTATTATTCAGGTAAGGTTTCAATCGAGTCTACCGTACCCCTTGACGAAATTATTAATATAGACTTTAGATTTAAGTAATTTCTTATAGTATGTGCAAGACATAAAATTCCTTATATTTAAACAGATGATTTTAATATTATGACTTAAGGGATTTTTATCTATAATTTACCTACTATTTACAGACACATTAAATCTTTACTAATATTATAAAAATATTCGTATGTATGTATGTTTGCAATGAATAAACTTAAAACTACTGGACCGATTTTAAAAATTCTTTCACCTATAGAAACCTACATTATCAGGGAGTAATAATTTCTAATGATACGCGGACGAAGTCTCGAGCAAAGGCTAGTAGTAAATAAAGTAGATTTTTTTTGTGTACACCATAGTGAAATTTACAATTTTATAATTTTACATTAACTATATTTAAGTATACTGTATTGCAAACAAATAGTAACTACATATGTCCCTTTTTGGTATATTGTATACGATACCATTCTTTCAATTTAATTGTATTTTGTTTTAAAATACATGTTTAAATAAATTCATTGCAGTAATATTTTATTACATTTATTTACCTATTTGAGCATGTTTCTATTTTCCAATTGTATTACTGCTGAATCCAGAAATACACATCTGGAAGATTGAAATTCTCATGGTATAGGTAATCTATACTAACCAAAGTGTACCAATTCGAAAGTCCCGCTACAAAGGGATCAATCAGTTTTGCATGGAGATCAGGTGCATCAGGCAATCAGTTAATTTTCGTTTTAAGGGTCGAAACTTGTACCATTAGGTAAGAAGAAATTATAGATTTTACTGGGAAAATATCGTGTAATTTGGTAATGGGGTTTTTAAGTTTGAAAGTATTAAAAGATCTTCTTGAACTGCGCACTGACTCAAACAACGTATCGAGTACGTAGTGGTTCGCGCTCAATGTGTTATTTTCGAATGTTATCCCCATTTACAAAATCTGAAATATTTACAGGAAATTAAGAAAGACTTTTATTACCAAATTCTTCAAAAGTGTAAGTTATAAAATATGATCTAGAACCATGTCCTTTGGGTGGGCAGCCGATAGATGGCGAATGTGGTCCCTTTTTGATTGTATGACAGTCGGCATTCTAATCCTTGTAAGTATTAATATGGTATTAATATATACCATAGAGCGTATTAAATTACGCTCTATGTGTGCTACTTACACAATATTAAAAATTTAAACAATTTACAACGTCATACATTACCTACTCAAAAAGGATATTTTACTGAGTAAATGAGTAAATGAGAGTAAATTTGTTATAAAAAAAGTGGATCGTAACTCATTCCTATAATGAAATCATTAAAAACAAGTAATCAGTATGAAAAAAACTGTCAGTCGCAAGATTTTTTTTGTCCAACCCTAATCGATTGTTGTTCGCCTCAAGACAACGGTCAAATACCTGGAGTTGGATCCGAAAAACGTTTGTTAACCCGACGTTTGACTTTTTTACTTACAGACATTTTTCATTCCAAGGCTAAGTGAACGCACTCACTTAAACCAAATGTAACATTAGTGTTACTATTATTAAAACACGCGACTATAATCATGCGAAGAGTAATAAATTATAGTACGTTGTTCGATTTTTGAATTGACTTAAAAGTAAAGACGCAGAGATTGCGCAAACGCATCGTTTCTGGCGATTTTCGTCACTGCATCGTCAGTCGACCGATAACTTTGCGTCATATTCGCCGGATTCGTCGCGTCCATTTAATGTAATCAACAAATATAATAACGTTTAATGCGACAAGAAATAATAATAATTAAGGCGTCATGAAATATTTACGCCAGATAAAAATAAATTAAATAGTAAGTACCTTCTATTATTATTATTCTTTCTTGTTGTCAACAAGGATGCACTTATATGTGAGCTGCATGATAGAGTGGGACGAGCAGGTTTGTTGTATTTTAGTGTTAAAGTTGTATCTACCTACAAATATTTACTTATTACTTTTGTCTGTATTTGTTTGTAACAAAAATTCTGTTTATATTTCTACCATTGAAGACAACTCAGGTGTGACTCAGGTGTACGCTAGAAACTTCATTGAGTTTATAGTATACCTAAACTGTGTACCACCCAGTGTAATTTTTTTTGTGTGTAAATAAATTATAATAATAATAACAATAGGTACCTTTAGATAAAGCCTGGTTTGAAAAAAATTAATAAGTATTGATTATTTTTGATGGTATCAGGTGTACGCTAGAAACTTCATTGAGTTTATAGTACACCTAAACTGTGTACCACCCATTGTATTTTTTTTGTGTGTAAATAAATAAATAATAATAATAATAAGAATAGGTACCTTTAGATAAAGCCTGGTTTGAAAAAAATTAATAAGTATTGATTATTTTTAATGGTACGTACTATTATAGCGAACTGTCCCCGGCTTCGCATGGATACAATTTTTTTTTTCTGAAAATTATACCCACAAACTTCCCCCTTTATCGCTCTTTTTATTAGAGTATCAAAAACCGTGGGGTGGTTTAGAAGTTAGCGTAGAAAAAGACAGACTTTTGTAAATTTTATGAAAAAATAAAAATAGTCTGTGTGTTAGCCGCACTATACCTGTAGGTCAAACCGCACTTGCGCTGTGCGTCGCTGCTCTGCGCGACGCTATTTATTTATTTATTTATTTATTACCATTTCCCTATCCACTGCTAATCCCTTATCCTACTGCAGTCGGCAGTGCACTTACAGCAGCTTTGGCGTTGCTTGTGTTATAGGCGACGGTAGCCACCTACCATCAAGTGGACCGTCAGCCTGTCTGCCGACCTTAACATAAAAAAAAAACACGGCCTCCAACGAGGCAGGCACCAAGCAAAAACAAGCCACAAAGGAAAAATATACATGGCAGATGCTGCCGCAATTATAGGAAGCACAGCATGCGACAATAAAAGTCTAGAGTAACATTCCAGCAATGATAAAAATAGTGATAATAATAAAAAAAAAATATACTGCGCGACGCGGCCGTATTTCTTTCTATTCTAGTCTGTTCACGAGTGATCGCAAGTCGCGATGCACGATGGATGACGAGAAATTAATTAAACTGGTTGGCAATTACCCGGAATCGCATGATTTAAAATCACAGAACACTATATGACTCCTTGTGAGTGTACTGTGTAAATATAATGAATTCTGTGATCGCTACTAAGATCAGGAAATGTCGCGCCCGCAGGTGCGGTTTGACCGTCAGACACAACATCATCTTCAATAAGTAAAAGATAAAGGGCTCTATGCAAATGCTACGAATTCAATGTAGCTGAGACAGAGGCTCTAGTATGAGTTTACGATACTACACCAATACTACACTCGCTAGCGAGAACGTAAAACTTTTGTATGGGAAATCGTGAACTGTCAATGTCAAATTTATCAATTTTCCATATAAATGTTTTACGCTCTCGCTATTAGCGAGTGTAGTATCGTAAACTCATGCTAGAGCCACTGATGTCTATGGTAAACACAACGATGCCGATGCGGACGATGGAGAAATCAATAGAAATTGCGGAGTATTCTAGAAGCATCGAATTCAGGATACGGAAGTTGAAACGGTGCGACCGTTCAACTTCCGTATAAGTTGAGGAGGTTATATAAGTTGAGGGGGAGATGACACGCTGCTTCTTATGCCGAATGGCAATGTCCACGGAATACTGATAATAAGTGTTAATTTTTTGCTGTGGATTTGCTCTGGCTTCGTGCTAAGTATTGCAATTTGTGAGGAGACTCTCATCTTGGTACTCTAATCCACGTCAACTGTAATAAGCTCGTGCTACTATAAAGCCCGATCTTACGCTGGATCCCGGCATCATCAACGGCGACGACGCACGTTCTCATGCTTTGCATTGCACCAGGACGTGCCCTTGTCACGTGGAGGCACCCAGCTGGCTCTTCGTCGTGTTCACTGCGGCTGAGTTGTCCTTTTATATGATCATCCGGCAAGTATCACAGATTACCCCAGTATTCCTCCAGCGTTACGCGATAAGCTCCAAGTCCTGGAGCGAGTGCATTCCTACTCCGCAGTGCCCTTTAAGTGTTAGACGTTTCTATTCAATTCATACTGTGTAAAAAATAATATTTTGTGAGCGCCTTCAGCGCGATAAATAGTGTGTGCATAAATTAACATTACATTTTATTTCATAACTAGCGGCCCGCCCCCGGCTTCGCCCGGCGTGCAATTTTTATATACCCTAAAACATTCCCCGTTTATACCTCTTTTCATTAGCGAAAACCGAATTAAAATCGGTCTACCCGTTCACGCGTGATGCCGTGACCAGGAGAAATGGGGATTCATTTTTATATATATAAGAAGATAAGTAGATATAGATATGCTTAGATGAGGTGGTAGTCCACTTGATGTTAGGCGGCTACGTAGGAACCCAAACAACATTTAAAATAATGCGAAGAACCTAAGAGAACATGTCTGCAATGACATTGGAAATATATATATTGTTTGCGCCATTTCCCGAAACCCGAATATTCACTTTCGGCAGCCCTTACATTATATGTTCAAACGTAAAATAGCAAAACAACAGTTAAAATACACTGTGTATAAAGTATGTAATTAACCGTTAAAACTAACCCTCTGAATGAACCATATGACGGAAGCAGATGTTAGTGATTCGTGTGCAGTCGATCATAAAAACATCTGGTACAAAATTTTATAGTTTCTCTACAAATCATTGCGCTTTTTATACAAATTAATTTTATCTATTTAAGAGTCATAAATTAATAATAGTTTAAGGAGTTCATTTATATCATAAATAAACTCCTCAGGGCTCACTTACAGCTATGATATGAGTAAAGACAACGAAAATTAGCTAACCCAAGCTATTTGTCACAGTACATCTAGGGCATCTATTGCATCCAAAGATGTTGTATGAGTCTGTACCTAATTGCATCAGTTTAAGTAGTGACAGCCTGACAGGGCTGTCATTTGGACAGCCCGTCTGACGATAGTACTAACCCCTTACAGAAAACTATCGAAAAATAACAGTTGTGTTTCGCTAAGTGAGTAAAGGAAGTCAGAACCCATTTCCCTATTCCATAATCCTACTAAGGTTGGCAGCGCACTTACAGCACCTGAGGCGTTACTTGAGTTAATAGGCGACGGGAGCCACCTACCATCAATAGGACGGACAGTCTGTCTGACGACCCCCACTTTAAAAAAAAGGGGATGAAATTGTACAATTCTAGTTAACATCACTGAAAAAAATTTGCTCAAAATTCAAACCAAAAGTTCGAACAATTATAATGAGAAATGCGAACAAGAAGAAAAAAATTCGCGAATATCATAAAGCCAAATGTAGAACGACAAAGAACAAAGGTGGAAAGATAATGGGATCAATTTTCACATGACTAGGAAGAATATATAGGTAAATCGGTGTAAAAAGACAGAAGAAGAATTGAGGCAGTAGAGCTCCGATGTCGGAGATGGGTAAAAGAGATTGGTTAGACTAAAAATTATTAACGATTTGACAGTATAGGCTATGTCGTATAAGGTAGTATAAGGGGACCACTATATTAAAAAAGGTTTCTTTTCTACATTATTTTCATATGGCTCTATGGTCCACTCAGTGTGAGTTGTCTTGCATCGGCAATTTGGTCTTTATACTTGAAGTTGAATAGTCATTCATCTTTACATATTATAAAACAAAGTCCCCCGCCGCATTGTCTGTATGTATTTTTGTGATAATCTCAAAAAGTACTGACCTGATTTTCATGCGGTTTTCATCTATCAACAGAGTGATTCCTGAGCAATATACAGGGTATACAATTCGTTAAGATTTTATCCTTAGGTTCCCGAGGGTTTGCAAATTGGAGCATACTATGCACAGGTGTATCACTAAGCAGTTCTACCCAAATCTGATAGAAGTCGTCGGACGAAGTCGCAGGCATGAATTAGTAATTTATAGTTGGTTAACTGTATATAGCCCTGTACGTATAAATTGGCATATATGTATTTTTTGATTTTTATTATGTTAAGGTCGGCAGACAGGCTGACGGTGCACTTGATGGTAGGTGGCTACCGTCGCCTATAACACAAGCAACGCCACAGGTGCTGCAACTGCGCTGCCGACTACTGTAAGATTAAGGATAAGGGATTAGGAGTGGATAGGGAAATGGGCTCTGGCATCCCTTACTCACTCACCGAAACACAACAGCACACGTGCTGTTATTTCACGGTGGTCTTCTGTAAGGGCGTGGTTACTGCCGCCAGATGGGCTGCCCAAACGACTGCGAAAAACGAAGTGTGCCCTGCCACTACTAAAAAATTGTTATACTGAAATTTTTCAAGGAGGGAGAAGCTGCGGGAATCAGCTAGTTAATCAAATCCTTGAAAGTATGAATACACGATTTGCTTAACATTAATGTGACATTAGCAAAGTTAAATGTCGTAACCTCTTACGTTACCTCCTCGTGAGTCAGGTACCAGTTTTTACTGAAGACGGATGTAGTTGTCTATCCTTCAAATCATATTCTGTCTCTCTCTTACTCTTCTCGAATTTTCGTTAAAACAAAGAGTTCGGGAATTTTCATTTATATTTTAAACATAAAAGTTGAGATTTTTAAAAGGGGAGAAACAAAGTGAATCTGTTTTTTAACATAATTTAATGTAGTTACACAAAAATAACACAAATATCTCATGTGATTGTCAATTTGAAATTTTTCATTAAATCATTTAACGAAAAATATCTTAAAAATCTTCTTAAAGACAAAATAGAATTGTCTTTTTAAGAATCTGGTTCGAAACTTGGCAGATGGCCAACTTAATAACAACACTTTGTATTATCAATCAAATGTTAAGATCGGCAGACAGGCTGGTGGTCCACTTGATGTAGGTGGCTACCCTCGCCAATGACACAAGCAACGCCAAAGCTGCTGCAAATGCGCTGCCGACTACAGTAGGATTAAAGAATAAGAGATTAGGAGGGGATAGGGAAATGGGCTCTGGCATCCCTTACCCACTCATCGAAACACAACAGCACACTTGCTATAAGGGGGTGGTAACTGCCGCCAGCCGGGCTACCCAAATGACTGCGAATTAACTCCATTCACCATGATTGTAACGTTGAGTCAAATTTTAAACCAACAATGTTATGGTAAATGTTTAGCCGTTTGAAGCAAAGCAACTATTGCCGCATGTAATTAAATACTAGATGAAAACCCGGCTTCGCTCGGGTGTAATGTGACTCATAATATGTACACATGTTCTCAAGGAATATTAAAGGCAAAAGCGGCAAAGATTTCGCTCAATGTTTGCGGCAAGACGTTTCGTTTTACAGTCACATGCGTCACAGTTCTTTGTAATGGACACTTTGTTTTCAAAATGAATGGTGCGACGATGTATTGAATGGCGAGTCGTATGTGCGCTAGTATGAATGAAATGGAACGTTTATTAACCACTCAAGATGTCACAGGTGTCAGTGAGTGACGTTTCGCTAGAGTGGTCAGTATGGCGACTGCGATTTGTCTGTCAGCACCATTAGAATTTAAGAAAATACTTGACAATCCGAATTTTGCGGATATATGTTGTCGACTCGAAATCTTTATTTTTTTATGTTTTATTATTCAGGTAAGGTTTCAATCGAGTCTACCGTACCCCTTGACGAAATTATTAATATAGATTTGACAATGGAAAACTGTCAATAGACAGTTGATATTTGGATAAGCTTATGTTACGTTTTATAAAAAATATAATACGAGCATATCAAATAGCATTGAAATAATAAAACGGACACGTACAATAATGGAATCAAGTTTACCGAACCAAAACCGAATCATGTCATGTGTAGGTAGGTAGCTAATGCCTACCTACATTGCGATACCGATTAATGGAGAACACCTCTTTATTTTTTTATGCTTATTCATTTATTTATTTATTAGCATATCAAACATTTCCAATATTTAATTTAATATATGCTTTTAGACAGCAAATGGGATCGGTGAGCAGTCGTAAACTATAGACAGGGTCTTGATTCTGTATGGCAATTATGAATTCACGCTTTTGTCTTACCTTATCAAAACACGTAATGGCTTGTCATGGCATTCATATATATGTAAGGGAATGACTTTTTAGCAGATATCGTAACAATTTGAGGATATGACGTGGTTTCGAAATAAGGAATCGTGTGGAATCGCTAAGTGGCGTTAGTGAATTAGGGCCCAGTGGTCTGTCCGTCCCGTGACAGTTAATTGTCTCCCTACTGAAGATCTCTGAGAAATAATAGCGCTGCGTTTCGCAGACATTTGGGCAGCCCGTCTGGCAGCAGTAACCACCCCTTACAGAAGATCACCGTGAAATAACAGAACGTACGCTGTTGTGTTTCGGTGAGTGAGTAGGTAAAGGATGCCAGAGCCCATTTTCCTATCCAGTCCCTTATCCTTAATCCTACTGTAGCCGACAGCGCACTTACATCAATTGTGACGTTGCTTATGTTATAGGCGACGGTAGCCACCTACCATCAAGTGGACCGTCAGCCTGTCTGCCGACCTCAATATTAAAAAAAAGGTTGTGTTGTTTTGTTTCAGTAAGCTGAGTTGTACAATCAACTTAAAGAAGACAATTTCGGTCCCGAAACCTTGTCTCTTATCCATTATCCTATCAAAACCGTTATATGTGTAGGGCAGTTGCATAAAAAAAACGTGACAAGTGCGAGTTGAACTCGCGTGAAGAGGGTTCCGTACGATGTTACCTATCCGCACAATATTAAGTGATTTACCATGTTATTTTAATATCATGGACTTCTTATAGGTTTTCCTATAATCTATAAGTAGAAAATTAATATCTGTATTTTTTTCAAAATTTTAGGTTCACTAGTTTCGGAGATAAGGGGGGGGGGATGGCTGGACAGACGAACACACGAGTGATCCTATAAGGGTTCCATTTTTTATTCGGACGTACGGAACCCTAAAAACGCACAAATAAAATACGAAAAAAAAAACAAGCAAGACTTGATCATACGAATAAATGGAATGAATTATCTAAATTCATAATTTCTAATAAACATTAATGGCTAGTCTTTAGTAATGACTAAAATGGCCTTAACATTATCGATTTCAACACCACACAGAGAGAGTATACATTATGAATCATAACTATCGATTCGTTGTACTAGACCGAGTCTAGTCGAATCGATAAAGTAATGCTAGCCTATTGATTATTTATTAGCTGCTAGCCAATTGGGTGTTAGAAACAATTTTTTAAAATGTTAAGGTCGGAAGACAGGCTGACAGTCCACTTGATGGTAGGTGGCTACAGTCATCTATAACACAAACAACGCCACTGCTGCTGCAAGCGCACCGACGAACTTTATATAAGGAATTAGGAAAGGATGGGGAAATGGGCTCTGGCATCGCTTATTCACTCACCGAAACACAAAAGCACATATGCTGTTATTTCACGGTGGTCTTCTGTAAGGGAGTATTACTGCCGCCAGACAGGCTGCCCAAATGACTGCGAAACGCAGTGTGCGCTCTGCGCCTACTTTCCAGATCCAGACCATAGTCAACTTTGGAAAGTTCACTTCCAAAGTTGACCCAGCCAGGACTCGAACCCGGGAAATCTAGAACAGAGCACCCTAACCACTCATCCAAAGGGCTCGTTGAAATTAAATAATTGTATACTATTTTTGTAACGGCAACTACGGCGAACCCCTTTTAACTTATCCTTCTTATCCATTAGCTGATAAATTTAATCATAAAAAAGATATTTTAAATTTTCTTTGAGTTTTAAGAGAAAAATTAAAAATAATTATTAATAATTATTACACTGCTACAACGAATTGTCAACTAACTCATACATCATAGTCATTTTATAATAGTTCAAATAAATTTTCCATCCTCTTTTCCTATTTTTCGTCAATGGTCAAAACCTCGCCTACGATATCGTATGGAAAGAGTGAATTTACATTCATTATCATTCAGAATTACATTGCTACACGCTCGTTTTAAATTCAACAAGAAATTGAATATTTTGCGCAGACCCACTTTCTAAAAGTACGATTGTTATCATTGAAATTTTTAAAAATCTTAATTGTTTGTTGTCTGTTTGTTTGTTTGAACGCACTAATCTCAAGAACTAGTGGTTTGAATTGAAAAATTCTTTTTGTTTTGAATAGTCCATTTATCGAGGAAGGCTATAGGCTATATAACATCACGCTACGATAAATAGTATTATATATAAGCAGTGTCCAGTACCGCGCGCCCCATGCGCACGCCGGCCGCCGCCGTATAGGCCGCAGCGAAGCGTGGCCGAGTTCAGCTAGTTAGAGATATACCTAGTAAACAAAATAGGAATCAAACATTCAAAGGTCATCGTTCAAAACCAGGCCATTTTTTAATTTTAACTTACACTTTGGAGATTTTGGTACTAAGATTCTTTCCTAATTTCAATAATTTCTTGTAATATTTCAAATATTGTAAATGGGGGTAACATTCAGAAATCAAAAAAACTTTTTACTTTATTGGGACAATTACATTTTTTTAATACTTTTTAAACTTAAATTTCTACGAAACTTCATTACCAAATTACAATATTTTCTCAGTAAAATCTATAATTTCTTCTTACCTAAATGGTACAAGTTTCAACCGTTAAAACGAAAATACCATGCACCGACGATGGTCCGATCTCCATACAAAACTGATTTATCTGAAAGTGCTCTTTTAAATTCATATAGGAGTATAAGTTACAATAGGGACGAAGTTTAAGGCTAGTGCGACATGAAACATCCCGAAAATGCTGAGCGTATCGTATGATAACTTATATCATGTTGTATCAAAAATATCCATAAAACATCCACAAGAGCGTCATAAATTGCGATGACATTGTATATAAAAACTGTCAGAACTTCCTTAAGAATACCGATAAGCTGATTTTACTTAAAAATTCTTCTGAATATAATTTATAAATTTGAATTTCAACCAATGCAATGCGATGGCATGAACATTTTGCGTGCTGTGAATTACTGTTCTCTTCATATTTTTTTTATTACTACGTCTTGGTATTTAAGGATACCAAGACAAAAACACTAAGATACCTGTAAATTAATTATAGCATAACACACATACACGCATGCATTCAAAAACGCACACACATTTATTTACATACATACTCGTAGTAGCTGAGCCCGCAACTTCTTACGCGTGGTATTCGGTATAAAGCGTAACTTTTTTGTTTGTAAACCGATTGGAATGAAACAAACATACATGTTACAGGAAATTTGCTACAATAAATTAGTGAAAACCGCATTCATAACCGTTATTTCGTTTCTGGCGTGCATAAAGGTTTTTTTTTATGTTAAGAACGGCAGAGAGGCTGACGGTCCACTTGATGATAGGTAGCAACCGCCGCCTATAACACAAACAACGCTACAGACGCTGCAAGTGCGCTGCCGACTACATTAGGATTAAGGATAAGGGACTGGGAAGGGTTAGGGTTAGGCATCGTTTACTCACTCACCGAAACACAAAAGCACACGTGCTGTTATTTCACGGTGGTATTCTGCCCAAATGACTGCGAAACGCAGCGTGCCCTGCCACTACTTTCCAGATCCAGACCAGAGCCAAATTTGAAAAGTTCGTTTTTCAAAGTTGACCCAGCCAATAATCGAAGCCGGGAACCCTAGAACAAAGCGTTAAAGCAAGCATCCTAACCACTCATCCAACGGGCTCGTCAAGATAGACGTTTTGTAAAAATATTGCAATGTTCACAGATAACAACTCATCATTATTATCTTGTATACGTAATTAAAGACGCATTCACGTTTTAAATGTGGTTAAAATTTTGTGACGTTATTGTCGTGAACTTCGCTCAAATTTTGAAGGCGACCACAGACAGATTTCGCCATCAAGTTTCTCTTGTGGTTTTGATTTAAAAGGCCATTAATAGATGGTAATGTTTTTATCTAAGTTAAAAGACCTTCTGTTGTACAAGTATGAACATGGACTGTTATTTTAAGTTAAAACGAATGTTATAAATATGAAAAGACAATTAAGTAATTTGTGCTGCATGATAAGGATATTTTAGTATGATAAGGATAGGAAGAGATAGAGAAGTGGTCTCTATATCTATAGTATCGAATACTTGACGAAATACAAAACAGCAAACGATGCTGTCATTTAACTGTGGTCTTCTGTAATCAAATCAAATCGTTTATTTCTCAAAAATAGGATAAGATCACTTTTTTGAAGTCGATTATATATTATATCAGGGTTTCGGAAAAAAAAAGCCAAGATGATGACGCTCCTGAGAAGAAACCCCGAAAAAACCCCCCATCTTTAAAATAATATATATTGAAATTACAATTATTATACACAAATTAAAATACTAAACATAATATGAGCTCAGAAGTGTTTAAATCCAGACTTCATTATCGCTTAAATAATCAGCGACTGTCAGTCTGCCTAATTTATGGCTAAGATACGCAGAGCAATTTTTTAATAAAGGACACAGCATATATTTAATACTCCTATATTCCTAGGCCCGGTAAGTGGCAGCAACTAGTAAACCGAGTAAAAGAGACAGCAACTACATTTTTTCTCTCACTCGTTGATACTTGACGAGTTATGCGCATGCGTGGGAGAAACCCTCATCTCTCGTAGCTTATAAGATGCTTTATAAGGTAGTTCTCGGACATGCGCACAACGTTCGAAGTCTTCATGAGGGAGACAGACATATATATGTCTGCACCGTGCGTCGTCATCTTTTTAAGACCCCTACTAGCAATATAGGAGTATTAAGTATATGGCACACAGCGCCTTCTAGCCCAAACCACAGTCCCAAACTAAGTAGAGCTTGTAACATACATATAGTACATATACACACCAAGACAAACAGACATATTTATACATACAAATGTTTTTCTTGAGCGAGATTGAAATCGCGATATCTGAAACTTCAAGTCGTCAGATTAAGACAAACATATTGCTTTAAGAATAAACAAACTCTTGAGATTGCTGCTAATTTATCACTATATGAGCCAAACGTTTAGTGGGAATCGAAAATAAATGCGAACAAAACCGCAGGGCAGAGCTAGTTATTAGTAAAAACACTAAATGGGACTCCGAAACGTGAGGCAGAATCCTTTCATCAGTGAATAATGAACGAGAGCGAAGCAGTCCAGCGGTAATTGTGATGCAATTACCTAAATGAGCAGTTGTCGACGGAGATTGAAGGATTCAATGTTCTCACAGGAAATAAGGAACAAAATTAGGGTAAGTACCTTGTTACCATTAAATTGAGGTTAATATCTTGAGGAATGTTTAGATCACGACGCTACAAAAATATCAAGGTAGTGTACATATGTACATTAACAATCACTACGTTTGCCTGTGGATTAAGGGCGAGGACTTAGCAGAAAAGCGTTATTTTCATCGCCTAACTTGTTAGAGCATAATAGACTAAAAGTTTGAATCGGGCAATTTATACAAAATAATATTTTTTCTGAAAAAAAAAATAGTAATGCACAACAAATTTTTGTAACTTCTCGGAGAAAAAAATTTGATATTTGGCGGCAGGGAATAAAATACGTGAGCGTAAGTCAGAAAATACTCCGCATTTTCCAAATATACTAAGATTGTGCAATCGATTTTTCAGTCAAGAACTCGCGTTTTTGACACATTACAATTGATATTTTTTTTTTATGTTATGTCGACAGACAGGCTCACGGTCCACTTGATGGTAGGTGGCTACCGTTGCCTATAACACAAGCAACGCTACAGGTGCTGCAAGTGCGCTGCCGACTACAGTAGGATTAAGGATAAGGGATTAGGAGGGGGATAAGGAGATGGACTCTGGCATCCCTTACTCACTCACCGAAACACAACAGCACGTATATATGCTGTTATTTCACGGTGGTCTTCTGTAAGGGGGTGGTCACTGCCGCCAGGCGGGCTGCCGAAATGACTGCGAAACGCAGTGTGCCCTACCACTACTTTTCAAATCCAGACCAGAGTCAATTTAGAAAATTACATTAAAATTTCCAAACTTGACCCCGCCGGGAATCGAACCCGGGGCCCCTGAGACGTTAGGCAAGCATCCTTGCCACTCATCCAACGGGCCGTCAATTTGAGTCAATTGATATTCAATTTGAGGACAATATCATAAATGAATGTTTCAATTCAATAACAAACTTACTCGTTAATCACCCAACAGGTATTACTTTTATACTTATCACTTATCTGTGAATGTTTTTATCAACTTCTACTAGTTTATATCATTGCTAATTATAAGTTTTATGTCTTAGTAAAATTGTAAATTCTTAGTTATTTAAAAAGATATTATAGGTATGAATTAAAACCAAATTTACAGATAACGTGCTCAGGAAGTTTTTTTGGTCCTTCGTTACCAAACGTAACAAACCAACTGACAAATAATAATACATACAACAAATACTAGCTTTTGCCGGCGACTTCGGCCGCGTCATTATTTTTAGATAATTTATTCAAATTTTATTGCTTAAATATTTTTGTCAAGCGTTGAATTTTTTATTTTTATTTTTAGATGATCCCTCGGGAACAGTACTTTTTTCTGGATGGAAGGTAATATCCATGACGTGTATACAAAATTTCATGATGATCGGTCGAGTAGTCAAGGCATAAAAGCGTAACAAACAAACAAACAAACTCACTTTCTCATTTATAATTTTGGCTAAAATTTTGTGTAGAATAAATACTGTACGCATATTAACTAAGTATAACATTTATACATATAATAAAATCGTAAATATGCCGTGTATGTACATTAAATATTTTAAAAAATGTACACGTTTTACTTATGTTACCGAAGTCACAAAAATAGTTTTTAGAATTTTTGTCTGTTTGTGCGTTTGTGCACGCTAATCTCAGAATCGGCTTAACCGATTTGAATGCGGTTTTCACTGTTGTGTTGTAGCAAGCTACCCGTAACATTTAGTGTTTGTTTCATTCCAATCGGTTTACAAAGAAAAAAGTTATGCGTTATATCGAATACCACGCGTACGATGCGGGCTCAGTTACTAATTACCTGTGCTATTACTTACAATGAGATTTGAAAAGCGTCATACGTCTACTCTCTGAACGGATGATAAATTTATTAATCATTTATTTATTTACAGTAAAAGCAGACTTTACAGTGAATGAACCAATTCGTCTGACTCGGATTTTCTTTATTATATTTAATCTATATAAATAAAAAAATGGATCTTCGAAATGTCTGTACGCCCATAACTTTCGAACGGGTAGACCGATTTTAATTCGGTTTTGACTAATGGAAAGAGGGATAAACGGGAAATGTTTATGTATATAAAAATTGCACCACAGGCGAAGCCGGGGGCGGGCCGCTAGTACATATATAAAAATACTAATAGGCTTCCTTTTTTTTTCAGTTAGAAACTCTTCATTATCAGATTATCACATTGGGTAACGCTGTTCGCGAAATAGTAATAAAATATCGAAGTGATTCGGACATCCTAAATTTTAGGATTCCAAGGTTTCCGAAATATTTAAGAAAATTCAACTGAAGGATTTAAAAATAGAATGTTTCGATTTTAATCGGAATGTGAAAACTTGGCACATCGCAGCATTGGTGTTATGATTGCTGCAAAAACTCATTAACCGCTTGCACCGGATTCGTTTAGACACGGGCGCAAGGTCGCGACCTCAATCGTCTTGTTCGGTGCACACTCTCACTTCGGCCAAGCCACGGTACAACCGCAAAACAGGACAACACCGAAATCACACTTTTCATTTTACAATACAGAGGCTCTAGTATGAGTTTACGATACTACACCAATTCTACACTCGCTAGCGAGAACGTAAAACATTTGTATGGAAAATCGTGAACTGTCAATGTCAAATTATCAATTTTCCATATAAATGTTTTACGCTCTCGCTAGCGAGTGTAGTATCGTAAACTCATGCTAGAGCCACTGTTGGGTACTTTCGATTACTTTTGAAGGTAATGTAGGTAAGCAACGACAAAATCCCATGGCACTTACAGTAGCCGGTTAAACAATTGTTAACACAGTTTTCTTGTTTACGGTTTATCTAGCACCAAATGTATATAAATTAAAAAAAAATCCTTCACAACTTTTCTTTATTGAATACTAGCTGAGTCCGCAACTTCGTACGCTTGGTTGGACTTTCTTGTTTGTAAACCGATTGGAATGAAACAAACACTAAATGTTACGGGAAGCTTTCTACAATACACCAGTGAAAACCGCATTCAAATCGGTTAAGCTGTTTCTGAGATTAGCGGATGACAGCGAGATCTTTACAAAAGTGACAGATAGCGGGAGAGGAAGAAACATGACGAACACAAACTAATCTAACTGACAGTGACATTAAACAGTAGGAAACAAGGGGAAAGTGTTGTATTGTATCTGATACCCTAAAAAATAAAAAGTGTGGCAACACTGCCTGGCTGCCATTTTGTTTTTGTTCATGAATCGTTACAGACTATTAAAAGTTTTAATCAAATAAATAAATATGTAGGTATATCACGTATATTTCACTATAATCATTTCAAAGATGGAAAAAATAGCTATTAAAAAAGAACGAAAATCTGTTCCAAACAAAAATACATGAATTGTTTTGTCTTTGTATATTTATATACCTGCTTAGGTAATACAAAGTTATTTTGATAGAATATATATGACGGCGCCTTTGATAACGAGAGTAAACAGCAATAACAACTATCAGTTGTCAACTGGACAGCGGGATCGGAATGTCATTGTCGTGGCCTCTGACACAACACCGAGCGCTAGCGCAGAGGCATGTCAGCCGAGCAGTACCTTACGAAAAGGCATTCGGCTTACATCAAGTGAATTGTGCTACGTGTTTGATGGAGTGTTATATGATTTGGTGTGATTGGCTGGTGGACAATGCGATCGAGGACTTATTTTGTGCCGATTATAGCGTTTGGTTTAGAATTACAACGCATGACCTAATGTTGAGTTTTATTCTCCGCGCCCGACTATTCGCGCCTATATGTCTGTGATCAAATAATATGGAGACCAATGATAAAGAGGAACCCTAATCATGTCCCTTCAAGACCAATGATACCGAGGACCCTAATCATGCCCCTTCATATATATATATAATTTCAAAACAACTCCACAAAATTTAGACTTCACCCATAAAATCTTATTTGTTATTATGACGTCATAGATTGCATATGTATTGTATTATTACGTATATGTCAGTTGAATAAAGTAATTACTATTTCCAGTTCTTTTCATACGAACGCTACAATGTTAGCGCAGTACGCACGCGCGGTTAATTACGGTAATTCTGTGTGTTTGTTTTTACTAGAAATAGTTTTGCATGTAGACATTTCTTTTAATTAGAAACTTTCATTTTGTGTCATGTTCTTATGAAAAATAAAAAGAAGATATTTGCGTAACTACTAGAGTCCTGCATTACGATAGAAAGTTCAAATGATTTTGTGTCTTATGTTCAAGTTATTTGATTCCCTTTTAAATGCGAAGCTGTTTAGTAAGATTATGTAATATGTCTATTATTTGACTGCACCATCTAGTGCATGTAATAGCTAAACGTTCAATAAAAAAAATCGGCCTAGATGTCTAGATTATTGGGCGGTTATTCAATAAATTAAAATTGCTCATTAGTTTTACGACTAGATAGTAATCCTAAAAAAATCTACTTCCTGGAATCAAAATTGGAAATAATGTTCAAGAAAAAAAAACGAATAACATCAATCAATTGGAATTTTACTTTTTTTAATTAAAAAAGATAAAAGATGGCAGCAATGAAAGAAATAATGATACACCGGATCGGAACCTAGATCGGAACAGTTTACACAATTTGACGAATGCTAAAAGAAAGTGCGTAGACTTATTTTTTTTTCGTCCACTGCCTAACCCACAAGAAACGTTTTGAGATGTGGACGTGAGACCTGATGTTTACCATAATAATAAACCAGCTTTTATCCGCAATTTCTTCCGCATATGTTTATAAATTAAAGTTTCATGAAAATTCGTTCAGTAACTTTTGCGTGAAAGATTACCAAACATCCTTACAAATTTTCGCATTTAAAACTTTTTAATAATAAACATTTTGAACTAGCTGGTGCCCGCGGCTTCGCCCGCGTTTGAAAAATAAAAAATAACGCCTGACTAAATATATGAGCAATGTAACGCCTAACATCTTTACTGCAGTTATAGCTTTCCAGACGTTAGATGATCCCTCGGGAATAGTACTTTTTCTGGACGAAAGGTACCCTATGCCCTAAATGCCCTTTCCTGCATCACTGACAACGTGTTTGCAAAATTTCATGATAATCGATTCAGCAGTTTAAGCGTGAAAGCGTAACAGACAGACAGAGTTACTTTTACATTTATTATTATTAGTATGGATATTCGAATTCATTGAATATGCGTACATAGAGACATATAATACGCTGAAAGAAAATATTTCTCGTAACGTACACGTTTTCACGTAAAACATACGCTGTTTTTTTATACATTTTTACATACATTTTTTACGTGAAGTTGAGCTGCCACGCTGATGGTCCGCTTAATGGTAGATATAATTGCTATAGTTGCCTGTTAACATACACAGCACCATAGGTGCTGCAAGTGCGCTGCCGACCTTAGTAGGATTGAAGATAAGTGATAGGACATAGGAAAATCGGCTTTGGCCGAACACCGAAACACGACAGAACACATAACTATTGTTGTTATTTAACGGTGATCTTCTGTAAGGTTATGCCCTAGACTAGATGCACTGTGAAAAATACGATTCAAATAATTAGTATGATTCAATTAGTTTTGCTATGTTTAAAACTGAGTTACACAATTTGCTCATCGGACGTTTACATAGCAAAGTATGAATCACTGTCATTAGTTGATATTCAAAGGATACGCTAAGCTACGTGGCTTAGGCGTAGAATACAAAGAACTCACTGTCACAACTCTCATAAATTTAACCCCTGGCCAAATGGGAATCCATACTAGACCGTATTGCAGAACTATAAATGATAAAGTCACTTCTGTCTGATACGTTTCCACGGCTAAACGCTGAAACGTTTGTGATGAAAACTATGTATGTTCATAGCTCGAAACCCGAAGAGGGACCTGGGCTAATTTATAACTTTACATGCTGTTGAAAAAAAGCTTACAATATTTAAAAATACATTCCCATAGAATGAAAACTTTTAATTTTTTTATTGCCGCTATTGTACGTGACTGGAATTTAAAATTTAGTTTCGACTTTTTAACTGCCATAGACATGTATTTCCGACAAAGGGAAGATAGATTTTATGCGTTATTATAACGCAAAAGTAAGAATGAATAAAAGAAAAATATTGTTCATCGCATAGGACGACTTAAAATCATTAACATTTTGCCATGAATTAATTCGGTCTGTTTCGGTCTGTTCTATGAAGAAAGCAGATTTTACTAGGAAGAAATATTATTAAGGAGACAAACGCTAAATACTAAAAATATCCATTGTTTAATGAAGATGTTACAAGAAATAGACGAGACAATTGCTTTGAAAAAAATACGTATTATACTTAAACATGTGAAGAACAAATTGTATTAATTAGAATTTTCGTTAAAGTAATAGAAACTCCACAAAAAAAGTTAGAACACAAGAAGAATTTGACCTTTATTGAAAATTCTCTCGAAAACGGCTTATTGCACGCATATCAATCCTGTACCTATTAATAAGTTAATATCAGATTAAAAAATTGTATTAATAAAAAAAAAATTTTGTGTAATGTTCTAATGGTAAAAACAAAAAAACACCATTTCTAGGCCTGTTGAATTGTGTCCGCCGCCAGCGAGTTCAATAGTAAATGTCATTTGCCTCAGTGAATCCCCTAAATTAAATTTGAATGGTATGGAATGGTATGTAAATTTGAACTCCTTTTTTATATAACTCTGAATGTAATACAGATACATATCTATACGTATAATAAAATCGTAAACGAGCCGTGTCTGCACATTAAAGGTTTTTTCAGAAAAAAAAAATTGTACGCGTTATATTTATGTTACCGAGATAACAAAATAGTTTTTAGAATTTTCGTCTGTTTGTCCATGCGTTTGTGCGCGCTAATCTCAGAAACGGCTTAACCGTTTTGAATGCACTTTTCACTGATGTGTTGCTACCCGTAACATTTAGTTTGTTTCATTCCAATCGAGAAAGTTACAAGACAGCTAATTATAAAATAATGTCGCTGTCCGCCTCTGTCTCTATTTCCGCTAATTTCTTCTAAAACACCCAACTGGTTTTGATTCGGTTTTCACTTATGGTTTTACACTATGCATAATTTGCAGAAAAAAAATTGCATCCCTACGAAGCCGTGGGCGTGTCGCTAGTGTTATAAATTTAAGGATCATTATTTTGAAAGCTTCTGCAATTTTTGAACATTCTATAACTTACCCTGAAAATTGAGAATGTCTTCTGTCAGATAACAACAGAAGAACCAGAATAAGGTAAGCAGTTTTTTTGTGTCTCAGTTAAATGGCTTAAATCGTATTTTTATTCAAAAACTATAAAACTTCTATAGAATTTCGAATAGAACGTTACTAAACGAAATCTATATCGACGTCATCTACAACATATTCCGGCATAGATCTTCTATGTATTCCAGAATCTTAATCTTCCAGGACACACTGCGTTTTCGCAGTCATTTGGGCAACCCGTCTGGCGGCAGTTACCACCCCCTTACAGAAGACCAACGTTGTTTACATGATTGTTTGATGTTGTTTAGATATAAAAGTAAAATACTACCCTGACCTTTGAGACCTATATAGTAATTCTAGAATCACCTAAAAAGAATCAATATAGTTATTTAAAATCGCCCAGGCTTATTATTATATCAGGAAGTGCAAGGGCTTGTGCAAAGAGCAAAACCAGTAGTGAACCAACCAGCACGTACCTTCGCTTCGAGGTCAATATGAGTAATCCGGTTTTAGCTGAATCGATTTAATGTATGGTCACTTGTAGATTACTGTGAAACAGTCGTATATAATGGAAAACAAATTGAGTTTACAAATTGCTTTTATTTGACATTTCAAATTAAAAAAATAATAATAATTAATTTCTTTCAGAAATAAATTTAGTATTTACTTCCTCATGGTAATTGATATTGTATGGCTATTGTATGTATCTTAACATCTTAACATGTGATATGTCTGGAATATCACATGTTAAGATTTTTTTTATGTTAAGGTCGACAGACAGGCTGACGGTCCACTTGATGGTAGGTAGCTACCGTCGCCTATAACACAAGCAACGCCGCAGCTGCTGCAAGTGCGCTGCCGACTTCAGTAGGATTGGATATGGGATTAAGAGTGGATAGGGAAATGGGCTCTGGCATCCCTTACTCACTCACCGAAACACAACAGCACGTATATGTATCTTCAAGTTTTGGGAATTTTCTGGTTGTCATTAGGAAACCCCCTCTACGACCGGCCATAAAGAGGAACCCCCCCGGTACTACTTCTGGGTGAACAATTAGTATGTCAGTAAGTGGTAACTGAGTTCCAAATCCAAATGTATAAAAAATGTATGTAAGTCAAGTTTACATTTATTGTAAAGTCTGTAAATAAATAAATAAATAAATAAATAAATAAATAAATGAACTTACTTCGTCAAATAACAATTTCTAATCAAATTCGATCATGTAAATTGTAAATGAATCACTGATAAATTTGGAAAAATAAAGACGCACCCCGATAGTTAAGTGATTGAATCATAAACAATAAATGCCATTAGTAATAAATCTAATCAAGACCGATACCAATAATGGCAACGATAAAATTAAAACTGGAATAAGTGGGAAATTATTATCTCCATCAGATTTATTAAACAAGAGTAGGCATCACCTTTTTAGGTCAACAATTTTATCACAACAATGCGTGCTTGAAAATTTACACAATGAGACAATTGTCATGTCTGGTATTGCTTAGGTGTATGCTGCGAGATTCGAACTAAAGATTATGGTCGTACTAAATACTTAATTCACAAATTACTGAACATGACAGCAACTATATAAAATTACATAACTTAATGCAATGCTTCTAATGCTGTTTTAATAACAATTTATTATTTATTGATAAAAATAAATGAATAGTAGATGCGATTCTTGTATGTCTTCTATATCTTTATTTATATTCTATATATGATGCGGTTTTCACTGATGTATTTTAGCAAGCTTTCTGTGTATTTCATTCCAATCTGTTAACGCGTACGAAGTCGCGGGCACAGCTAGTCCTAACTAATATTATAAATGCGAAAGTGAGTTTGTTTGTTACGTTTTCACGCCTATAGTCAACCGATCATCCTTAAATACACGTTGTCAGGGATACAGAAAAGGATATCTATCATCCATAAAAAAGTACTGTTCCCGAGGGATCGTTTAAAAATAAAAATAATATTCTACGTTTAACAAAAATGTTATGATTAATAAAAATTTAATAAATGTTTTAACACCTGAAATTCAAAGGACATCGTCCAAAACCAGGCCATTTATTAATTTTAACTTACACTTTGGAGATTTTGGTAATAAAATTCTTTCTTAATTTATTATAATTATAATAATAATAATAATTATTATTTTGAAATTTTGACTCGTCTCCTCCTCTAAAAGCCAAAATGAGGGGGAGACGGTGTAACCCCCGACAGAAGCACAGTCGGTCGGGGTTCAGGGCGACAAGGACAGAAACCGACGTACTATCCTGGCTGTATCGAGCAGCACCGCTCTCTGCATCTGGCCCGGGAGGGAACCGCCACGGAATCCCAACCGCCCCAGGTTATCCCTGAGGCTGACTGGGATCAAACCATTTACGGACAGAACAACCGGAATGATTTCAACGGATGCCACGGCCCACATGTCGACGATCTCGTGGGCCAAGTCGAGTTATTATTATTATTATTCACATATTTATTTATTTTCTTAATTTTAAATTTTTTACAATATAAATATTAAAAACCAAACAATATATATCATAAAAAACTTAAAACTAGGATTCCGCAGATAGCGGGGCAGGGCCCAAGCTACCGGCGGTTAGGGCTGCAGAGTGAGGAACCTCCTGACAATTCGTGCCGTGTCAAGAAGTACCGCCTTCTGTATCTGTCCCTTGATCCAGCCATCTAGTGAGAGCCTCTTGAGATGTTGGTCGAGGCTCTTCGCTATAAGACCGTTCGCCGAGACGACTATCGGGACGATAATTGTCGAATCGACGTCCCACATGGCGGTCACCTCGTGAGCCAAGTCAATGTATTTGGTAAGCTTTTCTTTTTCGGCTTTCACGAGGTTTTCGTCATAAGGGACAGCGATGTCAACAAGTATCGCCCGGCGTTGGGATCGGTCAATAACCACGATGTCAGGCTTATTGGCGACAATAGTCCTGTCCGTGATTATTGACCGATCCCAGTAGAGCGTGGCATGACCATTTGCGAGAACTGGCGCAGGTACATATTGATAATATGGTACCACAGACTCAACCAGGTGATATCGAAGAGCAAGTTGTTGGTGAATAATCCTGGCTACTTGATTATGTCTGTGCAAATACTCGCCATTAGCAAGACGAGAACAACCGGAAATAATATGTCTCAATGATTCTCCGGGACGGTGGCATGCTCGACAAATGTCGGCCGTGCCGTCCTTGAGAATATATTTCCGATAGTTTCTCGTCTTGATAACTTCGTCAGTTATTGCACAGACAAAACCTTCGGTTTCCCCAAAGAGGTCACCGAAACGTAGCCAGTTTATAGAAGCGAGCGGGTCTACATCGGGTCCCGTGAGGGCTCGATAGAACCGCCCGTGTAATTCCTTGCTCTTCCATACCTCCCTGCGGTCCTCGGTACTCAATATTATTGGTTTGCGCCAATTCTCCTTAGATAAGCAAAGCGGAGTAAGGTTTTTGTCAACTGTCACGACATCGTGATGTATCCCACACTCGGTGTTAAGGAAATATTCCCTAAGGCTGCATATTTCTCGGTTATGGAGGTTCTTGGCATTCAAGAAGCCGCGGCCCCCCAATTTCCGAGGGATATACAGCCTCATAACAGACGAGCGCGGGTGTAACATCCGAAGCGCGGGTGTAACATCCGATTATTATTATTTTTATTTTTATTTTGAAATTTTGACTCGTCTCCCCCTCCAAAAGCCAAAATGAGGGAAAGACGGTGTAGCCCCCGACAGAAGCACAGTCGGTCGGGGTTCAGGGCGACAAGGACAGAAACCGACGTACTATTCTGGCCGTATCGAGCAGCACCGCTCTCTGCATCTGGCCCGGGAGGGAACCGCCATTTTAAACCATTCACGGACAGAACAACTGGGATGATTTCAGCGGAGGCCACAGCCCACATGTCGACGATCTCGTGGGCCAAGTCGAGGTACTTCCTCCTCTTCTCGGTTTCAGCCTTCACGAGACCATCGTCATGCGGGATAGTGACATCCACCAAAAACACCCGCGACTGCTCCCGGTCCATCAACACGATATCAGGTCTATTCGCTAGAATAGTCCTGTCCGTGATGATGGGCCGGTCCCAGTAGAGCTTGGCACGACTGTTCTCGAGGACTGGTTCTGGCGAGTACCGGTAGTAAGGTATCCTCCGCTCAAGGAAGCCGTATTTCAGAGCGAGCTCCTGATGCAGGATCCTGGCCGCTTGGTTGTGCCTGTGCAGATACTCAGTGTTGGCAAGCGCCGAACAACCGGAGGTGACATGTCGGAGAGTCTCCCCAGGATGACAACAGGCTCGACATATGTCCTCTGTGCCATCCTTTATGATGTACCTCCGGTAATTCCGCGTCTTGACCACCTGATCTTGTATCGCACAGACAAAACCCTCGGTCTCTCCGAAGAGATCACCGAAGCGCAGCCAGTGCACGGAGGCTTTACGGTCAACATGAGGCTCATGAAGAGCCTTGTAAAACCGTCCGTGCAGCTCTTTCTCCTTCCATACGGCCTCCCTGGCAGAGGGGCTCAATACCACCGGGTCCCGCCATTGCCATTATTATTATTATTATTCTCTTTATTTAACTAATAAACATATAAATTATATTTTTAAATATATCTAAAAAAAAATAATACATTTAAAAATATAAAAAATAGTGGTCCACCGGTATCGGGTACAGGGACCAAGCTACCGGTGGTTAGGGCTCCAAAGAGAGGAATCTCCTCACAATGCGAGCCGTGTCGAGGAGAACCGCCTTCTGCATCAAGCCCTTGATCCAGCTGTCTAACGCAAGCTTCTTAAGGTGTTGGTCGAGGCTCTTGGCAATTAGTCCGTGAACGGATACGACTATCGGAACAATAACAGTTGAATCAATATCCCACATGTCGACCATCTCGTGGGCCAAGTCCAAATACTTTACTTGTTTGTCTTTTTCTGCCTTCACGAGATTCTCGTCATGAGGGACAGTGATGTCAACTATCATTGCACGGCGCTCTACTCGATCTATTATCACTATGTCAGGCTTAATAGCAACAATAGTTCTGTCAGTGATAATAGATCGATCCCAATACAACGTGATATGGCCATTATCGAGAACTGAGTCGGGCACATACCTGTAGTACGGTACCTCTGATTCGACAAGATTGTATTTTAGAGCAAGTTGTTGATGGATAATCCTAGCTACTTGATTATGCCTGTGCAAATACTCACCGTTGGCAAGACGAGAACAACCAGAAATAATATGTCTAAGAGATTCTCCGGGACGGTGGCACGCCCGACAAATGTCAACCGTGCCGTCTCTTAGAATATACCTCCGATAGTTGTTCGTCATTACAACTTCGTCCATAATTGCACAGACAAAACCTTCAGTTTCCCCAAATAGGTCGCCGAACCGTAGCCAGGATACAGATGAGAGTATATCTACATCAGGCCCATGTAGAGCCCGATAGAAACGTCCATGTAATTCTTTGGTCTTCCAAACATTCCTGCGGTCATTAATACTTAATACTACAGGTCTGCGCCAGTTCTCTTTAGCTAAAGCGAGCGGAGTAAGTCCGTGGTCGATTGTTACTACATCACGATGCACATCAGCATCACTGTGTAGGAAATAATCCCTAAGGTTGCACACCTCGCGGTTATGGAGGGTCTTGGCATTTAAAAAACCACGACCCCCGCATTTCCGCGGTATGTACAACCTCATTACAGATGAACGCGGATGATGCATTCGGTATGCAGTGAGGAGCGTACGGACTTTTCTATCCAGGGCATCAAGTTCTGTCTGAGTCCACCTGAGTATGCCAAAGGAGTACATTAAGATCGGCATCACCCAACCATTACAGGCACGCACTTTGTTACCGCCTGATAAAAGACTGTTTAAGACTTTTTTCAAGCGGCCAATGAAACGTTCCTGTAACGATTGCTTCATACTGGCCTCAGAAATGCCTAACGCCTGTGACATACCCAAGTATTTATAAGTTTCGGTTGAGGAAAGAGACCTAAATTGAGTGGAGTCTGAAAGTTCTACGCCTTCAGATTCCACTACTCTCCCTTTCTTTACATACATGACCGCACATTTATCCACACCAAACTCCATTCTGATAGAGTTACTAAAGGTTTCTGTTACCTTTATTAACTCTGTCAGTTGGAGATTGTTTGGAGCAAATAGTTTCAAGTCATCCATGTATAGGAGGTGGGATATAACCTGACCATCTTTTCTCAACCGACAGCCTAACCCTGAACTCTCAACTGAGAGGGTTCAGTGCCAGACAAAACCATAATGGACTGAGGCTATCACCCTGAAATATACCCCGCTCAATCTTTATGTGCCCCCCGCATACCTGTCGACACCCTGGATAGCGAAGAACAGTCTTCCACTGCCCCATACATGCCTTCATGAAGGTGCATAAAGTTGTATCAATTTTATACAACTCTAGCACCCTCAAGAGCCACGTATGTGGCACCGAATCATAGGCCTTCTTGTAATCTATCCAACATGTCGCCAGATCCTTGCGATTACGGCGTGCTTGTTGGCAATTGTTGCTTATTATTATTATTATTATTATTACCAGCTATTAAATAAGACCTATATAATTATGTACAGAATAGAAAGTATCAATGAAGGACGATTTATTGCTCTCGATATCCACATAGCGTTATTTATTTGTGCGTATTAACGCTGTTAAATACTAGCTAGTTGATGTAAGTAACTTATTCACTACTAACGTTTCTGCTCCTCAATCGACAAGAGTTTCCGAACTCTTCGTTTTCAGAAACCGCATTCACCTTTTAGCGTTGACGTGTGAAAGGTATTATTTTGGTATCCAAGTGAAAAAATACTGTGTCGATAGAAAAAAAGTTAATTTTAGTTTAAACTAAAATTACCCCTTTCCAGCGACACTCTAGATAAATGTATCGTTCACGGTAATTTTTGTTGGCTAAACGTTTGAAAATGCTGATGTGTATATACTCTCTTGTGAATAGGGTTTACTGGTGTTTACTGGCGTGTTTTCTGTCAAAAGTTTAATGCTTATAAAGATTAATAATCTGATAAAATATTGATAAAAAATACATTTTATCTAAAGTAAAGATGTCTAACAAGACAGATATTACACGAAGAATTTTCAAAAATAATATATTATTTTAAATGGATCTAAAGAGATTAATATAAGATCCGTTTAAAACAATAAAATTTAATAACATAGGTACTTACATAAGTTTTGCGTCTAGTTCTGCTTGTATTTTGGTACAACCAGAATCTAATTTTGGTATCAGATGTGAATACCTGGTGCTATAAGAATTCTTAACAGTGGTGAAATAAGTTAAAATTTTATAAATAATATTTTTTTAAGTAATCTATACTTACCTACATAACTATATGTAATTAATAGAAAATAGGAGTTTATTCGTATTAAATAATTAAAGTAAAATTATTTCAGTAGGTAATCGGAATCAAGAATTTTGTGATGTTTCCACTATGTGTTACGCTATGGTGTTTCCACCTAGCTACAATATGGGCTTCTGCCATGTTAGCTCTGTCTGCCTTCCACCTATCCAAAACCTTTAGTTTTGGAAACGTTATTGATATGCAAATTCGAGAGTTCTTCTTCTAGATTTTTCTTTATTCTATGTTTGAGAAATAGAATTAGAAAAATTCGTGAAGACTTATTAAAAACCGGAAAAAATAAAAGTTCTACATATAATAGAAAAAAATCTAAGATGCAAACAAAATATTAACTGCAATAGAAAATAGAACAGAATGTGTTTTGAGTTCAAGATGTAAGGAATTTCATTACTAGGTATATCTCTTATCTATAAATGTTGGAATTTCTTGAAACACGTCATTTATCAAAACACGCCGTATCAAGATAATGTCATATACCTACTAGAAATTATGGTTTATTTTTTCAATGTAATACAATAAAAATTATTTACAATAATTACATCTGCATAGTTAATAGTTTGTTCTATCTTGACCCTGAAAGTCCATTTTAAATAGACCTTCGTTCTAACCGTTGCCACCGAAATCCACATTACAAATTTTACCCTCTTTGTAATACCTTTAGCTATGGACGGTTACAAAGAACAAATAAATTGTCTTTAAACGTTCAAAACAAAATTTACCAACTAACCATATTAATATTTATACAGAAACTTGAATAAATTAAAGAATTTACCTATGTAGGAAAAAAACTAATTTCTTACGAACTGTTTTCACGCAACCTAATTGCTACACAAGAATTCCGCGAAGAGCCGTTCCACAACAAAAAAAATATACCTACATTTACCGTAAACCACGTAATAGGCAGTTACTAAAAGTTTTAAGTCGACATAAGCATTTTTAACTGTAAGCGATTAATTATTGATAAGAAACTCTAACTTGGAAACCCATTTCCCACATATTATAACAATTGAAGATGAACCGGTAAATACAGAAGACCATTGTGTTATAAGAGCATTTGCGCTTTTTTGTTCAGATGCGTTTTAATTCTAATTTCTTTTTAATGCATGATCGATGGGGCTTCTAAATAATATAGAGACGCTGATTTAGTGTTGCGAGTTCTCAGTAAAATACATAGAAAAAGAACAGAAAGGATGACTTCTGTATCAATATAATTATAATATAGAGACGCTGATTTAGTGTTGCGTGTTCTCAGTAAAATACATAGAAAAAGAACAAAAACGTTGACTTCTGTATCAATATATAATATAGAGACGCTGATTTAGTGTAGCGTGTTCTCAGTAAAATACATAGAAAAAGAACAGAAACGATGACTTCTGTATCAATATATTATATAATATAGAGACGCTGATTTAGTGTTGCGTGTTCTCAGTAAAATACATAGAAAAAGAACAAAAACGTTGACTTCTGTATCAATATATAATATAGAGACGCTGATTTAGTGTAGCGTGTTCTCAGTAAATACATAAGAAAAAGAACAAAAACGATGATTTCTGTTTCCATATATAATATAGAGACGCTGATTTAGTGTTCCGTGTTCTCAGTAAAATACATAGAAAAAGAACAGAAACGATGACTTCTGTATCAATATATAATATAGAGACGCTGATTTAGTATTCCGTGTTCTCAGTGAAATACATAGAAAAAGAACAAAAACGATGACTTCTGTTTCCATATATAATAAGAGACGCTGATTTAGTGTAGCGTGTTCTCAGTAAATACATAAGAAAAAGAACAAAAACGATGACTTCTGTATCAATATAAATAATATAGAGACGTTGATTTAGTGTTGCGTGTTCTCAGTAAAATACATAGAAAAAAAAACAGATATGATGACTTCTGTATCAACCTCTGAATCTATACCTGTATATCTGTTTGTTATTCCCCTGACTTCTTACGGTTATCCGTGATGTAAAGAGCGATAAAAGCGGAGAGTTTGTGTATATATATAATTTTAAAAAAATGTATCTGTGCGAAGTTGCGAGTAAGTATTAATATTATGTTCTACTGCTGTGTGGTCATCCGGCGGTGGCAGGATTTGACTTCTCTTTTCGGTTTCCTCACGATGTTTCCTTTGTAGTTAAAGCAACTGCACAACACTCAGAGATTCCTCTGCAATGATCAAATATAACTCATTTTAAAGTGGACTCACCTCAACTTTTTTGGAGTACTCTTCAGCCAAACGGTCCTGTTCTTTCTTAAGCTCCTCGTTCTTCTCCAAAAGCGCTTTTCCTAACTCAGCAGCGAGCAGCAAATCCGATTCCTTCTGCTGCAATTGGCTCCACACGTCTGGTTCCTGTCCGGTCATAGCTACCCCTGTATCTCTTACCGCTGACATTTCTTTGACGTACTCTTCTAAATCCTCGTAAAAATGCTCGTCTGCAACGCTCAAGACTGGCGGTGCAAGTCTTGTGCCACTTCTACTTCTACTTCTCCTGTGCTTCGTAACCTGTGTCGATATTGTGTCCCCGCTTCCAACAAATTCTGTAGAGTCGGTGATGAAATTGGGTGACTTAGGGTCGGGTGGTTTTGTATCAGTGTGTTTGGGAATTCTACTTCTACTGTTTGCACTGAACTCACCAGCCATTTAATCAAAGTGGGGTTCCTTGGGGAAGTGAATAGTGTAAATTTAAGTTTGCACTATTTTCGTGTAGCTGTTTTTTTTGAAAATTTTATCAATAGCTTGTTGGAACTTAACGCTTTTCGGGAGTTTCACGTTTTTGAATATGTTCTTTTGGATAGCGAAATCCTTTTTCAATGCCATTTTAAACGAATCACAGTTTCGTCCACATCTCCGGGTCACTGACACTCAACACTGCACAGACAAACAGTCGAACATGTTCCAGTATGTATACTTTTTCACTCGCGGCGCGGCGACGTAGTTGCCTCGACAACGGACCGGACACAACAGAGCGAGCGAAACGACACCTTCCAGCTTGAACGAACCTCGACTTTCATAGATTAAACAAGCAACCAGACTTACAGTTAAGTGATAACAAAAACTACAATTTTACATCGTTACTTTCGGATATAATACCTACATAAGTTTCTGATACAGATACGGCGTTAGGCAAAGGCTTATTTTCGAATAGTATGTTAGTATTTATAGACATATATATGCAAGTATATGTGTATGTATGTATATTTCCATCTTTTAAATTTTTAATCATATGTGGTGTTCATTTGTAAATGTTTTCATAATTTATTATAAATTATCTCGTCTAATAAATAAATAAATATGGTTAGTTTAGTCAAGGCTTTTCTAAATTTTATTGAAAATATGAAAAATGCTTTTCAATATTGAAGTCGAAACTTGAGACTATGTTGTATAACATATACCTGTTATAAAATAAAATCGCTGTTATTTTCCGTTTGTCCTCTAACTTCATCTACCAATTTAGAGGTGCCCG
The DNA here is from genome assembly GCA_910589475.2 of Bembecia ichneumoniformis. Lineage (NCBI taxonomy): Eukaryota > Metazoa > Arthropoda > Insecta > Lepidoptera > Sesiidae > Bembecia > Bembecia ichneumoniformis. The sequence continues at coordinate 12,676,280 of OU342540.1, forward strand.
TTTAGTGTTCTCAGTAAAATACCAATAAAAAGAACCAAAACAATTTTTACTAATGAAACGAGCGATAAATGAGGAAGGTTTATGTATATTATTTGTAGAAAAATATTGCATCCTGCGAAACCAGGAGTGGGTCGATAGTTGTGTAATAAATTGATTTATTATTTTCACAATAACATTAGCGACTTCTGTCTGTTTATTATATTTTAAATTCTAAAAAGGTTTTAACTGAATTTGGTATATAGATAACTCTACATTTTATTTTAACCTTACCTAAAATAATATAAAAACAATGGGATAAAATTTCATTCATTGTTTATAGACAATATTATCATATACCTAACAGATACGTTGATCAGATAATAGAACACTTCGTCCGCAAATTATTCTTTGACGCCGCCCAGCACGTGCGTCTGAGTGAAACAGCACAACAACCCCCCCTTAAATCTCTATCGAAAGACAAGGATAGAAATATACCGTATCAAGGTAACTCGAAGAGAGTGGTCAGTCAAAAATTGTGAAACAAATATATTTTTATTGTTGTTCAACTGGTAGGAAGTGATCTCATAGAGATCCTATAAAAATACGCATTTGAATTTTAATCACGATTATGTACCAAAAAAAAACTGCCTTGACTTTTTAAATTGATGAAAAACGTCAGTGGGTGTAATTATTTAGCAAAAAATAATTCATTCCATCGAGATACAATTACCAATATTTAATTTTTGAACTATGTATTGAGAGAAATGTACTTTTCATCCACAAAAAAAGGGTAGTTCCCGAGGGATAATATCTAAGCAAAAATGGAAACTTCAACGCCTGACAAAAATATACGAGCAATAGAGATTGTATAAATTTTTAACACCTATGAAAAAGGGGAGCTGGCAAAAACTAGAGGAAAGATATATATTTTCCTTAACTCTTCAATTCCTCATTGTTAATATTATTCCTTTTATAAAAACTTCGTTCTAAAGTAGCGAATTAGGCAGCCCGTCTGGCGGCAGAAACCACCCCTTTACAAAAACGACAACAGTCCTAAGAGCACTTATGCTGGTCTGTTTCGGTGCCAGATCTAATTCCTCAAAGCTCCAATGATATTTAATAACACTAACTTTTTATCACTTAAGGAAGATGAATAAATCTTATTTTATTTATACTGATCGAAATTCTTTACGTGATATTTTTGCGTTTCTTGAAAACACACTTCGGCATTTTTGCTGTCCGGATACTTACACCTTACACCTTACACGTGTGAAGTAAGACTGAATGAAATGAGTGCACAATTTGAATTTGTGCGCTCATTTTTTGAGGACGTTTTCAAAGGGTGTCATCTTGGGTTATGAAATATCATTGTCAAAGCTCACATTTTTCATCTCACCTATGCTGGAAGGATAACAGATAAAGGAAAAGGGGAATGAACCCAGGATAAAGTATTTTACTCATTAACCGAAAATTCACAAAAATAGAAGTTACTGCCACTCATGCCACTACCAAACTTAGTGAAACTTTTTTCACTAAGTTACTTTTTTCACTGGACCGTAGGTCCAGGTAGGTAGCAACCGACGGTGTTACCTACCTGGACCTAACCTATTAACACAAGCAACGGTGCTGCAACTTCGCGGTTGACCCTAGTAGGATTACCTGAAGACAATGGCATAATGGTTTAGGAAAAGGTACGAATATGGGCTCTGGCATCCCTTACTCACTCACCGAAACTGCGTTATTTCACTACGGTCTTCTGTAAAAAGAAGTATTGTCACTTGTTCGCCTTTTTAAAATATTTTCGTTTAAAGGTAGGTATTAAACTGGTTGTTATAAGATTGTAATATAAATATTGTTAATCTTCTATATATAAAAATGAATCACTATTTCCTTTGGTCACGGCATCACGCGTGAACGGGTAGACCGATTTTAATTCGGTTTTCACTAATGGAAAGAGGGATAAACGGGGAATGTTCATATATATAAAAATAGCACCACGGGCGAAGCCGGGGGCGGGCCGCTAGTTTAATATATTTAAAGATTGATGTATTTATTTCACTCGAATTGGAACCAAGCTACATATTAACAAACAATTAACAGTAAAAATGAAATTAAATTAAAAACTAAAATTACCTAATCGAAAAATAAATTAATACTAAATGGATTAATATTAATAATATAAAAATGGACCCTGCGGCATTGTACCAAGTACGCTGGCAGCATTTCCTCGTTGAATGGCCAAACTAATACGGTGGCCGAGGAAAGTGGCAGCTCTTCGGTCTCCCGTCGCATCAATAAGCCTCTTCGAGATGTCTTTGAAGAGGCTCATTGTTGCAGGGCCCCACGGACCGAGTATCTCGACTCCGAATGGTACAAAACTATATTCGGCGCCGAGGCCATTATATTTAGAAGTTTTATTTTTTTCCTGCGGCTGCTGCCTTAGTGGATGTTCCATGGAGATGCGAAGGGGCTAGTGTGTCTACACAGGTAGCATCCCACACCAGCACTCTACCAATTAAGATTGATTATATACCTTTGCAATATGCATTGCTCGGCCGGTTTTGCATTTTGTATGTGATTCAGTTGGTTAGGCATTGGATGTTGAGGAGTTGTAATATTGTTATTGTTATTATAATTATATATAGTGTAATGTTGTTGTATTGGCGTGAAGTAAATGTCTAGACAAACCAATAATGGTTTACAGACATTGTTAACATCTTGTATTCATATACATATGTGTTAGGTAGATAATAAATAAATAAAAACCACTGATATTTTGCAAATTGTACATTCGATGAAGATAAACTGTATCGCTCCGATAAAAATAAAAGATAATGGACAAACGTTTTTATTGCAAAATAAACAATCAACATATTAACGTTATCTCATTTCAAGCACACAGTTTTCCTAATATGAAATCACCATCCAGAGAACTTCTAGACCTGTAACATCTGTAGGTATTCCAGTATACTAGGATAAAGCAGACAAAGTACATGAAAACAGAAATTTAGTCTATCCAAAATTATTTTGAGATAATATATTTCTGCAATAATCCCGTATTATTAGCAGTATTTTATGTTGGTGACTAATTAACATGTTTCTGTGGAAGATTTATTTACACTTACGCTAACTACGTGGGCCTTCTAAAGGTGCGTATCGACATTCGAGCACTGTGAGCCGCTCGATATGAGTGGTACGTGAGCGTTCGCACATCCGTCTTTCGCGTGTTCAATTGAATTTAAGTTTACATGCCAAGCTTCGTCTTCTTCAAAGATCCCAAGCACCCTTTTTATTGTAATAAATAAAAGAAACAGGAAGCTTGGCATTATAAGCGGCGGCTCGCAAATTTGCTGAGCAGCTCGTTATACTAGTCAGGTCGAGCGGCTCAGTCCGAGCGGCTCAGTACGAGCGGCTCATAGTGTTCGCGCTCGGATGTCGATACGCATCTTTACATTTTGGCGTTGAGAAATTTCAGGTATTTGGCGTAAACGAACGGCACGTACTACTGATAACTTCTGACAATAGGTACTTGCACTGTAGCAGACTAAACGATGTCGATCAACCGATTACGTTTTGCTAAAAGGAATGCGAGAAAATTATGTAGAACTTCAAGATATTCTGACTTTTTTCATAGCCTTTTCGGTAAAAAAAATAATCCAATTCATATTTTGTTATTTATTTATTTTTTCTTTAAATTTAAGGCAAATATAGAAAATAATTATTTTTTGTGGAATATGTTCAACCAAATTTGACAATTACACGAATCAGGTTTCCATGCGTTTTTCACTAAAAATGTTGGGAGAGATTAATTATTACTAAATTAATAAATAAGTTATAAGCAAATAACTATTATTATAAAAGAGAAAACGAACCATTTTCATATAGTAGTTGTTATTTATCACAACTAACGAAATTGGCAACTACAGTTTTTTCTGTAATAGAGCTATTAAAAGCCTTTATGGTAAATTACTTAATTAAAGTCAAAGAGGTTATATATGTTATTTTTGGAGAGATCCAATATGTTATTTTTGGAAATCTTTGATTAAAGTAGCTAAAAACATTTTTTTTAATAATTAATGTACAGACACACAACATACAACTACGACTTCCGATACTTTAATTTTCCTCCAAGTATACATATCATCTTCCTTTAACCTTTCTTATACCGCGAATGAGTCTGGGCTTACTATACATTGGAAATACATTAAGTTTATGTATGTATGTGTACCAAATACCAAATATAGCAATAAAGCTTTGCAGAGAGAAGCGTCCGAGTGCTTCTTCGAGTATCCAGACCGCGTCAAAGCGTTGTGTTACCTAATTATGCTTTAATCCTATAATCTAAATTAAATTCATATCCGCTATTCACTGTATTCTTGAGTGGTTCCTTGTCGCGGGTCAAGATAATCATCGACGGGCTAAACAGCCAGAGGCGTGGATTCCATAAAGCGCTGGAAGACTGTATAAACTCGCGCCATTGTTGATGAAGTCTTTTAACCATCTCGAAGTCAATGAGCATATCCCTATTAATAAAGTCCCCCTGGAACCCTAACCATAGTATTTTTGGTAGGAGCCCTCACTATTTAAAGTCTCGTGACTGTATTTTGTAATCCTTTATTTGGTGACATACAATGAGAATAGGAAACTATACACAATTGTGTTATTTGCGATCTAAGTAAACAGAAAGCGTCGAGTTAATAATTACCACTCTCATGTCAAATGACGTCACACATCGTTTAATCATCAATTCGTAAACATTGCACATGTAGGTATATTTTATTTATATCTATATCTGTCTATAGAATTTTTGTCTGTTTATCTGTGCGTTTGTGCACGCTAATCTCAGAAACGGCTTCACCGATTTGAATGCTATTTTCACTAAGGTATTTTAGCAAGCCTCCCGTAACATTTAGTGTTTGTTTAGTTCCAATCGGTTTGCAAACAAATAGTTACGCGCTAATAGCGTACACCACGCGTACGAAATTGCGGACTCAGCTAGTATATTATATGTTGGTACATCATCACTATGTGGACTATATAATTTACAAATCATACATTCCAAAATATTGAACATTACACAACACATGTCCAAAATAATAAAAATAAAATACTAAAAATAATCAAGATATTCAAATAAAATAAAATAAAATAAAAGGCTCGTGACAAACATTAAAATCTATATTATGTTATAAATTTATGTTTAAAATTAAAATACCAAAATAATGTTTTTGAAATAAAAACTAATATATAGATAAAAATAGATTCAATATGAGTTAAAAAATACGCTTGTTTCCCAAAAAATTTAAACTATTTATAAATGGCCTCAAGAAATTAAATCTATTTATATTTATATTTTTAATTGGCCTCAAAGAACTAGAGAAATCCATTTTCTATATAATTTATTGAATTAAACATAAAATTTAAACGTGACATATTTTTATAGTAGCAATTCAATTGTGAAACCGCCGCTTGGTAACTGCTTGTATTGATTAAACAAATGACGAATACATTTGCTGCCTGTCTGTTTAGGAGGAATTAGTAAATTCTCGATACAATGGCGGCGCCTAATGATGAAGTGGAAATGGAAAAGATAGCAGAAGACGAACTGTCAAAATTACAGAGACAGGTAATGTTTTATAGTTACTTAAATTGTTATCTGCTAAACAACAATTTTCTGGCTTTGTCCTGGTTCTAGAAAGCACCTTAAGGTGACGCTGTACGAGCGTGGGAACTCAGTAATAGGTATTTGGGAGAATTTGTTGTCTCAACTTACTATAATGCGAATAACCGAAGACAGAATGCGACGCAACACATTCGCGCCACTTATTCAACTCGCGAAAATAATAAAACATACGCCAGCAATTCCAATATTTTAGAAAAACCTTTATAGATGCTAGCTATAGACATCCCTATTTCAAATGTACATTATAGGTAGGATGTTTCCATCGAAAAACATTTTTAGATTTTAGTCAGTAAAAGAATTCAACCTGCGAAAATGTCACAAATTCTGCACATTTAAAAAATTAATTATACTAGATATAAAATTAATTTCAGTTTTTTGTTGCGATGCAAACCTTTATATTATGTCCTAGAATTGTCATGTTTTTTTATGTATTGCTACGACCTATAATTAATGAGTAATCATGGAATTACGTAGTATGGAATAAGTAAGCTGTTCGAGTTGGAAAGTGCCCTCTTAATAACTAATAGATTGTAGATTGGACAGCCGTAATAAATTTATTTAGTATTCAGAATAATAGTATTCTGTGGAACAAGAAACCAATATTGCAACGTAACTCAAACTTTAACTTCTCAAGGTTGGCTCTGGTATTGGCTTGGCGGTAGTAACGGTGCTCTATCTTCCAGAAGAAAACCACCGTGAAATAGCATGTGTGCTATCCCTTTCTAAACCAATATCCTTAACCCCATTATCCCTAAACGCACTTGCAGTGGCATTGCTTGTAGTTGGCGGTAGCGACCCACAATCAAGAGGCCCGTCAGACTGTCTGACGACCTTTATATTAAAAAATAAATGGTTTAATTCATCACAATCCAAAAACTTTCAATATGGTCCCGCTTATATAATTAAATTATCACTATGAAATAAAATAACGTACGCTGTTGTGTTCGGTTCGTAAATAAGGAGTGCTTATTACTTATATACCTTCTCCAAACATTATCATTTCATCAAAGTCTGCAGAACCTTACCTTACACTTGGCCTTAGTGTTGATTGTGTTCTTAGTAAACTGTAGCAGTTTTAACTGTAGTAGTTGCGGAACAAATAGACCCTCAGGTCGTACATCATCTAATATATTCTTTTCAGTTCAGGGTTATGGAAATAGATCGAGCATACGTGACGAGTAGTGCTCAACCAAACTTAAGAGTTCAGAGAAACATGATCAGGAATTTGAACGCCGAATTGGATAACATTATGATGGAGTTAAAGGTAATATATTATTTAATTAAAAAAAATTGTTTGAACTAACTAAATAGGTTCGAATAAAACATTTTTCACTAGGCTTGCAAGAGCTGTTGAAAGAGCGAACCACTGGGTGATTGCTCTGCTCACCACATCCTAAAGCTGTGTAACTGTAGTTGTAGTAGCAGGGAACACAGTGTTCCTGATTCTTTTAACTGAGAAACAGGTCTGGAGGCAGTCACCACGCTCTTACAGAAGTGGATTGTGAGATAAAAATATGTGAGCTGTTGCGTTTCAATTAGTGAATAAGAGATGTGAGAGCCTCTTCACAGAATCCCATATTTCCACAGGGATAAGGTGCCAACGCGCACGGTCCGGATGTACAGAATTTTATCTCGCGGACGCAAGAACTTGGGCACAATCTCTGAGGTGTTTCCGCATGGCCACAATGATGACAATTACATTTATTACTGATATAACATCCATATTAATATCTACATAATTTACAGTAATTTAAACATTAACAAATATAATTTCTTAAATTCTTAAGTATGTTCTTACTAATAAATATATTAATTTATCGTATTCAGGATCATCCAAAATGTTCGAATTGGATAGTTGAATTTATCTATAATGGTTTCCACCGGAATCTTTCTTCTTATCGCCAAAGAAATAATCTGTACGATTTTAGCAAACACTTTTATCACACCACAATAGCTTGGCGACCTCAATAGTTCCCTGAAGGCATTAGTATACTGGATGAAAAGAGCGTTGTATGCCCTTTGAGTATATGTAAGTTACCTACCCACAAACTGCTAGTACCTATATAAAATACTTGGCAGAATAACTTAAAAAGTAATTTTAAATTTATTATTACAACGAGCAAATCAACGGGCAAGTTTGTTAGAACGCACTGACAATACCCTGTACTCCCAGTCTAGGTCAAGATCATCTATCAAGTCCGTAGTGACAATGTGGCCCAAATATTTAAATTTGTATACCATTGAGTACAAAATGGAAGCCACAGCCACTGGACGGCAATACTGATCTCACTCTTTTTTTGATTATATCTATTTTAATCAATGACAATCAGCATATTCTTGCTACACCTTAAGCAATCTCCTCAGGCCATTGATCGATGGGCTCAGCAGCACCATGTCATCCGCATAACTAATGTTATTAACAAAAATACCATTCTCGATCAAAAATCATTAAATAAAGTCTATGTCAAAAAAAGTCTATGTGAAGTGAGCCTTCTCTGCCTTATTAAACATTCCAGTTCACATAATGTATCACCTCGTTTCAAGTAATTGATTTGATTGCTAAAGAATATTCAGCAACTCATATGAATGAAGCAACGGTTTTTAATAATTTGCACTACAAAATATCATAGGACACCATATCAAAGGCCTTAGAAAGGTCTAGAAAGCAAGCGTATTCTGGAGTTCTTCTCTCAGTGTAGCACCAGCTTCTTCGAGCGAGCTTTAAGCGAATTCCTGTAGAGTCGGTAGCGCACCTGCACGATGTAGCCACCTACCATCAAGTGGACCGTCATCCTGTCTATCTTATAAAATAAAAAATATTAAAGGTCTGCAACGTCCGACCAACACATTCATCTCTGATATTTATTGCTTGTCTGTCGTAGTTTTTATTTATAATGCCGTTTAAGTAATATTAAAAACAGTTTAATCGTCCACAGAAGGTTTTGCATTATAGTCTTATCGTGGAAGAAAAGGTGTATAACGTCGTTCCAATGTATGTCTCGCATTAATTTGCTTTGCTTATATTATTTTACTTATTTTATCATGGAATATTTTTACAAACTTAAAGTTCAACATAACTTACATCATCATGATAGATATCTGACTCACATGTCTATGTCATCGCTTAAGTTATTCTGAATTCTGTACATATTCTCTCTTCAAGTAAGTCGTGTTAGTCACTCTGAATGTTGCCTGAGTAGATATTTTTGCAATCTTTGTTGTCATTTAGTTGCCTTATGAATTGAAATTTAAAGAAAGGCCATTTATTGATTACATAAGGATGATTTTGGCCATTTTTGACTCTAGCCCCACGTAAGAGAACTTAAGATTTCTCGGACTACTTGGTTCTTAAGGATAGGGGATTAGGAAGGGGATTACCCTTCCTTAATCATACTGTAGTCGGCAGCGCACTTGCAGCGTCTGTGGCGTTGCTTGTGTTATAGGCGACGGTAGCCACCTACCATCAAGTGGACCACCTACCATCAACCCACCCGTATAGTAAGAAATAGTAAGTAAGAGATGAATGCAAGAAAGAAATAGTATGAAGAATGGAAGTGCGAGAAGAATAAATGCGAGAACTGGTATGAAAAGATAGTAAACACAGGCTTCAGCGCATGATGCTGGAGGGATTTGTAAAACAAAAAAAAAGAAAAAAAAAAAAAAAAAAAAAGTGGACCGTCAGCCTGTCGGCCGATCTTAACATAATACGGATGAACTCCGTATCACCCGCATCGCGTGGTAAAAACTTGGCATAAGCATTAATTGGAACAACCCTTGTTCAGTCGATAAAACCTACAAACAGGGGGATACATGTCTTCTAATATTTTTGATTGAAAATATTTTTTCCAGTTAACAAAAAGCACATCAAATCTACTGAATAACGCCAAAACGCGAGAGACATTGGTTTCATTGCTAAAAGAGCATGAAAAATGTTCTGCGGAAGTGAAGGCACATCGCAGTAACATCAATGAATTAAACTTCCTACTCAAACAGGTTCAGAAAGAGATCAAAGGCTTGAAGTGCAAAGGATCTGGATTTGAAGAGGTATTTATAACTTATCTTTAAAGGATATGATTATAGTTCTTGAAACAATCCTTTAAGGCAAATCGAATTAGACTAGTAACTTAATTACGTAAAAGCATTTATTTCATAATATACACAATTTCAGCGCCATAATGGCAACACACATTTTATATCTTAATTATATAAAGGAAATGCTTATAATCTCTATATATAAAAATGAATCCCCATTTCCCTTGGTCACGGTATCACGCGTGAACGGGTAGACCGATTTTAATTCGGTTTTCACTAATGAAAAGAGGGATAAACGGGAAATGTTCTTATATATAAAAATTGCACCCCGGGCGAAGCCAACACATTTAATGTTTCATTCACAAAAAATGGAATTTTCTATTCTCTACAGGGAAGTACCCAATTTTTTCAGTTTCAATGTGGGTTGGTTATTCCACACTGAAAACTGAACTGTTATGTCAAACTGTTTAGAATAATGTTTAATGTTGCCAAATCGCAAATAAGTCGCTAATTTGTGATTTAATGGATCAATAATTGATTTATATCATATTATATTTTATAAATAAGAGAATCCTATAATTACGTAATTACGGAATGAAAGCCCTAGTTAAGACAAAAAAAGCTGTAGCTATCACGCTAGTCTTTGGGTAATTTACTTCTTATTTATGTGACAGGATTTAGAGAGTTCATGTCAAAAAGATCTCCACTAATAGGTGTACCTCAGGGCTCAACTCTTGGCCCAGCCAATTTTTGTTTCTGGTTCATATTTATTATCTACCCAGCCTTATTAAACATAAAATAGTGCTTTTTTCGGATAACACTTCACTCCTTTTTCTATATTTAAGCGAAAATAATTGTTTATCGAGAAACAATCTTGTCTTTCTTTGTCACCTTTGTTAACAAAATTCTAGTTTTTGAATTTTGAAATGTGTGTGTACATTGTGAGCCTCAATCTCTCAACTCATCAATCAAAAAATCAATACTAAAGAAGCATTCAGAATTCAGACATGTAAGCAATATTACAAACTGAATTAGAATTCATAAAACATAATTTCTACTTTGTAGGAGTACGCGAAAACGTTGACAAATCAAGCAATGGTGGGCCAGTTGGAAAACAAATTAGACACAGCGATGAAAAAATTCAACACAGTTAATACTGAGAACTTCAAGATGAGGCTTGAAATTGACCGTCTGCTTCGCGATCGGTATCAACTTATATATATGTATAATCTTCCATACATATCTCCTCTATATATAAAAATGAATCCCCATTTCCCTTGGTCACGGCATCACGCGTGAACGGGTAGACCGATTTTAATTCGATATTCATTAATGGAAAGAGGGATAAACAGGGAATGTTCATATATATAAAAATTGCACCCCGGGCGAAGCTGGGGCAGGTCGCTAGTGTATAATAACCTACAGCAAAGATATATTCAAAAAATAATTTGTACACGTTGTACTTATTATTATGTTACAGAGGTCAAAAAAATAGATTTTAGAATTTTGTCTGTTTGTCTGGGCGTTCGTACACGCTAATCTGTGAAACGGCTTAACCGATTTAAATGCGGTTTTCACTGATGTATTGTAGCAAGCTTCCCGTAATATTTAGCGGGTTTTTTTTTCTTTACAATCGGTTTACAAACAAAAGTTACGCGCTATACCGAATACGTATATTCGCGTCTGCTTCTAAATCACTCAACGAATTATGATGCGTTTATCACTAATGGAGAAGCGATAAGCGAGGAAGGTTTGTGTATATAATTTACAGAAATAAATTGCATCCGTGTAAATAATTCACAGAAAGGCGAGAGCGGGGAAGGTAAAAGAAAGAAATATAAAAAAACCTTCGGTGGATCGCAGAGCTAGGAGGCTCATTGGCAATGATACACTAATAAGAACTAAGCTGCAGAGCCTGGCACAAAGACGCAAAGTTGCCTGTCTGTGTGTATTCTATAAGATGTACTTCGGAGAGTGTGCTCGAGAGCTGCATGAGATCATACCGCCTTCCCCTTTCCTCTATCGGACATGCAGACGTACGGCTGGTTACCATCCTCACCTTGTCGATATCCCTCTAATTCGGACCAAGCGCTTTAAAACATCTTTTGTGATGCGCACTGCTAAGGATTGGAACTCCCTGCCGGCGTCTGTATTTCCGAGCCCATATAACCCAAATCTTTTCAAGGTTCGAGTGAATAGGCATCTTCTGGGTGAGCTCGCTCCATCTTCGGCCTCATCCTTCCTACATGGATAGATGCTGGTCAAGAGCAAACCCATCTATAATAAAAAAAAAAAAAAAAAAATTACTCGTAACACATCTGCACTGACGGATCTCATAGATTACACCAGTAACCTGCCAGCTGAGACATAAGTCTTGCTCATTTTCTTTCAGAAATTTTGAAAACAGCAGGCAAATAAACAAAGTTTATTGTATCTTCTTCTATATAAATAAAAATAGATCTTCGAAATGTATGACGCGTATAACGGTAGACCGGGTAGACCGATTTTAATTCGGTTTTGACTAATGGAAAGAGGGATAAACGGGGAATGTTCATATATATAAAAATTGCACCACGGGCGAAGCCGTGGTGTTGTTTTGAGAAAAGTTTATGCACAACTTGTAATAAAACACTTAAATTTCCAGTCAGTCTTTCAACACGATTTGGAAGAATCAAATTAAGAGATTGATGGACGGTAAAGCTCAGATTTTGGAGCTGGTGGAGCAAGCCATCATAACGTATGATCAGCGCGAGGAATGGTGTTCCAAGCTAGAAGCCCTGAAGGAGAAAGCAGCTGTAGATTACAGGAAGCATTGCTTGGTGAGATCTTTCTACACTTCCAATTATAATTTACCCAGTGTGTTATTCAGCGTTACAAAAACAATATCATTCATTATATAAATAAAAAAATAATAAAATTGCCTTATAAAATTTCAGAATGACCTCATTATTGAAGTTATTAGCTTTTAGAAATTTGTTTAAACTTCTGGAAACCAATGAGAATTCCAAACGTTCTCAATAACTAGATACGTCCGACATGAACATAATGGATACTGTATCTTGAATACAGGATACAGTATCAATTATTCGATGTTCTAATATTTCCAACAATAGTTCCAAATACCTACTCACACTTTGACAAAAGTGTTAAGCTAAAAGTTGTTCAAAAATATTTCAGGAGGTGCGTGAACTGCAACGCCAATTGGACCACAGCATGAAGCTGGAAGACTTCCTGCGGACCAAAGGCACTGTCAGATTGACTGCTGCTGATGCGAAGGCTGAAGCCAAGCGAATCGAGCAACAGGAACTCGAAATGAGAACCTACAATAACTACGTTAACATCCTGGATGCCATTAAGGTAATATACGCACGTGAGACGTTTGTTAATCTTAAATCTAGATACACAATATTAACAGTGTAAAATATTCCTATAAACTCTCGTACGGAACTAAACCCCAATTAATATAAAATAATAATATGATTAATAACAATACAGAAAATTTATATAATAAAACCAAAAATCAAAAACAAAATATTTATTTATCAATTAGGTTTCTCCAAGAAACTCTTATGATCGTCATTTGGAATTACCAGTTAAATTTAAATTTACTAGGGTTTCGGAAAAAAGCCAAAATGACGATCCTGAGAAGAAACCCCGAAAGAAACTCAGGATACTACTTATTCTTTTTGTCATCTTTACAATGTAAAAATTACAACAATTATAATCATACTCTTCCGAATCCAGTCTTTAATTCCAGGCTTCATTGTCACTTAAATAATCAGTAACCTTATAATAGCCTTTCGAGAGGAGTTTGGTTTTAATGACATCTTTAAATTTATTTATAGATAAGGTTCTGATCATCTCAGGCAGTTTATTATAAAACCGTATACACTGACCCATAAAAGAATTACTTATCTTGTGGGGTCGCGTCTTAAGTAAATCTAAATTATTTTTAAACCTAGTACCTATATTGTGTACATAACATTTTTTATTAAATTGACTAATATTTTTATGCGCGTAAATTATGCGTAAATCCACTTTATGGTAGATGGCTACGGTCGCCTATAACACTAGCAACGCCACAGCTGCTGCAAGTGCGCTGCCGACTACAGTAGGATTAAGGAAAAGGGATTGGATAGGAAAATTGGCTCTGGCATCCCTTACTCACTCACCGAAACCAAACAGCACATGTGCTGTTATTTCACGGTGCAAGTGCGCTGCCGAAGGGATATGGAAATGGGCTCTGGTCACTGCCGCCAGACGAGCTGTACAAATGACTACGAAACGCAGTGTGCCTGCCACTACTTTTGGATACAATGTTTTCCAACTAGGTAATATAGTATTTACGCGGGACGCAAGTGCAAGTGCGCTGCCGACTACAGTAGGATAAGGGATTAGGAAGAAATAGGGCAATAGGCTCTGGCATTCCTTACTCACTCACCGAAACACAACAGCACACGTGCTGTTATTTCACGGTAGTCTTGTGTAAGGGGGTGGTTACTGCCGCCAGACGGGCCGCCCAAATAACTGCAAAACGCACTGTGCCCTGCCACTACTTTCCATATCCAGAGCAGATCCAAATTTGAAAGTTCATTTTCAAAGTTGACCTTGCCGGGAATCGAACCCGGGAACCCCAGAACAGAGCGTTAAGGCAAGCACTCTAACCACTCGTCAAATATATAGATTATTTTAAGCTAAAGAAAACTAAACATAAGTAGTTACAACAAAAGATATTTAAGTAGGTATAAGAAAATTCTAACATCTTATATATAAAAATGAATCTCTATTTCTCCTGGTCACGGCATCACGCGTGAACGGGTTGACCGATTTTAATTCGGTTTTCGCTAATGGAAAGAGGGATGAACGGGGAATGTTTTAGGGTATATAAAAATTGCACGCCGGGCGAAGCCGGGGGCGGGCCGCTAGTAAAGTATGAAAACCCCCATAGGCTTTATCCTATTAACATCTTTTTAAATTTTGCAATGAAATTAATTACTTTCTTTGAATATAATGTGAATGTCTTTCGTGCAGTGAATAAGTCTTTCTTTCTTTCTTTCTTTCCTTACCACAGAACAAAGTAATACAGCCACCAAGCTGGTTTCCACTCCGTTCAACTCATAAGTGTAAACTACATAAGTACATGAATTTCCAACAAAAAACAGTCGAGAGAAATTAAAGCAAGCAAAAAGAGTAAAATTGAGTTCGCTAATTTCTAGAGCGCGAGCGGCTCGCTCAGCTCATCTCAATTTTCAATGGAAATCAAATGATCCAACTCTTTGTTGGTGGAATGTAAAACTATTTTATATAAATACGAGTCCGTTCCCCCAATCATTTCTCGCTCATACGCTTTTCCCGCTTAAGAGACCCAAGCTAGATATACATACCTACAATAGGGGATCGGACAGTAATCAGATTAAAATCTAAAATGTACTTAGCAAGAAAATATATAATTTTTTACGATTATTTATCGAATAATAATTTAATATAATTCATTTAAATATTTTTAAATGAAGAAATAAAATTCTATTATTTACAATATTTTTAATCTATACTGTAACACCAATCACAGTGCGTGACGTCATTTGCGGGCAGTCATCGTCTTATGCCAATGCAGCTGTTTTGTTATGATATGACCACAAATGACGTTACGCGCTCTTAGATGAACTATCGTGGCGTTTTGGCGGCATTTTCAAACAAACAATATTAAAACATGATTTTGAGTACCTAAAACGCTATAAATAAATAAATTAGTATTTTTTATGGGAATAAATATCCATGAAGATTAATTTAAAACACTTTCTGAAAATTTGTCCGATCCCCTATTGTGTAAAATAAATTAATTTCCAGGAATTCACGGGAGACGATGACGTCGACAAATTAATACAAGAGTTCACGAGGCGAGAGGAGGAAAATTATGCATTATTCAATTACATCAATGAGGTGAATAATGAGTTGAAAAACTTGAGCGACAACGTCAAGATGCTTAAAATTAATATAGGTATGTCTGTCTGTGTCTTTGTTAATATAACTAACTGTGACCCGTGGTTTCACACGTCGTTTGTTTTAAATTGCTAAAGGAATGCGCATGTCGGGTCTTCTCGGTGATTCTCTTACCGACTGTTAATTTCAGATAAATTAGCACTTTCAACCAAACAAACAAACTCTTCACTTTTATTATATTAATAGCTTCGTATGCGTGGTTTTCAAAATAACGCGTAACTTTTTTATTTGTAAACAGATTGGAATGAAAAAAAAAACCAAATGTTACGGAAATCTTACTACAATACATCAATGAAAACCGCATTCTAATCGGTTAAGCCGTTTCAGAGATTAGCGTGCACAAACGCGCACTCTAAAAACTATTTTTTTGATTTTTTTTGATATTTTTTTGATGTTAATAAATACAATGTGTATTAATTGTTTCTTTTTTAAGTATTTAATGTACAGACAAGGCTCGTTTACGATTTTATTATATGCATAGATACATATAAAAATATGTACTCAAAAATATTGGTCTCTCGTGGCCACAACAGAACAGATCTTACTAAATTGTCTATAAAAAACAATTACATTCAAAAACATAGTTGAAAATATAAGGGCTTCAAGTCTACCGCTATTGGCCGGTCCTTCTGAAAAAATCTGGGAGGACCTATGCCCGACAGCGGCCGCCAAAATCATCGAACAGGCTATACATTGGTTCAAGTGATATAAAAATAAGTAGGTATTACCTACGTCTATATTCGGAAGAACTTACTAGGAGTGATTGAAAGAAGATTCTTTCTAGCAATTCGTACCGTTCCAGTGCAATTTAGCTAGAACTGTGCGAATATGAGAAAAAGCATAATGAAACAAATCCATTGAGTTTCTTCTCAAGAAAAGTGTGGTGTGCCCAATACTCCGCTGAGGATATAATTTGTAGTGCAATGTATAGAAAAATTCCTACATAAAAGCGAAATAATCGATTACAAAAGTAACGCTGAATGGTTCGTTACAGAATTGTTTTATTTTCGCACGATTTTTTTGCGAATTTACAGTTAGAAATCGCATATTGGCCAACAACAAGTGTGACATGTGAAAATAGTGCTTGTTAAAGTTGTTCTAATAATGACTGATTATGCAATCTTATACATTTTTGGATAAATGAGTAAACGTAGATATTAATCTGCAACATAACTGCCAAGGTTAATTTTTTCAATATTCCTCAAAAAAAAAAAATACCTTGTACAAATTTATTTCTTCATTCAACTATCAACCATCTACTTTGATCCAGTTTGTACAGTTAACTACAATTTTGGTAATTATTACTACCTATAAAGTGAATTCTTATCTACATAAAAACCCTTAAAAAAATAAATTAGGGGCATTATTTCAAGAAATAGAAAATAATAGACAAAAAATCGGCAATTTTCATAATAAACTTAAAAGTCCAATAGTTATCTTGAAAACGATTAGGTTTGGGATATAGTATTTCATAGTCAAATCAGTTAGTAATGATAGAAACTAAACGCTCGTACAGTATCTAGGCCGACTAGAAAGTTGGCAGAAAAAAAATGCATTCGCTCGAAGCCAGGAATTAATATTTCTACCAGTTCTCTAGTATTGAATTATAAAATCTGTTTTTCCGTTCACTTGAATTGAATTGAACCCACATCCTGTTGAAATCTTGATTTTTATGCTCTTTGTTGATTTTCATCAAAGAACAATGGATCAGAATGATAAAAATATTTTAATATGACAATAAATCGAAACATTTAAAGATAATGTTTGTTACACAATGATACTTTCCAAATACTGAACGAAAGGGACAACTGCACCTTAGGTTGATAAACCCTTAAAAAATCGTTCATACACAGGGGATAAAGGACTATGTTTGTAAAGACAAAATGGCTGCCCCCTTTGAAGCTTTTTTTAATATTCACTTAATTCGCAGAGGACGAAAATGAAAAGCATCAAGCCAAGCTGTCGAAGCAGCAGGAGAGCATAGAATCTCTAACAGCTGCGCTCGAAGAACGCAGAACTGCTACAGCTTGCGCTCGCGCAGCTTGCGAGAAGAGCACAGAAGTATTGAACGACTTGCTGCATCACATCCACTCACTGGCACTGTAAGTTGTTCACGAGATGGCGTTGACTTAATTTTTAATAGCCCTGAAGGAAAAGTTAAGCAAGTGCCTAGTTTTTGGCCCTTGAAATGACCGCCATTTCGATTCGACAATCATTATCTCGATAGTCGTCTTGGTGAACAGTCTTATAGCCAGCACTCAAGAGGCTCTTGCTAGATGGGGAGCTAGAAGGAACAGATACAGAAGGCGTTTTCTTGACACGACAGGTATTGTCGGGAGGTTCCTCTCTCTACAGCCCTAACCACCGGTAGCTTGGGCCTTGACCACGACAAGGGAAAAACTAATTACCTATTTTATAATGTTTATTGTTTTTTATTAAAAAAAAAATTATAACTAAGAGGAATGCATAAATTATTGTAAGTAAATAATCTGATAAAGATTTTTAAAACCATAGATAAATATTTACTATCTATTCAAAATGAGAAGAAAAGTTGGATCTTTCCGAGAGATCACCGGATTCCGTTTTGAGGTCTTTATGCGAAATGTAACACTCAGTATTTGTTAGTAAAATATAAGATTTTTTTATCATTTTTCATAATTGGAATCCTGCGTTGAAAATAACGCCTGACTAAATTATATGAGCAATGTAACGACAAACATCTTTATTGCAGTTATAGCTTTGCCAGGCGTTAGATGATCCCTCGGGAACAGTACCTTTTTTCGGGATGAAAGGTACCCTTCCTTTTCTGCATCCCTGAAAGCGTTATGCAAAATTTCATGATGATCGATTTAAGTGATTTAAACGTGAAAGGGTAACAGACAGACAGAGATACTTTCACATTTATAATATTAGTAAATAATGGATAAAAAATACTTACTCTCAATAAATATTTACCAAATTTTTTAATATATTTCTAGTTCATCTGATTGCGGCTCACTGCCTCTTCTGAAGTTACTTGGCAAATCGGTGGACATCAATGTAACAAACGCACGCCTGTACATCAAGAGTTTAGAAAAAAAGATTTTGGAAATGGTTGAAATCATAAAAATGGACGAGGTAAGTTATTTATTCGTTATTTTATAAAAGTATCTACATTATTGATTAAAATATGTAATTGTCTTTATACATTTTCCTGAAACGTTGACATAAAAAGGTGTAATACAAACTTAGCGACATCTGTCAAATAGAACAATTTATCATCAAACTGTACAAGACAATAGAAGTTTTACTGACTAACAACAGGTGGCATAACAAGCGGGCTCAAATAGTTTAATTATTTCTCGTCAGATGTCGCTATTTCTTCAGGTTATATCGCGCTATCGACTTGTATCCTCATTTCGATGACTCAATTTCCTTACAAAAGTATCGACAAGACCTTACTTCATAGGATCATTTCTATAGTAAGCTCTTCGCTAGGACATTCACGCTATGTGAGTATCGAAACCGCCACGATGAGGAGATGTGGCGCGGCGCCCTGAGCGTGAGGCGGGCGATGGTGGTCCACCATCAGCCCTCGATGATCGTTCGCTTTTCCTTTCGGGGGAAAGAGTGGGGTGTTGTCGCTGTCTGAGTGGTATTTTTGATAAATCTATCTATCTATATATTATTAGAATCATAGAATGGTTAATATAATACCGATATTTGCCAGTGCCACTATTATGTAACTAATATCTGAAATTGTGAATATAACTGATATCTTATTTTTTTATTATCTTGCGGTTAAACATAACACAACACAGTATTTGTGTCGTGCAATAGTTTAGTTTAATGAATAAACGATATTTGACAACTTTTAACTATTATGTGAACATGAGTCTTGTTCACTTCACATAATAGTTAAAAGTTGTCAAATATCGTTTATTCAAAACATGACTATTGACTGACTGCTATCAATAGTATTTTGCGGTTAAACTATTCGTGCAAAAACGTAATGAGAAAGAAAACTACTTTAATCCTTGTCTTGTAGAGTAACTTTTATTTTTTATTGGTGTTTAGGAATATCAGCTTTTTTACTTTGTTTGACGAAAGACGGGTACGTTCGATCGGAAATTAATTGCCCAGATTTTGAAAAAATCCTTTCACAAGGTACGGAAGTAGCCAGTACACATCAGTTTCGTGTAAAAACTTTACTGAGATTGGGGTATAAAAAAAGAGTGTTTACGCCACCATTCATTGGGGCTTGCATTCCTAGGCAAAATTTTATCACTTAAATATCTGAACTTCTGCTATAGTTATTGCTGTCGATGACTCTATCGTGGACACCTTTTGAATATCAATGTCCGTCCAAATATATATGTATACGGCTTATTGGTTTCTTCTGGCATCGTGTGAGATGGCGTAGTCGGCGCTGTTGTCGATATCATCGGTGCTGATGCCTGTCTAGCACTTTCTTTATTTACTTCTATAATTGCTAGTTCGATAACTCTTTTTTAGGCTGCTTCGGCTGCTCTTTTTTCTATAAAAAATGCCATTTTAAATCTCGGATCGAGAACTGTGGCCACCCCGAAAGTACCGCTCATCTCTATATTACACAGCCTTGTCAGTAATCCTTGTAAAATCTTGCTGCTCACGGCTAGAGCACCGGAATGTGATGTTTCATCCTTAGATAGTTTTTTTGAATAAACATGTAATAAATAACCTATTAAATATAATGAGAAGGCTGCCCTGTTAAATACTTTTCTCAACTAATCTGTTGTCACTTGTTCTAGTGCTTTAAAAACTGTGCACAAATCTTTACAAAGCTTCCACTCTTCAGAATTTATATTTTGAAGACAACTGCTACTAGCCGAATCTAACACAGCTATAGTGCTAGTTATTGCTTCTTTCAACAGCAAAGCTCTTTCCAACATATAAAAGGTGGAGTTCCACCTGGTTACAACGTCCATTTTCATTTTTTTTGAGTAAGAAGTTTTTCAGTAGCAGTGTTAATCCGCCTGAAATGACTTGCAATGGCTCTCAATTTATTTAAAAAGTATTCAACTTCCGATGTCATTAAGCTGTTTTTGGCTATTAAATTAATCGTGTGAGCAAAACATCCGAAATTCTTCAACTGAAGGTCTTTAATGCAGTTTCGGACATTGGGAGCATTGTCAGAAACAACTAATTAACTTTTCCAGTGAGGTTCCAGCCATTTATAACTTCATGTAACTCGGTGCTTAAATTAACTGCTGTAGATATGTGGGCCGCTCAAACCGCAACATTGTAGAAGAAAAGTTTGTAAATTAAAATTGTTATCTATTTAATGCGCGGTTACAGTTAAATAACCCTTTTGTGCTGTAGTCTGTGTTTTAGTAGTGGAGTGGATAATAAATGTATTTAACAATAAATCTCTAAGCCCGTTAAGGTCTAATTACCGAAACGTCTAATTGATCTTCTACGTCCAAATCCTCGGACAGTCCGGACAATGACGGATTTACAAATTTGCCACCCCCACCAACCTCCAAAATAAGATACCCTAGTCAGTAGTTCACAACAAAATCATATTAGGTACAATTTTTTTGTCAATGATATTTTAACTTTATGATTTGTGCACTATCGTACTGATTAGATCACCTTTTTCCTTCGTATTGTTTTGGTTTTGGGTTGTCAGAAGGAAGATAAATGTTCAAGAAAAATTATATATAGTTTATTTTCAACATTACTTCTTAACAGCTGTGATATGAACACCATGACAACCACACACCCACCCTAACCACAGAGTAGTAAAAAGTTAACCTCAAACTAAAATAATATACAGAACAAATATCTGTGCTTTTATTGTTTTCATAACAAGTATGTTCGTGAACTATGGGATCTGTGTGTCTGTCTGTTTCTATTTTATTTTTACAGCAGAACGATTTAGTTACAATTGCACAAAAAAATAATTTTTGGGTATATTTCTGAACTAACAATAGCTCAAGTACTCCGACTCACAAAGCAAGGTAAAGTGTGTCTTAATATTAATTTCTTTAATACAAAACATATTTTTGCCTCAAATTAGCCGCCCTAGACTCCAGCCTACAGGTAATTACACCACTGTTCAGGGGAATAGGACCATTAATGACTGTCTCGCTTTTTAAATAATTTCTGGTGCCTCGTTTACCTTAGTCTCGAATTATATGCGATGAACTGTTCGTTTAAATTGTATGAAACTGTTGGCGCTTGGCGCGACCAAGCGGCAACCGCTTGGCCCCGCGGATACATATAATTCGAGCCTTACTCAATAAAACGTGTCTGAAAGCCTGCTTCTTTTTTCTTTAAAGCTAGAGCGTATTCCCTTATTTTCAGCACGTTCCTCACCTTTATCCTTGCAACCCCTATGAAGTTAGCCATCGTACATTAAATGAATCATTTCTAGCGTTACAATCTGGTCCGACTATTCGTTCAAGTTGGGTCGTCCTGAGTTTTCACAATGCGGGATCAGATGACATCGATACATGTCGATTTTTATTTTCACAGATTTCATGTTATTGGTTTCAGGCGTTGCAACGTCAATTGGAGGCAAAAGAACGCACGCCGCCATCAACGCGGCGCCGAAGAGCTCGGCCAACACCTTCCCCGCGCGCCCGTCGACCCACTCCGCCGCCAACCTTACTGGCAACACAAGCCTAATCAGCCACTCGACGCACTCCGCCGCTAACTTTACTGGAAACAGAAGCCTAATCTCGACGAACTCCGCCAATTTTACTGGCAACACAATCCTAACCAGCCACTCGACGCACTCCGCCGCCAACTTTACTGGAAACAGAAGCCTAATCTCGACGCACTCCGCCGCCAATTTTACTGGCAACACAATCCTAACCAGCCACTCGACGCACTCCGCCGCCAACTTTACTGGCAACAGAAGCCTAATCAGCCACTCGACGCACTCCGCCGCCAACTTTACTGGCAACAGAAGCCTAATCAGCCACTCGACGCACTCCGCCGCCAACTCTACTGGAAACAGAAGCCTAATCAGCCACTCGACGCACTCCGCCGCCAACTTTACTGGAAACAGAAGCCTAATCGGCTACTCATCGCACTCCGCCGCCAACTTTACTAGAAACAGAAGCCTAATCGGCTACTCGACGCACTCCGCCGCCAATTTTACTGGCAACACAAACCTAACCAGCCACTCGACGCACTCCGCCGCCAACTTTACTGGCAACAGAACCCTAATCGGCCGTTTACACGATAGAAGTGAAAACAAAACGTGGCTGATGACGACTGGAGCGGAGTATACACGATTCGGCGTCACCGAGCCGAGCTTGACCGTTCACTAACTTTCATTCAACTAAACGCCCCCTAAACAAATTTTCATTTCAATAAAAAGAGATGGTGCATCATAAAAAACATTTTCATAATTATACAATTTTCTATGCTCCATACAATGAAATGATTGAATAAATAATAGTAGACTTTCCTATAAAAATAAACGTTTCACACTTTGATAAATCTACACAATTTAATAAAACTGCACAGTGCACTAGAAAAACTATATTTTTTTTAAATTAAATAAAAACTCAAATAAAACACCTGCATTTCTGTTTTACATTATATTTAAATATTACAACCACTATGTTAAGTATATTTATGGTAAGTAGGAACAAAAAATAATTTCTATTGTTAGGTTATATATATTCTGCGTTCATCAGTCATAGTCTACTACAATTTCCGTATCCCCCTTAGCTTGTCACTACTGCCAGACGTACTTTAAAACTGAAACGTAATGCCCCTGCCACACACTCGTCGATTGGCATGGGAAGTAGCGAGGAAAGGAGGCAGAGACGTAGTGTGGCAACGTTACTCGTCATGCCGCACGTCATGCTCCTCGTCTTGCCCACCGATCCATGCTTTGTCGGTTTTTAAGCGCGATTCAAAGAGCGGCAATATGAACGCGAGTCACCGGCCACATAATCGCGGGCAGACGCACTCCGAATCGAGCGCTCGCTATGGAAACACTTCACGCATACGCTTAATCATGCCGCCGGCCGCCGGCCGCCGCGCCTACGGCTTTTTTAAATTGTAGTAAAATTGTTCATACTGCTTCTGTAACGAATGAATAAATAAAAGTATAAAACAACTAACTATATAATTAGTATTAACTAATTATATAAATGTTTATTGCAAAAAAAAGTTTTGTCGTGCGACGCGAATTCTAAAATAAAAAGAAAATATCTTTTCTTTTTTTTTATGTAAAGATCGGCACACAGGCTGACGGTCCACTTGATGGTAGGTGGCTACCGTCGCCTATAACACAAGCAACGCCAATATTCTTGAAACTATTTCACAGTGGAAGAATAAATGTTTGTGCACTCACCAAAGTCAGTGAAAGTTTCGGCTATAGTTATTGAATTGTTCGTTTATAATTGTTATTTATTAATAATTATAAATATTAGAAGAAGTCTAAAGAGTTAGTTATAATTTATTTGGTTAACACGTATTATTTATTTATTTACACAACACTAATACTTTTTATATTTTTTTATTTTTCACTCTCTAACAACACCATAGCAACTGACACTTATTTTTTCCTTTTTTATTTTATAGGTATATTATATTGTCTATTGAAAGTGAAGTAGTGTGTCAGTAATCAACCTACTTTAACAAATATATGTGCCAAGGAGATAGAGAAATGGGCTCTGGCATCCCTTACTCACTCACCGAAACACAACAGCACACGTGCTGTTATCCGATTTAAAAAATCTTTCGCCAATATTGATATATTGACCGCGCCGTGTAACTACAGAGGCAGTGCAAGATCAAGACATATATCTGTGGTTCCCGGCGCAGTCGTGCTTATATCGTAATATTTTTAACGACAAATGCAAAACAAATGCAGTAAAAATCACACGTATAAATACTTATGACGATAAATACTTATGACTTGCTGATTTTGATAAGGATTCATAATTTTGTTGATAATAAAATGTAATAATTTGGCGAGGACGACGACGACGACGTATATTTCTATAACATTTATAAAATTAGCTAAAAATGCGCGCGCACGCTCTCTCAATTTCAACGTCCATTCTGTTGCAAAAGCAATGACCTAGTGCGGCGCGTCGCGATTAATCGCGCGAGTAGAGAAGCGTGTGGACAGAAGGGCAACATCGCGGCAGCGCGAGGAGCAGAGCGATGAGCAGCGCGAGGAGCATAGTGTGGCAGAGGGGTAATATTAATAAGCCTTGCCAATACTGCCTAGCTTATAGTGGATTGTTAAGATAATTAACTTAATAACTATATTTATAATGTAACCTATACCGGGTAGTCGGGTATTACGTTATAGGATTTTTTCCACCGCTGGATTTACTGAAAAAGGACCCCTAGTTTAAGATTGTCCTACCACATTTATCATACTCAAAGAATCTGTAGTTACCGTGCCGAGTGAAGGTTTAGAAATAAATATATAGACAACCCATTACCGGATAAATTGGAATAGCTCTGAGCGTGGTTTTGTATATTATTTAATCATTAATGCTGGATTCACGGAGCCATAGGAGCCAGCAGCAGCTGTTACAGTTAACGCTTCGGAATTTCAACGATGTTGAATGGCTAATCAACGAGATGTTGCCTCCCCGGCGTCGGCGACGCAAAAGGGCAAAATACCTACGCGGCCTATATTTATATTGCGGCATCGCTGCGGAGTGTGCGCGCGGTGACAAGCAAACATTATGCGCACACCGCGGTTTTGCTGTCTCTTGATGAAACTAACCTAACTCGGCACTCCTCTGCCGCTGGCCAATTTGAAGTCATTTTTTCTAAACTGTACATAAAAACTGCATAGAGCCAAATCTATCTACCCTTTGATGAAGATTGATGTTAGAAAAACACTTCATACATCCTGAAGTTGTCTTGTTCACAGACAGAAAATTCATTAACTTAATCACATATTATTTCTTGTTTTCCTTACATTAAGACATCTTTATATTGTTTACATCCGCCACAGCAAGCATGCATGAAGTTGTGTTCATCGTCTATCGTATTCACGTCAACA
Source organism: Bembecia ichneumoniformis (assembly GCA_910589475.2). Classification (NCBI taxonomy): domain Eukaryota; kingdom Metazoa; phylum Arthropoda; class Insecta; order Lepidoptera; family Sesiidae; genus Bembecia; species Bembecia ichneumoniformis. The sequence goes on from OU342540.1 coordinate 12,701,989, forward strand.
AGGGTTGTTAATTCGATTCTATATTCAAGTATACTTTTCATGCAAAATAACGCTCATACACCATCAACTTGACTAGATCAAACCAAGAATATCATGCCAATTGGACTGTAGACTTGAACGTGTATGGGTACCATAAAGTACACTGATAAATGCAAAGAATATATCTTCGGTGAATAATGGCTGAATTACGCGAATGAGATGTTAGGAAACGCATAATTATTGAGTTTAACTCCAAAGGTAACTAAATTATTAGAAGCTCTTGCTACCTAATCACACAACCAGGAGATAAAATAAAACTTTTAGAACGAGATATGAGCCTCTTAGATTGCTTTAATAAAAAAATTATGTAACATTTTTATTAATATGTAAATGTTAACTATCTTAAAGATAAAATAATTAAAGTTATCTTGTCTTATTTAGAAATGTCGCAAAAGCTAACAGTTTTACTAAGGCAAGTCGTCTTTAAGTAAAAATCAGTCCGGAGCCACCCTGAGAGGCAATCCTCGTGCCACAATACTGCTCCCTATCATGAGATAAGAGGAGGACCTCCGAGATCGACTTACGGCGCGGAGAAGGTCCCTCTCAGCGGGAACCTCACTTGTTTGCTCTATGTTTGTATCTGAAACAGAAAATACAAGAGTTTCTTAAGAGAAGTTTATCGCATAGAGGAATCAGATTAAAATCTAAAATGTACTTAGAAAGAAAATATATAATTTTTTACTATTATTTATCGAATAATAATTTAATATAATTCATTTAAATATTTTTAAATGAAGAAATCAAATTTTATTATTTACAATATTTTTAATCTATACTGAAACACCAATCACAGTGCGTGACGTCATTTGTGGGCCATCATTGTCTTATGCCAATGCAGCTGTTTTGTTATGATATGACCACAAATGACGTTACGCGCTCTCAGATGAACTATCGTGGCGTTTTGGCGGCATTTTCAAACAAACAATATTAAAACATGATTTTGAGTACCTAAAAGGCTATAAATATATAAAATAGTATTTTTTATGGGAATAAATATCCATGAAGATATCCATGTCCGATCCCCTATTACGGTTTAATTACAATAATTACGAACTCGAAGTTCGTATATTACGCGACTGAAAATGAACCAAATTTTATCATTTCTAATTACACAACACAACATTTTAACGTCTTTTATCTTTTTAACCATGTCGAGTGCCTCTAGTGATGACGAGGCACTTGCGGGTCTTTCTATTTTATAGAAACAGAACACGACTTCGAACTTGTTCATAGAATTTCTTTCCAATTTCTCCCTACGCCTTTTCTGTTGTATCCCTTCACATGTAGTCTGAAAGATTGTAATTTTCCGGACATGGAAAACTTTCAATTTCCTGTGCAAATAATATTTAGTTCTTGCTCTGCCGCCATCTTGACGATACTTGTTGGATATGATACGCAAGCGCGACCGACAGGGCGGTGACAAGACTAGTCGCGAAAGCGTAGGATACAATTAGCGAAGTGTGCTATTCTTCATACAAATGTATGTGGGATACTCCGCGGAAACTCAGCCGCGGATTATCGTAATGTGCGAAGGGCCTTAGACTTGTGAATCGTGCATTGCTAGTTCTCGCTTTGAGTGCCACTCCATTATTGAAGATTGTCAGTTGATACCGTTTTGATACCGGACCATTCCCTGATGTTTCAGAGCCATGATATTTTCCTTCCACCTAATCTCGACTAATCGCCATTTGTCGAAAGATGGACGTGGAAGCAATATACGATATAAAACAGCTTAATTTAATTTTAATTTTACATTTATAAGAAAAGTAAACTAGCTTTTGACCGCGGTTTCGCCTGCGTGTTTTTATTAAAAATCCTTACCTAGAATCACCCCATACTATTAGTTGGTTTTCTGCATAAAGAATCAATGATCTCGAAACTGTTAAATTGCATTTATTTGTACTGATTATTTCGATGGTTAGATTTTGGTGAACTGACTACCTAATAAGGGTGACGGTAGATCCAGGCTGCTTCTGACCGGTCCTTTTGGAAAATTATGAGGGAAGCCCTATGTCCAGCAGAGGACGTACCTACTACAACTAAGACGATGATAATAATGATTATCATTTTGACATTTTTTATCATTTTTATAAATTTTCTAGATTACATTGAATGCTCCACTGGTCAATTTTGTTGGTGACTTCAAATCCAGACAACCCTGGGCCTAGGCGTAACAGATCTGCAAACTGGTTATAAATCATTTGAGGTAGAAAGACTCATAAATATGAGTCTTTCGGCTTACTTTCGTGGATTTTATAAATAGAAAGTTATTTTACATTATTTATAAACAAATACATAAACAAAACTCCATTAATTCTTTATGCGAAAATTATTGAATTCCCAAAATCAGGTTAATTCTATTCATAAGAGCTCTATTCATTCATACAGCTCTATTTATATTCTATTCATAATAAAGTTAAGACTATTCCAATATAATTTGGCCGGTTTCAATTTTTTTATATTAGAAATTTTTTACCTTCCACAAATCTGCTCATAGTCATTGGACTGATCGCATGATACTTATAATAAAAAAAAAAAAAAAAAAAAAAAAAAAAAAAAAAAAAAAAAGCGTGGCAAGCACAACACGCTTTCAAAGACGCAAGCAATCTGGAAAACCAAGACAAGCAAACACGAGAAAAGATGTATTTGCGCTGCAAGAATTGCAAGAATTCGTTTACAGAGCACTAAGAAGCCCATAGGGACCCAAGTAGCTAGGCGGGAGAACACCTCATAAGGGAGATTGTTCCACAATTCACGCATCAAAATTTGCGCAGAGAAACAACAAACGAACGTTTTACCCAAATAACGCTGATGTAATCCAAATATATGGCATTAATTGTTACAACTCATCAGAGCACTCTCTATTGCTCATCCGATAGAACACACAAAGAGAGATTATCTCTCTTCTTAATGGGTTATAATCGGTGTTGTGTGATCGTTGACAATTGGAACAACCTATTTAAAGAAAAAATGTAATATGTATTCATTTGGATTTAAAAAAAGCATTTTCACATGTGGACTTAAGTGCATTCTGGTAAGCGTGCACTACTTTAATAGATAAGTGTCTTGGTAAAATGCTTACCGAGAATCCCTTGGCTCCAATTGGTCTTCCCCACGTGTTGCCAGGACGGAGCTTTCGAGGGAACCACCAGCGACACCAACGTCGTCACCATCTTGTCCACTTCCAGGTCGGTCACTTCCCACAGCATGCCCACCACCATTGGGCTGAGAGGCAATTTACTCATTTCAAAGATTCTGACAGTAAATCTAAGAGTATTATCAAATAATTAAAAATATTTTCTTTGTATGGAAATTGCGGGTTTTATATCTGAGAAATCAATTTTATTTAATTTCGATTCGTGTTAATATGTTTACAATTAGCAGAGGAAAATCGGGATAGTGTAATCAGAATTTTAAAAAATAAAAGATAATTATGGCGCTGAAAAAATATGACTTTGAGGTAAAATGGGATTCTTCTCAGAGTTTACCAACCAAAACACTATTAATCTTTTTGGAATTGAGACTAAAAGCAAAAGTTTCAAAGAGATTTGACGCTCTTTAATTAACGAGACGCTGCTTCATTAAAGAAATTAAAAGGGGAGAAATCATTGATAATTATTCATGCCAGGTTTAAAATGAAAGTACGATTATTAGAAGAAAATGGCAGGCCCAACTTTGAAAATAAACTTTTCATAATGAGGGTTTTTTTAAGATGACGTCACTTAACGCACGCGAAAAAAGTATTTGCAGCAAATTTAAACTCTATTGTCTAGAGCGGAACACTCAAATGAGGGTTTTCTGTAACGGTCTAATTGAGATGGCAGCACTGTAGCGTCAGGTCCAATGAACTGTCAAAATACATATATGCGAATTGCAATTTTCTATGTATTTTTTGGTAGAATTTCAATAATTTATGTTTAGTACCTACGACTCTGTGCTATCTGACAACTGTTTAGACCTGACGCCTACGAAGCGCCGGCTGGTGGCAGAAAAAGTATCGAAAACCCTCATTGGCTCAGGTTTGCAAGTGGCAAGTAGTAGCAGGGTACATTACGTTTGACAGTCATTTGATAGCTCGTCGTCTGGCGGCAGTAACCAACCTCTTATAGAAGGCCATTAAGAAATAACAGCATGTGTGTTGTAATTCGATGAGTGAGTAAGAAATGTCAGAGTCCATTTCCCTATCCCTTCCGAATCCCTTACCTTTAATCCTACTATGATCTGGTAGCCACCTGTGGCGTTGCTTGTGTAGGCGACGGTAGCCACCTACCATCAAATGGATCGTCAGCCTGTCTGCGACATTAACATTTAAAAAAAACTACCAGCTTTTGTCCTTAGAAAACACTAGTTTTTTACGGAGATGATTACGCGTTCGCACAGCTTTCCGAGTCTAGTCAGCTATCGTGCCATATAGGTCAAACTGAGGAACACTAAGGACAAGTGTTTTCTGCCGCATTCAACGCTATACGGGGCCGATAGAAGCGGTCAGCGGAGATAGCACGCAATGAAGGCCGTACGCGGCTGAAAGAAGCGGTACAGTGAAAGTGTAACCAAAATCGTCCAAGAATGGAGAGTTGAACAAGTTTAGTTACTCCCTCGGTGTTTTCAATGTTAAGGTAGCAATGATGTAACGTACCTGCCAGCAATGTGCAGATGGTGGTGCGAGGCGGCCGGCGGTGCACGACGCGGAGGGTGCGTGAGGCGTACTGAGCCACAGCCAGCCAGCAGAGCCGCGCAGCGTGTGCCCCTCGCCTCCTCCACGCCCGCGCCCCCACCTCCCCCAGCCGCCAGCCGGCATCCGTCCCCATGGCCGCAGTATCTGACCGGCGTTAAGTGAACTAGTCATTTTATTTTCTTAGGACTATGAATTTTATTGGAAGTTATTTGCTTTAGAGACTATTATTGTTTAATCAAAACCGCTGTACCACGCCTTAGGTATGCACGGGCGGCAGGGCGGGGTGCAGAGCAGGCCGCTACGCTTTGTCTCTCCGTCGTCTATGGTTGCATGTGAAACGCACAAGAGATAGAATATTTAGAGAGGGATCGTGCGATAACTCGTGACATCAAAACCGTTTTTATACTCGTACCTTGATTTAAAAAAATAATTGGATGTTAATATAACCTAACTTGACAAGTAAAATTAACATATTTACTAATAAATTGAGTTAATATTTTATCCATAATATGAGACACACTGCTTTACATGTAAACAGCCTTATACTGACTAAATTACTGGATTGCAAATAAAAAAAAAAAATAGTTTTTTTACGCGATTAAACGCGTCGCGGCGCGCGTAGCAATACAATATAATACTTATTTACTACACAAAAAGGTAGACCGTTCGGTGAGTACGCGATAGCGCTGCACACAACTGACCTTCAAGCATTTTCGCGTTGCGTCTTGTTTCGCTGTGAACTCATGTTAAAATATATGACAAATTTTGAAATATTTGCCCTATAACTTGAAAAAATGGATAACGATAGTAGGAAAAATCAATGAAAAGAACAAATTAAAACAGACGAATTGACGACCAGCTAGCATTATTATAATGAAGATAAGATTATCGTGCTTTAGTCCCCCATAAAGATTTTATTTTAGTGCATTTTTGGATAACACAGGACACAATCTTCGATTTCCTTCGAGTGTACATTTACAGAAACAAAAAACTCACAGGAAAATATCGCTTTCAACGATGTACTGGAGGAAGGCAGCCGGGGTTGGAGTTTCCCCTATGTAGCCCTCCCATCCGTCACACCAATACTTCACGAACGAACTCATTCTCTTCTCCATTCGGTCTAGATTTCTCTCTGAAATGTCAAATCGCTATATATGCATAACTAATTTTCTTGGTAAACAGTATGGAAAATCGTTTTCTTTTTTGCATATCCGCTTGTCTAACGTTGTTAACTTGATATTTAGCATTAGTATTACAAATTATAATCTATATACAATAAGAAACGAAGTCGCTTTCTGAGGAGATTTTGATGTAATCTTTATTATTGTCAAAAGAGAAGAATAAAGAAAATATGTAGCCTCTCTTTGAATGTTCCACCGGTTGTACAATGGTGAATGCTCCGATGAGTTGTTCTAATTTATGCCAGGTTCTATTAATCCCCAAGGTTTTACCACCGTACTGCACGCCACAGATACGGAATTCATTCGTATTACTTGGATAAAGTGCCGCAGAAACTTTATCCCGCGGACGCGCGAACTTTGACACAATCCCCCTTCCGAGATGTTTCCACCTATTTACAAATATGTGTTTCTTCAAACGAGCCGTAAACAAATTCCTGTAGCGTCGGCAGCGCACTTGTTAACCCCCAGGTGTTTCTTGAGTTCTTAGACGACGGTAACCACCTACCATCACATGGACCGTCAGTCCATTTATACACAAACCTCGTTCATCGTTTATCGATCTTTTTATAAGTAAAAACCAAAGTTAAAAAGTTATCAGAGAAGCAGACAGAACGGACACAGCGACTTCATTTTATAGTATGTATACATATAGACCTATCACATAAGATGTATAAATTAGATTGCAAAAGTAAGATGAAATAACACGGTTAGTTCCATGCATAACATAATTTTCTATGTAAAAAGGCTGACGTTGATGATAGATTGCTACGGTCGCCTATGTTTAAGAAAATTGTCTCATTCATCTAAACACAACGGCATACGTGTTTTTATTTCACGGTAGTTATCAGTAGTTAGTTACTATACTATATCCACGGAAACGAGTTAGTAGAGCGCTTTCTCTGTCTGAATTTTTCATACAAATGACAAGGACAGGAAATGAACAGTGGGCGTAAACAAATCCGTAGAAAAGTAAAGGCGCGTTCACAGAGCGACTTATTTTAGACTACTTTTTTTAACACAATTGCGCATTTAAAATAATTTTGCTTTTTGTATTACTCGTTTTTATACATACGTTTTTACATTGTTTTCTTTGTAAAAAATATTTATGAAGGAAATAAAAATTACAGTTTAATATCATACTTATTTATTGTGGATGCATGCATGAAATACAATTGAAACAATCAAATAAAATTACAACGTTGAAAATTTATAAATAAAAGCAAAACAATTAATAAAATTGACAGATTCAAATAAATTTAATTCAGTAATTTAATTTGAATCGGTCCATGCCTTTGAAGTAGTGTGACCTTCATTCACCCACGTTTCGTCCAAGTAATAAATTTTTTGATTATTTTCTCGAGCGGTTTTGATAGATCGTAAATATTTTCTTCGCCAAAAAAAAATGTCACGGTCCAGCAACATGCTATTTCTGCTTCTCTTGCTGTACTTGAAACCAATTTTTTTCAATATTTTATGTAGCGTCGATCTCTTGATTGTGCCCAAAGTACCATCATTATTTATTTTCTTTAAAATCTTGTCCAATGTAGGTATTTCATTCTGCGCGAAGAAACCATGCACTATACATCGGATAGCAGTCTTTGTAAAGTCATCGATCTTATCGACGATTGGCACGCGTATCTTCGACTTTTTGGGCGATTTAAGCACACCACACTCCTTCTTTTCTTTAACAATTCTATGGACCGACATCCAGTGCACACCTACTTCCAATGCAACACTTTTTAAAATTTGACCGGTCGAGGCCAAAGGGTTTTCATTCCTCTTGCAATGAAAACTATGCAATATCAGAGCTTTTTCGTTTGACGAAAAAGCTCGCCGTTTTCTTTTTTCAATAGATCCATTATCCGACAGATCCGCCATTGTCACTACGCAAAGTACGCAATCAAGCACAAAGTCCATAAACAAGCCGAGTCACAGGTAGAGGAAATTTATTGAGCAAATATTGCAAGAAAGAACACGTCTGCACAGTACGGACAGCACGAGTAGACTAAAAAAGTTTCGCTCTGTGTACACTGCCTTAGTGTAAATCGCCGACCAATCACAGTTAAAATTTTGTGCAAGAGAGATAGCGCTCTACTAACTCGTTTCCGTGGATATAGTATACTAACAAAATGTGTAACACCACGATATCAAGATATTGTAACAATATTTCAAATGTAGGCCATGGATATTCTGTCCGGAATCCAAATCCCAGTGCCACAGTTACAATATTGATGAGATAACATAGACAAAAAAATACCTGGATTAATGACGTATCTTCCTGTTTTAGATTGGGCGTTAAAATATCCATCAATCACATTGTTCTCGTGTACCTTGTACAGGTAATACAAGAAGTGTATATTCTCCATTCTACATACAGGATGTTGATTCAGTAACGGCAGTGTCTCCCAGGGGAAAGTGTCTAGTAGCTGAAATTGTATTATTTTAGTGATTTTTTGCAGTCATAAATCGGACGGCCTGTCTGGCGGCAGTAACCACCCCCTTACAGAAGATCATCGTGAAATAACAGCATGTGTGCTTTTGTGTTTATGGCGAGAAAAGTAGCACAAATGCCTATAAAGTACCCTAATTCCTTATCCTTCATTCTACTAAGTTTGGCAGCGCACTTTCAGCGCTTGTGAACCATCAAGTGGACTGTCAGCCTGTCTGCCGACCTTTACATTAAAAAAAAGTTTAAATCAGGATTTATTTTCGATTTCATGTGTAAATTAGAAATAATGACGTAATAATCTTACTCTATCTGCGAAGAATTGGAATCTTTGAATATATAGTATGTATACCTACAAATACAATGTCGATAAACAATATACAATATCGATTGTCGCGAGACTAATGGTGGAAACAGTTTATGTCTTAGTCAACGCAAGTCAAGCAAGTATCAAAGCAACACTCGGGAAATGCAAGTAATGTAAGGTAAGGGGGAAGAAGTCCCTTACTTGTGAACTGTGGCAGCGAATGAAGTCGCCGGAAAAAGCTGTATGTGTACATAATTAATTCATAATGATGAACAATTTAACATGTAACGGATTTTGTATGAGTATGATTTGAAGAATTTTCTAGTGACAGGCCCACACGTCACTAGAAAATTCATTCAAAATTTCATTCAAAATAAAACTGAGCAGTTTATAAAATAACAGCATGTAAGCTTTTAATAAGCGTTAAAACATTTATTCAATCTTTATTGCTCATATATTCTCAGATGTTGAATTTTCTATTTTTATTTTTAGATGACTTTACAGTACTTTTACTCTTTCTGGATGAAAAGTAACCTATGTTCCTTTCTATATCCCTGACAACATGTTTGCAAAATTTCATGATGATCAGTTGTACTCAACTGAGGCGTAAAAGCGTAACACACAAACAAACTCACTTTCGCATTCATAATTTTACTACTTTTTACGTAGTAAAATTAGTAAATGCGTTAGTAATCTTAGTATAATTTAAAATAGTGGTGACACTTACCTCATCCACAATTAACACGACGGGATGTCGCTTTGCATTTTTCAAATCCCAAATTTCGTTGTCCTTGACCAGTGTTGCCGCTTGAAAAAACGCTTTTATACCATCGGCTACACTGAAATGATGGATCTTCGCAAAACATTTCGACAAACACTCGAAGCACAGTTCGTTTAGCGACGTGAAATTTTTGTTGCAATTCTGACAGCCGTCTCCTAACGCTTCTCTGACGTCATCGGCATTGCCGTGTTCTGTTAAAATCCTCCGAATAGTGGACCTTACTTGTTGGCCCGACAACACCGGGCTGCTCTCTATTAGGTTGTACAGCAGAAATATTTGTCTTTGCGTTAACTTGAAAAATCTGTAAAATTTATTATTAATGCAAATTTCGTAAATTTCATTTAGCCTACAGTTCCTATTAAAAGCTGTATGCGACGTCCGACTTTAGCGTAAATGCTAAAGTCGGACGCCAGGCACAGCGTCAGCGATCAATATATATGTCGGCAGTTGACGACGTCTTGGTCACAACAGTAGCCCACAATCAGTGGTGGCCTGTGCTAGACATGGCGTTCACGCTGAAATGGTTCAAATTAACTACAGACGCAGCCGCAGCGTACAGCTTTTGAACGCCACCTACATCGGCCAAACGCCAACGTCAGCGTATGAAAGAGACCGCAGTAATACATTTCTATAGTAAGCATTGTACCGTTGCGTATAATGTGACGTTGTAAGCGGCCGACGGCTTTTATAGAAGACCACAGCCTTACAAATGCATAAAAGTAAGCACTCCCTTGCAATATGTATACATACTGTGCACTCTTGTATTTCGGTGAGAGGACAAAGAGTGTCCTTTCCCCTATCTCCTCTTTATACCTTGTTCTCTAACCTATCGAGGTTGGTAGTTTGCTAAATAACCAAATCACAAGCAAAATCAATATACGTATTCCTAGCAAAGTGATATAACAATTGTTTTTAATTGAAGAAATTCGTGGCCATGACGATTTTTAGGTGAAATAAATCTTCAGAAGGATTTCCAAGACATGTACAGTGCCATCTAGTGATTGCGCAGCTTATAATCTTATCTCTGTGACTTCTCTAGAGGTGAATGACCGAAAAATTACCGTTAATGGGTTCTAGTACTATTTTTTAGTAACTAAAGTATTTATAACAATTACTTGATATCTCTAAGTGATAATATCTTTGTACATAATATAATCCTGAAGAGTTCTATAGTTTGCTATGCAGATTGCAAATTGTATTATTGTAGGAGAAGCGACGAATATAAAAATTATCTTTTCGTTTTTTTTTTACGTTAAGATCGGCAGACAGGCTGACGGGCCACTTGATGGTAGGTGGGTACCGTCGCCTATAACACAAGCAACGCCAGAGCTGCTGCAAGTGCGCTGCCGACTACAGTAGGATTAAGGATAAGTGACTAGGAGATAGGAGATAGGTCCCGACATCTTATTTCCATGGTACGAACTGTGTAAAGTGGCTAAGTTTAACCTAACTGTGGAAACCGCATGTAATTTCGTACACCAGTTTCAGAAATTAACATAAACAAACAGACAAAAAAGTGGATTGTTTGTATTCTGTTGCTCTACTTTTATTGCCGTCTCTCGATTTCTGATAAATATTTCCAATATGATGACAGGATTAATCTACTCTTTTAATACATTAAAAAAAATCTTTCATAAAAACCTTGCCCTGACAATTACGTAAACAGCAAAATCGGTAGTGCCGTTGGTAATGCTCTGTCACATGTATGGCAATATGACACAATTGCAATATATGTCACTAAAAATCTATAAAACAAAATTCAAAACGAATTAGACCGTCAAACCGAAAAAAAATAGAAAACAACGGACCCCCAATCTTTAATAGCATCGTTGACGACTTTTTTAACTTTCTCCTTAAGGCTCGTGTCCACAAGTTTACCGGTTAATAAACTTCCGTAACCGCCGAGCCATTCTTTGTCCATCACATTGACAACACTCTGAAACAAAATTGTGTGGTTTTTACTTTTACCGATATCGGAATTCCAGATGCCAATCACTATCAAGAAATGCGTTAAACGTCATTATCATCTCAATAGTCTCGAGTGATTAAAAATATTGCACACAATTTTTGTATTAAATCTTCTAGTAATTTTAATATTATTAATTTTGGTCATAAAAATCTTAATACACCAGTAATAGGGATGTTATCTCCATATCTATTGTTATACCCAGATGTCCTACAAGTAAGGTATTTTCTTGTGACATAGCACGTACTAACTTGGGCAAATTTTCCCCGGTCAACCGTATGATTTCCCATTTCCATTCGCTCCAAACTGACATAGAAGTGGATATTTTCCATGACAGATTAAGTAGTTTTAAGAGAAAGCTCTCAAAGTTGTAAAATATTGATGAATTGATTAATTGACTTTGACGATATATTTAATTCATAATAATATTTTTTGATGTGATTGACATTGTTTTGACTTTTTGGATTCTTAGTTTGATTTTATTGTTGTTTGGTGTAATTTATATTGTTTGACATTGCTTGACTTTTGTAATTGATTACATTTTAAGTGCACACCCTTCTCTTCCAAATTGTTTTTAATATTAATATGTATTTTTAATTGATATTTGTATGAAATGGTTGACAATTGTATAATTTTTTTTTTAAACTTTTAACATAGATAATATGCAACATATACAGCTGTAGATACCTGTAATTGGCAAGTAAATGTAAATATGTCTATATATATTTTTCTGTTCTGTGTGACTTGATGAATTTTTGCTGTGCTGTTGGTATTTCTATCGAATAAAATAAATAAAATAAAATCTATTATAATATTACTAGCTGGTGGCCGCGACTTCGTCCGCGTTGAAAAATGTAAAATATAAATGTGTAACATAACGCTTGCGTCTGCAACAAGCGAGTTCCGTCGTTCGCGTCGCGTTGGTGCGAGACCGCTTCAAATTATTTTCTCCCGTGTACTTTTTAATTTAAGATATCTCCTAAGATATTCATTGAAATCAAATTATGTCAAGGGCAATATTGTTAAAAATTAAATACTTTTGATGAATAACGTATTTATTTGGATAAGGATTAATATCATGTTTATAAAAACACCTTCGCTAATAAAGCATTATTTTAGAACAAATTTGATTACCATAAAAAATGTTATAGTGAGTCAACCTTAAAAGATAGACACATGACATAACTTTAACCGTTTACACAGCGCACGCAACGGAAGTTCTCAAAAGGGATAAATTTTCCCTATTTTGCAACATTTTTCATTGAAGCTCCGCTCCTATTGGTCTTAGCGTGATGTTACATATATAGCCTATAGCCATCCTCGATAAATGGACTATCCAAAAAGAATGCTTCAATTCGAACCAGTAGTTTCTGAGATTAGCGTGTTCAAACAAACAAACAAACAAACTCTTCAGTTTTATAATATTAGTAAAGTATAGATATAATAACAAGATGCAATTTTATTATACACAAACCTTCTTCCTTTATCTCTGTTTCCAATGGTTTATTAGTATGCGAATAAATAGACTTTTTTTTATACCTACTATTATCCCAACACATCGAAAATGTTTCAGATTAACAAAAAATGAAATGAGTATTGAAATTTATCGTTAGACGGCGCTAACAATTCAGATAAAATTTCCCTTCTATTATATGTACTGTGGTTGGCAGCGCACTTGCAGCACCACTGGCGTTGTTTGTGAATCTCTATCCACAGGTTTTTTTTGTCAATAATAAAATGAATTATTGGGTGTCTCGTCTGTGTAAGGAGGCTATTGTCTCGTGAAAAACAAATCAAATAGTAGTGTTCTCAAAGCGGCGGCCAAGCATTTCTCTCATTGTATTAGTTAAAACTACTAAAACGTCCAAAGCTGTTGAGGTAAAATCTCTTAGAAACTTATACCTTAAGCCTGAGATCGACTTCATCCCTCCGGTCCCAATATTTCTTTAACAAACGCTTGTTGTTCAATAGGTGAGCGTTGTCTATAATGCTGTAATTCTCGTCCAACAACGAATATAATTCTTCAAACAGTGGCTTCTCACCCTCTGAAAATTACACTGAATATTTAAAAATATAACCTCACATGTGCCCCATGTAAAAATCCCCCTAATAAGATCCTATAATCGAGTAGATCTATCTCGCTTGCATTTACAGGTCTTATAGAGTGGTATAGTAAAGTGTGTAAGAGATGTTGCTTTGACGTTCAGCAGACAGGCTGACGGTTCACTTGATGGTAGGTGGCTACCGTCGCCTATAACACAAACAACGTCAAAGCTGCTGTAAGTGCGCTGCCGATTACAGTAGGATTAAGGATAAGGGATTAAGAGGGGATAGGGAAATGGGCTCCCATACTCACTCACCGAAACACAACAGCACACGTACTGTTATTTCACGGTGGTCTTCTGTAAGGGGTTGGTTACTGCCGCCAGACGAGCTGCCCAAATGACTGCAAAACGCAGTGTGCACTGCCATTACTAAATGATAATGCACTCAGATGATAATGCATCTGCACTGATAAATTACATTCTAATATTTAAAACACTTTAAAATACGTGCTAACTATTTATTTTATTAAAAAAATGTTATAAACCTCTGAAAGTTTGTTTATATTCTTTCCGTTGTCTCCATGACCTTCCCTCAGTATAAAGTAAATCTATACAAATTTAAAAAAATCCAACAACAGCCAAAAAAAGCAAGTAGCTTTAGAATAAACACTATTCTTAAAAATAATATTACCTTTGTGAACATTAGCCGGTATATTGAGTGTGACAGGACTGAGACCACAGTCATCTAAGTAATCGTTGGTGAACAGGCTCAAATATATGGACGGCATTTCTTGTTTGTATTCATTAAATAATTTCAAATTTTCATTTGGATTGTATGGGGCTGTTATTTGTATTATCGTCCATTCTGAAATTTAAAATCATTTTTTTAACAATTTATAGACAAACAAAGGAATGGGAACAAACGAATAAACGGTTGGGTGGAGAATATGCAAAGAATTTTCAAATATTGTAGTATATTAATTCGTCATAGGTGAACGTTAATTGTTAAATATATTAAACGACTAAATTAAGTATCTTCCGTTATATGGGATATTGAATTGAAAAATATGAATGTCAAGTTTGGTAGGATCCACTGTTCTAATAAGACTGATATGATTATTAAAATTATTTTTGAATTTTTAATATTATAGCAAATTCTCGGGATTTATTTCTTTTATTTTTTGTAACTCCTTAAAGTTCCAACTAGTCATTATATTTACCGACTAATTGATTCATCGTTAATTTCTATCTATGAAAATGTACATATTATACAAGAGTATTATTACACAAAGATAACGGGAATTGATTACTTTACACTGAGTTAGAATAAAACCTTTTTTGTTACATGCGTACTGGCCTCTTACAATCACGATGGCATTTTCACAATTTAAAAAAAAAACATAATATTTTTATTATAGCGTGTTATTAAGTCCATTTAAGTCGATAAAAAAAATGAAGCTTACGCGTGAAGATCTCCGTGCTATAATATAGCACAACTATCGCCGAGGGTTATTAAGATGAATGTCTCAATGAGACTTTTATATAGATATATAATTATATATAATTATGATGTTGAAGCGCCTAGTCAAACGATAATATATCGCCGGTATGTACGAGGCCGTGCCTCTCTCAGTACAAAAAATTATAAAAGATGATAGGCATGTGACATACGAGCAGATCCGGGCTACCATAAGCATTGGAATGACTGCAATCCAAACTATTTTGCATAGTGAGTTGGGTCTCAGAAAATTAGTTTCCCGATTGGTACCCCATAACTTGTCAGAAGAGCAAACGGCGGCTCGTGTTGATTGGCGCCGATCTACTCTGAAACACTTCAACGGAGGGAAGTCAAAAACCGTGTATAATTCGTCTAAGGTGATGAATCGTTCATTTATTCATATGAGCCTGAAAGAAAGCAACAATCGGCAGTTTGAGTATTCAAAGACAAAGTCAAGCCAACGAAAGTAGTACGTTCTCGTAGCATGTACAATAAAAAGGGCATGTTATCACAATTCCCTTACAACAACGAAGAACAGTTACCGCTGATTGGCAACCTCACTCGTCGCGTCATCTTATATCACGATAATGCGAGCTCCCATACCGCACCACCCGTAAAACAAAATATTTTTTGCATCAGGAAAACGTTGAGTTGATGACCCATCCTATGTTCACGTTCCCTAGAATTATAGATTTACGGCGTGATCAGAGGTTTGAAGACCCAGAAGCCGCCGTGGAAGTCAGACTGCTTCAGACTAGAATTACTGCTTCAATGACTGGTTCGAAAGAATGCAAAAATGCATTAATTGCAAGGGGTATTACTTCGAAAACTAATAAAACATAATTTATGTATAACCTGCAAATATGTATACCTGTATAACCTTACCTTTAGGCAATTCTCTCAATATCTTCTGAAAATTATCAATATTATTCTCCGAACTAAATCTCATGTAAGTCTTATACAGGGGCAGTTGTTTTTCTACTTCAAAGGGTTTCAACACATCGGCTACTTCATCCAATTCTTCAGCCAGGGTGTCTAGTAAAGTTTCTTCTGTGTTTGACCTGAAATTACAATTTATTTACGTTACCTTAATTTTCTAGAGAGACATCAGAGTTGACTGATAGCTAACGCTGTTAAGCTGTTCCGAGAAACAAAAGAGAGATAGGACTGTTCCAGGCTGATCCCAACCTTCACTAAGTTCTTCAACTTCACTTCAAACACCGCAAGAAGAAGAAGAATTGGCAAGTCAGCTAACTCCATTTAAATATTTTTTTTACTCCACCATACAAATTTTTTTTATGTAATAATTGCGGCCGGCAGACTGTTGGTGTACTTGGTGGTAGACGGTTACCGTCGCCTATTAACACAGCAACGCTAGGATGTACAGCTATGTATATGTTACAGTCAAAACTCATAAGCGGTCAAAACTACTTTTGACCAACATACTTACCTTAGTTAAAACCAATTTCGACTGCTAAAATCAGTCAAAACTATTTTTAATTAAGGGCATCGGTTAAAACTACTTTTGCCTGATTTTTGCAATCAAAAGTGATTATGACTGGTTATGAGTTTTGACTGTAACATATATAAGTTTGCTGCAGAGCCCGATAGCAATGGTTAGAAGACAAAGTGAAGAAGTGTTCTGGCATCCATTACACACTCATCATTCTCAGATGTTACATTTTTCATTCATTTCAACGTGGACGAAGTCGCAGGCACCAGCTAGTTATATTTCTTATATAAAATTAAAGACAAAACTTACACTGAAACATTGCCAATCAAATCTTTCACAGGCTTCACATAAGCTGTGATTTTAAGATGTCGGTCAGCTGGAACAAAAAAAGTTTCAATTTGCAGTAAAAGAAACATTTTATTTTCTATACATGAATTCAATTAATAAATTTACTTTGATAAAACACGCTCAAAATTAAGAGAAACCAAAAATAGGTAATATTGATTTACACGATTCAATTTTTTGGTGGTTAGTGGGTGTCCTATTCCATAACATTTAGAATAGGATTCCGGGCTCTAGAGTAGACTTCAGTTATCGCAGGAGGCAAGCGATACTGTACTGCTCTGCATAAACATTTTAAAACTGTTTTAAAGTTAATTAAAAATAAACCTTACATCATTGCATTACAATCATTTTCTGATTGTTGACTTTGATTCCATAGGATTATTTGTCATGACAATATCTTAACTGATAATTCAAATAGAAAATGTATCCCTTTATTTATTTAATTTAGAGCTGTGAATTCACCCTCTACAATAATAAAATAGTGGTTCAATATTTTCAGTAAACATTCAAATAAAAATATTCAATTCAACATCAAAACTATCCATTGCAGTATCTTTATTATTCATATCTTAGGCCAGTCATTCTAGACATTAAAAATCAAAAATTTAACAATAATTCAAAAAGTACTCACTAGTATGCCGGGAAAACAATAAATCTCAATTTGCAACCTTTTTCGAAGTCCGGAACATTGTTAAAATGACAATTAAATGAATTTTTTCTGTATTGTCTCGACCAAAAATTCAAAAAGTTCTGCAAACTTGATGCAACGTTAAATATGTTATTTTATACAATTTTAACATTGTTCTGGACTTCGGAAAAGGTTGCAAAATTTTATAGTTTCTTTTTATACCCTTCCCGACTTTGGAGTTTTAAAACTTTTTGAATTATTTTTAATTGATTGTCCCGAATGACTAGCCTATCTTCTCCTATATATATAAAAATGAATCCCCATTTCCCTTGGTCACGGCATCACGCGTGAACGGGTAGACCGATTTTAATTCGGTTTTCACTAATGGAAAGAGGGATAAATGGGGAATGTTCTTATATATAAAAATTGCACGCCGGGCGAAGCCGGGGGCGGGTCGCTAGTTAATTATAAATCATTCATTGTACTTATAGTCAGCTCCAATAATAATTTTCTAAACTCCTTTTGATAAAAGAATCCCTAAAATGTATCCTCTTTTCGAATCCTCTTTTCGAAATATATCTCCATTATAATAGCAATCGACCTCGGCAAAATAATTTTCAAGTATTATCTGCTCTATATACTTCCAAAACATGAAGACCAGTTCTCAAGATTTCACGATATTTTGTTATTTCACGGTAGTTTTCTGTAAGGAGTGGTTACTGCCGTCAGACAGGCTGCCCAAATGAAAGCGAAAAGCAGTGTGCCCTGCCACTACTTTCCAGGTCCAGACCAGAAACAAATTTGAAAAGTTCATTTTTCAAAGTTGAATCGAACCCTGGAACCCTAGAACCCTAGAACAGAGCGTTAAGGCAAGCACCCTAACCACTCATCTAACAAGTTCGTTAACAATTATGTTCGCAATTACCTGCCAGCTCCACTTGTTCCTCTCTGTAAACAGCCATGGTTCTTACAAATGCAGAGATTGATTCGCTCAGGTGGAAAGCACATTCTAAATCCTTCTGAGCCACTAAACATTTTTCCGCTAAAAGTTTTTGTCCACCTATTAACAGGGAATTATAATTTTAAATATCATTTTTTATCTATGTAGGCCTATTTTAGGGTTTCCCAACTTCTTTTCTTAAGACAGACCCCTATCACAACCTAACCATAACTGTCATTCCACTAAAAACAAAACTATTTTTATTTGCTATATTTAATTAGGTCTATTTTACTCACACTGGCATATATATGTTCATATATTTACTATTATTTACTTATATATTTAGTTAGGTCTATTTTATTCTAATAAAATGGTTGGAGCGACCACAGGGCAGCATAGTGTGTCACTTTGTTTTTTGCTTTATAATTTTTATTTTTAGTTTGTCCGCAGACCCCTGGGGATGGGAAATATTTACTTACCTATATAATATATAACACTCCACTGCTGGGCACAGGCATTTCAACAATATGAGAAGTTATGGAATATAGTCCACATTGTGGATTGGCATATCTTCACATATTTTTGAAAATGGCAAAATTCCAAGAACAAATGTTTTCATGTTTTTCTTCAAAATAAGAACAATTGTCAATATTTTTAATATGCACATGGAATGGATATTTAAAAAAATTCAGAGTCTATTTCAGCATCCATAAATTTCGTATGCAAAAAGAATATTGTATCAATAACTACTTTGTATAGTCAGGACAAAAATTAATACTAGTGTTATAAAGAGCTCAGAACTCTTCATATTTTCCAATGAAAAGCCAACACTTATTCTAGTCCAGACTGGTGAGGGTTAGAAAGCCACCAGCTTCCTTGGGTTAATGTATGTAACTATCTAGCAATGCCAAAATTTCAGTTGCTAAATTTTTATCATTTGTTAAGTTAGTTAAGCAGATTATAATTGGTACTTACAATGATAATTTAACGGATTAGGAAATACAGGTGCCTCATTTACATAATCGTTAAGTGTATTTATAAATAAGTCTAAATCTTCCATTTTTCTAACATGCTTA
This sequence comes from Bembecia ichneumoniformis, assembly GCA_910589475.2. Taxonomy (NCBI): domain Eukaryota; kingdom Metazoa; phylum Arthropoda; class Insecta; order Lepidoptera; family Sesiidae; genus Bembecia; species Bembecia ichneumoniformis. The sequence continues at coordinate 12,721,369 of OU342540.1, forward strand.
ATAATCTCCCTGATAGAACTAAATATGGGATGGGAGGATTTATAATTGTCGGCTTTATTAACTTTTAAAACAAATTTTGAATCTTGTGTAATAACTTAATTTATCTATTTAAATTATTATATTTATGTCAACAATCACGGAATTCACGAATTTTTAAATTCAAAAACAACCGATAAAGAAAGATGACATTTCGTTCATGTAGTGATGACATTGACAACCATGACAATAATTATTGACATTCCGAAAAGGAAATTACGCCCTGGATTAATATTCTTTAAGCCAAAAATAAAAAGACTGACCACCACCAGCAGATGAAATAATTCCTGGAGACTTTATAATTTTTTGATTCTCATGATTTAGAATGTGCCTATGTTGCCATAACCTTTTACTTTACTCTCTCTTAATAATGGAAAACTAGTGAATTAACACGTTCGCTGCGATAAAAGGCCTATAGGCCTCCTACTGAGACTTTAGCGTAGTGCGGACGTAATTATAGGCATTTCACTCTGGTGCGGAGCTCGTATCTTGAAAACTAGGAGGTGTGCGGGAGAGACAAATATATAATTGTGAAGCTGTTTTTAATTAGAACAAGAAAGTACCAAAAAACATATGCGAGGTCTATCGGCCTTTCATCGCACTACAACATAAAAAAAATCGTTCAGTGCGAACAAGTGGTGTATGCACCACTCATGGCGTGTAAGGTCTCTCCGCCCCCGCCCGCACTGTATTGAATCTAATTGCATGGATCTATGAACTAGTGTTGCGCAACCGCATAGATATAATGATAACAAAAAAGGCATCGATTATAGTAATCAAATGTGATCCTATTATAAACCCTTAAAAAGGGAATTAAAATGGTTCAGAAAAGTAATTTTGGAACTAGGTTGCTACGAAAAACTAGGTACGTGCATAAGAATAAGCAAGAAGTGTTACGATGTGCAGTCGAGAGAGTAGAAAAATTAAATCTTACAGTAGTGATTGCAATAAACCAATGTGTCTACAATGATTTTATGATCGTTACGTGTAATAAGAATAAGAGACTATAATAAACATTTATTTAATTTTCTTTTGAATTTTGATTATTTGAATTGATATTTTTTTCCTTGTGCCCATCACTAGTTCAACCATAACTTGTACCTAAAATTCAGTGCTATGAGGGGTTGATGTATCTCTTAATTTGTTTCCTCATTCTAGCGGCTTTCCATTGTCAGAGCTACTTGCGAATAAAAACTAAGACGAGATGAATCATTAGGAAATGCACTACTAAAGATTCATTTGTAATTTCTTAATATTCGCTGCAAAAAATGCATTTCAAATAAGTAGTTCCGAGGGAGGCCGATGAACCTATCTTCGCACTGGTAAAAACTTACCTTTAAGGCTTATCGCCCTCCTAAAGCACTAAACGATAGGAAGTATAAATATAACCCCGCAGCGAACGTGTTAAAGAAGTTTGAGTAGGTACATAAAATGGTACTTACCTACTTTTGAATTTACGGTTTCTTTTTTTATTCTTTAGCACTTTTCAATCTATTAGGAAACACTTATAAATATGATACACTACATTTAACTAACCTCGGCATACAAACGAATCAATGTTATTTGTTTAAATTTCAATATTAATTCTTACATGCACTAGGGCACCGAAGTGCGCCACTTTGTTTTTTGCTTTATAATTTTTATTTTTTATCTAAACCTTGCAAAAATAAAATTTTAATTATACCTGTAGCAGCCCCTAGTCGTGGGATGAATCACAGGCTCGGACACGCACTCGTCTACTGTCGCTTATCGGCGGACGACCAACACGTCTACTGTCGCTTATCGCTCTCGTAATACTGACGACACTGACGTGGTGGGCACGAGACTGTATAAATAAAAAATTAACAGGCTCGAAGTTACTGCTATCACGGAAAATCTATTCTCCCTCTACGCGGAAAATGGAGGAAAGGATTAATAGGAGGCGCTATCATGGCGCCGTAGTAGCATTGAAGTATGGCGCTGTAGTAGTATTTTATTTGCTGTGGTTTCATGAACTACTCAACTTCATACCAAACACCAACGCAACACAAGCGTCATTCTGGCCAATTTATGAACCACTATTTAATTGTTAATTGGAGAAAAGAGGTAATGAGGACCAACTCTATTCATGAGAAAGTGTCGGTCGGCAACCATTAAATAGAGTGCGCTGTAGTAGCATTTTTTTGGTTTTATGAACTACGCAACCAAAGAGTATATAATCACTATACGCAACCAACCAATCATACCAAACTAAACACCAATAAATGCTACACACATAAGCGCTATTCTGGCCAATTTACTAGTATAAATTAAATTTCTTTGGCTTGTCTTAGGCAGGGAGTTTCTCCGATGTTTATTTTTCAATTCGGGGTTTTATTTTTACCCGAATGAAAAAGTAAAAAGTAGGTAGGTACTTAATCAGAAATTAAAGTAGAAATGGTTTGTGCTTTTGTTTTTGTACAATATTACATATATTGTATATAAATACACATTATATAGATAGCAATGATTCGATATATCGATATTTTATGAAATATTATCGATTATTTCAAGCACTCATATTTGTGTGGCAGCCACGCGCCAAGATGGTTTGAACCAAAGATGTTGTATTAGTCTGGTTTGAACTATGTATGTTTATAGGCAGGCTCTAGTATGAGTTTACGATACTACACTCGCTAGCGAGAACGTAAAACTTTTGTATGGAAAAATGTGAACTGTCAATGTCAAATTGTCAATTTTCCATATAATTTTTTTACGCTCTCTTTAGCGAGTGTAGAATCGTAAACTCATGCTAGAGCCACTGTTAGCACTTAGCATATTATGTATGCAGTAAAATACACACAGAGAGGCAATATGTCTTGTCAAATAGCTACAATATTATTATGTCCTATTGGGGGCGCTCACCTCAATATATGAAATGTTGCAATAACTAAAGAAATAAATTCAACACTTACAAGTAAATAAGCTTAATAAGTCAGGACAACATGCTTTTTAAACGGTTTCTTTTCTTCAAAACTATAAGCCAATTACAAGATCGTCACAAATCTATTGGCGAGGCGCCAAATAGACTGCAGGAAAGGGGGCATATTAAATTGGAAAAGACTTCTTTGGGGTAGGATTAAAGAGTGATTAAGTGGGATTAGGTACCTAGTGGCCGCCATCATACAGTAGGTACCTACCTGTTTAATGCCGAAAGAAAAAGAAAGTACATACTAACTCAATGCAACATGAATAACAACAAATGAATTATTTGAATATTTTAACAATAATGAGAAACATTGTTAGGATGGATGACCTACTGAAAGAATTTTGATAAAACGTTTCACTAGTGGGTAACTAAGTACCTATAGTTTTTAAATATAAATCAGTATAACATATACTTAGCACAATAGGCTATAGTGTATAAACATATGCCAATAAGATCGCGGGCAGTAAGCTGTGTAAAGGGCAGATAAGGTGGTAGATATATTATGAATACGAAAGTTTATGAAAATGGATTGATATGATATATTCACAAAAAAAAAATTGAAGGTAGAATTTCGATGAAACTATACAGTATCATATAGTTTACTAGCGACCCGACTTTTTCTGCAAATATAATATACTTACACGAATTTTTTTTTCTTTCGCTCTTTCCATTAGTGAAAACCCTATCAGAATTCGTTAGATAGTTTTGAAGCGACTTTATTTCATAACTAGCTGAGCCTGCAACTTCGCATGCGTGGTATACGGTATAACGCGTAACTTTTTTGTTTGTAAACAGATTGGAATAAAATATACCTACACTACATATTACCGGAAGCTTGCTACAATATACAGTGAAAACCACATGAAAATCGGTTAAGCCGTTTCTGAGTAGGCAAAGAATGATTTTATTATATACTAGCTACTAAACTATATAGCTATATAAGAAATCAGTTAAAACCGCATTCAAATCGGTTAAGCCGTTTCTGAGATTAGGCCGAGCAAACGCACAGACAGACAAAAATTATAATTTAACACGGCTCGTTTACGATTTTATTATACTTATGCATAGACTAACTGAGCCTGCAACTTCGTACGCGTGGTATTCGGTATAGCACGTAACTTTTTTGTTTGTAAACCAATTTAAATTAAACAAACATAAGGTAAAGGTAAATACACAATAAATCAGTGAAAACCGCATTCAAATGCGAGATTAGTGCATTTCTGACATTAGCGTGCACAAACGCTCAGACAAATAGATAGATATTCTAAAAAATACTTTTTGACCTCGGTGACGGTACAATGTGTACAAACAAATTGTTTTTTTGAAAAAATTCTAATGTACAGACACAGCTCAAAAATACCAAATATTATGGCTTACTGAAATACTAAGTGGGCGAATAGGAACAATCTTGAAAAAGGGGACTTAAAAAATAATTTTATTTTAAAAGTTGCTGACAAAAGCTATTAGGAAATATAGATAAATGCATTTGGAGTCACTATAGATACAATTTCTAGTAATTAATTACCAATCTATCACCTTAAACTGAAGAACCTAGAGGTCGTTTTTTCCTAAGGAATTTAAAAAAAAAAACCGTTACGATTATCAGTTACCATGTAACCGCTCCGGGTTTATTGACCCCGTGATCATTCGCGCATAAGATACTTTTACGTGTAATTTATATTTTATTTCAGTACCTAGCCTTACAATAATAATTAGTAAAGCTTATGTAGAATAGAAATATTTTATTTTCATAAAATTATAGCGATAAATTAAGATAATAAATTTAGTGATTTTGAATGAAATCGAACACGGTTTGGACACAGTATAATAAAGAGTACCTACCTATTGGCATAGTATGGATAATAATGCTATACAATAATAATGCATGAAATTGCCTCTAAGTAGGAAGATACAACGTTATATTACTTAACTGTTATAAGTATTACCATAGATAAAATAATACTTTACTGGTTAAGTAGTATTTTATCTATGGTATTACAGAATGAATGTATTGATGGAGAAAATTAAATAGAAAACGGGTAATAAACACGTTAGCGCCATCTATTGTCGAGTATGTCTTCAGTGATTGTTATGTCCTCTGTTGAGTAACACGGGTAACATCGATCACGGTACGCAGGTGAATTGGAACAAGTTTTAGTTTGTATGATACTCTGAAGCGTGCGCCTCCGACCGGCACTTCCGCCAGGCGCAGGTTTGGTACCTATCTGCCCACACCACGAGAGTGCCCGCGCGCGCCTTATTATCCATCCAACTCCGAGTCATGTTTTTATTTTAATCGGCAACAGATGGCACTAAGCAATAAATCATAGCCAAAAGTTATGCATATCATATCTCATACATGTACCAAATGGATAATTAAACTGCTTTAAAAAAATTAAACAAATTGATATAGTTAAATTGTTTATTTTTAAATAAATAAACTTAATGTGCAAATTAGTAAACATACAATTTGCTTATAAAAATTTTTAGACGTTCGTCGTTAGGAATAAACTCTTGACAACTTCAAACACTTTGTTAGGGAAAAAAATACAACAGTACATACTTGGTTACTCTTATTTAAACTAAGCAAAACTATTCTTATAGCATATAGTGGCACTGAAAAAAACATAGTTTTATGACAAATTATAGTATGTAGATATGTAATATAATAATTTGTATCCTATTTTTAAGGATAATTACTTTCCAAATAATTTTTTTAGCATTTTTGAAAACTATAAACAATTAACTTCATTAAAAATTATATGGCCAAAAAATAATTTCGAGTTTTCTCCAGTGAACTTTTAAATAGGTATAAAATTATTATGTAAGTAGGTATAAATGCTATTATGCTACAGACCTAAAATTCTATTTTCATAAGCATTGGCTAGAATACTGTTAAATAATACAAGGAAAGTGAAAGATACGTAATAATATGCACAAATACTTTGTTCTTCACTACGTTTCACGTAAAATAATAACATAAAAATAAACTATGAGAATGATTTCAACAGACTTATGTTGGTACATCATAATTTTCATTTAAAAAAAAAACGCGTATTGGACAAAGTTACCGCCTACCTAAACATAATTGATTACACTTTGCAAAAAAAAAGTTACATTTTCATGATTTCATTTGTCTTAAAATACAAATAGACGGAGTAACCAACTTAATTTAAATTCCTTAACTGAATTTTATATTAATTCTAAACTTTAAAATGATTTGAATAAATTTTTACTGAAACCTATGTGACCATTATTAAAATCTAATTTGTTACTTACTACAAATTAGTTAAGGCTCGTACGTCATTTACTAAGGCACAAAAAATTATTGTAAAAATGTTAAAGTCATTGCAAGTGTAACAAAATTGAACTTTTCATAGAAAACAAGTGTAAATTACGTTTCTCTAAGCACCCTTCCAAACTACATTATAAAATTCAAAATACTCGAGACTACTCACAATAAGTATTTTATAAGTATAAATTATCTGTGAATTAATTAATCAAAGGCGTTCGTCAGATATGACTCGAAGGCACAAACAATTATTTTAGAAAAAATCATTTAACCTCTCCCAACTATTCTACTAAACATTAAAATCTTACAACACTACTACCATTACGGCATATAACAATGATTTCCTACACTTGTATAATTTAGTGAAAAGTATATATTACAATAAAAAAGCCTTAATGTGTATACCTATTATTGCCCTTTTTTATATGTTATTGTAGCAAAAAATATAGCTACATAATTTAAAAAATTGTTTAAAAAAAAACTAAAATTACATCCAAAACGTATTCAATCATGATTTCTCAACAACTAAGATAACGTAAAGATAAACAAAGCTGATCTTATTTACAATTCAAAATGGTTGTCACGAAAGACCTTGAAATTTATCACATACATGTTTCACAAGAGGCAATAGCCAACATAAATAAATAAATATGTATCAAATGTATATAAATGAGGAGTAAAGCGGTATATGTCAATATCGGGCGAGAGATCCGAGTAGCCATTCTAAAATGCGCATTCATTATGAATGGAGTGTTAGTCTCCGCTCAAATGAACATATAGTGTAGGCGTCTTAGACTGGGCATTACGCGACCTCACTGCATACTTAATTTATGCAATTCCATACATTTACACCGCTAGCGAACATTGTAAACCAGTCCAGTTAAATAAAGACTACATCTCAGTCATAAACACAAATGAGATGATCAATTAGAGAATATGAAGAAAAACTGTGGCACTCAGAAAATGGAAGATTATTCAATTATCCTGAGCATCAAGACATATTATTTATTCCCAATCTTTTGCTAGCGGGGGATGCGTCTAACACTCTCTCATTAGCTTTATCCTCTTCCCTAAAATGAATTCTTGTTATAACAATATCCCCAGTGCTGAGGGTTTGGGAACCGACTTCAGTTTTCTTAGTCTCATTGAGATCATTGCATTTTATATCATCAAACATAGAATTATGGCATTTGCAACAGCAACCTTTTCTATCCGAATCAATGTTCAGTATTTGACTCAAATTAGACCAGTCTTTGTTTTTAAGCAGCGGTAAAGTCTGCTCCATTGTTTGCGAAAACTTGTCTTCCAATTCTCCGCTAAGTGGCGCCACTGCAGACAAAATAGCTTCCAGACGATTTATCTTTTCTACTTTGTCCATGTTCGTATCAGATAAAATTTCATCCATCATTTGCATGGACTCAGTGAGACTTGGCGGTTGCGTAGAATGTGGGGACGAAATGGAATCTGAAGGGTTTGACTCCAAACTGGCCATTTCATTTTCCCTCTCATCGTCTTCGGAGTCCGAATCTTTCTCTTGACCGATAGCCTCGAGTTTTTCTAATTTCTTAGATATCTTGTGGCAGCCTTTAAGTTTTTCCTTTTCATCTTCAGTGAGTTCCAAATATCTGAGCAATCTAATTTCCCTATTGCTTAAAACAATGTTTTTAGTTGTCTCAGACAATTTCTGTTTTAACTCTCCAACTTCTGTGTTAATTTTTCTCTGTCTTTTGCGTAGTTTGACCTCCGTCGGTTGAATATGCATGAAAACTTGTTCATTACTTAACTCCTCAAAGAGCTGCTGGTTTTCTGGTCTAATATTTGTGGACATGTAGGCGAATATCGCCGGATTAACTAACGATAGGACATCAGAAGCTGCATAGATTATCATGTCCTTTGAAAGAGGTCTTCTAGCCCAGTAGCGCTGATCCCTGCGATAAACATTTTTCAACTGTTCTTTCATTGGATTCATAGGAGCATTATAAAGCTCACATAAAGCATTCAAACTTAAGTTCTTGACTTTGTAAACGGGCACTCCCTGCTGCTGTAACTGCAATACAGCATGGGCTGCTTGTGTATCAAAAACATTCTTCAGTGTTATCTCAAATTGATTGTGCAAATTAACTGAATCATTGCGACAATCATGTATAATTTTAATAACATTTTCACTCTCCAGTAAATCTTTTATTTTTCCTTCCACAACCATTGCTGGACACGCCATAATATCCAATATATATACTTCACCATTAGTTGTTGCAATCTGGCACAGAGTCAAGGTGCCTTTAAGACCAAGATTAATACCCTCACAATCAAAAGACACAATACTCTTTGTGTTACGTTTCGAATACATTATACTATCAATTAATGTAGCACATTCCCTAGCACTGGCTATAACGGTTGTGCACTGAAGCACTTTTTGTCGCCATGCATCACCCATTATATTATTCCTCAAGCTTGGTGTTCCATTAACTTCTTCAGGTCCACGGGAGTTCAAATGAATGTTAACTCTATCTCTGACCATATTTTCCGCTAAATTTTTAATAACAATTGAATTAATCCTTTGTTTAAGGGTTTGGTTAGCAATGTTGGCTTGGGGGCCACGGGGAGATTCAACAGGACTGAGTATTCTATTAGCAGGGCTTCTTTTACCATCAGACGGTGTAGGACTGGCAACAGTTGGAGGAGCGGGAGATAAAGATTTCTCTTCAACCACAAACTTTGGTGCTTCAGTCTTTATTTTGGGTTTTGAATTAAGATACATTACAGGTATTTTTGGTTTACTAATAAGTGTTACAAGATTTGCTTGCACATGAAAACTATCGGAAAACAATTTAAGAAAAGCACTCAAATCTGATGGTGATTTGAACATCTGATACCAATACTCTTGTGGAAAACGTGAGATAATAAGGTGAAAGAGTTGATCCACCATAACGGGTCCTTTAGCCTCGATGCACTGCGCTACGTAATCTAATAACTGTTGGGCAGTATCAGTATTAATATTAGCTACAGGTAGATTGTGAAATTGCTCCGAATTACCGTGTGAATTACCTCGCCTATGATTGTCACTGACTAGAACGACGTTGTCCTCGATGATCTGAAAGGTATCGGGATGCTTCATGAGGAATTCCTTGAACTCCTTGATGCGCTGACCGGAGATGTGGCGCACTTGCGGGGAGGCTTGGCTTCGGTGCCCGAGCAGACTTTTGATGGGCACCTCTGTGCCATCTCCATACTGCACCATCTTGCTGGCGAAGTATTCCTTCGCCTCCTCGATGTAATCGTTGTTAGACGAAGGACCAGCCCCGCTTGCGTGCTTCTGGAACGTGTTGAAATCAACATAGTCCCCGTCTATGTTGAACAACGCCGGGTGTTGAGCCAGGAATTTCTTCAGTCCCGACTGCGACCCGCCAGCGATCTGCCGCATCTCCTTGGTGAAACCCTTGGCACCAAACTGGCAGGAAAGATCGTGCAACGTTCTCGGCTCGCCTTTGTCGAGTAGGCGTTCCACGAAAAACAACAGAGTGAGATTTCTGGCGACCTCATAATCCATTGATTCCATTTCTCTGCAGTTGGTGCCAATACAATCTTACACTAAATTTTTTTACGTATATGTGTCACATAAACACCATGAAATTTTTCTTTCTCGTCGCAGGTTGGTCGACCAGCCACAGACAATATAGAATATAGAAGTAGGTAGAGAAGTGATAGTAATATTGATATACATTGCCATAACAAAAATAAACCAACGTACAAACGAAAATTACGAAAAAGTTGGTTAAATAAGTATTAAAATTAAAACTAATAAAGACAACTTACTTGGCAAATAATTCATTTTTCATTGTCTATATTAGTAGCTTAAACAGTAATGTCCTTACAAATTCTGTTTAGCTTAGAAATTATTCATTTTTAAGTAAATAATTAATAGAGAGTAATGTTTATGTTTTATCCAAATAAAATTTTATGCAAATATGTTTATTGGGCTTAAAAATCTCTATCCTCCCATAGATATCGTAAAAATATTGGGAAATGTAACCGCGGGACGGCCAGTAGAATATATCTGTTTAATAGGAAATGTGACTATGGAGATTATCCACCCAAATGAAATGACCGCTGCAAGAGATGGTCAACAGTCCTCGCCATTATCTCCAGAAGTGTCGATCGATATGTGGACACAGAAGGCACGCATGGACTATCGAGTGTACATCCACTAGACCCTTTCAATAAACATATACCTAAATAGTTATTCAACGATATTTCTGTGATCAAAAGGAATGAATTTTGGTTATAATCACCGAATCGGATGCGCTTTGGAATTTTATATCAGGCTCGAGACTCGAGAGATACACAGTTCTATCTTAAACAGGGACCTATACTTCAAATCAATGCTTTATTGGGTAGGTATTGTAACATTATGATATCTTTTTTGCCCAAGTTTCATCTATAGTGGATATCTACACCTAACCATTTAATAAAGCTGAATGGTTTGTTTGTTTGGTTGAACGCTCTTAACTCTGGAACTACCAGTCGGATTAAAAAAATTCTTATTGCATTTAACGGCTCAATTTTTGAGGAAGGTTTATAGTTTTAATGTGACCCGAAGAAGTCAAGCAAAAACCGCTAAGCGAAAATGAAGTAATCAACCGTGCGAGCATTGAGATGCGACACGTCGGATCAGAGGTCGCGGGCGACGGGCCGACGAGAAATATTACCAAGTACAGCCGAAATGTGCATGTCATTATATTAATCGGCGGGTGAACACTCTCATAGGAAAAAAATCATATATCTCTGACTTCATATTTCTGGATCCGTTTAACTTTCTTCACTATATAAAAGTTTTTTCTTTTATATATAATGTACCTATATAAAAACAATCAAAACTAAAAAACCAAACTATTCATTATTATATTGATACATTATATTGTCTCATCTCAGAAACTTTTAAAGTATTTACATTTTTTAGATTAAAAAAATATTTTTAATTTGACAATAAATTATCGATAAAAAATAATAAAATTCACTTCAACAAATACGCGGTACACTGCCTTATTCTATTTACCCTGTGCAAAGAAAATGTTACAACGTGTCTAGGAATTGTACACTATGGTAAATAAATGTCAATTGTCATTTTAATTAATGTCATTTAATTTTAATCTACATTGTACTTTTTCTCAGAATAATAAATAACTAAAGTATGTAATTTTTTAAATATAGTTGGGCGCTCTGTATGTGCAAATTAATTTTCAAAGATTATATTCATTTCAATTTTCAATCTGGATTGTGGATATTTTGAAAATAAGAATTTTGATTTGTAGCACAAGGAATTATAATGATAATTTGAAATATATATAAGGGGCGGAAACAAGTTATTTCCTATAAATTGTAATAATATAAATTGTTACGATAGGCAGTAATAATATTTAAATAATGGTAAGTGCTAAAAGAACCGAATGAACTTAGTTTACAAATTTTCATGTTTGTATAAAATCATTCCAATTTCCGTGTTTTATAAAACATGGAAATTGGAAGTGTTAATTACTATTTACTTTTATATTGTATGCAATAAAATACCTGTTATTTATTGAGGGGCGTTATCCAATGCCGATCAAGAATTTTCAAATACTTATAAGTTCGACGTTCTCGGTCAATATAGTTGTTTCAATTTGCCTTTCTCTTATTGTTCTAACTTACGTGTAATGTACAATCAGCCATACTGCTATGACTGAATAATAAATTCAATCATGACACGACTGAATTTAAGTAGTGGCATTTTACAGTCTGGTTGCAGTAACCACTCTTACAGAAAACCACCGAGAAATAACATAATGTGTGTTGTTGTGTTTTGTTCAGTGAGTAAAGGATGCCAGAGTCCATTTTCCTATCCTGTCTGACAACCTTAACATTTGAAAAAAAAAAATTAAAATTATATTGCCTACTAGCTGAGTTATGCGTGGTATTTGGTATATATAGTACATAACTTTTTGTTTGTGAAGCAACCTTTTTGTTGCCGTTTCTGAGATTAGCGTGCACAAACGCACAAACAAACAGAAAAATTCTAAAAACAATTTTTTTGACCTCTGTAACTTAAGTACAACCTACACAAATTGCTTTTTTTAAAAATATTTAATGTACAGACACAGCTCATTTATGATTTAATTATATGTATTGAGTGATTAAAATATTATGTTAATACATTTTAACAAATAAGTGAAATGAGTATAATTGGTTATAGTGATCCTATTGTTTTTCAGATGTCATAAACTTTTGGTAGTTACAAATTCATTATCTACTCATGGAGTTAATTGTCTAGAGATAACAATATGAATGTGATGTCTTCATGAAAATTAAAGTCAACTTGTCATTTTTAAAGTTTTTCTTTTCTTTTTCAGTTGGTGTTAGTATTAGGTGATTTACACATTCCGTACCGCTGCAGTAGTCTGCCGCCACAGTTCAAAAAGCTCCTCCTCCCCGGTAGAATCCAACACATTTTGTGTACTGGCAACCTATGTACTAAGGAATCCTATGACTATTTGAAGACTTTAGCCAGTGATGTCCATGTTGTTAGAGGTGATTTTGACGATGTAAGTTTTACTTTCTTGGTTCTTAATAAATAAAATTAATTTGATATTACATTTTATGGTTTTCCCTTGGCAGAAAGTTTACCTTGCATAACATTTATTTCAATTTAACAAAAGTACATGTTTTTTTTTTCGTTGCTATGAAACATAGTACCTTATGTTTTTTTTTTCATCAAGTGATAATTATTTTCTAATCCACATATGACATTGTAAAATCTTATTAGGCTACAACTACATAGGTCTATGTCACAGTCGTAAGTCAGCATTGACGTGGATACTGCCGTATCAGCTGTATCAATTATAAGGGGTCCCTGCTAAAGCAGCCCCTAACATGTGTAAGCAAATATTCATAAAATGTTATACACAAGCTCATTTACATTTTTTAGGCTGTACACTAAATTTTAACAAGGCCTACGAGTTTAGCGTTTCAGAGTTTAAAGTTTAAATGCATTGCATCTAAAATCATACAAGCTTTGTTGTATTATTTGTAAAAAAAATATTTCACCCTCCCTTTGGGTTTTCCCAGAGTCAGATTAATTTCTGTGGGGGGTCAAATTTAATACAAGGCCCATTTAGGGTAAGTACTGTAAGACAGACTAGAATCTATACCTGCCTTGGTTGTCTAGACAATAGCAGCCAATGCATTATTAACCTATTGCTGCAATTGATACATAACAATGCCTTGTTATATATTTACAGAATTCAACCTACCCTGAACAAAAAGTGATAACTGTGGGTCAGTTCCGAATTGGCTTGGTGCACGGTCACCAAGTGGTACCGTGGGGTGATGAAGAGTCATTGGCACTAGTTCAGAGACAACTCGACGTGGACATCCTCATATCAGGTCACACGCACCGGTTTGAGGCTTATGAGAATGAAAGCAAGTTCTATATTAACCCTGGATCAGCAACTGGGGCATACAGTCCTTTGTTCAGGTAATCAATTACCTTTACTCTTATTTATGACTAGCTGAGCCTGCAACTTCGGTACAGCACATCATTTTTTGTTTTTAAACCAATTGGAACGAAACAAACACTAAATGTTAAGGGAAGTACAATACATTAATGTACAATACATCAGTGAAAACAGCATTCAAATCGCATAAACACAAAATGTATTTAGTAAAACAAGTTAAGATGCTTGTATGGTGCTCTTTTTACTCTATTCTCTCCTTTTATATATCACGTGTCTTTTTCAAAAGAGAGAGCATATTTGTTTGGTGGGTCCACCTTTTGCCTTTATAATAAGTAGGTATATTGTATGGCCCACCCATTTTCATCAGTTTTATAACATGTTAAAGTGCATCTATCTGAAAATTGTGTGTTTTTTTGCATATGGCAACATTTATTATTATACTGAAGAATTTCTTGGTAACACTCATAATGCAATTTGAGAAAAGTTCTTACCAACCAATCATACAAAACACTAATGCTACGCAAGCGCCATTCTGGCCAGTTTATGAAGTACCAAGTAATTCCATAAATTGATGTACTTATATTTCAGGAATCCAAAACCATCATTTGTTCTCATGGACATCCAAAGTTCGACCGTGGTCACATATGTGTACAAATTGTATGGGGACGAGGTCAAAGTTGAGAGAATCGAATACAAAAAAGCATAACTTTAAGAACTGGTTCAAAGTAAAATAGGTAATTTTAATGTTATTGTTTAGAAAACAATTTGAAATAAGGGCCAATTCGTTATGGTCAATGTATTTTTTTTTCTTATCTCATAGGGACTTTTATGTCTAATATTTTATTTGTCTATTAAGCATGCAAAAGTTATGTTAATATAAACACTATTATATAAAGTTTAAGGTATTTTCATTGTATAATTTTTGTTTTTGTGAAACCGTTTTTTATTGCAATAAATTAACTAATGAGTTAATGTTTAACTAACGAGTTTACGAGAGGAATATTTAAAATAAATTTAGTAAGCCCATGAAAGTTTGTTTAAGAAATTATTTCTAAAATTTAAAGTGGACCATCATCCTGTTTGCTGACCTTAATATTGAAAAAAAAAAGGAGTCAAGATAGGGGAATACCTAATCTATTAGAAAAATAATCACAATTTCTGATTTTAGGAATAAGGAAGTTCTATTAAAATTAGGAAGTTTTTTCCAAAATTAGTTTTCTTTTCACCAATTTCCATCGCAAAACAAACTCAAAGGGGTTCAACCTATCCTTTCAGCTGCCATAAGTGGCAATGTTTTTTTTAAAATAATCTGTTATTTATTTTTATCCAATTAGAATCACATGTTGTGATAATAAGTAGATGAAATGACAGACCGCAATTTACATATTAATTTGCATAGTAATAAGAATTCAAATTATGTTTTATACTTCAATTAGCTTACTCTAGGCTTCGTAGGGATGTATTTTTTTCTGCAAATTATATGCACAAAACTTCCTTGTTTATTTCTCTTTCCATTAGTTAAAACCATATCAAATTCCATTGGGTGATTTATAAGAGTTTCAAAACTGTGTTTGGATATGATGACTGTGTTCCGCATGCTCCGTATTCGTCGGACCTAGCTCCGTGCGATTATTACCTATTCCCAAATCTGAAAAGATGGCTTGGAGGGCAGAAATTTTTGACAAATGAGGACTGCATCGCAGGTGTAAACGGCTATTTTGAAGACCTTGACAAAACGTATTTTTTGGAGGGGATAAAAAAATTGGAAACTCGCTGGAACAAGTGTTTGGCCCTCAAAGGAGACCATGTTGAGAAATAAATGTAAATTGTTTAAAAAATAATAATATATATTTTTTACTTTTTAAAACGACTTTTCAAACAGCCCTCGTAACTAGCTGAGCACGCAACTTGGTACGCGTGGTATAGCCGCGTAACTTTTTTGTTTCTAAACCGATTGGAAGGAAGCTTGCTACAATACATCAGTGAAAACCGGTTCAAATCGGTTAAGCCGTTTCTAAAATTAGCGTGCCCAAAGGCAGACAAACAGACAAAAATTGTAAAAACTATTTTTTTGACCTCGGTAACACAAGTACAACGTGTAAAAATTAACAATTGACACGGCTCGTTTACGTCTTTGTTATTGTATGTATAGATATGTATTTACGTTGTTAAAGTTGATTATGGTTTCTACCAATGCAATTATTCCAATTCATACCATTATTATATAATCAAAACTGGTATAGCCAAAAATATAGAAAAAAACTCATTAAATAATTATGAACGTGATAGAGCTGTTTGCATTGTCCGCAATTGATAACAGATTAAAATACTACATAAATTAACTCAATTAATTTATGTATGGGCCGCAGCGAAGCGTGACCGAGTTCAGCTAGGCTTTCATAAAGTTGAAAAAGTGGTTCATCAAACTCATTTAAGATGAGCGTTGACGACTTGACGTACTCGCCAACTTTCATCATTCACGATTCACTTATCTTTCTGGAGTTAAAGTGTCATTTTCTATCACCATTAGCTCGGTGCGGCTTTCGGAAGATATTTCAATCCACACGTTTATAGCACTTTCTCTTCAATGTGTTAACGCCAATTGTTAACTCGATTAATTGATAATAATTTGCATGGTATACATCTGTTGCCGCATGAGTGGCTAATAAAACGCATTGGGCTGAATAAAACGTAGTCGTATCGATAAGATGCGCAGGTTCACCCGCGCAAATCTGAAATACAGATTTGAATCATTTGCGCAAATGATTTGATTACTCGCCTGCAGTTAATTAAAGAATAACTATGGTTGAAGGTTTTCAAAATTGTTTAGAATAAATAGGGAATGAAACTTAAGGTGTGGCTTAATCTTTAAGAATGTTCTGATTCATTTACTTCAATTCGAATCCTTTTAAGGTTTAAATTAAATTTATTTATTTTTAATTTATTTTTTTAAGGTTTACCTTATTCATCATTAGCTGATTTACGCGACTCAGTCCGCGTAACTTTATAAAATATAAAAGGGGACTTTGATCAAACTTCGTAAGTATCTGTTATTTGGTCCAACTTAAAAGATAGGATAGTTTTTATCTTAATTATTGACATCAATATTTGTTATTGCAAATTAAATGTTTATTATACGACAATAGTTAGTTCGATGAATTGTTAATAGATGGCTCTGCCTCGCTACCATGAACGGCATCCGAAGTTTACCCTCTGTGTCCCACTTGCAACTTCTTACATAAGTACGATAGAGAGAGAAAAATTCGAATGACATTTATCGATACAACACTCGGATACAGTAAAATAGATTTTTTTTGTATAGTAAGATAAGAAACGATGTACTCATTCATGATGAGATAAGATTACGATTGGGGGTTGGAAGTTTGTATGGGAAAAATACCTCGGAGTAATCCGCGCAGACGAAGTCGCGGGCAAAAGCTAGTATTAGTATAAATTACAAATTTAGGCAAGATCTTTGTAAGAGAAAACAAATGCAAGATAACAGGGTTTAGGGGGTCCGGACACCTCCCTTAGGCATACGCTAAAAAAATATTCTTTTGGTTTCTTTATGGATTATTCGTGCCACACACAACCTATATGCATATCATCACCAAAACTCAGCGCTCGGTTACATACGTATTTTATTTGAAGATACTTGGAGTAATTATAATTAACTAGCGATCCGCCCCCGGCTTCGCCCGGCGTGCAATTTTTATATATAAGAACATTGCCCGTTTATCCCTCTTTCCATTAGCGAAAACCGAATTAAAATCGGTCAACCCGTTCACGCGTGATGCCGTGACCAGGGGAAATGGGGATTCATTTTTATATATAAGATGTTATGTAATTTCTAATTGACTGTGTTTGACGTTTAGAATTCTGTCTTTTTCTTGTACAAAAAATAAAAGTTATTTTTGTACATTTTTGGACGCCTCCCATGAGAAAGCTAGCTACGCCCATGTATACCGATATCTCACACGAGTGAAGCAATGGAACAGGTAAGTGCCTCAATGACTAAAGATAGTTTATTTTTACTCATTGAAGTGCCTACTATTACAAGAAGTTATAACAAATTGACAGCGTTGACAGCCTTGACAGGCTCCATGCCGATAACAGTAGGTACTGATATAATTTAGCACGAAAGATTATAAGCACTATTGAATAGTACTTATAGTAATCGTAATTAGTTATTATTTGTTTTTGAAACTTTCTCATTTGTAAAAAGTCAAGGCGTTTTCCTGTTTATATCGCGCTTTGTTTGTAAACAAACCTTTGCCAATTGCCTCTCGCGTGGAGGCAACGCGAGGCCTACGAGGCCGTAAATATTTGGCGGTATAGTGTTGTTACTCAAGAACGAGCCCGCTGAGTTTACTTCATACTAATATTCTAAAATAAAATAAATTTTTGTACAGCTTCTGCCAGAGGCATTATGCCATAAAATATTTTTTTATTAAATTAGTCATATTTAGTTAGAAGTAAAAATTAATACATTCTCAATTAATTGAGATTGATAATATTGTAATGGGCACTGTAAAACAGAATTCTTACTTTGAAAACATTACGATATTGAAATCTCCAAAGAGGTAAAAGGAGGCTAACTTATATGGGTGTTAGACTGGAAAACTGTCAATAATCAAATAGTGGTTAATAAATTGGCCAGAAACGCGCTTGTGTAGCATTGAGATTTAGTATGACTGGTTGGATGTATAGTTAACGAAACCATCGTAAATAAAATGCTACTACAGCGCCTCTTAATTATCTATGTAAGAGGAAAATGAGGAAATGATTAACAGGGGTGACAATGAAACAGTTTTGAAGTAGTAGCGTTATAGTGGCTTACGTGCCACTGTGCATGTTAATACGTGAACATATATGTAAGTAGAGGTGTTACCAAATCGTGCGGCTATTTGTTCGTATTTAATAACTAGCTGAACCCGGCCCCGCTTCGTTCCGGCGTACGCGTGGTGCGCAGTCTGTACAGGACACTGCATTTTTTTTCTTCTAAAATCCAAGTAGCCTAAGTTACTCCTTGTAACAATATCTATCGGCTAGTAAAAGTCCCACCAGAATCGATCCAGCCGTTTCGGAGATTAGCTGGAACAAACAGACAACAATTTTAAAAATGGTTTTTTTTATAAGTACCGTATTTTTATAAGTATTTTATAAGTATCGATATATAGTACAGATTATACATTGTATAGTTACCCTTAAAAGAAAGAAAAAGATCTGACCTTAATACATCTAATGCAATTATTTTATTTTAGTTATTTATTATTATTATATATAGAGAAAATCAAAAGAAAATATTAAAAACTTCGATTATTAAATATCAAAATATTAATCTTCCGCGTAATTTGCGTATAAAACAATTACATTTAGTAGTGGCAGGGCATACTGCGTTGTGCAGTCACAAATTTGGTAGTCCGTCTAGCAGGAGTAACCACCCCCTTAAAATGAAACTACCATGAAATAACAGCATGACTGTGTTCGGTTTGAGTGAGTGAGTAAGGGATGCCAGAACCAATTCCATATCCTTTCTCCTACTAAGGTCAGAAACGTACTTGCACCACCTATAGCGTTGGGCGACGGTAACCACCTGCCATCAAGAGAACTATCAGCCTGGCTGCTGCATTTTACATTTAAAAAAATTAAACGTGATCTACACGTTATGTGTTTCGAATTTTAGAATATTTACTTTTAGGTACATATTTCGAAAAAAAAAAAACGCATAATGAAGAAGAACTATGGACAAATATATCTATCAAGTAGTTTAAAGGTATGTAGAGAAAAGCCTGAGTCCCACTTCCCAGTCTTGAGACAGATTATATAATAATGTACTAAAGTGTAATAAATATTTTCAACACAATGTAGAGGTGAGCGTTTCAAACCATAAATAGTTTCAAAAACCATGTATCGGTGCAATACCTAAAACCCGGTATTGAGTTTCACAAAAACTATTTATCGAGCAAAACTATGTATTGGTAGCCGCTACGCTGCGTACGATAAGTAGTGAATGGTCTATGATTCTGGAAATACCGAATATCCGATGTAACGCGAACGCGACAGAGACCGACATATATGAGTGATTATTACGCAAGCGAGAGCCACAGAGCGCGCTGAAATGCAAACATATTTCCGCGCCCCCTGCCCGTCTCACATTCTCTACTAGGAGGAGTATGTAGGATTTAACACCTAATTTCTTTTGCATTAAGTGCAGTTATCGGCTATTTTGAATTAGGTCAATGAGGGTCATAGTTCAAAAAGACAATAAATACCTTTTTGGATTATTTTAGATTTAGTTTTCACTCACTTTCGTTTCGTTCCCGTTTCGTTAGCTTTCGCGCATGTCTTCCTGAGTTAAATCGACTGTTTCTGTAGTTTTAAATACTTATTTGGTGTGTTAAATAGTGTAAATAAAAGATAGTTTCATAATTCGTAGTATAAATATAGTCTAAGTGTATAAAATAAAATAATAAGTATAAATATAAGTGTAAATAATGTCTCGTATAAATAGTAGTATTTTGTGGGACTTTTTTGAAAAGACAAATCTTGTAGACAAGAAGGCGACATGTAAAATATGTGGTGACTTATATAGTTATAAAGCTTCAACAGGTAATTTAAAAAGGCATTTGAAAAATAGGCATATTGAGGCATTTCGTCGCGTTGTGGCCGCTCAGCAGAGGCAAAACGCGGAAATATCTGTGGAACTGTCAACAAATGCTACCCCTGCGACAGTTTCAACAGCATTTGTTGAACCGTCTACTTCGGGTAGTAATCCCGTAGCGCAGCAGCAGCCATCGTCTAAGCCTGGTTAAAGTATGAAGGAAAGATCATTTCATTTGGCATAAGAATATTTAGAAAAATACTTAACAAACACAAATTATATATTTTTAAATTTTATTTATATCATAACTCAACAAATAACACAAAATTTATGGCGGGCCCATCACTCTCGCCCACATATTGGAAACGTTGTTTTCAAATAAAGACACAGTTTCAATTAAACGTTACCGTTACACACGAAAAAGACTTTATTCGACAATCAACAGTTTCAACCGCAACGCTCTATAAAAACTTTATCCTCCAATACATAGTTTTTAAAATACATAGTTTCAAAACCCGGTATTGGATGGCGATAAATAGTTTCGTTTTGATACGGCAAAATCGCGTACCGACCCACCTCTAACACAATGCAATCTGTACCTACGCTACGCCATAGAACACATTAATGTCTAGTCTTCTAACAATAAAAGCTATTATTGCCAGTACAAAACACGCGCCCTCCCTAGTGAGTATATACATAGATAAAATACTATTAAGTAGTATTTTATCTATGGTATATATATTATTGTGTTCTGTGCACTGTATGTACCCTATTGCTACAAGGTTGTGAAACAACATAGTCTTTATAATCTGTGCTACAAGGCTAGAGTTCATTCACACAGAAATTATGTAAGGTCTCACGAAGTGTGCAGCTATTAGCATTCTAATGTTGTTAGAATTGACGTAGGCTTATTCTTTATAGAAATGAATAAGCCTATGGATTTGCTTATTGCAAGTTTTTTTTGTAGGTATAAGAAAAACTGTTTGTCTGTCTACCATAAAACTGAGTAGAGTGCTATAGTATCTTTGTCTCTGGATGAAATCTTAATACGTAAATAATACGTGTTTGCACCTTTAGCCACATTCGTATTAATTTTCATAACCAGTTACGAAAAAGGAAATTGCATTCATAATTGTTAAAATAGAAATTAATTTAGATTTTTTTTTGTAATTAAGAAACAAAAAATTTCAAAAAATAAAGATCAAGAAATATTCAAGAAAAAAATATATAATATATTATAATATTTAACGTTTTTAAAGCAAATAGACCTTTCTAAATAATAGCAACTTTAAATAGGGCTTTTAAAAACGTTTTGTATGTGTTACGTTTTAAGGAATCCTAATATACATTACTTAGCCGATGTAAAAAATAGTAACATTCTAAGATAAATTATTAAAATGGAAGCTGTATTTTCTATGAAAAATTACTAAAACGGAAAAATAATTCTTGCAAGTATGATAATGGTTACGAATGAATCGATGAATGAACGAATGAAAATATGAAATAATGGAGAATGGTTACGAAAGTGCCTGAAGGGTTCACAAGTTCACAAACTGCAAACTGCTCATCTGGCGGTATAGACTTCATCATCGTATAAAATCAGCACGTATGCTATTTATGTTTCAGAGCGTGAGTAATGGATATCTCAGCCCAATTTTTTTTTTTATGTCAGGAAGTTTAAATTCAAAATATTCTCAATTTTCCATTGGGATAAAATTTCAACCATTTCCAATAGCCATAGCCATCTACATACAATACATATTAGCGACGCTTCGAATATATTAGTCTCAAGGCTGTTTCCAAAAACACATTGATTAGGTATATTTATCACGCTTTACACTGACTTTCTACTTACGACCTATTTCTCGTTTGACAGCAAGAACAAACCTTCAAATGTTGAATGAGTTACGTGCCAAAATACATGCCGAATATTTCATTATAACTTCTTGCTTCCGCTAAGGTAATAATTTCTCCTTCAGCCACTGTTCCTGATAGTGGCTGAAGGTGAAATTATTGTATGATCAGTTATTTTTTGATGATCAAAATTAGATCTTGTTGCCCAACAGCTGTGTTATTATAACATCTATAATGACGACGAGCCCGTGGGATGAGTGGTTAGGATGCTTGCCTTAACGTTCTGTTCTAGAGTTCCCAGGTTCGATTCCCCGCAGAGTCAACTTTGAAAACTGAACTTTTCAAATTTGACACTTGTCGGACCTGGAAAGTAGTGGCAGGGCACATTGCGTTTCACAGTCATTTGGGCAGCCTGTCTGGCAGCAGTAACCACTCCCTTACAGAAGACCACCGTGAAATAACAGCACGTGTGCTGTTGTGTTTCGGTGAGTGAGTAAGGGATGCCAGACCCTTTTATTTTCCTATCCAATCCCTTACCCTTAACCTTTCTGTAGTCGGCAGCGCATTTGCAGCAGCTGTGGCGTTGCTTGTGTTATAGGCTACGGTAGCCACCTACCATCAAGTGGACCGTCAACCGGTCTGCCGATCTTAACATAAAAAAATGAAATTAATAAGTGTTACTTTTTGTAAATACTGCATTAATTATCACCAAAGGATAGTTAATAAACATTAAAGGAATCTTGAAATTTTCCCGATTTACCGTTTAAATAAACTAATTATTAAGGAAAAATTGAAAAAAATTAATAATTATTAATACTATCAGTACAAAAACAAACGTTTTCGTTATCTGTTGGGACGCATTGGCCCAAATTGCATATAAATTTGTGAGGTGTCTACGTGGATTTTCGTACGTAGCACCCGCAATAGATGTCCCGATTTCTTTTGACAAACAAAACTATCGAATCGTAGACAATATTTACATCCTAATTTAGAAATAAAAGGGGAGAGTTAAGACTAAGCAACAAGGTTCAGTTTTGAACCGAATTTAGTTTATTAAACCAGATAAAACAAAACAACAACATGTGCTTTGCCGGTTGAAAACAAACTTGTATCCCCCCCACCCCCGCAAATCAAACATGGCGCGAAGCATAAAACCAAACGGGCATTCTAAATTCGAATCAGTCTGCGTAGTGCTCGCGGACCCTTCAGTATCTCGATGCATGGGCATTCGGCATCTATAAAGTTGTAGCAGCTACTTTTACTTTTAAAAAATAAATGTGCCTCCTTGTTACGTGACGTGGAAGTTTGTGTCGAAAACATGGCGTTTTCTTTAATAAGAGTCGGATGTAGGTCCGCATTTGTTAGCTTAGAGAGATGTGCTGTTTTAACGTCTTGTTCCAGTGGACAAAATCAGTTTAAGGTACGTTTGTTTCATGGTTTGCTGTTAGAAGTTACGAGTCAATGATCCCATGTACCGCAACCGCGGAAGCGGTCTATTAAGTTGCTTCAATGCCTACTTAATAAAAGAAGCGTGACATAGTATTTCAGAAACTGTTAAACACTTTGTTAAGTATTCAATTATTCATTTATTCAAATTATTCGAAATTATTTAGGGTCGGCAGCGCAGGCGCACTAAAGCTTAAGAACAAGCAACACCATGCGTTTGTGCGCATGGTGTAACCACCGTAAAAAAAACCCAACTATATACTTTGAAACCCATATTAGATATATTATATATACCCAAACTATATAGATAATTAAAAAGACTTCATCATCATCATCATCTTAGCGGTAGGACGTCCAGTGCTGGATAACGGCCTCTTCCCGGAAAATCAGGAGTAGCCTGAACCCGCGGCCATTATCAGGTCGTGTGTCCACCTTG
Source organism: Bembecia ichneumoniformis (assembly GCA_910589475.2). NCBI lineage: Eukaryota > Metazoa > Arthropoda > Insecta > Lepidoptera > Sesiidae > Bembecia > Bembecia ichneumoniformis. Next base: position 12,745,471 of record OU342540.1, read on the forward strand.
TGGGTGGACGTCCTACGCGGCGCTTGCCGGTTCGTGGCCTCCATTCGAGAGTCTTCTGGCCCCAGCGGCAGTTGGCTCTCCGTACTAATATGTGTCCTGCCCACTATCACTTCAGCTGTCACTCCTCAATTCTGATTCGATTTCGCAGTGTAACCCAGATCATAGCCATCTCCATAGCTAGTTGAGCGACGTTTAGCTTTCTTAGGAGGCTCATAGTTAGAGATCACGCTTCAGCGCCATATATCATCACTGGCAATGAGGAATTTTGGACGAGAAGATGTCTCGGAGCTTCCCGAACGCTGGCCATCCGTGCTGGAAATAAAATGTAACACTAGCTTTTACGATAGACATCGTCTTCGTCAGAATTTAAATTAAATCCTTCTCCACGTCTTGAGCTAAATAAAACGTCTTAAGTAAATAAAACAGAATTATTTTCTCATTAAAATGCTGGTTATAATTCGTATTATGACATATTATTATCTATTTTTTTTCTGTTATGAAAGATTTAAATATTATTACATTATTTACTTAACTATATTTTTAGGGAAGTTTGGTATCGAGAAGCTCTGGGGAAGAACGGACAATTTCGAACAAATATTCGGATAAAGCCGCCGGTTAAAGCGATGTAATTCATTTTTTACGTATTTTTGGTCTGCGTTTTTGAAATTTTTACAGGAATATATACAAGTGAAATCTCTTTTTACTCTCCGATTTCTTACTCTAACACAGCATGACACGATTAAGTATCTCTTGACGTCTCAACTGCATCTTCCAACTAAAAAGCATAAGGACCAATTAAAATTAAATAACATTTTATGTAGTTAACGATAACCTGACCTAATACTATCAAAACTCCGTATCGTATCCGTCGATACCAAATTACATTTTAAGCTTCTAATTTAGGACTTTAACTATAAAACATTTAGGTTTAATTTCGAATGCAAACTGAAATATTTTTATTCTCAATTGTATGTAAATACTTGTTTAATTATATATTTAATTTTTACATTGGATACCCGACGAACTGTTTAATCAACGCAAAAAGCTGTCATAACAGCTCTGTTAACTATTTTTATTATTTACTTATTACATTCTTATCAGAATGTATCCAAATTGTAAATAAGATTCAGACTTATTAATAATTTTAATACTAAAATAAATTCATTAGTTAGGGCTTTAACTTATGTACCTACCTATATAATTCATAAAGGCCATCTAAGACAGTATACAGATGGTCTTCCACCCAGAGTTTAACTAATATCGTTTGCACAAAATGTTTGTCAAGCTAGAATATAATAAAGTTCTCAAAATCCTTTATTTGCTTGGTAAACTTAATAGGTACAACTTTTTGTACCTATGTATCTAAATTATGTTTATAAAGTTAATAAAGTTAAAAATTTGGTGCCCAAATATTTTTTGCAAAATGACACATTAGGATAGGACTTTGTATGATTAGATGCTTAAATAAAACTTAGATAAATACAAAAAAATACCCTTGAATGTTGGGAAAATGAAAACAAATTAAAAAAAATCTAAATATACACTTATTTGTATTAAAAAAGTATCAAAAAACCTTTTATATCCGTCCGACATTTTTTAAATAATGTCTTTAGCTCTTCGATGGTGTAACCTTCAAACCTGCTCAATTCAAGGTCAATCGATTAAGTGTTGGATTAAAAAGGATTGTAATGCTATAAAAATAAGGTTCATAAATGGTATTGTTTCTTTTTAAGGTCCGACATCTGTTTCAGAATATTAATCCACGTACATTACAAATATATAGGTGGTTTAATTTTTTGTCTCTATATTTTTTAATCGATCTCAGTACCACATTGCCAGTACAATCTTACACGTCAAATAAATATGTATAAGTAATTTCAGGCATTTGCTAATTGTCGAAAATTATGCATAAATTTCGTTTAAGTGTAATAATAATTTAATATAAAGACCCACCGAGATCGATTGTTGACTTACAAAATAGGTGATAACAAAATACTTTTTAAGAAGTTCTAAGGCTTTTATAATGTGATTCATTATAAAAGCCTTATTAATTAGATTTCTAACTTGTTTATATGGAGAAAACTTGTTTAAACGAATTTACTTGACTTTTAAGTGCAAGAGTGTCCTAGGTACAACAAAGTAACTTTTTAGATCTTTCAAGTACGTTTTTGTAAACGTACTTAAAAGATCTACTTGAAAGATCTAAAACGAAAGATCTTTCAAGTACGTTTACAAAAACGTACTTGAAAGAAAGAAAGAAAGAAAACTTGTTTAATCAGTACAAATATAACAGCAAAAGAATATTTACATTATTTAGTGGAAAAAATAAACCTAAAAGTGTACCAAAAAGGTATCCGCATTCGTCACAGCGTGGACCACGACGCTGATCTTCCACTAATACCTTATTAAAATTAAATACTTACAAATTATCTACTAATTTATAAATTCTTAGTCTATTTTCTTAGTTTTATCAAAACCTTGAGAGACTTTACATAAACAAGCTTGGTATAAACTATCAAATACTTTTTATAACAAAATTTACATTTTCATTAATTGCTCGACACGCACATCGCTTACGAGTTTCGTTTTATAACTCCACTTCGATGTTCACAGATAACGTTTCAAATGACATAAATGGATATCTATGTTAAAAGAGTGCGGGATACTCCCGTAATGTACCTATTTAAATATTGACGACAGTTCGAGGTAAAACTATTTCCAGGGTACAATAGTTTCCCATTCCCATACCATTGAAATGAATTATTGAGTAGTGGGAAAAATCTAATGTTATATTATATATTTATATTCACATTGGTTATTGATATTGACATTGGTTTTTAAATGAATTATTTAACTAAAAAATTCAAAAAGGAATCACTTCGTTAACTGATATGTCGCAAACGGTTAAGATTGGTTTTATAGTTCATTTTTCAAACTAAGTTAAGCATTAACAAGTTAAGCATAATTGCTTACTCATAGTATGGTATGGGTAAGCAATTTATTGTTATTTGGGTTTTATTTATAATATTTTTAACGATTTTGACGACTTATTTAAACATTATATTATTTTCCATTTTTATTACAAATGAAATCTCAGGAAAAATGTATCTTAATTGTAATTTGTTTCTTTTTGAGGAAAATGTATCTTAATTGTAACTGTAATTTTGTTTCTGTAATTCACAAAACAAAGTATCTACAACTTCTTTCTGCTCTATTTTTACGAAATTACTTTCCATTTAGGTCCATAAATTTATAAACTCGAAAACCTTTTTTAGAAGTAGGATCGGTGGGGACTTAAATATTTTATTTGTAATCTAACATCTGCATCAATTTTTAGGTCTATGCGAATCATGGCTATCCTTGATTGATTAAATATCTTTGACTAAAATCTGAAATTAATATTTCAGGAAAAATAAATGAAATCCAAAAAAATATGAACATTAATTTCAAGTTCGTATTTTAAAAAATATTCAAAAGTTGCATTAATATTCTCAGTAATAAAATGCGAAAGACAATTGTTTAGTTAGCGACATTGGGAATCAGATGAGATTTGGGACTCACTGCATTTTGCAGTCAAATTTGTCAAAACGTCTGCATGATGAATGCATTAACTACCTTACAAATTACAGAAGACCACCAGGAAATAACAGCATGTGTGCTTGCTTTGTTATGTATTTCTATGAGTGAGTAAGGGAGCCCATTTCCCTGCCCCTCCTAATCCCCTATCTTTTATCCCACTAAGATCGGCAGTGCATTTGTTTCACCGTTAGCGTTGTTTGTGTTAACAGGCAACTTACCATCAAGTGGACCGTCACCCTGCCTGTGACTTTTAAATTCATGAAAAAAGAAAATATTTTACAAAACATTTACAAAAGGTCGTACCAATTTGTCCCCTCGTTGTATTAGAGCTCCGAATGGATTGCAATAAATTGTCGTCATTCAGATAATTTGGATATGAAACGAGGCAGATGCGGGTCGCCTCGGTCTCTGATTGGTCCATCACTCGTGTATCGGCCTCATACGTTCTCATTTGCGAATTAGTTCACGGTTAGGCAGTTAGTAGTCAGTTCTTTTATTAACCAATAAAAGAAATGCATTTTGGGGCATATTATATAAAAGAATATTAAATAAATATTTCGCTTCATGGGGGAGAGTCCAGGAAATACTATGAAATACTCGGGTAAAGTGTAAAAGGTTTTTCTCAGAGTTGAAGTAGATTTATGTCTTCGGTTTAGACAATATTAACTGAGGTCTCAATCTCGAATCTTGTACAATCCAACCCCTGTAAGAGACAAAGCAGGCCCCATTTGTAGCGACACCTAAATTTTAGGGTATTCCCCTTGAAAGATCAGTGTGTGGGTATCCTGGATGTGGACATCTCTTTTGGAAGACAAGGCTACCCTAGGTTTAAAAATTAGGTATGTTGAATGAAGCATAGCGGTACTTCACTTCGGACCAACGATTAATTTTCTGTAGACAGAAGAGACAGAAGCAGATAGCTGTGCAGATAGCGACTTTATTGAGCTGGCAACTAGCTGAGCTCGCAACTTCGTATAAGCGTGGTAACCGGTATAGCGCGTAACTTTCTTGTTTGTAAACCGATTCAAATAAAATAAACACTAAATGTTACGGAAAGCTTGCTACTGTGTAGCCTATCACTAAAAACCGCATTCGAATCTGTTTAGCCGTTTCAGAGATTAGCGTACACAAACTCACAGACAAACGGACAAAAATTCTAAAAACTCTTTTTTGACGTCGAATATTGTGTAGAAATTGTTTTTTAAAAAAAAAAAACATTTAATGTACAGACAAGACTCGTTTACGATGTTTTATGTGTGTGTGTGTGTGTTTGTGTAGATATTCCTAAAAATTTATTTAATTAGCCAAGTAATAAATTTGGAAGCTGCTTAATACGACAATTATTTGCCGATCAATAGGGGATCGGACAAATTTTCAGAAAGTGTTTTAAATTAATCTTCATGGATATTTATTCCCATAAAAAATACTATTTTATTTATTTATAGCCTTTTAGGTACTCAAAATCATGTTTTAATATTGTTTGTTTGAAAATGCCGCCAAAACGCCACGATAGGTCATCTGAGAGCGCGTAACGTCATTTGTGGTCATATCATAACAAAACAGCTGCATTGGCATAAGACAATGATTGCCCACAAATGACGTCACGCACTGTGATCGATGTTTCAGTATAGATTAAAAATATTGTAAATAATAAAATTTTATTTTTTCATTTAAAAATATTTAAATGAATTATATTAAATTATTATTCGATAAATAATCGTAAAAAATTATATATTTTGTTTCTAAGTACATTTTAGACTTTAATCTGATTACTGTCCGATCCCCTATTGCCGATCTTACTACATAAATGCTGACTCGACTATGTAGCACATCAACAAATTCCACTTGCAGAAAAATCCGTTGGGTGGTTTAGAAGACATTAGCGGAGAAATAGATAGAAGGTGACAGCGACTTTATTTTATATAATGTATCGATATAGATAAAATCATACATTGGTGCTTCCAAAAGAGCAACTTTTTTGTGGTTAGCTTAGATGTAAAGCAAATACTTTCATATTTTATTCAAGAAACAAGTACAATAGTTACATCACAATATTAATAATAAAATTTAAAAACTACACAATAAATTGTAATAAACAATAAAAATCTCTATATATAAAAATGAATCCCCATTTCCCTTGGTCACGGCATCACGCGTGAACGGGTAGACCGATTTTAATCCGGTTTTCACTAATGGGAAGAGGGATAAACGGGGAATGTTTTAGTATATAAAAATTGCACCACGGGCGAAGCCGGGGGCGGGCCGCTAGTATACAATAAAATAAAACTTACTATTTATAAATGCAATTAAAATTGAGTACAGGTGGCAAAGTACCGAAGATGCTGGCTGCATTACTTAAATCGCTGAGGAGGTAATGCCTCTCTCGGTTTGGTATGCTGAGAGAGATATGTCATTGCCAGTTTTTTTCGATCAAGTGCTTGGAGATGTCTGTGATGAGATGGACGAAAGAGTAAGAAGTACTTATGTTTTTATACTTTAACTGTGGTACTTGGAATATGGGAAAAAGCCATTATATGGATTGAAAAAAAAAAAAAAGAAATAGATGATTTCAAAATTTCCTTTTATGTTATCTTCGTACGTTTTACAAAAATTGCAATTAGATTGCAAAAGTCAACTTAAAACATCAAAAACTTGTTTCTAGAAAGTTTACTAAGTTTCTTGTTTCAGGGCGACCTCGAATTATTTTTATACTCATCGCGATGCGATGCGGGGTGCTTAAGTTCATTCGGGTCCATCATAGCACTAACACACTGCGAACGGTTCAACTTCAAAACAAAAGCCAACTTTTTATTCTTTCATGCCTTTGTTGACGTATTTATAAAGTTTTAAAAGTACATATGAAAGTTATACATATTTTCTTGTAAGTTCCTAACCTATATATCTTTTCATCAGCCGATGACATCATATAGAGTTATGAATTTGTTGTGTAGATAGAAAAAGTCATTAAAATACTGGAGTATAATTAAAAAGTTAAAGTCATGACTTTTCACAGACTAAACATACTTTTTATTTTAAAAACATCCGTACAATGTTTGAACATCCGTCAACAAATGTGGCCAGTCATGAGTATTTATTTTAATATTATTCTAACAGATGTGCTCCATACTTATCTGTCCTAAAATGTCCGAGATATTGTATAATAGTCCAGGAAAATATACTAACAAATCAAAATTTGAGTCAAAATCAAAAGGGGAGTTTTTTTAATATAAGTTCCTAGAGGGGTTGATTAAATCCTCTGGAATTTTTTAAAAAATGTACATTTCCGTCTACATATCTTCTAACCTCCCTAACTTTGTTAATTTTAATTTTACCAAAAAAAGTTATATGTAAATTTTTATGTCAACCAAATTCTCTACAATATTTTTGTATAATTTCGAAAAACATCTATTTTTTTAATACTAGAGTATTAATCTAAAGTTTCTTTCACCCATCGACATTTTAAATCTTCTAAAAGCTTATATGGACAATGACCCTGCGGGTCTCAAATTTTGATTTGTTATTAAATTTTATTGTCCGTTTTTTTATCTTATCTTAAACTAATAGTATATCAATAATAATTTTTTTATTTATATATAAGACAGAATAGAACTCTTTCTCAGACTGTTTCTGCACTATTTCCTAACGTGTTTTGTTACGTTTTTTACTAAAGTACGTTTTGTTACTACTAACGTGTTTTGTTGTGGAAGGTTTGTGTAATTTGCAGAAAAAAATTGTATCCGTGCGAAGCAATGGCGGGTTGCTAGTTGTATTATATTTTAAAAATAGCAGTAAATATGAATTAATAATATATTTTCATAGTAATACATTATTATTGTCAAAGTCAAAGTTAAGAAAAAAGTTATTGGAAGTTTGGGATCTTTATAATGATTAACATTAACAGTTGACTAGTGGATCGTCTACCAATAAAAGCTATTTGCTTATAGTATATCTTTCTTGATATCTCCCTTGAAAAGTAGGTACCTAACTATACCTACCTATGACGTTGGAATGACACCAAAGTTGTTCAAATTGTCAATTAAACAGAAAAGAAATGAAAATATGTTAACATGGCAACGGGAAACGTATCAACAATCATTATTACAGTGATCTCTACACTAGGCGAGGCCTGTCCTCTAGATGATGAGCGTGGGCTAGCGTGAATTACGAATATTTTATTAATATTTCAATTATTGACATTAAGTACCTAATAGTATAACGTACTTTAACCATAAAAACAGTTTGAGAGAGACCATATCGTATCTGCGTATATACACGTATAACAATCCGGCACAACTTTATTTAATTACTTAATTAAGAAAGCACTGTAATTTTTTTTAACGTTAATGTCGGTAGACAGGCTGAAGGTCCACTTGATGGTAGGCGGCTACCGTCGCCATAGGTGTTGTAAGTGCGCCGGCGACTACAGTAGAATTAAGGATAAGGAATTGGGAAGGGATAAGAAAATGGACTCTGGCATCCCTTACTCATTTACCGAAACACAAGAGCACACGTGCTGTTATTTCACAGTGGACTTCTGTAAGGGGCTGGTTACTGTCGCCAGACGAGCTGCCCAAATGACTGTCTGCTCTGGCACTTCTTTCCAGATCCAGACCAGAGCAAACTTTGAGAAAAGTTCATTTTCAAAGTTGACCTTGCTGGGAATCGAACCCGGGAACCCTAGAACAGAGCGTTAAGGAAAGGTTAATGATCTGTTTCATTTTACTCGGAAACAACTTTAGTTACATATGCAAAATAAATCCTCATAGTAATAAAATATGGTTTATTAATTACTAACAAGACAAAAATTACCTAAACCTATTATTATTCTCATAATTAATCAGATTTGATTTGGGACTTGCGTCCTTTAGTTCTGTGCGAGAATAACGTCAAATGATTGAACGGATCATTCGTTCGGACTGGCTTTGTATTTGTGGGTGTGGCGTGTGGATGGAGTTAGCGTGAGATTTTTTTTTGACAGGGTCGTCTTAACGTAGTTTCAGTTATCAATCAAAGATACTAGCTAAGCTTGTAAAGGCAATGACTGTAATTCTTGACATAACTTCACTTTTTATATTTTGTGTCTGCTGCTAAAACCAGACGAATTTTTGAGAGTACCTATAGAAGTGGACAATCCGTTTTTTATCGTCCTTGAAAATGTACAGAGTTGCAATCGCAAGCGCAAGCGACAGACAGATAAATATGCGTTGCACATTTACTTACCTCTAGCATAATGCGGTCATCGGCCTCGACTATCGCTGCCACCAGCAACTCGCCAACTCTGATAACTTATTCATAATTGTAGACAGTCATGTTTTGTGTTATTTACATAACAGACATCCTTAGTTTATACTAATATGTGTGAGAATTACTTAGAATGATCTGTGATCTGTGTGCGAAGTGCGAGTTTGCCTCGATCAAACGCATCGAACGCGTAAACGTGACTTTGTATGGGATTGAAGCAGCGCCATCTAGTTGGCCACTACATAACACTGCTTCATTCCATACAAATTCACGTTTACGCGTTCGATGCGTTTAATCGAGGCAAACTCGCACTTCATACTCAGTTAGTTCAACGTCAAATGCTTTCAATGAAACGATAGTTTGGTCTAGTTACTTTTTACTTATTTAATTAAACGTAATTGCAAGGCTATTATCATTTTTGTTCCAGTATATTCACACAAAAGCAGTGTGCAATGGAAACGTGTGCTACCTCCAGGAGAACCCGAAAGAGAGAGGGGACCTGGTGGAGATGGCGATCAACGCTTTACGTAGGAATTATAGTAAACATCATGGCAGACCTGAAAAGGAAAGGCGGAAAGAACAGTCCGACAGTGATAGCGATAGTGACTCAGATACTGAATGCAAAGGGTTAGACAGAGTGAGTATGGTTTTTGTCACTTTAACTCATTCATTCATTGACATATTTCATACGTTTGGTTAATGTTATTCCTTATCTTATATAGGACAACCTTACCTACCCTTTACAGAGACCACTCTGAAATACATAATAGCACGTATTTTGGTAACACGGTGAGGAATATTCTTTCAGAGTTGTTAATCCAATCTAGCATTAATTAGATTGTTAGCCTGTTTGAATGAATTTAAAATAAAACTGTTATACAGATATTTAAAGAAGCTTCATTATTAAGGCGGCGAATTGGAAGTTTTGGTGACAGGGATTTAGATTTTTCTCAGCGATGACAAAACATATGAAAGTGATGTTTGGTAATATGTTTCTTCATGTTACTGACTTCATTTTGTTAGTTGGAATACACGATTGGTAAACATTTATAATATAAAACATTTTATAACATAATCAAAGAAACCTCTTTTAAAACACAGATTTACATATTACACGCAAACGGGACCAATTTATACCTCCAAATTTTCTATGTACATTAGTATAAACATACAATAATTTTACAGTTGGCTGTTTTAAAATACATTATAGTTTTTTAATAAAAAATATCGCTTTGTCGCATAAGCAAGCACGCTCTCGTTTACGTATGCAATCATAGGCGTCGCCTCATGCAATCACAGCGTCATGTTTATCGCTGCGTCGCCTTAATACATATTTTTTTGCATAAAGCATGGTATATACACAAGGGCATAGCTGCCGCCATATCAGCTGTATCAATTATAAGAGGCCTTCGGTTTACAGGGGCTCGACGTGTGTAGGCAAAATTCGCAAAATTTTATACACAATTTCACTTAAATTTTTAGCGTTTAAGCGATAAAGAGTTCATTTGGGCCTTGCCAAAGTGGGGTAAAAGGTGGGCCCTTCACCTTCAACAAAGTTAAAAACAGAGACCATCTTAAGCTACGCCCACTGTATATAGATACATATTGGTATTGCAATTTCATTTAGACATGTTTTGTCTATAGCATTCAAGAATCAGAACACCAAATTCATTAATTAATCCATTGAGTCAATCGCACAGTATATAACGAGGATTAAAATTCTTTCGTAAGAATTTTTGAATTTTCTTTTTAATGTAAATGCTCGTTACGTGATAACCCATTAGGTATTATTTGCACATCTGCTCGCAAATTGCATGTACAACCGTTATTATATTGTGCTATTTACTTAAACGTCACACTTGTGTTATTGTTTAACTTGTTTTCTTATTTTATGTTGCGCATTAGAAGGTTGTTTTCTTTAACTATTGTAGTATGTAATAATTAATTCGAAAAATATAAGAAGGCCTGGATTTGAAACTACGTGTGGAGTTTCAACAGCCGAGAGTCACTCATTGACCTACATACTACACTGCTACTCAGTTAACTAATAAATGTAATTAGTTTTTCATAATTATACAGAAATCAGTTAGATATTAAATAAGTCTAACCGAAAGGTTGTTAATTCCAGTCGGAGTTCTGGCGACGCAAGATGCGTACAGTCCACAATATTCTGGACGTGGACAAAGATGGATTGATCTCATTCAATGACTTCCTTCTCTTCAGCGAGAGGTTCAAGTCTTTGGGACACTTGGACGAGCAGCAGGCCAAGGAGTTCACAGATATTATTAAGGTATTTGATTATTTTAGGATATTGGAGTAGGTTGAAGTGAGTTTTTTTTTGTTTAAGATCGGCAGACAGGCTGACGGTCCACTTGATGGTAGGTGGCTACCGTCGCCTATAACACATGCAACGCCAAAGCTGCTGCAAGTGCGCTACCGACTACAGCAGGATTAAGGATAAGGGATTAGGAGGGGGATAGGGAAATGGTTGTGACAATCTTATTTATTGTAAAATGTATCATGTCATGTCATGTAAAATTTTAAAATAATTAGCCCTAGACTATTTTGGGAAACTTTTTTTAAGCAATTTAGTTTTTGTTTAGTAATTTTATTTTATAATATAAATGACCCCTTGTTTTAATAAAGATGTGGTATTTTAAATTTTTTTTTATTCTATATTCTATACTTACTAGCTGAGCCCGCAACTTCATACGCGTGGTATTCGTTACAGCCGTAACTTTTTTGTTTGTAACCGATAGAAATGAAACAAACACTAAATATTACGGGAAGCTTGCTACAATACATCAGTGAAAACCGCATTCAAATCGGTTAATCCATTTCAGAGATTAACGTTCACAAACGCACAACAATAAAAAAAAATCTAAAAACTATTTTTTTGACCTCTGTAACATTTGACATGGCTCGTTTACGATTTTATTATATTGTATAGATATTTTAGATCCGACTTAATGATCTTCCTTTTTATTTAATGTTTTTTTATCATCAAGTGCAGCGTCAGCCTACCAGCCCCCATTTACCAGAAAAGGGGATTTCTGGCAAAAGGGATATTTAAACTTATTTAGTTTAGATTATGATTCCAACTGTATAGATGTATAGTATAAATATTTTAATGTTTGGTTCCAGTTAACGTGGGAGGAGCAATGGGGGGCAATCGATCCCTACAACTACGTCACAGTAGAACAGTATTTAGAAGACATGCATCACGTGTTGAATGATAAAACGTTAAAAAAGAAAGCACACCGCTGGCTGCCCTATTTGTTCAAGGTGGGTTGGAATGGACACATGGTTTGACAATGTCCATAGTTACCCTCGTGCAGTCCGGTATAACTTCGTTTGTTTATTTCAGGCAGTGGACAAGGATAAGTCTGGATTTATATCAGTGAAGGAATTCAAATTATTCTTTGAATGTCTGGGATTGGACAATGAGCACGCAGCTGTGGCGTTTGTTGTTATAGACACTAATGGGGTATGTTCTGTGCTTCATTATCAAAGGTCTACTCTCTAATCTCGAACCTTATTAAAATTTATTCCCTTTATTGTATTGTCGTATCTTCTGTGGCGTTTTTGAAGAAAAAGTTTTATTCGCTCCAATTGAAAATATGTAACTATAGGTACTATCTATATCTATATAAAATCTATACATATGTAAAATGAATATAAAAATATAATAAATAATAATATATAAAATAAATATTCTATACACATTATAAAATAAAGTCGCTCTCTATTTTTTCGCTAACTTCTAAAACACCGGATAGATTTTGATAAGGTTTCACTAATGGAAAGAGCGATAAACGAGAAGGGTTTGGTGTACCTATATAGATATTTGAAGAAAAAGCCAGAGGCGAGTCACTAGTAGTTATTAATTCAAAAATGTATACAATACTTAAAATTTCATTTAAGATTTCTTTGATTTTCGGTGTGGTTCAAACAAACTTTTTTTTTTAATGTTAAGGTCGGCAGGCAGGCTGACGGTCCACTTGTTGGTAGGTGGCTACCGTCGCCTATAACACAAGCAACGCCTAAGCTGCTGCAAGTGCGCTGCCGACTGCAGTAGGATTAAGGATAAGGGATTAGGAGTGGATAGGGAAATGGGCTCTAGAATCGCTTTCTCACTCACCGAATCACAACAGCACTCGTGCTGTTATTTCACGGTGGTCTTCTGTAAGGGGGTGGTTACTGCCGCCAGACGGGCTGCCCAAACATTAAGTAGTGGCAACGCAGAGTGCCCTGCCACTACTTAATGTTTGTTTGTTTGAACCAAACCAGAAAATCAAAGAGGCAATTTTTGTCTGCTTATTTGTAAACGATTAAAGGCATCTTAAGCCGCTTGAGTGAACATTTAAAGAGCGAGCCCTAAGTAATTCTAGTCATACAAAAATAATAATGAGCGTTCGTACCATTAGACTATCGCCAAGAAATTTCTTTCCATGATTCTTCGAGATTGTTTAGCCAATTCCAGATGTGACAACTCTTGACAACATTATCAGTTTTTGTACTAACCCAAATGCTGTGTTGTTTCAGGACGGTAAACTGTCGCTGAAGGAGTTCGTGAAACTCGGAAAAGAGTTCTTCTTCACAGAAGACGAGAACAGAGTGTCCAAAATGTTTTGGGGACCACTGATCGACGTTTAGTTAAGTTTTTAAGGTTGCTCACTTAAGTTAGACTTAAACCGGTTGCATTTTGAAGTGTTAAGTATGTTAATTTGTTTTTCATTTACCTACTTATATATTTTTAAAGTAAATGAAAAATTGAAAATGTGTGATATTGAACACGTAATTTGATGAAATTGTCAAAAGCTAAAATGTTTGCACGAATTTACAAATGGCGTCTATTTTTGTTCGTCATATAAGTATTTAAAATAAAGTTAAATGTAAAGAATCTCTCAATAAAGTGTTTTTTTTTACAAATTATTTTTAATTTTAAAACCAAAACTTGTTTCAATGGCGGTGTGTATGGGGGTCTCCTCGAGTAGAGTAACAGTACCTGCTCGACGGATGCATCTAGGTCCAGGTGTCCTACAAATGAGAAACTTCAGCTCGGCGCCAGTCATCAACACAAACATTCTTTTAAGATTACAGTGCGTTGCTAGGTTCATAAAGCGTTTTAAGCAAATTATTGTTTATAAGCGAGGAGAGCGGGGTCGCGTCCGCAATGGACGGCGACAAGCTAACTACTGCTGCTCTCTCTTGCCCGAAACTGCGAGAAGGCCAGCACTAAACACAACGCCCAACCACCTTTTTTTGATAATATAACTCTTCGTATTCCTGGCTATAAAGTCAATAGTTACGTTCGGTATACACAGATGTCGCTACATTTTACAAGTTCAAATAGTTCATTCTTTCGACGACAGATGTGGCTGCGCCGGCAGGTTTCGTTCCTCAACGCAGACTAAACTTTTCATACAAGATTTCGACGTTTACTTTAATATGCCGAGAATAGAATTAGGGAACATAAATATATGAGTCATTTGTCGCACAAATGTCAAAGTGACAGAAAACGTAACGCTTTTTACATATATTTAATACTCCTATATTGCTAGTAGGGTGCACCGAAGCGATGCCGACCGAACAGTGCAGACATATATATGTCTGTCTCCCTCATGAAGACTTCGAACGTTGTGCGCATGTCCGAGAACTACATTATAAGCACCTTATTGGCTGGGCTTCTCCCACTACTGTCGCAACGCATGCGCATAACTCGTCAAGTATCAACGAGTGAGAGAAAATATGTAGTTCCGTCTCGGCAACGTTTTCACTTATGGGGACTAGCAATATAGAAGTATTTAATATAATATGGCTTTTTAGTTAATTTTACTCATAAAATTTCCACACCGGGAGCCTTATATAAAAAAAAAAACTGGCGAGGATGTAATTTTACTGACCTCCATAATATTTAAATAAAACTGATTTCATAACATTGATACCAGTGTGCCCACTACGCAATATAGGAAAACGCCTTCCTTATCTCAACACCGTAAAGTAGTTGAAGTTACTTAATGATTTATTACTAGATGTTACGGACAGGTATACTTAGATAAAATAAAAAGTTAGATTTAAATATTGGATTGCATTTCTTGCTTGGATGGGATTAGAGTGGAGTGAATGGCTGAATCTGATAATGAGAATTATTTCTTTTTATGTGCAATTAGCGTTTTTGGTAGAAAACTAGAACAATTTATTAATAAAAATATGTTCCTGTGTGTCATAAATACAATATCATTGTTTAATTTTAAACGTTGGTCGTCCCTATTATTTCACGAAAACGAAAGGATATTGGAATAAATAAAATACACATCATTGTTTCTTTACAAATTTAATACAAAAAAATCTGAAATCGAATGAAATCAAAACAGGTTTTGTTCAGCAATAACTTTCACAGAAATATTAATTGTTAAAATATTCATCATTCATTATACTAATAATGGTACTAATTTAAATAATAATAACAATGAAAAAAAAAATACAGAATACAAATTACAAGCATTTTTGGTGATATGCATCCATAACATTAACAACTATTAAAACTAGATGGCGCTTTTCTGTATTTAGATATAGCTTCATGTTAATGACTCACAAACCTAATTCCACGCAAGCGGTATTGTGAAAATCGACCTAAGTTCGACAATGTCGCGAATGACGTATTAAACGTCAATACTTACAATATACAGCCACAA
Source organism: Bembecia ichneumoniformis (assembly GCA_910589475.2). Lineage (NCBI taxonomy): Eukaryota > Metazoa > Arthropoda > Insecta > Lepidoptera > Sesiidae > Bembecia > Bembecia ichneumoniformis. The sequence continues at coordinate 12,760,989 of OU342540.1, forward strand.
CTTTAATCAACAAATGTATTAATGGACATTAATAACATTTTAATTTACGCAATTAAAATGAAAAAGCCCTAAAATAAATATATTTTGGGAAGAAATTATAATTCAAAACTTTCAGGAATTTTTTTATTTTTTACAATTTGAATGTATTTATAATAAATCGCTAAGGCACATTATTTGTAATAAGAAAAAAAAATCAGTTAAATAAATTATTAGTAATAAAAAGTTTAGGTAAAAAGTCTTAACACCTACAATAAAATCAACGTGTCTTTAATAGGCGTAATTATGTTTTATATTTTTGAAACTTTTATCGCAATTGAGAAGATAAAAAAAAATTAAATTAATGCTACTAACTCAAATACAGGAAACAAAAACAAATACGGATATGCGTTTAAATTTTTATGTGTTTCTAAAAACAAAATGATTGTCTGTTTTACGCCAAAAATTATTGGCGGTAGACAAAAAAATAATAATAATTCGTAAGTAAATAAATGTGAATGGGTAACTAATACAAGAAAATCAATCTATTTTTTTTTGAAAGGCTAGGGATAGGTTACAATTTAAATAAATAATAAAAATATTAAAAAAAACACTTCGTTATACTAGTCACTAAGATAAATCCAAATTAAGGTATCGTTCCTTTTGGTTTGTTCATTATTTTGTGCTTCCTAACAAAGCTTTTATAACTTTTACAAGAACTTTTAAAAGAATATAAGAAAAGAAATTGAGAATAGAAAAAAAACAAACACAAATTATATAAACTAATATATTAAACACTAAAGGGGCACATTAAACAATACAAAAACGCTCTTCGACAGATGGAGTGAGTCACTGTTTACAGTATTTTCGATAAATACAGTTCTGAAAATGCACTTAAAGTGTAATTACCAATTGAAATTTGGAATGGAGATAAATAGTCCACTCGATAACAATACAGGGTGATTTTAATTTTGATGGGGGCGAAGCCGCTGGCAAAAGGCAGTGTATTTAGAATTAACTAAGGGTTAATTTCGTAATCAGTATTCGAGATCGTTACTATTACGATCCCTTACATTAAATTATAACATATGAATTATTGAACCCTAGACAGTGTCTCCCTCTATCGACCAGCAGGCTATCAGAGGTTTTGTTAAAAGGAGAAATCTCATACAAGACTTAATTTATCCTTGAGCAGTTTCGTGTCTTCTATTAACGATGATATTTGACTTGTTCTGTAACAAATACAAATTTATATTATAATTATAACAACAGGTTGTTGGTATACGACTGGGGGGGATCAGTGCATACAAGACTACATACTTTTATTTGTGGCTAGAACGGTGCATACAAGACGGTAGGGGCTTCTTGGCGTCGGTCACGTACGCAATAACTGAAAACTAAAAAACTAAACTAAAAAGAACAGATGGTGTTATTTACGATAACACCATGTGTTCTTTAAAAGTTTTTTTTTGCATTTGACACTTGGCGTACAGACAATTTCCTGGTTTAAGATACAGGATACTTTTAACCGTATAGTGAAACCCCCCGGGGATAACACTAAAATTTATTTCCGACATCCTTTACGAGGCAAATGACATTTACTATAGAACTTACTGGCGGCGGAGACAATTCAACAGGCCTAGAAATGGTGTTTTTTTGTTTTTACCATTAGAACATTACACAAAAAATTTTTTTTTATTAATACATTTTTTTAATCTGATATTAACTTATTAATAGGTACAGGATTCATATGCGTGCAATAAGCCGTTTTCGAGAGAATTTTCAATAAAGGTCAAATTCTTCTTGTGTTCTAACTTTTTTTGTGGAGTTTCTATTACTTCTATTATTCTAATTAATACAATTGGTTCTTCACATGTTTAAGTATTATATATATATTTTTCAAAGCAATTGTCTCGTCTATTTCTTGTAACATCTTCATTAAACAATGGATATTTTTAGTATTTAGCGTTTGTCTCCCCCTTAAAGTAAAGAGAGAAATACTTTAATACATTTGCAGCTAATAATGCATTAAGGAATATAGAACTTACTGCTGTTGCAATACGGACGATATTGTGTCGCTGTGCGATTTCCCCAATCCCAGTTGCTTTCTTTTGTATTCCTGCTGCCACTTTATGAACTGAAAATGAAGAATAATGACATTTATGTTGAGAATAAATTTAGAAACGAATTTTCATTTCAGCTGTAAAATTAAATGTTAGTATCAGATTATGATGAATGAAAAAAGTCCACCCAATCATGTGTGTAAAAATATACTATACTAATTTTAATTTACCTTGTAGGTAAATTTAATAAAAATTTCTCAAGCTAACTATAGAAAAAGACTCCAGAAAAAGGCTCACTAGTTTAGTTTCAGTGAAGGGGACTCAAACGTGGAGCAGCTACACAAAATACGACAAGCTATGCTAACATAACAAAGCTGAAGAGTTTGTTTGTTTGGTTGAACGAGTTAAATTTAGGAACTACCAGTCGGATTTAAAAAAAAATCGCTTTTTCGATAACCTAATTCCTCAGGAAGGTATACGCAGACTAAATCGTGAGCAATATCAAAGAAATAATACTGCTTTTAAACACTGTTCCCAACTCCTTCTGCACGATCCACTTGAACAAAAATTTCAAGTAAGGAACTTATAGTGACATATTATACAAAATTTATTTAATAACTAAATGACACATTAATTTGAGAACATTTACAAGTTTCCGCATATTGATTCTATAAAAAATAAATAGAACCGTTTCTAACCAATTTTGAGCTTAACAAAAAGAAAAAGCGAAAAATTAATAGTAAGTAAACATATAAAGCAGAAAAAGAAAAAGTCTGCAAGGAAGAAGTCTACAGTGAAACATCATACCAAGATTTTGAAAGTAATCGTCTTATTTTGTAAATCTTTGAGTTATATAAATCGAGCTCTGGAAATTCAATTATTAACAAATTTGACAGATCTGGGAAAGAAAGAGTTTGTTGCGTAATGTCTGGAACTTAGTTGTGATGCCATCCTAAAAGACATACAAGGCACTTTTAAATTTATTTTTTATGTTTTAAAGACCTCAATACTTGGACCAGTACTCTGTCACAACCTCCCCGATGCTAGTGAAATGAAGGCCTAATCACTATATTCCTAGCATCGCTATATAGATAATCCCTCGGGAACAGTACTTTCTTTCTGGGTGAAACGTACCCATGTCCTTTTCTGTATGTCCCTGTCCCCGACAACGTGTATTCGCACTCTTGCATTTATTATATTAACAACAACGTTTAACAACGTACGAGGAAAGCGAGCCTTCTTACTATTCCGTTGTTTGAGTTATTACGTGAAAAATCGGTTACCTCTCCGCACTTCTTTTGCTTGAGTTCCTTGAGGGCCTGCAACTGCTCCCGAAGCGAATCCCCTCGACGTGCGTACAGCTGGAGCTGGGAGAGCAGTTCCCGCTCGCAAGCACTCATGCTGGAAGCACCGCGGATCCCTCGGATCAGAGCCGAACACCTGTGAATTGGGACAAACATTTTACTACTTCCGCTTTTGTGTTAGCTCGAATCATGTTGATTCATTTCCGAAATATATTTCAACCTTTTCGCAGAATTCCTATATAAACAAAAGACCAACAATTTTACAGCTTCCTACCTATTCCTAGCGATTTTGTCCGCGATAAATTATAATGATAGATCAAGCATTTGACCGCAGTCTCACCTGATGGTAAGTGATGACGCGATCATGCATGCGGTTATGGAGCATGCTTGTCTATTAAGAACCGATTCACTCGCGACTTGAGTTAGTTACGAAGACCTTTTTAAGACTAGTCAAAGCATTCCTTATATCAGTCCAGCGACCCGCCCCAGGCCCCACACGGATGCAAATTATATACACGAACGTTCCTACTTTACTTTAGTGAAAACCGTATCAAAATCCGTTGAGTAGTTTAGAAGAACTTAGCGAAGAAACAGACAGAGACGAATAGTGACTCTATTTTATAAGATTCTATAGGTATACCTTAGATAAGAAGTTTCAGTCTTCACTATTTACAAACTTAACTTCTTTGTTTAAGTTAGGTTTAATTATAATTTATTAATCAAGTCATACGATCAATACGAATGCTAAGAAGGAGAAGATGGAAGTATTTTTTTCAGCTTGTATAACAAATACAGCATCTTTTTAAATATTTGATGATCAAAACACTCGATTTATTATCTCTTTTATTTATTAACAGTTTATTCTAACACAATCTAAACTAATATGATATATATATATAAATAATAAATAAATAAATATAAAGTTGAAGAGTTTGTTGTTTGGTCGCTAATCTCAGGAACTACTAGTTCGAATTGAAAAAATCTTTTTGTGTTAAATAGTCCATTTATTGAGGAAGGCTATAGACTATATAAAATCCCGCTTCAGCTAGTATTACAAAAAAAATAACATTTTATACGTTTACGAATATAAAATGTATAACACAGCAGTGTTTCATATAGACAATCTAGTCTGTCCACTACCTCTAGTAGTATAGCAAGATTCAAAACGCGCTTCAGCAAAGATCCTTGACGCACTACACATCAGCACTTTAAAGGCGTCGTTATATTGAATACGCAGCGCGTTGCACTGTGGCTTTGCGAGTAGTTCATCCGCAAGCTTCATGTGAAAATGACGAACAGTGGGCCTTAAAAGGCGTGGCCTTTACTTCTCATAAACTTTTAGCAAACCCGCGAGCAATCACTTTATTTAAAAGGTCAAACTTAAATAACTTCACTCTTTCACTGTTCTAGAACAGAGCGCGAAGTGCGAGTTTGCCTCGATCAAACGCATCGAACGCGTAAACGTGACTTTGTATAGCAATGAAGCAGTGCCATCTAGTTAGCCACTAGATGGCACTGCTTCATTCCATACAAATTCACGTACGCGTTCGATGCGTTTGATCGAGGCTAACTCGCACTACGCACTCTGGTGAGGCTGTTGGTTGACATTTGTTTTTAGCCCTAAAAACCATTCATTCACTTTTATCAACACAGGAATTATATTGATAAGCAAGAATTAATATTAATATGGATCTATGATGGGATACGTAATAGTGTCATCCTGAAATAGAGACGAAGAAGAATGGGCTGACAAACGAATGGTTATTGCGATGAAGAGCACGAAGACTTTAAGGTGCGGGTTTTCTCTCTTCAACAAAATCATGTAAGCACTTTAACAAAGTTTAACAAACAAACAAAAATCATGCAAACTTTAACTTTAACCTGAGACGTTATCTCTCAGTAGATAACGTCTCAGGGCCCCCGGGTTCGATTCCCGGCGGGGTCAACTTTAGAAACTTTAATGTAATTTTCAAAATTGACTCTGGTCGGGATTTGAAAAGTAATGGTAGGGCACACTGCGTTTCGCAGTCATTTGGGCAGCCCGTTTGGCGGCAGTAACCGCCACCTTACAGAATACAACCGTGAAATAACAGCATATACGTGCTGTTGCGTTTCGGTGAGTGAGTAAGGGATGCCAGAGCCCATTTCCCTGTTCCCTCCTAATCCCTTATCCTTAATCCTATTGTAGTCGGCAGCGCACTTGCAGCAGCTGTGGCGTTGCTTGTGTTATAGGCGACGGTAGCCACCTACCATCAAGTGGACCGTCAGCCTGTCTGTCGACCTTAATATAAAACAAAAAAAAAGCTTAATTAATCAATAATCTTCCCTTAACATTAACACAAAGTCGTAACCTGTATTTGAGATCATCTTCGTGTTTTTCAGCCAAATTGCACTTGTCGACGAGCACTTTCGACACCACCTTCATCTCGTCTATGTCCTTCTGAAAAGACAAATACACAGCAAAATTAATTAAGTAAAAGTATAAAGTATGTATTACCGTACATTTTAGTCAAAGAGTAATTTTTTTTAAGGTTTTCAAAAAGAAGGTAAGAGAAATTTTGTGATGGCATGGCAGTATGCGTTCCGCAGTTATGAATTGAGATCACCGTGAAATAATAGCATATGTGCTGTTCCGTTACAAAGGGTGAGTAAGGAAGCCTGCCCGACTTTTTAAGTTGGAGTTTACATGTCTGACCAAGTAAAGACAAGATATAGTAATGACTCCCTCTTCTTCTTTTCTTCATATTACATACATACTAAATTACCATCTCAGTGTTTCTTAAGTATAAATTGAAAATCTTAAGAAGTTATTTCATTATTATCTTTATTGAATAGCACTTGAAGACGACACAGTTTTCAAATATCATTTGAAACTGTTTTTGTTTCATCGAAATCGGGCTAGGATTTCCAAAGTTATAGTCTGTATTTGAGATTCACCGCATTGTAAAGTTTCACCGCTTTTTAAAATTTGCGTTCATCGCGAACTACTGCGAGGACGTCATACCCCCACAGTTGTTGTCCGATTGCAAGTATTGGGGAGTGTTTATTTTCATAAAATTTGATTGTTGTGGTTTATAGTTATTATTTTAAGTTTTTGTGTTAGCGACTACTTGACTATTATTGTTATTAAATAAAAATAGTGATGGAAGAGGATGGAAGAGGGTTTTGTAAAAGGACAGTCGGATAAACTACCAAAAGTCGACATTTTTATGGTTACGCGATCTTTGTCTGAGAATGGTGATTATGTAGCCGCTGAAATGCGAGGAATAAAACTATTTGTTTTTTGTCGAGTGTCAAACGGCAGGGGGACAAACATTTTCTTAATTTCATTTTTAAATATTGTCTTTTTTATTAGGTAAATACAAAATAAAAAGTATCATCCATTGTAGCAAATAAATTTAGTGATGTTAAGTTTGGGTGTGATCAATGTAAAGTATGTATTAAGTATTTAAAGTATTGCGTATATTCTATGATAATATATATATATATATATATAATATTAATCGTAGCGTGATGTTATATAGCCTTTCTCGATAAATCGACTATTCAACACAAAAAGAATTTTTCTTCACATTTCAGATTTCTTCACACAGCTAGTGATGACTTCTATTGAAAAGGTTTCTTGATATAATTTTCAACTTGCACTTCACCCAGCGTTTCTCTAGCTTTTCGACCCCTTCCATAAAATACGACTTAGGCAATCCTTCAAAATAGGCATTGGTTTCGTGCATGACCTCTTCGTAATAAATTCGCAAAATACTTAGTATTTTGAGTCATTTGTGATAAGATTTTAAAAAAATGGTTTTTTTTTAAAACAAAAAGTCATCGCCAAGGCCAACTCAACCCTACCAACTCAAACCCACATTCAACTACAGTTTTAGACTACAGAAATAGACACCTAACCTAAAATGATCTTCACAACAATGCACGTAACTAGAGGCTTTAAGAGGATCTACTCTTTTCATAACTTTTAACCATATTTTCCGAATATTACCGCTTGGTACAGAAAAAAAAAAATTTTTTTCGGGGTGTTTTTATACTGGAGTTGGTACACATAGGCACAATACAATATTTTTTAACTATTTTAGTTATCCAATATTAAAAAAAAAAAACAATTAAATTTATAGCGAGACTGCGAGCGCAACGAGTTAAAGTATGAAGGTATGCTATGTAGTCAGGGAGTGACGTCACACGTTAGCGCGGTCGCTTACTCGGATTTTGCCGCGGAAGCCGTCTTTAACGTTTAATATCTCAGTCATTTTTGAAGATAGGAAAAAAATAAAAACAGATTCTTTTTTCTCCAGTTACCTACTTTGTAGATATGATGAAAAAAAAAACTTTGGTGTTCTCCATTAAGGAAGTATAGTAAACACTAATAATATTTTTTTATTGTTTAGAGTTTAGGGGATGTCATTGTGTTTTTGGTATAAAACATAAGATTGTGGCAGCTTTCTCTCAATCGAGGTTGAAGCCTCGGAGGTTTCGAGGTCTTCTGAAAAAGTGAAAAAAAAAAAAAAAAAAAAAAAAAGATTGCCACTCGAACTATCAAGTCGCACGTCATTGTTGTAGTGTGTTAATATATTTATTAATTATATAATATTATTATATATTGCACATATTATGTGCAATATTAATGTAACCACAAATAGTTAAATGTGGGTTTGGCTTTTATTTCATTCACAAGTTGTGTGTGACACAACACATTATAACCTCGCCTCTAATAAATATGTTTAATAAATATATTTGAGTAAATATATTTAACACCGAAAATTTTACATAAATTAGTGAATATTTCTTTATAACATCAAGAACTAATTTGTTAATAATTTTCATACATACGTGTTATCTTCAATAACATATATGTCCACTTGTTACTACAAGCGACCCGCCCTCGACTTTGCACGCGTCCATTTTATTAGTGCAAATTATATATACAAACCTTCCCAATTTATTGCTCTTTTCATTAGTGAAAACCGTATCAAAATCCGTTTAGTGGTTTAGAAGAAATCAGCGGGAAAAATAGACAGAAAGCGGATAGAGACTTAATTTGTTAATTTTATATGTATAGTATATAACATATATACATAAACGATTATTGACCATAATATATGCAAAGGCATGTAGAATGAAGGGTAAGCAAAATGATAACACGGTGTTCTTCTGTGACCTGGTTACTGCCGCCAAACAATTAGGTGAACAGTTTACAACTGTTACACGCAGCCTGTCTAGCCACTGTCGAGCCTTTTCACTTGGGTCATGAGCTGATGGTGGAAATGAGTGTACCTGCAGCCTCTGGCACCACTGGTTCTGGTTCTTGGTGAGCTTCACGAGAGCGGCCACCTTCCTGGCGATTACTTCTTCAGCCAACCGCTGGCGCTGCAGATACTCAGCGCGAAGAATGCCCACAGCTCGAGAACACACCTGGAACGGGCAACGATTATTTTCTCTAGAAGTAGTAAAAAAAAACCACAAATTTCAGTACAGACCGATAAAAGATACCTAAGCCATAAAATACCGATAAAAGACCCCCTTACGGTGGTCTCTTTTACAGAAAATAACAGCATGTGGTTTGTGTTTTGGTGAGTGAGTAAAAAATTCTAGAACCCATTTCTCTAACCCTTCTTAATCCCTCATCCTTAATCATACTATGGTTGGCAGCATAATTAAAGCGTTACTTGTGTTACAGGCGACGACCATAGTGGGCCGCCAGTCTACCTGAAAAGACTACTATGCTTCGGCTTAAAATAATGTCATTAAACAATAATTATATTTCTGTTAAGAAATTTTGGAAGCAAAAGAAAAGAGCAAGCCATTTACAAAAAAAATACAGTATGCTATTAACTTACTCACACCCCTTGCTATAAAAATCAGCCACCAACTTACACCATTTAAACGAGATGTATCTTACTATCGTAACGTTAAAACGCCATTTTCTATTGCTATGGGTTTATGTGGGAGTTACTGAGGAAATTGTGGTGCATTCATAGTCACAATACGACAATAATGTCTAACAAATTGTCTATTTTTTTATATTTTCCCTGTACAATGTCGAAGGCTTACAGAAGATCACCATGAAATAACAGCAGGTGTGCTGATGTGTTTCCGTGCCGTCAGAGCCTATTTGCTTATCCTGACCCGTTACGTTATACTTGAAGATATTTTTTGTGAGATGAACATTGCGCCGCAACACTGTGACCTTGCCAGGTCACACACAGAGTTTATAGGTGACGCCTCATTCAATGAGCCATAGATTACCGTGAAATTTTAGTGGCCACAGAGAAGAGGAAGAAAGATAATGAACGCTCACCTCTAACATTTCTTTTAGACTCGGTTCCTCCTTTTTGTTGATCTTCAGGATTGGCTGAGACGTTTCTCTCTTCAATACTTCTTTCAGCGTATCAGTGAAATGCAAAGTTTGTTTCTGAAAATATTAAAGGCAAGAGTTTAATACACAGAACGAAAGCGAGCAACACTCTCAAACGAGCGGATGCATAACTGCCGACTCTTAGTTATAGGAGCCGTCTGCGTACGGGCTTGCGCGCCAACTGACGCGACGAAAGAACAAATAACAGTCTAACATCGACCGTTTAGGAGCTAAGATAGTTTTAATTAGTTGTTATGGTCACATATCAACCATTTCGTAATAAAGAATAATGCCTCGCCGACTTGACTAGATACAAAATACAAACATACAAGAACAATACATAACATCCCAAGTAACACAAAACTTGTATATTAACTAAAATAGATACATATTTATGTTCTAAAGTCATAATAACACTGTTAGTCGGCACTAGCCAAGTTTCAAATCTGTATAGAGGCTTTTTTTCACTTAATAATGCTTAATGCTATATTACAGTTAGTCAAAATTTGTTACAATGTCAAAACTCGTAATTAAACATCGGATAATACTAATGTACAGCTTCTTAAACAGCTTTTACACTTACACTAAGACTGTTCTCTTATAACGGTAATTTGAAAAACGTTACGCATTAAATAAGCATTACGAAATTCTTGTAAAGTGAACTTAGCCCTATTTTGATATTTTTAAGAATAAAAACTTTCTTATGGTCCATGGTTGTGTTAATTTAATGCGGATCCTATATTAACATTGACTAAATACAAATAAAAGCCATAGGTCCGTTTTCTTCATAATCCATTCTTTAATAATATCTACAGCTATATTCTGATCCAAATAAAAGTATTTTTAGAACTACAAGTAATAAATATGTCGTAATTTCAGTTTGCAAACGGTCATTTATTATTAACGTGAATATACACATAGCAATGGACAAAAAGAATTGGAAACAAAACTAAAAAATTAGCACTAAAAAACGGCGCCGTATATTATTTATTTATTATAAAATTTAGTAATACCTACTCGCTTAGAAACAATTTAGATACCTACGGTTTAATACGGTTTAGATACATACGGGTCGAATTGAAAATCCCCTTTTTTGAAGTCGCTCAATAAGAAATATCTCGAATAATTAGATTTTTACATGGTTTTTACCATATGAGCTGTACCCTACTAAACATGATAACAATCAGTCACTATGGCGTATAATGGCTACAAGCATTAAAATATACTTCTGAAGTGTTGTAATATGGCTGAACATATATGCAAGTGTCTTATATAGTAACAATATAAGCTTTAATTTTTGTGTCTGGCCATATTATAACTAAAAGCACTATTACGCCATTGTTGAATGCCTAAAACTTTAATTCTCTTGCCGACATTTTGCTTTCCGTTTTCTTTTCTTACAAAAATAATTAAAGTCACCTAAATCTGATTAAAAAGCGTAGTGATCATTTGCTTTGTGCAAGGATGTCTATAAAAACAACTACGTTTATTAAAATTATGCTGAAATCCTAAAACACATTTTATATTAGGTTAGGTTTTGACCTAACCGCTTTAAAATGCCTTAAAATGTTTTAATAATAAAGCACATTTGGGAGGGCGCGTCTATTCTTTACCAAAAACATGCATATTTTATCCGACAAACTGATGCGCGCATGTCATTTCACCCATAAAAGACAAAAATAAAGTGGTATAATCTTTCAATATTATTCCTTCAAATATCAATCTCTAAGTCAAGTCACAAATAAACATTTGATCATAATACAGCATCATACGTATTTTTGAAATCATTGCGTTTTTTTTACAAAGGAAATAAAAGCATAAGCTTTGTAAGAGATTACATTAATAAGTTGTAATTTTTAAAGCTACATATTAATTGTGTAAAAGTCGCAAAAAATGCCGTTAGTATATCGATATGCTTTTTACTGACTTTATTAATGTTGTAATACAATAGTTGTAATGCTATTAAACAGCCTCTATAAAGCTCAAAGCTGTCTAAAGGGGGGGCCCAAATTTTACCTAAAAGAATCGTACAAAAGAAATACAGCTGATATAAGATTTGCTTATAATGCTTTGAGCATGAACTTGTGTTATTAGATGTTTGTTATAATGGTGTTTTGTGCTACTTGGGATATTATACATACACAAAAGATTGTAAAGAAATGAAATAATGCCAGGAAAACGTAGCCTGGCTCATTTTGAAGTTGTGGTACTGGCCACAGCAATGATATTCTACCAGGAGCTCAGCAGGAGGCAGTAGTTAAAACAATACTTGAAAGCAGGCCATCGCATTTAAGTATTATGGGAGTGAATGTTGAAGTCGCATTAAACGAACTTCAAACATTTTGATACTGTCCGTTACTAGAGCAGATCAAATGATATAAATGATATAAATGATAATTATAACGCACTGGGTGCCTAGTGCGTATGTACGTTAAACGAACTCTTTCGATTCACTTCATTTGCAGACATTCGATCTCACAGATAGATACGATAGAACGTAAAAATTAGTCCAAACTATTATGACAAAATATATTTTAAAAGACAATTGTATAGCACGTTTTATTTGTGTTGACGAGCCCGTTGGATGAGTGGTTAGGGTGCGTGCCTTAACGCTCTGTTCTAGGTCTCCCGGGATCGATTCCCGGCAGGGTCAAGTTTGAAAAATCAACTTTTCAAATTTGGCTCTGGTCTGGATTTGGAAAGTAGTGGCAGGGCACACTGCGTTTCGCAATCATTTGGGCAGCCCGTCTGGCGGCAGTAACCACCCCCTTACAGAAGACCACCGTGAAATAACAGCACGTGTGTTGTTGTGTTTCGGTGAGTGAGTAAGGGATGCCAGGGCCCATATCCCTATCCACTCCTAATCCCCTATCCTTAATCCTACTGCAGTTGGCAGCGCACTTGCAGCAGCTTTGGCGTTGCTTGTGTTATAGGCGACGGTAGCCACCTACCATCAAGTGGACCGTCAGCCTGTCTGCCGACCTGACATTAAAAAAAAATATGTTGTGTTATATGACATGTTATTAAAATGCGCAACAATGTCGTGAGTCACTTCATCACGTGTACTCATGAGATGCGACTGAGTTAATTGTAGACATGTTAGTAACATTAGATGTTGTGGTTCCATAGATTAAGGTGATACACAAAATAAAAATGAAAAAAATGTCTCCGCCCGCCGGGGCGGAGTCCAGATCGATGCGCCCCGCTCCCCTCAACACAAGACGGCATTCTGTGTGTAAAAGTAAAACAAAGAATTCATTGAGTCGCATCGCGCTTTAATATTTATTTATTTGTAGTACTTTTTATTAGGTACAGCTAAATTTGCTACGCCTTAGTAGTGTACATGTTTTGCTATTATTATACAATATGTAACTCTAATAATAATAAATAATAATCCAAGTGGCAAAAAAATTAAGTGAAAAAATCTTTTTTTTTTAAATTAAGTGAAAAAAATTTGAGAATGTTTGTTTTTGTATTTTTTGACTAAAATCTTATTAATATTAATTTTAATTATTAACACTATTATTACACTTAATTATTATCAATTTTAATCACTAGCAATCTCATTCTTAGTCTGTAATTTTAACCATTTTTGTATTTCTAATCAAAATCCATTTATAAATCTGAATATATTTTGAATATAATGATTACAGTAATTTAAACAACAAATTAGAACAATATAATTGGCAGATATTAGAAATAACACACAACACAATACATTATTTTATCCAAAATATCTAAAATAGTAGGTATATAGAGTGGCTAATGTAACTTTAGAATGTTGCCCCGTCCGTGATTGAACACCAGCTTTTATTGCCAGTACTAATTATCAATCTACCCACATTTTTATTTATCACACTTCTTTGTTGGCGTTGACAATATAAGTTTGTAATGTTTACACATATATGTATTATAATTACAACATTTAATGTTTTAAATTTTCTTGTCACGCGCGTACAAGTAATTGCGCATCCGCTCGCTCCCGGCACATTCGCGCCCGCCGCCGCCGCTTTATTTTTTAGTGCAATGGAGAACACCAATGTTTTTTTTTTTCAGGATATCTACAAAATAGGTGGGTCAAAATCACCAAGGTGGCAAATCACCTTCGCCAGTAAATAAATGATTAAATTCATATATTTTTTTAATAAATTAATGTTTGTAAATATTTAAATGTGTTCACATTGACTATATATCACACAACATACTTCAAAAGTTAAACATATTCAAAATTATTTAAAGAAATAAGTACAAAAAGTCATTTCGAGAACGCGTCCTAAGTAACATTTCTTAGAAACAAACTCTGGGAATCAACATAAAATAAAATAAATTTAACGGTTTTCATTACTTATTGGCCCTCAATTTTATCTGATATCACGTTATGGTAAACATTAATAAAAAATAAAAAGAAATTGAAGAAAAAAAAGTCGAAATATTATGTCCGACAATGTAAGCATCATTTCAGTGAACGCAGTTTTAATCGACGAAAAAAAATGTATTATTGAACGCAGCCTCTAGGTGTCTATGGCACAGTTGTAGGGGAAGATGTAAACAAAGTGGCTGTTATGAGAACTATTCGCCGATAAAATTAAAAATAAGTAGTAAGTATCTTTCGATTCATTATTTACAGTGCGTACATCAATAAGTCGTCATACCGGGAATGCATTTATTACCTTGGAATATTGAAAAACACTACGTTTTATAGTGTTTAAAAGAAATTATAACCTCAAATATTTTACATTAACCAAGCCAGACATGATGTCAAAGATGGCTGCTGTAAAAATAGCCGCTTTAATTTGAAAAAGTCATTTCGGGAACGGTCATTTCGAGAACGTTACCGGACATGACGGAGCGTTATCGAAATGATGATGACGTTTCCGAAATGACTGTTTAGTTACTAAATTGCAATCTGCTATTACTATTCATTATTAAATTTAGTGTATGTTGTGTTAAATACAGTTTTTAATTAAATGTTTAATTTTTTAGCAATATGGAGTCTCAAGAAGCTGGAAAAAGAACAAAACGTCCGAAAAAGCAACTTAACAAAAATAGTTCATCCTATTTGCGCGAAAGAGAAAAAACTAATGCCAGAAAAAGAAAATATTTAGATAAGATGACAGATGAACAGAGAGGTTAAAAGGGCTAAAGATAGAGCATATTATCAGAAAAAAAGCTGAAAAGAAAGTTAAGAACATTGCTTAGAAGACCGAGAGAGAAAAGCGAAAGCAGAGAAAAAAATGGAAAGAAGCGTAAAAAAAATACACAGAAAAGAAGAAGGAATTATCAAATATAATAATAAATACACCGCCACATTCCGATGATGATATATCTGCAACACCTTCAGTGAGGAAAACAGTAGGAAGAAAAATTGTGCGGAAAGATAGAGCTAAAGCATACCGTAAAATAAAACAACAGGAAAAAACAATCGCTAAAATTAAACGTAAATATAAAACTTTAATTAAAAGACTAAAATGAAAAGAAAAAAAGTACAGGAGAAAGCTCGAATACCTATTACTCCTAACAGCAAAGTTAACGCACTGATTAAAAACATCGACGTACCTTCTGAAGTACGCAAGAATCTATTATTTAACGAAGTTCTTATTACACAATTACAAGAAAAAGCTGATAGTTTGAAAAAAAATTCCAAAGACAGGGAAGCCTTCCAAAAATGTGTTAGTGGAGATATAGTAAGGAGTACAAGTTGCTTTATATGACCAAAAAGTTTTTGCCAAAAGAGAGGACGACCAATACGTCGATTCTAAAGTCTGATGCTAAAGTTCGTGAGATTGTTTTAGAAGCTGGTACATCTTACAGTCAAGGCAAGGAAAACCTACATCCTAATTTAATATCCACTGGAACATTTTTATTAATTAAAGTACCTACTCAAAAGAAAAATATCAATTACAGATATTATGTTGCCATCTGTCAGACAGGTGTCGATGAAGATGATGGATAAATCCTAGTAACTTTCTTGAGTTCAGCGCGTAACAGTGCCAAAAAATTTAAGTTAGTGTCAAACTATGTATCATATATTGCATTCGAGCAAATAATTAATATCATTCCTACGCCATTACTGAAAAGAGAAAGAAATCGAGAGTATTATTACTTCGATACTGATATTGAAGTTTTCGAAAATTTTTAATGTTTATCTTTTCACATATTCTTGTGTTCTATTAATGTAATTAAGAAAACTTGTTTTTGTTTAAAATGTTACTTACAATTTTACTAGAACTATTACATGTTATTAATGGTTTCATTATCACCATCAACATAAAGTTTAATGTGATTATAAAGAATTGTACTTGGCAGGGTACATCATCAAAAGACTGTAAAGAAGTGATTTAAGCTAAGTAAAGTTACATTTATGTTTAGAATAAACCTTATGCCAAATAACTAAATAACAATAACTTGTAAACATTTGATTTTATTATAATAACCCTAAAATGCATTCACATCCTCATTCAGGCAACACACGCATCATTTCGTGAACAACTCATCATTTCCGGGAACATCACTAAAATCACAGAAAATACATCAAATTTTTAGTATTTAAACAAACTCCATGGGAATATTTAAAAAAGAGAAACTTTTTATAACTTCAGCTAATTTATTTATATGCAGGTCTGCCATATTTTCATATTTACATAATTGAATACATAGAGATAGTTACATAGCTTCGTTTGTTGCGGTATTTTGCTTCAAAACGCTTTTATTTGCAACTTTATTAAAATGTTTTAATTTCATAATATTAACTACATACTTCCTTTATTGTAAAGTGTAAAAAAGAAATATTAAAGTTATTGTTGAATTTTATACAAACTTTACAAAAACGTTCTCGGAATGATTGTTTTCAACGAAAGCTTTCTTTAAAAATAATATTACAAGAAAAGTAATTAAATCTATGCTTGCCTAGCGTAAATATGGTATATACACAAGTTAACTGATGGTATAAGCTCATCATCAAAATAATAGCTGAAAATTATATTTATCATAAAACAGTAATAAAATAACAGTTACCTGTAACTCGAGAAAAAATAATCTGTTTTTATTTTTTTCCTATCTTCAAAAATGACTGAGATATTAAACCTTAAAGAACGGCTTCCGCGGCAAAATCCGACAAGCGACCGCGCTAACGTATGACGTCACTCCCTGACTCTACATAACATACCTTCATACTTTAGCTCGTTGCGCTCGCAGTCTCGCTATAAATTTAATAAAAAAAATTTATATTGGATCACTAAAAAGGTTAAAAAATATTGTATTGTGCCTATGTGTACCAACTCCAGTGTAAAATCACCCCGAAAATTGTTTTTTTTTATGTACCAGGCGGTAATATTCGGAAAAAGTGGTTAAAAGTTGTGAAAAGAGCAGATCCTCTTAAAGCCTCTAGTTACGTGCATTGTTATGAAGATCATTTCGACGTACATCCAAAAGTGTTTCTTTTAAGAAATAGACACCTAACCTAAAACTGTAGTTGAATGTGCAGGGTGCAGGCCAATGTCCTCGCGAGTGGCGCGCGCGCCTCGACACGCACCTAGGGTTGAGTTGGTCTTGGAGATGACTTTTTGTTTTAAAAAAGAAACTAATGTGTATATATATAATAAATTTTATAAAAAAAAATTTACATAAAAGATACACAATACTTTAAATGCTTAATACATCCTTTACATTGATCACACCCAAACTAAATAACATCACTCAGTTTATTTGCTATAAAGGATGAAATGAACTTTTTGGTTTTGTACCTAATAAAAAAGGCAATATTTAAAAATGAAATTAAGAAAATGTTTGTCCCCCTGCCATTTGACACTCGACAAAAACAAACAGTTGCCTTTTAATAAAACTTGATTGAAATACTAACATAAGTACATGAGAAGTTACACATTTACTTACTTATTCAGTTTTATTCCTCGCATTTCAGCGGCTACATAATCACCATTCTCAGACAAATATCGCGCAACCATAAAAATGTCGACTTTTGGTAGGTCCGACTGTCCTTTTACAAAACCCTCTTCCATCACTATGTTTATTTAATAACAATAATATTTAAAGTAATTGCTAACACAAACACTTAAAATAATAACTACAAACCACAACAATCAAATTTTATGAAAATAAACACTCAGCATTACTTGCAATCGGACAAGGACTGTAGGTGTATGACGTCATCGCGGTGGTGCGCGAATGAACGCAAATTTTAAAAAGCGGTGAAATTTTACAACGCTATAACTTTGGAAATCCTGGCCCGATTTATTGATTTATTGAATTTTTATAGTAATATTTGGATGTGTTTGTGTTCTCCATTTGATATTTTTTTAATTTTTTTCTATTTCAAATTTGTAAGTTTTTAATAAATGCCATATACATAAAAATTAAAAGGACTTTTATTTATACCTCATTTATGAATTAGTAAAACATTTCATTATAATAATATAAAAAATATAGGTATATATAAAAATTCAGTGCTACTCATAATACACAAATAATATTTAACTAAAAAATAAAGTGACAAGTAATAAGTAGGCTAATAACTCGCCGACATGCCTGAGATGAACTACTATTCTGGGTGTACTATGCTATTACTTTGTAGTATTGAATTTGAGAATTCTTTGAGCAATAGACCATATAAATGTAGTTTCAACTTTCACTGCTAAATTTTAGCCGATTGTTACTGAAATGAGTTTACACAAGTGCTTACATGGAATTACTCTTATGAAATATATCTGCAGCATTTTGTAATTCTGTCAATACTTTGTCCGATTCCTGATGAATAGGTGATTCAATGGTTCGAGTACTCGAACACGGATTACTGAAAAAAAAAAAAAAAAAAGTTAGCGTAAATCGATGGAAGTACAAATAAGAATTAATACATCAGAATTCGGCCCCTACTAGTCTATAAAAATAGAAAAAATGAAACCGGCTTCATATACAAACTAGCTTCCGCTCGTTGCTGCGGGCTGCGCAGCCCGCGGGGGGATAACCCTTTCGGGGGTGGGGAGGGGAAGAGGGGGGAGAGGGTGTCAATGGATTGTCCTCGTTGAGACCTTTCAAACGATACCCAACACGGGGGGTCTACTCGCAACAGTTACCGACGGTCTACCGAGTAGACCGCAAATGTCAAATTGTGATATTTGGTCTATTGCAAAAAATCCGTCTCCCGGAGACCTCTTATATGAGTACCAACACGGTGGGTCTACCTGCTACTATTTCCGAGAAAGTCCAAAAATGTGAAATTTGAAATTTCGTCGTGACCAAAAAATTCCTCTCCCCGAGACCTCTTCTTACATAAGTACCAACATGGTGGGTCTACTAAGGGTCTAATAAGTATGAAAGAATTAAAAAATATACAAAATGTTATATATGCTTATTATATGTATATATTCTTATTCACATATTATATTTCGTATTTTTATTTAGTAGAAAAATTTGATATTAAAATTTCTATTTCATTAATTATTACAGCAAGAATAATAAACTAATACCTATGTTGTTGGAACTACTTTTATTTTATGCATTTACATGATACTTACTAAAACTGTAACAAAATAATTCTTTTAAATCTAATATTCTTTAAACAGATTTAAATGATTAGAAAGTAGTGAGCATAATTTAAACATTCCAATTTCATTTTTATCTTTTACTTTACAATTTTTTATTCCTTACTAACTTCAGATTGACATTATTTTTTTATAATTCTTGATGGTATTGATCTTGATGGTAGGTAGCAATAGTTACTTTATAACACAAGTAACGAAACAAAATGCCTATGCTAAAAAAATCCGTCTCACCGCGACCTCTTAAATGAGTACCAACACGGGAGGTTGCGACGCACCGCTCCTGAGATATTTTCAAAAAAAGTTAAAAATGTAAATTTCGAAATTTCGTCTCCACTAAAAAATTCGTCTCCCCGAGACTTCTTCGACGACCCCAAACACACCCCTGATGCATTGCGCCGTTTCCGAGTTACGACCGGGGGGGTTCGAGGGGGGTTCAAAATTTTCACTTTTACTTTGTTCGGGCAGACCCCGTGCCGCCGCTCCGGACCACTCCGCGACGGATCGACCGCCGTCCCTTCGTCGGCGAAAGAATCTCTTTGATGTGTGTTTTTTGCATAGAGGAGGTCCGAAGGGGGGAGAGGGGGGAGAGCAATGGTGTCAATGGATCGTCCTCGTTGAGACCATTCAAATGATACCCAACACGGGGTGTCTGCCCGCTACGGTCACCGACGGTCTACCGAATAGACAGTGACTGTCAAATTGTGACATTTGGTCTATTGCAAAAAATCCATCTCCCCGAGACCTCTCAAATGAGCACCGACACGGGCGGTCTGCGACGCACCGCTCCAGAGATATTTACGAAAAAGTCCAAAAATGCAAATTTCGAAATTTTGTAGCGACCAAAAAGTTCGTCTCCCCGAGACGTCTCCGAAGACCCCAAACGCGACCCGGCTGCGTCGCGCCGTTTCCGAGTTACGGCAGAGGGGGTTCGAGGGGGGTGTCAAAATTTTCACTTTTCGTCGCTCCGACATACCCCTCGCCGCCGCTGCGGCGGATCGACCGCCGTCTCTTTTCTATAAAAGAACCTCTTTGAAGTTTGGTTTCGTATGGAGGGGGAGGTGGAGGGGAGGTCGAGTGAGCTAAATCCAAATCCCGTCGGAGCCATCGGAATCCATTCGCCGTGCCCATTCGAAAAAGCCCAAACATGGGATGTTTCAGTCGAACCGCCTCCGAGTCCCGATCGGGGGGGCCTGAGGGGGCGGGGGAGGATCCGGAGGGCGGGGTGACGGTAACTAATTGAAAGGCTTCGTACTTTCGCAACCCTCCGATGACCTTTGCCGCCCTCCTCCAGCGGCGAAAGATCCCTAACAGAGTGCGATTTTGTACGGAGGGGGTCCGAAGGGGAGGAGGTGGGGGGAGGGCGACAGTCCCGGACGACGGACTTCCACGGGCGTTGGTCATCCGCCAAAGTAACCGCCGCCATAACTCTCACCGTTTCGGAGCTGCGGGGATTCGAAAATCCAGACGGTTGTATGGAGCGTAAAAAAAACGTATGGGGGGAGAGGGGGGGGGGTCGCGATGTGGTCACCCCCGATGACCCTCTATGACATTCCGCAAAACCGGGTCCTTCTCGGGTTGATAGTTTCCGAGATCCCGTCGCCGACTTTTTAACAGGTCAACATCCTCAACATCTCGGATTTTCCTGGGTGGTTTTGGGGAATCCCCTCTCCGATCCGCTACAGAGGGGAATCCCCAGGTGACTCCTTCATATCAGAACAAAAATGTCAATGATAAGTAGTGGTAATTCGGTTTTATGGTATATTAATTAATTAATTAATTAATTAATACTAAAAAAGTATTAGCTGATTGATTCAATTCAAGAAGAAAAAATATTTCGAATTGTAATACAGTTTGTCTATTCCCTTGCATTATTATCACGGTTTACATGTTTGAATTCATCGTTATAAAATTCGGTTTACCTTTTATTATTTTCTAATGTTGGCGAAAAAGAATGAAGTTTCTCAGGTAATGGCGACTCCACTTGATTTTGTTCGCTTGAACCTTGCGCTCGTGGCATTGATATTACATATTTTATTTTCGCGTAGTAATCTGCAATGGGTAAAAAAATGTTACAAAAAAGAATAAATTATCATGTGTAAGCGCTTACTTATCTAAAGATAAACAAATAAAAATATATTATTGTTATAAGTATGTGCATTAAAAAAAAAGCTATTATATTGACATTACAAAGAGATAGTTAAATTTTATTTATTTGTTTATATTATATGTTGTTAGCAATTCGATTTCTAATCTCGGTGATAAAACCAATAAAAAAATCATATATAAAAATCCAAGTACTTTCATGCTGCTATCTGGTGCACATATTGGGAAATGTGATTCTAATACATACAAAACAAACATACAAATTTTGTTACTAAAAATCATAGAGCGTAATAAATTGTTAAAAATGAACGTTCTTACCTTTTCTTTTGTCTCAAATTACTTGTATTTTTTTTTAAACGTTTCAAATTCGACTTTCTTTTCTTATAATTTTGAAATTCTTGTTTGTTTCCCATCTTTCAATGTTTTTAGTCACTAAATTATCCCTAAGACGAATTATAAAGTTTAATAATATTATTATAAAGTTTATTCACATATATTTCAATATTTATCTTTATTATCGGGAGCAAAGAGCGCCAAGCACAGGTCCGTCGTCGGCTATGGCCACGAGCAACTGGGCGTAACACGAAGCAGTTACAAGCGCTATTGCTTCTCCACGTGCGAAAAAGAAACAGATAGAGCGCTCTTGCGTCTCGAAACAAATAACGTAAGCGCCCGTTGTTAAAATATCAATTATAAAAAAAAGTAAATCACACAAACATATTTTAGTCTAAACAAATGATAAAGAATTGTATTTACTTTGTGTTTACTAACTTTTATCAGTCTAATATGGCACTGTTTAAATACAATTTGTGATAAATTAAAATTAAAGGGGTTACTTTAGAATTTTTTTCTGTCGAGAAAATTTTAAGCTATCGTGTTTTGGCTCTAAACAAATGTTGAATTATGTAGTCAAATAACCTATATCAGAAAATTTTAATTCTGTGCTAAGCAAATCCTGAGATAATTGCAATCAAAGAAACACTTTTTTCTTACATATCCTCTTAAATATGAAATTTATGGTTTTTCGATATGTAGATATCTATGTGTTTTCCAAAACATAATATCATAATCCATGATAAACATAATCCCTTTAAATGAAGAAAATCCAATAACAATACATTTTTTCCTAAGTAAGTGGCATTTGCATAAAAAACTATTACGGCTGAGTGATAATTATACGTAAACTGCATATAAATGAAACTTACTTTTTTCAAAAGTTGATTGATCTCCTCTTGATTGGAAGTCGGACTGTTTATATGAACATTGAACAATAATTCTTCTAGGTCCAAGGGCTCCAAAGTTCTGGAAAAATAAATTGGATGTGGATTATCAGGCTGCCTGCCACCTTTTCATACAGCAAAACGCCAGCAATGACCAAGCAATTGCTATGTGCACTGCTTTCAGATGTAAAAAAATGGGCAGCAAAAATTCACTCCCTTAACCGCGGTTAAATAACAGCACGTGTGCTGTTGTATTTCAGTGTGTGAGAAACTAGACTAGACGCTAGAGTCCATTCCATTATTCTCACTTACATCCCTTCAGAGTCGGCAGCACATTTGTAACCTTCTCAGTTGCTTTTGTTAAGATGTCAACCTGTCTACGCCGATTTCTTATTAAATACGCCTTTTACCAACGTTCATAGCCAATCAAATATGAGTTTTTCAATGTATGTGCCCATCAGTAATAGCCTAGGTAATGTAGAGACAGTGTTATGTATAACAGCGGTGCCAAAACTTTCAAGATAATGAAACACTTAAAGAGTGTCCCTTTTATTTTACGGAACACCATATCAATTAAAAAATTCCCGTGTTTAATACAACCCGTCACCTACCTACTTATATAACAACAATGGGCTCTCTTCTCATCACTTAGTTACGCTCTTTCAAAATAACATTTGTTATTTAACTGACCTGGAGATGAGCGTGGTGTCGTCGCAAAGCAACAGCAAGACGGGGAGTGGAGGAGGGGTAAGGGCGACTCCAGCCGGGGGAGCTAACTCCCCCACGCCTCCCGCGCCCCCCGTGCATACTAGGTACTGCGCGCGACTCCACTCGTTGCACAGCGACGACAGCATTTCCTCTATATCGCCTATAAATACATAATGAGACACAGATTATTAAATAGGTACCGCTTAACAGAAGTTAAATGTTTAATAGAGTCGTATGAGTTGTGGGTTTCCGGGATGATGGCCCAGGTCTGTTGGAAATTCTTCCAAACGTTTCGTCAACAACTGCGGTTGACATCCTCAGTGGTGTAGTCCGTGTTAGAAGAAAACGTACATCACATCACTGCACTTCACTTCTGCACTTTTCGACTTCTCGAGCGAGACTGATTTGTCGACTGGAATGTGTCTATATTTATATCCCCACCCCGTGGTTGAATTGGTGGGGTGTGGTCACTAGGAGAGGGGATATAATGCCCTCTCTTTCTTTCATTATTATTATTATTCTTGCGTAGTGCCGGATACCAAATGTTGTGTAGCCTTAGGTTTTCCTCCTTCCTGTTGAAATTATTTGGATGCTTGAAAATTTCAATGGCTTCCCGATTAAGGCGTGAGTGATAGTGTACCTCGGATGACAGAACTAATGTGTTTTTGAAAAGGATTTTATGATTGCCTTCAGAAAAGGCGTGTTCAGCTACTGCCGATAGCTGAACACAACTCATATGGATACCGGAAACCCGGAAACCCACAACTCATATGGATACCGGCCGAGAAAACCTACATTCTACTATTTAATAGAGTCGGCCTAAAAATTATATTAGTTAGAAAACATTGTATCCAAAAAGTAGTGGCAGGTACACTCCATTTCGTAGTCATTTAGACAGCTCGTCTGGCGGCAGTGACCAACCCCTTACAGAAAACCCACCAAGAAATAACGGGAGAGCCCATTTCCATATCCCTTCGGCAGCGCACTTGTAGCACAAGTGTGGCGTTGCTTATGTTATGGGCGACGGTAACCACCTATCATCAAATGGACGTCAGCCTGTACGTTGACCTAAACATGCGTTGTGTCGGTAGTTGGAAAACATTGTGCAGAAAATGAGTGAAAATCCTGTTAAACGAAAAATTGTCAATCACATTTTCAATTGAATTAGCTACAATCTAATGATTTTAATTTCCTTGCCATCATCGTTGCCCATCATACTTAACTGACTCGTGTTGAATAGTTCCTTTAATAAGTAAGAAATAAAAATTATGGACTATGGACTCTCTGATGGCTGTTAAAATGGAAACAACCAAGTCTACTTTTCCACTTATCAAGTAATAACTCTAGTACATTAAGCATTGCTTGTTTTAGTTTCATATTTGATTTTATATATCTCAAAGACATAGTAGATCTTTATAAAATTCCAAAATTTGCTCCGTCTGAATGCAGTTTAACTCTGGCATAGTAATTTAAGGTTCGTTTATATATTCAGACAACGAACGTAGAAGATACCGTCTCAGGCTCCGTCAGACACAGTTTATTTACATCTAGCGTACCAGAAACGTGCCATATCAGACAAAAACAGACAAGTCAACGGCCACTCTCCGCCGGCAGCACGATTCTGGGGCACAGGCCCTCAGGTACGTTTCGGCTCAGACAAAACATTCTCACCGCGAATGCCGTCCGTGCGCGAAAAGTGTCTAATGGCGTCTGAGCGGACACGTTACGCTAGATATGAATAAGTTCTTACATATCATATGAAATAATATTATTTTGTCTGATACGTTCGTTGTCTGAAGATATTAACGAACCTTTACCTTGAAAACACTACGCATATATACGCGTCAATCACAACCTATCAAACCTATCAATCAATCAAACATTTCTATCAAATTTAATAGAAATGTTTATGTTATGGCAATTAAAACATACAATAAACTACCTAATAATATAAAAGAATTGCCGGATCATAAATTTACAAGAACATTAACAAAATGGTTATTAGATTGTTGTTATTATGATGTTAAAGAATTTTATAATAAGAAACATTAATTCCTTTTTTATATTAATATAGTTTATAAACAATTAAACACAAATATTTGCATGCCCTTGGCGGGTAGAACATACTTTGTACTGTAACTGCTGTATACAAATTAAAATCCTGTAAACATGTGTTCGCGCAAATAAAGATTTATTTTATTTATTTTATTTTATTTACGCAACTTGTCTGGTAATAAACGTTGAAATTAAATGTCTCAAAACGAACAGAACGGACCCGGCTGACCAAACACCTAGATATTTTTATTGGTCACCCTGTCTCTGTGTTACCTGTGTACACTTCGTCAGGGATACAGAAAAGGATATAGGGGAAAAGACATCCTTTCATCCTTCATAGGGGAAAAGATGTCAAGCGTTATATTTATTATTTTTCGACAGGAATTAAGTCGCGGACACAAGCCAGTTCTATATTAAGTAGCTTAACCGTATAATTTCACTATACAATTTTTGTTAGCTGACGTCGTTTTGTCAAAGCTTGGACTCGGTTTGTCCAGTATTGCGAGGATACCTCCTCAGAATATACCCGGTAGCAGAAATACACCTACAAAGATTAAGTGACTGTTACAGTTAGTAACAAATTAAAACCTGAAAATAAGTCGACTACATTAAGGCTATTTACCATCATCCGCACACGCGTAGTTCCTCAGCTGCTCTACCATCGGCAACGAAACGGTGTGGACGCCGCCCACGTGCACGCACGCGTAACTATTCTTCGAATACTGTGGAAATAAGATTATTCTAGACAAAATAAGTTTTAAATGTTTTTTTTTAATTCTTATACGAATATTATCGTGGCTACCTAAAAGTATTTTCAAAATTGGATCAGTCAAACAAACAGACACGTCAGATTTGTGCAACGATTGAACTGAGAATTAGCCAAGTTTAAAAGATGAGGTAGGTATCCAGCTTCCATAAATTCCAGCTCTATTCTTTGGTAGCTCTTGTTTTATACATCTCTATGAGAAATATTATTTCGAAGGTGACACTGAAGTTCGTCAATAGTTACAAACTGAAAAAAAAAGTCTCCCCTTGAATGAGAAATGAGAAAAATTCAGTACATCGGATGAGTGGTTAGGGAGCTTGTCTTAACGCTTTATATCCTTAATCCTACCATGGTCGGCAACGCACTTGCAGCACCTGTGGCTTGCTTGTGTTTTAGGCGACGGTAGCCACTTACCATCAAGTGGACCGTCACCCTGTACCTTGACATAAAAAACGGAGACATAACGCTTCAGTTCTAGAATTCATCAATAGATGGTTTGAGTAAAGTTGTCAGTAACACCTAGACAGAACACATTCCTCAGAACAACGATAAGTCCTTCCATGAGAAGACACCCGAAGAAAAGGGTTACCACACTGCTCTTAACGAAGCGTCTTTTGAGATGACGCTCAGTCAGACTCAGTTAATTTATAGCGTTGTAAAACTCAAAACTTACCGGATATAAGTGTACCGGATAGGAGTGCTCAATGTCGGCTCCGTTCGATCCCAACCCTAGACTCAATTCCACAGTTTCCACTACGTACAGAGCGTAGCTATCGTTGTCTTGCATGTAGCTCTGGAAGTAAATATTCGGGATAATCATTGAGCGGAAAGTCAGAGAAATCCCCATTACACAGTAGAACACACAAATAGAGGTCGCATCTTTTCTGACAGCAAGAGATTCTAACTGGTGTTGGGCGAGTATGAGAGCTTCTGATATTTGATGCTTAAATAATCCGAATGGGTGAGCAGCTGGTATTATACATAATATCCTACTTAGGTATTTTAGATAATTAGGCATTGCCCGGAATAAGGCTGCTTATTCCTGTTCAGCATTATATTTTTTGCTTCCAGATAACATCACCATACATAATAAAACAATTGCTTTCAGATATTTTAAGGGCAGTGCTCTGAAAGCTTCTGAAATTAGGTATCGTGGGGATATCTTGTTTAATGACATATATAGGGTGATAGCAAGCTGATGGCTCATTTGATATAACTCCACTTGTCGATCAATTGCAAGTGTTACTAATTCATGTTATCCCTTAAACTATAGCTAATAAGTTACAACAAAATGCTAATTGTATCTCTAATTAAACACTAATGATGATAGAATAATTTATTTTTATAAGGATTCGACATAACAATCATTCACCCATCGGATATTAGATACATATCTTCTAGAAGCTTATATAAAAAAACTTAACAAGTGCGAGTTGAACTCGCGTGAAGAGGGTTCCGTACGATGTTACCTATCCGCACAATATTGAGTGATTTACCACGTTATATTAATATCATGGACTTCTTATAGGTTTTCCTATAATCTATAAGTAGAAAACGAATTTCTGTATTTTTTTCAAAATTTTATGTTCAGTAGTTTCGGAGATAAGGGGGGGGGGGGGGGAATGGTCGGACAGACGGACACGCGAGTGATCCTATAAGTGTTCCGTTTTTTTATTAGGACGTACGGAACCCTAAAAATGATTCTGAGAGACTCAAATTTTGATTTGGTAATAAATTTTCCTGGACTAAAAGTGTTGAATGCTTACGTTCGGCAGCAATATGCAGTGGTATAGTGCAGCCGAACAAGTGGCCACAACGACAACGGGAGGCGTGGAGCCACTATCGAGCACAGCCATGGAGCACGACTCTGTGCCGTAATTGTCATCTGCCGGCGGATACATCACCAGTGGTCCTTGTAATTTTAGTTCCGATGGACTGGAAATAATAAAACCAATGCATTAAGAGATAATTTCAATTGCTGCACCTGTGGAGTTGTGTTAATAGGCAGTGGAAGCCACTTACGTTCATTCAGCTGCCTGTCAGGTCAGCGATCAGGTTAGGTTGTGTAATTAATTTATGATGTTTGTTATCCAAACGATCTTTGTAGTTTATTTCTTTAATTGAGGCATCATAATCATTTAATTAATTATCATATTTATTTCCTTTTCGATGTGTGTTAGTGTTACCTTTCAAATTGTCTTTTGTTGTAAATAAAAATTATTCTATTCTATTCTTGTAATGGTAGGGCACAGTGTGTTGTAAGCCGTCTGGCCATAAGAGTTATATATAAAAAGCCATAAGAGTTATATATAAAACTAGCTGGTAGTACCCGCGAGTTGTCCGTGTTGAAAAATAAAAGGTATAAAGCCTGCGTTGGATCTTTATTTTTTGATAGCAGGTGTCAGACGGGCTGCCCAAATGACTGCGAAACGCAGTGTACCCAGCCACTACAATCAATCTTAGATACAATCTAAATCTAGTGCCCTATATCGATCTTAGATAGCGTTATGTAAGCCAATACGATCGTACCCATTAAGCTCCTCAAAATCACAAGATATCATGTACACGTCGCCGTTCCCTCGCAGAATGAGAGCAGACTTCATGTGCGAAATGATCGAGAAGTCGACAGCAGTGTCTCCGAGGCTGTCCAGAATGGTGCGTCCGGCAAGCTGCGGTTGAAGTGTAGGCTTCTGGCCCGTCTTCAGAATTTTGATGAGTCTAGGAGTCTTCTTTGTTAATGTGTAGTAGACTCTGAAATATTTGAAAGGAGTATTTTGAAATTACAACCTACGTAAGCACGCCGAGGCCGAGGGGTAAGCGAGCGTGGTCTGAACTTGCAAGTTTATTTACCTTAAGACAAAAGTTGTAGCACCTCAGTAACTACAAGATGATATCAAGCAAAAAAAAAATGAGTACAATTTGTAACATTTTTAAAGTAACGAAAACACTTGAGAATATAAGTCAGTTGAAGTGCTTTTTAATATTTTCCTAGATTTCATACATCTAAATAAAAAAAAAACTATTCCCTTTTATCATTTGAATCAGTATCTGAAGAAAATTCATTTGCAGCTGCATTAATTATGATGTGATTTTAAAGTTCGTTTGAATTAAATTTATTTTATTTTACTAACCAAATATTCTCTTATATTGTAAAACTAGCTGTGCCCGCAACTTCGTACGCGTGGTATTCGGTATAGCGCGTAACTTTTTTGTTTGTAAAGAAATTCGACTGAAACAAACTCTAAATGTTACGGGAAGCTTGCTGGAATACATCAGTGAAAATCGCATTCAAATCAAACGCACAGACAAACAAACAAAAATTATAAAAACTGTTTTTTTGACCTCGATAACATACGTACAACGTGTACAAATTGTTTTTTCGAATTGTTACAGACACGGCTCGTTTACGATTTTATTATAATATCTTCTTTGTTAGAATAGATGGCACGAAGATCAAAACCGTTTCTTGAGTCTCCACAAACGTTATGACAAGTATGGCATTCAAATAGGAAATCATCCAACCTTTTGTTTGTTTATAGCGCCCAGTTGTAGTGTTTTCGTTACTTTTAAAATGTTACAAATTATACCTATGTTTTGTGTATCACAATAGGGGATCGGACAAATTTTCAGAAAGGGTTTTAAATTAATCTTCATGGATATTTATTCCCATAAAAAATACTATTTTATTTATTTATAGCCTTTTAGCTACTCAAAATCATGTTTTAATATTGTTTGTTTGAAAATGCCGCCAAAACGCCACGATACTTCATCTGAGAGCGCGTAACGTCATTTCTGGTCATATCATAACAAAACAGCTGCATTGGCATAAGACAATGATTGCCCCACAAATGACGTTACGCACTGTGATTGGTGTTTCAGTATAGGTTAAAAATATTGTAAATAATAAAATTTTATTTCTTCATTTAAAAATATTTAAATGAATTATATTAAATTATTCGATAAATAATCGTAAAAAAATTATATATTTTCTTTCTAAGTACATTTTAGATTTTAATCTGATTACTGTCCGATCCCCTATTATTACTCACGAATGATCGTAGGGTTGCTCACAACTAAATAACTTTTGCTCGAAACAGAACTTTCCGGTACGAACCAAGCAACTAATAATGAATGTATTTGACAAGGAACTTTTTTTATTCACTAACATATAAAAGGTTTACCATATCTTGTATAATATTCACCACAATCTGGTCTTAATATTTTTATAATTGTTTTTTTCAAAGAATGTTTAATTAAAAACTAAATAAATAATTTCAATAAGAAATTGAATAGGCCTCTTCTGCACAGCAAAAATTTCGTAGAATGTTCTTAAACATAAAATGCTTATACATACTTCAACTCACCTTGGCGCACAGGGCATAGTTGTGTTAAATATATAAATTTTGTTTGTATGACAATGACGCGATAAAGCGTCGTCCTTGGGTGTGTTCCAGCACTCCATCAGCCAAGACTAATTTTGTTCTACTGTCATTTGATCATACTCCTTCCTGCAGATAGAGAATAATTAGCTCTGACAGATCGCCCGAAACGGGTATGATCAAATCTTGTCCAGATTAAATTATGCTCGATTGGAGTGCTGGAACGGCGTGTATTCGCGGTTAGAGGAACATTAGTCTTAGCCGAAGGAGTTCTGGAACACACCCCTTGTATCGCACCTACGCCGTTATTGTATATATACAAGTTTTACGCACACATAACGCCGACAAGTTGAAAGATGTATGACCATGATATTAGACTACGTTTGAAACAGTACGAATGCAATACCTGAGAGTATTATCCGAGACGAGAACAAAGACATGCGCCGTCGACGCCGGATGCCAGTGGACCCGTCTTATCTCATATTGAGAAAACATGAACCTCTCGTCGAGACAGGAACTCCTGGAAAATGAGAAACAGAAATCAATTCCTTGTACAGTAGGAAAGCCACAAATAATGGCTGGGTTTTCTGTGATTAACATAACAAATAGCGTAAATCGATAATTTATTATTTCAAAAACAAGTTTCTAACTTAACGTTAAGCTTCTTCCCGAGAATGATTTTATTTATATGTACCTAAAGATCGTCATACAGACAGACTGTATGACGATCTTAAACACTTTCGTCGCCTAAAACACAAGCAACATCACAGATGTTGCAACTGCGCTGCCCTGCCGACCTAGTAAGATTAAGAATATGGGATTAGGAAGAGATAGAGAAATGGGCTCTGGCCTCCCTTACTCACTCACGGTAACACAACAGCCAACATGCTGTTATTTCACGGTGCTCTTCTGTAAGGGGATGGTTACTGCGGCCAGACAGGGCCCCCATGCAAAACGCAGTGTGTGCCCTGCCACTGCTTGCCAGATCCAGACCAAACTTGCAGACCAGACCAGCAACATTTCCAAAGTTGGCTCTGCCGCGATCGGAAATTACAAATAACAATTACGTTTAACAAAGAAGACTAGCATAAAATATAGCACTTGTTTTGTTGTATTCCGGTGAGTTCCGGTCGCACTAACCACGTCCTCTATCTCTCTCCTTTTTTTTTTTTTAATTACAGGTCCACAAAACTGGTATACAATTCCATATACAAGTAAGATGATAATAATATACAAAATAACATTTACGTCGGAATGTAACCTACTACAAGTGGACACAACATACAAAATAAACTCATAGGAGAGAAGATTTAAAAAAATAAATAAATAAATAGATACATGGTTAAAAAATGATTTCTTGGCCGAGACCACAGAACCACAGAATAAATCAAATTTATTTTGAATGCCATTATAAGAAGAGCACATCCGATAGAGTGGACTATGTTGACCGAGATTAGTGCGACACACAGGTAGGTGAAATGTTTTACGATTGTGTAATCGGCTACCCAGTCGAGGTACTGAGAAACAAAGACGCTCAAGAATGTCTGGAGCATCAGTACCCTACCATAAAGTGGACCATCAGGTTGCCTGCCGAACTTCACATAAAAAAAAAAATACCTGAAAAGAAAAATATCAACGATGGCTATGATCGAAGGCCTTGTATATCAAATTACGACCAAATGATTTCTTCAACGGAAAAATAAATTCTTAATTGATAGTTGAAGCGCACAAAGTAGCGGTGTCCCTAGTCGATGGTTATTACCGAAGCCACATACCATACGTCCAATTCCACCAGTTAATCTCATTGTCGAACGGCAGCCGTCCGAGTTGCAGGCCAAATTGATTAATTCCGGTAAACTCTGCCGGGTTTTCAGACTTGAAGCCCTTAAATGTATTGCGAATTCTTACCGCTACACTATTTGCTACTCTCAAATGCACTACGTTCCAATTTAAAAGGTATTATTCCACTTTTTATTGCATTATGTTCCATTTTCAGTCGCTATTGTAATCACATTTCATTTAAAATATAATATTTTTAATACTGGTTCTTTATATAAACGTCAGACGTGATTATATAACGTTTTTTTATTGATTTTAAAGGAAACGTCGTTATCGATTTCATTTGAGAATTAGTGATTACAATTTTTAACTCACAACTTTATTTTTCATAATAATAAATGACTAGATCCAAATCTTATTTGGAGCATAGTAGATAAATGTTTTATGATTTTTGGAATACAATTTCTAATTCATTTGGAATTGCCATAATTATAATGTATATTGCGAGAGAAGGCTGGTGCTTAGTGTTCGAAGGTCTATATGCTTTAATGCAGTTATTCTGTATTGGATGGAAACTCCAGGACTGAACCATTCCAAACATATACAGAGCCCACAACAATAAAGTCTCACAATAGGCGCTGGCATTGCATAGGAACAGTCTACGTTTATTGGTTAGAGCTGAAATGAGTCGCTGTGGACTCAATTAACATTTGTACAGCGATTATGACAGAGGAATAGCGAGGAATAGTCGTCAGGAGTTTGATATTTATCAAGCCATTAATATTTAATTTCCTTGGCCACTACTCGTCCAGATGACTTAAAAAATCTCATAGGTAAGAAACTATTACATTTTTTGGCTGCATCCAGTTTTAGTAATGATTTGTAGATTGGGGGCAATCAGCCGCAGGATACTGGATTCAAAAAAGTCGGCAACTCAATGCTAATTTGTTGTTGATCAAAAGAAATTTGAATAACAAAAGTGTTTTTAGATCAGCCTCTCTATAAAGTGACAAGGTTTGAACGCAAAAGAGCGATATTTAAATTCAAGAACACATAAGAAAAAAACGTTAGGTGTACATAAAACAAAAGGGCGAAGCGGCAAGGAGGCGACACATTTGTGAGCGTAAATCACGCGACCTCGACGCACCGAGCGGTCATTTTTAATGTCAACCTCAAAGAGTGTACGTGCGATCCGAAAAAAATTACAAATGGGTCCCACATTAGAACAATCGCGGCACCGACGGGGGAGCCGCTGTGTCTCCGGAACAAAAACCGATAAAAACGCCGAGCGGAAAGGTACCGATTCGGTAAAAAATAAGAATTAGACAAAGCGGACTGTAACCTTTATACGTGTTCAGTTTTTTTTACGAACCGCGCCAGCCCTTTTGTCCTTCCGGGGCTCTTTTTTAAATAGATCAGGGGTAGGTAAGTAAGGACCGCCGCGCCGGACATCCACCCTGAAATATTATTGTGGATTTTTCTGCTCGGCATTCATAAATATATTGCCTGGACGATACCCCCCGCTCCGCCCCCGACCCCACCTCGGATCTCCGCTCAGGATTTACTCGAATCGGCGTAGAATTATAAATTCCGTTAATAAAATATATGATACGATAAAGCCGCCTTTTTTACCGGGGGCCCACGGGGCCTCTATTATATTTTGTTTAATTTAAATATGAATAATTAAATTTAAAAAGGAAATCTCGGGGCTAATGAAATTTTTGTTTTCGAGATAATGAATTGAAAACACGTTGCGGCCGGTCCATCGTGTGCGTCGTGTCGCCCGAGCTGTTATTCTTTTCTCGCCCCGCCTCATTCGGATTCAGAGGTCGTATGCGAAAAAAAAAACACCTAAAAATAATTAAATATAACAATTATCACGAATATGTTTTTTCGTATTTGCCTAAGCTTTTGTTGCGCAAAACGTGTTTCCATATATGACAACAATTTTTTTGAAAATAAATGCGAACGCTTTATGATTACAAAATTAAATTTATTGTGTACCAAACCAAAGTCTGATTTACATATCAACAAGAAAAATGTTCGAGTTAAGCTAGTCAAGCAAGTAATTATTTCCGTTAGAACACTTTTGAATTTTAAAAATCTTGTAGCACAGATACACTTTTTCATTATCACCTTAATAAAAACATTGATGGCCTATTTACCTTTAAAGTGACAGTTCCGCGATGTACTTTCTTCCTATGAAGAGTTTAAATAGCCATTAACTTTCTCAAGATTCAAGTCCAAAATCAGTGTGCAAGTCTATTTTCAAATTCTTTAATTTTACAACGATTCTTATTTCTTTAATTTTTTTGCTCTCGTTGGTACTTTTACAATTGTTTAAACAAATTATAATAAATATTTTATATCTATACATATAATAAAAAAGTAAACGAGCCGTGTCTGTACTTTAAAGATTAAAAAAAAAAAACAATTTGTACCCTTTGTTACCGAACGACGTGAAAAAAAGAAATAGTTTTAGAATTTTTGTCTGTTTGTCTGTGCGTTGAACGGCTCTC
This sequence comes from Bembecia ichneumoniformis, assembly GCA_910589475.2. NCBI lineage: Eukaryota > Metazoa > Arthropoda > Insecta > Lepidoptera > Sesiidae > Bembecia > Bembecia ichneumoniformis. The sequence continues at coordinate 12,795,779 of OU342540.1, forward strand.
TTGCCTTGAATCTCTGAAACGGCTTAACCGATTTGAATGCTGTTTTCACTGATTTATTGTGGCAAGTTTTCCGTAACATATAGCGTTTGTTTCATTTCAATCGGTTTACAGACAAAAAAGTTATGCGCTATACCGAATACTACGCATACGAAGTTGCGGGCTCAGCGAGCTACAAAATAAACAAAAAGAAAATTTATTTAAGTAGTATTAATATTTTTATTTCATTTTATCCCTGCGGCTGGACAGACGACCTGAACCTGAACGGCTGGCTGGATGCGAACGACCGAAGTGGAGAGACACAGGCTGATGATGATGAATAATTTAATTTTTTTTATGCATCTGTCCACAGACAGGCTGACGGTACAGTTCATTGTAGACGGCTAACATCTCTTACACAAGCAACGCCAGGGCAGATGTAAGTGCGCTGCTGAACTTGAATAGAATGAAGGATAAAGAACTAGGTGGGGACAGGGTAAAAGAGCTCCGGGCTCCGGCATCACTTACTTACTCACTGAAACACAATAGCATACGTGCAGTTACTTGAGGCCTTCTGTTAAGGGGAAGTTACTGTCCGTAGACGGGGTTCCCAATTTATAAGACTGCAGGACTTAACGTGCCCAGCCAGACACTTAGTAATCCTCCTAATACTTTTATAAATGCGAAAGTTTATATCTTTGTTACCAAACACGCAAAAGGCTGAACGGATTTGGATGAATTTGGCACACATACATATAGTTTATTACTTGGATTAACAACAAGATACTTTTTATCCTGAAAAAATGTTAGGTTCCTGTGGGATTTACGAAAATTAAAAAAATTCATTGTCCGAAATTTGGAGTTTAAAGATGTCAAGATTTGCACACCGAATATCTCTGGTATCATTTTTTTATTATTTTTATTATTATTATTATTAACGAACTAGAGCGCATGCGAAGTCGCGGGCATAGCTAGTAAATAATAATTTTTAAATTAGTCTATTTTAGAACATGCGAGCCAATGATGTTGGAAGCAAGTGAGTACACCAATCTAGGAAAAAGGTTTGATAGTCTAATTAACTAAACTTAACTGATCTTATAAGTTAAGCTTATTATAGCTTGCGATTCAAGCTATACTTAGTGTAAAGGTCACCGAATAATTACATCTGTAAACTTTAATGAATGAATAATGAATAAATAAATAAAATAAAACTCGCAGAAGCCAGGACACAAGTTAAATAGCTACCATAGTGATCGCGATATAAATCGGCTCTGATATAAAGACGCAGTGTGGGCGAGGAGAAAATAAAAAGCACAAAACGCTGACCGAGATATCGGCAACGAACAAACGCCGACAACGCCTTTAATCAACACACAAACGGACGCGATCAAACGTGTACGCCGCTGTTAGTAAAAAAAAAACCGGGAGAAACATTAAACAAAAAAGCATCGATCCAGACCGCGGCGACCACTGGGGATTAAAATCGTAACGAACGCACAAAAATATTCAAATACAATACTAACAAATTGATACAAACACTCATTAGGCGAGGATCGCGGAAGGCGAGGTACCCACCGGCGAGGGGTGCACGGGTCGGCTACCCCCCCGTCTCCGCCAGCATTACAATCCACATCCAACGTACAAATATTATCTAAAATTCCTTCTCATTTATAATCCTTTTGTGTCCTCAGCGCGGTGTCCTCCGTCAAATCCTCCCCCCTGTCCGTGGGGCGGCCCGTAGGGGGGTATTTTTATATTTTTAATCGCGTTGGGCATTATCCAAATGGACATTGGCGGTCGTGCCGACTGTCGCTGCCGTCTAGATGATAAATTCTCCTTTCGTTCGACACCGGGCGCCCTGTTTTGTTTTGTCCCTTCTCCTAATGTGGGCCCTTTATATTGATATCGAAGTGGTAGAACGGAGTCGTCATTAATTACGGCCGATTTGTCTGCGGGTGACTGGCGAGCATTCTTCTTCTTTCCGCTCTACGACGATTAAAAATGATACGCCGTCTGCCCTTTTCGCCTCGCGCCTTTTTTATCGTTCAACGCAAATGAAAATTGATTGCGCCAATGCGGGCGGTGCGATCGTTTGATGCAGATTCAATTTCTTGACGGCTTCTTTCTGTCCGTCGTAACTCACTGACAATGTTTGCGTTAATCAGCCATTTTTTAACTAGAAATGGCGGATAAAGCGGCGGTTTAATTTCTATAGATCATCTTTAGGAACAATATGAGCGCGTATTGAAAATCGAAGCCAGAGTGTTCGAAGTAACGAGAATTTCCCCTAAGAAGAAAATACCTGCCATCCCAAATCTCACACGGAAAACGACTTCAGCCAGGAAACAATACACTTCTCTTAGTGCTTAGGTCTGTAACCAGGCTAATAGTGACCATAATGTTCTCAAATTAAAGAAACTGGAAGCTCAAACCCATATTAATTCATACTAATATTATAAATGTGAAAGTAACTCTGTCTGTCTGTTACCTTTTCACACCTAAAACGCTGAACCGATCATCATGAAATTTTGCATACACGTTGTCAGGGATGCAGGAAAGGATATAGAGTACCTATCATCCAGAAAAAAAGTACTATTCCCGAGGGATCATCTAACGCCTGGCAAAGCTATAACTGCAATAATATGTTAAAATGTTGATCATATATTTAGTCAGGCGTTATTATTTCATTTTTCAACGCGGACGAAGCCGCGGGTACCACCTACTATAAACTAAGTTTTAGTTTTAGCAAATAATCAAACTCTTATTTTTATCTATACACTATAAAATAAAGTCGCCTCTGACAGTTTCTTGGCTAACTTCTAAACCACCGAACAGATTTTGATACAGTTTTTACTAATTGAAAAAGCAATAAACTAGGAGAGTTTGTGTAAATAATTTGCAGAAAAAAATGCATTTTTTCTGTAAACATTTACAGATAGTTGAAATTGCGCTAGGTGAATACAAAAACTTTCTCGTGTTACATTCAAAAATGTCGCTTAAAACAATTGAAGTATTTCAATATTTGCTATCAACAGAGAGATAATTACTCACAAAATTTTACTATATTTTATTTAAATTGAATTCTAATCAATATTACTATATCTCAATACTCAAAATAGCATTGGACAAACAATATCCCCCGGAAACATCCCAAAATAATATCTTCCGTCACATAAAATTGGTAAAAATTTAAACGGGAACCAAAGTCCGCAATAAAACACAAAAAACCCCAATATATTTGCGAATTCAAAGGCTATTTAGATGATCCTATTATTACGGTGTAGCGGTCACCGAGACAGGCCGACTTTGCATATAGAAAAGCAATTTTTCGGGGTGTCTTATGAAAAATGGTATAAAAAGTGCAGTCGGTTGTGGGAAGAATTAATGGCGCGAAACTTCACCGAGGTCGGCGTGCATTCAAAATTTATGATTCACATTTTGCCCTCTATGCGATGTGACTAACGACTGATAACTGATACTATGGAGACTCCACCAACTCCAACTTTGAATACTTAGTTTAGTTCTTTGAAAAAAATAAAAACAATATTTATTTGCTAAATAAAAACATTTATTTTATCTGCTAAGTAAATATAGACAATAACAAAGTGTCTTCCCTTAATAGGGACAATAAGACACATCCATAATTATTAATCAATTTAGTAATTTTGGTTCAATTACTTCAAATTTAGTAATTCAAAAGGATGTACTTTCCCATGCACATACATCTTTAGTTTATTTTCTTTGGGAATTTATTAGTTGAAAAGCTATTTAGGATTGGTCACAAATTATTGTAAGCACTGAAGCAAGCATAACTTTGTCTGTCTTTAGCAATGGCTTGGACAAAGTAAATGGAAAATGCCTATTTTTTAACTTTCCACATGGATAAAAGCTTGTTAGCAATGAAGCCACAAAATTAAGTAAAAAATTTATTGCGTAATAATTGTAAACAAGTAATCATTTTGTAATTAGATTAGATATCTATTTAATTAGAAGACATTAATTTTACATACTTTATTTAATTTACTTTTATTTTAATAAAATGGATACATAACTGTATTTTTTGACAATGTACGATTAACAGAATTTATAATTGTATTTTTTTTTTTTTTTTATGTTAAGGTCGACAGACAGGCTGACGGTCCACTTGATGGTAGGTGGCTACCATCGCCTATAACACAAGCAACGCCACAGCTGCTGCAAGTGCGCTACCGACTACAGTAGGATTAAGGATAAGGGAATAGGAGGGAACAGGAAAATGGGCTCTGGCATTCCTTACTCACTCACCGAAACACAACAGCACGTATATGCTGTTATTTCACGGTGGTATTCTGTAAGGTGGTGGTTACTGCCGCCATTATTAAATATTATTATTATTTTTTATTATTATTTATTTATTTATTATACATGAATAATTACAAAAAATATTTACAAAGTCCCATAAAACTGGAATGCAGTTTGTCTGTGGGATCAAGTTAATGATGTCAAACTAAACATCAGAAATAAAATAATACCGATATTAATATTATTAAATAATTAATACCCATTTCATGTTTTTTTTTTATTTTTTGCCTTGCCCTTTCTCAGAATCAAAAATTTAAGTCAAATTAAATATTATACGAGTATTTTCTACCATTATTACTGACTGAATTTGATTATTGCAAAACATGAAACTTTTTTAACAATAATAATTTTTAAGTCGGACAACTATTCCCTAAACCCACAAACATTTAAACTGTTGATCCATAGGTCTAGTGTTAGACATTACTAAGTAACTTTATCCTAAAGTTTACCTAACTCTCCCCCCACTTGTAATGTCAATAGGCGATTTAGCATTTTCAGGCGAGCTGGCGTCACCTGAAAATATGTGAAGCTTGCAGAATAACCGGGCGAGTGTCGATGTGGCAACAGTGATGTGAAGAATTGACTGCCACACATTTAGTGAGTGTGAAACGAACAAACAGTCTTGATACTTGCTTTGAGGACGTACACACAGAGAACTTTTCGAGAATTTAAAACAGACTTTCTGCGTATTGACGACCCGTTAACGAGCTCGTTGGTGGTTAGAGTGCTTGCCTTAAGGGTTTGATTCTCGGCAGGGTCAATTTTGAAAAACGAACTTTTCAAATTTGGGTCTGATCTGGAAGTGGAAAGTAGTGGCAGGGCACACTGCGTTTCGCAGTCATTTGGGCAGCCCGTCTGCCGCAGTAACCACCCCCTTACAGAAGACCACCGTGAAATAACAGCACGCGTGCTGTTGTGTTTCGGTGAGTGAGAAAGGGATGTAGTTGGCAGCGCACTTACAGCACCTGTGGCGTTGTTTGTGTTATAGGCGATGGTAGCCACCTACCATCAAATGGACCGTCCGCCGCGCCGATCTCCGGATCTTAACATAAAAATATATAAGCATATCCTAATGTCTTCAGCATGAAAATTTAACATAAATTTTTAGTATGAACAAATAAATATAGCAATTTGTTTATTATAAATTATTATGACTGAAAACAACTATAATATTAATAGTTTTTAATCATCCTACCAAAACATACCAAGTTATGGTATTGGTAAAGTTTGTAAGTATGAATAAAGGAGGTAATCCCGGAAAGAACTCGCTTACTTTGGTACCAACTGAATGCTACATCATTGATAAGACAAATGCTTTATTTCATTGCGATAAATGTTGTATTTTAATAAAAAATTACGATATTTGTAAATGAAGGCGAACAAAAATGACCTGGTGAGTTAGTTGTTTTAACGAACCGGTTATAAATTTAATAGTTTACTGTAAGTTGTGATATTGTTTGAGAGATTTCACGAAATTCATAAAATCTACGAAATGAACCAAGCAGTGCCATCATTTACCGACTAAAAACATAAAATTTCGAATTTTGAAACGGGATTTTAATTAGTATATAGTTCATTTTAAAGTAGCTGAAACGCTGCATGTCTGCTGAATAAAATCTTAAAAGGCGGCAGAGTTAACTAAATTTTGCGTTACAAAAATAAAAAAAATGTCACCCCTTAAATTCAAGGATCAACTATACTAGGTCCGACATTACCACGAACGAAAACAACGATCACTTCGGTGGCAGTCCGTAGGCAAACCGCTTTTTAAAACCGGATTTTTCAGGCGTTCGCAGACCGAGACCATGTTCGGTCGAAAACTGTTTAATGATTTGAAAAACGTGTTCTATCAGCCTTCAACCGGTTACAACCGAAAAAAAGCGGCCAACAAAGGGTTCGCGGTGCAAACATAGACGGAATATTTCACTTTTGCGCGTGAAACTTGATTTTTTCCTTCTAATCTGGCTCTTGGAGCTACGCAATAAGGTCCTTTATTATTTCGGCGATTATTTACAGAATTGTGTGACGGAGGTACACCGAGTAGATCTCATCGGCAATTTATTATATTTTGTCTGTTCAAAATTTACGTTTATTTGAGGAGAACAATGGTGGCGATCGGTGCGGTTCCTAACGCCAATAAACGCCGCCTCTTGATACATGAATCACGATAAAATTTGAATTATGAACTCGCAAAAAATGTTTTTTTTTTCTTACGCTGGGTAGGTGCATGCGTTTAAATTTTAATATGCTGCAAATACCCATGGTAAAAAAAGTTAAACCAGAAAATGACAGAATTTTCTAAAACCCATTACACGAACAAAAATTCCATTGATTGCGTAATTCATCTGTTGCGAAATTTTGAAAACACGATGTGACCAAATATATCTATATAGCATGTAGGAGATAATATTGACTAATTTCTTGTATTTAGGCCTATAATAATAAAAGTAATAGTATATTGTAGAGTAACCCGCAATCAATAACTGACAATAACTGTGGCGACAGTGGCCACCCTCTTACAGAAGATCACGGTGAAATAACAACACGTGTGCTCTTATGTTTCGGTAAGAAGTTAAGGGATGCCAGAGCTCGTTTTCCTAACCACCCTGTATCACTTATCCTATCAAGGTCTGCAGCGCACTTGAAACTTCTAGCCAGCCATCTACCATCAAGTGGACCTTCACATAGAACACATTATGTAGAACAAGATTTATATAAACCTAAAATTTTGAACCTTTATAATTCACTAACGACTCCATGCCCCCGGCTTCATGCGGATGCAATTTCTTCTGAAAATTATATACACAAACCTTGCTCGTTTATCGCTCTTTACATTGGTGAAAACAATATCAAAATCCATTGAGTAGTTTACAAGAAGTTGCGGACAAACAGACGGAGGCGGACAGCGACTTAATAATTTACATCTATCGCTGTCCTTGATAGAGAGCTAATATTTGTTGGTTTATATGCAATAGGAACTAATGAAACAATTTTATAAAATCTTCACAAGAATAGATACACTATATTAATTTCGAAAATATGTAAATATAGCGCTGTTACTGCGCCAAGAGCAACCTATGTACCCGGTAATAGCATTTGGTTTGGCAAGGCTGTCATACCATCACATGGTGTGTTAAGCTGGGTTAAAACTTAAGAATCGAAGTTTAAGGCGTGCGAAGCCGTTGCAAATAGCTAATTATATTTACTATCCGTTTAATTAGTTTTTTAAATATAATTTGATCAAAATATTTAAAATTACACAGCATCAAAGTCGTAAAAATTACTACTTTTAATAAAATTTATTTACTAATAAATATCATAGGGTTAATTATTCTTAAGCAAATACATATGCCGATCGGATTTTGGGGTTGAATGCAATAACCCCAAGGGACATAACACATGCATATTAAATGTCACGAACGAAAATAGAATAAATAATTCTATTTTTCTATTCGTACTCCCCTAGTCATTAATAACAGGTGGTGTAACTAGCGATACTCGATTTTATTTCGAGGAATACTTTATTGTGTGGCACGTCTGTATTAAATAGCACAAATGCTTACAGCACACAAATATACATATTTCACTATATTAGTCCATTGGAGATTGGTAGGAGCTTAGATGTCTTCGAAGCTAGTATTTAAGGATGCACAGGTTTGTTCTAGAAGGTACGTTCACCCTTGGGCGAAATTATTACCAAAGAGAATCTAAAAATATAAAAAAATGAGCCGTCACGGGACGCCTGGAAGATGTGAAACATCGAGTGAAATAAAATGATGACTGTTTATTCATTTATTTAACGTTTATTTTTATTGAATACAAAAATTTAAATATTTATTTCAAATTGCAACAACCACCAACAATCACAACACCAACAACAATCATCACGGCACGCGTCGCCACGGAATGACGCTATCAATCAGTTTCACCCGCGCTATCAATCAATAAAACTATAAATTCGGATGAAAAAGTCCAAGGATTTTCATCTTGCGACTGTTGTGGTGATAGCAGAGTCCTCCTCGACTCAATGGGGTTTGTTCCATTGGGTGTCGCATTGCTACGACTGCGTAGCACAGCTACAGGAATCCTTGCCGAGCTACGTAAACATCAGCGTAGCGCTACGCGACGATTTATGACAGCTAATCATATAACATATTATTATGAAATCAGAGTCTGTTTTAATTCCAATTACTTTAAGAAATAAGCAGGAGACGCATTAAACATTAAAAAGCATTACTGATATATTCTGATGCATTTATATCTTTGCAGGTGACATAGCATTGAATCGATGTCCATTGACTGATAAATGAGCTTGTTTTTTGCAATCGTAAAATTCCAATGCTTAAATTTTAGAATTATTCATGATTAACTTGTTACCTGAATATATAATGTAATTTAATATAGCGTTTATTAATTGTATTTAAAAAATACCCTAACCGAATGCCTGGCAATCGGAACTAAATAGTACAATTCGCGTTTTTGTCTCATTGTTCACTTCTAGACTACATTATTATATATATTACATATTTACTCTATTTATATAATAATTATAATCTACTAGCGACCCGCCCCCGACTTCGCCCGGGGTGCAATCGTTATATATATGAACATTCCCCGTTTATCCCACTTTCCATTAGTGAAAACCGAATTAAGATCGGTCTAACCGTTCACGCGTGATGCCGTGACCAAGGGAAATGAGGATTAATTTTTATATACACAGATTTATGACATGATGCATGTCATAAATATGACGTCTCTTAAAAAAACAAACTAATTTTATCAATAATAACTTGCCAAAACTAAAAACATAAATTGTATGGCTCCTAAAATAAGCACTTATAGGGTTTGTGTTTTGGGATGACTGTATAACGTACCAGTCATTTGAAAGGTTCATTCCCAGAGTTGGCCTAGTCGGGAATCGAACTCCCTGAGCGAGAGCGTTAAGGCAACTTGAACAATGGGCACTTCAAATGCATTTCAAATCGTTAGTCGTTAGTACGAAGGTAACACTTCAAGCATCATCCCTAAGAGTACATCTATAGATCCGTGTGCAAGTATAAATATGTTAATAAAACATATATAATATTTCGGTTTGTTTAATTAAAACGGCGGAAAGTGTGATCGGGCGACCCTTCGCATGTTTTATCATGTTTGTAAATATATCGTAAATTGTTGGCTTGTATTCAATTTGGGTCAAGTATTGAATTTTTGTTTTATTATTTTTTGTACTTTATCAGTACGTTCTTTGAAGTTTAAATTTAACGTATGGATTTTACATGGCGTTATGAAACCTTGTCAAATCTCGCCTATATGTTTTATTATTTTGAAATATTAGCACTGTTTCACAGTCCTAATTCACAGTCCTAATTGATTAAATACAGTAAGCATAAGCTGACATTTATTTCGCAATCAACAGCCACATAATTTGAAAGCATAAAGTACCAGCAATCACGAACATATAATTAATTCAATTAAAACAATGGTCGGGACTACCGTCGAGCGTGTCCCGAACTGCTCCAATATTGATCACCTTTATCCAGGATCAGCGATTTAAACAGAAAAAGTGGGATACCGCAGCGGTAAACCGTTAATTATTGAGCTGGACAAACAAGGAACTAAAAATTTTCTAGAAGTGACTTCATCTCTACTCTTCAATCCTATTTGAGGGTCTTGAGAAGAGAGAGAGAGAAATTAAGAAAGGGAATGGAAGTACTAAGAACGATAAACGAGTCTCAGCTGCAGTATTTCGGGCAAGTGATGAGGAGACGAAAGATACTGCGTTCATCAACTAGTGACGTAAGAAAAAATACAGGGAGGAAGACATCCCGGTTGAAGAGTTTAAGAGTGTGGTTTGGTATGAGCACTGCTCTTTCCCTCTTTCGTGTAAAGCTTCCTAGGTTAAGATAGCCATGATGTTCGCCAACCTTCGTAGAGAAGTTTTAAGAAGAAAGAAAAGTATAACTGATTTTTGGTATCTGGGCAATTTGCCTGAAGTTAGCGAGGGGCGTTTTTGATATACGCATATATTAGACTAGCGATCCGCCCCCGGCTTCGAACGGAGTTGTTTTTTTTTTAAATTCTTTCTTAGCGCAAGCTTACGTTATAAAAAAACCAATATCCCTTTCAGCTTTCCCGACTTAGTAGTTTTGGTTGTGCATTGATAGTCATTCACGATAAACAAATTTATAAGTAGGTATAGATAACAAAGAAATATGATAGCTTTGCCAACACATATTTTAATCGCATTGAAACCAGTGTGGCTTTTTAATTTTATTAAGTGTGTGACCGAAGCTCGGTGGTCCTGCTACAGTTGGCGAATCCTAAGGACAGGTAAGACCCTAGGAAGCCATGCGTTTAACTCTTTTTGTTGTTAAAGGGCAAACACTTGTATATTAACATTTAAATATATTATTTAAATAGTTTATTACTTCGTAATGTATGTCTGTAAGACTAAATTAAAAAAAATATATCGTCGTTGTCAAACCAAAACCTGCTATGTGAAAATAGTATACTTTTGAGATATTGACAAAAAACCTTTTCTAGAAAATGTTTACATGAAGGTTTATTTTTTGTAAAAGAATTTTATTTGAAACTCAGGGTTATTATACTTAAACTTATTTGTCTTTTAAACATGAAAATTTAATAGTGTATTCATTATATTGATTATAGAGTAAATTTTGTATACAGCAGATTATAGATGCTGCACATAGCATGAGGTCGTAATTCGACAAATAGTGCCTCATAAGCACTTATCAGTTTTTTTATACGGTAGATAAGGCAGGCAGTTCTTGGAATCTGAAAAGAGTGTATATAGGCAGATGTTGGTTTGACAACGAAGGTAATGGCGAATACAAATGACAAGCTTCAAAAAATCCTTTGGTAGAAGATCAATTAAGCAATACAAAAGTGTAGACATATTAACAAATTACAATTTTTTTTCTTATAGTGTATTAGCGATCCGTTCCGATGTAATTTTTTTCTGCAAGTTATATACACAAACTTTTCTCGATTATCGCTCTTTCCATTTGTGAAAATCGTATCAAAATGCGTTGGTTGTTTTAGAAGTTAACGGATAAATAGACAAAAGCGGACAGCGACTAAGTGCTAGCAGAAAATTGAATATTATAAATATAGATCTATATAACTTTTATTTATTTTTAAATTTATTTACAATATATCTTACACTAATTGAACCTTTCGGAAGAAACTCTTTAAGTGATAGTAAAAATCGTACCAAAATCCGTTGCGTAGTTAACAAGACTTGCCTATACCACTTCTAGGAGTGTGTTAGGTCTTTATATTTGCTGGTAAAGTACGTTGTTTTTCAACACAAGCCATAAAAAGTTGGTCTCCCTTCGAATCCAATTCACCTGCAACATTGTTCCAATTTTATTTGCGAACTGAGATAGAGTTTGGTTTTTTTCTTTCAGTTGTGAATTAGGATTGACGATGTGCATAACGTGAAGTCAATCTAATTAGAAAGCCAATCTTTTTTTGGCCTTAAAAGGTTACAATTTAATATTTATTTGAATCTACATTTGAATTTAAATTTTTTTTTACAGATATTGTATGAGTTTATTTTTTCATATTCTAAAGATTTCATCTTGAACCACTAAATGTAATGTCTCAATATGTAATCCAATGTATGTATATTCTGTTGTTTCACGAAAAAGAAACTGTCACGGTGAACTTTCCCGTAGCAGTCATTAGTAATAAAAGAAATAAAATTTAAAACCATTTGCCCAACAGTAAAGAATACTGAAATTCCCTTCGTTATGCTTTTTTCTTTTATTTAAATCTTTTGGTAATTCTAAAGTAGTGTATGACATCAGGAACTACATATATATAGTGTCGGTCCTAGAAACCAAAATCACTATATTCTTAATTTAATACTGGCATAGTATTCCATAGTCATAAAAGCAAATTACACTCACATATAAGCTGTACTTGTGATTCTTTTTTTTGCACGGTTCATCAGACAGGCTGACGATCTGCTTGCTTGAAGTAAGTGGCTACCGTCGGCTATATCCAAGCAACGATACAAGTGTTGTAAGTGCGCTGCCGACCATAGATTAGGAACGAAAAGAGAAATGGACTCTGGCATCCCTTACTCACTTACCGAAATACGCATACCCGTTTTTAGGTCACGGTGGTCTTCTGTAAGGGGCTGGAATTCTGTATGGAATTTGCGTGAATAAAGTACACGAAAAATCTTTACCTTATCTTCACTTTATCCCTTATCCTTTAACCTATAAGATTCAGCAGCGCACTTGCAAGTGGGCCGTCTAGTCCAGGAACATTTAATAACAAATCAAAATTTGAGTTCCTCAGGGACCTTTTTTATATAACAAGATATGTAAATATGGATGGGTGAAAGGAATTTCTGATTCCACCCTGTATGAAGGGGTAGAGTAAAATAAAAATATGTGTTTTTTACAAACTATACAAAAACAGTATAAGGAACTTTTTTTAACTCTTACCATTTTTGTATAATTTGAAAAAAAAAAAAAAAAAAAAAAAAAAAATTTTTTTTTTCATCTTCTTACAGGGTAGAATCGAAAATTTCTTTAATCCATCCGATATTTCATATCTTCTCGAAACTTATATCAAAAATGCTCCTGAGGAATTCTAATTTTGGTTTTTTAATACAATTTCTTGTTCTAATCCGCCTGCAACTATTTATAAAAAATTCTGACTTCTCCACACAAACCATTTTTTTTGTAATCTTTATAATGTTTAATTAATTCACTTGTACAAATCGAAATCGAAATACTTAACATTATACTTAAAGCAATTTGACCGCTACTTTAAAAGCTAGCTTTTTAACTCGGGACTAAATCGCACACGAGGTAGCTTAAAACTAATACATCTGGGTGGATGGGTGGTATCCGGGCGTGCCCCCTTGCGGTGTGCGACTGCGGAGGGGGGGGCCGGTCGGTGTTAATTATTCACATTTTAATTTACAGCGCTCCGCTCCGCTACGCTGCCCAGTTGGGAAAAATGTCTTGCACCAGTTCGACATCGGCCAACTTTGTAGATTGCATTCAATATTTGCTCTCAGATATATTCCAATTCTTTGTTTGTTTTATTAATGCACGATGAATTTTTCGTTAATAAATGAGCTATTAAGGTGTGGCTAGCCAAAGACAAATGGTTGAGGTGGCCGAAGCAAATGCGCAAAAATCGTTTATTTATTTATACTATTTTAATATGAAGATCGTCAAATGGTAGGTGACCTATAACACAAGCAATGCCACAGATGCTGCAAGTGCCCTGCCGACCACAGTAAGACTAAGGATAAGGGATTAGGGAGGGATTGGAAAATACAACAATAAACCTGAAGTTATTTCCCGGTGGTCTTCTGTAAGGGAGTAGTTACTGCCGTCAGACAGGCTGCCCAAATGACTATGAAACGCAGTGTGCCCTGCCACGGCTTGCCAGATCCAGGACCGGAGCCAATTTTGAAAAGTTCATTTCCAACGTTGGCTCGGACGGTAATTGAACCCGTTACCCATAAAACGGACCGTTAAGGCAAGCACCTTAACTACTCGTCAATGAAAGACTTGCTTTTAACATAACAGATATGTACCGTCCATTTCCACTTCAGCTGATCTAAACCAAGTCGATCACTGGTTTTCGAGTCCAGTGAATACTTTCAGAGAAATGTCATTGCTTTTCCATAGCTTGTAATTTGTATTTGTTGACGAGACGTTTCGTCACAGCACACAAATATACATATTTCACTATATTAGTCCATTGGAGATTGGTAGGAGCTTAGATGTCTTCGAAGCTAGTATTTAAGGATGCACAGGTTTGTTCTAGAAGGTACGTTCACCCTTGGGCGAAATTATTACCAAAGAGAATCTAAAAATATAAAAAAATGAGCCGTCACGGGACGCCTGGAAGATGTGAAACATCGAGTGAAATAAAATGATGACTGTTTATTCATTTATTTAACGTTTATTTTTATTGAATACAAAAATTTAAATATTTATTTCAAATTGCAACAACCACCAACAATCACAACACCAACAACAATCATCACGGCACGCGTCGCCACGGAATGACGCTATCAATCAGTTTCACCCGCGCTATCAATCAATAAAACTATAAATTCGGATGAAAAAGTCCAAGGATTTTCATCTTGCGACTGTTGTGGTGATAGCAGAGTCCTCCTCGACTCAATGGGGTTTGTTCCATTGGGTGTCGCATTGCTACGACTGCGTAGCACAGCTACAGGAATCCTTGCCGAGCTACGTAAACATCAGCGTAGCGCTACGCGACGATTTATGACAGCTAATCATATAACATATTATTATGAAATCAGAGTCTGTTTTAATTCCAATTACTTTAAGAAATAAGCAGGAGACGCATTAAACATTAAAAAGCATTACTGATATATTCTGATGCATTTATATCTTTGCAGGTGACATAGCATTGAATCGATGTCCATTGACTGATAAATGAGCTTGTTTTTTGCAATCGTAAAATTCCAATGCTTAAATTTTAGAATTATTCATGATTAACTTGTTACCTGAATATATAATGTAATTTAATATAGCGTTTATTAATTGTATTTAAAAAATACCCTAACCGAATGCCTGGCAATCGGAACTAAATAGTACAATTCGCGTTTTTGTCTCATTGTTCACTTCTAGACTACATTATTATATATATTACATATTTACTCTATTTATATAATAATTATAATCTACTAGCGACCCGCCCCCGACTTCGCCCGGGGTGCAATCGTTATATATATGAACATTCCCCGTTTATCCCACTTTCCATTAGTGAAAACCGAATTAAGATCGGTCTAACCGTTCACGCGTGATGCCGTGACCAAGGGAAATGAGGATTAATTTTTATATACACAGATTTATGACATGATGCATGTCATAAATATGACGTCTCTTAAAAAAACAAACTAATTTTATCAATAATAACTTGCCAAAACTAAAAACATAAATTGTATGGCTCCTAAAATAAGCACTTATAGGGTTTGTGTTTTGGGATGACTGTATAACGGACCAGTCATTTGAAAGGTTCATTCCCAGAGTTGGCCTAGTCGGGAATCGAACTCCCTGAGCGAGAGCGTTAAGGCAACTTGAACAATGGGCACTTCAAATGCATTTCAAATCGTTAGTCGTTAGTACGAAGGTAACACTTCAAGCATCATCCCTAAGAGTACATCTATAGATCCGTGTGCAAGTATAAATATGTTAATAAAACATATATAATATTTCGGTTTGTTTAATTAAAACGGCGGAAAGTGTGATCGGGCGACCCTTCGCATGTTTTATCATGTTTGTAAATATATCGTAAATTGTTGGCTTGTATTCAATTTGGGTCAAGTATTGAATTTTTGTTTTATTATTTTTTGTACTTTATCAGTACGTTCTTTGAAGTTTAAATTTAACGTATGGATTTTACATGGCGTTATGAAACCTTGTCAAATCTCGCCTATATGTTTTATTATTTTGAAATATTAGCACTGTTTCACAGTCCTAATTCACAGTCCTAATTGATTAAATACAGTAAGCATAAGCTGACATTTATTTCGCAATCAACAGCCACATAATTTGAAAGCATAAAGTACCAGCAATCACGAACATATAATTAATTCAATTAAAACAATGGTCGGGACTACCGTCGAGCGTGTCCCGAACTGCTCCAATATTGATCACCTTTATCCAGGATCAGCGATTTAAACAGAAAAAGTGGGATACCGCAGCGGTAAACCGTTAATTATTGAGCTGGACAAACAAGGAACTAAAAATTTTCTAGAAGTGACTTCATCTCTACTCTTCAATCCTATTTGAGGGTCTTGAGAAGAGAGAGAGAGAAATTAAGAAAGGGAATGGAAGTACTAAGAACGATAAACGAGTCTCAGCTGCAGTATTTCGGGCAAGTGATGAGGAGACGAAAGATACTGCGTTCATCAACTAGTGACGTAAGAAAAAATACAGGGAGGAAGACATCCCGGTTGAAGAGTTTAAGAGTGTGGTTTGGTATGAGCACTGCTCTTTCCCTCTTTCGTGTAAAGCTTCCTAGGTTAAGATAGCCATGATGTTCGCCAACCTTCGTAGAGAAGTTTTAAGAAGAAAGAAAAGTATAACTGATTTTTGGTATCTGGGCAATTTGCCTGAAGTTAGCGAGGGGCGTTTTTGATATACGCATATATTAGACTAGCGATCCGCCCCCGGCTTCGAACGGAGTTGTTTTTTTTTTAAATTCTTTCTTAGCGCAAGCTTACGTTATAAAAAAACCAATATCCCTTTCAGCTTTCCCGACTTAGTAGTTTTGGTTGTGCATTGATAGTCATTCACGATAAACAAATTTATAAGTAGGTATAGATAACAAAGAAATATGATAGCTTTGCCAACACATATTTTAATCGCATTGAAACCAGTGTGGCTTTTTAATTTTATTAAGTGTGTGACCGAAGCTCGGTGGTCCTGCTACAGTTGGCGAATCCTAAGGACAGGTAAGACCCTAGGAAGCCATGCGTTTAACTCTTTTTGTTGTTAAAGGGCAAACACTTGTATATTAACATTTAAATATATTATTTAAATAGTTTATTACTTCGTAATGTATGTCTGTAAGACTAAATTAAAAAAAATATATCGTCGTTGTCAAACCAAAACCTGCTATGTGAAAATAGTATACTTTTGAGATATTGACAAAAAACCTTTTCTAGAAAATGTTTACATGAAGGTTTATTTTTTGTAAAAGAATTTTATTTGAAACTCAGGGTTATTATACTTAAACTTATTTGTCTTTTAAACATGAAAATTTAATAGTGTATTCATTATATTGATTATAGAGTAAATTTTGTATACAGCAGATTATAGATGCTGCACATAGCATGAGGTCGTAATTCGACAAATAGTGCCTCATAAGCACTTATCAGTTTTTTTATACGGTAGATAAGGCAGGCAGTTCTTGGAATCTGAAAAGAGTGTATATAGGCAGATGTTGGTTTGACAACGAAGGTAATGGCGAATACAAATGACAAGCTTCAAAAAATCCTTTGGTAGAAGATCAATTAAGCAATACAAAAGTGTAGACATATTAACAAATTACAATTTTTTTTCTTATAGTGTATTAGCGATCCGTTCCGATGTAATTTTTTTCTGCAAGTTATATACACAAACTTTTCTCGATTATCGCTCTTTCCATTTGTGAAAATCGTATCAAAATGCGTTGGTTGTTTTAGAAGTTAACGGATAAATAGACAAAAGCGGACAGCGACTAAGTGCTAGCAGAAAATTGAATATTATAAATATAGATCTATATAACTTTTATTTATTTTTAAATTTATTTACAATATATCTTACACTAATTGAACCTTTCGGAAGAAACTCTTTAAGTGATAGTAAAAATCGTACCAAAATCCGTTGCGTAGTTAACAAGACTTGCCTATACCACTTCTAGGAGTGTGTTAGGTCTTTATATTTGCTGGTAAAGTACGTTGTTTTTCAACACAAGCCATAAAAAGTTGGTCTCCCTTCGAATCCAATTCACCTGCAACATTGTTCCAATTTTATTTGCGAACTGAGATAGAGTTTGGTTTTTTTCTTTCAGTTGTGAATTAGGATTGACGATGTGCATAACGTGAAGTCAATCTAATTAGAAAGCCAATCTTTTTTTGGCCTTAAAAGGTTACAATTTAATATTTATTTGAATCTACATTTGAATTTAAATTTTTTTTTACAGATATTGTATGAGTTTATTTTTTCATATTCTAAAGATTTCATCTTGAACCACTAAATGTAATGTCTCAATATGTAATCCAATGTATGTATATTCTGTTGTTTCACGAAAAAGAAACTGTCACGGTGAACTTTCCCGTAGCAGTCATTAGTAATAAAAGAAATAAAATTTAAAACCATTTGCCCAACAGTAAAGAATACTGAAATTCCCTTCGTTATGCTTTTTTCTTTTATTTAAATCTTTTGGTTATTCTATAGTTGTGTATGAAATCAGGAACTACATATATATAGTGTCGGTCCTAGAAACCAAAATCACTATATTCTTAATTTAATACTGGCATAGTATTCCATAGTCATAAAAGCAAATTACACTCACATATAAGCTGTACTTGTGATTCTTTTTTTTGCACGGTTCATCAGACAGGCTGACGATCTGCTTGCTTGAAGTAAGTGGCTACCGTCGGCTATATCCAAGCAACGATACAAGTGTTGTAAGTGCGCTGCCGACCATAGATTAGGAACGAAAAGAGAAATGGACTCTGGCATCCCTTACTCACTTACCGAAATACGCATACCCGTTTTTAGGTCACGGTGGTCTTCTGTAAGGGGCTGGAATTCTGTATGGAATTTGCGTGAATAAAGTACACGAAAAATCTTTACCTTATCTTCACTTTATCCCTTATCCTTTAACCTATAAGATTCAGCAGCGCACTTGCAAGTGGGCCGTCTAGTCCAGGAACATTTAATAACAAATCAAAATTTGAGTTCCTCAGGGACCTTTTTTATATAACAAGATATGTAAATATGGATGGGTGAAAGGAATTTCTGATTCCACCCTGTATGAAGGGGTAGAGTAAAATAAAAATATGTGTTTTTCACAAACTATACAAAAACAGTAAGAGAAACTTTTTTTTAACTCCTACCATTTTTGTATAATTTGAAAAAAAAAAAAACTCATTTTTTTTTCATACTTCTTACAGGGTGGAATCGAAAATTTCTTTAATCCATCCGATATTTCATATCTTCTCGAAACTTATATCAAAAATGCCCCCTGAGGAACTCAAATTTTGGTTTGTTAGTACAATTTCTTGTACTAGTCCGCATGCCACCATTTATATATATGTAGGTATATAAAAAAATCTGACTTCTCCATTTTTTTTAATATTTATAATGTTTAATTAATTCACTTGTACAAATCGAAATGTGAAAAACTTAACATTATACTTAAAGCAATTTGACCGCTACTTTAAAAGCTAGCTTTTTAACTCGGGACTAAATCGCACACGAGGTAGCTTAAAACTAATACATCTGGGTGGATGGGTGGTATCCGGGCGTGCTCCCTTGCGGTGTGCGACTGCGGAGGGGGGGGGGGGGGTCGGTGTTAATTATTCACATTTTAATTTACAGCGCTCCGCTCCGCTACGCTGCCCAGTTGGGAAAAATGTCTTGCACCAGTTCGACATCGGCCAACTTTGTAGATTGCATTCAATATTTGCTCTCAGATATATTCCAATTCTTTGTTTGTTTTATTAATGCACGATGAATTTTTCGTTAATAAATGAGCTATTAAGGTGTGGCTAGCCAAAGACAAATGGTTGAGGTGGCCGAAGCAAATGCGCAAAAATCGTTTATTTATTTATACTATTTTAATATGAAGATCGTCAAATGGTAGGTGACCTATAACACAAGCAATGCCACAGATGCTGCAAGTGCCCTGCCGACCACAGTAAGACTAAGGATAAGGGATTAGGGAGGGATTGGAAAATACAACAATAAACCTGAAGTTATTTCCCGGTGGTCTTCTGTAAGGGAGTAGTTACTGCCGTCAGACGGGCTGCCCAAATGACTGTGAAACGCAGTGTGCCCTGCCCTGCCACGGCTTGCCAGATCCAGGACCGGAGCCAATTTTGAAAAGTTCATTTCCAACGTTGGCTCGGACGGGAATTGAACCCGTTACCCATAAAACGGACCGTTAAGGCAAGCACCTTAACTACTCGTCAATGAAAGGCTTGCTTTTAACATAACAGATATGTACCGTCCATTTCCACTTCAGCTGATCTAAACCAAGTCGATCACTGGTTTTCGAGTCCAGTGAATACTTTCAGAGAAATGTCATTGCTTTTCCATAGGTTGTTTTTTTGTAATTTGTATTTGTTGACGAGACGTTTCGTCACACTCCACAGCATAGTATGTCAAAACTGGCACTACGCGCTGGTTATTATCTCTTCTTAGACTCACCTCTATTATAATAGTAATAATTCTGACAAGATACACACATACTCGTATCACAGTCTAACCATACTTACGTCATACAGTCGGGCAACGCTCAGTGTTCGAGCCTGCAAACTGAAGCGAGTTCGCCGAACGTTGCCCTACGCAAGTACATTCGTTGCCTGACTGTATGTCGTAAGTATGGTTCGACTGTGTTCGTATGTACAAAATTCAAAATAAACTCTCACAAAACATTTCCCAATTAACAAACTTTTGCCACGTCCGTTAAGCAAGTGTTTTCTTTTTTTGTTTAACCGCGAACTGCTTATTTATTTAATTAATTAATTACAAGGAGTCATTATATTTACATTGTACATGTAAGTAATAAAATGTGAGTTATAGGTCCTCACGATTGGGGTCACGGTCATCACAATAATCAAGAAAGCTATTGACAGAATCAACTTTTTATATTAGTTACCTACCACAAGGAAGAAAAATGCATAGATTAATATAAAAAAAGGTAAACTAATATATTTGTACACTCAATGCCATTGAAAAAAAGTAATACAAATAAGAGCTAAAAGCACAGGAATAAAAAGTTTGTGTGTCAGCTCCGACGCACGACTGGACTTACTCCTTTAAACTTTATAATTACTTTATATTATTTAGTTACATTCATCATACTCAGATGTCACGTGTTCCATTAAAAGTTATGTTAGTTACGTTCGGTATACACAGATGTCAAAAAAGTTCAAATAGTTCATTTTTTCGACAACAGATGTCGCTGCGCCGCCCGCCGGCAGTTATAACGCGCTATCGTTTCGTTCCTCAACGTGGACTATACTTTTATAAGCTGTCGCTGCCGCGCAAATGTTAAGGTGACAGATAGCGTAACGCTTTTCAGTTAACGCTTGTGTTAATATTACTCCTCATAAAATATTCATACCGGGAGCTTTATATGAAAATCGATTCTTAAGGTGTAAACTCCAAAAAGAAAGATATAAGAATATATTTTGACGGCCCGTTGGATGAGTGGCAAGAGTGCTTGCTTAACGTCTCAGGGGCTCCGGGTTCGATTCCTGGCGGTGTCAACTTTGGAAATTTTAATGTAATTTTTAAAATTGATTCTGGTCTGGATTTGAAAAGTAGTGGTAGGGCACACTGCGTTTCGCAGTCATTTGGGCAGCCCGCCTGGCGGCAGTAACCACCTCCTTACAGAATACCGCCGTGAAATAACAGCATATACGTGCTGTTGTGTTTCGGTGAGTGAGTAAGGGATGCCAGAGCCCATTTCCTTATCCCCCTCCTAATCCCTTATCCTTAATGCCACTGCAGTCGGCAGCGCACTTGCAGCAGCTGTGGGGTTGCTTGTGTTATAGGCGACGGTAGCCACCTACCATCAAGTGGACCGTCAGCCTCTCTGTCGACCTTAACATAAAAAAAAATATCTACAGCGGTTAGAAGATAATATGTATCTCTTACCGACATATTCCGTTACTGATTGTGTAAATCTCGCAAAACCACTTTTAAATTTTACTGCTACGTAGCTATTGGATATTATGGTAAGCCGCACATATAACAAGAGCTCAGAAATCACCATTTTCTTCAAAATATTCAAAAATACAATAATACATATTCGCTTTATACTATTAAGTTACGTGTAAGGCAAGGGCAGTAAAGCTATTCTGACAAGCAAAAAGAACGATTCGGAATACGGATTCACGATTGTTATTTAAATTATTCAAGCGAGAGTTCCATACATGTGATCTTTTGACGAGACCTCGCGAGCACTTCAATTGTTGCAAAATGCTTCCATTGCGGACGGCTTAGAGTGCAAATTTGAACGTCGTTCTACGGTTAGATCGAGATACAATACGTCGGGGTTATTAGTATGGAGTTTTTACGGGCTCTTATGCGAGATGTCGATTCAAATTCTATACGCGACGGGGTTGCAACGACTCGGGGTCGTAACTGTGAGTGACAAGATATGACTAAGGGTCTATCTTGAAGTTAAAATATAAATTACAATTCGAAATTTGGATCGTCTCGCCTCTCATGGTATGTGATAATCTTTTAAGGATTAGGGATTTTAAAGATGACGGACTATGGGATATGGGAATTTTATGGTGGTCTTCTGTAAGGGTTACATCCTCCGGGCCAGAAAATTAAAGGCTTCTTCGGTTTAGAGGAACTACTCTTAAAAGTACCTACATAAAACATAAAGTAAGTACAGGATTTTATGTGAAATAAGGTCAATGTTAATTTTTCTTAAACAGTTGCTTACGACATTTGAAATGTTCTAACATTTAGTGTAAAAAAATAAGCCATTCCACTTTTCTTTTAAATGTTAAGTTTCCAATTTGCCAAAGAAACATTTCACGAATGTATAATTTACGTAGAAGCCAGTTACCAATTTTCCAATGTTACTTAAAATAAATTTAAAACTTGAAATTGACATTAAGTTATGTAGTTTCATCTAAGTAGGTATATTTATTGTGATGTGAATAATCATAACTTATATATGCAAAAGTTGTTTGTTTGTTTGTTATTCGTTAATTTCATGCCTTTGCATGATGAAATTTTGGATACACATTGTCAGGGATACAGAAAAGAACAAAGGGTACCTTTCGTCCAGAAAAAAAAGTACTGTTCCCGAGGGATCAGCAAAAACAAAAAATACAACGCCTGACAAAAATATATAAGCAATAAATAAATTGATAAATGTTTCAATGTCTAAGAAAAAAATATATTGTCGGAGCCACGGGCAAAAGCTAGTTCATATGATTTCGTGTTGCGTTTTCGAATAGCATTTTCAATGTGGACTTGAAATTAAGGTCCAGTTATAAAGCGTCCGAACCGATCACTGTAACAAACAAGATGGCTGAATCTGAATTCCATTTTCGATTTCATTACACTCTGAATATATGATTTGAATATGTTGTAATATAATACTTATACACGTATATTACGAGGTCAGGCTTTCTTGTGCGTACATGCGAAAAAAGCCACACCCCATACCACTAGTTGTTGAAAATAAGATTATGCATAATGTATATACCTACCTATATAATATACACCTAGATCTAAGAACAATGTTCTTTTAGTTGTGATTGCTAAAACCTCTTCTGTAACACAAGCTATGCTGAGTGCAAAGGCCGCCGAAAATTCTATGTACATAAATATTCTTAAATGAATAAACAAATCAATCATACTAATATCTCTGTCTCTATATATAAAAATGAATCCCCATTTCCCTTGGTCACGGCATCACGCGCTAACGGGTAGACCGATTTTAATTCGGTTTTCACTAATGGACAGAGGGATAAACGGGGAATGTTCTTATATGTAAAAATTGCACCCCGGGCGAAGCCGGGGGCGGGTCGCTAGTTACTCAAGTTTATGAGGATGTATGGATGTTTGTTACTCTTTCAAGCAAAAACTGCTTAACGAATTTAGATGAAATTTGACGCAAAGACAGTTATTACCTGGACATAGGATATTTTATTCCACGCGAGTTAACGTATAACCCTTTTTATCCTGGAGAGATATTAGGTTCCTGAGGGATCGTCAAAAATATTAAAAAAAAATTGGACGCCACACTGTCGCCATAGATATTTTCTCAGATGTAATATTTTTAATTTTTCAACGCGAACGAAGTCGCGGGCACCAGGCTAGTAGCAAATAAATAAGATAATTTTGTAATACGAAAACAACGAATTCCAATTAAGCAGCCAAACAAGTAAATAAATAATTCTGATCAATCGCAGAGATTGCAATCAGCACCGTAATTTTAATCTTAATGAGGTGGCGGCTATCTTGGGGATGTGCATTGGGGGTGGAGAGGGAGGCCGAGTGGGCGAGCTTGTATCTCTTTTAATGTTGACTGTCAATCTTAATATAGCACACTTCCGATTTGTGAATAAAAAAAAATTCTTTGAATTTAAGTAGTTACCTACAGGTCTGACAATGTTACTTTATTTCTTCGCAGTTTCTTATCTATTCTAGTATTTAATGGGGTTTGAAAAGTTTGGGTTGTATATGGGATGTCCGGTAATTAATGGATAACCCTGCAGGTACTTGTGGGGGGCACCTCGGCCACACAGAAAAAAATGTACAGCAGCGACAAAAAAAATTTTTTTTTTAAATGTTTGAAATTTGATACCTCTTTGCTTACACTATTGGGTAGTACGGCTACAAAACAAATTTAATAATAACAAATTGATTTTCTCTGGAAATAATAGTGAATAATTGGCCTTGTGATAGCGCATTACAAAATTTTTCAGATCATAACTGTTTTTTCTTTTTAATACTTAAAAATAAAATTTGGAGTTTTCGATTTTTTAATGATTAAGTTTGAGCACCTGTGGTTTAAAAAAAAAACATATGGAGACCTAGGTGGCACACAATTTTAAAAACATGCTTACTTCAGGTAGTTTCTTAAACAGTATTACACTCAATTTGTTCATTGTCAAATTATTGAGTTATTTCTTCCTATGTTTCTCTAGCCTTAATTTTCTTAAAACAAAAGCAAAAAAAAAAAAATTTAATGTACCTATTTAAGAAATCTTTGGGAGTGTTTTTACGGGGTGATTGGATGTAATTAATAATTGAAACTAAAATTTATTTCAATTTTTTATTTATAATTTTATAATAAATGTTCAAAATGTTAAATTTTATAGTAGGTGACGCCTAAGGACACTAGAGTGGTACAAGTTGTTCCCAAATACTTCTAGGATAAGATACTAGAGAAGATAGAGGAGTGGGACATCTTGCACTGAAACAGATGGGAATAACAGAACTCGTGCTGCATTGGCTACTATATACGATGGCGCATTTTAAGATTCCAGAAGGCGGTATGTTGTACCCAGTACGAAACATATATAGATAGGAAATATAGTAGATATAAAGATGAACCGCGTACGGCTACATAGAATAGTTTATAAATATGCAGATGAGCCATTCCATACGTCTGCATGTCGTTAACTTAGTTAGCAAGACTTAATCAATTTGGCTCGCAGAGCCGCGACACAGGTGCCTATTAACATATTTTTGCTTGCCCCATGTTATTTCAAAGGGTCTGAAACTCAAAAATACGACACCGTCACATATTCTCATTAACTTTGTAACACATAAGAAACAAGACTGAATACTAATTTAGAACTAAGAATAATCCCTCTTGTAGATGCGGCATTGCCTTCAATTAATGTATTGTTTTTTTTTTGAGCTAGCGAGGCTTGGCGGTGATAGTTATACACGCCTATGGAGGTTATACACACTTGTGTCGGATACGCCTTTGGCGGTTATACAACGTTAATGGTTATACACCTTAGGCGGTTATACACCTTAGGCGGTTATACACTTGTATCGGTTTTACACCTTTGACGGTTATATACCGTTGATGGTTATACACCTTAGGCGGTTATACACTTGTATCGGTTATATACCTTTGTCGGTTATATACCGTTGATGGTTATACACCTTGGGCGGTTATACACTTGTATCGGTTATACACCTTTGGCGGTTATATACCGTTGATGGTTATACACCTTAGGCGGTTATACACTTTTGTCGGTAATACACCTTTGACGGTTATACACATCTATGGCTGTTATACACACCTACATCTCTGTTATACACACCTCTATGATGGTTATATGCATCCTATATTGTGACCTTTGGCATCTCATTATGATGCACTGAATCATTATAATACGGTGGTCTACTTTAAGATACTTTACGAATGCTACTGTCGCCATACGAGCTGCCCACATTATAACAACAAAAAGCAATATGCACTGTTATTATTAAAAGTGTGCTATAGGTCTATTGTAAGGCACTAAATCTACTATACATTTAATAAAATCCTAAAAACAATTTGTACACGTTGTAGGTCAAAAAATAGTTTTTAGAATTTTTGTCTGTTTGTCTGTACGTTTGTGAACGCTAATCTCAGAAACGGCTTAACCGATTTGAATGCGGTTTTCGCTGATGTACTGTAGCAAGCTTCCCATAACATTTAGTGTTGTTCCATTCCAATCGGCTTACAAAAAAAAAAAATTAAGAGTTATACCGAATACCATGCGTACGAAGTTGCGGGCTAAGCTAGTAAACTTATTTTCGCGGCTTATATATAATGAGTTTAGAAAAAAAAAACAACACTGTCGCACCGTCAGATCTACAGGCTTACGTTATAAAACATCGCATCTACAATATTATTCGCTGACTTTATACAGAGGCTCGCCGGTGGGGTGGTTGTGTGGGGAGATACGATGGTGTTAATTATACGATTTTCTTTGAAATAAGTTAATAAATATTGGATAAGGCTCACCCTCCGCTGGCCCTTTAATGAACCCGCTCTCACCTTAGTGTTTTGTTGCTCTATAGTGGCTTCATTTTAAATATACATAATTTATTTCTCATTTCTGATAAGGCAACAATATTTCCATTTACAAATGCCCAATTCAATTTTACTTTACATTGTATAAATGTAAAGTTATAGAAATCACACCTGATAAAGTAATTGGTTTACAATAAGTAAAAAAAAAGAAATCTTTACATCCAGACTATTGCAGATCGTCTTTTGTATTATTATGTGTTATATTAAAATAGTAATAAACACAATATGATTTATCTGCATGTATCATTGATATCAGAAAGGCGTACGATAGGTATTTGTGCCCACTGTGCCCATATCGTTCATTATTTGGGCATTGGAAACCTCTTACAACCTCTAAAGTAACCGTGGTTATTCAGAGCTATTTATTGTAATTACTAACACAAAGCAATGACGCCTTAATTTCATTCACTCTCTATTGACATTTTTCAGCTAAACAAAAATAAAGCAGATCCGATCATTAAACATTTATTATTCGACCATTTGACATTTGGTTAGTACTTTCTACATTTTTTACAGTGACAGCTTGCACTTGAAAGATTATAAAAAAATTATATTTACAATTATTATAAATAAATTACATTTACAATTATTTACCGAAAACATAATTACAATTCAATTCAACACAACTAGAAATGGCTACAAAATATAAAATTAACAACATGGACTCGAAAAGGGCGACGGTCCTAATGCAGCCGGCTTCAACGTTCAGGTGGATCGAGACGTAACCTCGCCCGAGATCGATGTTACCTATTGGCTCTTTGATGTTGCAATTTGATCATTTCGCTTCCGATTGCTAACTCTATTACTGTCTATGAATTAAATTCGTGTCGCTAAAATATACTGTGCTCTATATGATTACACGCTGTATCATTAAATGGCCTTAGGTATATATACTACCTTGGTATACTATAGTATACCAAGGTAGTGTATAATATCGTATACCTTAGTATACTATACTACCTTAGGTAAATTTATTGATAATTGCTTACATCCCTGTATCAAGGCATTTAGCCATAAAAAATATAGTCAATTAGAAACCTGTCAAGGAGATGGTCAGGTTAGTCAAAAAATACCTACTACTAAAAACTTTAAAATAGGTAAAATTTGTTAAAATATATTAAATGCAAAATAAGGCTTATTTTAAACATTTTTATATCAAAGATCTCACTGTTTTTGTGCGAGAGACACGTAAAATTCTTAATTACAATTAGTTTGTAAGGTACTTAAGTGCAGTTAATTACGAGTAACTATTATTGTCATCTGTGCATTATTAGATCTCTTAACCTGTGCATTATTATAAAAAATATTACTTAATGAAATATGAAATAAAACTAATCTTCATTTTTTTTAAATAAACTAAGGTGGCATGGAGGCCGACGGTCCACTGGATGATAAGAGTCTACCATCGCCTAAAGACAGAAGCAACACCAAACCAAACTGTTTTTTATCATCATACGCAAGGGGTGCGCGTGAGAGCCAGCTCCAATCCAACCATTGCTTGATAATGCATGTGGACAGAAGTAAGTCTTCTTGTAATTTTTATTCTAACTTCAGTTTTTGACTTTTACATTTAAAGGCCAACAAAAAAAAAAGATTGAAATAAAATATGTTCGCTACCTTTAACTACAACCGTGAACCTATTTAATGCAGAGTTGTGCGTAAGAAATTGTCAACGGGGCCGTTTTGGCCACAACGTCTGTTCAATGTCACAACAGCTATCCGCAAAACCGCAATATCTTGTTAGAAATAAGCTTTTCTGGACACGCGTTTCAACTATTTAAACATATGTATAATAATTTCGATGTAAACCTTCGTTTTAGCCCTATGCCGCTGCAATTTAGAAAATTACCTCAAACCCTTATCGGCATTTATCGCTATAACAATAAAATATAGAATTACACGATGTAATCACTAGAACTGAAATCAAACAGTAAAATAACAAATGCATTAAAAATTAATGCAATATAAAACTAGTGATGTTCATGAATATTCATTGCAACATAGCATCTGTTCATTGCAAATGAACGTAGAAGAATTTTAAATAAGCTTCTATTTTTTTCACTTGTTTTAATTGAAAGTGCAAGTAATAGTCAAGATATAATTCCATTAGATTTTTTTTTAATAACAATGGAGTTCTAATAAGTGGCGAATTATACAATATGCATTCTGGTAACAAAAAACGGTGCAGATACTTAACGGTATACCGTGGATAAGAATTAAATAAGTAATGAAGCAACTCTTGAATGGATAAAAAGAAAATGACCGTAGCATTTGGATGACTGTATCAGACAAATTATATGTATTACTAGCGGCCCGCCCCCAGCTTCGCCCTTGGTGCAATTTTTATACACTAAAACATTCCCCGTTTATCCCTCTTTCCATTAGTGAAAACCGAATTAAAATCGGTCTACCCGTTCACGCGTGATGCCGTGACCAAGGGAAATAGGGATTCATTTTTATATATATAAAAAAAGATGTATATCGCAATTTCATTGAATCATAGGCGAAAAACGATTTGTTCTCACATTTGTACAATTTCACAAACATTTGAATAACAATTTCCAGCACGATTCATAACGATTGCGTAGTAACTTATAGCCGTCATTATGGTTTTTAAACAATTACAATTTCCTCCACGGTTAGAGCAAGAGATTTCTAATCTAATCAAAACACGAAATCAGCTCATTCCTGCTATTAGCTTTATGTAGATATATGTTACATAAAATTTATAATAACATGGACTGAAATGCGAAATGTTATCATCAAAAGGGTATTGTAATAAGCGTGGTCCGCTGATGGCCTAAGAACGTCCGCAGTGCAAGCGGCACTCGGAGCCGCGGTATTAATATTATCACATATCCGGGCCGGCCAGTGCCCACTGGAAGAATTTTTAATGCTTTGCTTTAATTATTTTGCCGTCGGCCGAGGCGGGCGCTCACTAAGTTCCATTCACATTAGAGTATTCATTTTTGCTCACGGCCGCGCCTACGAATGAATTATAAAGTAGCTTGCCGAAAACTGAATATTGTGAAGATACTTACTTGGGCACGAGCATATGTATTTATTACTGCGTGAATTTCGAGAGGGATTCCGAAACCTTTTGTACATTATGAAAGGACCTAATTAACCGTCCGGCGTGGTGTGTCGTTAATTATGGACGTGGCCGGTTCGTAGTTTCGTCTTTGGCCATTTCGACCAATGAAAAATTGACGTTTTCAAAATTCTAACAGACAATTTCGCGTTTTATGAATATTGTAAAAAGGCATCCCGACCGATTAATGTGTAAGCAAAGATTTAGTCAAAAACGTTTATTTCAAAAGAAATGTCGGGCGGTAGGCGGCAGTAACAGCCAAAGTGTAGAGGAAGATCGCAAAAAAATATTTATTTATTTATAAATATTATAATAGAGAGAGAGAGTAGAGTTTATAGTATTTATGCATTCGGAGCCACTTAACATAAAATACATAAACAAATAAAAAAAATCACAGTAAATAAACCATTAACAAAGAATGTTGATAATTAGTGAAACGCTAGAGGTGATATCGTTGAAAAGAGTTTTGCTTCTCTCTTTGCATGAGAGGCAAGCGGCAAGCCTTAGGATTGTCGCTCAAAGACAAAGCAAATCTCGTCGAAGAACTCGTCCTAATCTCCAACACAGAAGCTAATTTGGTTCTTCATCTTCAACTACTGCATTGAATCGGTTAAATACTAGAACTAATAACCACAGTACAGAGGATTTATTATGCTGTCATCTATGTATACGACGTTCCATTTTCACCCTACAATAGAATAATGAAGCAATCGAGAATAGCGATGATTCAAATCGATGCCGGCACATACATTATGATTATTTTGAAAAAATCCTAACAGACATTAGATTAATTAAATGTAATTGCGATTTGTAATTTTTTTCCGAATTTTCTGTTGCCGGGATCCTTAATTATTCGTCTCGCCTAGTACATAAAAGGAATTGTTTATATAATTGCATAAATTTAAAATTATATAAACAATTTACACTGAGGACAATTACGGCCTACCCTTTATATTATTTTCTCAATAGTACCCAATAATATAGTTTTCTCGCCAAAACACTTTTAGAAGTCTCTTATTACTTATAATGATGTCTTTTAATCGTTTTTATGTGTTATTACTTAATAATTGTATAATAAAATAGCAGATTATGAATCTATCTATATAAATTAAAAAAAAATGAATTGCTAAATAGCGCAAAACTCAATAACCGCTGGTGATCATTCGGCATTTTCTTTGACTGGCAACCAGCGAGATGGGCGTCGATTTTAAATCCTTCATCTTTAAAGCGAAGCGATTATCAGCTGGCACAATTGAAATCGAAAACACTGATGTTTTTTGTTAGGGATACCAGATCCCATTTCCCCATCCCTCCTAATCCTTTACTGCTAAAGACAACAGCACACTTGCAGCACCTGTGGCGTTGCTTGTGTTAATAGGCCACGACTACCATCAAGTGGACTGCCAGTCTAGTGCCACGAGCCCGTTGGATGAGTGGTTAGGGTGCTTGCCTTAACTCTCTGTTCTGACGTTCCCGGGTTCGATTCCCGGCAGAGTCAACTTTGAAAATGAACTTTTCAAATTTGGCTCTCGTCTGGATCTGGAAAGTAGTGGCAGGACACACTGCGCTTTGCAGTCATTTGGGCAGCCCGTCTGGCGGCAGTAACCACCCCCTTACAGAATACC
Source organism: Bembecia ichneumoniformis (assembly GCA_910589475.2). NCBI lineage: Eukaryota > Metazoa > Arthropoda > Insecta > Lepidoptera > Sesiidae > Bembecia > Bembecia ichneumoniformis. Next base: position 12,827,135 of record OU342540.1, read on the forward strand.
ACCGTAAAATAACAGCACGTGTGCTGTTGTGTTTCGGTGAGTGAGTAAGGGATGCCGGAGCCCATTTTCCCTGTCCCCCTCCTAATCCCTTATCCTTAATCCTGCTGTAGTCGGCAGCGCACTTGCAGCAGCTTTGGCGTTGCTTGTGTCATAGGCGACGGTTGCCACCTACCATCAAGTGGACCTTTAGCCTATCTTCCGATCTTAACATTAAAAAAAAGTTTATTCTAAGTAGAAATAAATAAAAAGAAACTTTACAATTTGGTGAAAAAGCTAAATGCGAAAAGTAAAGAATCGGCGATGAAACCAGTTGAGCGATTAGATATTACGCTTTCGCTGACGGGGCGGGGAAAAGGGTAGTTTGTAAAGTTGAGTATAGACGAAGCGAGTGAGCCCAGCTGGACTAACTAACCGCGATTTCCACGTCGACCGCCACTCTGCCTTTGTTCGGAGCACTTTCTTTGTATTTTGTTTCATTTCATGCAAAATTTAATTTCGTTTTGAAGAACCGCGCGGAATGATATTACGCGACCGCCGCGTGTAATTTCATTGCTCCTCCTCAAGAGTGTGTGGACATCGTGCCTTTTTCATCACATTCCCTTTCGGTGGTCGGGTTTTTCGTTTATTGCGGCCCCGCGTTCGGAATTAAACCGCTGCGGATTGCGGGACCGTTAATTGCTTATACACAACTACCTGAGGGATTCCTCTGAGGCTCTCCTCTCTTTGTAACTCGAGCGGCCAACAAATTATGCTTTTTCAAGTGTTAAATAAAACAGTGCATAATGCGTGCGCATTCAATTCGAACAAAATTCAACTGGAATCATGTTTACATTCGCACAAGTAGTGGACCAGTTCCGGCTCAAGATATTTTGTTGATCACAGTGACATTAAAATTACACGTGTGAAAAATTAATAACCTTTTTAAATTCATTGTCTACTTTTTTTTTAAATATAACTGACCCATAACCGGCTTCGCACGGATGCAATTTTTTCTGCAAATTATATACACAAACCTTCCTAGTTTATCGCTCTTTCCATTAGTAAAAACCATATCAAAACACAAATCCTAACAGTCTTTCGTCAAAATGCGAAAACGGTCCTAAAGATTAAAACGTTCAAAGTCAAGATTCAATGAAAACTTCTAAGATATTAAATCCCTTTCAAGTGTCGGAAGGTACCCCAATTTGTCATCGATACTGGGTCCACTTCTCCCCGAGGTAAAGGGATAAAAAAGGGATTCATCGTGTGATCCACCCGCAAATCGACGAGTACACACTCAATGGGGAGCGATTACGCCACTTAGTTTGGGCGTGAGAAAGAAATTTTACGGGATATTTTTTTCCAAGTTGAGATTCGAAGATCACGGTTAGGAAGTATTTTTAAGCAACCATTGTGCTAAGAAAAAGGGGGGTTCTACGGAGATTATATTATTTATCAATGTGATGCGAAGGCTTACTCACTACGTTGCGTTAGTAGTATTCTGGATAACTAAACAAAGAGGTATGACGTATACACCATGAAATGAATTATGGTAATAGCACAGAGATTTATGGGTTCATTCAAGCACTGCGCAAGTGTGATTCGGTAGTGGCAGGGCACACTGCGTTTCCCCCCCTAGGTGGGCCATGACCTTGTCGTGGTGGGGGGGCTTACCCTAGGCAATCCGGGCGGTTGCAGGGGTCGGTGGGGTCACCGGCCTTTGCTCGACCGATCGAATTGGTTTTGGGGACTAAGAAGGCCCACACCGAGGCGGGCTCCGAACGAGCTCCGCTCAGCGGAGCTCGTGGCGGAGCTGCAATTTGGAGGCTCCAACCTTCCGTTGGAGCTTCACCGGTCATCGCTCGCGCGGGCCGAGAATCCGTACTCGGCCCGCGCGGTTGGTGGCCGGTGAGAGAGAGGGCACCCCGGTCCTTGTTCGTCAGACCGAGGTATGGGACTCGGTACTGCGGATGAGGATCGGCGGGTGAGTCGCAGCGAGTGGATTCTCTCGGATGGCTCTGTCGCTCAGTGGTAGTCGGGCAACGTACGCGAAGACGGAGCTCTGCGGCAGGGAAAGACCAACTGGCAAAGTACGGGCAATCGTGGCATGTGGGGGGTGGCGAACACCCGGTGTCGGGACACACCGGCCTAGTAACCACCCTCCGCAGTCGTCCGGAAGAGTGAACACCCGGCCTCGCCACCCGGCTTAGTAACTCTTCCGCGACGACAACACGAGGTGGAGCCCGTCTCTCGGGCTGCCGCGATTGTTGGGGAAATGCCAGGGGGACACCCCTCAGGGCCGCCCACCCATAATGCCGTAGAGATGAGCGGCCACAGGAGCAGGGGTCATCCGAGGGTTTCAGGTGGAAGCGGCCTCCGACTCCGCGGTAGGTTGTGCCGCGGAGAAGAGGTGAAGGGTTGCTCCAGAGACGAAGCCCCTCGCTGACTGCTCGCTGCGACAGGTGAACATGGGCGCCTTGTGCCGCTCCGCTCGGAGGCGGTGGACATGGGGCCGTCCGCCGTCCATACAACACCGAGCAACGAGGGAAGACGTGGCACGTCTCTCCACGGCGCGGAGGTCAAACTCCGCGCCTAATCGAGGTGGAGCCCGCAAGTGTGCGGGCCTCGTCTGGTGGGGGAAGGCAGACGAGTGGTTCTTCGATCCCCTTACCCCCGCCATGGACGGCGCGAGGAAACACCGTGGGTTTTTAGTAGGGTAGAAGTCCCACATATCCCACCGATATCCCCATTGTCGGTGGGGATCTGGTCGCAGATTTTCCCACGCAAAAAAAAAAAAGGGCACACTGCGTTTCGCAGTCATTTGAGCAGCCCGTCTGACGGCAGTAATCACCCCCTTACAGAAGACCACCGTGAAATAACAGCACGTGTGCTCTTGTGTTTCGGTGAGTAAGGGATGCCAGAGCCCATTTCTGTAACCCTTCCCAATCCCAATGTAATCAGCAGCGCACTTGCAGCACCTGTGGCGTTACTACCATCAAGTGGTAGCCATCTACCATCAAGTGGACCGCCAGCCTGTCTCTCAAGCACTGGGACCGAGTCTACGAGAAACTGACTCGGTCCCAGTGCTTATCGTCAATATAAAATGTTAAAGTTACTCGTGAATAATTTAGTTTTTTCATATGAATAACTAAGTACCTACCACATATTACACTCCATTTTTATGTTTTTTTAATTGGTAAACAATCTTTCAATTCATTTAAAAATAGATAAATATACACCAATAATAAACCAATCAATAAGCAAAAATTTTGATTTACAACAATTTATGTAGAAATAAGCTATTTAAAAATTTAAAAATAACAGCAGTTATTTAAAAAAAAAACATGTTAATATAACTAAATTATTTTTAGTTAGATATTTTCAGCTAAGATATTAATAAATATTAATAAATTCAAATTTTTAGCTTTTAGCTTAGCTGTAATTTTTTTCAGAGCTACCTATCTAACAACAACAATGTAGGTTTTTCAAGAAATAACAAAAAACTAATATTTTAAATTTTAGGTATACAAAATATTCTCGCCTAAGTTTTGTTTGGTGAAACTAATAACACAAAAACCAGTAGTTACTTCACATTTTTTTAACCTGTGTATAGTGGCAGGATCCATTGCATTTTACATTTTGGGCAGCCCGTCTGGTGGCAGTAACTACCCCCTTACAGAAGACCGCAATAACAACGTTTACAATACTGTTGTGTTTTTGTGAATGAATCAGGGATGCCAGAGTCCATTTCCCTATTCCCTTATCATTAATCCTATTAAGGTCGGCATTGCACCTAAAGCACCTGTGGCGTTGCTTTTGTTATGGTGACGGTAGCCACATGCCGTTAAGGCCCCGTAGGTGATATCGCGCCGCTCGACAATAGGTATTTGACGCGCGGCGGTGGCGCCGCCATGTGATCTTTCGTGAACTAAACTACGGACAGCGGTTGAGTCGGTGTAAACGGTTTTGATCCTTTCCATATATTTTTATAGTAATTAATAAATTAGTAATGTCTTTTTTCAATATTTTTTTCTCTTATATTTATTAAGAATTATACAATGTTAGTTACTTTATATTAGTTTAAATATTAAATATTTTTGAGTATGTACCTCCATTACTGATACATATGTGTGAAAAATAAATCACTAATAGTAAAATCGTAGAGAAAGCCAATTCATTATTTATTATTATTTTATTTATCGTTTACTATTATTTCATTCATTATTATTATTTATTGTGATTGTTTATTTATTATTTTTTGAAAATTTTATGATAATGCCGGAAATCCGAAACTATTAATAAAATTAAGGAAGGTACCTAATAAAGCCATAAATTCTGTTACAAATGAAAATGCATTTATTTTTTTATGAAGTAAGGTAATCATAATTAAACTTACGTATACATATTTATTGAAGCCTCAGCAAAAAAAAAATCTTTTCAAAATGGCCACCTTTAGCTTTGATAAAGGTCTTTATTCTACACTAAACGCAACAATTAAAGGATATAAAAAAAAGTTCCAAATTTTTAGGTGATTTTCAACAGGCTGTAAATTCGAAGAAAATGGTCGTATAGAGCTCATTAAAAAAGGAAATTTTAGCTTCAAGTTTCTAGTTCTTGAATCCAAGCTTCAAATTTTTTTCTCGTTGGCGATTTATGAGTAATAGTCAAATAAATCAATGTTAAAAAAAATTCAAAATTTTTCTCGTCTTGAAAATGGTGTAAAAGCCGTAATAAATTTTTTATTGTAATGGCACAGTAAAGATCTTTTAGATAATTTAATTCCCTATAACTTGACCTCCTCATGAGCTCTGTACAATGAAAATACATGGTTTTTTTAACCAATTTCCAAAAATAAGGAGGTTTTCAATTTTGATGTCTTTTTTTGTATGTATGTTACGTGATATCTTCGCCAATTGTAAACCGATTTTCAAAATTCTTTTTGGTTCATATAGGGTTGAGGTGACAAAGCGTTCAATGACAAAGCGTATATTTTGTCATTTTGCTTGTTGTAGTGTTCTTCAATCGTGGAAATGTTTTCTTCAGTAACGAGGATATTTCTGTGTCTTTCACCGTCGTATCGGGACAGAAGGCGTTTTGATCGAGTCACTCTCTTTATCTGTAGGGATTGATTTAGGGCATGTCCTGTATATCGACAATAGCACCGAGCTTCAGGTTTTGTTTTAATATACGCGACAGAGTCCTACCCGGAATCTTCATTTCTCGCGATAAGATTTTTATTTCCTTATGGGGTTTCGGCGAATTCTGGCTTTAACAGCATTAACAGCCTTTGTTGTTCTAACAGCACGCGGCCGTCCCAATCTTTTATGGTCATCGACAGAAGAAGTGTTAGTATATCTGTCGATAGTACGATATATACGAACATACAGCTGATACCAAGCTTCTGAAGTGTCTTGAATATGTCCGACGGCTCCATACCCACTCTGTGTAAGGCTGCAATCCTATTTTCTTTAACACCCCATTTCATATTGTAATTTGATAATAAACACGAAAAAAATATGTGAAATAGCGAGAAATCAAAAGAAGTTATGTCAAAACATAAGTGTTTTCCAAATTGAAAATGAATAAAGACTTGAAAAAAGAAAAAGTTTTGTAGCTTTTTCGCGCTTATAATTTGTTTTCTTGTTCCACCTGCAGTCTTAGTCTATGTTGGCCAAGATTCAGACCGCTAGTCTTACGTGAAGTGGCTGAGAAATTGATTCAGTTTTGTTTGCAGACAGACAGACCAAAAGTAAAGGATGAAACATATTACACCGGGCCGGGCGCTCACCGTGTTTTTCTCAACGGCCGGGTTTGCTATTTGTCACCGTGCCGCCGACGGGCCGCCACCGGGCCTTGCCCATGCCTTTCATTTCCAAGCACTATTATACTATTTTGTATTAATATTACTATACTAGCTGTGCCCGCGACTTCGTATGCGTGGTATTCGGAACAACGCGTAACTTTTTTGTTTTTAAACAGATGTTTTTTTTGTTTTTCAACGAAAATATGAATTTCGAAATTTCATCGTGAACAAAAAATTCCTCACCCCGAGACCTCTTAAATGAGTACCAACACGGGGGGTCTGCGACGAACCGCTCCCGAGATATTTTTGAAAAAGTCCAAAAATGCGAATTTCGAAATTTCGTCTTCACCGAAAAATTCCTCTCCCCAAGACCTCTTAAATAAGCACAAACACGCAGGGTCTGTGACGCACCGCTCCCGAGATATTTTTGAAATTCTTTTTTGAAAAAATATTTAACCAGAAATATATTATACCTACCAGGAATAAATTAATATACATATATTATTGAAAAAATATTATACCTCGAGGCAGTCAGCCTCAGGTTAATTAATTAATTTATTTATTTATAATTTTAACAATTTAAAAAAGAAACTAAGTATACATTAAATGATACCACTAAAAAGACTAATACCCGAGCGGGCCTCGCGAAGCTGTCTCCGAGCGCACGGTGAAAAGAAATATTTTTTTGAAATTTCGCGATTGGAGCGCACGGACACGGCCCGGTGTAATATGAATTGGTTCATACAAAAGCATACTAGCATCTTCACCGGGCTCCGGACGGGACACGGCCCGGTGTAATATAAATCATCCTTAAAGGTAGTAAAAATTATGTCCATTAATCAACCTTCTGAATTCATGAATTTTTTTTTCATTTCACAATGCCAAAGGCACTGTTTTTTCTCTCACGCGTCATTGTTAGATCAATAAAATATTGGATTACTTATAATTCTATTGTATTTTTCTTCGATATATAGTTATCTTCGTAATAAAGATAAAACAACGAATATCTGAAATATAAATTACATACTATATACATCGCAATTATACTTTATAAACAAAAACATAGTTTTCATCAATATTTAGTAGACAACAAAAAAAATATAAAAAGAAAACTGTCAAAACATTTTGGTTGCGCTATACAGGGTGGTAATTTGAGATGGGTCAGTAAGGGCAGCTACCTAAACCTTTGTAGCTAGAACAAAACACTCTTAGGAGACTATCCATAATTTTAATAGTTATTCCCATCGGCATTCAAAGATTTTGAAAAAATGGTACAGTCAGCGGGAAAAAGGTCAATTTTCACGTTTTGTTTTTATAGCGCCAATCGATTCTGTTACTTATAAGGATCAATTGACCCTACGGGACCACCTGAGCTTAGAGTACTAGAAACGTCAAAAATCTCAAAAAACTACTGCCATACATTTCTTACGGAATGAGATTAAAAAATAAGTTCAAATATTGTTTTTAATTAAAAAAGGCGGCAATCACTACAATTGCCAATCTTTAAAAACAAGTAAAGATCGTAAGTAATAAATCTACGATAGTAGTTGCTCTATTTGTTTGCCGTTTGGACGGTTTCTGCAATGAGCGTGTAACCGCTGATATTTTGTTTGCGTTAACTCCATACACCGTTGTAGTGACAATTCTTGAACTGTAATGTACCTAATTTTTCTTGTAAATTCCATTTTTGAGATATCCCAAAAAAAATATCAAGAGGTCTCAACGACCACAACGACAGCATTTGTATTTGTACTTTTTCCATATCTTTAAAACTTGGTTATGGGAAATGCCTACTTCGGCAGCGACTTCAAAGCTTCTAACGACCGAGTGTTAAAATTGCAACCGCTATTTTTTATCAAGATCATTGTTGTCGTAAGGATTTCTCTTAAAGGAGCTACACTCTACAAGAATATTTAGGAGATTTTTTATAACTTTTGATATAGGGTATAGGGTATTTAATCTTATATCATTCCATGGCAGTTGATATTATTTATAAAATAAGCTTCTAATAAATCTATGCGATCTAAATGAATCAATATTTTCACAATTTAGCTGACATGCAAGAATAATAATAAATAACATTTGTTTCTAAAACAATGTTTTCCTTCCAAATTCAAATTAATTTAAAATAAACATTGCCTAGCCAGTTTCCATTGTAGTGATTGCCGCCTTTTTTAATTAAAAACAATGTTTGAACTTATTTTTCAATCTCATTCTGTAAGAAATGTATGGAAGTAGTTTTTTGAGATTTTTGACGTTTCTAGTACTCTAACCTCAGGTGGTCCCATAGGGTCAATTGATCCTTATAAGTAACAGAATCGATTGGCATTATAAAAACAAAACGTGAAAATTGACCTTTTTCTCGCTGACTGTACCATTTTTCCAAAATCTTTGAATGCCGATGGAAATAACTATTAAAATAATGGATAGTCTCCTAAGAGTGTTTTGTTCTAGCTACAATGGTTTAGGTAGCTGCCCTTACTGACCCATCTCAAATTACCACCCTGTATTGTTTGCCCGGTTCGCCGTTCGATCGCTCGATGTGGTCACGTGGGCGCACAACGAAAAGCGATACATCCTCCCTCTAGAAGCGCTTAGCGCGGACTGACCGGCTAGGGAATGTGTCTTCTAATATATTGCAAGATTTGCGTGTTTTTACGAAATTTTTTTTTGGTATTTTTTGTAAATCTATTTATTTAATTTTTTGCACACAAGTAGTTGATGATGTAAAGTTTACAGTGGTATTTTTATTTTTAGCAAACAACATTTAGCCTATTCAGAAAAATCATCAGTTTTGGGTGGATATTTTCGAAAATTGCACTGCGTTTTATATTTTATTTTTCGAAAATTTTGTACGAAAATAAAAAATTGTTTCATTCATTCCTTAGAAGACTTCTATGCCAATGCACAGTATTTTTTTCGTTAAGTTTAAACTACAATGTCGACTGAAAACAGCAAAAAAATTGAGTCCCCGAACATCAAATTTTCTGAAACGGATGTTAGAACATGATGGATAAATCGAAATTACAGAAATAAAACAAAAATGTGGCTCATTTATTCCATTACTATTGAAATAATCTTTCTAATGACATATTACAAAGTACTCAACTCTGTTTATTTTATGAAAAATCTCTAAAATAAATTGACTGAAATCGTTGCAAAATCACCATAGGCCTCTTAAGTGTACTTCAGCCAGTCTGACATCTGAGTTACGAGTTCACTATTAATAAAGTTACATCTTTAGAAATTTGTTTGCATCCATGGAAAATGTTCAAATTGGTAAACATATCCTAAATAAACTTTATACTAAGCCTACTCGAAAATTTTGCCCTTATAAACATTGTCATTACTGATTATGTCATTAAAAAAAAAACCAGTTTCATTTTATGTTGCTTGTGTTAGTGGATCTAGTCAAATTGCCTGATATTATTTATCATAAAAAAAACATTGATGCGATGGTTATAAGACTATTTAATCTTTTTTGACAAATCCAATATAATATATTCTCGTGTGTCAGAGGTATTTAAATTTTAAAAATACAGCCGCACTGTACACAATATTAGATGATCATTTAGTGTCTAGGATAAATAAATAAAAAGAAATTTATTTCTTTAAAGAGTTACAATCAGAAAGTCCAAGGAATTCTTATGAAGAGAAAAATAAATAAATAAAAAAGATAAGTTAATTAAGACAAGTTAAGTTTTAATAAATAAATTATTAAATAAAAATGCCTAGATAAAATTGCATCCATACTAAGTCCTCCCTAGTTATTATTACAATATTGTTCATAAAAGTCGAGTTTAGAAAAAACCTATCTTTTTCAAATTTTAAAAATAACATCAAAGTTGAACTATTAATTCACATATACCATAACGCATGAACAGAAAAAAGTAACTTGAACTTGAGACCACATGAACTTGAGATGCGTTTCGCAATCATTTGGGCAGCCCGTCTGGCGGCAGTAACCACCCCCTTACAGAAGACCACCGTGAAATAACAGCACGTGTGCTGTTGTGTTTCGGTGAGTGAGTGAGGGAACCCAGGGCCCATGTCCCTATCCACTCCTAATCTCCTATCCTTAATCCTACTGCAGTTGGCACCGCACTTGCAGCAGCTTTGGCGTTGCTTGTGTTATAGGCGACGGTAGCCACCTACCATCAAGTGGACCGTCAGCCTGTCTGCCGACCTGACATAAAAAAAAAAGAGTTAGTAACAAACATTTAAACATAAAAATTGATTTTCATATTATTTTATGTGAAATATGAATTCAATTATAACCACTATGCCTTCATTGAAAACCAGCGTTATGGTATCACAATAATAGTGATAAGTTATGTTATGAAATGTATATTAAACGTTATCGATTAGATTATTAGATGTATTGGAAAGAATTTGCACTGAATGATGCTATAGACGTTTCTATAGATTGGTTTCTATAGACGTTTCCCTCACTACGCCAAAAAGTTGTGGGTTAATTGAAGATGCAGGCAGCAGTTAACCGTGAGCATTGGCAGTCTGTTTCCGGGAAGCCCATGTACAGCAGAAGAAATCGAAAGCGGTGGTGATGTTGACGATACCAAACAAAATGTTTCTTTCTTCCTTTCTTCCTAATAGAATATAATTAAATTTTGCTGGAGTAAAAATAGGTTACGAGTACTCGATATTGTAGCGAACGAATACCTTAAACCCTACGTTTCCCATATTACGCGGCATTTGGAAGGCGTTGGCTCGTATCCTTACACGGATTAACTGACAAATTGGTTCGGATGTACGAATTCCGACCGCCCCGAATCAATCCTGATCTTTTGTAACACGTGATCAGTTTCTATGGAAAGGGACGTTTCTTCTATGTCCAGACATTTTATGGCACGCATATAATCTATACTAACATTATAAAGCTGAAGAGTTTGTTTGTTTGAACGCACTAATCTCAGGAACTACTGGTTCGAATTGAAAAATTATTTTTGTTTTGAATAGTCCACTTATCAAGGAAGGATATAGGCTATATAACATCACGCTACGGTAAATAGTATTATATATAAGCAGTGTCCAGTACCGCGCGCCCCATGCGCACGCCGCCGCCGTATGGGCCGCAGCTAAGCGTGGCCGAGTTCAGCTAGTGTTATGATATGACAGACGTTCCGTAACTAGTTACGGTGGAGAGTACGAGTATAAATAGAGCTGCGCAAAATACAAAAATAAAACCATCAATAATGTCCAATTCTATTTTTCGTAATTCCTTGAGCACCTTGATTGCTCAGTGCAACCTTACATTTCATAAAATAAAATAAAAAATTGATATAGCAATAATTTATGAATCTCTCATACACTTGGTTGGTACAATTTGGTCAACGGAATAATACTCTAAAAGCACACAACCGAAATACTTGTTTATCCATTTTTTTTCTCAGATTATCGACTAACAGACAAAACTCATTGACGATTGATTGGAAAACAGTAAGATAATAACTCTATTATTATATTTTAATATATACTACAACAATATATAATCTAATAGAGTACGTACCTACTAGATAATTTAAAAATGGCGCACTCCTTACTTGTCCTCCTGTACACTTTCAATTTCAATAGATTCTAATCAGATTAGTGTTGTCACACGGGCGTTAGATAAAATAGTTTGTGGCCTATAATTGGGGTACGTTTACTGCCAATGCAAAAGCGATCCAATCAAAAATGCCTCCTACAACGATCGGATCAAGGTTCACATTCGTCGGTTCCTTTCAAAATCCATGGTCATCACTCGCATGACTAGACAAGATCGGTTCGTGAGGTGCCACTGTTCGCATGAAGGCTACGACTTTTGACTTTATCCAGTAGGGCATTAGAGTAGTTTTTGATTATACGTTCGACGGAATGTTGTCTCCGATCAGGCACCGTTTACAAATTGGTTCGGTCGTGGGTAAATCAGGGTTACCCAGTAATTGAGTCTTACAGGATCATTCGGTTTCGGGACTTGTGGTCAAAGGATTAAGTTTACGATACATCGCTATCTATCGATCTGTGTTTGGATTAGTTTGCGTCGTTAAATGACGGCTGTTTGAGGGAGCGATATTTCGATGCGAATATAACCTTCTATTGGAAGTTTATACGAAATAAAAACGATTTTAAAAACTCAATGATAGCGTTCCGAATTTCTCAAACCAACAGTTCTGAGCCAACATTTCGCCGACTTAAATTTGGATATTGATATATTATTTCATTGTCTTTGCGATTTATTCCAAGAGACATCGATTGTGCATTAGCAACAAAATGCCAGGCACATAAAATTAACTTTACACTCACCTAAGTACAGAAACAACATTAGGTATGCTGTTGTGTTGCCAAACTTTTTAAAATTATTTAAATCTTTTTTTAGTATTTTAAATTCCCTTTAAAGGGTCCCATCATACATTAGGCCACATAATTATTTTCCCCACGGTTGTAACTTCAACGTGTCATGTGTCTACTACCATCAGTTCACAAATTTTTGAGGACTTCAGTTCTTTAACAGATTTCCTTATTCCGTACTCAGCCTAGCAGAGAAATCCTAAGCATATCTCTATCCATAGCATGAGTAATTTTGAAAATTAATTAGATCAACTGTTAGGCGCAACGTCTCTGTGCAATAAGTCATCGCTGGCATCACACACTGATTAAAGACTTAGGGAATCAGTTGTTTCAGACGAGAATATGCTTTGTAATTCTCCAAACACATGCCATCCGAGTTAGACTCGCCAAGTTGTTCAATAAGAGGTACGTAGGAAATACTCAAAGAGTATCACTTGAAAAATAACATTCCGCAAATAATGGCATATATCATGTGAATGTTATCGCAAGGTAGCACGTTGAATTAAGGAGGCCCCTTAAATATTACTTTAATTTTAAGAAATCAATATTTCTCAGCCTAACAAACTCGACGGAGACTCTGTCGGCGAAGTATGCCTGTTTGTTTATACAGGATCGGTTATTTGGCTTCTGTCTGGAACAATAATGTCCATTAAACTTTGTATTTGCGCTCGTACTGTTTTGTGTCCTTAACAAGTTATAGGCGGAACATATTCTCGTTTCAATCTGTGTAGTTTTAACAAAACAATAACACTGCATTTTAGGCGTCTCAAATGACTGTGTAACGCAGTATGCCCTGGCACTACTTTTCAGATCCAACTTTGAAAAGTTCATTTTCAAAGTTGACCCCGCCGGGAATCGAACCCGGGAACCCTAGAACAGAAAGTTAAGGCGAGCACCCTAACCACTAATCCAATGGGCTCGTCAAACAGTCGTCTCTCTGTATTTTGTTACAGATACTCTATATTTTAAACATTTTCTCTGTATTTTGTTCGATATAAATAAACCTGCAACCTGCTGGACGTTGTTTAATTATTATTATTGTATTTGAGACTTTTCAATGGCGACGAGTAATAATATATTTCATGTATAATGCGATATGACTTAACTAAAATGTCAATTGGAGAAATTGGACCTTATAAACGCGAGACATACATATGTGGATCGTTCAGAGCAATATTCACCATTTTAGTGTAAGAAACTTTTCACTGAGTTTATTGAATGCGTTCTACCTCGTTAAGAAACATTTTTATTTACTCTGTGTCAAGTTTTCATTTGCTTATCATCCAAAGTGTAGAGTAAAATCCCGCAGACGGCGGCAACTTAAAGCATCTTAGCATAATTAGCCGAAAGGGGCTGTTTATCGCTAATATTAGTTGTAAGGATTAATAACAGAGCTTGAGTAGTTCGCGTTTTAACTGCCATTTACTTAAGTCGACTCCAACTTTCAACGGAGACTATTTTAACCTCTTACATTGAAAAGGTTTGTATGATATTTTATAATTTTAATCAAGGATTATTTTATTAAATACATTTGTGGAAGTAGTTCTTTGGTAACTCGAGATCTCATACAATGTAGTTTTATGGAATGCATTTTTTAAAGGTTTTTGAAGAACTTTGTAGGTTTTTTAAAAAATATATATATTTTCATTCATTATTCTAATACCAGTACCTTTACCATGAGTTTACAATGACCGCACTCGCTAGCGGGAGCGTAAAACATTTATATGGAAAACTGTCAACTGTCAATGTCAAATTGACAATTTTCCATGTAAATATTTTACGCTCTCGCTAGCGAGTGCGGTCATTATAAGTCATGGTAGAGGTACAGTTAAACCGAATTTTATATTCGAGGTTTAATTTAAAATTAAATTGAATAATGAAGCCAATTTAGTCAGTGATCGCACGACAGCCACGAAATATTAGTACACAAATCCGAATGCACAAATCCAAAACCATTAATCCCCCTCTTAAAGACGGCCGCACTCCCGTCTGGCTGGATGGTAGATGCGGGCAAATCTTCGAATTAATTTTACTGCCGAAATATGCAAATGTCGAGATATAGCCGCCTAATAACATGTACAAAAGAGTGGTGACTTGAGCGCGAGAAAGCTATAGATTAGTTGTGCATAGACGCGACGTAACACTGATAAATATTGCCTACCGCAACTACTCCTCGTTGAGGATTTTAAAAGCCTATTGCTCTAGAAAAGTCAGTTTGCCGTACAACAAAACAGTAATCTATAACTTATATATAAAAAAAATCCTATCACAAAAGATAGGTTTGATCAAACATTATGCATTTTACTGTAAAAATACTTTAAAAATTCAAAAACAATTTTAAATCGCTATAATTAATAAGATAGTTTCAGTAAAGTGTCGAGTCTGTGAATTTTGTCAACCAAGAGGCCACTCTTTGATTTAAATCGTTACCTCGGGCTAACATTATAGCCGCTTCGAGGATCTTAATAGGTTACAAAATTTACCGCGATAGTAGAAAATACACGATGCTTACGTGCCGGCTTTCTTGCTGAGTTATCAGCCTTTATTACATTACAGGTGTTTAGTTTCGACTACGCTTAAGCCTTATAGGCGAAGACGATAATTGGCTTTTAGTCGGTTTTTTAATGCCTCATATACACCTAAATTTCAACACACATATGCCTTAGATTATTCAAATAGTTTTTTTTTCATTTAACTACGTTTTCATCGTATCTCGATCGTATCCACATCATACAATTCCCGGAGGCATTGTAATTACTCTAGTTAAATGAGTGTGGTGGAAACCTTCCGCCATTTTCAAAAAAAAAATGTAAGAAAACTGACCAATAAAGGTACGTCTCACAATCTAAATTGTACATCTAGTGAAATTGTCACAAAATCACTTCTTTACAATTACTGTATGGGTTTAGTTAGTGAAATTACCAATAACACGAGTCCGTGAATTAGAGCAGATTGGTCGCTATTGACAAAAGTCCTAGTAATTACAAATTCACCAGAAAGTTTATAATATCACGGCTTTTGCAATAACCCTGCGACATATATATTTTGAGGAAGTTTAGTGTGAGTGTATCGTGTCGAGATAGATGGATGTTTGTTGTTTTGTACATTTTAATATACATATACATATATTTTAATTTTAATTTACTTTACTCTTAAGCAATGAACTAATTTCTGAAGAGTTTCCCAGTACGAATATCGGTTAAGTATTTTATAAAAAAAATAATAGCTAATGAAACGAAGACCAGAGAGCGTTTTTTCAGTACGATTCTAGAAAGTGGGTTTACAGATAAGAATTTAAATGGCTAAAAAAGATTTTAGAACCATGTAATGCATTTGCACTCTCCTAATTTTTCTTCTACTTATGGGCGACTGTAGCCACCTAGCACCTGCCGTTATATAATAAATACATACAAACGCATTACAAGTTTTGAAAAATATTAAGGGAATTCAAGCTCATAACTACACTCACTGGTCTCTTAGAAGCATGCTACAAGGGGCACACTGAAATGGTCGGGAATAGAATATTTCGGATTGAGTTACAATAAAACCTCTTTTAGAATTTGAATACTGGCCTCTTAGAATCTTAATGACATTCAAATAATATTTTTTTTTTATTAAAAACAAAAACTATGTTGGTTTAAAGTTGACACGTCTTTAACAGAAATGGAGCTCACGCGTGAACATTTCCGTGCCATAATTTATCACAATTTTCATCGCGGCTTATCTCAAGATAATTGTCTCAGCGAACTTGTTTCGATTTATGATGTTGAAGCACCGAGTCAAACGACAATATACCGCTGGTATGCTGAGTTCCGACGCGGTCGTGTGTCGCTCAGCACTGTTTCTTCTGCAGGTCGACCAAGAACAGCGGTCACGCCTGAAAGCATCGCAGCTGTGCGAACTATTATATTAGATGACCGTCATGTGACATACGAGCAGATTCGGGCTGTTATCAGTATCGGAATGACTGCAATTCAGTCGATATTACATAATGGGCTGTGTGTAAGAAAGCTAGTTTCCCGCTGGGTTCCCCACAATTTGTCCGAAGAGCAAAAGGCGGCTCCTGTAGATTGGTGCCGGAATACTCTGCAACGCTTCAACGGAGGGAAGTCAAATGCCGTTTGTAATATCATCTCAGGTGACGAATCATGGATTTATTCATGCGAACCTGAATGAAAACATCAGACAGCAGTTTGGGTCTTCGAAGACGAGGTCAAGCCAAAGAAAGTGGTTCGCTCCCGCAGCGTGTCAAAGAAAATGGTCGCTACGTTTATCTCGAAAAAGGGGCATGTTGCTACAATTCCTTTACAGGAACGTAGAACGGTTACCGCCGAGTGGTATATCACGGTTTGTTTGCCAGAAATGATAGCCGAACTCCGAAAAAATAACCCGAAACGTCGCATCATCTTACATCACGATAATGCGAGCTTCCATACGGCTCGGAAGACAAATGATTTTTTGAAGCAGGAAAACGTCGAGCTGATGAGCCATCCTCCGTACAGTCCTGACCTGAGCCCAAACGATTTCTTTACATTCCCTAGAATGAAAGATTTATTACGCGGTCAACGGTTTGAAGACCCCGAAGAAGCTCTGGAAGCGTACAAATCAGCCATTTTGTCAACATCAACTTCAGACTGGAATTACTGTTTTAATGATTGGTTTGCACGAATGGAAAAGTGCATTAAGTTGAACGGAGAATACTTCGAAAAACAATAAAATACAATTTAGCTATACCGTGCATGTGGTTTTTCTTATTCCCGATCATTTCAGTGTGCCCCTCGTATCATCTTTTTAATACAAATAAAATTACATAGAAAAACTTACATGCATGGCACTTCAGATTTTCCAGATTCGAAGAGACCTCCTCTACCCCATCTGGAGGGTAGATCAACGATGGTGACTCCTCGTGAACCCCATACGCAGATCTTGTTACCACACGGACTGATCATCAAACGCTCTACAGGGTATTGTGGTGGATTGACCAGGGTGAGTTTCTGAAAACAAAAAATAGGAGATTTAAGTTTGTTAAGAGGAAAAACTAGCTCTACTTTCATACAAATTTTTCTGGTTTCAATGTCAAGAATTTGTTTTGCTCAATTAATTTCGGCGAACGGTCTCATAGATCAACATCTCAAGAGGCTACATGGCTGGATTCAATTTTGTTATAAAAAGTATTCAATCACAATTCAGCGGTTTCTCCCAAATTTTAGTAAAAACATTCAATTTAAAATTGAGAAAACCTTAGGTGGCGTTTTCCTAGTGTTGTTTTTAAAACAACACAAAAATAAAGTACTTTGTGAAATGGATCTTATGGGATTTAGTTATTATGGGAATTGGATCTTACAGACTAAAACCTTAGCCACGATAAGCTGGGCTAATCATAACCTTCTTCGACAAGAAAAGACAAGACAAGATTATTCAAGAGCAAGACCTTCTTTTACAAGAAATTCGATTACGTTGTTAAATCATTAAACAAATTTCAATTCGTGATTTTAAATAAGCTTGAATTTTCTGCATAGGTATAACCTATGCTGTATGAGGGTGCAGAAGCCACCTTCTTACAGTGAACATTGTTGGCTGAATACTTACAAGACGTCGCTTGTGTGTGTATCCACAAACCAAGTGGACCGTCAGTCTGCCTGCCGATCGTCATGAAATTTTGCATACTCGTTGTCAGGGATACAGGAGAGGACATAGGGTACCTTTCATCCAGAAAAAATACTGTTCCCGAGGGATCATCTAATGCCTGGCAAAGTTATTACTGCAATAAAGATTTTAGGTGTTATATTGCTCATAAAGATTTTAAGCCTTATTTTTTCATTTTTCAAATATATAGTTGGTGCGGGCGGCTTTTATAAAAAAAATTTTCTTAATAATTGTATGTATATCTAAAATCAAAGAAAAATCACAAAAGATACTTTCAAGATTTACTCTGGTATATCTGCTCAAAAGAGAATTATAATATTTCTCCACAAACGCTTTTGAATATAACTCTTTCTTCTTTTGTAGATTCGTATAATGTTTAGTGAGGAAAGAATCACGATAGCACCACTATCAATGTAAATACGGTTAAAACTTTTTTAATCAATATCGCACAAAAAGCGGAAGAAGCCCCGGATTGGAGGCTCCCTTTATTCGCTTTATTTCTCATTACACAGCCTCCGTCCGCCTCTCGTCTTTCGTCATACTTATCGTTTATCGTTTGATGGCCGGCTCGGCTTCTTCCATTTTTAAAGGAAATTGAAAAAGTTGATCGCGCTTTGTGAGAACGTGTCAGATTTCCCCCAGCGGTGTTTTTTTAACCGAACAAAAGTAGGTAAATCTGCATTAGCGAGTGATTATCGGAAAGAATCAAACATCGTTAACCCTACCCACGGTGTGCCGGCCTGGAGCGAACCCCGCGGTATTATAAAGGTGGGATTCAATTGTTAGCGAAGCGGATTTGGCGTATATCTACGAATGTTTTTTTTAATTTTATGGTCGACAGCTATGCTGACGGTTCCCTTGATGGTAGGTGGCTACCGTCGCCTATAACACAAGCAACAACACAGGTGCTCCAGACAAAAGTAGGATTAAGGATAATGGATAGGACATGGGCAGCATATACGCCAGGATACGAACGCAAAGTTGCCTGTCCTGTCTGTATGTATTCTATAAGATGTACTTCGGAGAGTGTGCTCGAGAGATGCACGAGATCATACCGCCTTCCCCTTTCTTCTATCGGACATGCAGACGTACGGCTGGTTACCATCCTCACCTTGTCGAAATCCCTGTTATTCGGACCAAGCGATTTAAAACATATTTTATAATGCGCACTGCCAAGGATTGGAACTCCCTGCCGGCTACTGTATTTCCGAGCTCATACAACCCAAATCTTTTCAAGGTTCGAGTGAATAGGCATCTTCTGGGTGAGCTCGCTCAATTGTCGGCTTCATCCTTCCTACATTGATAGATGCTGGTCAAGAGCAAACCCATCTTTATTAATAAAAAAAAGAAAAAAAAGCATGAATGTATAGATTCCTTGTTTGATAATATGGATGTCAATATCTTACGCAAAACAGACAGTATCATAAAATGACTTAATTTTAATTCAAGAAGTGTGTAAATATTTTTGTTTGACTGATTAATAAAAGATTTATCATTTTCTTTTTGAGACGTCTTTATCTGATCAAGTAGAATAATTTGAAGTCATCACAACCAAGTCCAGCGTGAGATAATATTTATTTTTTACGAATTACAGTTTTGTTTGTTACAATATTAGGATCACATAATGGCAAAGAAGCTCTCCAGTTTTTGTAAATATAGAACCAACCTGTAATGGCTGAGTTTTTATAAAATGTTATCTACAGATTTATTAGATATTCATGGTTGCGCTAAATTACATATATTTCTAAATATCCCAATAGATAGGAACTTAACATGGTTTCAACAAAATGTTCAAATAAAAACAGTCTGTTTTCTTTCGGTTTTTTGATGTTGAAGGATAAGCTTAAACCGCTTATATTGCACCTAACTTAGGTACAACATAAAACATCAATTTAAACAAATGAATAAACGGTCACATATATTCTACACCTATGTATTATTTGATCGAAATGTGACTTAAATTAAAGGTTACATCTGAGGTCACACAACGCCGCAGGGTTTCCTAGCAAAATCTTGCCGCAAGTACCTTAATTATTTTTTATTCTTTCTTTTAAAAATTGCAAAATTGTTTGGAAACTATATGAAGTGTCATAGAGAAGAGACTAAGAGAGTCAATGAGACCAAGTCGGCTCATGTCACATTTACTCTCAGAAGAGATACATGTCCAATTGTCCACCAGTACACATGAATGGAATACAAATCCCTCAAAAAAATGTGGTCCGGAACTTGGGAATGCACCTGGACAGACGCCTAACCTGGAAAACACACATCCAAACAAATAGGAAGCAACTTGGTCTACTACTGAACAAAATGTACTGGATGCTGAAAAGAAAATCAAAACTGGCCTTGGAATCTAAACTAATGGTCTACAAGTGCATAATAGTATCGGTCTGGTCTTATGGGATTCAATTCTGAGGTACCTCCTCAAAATCCAATCTAAATATTATTCAGAGATTCCAGTCAAAAATCCTCCGAATCATAGCAGATGCGCCCTGGTTTCATAATGACCAGGGCAATTCATAATGACCTCCAGATACCATAGATGAAGGAAAAAATTCAAGGAATCATCAATAGAAAGGATGGACTCGTATCCAAACATATTAACTCAGGATTTAATGAGAATTGATAAAGCAAAAAGACGTCTGAAGAAAATATTGCCGACAGACTTGCAATTATAATAATTAGAGGGAAGTATGACGGAGTACATCCCGGCATGCCAACTGAATATATTCACATACATCTGTGAATGTCCATGAATTGTGACACATTGGGATGAAAAAGGAGTCAAAGAGGAAAACATAATTTCCAAACAAATGAGTGCAATTGTTAACACAAAAATATGAAAAAAATAATTATGGTAGGTAAAGGTACTTGGGGCAAGTTTTTGGTAGGTAACCCTACGTCGTGTAAATCGTATTTCGATCAAATAACAGAATTCTACGATGGGATCTTACACTATTATTGTATTCTAAATCCCTTTGTAATCCGATTGAAGCGCCACCTACCCACTAAATCACGAACTTTACAATACCCTTCACCAAATCAGCATTTGCATCGCCCCGATATTGTTTCTGTTTATAGGCGGCAGCAGCAACCTAGCATCAAGTTTACTGTCAATCTTATTCCTTACTAAAATTGATCAGTGAAAACTTGAAAGAAGGACATTAATATTCGCTCGCAATAACACCCGAGTGCATCAGTTAACCCGCTCGCTGCGGTCACCATGGGGAGGGCATAAATTTGGGCGACGAAAACCTCCCGACAGTTCCGAACCGTGGCCTATGGGACGCGATAATGGTTTCCAATTTCACGGCTGAAACACTCTTCATTGTGTAATTTTATTTTTACATTGATTTACTGTCATTTCTTGGAATTAGCTCTGCTATTCTTCGCAGGTCGCCCTTAATTTCCTTTTAAGCATTCGAAGTAATGGTACCGGAAGACTGACTATTCAATAAAATATTACCCTAATATTAGCGAAAGTGAATTTGTTACGTTTTTACGCCTTAACTAACTCAACCGATCATTGTGAAAGGATATCAATAAGTTTTGTATGCAGATCGGACCACCAGTGTATGATATTATCGTTTTAACTGTTGAAATTTGTACCATTACGAAATTATAGATTTTATCGAGAAAATATCAATAATTTGGTAATGGGGTTAAGTTTGAAACTATTAAAAAATCCAATTGTCCTAGTAAAGTAATAAGTTTTTTAATTTTTGAATGCTATCCTCAAGAACTAGCCAGAGTTTAAAGCGTTCAACCAAAAACAAACAAAGGAAGAAACTCTTTAGTTTTATATACTAGTAAGTATAAATATGTTTTTTTTTTGACCGGGATGATGGCCCAGGTCATCATCCCGAATATACATACAGAAAGTATGTATATAATCCATTACTCGACATATATAGGAGATGCCTGTCCGCGCCCAGCAGTGGGGCGCAATATAATGTAATATATGAATAGATTAAAACAAATACCGCAGCAATTAAAATTCTAGATACACACTTCGCTGATCCGTCTACTGTTTACATTAATGTTATGCGAGGCAGGCCTCTCTCCTAGAAACAATACGAGCGCAGGGTTATTTTTCCATATTTATAAAATGATTATTATAAAAATTAAAATATTCATCCCGCGTGCGGACGTGTATCGCGATCGGTGCTCGGGACAGATTTTTATACGCCATTTTGTTTTACGTGACCAGGGAAGCAGTTTGCAAAGATTACACCCGGGTGCATGTGTTCAAATAATTATTGTTGTTAGAGGTTTTTTTTTTTAATTCCTCCACGTACGGAATTTTGATTGCGCTCTCGGAGACCGCAAGATTTGTATATGTGTGATACGCTTCGGAATCGTGTCGCGCTTCTAATTAAACGGACGCGATAATAAAATACATTTTTATATTAAAAGATAAGATCATTTGGACGGTCGAAAGTCCACTCGAGTTACGGTCGTTGCCTACTCTTCAATATGATATACCTACACTACTGCATTGAAGAGCATGCAAGCTTCCTTCTTTTATACTAACCTTTGCCCGCGACTTCGTTATCGCCTCTTTTTCTTAGGTGTTAAATGAATTTATTATTATTATTCAAATTTTTATTTTATTTATTTATAATTTAAAAAATTTAAAAAGAAAACTAATTATACATTAATATAATGATAGCACTAAAAACTACCTAGGATTAACCTTGTGCTATCATGTTATGCTTTAAATTATTATTAAATATTAAAAGATTTAACATCTAACTATATACAATTAATTACTATGTTGATATATTCAAATACAATTTAAAAAATACTCCTTTAATTTAACTTTAATATTACACGTATAACAATTTATTGCTGTCAATCGCTGAATATTTTAATTTCACATGATCCCTTTGGAACAGTAGTAGGTACCTACTTTTTTCCCGTTGAAAAAAGTAGTCCTTTTACTGTATCCCTGACGTGTATGCAAAATTTTATGATTAAGGTGTAAAAGCGCAACAAACAAACGAACTCACTTTCGCATTTAGGATTATAAACGGTGTCAGGCAGACCGACGGTTCTTTTAATAATTGATGGTTCATCATCACCACCATCAGCCTATTATAAGTCCCCATTGCCAGAGGCCTACCCTCTCAACAAGGGCGTATGGGCTATATATTCTACCACGCTGGCCCTGTGCAGGTTGTGGACTTCAGACTAGTCTCACAACGGCTGTTTTTCTAAAAGCCGTTGTGTGTGCACTTCGCATTTAGCTGTTCCAGGTGATGATAAGCTGTTCCCATTGCCGGTACGATGCAGCAAGGCTTTCACTTTATTATTTTTTTTGAAATACTTACTACCTTTAATTTGTATTTAAACTCATTTGAATAAATAAAAATTTACAAATAAATTTATAGAAGAATATACACCTAATTACATCGTGAAAAGTACATTAATTATTTTTTGTAACTTTGCATCATAATTACTTATAAGAAAATGCAATGTACAAGTAAAAATGTAAATTAAAATAAAATTGTTACGCTACCCGCCACGAGATGGCGCTAGGCATTGCTTGATACTGAAATGTTTTCATAATGGTTTCATTATTAATTTCATTATTCATTATAAATTCATTAAATTGAATAAAAAATATACGATTCGAATGCTCTAAAATGTCTTTGATATGTGTACTTAGGTAGTACCTAACTGCAATTTATAAACGAAGGAGGAGAAGCGTTAAGAAAATTTAATTGTAATTCTAAAAATTCTTACACTCATATAGTCAGCGATTTTTTCGTTATGGAAATTTTCATTATGAAACTTACCATGAACAATTACACCCATGAATCGCCATTATGTTTAACATGAACTTAAAGAAACATACAAGCATAAAATATTTACATTATGACGCAAATTGCTACTGGAATATAATGAATAATAGTAAAAAACATTTAGACGATTTATATGGAGAGAAGATAAGTATTAAAAAAAAACTGTGCTTAACTTATCGAAATAAATACCACACATTTGTGCATAGTTGAGCATACGCGTAACAATATATTTTTTAAATTATACATGAAAGGTAAGCAAAAGGAACAACAATAAGTAGTAAATGCATATAGGTGGTTCATAACAATCTTATCATATAGCAGTCCAACGTGGAACATAATAAAATGCATAATTCTCAATAATCATCATTACTATTTACCTAGGTATAAAGAAGATCTTACTAATGAGTGTCAGTTAATATAATTAAATTATAATCATTACAAAATATATTATAAACTAGCTGGTGGCTCCGACTTCGCCCGCGTGAAAAATGAAAAATATAAGACGTGAGAAAATATCAGACATCTTTACAGCTGTGACGGCAGCAGCGCCTGGAAAAATGTTAGGCCCTCGGGAACCTAACGTTTTTACCTTCATTTCCAGGATATCCTATATGCTTATCCAGCTAATACACATCTGTGTGCAAAATTTCATCCAAATCAGTCAAATTGTTTTTACGTACAAGAGTAACAAACATCTCTGCATTTATATAGTATTAGTAGCATTATGATAATTGAAATAATAAAGAAAAGTATTAAATTAAATATGTGGTCAGCCGCCTGCAGATGCAATGCTTGCCTCATAATCAAACAGACGTAACATTATAAGAACACTAAGTTTTCGTTCTGTGAGCGAGTTGGGGATCTATAAACCCATTACCCCATCCCCTGCTTTTCCTCTATCCTCTCCAGGTTGACAGCATAATTGCAAACAACACAGCATAAGGCCACAATAGCTACTTATCTCTAAATTGACTATATTAGCATGTTTGTCAAACTTTACATATAAAAACAGAAAAGTAAGCAAGTGAAATATTAAATAAAAGTATGTATAAACAACCAATAAAAGATATTGAATTTTATGTATCTCGAAAATATATAGTAACCTCAATTGACAAGTCATCTAACTTCATTTCAATATTTTTTTTAGGAGACAAATTCTTTTTATTATTCATATAAAATTGCGAATTATCAAAAACAATAGCAAACTATAGGTACTATCTATTAAAGTGATTTTAGGTTTCTTCATTAGTACTCTATAAAAATACTACAACGATTCATGAGTCTCCTGAAAATTATATAGAAACGGAGTTAGCTGATTTTTCAATTAAGATATATTATGCACTAGCTGAGCCCGCAACTTCGTACGCGTGGTATTCGGAATAGTGCATAACTTTTTTTTTTTGTAAACCGATTGGAATGAAACAAACTCTAAATGTTACGGGAAGCTTGCTGCAATACATCGCTGAAAACCGCATTCAAATGGGTTAAGCCATTTTTAAGATTAGCGTGCACAAATGCACAGGCAAACAGACAAAAATTCTAAAAACAATTTGTTTTTCACCTCGGTAACATAAGTAAAACGTGTACGAATTGTTTTGAAAGAATATTTAATGTACAGACAAGGCTCGTATACGATTTTATTATATACATGGATAACTTTTAACAATAATTTATGTCGGAAATGTATGTTTACATACACTTTATAAAAAATTAAACAGGAAATTTTCTGAATTTTATTCATAATAAAGGGCAACAGACAGGCAGACACTGTCCACTTGTTGGTACGATAATTACTTTCGCTTTTTTTTTTTATTATAGATGGGTTTGCTCTTGACCAGCATCTATCCATGTAGGAAGGATCAGGCCGAATATGGAGCGAGCTCACCCAGAAGATGCCTATTCACTCGAACCTTGAAAAGATTTGGGTTATATGAGCTCGGAAATACAGACGCCGGCAGGGAGTTCCAATCCTTAGCATCACAACAGATGTTTTAAAACGCTTGGTCCGAATTAGAGGGATTTAGACAAGGTGAGCTGACCAGCCGTACGTCTGCATGTCCGATAGAAGAAAGGGGAAGGCGGTATTGAAAAAAAAGCAACATTGAAACTATACAAAATCACTAAAGATCCTTCGGAGTTAAATCAATGTTTCATCAATCAATAAGCGTGCACAAACGCACAGACAGACAAAGATTCTAAAACCTATTTTTTTGACTTCGGTAATGTACAACTGTTTTTTTTTTCTTAATCTTTAATGTCCAGACTAGGCTTGTTTGCCATTTTATTATATGTATAGATCATAGAGCGTATTGAATTGTCGTATAGATATAGAATATAGATAGGTAAGCATCAGTAGATCTACAGTAGCAAGTTTGAGCCCACCTGTCCGAAAAACGCGTAAGGCGACATCGAACTGCGAGTAGTTGCGAACTCTTCCCATAAATCACCAACTCGCGGCACAATGTGCTCTCCGCTGGGCCATTAGCATTTTTTATGCATAGAAATCGATCCGGCGACCGTCTAATGCCTCCCGCGATACATTAATATCTTACTTTTTATGACTCTTCTGTAACAATTTCGCTCGATTCTGACGACACAAGCGCCCGGTCGTAACTCACGCGAAAACCGATTCAATCCCCTACGGCATACGATCGACCGTCCATCGTCACTCGGCAGTTTGGAAGATTGGCTCGGCTCGCGAATTATGTGGAGCTACAGGAGTTGATAATAGGTGGCGCTGGCGATTTTCTTAACGCTTTCATTTTTCTTTCACGGGCACTTTGAGATTAAAAGTTTGGAAAACGAAATGAAAAGTTTGCCGGATTGAGGGACGATTTTTAGGGGAGTTTTAAAACAATTTATTTTTATTGCGATTGTATAATTCTATTGTCATAATTTTTATACTATTATATGATGTCGTTCCATTTCCTAAATTATCAATCGTAAACGAGTCGTGTCTGTACAGTAAAAATACTTTTTAAAAAAAAAATATAATAATATAACAAATAATATACAATATACAATAATATACAGTAAATATTTAAAAAATATATATATATCAATTTATACATGTTGCGCCTAGGTTACCGAGGTAAAAAAAAAAAATAGTTTTCAGATTTTTTGTCAAGACAAACGCACAGACAAAGAGAAAAATATTCTAAAAACGATTTTTTTTGACCTCGTTAACATAAGTACAAGGTCACAAATTGTATTTTTTTTTTTTTTGAAAAAATATTTAACGTTTACGATTTTATTATATGTACAGATAAATATAGATTAAAGAATATATCTTATAATACGGTGTAAGTAAAATTAGAGGGCATCGGTAATGGCATTTTCAGCGGGTACGGGGTAGGCCAGAAGCAGATAGCGCTGTGTCTGGCCATGAGCCAATTGTATGAGAGCCTTAACATTGTTGTATGTACAATAAATCAAGATAATTATTACGCCTTCCACTCCTAATAATGCTTACGAAAAGTTATACACCAATTGATATTTGATACAATTTACATATTTATAAAATATTTACACATTTATAATTTGATTATATGTATTATCAAGTTTGATATTTGATGAATATAAATTTTGATTTTCATAATCAATGATAGCCCAGAGCGGTAGAAATGGGCCTGGTTATCTTTACCACAGACTCATCGCGATATTGACTGCACCTTTTCGGCTACATAGGTATGTATATTGGAAACATTCCTCATTTGATTTAAAACGCTAACAATGTTAAAACGTATTTAAAACGTTTCAATGTTGTTTTTATTTTTAAGCGAAAGTAATTATCGTACCAACAAGTGGACAGTGTCAGCCCGTCTGCTGCCCTTTATTATGAATAAAATTCAGAAAATTTCCTGTTTAAGTGTTTTTATATTATATAAATGTGTGTAAATATACATTTCTGAAAGAAATTATTGTTAAAAATACAAATTACATTGATTACTTATATTAAGGGCTTCACTGAGGCAAATGACATTTACTATAGAACTCGCTGGCGGCGGATCCAATTCAACAGGCCTAGAAATGGTGTTTTTTTGTTTTTACCATTAGAACAATACACAAAATAAAATTTTTTATTAATACAATTTTTTAATCTGATATTAACTTATTAATAGGTATAGGATTCATATGCGTGCAATAAGCCGTTTTCGAGAGAATTTTCAATAAAAGTCAAATTCTTCTTGTGATCTAAATTTTTTTGTGGAGTTTCTATTACTTTAACGAAAATTCTAATTAATACAATTGGTTCTTCACATGTTTAAGTATAATATATATTTTTTTCAAAGCAATTGTCTTGTCCATTTCTTTTAACTTCTTCATTAAACAATGGATATTTTTAGTATTTAGTTAGGGTTTGTCTCCCCCTTAATAGTTATTTATACATATAATAGGATCGTAAACGAGCCATGTCGGTACATTAAATCTTTTTTCAAAAACAATTCGTACACGTTATACTAATGTTACCTAGGTCAAAAAAATAATTTTTAGAATTTCTGCCTGTTTGCCTGTGCATTTGTGCACGCTAATCTTAGAAACGGCTTAACCGATTTGAATGCGGTTTTCACTGATGTATTTTAGCAAGCAAAAAGTAATATTTAGTGTTTGTTTCATTTCAACGTGCTGTACCGAATTTGCGGGCTTAGCTAGTTAATAATATATTGATGTTTATATATTTGTTAATAATATGTACAATTTTTTGGTTCCGTACGTCCGGATAAAAATACGGAACCCTTATAGGATCACTCGTGTGTCCGTCTGTCCCCCCCCCCCTATCTTCGAAACTACTGAACCTAAAATTCTGAAAAAAATACAGAAACTAGTTTTCTACTCAGAGATTATTGGAAAACCTATAAGAAGTCCATGATATTAAAATAACCTGGTAAATCACTTAATATTGTGCGGATAGGTAACATCGTACGGAACCCTCTTCACGCGAGTTCAACTCGCACTTGTCCCGTTTTTTATTATCAATTATCATCAGCCGTAGGAAGTCCACTGCCGGTCCTAGACCTGCCCATGCAATTTATTAAGTAAATATTATTTACTCTAAATTATTTACAAGAAAAACTTACTAACATATATGTAAATTAATAAGTATAATATATATATTATGTTACAATCAACTGGATTTTCTATTCCATTTAAATTATGAACTTATTTTCTAATGGATCCTAAATAGTTGGGCATCCTAAATAGAGTGAAGCGATGCTTTACATCCTGACAGCTCCTCTCTTTATACAAGGCACAAGTCCGATCTTGCATGGAGTATTGCTGTCACCTTTGGGATGGCTCAGCAAAATACCAACTTGCTGCACTCGACTCGGTGGATCGCAGAGCTAGGAGGCTCATTGGCGATGATACACTAATAAGAACTAAGCTGCAGAGCCTGGCACATAGACGCAAAGTTGCCTGTCTGTGTGTATTCTATAAGATGTACTTCGGAGAGTGTGCTCGAGAGCTGCATGAGATCATACCGCCTTCCCCTTTCTTCTATCGGACATGCAGACGTACGGCTGGTTACAACCCTCACCTTGTCGATATCCCTCTAATTCGGACAAAGCGCTTTAAAACATCTTTTGTGATGCGCACTGCTAAGGATTGGAACTCCCTGCCGGCGTCTGTATTTCCGAGCTCATATAACCCAAATCTTTTCAAGGTTCGAGTGAATAGGCATCTTCTGGGTGAGCTCGCTCCATCTTCGGCCTCATCCTTCCTACATGGATAGATGCTGATCAAGAGCAAACCCATCTATAATAAAAAATAAAAAAACAATGGATGATCGTTCATATTTCAACTTCGATGTTTTTGTTTTAAAGATAAAAATTCACACGCTCTTCGCGACTGTTTACTTCAGCAAGCAGTTACACAAATCCACAGTTAATATGCTAATATAACGATAAACCGTTCTATATAAACGATACGCCCGCTGCGAGCCACCGATACCGGCTTGGCAATGTGCCCGGCTCTTACTTGATCGCCGAATTATCTGGCAATGCTTGCCACCTATATATACCTATTTAATAACTACCGACTTATTATAGACAACTATTACTTTAAGATATAAAAAATATTGCAAAGCCAGATAAATGAAAATTCAAGAATGGACCAGTGTAGTCATATGACTGTCATTGATTTACAAAGCCGACGACAAAACTCCAGTAATGAAGTATATCGCTTAGAGAAGAAGATGAAGCCAAGAGTCTTGACATTCTATTTCCAATGTTGCCCAAAGATTATCTAATTACCTAAAGACGTTAAAACATTAATTTTATATAAATTTTGAAGTGTTTTGTTCGCCTATAAAGTCAATGACTAGGTACCTCAATTTCAAATAACTTTTATTTTCTCTGACTTTTACGTATTAGATTTTTTTTGTTTGTAACTATTATTAATTGACTGTAGATTATTTTAATCATGATTGACTTATTTATATATTTTTTTATTTTTGTACACCAAATGTGGTAGTACTTGCTGGTATGTAATTATATTGTAAGATCTGGTTATACACACCAATGTACAGACAAATAAATGGTTTGAATTTGAATTGAAGGCATCAATTCTTTTTGGGTATGGGATCATCAATTCCAGTATGGGATCATGTTGCGGACTGGCTGACGGTCCACTTGATGGTAGGTGGTTACCGTCGCCCTATAGCACAAGCAAGCGCCACAGGTATCGTTAGAGCTGGCAAACATCCGCCTGGCCCGGGCTCCACCAAAGCGGAGATGCGTACGGACTAGAGCGGAGATTCGTAGAGACGCTTCCACAGCGCACCGTTGCCCTCTTATGAGTAATACCATATAAATATGACAGTCTGCTCGTCTCGCCTCCGCTTTGGTGGAGCCCGGGCCTTACGTTTGATGGACATTTCTACGCATTTAAGCAAAGAAACAATCGGTGCTCGTCAATGCAAACATCTCCGAAGCACCAGAGAAGCGAAGGAGCCCTCACATCGTCCTGACCCGTTTATATATGAAAAAATTATTACAACATTTCGCAAATCCTTGACATTTATAGCAAAGTTAGCATTATCTTCAATTTAAAGAGTAATCCGAAGCGCTTCCTCTTTGGCTGTACTATAAAAAAAAAACAGGTTAATTCACAAAGAATTTCTACAAAGAGACTTAGACGTCTTAGACGATTATAAAAATGGGAAGCAGAGCCATTATCGCGGTGGACATCTTTCCATTTTCGCAAATGACCGAGAGGCCATTGCTAAATAACGTCACGTATTTAATTACGGACGCCCACGGTGCCGCCTCAAAAGTGACGCTTTACAATTCAAAGCTAACAATATCTACACACGGCTACATTCGAGTTCGCCTCATTGTCATGTCCAAATAAAAATAGAAGAAAGAATATAGAAAGAAGAGCCGGAGCTGCAATTGCATCTATAGTATTTTATGTAATGGCTATAGAACGTTATCAGCCTCTGATTGCATTCTAATCATCTTTACTAAAAGCATTATTCTCCTCTTAAAGTGCCTCTCCATTACTGAAGGTTGGCCCTTAGCTCTGAAAACTTGTGTCTGTCTTTGGCTTGAGGGAACAGATGTTCTAGACTGGAGAAGTCGTTCCATGATGTTATATAGTCAGGATTTCTTCCGCCTTCCAGGGCGTAGTCTCCATTCTATTTTTCCTACAATTATCAATTTATCAATATTAATATTTCTTAAAGACTAATAAAAACGTCTATAAATGAATTCTTGAAATTCTCCTTGAAAAGTACCGGTTTTGGAGTTTAGTGATTACGTACATACAAACATCCATTGTTATAATTTATATATATAATAAGAGAATAAGATTCTGTCGCAGAAACAATATTTTATTGGTAGTATTTCTTGAGAGCCGTGTGTCGAACAGCCGGAGGTCAATCTATCCGGGCAGCCTAATGTTTACTGATAAAAAAGAAACCCAATTTGTTCCCGCTTCGAGCTCCGCCCCGCCACAAAGAGCGCTATCTAGCGATAAATTATCGAAATTATTGCATTAAAAATTCCATCTAGAAAGTCAAAGCGAGCCATTATGGCCGCCGCTTGCTTCGCACAAGCTTCGAAACGTCTCAAGTACAACCTATTTACATTGTCTCATGTGACTTTTTGATGTTTGAAACTAATTTTCTTGGTAAACAGTATAGGAAACCGTTTTCTTTTTTGCATATTCGCTTGTCTAGTGTTGTTAACTTGAGATTTAGCGTTAGTAATACAAATTATTACAAATTATTATATATCTATACACAACAAGAAATGAAGTCGCTGCCCTCGTTTGTCAGCTTGTCCTCTCCATATGCGGATTTTATTGGTATCTTACTATTGTCAAGAGAACTTATGCGGAAAAGTTTTATATAGGTACATAGGGTTATTGGTAACGCGCTGTACCAGGATGTGAAAGGGGAGCTCAAAAGTAACATTTTGGACCCCCCCCTCTTTCATCATCATCATCATCTTGGTCGTAGGATGTCCACTGCTGGATAAAGGCCTCCCCCCTGAATCCACCGTCGATTCGCGGCCCTTATCAGTTCGTGTGTTCACGTTGTGGGTGGACGTCTTACGTGGCTCTTACCGGTCCGTGACTTCCGCTCCCAGCGGCCGTCGGCTCTCCGTACTGTGTGTCCTGCCCACTGCCACTTCAACTTACTAATATTCCAGGTTATATCGGCAACTTCCGTTCATCTACGGACCCCCTCATTTTGATCACGCAGTGTAACCTCGAGCATAGGCCTCTCCATAGCTCCTCTCCACATTTCAGCGGCATATGTCATCACTGGCAACACACATTGGTCGAAGACTTTTGTTTTAAGACACTGAGGAATTTTGAACGAGAAGATGTCTGGATTCGAGAAAGATTGTAAGGTACCTGGCCAATATCAGGACATAATTGCAATAATTAGTAACGTAAAAATTATCCAGTTTAAAGATAGCGGTTTAGAAAATGTTTGAAAGAGAGTTAGCCTCCGAGCGCCTTAGTCGATGGCCAATTTCCTCGTGTACGTAATTCAGTCTAATTTTCATATTAACCAACGCGTCTAGACCGGCGCGCACAAAACGCTTGCCTGTCGGAAATTATTAAAAGGCACATTGTTTATGATAACGAAGTAGAAATACTCGCCTTAGCCAACTTTTTAATGGTGTGTTTATTGTCAAAGCATTTGCCGAGAATAAATTCCAAATTAAATATGGACATTTTCTAATAAAACCTTTTTGCATTAGATATATCATTATATAATAAAATGTCTTAAATACATCTTTGCTATTCGCTTGCTATTGCTAAATTGAAGTGGCAGTGGGCAGGACACATGCGCACTTACATCACCTGTGGCGTTGTTTGTGTTATAGGCGACGGTAGCCACCTACCATCAAGTGGACCGTCAGCCTTTCTGCCGATCTTAACATAAAAAAAACCGGTAATGCCTTCCCATTAAATATGTTATTTTAACAAAACTAAAGTGTGAATAAATTTCAAGTCAAACACAGCGCAAGTACAATATATTGCGCAAGAAATATACCTACGATACTCGTGCTTATCCGAGTTACGAGTATGAGATCATGTAGTGACAAACTTTAAAATTAGTTTCATTCGAGGGATTATTTATTTGTATGTCTTCTAAAATACATTAATAAATTGCAATAAATTCCAAATCTAATAGAGTGCGTATATTACAGAAAATAATGTATGTATGTATGTGTGTCCGTATCGGCCAAGTCAATATAGGCCCGTCTTAACAAAACACCTGAACTAAGGGTGGGCGCTCAAACAATTTAATTTTCTTTCAAACACCGCCGATATCGAGCATGCCTCCCCTTGTTAATACAAATTTTCGCGGCTCATCGCTTACCGTGCCAAAAAAAAAAATACATTAAGGAACCGAGTTCACACTAAGCGGAAAGCTAACGAATTTTTTAGTGGTACAGCTTTCCGCAGACAGGTAGCGCGTCTGATAACAGCAACCACCCACCTAAATATATAAGACCACCGTGATTAATCCGCACTTTTACTGTTTCGTTTCAGTGAAGGATGATGTTTCCTATCCCTGCTTAGCTCTTATTCCCTATCCTATTAAGGTCGGTAGATACTTGAAACACTTAGCTAATAGTTTGTTTTAAGCAGTAGCCACCTACTATCAAGTGGACTGTCAGCATGTCTGCCGACCTTTAAAAAGAAAGATAGAATTTAGATCTTACAGGTCGCTGACGGAAACCGGTATGAATTGAGGCACATGGTAGCTGCAGCAACGTAGTTAGACAGTCAGTGGTGGCGGCAACCACTCCAACGGAAGACAAAGGTGAAATATTAGCACTTGTGCTGTTATTTTCGGTGCTTGAGTGCGGGATAATAAGTAAGGTACTTATACTTAATTTCAGTTGGGCAGCTCACTTGCATCTCTCAAGAGTTTTTTGCATTATTTATTTATTTTATATTATTTGGAAAATATAGTCATATTTTTCTTTATCATAATTCTTAATATTAACCAAATTAATTTAAATAGCATTAACACGTTTCTGCGTATAAAATCTATAAAATGAAACAATAATCAAACTTTGATTTGATGATAATTTTATATGGAACATAAGGAAATATTAATTTATTATTGGTTATTGTTAACCGTCGCTCGTGGTATACAATATTTAATTAAGATTTTTTTTACGTCATATTAATTTTTATTATTATTAAATCATCTTAAACAGGCTGACTTCCACTTAGCTGAGGATAGGTGGATGCATGGAAGTGTTTTGATGCTTCTATAGTGGGTGAGACCAAGTTGAAAAAGAGCAATGGCATTCCTCATGCTACGAAAATAAAATTCTCGTTTGAGCTAAAATATTATTACTTAAAAGTTCAAAGTCAATTATGTGGCTGCTGCCTAACGGTTCGGCGAGCGAGAAAAAACATCTTATGGGCGCCTAATAAACGCGATGTTCGCTAATTCATCATTGTTTTTCACTAATAAAAACACGACAAAAACACATCTTTTCTTGGCTCTCATCCCCTCGTCTACCCGGGGGTGAAAATATCACACCCCTGGGGTGGTTACGGAGAAATTTGTATAGAGGTTTGAGTTATAGCTGTGTCCGGCTATTAATTCGTTTTTTTTTTTCTAATCGAGAACAAAAGCGTTCTTAGCTTACACAAAAATAGTGTAATGATTTTGAAGTTTCGTAGAAAAACACTTTGGTATAAATTTGCAATATGTTAATTAAATTAAAAAAAAAACCACTTTATTTTATTAACTCACGACCTACGCCTCCCGGCCTCGCACGGATACAAGTTTTTTTTCTACAAATTAATATACATGTACAAGCCTTCCTCCTTTATCGCCATTAGTGAAAACCTATCAAAATCAATTGAATGATTTAGTTAGAGGAAGTGAGCGTAAAGACAGACAGAGGCAGACAGCGATTTCGTTTTATAATTATGTGTTTATATCGATTGAGAATAGATCAAATTCTTTAGTAATTTAAATTCCCAATAAATATACAAGATGACATAAAAGCAAGCCATTGTTTAACTAACTTATCACAGCCAATGAACAATACAGACAAATATTTTTCATACACTTTTGGTCTAATATACTATCCACAATTTATAATATTTTAAGAAGTGTCATTAAAAAATACCGACTCCCTATTAAATTACTTCTGCTTTTATGGTTAATTACACAAATTTAGTTGTAAGACTTTGAATATACTATTAGGGAAACGCTGTCTTCTGTCTTCTGGAGCGTTTCCCTAATACCCGTTATAGTTCAATAAGTTAAGTTTTATAATTATTACTTACAAAAGGAAAATATAACCTATTACAATGAAATGTCCTTGCAATTATGTATGGGACGTCTAATAGACTATTTACGACGGTTACCTACTTTATAATTTTTTCTTTGATTTTTAACCTGTGTCAAGTACGAAAATTACCAAGTCTCTATGGAAGACTTTAGTTTTAATACAAGCATCCCACGTCAAGTTATAGATTATGGATAATACAGTCTACATATGGATAATAAAATATAAGTTATCCTTATCGTTATAAGGAGACGAGTTCGACAGTGGACATTGCGATTAAAAGATGCGCAAACCCGAGACACAAAGCGCTAGTTCATAATACCAGCTTCCGCAGTCGTCGCCTGCGTATAGATTGAGAATATTCAAAATGATGCGTTCGCATCGCTGCAAATAATGAAATTATGCCGCTAGGGGAGAGCGGGAGAAATGGGCCATCTTTTTTCCTCCTTTGTTTGTTGATTCGTTATTTATCGGGAGATCGGGAGCTCTGAATTATAGATTAACATCAAAGGTAGTCGAGGCGCGGTGTACGACCTCGTTAATATTAAATAGTATTTTTTTAATTTATTTAGTACACGACAGTTTTCTAAAGACAAGAAACTTTGTCTTTAGTTTTAAAACTTGTTTCTTTGTTGAATTCTCTCTTGATTAGCGGACCAGAACATAGTTACCTATAATAAGGCTTCTACGATATGGACATATTTTAATTAGTTTTAATCCAACAATATTTAAAAATTTTTAGATAGGAAATGATTTCCTAATTAATTCACAGATTACATTGATTTATTTAGTGTCAGCGATTCACCCTCGGCTTATTTATTAGATTTATTTTTATTTTATTTTAAAGGTCTTCAAGGTAGTACCCAGTGTCGTCTTAAGTCTATTCGGCGCCGGGGTGCGGGGCTCAGCCTGCGCCCTCAGCCACACGGACGTCTATGTCAAAGGGCGCAATTACTCGCCTATGACAGACGCACAGGTGCCGCGCCCCGCCGCGCGCCCATTTCAAATGAACTTACACTTTATTGACTTAGAGATCATTTTGCTTCAAGTGCGGGCGACCGGGCGGCATTGTGTCAAAGGTTATACACTATCTTTGGATTAGAGATTTTGCCGCGCGCGTGTTGCATTTAATAAAATTGTTAAAGCGCCTACACACGGCCCTAAAATCGGTGGCAATGTCGGGAGAGTGGTAGTGGGGATGAAATCGGCCGCTACTCTCCACACGTCCCTGCCACTAAGTGTGAAACCGACCGTGCAACAAAGCGCTCGTCTATCAAGATGCCGCGGACACTCTCAAAATATCAGAGAATAGGCATCACTCTGGCACTTTCTACAGTGCAACCAAGTCAAAGACGAAAAAGGAAGAACTGGTTAATGAAACGCCATGAACTTTTAAAAAAATATTATTATTAAAGGTGGCAGACAGGCTGACGGTCCACTTGATGGTAGGTGGCTACCGTCGCCTAAGTACACAAGCAACATCGGGGGGTGCATCTGCGCTGCCGACTTTGCAGGAATTTGTTTACTGCTAGTTTGAAGAAGCCCATATTGTAGCTAGATGAAAACACCTTAGGGATTGTCCATTAATCACGTGAGGCTTGAAAGGGGGGGGGGGGGGAGGGGTTTGACAAAAATCACAAAAATAGCACAAATGGGGAGGGTGTTTTTCCCTTTTTTTGTGACTTGCACTTGCAAGTGAAAGTCACAAAAAAGGAAAAAAAAGTATTGCTCAGAAAGAATTTAATGAGTTGTGGGCTAATGCGAAACAAAAATACACTACAAAAGAAGAATTCTTGAAGTGGGCGAACTATCCTGGTCTGCTAATCCGTGGTCCGAGGACAATATACATTGAATATGTTCATGTACTAGTACAATACATGTTTTATCATTATTTTTATGGCAATCAAAAACAACTTGCAACCTAGTCTAGACATTTTTATCATGGTCCTTAATTTCAGAATAAAACAAGATTATAGTTTATACCTGTATTTAAAGATAATATTCTAAAAAATTTAAGACTCTTTGTAGGTACTAAAAATACACGTGATGTTGGGGGAGGGGGGGGGGGGGGTTAGTCTTAAAGCTCACTACGCATCACCAAGGGGGAGGGGGGAGTTAAAAAAATGCTAAAAAAAGATCACGTGATTAATGGACGGCCCCTTAGAAGGGAGAGAGACATTTGGAAGCAGCTGAAAACTTTTTAAGAATGTGTTGAGGAACTCCTTGAAGAGATCATTGACTTTCGTCCAGGCTTCTCGCTTCTTTTCCTTCGCCATGTCTTCGCACGGAATACAAATTAAAAACACAAAAATACGTCTTGTCGCCGCTGCCCTCGCAGACACACTGCGGTAAATCGGCACCGATTTCGCTACACACGATGCGACAACGCTCCCTAGACGATAATCGCCCCTAAATCGTGGGTTCGACCGACCCGATTTCAGAGTTAGGAGGAAACTGAGGCGATCAAGGGAGCGATCTAAGGCGCTTCCCACCACTTCCCCGATATTGCCACCAATTTTAGGGCCGTGTGTAGGCGCTTTAATAAAAGTAAAACAATGATTATTGTTGATGACTATTTTTTTTTATCATTAATTTTGCGCATACGTATTTGTCGTAACAAGTATATAAAACTATGCAATGGCGTTAAGTTCAATGAAATATCTAAATACTCAGCGCTCGGCAGGCGCCCCCGGGCGCTCCGCGCCCGGGTGCACCGCACCCCTTGCACCCCCGGGTAAAGATGGCCCTAGTAGTACCTATCCGGACATCAAGCTAATAAGAAGCTGAACATTCTAACTTTCAAGCTACATTTAAATTAAAAGAATACACTCGCAAAACCCAATTAAAGTGCAAAAAGACATAAATAAATGTGAGATAGACATAAAATAGTTGTAACAAACGGTGGCGTAGAAGCGGAGGCGATCAAAATCGTCCTCGCTCACCCGACAACAGTCGTTATCATGCTTATTGTTGTTTTTAATGAAATGTGGCGAGAATGATGACCCGCCGAAGCATTGTCCGTCGAATCGTGTTCCATTATCCCCCCGGTTCCCTCTTAATATCCTGTTGGACCGTCATAAAATTTGCTATGCGACGCTTTCCGACCATCAACCCTCTTCGGTTGATGCCGACTGATCGAATGGTTATGTCCTTGGAAAGTTGATTTTCTAAAATAATAATTTAACTTAACAAAATGTTAAGTTACAAAATGGTTATAAAAGAAACATGAATGACATATTTGGCAATGCATTACAGGCTTCCATCACGAATCAAATATGAAAAATTTACTAACAAATCAAAATTTGAGTCCCTCAGGGTCATTTTTGATATAAGCTTCTATAACATATGTAATATCGATTGGGTGAAAGAAATTTTTCGATACCGCCCCTTTAGAAGTGTGAAATTTTTTTTAAGTGTATTCCAAGTTATTCAAAAATGGTAAAGAGTTAGAAAAAAAGAATTTTGTTTTAAATAAAAACTGCATATAACTTTTTTTTTACTAAAATTAAAACAGAGTCAGGGAGGTTAAAAGATGCAAGAGTAGATAGGCACTTGTTCACGACATATCCACACCTAATAGATGTCACTATTTCAAACAATGTGCACGGTATGGAAGTTGGTCTGTGTTTCTTTGTATTAGGCGGCAATGAAAGGTATTAGATCAGTTCATTTTTGTCTTTGTCCAGGGGTTTGTCGTCTCAAGTACATTATCTCTTTCTGGTCTTGTTCTGTCAAGATTAATAGTTCAAATACATAGATCAGGATACGTTATAAGGATACATTTGCTATAATAGTATCCCCTTAGATGAACCGCGACCTATATAAAGTGAGCTATCGGACAGTACTTTTAAAAAAACAGTATCAACCCTTATTTTCTAACCTATAGTTATTCCACAGGTGGTATAAACGATATGTAATATCGTCTAGAAGCTTATATTAAAAATGCCTCTAAAGGACTCAAATTTTGATTGGTTATTAAAATTTCCTGGACTAATTGGTAATATTTTAAATGTAGAACATTAGTAAGAACCTGTAAGACATTTTTGTGTATAAGTACTAACTAAACAGAGCTTTTGCCTTTGAAAATTATGAATAAATTAGTGGCCCAAAATGATATATTATTCTCTAAAAAGGATATTAGAGAAAACTACCTTTTAGAGGATGTTGATAAATAAAATTTATGTACTACATTAAATATTTAAAAAAAAAACATTTGTACAGGTTCTACTTATGTTACCGAGGTAAAAAAAAATAGTTTTTAGAATTTTCGCCTGTTTGTCTGTGCGTTTGTGCACTCTATTTAAGTTGATTTTCTTTATGTTATGTCGACAGACAGGCTGACGGTCCACTTGATGGTAGGTGGCTACCGTCGCCTATAACACAAGCAACGCTACAGGTGCTGCAAGTGCGCTGCCGACTACAGTAGGATTAAGGATAAGGGATTAGGAGGGGATAAGGAAATGGGCTCTGGCATCCCTTACTCACTCATCGAAACACAACAGCACGTATATGCTGTTATTTCACGGTGGTCTTCTGTAAGGGGGTGGTCACTGCCGCCAGGCGGGCTGCCCAAATGACAGCGAAACGCAGTGTGCCCTACCACTACCGTATAATATTTTGTTCCGTTCTTGTGGTTAATGTTGTGTACGCCTGTAATTGGCACGCGTGTCTGCCGTAATGCGCTGTGACTTATTGTATATTAAATGTGCAACATGTATGCTGTTGGTGTATCTAAATAAGTAAATAAATAATCTCAGAAACGGCTTAACCGATTTGAATGCGGTTTTCACTGATATATTGTAGCAAATTCCCGTAACATTTAGTGTTTTTTTCATTTCAATCGGTTTACAAACAAAAAAAGTTACGCGCTATACGCTATACCGAATACCACGCGTACCTAGTAGTTAATATTTTCGAATACATTTATCAGCTCGATTGTATTGTTGGCGTGTTTTTTTTTTCTAAATATTAAATCTTGTAAATCAAAGTACGCTTCTAGAGATTAGTATGAGAACAGTTCTGCGATTGCTTCTTAAATTCTACATTATTAGTTAGTTTCTTCCATGCAGTTTTGATTTTACTGATAATATGTATATATATTACTAGCTTTTACCCGCCACTTCTTCAGCACCCCTTTTTAGGTTAGGTGTTAAAATATTTATTAAATCTTTATTGGATGATCCCTTGGGAACAGTGGATGAAAAGTACCCTATGTCCTTTTCTTTATCCCTGACTATGTGTATGCAAAATTTCATGATGATCGGTTGAGCAGTTAACGCGTGACAACGCAACAAACAAACAAACAATAGGATGTCAGTGATTTTTAACAATTTAACAATAGATTTTTCACAATAGATTTTCAATTAGAATGAAATGTCACCATGAAATGATATGGTATTCGAATTAAAACGATTTAAAAAATTCCTCAAGACGTCCTTACTTGTAGGAACGAAGGTGGAGGGAGTGGGGGGGAGTGGGCATTTTTTTTCCGTGTCGTCAGATAGATTGGATGACACTCGATCTCCCCGAGAGGACGGAATTAAAACGGCGGCGATGAGCCAAGCCAAATGGCCCGGGAATTATTTTCCGTTGAGTGATTCTCGCCCATAAAAATTCTGATTGATCAATTCATTCGGTGTTTCCATTTCGCCTTAATGAAGAGCACGTTCCTCCGGTGGACATTTTTCCATCTCCCCCGACTCCACTTTTCCGCCTGTTTACGCATTAGTGGATGTTTTATTAATTTTCCGCAGTTTCGGGGGGGTTTGCGTTCCGATCAAAAACAGATTTTTTACAAGGACAAAACAATTTCATTAAATATCTATCCGGTTTATTTATTTGCACTCCTATTGCAGATTTTGTACATAATGAAATTATCGCGTCAACATTATTATTACAGAGCGGTGTTCTGATTGGGAAGATTCGCCACAATTTAGTTTGAAATATAACTTAATATAATCGAAAGCATCCTTTTATCAGACTGAATAATAGTTCGTGTTAATCAGGATAAGTATAGAGCCTTTTATCAGTATCGCTTCATAATAAATCTACAGTTATAGTAAAAAAGATACATAGTTTACACATAAAATTAGGTATAAGATACAATACGTATTATACCTAATGGTAATCTTTGGAAACTTTCAATGATATATAATATTCCATAATAATATCCAGCAATAAGGCGAATATTTTGGGATTAATTTTATTTTCAACTTATAACTTATAATCTTCGTAAAACTTAGCTTGGAACTACTATTAATGTTGCTATTTCAATAAATACTATTATAATATTAAACTACAGTGTTTTAAAGTAAAAAATATATATATATGTATATGTCAGAGCCCATTTCCCTATCCCCTCCTAATCCCTTATCCTTAATCCTACTGTAGTCAGCAGCGCACCTGCAGCAGCTTTGACATTGCTTATTTTATAGGCGACGGTAGCAACCTACCATCAAGTGGAAAAAAATGCTATGTATATGTTGGTTTAAACTTTCACGATATCCACGGGAGAAAAAAGCGTTGCGTTGCCCATGGTGTCCCATGAATATTGTGTCAACAGTATACATCATTTTCAGTTTAAATTAATTTTATGTTAAGGTCAGCAGACAGGCTGCCGGTCCACTTGATGGTAAGTGGTTTCCGTCGCCTATAACACAAGTAACGCCATAGGTGCTGCAAGTGCGCTGCCGACTACAGTAAGATTAACGATAAGAGAGATAAGGATTGGGATAAGGAAATGGGCTCTTGCATCCCTTACTCACTCACTGAAACACAACGGCACATGTGCTATTATTTCACGCTGATCTGCTGTATGGGGTGATTGCTGCCACCAAATGGACTGCTCAAAAAACTACGAAACTGCCACTATTTTGCTAGTTCAAAATTTCAATATTTCAATGGGAGTTTAAGTTAATTTTAAGGGAGGCAAAACCGCGGGCAGCAATAAATATACATATTTATAAATAAACAAAGGATTTATATCTTCATTAGCAATAAGCAAAAAATTATCTAAACGGTGCATCGATAAGGAACTAATTAGACCGGTGAGAGTTGAGTAATTACTTGTAAAGCGCTCATCACCATTCTAATAATCTATTCCGTTTGCTATCGCTAATTAATCACGATCAAACGGAAACAACAATCGCCCAGTATTCATCATCTGAACGTAAACATATTTTGTTTACAGGAAAAAAAGTACCCGAACCATGGATCTTCGCGATAATATACAAATATGTATATTAACACGTGTCTGTATGTGTGTCAACAGGTGTCTGTATATACACAACACAGGCCTTCATAATCCGGAATACCAATATTTCTTTATGCACCTGTGACATCGAAATGACAGAGCATTACTAACGTTTAGCTGTACTCTGTACTAGCTGAAGCGTTTATTCGCTAAATTTTTGCTATTAAACTATTCGATTTGATTCGAAATTTCGCGCTACTTAAAAAATGCATCGGTAATTAAAGCTACTTCTTGAAAAGGACAATAAAATTGTATTCGATTCGTGCAGGTTATGACAAATTAAACGAGAAATGTTGAAATTAATACTGTATTGTATTTTTTCTAAGGAAGAAAATTTCTTGCACAATATACCCTATGCTTCTATGCAGATACCTAAAGTTTAGGACCATTATGCACATAACACGCATAGACATACGGTGATTTGAGATTTCTACTCAGTAAATAAAAAAAAATAAAAAAAACTGAAAAAATATTGTGTATTATATTGGGGCTAATAGCTGTTGCTTATAAAATATCCTAATTGATACATTTCTTTCCGTCAATTATACATGTGTATCCCTCTCAAAAAATAAAATCGAGAGACCCAGCCTGTGGTCAAATGCAAATGCCATAAAACGTATGTCCTGTAAAATATAAATTAAATGATCCCAAATAAGTGTATACTGCGGGTATTGTAGATACTGTGTTTTCTCATTGCATTGCTAATAATAATTCCATAGGCAGGATTATCCCAAAAAAGGAAACTCGGGAGGCATTAAAATGGCAATCAAACTGGCAATTTGGAGTCCCGAATTTAAATCCAAAAGAAACGGCATTCCGATTTGTAATTCAAACGTGAAAGAAAATGGCGCGATATCCTATTTGAATAAAGATGGCGGCACGAGTGGACCGGAAGTGAGGTTCGGAGCCGCGGAGCGTGCTCGCATAATTGAAACGCTTAATTCTTCACTCGGTTAACTAACGCCGGAGTCAAAGCGAGGGTCTTATTTTTCTACACTTCTATACTGATTATTTTCAATATTACGTGTACGTACATTGGCGCATTCTCGTAAAATGGACAAACACATTTTTAAATCTGACAACTGGAATTAATGTTTCCGATAACACACACTTATTACGACGACTACGCTCATATTCCGTGTTTAAGGTACAATATATGTTGACAAACGAAAAATAGAAGCCTCAGACAAGAAAGCAAGCTGTTAATAAGTCCAAAGATTATTATTCTTATTAGAAAAATAAGATTTTTTGTTTTAATTAATCTTCATTCATAATATTTCATTGCACTATGTATATTGCAATGTCTATTTTTACTGTAGCCTTGTAGAGGCGTGCTTTCATCTTAAGGGGGAGACAAACCCTAAATACTAAAAATATCCATTGTTTAATGAAAATGTTACAAGAAATGGACAAGACAATTGCTTTGAAAAAAATATATATTATACTTAAACATGTGAAGAACCAATTGTATTAATTAGAATTTTCGTTAAAGTAATAGAAACTCCACAAAAAAAGTAGAATTTGACATTTATTGAAAATTCTCTCGAAAACGGCTTATTGCACGCATATGAATCCTGTACCTATTAATAAGTTAATATCAGATTAAAAAATTGTATTAATAAAAAAAAAAATTTTGTGTATTGTTCTAATGGTAAAAACAAAAAAACACCATTTCTAGGCCTTTTGAATTGGATCCGCCGCCAGCGAGTTCTATAGTAAATGTCATTTGCCTCAGTGAAGCCCTTAAAGTAACTTTTTATAAAATACAGCTAAGCTTGTCTTTGGATGA
The DNA here is from genome assembly GCA_910589475.2 of Bembecia ichneumoniformis. Lineage (NCBI taxonomy): Eukaryota > Metazoa > Arthropoda > Insecta > Lepidoptera > Sesiidae > Bembecia > Bembecia ichneumoniformis. The sequence continues at coordinate 12,871,542 of OU342540.1, forward strand.
AAGCGCGTCTCTCTTCTGTTATTTCAACTGTAACACTGTTTGATTTGGACGTGCCTTGTGCACATGTTTTGGGTTGCTGTCTAGTACATCTTATTGAATAATTCTTTTTACAATTAATCTTTAACGACAGCATCCTGTTTTGTGTACCTCATATATAAATAAATAAATAAATTATAGTAAGTCAAATATTAAGATTTATTTCCCGTGATACCCAATATCAGAAATAAATACCAATTGGGCTTAAATATAGGTGGTGGGATCGTTAGGTACCTATTAACAAAAGTAACGCCGTAGGCGTTTCAAGTGTTCTCTTACCTTGATAAGTTAAATTATAAGGGATATAATGATTATATTATAAGGGCTAATAGTGATATTTGGGTAATATTATGTATAACGCTGCTTGTATCAGATAAAGTTGATCCATTAGGAATCGCCTCGCTTTAGAGGTGATTGAAACAGCCGCAAGACTGCAGCAACTCTAATATTTTAAATATAGGAGCGAATCGAGTGTTTCCAGGCAATCATTAACGAGGAAACCACCTGGTTTTCTCGTTTTTACGTGACATTTCTGAAACAATTATTATGAAATTTATATTCACTAGACAGAAGTGGTCATATGTCAATGTTAATCACACGTTATTATAATTAATTTTGATTTATTTGTGTTACGTAAAAATGTCTTCATCAGCCTATTAGGTAACCAGACTATGCCATTGCCCATTATGGCTTCGATTGTTATTATTGTACACACCCGTGGTCTGAATTCAAATTCTGGTTTAAAAGGTATTTTATTAAATATTGTTACGTGTGGGGTGAGTCAAATTGCCGTGTAAGGGCGAAAATTAACTATTTATTTCCACAAACCAAGATGACTTCCAAAAGGGCTAAACGAAAGGTCCGATACAACTGTTAAACTTGCCAAGCGTCGTCAATGATTCCCTTATGAGTCGCTGGGTTGCTGTGTCGCTAGCTCGCCACTTCGCCTATTTATATCCGCTGCCAATCGTCTAGATCTTTCTCGAATTTAGTACAAAAAAACAAATACAAGTAAACAACTATTGTAAACACGTATTGTAAACAAGGTCATTGAAAATTCGGGAACGCTATTTCAGTTGAATGTGAACTCTATGTTGTGTGCATAAGGACCAATTTCCCTTGACAATAACCGGGGAGTGGCGTCACTTCTATTCTAAGGTGGAACTTTCCAGATTTGTTGTCAGCCGAGAACGCTTTTCTATAACGTTCCATGGTGAGTCATAACTAGAGCGTTCCATGATGAGTCATAACAATATTTTATTTGAATACGCAACAGCAACAAGTGCAAGTTGAACTCGCGTGAAGAGGGTTTTCCGTACGATGTTACCTATCCGCACAATATTGAGTGATTTGAATTGATACACAATATTGACTTCTTATAGGTTTTCCTATAATCTACATATAAGTAGAAAACTAATTTTTTTCAAAATTTTAGGTTCAGTAGTTTCGGAGATAAGGGAGGGGGGGGGGGAAATGGTCGGACAGCCGGACACACGAGTGATCCTATAAGGGTTCCGTTTTTTATTCGGCCGTACGAAACCCTAATGTTACAAATTCATATTTATGTAGATCGATAAATAATTAAAAAATCCCCACCGTCAGCTCTAAAATGACATCAACATTAGGAAGGTTTCCCGACGATCGACTTGAATGATCAGCCCTGAAGCGATGTTCGTTAATGAAACCATGAAGCCGGGACGCGTATCCGGCTCGAAGGATCGAGGAAAAATTGCGTCAAGCGACAGCAAAAAAGTCAATGTCACAATACGTGACGCTTGCGATGAAATTATAAGGAAAAATAATAATACGACGATAGAATCTCCTAATATCTCTTCAATACCTGCTCGTCTTATTTATGTGTGTCCATTCTTTACAGGTCAATAATTAAGTATACTGACTATCAATTTCAATTTTAAATAAGATCCCATTTACATATACGTAGTTAGGACTTTACGATAACGAATAACTATTCGGCCACACACACACACATACACACACACATACAAACACTAAACTGAAATTCATAAAAATATACGATGTGAAGAAAATTAGCTATCTTCAAATATATTAAGTCTTGACAGTGGGATAGCATGGTGGATAGCCCATACGTTTTAGCATGCGGTGAGATATAAGAAACCTTAAGAGTTTGTTTGCTTGTTACCTGTCGCCGATCTATTTGAATCGATATGAAATTTTTTCGTACACATTTTATTTTTCAGGGGTACAGAGAGGACCTTTCATACAGACAAAAGCCGCCTATAACACAAGCAACGCCACAAGTGCTGCAAGTGCGTTGTCGACTATAGTACGATGAAGGATAAGGGATCAGGAAGGTATATAGAGCAATGAGCTCTTTCCCTTATTCTCCGAAACACAGCAGCACACATGCTGGTGGTCTTCCGTAAGAGGGTGGTTACTACCCCCAGACGGGCTGCTCAAATGACTACGAAAACACTCTGTGCCCTGCAAATACCATCCAGAACCAGAGCCAACTTTGAAAAGTTAATTTTTAAAGTTCACCCTGCCGAGAAACTAATCCAGGACCCTTAAGACAGAGCGTTAAGGCAAGCGCTAAAACCACCCATCTCATTGGGCTCGTCAACTACTTGTTATTAGGCCAGGTTTACATTTCATCAAATACAGTAGCGAGTTAACTTGCCTCATCGGCGAGTTATGTTGGTATTGTTGTTTTTTCGGCGAGTCCAGTGCGAAGTAGACCTGTTTCTTACGTCTCCCGTACACCGCGCCAATTTAACTCGCCGGCATGTGAACCGGCGAGTTTAATTTAGTACGGTACCTATGTCCTACATATTTATAGCAATTATAGTCGCTAAGATCGAAGAACTGGGCCTCCAGGTAGCGCCACATAAGACTGAGGCGTTATGGTTCTATAAACTACCGCGAGGCAAACAACCGCCAGATTCTATTATTAGTGTCGGTAATGCGCGCGTACGTGTGAGTCGCTACATAAAATATCTCGGACTCACCTTAGACGGTCGATGGAGTTTTGAAGAACATTTTGGACGTCTCATTCCTAGGATCGAGGGGGTGGCGGGAGCAATGCACCGACTTCTGCCCAATCTCGGAGGACCGAGGGAGCACGTTCGTCGTCTCTACGCAGGTATCGTGAGATCAATAGCTCTTTACGGTGCGCCAGTATGGTCAAATAGATTACAGGGGGTTCGGCGCTGCAGAACAAAAATTCTAGCTTTGCAGCGAAAGATGGCCATTCGGGTTGTCCGAGGATATCGTACGGTATCTTTCGAGGCAGCTACTTTATTGGCGCGGTTTCCGCCCTTGGATATTCTGGCGGACATGGATGCCAGAATCTTTATGAGAGTACACCCTATTCGCTTGGGAGATCAATGCATCCCAAGTGGTATGGTAGCGGTGATACGGCGAGAAGAGAGACAACGTGCATTACAGACATGGCGCGGGCGTCTTGAGGAGGAGCGGTGCGCGCACAAGGGCGTAATTCAAGCCATTCTCCCTGTTTTCGAGGAGTGGCTAAAAAGAGAACATGGATGTCTTACATATCGACTGACACAGATGTTCACCGGCCATGGCTGCTTTGGTGACTTCCTGCATCAAATTGGACGCGAAGCATCAACCCAATGCTATCACTGTGGAGCTGATCATGACTCTGCCCAACACACGCTCGAAAAGTGCCCCGCGTGGCACCTTGAGCGGCAAGTCATGATCAACGAAATCGGAGCGAATTTATCATTTCCAGAAGTTGTGGCGGCTATGATAAGGAAACAATCATCGTGGGAAGCAGTGGCAACCTTCTGTGAGACGGTACTTCTCCAGAAGGAGGCTGCTGAACGGAATCGCGAGAGGGCTGACCCTGCAAGACGCAGACGTCAAAGGGGAGGCGGTGGAAACCGCCCTAGTACCCTGTGATCTGGGGTTCAATTAGAATACAGACACGGTATCCTCTGCCTGTCGTATGAGGCGACTAAAAGAGGTTCCGGTGATTGGCCTACTTCAAGCTGGAGTATTCGATAAGAATGGTGCTACAAAGATCGCGGGTAATACGGATGGAGATACCACGATCCCTGATAGGCACGGCTGGCGACAATCGGGGGGGTTTTTAGTGAGTAAAAATCTCACATAACCCGGTTTTTGTATAAACCGGGTTATGTGAGATACCTATGAAAGGTTTTCCCCCTCGTTATTAAAAAAAAAAAAAAATGTCCTACATATTTGCAAATACCGGTAGCGGAAACGCGCAATTTTTGTTAGTGTAAAAATGGAGTATGTTTGATAAAACTACCTTTGTATATACTTGCACAATAATACCTAAAACATGAGTGTTTGTTTAATTCAAAATGCAATAATCATCACAATAAACTGGCTAGAGATGCAGCTATTATTAAAATTTGTGACTTTATAATATCAATTGAATTCGGACCGAAGGAGTCTTTCTCGAAAATAAAAGGTCGACATAGTCCGGAATTAAAAATAATAATAACGAATATGCTAAAAGTGGAGCAGGAATAGACAATACTGAAATGGTTCCCATTATTCAACGTAATTTTTTCTGGATTAAACAGCTGTTTTGTAGGCCCAGATCCTCTTTGAGTCAAGTAAAACAACTATTGACACAACTAGTCGTCTTCTTGTTCAGGCAACTTATGACTACTCGCCTACGTTTGAACGCTACTTACTACTCACTGCTTATTACTTAACCGACTCATTACTTAACTCGCTACTGTACTTATTATTATTAATAATGTTATGACTCACCAGGGAACGTTCTAGTTATGACTCACTATGGAACTTTCTAGAAAAACGACTTCGCCTATCTACAATTTCTGGAAAAATTATTGTCAAGGGAAATTGATCCTTATGCACACAACATAGAGTTCACATACAACAGAAATAGCGTTCGCGAATTTTCAATGACCTGTTTACAATACGTGTTTACAAAAGTTGTTTACTTCTAATTGTTTGTTGTTTGTTTGTACTAAATTCGAGAAAGATCTAGACGATTGGCAGCGGGTATAAATAGGCGAAGTGGCAAGCTAGCGACACAGTTCGATTCTGCGATTCGAAAGCGATACTACGGAACTATACCTGCGACTCATTACGGAATTACGGACGACTTTTGGCAAGTTTAACGGATTTAAAGAAGAAGTTTAGCTCTATTGGAAGTCATCTTGGTTTGTGGCAATAAATAGTTGATTTTCGCCCTTACACGGCAATTTGACTCACCCCACACTTAACAACTGGTGTCAGAAGTGGGATGCCGTTAATGCCACGGGACGACGGAACTCGTACTCCACGGACCAGGAGACAAGCGGAGATGGATGCTGCGAGGCAACGGGCACGTGAGGAACCGGAGGAAGGCTCCGATGCTGAATTGCTCCCTATAACAGCGCCTCCATCAAACCCATCAATGGACCTTTCTGCACTGCTAGCTGCCATGCAGAACTTACAAACCAGTCAGGAGGCCGCTCGCCGTGAACAGGAGGCCGCTCGCCGTGAACAGGAGGCCGCTCGCCGTGATCAGGAGACCGCTATAAAGAACTTACAAACCAGTCAGGAGACCGCTATAAAGAACTTACAAACCAGTCAGGAGGCCGCTCGCCGAGAACAGGAGACCGCTATAAAGAACTTACAAGCAAGTCAGGAGGCCGCTCACATTGGACAGGAATCTGCTAGCCAACTAATGCTTTCTAAATTGGACGCAAGCCTGGAAATAATGTGTGACAAGGTTAAGAAGGTTGAATCCGAAGTTAAAGAGGTCTCACTGAAAGTCGAGGGCCTGGAAGGGAGGCTCGAACAAACCGACAGTCGCTATCAAGTGCTCGCCGAGAGAGTGCAGAAACTGATGACGAGAGAGGCAGTCCTCACTGCACCGGTACCTACTCAAGGCAGATTGGACCTGCCACGGTTTGATGGCACATCATCCTGGACAGCCTACAAGTACCAGTTCGAAACCCTCTCTAACTGCAGCGGCTGGACCGAGGATCAAGCGTTTATGGCGTTGACTCTTGCTCTAAGAGGAGACGCCCAACTGATCCTGGAGCGACTTCCTACAGAAGGTAGGTCTCTGCAAGCCCTTTTGGAAGCTCTAGAGACACGGTATGGTGACAAGCACATGGAGCACACGTATAGGGCTCAATTACGAGACCGCATACAGAGGCCCGCGGAAACACTCCAGCAGTGGGCTGACGAGATCGAAAGACTAGTTCGTCGCGCCTATGTGTCAACACCGTCTGCAATAGAAATAACCCTGCTCCAAGCCTTTGTGGACGGTATAAGGGACAGCGAAGTTCGTGCAGCAGTGCGATTGGGTCACCATCAGACCCTGAAAAATGCACTGGCACATGCGCTAGAAGTAGAAGCGGTAAGGCGTGACACAAGGCCATTTAAGATCAGAGAGCTGGTAGCCGAGGAGCGAAGACCTCGCTATGGTCCGACATGCTACGGCTGTGGTGAAAAAGGTCATATTAGGCTGGACTGTCCAAAGAAGAAAAGAAGGAGGGTCTCAGAGGTGGAGACCCAAGTTGAAGAAGGACATTTAAACTAAACGTTGCCAGAGCCGCGGGGCGGGCGCTGGCTGGGAAAAAGGAAGCCCCTGCTATTATTGTCAGACAAGCTTGTAACGGGAACAGTTTAATCATCGAGGGTACGCTGAATGGAAAAGTGTGCAGATTCACCATAGACACAGGAGCATCCCGTACCATTGTAAGACCCGAGCTCTTAAAACGAACTATTTCATGGAAGCAACGATCTCCAACATGGCAGCTGCGTACAGCAACGGGCCAGCCAGTACCTGTCCTCGGTGACTCGGACGTAGCAATTGGAATTGGTAGTCAGACGTACGCAAACCAAGTGCTGATTGCCAATATTACTGACGACTGTATATTAGGACTGGATTTCTTAAAGAATCATCGGTGTGTTTTGAACGTCAACCAAGGTGTACTCAAATTTCCTGAACAAGAAGTTTTCCTAGAAGGATCGAACCCTTGTACTCTCTATTGTCTGCGAGATGTGAAATTAGCCCCTAGATCAGAAAATCTAGTCATGACGAAATTCCCACCTAACGTCAAGTATGGACTATGTGTGATTGCGGAAGACGAAGGGACACACCCTAATTGGATAATGGCCAGAACTTTACTAATGACAAACAGAATAGGAAAAGTCAGAATTTTAAATCTCAGTAATGAAGAGGTACAGCTCAGAAGAAACAGCGTAATTGGAAAGTGTCAAGAGGTGAAGTATTTAAGACGTATAAGCAGCGCACCAAACGAAGTAACAAGCTCAGATAACCAGGTATCGCAGTTACTGGATTCTTTGAAAGGAAATTTGTCGCCAGTTCAGTTGGGGCAAGCTCAAGATCTTTTAATGCGGTTCAAGGACATTTTCGCAGTAGGCAATAATTGCGGTAGAACAGGACTTGTGAAGCACAGAATAGACACCGGCGATTCAAGACCCATACGACAGCGACCTCGCCGAATCCCTTGGGCAAAAGAAGCTGAAGTTGCGGATATGATAAGGGATATGGCGGAAAATAAGATCATTGAGCCATCTACAAGTCCCTGGTCGTCACCTGTGGTGCTGGTAATAAAGAAAGATGGCACAACCAGGTTCTGTGTAGACTACCGAAGGCTGAACGAAGTTACCAAGAAAGACAGCTATCCTCTACCGCGCATTGATGACACTTTAGACATGCTCAGTGGAATGGAATGGTTTTCTACCGTTGATCTCAAAAGTGGGTACTGGCAGGTGGAAATAAGTCCAGAAGATAAGGAGAAAACAGCATTTTCTACGGCCGTCGGAAATGGACTTTGGCAATTCAATGTCATGCCATTTGGCTTGTGCAATGCTCCCGCAACGTTCGAACGCCTTATGGACAGGGTTATGGTGGGTCTTCTGGGAGATGTTTGCTTGGTATACCTGGATGACGTAATCATTATGGGTCGTAACTTCAAGGAACATCTCCAAAACCTTGAAAAGGTGTTCAACCGTCTTCGTGAGGCAAACTTAAAACTAAGTCCCAAAAAGTGTACTTTCTTCAGCAACGCAGTTAGCTATCTGGGGCACATAATCACCAAGGAGGGAGTTCAAACAGACCCGGAAAAGATCAAGGCTGTAAAAGATTGGCCTACACCAAAGAATAAAACGGAAGTCAGATCCTTTCTTGGTTTATGCGCATATTACAGGCGCTTTGTCAAAAATTTTTCAAGTATAGCCAAACCCCTCCATCGCCTGACTGAAGACAAACAAGTGTTCACTTGGGATGCTAATTGTGACAACGCTTTCAAGGAACTAAAACAGCGTTTATGTGAGTCTCCGATATTGGGTTATCCAACGCGGAATGGAAGATTCATTGTGGATACGGACGCCAGCAACACGGGTATTGGTGGAGTATTATCACAAGTGCAAGGGGACAAACAAGTTGTCATTGCATATTACAGCAAAACGCTATCGAGACCAGAGAGGAACTACTGTGTTACACGTCGTGAGTTGTTAGCCGTAGTGAAGACCTTGCAGCATTTTCACAAATATCTTATTGGACGTGAGTTCACTCTAAGGACGGATCATGCCGCACTTAAGTGGCTCCTCCAATTTAAAAATCCCGAAGGGCAAGTAGCACGGTGGATTGAGCAATTGCAGGAATTCAATTTTGTAACAGAACATCGAAGCGGAAAAGGGCATGGCAATGCTGACGCTCTATCGAGAAGACCGTGTCCTGAAGATTGTAAACACTGTAGAAAACAAGAATCTCAAGAGTCAGTAAAAATTATCCGGACCCAAGGATTAGACGACGATTGGAGTGGCGAAAGTATGAGAAAGGCTCAAGAGGAAGATGACGACTTGCGACCGATTTTGGATTGGATGAAAAGAGGGACTAAGCCTGAGTGGGTGGACGTATCAGCCTCCAGTCCTGTCACAAAGAGTTATTGGGCTCAATGGGATAGTTTGACCCTGGAAGACGGAATTTTGTGCAGGAAATGGGAGTCTAATAACGGACATCAGGTTACGGTACAGGTTGTAGTTCCTCGAAGCAAGGTATCTCCTCTACTACGCCATATCCATGACGGGGTGTCTGGTGGTCATCTTGGAGTGAGGAAAACGCTGTTGAAAGTGCGCCAGAGGTTCTACTGGATCCATTGCCGGGAAGACGTCGAAGATTGGTGTCGTAAATGCAACGCGTGCGCTTCGGTCAAGGGACCGCAGACAAGATGTAGAGGAAAACTGAAGCTCTACAATGTAGGAGCGCCATGGGAACGTATTGCAATTGACGTGGCCGGCCCTTTTCCGGAAACTGAGGATGGCAACAAATACATAGTTGTAGTACAAGACTATTTCAGCAAATGGCCTGAAGTATTTGCAACCCCCAACCAAGAAGCTAAAACTGTTGCCAACAAACTAGTTCAGGAAGTAATCTGTCGGTATGGCGTACCCCTGGAAATACACTCCGATCAGGGAAGAAATTTCGAATCAGCCCTTTTTCAAGAGATGTGCAACCTCCTCGGAATACATAAGACCCGTACGACACCAGCTCATCCTCGGTCAGACGGAATGGTTGAAAGATTTAATCAAACACTGGAAAATAGCCTGGCTAAAGTAGTCGACTCACATCAGAGAGATTGGGACCAATACATTCCTCTTTTCCTGCTGTCTTATCGCTCCGCTGTACACGACAGTACTGGTGTTACCCCTGCCAGAGTGAATTTTGGACGAGAAATAAGACTACCAGTTGACGCAATAACAGGCTCTCCCCCGAATAGCCCGAAGCTTATAACGGATTATGTAAGCGATCTTCGCGAACAGTTAGATGAAGTGCACAAATTAGTTCGCGAATGCAGTCTCAAAACCGGTGAAAGAATGAAGACCCGTTATGATCGGAAAGCAAACATCAACGGTTTTGAAGAAGGAACGCTCGTATGGCTTCATAATCCCCTCAGGAAAAAGGGCAAGAGCCCAAAGTTGCAACCGCGATGGGAAGGACCTTACAACGTAGTTACAAAAATCAACGACATCACCTATAGGATCAAAAAGGGACAAAGAGGAAAACCAAAGGTCGTACACATCGATCGTTTGACAAAATATCACGGCACGAATGATGATCGGGACGATCATAACTAAGAGGGGGGTAATGTTATGACTCACCAGGGAACGTTCTAGTTATGACTCACTATGGAACTTTCTAGAAAAACGACTTCGCCTATCTACAATTTCTGGAAAAATTATTGTCAAGGGAAATTGATCCTTATGCACACAACATAGAGTTCACATACAACAGAAATAGCGTTCGCGAATTTTCAATGACCTGTTTACAATACGTGTTTACAAAAGTTGTTTACTTCTAATTGTTTGTTGTTTGTTTGTACTAAATTCGAGAAAGATCTAGACGATTGGCAGCGGGTATAAATAGGCGAAGTGGCAAGCTAGCGACACAGTTCGATTCTGCGATTCGAAAGCGATACTACGGAACTATACCTGCGACTCATTACGGAATTACGGACGACTTTTGGCAAGTTTAACGGATTTAAAGAAGAAGTTTAGCTCTATTGGAAGTCATCTTGGTTTGTGGCAATAAATAGTTGATTTTCGCCCTTACACGGCAATTTGACTCACCCCACACTTAACAATAATAATAATAATTTATTTATTTGGACCAACAAGGATCATATTATGTTAGTAACAACTTAAAACCTATGTTAGTATTACATATGTTTATTAGTCAGCACATGAACCATACAACAGTGGTTCAGGTACTGACAGTCAAGCCTAGCAACAAATGCGCTCAGGAAGCCAGCTGGAGCTGGCCCGAACCCTATGCACCAGGGATGCACACCGCTTCCGGATTATCGTATAGAAACAGTCGACCCGCGACTCGGCGAACATCCCCGATGCACTACAAAATCGTGGAAGCCCCATCAGCGCAATCAGCATCATTGTACTGAACTCGCAGAGCGCTGTACTGCCTTCGGGTATACTCCGCCCACAGGCTGCTCGTGTAGAAAGACATACAAAATGCTCTAAAAAGAGTCACTTTGACATCCCTCGAACATCTGGCGAACCTGCGAGCAATCATATTAGCCCTGACAGACAGCGCCCTGCGCTCTCTCTCTATGTCTGCATCGTCCTTCAAGTCAGAGGTTACCCAGTGTCCAAGATATTTAAAAATATTAACTTGTTTTAGAGCCGTACCATTTAGTTTGATGGACGGAATAGTGTCCGGACACTTACCTCTAACCCGAAAGACCATGCATTCACTTTTCTTCGTGTTATAAACCAATCCATGTGTGAGGGCGTATCTTTCACAGATACTTATCAATCTCCTCAGACCACAAACGGTTTAGATTATTGAAATCTAAACCGGGCTTTATTTCCAGTGCTACTATCATAGCGGTGTTACGTTTCATAATGCTCTCCTAGAATAATATTAATAAAACAGAAATTACATATTTGAGCAGTGACAAACGAATTGTTAAGTCAGAAGTAAAATTTACTTAAAGAGCGCAAAGATTTTGCTCGCATGTAGTGTAGGCGACACCTTATTATGGCGACTGGATGGGGGAGGTAAAAAATTTAGTGTAAAATAAAATGGGGGGTTATTAAACTTTGAGTGGGAAGTTAATAGCTTTATAGGTGTTTATAACTTAAAGACAATTAATAGCATAAATAGAATAGCAGCGATATTTAAAATGTCCTTTTTTTATGTTAAGATCGGCAGGCAGGCTGACGATCCACTTAATAGCAGGTGGCTACTGTCGCCTATAACACAAACAACGCCAAAGCTGCTGCAAGTGCGGACTACAGTAGGATTAGGAAGGGATAGGTAAATAGGCTCTGGCATCCCTTACTCACTCACCGAAACACAACAGCACACGTGCTGCTATTTCACGGTGGTTACTGCCGCCAGACGGGCTGCCCGCAATGTGCCCTGCCACTACTAAATTCTATTCACAGATAATAGAAAACTGTGATTTCTTCCATTTTGAAGACGTATTTGTATTAAGGCTGTTATGAGCAGTGTATGTAGCAGTGGCAAGGTTAATAAAAGAGAGTTTCTTGAGGAAAATTGACATAAATATAGATACATAGGTTTTTCAAAATCGAGTTATCGTTAATGCTTACAATGGCCTGAAGTTTAATCACCTAGGCATTAATTTTAATAGATTAAATCATGTGTTTGCGGAAATAAATATTTTAATTAATTAATTAATTCTTTAATGGAGGTTGACGGTCAGCTCTGAATACTTGTGCCTATCCTGGCCCAGACGGATCAGTTGTTCTGCTGGAGATGCCTCTCTTCTATTTTCCTCATCATTATCAACTGAAACAGTTCATCTCTGTTGTTGCGTAACACATGCCCCAGATATTAAATTTTGTGCTTTTTGATGGTTTGCAACAATTTTCGGGGCACACCGGCACGCTGGAGCACCTTTTCATTACTGACTTTCTGGATCCAGCTTATACGGAGCATACATCAGGAACACCACATCTCAAACGCCTCCAGGTACCAACTGATGTCATAGTCCACGACTCGCTGCCGTACATAACCACAGGTCAGTATGTAGCAATGCAGAATCCTTTTAAATTCATTTGTCTACAACATAAAACTTTCCTCATCTTGTTGAACGCCGTACGAGCAATTTTAATTAATAGTAAATTAATCATTTTTTTTAAGATTACCGTTCGGACGAGTAGCTAGTGTCTGACCGCTATTCAATATAAAGCGCGAGAGCTTTAAATAGCTCTTTAATAATAATCAAAGTGTTGACCTAATGACTGACTACACAGACATCCCTCAGTCACTACCCATATCCACGTCAACGCATCCGAAACTATCAACATCAAAGCGATCTTCGCTAATTGAAAGGCTGCGTTATGCTTCACCAACACTTTGTACTATACGAATGAATTCTTGCTATTATATCATAACGTTTACATTTCACGATAAAGCAATCAATTTATAATTAGTTTTTAATTAGCTTTCGGCAATCTTAATATTTTAATATTTAGATACGGAAGACGAGCTTAATAAACTTAGCGAATTCAAAAATTTTGCCATATGGTTCGTATATGGCTTAAAATATTTCCGCACATCTGAAGCAATAATTAAATGTCAAAATAACTGATTTTTACTAAATGCATACCAAAGTATATACGGTATTTACAACATAAAACCAATTTTAAAAAATGTTTGAAACGACTGGACCGATTTTGACGGGACTCACTGGCAGATAGCTGATGTTATAAGGATTAACTTAGGCCACTTTTATTTTAGAAATATATAAAAAAAATATATAAGCCAGTGTCCAAAACCGCGTGTCAGTATTTTCCAGTCAGTATTTTCCATTATAGTATCAATAGTAGTTAATTCTATACATTATGTATATTTTATTCATGTCCCACAACTTTGTTGCATCGCCATCCGCTTTCTTCGTATCTACTCAAAAATTGTTCAATAAAGAGTTATTAATCTATCGTATCAACTACTAATAGTTATGGGTGATAAATCAATGACACCACAAGGACATAATTGCTCATGTTCATAGTGACAATTCATTTACACGAAGAAATCTGCGTTAGTATTGGCAGGCACAGTAGGATTAAGGTTAAGGGATTGGGAGGGGATAGGGAAATGGGCTCCAGCATCCCTTACTCACTCACCGAAATACAACTTCTGTAAGGGGATGGTAATTGCCACCAGACGGGCTGCCCAAATGACTGCGAAACGCAGTGTGCCCTGCTTGCCACTACTTTCCAGATCTAGATCAGAACCAAATTTTAAAAGTTCTTTTTTCAAAGTTGATCCTGCCGGGAATCGAACCGGGAAACCTTAGAACAGAGCGTTAAACGTAACACTTCGAATTAGACTATCTAAAATCAGTAAAAACTTGTAAAAGTATTATATCCATCAAAATTACGAATAAAATTAATTTCTTACGTACATAACCTACATGATGATAAAAATGTCTATTTATACCCAACTATCTTTTGCCCGCCTTCCTCGAGAAACTTCTTCTGGATGAAAGGTACACTATGTCCTTTTCTGTTCGCTGGACAACGGATAAAATAAAACTCAATTGCACATATTAATGTTAGAATTCTTTTTCAATTTTCATTATTATTATTAAAAGTGGCAGACAGGCTGACGGTCCATTTGATGGTAGGTGGCTACCGTCGCCTAAGGACACAAGCAACACCAGGGGGCGTATATACTATAACCACATGTACCCCATGTGCATATAATCTATGTTCTATTTATAAGAAATAAAATAATTAAATATATCTCCATATAATTATTTTATTTTTTATTATAAACAACTCTTATTTATTTTTCATAAATTTATAATATATTAAAATTACTATTTCTTCGCAAACTAATTGAAATCATACTTAAAAACATATTATAATTCTTTATAAATTAACCAAACTTAAAATTATATTAAAATTGCAGTCCATTGGAAAAATGTCCAAAATACTACTAACAGTATTACTGGAAGGCTAAATAATTATTACTGGGAAGGCAGAAGCTGCCACTTTTAGGATCTTTCACAGAAGGCATGGACTCGTATTTTTCTACCATATTACAAGGTCATTTCCCGAAAGGACTGTGCGAGCAACCTGCGATGCCACGACGCCTCGAATGATTCGTTATTTAAAAATACTCTAACACAGACTCAGCATTTCAAAAGAGTAAACTCACAAGGCACAGACACACTTTTCAGTTTATAAAGAACTCATCAATGCACCAAAGTTCCTTTTGCCCTGAAATTTTTTATGTCTACATTATGAAAATCATGGAGGCGGGAAGCTTCGCCCCACTGCCGTGTCACACCTTAATGAGCGTACCCCACTGTCTCCCGATTTTATAACTGCCGATAACACGGCAACATTGAATAATTGTCGTAATTTAGACTGCTTGTTACGCAAAAACACGATACTGGAGGGTTTTTATTATGTAACGCGATAGGGGACGATATTGGATATTGGCAAGGAGCGAAAATAAAAGCGATCTATGAAAATTATTTTTAAGGAGAGCGGCTACAAATATTTTTACAGAATTCTCGCTACACTTGGACCCGTCGTCGGCCTGTGCGTTGAGGAGATAGACTCTCTAAATGAAAAGCACAGAGTTAGATTCTCGGGAAGAATTAAATATTGAAACAAATTTAAAATTGGCCTCAGTCTGCGGTTAGTGAGTTTCGCTCCCAGTCCACTTTATGGATTCTATAGCTAGTCTAATAGCATTAGTGCTTAATATGGTTTTATTATTCATTGTAACAATAAATATGATATTATCTTTTATATAGCACCTGCCGGTGTCTGTATTTTCTAGCTTCAAGGATATACAAAGTTCCGAATTATGTTAGAGGTTCCGGTCATTATAAATATTAGTTTATAAATAAATTAATGTATATAGAATGTATAATAGAAGTACAACATTATTGTAAAACAAAAAAAATGGGATGTCAATTTAATGAGAGTGGAATGCAGACCAAAGTCATACACTCTTGTCAGAGTGGTCGTAGTCGTGTGGATGATGTACACGGAGTATGATCGTGTTCACCCTCTTTTTCTTTTTAATTTTAATTTTATTTTTAATTAAAAATGGGTTTGCTCTTGGCCAGCATCTATCCATGTAGGAAAGATGAGGCCGACGATGGAGCTCACTCACTCGAACCTTGAAAAGATTTGGGTTGTATGAGTTCGTAAATACAGACGCCGCCGGCAGGGAGCTCCAATCCTTAGCAGTGCGCATTATAAAAGATGTTTTAAATCGCTTAGTCCGAATAAGAGGGATTTCGACAAGGTGAGGATGGTAACCAGCCGTACGTCTGCATGTCCGATAAAAGAAAGGGGAAGGCGGTATGATCTCATGCAGCTCCCGAGAACACTCTTCGAAGTACATCTTATAGAATACTCATAGACAGGCAATTTTGAGTCTATGTGCCAGGCTCTGCAGCTTGCTATCCCTGGCTTGCCGCACTGCCGCTCCCGCGATGCTTCTCCGCTTTTGTCTGCTGGTGGCGTCACGAGCACACTGTATTCTTAGTAGATCACACAAATAAAAACGTGAACTTAATAGACAGTCCTCGCCCTGTTCTATATTACATGCGTAAAATGTTGTACAATTCCCAAAAATTATAAAATATATCCTTCAAACTAGGCGCTTCAATAGATAAATCAATTCAATCGGCAATAGATGGCGCTAAACGAACTCAATAACTGCAATAATGGTTATATCAACGACAAATTTGTTCTTTGTATGGTTATTACACAATACAAGCCTATAAGTGTGTTAAATTCTGGTGATTTATTGACTGAGTAAATCTATACTAATATTGTAAAGCTGAAAAGTTTGTTTGTTTGTTTGAACGCGCTAATGTCAGGAACTACTGGTTGGAATTAAAAAATTCTTTTTGTTTTGAATAGTCCATTTTATGAGGAAGGCAGGCTATATAATATCATGCTACGATAAATAGTATTATATATAAGCAGTGTCAGTGTCGTCTGGGCCGCAGCGAAGCGTGGCCGAGTTCAGCTAGTATTATATATCGTCAAAACAATAAACACATCAAAACTATACACAAATATTGTAAATGGCGCCGTAGTTAATAGAGTTTCGACTTAATTGAATGGCAATAGAGATCGCATGGAAATAGAAACAGCGACACGTGACCCGGGCCACCTTTCAGCTACACGTCAAATGAGACATACTTATCTTGTTACCTACTAATGGGGGCACGTATCTCACTGCTCCGAGTGTTTTGCGACATTTTAATATTATCTGCGATTTTTGTAGACGACACGGGACTCGTTATGGTTAATAAGCCACTTGTACGCCTTAATAAAGCCGCGTGTTCGGCGGTATCATTAAAATATCGACAGCCGTGTCGAAGCCTTTGTACGATGTCTTCGTTTATAATTACGGAATACTGACACACTATAGTATTTTCACTGTATGATGATATGCGTGACAGTTCTCACTTTTTCATGTCACGCATACTGTTTTCAATTTAAAAAAAACTGGCACAAAAAAAAATACAATTAACCAAACAAATGTATGAAAAAAAATTATCTATTCGAAAAACACAAAAGGAATTATCATTTTGATAATTATTTTATTATTATAATAGGTAAATGTAATAAAAAACATATATTTTAAAAATGTCAAACGCGTGGAACGGAACTTGTGTCAATAGGGATTGACTCTAGGGATATTCACTTATATTCGATATATCGAAAGTACTCTATGTTTGCCATAGGATATTCGGAGGTTTAACAAACATTTTTTCTGTTCTATATATTTATAAAAACATCGTATTTTGATAATAAAACTAAAGCTGACTAATAATAACAATAAAACAAAAGTAAATTTTGTTCCGAGTCTGATACGAGTTGTCAAGTTTCGAGTTCTGACAGTAATGAATAAATAAATAAATATTTTAAACAGACTGCATTGTATTCTATAATTTTTGTAACATAACCTGTTTTTTAAGATTTAATAATTTATTTTTGAATCTGAAAATCTAAAATCTACAACTGATTCGATATTTTCAAAGAATCGATTAAATGTCGTTAGGTTGCATCACTAAAATTGTCAGTTACGAACTGTCACGCATTATCATCATACATTGAAAATACTATAATTCCGCTGCGATATAAAAACAGTTACCGGCGAAAACGTTTCAATTGTCCCGTATTTAAAAATATTCTTCCTGCGAAAAAAATTATAGACACGGTCTGCTAAACAGGTTTTGATCAGCTTTAAAATGATTTGTTTATTCAAGTGCAATTAGCTGATGCGCTAAGTCAGAATTCAGTACAAAATGATAATGCAGCACTTTTAAATTGATTTTATAGCTACTTAAATATCCGTATACATATATTACCTAGTGAAAACCGAATCAAAATTGGTCTACCCGTTCACGCGTGATGCCGTGACCAAGGGAAATGGGGATTCATTTTTATATATAGAATTATTATGAAATACAAGCCCTAAAGTGATTGTACAGTTGTATAAAGATATTATAAAGAGTTAAACCACTTATGCATCGTTGCACTGCCCGTTGGGTATAACATTTTGGAGCTGCCATTGACAAGTACGAATTCGTTTTGGAATGAGACTTACAACTACCTTATTATCATCCAATGACAGCTAAAGAACCAGCACAGAAACATTTTCTTGGACAATACAGGGAATAAGTTTCATGGAAAAACTAATGATTTTGACGAACTTTTATAGTTAATATACTTCATATTTATGAATAGGTTATAAACTTATTCATAATTTATAATGAAATAAATCTTTTATTTCATTAATTTATCACAAATATCGAATTATGTATGTTTTTTATTCTTATTAAAACGTCCAATGAAAATAAATAATTTTTAAAATTAACATTGTTTGTACAATGAAACATTACCTTAAGAATATCTAAAGATGAAAATTACACACGTGTTCGTAGTTACATACCTACTCTTACAATTCATTAGCAATAATTTTAATGTTGTTGAAAGATTCCCAGCAGTCATACTGAATAAAATTTCTATTATATCTTTTAGACATCTGTCTGTCCTCCTTAGTAGAAAGTAATCAATCCAACTGGCTGATCCCTCAACTTCGTACGCGTGGTATTCGGTATAGCACGTAACTTTTTTGTTTTATACCGATTGGAATAAAACAAATAGATACTTACTAAATGTTAAGCTTGCTACAATGCATAAGTGAAAACCGCATTCAAATCGGTTAAGCCGTTTCTGAGATTAGCGTGAACAAACGGACAATTCTTTTGACCACGTGTACATTTTTATTTTTTGAAAACATATTTAATGCACAGACACGGTTCGTTCGCAACTTCTTCTAAAGCACCCAATTGATTTTGATACGGTTTTCACTAATGGAAAGAGCGATTAACGAGTAAGGTTTGTGTATATAATTTGCAGAATATTGTATTTAGCTTTTGCATGAATACAATGCTTTATGATATGATCCAATTAAAATATCTAGTAACTCAGACTGGTTTTTAAGGAAAAAATATAACAGCAAAAGTGGAAAGTGTTTTATCTTTTTTAGGATACAGAGTGGCAGGAAGGCCGATTATAGTATACACAAGTGTGCTGCCGCCTCCGAAATGGAAGAAATTGGACTCTGGTGATTACTGCGGCCAGATGTAGCCACCAGCGTAGTCATCTTCTCATTACATTGGCTCCTTTAGGTGCACGTAGATTGGTCAAATTAGTATTTACACCACAGCGTAGACGGTTAAGTGTTCGTCGCGACACGCGCAGCGAAGTGACGGGCTGAGGGTTTGCAGCGCGCTCTTTAGATGTGACGCCATTTTGAAAACTAAAGGGGCTACGGGGCGCTCCACAATTTTCTGTTTCACTTTTTAAATGCTGCCCTCTTTATGATTAGCGAGTGTGTAACTTATCTACTTTTACCTTGTGTAATATATAATCATTATATAATATATCAAGTGCAGCTTTAATCGCAAGATATTGAATTCAGTTAAACGCCGCTGGTTAAGTTTAACTGACTGGTTAAACTACTATGTATGTAATACAACTAGCTGTCCCTTTTTGTTCAGAGTTGAAATCTGAATAAAAAGTTTTTATAGAGAGCAGGTCTTGACACGAAGACTATGAATCAAATAGAAGAAAGGCATAAACGACAACATTTTGTAACTTACAGCGATTTTGAACAGTTTAAAGCTTTAATTTTGTTACATAAAATTGTAGTAATATCTTATTATATGGAAATCTTTGAAATAATCTAAATTTTTAAACAGAAAAAGCGTGCAGACAGTCCGAGCCACTCCTGTGCAACATTTATATCTACGCCACGTTGAAATTTACGACGATGTGCCTCGTCATTATATCGCATACCGCTTCATTAGTTATTCATCTGTTCGCTTCAGCCGTATCGCGAGTGGCCACTTACATTTTTTACTCTTAACGAACCACGTTTCATTTGATATTTTGTACAGAATACGACGGTATGTGCAGCCATAATAACAGCCAACAGGCGGTAGGCGGTATGTCTTCTAAGACACGAATACCTACATATAGTCTACATATACCTCTTAGGTCATAAAAGGTTATCAATTGTAATCCGCATATGCACTCAGAGTGCTTTGCTGCTTTTATAATATATTCGATTTATAATTATTAGCGTAAATTGTCAACACTAACATACGAATTCTTATGAATTTTTTTCCTGACGAAAACGGAATCTGACGAATGTGTCCTAAATCAATAAAGTATGTTTAGTCATACAGCAGTAAACACCTCCATATGTAAATAATAGCACAAGTGCTGTTGTGTTTTAGGAAGCGAGTAAAACTTGCAAAATCACAACTCCATAATATTATCCTTTATCCTATCAAAGACGGAAGCGATTTGCTTGCCTTGGAACTGTAGTACGTTTTTAGGCGACCACGCTAGCCTGATCCACTTATAATTTAGTGGACTGTCAGATCGCCTGTTGATGTTTATGATAAAACAAAACATGTTGAAACCAAAAAGTGTTTGAAATTCTTAGTAACATTGCCCAAGAATTATTTCATGGTGAGAGTAATTTGCGTTTAAAGAGATATGTAGTATATGTATACAATGCTTTGATTTAAAAGTATTTATATATATGTACAGTGTGTGGTATTTTTTTTAAAGTAAGATTTGATGGCAGGTGGCTACCGTTGATCATTAACAGAAGCAACGCCACAGATCCTGCAAGATGCGCGCGCTGCCGAAATTCATGGGATTTTAAGGATAAGGGATTAGGATACACTCACCGAAAAAACAACAGCATTTAAGCCTCATGATTCTTGATGATAATCTTATCATCTTATTTCTTATTGACGTATATGAACACATAAGTATAAGAACACAATATCTAAGCTCTGGTGGTATTCCCTCAAGAGAGTAACTGCTTTATACCAATGAATAAGTTGCAGTTATTTTATATTCAACGAAGTACCTTAAACAAAGACTAACTAATTTATACATCTAAACCTCAATAGGCAAACATGGCCGTCGTACACAAATAAAGTCTTACGGTTGCAAATAAGATGGGGGGCATCAGGAGCTCGAGTCGCGAGGGTAGCTCGGAAAAATAAATTAAACACCACCTTACCCGGCCCGGGAATTGATCCCGTAGCATTATTGTATCTATAAACATTTCAATTGCGGCGTGGGCCGCTCATCCGCCGTCAAAGATTAACTTGGGGTTACCAGTTCAAGTGGAAAATTGGAAGTGTACTTTAATTCCCTAAGTGCGCTTTCTCAAAATTTTTTAATTCATTTTTTACTAATTTCTTTTATGGGTAACTACTTTCTTACCGCAAGTTTTATGGTAGTAATGGCCAAGTTTTTCTCTAGGCTCAACGGAAATCAAACTCAGTTAAGTGAGAGTTATAAAATGAATGCTTAGCTTTACACGCACATTTAGACTCGCAGTGAGTCAATCAGACCAATTGTATGTAGGTAACTATTCGATTTAGAAGTATGTAACCGTCCCAGATATCGCCGGGAATGTATTCGAGTCTCGAACTTTGTAATCGAGCAATTATTTAGAATTGATTCCTTTATGGAAAGAATTTTGGGTCTCAAAGAATGTTTTTTCTGTACCCCGGTCGCTATACTTTATTTATTTATTTATTTAAAATCCACAGCTCTTAAACATTCTTAAGCAAATTAGCAAATTTAGCTTTATAGGAGCCACAGTGAAGTAACAGTGTTCACGTGAACGAGTAAGTGATGTGAAAGTCAATTTTCGTATCCCCATTTCATTTTTTGACCTGGTACTGTATAGGTCTGTGGTAGATCCCATTCAATATATGTTGATGTTTGCCTTGATTTATCCACAAAATAAATAAAGACTTGGTAATTACAATTTTATTCCTTTATTCATTACACAACATTTTATAACTAACTCCCAAAAACATGACATCATATATTGACACAGGATAGTGTTAAATTCACACCCCAGACCATACATCACCGACCACAGACTACAGCTATATTATTCAGACCTCCTAAACATCCCCCCCTTTTAGTTACAATATTATTAAACTTAAAATAACTATTCTAAACTTACATAATCTTTTAAGTTAGTTGGTTTCTTAATAATACGTCCACTGCGCGTTACTTTAACAGGGCTAGCGCATTGATTATTTGTTTCACTAGCTGGCATTTGTTCGGGCTCTGTGTTTGTTTCAAGGTTATGTTCCACTGAAATCTCCGGCAGGTTATCAAAGGCAGTGACACAACTTTCCGTCTGGTTAGCTTTGCTTACATTATTAAATCTATTACTATTGCAAAGATTATTTGGTTTTATTTTAACTTTAATATACTTCCTATTCCTTCTGAATTTATTCCCTTCCTTATCCTCCACTAAATAAGAATGAGGCTCTGCACATTTTTTTATAATTATTCCTTCTATCCAGCTGCTATTTAGACATTTTTTAAAATATACTTCTTGATTACATTCTAATTGTGAAAGGGGTTTAGCATTTTTATTATAATATTTTTTTACAGATTCTAAATGATTGTAATATTTGTTGTTATAATGTGAAATTTTTGGTATCAATGTATTCTTTGCACTTGGTAGCATGGAATTTAGGTTTCTAGAGAATAATAATTGTGCTGGAGATGGGATATATGGTTTGGGAGTATTTCTGTAATTTAATAAGCCTAGATATGGATCTGACCCATCATCTTTACATCTTTTTAATATGTTTTTAAATATTTTCACACCACTTTCACTTTGTCCGTTTGATTGTGAATGTTTTGGACTTGATTTTATGTGTTCAATTCTATATAAATCAGTAAAATTCTTAAATTTTTCAGAAGTGAATTGTGTACCACAGTCAGTTACTACAATTACCGGTATGCCATGTCTTGCAAAGATAGATTTACAATTGATTATTACACAATCACTTGATAGATTATCAAGTTTACAAATTTCTATGTATTTTGAATAGTAGTCTATGAATACAAGGAAGTCGTGTGTATCCAAGGTGCAAATATCGATACCAACTTTATGCCAAGGAATTTTTTCAATGGGATGATTAATTAAGGGTTCCTTTTGCATATTTGGATTATACTTAACACAGGATTCACACTGTCTAACAAACAATTCCAGATCTTTGTTTATGTTCGGCCAAAACATACAAGTCCTAGCTCTAATTTTACAAGTATTTAAGCCTACATGTCCTTGGTGAATAATTTTTAACATTTCTGCTTTCAATGATTGTGGTATTACTATTAAGTTACTTTTAAATACAATGCCGTCTAAAATACTTAGCTCATCTCTAAAAGTCCAATATGTTCTGATGTCTTGACTTACATTATTAATGTTTTTTGGCCAACCCTTTTTGATATACCCAATAATCTCTTGTAACAATTTATCTGATTCCATTGCCCATTGAATTTTTTTTAATACAATATTCGATACCGGTAAACACTCCCTTTGTAATTTAATATGACATATTATATTTTCATGAAGTTGCTTCATTTTTTTGTTCCCAGTATCCGAATGACTGCGAGACAAAGTATCAGCAATGAACAGTAGCCTACCTGGTTTATATTTGACATCTAGATTGTACCCTTGTACTGCTAACATCATTCGTTGTAATCTTGCTGGTACTTTGTATAAAGGTTTTTTAAATAAAGTTTCTAATGGTTTATGATCAGTTTCCACATGAACCTTGCGACCATATGTGTATTGGTGCATTTTGTAACAACCAAAAACTATTGCTAACATTTCTTTTTCTAACTGACAATAATTTTGTTCTGTACTATTCAAAGATCGTGAACCATACGCAATAGGCTTTCCATTTTGTAGGACAACTATTCCCATTGCAGTTGAAGAGCTATCTACTGATAATACAATACTCTCATTAGTGTCAAAGTATGCTAAGCATGGACTACTACATAAAGCTTGTTTTAGCATTTTGACGGATTGTTCCTGATTGCTATCCCATGTGAACACAGCATCTTTTTTCATTAATATCCGTAGTGGTTCCATTATTTTCGAATAGTTGGGTATAAAACGAGAAAGATAATTAGTCATTCCTAAAAATCTTTCTAAATCTTTTTTATTTCTTGGATGTTCCATACCCATTACTGCCTGAATTTTACTAGGATCTGGGCACACACCATTTGCGGTAAACTTGTGTCCCAGGAATATTAGTTCTGATTCAAAAAACTTACATTTGGATTCATTAAATTTGATACCATTTTTTACAGCAATGGACATAACTTTTTCAAGTCTTTCATTTAATTCTTCCACTGATTGCGCATAAATGCAGAGATCATCGATGTATGGTATTACTCCTTCTATATTTTCAAACATTTGTGTGATTATTCGACTGAACTCTTCGGGTGCAGAACTTATACCGAATGGTAATCTTTTGAATTTGTACCTGCCATATGGTGTTATGAATGTGCATAGCTCCGAGCTTTGTTCATTTAAATTTAGCATCCAAAATCCATTTGAGGCGTCTAATAAGGCAAACACCTTAGCATTTTGCATTTTACTTTTAATTTCATCAAGGGTGGGTAATTGATATTTGGGTTGTATAATGTATTTATTCAAAGCTCTTGGATCAATGCATATTCGCAGCTTACCATTTGGCTTCCTGACAGGGACTAAGTTATTTACCCATTTTGTAGGTTTAGTTACTTTTTCAATAACTCCTAGATTTTCCATATTGTTTAATTCCTGGCGTAATTCCGGCAGCAACGAAAATGGAACACGTCTCGCTGCTTGGACATTTGGGATGGCATCACTACTCAGCTGTATGTTCACTGAACCAGGAATGCAGCCAAGACCTCCGTCAAACAGTTCACTGTAATTATGTTTTAAAGCTTTTAGGAATTTGGTTGATTTATCACTTAAAGATATAACATTGTATACATTTACAAGTTTAGTGTTGGCTGAAACAAAATTGTGAGTTAAACAGGTTCTACAACCAAGTAAAGTAGGACTTCGTCCTTGAATTATCACAAATTTAATATTATATTTCTTTTTATTAGGATGTACAATCTCTAACCAACATGCTCCTTTGACAGTCATGCTTTTTCCATCAAGTTGTATTACTCTTTTATTATAAGGTAGAATTTCAGACTGTTTTAAATTAAGTTGTTCACATACCTCACTACTAATTATGTTGCAACCTGCTCCCGTGTCAAGTTTTATGGGCAATGTAATGTTGTTTACAGTGAAATCTTGCATTATTTCATCACCTACTTCAGCTGCCCATCCCACAAATAGATTTCCATTATCTTCTTCAGCTACGTTCACTTGTGTCTGAAACCTGGTACTGCGACAGACTTTACTGAAGTGATTCTGTTTCTTGCATTTGTGGCATGATTTTCCAAAAGCTGGACATTGGTTCACACTATGAGATAGACCACAATTTCTACAGTTCTTTATGTGTTTGTTGAAATTCTTGCTTTTGACAAGCATGATCTCTTCCTGTGAGCTCTTCTTTTGCGATTCATATTTCTCTTGAATATATTTAGTAGAGGCTTCAGCGCTTAACAGATATTTCATGACATAATCCAGTGTTAATTTGTTGTCATCCTCCGCCATTAGCTTAGTTTTTAAACCATTATATTTTTCATCAAGTCCGGAAATTATTTTAGATACTGTTAAACTCTCTCTTAATTCTTTGAATTCGCATGTCTTTCCAAGATTAATAACCTTTTGGAAGAACTCTTCTAATCTAGTGTCCTGTTGTGTGATGGTAAAGAATTCGTTTCTCTGAATCGTAAGGCTTTTTCTAGGTGTGAAATATATTTCGAACTTATTTATTATTTCACATAAAGTTTCGTTTCCGTTGCAGTTAAATGTGTTGTAAATACTAATGCCTTGTTCACCGATGTAGTTCAAAAGGATATTTACTTTTCTTTTTTCGGTTGCTTCATCCAATCCGTTAGCCGATAAGTATATTTCGAGTCTTTGTTTGTATGATGTAAAGCTCTCCGCGAGGTTACCATCAAACTCCATGCCCCGTAGGGAGCCTGGTGCACCTGACACCATGTTGATGTTTGCCTTGATTTATCCACAAAATAAATAAAGACTTGGTAATTACAATTTTATTCCTTTATTCATTACACAACATTTTATAACTAACTCCCAAAAACATGACATCATATATTGACACAGGATAGTGTTAAATTCACACCCCAGACCATACATCACCGACCACAGACTACAGCTATATTATTCAGACCTCCTAAACAATATAAGACGTCTATTACTATTCATCTCCCATTTGCACTAAATAAACTTAAAAATAGTAAATTATTAAAAACAATTGATTGATGACATTATCTTTTAAATGTTTGTAACTAGTGATTACTACGATAAATATTGTAACTTACAAAATAGAATATTACGCTTAGCGTGTCGCGTCTGCTGAATTTTCGTCTAATCTATGACCGGCTCGGTTCTCATGGCCGATATACATGCAGATGGATGTATTACCGGCGACGGTGTTAAATAAAACGCGCCGCACCGACCCGAGGATTACAACGAATGATGAGACGAGACGAAAATCATTTATTTTACGTATCAAACAAAACTCTTCGCTACATTTACCAACCTTATATTCATTTTATTTACAGTTCGTGTTGGTTATGATCCGTAACGAGTAAGGAAATCGCAAGAATGAAGTCGTCGGGGGAAGTAGCCATTCAGGGTGCGTGAAACGCTGTCTTCTTCGGAAGACAGTATCTACGAACTGTAAGGTCTGTACTGTAAGGTCTACTCTTAGCTATTTATTAATTTTATTTATGGCGATTTATTATCGGTTTGGGAACTTATAAACTCGCAACGATCGATCGATCTCTAGATTGTTATAGCAACTTCTAGAATGCTTCAGTGTGAGTGTACTTCTCACATGACAACGCCCAACCGCACCACCTTATTCATCAGACCTTTCACTAGTTTCACTGACTTTCACTAGTTTCGTTATCTGTATCATTTTTTAAAAGAAAAGAAACAATCTAACGGATCTTGATAGGGTTGAAACATTCGCGCGAAGCCTGGGAGCCGGTCGCTAGTTTAAAACAACGCTAAAATATGTTAGTATTTTATATTGTTTAACTATTGTTTACTTGAGTCTTGTATAAGCGCCGAAGCTCATTGTCGTTTTAAAATCTTTATGAAACGTATTCAAATAATACCAGAGGCATTATCCCTTATTTCCTCCTTGTTCCTCCTGTATTGTTTGTATTCAAGATGATTATCGATTGAGATGCTCAGTTTACAAGTCGAGGAGGCTGATAATGCGATGCCGGAGTACAGGTAGCTTTTTCTTCGGTACGTCACATAGAATTGTTACGGGTGTGTCGAGGACCACTTATGTGTGATTATCCTAACAATTTTTCTTGTGTAAATAGAATATAACCCTGCCACACTGTACTATACATAATTTAGTGCGTTTCGCATTAATAAAATCCACCGCCATTCTGGCACCATTAACCACCTTTTCACAGAAAACCACCGTGTAACAATAGCATGGTTACACACCTACAGTGCAATGGAAAGAAGTATCCTGAACCTAAGGAGAATACAAAAAACAAGAAACATTGAAATTAGCAAGAAGACAAAGGCTACAGATGCTCTTTTATATGGCTTCCGACAAAAGGTGGACTCATCAGAGAACTAAATGGCTAGGTCCAACGAGTAAAAGGTATGTGGCATGGCACACAGCGTCACTAAATATAAATAATTGTTAAATAAAAAAACATATGTAAAAAATGTGTGGAAAATAAAGGTTATATCATAATAATACACCATGAGACGCAATGACCCATTTCCCATATACCTTTCTTATCCCTCTTTACTTGTGTCGAGAACACTGTGATCATCGGTAAAGTTTCTTTTTTATGTTAAGGTCGGCAGACAGGCTGACGGTCCACTTGATGGTAGGTGGCTACCGCCGCCTATAACACAAGCAACGCCAAAGCTGCTGCAAGTGCACTGCCGACTGCTGTAGGATTAAGGATTAGGAGTGGATAGGGAAATGGGCTCTGGCATCCCTTCTCACTCACCGAAACACAACAGCACACGTGTTGTTATTTCACGGTGGTCTTCTGTAATGGGGTGGTTACAGAAGACCACCGGCGCCAGACGGGCTGCCCAAAAGACTGCGAAAACGCAGTGTACCACTCATCCAAC
The DNA here is from genome assembly GCA_910589475.2 of Bembecia ichneumoniformis. Taxonomy (NCBI): domain Eukaryota; kingdom Metazoa; phylum Arthropoda; class Insecta; order Lepidoptera; family Sesiidae; genus Bembecia; species Bembecia ichneumoniformis. The sequence continues at coordinate 12,899,749 of OU342540.1, forward strand.
GGATAAAAAAACGGATTACAAAGACATTAACTAATTTTCCTCCGATGAAAGGAAGCATGTATGCACAAGTATGAATTCCATTTCATCATCTCAGCCGTAGGACGTCCACTGGCGGACAAAGGCCCTTAACAGGTCCACCTTGTGGGTGGACGTCCTATGTTGCGCTTGATGGTCCGTGGCCTCCACTCGAGAACCTTCCGAGTGGCCGTCGGCTATCCATACTATGTGTCCTGCCCACTTCCACTTAAACTTACTAATCCTCCGGGTTATGTCGGTAACATTCGTTCTACGAATCTCCTCAATCCCGATTCGATCTCGCCGTGTAACCTCGAGCATAGCCCTCAGTTTAACAAAATTCAATTCAATATTTATAGCAGTGATCTTTCTCTCTAATATTGTCAAAACTAGCAAGATAATCCCTTTTTTTTTTTTTTTTTTTTTTTTGTCGAGGAGAAATCCATTTACGGATTTCCTACCGCTGGCTAGGCGGTAGGGGTATGTGGGGGTCACCAGTGCGACACACTATGCTAAGTCATAGCGGCACTGGTACTACCCACTAAAACTCCCCGGTGTCTCCTTGCCCATCGGAGGGACGGACCGGGCTCTGCCGAAACAACAACTCCGATCCATCCCAGGGCAGCCTAGCCATTTCTGGCTAGCTAACTCCAATGGGGGATTGCCCGGAGACACCAGGGCAATCCCCAGACGGGGGGGACCTTGTGCAGGCACACCCGGCTAGCCAGCCGTGTGCGCAGGTCCCCTAGAACAGTTGAAGACGGGCTTGATATGCCCGTCTTCTTCTGCCCAGCCGCCTGCGTCTGAGGGAAGCGAGCAAGATAATCCCTAACGGCAGGTACACATTCTCGATTATAAAAAAAAGTTTGGGTAATATCATCTCTGTATATATGAAGAGAATCCCCCGCGCGTTTTTCGCGAGGTATTATCAATTATTAAACATCAGCATGGAAATAGCACCCCAGAGTCCGCGAGATCCGCCATCGCCCGGTATATATTGCGAGTTTATATTAAATATTCCCAGCTACATTCGACTTTCGCTCCGGCTTCGGCAGCCGTGAAATGGCTTTCGGTTTTGTGCAAGTTATTAGCGGGATTTGCATGTTTGTGATTTATTGTTTTTTTCTCGAGAGGGTGTTACAGGGCGGAGACGTCTCTCTCTCGCGACTCAATTTTCTTTCACAGTTATTGCCAAAGAAGCAATTCCAATTTAAATTTTTATTTTTTATTATAAAGCCTTTTTAATTATATAAGGTGTGCCTAAAAAAAACACCTTTGTGACTCTTGCGAGTTATGAAAGGACGATTCAGGAAGAATCTGGATAAGGGACGAGGTAGAAATAGACTTGACACGACAAACCCCTCGACAAAGACACCTCTTGTTCTCAACAAAGACAAAAATAAAATTGACCTTAATACCTTCATTGCCGCCTATACAAAGAACCGCAAACTGCACTACCATGCACATTCTTTTAATAGCGACATCTAGGCGTGGCGACATTGACATATGGGTAATAATTAAAACAACCAACCATTTTTTTCCTATCAATTCAACATTTTAATTTCGAGTATTCAGTTTAACCATCAATTAACATTAAACTTTAGTTAGAGTAATACACAAAGGGATTTTAAATAAGGACTTGTTTAATTCTACAAGTGGTAGCACTTAAGGCGGTGTAAATGAACAAACATCAACAGTTAACTACTGCACATCTAATTAAACATCTAATCTCCTCAGTTACTATCTGCTCCTAGTTGGCTACTAAACTTTATTCGTTACAGATTCACCTCACTTAGTGTAATGCTATTTAAATTATTTAACAACTATCTGACCCGACAGACGTCGTCGCTGATGTGAATTTATACAAAAACGACGTCAATAATTGCTTGAAATGTTTCAATTATCGGCTAGGAACTTTGGATGGGAGAAGAAAAATGGAGTTTTTATGTTCTTTCGAGCAATATTTCCAATTTTTCTCTTCATAAGAATTTTCCTTAGACTTATTAAAAAAAAACCGAAAATGCCATTATTTTTATAAATCTATATAAATAAAAATGGAAATATTCGAAATATATTGCCCATAACTTTCGAACGGGTAGACCGATTTTAATTCAGTTTTGACTAATGGAAAGAGGGATAAACGGGGAATGTTTATGTGTATAAAAATTGCACCACGGGCGAAGCCGGGGGCGAGGGCGGGCCGCTAGTAAATAATAAAATCATAAACGTACATTAATTTTACTAAAAAAAACCACACATTTGTACACGTTGCACTTATGTTACCGAGATCAGAAAATAGTCTTTAGAATTTTTAGCTGTTTATCTGTGCGTTTGTGCACGCTAATCTCAGAAACAGTTTAACCGATTTGAACGCGGTTTTGACTGATATATTGCAAAAAGCTTCCCGTAATATTTAGTGTTTGTTTCATTCCAATCGGTTTACAGACAAAAAAGTTACGCGCTATACCGAATAACACGCGTACGAATTTGCGGGCTCAGCTAGTATTTAATAAGTACATAAATACATATTTAACATCCGATCTAATAATTACTATGGGTAAACAAGAACTTCGAAAGGTGACAGGAATAAATAATTTGCCTTTTCTATAATTATCATCCACATATTTTTAGAGATTACAAAATTAAAAATCAATTTCTATCTGGGCTTTCATTAGTGGGTTTCGTCCTCCATCTTGGGAGGTGGAATTTGATGCAATTGGCTAATAACTCTGCGGTCTGAGGCTGCAATCAAATGCATCCTCGGGCTGTTTGGCGGGCCGCCCCGGTATTCTCTTGCTTCCCTCTCGAATGGAATTTAAGACTTAAATCAAGCAGACTTAAGTTACATCTTCTTTATCTTTAAAATAATTTCATTAATAAACAATTAAGTTACAATTAAAAAGTTATAAATAAAATTATCATACAACTTTTTAAACAAACATACATTTTGTTGGAATTTATGCCGTTATTGTGTTTAATTTTGTCAACTGTCCGTGTAGGAAAGATGAGGCCGACCATGGAACGAGCTCACCCAGAAGACGCTATTCACTCGAACCTTGAAAAAATTTGTGTTTGATATCAGCTCGGAAATACAGACCCCAGCAGGGAGTTCCAATCCTTAGCAGCGCACATTATCGAAGATGGTTTAAAGCATACTGAGCCAGGGTTCCTTTTCCTCGTGGTATTAGTTAATAGGGTGATATCTGTATTAGTACCTAGTTGAGGAATAAAAGTAGCTTTCTTTCTTTCTTTCTTATTAAAAGAGAAAAAAACAATTGCATTACAGATAAACATTAGAACTTATGTAAATAAAACAAAGCAAAAATTATGATACTACAATCACTGAGATATGTGACTATTATGACGTGTGTTTATTAAACGATGCTCGCCCGGATCTTAGACTAATATATACAATATAATAAAATCGTAAACGAGTACTTAAAATCGTGTACTTATTCTAATGTGGTTGAAAAAATAGTTTTTAAATTTTTTATCTGTTTGTCGGTTTGTCTGTGCCTTTGTGTACGTTAATTTCAGAAACGGATTTGAAGGTTATGCGCTATACTACGCATACGAAGTTGTGGGCTCAACTAGTTAAACATATATATTGAGTTATTATAAGGCATTACTAGTATAGGTATTTTAGATTCCATTAAATTTGTTTGCATTTAAATACGTAAAAAAGTCAAGTCGGGCGTTAGAGCTAAAAGACTAGGCGATGCAGCGAGATATTTAGTTACAGGAAAAGCGTCCGAAGGACGTTGGAAAATTTAATGGCTGACGGGAATCGACCAAATTTAATTATACTCTTCGGTAATGGGCTAGAAAATGAAATGGAAGCGAAGATCCGCAGTAGATAGCACCGCGGATCGGGCAGACAGTAAAACCGAAATTGATTCACCAAAGAATTCACTCTATGGATTCCTGAATAATTTACGGTAATTAGATCGTCGCATTTGACGTCGTTTGCAGTCGAATTTCATGCAATTTAATAATCTGTAGAAAGATTAGATAATGTAAATGTCTTTATTTGTAAATTGAGGTATCAATTAGCTGCTTTATAAAATTTAATAAAAACTGCTTTGACTTTATAACGCCAACCGCCAATAATCCAAGCAAATTTTATATCCAGCGGATTTAAAAAAATCTTTTTTTTTATTATGTTATATTTCTGCGGCATTTTAAAAAACATAATTTCAACACGCATTTCAGAAATAAGCAGGTATACTTATTTAAAACAAAAGGTTTTAAATGAAGAACATAAGATAATTCCATCCATATTATTCTATATATACATCATACTACTTTATAAAACAAAGTCCCATGCCGCGTCTGTTTGTCTGTCTGTATGTTCGCGATGATCTAAAAAATTACTGAACGAACTTTGATGCGGTTTTTACTAGTGGGAAGAGCTTTAAACGAGGAAGGTTTTTATATATAATTTGATCCGTGCGAAGCCGGGAGCGGTTCGCTAGTAATATTATAAAATAAAGTCGCTGTCCGCCTCTGTCTGTCTGGTTTCCGCTAATTTCTTCTAAATAACCCGCAGGATTTTCATACGGTTTTCACCAAAGGAAAGAGTGATAAACGAGGAAGGTTTGTTCATACAATTTGCAGGAAAAAATTGCATCAATATTTTTTCTTTTTATGTTAAGGTCGGCAGACAGGCTGACGGTCCACTTGATGGTAGGGTGGCTACCGTCGCCTATAACACAAGCAACGCCACAGGTGCTGCAAGTGCACTGCCAACCGTAGTAGGATTAATGATAAGGGGTTACGGAAGGGTTAGGGAAATGGGCTCTGTCATCCCTTACTCACTCACCGAAACACAACGGCACACGTGCTGTTAATTCACGGTGGTCTTCTGTAAGGAGATGGTTACTGCCGCCAGACGGGCTGCCCAAATGACTGCGAAACGCAGTGTACCCTGCCACGACTTTTCAGATCCAGACCAGAACCAACTTTGAAAAATTCATTTCTAAAGATAACTCTCCAGGGTCCCCGGGTTAATGAACCCGGGGACCCTGGAGCAGTGCGTTAAGGCAAGTACCCTAACCTGTCATCTAACTGGCTCGTCAAAAATAGGACATTATATTCAAAAAAGTTCAAAAAAGCTCCACAAACCTACTTGAAGTACGGTGTGTTGTTTAATATCTTAAAATAACGTGTGAAAAAATACAATTTTTACAATAACAATGAAGAACACACTTACAAGGAAAGAAAACTATTTCAACGAAAAGAAAATTTTTAACATTATCACATTTCACTAAGGGGTGATATTTGTTATTCATTTTTAATCTATACTAATATTATAAAGCTGAAGAGTTTGTTTGTTTCAACGCGCTAATCTCAGGAATTACTGGTTCGAATTGAAAAAAATCTTTTTGTTTTGAATAGTCCATTTACCGAAGAGGGGTATAGGCTATATAATAGTATTATATATAAGCAGTGTCCAGTACCGCGCGCCCCACGCGCACGCCGCCGCCGTATGGGCCGCAGCGAAGCGTGGCCGAGTTCAGCTAGTTTTTAATAAATCATTAGAAAAACCTAGATAAATTACTAAGCTATGACTATAATAGCATCTGTTGTACACTAATCAAATTAATCCATCTAGAAACAGATCGAAACGTCATTTCGGAACGGTAGTGAAAATAATTTCCTTCGAAATAAATCCAGCGTAATCGGACCCGGCGAGGATTTTTACATGTTCGCTTGTTATCAGAAAAGACGATACCAGTTCAGAACGAAGGGGATCTGAATAGATTGGGCGTTGTTGTGCTAAATTCGCAGTAAGATGGATCGGCCGTCGACCCAATGGTCTTTTGACACCTCCATCGCTCAATTGTCGGCAATCATTCTTTGACGGAGTGCCTTGGAAGCGATTGGATTCATCATTTTTCGCGTGTCGCGCGGACTGTATGGGGTGTTATTCGAGGCCCATTTATTCTCCATCTCGAAGACAAATGGATTGGAACATGACAATTGATTATGGTGAAAATTTTCCAATTGCCATTTTTTTTTATTGTATCTACTTGTTTAGGGAAACAAACGAGGGCAACAACATTTGTGATGTTTTGTATACAAAATAAACAAGCTAAATAAATTAACAAACAACAGCTTGTTTAAAAGAATAATTTAAAAAAGAACTAATTTAATTCAGCATACTAAACATAATTAACTAACTTTCAGCTTCCTTAAGCCATAGCAAAAACAAATATTTTGTTTTCATAGCAATAAATTAATAAAATAATTCTAAGCAACCATAATGACTTAACATAATGACATAGGCATAACAATTTGACAATCCCGTTGGATAAGTGGTTAGGATGCTTGCCTTTACGCTCTGTTCTAGGGTACCCGGGTTCGATTTCCGGCAGGGTACACATTGAAAATGAACTTTTCAAATTTGGCTCTGGTCTGGATTTGGAAAAGTAGGGGAAGGGCACTCTGCGTTTCGCAGTCATTTGGGCAGCCCGTTTGGAGGCATTAACGACCCCCTTATTGAAGACCACCATGAAATAACAGCATATGTGCTGTTGTTTCGATGAGTGAGTAAGGGATGACAGAGGCCATTTCTCTAAACCTTTCCAATCCTTAATCCTATCTGCGGCGTTGCTTGTATTGTAGGTGACGGTAGCCACCTACCATCAAGTAGACCGTCAGCCTGTCTGCCGATCTCAACATTAAAAAAATACGTTTATTGGTATGCGTTCAAGATAACAAAAGCACCAAAAGTGTAACAAAAGTGGTATATCAAATTTACAATTTGGAGAAGCTTTAAGCGCTATGCAAAATTAGTATTTATGTTGCATTATGGTTAAAACACAAAACTCTAAAATCTCTAGTTCTAAATACATATAATATTATGTCTCTACTTACATAATATCCTACTAATATTATAAATGAGAAAGTTTGTATGTTTGTTACTCAATCGCGCCAAAACGGCTGAAAGGATTTGGATGAAATTTGGCACACATATAGTTTATTACCAGGATTAACATATAGGATACTTTTTATCCTGAAAAAATGTTAGGTTCCCGAGGTATCGTTTAAAAACATTAAAAAATCGGCGCCACCGTCGTCGTCACAGCGATATCATGTGTTATATTTTCCATTTATCAACGCAGACGAAATCGCGAGCATCAGTTACTATAAAATAAAGTACAGTCATTAATCTTGCATTGCATTGAGTCACTTCGACTACTTTAGTCTCTACTTGATTGTTTTATTGTAAGAGCCGTTCGATGAGAAATAAACGGTTAAAACATAGATCGCGGAGAATTCGTGGAAAACATAATGTCAAACACATTAAAGATTTAATCCCGAGGCGTGATGAAGGCGCAGGCAGGACACACGTCTGCGATACGATCTACATTTAATTAACCGGTCAAACCCAAACATTTGGACCGCAAAACATCAAAGGACATCTTAATACGCCTCATGGCGAAATCGCCTCAGTCCAACCAAACATCGGTATTAGGCGTCCGGACAAATTTGTGTGTCTTCCTCGTCGAGGTAGAAACATGCCCCCGATAGTCCATTAAAACGGCACTACCAATAAGACTCCATCCTTTGTTTATAATAAACACTTTCCATTATCGCCGCTCCTGTCGCACTCGTTGTGGCGACCGTCTTCGCGTCTCTATCGCTCGTTTGTTTTGTACAGAATTCTAGTGCATATCTGGGGTAGCTCCGCAACGAAGCACCCTCAGGAACGTTAACGACTCGCCCCGAGTTCGCCCGAGGCCGATTCAATTACTACTGTCGTATTATTTCGACGAAAATATGTATGTATTTGTGTTGTTGCGGTGTAAATTAAATTCTGTTTCGAGTTTATTGGTCAGGAGACACGATAAGTTTGGGTAAGGGTTTTGGGGCTTCGTCCGGAGGGCATTTATTGAGACTATCGAATGGCACAATTGTTTACAACTATTTAAACTACCAAACTATTTAACTGAGAATGTATAGAGCAATAAATAAACTGAAGAATGCTTTATTCACCAATGTACTTGAGATGTCCTTGTCCTTGATCGTTCAATAATATGAGTCAATAAACCATTGATTATATTTTCTTACCCTATAACACAAGTGAAATTATAATCACCGTACGTACCTGAAAAATAAAACGAAACAATTATTAATTGTTTTTCACAGAAAAACTGAACACTGACTAGAACTTATTACTAAAAGTGTATATTTATGAAATAGTGCCATAGGCAAACAATTTGACATGTTAATTATTATCACATTTCATTTAAAACAATTTATATTTTAAAGAAATTCATTAATATCATGTCTTAAGAAATTATACAATATATAACTGTAAATATTGTTTAAATTTTCCTCGATTTTTTAAAAGTTCCCTGCAAAACTTAAGACTTGATAGATTTTGAAAAAAGGGTAGGTACTTAAGGCAAGATAAAATACGATGAATTCTTCCAAAAACTTAATTGTTTTGATATTAAGTTTTTTTTTTAAATATAAGGCATATTGAGTACTCGACTAACAATGCGCTTTACATTCGTATTAATAACTAGTTGAGCCCACAACTTTGTACGCGTGATATTCGGGAAGCTTGCTGCAATACATCAGTGAAACCCGCATTCAAATCGGTTAAGCCGTTTCTGAGATTAGCGTGCACAAACGCACAGACATAAATTCTAAAAAATATTTTTTGACCTCAGTAACATAAGTACAACATGTACAAATTGGTTTTTGAAAAAAAACAGCTCGGTTGCGATTTTATTATATGCATCCATATTAATAATCTAAATATGAAAGTAACTCTGTCCGTTACCTTTTCACGTCTAAACCGCTGAACCGATCATCATGAAATTTTGTATACACATTGTCAGGGATGTAGGAAAGGACATAGGGTACCTTTCATCCAGAAGGTTCCCGAGGGATCATCTAACGTATTATACTAAATAGCAGTCAGGCGTCAGGCGTTATTTTTTCACTTTTCAACACGAGCGAAGCCGCGGGCACCACAACTAGTGCATAATATATAACCCGATATTATCAACTGAAGCGACGTACTTATAGTCGAAGACATGTACTGTGGTGTACCACGTAATAGGTATGAATAACCGCCGGAATGCCGCAGGGTTCGATCATAGGTCCCGATTACTTGTAACAACTCGATAACGAACCATCAACAGGCCTTCACCTACTTTTAGGGAGCCGATATAGTAACCCTTCGCCAGCATTATTAGTTTCCGTATAACATTATCATTGATATACTCCGTTGTCAGATAATATAAATGTTTAGAACTTTTAGCATTTTTTAAAATCTAAATAAAGTATAAAAAGGTTTTATTTGCATAAACAAGGAGTTTGTGTATTTACTTGATATGCTTTGGTGGTACCTATATGTGGCGTCTGTTGTCTGCCCAATGACATAGGGACAAGATAATTACAGGGGAGGCCTATGTTTAGCAGAACATATGAGTAGGGTAAGGTAATAGGTGCAGGATACGAACCTACGTCTGCGGTGGCGTTCTACCTACTGGAGTATCACAGGTATTTTTAAAATTACAAAACACAAAACAGGATGCTGTTTAGTATATGTTTAATACGCGAATTAGAAAACTATAAGCTAGTAGTGTAATTTAATTTATATCAGAAAAGTTGGTGAATGTAAATTGATTCATGTGGACCAGCACACGAACATATTTCACTGAAACTATGAAAAACCGGCTATATATTAATTTTTCAAGCGTTGTGTGTGAGCTCTTGAAACGTCGCCGCGGGCGTCGCAGACAGTCGCCGAGTGCAGCAGACGCGAACGACGGTGTGTGGGGCTACGAAATCAGCGAACGAAATTTTTTTTTTTTTAAATTGATTGTGCCTAACTGCTTGTGGATTCACATGTACGGAGACTACGCTCCTAATAGTTGGCCTGCTGTAAGAAAAAGAACTGATGCGCTTAGATAACAGAAAATGATAGAACAGATAGAATAATGGTGACAGAAACACGGCCAACAACAAACACGTGACGATAGTGCCTTTATGCTATATGTTCGCATTATTTCAGCAAAAAGCATGTATATAACACATATATGTCTTAACTAATTTAACTAATACATGCAAAACTAAACGAGAAAGTAACACATTAAATTAAATAAAAATATTAAAATACTAAATTTTCTTTACTAAACTTTCTAATTTAATAAGCACACACAGAGACCTCCAAGCTATGAAAACATAGCTCAACTTATGTAACTTGAAGGATATATTATAAGAAAGACTAAAAATATCAAAAGCTGAGTTAATGTAAAAATCAAACAACAAAAAAATGTTTAGTATATTTTGGCAATAAATTTATATATTTTTAAATTATACATACAATTATTTATTACTATAACACCTACATAATTCTTTCTTCTGCACTCAGAAAAAGAATTTAATAGTATTTGAAAAGTATATTATTTTTTCAATTTAAAAAGCCAATTTACAATTTATTTATTGCTCTTTTTGTGGCCCCACATAAATCTACCATGAAAGTACAGGAGTGTAAGCATTCGTCGGGTTAATATGGATTCGGCATAGTTTTTTACTCTCTCCTACGAAACATAAAAAAAAAACAAGAAAGTAACTCAACAAGTTCTATAGAATAAAATGTACACGAGGTATTTTCTAAACTCCAAGTAGAATTGCACTCAGTAGGTAAGCTAACTTAGCTATAACACATGAAGGTTAAATTGTTACAAGATGTATCGTGGTCAAACAGAAAAAATGTGACAGAAATGACAATTACGTTGATTTACTTCAATTTTATATGAATACATAATATAATAAAATCGTAAATATTAAAAAAAAAATAAAAATTGTACACGTTGTACTTATGGTACCGAGGTCAAAAAAATAGTTTTTAGATTTTTTGTTGAAGCTAATCTCAGAAACGGCTTAACCGATATGAATGCGGTTTCCACTGACGTAGGTGATAGCAAGCTTTTCGAACATTTAGTGTTTGTTTCATTCCAATCGGTTTACAAACGAAATAGATACTATACCGAATATTACGGGTACGAAGTTGTGGGCTCAGCTAGTGTAATATAAAATAGCTAAAATATCAATCGACCAATACAAGGAAGAGATTTGAAACGTTGGAAAATATTCAATAATTTTACGAGCGAGTTGAAATTTTCAAAAATTCTTTCTTAGCGGATGCTACCTTATGAAATAAACATCAGGACAAATGATTTTATAAGTATAGATAAGTCAACCAATATTGTAAATTACTCGGGCGAAAAACTAAATATGCGTTTTTTCATAATATAAATAAACATCAAATAATTAAACTCATATTTCATTATTTTACCTTACCATTTTCAAAGTTTAAAGAAAATTGCTTATTTTTCTTATCGTCGATATATACCATTGTGATATTTATTAGAACTAAAAAATTTTTGCTAAAAAATTAAAAAAATTAACACTGAACAGTGTTTTAAATTACGACTTGTGCAGCATTTCGCTCGAGACAATTATCACGCGTAAACTTTCTTCCAAATATACGCTTAGAATTTATTCTAACAAGACAACATATCAAAAACATTCCCCCCGCATCACGAATACCTCATCTGTTTACTTTCCTGAGGCCTAATTTGTTTTGCAACCACCCCGTCATTGTCTTCTCATTGAACGGGAGCAGGCGGAACGCCACCACTGATCAATTATAAACGTTTTCATATGCAAATGTCGCGGGAGCAATTTTAATTACGTGTTTTGATTGTATTAGATATTGATTGAGTTCGTTAAGGGAGACTTTGTTAAGGCGTTCCACGAATCGACGCATAGCGATTCGTAACGAACAAATGCGAAAGTTTGTATGTTTGAATGTTTGTTACTCGATCACGCCGAAACGGCTGAACGGATTTGGATGAAATTTGGCGCACAGATAGCTTATTACCAGGATTAACATATAGGATACTTTTTATCCTGGAAAAATGTTAGGTTCCCCAGGGATCGTCCAAAAATTAAAGAAAACCCAGCGATAAAGATATCAGGCGTTATATTACTCATATGTTTAACTATCAGGCGTTATATTTTTAATTTTTCAACGCAGACGAAATCGCGGGCTAGTATAATATATTTGTTGTATAAGAGATACACATTATTTAACATTGCAAAATAAAACAAGACTGTACAAATTGAAGTAACAATTTAATATAACAGTGTTACATTGTATACTAACATGTCTACAATTATTATTATTGTTTCGATTGCATCATGAGTGATGTGACTCATGCGCACATGTATACTATACATAAATTAATAATAAAATCGTAAACGAGCCGTGTCTGCACATTAAAGATTTAAAAAAAAAATTGTGCACGTGGTACTTATATTACTGAGGTTAAAAAACAGTTTTTAGAATTTTTGTCTGCTTGTCGGTTTGCTTGTGCGTTTGTGCACGCTAACCTCAGTTGAATGCGGTTAACGGCTTAACCGATATTAATGCGGTTTTCCTTGGCGTAGGTATTGGTAGCAGGCTTTCCGTAACATTTAGTGTTTGTTTCCTTACAATCGGTTTACAAATAAAAAAGTTACGCGCTATATCGAATACCACGCGGGCTCAACTAGTTTCTAATAATCACAATGATATAAAATATAAAAGAAAAATAAGCAATTTTCATTCTATAAGTAGTTTAAACTTTCAAAATGGTAAGGTTAAATAATGAAATATGAGTTTGATTATTTGATGTGTGAAAAAAAGTAACGCAAATTCACATTTAGTTTTCATAAACTTGACAATCACACATATTCATCTTCGCCCGAGTAATTTACAATATTAGTTGTCTTATAAAATTGTTTGATCTGACTGACGAACAACGCATAGTCAAAACCACTAAAGTAGTTTTGAAAAGAAAACCCTGTCAGGAATCGAACCCGGGAACACTAGAACAGAGCGTTAAGACAAACACCCCAAACACTCATCCAACGGGCTCGTTGTCAAGGTTTTTCGATATATTAAATGTACTTTTTAAAAATGTAAATACTTATAGGTACAATTTTTAATTAACACTAACGGCCCGCCCCCGGCTTCGCCCGGCGTGCAATTTTTATATACCCTAAAACATTCCCCGTTTATCCCTCTTTCCATTAGCGAAAACCGAATTAAAATCGGTCCACCCGTTCACCCGTGATGCCGTGACCAAGGGAAATAGGGATTCATTTTTATATATAAGATTATTGTAGTGCGTAAATAAATTACCTAAAACTCTACAAAAAAACTCTTATAAATGACACATTCAGGCTCGCTCGTAGCGTTCTCAGAATGAGAGGACATCAAATGCGCGAAACCTCTATCGTCATCTGCCGCAATAAACGAATGTTTGCCATCATTTTGAACCGGCAAGTGTAACCGTAAGATGATAACCCCACCCGATATCCGATGAGCAGGGTAACCGGTTGAAAATCGCCCAACCCTTCCGCGGATCGTTGAATTTTTGATCCCACCGCGCGGAGGGTTGCCAGAGACATTATTAACACTTAATATTTACAGCTTTGAGGGGGTTCAAATTATATTTTCTTTGAACATTCCAGTGTTTGTTTTAGGGGGGGTGAATTATCTAGTTTCATATTGTAGGTGGCGAGCGATCTTGTTATTATTATGCGATTAAATAATAACAGAAATAATGACGCCCTTCATAGTATTATCGCATTTTATTGATCTTTTTTTTATGTTAAAGTCGGCAGACAGGCTGACGGTCCACTTGATGGTAGGTCGCCTAATACACAAGCAACGCCAAAGCTGCTGCGAGTGCGCTGCCGACTGCAGTAGGATTCAGGATAAGGGATTAGGAGGGGGATAGGAAAATGGGCTCTGGCATCCCTTACTCACTCACTGAAACACAACAGCACACGTGCTGTTGTTTCACGGAGGTCTTCTGTAAGGGGGTGGTTACTGCCGCCAGACGGGCTGCCCAAATGACTGAAAATCGTTTTTCCTAACAGTTTTTTACATGAACAAATCAGACGACGTGTTACAAGTCCTTGGAGCTGACTGATCGTTTATATAGACCACCTGGAAGAGCATTTAAACGAAGTTTCAGCTATACACTGATTCAGCACCGATAGCAGTACACTGACAGAGACGACTCAACGCTTCCATTTATGACAAGGAGTTAATAATAAGTCCTATTTCAACGTAATAAAACTGTGATTTAAACGGCACAAAAATAAATATGCTCTGGCCTCGACTGCCGCGACAGTAGACGCAAGTAGACGCAAGTGTCTTTTCATTTTGATAACAGAATATGATCATTTTCTACATGGTGGAGTAAAACATCAGGAGGCAATGTACGTAAGAAGAAAAGCACTCTTCGAAGACCTGCCAATCCTTAGTGGGCTGGCGTGATGAATATGGCCTTAGTGGCCAAACACAGAGGCCATTGTCCAGAAATGGCATAAATGACAAATGTATTATTAAAAACTGATAAACTAATTTTAAAGTACAGTACATAACTCATTTTGATATCTCGTGGATCTTCACAGCTGTTAAATATAGATTTTTGTAGGTTGAAATTTTAATGGACGAATGCTGGCCAATTATATTGGACAGTCAAATAAATTATGAAGAAATGGTTTATTAGATAAATTATAAGTAATTCTTGGTTTTAGCCTAAGATTGATGCCTAGACCTTGAAAATTAGTAACTTAAGGGTCACGTGTGAACGTGCATACGTATGTTATGTGTGTAACGAAAAAATGTGTAAAAAACTTCACAATTAAGAGTCATAAGGTGCAAATATTATATAAATTAAAAAGTATGAAATACAGTACAACAGCCATTTTTATATCTTGTTAATTATCACTTCAATTCCGATGTACAGTCGAGCGCGAAAATCAAAAAGTCTGTGCGCATACAAAATCGCCTTTGACGTAACACTTTTGTCGAGTCTAATGAGGCACCTGAGTGGGAGGGGAGGGCTCGGTGTTGTCGGAGAAGCGGGGGGGAGGGAGGACCGCAACACTTGCCGTTCAACTAATATTAAATTAATTGACGTGCCCTAAATATTTGTAAGCAATTTAAGTCATACAGGTACTTTTTAAATATAAATTAATCTACGCATTTCGTATTTAGTAATATTACACATAAAATTTATTTCAAGTGATAATATTACATTACATAGAAAGGTTACCTTAGGCTAGGCACGAGACGAAAATACTTATCCACAAGTCAGTCCACAAGCCATGAGAACAGGACCCTCATGGCTTATGGCATGAGGGAATGAGTTAGTTGCATAACTTTTCATGACAGCTCTCCCCCTTAGCCTATATTTACTAATACCTCTTTATGCTAATACAAACGTATGGGAAAAGGAAAAACATTAGGTGGGATGTGCTTATTTTTATTGACATAAGCGTCACATGATAAAAAGACCATATGACACATAAGTGATTAAGCGAAATAATTTTCTTCTTTACCAGTTTTATTTCTCAACTTTATTAATCAAAACTCTTCCTATTTAACGATAGTATAAAAAAGGAAAGTATATTTTGATAATATATTCTATATTCATAATATTCGATTTGATTGGTGTTTAGACGGTTTGAAAATGGTCTATATGTGATAAAATGCATAATTATGCAATACGGTATTTGACTATAATGAAAATATGAAACAAATTGTTACTAAACTAACTGTAAAATATTTTTTTAAACCAAATTAACTAACACAGTATTTAAAAATATGTACGATTTTCATAAGAAATGTTGGTGGCATATAGTGTTGCGTCATTTGCTTTGTTTACAGTCGATGCGTGGTATTAGTGCAGTACAAGAGCGTACTACGATTTGACAGCTAAATATTTGTTTGCAAGCAAGTGATGTAAGAATATTGATATCACGGTCTTATTTATAATTTAAACTTTGATTGTAATTTTCATAGAAAATAAAGCAATTCACAAAGAATTAATCAAATTGCAAGTGTATTATGGTATTGTTCATTATATTTTAGATATTTTCCAAAAATTTGCCAAATACCTACCCTATTTCGTATACAGCACTCTCGACTGGAATTGTTAAAAATAAAGAATTATAATTTGTATTAGCAAGAGAAAAAAAATATTTTACAGTTTACAAATTGGTATGGCATTTCACTATAACGATATTAGTATGTACTTAAACTAAAGCACACCTAATCTCAGTATTAAAAGTCCTTGTTAGTAGAATAAAGAAATAATAAAATTTGCAACATGAATATGAATGAACATTTCATTAAGAGGCAAGTTAAGGGATCATCTAACGCCTGGCAAAGTTATAACTGCAATAAAGATGTTAGGCGTTACATTGCTCATATATTTAGTCGGGCGTTATTTTTTTTAATTTTCAACGTGGGCGAAGCCGCGGGCACCAATTATCTCTGTATAAAACCTTCATTTCTTTGTGGTTATGTCTATTAATTTTAGCTGTAATATTGGCGTACACTTCACGATCGCGATCTGCGTTAAGCACGCGTTAAAAACGGCCCTTGATCGGGCGTGAGTCGCTTTGTGCGTGGGGCGACTAGTAATTGGTATCTTTGATTACAGTTTTTCTGCGCGACTATACCTTTTTAACGTATATATCTATCTACCAATATAACCCCCCCCCCCCCCCCCCCCCCTCCCTTCCCCGATATTATAAACGCGAAAGCTTCTGTGTATGAGTGTCGATGTTCGATACTATTTCACGCAAAAGCTACTGAACGTATTTGATGAAAATACTGTTTATACATCAGGAATTACACACAGACTATAGTAAAGATAAGAGGATATCTATAAAGATAAAAGGAAGAAAACACGGGCAAAAGTTAATACATAGATAGTTACTTTATCCGTGGCATGTTTTAGATTAAATTGAATTTTATTTATATGTAGTAGAAAAGATTCGTATGTGTGTATGTATTTTGTATGTTTGTAATGAATAAACTCAAAAACTACTGGACCGATTTTTAAAATTCTTTCTTCTCACCCTCCCCCTATCTCCGCCCTTTACTCCCCCTCCATACAAAATTGCCGTTTTCCACGAATAATATTTTATAAAGAGACGCGGACGAAGTTGCGTGCAACAGCTAGTGATCTAATAAAATTATCCGATAATAAAACAGCCATTGAAACGTTCCGGAGTTTCCATGCATTTGGTTACATCTTATTACATATTTTTAATATTAAAGCTGACCCAACAACTTTATCATAACTCTTAAAAATAAAAATATAAGCCATTTGAACAAATCACGACCTAGATATAGTACAAAGAACAATTTCTACAATGGCCATGTGCAATTTACACTCTCGTCAAGCAATACGCTAGGAACGTTTGAAACAAAATCCAATTATTCGGATGATAATTAAAACAGAGGTAGTATAATCACGAATTCGCGAAAAGGTCCCACGGCGGAACTTGTTATCAATAAATCATAGCAATTCAAACAGGACGAATTGCGTGAGATACACGCGGCTTCGATGAACTGCGGGCTGATTCATCCCCACATAAATATATATCTTTTTTGTATAACAAAATGGCGGCAGGCATTCTGATAGTGCACTTGATGGTAGATGGTTACCGTCGCTATAGAGACACAAAAAATCATATAAGAATCTATTTATAGCTTTTTTTATTCATCCGTGCACAATCTGATATAGGACTCATAGGCCCGGGCGAATTTATTAATTTTATTAAAGCCTACTCTGTATCTCTGACATATAATATATCAATTTTTATAATACCATTTATATTAATTAAACGGTTAATTAATAAACAATTTAATAGACATTATTTAATAGATAATAAAACCGAATATTTGTAAAATAAAATAAAGTAAAAATAAGTTTTGCTAAGATTCCCTACAATGAATCCTCAAATTCACTCTCACTCAACTTTGCGAAAGTCAAAAGAACTAACTCACTAAGCGGAAACAAAGACGTGGATATTTATTTTATTTTATAGAATTTATTTAAAGTTTGTGAAAACTGAAACAATCGTTCATACGAACAGTTAGGGACTTTCCAAAGAATAAATTCTCTATACAGATAAAATGTGTGTGATCACCTTTGCAACTGTATTACACAACAAAACATATTAGTGAAAACATGCATACAAACTTCCTTATGAAATACTTGTAGGTATGCCGAGTCACTCGCAAGTTCAAACCGCAAAACGTCCTCTTGGGGTGTAATACCACACATGTATTCCAGCTTCCATTGCAGCAAGTAGAAGCTGTGTCGAATATCCCACGTTAGCCGACACAGTGTCTCGCGTGTTGATCCACGGAATAGGGGCAGTGTTCTTGGTTCGAGAGATCGAGGATGCTCATCCACAAGCATTGGCAATTTGACATAATTTCGAGTCTCGCGAGACTAAAACTGATGTCCGTTTAGTGTTGGAAGGATTTTTTGTCGATTATTAAATTAATATAAAAATATAAATCGATTATGATGGAACAAAAATAGAATGTCAACTGGTATCTACCATAATCTACCATACCCATGGTCGCAGCAAATAAAGATTATTATTATTATTATAAAAAAGTCTTTGCTAATTCGGTAGATAATCTATATTACATATGATAAAATCTAAACGAGTCGTGTCTGTACATAAAAAAAAAAACAATTATTATTGTTAAAAATACAAATTACATCGATTATATTAATAGTTATCTATGTATATAATAAAATCGTTTACGAGCCGTGTCCGTACATTAAATATTCTTTCAAAAAACAATTCGTACACGTTTTACTTATGTTACCGAAGTCAAAAAAATAGTTTTTAAAATTTCCGTCTGTTTGTCTGTGCGTTTGCGCATCTCAGAAACGGCTTAACCGAATTGAATGCGGATTTCACTGATGTATTATTATAGCAAGCTTCCCGTAACAGTTAGTGTTTGTTTCATTCTAATCGGTTTACAAACAAAAAAGTTACGCGCTATACTGAATAATAGCACGCGTACGAAGTTGCGAGCTTAGCTAGTAATAAATAAATCAAAATTGCTAAAAAAATTGTAAGGCCATATAAGCACGCCTTATGATTTTTTTGTGGCTTAATCCACAAAAAAAAACCCAAATTAGATTCCATTAAAAAAAAGGGACAAGTGCGAGCTCAACTCGCGTGAGTAGGATTCCATACTACCTATCCGCACAATATTGAGTGATTTACCATGTTATTTTAATATCATGGACTTCTTATAGGGTTTTCTATAATCTATAAGTAGAAAACTAATTTCTGTATTTTTTTCAAAATTATAGGTTCAGTAGTTTCGGAGATATAATGGTAAATTTTCGACTATTTTCTTGAATAACTTGGAAACCATTTATTTTAAAATTACAAAAAAAAAATACGATCTTCACAACAAGACCTTCCATCTGAAATGTCACACGATGCAGTTTTAAAATTTTTTTTTTAATTTTCACCTTCCCCCTAAAAATGACCTGAGCTCAATTTTAAAAAGACATAGTTTAAAAAAAAAACTGCAAGATTGGGCGGCTTGCGGATCGTATAGTTGATATACGATCCATCCCCCTTGATAGTATACTATAAAAAGCTAGAATCGTGTCTCCATTTCTTTATTAAGGATAATTAAGTTATTAATACAATCTATAGTTGTTTTGGAAATTATTTTTTACACTTCATACATATATACTTTTCAAATTCGAAAAAATAAAACAAAAATGTAACTATATTTTCGGGTCGTTTGGTATCTCCCAAACTAAAATGGGATATAAAGACCTAACCTTTATTAATAAGGATACATACCACTCCAATGACGCAATGACAACCCACTTTGGTGTCCGCATCGATATTTATTTACGCAATCACCCCTTCCCTAAAGATGACAAAGTGTCGGTGTACATTAACGGGTGGCGGGGAGGTTTTATTGCCGCCCACGCCTTGCCTTAAAATATTGTCTGATTCATTAGAGGATATTTCACATTTAAGTTTCGTGTGTGCTCTCGGCTTTAGAATATTTAACGTTGGCAACTTTTGAGTGGCAAATTTTCCGAGGTGATCATTTGGGGAGGCGGCTGGAATAACGACACTGTTGTTACAATTTTCTAAAAGGATACCGTTTCGCGTAATAAGACGCTAAGATTCCCTTATACCCTTAATTATGGGGGAGAAGGGGGTGTAATGACACATGTATGTAAATATTTGGTATAACGACTGAAGGTGGCAACGTGTTCCCGCCTTAATGGGCGCTCGGTTGTTTTCTTTGATTAAAGAATTTTATTATGGCATATAATTCACGATTAGGGCTCAAAGGGTTGCTGCGCGTGCAGATAAAGCTGAGGTGTAATGATGGGAGCGTGATTCGAAATTATAATTGTTATTCCGTCGAGTGTACTGTCAAAAATATAACGGTGTTTAATTGAAAAGTCGTGTTCTCCACCCCGGACTATTTCAATTGTGTTTTCCTTGACAGTTAATGAAGGGGGTTATTGCCACAAAATAAATAATTAAGAATAATTCTGTTAATACGTAAATCGCCGGACTGCCTGGGGTGCGGGAGACGGTTGAGCACCTGCTACTCCAATGGCCTAGATTTGCGCTGGCACGTTTAGAGTTGGAATTTGACATTAACATTAAATTAGTAAGACATATACTTAAGTAAAATTATGATGGATAAGAATACCAGAAATAAATTTATTAAATATATTACAAAAATTGTAGACTTAGTAATAAAGCAAAATAAAAGAAATTAATATGCAAAAATTGTGATAAATAAAGACCCAGACTTAGGTGTACCGGAAACCCCCTCCCTCTCCCCTCTCCACCATACGAGCATTTGTAGAGATTAAATTATTGACATTATTGACGTTGTTACTCATTTGTAAACGCTAATATTTTCTGTATTTTAAACAATAAACAATGTACTAAAATTAAAACTATATGTTATGTAATACGAGGGTGGTGTAACCCCTCGGGGAAAAAAGATAAAAAATGCCACCGAAAATATAAAAACCCCATTTTTATTTTTCCCATCCAAAGTTCTTAATAGACGATTCAAACATTTCAATCAAATATTGACGTCCAAACATATCAGTCAAAACTCAATGTTTCCACACCTAAGAATAATGGTCGCGGACTGTCGCATGAAAAAGCTAGCATTATTATAGTTATTAAAGACCGTGTGGTAATGAATGCTATAAGCTAACGGAAAGGCATTTTCTTTAAATTAAGAAACACATATTTAACAATTTCACGAATATGTTTAGCTATAATATATAAAGCAAATATGTTTTATAGTGGCAGGGCATACTGAGTTCGCCCATAGACGGCGCGAGGAATCACCATGGGTTTTAATGAGTAGAAATCTCACATACTGACCTCCCCATGGTCGGTAAGGATCCGCTTCGCAGATTTTCCCACGCAAAAAAAAGCATTACTGCAATTAGCAGTCATAACTTCTACAGAAAGTCTAACGGCAGTAACCACACCTTCACAGAAGACCAACGTGGATTAACAGCATGTGTGCTGTTGTGTTTCGGTAGGTGTATTTTTCTTTCCCCCTAATCCCTTAACCTACTAAGGCAGCGCACTTAAGACGGTTAACCACCTAACATCAAGTGAATTGTCAGCCTGCTTTTATATAAATAAGAGGAAAAGACTGTAGTCAACAGTGATATGTAAATATACGTGTAATATTTTGGTAATTGATAGAGTAAATAAAGGTAATTTGACACATAAAACTTATAATTTACAACTTTAGTAATAAATTTGGAATTATTTTTATCATGACTACAGTTTTATCATTGCGAAGAGCATCTTTGGAGCTGCAATCTCTCTTCTGAGGTGTTCAAATAAGCTGTTCCTGTAGCAACAAATTTTTGCACCTGCATTCTGGTTTTGCTTGTCTTAGGACGATAGCCGCCTACCATCATTATCATCTCATTCGTAGGACTTCTACTGCTGGACATAGGCCTCCACATAATTTTCCCGTCGACCCGCGGTCCTTATTAGTTTGACCTTTTTAATATAAAAAATTACTCATCAAGTACCCTTGCATCAGTCGAATCAAATCAGACAAATTAAAAAATCCACAATTTTAAATACAGATAATAATTTAAAGTATAATTAAAATTAAAAACATTACACTCGCAAATATTGAAGCAATTTTTTTTTTACTTACCTTATCTTTTTCTTTATTTTTATTTAATATCAGTGAAACTATTAGATAACAAAATAGTCTTTGAACAGAGGCTACAGACAACATCGTTTTAGACAGCAGAATGAGCTAATGGGAACATGAAATGATACGAGTACTGTCATTATGTGGATATATTAATGATTTTGAGAGTTCAAATTAAAAAAAAAAAAAAAAAAACTATTTTTGTTGAATCACGAAAAATATATAGCCTGGCTACATCAATAAGGGATGATGAATTAGCGATTAGAGAATTCTTAGATACTTCTAACGACGAAAAGCAAATGAGACTGTCTTGTTTAATCTAAACACATCTTGTTCAATTTAGCCTACTTGGTTTACGAACTACGTGAAGGTGGTGAAAACTCGAGTTCACAATTCCAATCACAAATTGTTAAAATTAACGCACAACGCGAAGCTCTTATGTGGACATATAGCACATAAGATGTTGTTATATATACCCTAAAGAATTCTGAAGCGACATACATATTTTATTTTATATTTACATAATAATTAAGCACCTATACACACGTATAAAGTGGATGAGCGTCATATACACCCTCCTTCTGAATTTTATAACCAGCTCGCGTTTTAAATTTTAATGAATATAGATATCTTTATTCGCTTTGAGAGAACGCGAAGCGGCGGGCTTTTTATAAAGACACTTTTACACAATCGTGGAATTGTTTTTAGAATTCCCAGCCAATGAACTCGGCGTATTCTGTGACCCCACTATGCGACCATCGTGCGAAAATCATACAAACGTGTACATTGGATATATTAAAAGTGTACAAAAACTTTTATTTGTAATAATAAAAAAAAAACGGACTAAAATCGTGTGATTTTTTTGCTGCTTTGCGTGTATCGCCTAATGAGTTGAATCTTCATCTCTCTATAGAAACACTTTTTTAAAGAAGTAAAAATATATGAAGTAATAGTAGGGTACACTAGCGGCAGTATAACCACCCCCTTACAGAAGACCACCGTGAAATAACGGCAAGTGCTCGCTGTTCTGTCCCGGAGAGTAAGGGACGATAGAGCCTAGTATGATTGGCAGTCACCAAACATCAAGTGGACCGTCAGACAGTCTGACGAGCTTTATATTAAAAAAAAAAAACCATTTTTTGTGCAAATGATGACAAGCAGGCTGATATCAACTAGATGAAATGTGGCTAACTGATACACCATTGGCATTAAAGTAGGCTACATACAAGAAAACTGAACATGACAAAGGGTTTTGAAAGGTGGTGGTTACTGTCGCCAGACGGGCTGCCCAATTTATGATTTCAAAACGCATTTGTGTCCTACCACCACTTATTTATTTATCTCGTATGTCCCGCTCGTGTGAAACGTGCTTATATCGCAATAGTGATTAAAACATTCGGGACGCGCCGTTAAATCTAATATGCACCGGCATTACGCTGTTTGTTCGCACTGGCTGCATGTAATTTTTCGGCATTAACATCTCGCATAGTTATTGTAATTAATGATGTTATGAACATAAACCAAATTGAGGCATTAGCGTGTACAATATTAGATTAACATGACATTTTTGGTGTCTTTTTATAAATAATTTCTAGCAAAACTTGAAAGAAAATAATTAGTTTAATAAATCATCCCAAAATTTACAAAATAATAATTAAGTTATAATAACATTAATGTTCATACTAAAACTTTTCTGAAACGATACTTTAAAAGCACAGGTAACTAATATTATAAATGCATAAGTGTGTTTGTTTGTTACGCTTACACGCTTTAATTACTTAAACGATAATTATGAAATTTTGCATACACGTTGTGAGGGATATAGAAAAGCACATAGTAGTGGCAGGGCACACTGCGTTTTCGCAGTCATTTGGGCAGTCCGTCTGGCGGCAGTAACCACCCCCTTACAGAAGACCACCGTAAAATAACAGCACGTGTGTTGTTGTGTTTCGGTGAGTGAGTAAGGGATGCCAGAGCCCATTTCCTAATTTTCTCCTAGTCCCTCGTCCTTAATCCCACTGTAGTCGGCAGCGCATTTGCAGCAGCTTTGGCGTTGCTGGTGTTATAGGCGACGGTAGTCACATACCATCAAGTGGACCGTCAGCCCGTCTGCTGATCTTAACATTTAAAAAAATGTCCTTTTTTAAACCAGAAAAAAGTCTACTGTTCCCGAGGGATAATCTAAAAATAAAAATAAAAAATAAAAATAAATTAATATCTAATAAATATTTTTAACACCTAAAAAGGGGCGCCAATTTTATCGTTGGTAAAAGCGAGTAGGTAACTAATAATAATAAAAAAACGTTATGTGTCATATTACTATTTTTTGTAAAATGAATATATTAAACGAGGCAGCAATTAGAAAAGGGCTCAATTAAATCCCTTTTGGGGATTGCGTAATGATCGAAACAGATGATAGAAAGATAATTATTCCCAAATCGGTTCGTTTCTATAGTGCGTAGACACTATAATCGTAGCGATGTCGTAGCTTGGCTACGTAGCATGTGTAGCAATATTCGTAGACTGATTGCCAATCATAGGAGTACTTTTTGATAGCTGTGTTATTAACAATTGGACTATCAAACGCAAAAAATTTAACGCGTTCAACGAAACAAACTTCAGCACTATGTTTTATATTAGTAAAGGAATTTGATAATTTCACAGAGAGGTTTATTAGTCATTTTAAATAGGTACCTAGTGTTTGTTAAAGAAACTATTATAAATTTATATATCAGTGAGCCTCGAGTAAGACTTCAGATTTGTCACAGTAACAACTGCATTTAAAATACTGTACTTAAATATATATTAATTTTGGTTAATAGTAATAATAGTAAATATTGAATATATTAATATTTACTATTATTACTATTATTTCTTGTATTAATATTAAAATAAATCTATATTTGCTCAAGTACATGTCTTCAGAATCTGAATTCATATAAAAGCAGTTACAGTACAAAGTATGATCTACCCGAAAAGGGCATGCAAATATTTCTGTTTCATTGAATAATTTATTACAACTTTTATTATTCTTCTAATTACTAATATTTATGTTTACATGTAATGAATAAATTAATTAGTGTGTTTAAATCAAAAAAAAAATCATAATAGGAAATCTAATAAACATTCTGTCAAATTTTTGTAAATTTAAGATCCGCCAATTCATTTTATTATTTTTATTATAGGGTAGTTCAATAATAAAAATAGTAATTAGTTATTTTAATTGCCATTATATAAACATTTCTATTATATATAATAATTCTAGTCTACATTTTTGTTTTTGCAATAAATTACTTAGTCTAGTTTCTTGGACTCTATTTTGTTATTTTTGACAAAATAATTTGTAAATTAATATCACAACAGACATTTTGACGTTAGCCCGTTATGAACCAGAAAAACAATATTAAACAATAATTTATTGTAGGCTACTAAAAGAAATGTGTTCAAATGGTCTCTTCAACTTCGACGTAAAAACATCGATACGAGGGCCATCACTACGTCGATATCCACTCAATTTCATTATAGTTGTATAATTAGAACATCAATTAATATCAGCTCGTTTGACGGCTGACCGGGCGTGGCGTAGCATTAGGTACGTGGTATGGAAACTTAAACGATATGTCGTAATTAGCAATACCGGCTAATACGTCCAAGCCCCTAAATGTTGATAATGACTTGTTTACTTGTTAATATGAGAAGGTTTTTGACGGAAAGAAATATCTATTAAGTACCTAAATCTTGGAAAAAAAAGTTTTAGGTTTCAACCTCATCTCTCTTTCCAAGGCTATTCTCAGCACCTACACTTGGGACCTGCGTGTTTTGACTTTTGAAGATTTCTGGTAAAACCTACAATATTCCCGTGAAAGCAATTAAATATCTTTCTATAGGATTGTACAAGTTTATTGCGTTGCGTTTTTGTGCTGCCCCGCCATTGGCCAATTATTATAACACGTTACACCATTAGCTGCAGCACAGTATATTAATTTTGCTGCAGTTAGCAATGGACGTCTTACAGATGATAAAGAAAAGACTCTGTAGGATCGTTCAAGAATTAGCCTCTACCATGTCGGCAGCAGAGCGTAGTTCCTACTAGCCTAATATATCTTTTGGTAGAACAGTCACATAAACCTGTACGTTATTTTAAAAATAAATTTAAATATTTTCGGAAAATAAAGAAATGCTTTTAAATGGTTAAAAAATGCTCTAAAATTAATTATAGAACATTTTCCTATGTAAAGGTCGTCAGACAAGCTGAAAGTCCACTTGATGATAGGGAGCTAGCATCCATAATCTTACTGCCGCCCACATTAGGATTAAGGATAAGGGATTGGGAAGGGATAGTAAAATGAAATGGGCACACATAACAGTATACACTGTGGTCTTCTGTAATGAATATCCTCAAAGTTGGAATGAAAAGAGCACGGCAGGAGTTGATTGGTTATCTGAGTTGTGCAGATATCTCAGCCTTAGTTTAAGGAAATAGTTTAAGGTTTATTGCTCTTTTCAATAGTGAAAACCGTATCAAAATTCATAGCGTGGTATAGAAGTTAGTAGAGAAACAAGCGGACATATATATATAATATGGAGTTTCTGATGTAGTTTATCTGATCTATATTAATTATTAATAGATTGTTATGTTTTATATTTTATATCGTATATAAAGTTTAATAGGTAAGTACCTATTCTTCGAAAATTCGTAAACTAATCCAACACATTCGTCGACAAGCACACGCGTATAATGTCAAGAAACGTCCCTTGGCTTCGTAGTGTCACTATCAAATTATTTAAAAATATTTCCCCGGAGACAAAACAGTGTGGGAGTATTGGATGTACAAAGACATAGACATGGTGATCCATCAGGATGGGTCAGTAATAAGAGGACTTTTAAAACTTATAGGTACACACATAGCCACGGCTCGTTTAAGATTTTATTATATATATATATAGAATATTAGTAGGATTTTCTGGCATGCAAATAAAAATAGAAAGCATGCATTTAAATTAACAGAATCACCTGAAATACTGACTTTCTAACTTATGGCTCAATGACATTTTTGGATTATGAAATTATTTTTTTTATGATGAGTATTTTAGATGATATTATATTGACTATAACATTAATTAAAATACAGAAAATCGAACAGAAAATAATGCCAATATTTTGAGCAGTTCCATTCATGTCCCATTTTGTTTGAATTTCATTTTAACGTGCGACCAACATATTAACGAGTTAAACGCTTCCAGTGAAACATTATTTCAATGTTGTCCATTTCTCCCTTACGCCCCCTAGTGGCCAGCGGTCGCTAATCAAATATCTTTTCCGGTACCTCCGAGTACAATACATGACAGGGAACTAGTGTATCTCAAACTTGCATTATTTTATTTTCATATAACTTACATATTTTTATTAATAAGTTACTTATTTGAGTTAAAATTTTACTGTCTTTTCTTGCATACTTACAGTATAAAATTTCCTAACGAATTTTTTATTCGATTCACGCTGACATTTTACGATCTTGAAACTTACTTAATATTATAAACGAGAAAGTTTGTGCGGATGGATAGATGTTTGTTACTCTAGTCACATAAAAACTATGGAATGGATTTGGGTGAAATTTGGCACACTGATAGTTTATTACCTGAATTAAGATATAGAATACTTTTTATCCTTGAACAAGGTGTTTTCCGAGGGATCGTATATATAAAAAAAATCGGCGGCGATAAAGATAGATATCAGGCGTTATTTAGGTATTATATTTTTCAATTTTCAACGTAAACGAAGTCGCAGGCACAAGCCAGTATAAAATAAAAACAAATTTAAAAAATGCAATGAATTTTTCAAAGAAAGTAAGCAAGTTTGCCGCCGCCGCGCCCGCCGTCGCGAAACCTTTAGAACAATCCCCCTAAGTGTTACCGCCTGGCTGCAATATGGTCTTCTTCAAGTGACCTATTAACACACTTCTGCAGGGCACCTGGTAAGCAGGTGCCTGCCACACTTTATGGTATAAAAAAGATGGTACATTATTTACTTGAAAAATTGATAAAATAAGTCACTGAAAAGAGAAAACAATTGCTAGACCGTAAACTTTGAGAACCGCTGGCAATGTACGAGGAACGAATGTCGAATGATTAATAAAAGTAATCCCATTAGCAGTGAAGCCGCAGGCGCGGCATTCGATTACTACAATGTGTCCCGCTCTGCGTTATAAATTTATCAATATACTATAAAAATTGTACAATTGTCACATGAGATAAGGAATACCTAGAATATATCCAAGCTATAAAAAGCTCCAATTAAAAAAAAGTTGAAAAACAAAGTATTTTCGGTTAATAATATGTACTTAAACAGTATTAATAAAAAACAGTTTATTTTTAACTTAAGGCCTCAATAATAAATCATAGCTAGATGATAAAATAATATATTAGAACAATTCAAAAGAAGTTTTCTTAGAAATCTTAAATATGTCGGCAGGCGAACTGACAGTTCGCATTAAAATGCCTACAGTCGCCCATAAATACAAACAACGCCATAAACACAGGACTTGCAAGTGCGTTGCCGACTTTAATGTGATAAGGGAAACACAAAATCACAACGTTCTGTTTCACGAAATTATGTAAAGATCAGTAGACCGTTTGACGGTCCATCCATTTGATGGTAGGTGATTACCGTCGCCTAATAACACAAGCAATGCCATAGGTGCTGCAAGAGACCTTCCGAACTAAGTAGGATTAAACCTTCAGGGTTCTATTGAAACTCCCACGTTTCTGTAGCGCATCTACAATACGGATGCTGGTGTAGACAATTTCTATGCCATCATACGAAGAAAGAAGTGCATCCACTGTATGCTCTAATGAAAACCTGAAGATGATAGCGGACAGGATGGACGCGGCGGATTTAGGTAGATTCATAAATTTGCATTTTCGTCGTTGAGTTGCCTTGTGGATGTTGTAATATACTATAATTGAGTTTTCTTTTAAGTGGTTTACTTTATTTAGTTAATTTTTTATGTAATTTACTACGAATGGGCTAATTTATCTGAAAACAAAAATATTATATCCTATTATTAAAGATCCTTTAATAATAATCCTATTATTAAAGATTAGGAAGAGATAGGGAAATGGATTCTGGCATCCTTTACTCACACATCGAAACATAAAAGCACACATGCTTTTACTGCCGCCAGACGGGCTGCCCAATTTATGACTGCGAAACCCAGTGTATTAATAGGTACAGTCTTTGAAAGGTTATACTCGTCAGATAATTTTCATTTCCTATGACGTAGGTATAAAGGTCAGTTTATATCTTCAGACAACGAACGCATCAGACACGTATCGTCTCAAACACCGTCAGACATAGTTTATTCACATTTAGCGTACCAGAAACGTCCCGTATCAGACAAAAACAGACAAGGCAGCGGCTGCTCTCCGTCGGCAGTCTTGCACGGTTCCGATTCTGGGGGCACAGTCCCTCAGACATGTTCAGACACGTTCCGGTTCAGACAAAATATTCTCTCCGCGAATTGCCGCGAATACTTAAACGGAGACGTTTAAGTATAATTTATATAAACAAATACAAAAACTTAACAAAGTTTCATATAAACCGTATGTCGTCTATTATTATCTACGAAAATAATAAAGCAAGAAAAACAAGGATCTGAGGGATAATTACTCAAAACTTAAGCCACGTCACCAATATGGCGAACAATAGACATGCGACAGGAGAAATACTTCGAAAAGGCTTTCGATACACGAATATATAAATCTAGAAGAGAACGGATAGAGACGTAAGAAAATTAATTGTGAAATAAAAAGTAAACTAGTTTAATTAATATTGGTACACAAATAACAGTTAATTTTGAAATCTACACTAGGTACTTTTCACACTTAATTTTGATTATTCTTGTTCTGGAGATAGCTTGAACCTTGGGAAAGGACATACGATACTTTTTAATTAAAAAAAATCAACTACCTTGATTGTACTAAATTTAAAACTAAAACCACCTAAGGCTGTTAAAATTGTAGTTACACCCTTTCGTTTCAGATTTCAAGCTATATAAGCAGGGATTTTCAAAGAATAAAAGCTAAAGAAATCAATACAAATTAATAAACTCAACAGAATGTCTATTCACTGCATGATATAAATAGTAATTTCCTTTCCTATGGTGAGTAAAAGAATCAAATGAATACTTTTTATGTGAAATAATTTTTATATTCAAACTAGCTGACCCAGCAGACGTTGTCCTGCCCGAACCCGAAAGTAATTCTGTAACCCGATTGTGGCGCTACCTATCGGGTGCAATTTTATTTTCAAACCATACGTCAAAGTGACGCGTCACTTCACGTCAATCAACGATCGACGGTTAAATTATTTGGATATTGTTCATAAAAAAAATACTAAAATTGCGATTTAAAAAAAAAAGCGGGGGGAGGGGGTGAAAAATACTTTACGACCTATTCTCATACCTACCAAATATACAAATAAAATTTCATAAAATCGGTCCAGCCGTTTCGGAGGAGTTTTGTTACGAGAATTTTATATATTAGAATAGTAAATTTTCTAATGTGATTTCTAATGTAATTTTCATTCGACATCGCCTCTACGATATTTTAATTAATATTATAAATATAAAATTTTAAGAACATGTTTGAATGTTTATTACTCAAACATGCGTAAACCTTGTACCGTAAAACCGATATGGATGAAACCTGGCATTCAAGGATCGAAATTGATGTCATCGATTAAAGAGATGGGCAGTGACAAATTATTTAATATTGTTGGTACGTATTAGTTAAGACCTTATGAGGGTCAACTGTCTATCTGAATTAGTCAAAATACATTAAATGTTAGTTTTAAACCTAAAGGAAACTATATCTTCAAATATGTAAGAGAGATTCTACAAATATTTCTCCAAAATAGAACAAAAGCTAGGTTAAAAAAAAGTCTCAAAATTAATCATATTCTTATTTACCGAAATTCACTTCCGTTCGAGCGAGCTTCCTCCATCGGATATGTTATACGTACCTATTAGGCTCGATCCTCACTATAAAGCCGTTCACAGTTCGTTCTCGGTCCAATCTCGGTTTGATAAAATATTATGAAGTAAAAAATATATGTGCGCATTCATACTATCCGTAACAGTCAAGTTTCGCTCGAATCCCAGTCCAATCACGATCAGGTTCGAAGAAATTTTTCTTTGAGTGAGAACTTGTCACGACATTTACCAATAGTGTGAATATTCGGATCAGTCAGCTATTACCCGCTGAAGCGATAAGTACATCAAATGCAACAATACTTCAAGTATATTTTACTTTTAATTAAATGTTAATTGTATTTGAATTATATTGTAGTTAAAATAATCCTGAGTGATAAAAATGACAAAACAAATGTGGACTTTCGAAAGACTTTCGAAGCTATAGTCGCTAATTCTTCAATCGAAAAGTTCAATGACATTTACAATAATTTTAATTATCTACGAGCCAAATACATCCGACTGATTATTGACAATTCAAGACTGAATCCTGAATTGAGTCAGATTGTATAATGTGAACATGATACGACTTTACCAGACCGAAATCGGATCGAGAACGAACTGTGAACGGCTTTATAGTGAGGATCGAGCCTTAAGGCTTCACTGGCTTATCTATTCTTTTATATAATAAAATATTATAATAAAATCGTAAACGAGCCGTGTCTGTATTTCTTCAAAAAACATTAAATATTTCTTCAAAAAACGATTTGTACATGTTGTACTTGTGTTACCTAGGTTTAGTTTTTAGAATTTTAGTCTGTTTGTGCGTTTGTGCACGTTAATCTCACAAACGGCTTAACCGATTTGAATGCAGTTTTCACTGATGTATTGTAGCAAGATTCCCGTAACATATAGTCTTTGTTTCATTCCAATTGGTTTATAAACAAAAAAGTTACGCGCTATACCGAATACCACGCGTACGAAGTTGCGGGCTCAGCTAGTTGTTAATAAGTAAACAAGCAAGCACCATCTAGTAGACACTAAGAAAACAAGATTCCAAACAAGGGGACAGTGCAGTCTATAATCATTTATCTCGACGAGTTTAATAAAAGGAGGATTATTTATGGTGGCGTGGCGCGGCGGAAAGGACGGACGCTAATGTCGCATGATTTAATCCCATTACAACGGGAACCATGCCAGGGACGTATCGGTGGATGTCTAGCCTATTGCCAGTTTGCTTTGTCTAACTTAGTTCATATAGCTTCCTTGAAATCTCTGGACTAATAGCAAAAATTGAAAATTTTACTAATTTTATTATTTACGGCAATTTCAGGAGTGGCAGGGACCACTACGTTCTGCAGTCCCTCGAAGAACACCCTCTTATATAAGACCAATGTGAAATAGTAGCTTTTGTGTTGTGTTTTGGGCAGTTAGTACGGGATTCCCATTCCCCTAACCCCTTCTTATTATATAACACTAGCTGGTGCCCGCATTGAAAAATATAAAAAAAATACGCCGGACTAAATATATATAAGCAATGTAACGACTAACGTATTTATTGCAGTTATAGCTTTGCTAGACGTTAGATGACCCTTCGGGAACAACATTCTATTTTTCTGGATGAAAGGCAGGAACTCTATGTCCTTTCCTGCATCCCTGACGTGTATGCAAAATTTCATGATGATTAGTTCAGCGATTTAGGCGTGAAAAGGTAACAGACACACAGACAGAGTTACTTTCACATTTATAATATTAGTATGGATTCTACAAGGTCGAGACAGCGCATTTACACCCCGCCTCTCCCATGACATTGTTTGCGTTAATAGGCGACGGTGGCCACTTATCATCAACCTTTGTATCGTATGTCTGGTTGATACTGCCATAAAAATGCGTAGGGTTTTAATTAGTAGGGTATGTATTGGTATCTGGTACCAATTAAGATTATTTACCTCTTTACTTTAAGCATGGGTATAGTCGTTTCTGGAATAAAAAGTAACAAAGTATGGTCTCTCTAGAACTTTTGCTGACATTCCGCGTGAAAAATAAAAATAAATAAATAAATAATATGGTATAACATCTATAAATCAAGGGAATGTCCATGCTGTCTTTATGTTTCTGCGTTTTTAAAATATTTCTTAAGAATTTCCTATAATATACGCTTCATGGTTTTCTTTTATGAATTTAGACATTTTCAGTAAATGGTTGTAATCAACTCATACGTTGGTGACTTATTATTAAATGCGTCAATACCTGATAATTATTGTCTGACAAGTTTGAAAAAGGAATAAACTTTATAGTTTTCAATTAACTAAGCTATTGAAAAAAATTATAATTATCCACGTAGATTGCACAGGGCGAAATCTTAGAAAATCCGCCAGTGTTTTTGTAGCAAGGATCGACTATATTAGATGATTGCATTGGCGGCTAATCCCAGTTTTATATCTCACGCGACAGTGTACGACGTATGGAATACCCTATAACAATAAGAATCTCCACAATTGAACCGAACCCACTAAATCCACCATTATATTAGTAGATTAAAAGGCACTTTACTCAATATTCCATAAAATATTGCCTCGTAAATAGAGGGCAGCTGCGAAGACGTGATCAAGTCGGGACCGGCGAGTGTAATCCCCTTAAAAATTGCCAAACAGAAAACAAACCGACAATG
Source organism: Bembecia ichneumoniformis (assembly GCA_910589475.2). Lineage (NCBI taxonomy): Eukaryota > Metazoa > Arthropoda > Insecta > Lepidoptera > Sesiidae > Bembecia > Bembecia ichneumoniformis. Next base: position 12,933,515 of record OU342540.1, read on the forward strand.
GCGGGCGGTTATACATCAAGTGGCTTAAAAAGAGGAGAAAAAAAAAAGGTATCCCGCTCGAAAGGCCGTGAACGCGGGCGAGATGACGCCCGAAGACGAATTCCGGGCGGGCCCGGACGACAGATACGAATGGAATCGGATGGGTGTAATAGAGACAGGCGCGGTGAGTCTAAATGACCAGCATCCGGACGTAGACAAAAGCGAATCCGCCGTAATAAAGCAGGATTGATGAAAAAGCGCTAAGCCACGCCGATATAACACTTCGGTGTAAACAACGAGAAATGAGCGGACCGAGACGCTTCGAATTTCATACATTAACTTTATAAATATGAGATAAGTTATCTCTTATTGTGAATAAAACACAAATGAAACCTAACATCGCATAAAAAAAAATAAAGTTATTGTTAAGTTGATCCAAATTTTAAAAATTCAATAAACACATACCGAGCTTTTACAAGAATTTAGATTAGAGTACTAATACTTTTATACTCGTAAAATAACAATTATGTATGTTAAAATATACGAACGTACCGAAATAAAAAATAATAATACTAATAAGCTAGAAAAACACTTAATGGTTGAGGAAGACTCCAAGCCACTCTAAAGCCTTCGACTTCTTAGATTTGTGGATCATCCGGATATAGTTTAGGAAATTCTGACACAACATGGGGACGTCTCGGCGAATAATTTTTTTTTTTCTGCAAGAAACAGTGTAAAATTGCGGCCCACAATACACCAGTTGCGCAAGCGCGCAAAGGCTGACCTACCGATTTACTGAAAGTCACATGGACATGTTGGTTCCAATAGTCAATGTTGAAACCGTGCATGAGTCTCCATGGACTGAATGGGAAAGAATATTCCTTTATTAATTTTTCTAGTTCCCATTTATATATTTTATTGTTCAATTTTATAACTATGATTCTAGACTACGTTCTAAGCAATCTTAAAGTACTAGTCTTAAATAAAAACAATGAAACAAAAAAATTTAGTTCAAAATAAATCCGACGCATTTACACAAATTTTTTTTTTTGAAAAATCTTGAAATTAGAGGACGGGGTGGTAAGCCATATCTCACGACCTCTCACCGTGTGAGGAGGGGGATCGGAAAATCGCCCAAAAACGTCTCGCGTAATTAATGGACGTCCCCCATCGGTATGAATAAAAACGCTTATTCAGGCCTATCGGTAGGAGAATGTATTTATCCTAAAATGTAATAAAAGAGTTATTTAAATGAATATGTGGACAAAATAATTCACACGATGAAACTCGTAATAATCTTTTGTTTTTCGTACCAAACGCCAAGACGTCTTCCCGACGGCTTTAATACAAAGCTATTGCTATTACAGAGATCGCGACGGGCAGACGTACCATCGAACACTGGCCCCGGCTTTACTGGACTCACTTTACCGGGATTTCGGATATGACGTAAAGCACTCACTTAGTGGCCTCCCCCTGACCGCTTCTGACCGACTTTTTCTACTATTTATTAACAAGGGATATATGCGGGAAGATTTCTTGGAATTGCGAAATACACACCTACCTAAATATACTTCCGATTGTAAAATTCGCAAAAGATTAGTTCATATTAAGCTTTTATTTACACGGTAGAGACGAGATTCGTATCCCGGTGCAGTTTGAGCCTTTGGAGTTTTTACGGTTACAAGTTTAGGTCAGAATTACTTAATGATGCTATAAAGTCGACGGAAAGTAAGAAAGAAAATATCTGTATTTATGAAGCAATCTTCAAAAATATGTAGTCCTCTCAATCCGCTGTTTGCTGTTGATGATAAGGGCTGATTACAGATGGTGCTGTTTGATAATTTTAAGTAATAATGTGTTTTGCTTATTAATTTGTCTTAGTTGCTAAGATTCAATTACTGGAATCCTGCTATGCACAAGTTTGGCGAGGATGTATTTACTTGTATCCTTACACGCAAAAACTACTAAATAGATTTTGTTGAAACTTTACAGTAATGTGGTTTATAAATCAGAATAATACATAGGCAAAAATTTATAAAGATACGGCCTAAGTTGTGGACAAAAGTTATATACACAGTCTAACCACTTCTAACGCTCAATGTTCGAGCCTGCGAACTGAAGCGGGTTCGCCGAACGTTGCTCTACGCAAGTACATTCGTTGCCTGACTGTATGATGTAAGTATGGTTAGACTGTGGTTATATATGTAGGAGTATAACTGGAATAGTCCAAATAATGTGTGTGTGTATGGACGTTTGTTATTTTTTCACGTAAAAATTTCTGAACAGATTTTGATAAAACTTCCTGGTTTATTACATCAGAAAGAATGACATATAGGCTACAATTTATTTAGATATGCGAACAAAGTCGCGAAATATTAGCCACTGGAATAGTGGTACAGTGTATATTTATCAGTGCCTCTCGACTTAGAGTTCCAGTTTACTAGTAGGCTTTTTTTATGATGAGATCGGCAGATAGGCTGATGACAGTCCACTTCATGTTGGTCGCTACCGTCGCCTAAACACAAGCAACGCCACAGTTGCTGTAAGTGCGCTGCCGACTACAGTAGGATTAAGGATAAGGTATTAGGAGGGGATAGGGAAATGGGCTCTGGCATCCCTTACTCACTCATCGAAACACAATAGGACACGTGCTGTTATTTCACTGCGGTCTTCTGTAAGGGGGTGGTTACTGCCGCCAAATAGACTGCCCAAATGATAACGAAATGCAGTGTAAATAATTAAGTTGCAATTTAAAAAAAAAAACATGCATGTATACCTCAGAGTTTCTTGTTGGGGATTAACCGTGATTCCTTTTTGTCGGCGACCTTTCAACATCACCGAACTATTTTATTTACGACAAAAAGGTATTAATACAATATTTACTGTTGACCTCAAATTAGCTTTCGCCTTTGTCGAAAAAGAGAATCTACCCTACAGGGACACCTGCCGGCCTACAGAGTCACATTAACCGTACTGGAACATATATTAATAACACGTTAATTAATTAACAAACGCTGTTTATCCAGAGATTAACTGTGAATAGTTTTAGTGAACAACAAAGGGCCGAAAGGGTTCAAAGGGGAATTTCTTGCCGACATATTTACCTAAGGTAGGTGATAGTAATTTTACGCACCAGAGGTCCGAGCTTTGGTTTTGAGTAAACATTGTTTTCGTACATGCCTCAAATTTCCCAAAGCAGTACCAAATTCGATGGTTGGATTCCGTTTGATGCTTTATTTCCTTTAGTTAGATTCATCTTTCGTGATATCTCAAACTTAAGCCGATTATGATTCTGAATAACCATGCTTTGTGAATTACACAATTGTTTTCCCATTAGAAATAAAAGAAACGAACCTTTATTCACATAATTTAAAATCAATTTAATATTTTTATAGTAATTTTTTTTTAAAACTAAACAAATTTATAATTCTGATTTGTTTTCCATACTGCTATAAATTAACCACTTTTTACGAAAGATATTCCGTTATGCATGCAGATACGATTTTCTTGATCGGGAATGGTTGGCATAAGACATATTTTGTGTATAGGGTTCCTTCATTTGAGGAGGCCTTTTTAGTAGAAATTTCTTACAACCTGTCTTGTATATTTTGTCCAACCTTTTGGACTTAGTTTATCTAAGCTATGACAAAGTTGGAAAAAATCTGGTTAAATACATTGAAATCTATCCAAGAATCCATTGGTAATCTATATCTGAACATTAAACATTTAAAAAAAATAAAACAATTTGTACACGTTGTACTTATGTTACCTTTTGCTGTTTATAATTTTTGTCTGTTTTGTGTGCACGCTAATATCAGAGACGGCTTAACCGATTTGAATGCGGTTTCCACTGATGTATTGTAAGCTGATGACAAAAAAGTTACGCGCTGTACCGAATACCACACGTACGAAGCTGCGGGCTCAGCTAGTTGTAAATATATGTGGACATTTTAAATGCTCATTTCAAGAGTCGGGGTTAGAGCGACGATTAAACAAAAGGCAAAGGTCCGAAGCGATAAATCATTAATGGGCGGCGAGCGAGATCGTATTGTTGCACTATTTAACAACTACCCTCACGATTTCGTCAGGAATGTAACAAATTAAACATGGATTGTATAGAAAATAACGTTGGGTTGCGACTCTTTGTCGAGCTGTAGCCGCACGGGGCGAGCGTGCAAATAAAACTATTGTTCATAACGTTATATTAATTAATCTGAATTTTTGATTAATCCGCAAGGTCTTGTTGTTTAAGGTGCAGACTTGTTGGAGTTTACTTAGTGTGAATTTTTAAAAGACATTAGGTGGGTACCCTGAAATTAGACGGAGGTGAAAATTTTAGCTAGAGTTTTTAGCAACATAGATAGTAAGTTCTTTTTTCGTGTGGTTTAATTTAATAGATCCCTAATAACGATACTAAAGTTTAAGAAAGCAAAATGAAAACTGTTCGATACTTTTTCACGCCAAAGGGACATAGTTTACTTTTTAACAAAACACACAGATGAAGCCACAGGCGAAAACTATAGTGTTATAAATGTGTTAATTGGAAAAGGTATTTGGACGTGGTACACACACGATAAATCATGAAACATTTGAAGTCAGTGAGTCACAATTAATAGTCAGAATACGAAATCACTGCAGATAAAAATGGTTGTTTTCATACTTAAGGCAATATCTACACTAATATTATGAAGCTGAAGAGTTTGTTTGTTTGTTTGGTTGAACGCGCTAATCTCAGGAACTACTGGTTCGAATTGAAAAATTCTTTTTGTTTTGAATAGTCCATTTATCGAGGAAGGCTATAGGCTATATAACATCACGCTACGATAAATAGTATTATATATAAGCAGTGTCGAGTATCGCGCGCCCCATGCGCACGCCGCCGCCGCATGGGCCGCAGCGAAGCGTAGCCGAGTTCTTTTAGTATGAAATCACAAATTTATGACATCACATTTGAGTTTAATTCCGCTGTTTTCGGAGAATTTATTTCTTTCATAATGTATTGCGATTTAATAATAATTTAAAAGTACATTAAAATCAAAAACATTAAATACGTACATAGAATATATAGAGGGCATCGGTAAAATTTTCCTACAAAAATATTGATCCTGATCGAAGTAATCAGGATGGCCATCGCGTAGCTAAATAGCCTTGTAAAGTTGGTGATGGACTGAGCGATTTTGTACCAAGTGGTTCTAAATGTCACATTACGGATTCTTTCGTCTCGCCCGATCTATACAGTTGTAAATCTTTGATTAAAATGAATAAGTTCTACATCCCAAGCAGTTAGATGTCTTTCTAAAAGTTATGGTAAACACATTGCATGGATTAAAAACATGTAAAGAACGTCGTTTAAAGCCAGGCCATTTTTTTTTTCATTTTAACTTTTTTTTATGTTAAGATCGGCAGACAGGCTGACGGCCCACTTGATGGAAGGTGGCTACCGTCGCTTATAACACAAGCAACGCCAAAGCTGCTGCAAGTGCGCTGCCGACTACAGTAGGATTAAGGATAAGGGACTAGGAGATAAGGAAATGGGCTCTGCTGTTATTTCACGGTGGTCTTCTGTAACTTACACTTTGCGAGAATTTGATAATAAAATTCTTTCTTAATTTCAGTAATTTCCAGTGAATATTTCAGATTTTGTAAATGGGGATAACATTCAAAAATTAAAAAACTTATTACTTTATTGGGACAAATGAATTTTTTAATACATTCAAACTTAAATATCTACGAAACCCCATTACACTATAATTCCCCAGTATAATCTATAATTTCTTCTTACCTAACGGTACAAGTTTCATCCGTTAAAACGAAAATACCATACACTGATGGTCCGATCTCCATACAAAACTCATTGATCTCCTTTCAGTGTAAGCGTAGGTACGCAAATCTTATATTAGGTTTATTTATTTTAATATAATACATTCCCGATAACGTGTACAAGCGTAACAAAATTACCTAGTTCATAAAATTACCTAGTTAGGGAGGATTTATCTTTGCTGTTAAGGGGGAGACAAACGCTAAAAACTAAAAATATCCATTGTTTAATGAAGATGTTACAAGAAATAGACAAGACAATTGCTTTGAAAAAAATATATATTATACTTAAAAAAAATATATATGTGAAGAACCAATTGTATTAATTAGAATTTTCGTTAAAGTAATAGAAACTCCACAAAAAAAGTTAGAACACAAAGAGAATTTGACTTTTATTGAAAATTCTCTCGAAAACGGCTTATTGCACGCATATGTATCCTGTACCTTTTAATAAGTTAATATCAGATTAAAAAATTGTATTAATAAAAAATTTTTTTTTGTGTAATGTTCTAATGGTAAAAACAAAAAAACTCCATTTCTAGGCCTGTTGAATTGGATCCGCCGCCAGCGAGTTCTATAGTAAATGTCATTTGCCTCAGTGAATCCCTTAAGGTTATAAAACTGTTTTATTAACGGCATTTCATGTAAATTTTCATTAACAGAATACAAAATTAATTTAAATTGTATGGTGTAAAGGAATATTACTATGTGTATGAATGCTTAAGGTGGCTGACATATTTTTAATATTATGCATCTATGCCTTCCTCAGAAATCACTCTGTTGCTATGAACTGCATGAAAATCCTTCAGTCGTTTTTAAGATCATTGTGATTGTATAATCGTGTTCTGAATTGTCTCGCAAAAAGGTTTTTTCTTTGAATATCTGGTCCCTGGGAGAATATCAGTGTTGTGGTCTGCACCACAACTGTATACTGAGCCAGGATTCTTCTTGTTATTTGTTTATATATTTATTGTAATTACAGTTTATTTGTTCAAATAGTATTTGTATTTGGCTGTATTAGTTGAGGAATAAAAGTAGCTTTCTTTCTTTCTTCTTATTAAAAGAGAAAAAAAAAACAAATTTGTTCATATAGCGTTTGTATTTGGATGATATCTGTAATATACCTCCTTGACGAATAAAAGTTGCTTTCTTTCTTTCTTTCAAAAATTAAAAAAGATCAAACGATAGAGCTACACGAGTGAAATTGATTTAGAGCTCACCGCACTTAAATAAAATAAAAAAATAAAACTCAACTATATTTACATTATTATTGCTATGTCAGTCGCCCGTTATTTCTTTATAATTAAAAAGAACGTGCTTGTGACGTCGGAGGTCGTGAGATCGGAGATTTTAATTATGTTAGAGAACTAGCGCATTGTCCCAGGGCGATAGCGCTTTGCGATATCCAGGCCCTGTAGTCTTTGATACTATATTTTATTATTTATACAATTCTTTAATTGATATCTAAAAATTAATTCTAAAAACATGTAAAGAAACAACAGTAAAAGAATACTCAGATAACAAGAAGTTAATTAGACAGAAGATTATCTAAATAGCATCCAAAAAATGTTTAAAATTATCTTGCTTAGGTCAATTACAAAAGACAATGCGTTCTCAATTAATAACACTGACACTGTCAATGTTAGTAATTGAAAACCCAACCATTATTAGTTGGCTCCATTGTTAATTTACGCGCATTATGTTGGCAACCCTGATTACTCTGTGTTTTTATGTAAAGATTCTTTTTTTAATGTTAAGATCGGCAGACAGGCTGACGGTCCACTTGATGGTAGGTTGCTACCGTCGCCTATAACACAAGCAACGCCAAAGCTGCTGCAAATGCGCTACCGGCTACAGTAGGATTAAGGATAAGGGATTAGGAGGTTATAGGGAAATAGGCTCTGGCATCCCTTACTCACTCACCAAAACACAACAGTACACGTGCTGTTATTTCACGGTGGTATTTTGTAAGGGGGTGGTTACTGCCGCCAGACGGGCTGCCCAAATGACTGCGAAACGCAGTGTGCCCAGACCAGAGCCAAATTTGAAAAGTTCATTTTTCAAAATTGACCCTGCCGGGAATTGAACCCGGGAACCCTAGAACAGCGTTAAGGCAAGCATAAATGGCCGAACCACTCATCCCATAAATGGCGGAATAAAATACGTTCGTGGATATATATTTTCAGTTTAATGATTTTATCCTCAAATATCATCAGTAAGGACCCAATGTGTTCAGACGTAAGGTAGCAGCACAGAGTTACACATTGATAGCACGTCTTATCGTTCGCCCTCTATTTTTCGCCTTCATGACCTCTTGGTGTCCATAAGCGGAATCGTATAGGATGTATCTTTATCCATCAGACAGTACATACGTAACATTTCCCTAATCTTTTTCAATCCCTTATCCTCAATCCCACTGTAGTCGGCAGCGCACTTGCAACACCTGTGGCGTTTCTTGTGTCATAGGCGACGGTAGCCACCCAGCATCAAGTGGAACGTCAGCCTGTCTGTCGACTTTAACATTAAAAAAAAACATAAAAAGCAAAATAAACAATTTTCCACAAAAACCAGACAGATTTCTTGTATTGTTTTTAACGAATTTTCCGAAAAACTTTTGCGAGTGAAATTGTTCGACATCCGCTGTAAAATAGAGAAAAAAATTAGATTTCCGAGTGGGGCCCAACAGTTTCCTGTGAAGTGGCATTATAATTATCCCTCAATGATCGTTCGGAGTCACCATCGGCGTTCCGGTATTAATTTTACATGCGATGAGTGTTGGTTCACACTAAGAGAATGAAATTGTCTTAAAGAATTAACATAATATTACTATGTGAAAACGATTTCTGGTAAAAAATTCATAAGGCTCTTATGACTCAACTTTAAGTTCAAAACGAAGCTGCATAAAATTTATGATCGTGGACGCTAGATAATCTCAACACCATGTAAATGCCACCTTAAAAGTATTGGCTTTGTTCGTTACCTTGCTTGTGTCAACGACAAAAAAGTATGTCTCTCCTTTATTATACAATTATTTAATCTTCCGCAAATCTTGATGACACTCTCTACTGTTTCCAAGTCACCAAATATGTACGTGGTCCACGGAAGTGCGCTTTCGACTCGATTGTTCCACGAGATTTTAATAACGGTGCAACGCAAAGACCAAGTCGACAACCCATTGTTGACTTCAAGATTGTTGGGTACACAGTATCAAGGAATAACAGTGACGATACTTCGGTTTATGAATGTGTTAAATTTTTGTTGTTTGAGGAATCATTTATATTTTTAATGCAAATATCACAATTCAATATCACAATATCATTCTGTATTTCCGAGCTCATATAACCCAAATCTTTTCAAGGTTCGAGTGAATAGGCGTCTTCTGGGTGAGCTCGCTCCATCGTCGGCCTCATCCTCCCTACATGGATAGATGCTGGTCAAGAGCAAGCCCATCTTTAATAAATAAAAAAAAATAAGAAGAACGGAAATATTGCGTGATCATTAAACTTTTAAATATCAGTAGGTACGTAATGCGGCGTTCATAATAAATACTATTCATTTATAAGAAATAGAAGCTTAAAACACCAATTGCGAATTAATGAATGAATCAGGAATAAGGAGATCCGTAGGCAAACTAACGCCGCGTCCGCTACACAAATTTTTTAAGGTGGAGACAAACGTTAAATACTAAAAATATCCATTGTTCAATGAAGATGTTACAAGAAATAGACAACACAAATTGCTTTGAATAAAATATTTATTTATTTATTTTATTAGGAAGCCAACGCAGTATACAATCATCCTTATACATAAACACATTTAAAAATTCATTTATAATATCGTATACTCCACTTATAGGCTAACTTGGCATGCATTAAAACGAAAACAAAAAAAATAAAATTAAAAAAATAATAAATAAACCAATAATAAAAGAATAAAAAACAAAAACTCAAAAAACAGTAAAATATATATTATACTTAAACATGTGAAGAACCAATTGTATTAATTAGAATTTTCGTTAAAGTAATAAAAACTCCACAAAAAAAGTTAGAACACCAGAACAATTTGACTTTTATTGAAAATTCTCTCGAAAACAAAAAACACAATTTCTAGGCCTGTTGAATTGTCTCCGCCGCCAGCGAGTTCTATTGTAAATGTCATTTGCCTAAGTGAAGCCCTTAAGAGCGTGCAGCGCGATCGAAAATCTTCGAGTTGGAGTAGCGGTGACGGAACGCACACAAAAATAACTTTACAGATTAGGCTCAACACAGAGTAAAACATATTTTTACTAATTTTTCTTTAGGAAAAATTAATGTAATAAATGATAATAGAATGTAATATATGTAAATAATAATTAGTTATTATTATAATATAACGTAATATTCAGCTGATCACTGTGTTTTGTTCATTTCTTATACATAATTTTACCTATGTATACTTACCTGCATATCTGGAAAAGAATAAATAAAGTATGAAAGAAGAAATGAAAAACTGCAAAAAATAATAAAAAGTTTTTATTATTAAATTTGTGATGTTTGGTTGTCGTGGTATTATCGTTATTTGTTAATTGTCGTTTATTTTTGACCTTATCTTTCGAGTGCTTTCAATATATAATCAGGCTCCTTAATTGCCATTTTTCTATCCAGTCTTTTTTCGTATGAAATATTTACGTATTGAATTTTTCCACTGTCTTGATTATCCGAGGATGTTTGAATTTCTGCTATTGGTAGCCTGAAATAAAATTAAACACTAAAAACGACAGAGAGCAAATTGTAAACACCGTTAGTTTATAATAAACATAACTGACGAATATTATGAAAGGAACATTGAATTTAAAATAAAACGCTTAAAAGTTGATAACGCTTAAAAGTTATAAAATTTAGTTTATAACCTCTCCGTTCCGAAATTGTATACGAACATGCACTGTTCAGTACTTGGGCCTATCAATGAACAGTTTTACAAATTTACTACGCGGTTTCAGTTTACAGTTTCGTTATAAACGGCTATTATCAAAAGCAAAAAACCTAATCTAACCTAACCAATAAATGTTTGATTAGCTAAGAAACCTATTTGGTGACCAAGTACTAGACTAGGTCAACCAAAAAAAGTTGCTGACCAAATAAATATTTTGCTGAAAAAATATATATTCCTATTACAAACTAACATATGCAATGTTACCGGATAATAGCCTAATTGACAAAATTTGGAAATTAGTTTAAAACTATGGCTTAGCATCTATTTCACCGCAAAAATATATTATTTTAAGAAAAATAGGTCTTTTACATTAGTATTTTGAGTTTTTAGAAATGAACTTGAAATTGACCGCGAAAAAGGCCAAGACTGTCATGGCGTCTTGAATGACGTCACACCTCGCGAAACAGTCGTGTTTGTTTATGACAGTCAATTGTGTTTTTTAATAAATAATGAATTCCTCGTATTATAAATACTGTATAGTGCCCCAATATAAAAGTTCAACGATAAAAACGCCAAACAAATTATTCATATACGTTCCAAACAATAAACAATAACAAATTGATGAAGTTATTACAGCTCTCAACGGCCACTATCAATACCTCGTTGTGAATCTTCAATGCCAGAGATCTAGATTCACAACAAAGAGATTCGAAGAGCACTACGGAGTCTTGACGTGAACAAAGCTAGTGGACCTGATGGCATACCTGCAAGGGTCCTGAAGGAATGTGGTCCTGAATTGTCTCCTGTACTTACACGCTTGTACCATCTCTCTCTCAGGACGAATACCGTGCCGGCATTTTGGAAGCTTGCCAATGTTCAACCAGTGCCTAAAAAGGGTAACCGTGCCAACCCCTGTAATTATCGACCAATCGCCATCACTTCTGTACTCTGTAAGGTTATGGAGAGAGTACTGAATAGTAAGCTGCTGACATATCTTGAAGTTAACGACCTGCTCAGTGATCGCCAATATGGATTTCGCCAGGGACGTTCAACCGGAGGTCTTCTTGTATGTCACGCAATACTGGAGTGAAGCCATCGAGAAACATGGCGAGGCTCTCGCTGTGTCACTCGACATATCGAAGGTCTTTGAGAGGGTTTGGCATGCACGTTTACTTGGCAAGCTTCCTACATACGGCATCCCCTCCGGTCTCTTTGTAGCTGGATTTCTGATTTCCTGAATGAACGGTCAATTCGAGTAGTCATTGATGGCTGCTCCTAGGACCTCATGGCAATTGATGCCGGTATTCCTCAGGGATCTGTTCTCTCTGCAACTCTTTTCCTGCTTCATATTAATGACTTACTTCTTCCAGGAGTAGTTGTATACGCAGATGACAATACGGTCATAGAGAGATATTTGTCCAGGATTCGTTCTGAGAGGGAGGCAATGGTTGAGCGAATTAACTGAACCTTAAATCTTGTATGTCAATGGGGTGACAAGAATCTGGCTGATTTTAACGCCACCAAAACGCAAGCGTATTTGGTCTCTGCAAAAAGGAGCCCTTTCGACTTGGCTCCAACTTTCCGAGGTGCATCCGTACCTGTGGCCAATGATCTTGAGCTTCTTGGTATGAAGTTGTGCTCAAATCTCAACTTCGATAATTCTATCGAGTCCAAAGCCCAAACAGCGGCCAAAAAGTTGGGCATCCCAAATAGAGTGAAGCGATGCTTCACACTTGGACAGCTCCTCTCTTTATACAAGGCACAAGTCCGATCTTGCATGGAGTATTGCTGTCACCTTTGGGATGGCCCATCAAAATACCAACTTGCCGCACTCGACTCGGTGGATCGCAGAGCTAGGAGGCCCATTGGCGATGATACACTAATAAGAACTAAGCTGCAGAGCCTAGCACATAGACGCAAAGTTGCCTGTGTATTCTATAAGATGTACTTCGAAGAGTGTGCTCGAAAGCTGCATGAGATCATACTGCCTTCCCCTTTCTTCTATCGGACATACAGACGCACGGCTCGTTACCATCCTCACCTTGTCGAAATCCCTCTAATTCGGACCAAGCGCTTTAAAACATCTTTTGTGATGCGCACTGCTAAGGATTGGAACTCCCTGCCGGCGTCTGTATTTCCGAGCTCATATAGTTAACCCAAATCTTTTCAAGGTTCGAGTGAATGGGCATCTTCTGGGTGAGCTCGCTCCATCGTCGGCCGCATCCTTCCTACATGGATAGATGCTGGTCAAGAGCAAACTCATCTTTAATAAAAAAATTTAAAAAAAAACTTTGTATTCGCTTACCTCAAAGGCAGCGGTTTTGAGTCAATGTCAAATTAGAAAATAAACGTAACCACCATTTATTAATATTGTCAAGTTAAGTTTTTACTCTCGTATTAATTGTATTTTTATATATTTATTGTCCTGATATCAGTGGCAAAAGAAATTCATCGTGTGATTTGGTAAAATAGCTTGAAATTTACCAACGCGCCACCATTTAATTGTAATTTAACAGGTGAAGTTGAATATATACAGATATAAACAAACAATTTTTTTACATTTTCTTGGGTCTCTCAGCCCAATATTTCAACATATTTTATATTGAAAATACTTTTTTTTTTATTTAGAACAAACTTTAAAGTAAGAATACTTTCAAAAAGTAAATCTTTAACCGTCTTACTACAAAAGATTAAATAAGCACTGTCTAAACACGTGCTTACGTAGACAATGTATAACTATTTAAACATTGTTAGGCGAGCGCTTAAAATGTCCTTACCACAAAACCTTGTTTAGCGCTTGTTTTTGTAGATAGTGTTAAAGTACGAGAATGATATTGCATTATGGCAACCCTGACAAACATTCATTCGGTCACTCGCCCTGAATTCATGTCGTTTTCATTTTACGCAGATTTTGGTTTTCACAAGCTATTATTACGGACTATAGTAACGATATAAGTAAATTATCAAATTGGAATAAGGCACAAATTACAACAAATACGTTAGATTGTTTATAAAATTTTGTTATATCAAAAAACATTGCGCTTAATGGAACGTAACTGACACGGGCGTAATTGTCAAATGTCAAGTTGGATTTGTTAATTTAATATTCTTATTTTCATAAATTCCAATTATTATTTTAACATGGATAAAAAAACGTGAGCGCGGCGTTGCGTCATCGTAATATTCGAATGGATTAATTCGCTCGCGATATATCCTATCTCACAAAATTATATATCCTTATAAATAATTCATATCCTCCATACGTAATCAATTAAATTTAAAATATCCATAGTCATTTCAAAAATCAAAAGAAATCTTTAATATTACGCAAAACGATTACAAATTTGACAGCACGTCCAAGGAGAAGCCGCTAACTAGATAGACACTTGTTAATCAAGCATCTGGCGGTATTTAAATTTAAATAATGCTCAAGCATTGTCTAACCCTAAACAATGCCTAGACACTCTTTTGTAGTAAAGTTTTATTTAACCACGTGTACAAAGCCTGTTTAAAGTATGTTTAATGTTTTTGTAGTAAGACGGTAAATGTTTTAAAAATTTTAGGTTGTAAAAGCATTCTAGTCACAAAAGTTATAAGATTGTGTCGACAAGTGTGGACGTGTAAGCAGAAGATTTTACCGATTTAACAAAATGGTGGAACACATTTTTTGTTTCCACCGGTTCTCAAATTTTTATATAAAATACCATTTTCCATGGCGCTCACCAATGAGGGTTTGGCTCAGTTCATATCAGTTGTACCTAGTATATGGGTAAATGAAAATTCTGTCCAGTTTTGGTCAAGGGCAAGAAAAACCGGCGATCTTGAGACGGCTGATTCCACAGTAGGTAAATGCCACTCTCTGACTGGTAACTGTTAATTAAGTAAGACTTTGTTTGTTCTTCACATAATACTTAGATAGAAGTTTTTACCATTGCGGAATTCCGATGAACAAGCATAACGGCAATTTTGGGCAATATACTGCTGTTTGTTTTGTTAAATCCTGATTCCATGGCGAATTATACCTGTCTTTCAAGATTAAACTAAAAACGAACTGTATTAATTTAACAATAATTGCTGAAAACTCGAAATAACCTGTTCACTTTATACGAAAATGACAGCCACAACGTGGTGTTTCGCGAGGTGTGACGTCACGCTTCCATTCGCTTCTCTGATTGGTGTTTAATGTCACATAATTAAACGCCTCATTTTGTCGATTTTATTTTCCAAAAATATTATTAATCTTTTATTATTTTAATAGAAAAGTTGTTTTTTGTTTACTAATTATCATGGTTAATCATTAGAAACTCTAAGCCATCCGATTTATTCTCAGTGGAAACAAGCCTGTTGTATACACCTCTGTTTGAGACATTAAATAGATAGGTAGGTATTTACCTGTATGCATTTGCATGTTCTGCGTTCGCACTACTCTGTACGGAATTCGACTCAACTGCAATATTTTATTTTGCATGTCCAGATTTTCTTATTTGCCTGAAAGTGAAACCAATGACATGATTAATTTAGCCATATTTCAGTATGCAAATTAGAAAAAAAAACAGACAATTGCGTTCTCCGATAAAAATACTTCCAAATAGAAGTCTACTTACCACATTATAGCAGCATTCTTAGGATAAATTTTTTATTTAGTCACTTAGATAATGATTCTTTTTCTGGTTACCCATCCTTCACTTCCAAAAAACACTTAAACATGTGTAAAATGTAAATACAAAATTTATAACACAGCTGACTTGACATTGACCTCATGACGTCATGTCATACGACAAATAAGTGCGCCTAATGATTTTATTAGAGCAATGTTTTTTGGTTGGAAAACCATCAGGCGTTTGGATTAAATATTGAAAATTCTTAATATTTTCATATTTATAATTTTATAATGAATATTAAGAAGGGGGGGATCTGCGGAATATCAATACAAACATTTTCATGTGAGAATTAGTGCTTCATGCGTAAAATTTAAGAAGTATTCGAAGAAATAAATTTTTAGAAGTCGTTCCGTTTATGTATTTTTTATTAATTTTAAATGTATTTGTTTCAAATTTCAACAAGGCGGTGACCTTGTGCAAGGATCAGGCTAACCTACAAAAGTTACTTTAATGTATTTAACTAATTCAGCGCATAGTACTAGTCACTTAAAAATGAGTAAATTTCCAAAATTTTGTGCAGTATCCCCTTAACAAAACATTGTTAGAATACGTAAAATCGGGGCGTGGCTTAAAAATTTTATCGAATAAAAACACTCCAATGTGTTTGCCGGAAGTTAAAAAAATAATAATGTTTTGTTAAAAAAATGGCGCAGGGCACGCGGCTTTGGGTCACCTACATAACTTGGCATTAGTAAGTTAAGATGGGCAGCCAACCTAGAAAGGGCCATGAGACGCCGATGTATCCAGTGTGCTTCCGACTGGTTCTATTGGAAAACTAAGGGTGAGACCCGTGTCTAGCTTATAATGATTCTTCTTTGTTACGTCCCCGAACAAACTCCCAAATAATTGTATCAATCTTTACAGGACTTCCAATTTTTTTAAGTTAAGATCGGCAGACAGGCCGACGATCCACTTGATGGTAGGTGGCTACCGTCGCCTATAACACAAGCAACGCTACAGCTGCTGTAAGTACGCTGCCGACTACAGTAGGATTAAAGATAAGGGATTGTTGAAGGGGTTAGGGAAATGGGCTCTGGCATCCCTTACTCACTCACCCTTACTTATTGGTAATTTGTTAACATATAAATATCATGAAGGATTTCTTTAGATTTCCGAACACATCTATCTCTCAATCTTATATATAAAAATGAATCCCTATTTCCCCTGGTCACGGCATCACGCGTGAACGGGTAGACCGATTTTAATTCGGTTTTCGCTAATGGAAAGAGGGATAAACGGGGAATGTTTTAGGGTATATAAAAATTGCACGCCGGGCGAAGCCTGGGGCGGGCCGCTAGTTACTCATAAATAACAAAATTTTGACTAACTATATATGTACATATGTTGACATACTGTTTCAATGTGTACTAGTCATCGTACATATTTCAATAGAATTTGGTATAATTAGGAATATTTTATTCTTAACATCATACTGGATATTGTTGCATCTTTTCCGGTAAATGGAGCAAAATCTATACATATGTCACATTAAATATTAAAAAAAAAAACAATTTGTACACAATTGTGACTTATGTTACTGAGGTCAAAAAAATAGTTTGTCTGTGCGTTTATGCACGCTAATCTCAGAAACGGCTTAACCGATTTGAATGCGATTTTCACTTTTTTAGCACTTTTTTGTTTCATTCCAATCGGTTTACAAAGAAAAAAGTTACGTGCAATACCGTATACCACGCGTACGAGGTTGCGGACTCACCTAAATAATATAGGTATTGTGAAAATATAAGACATTCGCAAAGAAAAATGTAAAACGATCATATTAGACTTGCTTTTGCTCGCGCCTTCGACCGAGGCCGACGCCATTGGTTTATGTGTTAAAACATTTATTCAATCTTTATTGCTCATTTATTTTTGTCAGGATTTGAATTTTTTGTTTTTATTTTTAGATGAACCCTCGAGATCAGTAATTTTTTCTGTATGAAAGCGTTTTTTTCCTGACAACGTGTATGAAAAATTTTATTATGATCGGTGAATAATTAAGACGTGAAATTGTAACTAACAAACTCACTTTCCGATCTACATACATAATGTGTACTATGATATTAAAAAGAAAAAATATTCGTATGTATGTATTTTTGTATGTTTGTAATGAATAAACTTAAAAACTACTGAACCCATTTTAAAAATTCTTTCACCTATGCGAAGCTAAATTATCAGCGAGTAACATAGGCTACCCACCCTCCCCCCATCTCCCTCTTTACCCTTCCCCATATAAATGTATGTTTGTAACGAACAAACTCAAAGACTACGGGACCGATTTAAAAAATTCTTTCACCTATAGAAAGCTACATTATCAACAAGTAACATAGGCTACTCACCCCCCCACCCATCCATAGAAAATTGTCGTTTTCCACGAATATTTTATAAACGCGGACGATTCATTCCATATTTTGTCGACTCTTACAAAATAGCGGAATTTATGAAACTGGCTATTCCATGTTACTCTTAAAAGTTGACATAAAAAACGGGAATTCAAGAAATGGAAAATGAAAACTTATTTCACTGATGAGCATTTAAATTAGATAGGTACTCATATGCGGATAGGAAGTCAAGGATGACAAAAGAAATCATTTCACACAGCCCTGAACAGTGGTAGATTATGTTCAGTTAATAAACCCAAAACTTAGTTCACTGCACTTAACTATCTCAACTACAAGTGAAGGGGATCATTAATATAAGGCTTCCGAAATTGCGGCACCACTATTAGACACTCTTTGTCTTGGAAACTGAAGTGTTCAGTTTAGTGCCAATAAATAATGTCATTACCTGTTCAAGGGACACCATAAACCATCTTGGGGTACAATACGCAAATGGGGGCAGCCATTAAATCTATATAAACAGGTTGTTTATTAGTAATCTTGAAGGTATAATTCGTGACGACGCGACGATCTGATAGTAGAAGCAATCTGATATAGTAAAAAAATCAGTCTAAACTGCAGATAAATTAATAATTAGAATTTAATTAACCTATATAGAATTTGAATTAATCATAGCTAAACCAGTAATTGATGTCCTGGGGAACCCCCCGGTGTGGCTCACTGAGTACCAGAAAAATCTCACAACTTGAAGATTGTTACCTGTTAAAAAGTCGGCGACGGGATCTCGGAAACCATTATTGCTAGGAGGGGAGGGTTTGGGTTATGTCATAGAGGATCACCGGGGGTTAGCACACCGCGACCTAAAAAAACGCGGACGAAGTCACGGGTGGAAACTAGTTAACCTATACCGATAAATCTAATTATAGAGGCAGTACATTTCATTTTAAAATTTCTGTAATTTGAATTTTATAAAAACAATAACATTTTTTCAAATTTTTTTTGTATGCCAGAGTTAAAGAAAATAGCTTTTTTATCTACATTTGACGGAAGATGGCGGCCGTCACCTATAAACACAAGCAACACCAGGGGGATCTAAGTGCATTGTTGATCCTGATAGGACGGAGGTATAAGGGGAGAGGATAGAGGAATGGACACTACAGAAAACGTGCCATCTGCAAGACACTGCCACGTGAACGGCTGAACCGATTTTTGAAGTAGTTTCATTGAGAGATATTCTGGGATAATTTGAAAATTGCTTTTTATGCATGCGCTAGGGATGCCTAGTATTTAATATATTATATAACTTGATTCATAATGTGCAATGAAGATGAAATATTCGAAAAACATAAGAGCATATTCGAGAATGAAATATTAAAATATGTCATCGCAGCAAGCAACGTACGTATAAAGTTTTAAACGGCTGTCTGAATTTCGGGAAAATTGCGATCAGATCGCGAGATGAAAATTCTGAATGTAATGTTTCGTATTAAAAGGCAATCTTATTTGAACACTGCAAACCATTATTTCAAACCTACACACTACATTACATTTCTTTTCGCCCGGAGCAGGCCGATTCAGCTATTAATAAACTTAATCACGATCTCGCTAATATATCTAAATGGTCACAGGATAATAATCTGGTCCTCAATCCAAATAAGACAAAGTACATAATTTTTGGTACAAAAAATCAAATTTCGAAGTTAAACTTTAGTGTGAATATCGCAATTATGGAGAAACCCATTGAGCGTGTTTATGAGGCTAGAAACTTAGGGCTTGTTATGGACGCTAAGTTAACTTTTGAACAGCATATAATCCAATCTGTTAGAACTTGCTTTTATAAACTTAAAGTGTTGTACAAAATTAGAGCATATCTGAGTGAAGAATTGCGAATACAGTTGGTTGAGACGCTTGTTCTGTCCAGACTTAACTATATGGATACAGTGTTTGGTCCTCGTCTGCTAAAACGAACTCAACGACTAATCCAGAGAGTACAGAGTGCATGTGCACGTTTTTGCTTTAAAATACCTCCTCGAAGCCATGTCACGCCTTTTTTAAATAAACATGTGATTTTAAAAATGAGGTCTAGACAGAAACTGCATCTGGCAGGTTTACTCTTTGGATTAATAAAATTCGAATCACCGAGATATTTGTATAATCGACTCGCATTTATTCGGGGTTCTAGATCTAGCGAGGCGCGTAGGCATTCCCGGGAACTGTGCACGCCACGCCATGTGTCGGCGGCTTATAGAGGTAGTTTCCGTTACGCGGCCAGTAAGATCTGGAATAATATACCTCCACCTATTCGGAAGGTTCAAAGTTTGCACGGGTTTAAAACCAAATTGAAGGAGTTTCTTAAGGAACAGCAGCAGAAACAAGAAAATTTAAGAAGCGAGATCTCAATAATTTAATTTTTATTTTAATTGTGTATTCTATGTACGTATGTAAAAGCATAGCACAATACGTATAAAGTAATCTATTTAAAGGCTATGTATGTTGTACATATTTGTTTATTTATTTATCTAGTACATTGAGTAATGTGGAGTTGGCGGACGTCCGTGAACTCAGAGTGAGGCCCCCGACGGAAGATCAGGGCTGTGTGGCTTGTAGCACACACAGCACATCCTGAGTTGGGTGCCCATTTGAGACGAGGCACTACTGCATGCACTGGCAACTATGATAGTCTTGTAAAATTTGTTAAGTAACTTGTATTGTGTCATTGTGTGTGTTGTGTCCGTCTTAAATAAAATCTTTTTCTTTCTTTCTTTCTTTCTTTCAAACCTATGTTGTAATCTGTCCATGCATCCTAAAATCAAATTACATAATAATCTAGCATACATAAATGATTTTTCCTTCTGACAATTTTTATACTTTTATAATAATTGACTATTTTATAAAAAAAAAATTTTCAATTCAAAATAAAACACTAAATAGGGATAAAAAAACTAAGTAATTAACTTAAAGGATTTCTTCTCAAAAGTTTATTTGGAACAATAGCGTGTTGTGCAAGTCGCAAAATGAGAATGTGCACATCGTAGTAGTGCAGATAGCGGATTGTGCACATCGTAAAATGTGCAGGAACCTATCCTTTCATAGCTTCACGTGGAATTTGCACTGTAAGTGTGTCACATAGATTGTATGTCGTCCCTAGTTTAACGGGTAGGAGGTAGGAAGGCCGACGACGAGCCTAGAAATAGGCTCTGCTACAATTCTTTATATTTTTTATATTCACTCAAAAATAACATCAAGTAGGTACCTACCTACCAAATTTAAAGTCTAGTTTTATGAATAAGTCTAGTATCAAAATAACAGTCATATTTAATATTAAAAATTTAGTATCTTAGGCATTACATAAAAAAAAACTGCATTAGCAAACCGTAACGTAACTAATTTTATTTACTTGTAACACATTTTGCGTTACAAGTAAATAAATGATGCAATGATGCTATCGTTACGTTTATTTATATGCTTTAGATATTCTAATAAAATTAAAAAAGTCGAGATGTGAGGTAATTAGGAAACAATGCATTACTACTATTACTACGGACAAGAAAAATGCATGATATTATTGATCAATTATCATAATAACGGATTAAATTAAAAAAAGATAATATTTCCCATGGGAAAACACAAAAATATCTTTTGAAGAACACTCGAGTAGTTAAATCTTGATGAAGTCGTTTGAAATGATTGGGACAAGTAACTATAACCACACACTTGAAGTATATCTAGATATTTAAAAAATCGGATTTTAAACGAATTCGGGGGCGATCTCTAGTATGCGATACCATCTAAAAAGAAACATTAATGAGCACGCGCCAAGAAGAGACGACACATTTAAATAAAGCCAGAGAGCAGTAGGTAGGTACAGCCCGGAAAGAAAAGTGGTGAACCAAAAAAATCGGTGAAGTCGCGCTCCCGGCGACGTTTTTTCCCACACAGCAGGGGCAATTATCTACATCTCGGACACAACAACGCAGACGTTCTCGAGGCACAATGGGTGACACTCGAGGTCTCGCTGTAACGAATCCACTACTGCCACTATCAACCGGTCCCTTGCGAAACTGGAGCGGGATTGTTTGCGCGACACTCCTCGTTGTTAATGACGTATGGGCCCGGGTGGGGAGGTTCATTATTGTTCCCTTGTTTTTCGCGCCGTTTTTTAAATAGCCTTTATTCCGCGAAATGTTATTACTGAATGATTTGCAATTAGTGTTAAAAAAAGTTTCCGGATAAAAGTTTGTCGTTGTGTAAAATACGGAATCAAGATGTAAAATCTTGATGCAAAAGGGTGGTCAAAACTTTTCGTTTTTCATATTACCTAAAACACAATTATACTGCAAATAGTCTAAAATTGATTTAAAATAAAATGTACATAATATATTAAGACTAATTCACATTAAGCTAAGAAAAATCCAAACGCTATTTACAGGTCCACAAATTAAAACTGCGATTTTGATTACTTGTGATAATTTTAAATTACAGTATTGTAAATGGGTATCAAATAATAATTTAGGAATATTAGTGTTTAATT
The DNA here is from genome assembly GCA_910589475.2 of Bembecia ichneumoniformis. Taxonomy (NCBI): domain Eukaryota; kingdom Metazoa; phylum Arthropoda; class Insecta; order Lepidoptera; family Sesiidae; genus Bembecia; species Bembecia ichneumoniformis. The sequence continues at coordinate 12,955,750 of OU342540.1, forward strand.
ATTGATTTGAATATATATCTTTATTAGAAAACCATAAAAGTTGTTGATCAATCATTTTATTGTTTTTTGTTATATAATATTCTGATGTTGACTGTACCTTCTAGGAGTGAGATCATACCGGAATAAAAAAATAATTAATTAAAAAAAAAAATCTAAAATTATTTTAAGTGAGATCAGATCTGTATATCAAAACGGAACAACCCCACAAAACTGGTATACAATCATTTATGGCTATTTAGTCATATGGCAAATTTGTTTACATTGCAAAATATTCAGTGTGATTAATAGTTAACGACTAGTTAATAAATTTAGGCACACTTTTTTTTGTTTATGTTAAGATCATCAGACAGGCAGACGGTCCACATGATGGTAGGTGGCTACCGTCACCTACAATACAAGCAACGCCGCAGGTGCTGCTAGTGCGCTGCCGATCATAATAAGATTAAAGATAAAGGATTAGGAAGACATAGAGCAATGGACACTGGGTTTTAAGTAAATAGATAACAAAATATTACTGATGCTAGACGAAATTTATGACTTTAGAACAGTGTGCCATTATTAAAAAATCTAGATTTAATGACATGGCATTAATTAAGTACAGCAATTAATTAAGCAGCATTAATTAATTAATAATTTACAGTATGTCTTATATACTTTAAAAAAAGGGAATAATTTTATTGTAAATAAATTTTGAAATAATAACAAAAATAATATTTTAATTCTATGTAAATTTTTTTAGCTTAAATTCCGCATGAAAAGTTGCCCAATCAATGATTGCATTGTTATCCAGACTCTCTTAAAAGTATAAAATATTGGCAATTTTCAATACAGTATAGGTACACTTGTTGCAACCGGTCACAGGCTGCGAGGGTCAATAAATTTCAGTTCTACTCATTGTGCCTGAAAATTGCACGGGGGGCCCGACAAGTTGACAAAGCTTTTTTATTCGCGGTATCCCGTACAATCCATCACTCGGCCGATTGTTCGTCCCCGGTCGGCTCTCTTGTTCGCTGATCATTATTTAAAATATAGATGAGAGTGTTTTCTTTTCGATAATCGAGACCACGATTGAGGGTCCAACACAATGGCGCCTTTTGAAACCGTCGCCTGTAGCGAGACGAGGGCCGAAGGACCAAGTCTCGCTTATTTGTATTAGCAAATTGGAAGGTACACTGTCCACTTTATCGCGACCCCAGCTCCGCGTTGCCGCTTCTAAAAACCGTCGCGCAAACGAGGGCTTCAATTACGTCGGTCTTCGCTCACATTCTATCGGCGCGCAATGAAAAGAGTTGTGATTTTCTTTGATATGCGGAGACGCGGTTTGCCGAGTGAGAAATCAAAGGGCTCTATCGTGATGCATGACGGGTTTTATTAAGATTTAATGCCGCCAACGACACTCAGAGGCGGGAAAAGAACGAGTCTCAAGTATTATGCGATGTACGTTTTACATGACGCCAGTTTATGAGTGTAGTCTGAAGCTTTCGTCGGATTTCTCTCTAAAAATTTAGTTAAACGCACACACGAGGAGATTGCAACGCAACTTAGGCTAGTTATAAAGGTGGGTTTAGGCTAGCGAAATCTTTCTACACATTACACTGCAACGGTCCTTTCTCAATCACGCTTCAGTCTCTCCGAAACCTACTAACACTGTCTACGATCATCGGCTTAACATGCTAAGTTAATGAACACCCATGGGCTTACATATTCGCGCTAACCGTGTACGGACATACTCGGGACCAGTCGGGAGTGGGACGGGGGGTTTTAGGGGAGGCAGGAAGCGACTCCCCGTTCCCCATCTTAGAACAACGTCTTAAGCGAGTCATAATACTACTAGGTAACTACATAATTCATTGGCAGTTTTCATACGTGCAGAGCGAAATTAGAAATGCTAATTGAACTCGGCAATATTTTATAATACGAGTTCAAAGAAATGTTTCTCAATTCAGCGAGGATTTCATACAAAAGTTATATAGAGAGATTACATAATCGTGATTCTCCACACGGAAACCCTTTAAAGATTTCCGAGTGCTGAACTTATTAATCAAACTATTGCCGTATCAGACAATACTCTTCAGAAACAATACATATTAAATAGACCAAAACGGTAGAGTAACTCGATCAATAGTCTTCAATGCATAGGATAGGAGAAAATTTCATTTACTACTGGACATCGTAAATAAATCAACTAGGTATGATGATTCTATGAGAAAAAAGCCAAGAAGTATCATAGTGATACAAGAACAAAATAAAAATAAAAATTATTAACCACTTGTGTGCCGGAAGCCGAATTACCCTTGTCTGCCAGCGCCTCAAATTTATCATTTCAAGTGACATTTGCCATGATATATACAGGTTGTTCAAATTTCAACCGTTTTTACCGATTTAACTACTGACTCTGACTGACCTAATTGTTCTCCCAGAAGGAGTCATGGGGGTTTTAATATGATTTATTAATAACGTGGATCCACGTTCCGGCATACAAAGAGTTAATCCCTGGCAATTTTTTAACGTCAAAATAATCATTACATAAATAATTTTACTTGATTGTTTTAAACGTACATAATGGTAAGGTTTCAATATGGCTGGACAATATTGTTAATAGGGTGAACTATTAAAACGGGCATAAAAAAATAAAACTATTCAATTTTTTAAAATTATTTTAAGCACATAAGGCTTGGACAAAGACAGGGAACTCTGAGTTCCGCAGTCATAATCTGAGCACTCCGACTGGTGACAGTAACCACCTCCTTACAGACAATTACCGTGAAATAACAGTGCGTGTGTTGTGTTTATGGTGATTCCTTGCTACTCACCAAAAATACGTCATCTTTCTTAATTTGGTTTATTGTAGTGGTTGATAAATTGGCTCTCAAGGTAGATTGTAGTGGTTGATAAATTGGCTCTCAAGGTAGGTACACGTTCTGCTATGGCAAATAAAATAAAATAAAAAAAATACTATTTCATTAAATTAAGTGGTGGCCGTTTACATCGATTCCAAGTAACGTCTTTCGAGTAACGAATTATGTTTTTATGTCACTTATGTTGAACAAAGCTCCGAAGGCTGATTTTAAGGCTTCTACGGTGTTGTACTTAGATTTATAAATATTAGCTTTGACGTAACCACTAATAGCGGCGATTTTTGTCGGAAAAAAAATCCACAGGGAGATCACGTTCTGCTCTTTAGAATATTGCGTCAATAAGTTATGACGTAACCAGTGCACAAGTAATTCTCGAGCTTTCGTTAGTTGTCGAAGGGTGTACAATGGAGATCTATCGTCTCCGAGGGAATTGTTTATCTTATTGCTGGAACTATTGTGTTGTGCGTGCTTGATGATATTTCAATGATATATAGCGCGCTGTAAGTGAAACTTTAGCAACTAAGTAATGTGAATACGATATGTGAATGTTTAGATAGCGCGAACTCTGTATTCAATTCGGTTCCCTTTACTAATTATAACAAATGACGATGACTAAAAGCTTTAATGAAGCATAATCAGGGTTTTTAAAGTGTAAATCGTACAGTTCATCTTTACATAGTATAAACTGTGCCTTTACCATGAGTTCATAATGACCGCACTCGCTAGCGAGAGCGTAAAACATTTATATGAAAAACTGTCAACTGTCAATGTCAAATTGACAATTTTCCATATAACTCATGGTAGAGGTACTGAAATCGCTGCCCGCGTCTGTCTGCCTGTATGTTCTCTAACTCCTAAATAACGCAATGAATTTTGATGCTGTTTTCACTAGTGGAAAGAGCGTTAAACGAGAAAGGTTTTATATTTAATTTGCAGAAAAAATTTGCACCCGTGCGAAGCCGGGAGCGGATCGCTAGAATTTGACCATTTATTTTTAGTTTAATTTGTTAATAAGAATACTTTCTTGATTAAAACAAGCGTGAGACACCCCACACTATTGAAACATTATTAATTAAAATCTAGGAGGAAGCCCACACCTGTCCCAAGGCGTAAGTACAATCGGGTTAGACAAAGAAAGGATCGGACCAGTTCGCCTCGAGCCAAAATCCTTTTGAGGGTAGCTAAGCTGGATAAGGGCCAACTATCGATGGAGCTCCTGTACATTTTCACGTTAATTGATTTTAGAAGAGATAATTTATAGATACGTCAAAACATTTATGAGCTGCATATCGTCGTTGTCAAACCAACATCCGCTATGTGCACTTTTTCGAGATTCCAACATTTTGACCTTAGTGAAAGGTTCACTCTGCCTTATCGAACTAAATCTTACAAAATTTACTCTATTATCAATATAATAAATAAATAATTAAATTTTCATATTTAAAAGACCAATAAAGTTTACGTATAACAACCTTAACTTTCAAACAATAGTAGATTTTACAACAAGTGCACAAAACGAATTATTTTTATCAGAGATTTTTAGCAGCCCGAGCCGAAGGCGAGGGCTGATAGTAATGTCGAGGAGTAGTTTATAACTCTGATAGTAAGTTTATAACTCGTCCACAAAATTAAATTAATTAAATAACCTACCGTACTTGAATTTAAATTTTAATATCTTTTATGTCTTAAAAAACACATAAGGCAAATAAATTTAAGTAAATATTATAAAATAACAAATTCTATCTATGAACTTCTTATTGTGTTTGGCTATATATGGCTCATTTTCTTTGCCTTAATTTATGAGTAGATACGTTAATGCACTTGTGCACAAAATTCGATTTTGTGCAGCCTATATCCTGCACAAATAAGCACTTTCAGAGCATGAGAAGTGAAAAATACTTTTAAAGTAAACTTTCATGTAATTTTTTCAGGAAAACTTTTTTGTCAATATCTCAAAGTATACTTTTTGTACATAGCAGATTTTGTTTTGACAACGACAATATACAATTTTACCTATATGTATCTAGTCTCTAAAAATTGCCTTTCATAACGGAAGTAAAAATTCCTGCCTAAATTTTCGAGTCTATGGACATTAGTGACGTCACCAGATGTTGATAAATTCAATTTTTTTCAATAGGTATAGGGAGTGTGAAAGGCAACCTCGATTTGCGAAGTTTCAAGTTCTATAACATTTTTATCCTATAACTATTTAAAGTAATACCTAACATCTTTCTCTGGTTTCCCTCTATTTACCATTAAATTTTCACCCACTTCCAAGTAGACCAACAACTCGGTGAGCTTGTTAAATTGTTGGTAAACTTACATCCAATCTAGTTCCGCGATAAATAAGTCCGCAATCGGAACAAATGGACAAGCGGCAAATTGAACACACTCGCATAGGTACATAAACGAACCAATTACTCCTAAATTAATTAACCTCTAATGTTCTTAAGCATATTGACTTAGTGTATCTATGCAGTAGGGACATTGAGAGTTTTAAATAAATATTAAAAATGTAGCCTAAACGCTTATTAAATTACTAGCTAAGCCCGCAACTTCGTAAGCGCAGTATTCGTTATAGCCCGTAACTTTTTTTCTGTACACCGGATTCGTATGAACAAACACTACAATACATAAGTGAAAACAGCTATCAAATCGGTTAAGCCGTTAAGTCGAGTTAAAAATTCTAAAAACTAAATTTTTGACCTCGGTAACATAAGTACAACGTGTAAACGTTTACGATGTTATTAAGTAAGTATATGTATTTTTTTTTCTACCAGTCATATACACAAACCATAGCAAAATCCATTCGTGAAAACCATTTCAAAATACGTCCGGTTGTTTAGAAGACTTATCAGAGAAACAAACAGAGGCCGACAGCGACTTCGTTTTATAATATGTATATATATAGTTATAAGTTGGGAATAAATATCAAATATATAAAATTCTCGTCTATAATTGACCTACATATGTATATCTGATGTTATAGTTTATCATATAAATGATATAGTAGGTAATACTGGCGTAAGTACAAAAAAAATCAAAACAAACATGGAACTGCTTTTAAACGTCGTGATCAAAGTTTAGCTAATTTCTTCTAAGGAGCCTTCGAACTGACAATATCTTGGGACGCAAGCTGGACGCTCGCTATAGACAAATTACCCCATTTACTTTCACAATGGAACTGTGTGAAGAGTTCCACCGTTAATGCGGGTAGAAGCGAAAACAAAACAATCCGATGTTCACCTCCTCGTGTCCGTTTCCGTACACTAAATTTACATTCCCCACCATCCATCCCAGAAGTCCATCCGGCTTGGCAATAAAACGATCTTGAGACACGGACGAAAACGTCTTAACGATCGCTGTGCAAGTCATAAGCTGAACGCGAATTCTGCATGAAAATACAAAACTACAAACTACAAGTCCCTGAACCGAGTTTAAAGGACGAACACTAACACTGTCATTCCTTATCGCTTGAGTGGAAAATCTTAAATCACGTAGGCGCAAAAAATTTTAAGTGGTACCAGAAGTTTCGACTAATTTTATGACATGTTTAGGAAGCAAAGACTTCTATTATAACTGAGATAGACGAGGCATACGCACTAAATCTTAAATTGTATAAACGGAGCTAATTCACACCGTTGTTGCACCAGTGTTCTTTCGAGTGCTGTGCGTAACAGTCGTATGTACACGGATCATTCGTATGAAGAAGTGTCATTTTATGCGTAATAAAACAAATTACGGCTGCATTATTATCACTTAAATTCTTGTAAAGTACCTATACACAATTAATGCGTATTTTTAGCTATATATATATAAACATTGCCCGTTTATCCCTCTTTCTATTAGTGAAAACCGAATTAAAATCGTCCACCCGTTCACGCGTGATGCCGTGACCAAGGGAAATAGGGATTCATTTTTATATATAGAGATTACGTAAAGTTTGTTTACTTCTGTGTCGGCTCTAGTCATTGAAGTATAATGTATTAACGGCTCTAGTCGTGAAATTTTGGCTGAGTTTGGTTGTGCGTACGAGTAGTCAAAACTTTTTTTTCACTCTTGACAATTAATATTTCTATATCGCGCTCGTTTACGTAGAGATACTGTCTGTTGATATTATCGATGTGTAGTTTTCAGATTGCTTTTAAAATGTAATTTAGTAGAGTACACCACGTCTACCTCAGTTATAATAGAAGTCTTTGTTTGGAAGTAACAAATCCTTGTATGGCAAATGCATTGAACGATGTAAAAAATGTACGAGTAGGTTATTACTATCTGAAACTGACACGGAATATTATTAATTAACTTGAAAATAAATATTGAAGAAATATTTATTGTATTCATTTTAATCAAAAAAAAAAGGTAGGTTTACGTACATTTCTAAGAGTGCTTAATCTGCCTCTTAGAAATGTAATTGCCGCTACCCTCTTTAAATTTGCACCGCGTTGAACAGTCTCTCCCGTTTCTTCGCTTAAAGATATATGCCGAAGGGTACGAACCTTCGCCCGTATGTTTACAGGCTGATGTTATCTTGTAATTGTGACAATATTTGGCTTATCCTTTTACGAGCGTATAGAAGGTGGGACAGGTAAGTGGTTTAAAGTTTAAAGTGAGGACGAAACTTTGGGAACTGATTAAACGGAAAATTATGGGCAGTACCTATTTCGGGTGAATCACTCTATAAAATTTTAACTACAAATAATAAATTTTCAATAAATTTTAACAAGTAAATTGATTCTATTTATAATTTCTTCGGAATCGGTTTTTAAAACAGGCAAAGCTGTTAAGAATGATACTATTGCAGATTAATAAATCACCTCGGGACATTAGCGTGAAATATTCAAAGTATTCCCTAACATCCCGTATTTAACCTTACAAATTTAAGGGCTTGCCAGCTAAGGTGAAAAGTATAGCCAAGTTCAGATTAACAATCGGCCGGGGCAAAGGGCTACTTGCCGACCGCCAAAGGGCCAATCCCGGTCCATAAATTCGGCTGGATAGACTAATAGAGTTGTACAAATAGCTTGGGACGGATACACGGAAAATAGTACACCATAGTTCTTGGGGATAAAATTGTAATGTCCGTGTTTGTCGAGAAAAATTATCCGCCTTAGGAGAACCATCGGAATATAGGACACAAATGTGCTCGCTCGGAAGAGGTTCTTTTATTCGGCATTTATGGTATGTTAAATATGTATGTTATTAATTATTATTATAATAGGAAAGATGCGTCTAATTCAAAAAAAGGCTTAATTTTTTTTATCAACATTTTTGTTTTAGAATTATGTCTGTGTAAATATTTTTTATTTATTATTTCTTTTTCGTTAAGAAAATAATTATTAAAAAGTGCAAAAAAATTGTGGGAAATTCAAAATACTTGAAACGGTCAGTTCGAATGTGACGCCAATCAACAAGCGTGTAGATGTTTGTGATTTTTAACATTTCATTGACAAGGGCGCCAAAAGGGCGGGTGTTTAAAGTGCCCATAGCTGTCAGTTAATTTTAACATTTTTTTTTTACAAATACTGTTTTTTTGGCGCTGAATATTTTTTAACATAACATATAACCTATCGTATGAAAATATTAAAAAAATATGTGCATATTCCTTATTAGTATTATCTAAATAAAAATTTAATGTGGCTTATGTGTTCAAAACTTGGCAACATCTGAATAACATGATTTTATACCTGACACTGAGATAAACGAAAACACTTGTTTATTGATTATTGTGAATAACTCAAACTTAGATTTAAAAAAAAATATAGGACACTATCGAAAAAAATGCCAATTTTTGCAATACTTGTGATATGATTCTGTTAAAATTTTGATGCTTAATATTTTCAAAATAAACTCACAAAGGCTCATATACAAACTGATTTACAGTTTTATGGGACAATGTAAATATTAGTCTCATTATTTCATGTGTAATAAATAAATAAATAAATGAAAAAAATAGCTCTTTGTATTGTAACCTAAGGATACTGCTACTAATGTTGGTAGCAGTGTTCGTCGTAGCAAAACAACATATAAGATGTCACCTTGAATTTGAAACTGATTTGAAACTTCTCAGCCCCATCCCAAGGTTCTTAGAAAGATAATCACTTGTAGCGTAATCCTAATACATCCGGGACCCGGCCGGACCATGCTGGTCACTATAAATCGCCCAATGAGAGGTAGTGATTTAATCGGAAACCTCAGGGTCCCTAAGGAAGCCCATTAAATAGTATGGTCAGGGGATAATTAATTCTGTGGCAACGTTACAGAGAGATTAATGGCGGGCTAAGCAATCGTGAGCTATTTTCAATGTGTTGTGCCATTTTAGTAATTGATGATTTTATTTGTAATGGATAGACCGAGGCAAGGGTGAGAATTCTGACTTATTGTGCGAATTGGAATTGAATAATTGATGAGGGCATATAAACATAAGAACCCGTTGGTTGAATGGTTCAAGTATCTGTCCTGTGACTCGAGGGTTACGACTTCAATTCCTGGCAAGATCAGCTATAGACGTTTCTATAGGCATTTTTAATAACACAAGTCAAGTGTTTATAATTTTGGTCCATATTATCGACTTATTTATTAGGTCGGGGGAAAAGTCTTTCCGCATACAGTATATATAAACTTGTAATAAAATTTCTTTGATTGTACTATTTGTATGTGGCTGGTTTTGATGACATCAATAAGGTTACCTACATTTCAAAAAAAGAAACAAATTAGTGAAATGTTGTTTCCAGCTATTTTTCATTTTTTTTTCTTTCTGTCAAAATGAGTGAATCTAATCATAAATCTAGATCGATTTAGATCTATGAATCTACTGAAGAAATGTGATACATTTATAATTTGATTACAAAAAAGGAAAAAATGGAACGCAAGCCGCGAAAAAAAAATTTGCAGTGCAGACTTTATACAGTGTCAGTAAGAGTATTACAAAGTTGGTTTAATCGTTTTCAATTCGGAAATTTTGATGTCGCATACGATCTTACAACAAACAAGCAAGAGCGCTCTCGTTTTATTATGCAATCACACACAATCACAATCACACCTTCAAATTACTACAAAATACTTCTTAAAATAATGCTGACGAAAGGAAACTTCTATGCGGACTAATACCTACGCGACCACGGTTAGTAATGGATAATTATAAAGATAGGTTCAACTTACAAAAAAGAAAATTCTATACATACATTATAATAAAATCGAAAACGAATCTGATTAAATATTTTTTTCAAAAAAGCAATTTGTACACGTTATACTTATGTTATGTTACCGAGGTAAAAATAAATAGTTTTTAGAATTTTTGTCTATACTTAAGTCTGTTTGTCTGTGCGTTTGTGCAAGCTAATCTTAGAAATGCCCTTATCGATTTGAATGCGGTTGTCACTGATTTATTGTAACATTTAGATCGGTTCTGAAACAAAAAAAGTTACGCGCTATACCATGTACCACGCACGCGTACGAAGTTGCGGGCGCAGCTAGTATTAAATATATACTGGTAGGCATTAAAAATTAAAATACGTTGTTTACATTGTATTTCAACTTAAATTTTAAGAAAATAAAATCTCACTGTATAAAGCTGTGCATTGTTAATAATTTTTTTAATGTAAGGTCGGCAGACAGGCTGACGGTCCACTTGATGGTAGGTAGCTACCGTCGTCTATAACACGAGCAACGCCAAAGCTGCTGCAAGTGCGCTGCCGACTGCAGTAGGATGGTCTTCTCTAAGGGGGTGGTTACTGTCGCCAGACGGGCTGCCCAAATGACTACTACTATGAAGTTTGTCCGATTCCCATCTCGGCACTCATGAATTTTCATACGTATGATTGTCAGGTACTTACAGTCATCGAAATAATGTAAACGCATGTTTAGTCCATAAATTTAAATATTCACGGAACTTGCGACAGACCCTTGATACAAAATCACAGTTATTTGTGCAATAAATCAATTTGATCTGATGATCAAATAAAGCATACTGATTACTTATTATTGATACTGACCAATAAAGCACTTTTAGGGTTAACAGTTGATTACTCCTTCACTATAGATACATACATTGACAAGACCTTTAATAAATTAATAATGGCATTTAATGTTCAGCAAGACTAAACTTTAATTATATATCAAAATGTCACAATATTATAACCATCAACAGTTTAAAACGCTGCCTTTATGGGAAAGAATCCATCAACAAACTCATACAATTCTCTTTTCAAATAATGGCACATAATATAATACAGTTATCGCTCATAGTATTATATTATAGCATTATATTTTGGAAATTTTATAGGCATTGTGTTGGCAACTGGTTGGTTAGTGGCCACAAATAATAAAAAAATAAATGGAATATATATGTCAGTTGTTAATCATTATTATTTCATTTCATACAGTCCATTCCTCAACACATTGTTTTTTTTTTTTTTTTTTTTTAGTATATGTAGAAACCCGATTAGAGTCCCCGGCATCATCGGTCCCGAAAGGACACGACCAGGATTCTTCGTATCATTGGTCTCCACACTTGATCACAGATAGGCGCGAATATTTGATCCATATTTGATCACGTTAGGTCACGGGCTGCAATTCCAAACAAAACGCCACAATCGGCACAAAATAAGTCCTCGATCGCATTGTCCACCAGCCAATCACACCAAATCAGATAACACTCCACCAAACACGTAGCACCAGTCCCTTGATGTCAACCGATTGCCTTCCCGTGAGGTACTCCCCGGCCGACGTGCCTCTGCGCTAGCGCTCGGTGTTTTTGCCCGAGTCAACGACAATGACATTCCGATCCCGCTGTCCAGTTGACAAATGACAGTTGTCAGTGCTGTTCACTCCCGCAAATCAAAAGCGCCGACATATATATAACTTAAAATCTCTTGTGTAAAAACTTAACTTAAAAATAGTATTCCAAGTTTATATAACAGTAATGACTTAGTTACATTTATTACATGTGCAATATGATCTACAACTCAACATAATACTATTATGCTAAGAAGTGTTGCTCCTAAGAAAAAGCTGAGCGAGCTTGTATAAAGCTTTAATTTTATTTTCATTTACAAAAACGGCAACTTTACATTTACTTAACTGAAATAGTCAATCAGAACCAACCACAAACCAAACCATTATTGTAGCATGTAATCGTAAGTATATGTTGTGTGTGATGAAGATTGCGAAGCAAGAATTAGATCATCTGTCAACATATTGTTTTATTTATAGGTTGTATCTTGGCTTACTTGTAAAACTATAACCTTCACAAAAAAAAAACTAAATAATATAAGATACACTTATACTCTGGATTTGTCCATTAGAAAAAACCCTCAATACTCGGTGACCTTGGAGTTTTACTTGACTCCAAAATGCATTTTGATGCCCACGTTGATCACATTATGAGTAATGTTTTACAATTTTATAGTTTTAATATTTGGAGTCCATATTTCGGAAAATATAACGATTTAAAATTAGAATCTGTACAAAGAAAGTTCTCACGATTCTCATACAAGAACTTGTTAAACAAATTTAAGCTTCCATCCTTAAAATTTAGAAGCTTGCTCCTTGATCAAATGGTCTTACATGGTTTGTGTCATGATGGATTTTATTTTCATAGAAAATCAAATCTGTTACTCTCAGTGTATATGGGAGCTGTATACTCAGTTGTTATTCATGACCAAAAAGTATAAAACGCACGCTGGTGATCGCGTACTTTTGGAACGGATTACTAACTAATTCTTACAATAGTAATTTCAATCATATTTTTTTTTTTTACTATAGATGGGTTTGGTCTTGACCAGCATCTATCCATGTAGGAAGGATGAGGCCGAAGATGGAGCGAGCTCACCCAGAAGATGCCTATTCACTCGAACCTTGAAAAGATTTGGGTTATATGAGCTCGGAAATACAGACGCCGGCAGGGAGTTCCAATCCTTAGCAGTGCGCATCACAAAAGATGTTTTAAAGCGCTTGGTCCGAATTAGAGGGATTTCGACAAGGTGAGGATGGTAACCAGCCATATGTCTGCATGTCCGATAGAAGAAAGGGGAAGGCGGTATGATATCATGCAGCTCTCGAGCACACTCTCCGAAGTACATCTTATAGAATACACACAGAATTAATTATGCTTATATTATGCTATATTATATTATGCTTCATACAAGAATGTCTTCTTGGCTTCATTGTTTGACATGAATGTTTTGATATTGATTGATATTTTCTTAATATCTTATACCTTATTGTTAATTATTTGATAAATTTAGATTGTTAATTAATGTGTGTAATTAATTTTTTCTTTGTAAGTAATAATAATTTATGGATAACGGTGCTGACTGTAGAATAACTACTGTTTATATATTTACTTATGTACATTTTACTAAATAGTATTTAATGTATTTACCTAAGTAAGACACATTGTGCAGTTGTTTGTTGTTCTTAATGAAATAAAAATGTTACTATAGTTATCAGTTTATAAGTACATAAGTATGGATCATCAAAACAATAACAAATCAACATAAAATAAGTTTGAAAAGTTGTTTCTACAAGGAAACCCCATAGTTGCTTTTTTCAAAAAACTATTAAAAATTTAAAAAAAATAATTAAAAATTTAATTAAATATTAAAAAAATTCTATTAAAAAAATATTCAATAATAAACCTACATTTGATGTCAAGACAATGGTTCATTTGTACGCAATTTTGTCAACAAGTCAACACTTCAGCTATTTCCTTTCTATGATTTAATTTTTTTTTTAATTTTTATGATAAGATCGACAGATAAGCTGATGGCCACCTTGATTGTGGAGGCTACCGTCGCCTATAATAAAAATAATGCCACAGGTGCTGCAGACTATAGTAGGATTAATGATAGGGGATTAAGAATAGATCTCTGGAATCCGTTACTCATTCACTGAAACACAACAGCACACATGCTGTTATTTTACGGTGGTCTTCTATAAGGGGGTAGTTACTGCCACAAGATGACTACTATTTATTTATTGATAGTTGTTGCTGTAGATCTTTTGGTAACTTATTGTGGTACTGTATAATTTGACCGTTAACAGAATTACTTATTCTTGGAGCTAATAGAATAGGAAAAATAAGCTTATTAAGCTTAAGTTTAAATTGTGGAAGTCACCATTTTTCTCTTTAGCAATATTCTTATGATACACTTTACGTTTTAAATGTATTGTGAAAATGCAGTTTTAGTGAGTGAGTAACTCCTTCGGACCAATTTAATAGTCATCTACTGCAGCACAAATATTGAATTTATGTCAACAGTGCTGTCCCATAACAGGGTACCATATGACAAAACTGTAAAAGTAATTAAAATAAACTGAGTGACCAGTATTTTAACATATTTTTAACTGCATACACTGCAGCAATATATGTACTAATAATTATTTGTGTGTTATGGGTAAACATGGTCAAAGCATTAACTAAAAGAATAAAATGCTACCATACATTGGAAATAATATCTTCCACTGATAATTACTTAATAAATTATGTTTGGTCATATTTTCTTTATAAAATACTAAGTGACCTAACAGTCTTCGCCCTATCAATTTCATACCTATAAAAATACCATCCGACATTTAGATCCGAAGTTTATTCCATGTATTGCTTTGACATATAAACATTAAATCGTATTTATCAAATTGCCACTTGGATAATAAAATCAAAACGATTTAAGTATTTCCCCACATCGGTTGTATAATAGTTTTTACTTTGATAATTTGTTTTTACGAGGGTTGGATTTTGTAGCTGATTTGTGTAAAGTAGTGCATATTTTTCAATGTGAAGTCCACCCAAATGTCTTGGTGAATTTTCCAAAAACTTCCTTTCATAGGAATCTTGTCCTGACAATTACGAACACAACAAAAAAATTCAGCAAAATCGATCGTGTCATTCTCAAGTTATACATTTGATAACTGATTATGACAAGAATGAGTGGTTAGGGTGCTTGCCGTAACGCTCTGCTCTAGGGTTCCCGGGTGCAATTCCCGGCAGGGTCAACATTGAAAATGAACTTTCAAAGTTGGCTCTGGTCTGGATTTTGAAAGTAGTGGCAGGGCACACTGCATTTCGCAGTCAATTTGGTAGCCCGTCTGGCGGCAGTAACCACCCTCTTTAGAGAAGACCACTGTGAAATAAAAGCATGTGTGCTATTGTGTTTTGGAGAGTACGTAAGGGATGTCCAACCCATTTTCCCTAACCCTTTTCCAATCCCTTATCCTTAATCCTACTATAGTCAGCAGCATACTTGCAGCACCTGTGGCGCTGCTTGTGTTATAGGAAATGGTAGCCACCTAGCATCAGCTTGTCTGGACCATGGACCATCAGCCTGTCTGCCGATCTTTTAAAAAAAGAAAGATTATTTACATAGACAAATAAATGAATATTTGTGTGTAAATAATTCAATGTTTCTTTTGAACATTTCACAAAGCTTGATGTTTCTATTCAAATGTTTTAGTGATTACATAGGTGATTTTTGTTTGTAGGTTCTCTTACATGAATATTAATAAGATTATGTTTAAAGTGATAATACAATTATACTTGTTTATATTGTGACTATTAAGTAATGCATTGAATCTGAAGTGTTATCTGAAGAATTATCTAAAGTGATATTAGGTTTCTATACATAATCATTTGTAATAAATGTTATCTAACAACTGATTTTGATTCTGGCAGTAAATATTGTCATCTCAGGCCAACAAGTGAAAATTCAAAATGTTTTATAACCTCAAAAGTTCAAGTGAATATGTCTTACCGGCAAACTGAATTAATACATGTTAAGGTTACAAAAATACTTAGCTAAGCACTTTCTTACCTGATATGGCACTTCCTCTTGGCTCTGTTCCAATTTTTTGAGATTTAAACTCAACAAACAATTTTCAATCGCGCTCCAAACATAAAGTACATCGTCACTTAAATGTAGTAAATTGCGCAATTTACCACTGGGATTTTCTTTCAAGCTGTCCTTTAAATCCTTGAAAATTTTGTGTTTAGCCAATTTATCTTCGTATAATCGCGAATCCATGGTGGAAATTCGTAAAACTTCAAGCAAAAAAACTTTAAAAACAAGAGTCGAAAATCAAAACACCACACTAGTTTGACAGTTGATTATTTTGACATCAACTTAAACTTAATGACATTGACGGGACTCTGTGATTCTTGGATTTTACATACCACAGACAAGACAAATTTTATTGGTAAATTTCTTTTACATATATTTTTTTATTAGACAGTTAGGTATACTATATTAGGGATAAGTGAAAAAATACCATTTATCCCAATCAGTGGGGATACCTTAGTATGGCGATATATGTACAATAGGACAATAATGGGATTGTCTTTGTCTCGACGCTTTGTCGATTTCAATTTTGAATGTCAAAAGGGCGTGAGTCGGATGAATCTTGCCCAAGATGAGTTAATTTTTTTATTTTTTATAATTAACTTTGAAGGACGACCTGGCTTGACTTTGAACGTCGACTTTGCTTGCCTTGCGACTTGACTCGACTTACATGCGATTTTAGTAGACACAATTTTCACAGAAGAAAATGTATAAAACAGTTGAGTGGTCTCAAAAGAAAAGCTACGTGACCCTGTTCTAATGAGACTTCTGCAATATTATTTCTTGTTTAATAAATCCTTCCTTATCCCTTATCTTTAATCATACTATGGTTTAATCGGCAGCGCACTTGCAGTACCTACTGTGCCGTTGCTTGTGTTATAGGCGACAGTAGCCACTTACCATCAAGAGAACTGTAAGCCTGTCTTTCGACTTTAACATAAAAAAATTGCGATTGGTCTATGACTTGTTTTAGAGAATATAAAGTGGGGGTTTACATTCTCTAAATATTAGGACAGCCAGTCAAACAATTCATGATTTGTTTTAATTCATTTATTGCTTTGATATTTGAAATGTATCGAAAATTTCACTTAGATAATATTATATATTTCCCTGTGTCAGCGAAACGGTTGTACGAATAGCTATAACGTTGATAATTAGTTTTTACGAAGCTTGGATTTTGTAGCTGACTTATGTAAATCAGTGCATATTTTTCAAGATAATGTCCATTGAAATATACGAGAAGTTTATTCGTTTTTTTTCAATGTTCATCCCATGGCAAAAGCAATGAGATTGGATGTTTATTTTTCTTCTTTTATCAAATTTAATAAAATCGCGCGAAAAACTGCTTGCACAAACATTCCCAAAACGACGAGGTACCTACATAATTTTATTGTCCCCTAGAAAATTAAAAATTAAATCTATAAATATTAATTAAAATGTATGATAGGCGCTTGTAGGGCATATTCCGCAATTCTCTGGAGCAATCGGCTAAGTAAGCGCGGATGAAGATACATATAGCACCCTATTCTCATGTAGGTAGAAACAGATTGTTCCCTTAGAAGCGCCTGCAATATTTCTCTTTGATTCGGAATGGTATCACGTAATTTCATCTCCCTGAGCACTGTTGCTTTCTTATAAATAAAGCAACGTATAGGCCACCTATAAATTTCATTTTACGAGATTTGTACGCGAACCTCGCATTCTATAATTTAATCTTTGTTGTTCTAACGGTTTTAAGATTGGTGGTGTCAGTGAGGGATAGTGAGTTGGCTTTATTTATAATAACATGCCATTAAGAATGTTACACACAGTTAAGTACATATGTATATTTTGCGGCGGCGGTGTAACATTAACACTTAGGTACCTAGGAGCTTCATATGGTCATCTGAAGTGCAGCCTGCACTATCTCTGTAGTGCAGGCTCCTAAAACTTTAGCTTTGATGATACTCTGTGCTTTTCATATTTAATAATATCGACAATAAATTCGTTTACTAAAATTAAAATTGATGTACTAATCTTTAAATCTGTATATATAAAAATGAATCCCCATTTCCCTTGGTCACGGCATCACCCGGATAGACCGATTTTAATTCGGTTTTCACTACTGGAAAGAGGGGAAAACGGGGAGTATTCATATATATAAAAATTGCAATATATTTTGTCGCTACTTTGTAATATATTTTGTTATTTTACCGTAAGAAATTTAAATTTAGAATTGAAATACGTCATGGTAAGAATTTTGTGGGTCAAAGTTGTTTTTTGATAGGTAAATTAGCATGGCATTTTTTATTGTGGCTGGTGAATTTGCAAGACTTATTTCGAGTGAAAATTGTACACTGAATAATTTTTATTGACCGCTTATGGGGATTATATACAACCGCGCGACCGGGCGCAGATGTATATAATTCGAGCCTAAAAGATAGACATATGCCACCGGGGACTTTTTTGTAGATCTATAAAAGAGAAACAATTCCACCTTACATTGTTTTTTTATAACTGAAACGGATTAGGCAGCGTTTTCGATGAAAGCTTCCAGATAGCTTGACATCTTCAACAATTAACACAAAACCTTAAGGAATTATACACCTAAACCTTCTACAGGAATCACTCTATTGATAGATAAAAAAAAACCGCATGAAAATCTGTTCGGTAGTTTTTGAGATCATCGCGAACATACAGATACAATTTATTTTTAAATATTATTAAGGGTGGTAGACAGGCTGACTGTCCACTTGATGGTAGGTGGTTACTGTCGCCTAAAGACACAAGCAACACCATGGGGGTACATGTGCAGGTCAGCAGCGCAACCAACCAAAATTATTTTATATTACAACAAAAAATTGCTTTGAACACAATATTTACTATCATAGCGAACACAAGCAGTGATCAATGTGAAGCCTTCGTACCCTGAATAAAATATAAGTTGAGCGAAGTGGCGCTCAGTTTTCGCGATATAATGCTATTGATAAATTTAGCAACGTGTGTCTCACATGTTATTAGAGGGTGGTGATACGCCACCCCGCGGCCCGATCTATTATTATGCCGGGCAGGTCGCGCTGCTCTAAGAGTTTCATAGGGCTGTCACACCGACAAACTATTGTCTTTTTTTAGTAAAAACATTTTAAAAAAATATTACTTAAGGCCAATATAATCACGTGAGATTTGTGCTGTTTAGTTTCTAAATGATAAGGGATAGTCTTCGGGTGTCCCAGATAAAAGTTTCTCTCCCTTTCTCTCCCAGTTCTTTTTTGCCCTAGAAAAGATATGACTTTACTGTAATGAATTATCCCAAAAATTAAATAGAAAAAGATCCATTGATGAATGTTGTTATTTTAATAAGCAAATGACAGGCAATCGATTCATGAGATGTTCTAATATCAACGACAGGGAATCCACAAATGTGCTATCTATCAGTAAGGACAAATGAATATACTCTGGAATCCCATACGCATCTCCAATATATACAATAGCACACGTTTTGTTATTTTACAGTGATTTTCTGAAAAAAAGTTTGTTGTGTCTATATTTTGATTGCAGGACGCAGTTTACTCAATTTCACAGTGTTTTTTGCATGGTGACGGCATTCGCGGGTGACAACCCTACAGCCAGCAGCCCGCCGGGACGGCACCGATGACTTGTCATTAATAACGACAGCGGAAATGTATCAAAAGGTGACGTGTGTCCCTTCGTCTGTCTCCGTTCTTATTTATGATACCTACCAGCAAACCATATTTATTTGTGTCTACTACATACCTCGATGTGACAATACACATCTGTATAGCCTGCGCCATTTTTTTACATAATTAATACATAATCATCAATTAATATTAATATTATTATTTATTTTCATTTAATTTATAATTCAGGCCAAATTAAAACCTTAAAACAACCTTCCCGAAGACTACAGTGAAATATAAGCATTTTACCTGTTATCAAGGATGAATCATGACTAAGAAATATAATTACGAATGTTGCGTCTACTCCTGTCGGAATAAATGCAAATGTCTATGATTCGTAGAACCCAAAATATACAAACACATAAATCTGCTACCAGATTTGTTAGGTAAAATCAACCATTAAATATGAATAGTAGATTTTGCTACTAAAACAAATGACTCACCAAAATGTCTTTGCCTACCGTCTTCTGCTACATTTCTAACCTTGAGGGCTCTCGTTGGTAGAAATAAGTAGCTGCAAGTATTACGCGTGCCATTATTCGTTCGCCTCTCAGACGATTCAAAATGTCTTTAGTGCAAATATTG
This sequence comes from Bembecia ichneumoniformis, assembly GCA_910589475.2. Lineage (NCBI taxonomy): Eukaryota > Metazoa > Arthropoda > Insecta > Lepidoptera > Sesiidae > Bembecia > Bembecia ichneumoniformis. Next base: position 12,975,706 of record OU342540.1, read on the forward strand.
TTCCACAAAAACTCAAACGGCAGCCATTTTCAGATAAATCGAAACTAAATTCACTGTTTCTTTTGTCTCGTGACACGGATACAAAACTCCATACCGTAGACCTTGCAGAAGTCGCACCAAATCCGCATATTATTCACTTTCAACAATTAATTCTTCCCGATAAAGAAAAACACACACTTCGCGTTCAAATCAATTTCGCCATCATGTTTTTTACAACTGGCCACAAAGACTGCGTGGACATCTATATTGCTTTTCAGCGCCGTAGACTAGGAACCGAACAACTAATATTAGGGGTTTTAAGTGTGTAATTGCCGTTTCGTACAAAAAAATTTAAACACTTTTTTTTGTAGGATAAAATATATATATTTAATCAAAGTATTTACCCTCGTTGTCTATACATTTATGCCTTCTAATCGGAACATCACTTAAACTTTTGCAATAGACCTTTATGTGAAGACATACTGCTTTCTGGGAAGAATTTTTATTCCGTACAAAAAATTGTCCAAACTTTGTCTTGTAACGTTAAAACTGCTTCTCTTGTGAGGTCTTACGTTTATCATGGAGCAACAATGGTGAATATCTGTTGACGAGTCAGGGCTGTTTTGCTGTGAGTTTCGCTATCATATGTTCTGAGTTCTGCATAGTAGACCTCTCCTGTTATTGCTTGAGCGGATCTGAGTAAGCTGTAGTGAATTACCATCACCTTTCTATGGGTAAGCTTAGCTTTAGGGCATTGTTCTGGTGTTTAACTTGAAGTCAGCCATTGCGTTGTTCGGTTGCGATTATCGTAGAGAATCTACTTTTCATCAAACGTCACAATTCGGTTCAAAATGCCTTAATTTTTGTATAGGTTTAACAAGATAAGGCGAGCTTCAACGCGCGCTGCTCTATGCATGACAGTCAAATCATTTTGGATAAGCTATTTTGGATAAATGGGTCAAATATTGTTGGTATGGTATGACATCAATTCATGCCGCTAAATACTTGGTAGTTTGATAGGAATCGGCTTCCACTATCACTTTCATCATTATTTACCTTAGTAGCTGGACTTCCTCGTGGTTCATTTTTCAAGTCGAATTTTTCACTACGAAACGCAAAACGCAAAAACGCAGGGTGTGTTCGTTAGCTGTATCCTCTACAAATACGGCATTAACATTAAGAGCAGTTTCTGCTGTATGTACCCCTCACTCGAATAATTTTCGAATCGACAATCTTATTCGAAAATTATTCGATTTTCGTTGTATCCATCGCTAATATCCGTTAAAAGCTGAATGTAAAAAAAATTTAAGAGGAACAATCAAATGTCATGTTTTTATTTTATTTAAAATGTTAAAAGTTTTATTTTGAAAAAGTTCCACTCTGAAATCTGGCACCTGCAGGTTTAGTTTTAATTTAAAATGGCCAGTGCGATAAAACGGCAATTTCATATTTAAACCTTTATTTTTTTTATTTGTTACGCTTTCACGCATTAGCTATTTAACCTATCATCATTAAATTTTGTATACACGTTGTCAGGGATACAGAGAAGGACATAGGATACCTTTCATCAAGAAAAATGTACTGTTCCCATATTCAAAAACATATGCGCTATGAACGCACCACTTGGCATAGCGGAGATATCGTTCTTGTCCGCTAGGTGGCGCTTATTAAGATTTTTATTTTATAAATTTTCATTTATCGGGTGGCGGTATCTTGATATGATCGAGAATACGCGTCAGTACCGCGCGACAGTTTTTTGTGATAGAAGCAGACAGTTGAATTTAGCAATTTAAAGGTGAAAATTAAATGTTCCGCGTCCCAGTGACTTTCCGCATATAAAATAAACCACAAACAAAGTGAGTTGCTGCAGTTTTTACACTTCGCAATTATAAAAATTAGCTATGTACACCACATTAATACATACAAACATAACACTGTACAAAATCGTCGTAGCAGCCGCTGACGAAAAGGTAAGTGGTGTTTTTGATACGCATTCGCATTATCGCAAACCCGCCTGGAGTCGCCTACCAGCGGCTCCACGCTATAAAGACGGAATAAATGGGGTGCGGTCAAAGTTGCGCCCAAAAGCTAGCAATAAGAGAGAGATAAGGATAAGAGATCCTGTATTAGAGTCAGTAGAGCTCTTGTATTCCGGTACTGCTTATTAAACGACGGTAGCCACTTACCACAAATACCATCTGCTTAGAATCCACATACATGAAAAAGGTTTAATATCAATACAATTTAACGTGTGTTGTCTATTAATAATAATCTGAAGAAAATTCATCATTCCCGCTAGGGTAAACGCTCCCATATCTGTCACGTGCGAAATATGGGTATACAATTTACACAATATCGTCATATGTCAGGGTGTCAGCGGTCCTCCCGAGGCGTCTTCTCCAATTACGGTTAGAATTGTTTCGCCGTATCCTATCTATTACTTTCGTTGGAACAACTTGGGAATTTGAGATGTTCGGACAGTAAAAAATACATCCGAGCATTTTATTTCCTCTTCACGTTGACACTTTATTTTCTAATTGCGTTTATCTATTTTTGTATAGAAACTATTGCTGGTTTATCCCGTTCAGTATCCGTGGTCAGATCGGTTTGTTAGATCAATCTGACCACGGCCACCGTTTAGTGTCCTTGGTCAGAGTATTGTAATCGAACCAGGAACACTTTCTGTAAAGGTATCCGTGGTCAGATTGCCGTTGCTGACCTCTCCGGGATAGACTAAACTCCATCATTAGTCTGAACATGAAAATTTGACACATAGGTATAGGTACATCATAATACAACTATTTTTTCCATGGAAAATTCTATGTTTTACAATTTTACGGTGCGCCATGCCTTATTTATGGCAAATATTTATTTATTTATTTATTTATTTATTTATTTATTATTACAGGCACACAGCAAAGGACAAAAACACACAGCAAAGGACAAAAGAAGGATAACATGGCAGATGCCGCCATAAAGGAGGCACAGCCTACGCCAATAAAAGTCAAAGTAGCATCCCGGCAATAAAATTAGAAAAAAATTAACAAAAAAAATGTATGTCGACTATTAATATTAAAATATTTTATAAAATCTGAGAAAACATATGAGTAATATAACGCCCGACGATTTTCAGACGATCCCTCGGGAACCTAACATTTTTCCAGTATCCTATATTTTAATTCTGGTAATAAACTATTTGTGGCCAAATTTCATCTAAATCCGTTCAGCCGTTTTCGCGTGATTAAATAACAAACATTCAAACACACAAACATACAAACTTTCGTATTTATAATATTAAGTGCGACTCGCACATCGCGAGAAGACTATTGATTTCTCTTATTTTTAAAATATTCATTATAGAAATGAAAAAACGACACTGACATTTATTAAAATAAGGTATTAAGATATGTTTACGTATCTGGTAAGTAGACTAAGTTAGACTAGACAATTTAGACTTAAAAAAGGTAAGACTGAACTGTTCTGCCTTGAACATGGAGGGAGAGCTTTATTCATTGAAGCACATAACATACTAGTGACTCGCCCCCAGCTTCGGACGGAGTTGAAATTTTCAAGAATCCTTTCTTAGCGGATGCTTAACGTTTAAACAAACCTATGTATTGAAGTTTATTTAATAGATAAGTAAAACAGTTTGTACTTGTCTATAAACTTAGTTATAAATCTCCATCCCTCGCATAATATATAGCTTCCGAATCTCCATTTCACACAAACGCCTCTTCAAACCAATAGAGTCGGACTATAAATCCACAGGAACCGTCCGAAACACTTCTAGTATCTAAACCGCACCCCCTACAAGACATACGAACATATGTTAACTAAGAAAGGGTTAAGCAAGTGTTACCTGAGACCCCACACCTGCGAGGGTGCGGGCGCACGTTGGGGGGATTTACACCCCTCATTTGTTTGCGATGACCCCCAAGTACTATCTTAGCAGGCTGTCTCGCTATCGCCTTGGCGTTAGGTTTGGGGTACATTAGAACACTATAGTGTTATGAAGAATGTTTTTTTTAAATACAACTAGCTGGTCCCCGCCGCTTCGCCCGCGAGAAAAATAAAAAAATAACGCCTGACTAAATAGATGATCAATATAACGCCTAACATATTTATTGCAGTTATAGCCTTGCCAGGCGTTAGATGATCCCTCGGGAACAATATTTTTTTCTGGATGAAAGATACTCAGCCTCCTTGGTGACAACGTGTATGCAAAATTTCATGATGATCAGTTAAGCGGTTTAGGCGTGACAAGGTAACAGACAGTTACTTTCACATTTATAATATTAGTATGGATGCAAAAACAGTAGGATTAATATTTAACCTTTAAAATTATGAATATTATCTTTTATAATTTAGCTTAAATTAATTACAAAATTTCATTCAATTTACTTATACTATATATAGGTATGAGTGACTCATTTAAAAAAATATATAGCATATTTTATTACTTGGATAGACGTATAATATGTTAGGTTATGTTTGTCTTATTTTGTACTCTGACATGTTTTATAATAATACTAGCGGCCCGCCCCCTGGCTTCGCCCGGCGTGCAATATTTATATACCCTAAAACATTCCCCGTTTATCCCTGTTTCCATTAGCGAAAACCGAATTAAAATCGGTCTACCCGTTCACGCGTGATGCCGTGACCAGAGGAAATGGGGATTCATTTTTATATATAAGATTTATTTATTTTCAGATATTACATATGATGATCCACTACTTAACAGTATAAAGATTTTTTTTATTATTATTAGAGATGGATTTGCTCTTGACCAGCATCTATCCATGTTGGAAGGACGAGGCCGACGATGGAGCGAGCTCACCCAGGAGATGCCTATTCACTCGATCCTTGAAAAGATTTGGGTTGTATGAGCTTGGAAATACAGACGCCGGCAGGGAGTTCCAATCCTTCAGTGCGCATTATGAAAGATGTTTTAAAGCGCTTTTTAAATTAATAATGTAAAAATATCTATATAGGACTAAATTGGAGTCTCTTAAAATAGTAACCACCCACATTGTTTTATTTTTCATATTTAATTTTCCTTACCCTAAGGTTGCCTGGAAGAAATCGCTATAACGCCTTTTGTACTGTTACTTGTTGTTTCTTTCTTTTTTTATTATTATTATTTTTTGTTTATAGTACAAATAAAGAGTTGTATTATTATTATTATTACGTTCTTTTGCATAAGCCACCAGTTAGGAATGCATAGGTTTTCTTTGAGAAAGAATTTAAGGAAACATGCTAAGTGTTGCTAATCCATCATGTCTAGCCATAGAAATTTAACTAAAGCACGTAAAGGGACCAAATTTGGCGTTTGACCTCGATACGCCGATCAAAAATAAGAACAAAGTTTGTATGTTTATCTCTTTTTGACTGATAGTCACAATGCAAAAGCGTAAGGAGCAACACACTATAAATATTGATTTTTATTTTAGTCAGGGTTCTATGCTTTAGTTATATTTCTATGTATCTAGCCTAGACTTACGTCACATGATGACAGATCTGCTATTTTGTGCTATTTTTCTTTGCTACTAATTTCGAATTGATACAGATTCAAATTACTATTTTATTTATTTAGGTACTATTAAACATTGCAAATACACTTAGATTAATTTATACAGGCGACGAATTATTCAGTGACCTCGTAATAAACATAGCTTGTGTGTGCGATAAAAGATACGACAAAAATATTAAAAGATACTAATAATATTTCTGATGGTTTATGATAAAATTTTGATAAAAAATAAAATTACAATAAAAAATAAAATTTTGATCTTGGTCTTGGTCACCACGAACTGTCTTGTCAGAAAAGTGCTAGCCGCTTTTCAAGGCATGCTGCCTTAAACGACATCCTCCGCCGGTCTCTTGCGACAGCCAATGTACCAGCTATATTAGAGCCTGCAGGCATCTCGAGAAACGATGGCAGGAGACCGGATGGGATGACCCTGATTCCCTGGAGATTGGGAAGAGTGCTGGTGTGGGATGCTACCTGTGTAGACACACTAGCTCCTTCGCATCTCCATGGAACATCCACTAAGGCAGCAGCCGCAGCAGAGGCGGCGGAAAAAAATAAAATTTCTAAATATAGTGGCCTCGGCGCCGAATATGGTTTTGTACCATTCGGAGTCGAGACACTCGGTCCGTGGGGCCCTGCAGCAATGAGCCTCTTCAGCAATGACATCTCGAAGAGGCTTATTGATGCGACGGGAAACCGAAGAGCTGGAAATGCTGCCAGCGTACTTGGTACAATGCCGCACGGTCCATTTAATTTTAATTTAAATTTTAATCAATTTAGTATTAATTTATTTTTAGATTAGGTAATTTTAGTTTTTATTTTAATTTAATTTAAGTCTTAATATTAAATTTTGATTGTCTATGAGGTTTTTATGAATTATGTCCATCGAGCTGATTTTTGTTATAATTTAGCACAAATATTTTTTTTTAACTTTAAAATAAAAAAGGATCATTTTTGTCCTGTGTTTTCGAAGAGTGTTTTTTTATAAAAAGGTCGGCAGACAGGCTGACGGTCCACTTGATGTAGGTGGCTGTCGTGGCTTATAACACAAGCAACGCCACAGGTGCTGCAAGTGCCGACTACAGTAGGATTAAGGATTAGGAATTGGGAAGGGATAGCGAAATGTTCAGTTCATATCAATGAATGTTTATTAAAACGCAGTATGGGTCCGTGGGGGCCAGCCGCTCATGAACTTTACAGGGAGTTGGCTAAACGTTTGGTAGAGGCGTCGGGTGACCAGAACGCTGGCTTTTACTTTGCCCAGAAGATAAGCATATGCATTCAACGGGGCAACTGGCCACTTTTCCGTCTGCATTCATTATTAACTTTGGTCCTGTTGATTTTCATTATTGATTTTCCCAATTTAACTCTTCATAGGAACATTCCTCGGATTTCAACGAATATTGAAAAAAAAAAAAAAAAAAAAGAATTAGCCCCACACTGGTCCAGCCGTTATTGAGTTTTGCGCTTAGCAACACATTTAGCAATTACATAGATATAATTAAGGTTGTACTGTTTTTATTAAATTTGTTGGTCTATTGTACAAAAAAAAAATTTCTTTCTTTATTAAAATTAGATGATAATCACACCAAGTAAGTTAATTGTACGTTTTTGAATGTAATCCCCGCCTAAGGTGTGACGCGTTAAGGTTCGAGCATTGTATGGCCGTTTTAATATTAAGCCCGTTCGCGATATTTACGTACGTTATTAGTGCCGGGCGTTCCATTACTGGAGCTCTTACCCTAACGGTTTTTAGTAAGATTGGAAGCATCCCCTTAAGTAATGCGATGCTACAAGTGCAACTTTCGAATAATGGGAAACATGTCCTCTTCTTTGCAAGATATTTGCCATGAAAACTAGTTAGACATTTTTGAAAGTATGAGATTTTCTCTTGCAATTTCTTTTGACAAGGCACATATGAAGTTAAGTGAAAAAGCATTTTGGGGAAAAAGTTTCTTCGCATTTTATATGAAAACTCTTGTAGGAGTGACATATGATCACGTTTCTGATCAAATAAATACGACAAGAGGTAGTTTAGGCAGTCATCTCTTGATGTTAACCTGACACTGCCTTAAGAATTCTGAAGAGACTGAAACAGGTGGAAATCTGAAGGTACTGAAACAAGGTCAGGGGCTATTTGGCGGATGCATTAACACCTCCCAGCCAAACTCTCTCAATTTTTGCTAAGTGGCGTGATCAAAAGATTTGTGTGGTCTAGCGTTGTCGTGATGAAAGATCACACCCTTTCTATTGATCAATTCCGACTGCTTTCTCTCAACTTCTTGCTTTAATCTCATCAGTTGTTAGCAGTAGAGATCCGAATCGATGTTTCTGCCCGGCGGTATAAGCTCATAATGACGATTCCCTTCCAATCCCACCATACACACAGCATCAACTTATTGCTAGTTAACCCGGTACAGCTTTTCGTTTGCCACAGTCTGTGAAGCCTGACCGACTTTTCACCACGACCTTTTTCGCACGTTCTTCTCGTACGTGATGTGCGATTATGTACGTGATTTCATCACCATTCACCAGTTATCAATCTCTTCAAAAACGGTTCGGTATCATTACGTCTCAATGAAGAATCGCAAATGAGTACACGATTTATAAGGTTTCTTTCAATGAGCTCGTGTGGCACCCAAATATTTAAAAGTTATTTGTTTGCAACTACTTCTTGCCGGATCCGGATCTCATAGTGGAGGCCATACAGCGTTTTCCTTGTACAATACGAATGAACATATACTGTAATCAGACCGAATAAATTTTCTTTCATTAGGGTTCCGTACGTCCGAATAAAAAAACGGAACCCTTATAGGATCACTCATGTGTCCGTCTGCCCCCCCCCCCCCCCTTATCGAAACTACTGAACCTAAAATTTTGAAAAAAAATACAGAAATTAGTTTTCTACTTATAGATTATAGGAAAACCTATAAGAAGTCTGTGATATTAAAATAACATGGTAAATCACTAAATATTGTGCGGATAGGTAACATCGTACGGAACCCTCTTCACGCGAGTTCAACTCGCACTTGTCCCTTTTTTTTTTTGTGTATATACACTATCGCGTTTTAGCAGTGCATATGTGGGTGGATACTGTATCTTTTTAAATGAAATATCTCATTGAGATAATTGACAAAGGACGGTTTAGTTAATTCCTTTTAATTAAATTTAATTTTAAAATTAAATTAATTAATTTAATAATTAATTAATGTTAATTAGTTAATTTAAGAAAAAAAAATTAAGAAACAAAATTATATTTCATATTAATTTTGATGAATTAGACGTATTTTTGACATTTTGGGATGTTTATATATGTATAATTTTATTACTGACATGTCGAATTTATATTATTTTGACATTTATAATTACTAAGGACGTCAAACGAGATGACGACGCGGGTTGAACGCGATGACGCTCAAGGCAGTCACTTTATATGAATAATAATAAAATTATTTATATATCCGATAATCGCATGACTAGCAACAGTCATTTTTTAATTCATTGTCAGCAAATCAAATTTCCAATCCAAGGCTAATATTGAAGAAGTATTAATTTTAACAATGTCAACGTGGACGTAAGCTTCATATTTCTCATTTCATAATTCACAAAACGATAACAGAATCGCAAGTCGCCAACCAATGGACCGCTTCCCAGCAGAGGCTCAGCTCAATAAAGCAGCCGCTATCTCCGTCGCCCGGGTTGGACATCCCGGAGTTGTATAGTACAGTAAACAACGAGTAAATCCACTTATTTGTTGCTCAATTTAGTGAGGATAGGTACGTTACATCTTGAGCTATTTAACGTACAATTTTAAAATACATATTTTTTTATTTGGCAAATTTTAAAAAATGTGTTAATTACTGTAAACGCTTTATACAATGAACTGAGAAGAAACCCCAGTAAATAAATATATTTTTGTCTTTTTATTGCCATTTGTGATGGACAGGCAGACGAAAACGGCACCGAAGTTGTCTGTAAACATCAGGAGCATTGCATTGCGAACATAAAAGATTAAAAAAATGTATGGAGTTCATAGAATTAAGTGTTTAAATATCAAATTCGAATATTGGAATGGGCTCTGATATACGATACCTTACTCACGCATAGCAATTATTTTACTTTGGTCTTCTGTAAGCTAGTGTTCTGTTCTGTAAAGAGTTTGTAGATTGTTAAACAAAACACAATATCTATAATTTGCCAATACAACTTTGCAACTGATTATCTATACTAATGTTATAAGGCTGAAGAGTTTGTTTGTTTGAACGCGCTAATCTCAGGAACTCCTGGTTCGAATTTAAAAATTCTTTTTGTTTTGATTAGTCCATTTATCGAGGAAGGCTATGGGCTATATAACATCAGGCTACGATAAATAGTATTATATATAAGCAGTGTTCAGTACCGCGCGCCCCATGCGCACGCCGGCCGCCGCCGTATGGGCCGCAGCGAGGCGTGGCCGAGTTCAACTAGTTTGATATAAACGCCGCCGTGCGCAATCCCCTACCTACGTCAGAAGCGATTCAAAACGAATCATCATCTTCATCACCATCATCCTCTCAGCCGTAGGACGTCCACTGCTGGACAAAGGTCTCCCCTAATTTTCCAAAAGAACCGATCAGAAGCAACCTGGTTTCACTGTCGTCGACCCGCGGCCCTTATCGGGTCATCTGTCCATCTTACACACTGCTACGGCTTGGTGCTGTTTCATGGACATCCTACGCTGCGCTTGCCGGTCCGTGGCCTCCACTCCAGAACCTTCCGGCTCCTGCGGCCGTCGGCTCTCCGTACTTTTGTTCGTCTACGGATCTCCTCATTCCTGATTCGATCACCAGTGCATCCGATCTTGTTGAGCGATGTTGAGCTTTCTTACGAGGCCCATGGTTAGAGACTACGTCATCAGCGCATTATGTTATCACATCACAAAAGTTTTATTTTAAGACACTAAGGAATTTTGGACAAAAGGATGTCTTGGAGCTTCCCAAACGCTGGATTCGAAGTTATACGTAAACTTCCTTTTCGAATTTAAAGTTATACGTAGATAATAATTATTTCCCAATACAAATTATGTAGAAAAATTATTTACTTGTCGACTATTCATTTGCTTCATTATCTATTATATCTAGTAGTAATTACATGTTTTATTTATCTCACTGTAATATAATCACATTGAATTTATAAAAAAAAAATCTTATCACAAATTCTCTAGATAACAATTGTCTATGCAGTATTATAATAATGGTATTAATTGTAAAATAATTGCAGTCTATACGATGGATTTTAATAATAAAGTTGTCATTGTGACAGGCTCTAGCTCTGGTATCGGAGCTTCAGTAGCTATTGAGTTTATTAAAGCTGGAGCCAATGTCACCATTGTTGGACGAAACGAAACGAAGCTAAAGGATGTCGCTAAGAAGTGTGAAGAAGCTGGAAAGAAACCATTAGTTATTAGAGCGGATGTAAGTCAAGAAGCTGAAGTAGTAATCAAAGAGACCATCAAACAGTATGGTAAGCTTGATATTCTAGTCAATAACGCTGGAATCGGCGATGAAGGAAGATTACTAGACGGAACTATAATGAATACATACGACAAGATTATGAACACGAATTTACGTGCCGTCATTGAGTTAACTAATTTGGCTGTGCCTTATTTAATAGAAACTAAAGGGAACATAATAAATATATCAAGTGTAAGAAGTATGACCTCTCCCTCTGAACCAAAAACCATAATGTACGCCGTTTCAAAAGCTGCATTGGATCATTTCACTAAGGGTGCTGCTAAAGAATTAGCAGAAAAAGGAGTAAGAGTTAACGCTATTAATCCAGGACCGGTAAGAACAGATATTTTCGAAAACATGGGCCTCAAAGGTGAAGAATTGGAGAGAATTTGGGAAGTGTGTGCAAATCGTACGGCTCTGAAGAGAGTGGCTGATCCGGTTGAGATTGCCGACTTGGTGTTGTTCTTGGCTAGCGAAAAAGCTAAAGGTGTTACTGGTTCCTGTTTCTTATCTGATAATGGATTACTCTTGAAATAGTAGTAATAAAAGATTTTTTTAAATTTTGTTTGGTACTGTTGTTTGTCTTTTTGAAAAAATATTTTCGTTTTTTCACGTGAACGAAACTAAGGAGTGACTGCTCTTTGTTTGATCCAATAAACAAACTACAAAAGAAGCAAAAGAAAATTTAGGGTGGCGAGACCCACTACGTTCCGCAGTCACAGACCGTATGGAGATGGAGTCACAGTCCATTAGTCCACGGTCCAAATAACAAACACTTGTTTTGGTGAGTGAGTAAGGCAATCTATGGGAATGCCCTTTCCCCATTTTGTTATTTGTCTTTATCCTTTTAGCACATTAGCATCCCTCATGCTGTTTCTTGTATATATTGATTTTTTATAGTTTTTATTTTTATTTTTTGGTGTTAACTTAAAATTATTTCAACTATGGAGCCTAAGCCTGGCAGTTCCAGAGCTATAAGAAATATTGAATCACCTTAAAATATTGTCAAATTGGTTTATGCACTAAAATAATGGTTCCGTGCATTAAAATACAATTTTTCAGAAAAATTTAACTAATTCCATAAAATGTACCCACATTAAAGAAAGTAGGTACCTACTCGAAGCTGTCAACGAAGATGAAGACTTATTTAGATGATCTAATTTAAAAAAATCTACGTTTCAAAAATTACTTAAGCATTTAGGATTTAAGTATATATCTGAGGGCAAGATATACGCAAAAATCATACAGCATTCTGCGGAATCAATACAATAACGCGTTCCGGGCGTTTTTGGGGCTGCCTCGACTTTAAAGTGCATCGAGAATGTTCACGGAAGCAAGAGTAGACTGTTTTTTTACCATCATTCGCAAGCGGTGCGCGTCTCTGCTCTGCAGAGTGAGAGCCAGCCCCAATCGAATCTTGGCTATAATGGCAGGTATTTTTGACTCTTTTTACCTGAACCGTTATTGATTGATGCATGTGGAGAGAAGTTACTCTTAAATGATAAAAAAAGTTTATTTATGAGTATAATGTCTGCATGTTTATGATATGTAGTACATAACATGTTTATGTTATGTTAGTATATACAATAGGTTTTGTAAGAGTAATCCGAATAATGAATTAATAAATATCAAAAGACAAAGAAGCTTTAATTGATAGAGAAAACATTAAAATCTGGCTGTTATTTATTTTAAAAAAATTATCTCAGAATGCAGAAGGCAGAATCGTGTCCCATATTTTATCAAGATGAAACATGAGTGAATTGCGACAAATGGTGACACTGAGTGTCGCGACCATTGAAGATAAATTTAAAATTGAAAAAAATAATTTAAATTTCATAGAAAAATTACTAACAACTGTTGCATAGCCGCCTTATGGTCGCATAGTAATATGCAATCGGCAGAGAAAGAAAGGGAAAAGAAATAAAGATGGGCACCAGCTAATTACCTAATAAATAAAATACGGTAATTAAGCAATTTGAAAATATATATTAACATAAAAAAAATATTTTTTTTTAAATTTTTTTATGATTAATTTCCTGATTTAATTTCATAAAAAAATTAAATCAGGGAGTGAGTTCTATAATTGCCCTGTGCGTGAAATTAAATTTATATATACACAACCCTCATTTGAATCACAAATTTCACAAATATATAATATTTAATGTAAATAACTTAACTGAAACGGGAAAATTTGGACGAGCTCGGCAATAAAGTTGAAATCCTCTGGACTGGCTCGGCTTGTCTTCATCCGGTGTCGTAAGGAAAATCCAATCTCAAGAAAAAACTGGTAGCGTCTACGTCTCCCAGAAGCTGAATATTATTATTCCAGGTTTTAATAATTAACAGTTACGGAGAATCCATATTACTCCTGAACTTGTTATTCCCGGACTTGATCCCTGAAAATGGTTTAGAAATATCTAAGCACATATTCATATGGAATGATGTGCCTGACCAGTGGGAAACTAAAAATCAATATACAAGGTCCCTAACCGTTATTAATTTAGTCAATAAATGGTCAGGCAAAAACAAGAACAAATAATATAAGAAAATAAGTAATTGTAAAGGTATAACGAACTCAATTTAAATTCATGAATTTTACAATAATTTAAAAATAACTTAATCAAATATTATAAACATAAAACGTGCTATGGAAATATGGAAATTTTAACAAACTAGAATTGATAACAAAATGGCCGGCGAAAGCAAGCATAATTTAGTATAAAAAGAAGTACAGAATTAAGAGGGCACTTTCCAACTCGAACAGCTTACTTATTCCATATTACGTAATTCCATGATTATAGGTCGTAGCAATACATAAAAAAACATGACATTTCTGGGACATAATATAAAGGTTTGCATCGCAACAAAAAACTGAAATTAATTTTATATCTAGTACAATAAATTTTTTAAATGTGCAGAATTTGTGACATATTCGCAGGTTGAATTCTTGTAATTACTGACTAAAATCTAAAAATGTTTTTCGATGGAAACATCCTACCTATAATGTACATTTGAAATTGGGATGTCTATAGCTAGCATCTATAAAGGTTTTTCTAAAATATTGGAATTGCTGACGTATGTTTTATTATTTTCGCGAGTTGAATAAGTGGCGCGAATGTGTTGCGTCGCATTCTGTCTTCGGTTATACGCATTATAGTAAGTTGAGACAACAAATTCTCCCAAATACCTATTACTGAGTTCCCACGCTCGTACAGCGCCACCTTAAATACTAACACTATTACAAATAAGATGAAATACGTACCCAAGAAATAATGGGGAAATTTTTTAAATATATTTATCCCTTATAATAAATATATATTTATATTATATTGAAAATTCAAAAAAAAAATTATACTAGAAACGAAAACCAAAACGGTCAAAAGCAGAATGGCTTGTCCGCGACGGAAACAAAAATTTGTGACAACGAAAATTTTGAATTGATTATCGAACCAAGGTTTGTCAAAATTAAAAAAAAACTGATTAAAAATAAATAACACGAAGGATTAATTAAAAATGAGGTGATATATGTAATTAATATATTTATTTATAATAAATAATAAAAAAACAGTACCACTACGGTACACAACATAGAAAAAACAATAGACAGTTTCGTAGTTAGCGTAAGTGGATCTAACACTTCTGAGGACTCGTGTAGTTTGTCAGAGGATGAATAAATAAAAAAAAAAAAAACGTGTTAGCCATTAATTTTATTTAAAAAATTTATGAACCCTTGAAAGTTTGATTACATTTTTTTTTTGCGTTATTTTCGTGTCTTTCTTATAAATACTAAAATACAAAGTTTTTTAACTTTTTATCATCATTTAAAAAGTGTTAAGGGGTAGTTATGTAGAATAAATAATTTTCCAATATATATCCACAGAGTAGACGAGAGGTGGGTGGAAACTGTTCGGTGTTTAATTACAAACATGTGACATGCATTCTAAATTTATTGGCAAAAGTCAACCGTTCCCAGCTTAGTCCTTACCAAGGGATCGATAAATTAGACGCAGTAGTTTTAGCGATGATTTTGAACATATTGTAACTGTTATTTATGGACCTTAATAATGTTATTTATGGTTTTGTATATTATATATCAGGTAATTTGTTAATTTTTTAAAATATATTTCAGGTTTTTCAGGTTTTTTCATTATTCCTATTAATAAGCTGTAAAGGTTATTAGCTATTTTAATTTTTTACCACTCAAATACTAAATTGAACATAAAAAAGTCCTTTAAAACTCATTTGTTTGTGTATGAAACAGTTTTTATTGATTTCTGAAAAATTCTAATTAAGTGACTTATGAGGTTTTTGAAATGACCGATTCAATTACTCTATTCAATATTTGTATTGTAAATGAAAAAGTTAAGAAACGACATATTGTTGAAACTACTAATGAGTGTAAGTTTGGGTCTACGAATTGCTTATACGCGAACATTACGTTTTATAATCAAGTTAAGTCTGCATTGTACTATGATGCGTAAAGGCCGGCAGAGATGAATTTATGCTCCCTAAAATAATTAATTCCCTTTAACTTCATTAAGAAACCCGCATAGGTGTAATTACAATGAGCCGAGGAATCTTAATTGTCGAATTGAGTGGCGACACATGGATGCTGTGTTTGGCAAACTGTAGAAATAGTTTATGGCTTAAATATATCCTGTGTACCTAAAATTTAGTGAAATAAAACATCGCTAATATCGAAATATTCCGAAAATCGAAAAAATAATTGTAAAAAATATTTGTTTACTTAGTTAAAAAATCCCTTTCTTCCCTTTCTTCTAAAAAATCCCTAAAATCCCTTTCTTCTATCGGACATGCAGACGTACGGCTGGTTACCATCCTCACCTTGTCGAAATCCCTCTAATTCGGACCAAGCGCTTTAAAACATCTTTTGTGATGCGCACTGCTAAGGATTGGAACTCCCTGCCGGCGTCTGTATTTCCGAGCTCATATAACCCAAATCTTTTCAAGGTTCGAGTGAATAGGCATCTTCTGGGTGAGCTCGCTCCATCTTCGGCCTCATCCTTCCTACATGGATAGATGCTGGTCAAGAGCAAACCCATCTATAATAAAAAAAAAAAAAAATATGTCATGCGACTACTAGCCACATGCAATAAACTGGAAAGTGTTTAAAATTGTGGAGTTCTAGTTTACCAGAGAAATACTGTTAATGTTGTTGTTATATTTACGTTAGGTGTAAAGTCAAATTAAAGGAAATTTCCAATGCGATTTTATTTATAAATATTTAATCTTGTATCTTTACAGCGTCAGTTTATATATGAGAAATATCATACATAAATAAGGCTAACTTGATATTAAGTATTCAGTAACTTGGTATTAAGTAGTCGCAGGGCACACTGCGTTTCGTAGTCATTTGGGCAGTCCGGCTGGCGGCAGTAAACACCACCTTACAGAAAACTACGATGAAATAACAGCAGGTGTGCTTTTGTGTATCGATGAGTGAGTAAGGGATGCCAGAGCTCTACCCTAACCCTACCCAAACCCTTATCCTTAATCTTACTATGGTGGGCAGCGCACTTGCAGCATCTGTAGCGTTGCTAGTGTTATAGGCGAAGGATATATAACATCAAGTGGACCGTCAGCCTGTCTACCGTCCTTAATATAAAAAAAATAAAAAATAAAACAAGTTTTAAATAAAGGTCTCATCCATAATGCAAAGGTGTAACAAAAGTTGTAGTAAGAAATAGTGCAATATGAGATTATATTCTGACTAGATACATCTAATTCACACCTGAGGCAGTGAGGTAGGAGTGGTGGCATGTGGTACGACGTGTCACTCAGAAGTGATAATCACGACTACTAAGACAAGATAATTCGATTAAAAAGAAAAATTCACAGCTCAATCCACGTAAAATAGCACACCTGCGGTTTATTCACGATGGCCGACTGCTGCCAGACAACGAGATTGTAGACTGCTGGGTTCTTTTAAGTACTATTTAAATAAAACTATTATTGAAATTAATGATTTATTATTGATTTTAGCATATTAACTTATATTTATTGTAATTCATTGTATTGTATGCGGTTTTCCATACAAGTTCGCTGCTTGGAGCGCTATCGTTCATGTTCGTATGTCACACACATATATAGTAGGGCGTTATTCAAGATCACATAATGGGATGAATATATGGGTTACTGTCGGTCAGAGGGCACGATCCCACAACAATAAGACGTAATAATGCCTTACTGTTCATTGTTTGCACGGTGATCCTTCCAAGACAATGCTTTTGATCCATCTTCGCTTAAAATGGACGGATCTATAGAATTAGTCTAATCGCATTTAGTATGCATGTTGTTTTATTACTATTGTGTTGGTTTAATGGAGTTAATGGGTCCATTGTAAATTATTGACCTTTTTAAAACATTATTTTAGTTCCGAGAAGTCTTACAAACTCACAATGTAATCCCCGGCAGTACGACGATTATTATCTTCGTCGTCGTATAGTTTACGCTTCAACTATTATCAGTGTCGGATAACTTTTCTTGAGTATAGGCCCCTTCACGTTGTGCCGCCTCTTCCTCGTGACCTAGGTGGTATACCTAGGCCTTTATTAGGTAATTATTATTATTATTGCATATTTATTATCGCACAAGAATTTGATGGCTTCCGCAAGCGCGATGCGAAAACCATCTAAAATCCGCCGCCCCTAGGCCGGTGCCGCCCATAGGCCGCGGCCTATACGGACTATTGACAAATCCAGGGCTGACTATTATAAGAGTAAGATGATCCCACCAGTACTGGCCTTCTTTACGTGAGAAAATCATCGACCCCTGATCCCCTCAGCTATGGTGAAACGACGAATTTGGGATTTCTATCCACTAAAAACCCACGTTCTTCCTCGTTCACAGTTGGACAGGAGAGAGGGATCTGCGCGAGCATACGAAATATACTTTTCACCTCTCCAGCACGAAAAGGGTGCTTTTGGTGCCTAAAAACTCGCAGGAAAATCGATTTTTGCTGCGAGCGTGAGGAAAAGTGATTCAAATTTCGAACACGCGATTTAACTCACAGGAATAACATTATTAGGATTTTATTAGTGTGTCCAGCCATAGCCGACTAGAGTCGGCCGGCCATAGCCGACTAGATTCGGCCGACCATAGCCAACTAGAGTTGGCCCAGCTGTGAAGATAGTTTTACAGCCGTGAAGATACCAGTGGTGATGGCCTAACTCGCTGTTGAGGTGAAAAGTTGTATGTTTAACACGAGAGCAAATTTTTTTATGTCTCGTGCCTTTAAATCACTCACTTCGCTCAGTAGTCTATATTAGAATCACTCGCTACGCTCGTGATTCAATTCTATAGACTACTTCGCTAGTTCGTCATTTAAAGTCGACACTCGCAGGAAAAAACAATTTTGCTCTCTAGTTGAACAAATAACTATATTATATTTTATTTTGTTTTGTGATAATATATGTGAAATTAATCATCCTACATTATTTGATGATTATTGGTTATTAGAAAAAAATTTAACATTATCCCTTTTAAAATCGTACTTATAAATGCGATGTAAAAACTACTAAACGGATTTGGATGGGATTTACCATACCGAAAGTTTATTATCTGGATTAACATAAGTATAGGATACTTTTTATCTTGGAAAAGTTGTAGGTTCCCCAGGGATTGTCTAAAAATATATAAAAAAAAACTGTCACCGTCGTCATAATGAGTCATTGAAAACACATGAAAAACGGATTTAATAGATCGAAATTCTATGTATTTCATTTCTGATAAAACAAGGGATCGTTCTCACGGTCGTATTTTTTAAATGGAATTTGTATAGCACTTAAGAGTTCAGTGGTCAACGCGAGGCGCTTACCAATGTCATACAACGTAATTCCATGATTACTCTTTACTTATTGGTCGTAGCAATACAAAAAAAAAAACTGAGGTTTATATGACAGTATGGAAGCAAACTAAAAACTGTAATTTATTTCATACTAGTACAATTAATTTCTAAATTTGCAGTATTTGTGATATTTTTGCGGGTTAATTCTTGTAATTACCGACTAAAAGCCAGTAAAGCTTTTACTAACTACAATCTCTCGTACAGGGTGCCCTTAACTCTTAAACGACAAGAAATTAAATTATTATTCATTTACATATACAATCTAAACCATAAATAACTTGTTTAAAACCTATATAAATAGATTTATTTTTAACTAGCTGAGCCAGGGTGGTATTCGGTTAGCGCGTAATTCAATTTTTTTTTAAACCGATTGGAACGAAACAAACACCAAATATTACAGGAAGCTTGCTACAATACATCAGTGAAAACCGCATTCGAGTCGGTTGAACCGTTTCTGAGATTAGCGTGCACAAACGCACAGACAAACAGACATACACATAAACAGACAAAAATTCTAAAATCAATTTTTTTGACCTCAGTAACTTAAGTAAAATTATCCAACCATTTTTAGACAATAATTTTTTGATTTTAAATTTAATAAATCGAGCTCAGGAAAGAAGTATCTGACTGTTCAGGTTTTTGAAATCTTGCAATTTTTACCTCACTTTGAGGCCCTATGTTTCTAATAACATTGGGAACAATATTTCGCGTATGTATATGTTAAAGAACAATTTAGTTGGCTTGACTTCATAGAAAACTTCATGGAGAACAGACATAGATGTTTCAAATGAACCGCTTACAAACAACTTATCAAATTCACATTATTAGAAAAACTCCATTGGTTAGCTTCAGTCCAGTTCTTTTGCTATTGTCCATGCAGTGATATGACTCTCAGTGCAAGGGAATAAAGGTCAAATTTGAAAGTAACGCGGTTTTCAAGGTGCACGGACGTTGTTGTAGTTTCGTAGTTAATATTGACTCGTTGCCAGTGGATTTTGTTGGAAACTTTTCTCATTTCGAAAGCAGACTCTAACTGCACTCCTTTTTTGCTTTGCGCTAGAATACTATTGAAAGGATCAAATTGACTTCTCACTTCAATAGGCTTTGAATAAATAATTGAAATTATGTTTTATGATAACAGCTAAATTGATGATAAAAAATATAATAATGTTAGGAAGACGATAAATACGCAACAAAAAAGTAAACGATAATATTTTAATCAATATGTTTATCGCCTTCGTACGAGGTTATCCTTTGTACAATGGTGATAAGCAGAACACTAAAATTATATCGGTTTAAGCAGATATCACTAAAATTAAGAACAAACCCTTATAGGATCACTCGTGTGTCCGTGTGTCCGACCATTCCCCCCCCCATCTCCAAAACTACTGAACCTAAAATTTTGAAAAAAATACAGAAATTAATTTTCTATACTTATAGATTATAGGAAAATCTATAAGAAGTTCATGATATTAAAATAACATGGTAAATCACTCAATATTGTGCGGATAGGTAACATCGTACCGAACCCTCTTCACGCGAGTTCAACTCGCACTTGTCCCGTTTTTTTTTAAAACATTTATCTGTTATTTATATCAGGTGTTGAATTTGTTATTTTTATTTTTAGATATTCCTCGGGACCAATCGTTACAAACAATTTGAAAAGTACATGGCACAGTCCGAATGCATGCAAAGCGTGAGAAAACAACTGAACTTAATTTCACAATACGCTTGAAGTGGACTCCATTAAATCCAATCTAAAAGCAATAACAACGAGATTACGCTCTCAAAAATGGGCGGCCATTCCATTTTTCAAAAACACAGAACCCAAAGAATACGATGCCATGCGTGGACTTTTAAAAGTAGACTTTGGCAGTGACAATACAATGTAATTTGGACGACCTCCAACAGATGCCTCAATTTTTTTATTAAACCATAAAAAAAAGATTAAATATATAGAATACATAGTGAGGGCATTGGGTTTTTCCTACAAAAATATTGATCCTGATCGCTATAGTGTATGGCCATGGTGTAGCTAAATAGCCTTGTAAAGTTTGTGATATATTTAACGATTTTTCAAATTTGGCTCTGGTTTGGATTTGGAAAGTAGTGGCAGGGCACACTGCGTTTCGCAGTCATTTGGGCAGCCCGTCTGGCGACAGTAACCACCCCCTTACAGAAGACCACCGTGAAATAGCAGCACGTGTGTTGTTGTGTTTCGGTGAGTGAGTAAGGGATGCCAGAGCCCATTTCCATATCCACTCCTAATCCCTTATCCTTAATCCTACTGCAGTCGACAGCGCACTTGCAGCAGCTTAGGCGTTGCTTGTGTTATAGGCGACGGTAGCCACCTACCATCAAGTGGACCGCCAGCCTGTCTGCCGACATTGTATTCTAAATGTTTGGCTTGCCCGATCTATATAGTTGAAAATCTTTATATATTTGAAGTAAAGTTCGGTTAGCATTAAAATGTATCAGTGTTGATTAGTTGCGCAGCGCTGCGTAACAAACGCGGAATACAACCCATGAACAAACCTTTAACTGTCATCCTCAAATCAGGTTATATAGTTTTCTACGCTCTAATAGTAGGACAATACATATTTTTTTATTTTGACAAATGATCAAACCAGTAAGAAAAAACAAATTTTAATATGGTTTTCGGTAATGGAAAGAGCGATTAACGCGGAAGGTTTTTGTAGGCATATATTCTTGCAACCCTGCGAAGCCATAGCTGGTCGCTATAGTAAAATCATAAAAGAAATCGTATTGAAGGCAAAGGTACTTGCGGCTAATATGGGCTGAATCCAATAAAAGAAATAAAGTAAGGTATGCGCGTCCAGTAAATGAAGCAGCCATTCTCGGCGGTGCATTTTCGCTCAGTTTGTAAGCGAGGTAGGAGTAACAAACTGCCTTCCGCGTTGGCTTGATTTTTATTCATTTGCTCGCTCCGCAGCGGAGACATATTGGTGCCTTGGACTGGGAAATTGCATTTTGTGCACCCTAATAATTCGTTCACGCAATGCTGTTTTGCCGGACTCTGTTTATCCTATTTTCTTTAATGGCGTTTTCCTTTGTTCAATTTCTAAATTTATCCGTTTTTAACCTGCAACCACGTTGGCCAATTTACACTTAACGTTATAAAGAGGTTAAAATTTTAATAACAATAATTATTTTTATGGTAAAACTTAATTACTTATTAAGTTATAACTTATAACATATATACTTAATTTTCGATT
Source organism: Bembecia ichneumoniformis (assembly GCA_910589475.2). Classification (NCBI taxonomy): domain Eukaryota; kingdom Metazoa; phylum Arthropoda; class Insecta; order Lepidoptera; family Sesiidae; genus Bembecia; species Bembecia ichneumoniformis. The sequence goes on from OU342540.1 coordinate 12,997,810, forward strand.
TAAAAATTACCTTAATTGTAATTTTACAATATTGTCTGCAATACTGTTGCAAGTGCGCTGTCGACTGCAGTAGGATTAAGGATAAGGGATTAGAAGTGGATAGAGGGGAAATATGCTCTGGCATGCCTTACTCACTCATCGAAACACCACAGCACACGTGCAGTTATTTCACGGTGGTCTTCTGTACGGCGGTATTGTAGTGAAAGTTCCATTCAAATCGGTTATGCCGTTTCTGAAATTAGCGTGCACAAATGCACAGACAAACAGACAAAAATTCTAAAAACCTTAGAAGGATACAATATAAGGGATACAAATAATAAGAGCGGCAAGTGCGCTGCCGACTTTAGAAGGATACAATATAAGGGATTAGAAGGATGTAGGGAAAGTACTTCGCCCAGTTTTGTTTTTGAGTACTTCGCAATTATTATTGTAGTCATGTGATTATTGTGCGTGCAATTAGTCCATGCATCGCGGTAGATATCTTGGAAGATTGCTATTTTAACATACACATAGGTTTTTTCATAATTTTTCATGATCAAAATGATCACATTTCAAATTTATAAACAACATAAAAAAGACATAAATGAGTTTTTTTTACCGAGTCTGTCACGTTGTTACACAATGGGGTCGTAGGTTCAATTACCCTCGAACACTCCAGTGTTATGTTGGTACAATTATGAAAAAAATTAAGACAATTCACATAATTTTCTTTTAACTCTCATCAAGCGATCGGTCTTCCAGACCATGAGCAGAAGTGCTGGTTAATTTTGGTTTGAGGAGCCTGATCTTCATTGAGAAAAGGCGTATTCATTCATTGTACGTCGAGCTCGTTTGGGTGATATTTTAAGCTATTCTTGTATTTCTTGCCGCAAGATGAGATTTCCTGTTTGACTCTAGGCATACTAAGACATTCATGAAGCTCCGAGTTTCTGATTAACCAGGCTGAGTTGGAAATCTCTTTTAGCTTTTAGTTCTGTGCTCTTTGTATTTTTGCTACATTGGTGTAACTAGCAGAACAACTGAAGTCCGTGGGTTTAAACGGGTTTGAGGATTATGTTGTATAGTAGCAGTTTATTATCTATGGAGAACTTGGAGTTTCTACCCAGCAACTACTGCATGCTACGGTATTTGATGTTGAGTTATCTCGTTTTGTTTCTATATGTTTGTGCCATGTGAGCCGACGATCCAAGTGTATCCCAGTCCAAGTGTCTGTCACGTTGGTAAAGAACGGAGACGTAGGTTCGATTACCTGGAACACTCCAGTGTTAGGTTGGTATAATTATTAAAAAAAAATTAAGACAATTCACACAATTAAAAAAAAAAAACTGGGAGCCGTAGCAAGTATTGTTAAATTCATCTTTGAAGTCGTTTATTATTGCATAGAACACAGCCCTCGCGGTGTCAATTCTCACCATTTTTTAATACCACATCTCCAATCTGCCTCGTTTTTTTTTTAATTTGTCATGCTACCACTTAAGCTTTGAATCGGAACGTCCTCGCGCGATGCACGATCTCAAAAACAATGGGTAACACTTGTCGGCGTATGCCTATTCACATCCTAGATCCGTAACACTGAGGACAGTAGTTTAGCTAACGAAAACTGCTTTTTTAAAATTAAAGTATACAGGCAGGTTGACGTCAGCTTTACGAGCAAATGCTCTGCCGACTTTGGTAGGATAAAAGATAAGAGATCGGGAAATGGGTTCTGACATCCCGTACTCTCTAACCGAAGGGGATCGCGAAGCAGCCTCTTTAATTCACTAGAATTGTATGTATCATCGTCATCAGTGGCCATAGGACAGCCACTGCTAAACAAAGTCCTCACTCCTAAACTCCTAATTCTCCAAAATAAATTAATTCTCTAAAATAATACAAATTGTTTTTATTTAAATACATGAGATCGTTGGAATCTCACAGCATTTAATACTATGCTATTATTATAAATGTGAAAGTAACTCTGTCTGTCTGTTACCTTTTCACGCCTAAACCGCTGAACTAATGATATTTTGCATACAAGTTGTCAGGAAAGGACATAGCGTATCTTCCATCCAGAAAAAAGTACTGTTCCCGAGGGATCATCTAACGCCTGGCAAAACTATAACTGCAATAATAATGTTAGGCGTTACATTGCTCATATATTTAGTCAGGCGTTATTTTTTTACTTTTCAACGCGGGCGAAGCCGCGGCCACCAACTAGTAAGTCATATCTGCGAGCCAAAACAATGCGTCCACACCACACGCACAGCGCACACCGAGGCACCTTTGAGCTTGGTCAGTTTACCGACAACGCAAGACTCGCGCCCGAGGTACGATCGTCCGAGCAAATGCGCACCCGAGGCACCCTGAGGCACGTCAACACCTACCGAACATTTGGCTCGCGAGGCTCATGAGCCCGTGCTTATATTAACGGTGTGGACGCGGCTAATAACGCACGCGGTGTTATTGCCGCTAGATTGGCTGCATATAATTTAATAAACTCAGTGTGTCCAACCACACCTTTTTTGAAATGAAAACCGATTTTTTAAAAGAGTTTTACAGTTCGATAGTTTGGTAATCTTTTATCATATTTTTTTTATTATTAAATTATTACCTTTTTTTTTATTTATTTACACAAAGAAAAAATACATTGGGCGGTACACAGTTTAGGTGTACTATAAACTCAATTAAGTTTCTATCGTACACCTGAGTTGTCTTCAATGGCAGAAATATAAACAGAATTTTTGTTACAAATACAGACAAAAGTAAAAAGTGAATATTTGTAGGTAGATACAACTTTAACACTAACATACAACAAACCTGCTCGTCCCACTCTAACATGCAGCTAACATATAAGTGCATCCTTGTTGACAACAAGAATGCACAATGCACACTTTCTACAGGTTGTTTTAATTTTATTAATCTTTATTTTAATAAAATAAACAATTTATAACAATGAGGTGTTTCATTTTTGACTTCTTAGTTTTAGTTATTATTATTATTATTATTAGTTATAATAATACAAACACATACAAACACAATACACAAGTGCATACAATGCTACTTATTAGGGATAAAATATTGTTTTAATTTATATTTAATATTTTTTGTATTTAAATTATTTTTTAAATCTGCTGGCAGATGATTAATATGGTATGGTACCAAATAAGTCAATCTACGTTTTCCATATAGGTTATTATACTTTGGCAGTTCTAATAATAATAATAATAATAACAACTATTTTTATAGCAAATTAATCATAACGCTTACGCTAAAATATTATGTGACAGGAGTCAGAAAATATAGAAATGATAAATTACAGATAATGTGTATTTGTGTATATGTGTGTAAGTGACGATTAACTAACGATAATTATTAAAATTTGAGTGATATTGCAAACTACTAGTTCAAATTCAGCTTGTAGGGTACCTACACGGTGTTTATCTGTTCGACAGGCGGCAATAACAATCCTTTAAAGAAGCACATGTTTGTGATGTGTGAGTTAAGGATACCAGAACCAATTTCTCCATCCCTGCCTTTTTCTTTATCCTTTATCTCAGCACTTTATTTCAGTAAGTTGCGACACGACGGTAAGTGGCCGGTTCCCTTACTTTGGGAACGTATTTTAAATACAATTAAAGAAATTAATAGACATAACCTGAACTGTTCCTGTCCAGTTAGTCCACTTCGAGAAGGAAATCAATCGTCGAATGCAGTTCGACAGCGTTCGGTAAGCTCGGAGATAAATCTTTTTGTCCAAAATTCCTCAGTGATTTATAAAAAAAGCTTTTCGATTAATATGTGTTGTCCGTGATGACATATTATGGTCGTTGAAACATGATATCTAATGTCACACAATGAGTTATGGAGACCAGTGTCAGGCCGCTGTTCAAATTTCGAATACAATATGGAAAAAAATATCCCATTTTTTTTTAAATGATAACTCTAGAGCTCGTCTATGTTCAGTCTAATCTATCTTCTATATATATATATATATATATAAATGAATCCCCATTTCCCTTGGTCACGGCATCACGCGTGAACGGGTAGACCGATTTTAATTCAGTTTTCACTAATGAGAATGAAAGAGGGATAAACGATTAATGTTCTTATATATAAAAATTGCATCCCGAGCGAAGCCGGGAGCGGGTCGCTAGTAACTAATAAAAAATAAGAAATCGGTTGACCAACATAGGAGACAAAGTTATTGAACTATTTGTATATGGGTTCCTAATCTAAATATATATTTTTAATTATTTCTATACTGAATTGTTTAAAGAAAATAATGTTGTTATAGTTAGAGGGAAAAACGAGTTTCGTTTCTGTATTTTCACGATTGTTGCTAGCCTAGTTGTACTCAAAGCGAAAGCGCTTGAGAACGCAAAGAATGTTTCCATTTCAAAAATGGATACTACGTACAAAATGATCGCATATACTCAACTTCACCTTGTACGGGAGAAATAGATTTTTGAGAAAATAAAATTGTTATCTATTCCAATTTTACATTTAAATTACTGTTATTATTTCATCGTACACAAATTATTTGGTCTGGTTTCGAATAGGTTTAACTACACTTAATAGAAAGTAAATTGTGCTATCCCACTCACCTTCGTCATTAATAATTCTGGTCAGCCTGTGTCTCTCCACTGTTCGATATAGGCCCTCCCAATGCTCGCCACCACACACGGTCCTTCGCCCTTCGCGTTCAGTCGTCCACCTGGCCGCAGGGCGTCCCACGCTGTGTCTTCCATCTCGTGGCTTTATATACCAAGGATAAGTAATAGAGTCTGTGATGCCATATTATAAATTTGCACCTGTGCCCGTTCTCGAAAATGGTCATGCCACGCTCTACTTGGACCGCTCAATAATCACGGACAGGACTATTGTCGCTAATAAGCCTGATATCGTGGTTATTGACCGATCCCAAAGTAGGACGATACTTGTTGACATCGCTGTCACGCATTACGAAAATCTCGTGAAAGCCGAGAAGGACAAAATTACCAAATATATAGACTTGGCTGACTAGGTGAAGAGCCTGGACGAACACCTCAAGAGGCTCTCGCTCGATGGCTGGATAACGGGACAGATTCAGAAGGCGGTACTTCTTGACGCGGCATGTATCGTTACGAGGTTCCTTACTTCGCAGCCCTAACCACCAGTAGCTTGAGTCTTGTCCCACTACTTGCGCCTTTCTAGTTTTAAGATTTTTAATATATTTATTGTTTTTAAATATTAATATTAAAAGTTTCTGGTTAGTTGGTTTTTGCCGTCTCTGGGGTACCAGTCAGAGGCAATAGTGTGTCTCTGATCATGTGGTCGGTCCATCTCCTCTTTTGTTGGTCTATTCTTGCAAGTATATGAACTATTTTAATTTTCTCTCTTATCTCTGCTACTCCTCACTTTGTCTTGTTTCTTTATCCCTGACACGTTCCAGTTTTTTTTTCTGTGTTGTTTGGTTAGTGACAAAGTTTTACTACCGTGGAAGTACACAGGTTTGACACATTTCCTTTTAGTTGACATGTTTAGGTAAATAAAACGCTTATAATGTTATTCGCTCATGGCTTTATTTTTAATATTATTTCACTTCAATAACTTTAATTTTCACAAAAACACACGGGCGATAATATTCAATTATTTTTATGTTCACATACTCACATTGAGTTGCTCCTTAGCCACTCAACGGATTTTGATACGGTTTCCACTAATGGAAAAAGAGTTAAACGGGGAAGGTGTTTATTGTAGTGTATGCGTTTATTTATTCTCTTCTTCACGCAGGCAATACTGTCTCGTGCGCACCACGTCAGTAAAACGAGAGCCATAGGCGAGAGTAGACGTGTCGGTCGTCCGCCCATTGAGTGCATGTTCGAGCCTGTGATTCATCCCATGACATTGGGCTGCTACATTTATATAATGTTTTCAGAATTTTTTTATAAAACAGAATAACAATAATTATAAATATACAAGCGCCTTGAAACAACCAGACAAGACACGAGCATTAAAAAGGGAAAAGAGAGGGTTAAATAACGTTAAACGAGGAAGCTTTTCATACATAAGAAGCAGGGAGCGGGTCGCTAATAATCTATAATTATATATTCTATATGTATTACAAAATAAAATCTTTGTCCGTTTTCGTCCTGTTCTCGGCTAACTTCTTATAAACCACCTGACTGATTTTGATATGGTTTTCACTAATGGAAAGGACAATAAACGTATAAATAATTTACAGAAAAAAAATTGCATTTTATCAAAATAAAACAATTTTTTCAATAAATTTAATCAAATATATACTTAATTCTTAAGATGCAAAATACGAAACAACACTGGTCACCCTTCGCCGCTCACAGTTCGAACCCTCTGGCATATTGAATGGATTTCCTTGTAATTCTGTCCGACATGGAATTTTGGTGTTACAATCGCACCCCCGAGGGTTAGATTTGTGTAGATTCTTCAATTCGATAGACTTTTCATTGGGGTACTTGTTGAGTTTTTATGAGACCGGACGAGGGTGCTTATTTGTTGACCCTTGACATTCAATAAGAAGCAGTTTAAACAAACTTCTCTTTTATGATTACAGATGTGGACAGGTTGACGATCCACTTGATGGTAGGTCAAGTAAAAAACGAAGATTATAATATCTTCATGTTGTGAATTGCCACTGAACGTTCCAATACTTTAGAATTAGTATATTATACGTTCACTCAATCGAATCCAGCTCGGATGGGCAGCGATCGGGAAGTTTCGGAAGATATACTCGTCCAAAATTCCTTAGTGTCTTAAAACAAAAGTTTTCGACCAATGTGTGTTGCCAGTGATGACATATGGCGCTGAAACGTGGTCTTTAACTATGAAAGCTCAACGAGCTTTGGAGAGGGCTATGCTCGTGGTTGCACTTCGAGATCGAATCAGGACTGAGGAAATCTAGTAACAAAAGTTACCCACATAATCCGGCGGATTAGTAAGTTGAAATGGCAGTGGGCAGGACAAGTAGTACGGAAAGCCAAGGGCCGCTGGATCCGGAAGGTTCTCGAGTGGAGGCCACAGACCGGCAAGCTCAGCGTAGGCCTACCACCCACAAGGTAGATAGACGACCTGATAAAGGCCGCAGGTCGACGTTAAATCCAGGCTGCTTCTGATAGGTCCTTTTAGAAAATTAGGGGGGAGGTGTCCAGCAGCGGATGTCCTACGGCTGAGATGAATGATGATGTTCATTGTTCGCCCAGTCTGAAAACCAGTACAACCGAATTCAGTAACGTAAATAATATATAGATACATAATAGCACTCCTATACTCAGAATGCAATAAAATTATACACAGAATACGGAACAAACCTGAAAGAAAACACAGCATACACAACAGCACAGCATTGACGAGCCCGTTGGATGAGTGGTTACTGTGCTTGCCTTAACGCTTTGTCCTAGGGTTCCCGGGTTCGATTCCCGGCATGGTCAACTTTGAAAAATCATCTTTTCAAATTTGGCTCTGGTCTGGATTTGGAAAGTAGTGGCAGGGCACACTGCGTTTTCGCAGTCATTTGGGCAGCCCGTCTAGCAGCAGTAACCACCCCCTTAGAGAAGACCACCGTGAAATAACAGCACTTGTGCTGTTGTGTTTCGGTGAGTGAGTAAGGGATGCCAAAGCCCATTTCCCTATCCACTCCTAATCCCACATTCTTAATCCTACTGTAGTCGGCAGCGCACTTGCAGCAGCTTTGGCGTTGCTTGTGTTATAGGCGACGGTAGCCACCTACCATCAAGTGGACCGTCAGCCTGTCTACAGATCTTAACATTAAAAAAAATCTAAATTGTAGCCACAAAAATTACTCCACTATTTATTTGGATTAATTTTCAAAGGTACTAGCTTGTAATCACCCTATGGACAACGTTTATGTTATACATGTATACTTATAAGCTAAATTCGCTGTCTGCCTGTCTGTTCTCCGCTAACTTCTAAACCAACTTTTTTGTTACGTATAAGGATATAATGTATAAAAAACTTAAGATTTACATAGAATGTACTTAAATTTATTAGAATTACTTATTTTATTAGAATTAAATTTATTAGAGTAATTTCTACAAACGACATTACATTTTAACTTACTTCTTATTTTAGATTGAGATTCCTCGCGATGTTTGTTAACGATCACATTTTTTAAGTCAATACCTATTTACCTATAACTTTTTTAATAGTTTAATAAAACGGCTTATTAAAAAAAAGAAAAAATAGATATTAAAATATATTCAACTCAAAATAAAAATATTTATTTATCAATTAGGTTTCTCCAAGAAACTCTTATGATCGTCATTTAGATTTACCAGTTAAATTTAAATTTACCAGGGTTTCGGAAAAAATCCAAGATGACGATCCTGAGAAGAAACCCCGAAAGAAACTCAGGATACTATTCTTTTTGTCATCTTTACAATATAAAAATTACAACAATTATAATCATACACTTAATACTTATATACAATACTAAGCATAGTATGAGCTCCGAATCCAGGCTTTAATTCCAGGCTTCATTGTCACTTAAATAATTAGTAACCTTATAATACCCTTTCGAGAGGTGATTTTGTTATTCAAAATAACAATTAGGCAGAATATTTTAAATGTAATCTAATTCTAAAGTTTTAGGTTTAACTAAAAACGTAAAGGTTGGTCATGGTTGATTAGAAATTGCGCAACGGTGTGTTATGAATCGCTAACATTTTTTTGTATCAAAAATGAGAATGGTCGTATTTCCCTCAACGATCATAAAGTATCCAAAGCTCGTTGCGGATCTCATACAAGCGGAATAGGTTATGCATACCCGATATTGTTTCTTTGAATTTTAAATAACATTCCTATACAATAACCAACATAACTTAACCTCTCGTACATCCGACTCATGTCCTTATTTCGTATGTAAACAAAGATTTATCAAGAGTCCTTTGTAAGTTTGTTGACGTATACCTTTTTTGGGGAAGAAAACGTATTGGCTTTTTAAACAACTTCTCTTCAGCTTGAAAGGTTCCTATTTACATCGCAATAGAGTTGAAATTTCATAATCTTTTTACGTTGCCAGTGAGTACTGACAGTGTGTCTAAATAATGTATAATATGTAAATGTGCGTGTTTTCTAAATGTGTCGGTTATTAACATCTGGAATAGATATTGAATACTAGCGGCCCGCCTCCGGCTTCGCCGTTGTGCATTTTTTATATATATGAACATTCCCCGTTTATCCGTCTTTCCATTAGTCAAAACCGAATTAAAATCGGTCTAACCGTTCACGCGTGATGCCGTGACCAAGGGAAATGGGGATTCATTTTTATATTTATAATAGATAGATTTCAATTTTTGACGAGCCCGTTGGATGAGTGGTTAGGTTACCTGTCTTAACGCTTTGTTCTAGGGTTCCCGGGTTCGATTCCCGGCAGGATCAACTTTGAAAAATCCACTTTTCAAATTTGGCTCTGGTCTGGATTTGGAAAGCAGTGGCAGGGTACACAGCGTTTTCGCAGTCATTTGGGCAGCCCGTCTGGCGGCAGTAACCACCTCCCACCGTGAAATAACAGCACGTGTGCTATTGTGTTTCGGTGAGTGAGTAAGGGATGCCAGAGCCCATTTCCCTATCCACTTCTAATCCCTTATCCTTAATCCTACTGCAGTCGGCAGTGCACTTGCAGCAGCGTTGGCGTTGCTTGTGTTATAGGCGACGGTAGCCACCTACCATCAAGTGGACCGTCAGCCTGTCTGCCGAACTTGTTGATATTTAATTTTGTTTTAATCTTTAAATATTTTTTTCATTTAAAGCACCCTATATTTTACGTGAAACAAAATACTTAGACAATGAGGGGCTGCCCAAATTATTACGAAACGTATTGCGCCCTGCCACTTACTAGTTCTTTTTTTTTAAATTGAGAATCTCCAAAGTTTATAAGTATTGTTCTAATTTCTCATTTTCTAGTTTGACGGATAGTCGCGATATATTACATTTACATGTGCGGAAGAATACTAAAAACTGATGTCGGAAGCAAAGAAAAGAATAACCTCTAACTTGACGGGTGAAACTTGGAATGGCAGACGGAGCAGAATATACATCGCTGGCCGGTCAGACGATCCCTTTGGGCTTCATGAAATACACTCAGTGAATTATCTATAGAGAATACCATTTTTCTGTCTGTTTAAATTGCTTTCGAATTCGTTATTTTGTAATTAAAATGAAAATGTATTTTTTATTAGTTTTAGATTAGACATAATTAATATTAGACATAATCAATAGACATAATTAGACATATTAGACATAATTATACACATTAGACATAATTAGACATAATAGTCTAATTAGTCGGACAAAGAATTAGTCTAGCTATTCAAAGGGGGAATGCTGCCAGTATCTTCGGAACCTTGGTTAAAGGGAAATCTTTTAATAATATATTTTAGTTATTATATTTTGATTTAATTAATATGTCGATTTTAATGCAGTTATTATTTGTCTATATATAAATATGTAAAGAAAAAGGAGGTTATTCGTCTTTTTTAGTTTAGTAGCTATTGAATTAAATTACTGTTAAAAGTAAAAAAAGAAACATTTTTTCCCTCACCTTCGAAATGGTCGACAAGATGCAAGTAAAATAGTGGGAAAACAATACTTTATTTTCATCTAGGAGCACTCTTAACCTAGTTAATGCTAGGTATAGTATGGAGTATAGAGTATGTGCACATTCGGTTGTCATGGCTTGTACGCCTTTAAAAAATATTTCAAATATAGGAATTAATTAATTTTAGTGACGTATAACTTGTGTTAATAAAATAAACTTAAATGGACTACTAACGACGCACGGAGTTGAAATCTGTTTTAGCGGATGCTTGCGTTATATATACATTATGTACCTACTTATCTTCCAAATTACAGCTTTCTAGACGTAATATTTTTGGCAGCGCCTTGATAATATTAGAATTGTCTAATCTAAAAATAAATTAATATTAAATTGATTAAAAACTAATAATATAAAAATGGACCCTGCGGCATTGTACCAAGTACGCTGGCAGCATTTCCTCGTTGAATGGCCAAACTAATACGTTGGCCGAGGAAAGTGTCAGCTCTTCGGTCTCCCGTCGCATCAATAAGCCTCTTCGAGATGTCTTTGAAGAGGCTCATTGCTGCAGGCCCCCACGGACCGAGTGTCTCGACACCGAATGGTACAAAACCATATTCGGCGCCGAGGCCACTATATTTCGAGATTTTATTTTTTTCCGTCGCCTCTGCTGCGGCTGCTGCCTTAGTGGATGTTCCGTGGAGATGCGAAGGGGCTAGTGTGTCTACACAAGTAGCATCCCAAAGCCCCAATGTACACATTAGAATAAGATCTGATATTTCTGAATCGTATGCTTCGACATCGACGTAATATCCAATTAGATTTCTAGTAAGGGCGAACGCATTCAGACAACACATTAGGGAAATAGATATTATATAATTCCACGCCCGGTAATGTTCGGGCAGTAAGGACCAGTAGAATTTTATCGTGACCTTGATCGGACCAATTGGCGTTCAGTACCTTGCGCCCGCGCACCTCAGTTAGTTGCCAGAAAAGTTTTCATTGATTACGTCGAAGATATTACGTCGATGGCTTCAAAATACATCAGCACTTATGCTTTCGTGGTAAAATTTTGCTTTGCGATTATCTTTTGTAATACTGAGGATGTGGAGATGGGTTTCAAGTTTATTTTACACGCCAGACGTGGCAGTACATGTGGATGCATATTTAAACCAACAAGAACTGGTTCACAGTAACCCATGTTACTTGTAAATAAATTATTTGAATTTGAATTTGAATTATGACTGCGTTACGAACCGTCAAGAACATACTTTACTTATAAAGCTATAAGACTTATAAACTATCTAAACAAAGATTTAAAATAAAGCTCCATTTACAATTTCATCATCAAAATAATGGTATAATATTCCTATCAGAATTCGAACGCTAAAATAAACAGCGCAACAGACATATCCACGTAACATCGGCTAGTTTGTTTAACTAAAATCGCTACGCTCTCAACTGAATAATTACGACGAAAATTTTCGGATACACTCCTGTGCTGAATCCTCGAGTGTTGCCATATTCAAAAATTTCAATACAAACCGCTTCCCGAGTGGGGGTTTTGTGTAGTTAATACACACGAGCAGTTTACAGGCCAACATTTTACAGACTGCAGTTGCAGTTTGAATCTAGTCTATGTGTTAGGCATTTCAATTATTTAATTAATTTCATTTTAATGGAAAATTAAAAGCAAAAAAATTACAAACAAAAAAAAACTAAAAAAAAAGAAAGGGCAATTGCAGGTATTTAAGATATTTTTTTTTCGTCGTGTTCGGATATTTATTGAATAGAACTGAGTAGACATTGAAAAAGCATCAAAAAGCTTTTTTTTTCATTGCTTTTTTTTCTTATATTTATTCTTTGCATAATTTAGATTCAAATTTAATAATGATATCGTTAAGCTTCATGAAAATTTCTGTATAAGTTTTGAATAAAAGAAATCTAAAATTTTATTATTACAAAAAAGTAGGTAGGTACATTTGAAATTTTCTATTTAACATATAAATAACAAGTGCGAGTTGAACTCGCGTGTAGAGGGTTCGGTACGATGTTACCTATCCGCGCAATATTGAGTGATTTACCATGTTATTTTAATATCATGGACTTCTTATAGGTTTTTCTATAAAATCTATAAATAGAAAACTAATTTCTGTATTTTTTTCAAAATTTTAGGTTCAGTAGTTTAGGAGATAAGGGAGGGGGGATGGTCGGACAGACGGACACACGAGTGATCCTATAAGGGTTCCGTTTTTTTATTCGGACGTACGGAATCCTAAGAAGGTATAAAAATATACTTACCCGACTTATTTTTGTCACTATATGCAAAAATGTCGCACAAATTTATTTAGGAACCATTAAAAGTCGTCATAAGTCAAAAATCAAAAACACACATTTATGATTTGGATGAAAGTGCTTTATGTCTGGACTGGACCTCCAACTATCAGTATTTTCTGGAACATCCTATATATGATTCCTAAGCAGGGAACTGGGTGGGAGTTTAAAGAATACAATCATATTAAGTTGTCTAGTCTTAGCGACAGTGAGTCACATGTATTATCGGAGTCTAAAGGGGGTGGGAGGGGGTTGATATCAAAAGATTCCTCATCAAAAATGAACGACCGATGTGAGTGCTTGAAGACTCAGTATTTTTAAAATGTACCTTTTGGATTATATTACCATACGCACGAACTGTCTGTGGTACTTCTCTGATTATGCACTTATTCGCTCATGTTTATTTGTTTTCGATTGTGCTTTTAGAAATGCATTATTTTCTGTTTTGGAATAAAAAAATTTGGTAACTAATAGGTGTCAGCGATACCTATTAATTGTTGTAATGATTAATTATACTTGGATATCATACTTCGTAAAAATTTTAAGAACTCTCTTACCAACCTAACCTAACCGATTCCATACTACCTAAATTCAGGATTAATCCTCAATAGGGTATTACACCCATTTTCAAAAAGTGTCTCAATTAGATTCTGTAGTGCTAATGAACCACTAAAAAAAAAACACCAAATTTTTATTCAATGGATAAGTTTAATAAAAATGCATTTTAAAATTTACATTTTCAAATTTCGCGCGTAATTTGACGAAAACGCTGGAAACCAAAGATAATTGTATTAGTGTATAGATGGAACAATAAAAATTGAAGATTCCTTCGATACTCGATACCCGTCTTTCTAATGGCTGCATGTCGTATGTTAAAAAGAGATAACAATAGCCGAATATGACGTCTTAAAACGCTGCGCGCCATAAAAGGGGCAACGTCATATTTGTTTATATCATGCTGGTTAACAAGCGCGTTTAGCTTTATGTGATTTAAAATACTTAAAAATGTGAAAGTGTGATATCATAAATCTGTTGCTTGCCAAGAATGGCTTGTACTGTTCCCGTTTGTCCAAGTAGAGTGGGTGTTTTGAAGGAGAATAATGGAAACATATCATTTCACCGGTAAGTCACACAGCTCGCACTCATTAATTTTGGTGTTTTGTAAACAAATTTTTATAATTATTTACTAAAAATGAATCATTGTACATGCATACACAGCTCTAAGGTTGATTTATGTAAAGAAAAGCTGGTGTTTATAACTAAAATTTACAAAAACCAAAGTTAATCGGAATTTTTGACATTTGTCTTGCTTTATAGTGCTGTAGTCTGATCTTGATAAGTTTATCGATAATTTATTTTTAGTAGTGTTGACAATTTCTAGCATTCACTGCAGGTTGAAAGTAATTTTTATCAATTTATAACAGATTTCCCACCGACATCGATTTAAACAAAACATGAACAAAAAATGTAAGAAAAGGCGACGATTGGAGAGCTTCGCAATATACAAGAATATGCTCGATGCACACTAGATTCTTGCTTTCGCCAAGGATTTCAGCGTAAAATTCTACACTCGTATGCAGTGCCGACAATATTCCCAAAATTACCACCATCGTGTAAACCAGTAAGTAATATCTATAAGTTATAAAGAAGTTATGCTTCAATCTATGAAAATTATGAAAATCTTTTGAATCATTAATAACCAAAAACTATTTCTTTTCAGAAATTACCCAGAAAAAGAAAACTTACTAATAAATACGTGGATACCCAAGCGTCAACATTAACTGCAAGTCTTTAAATTAAAATGTTGACGAATTACAGATGAACGATATCACAGATTAAAATGAAACGATATCACAGATTATCCAATCTGTGATATCGTTTCTAAAAATAAAACTTTAAGATTATCGAGTTTTTTTTCTCTCGTAATACTCCCGTTCTACCCCTTAAGGATGGATTCTAAATATTTCTACTCAAAAAATAACTATTCTTTTGAAATATTTTGGTGAAATAAATGCGAGAGGTTGCATACAATCTCATACAACCGATTAGCAATGCGGCGAGTACCAGTACGCACCCACATTTTATTTATATTGAATAACCAAACAGTACACTGAAACGCATTTAGCCATACTTTTTATCCGTCATATATTTAAAATCTATATCAACGATATCTAGTTATCAATAAAAATGCACAGCACTATTATACGCTATAACTTTAGCTTGCATTGTATAGTCAAAATGGAGACATTCACTCAACTTCGACCCGACAGATTATATATGTATGTCTCTTTCAATCTTATGACAATTTGAAGGTGTTAGAAAGAATAAAATATTGCTGCATTTTGTGATCCATCTATAGGTACAGACTAATACAACATCTTTGCTGGAAACCATTATTATGACATGTAATTGACATGACACTGACTGACACTTTTTTGTTTACACAACCGTATGACGTAAACGTGGCGGCTACTATTTCATTGTGTTTAAGAACAGACTAAAAATTCTGAAAACTTTGAATTTAATTTTAAAATTTATTTTGTTATTTTACGAACTAAAACTAACATTTTCCGACTGCATTTTGCCTAAGCTATCTCAATAATATACTTTTAGATTTTTTTTTATATAGACTAAAATACCCTATTATTGGTCGTAGCAATACATTAAAAAACATGACATTTCTGAGATATCATATGAAGGCTTGGATGGAAACAAAAACCTTAAATTAATTTCATATCTAATACAATTAATCTCGAAAATGCAGTTACTGAATACAAGCCAATAAAGTTTTTGTATGAAAACATAATACATATAATATATATTTAAAATTGGTTTGTCAATAGCTACACTCTATAAAGCCTTTTCTAAAATATTGGAAATCCTGCGGACGTCTAGCGTCGTTGAAAGTTGAAACAACAAATTCTTTCAAATACCTATTACTTTTTTTAACCAGTTCATTGGATAAGTGGTTAGGGTGTTTGCTTTAACGCTCTAGGGTTCCCGGGTTCGATTCCCGGCATGGTCAACTTTGAAAAATGAACTTTTTAAATCTGGCTTTGGTCTGGATCTGGAAGTAGATCTGGTCAGTAACCACTCCCTTACAGAAATAAGTGCACGTGTGCTGTTGTGTTTCGGTGAGTGAATAAGGGATGTCAGCCATTCTATTTTGGTAAATTGGCTAGAGCCAGTCCCTATCCTCCATCCTATCCTCCATCCTATCACGCTCGGCAGAGCAAAGCGTGGTCGCCAGCCACCAACAACTGGGTCGCCAGCCTTACTTTGATTTGGGTAAATGTCATTACCTTGGCACAGCTATTACTCATATATTTTCTCATTTTTAAACGCGGACGAAGTCGCTGGTACCTAAGTAATACTTTTATGTAAGTGATTACACTTATATTTCTCATAATCTATATACATATAAAATAAAATCGTAAACATGCCGTGTCTTTACATTAAATATAAAAAAAAAACAATTAGTACACGTTGTACTTATGTTACCGAGGACAAAAAAAAATGTCAGACAGACAGACAGACAAACTCTTTATTACTCACACAACATAAATAAAAATAACAAATAAATACTACAAATAAGTGAGTACAGGCGGTCTTATCGCTAAGAGCGATCTCTTCCAGACAACCTTGTGGCAGAGGAGAAAACAAGAAAGAGAGAAAGAGGTAGAGTGCTAAAGAAACAAAATATAATCAATAATCTATATACTAAATTTTCAAATATAACAGAGAAGAAAAACATACACATATATATAAATAAATAGATAAATACATAATAAAAATACATAATAAAAATGTCTGTTTATCTCTGAAACAGCCTAACTGATTTGAATTCAGTTTTCACTGATGTGTTGTAGCAATCTTCACATTTAGCGTTTATTTCATTCCGATCGGTTTACAAATAAAACAGTTACACGTTGTACCGAATACCACGCGTAGGAAGTTGCGGGCTCAGCTAGTTATTATACGTATAATAACGAATCTGAACATCTGTTTATAAATTGGTAGCTTTCTATAGTACGTCGATCACCTCGATAAATTGAGGATAAGGCAATAGCTCCGGTATCTATAATGTACTCCACATAAAAGCAGATGTGCTGTTATTCTGACAAGCCCGTTGGATGAGTGGTTAGGGTGCGTGCCTTAACGCTCTGTTCTAGGGTTCCCGGGTTCGATTCCCGGCAGGGTCAACTTTGAAAAATCAATTTTTAAAATTTGGCTCTGGTCTGGATTTGGAAAGTAGTGGCAGGGCACAGTGCGTTTCGCAATCATTTGGGCAGCCCGTCTGGCGGCAGTAACCACCCCCCTTACAGAAGACCACCGAACACCGTTGTGTTTCGGTGAGTGAGTGAGGGATGCCAGAGCCCATCCACTCCTAATCCCCTATCCTGAATCCTACTGCAGTTGGCAGCGCACTTGCAGCAGCTTTGGCGTTGCTTGTGTTATAGGCGACGGTAGCCACCTACCATCAAGTGGACCGTCAGCCTGTCTGCCGACCTGACATGAAAAAAAAAAAATATTCTACAGATTCTGTGGACTTCTAGAAGAAAGTATTTATTGCCACTAGACGGCCACTAGATTTATTTATTTATTTTATTTTATTTATTATCTCATACATGATTCAATACACAATGTTTACAATGTCTGTAAACCATTATTGGTTTGTCTAGACATTTACTTCACGCCAATACACATTACACTATAAATCATATATACAAGACATTGCAATAACAATGTTACAACTCAATTTAAAAGATGCAAAACCGGCCGACCGAATCATCGACACACATCGGTATGCTTTGTGCGTGTGCAACTCGCTACACAGGTGTCCCATTCTATGCAGTCATGTGTTTTTATAGAATAATTGTTTAATTTAGTTATATAAATATAATTTTTAATTATATTATTCAATCCAATAAATATAATCTTATTATATTTAATTTAGGTAATATTTTTTTTATGTACTCTTTAAGTTTCTTTGTGCTATTTCATTTTTTATATTGATGGGTAAGTTTTTAATTAGATGGGGAATTATATATTGCGAGATTCTTTTGCCATACTCATTAATAAATTTTGGTTTATATAATAACTTACTAGTGGCCCTTCTAGTGACTATTTTGTGACTTTTGACTACCTGAATTTCCTCGCGAAAGTACTGTTCCACGATTAAGATTTATGATTATGAATTGCGATGTGCTAAATCGTAAAAGTAATAATTAGTTTTAATTGAAATAATAATTAGTTTTGTTAAAGAGTCTATCGTTCCGTCTCTAAAAGACGAGTGTACATTTCAAAATACGTCCTCTATCGAAAGGTTATCAAAGCGAAAGCCGAAAATTCGTACGAGTAAACTTACTCTCTGCCGACTAGTATTTATAAACCTTATCTCCTAAAACCGTAGCTCTACTTTGACTTGTTAAGATCGCGCAAACATTGCGAAGGCTTTAATGAAACATGAAAAATTCAGAACGCACAGACGTCAAGTGATTTTTTTTCTCTGTATGTCATTCGCTTTGAGACTCGTAATAAGGGTGTAAAATTTTAATGTGTGAAGGGGGCTTAAGAAAAGCCTATGTGTGTTCGCAATTGGAGTCTTTTCAAACTTTTGTTCAGTTATTGATATGTGAGTGGGAGCGTTTAAGGCATTTTTTTCATGAGAAAGTGAGACGGGCAGGCTGACGGTAGACCTAAAGGAAAGTAGCCCCGTTGACTCTAAACACAAGCAACACCAGGGTTATTCAAGTGCATTCGTGTTCATATAGGATAATAAAGGATGAGAAGGTAGGCTGTGAGTTCCCCTATCAAATATTATTAAAAAATGATTATGCGAGCTTTATTTACTGAAATTTTTCATTGATAATATGTATATCTAACATTTAGGCACATATCAACAATTTTTTCAAAGCTTAATTAAACTTAAAAGTTTCAATAAACGCAATAACTGTATAATTAATTTAAACTTAATTTTATCGTAATATCGTACTGTATCGTAATCATAATCGTAATTATTTTTGCAAATTTCGAAATAGATTTCAGCCTTAGAATCTGGTATGAGGATTACTTCCAACTATTCAAAATTATTCGGCCAGGTAGCTTTATTATTATCAAGAACAATAACAATATAAATTTATTTCACAAAACACCATCAAATATGTATGCTATGTTAGTTATTTTATCTAGATATGTCGAATTCCGATTTGCTTACTTTATCAGAACATCAGTAAAAATTTTAAAAATAGCAGACTTGCATCTTTCAGCTGTTGGAATAATTTTGTTTCAGTTTATTATTTATAATTTTTTTTTGATGAGCCCGTTGGATGAGTGGTTAGGGCGCTTGTCTTAACGATTTGTTCTAGGGTTCCCGGGTTCGATTCCCCTGCTGGGTCAACTTTGAAAAATGAACTTTTCAAATTTGGCTCTGGTCTGTATCTGGAAAGTAGTGGCAGGGCAGTCCGACCGGCGGCAATAAACACCCCCTTACAGAAGACCACCGTGAAATAACAGCATGTGTGCTGTTGTGTTTCGGTGAGTGAGTAAGGGATGCTAGAGCTCATTTCTCTATCCCCTTCTAATCCCTTATCCTTAATCCTATTGTAGTCGGCAGGGTACTTGCAGCAGCTTTGGCGTTGCTTGTGTTATAGGCGACGGTAGCCACCTACCATCAAGTGACCGTCAGCCTGTTTGCCAACCTTAACATAAAAAAAAACTCGGTATATTTTGCATTTATATAGGTACCTAAATTTTGGATATTTCCAACTATTATCTTTTTGTCTCTACTAGCGCAAATCATAAATAGGATAACAAAAGATCATAAAAAGGTGACCAAGTGTTGTCAAGATCTCTCCTCTGTACCCTGAAACAAATAGCGCCGCCCCGGCTTAAAATAAAAAACCACCGATCTTAAAATAAAAAAAAAACAATTTCTACATAGTTTCAAGCATTCACACTCACAGAAGCACACATAGAACAAGCAGAGAGAATACAAACACATATTGAATGTAGTCTGAAGTGTTGCCAATGAAGATGTAACATACCTATATAAACAACATCAGTAATAGGGGATCGGACAGTAGTCAGATTAAAATCTAAAATGTACTTAGAAAGAAAATATATAATTTTTACGATTATTTATCGAATAATAATTTAATATAATTCATTTAATTATTTTTAAATGAAGAAATAAAATTTTATTATTTACAATATTTTTAATCTATACTGAAACACCAATCACAGTGCGTGACGTCATTTGTGGGCAATCATTGTCTTATGCCAATGCAGCTGTTTTGTTATGATATGACCACAAATGACGTTACGCCCTCTCAGATGAACTATCGTGGCGTTTTGGCGGCATTTTCAAACAAACAATATTAAAACATGATTTTGAGTACCTAAAAGGTTATAAATAAATAAAATAGTATTTTTTATGGGAATAAATATCCATGAAGATTAATTTAAAACACTTACTGAAAATTTGTCCGATCCCCTATTGTTTTCAAGATTCTGTTGGCGCTGGCCTGTAAAGTGTTCTCTCTAGCAACGATGCAGTTTTCTTTCTAATAATTACAATAAAACAATTAAGCAACTATGCAGTTTAAGGTTTTTTTTAATGTTAAGATCGGCAGACAGGCTGACGGTCCTGACGGCAGACTTGATGGTAGGTGGATACCGTCGCCTATAACACAAGCAACGCCAAAGCTGCTGCAAGTGCGCTGCCGACTACAGTAGGATTAAGGATAAGGGATTAGGAGTGGATAGGGAAATGGGCTCTGGCATCCCTCACTCACTCACCGAAAAACAACAGCACACGTGCTGTTATTTCACGGTGGTCTTCTGTAAGGTGGTGATTACTGCCACCAGACGGGCTGCCCAAATGACGGCGAAACGCAGTGTACCCTGCCACTACTTTCCAGTTCCAGACCAGAGCCAAATTTGAAAAGTTCATTTTCCATTTTTCAATTTAAAAATAAATAATATTGATTTGGTTTAATAGCAAATGAACTTATAGAATGGATTAACCTCTCATTGTTCCCAATCATCATGACGAGACATTTTAACCCTACTTTTAATCAACTAAAACCAAAAACAATCACAAAAATAAAAAGTAATGATCCACAAACGTCATGTCACGGCTATTACTTACAATCGCATTTAAAATCACAACTTGTGCTATTAGCACGGGTGCGGCGAACCTGGAATTCCTATTTGTATCTGATAATAATCTGGCTCACGTCATGGGGCGATTTTTTAATTTGCTTAATAGATTCAAATGTTGGAATATTATTTAATACTTCATTGGTGGTATAAGTTGACTAGTTCATAGTTGACCCATGATTTTATTACAAATAACATCTAAATTTCAGGAGCCCAAAAACGTTTGTTTGAATTTTGTTTTGATGAGTGGTTAGGGTGCTTGTCTTAAAGCTCTGTTCTAGAGTTCCCGAATTCGATTCCCGGCAGGGTCAACTTTAGAAATGAACTTGTAAAAGTTGGCTCTGGTCTGGATCTGGAAAGTAGCGGCAGGGCACACTGCGTTTCGCAGTCATTTGGGCAGTCCGTGTGGCGGCAGTAACCACCCCCTTAGAGAGGACCACAGTAAAATAACAGCACGTGTGATGTTGTGTTTCGGTGAGTGAGTAAGGGATGCCAGAGTCCATTTAGCCAACCCTTCCCAATCCCTTATCCTTAACCCTACTGTAGTTGGCAGCGTACTTGCAGTACCTACTTGTGTTTTAGGCGACGGTAGCCACCTACCATCAAGTGGACCGTCAGTCTATCTGTGGCCTTTAACATAAAAATAAAATCTATAGTCAAGATTGCTAGCTCTGGTGTTTTGATAGCTTGAATTGCAGATGAAGACAAAGTACACTTATTGCAATTATAATATACATGAATTTTTTGCCTTTTTTTAGCCGATTAGAACTTATTTTTACAACAGGCTTCAATTATCTGCATTAGTTCTTTACTATCTTACTATTCGTCACAAATCACGTGTCACGATGTTTGTTCACGCCAATCTCCGAAACCGCTCATCAGTTTTCAGTGAAATTTTATGAGTGTTTATTACTATTATTATTTTTATTAAAACTCTTTATTTGTACTATAAACATAAAAAGATTTAAAAAAAAGAAAGAAACAACAAGTAATAGTACAAAAGGCGGCCTTATCGCTTTATAGCGATTTCTTCCAGGCAACCTTAGGTTGTTTATGGTTGGTTTCAGCTTGAAACATAGGATTTAATTTATAAAGTCGCAATCAAAAGCCAGTTGTGATATAAGTATAATGTACAAAAATTTATATGTGACAGCAATGTTTTTCGTTAATATTTTTTATTAACGAAAAACATTGCTTCATTGAAGCATGAACTTACTATATAATGTATTTATCATATCTATATATGTGCCTCGTTAATATTGTGAGAAATGTGCTTCTTATAATTTATATAATAAATCGAAGAACCTCTGTCCATCTCGTACCAGATACAATCCAAGATTAAGTATTAACGATTAACTTATTAAAAGACTAAACTTGTGTATTATTGTTGAATCTCAGATTCCCAGAATTTATTCTCAGTATTCTCAGAAGCGATCGAGCTCTTACTGAAATTGTAGTATTATACGACTACGCCCCGCTATTGATGACCTTTGCGGTTACTAATTAACTATAAAAATATACACACGTAACTTTAGTACTGAAAAAAGATTTCAGTCACATGAATATATTAAAAACTAGCTGTGCCTGCGTTTTCGTACGTGTGGTATTCGGAATAACGCCTAACTTTTTTGTTTGTAAATAGATTGGAATGAAATTTACGGGAAATTTACACTAAATATTACGAAGCTTGCTACAATACATCAGTGGAAACCACATGAAAATCGGTTAAGCCGTTTCTGAGATTAACGTGTACATAGGCATAGTAGGCAAAGAACGATTTTATTACATATGAAAATTCACCAGCCTAAGCTGAACCCTCCTTAATATGACTGATCATATAGATCTGATGTCAAATTAAATTTTATGTTTCAAAATCACCTAAACTGACTTTTTAACTTTATATAAACTTTCAATCATCATCGTTTTAGAGATGATAATATACAGGGTGGCTCAAAAATCGTGGATCAAACGAAACGGGGAGGTAGAGGCGGTTATTTGTAATAAAAAACCTCTCTAGGTAGAACTCTAACTCGACCACCTTAAAAGTTATGACTATTTGAGTGTTTTTTTAAGAAAATACCAAAATTGGAGATAGATAGGCAATTAAAAGAAAAATTGTTCCTTTTTAAAAAAAAATAATTGTGTACAGTTACTTCTAGGTAACATATCATCGCTACAAAAAAGCTTTTATAACAGTAGGTACCATGGTTTATGAGTAATGGCAATTTTTTAAATATCATTTAAATGTTCCGATTTTTCTTTTCTAACTTTAGAACCCTACTGTGAAAAAAAAATGTACTACCAAAAAATGGCCCTGTATCAGAAAAACTAGCACATTTAATGACGATTAAAATGAGGTATAACACATAGCTGTTTGTTGCTTAGTTATTCCTAAATGTTCATTTTTTCATAAGCAAGGTCTTGTGTTATAGGTGACACGATAGCCACCTACCATCAATTGGACCATTAACACGTTTTGTTGGACATCTGGGTATATAAAATGTAACTAAATAATATAAAGTAATTAGGTTAAATAAATTTTCTCGGAAACACTAGGAAAAGTGTATGTATTTTATTAAATGTAAAATGTATTTAGACAAATAGGCGATGAGGAAACAATAATTAAGGTCACACAAATGAAGCGTGCTATACACCCAGCCATAAATCAAACGTACAAAAGCAATCACGTTTAATACGCCAGCCCGAATCCGCGCCCTCTAATAGCAATGGAGAGGACATATTTTATTAATTACAGTGCTACGTTATCACGAAATATTACCTTTATGTCCCATATTTGCATATCGTGTTAGTCTATACGAAATAGTGGGCGAGGCGCTAGCATGCGATGGATGCGGTTCCAACTCATAAGTGATCGGCGGAGCTAAATCTCGTGTTCGTTTTGTAGATTTATTTAAAGAGCTGATCAAGAGTTAGCCTTAGGTAACACGCATCTTGATGGGCTGTAAATTTTGTTTTACAAATCAAATTTAAATACAATTATATTTTTCATTTGACTTAAAACAATTTTTATTAGCCCACTTCATAAGATGTATGTGGGTGACGTGGGTTCACTCGGCTATGGACTACTGTAATCATTGTAATCTAAGTAGTCCAGCTAAGTCCTGTTAATATATAGTGGGCTAATGTTGTAAATTATAGCCCACACCTTCCCAAATTGAAGAGACCTGGAGAACTGTGCCTAGCAGTGAAAATGTAAAATATATGTTTATATAATTTTTAATATGTTAAATATATTTCTAGGCTAATACACAGGCATAATTGACTAACAAAGATTTAACAAGACTAACAAGACTACTTTATCCCAGTAGCCTGAATTAAATGTAATAGAATAAAACACTACAAAAATTTTAAAATCTACAAAATATTACATTATTACGAATATTAATATTATACAAAAATTAAACCTTTTAAAAGGTAAGAAAATAGGTTCAAAAAACTAGGTATTTAAAACAGAGTTGAGCAGAAACAGTTTCTTAATTGTATAGAAATGTAGAAAACGCTACGCTTATGATTTGGACAGCGTCATGTGTTTGATGGAAATTTGGGCGTATTCATCGAATTATGTGCGAGACTGTCCTCGCAGTTATTTTTAATGATTTTGATAGACGACCGCGTGGTTTGTGTGCCGTTAAGCTATTTGTATTTTGACAACGAATGATTAGTTCCATTGTTTAATTTACTAAAAGGTTAATTTTTTTATTGTTTCACCTCAAACCTTTATGGAAAGTCCAAAATCAATTGAAATGGAAGTAAAACTTAATAAGTGATTTATACCTATTAATTGTTTTAAAATATGCCGTAGTAGTTACATTTATCTGCTAATGAAAATATGTTTATCTGTTTCAGAGATTCGTCTGGATCAACAGACAACAGACACAAACACAAAAAAGTATATATATTTTTTATAATAATATACTAAGATTGAGCTTAATTCAAAAAAAGTCAATTAATTACAAGTAATAATAGTAGATTTTACAACAAGTGCACAAAACGAACCATTTTTATCCGAAGGCGAGGGCTGATAGTAATGTCGAGGATAAAAATGGTTTTGTGGACGAGTTATAAACTCTGCTTTTCACTTCGATTGCGAGGAAATAAAACAGTAGTTTAACATAACATTTCTTTAAACGCACGAAAAAACAAGAGCTGTTTCCCGCCGCTTTATTTTTTTAAAATCTTACGACATTGACATCTTATGACATTGACTTGGGCTGCAGACCTATACTGCCTACTATTAAATTAATTTTATAATAATAATTTTCTTAAATTAATTAAATAACCTACCTTTTATATCTTTTATGTCTTAAAAAACACATAAGGCAAATGAATTTAAGTAAATATTATAAAATAACAAATTCTAAGAACTACTTGTTTGGCTGTTGGCTCATTTAATATACATTTATGAGTAGACACGTTAATGCACTTGTGCACAAAATTCGATTTTGTGTAGCCTATATCCTGCACAAATAAGCACTTTCAGAGCATGAGAAGTGAAAACAATTTTACAGCGAATAATAAGACAATTAATAAAGTTTTAAAATATAATTTTTAAAAGTAGCTTTTGCCTCCGACTTCGTCCACCTCCCTCGGCAACAGTAACTCTTTCTAGACGAAAGGTAGCCTATGTCTTCTTCTATTTTGTGTGTGCAAAATTTACTGATGATCGGTTAAGCAGTTAAGAGGGAACGCGGGTCCAGCGGAATTTGATAAATAGATATTTGAAGAAACTATAGCCATCGCGTTGCACCCGAACCAGCAAGCTCTCTATTTGTGTGTGAATAGTCTGTGTTTGTGTGCGCGGCAACTCTAAAATATCGATAACACTATCGATAAATACCACTTCCTTTGTTATATACGTATTAGTCTGAACCCCCCTCGCCTTCAGCCTTCCGCCATAGAGTGCGATAGGGACAAATGCAGCTCAGACCGATTATACCTACTAAATTTTTGACTAAATCGAAGTTTCGTATTCCCCTGTTTTCTCCCTAAAAATTGAGTCTAACGAATAATTTCTTGCACAAATATTTTGAAGATGACTGAGGTTATGTCCCTATCATTTTTTTTTATCTTAAAAATCTTTCAAATTTGTTTCATAGTCGTCTGATTGGGGTGGTATAAAAGGACCATTTATTACCGTTTCTGAAGAGTCATATTTTCTTATTTAATTAGTTGGTGGATAAAAACACATGATAGGGACATAGCTTTAGCAGACCTAGATTTTCTGACAAAAAATTATTGCTCTAGAAGCAATATCCAGGGGAACACATTTGTATGGAAAAATGCTGCTAGCGTTCCCTGATAAGGCTTGAAAGCGTAACAAACAAATAAACTCACTTTCGTATTTATAACTTTAGTTAGGACTTGCGACCCGCCCGAAGTGACTGACGGTCACTTGATGGTAGGTGGCTACCGTCGCATATAACACAAGTAACGCTATAGATGCTGCAAGTGCGCTGCCGACTGCAGTAGGATTAAGGATAAGGGATTAGGAGTGGATAGAGAAATGGGCTCTGGCATCCCTTACTCACTCACCGAAACACAACAGCACACTTGCTGTTATTTCACGGTGGTCTTCTGTAAAGATTGGTTACTGCCGCCAGACGGGCTGCCCAAATGACTGCGAAACGCAGTGTGCCCTGCCACTACTTTCCAAATCCAGACCAGAGCCAAATTTGAAAAGTTGATTTTTCAAAGTTGACCCAGCCGGGAATCGAACCCGGGAACCCTAGAACAGAGCGTTAAGGCAAGCACCCTAACCACTCATCCAACGGGTACATAGGTAATTCTGTAACGCATCAAAACGCAACCCTAATAACAACTCAGACCTGAGCAAACATCAATTAGTGTATAAATGTTTGTATGGTAATAACTCAGAAACTTAACAGGTTTAGCGTGGAATGGTGAAGGCAAATCGGCTGAGTCAATATGGGTCAGTAACTTGCTCAACAAATATACTACCTTTGGTCGTTTCGAATCTTGACGTGTAGGGTGACCATGGACTCACTTCGTGTGTGATTCCCTATTTATGAGCACATTATTATTTTTTCTTTGTGAACAGGTTAGTTAGGCAAAAGGTCAACGCTGTAGAGATTGCAAATGCATTGCCGTTCTTTATTTGACAAGGAATAATAGACGATAGACAAATTTACTCTGGCATCTCTTACTCAGACGTCTTGTCATTTCACGGTGGTCTTCTGTAATTTGATGATTATACTGAGTGCCAAGTTTACGACTGCATTATGCGTACAGTGGTCCTGCCGTTAAGCTTTTACGTACACTTAACAAAGTGGGTAGATGGTAGATCTTGATAACCGGTGCAATATTGATATTGCACAGTTTTTTTATGGCTTATCGATTAATTAATATGCCTAAAAACAAATGTAGTTGTAGCTGATTTTTTTTTATTACTGTAACAAGAAAGATTTTTTTCAGCAGTATTTTACTTTTTTTTTTTTCGCAGGAAAGTAGTTAAGGCGTAAAAACGCTGCAAACAAACAAACTCACTTTGGCATTTTTAATATTTGTTAGGATTTTAATATATTAATTTTATCATTATTTCTATTCATTTAGTTAAAAAGTATTTTTCATTATAAAAATAATAAATAATTATCCTGTAGATATTTGTCTCACTATTCGTTGTCACCCTACAATCTCGAAAGGTGCTTCAACAATTTGGACATGTGCGCGTCAAAGTTAACAGTTTCCAGTTAAGATGAAGGGAGTTATTGTTTGATTTCACTCTAATCAATCCGACTCTACCACTTCGCATGCGATGTTCTGATGTTTGAGTTCATTTCATGTTGGCAATATTTGCAGGTCTGTGTCACACAAATGTGTGGAGGCAATTGCTGAGCATGAATTAACTGCTCTCCGCACTAATGTCTCCACCATGAAAGAGCTTTGCATGAAACAAATACTTTGTTCTTAAGGCCAATCTTTAAGATGTTTGGAACGATTAGGAAGATATTTGATACAAGGAAGAGTGCAGGGTCAGCGCTCTCCCAGTTGATCACTCACAAGATGGATAGACCTTGACTAATCAGCTACAAAGTGTTCCCTTATTGAGTGTATACGAAGTCTCGCAGAGGTGGCAACTAACTCATTAGACGGTCCATGACCACGACCACTCCGTTAGGAGTGTACGATTTGGAAAAGTCATACAGGTCATATTACTGGGAAAGAGCCTCTTCTTAGTCAAACCTCCTGGTTTGATTGCTGAGTAGCAAGGCACACTGTCTGGCGATCTTAATCGCCAGTGTCCTTCTTCCTTAGGTGTCCTTCTTTTCTATGCACTGGGCTGTCTTTTCGGCACCAGGGGCCAGATCTAGTCTGGCCCCTGGTGCCTGGTGCCTCGTCCCACCCAGGGCCTGGGACGTACCCGAATCTTCGTTAATAAAAATGAAAGAGATAATATTGTTTACACCACCATATATTTCACATTATAAGTATTTACATTAAATATATTTCAAAACGAGAGATTCAAAAAATCTCTCAACGTTCTCCCCATCTCTCTACTTTTTTCCAAAATCTGTCTTTTTTAGAATTCATTTTAAAATTTGTTTAAAAAAAAATCAATCATCGGCAATAAGGTTTTATACCACATTGCAGTACTATCTACACCCCATGTCGTAGATAGTATCCTTTCATAGAGTCAGCCTGCCTGCCAAACATTCATAAGTGGCAAGTTGAACATACTGTGCCAATTGGAAAAGTTTCACATAATCATGTTTGTAAATCAGCAGGTGTCTTAACAATGTTTTCCTTTACCGTCAGAGCAAGTTGTCATCGTTTCTTATAAACACATGAAATTCAAAAGACCGAGATCGATTTATTGCTATTATTTAGAACATTTTTTAAAATTTAAATATGAATAATTATGAACTTTATTTAATAATATACATAATTATATTAAATTAAAATAAAAACTAAAATTACCTAATTTAAAAATAAATTAACACTAAATGGATTAAAAGTAATAATATAAAAATGGACCCTTCGGCATTGTACCAAGTACGCTGGCAGCATTTCCTCGTTGAATGGCCAAACTAATACGTTGGCCGAGGAAAGTGCCAGCTCTTCGGTCTCCCGTCGCATCAATAAGCCTCTTCGAGATGTCTTTGAAGAGGCTCATTGCTGCAGGGCCCCACGGACCGAGTGTCTCGACTCCGAATGGTACAAAACCATATTCGGCGCCGTTTAGTACAAAACCATTTAGTACATTTATTTAAATAAATACACCTAAACCATATAAATATATATAGTAGCACCTATGACATTAAATAAAATTCTATACTTCTTTGAAGTCTTCTAGTTTAGTTCTGTTCTAGTAGTTTCTAGTCTTTGCAAGTTGTAATGTGTAAAAGTTGTAATGTGCAAAAATGTAAGTTCGTTGATAAGGCGTCTGATGCCAGAGCCCATTTCCCTATTCCCTCCTAATCCCTTATCCTTAATCCTATTGTAGTCGGTAGCGCAGTTGCAGCAGCTTTGGCGTTAGTCTGTCTGGGCCGTTAGTCTGTCTGCCGATCTTAACTTAAAAAAAAAAAAATTGAGCAGTGACATCTCTCGCATAGTGGGTTGAATAGCTCGCCGTTGCATTGATTAGCTCGTTTTAAATATCTATATATATCTAAAAATAAACATATTTTAAAATAGAGTCGCTGTCCGCCTCTGTCTGTTTAAACCTTCTCTAACTTCTTCTAAACTGAATGGTTCTCTAATTGTAATACGGTTCTCACTAATGGAAGTAGCGATAAACGAGAAAGGTTTGTCTATATAATTTGCGGAAAAAATGCGTCCATGCGGCGCCGGGGGCGGTTCACTAGTATGCAATATATGAGTGCACTAAAATGTGTGCCAAGGGAAGGATCTCCGCAGATTGTCGTAGGCACTTATTTGCACTTGTGACATGAATCGAAATATCGTCATGTGTGTAACATAAATAACTGCCGGGCGGTTGTATCCACATAATATTGAATGTAGCATGCAACTTGTTCAATAAGCGTTTCCAAGTTTGAGTCAACAACGTACTTAGTCAAACAGCTCCGACTAGTTGGCGTATTACACCGTGTAATCATAAATTGTACGGAAGGAAATAACTTTCATTGGTTTCATTTCACATATATGTCTATTGTACGAAGAAACTACATCACACATAGTTATTTGTGAAACAACTTGTTATACTATTATTGGGCTTCACTTGGGCAAATGACATTTACATTAGAACTCGCTGGCGACGGAGACAATTCAACAAATTTGTTTTGTGTTTTTTTTTTGTTTTCACCATTAGAACAATACACAAAAAAAAAATTAAATCAGTACAGGATTCATATGCGCGCAATAAGCCGTTTTCGAGAGAATTTTCAATAAAGGTCAAATTCTTCTTGTGTTCTAACTTTTTTTTTGTGGAGTTTCTATTACTTTAACGAAAATTCTAATTAATACAATTGGTTCTTCACATGTTTAAATATAATATATATTTTTTCAAAGCAATTGTGTTGTCTATTGTAATATCTTCATTAAACAATGGATATTTTTAGTATTTATCGTTTGTGTCCACCTTAACATATTTTGCAAAGAAGATTGAGATCGCTACGAAATAATGGAATTTGTCCATTATTTACTATCCGTTACTAGTGCTATCAAAAATAAAATCGAATATAATGTAAATATGGTAATGTCCAAAGAATATATATATACTCTCTAGCGAGAGGTAATGTCGTTATTTCAAAGTGACAGCCATCCATTAGGCAATCGTCAGATACGTGAAAAGAGAATGCTACGCCCCCCCTAGGTGGGCCAGGACCTTGTCGTGGTGGGGGGGGGGCTCACCCTTGGCAATCCGGGCGGTTGCAGGGGTCGGTGCTTTTTTCCTCACCGGCCTTTGCTCGACTGACCGGATTGGTTTTGGGGACAAAGAAGGCCCACACGACGTGAGCTCCGAGCGGGCTCCGTTAAGCGGAGCTCGTGGCGGAGTCCACTAGAAGAGCTTTTTTTTTTACTTGACATTGGCGGACAATGGCCATCTTCAAGATGAGCCGAATCGCCATTTTTAAAAGAAGAAGAAGAAGAAGAATACTACGACACACACACACACACTGCGCTAGTAGTGAAAAATAATGATATTATTCATTATTTTTTTCTTTTTTTTCTTGGTTCATTTTGAATAGAAAGGAAAGGAGGTTATACTATTAAGATTATTCAGAGTAGCGCAGCGCTTTAAACATAGAAATATACTTTTGTATTTATTTATATAGTATGGATATGGTAATGATATGAATCTTCTATTTATTTATAATAATATCGCTATAAATAATAGCCGACAGGTTTTCTAAATATTAAAAAACTGTGTGTCTCAGCTTCGACGCGCGACAGGAGTTTAGTCCTTTTTTTGTATACGTATAAAATTAAATGTATAAAATTTTCCTCGTGTCAATAGATAACTGGATACTTAATTCTAACAAAACTTTGTTAGTTATGTTCGGTATACACAGATGTCACAGATGTCACTTCGTTGTATAAGTTCAATAGTTCATTTTTTCGACGACAGATGTCGTTGCGTCGCGTCGTCAGGTTATAACGCGTTTTCGTTTCATTCCTCAACGCGGACTACACTTTTCATACAGGATTTCGACGTTTGCTTTTGTAAAAGCTCAGAGAATAGAATTAGGGAACATAATGACAGTTGACGTGACGCTTTTTAGTTAACGCTTGCAATAATTTTACTCAGTCATAAAATTTCCATATCGGGGATCTTATATGAAAATCGATCCTTAAGAAGTATACTCCAATAAAGATAAAATTTAATTAATTGCGTACTTAAAACTTACAATAAATAAAGTTTTCCTTTATGGCCTTTACTTTTCAACAAATTGGGACAAGTTATTGGAGCTTTCACGTCCTATATAAAACTTACAGATTCCATCAATGTATAAAATTGTATAAAATCACAGCAAACTATGAAATTGTTCTAGGAAGGCATATGTAAATAAAAGAAGGTGAACCAGATAGTATTCAGAATCTCTGACTGAATGTAACCCATTAGAGTGTGTTTACACTGACCGGGGATGTTTCTTTCAATGTTCTGACCGGCTTACAGTCAATAGGACATCATTACCAGTGTGGAGCGAATATGCTGCGTTCACCTACTAATCGTTTAGTAGTACAAAAATCGTGGCGAGTAGACGGATGGTACAATTTCTTATAGGTGGCTACTGTCGCCTACTTTGAAAGGGCCTGTCCCTATCAGAGTAGGCCTATTTTGTTGTCAGAGTATTAGAGTATTCCCATTTTGGTTTTGATTTGTTATTTATTAAAAGAACTGCTTTGTGAATATTTAGTTGTGTTTAGTAACATTTTAATATTAAAAGTGTTTTGAATCTTTTAGTGGACAGAGAAAAGATGTCTTTTTACTTTAACTTAATAATTATCTAATATTGTTATGCTAAAATAAAAAGGTAATTTCTTAAAATAGTTGTTAAGATATCTATATTGTAAAGAGGTAATATTTGTATGTATATATGTATGTTTGTAATGACCCATTGTATCTCTTCTCAAAAATCATCCCATCTCAAAAACTATTGGACCCATTGTAAAAATACTTTCATCTATCGAAAGCTACCTTATCAGCGAGTAACAAAAGTTACTCACCCCTCCTCCCACCTTCCCCCTTTACTCCCCCTCCATACAAAATTGCAGTTTTTCACGAATAAACTCCAAAACCACTGGACCGATTTTAAAACTTATTTCTCATATAGAAAGTTACATTATTAGTGAGTAACATAAGGCTACTCACCCTTCTCTCATCTTCCCCCTTTACCCCCCCTTTATAAAAAATTACCCTTTTCTATGAATAATATAATATTTATAAAGAGACGGGGACGAAGTCGCGTGCAACAGCTAGTATTGAATATATTGATATTTAAGTGTATTGTTAGTCCTTCAAGTTGATTTGCTCGTTGAAACGAGCCACTATTGGCTTTGGTTCAGACTTGGTCAACATTTGTCCACTCGCATGAAAGAGCATGACCAGTTCTATACCAATATTTGTTTAGTGACCACTGTAATAGTCGAACTGTGGCTAATATGGCTTAAAAAAGCTATCATAGAATATTTATTATAGAGGGGTTTGATGAAAAATCATTATTTATTGTTTCCTCAGAATATTAATATACGTTTAATCTAAATAACAAGAGTTTATTGCTACCATGGAGTATTTTAAACGAAATCAACCTGCATGCAAGGATGTTAAGAAATAATAAACCTTATCCTTCACAGATATTGTTTAATTTAGTATGGCCGCCAAATGCTAATACACACAATTCTTTCGGAGATGACACTGTTAAACACTGTGTATTAAATACACAGTGTTTAAATACAATATTTATATTCCCGATTATAATTTATATTTACATATAACAATATAAATAAATATAAAAATAATTACTTCTGAAATACGTGTGTATGTGTGTGTTTATGTGTAATATTCGAGTATGAGTATACACTAACTGTAGGCGAAAAGGTACCTATTCCCAGACTGAAGTCAATTTGAAAACATTGCTTTCTACAGTTTTACTTGCCCGGTTAATGAGCCTTTGCTAAGATAGATCCCTAACAAAGTTATGTCAACTAGCTGAGCCCGCAACTTCGTACGCGTGGTATTCGGTATAGCTCGTAACTTTTTTGTTTGTTAACCGATTGGAATGAAACAAACACTAAATGTTATGGAAAGCTTGCTATAACAAATCAGTGAAAATCGCATTCAAATCGGTTAAGCAGTTTCTGAGATTAGCGTTTTTTTGACCTCGGTAACATAAATACAATGTGTACAATTTTTTTTTTTTTTTTTTTTTTTTTTTCAATATTTAATGTACAGCAGGCACGGCTTGTTTACGATTTTATCCCTAAAAACTTGTATAACAGTAGTGGAATTTGACCAAGCAAGATCAAGCATAAGAATGGACACTCTTTTAGGCATCGAACGACACAAACAAAACACACACCGAATTGGGACTCACAAAATTCACTAAACAGAATAATAAAAAAAATCTGTACGTTTAGTAGATAAGAGCAGAGAAGTTTTTAAATGTAGGTATTCTAATGTATCTATTTCTCCAAATTATGAATGTACTCTTGTTTTAATAAAATCGTAAAGGAGCCGTGTCTGTACATTAAAAATTAAAAAAAAAAACAAAAAAAAAAAAATAAACAAAAGTATGTAACAAAAAATGAAATGAAATAATAAACAAAATTTGATAAATTAAGACCTGGTAAACACGGTGTTTCATTGCGGCGTCAGTTGGAATACGATTCGTTTAAAAGGGTTAAGAAATTCCAAGATACCGAACCCCTGTTTGCGTAACGCAATTATTCTATTGTCATTTTATTTATATTTCGCGAAGTTATCACGGGGATATCTTCTAATAAAGTTTGAGGGGAAAGGATAGCATTTAAAGTATTGTTTTATGCTAATACGAAACGCCATAGTTGAGTTTTGTTAACGAACTTGGTGGTCGCGTTTGATACTTCATTTGCCCGTGTCACTTGACAAGGTTATTTCATTAGAAAGTTAATAAGTAAGTGACTCAATGCGAGTTATAGTCGTAATCAAAATTCTTGAGCCTTTTAAGACAAGGACTAACATCAGACCGAACACAATTTATACCAAATTGAGCGCAACCTAATTAACTACGAATTAAGGTGCAATATTGCACAACGACTTTCTGTAACTTCTCGGAGATACCAAACAGATTAGAAATTTGAAGGTTTTTCTTAAAAATTGTGTAAATTATGAAAAATGAAATAAAAGTAGCAGATGAAAACTTAAGTTAATTAATAAGCTTAAAAAATATGCAGTTGTTCCTGAAAATTTTTAGTACTGTGATTTATAGCTTTTTTTTGGGCAGTAATTTACAATTTTTTTTTTCTCAGAAAATATAATTTTTTGTATACATCAGTCCGATTCATACTTTTTTAAATATAGTTTATTATGCTCTGTGTTTTTATTTAAGTTTCAATTTTACTGTAACAAGTCAAATTAGGCGACGAAAATAAAGCTGCCCGTTGGATGAGTGGCAAGGATGTTTGCCTAACGTCTCAGGGGCCCCGGGTTCATTTCCCGGCGGG
This sequence comes from Bembecia ichneumoniformis, assembly GCA_910589475.2. Taxonomy (NCBI): domain Eukaryota; kingdom Metazoa; phylum Arthropoda; class Insecta; order Lepidoptera; family Sesiidae; genus Bembecia; species Bembecia ichneumoniformis. Next base: position 13,032,998 of record OU342540.1, read on the forward strand.
GTCAAGTTTGGAAATTTTAATGTAATTTTCAAAATTGACTCTGGTCTGGATTTGAAAAGTAGTGGTAGGGCACACTGCGTTTCGCAGTCATTTGGGCAGCCCGCCTGGCGGCAGTGACCACCCCCTTACAGAAGACCACCGTGAAATAACAGCATATACGTGCTGTTGTGTTTCGGTGAGTGAGTAAGGGATGCCAGAGCCCATCTCCTTATCCTCTCCTAATCCCTTATCCTTAATCCTACTGTAGTCGGCAGCGCACTTGCAGCACCTGTAGCGTTGCTTGTGTTATAGGCGACGGTAGCCACCTACCATCAAGTGGACCGTCAGCCTGTCTGTCGACATAACATAAAAAAAAGCTTTTCTACTAGGTCCTCTCTTTAATATTTTGAAGTTAATGCGTATATATTAATATTAGTTTCGAAGTTAATTAAAACCTTTAATTGTAATTTTTATGACGAATATTAAATAATAAACAATAATAAACTAAACGGCCATTTACGAATGGCCGTTTAGAGAACAGTTTATTTCCTAAACTAATAATAAACCAAAATATATTTTTAATATGCTTCTAATTTCTTATATGTTTCTTTGAATATTTGGGAGACAAATGTTTTAAAAATGAACACGGCTTTGCATGAATAAATTTTTCTTTTATCTGTCTTTCAATCAGTGAAAATCTTTAAGTATTTTAAAAGAAATTAACGATAAAACAGAGGCGGACAGCGACTTAGATAACTTTTTTGTTTGTAAACCGATTGGAATGAAACAAACACTAAATATTACGGGAAGCTTGCTACAATATATCAGTGAAAACTGTATTCAAATCGATTGAGCCGTTTCTGAGATTAGCGTGCACAAACGTACATGCAAACAGACAAATAGACAAAAATTGTAAAAACTATTTCATTTACCTCGGTAACATAAGAACAAAGTGTACAAATTGTTTTTCTAAAAAATCTTTAATGTAACAGACACGGCTCGTTTACGATTTTATTATATGAGAGAGTATAGACTAGCTGAGTCCGCAATTTCGTACGCGTGCCATTCGGCATAGCGCGTAACTTTTTATTTGTAAACTGATTAGAATGAAACAAACACTAAACGTTGCGGGACGTTTGCTACAATACAACACAGTGAAAACCACATTCAAATCGGTTAAGAAGCCATTTCTGAGATCAGCGTTCACAAACGCACAGACAAACAAACAAAAATTATTCTAAAAACTATTTTTTTGGCCACGATGGTATGAGTACAACGTGTCCGAATTTTTTTTTAATATTTAATGTACATACAGGGGGCTCGTTTACGATTTCATTAAATGCATATAGATGATAGAGATATAGATGTGTCGAGATATGTTACAGTTATTTTTAAAAGGGTTTTTTTTAGTGTTGAGCATAGATTTCTCGGTTTTCGACTTTAGAAATTGGAACAGAATCAGACTGAACAAAATAGAACTGGACAAGCCAAAGTAACAGAATTAGGAATACTGTAAATTTACATAAAATTCAATGTTTGTTAACTTTATGTGAACCAATAAGAGCAGATAATGTTTCCCTTTTGAAAGATACCATCCCCTCTCCATAAAACCCCGGGTGTTTTTAATAGCTTCATGTATCAATTCGAGACATCAAAAGTTAAACAAAAAAGTTTTGTTTGTCGCGAAAAAGAGCGTTAAGTGCTGAACTTGGTGCGAACTTTGTTACTTGTCATCGGTGACTTTATTTAGTGCTATTCTTAAGGGTATTTTACACAGTATTAGGTATACTCGACAAAGTGCCAAATAAGAATATGAATATTACTTGTATAGTGTAAATTTATTAAATGTAAAGTAAATTATATCATTAATGTAAATTAATTATTTATATACATAATTAAATGTAAAAGTAAATTTTCTTTGCTTTCTATTAAAACTGAGTCTTTTTTGTTATTATTGTAAAGATAGTATTTTATTATCTATGAATGAATTAACTGAAATAAAAAGTTATTATTATTCTTATTTATATATTTAACTTACTATTATTATTAAGTATTACAAGTAAAATGTAGTTCATATACGATGTTTCATTTATAATCGGCATATGTGTAACGTGTCCTTAGTTAGCTTTTTATTAATTTGCATAAATTAGCTAAACTGTATTTACAAAGGTTGTTTAATAAATTAATACAGGATAATATTTAATTACTTAATGTAATGCACTCTAATTTCATAAGAAAAAAAATACATTATAAAACAAAAAATAATAATAGCCAATAAAGTGACTATGTATAATAAACAATAATTTTAAACAACGTCTTTGTCCGCAAGAAAAGTTAAAAATTAAAAATGTCTTGTATCCAATTACTTCAAAATCATTTAGTGGTTTATAGCAACGGAATTTTTACAATATTAGCATTACAATTGTATACAATATTACAATTTTACTAGCGGCATTAAGTTAAGTTCGGTTGCCATAAACTTGGCAGCTTTTTTGACAGCAGTCACCACACGAAGATCTGTCATGAAATATCGTGTGATGTTGTGTTCTAGTAAGTATAGGCTTTGCCTTTGACTGATTCCTTATCTTTTATCCTATCAAGGTCGTTGCTTCGTGTGACCGTCAGAATGCCTGCCGATCTTATTTTTTATGTACAAGTCGATGGTACCACTTGTTGGTAGGTGACTACAGTCCTCTATTTTACAAGCAATGTCACAGATACTGGAAGTGTGCTGCCGACGATAGGGATTAAGAAGGGATAGGGATGAATAGGCTTTGGCATCTCTTACTTAATATAAAAGAACACATGCTGTTATTTCACATTGGTCTTTTGTAAGTGGGTTGGTTACTGCCGCCAAATAGGCTGCCCAAAAAGACGGAGAAACGCAGTGTGCCCTATTTTTTAAGGTAAAACGGCTTTTTAGCCCGGCCTTAGGTTCTTAGTCGACCCGCCACGGCTGTCCAGCGCGGGGAGGACTGCGCTCCCTGTCGGAACCTCGGCGTACCTGAAACTGGAGGTAGGTACGCCTTTTTTATTAGGGGGGGATGCATTTACGCACTATCCCTCGTCGAGGGGACGTCTCGACGAGGGGGGAGTGTGGGACTCACCCGGTGAGATGCACCGGAAATACCCACTAAAACCCGGGTATCGGTCAAAGGGGAAGGTGGCGGACATAGGCCAGAACTCAGTGTGACCTGCTCTGCCACTACAAAAAAAAAATGGCAGTATAGATGGTAGTATCGTAAGATTATATTTGCAGTGTATAAGAGGCTTAAGAATTATGCAAATAAAATGATATTGTTTTCTTTGGAACTCCTATTAATTAACTAAGGACGACAGTCCCATTTTATTAATCCTCCAGAAACTGGGAAAAGTGTTGTTACAGCCATAAATGTACTAACTTTCTCTCGCTTACTTACTTACTTAAAAGACACAAGGTGTTCTTATAAAACAAAATAATATTTATCTCCGTTAATATTTCATGATTGTACCTAAATATTTCAACGAACCTTGTTATTTTTCTATTTGAGTAAAGTGAGAATTGTACGCGTTGAGTTTTAGGGTTCATTCGTGAAATTTCTAAATAGGTTCTTTAACGTTTGGTTGATGAGATCTATGCTGGACGGCATAGGATAGATAAATTTTCTTTACGAATTTTGGCTAATTAAAAATGAACATTTATAAATATGTTCATTATTTGAATAAAAAAATAAATAAACAAGAAATAAAATATCGATATATAGTTATATGATTGGTTTTATCTATAACTACATATATAAAAGATAATATATTATAAAATATGTTTTATATATTATAAAATAAAGTCTCTGTCCTCTTCTGTCTCCGCACTAATTTCTTCTAAACCATCTTACGGATTTTGATATGATTTTCACTAAAGGTAAAGGGATAAACGAGTAAATTTTGTGTATATTATGTACAAAAAATGTATCCGTGTGAAGCCGGGGGAGGCCGCTAGCTTTATTTAAAACAAAAATTAAAGTGAAAAGGATTTTATTTTCTTTTTAATTTTACTGAAAGTCAATGTTTCTTAATGTAAGCAGATCTTCTTTGAAATTCTTCAGAAAACACACTCAGTTTTAATTTTATGCAATTCTCTGTCTGTCCAAGAGTAAAATAACATTTAGGATAATAATTTGGGATTGATAAAAACATTATTGGTTTTACTCAGGAGTCATAGTTCAGGTTTTGCCCAAGGATGGCTTTCAGGCAGAAAACAATATGTCTGCTAGAGAGGACATGGGCCAACGTCAACAGCATCCTGAAAACGGTTGTTGAGTGATATATGTTGGGGAGCAGGAGATTTTGATAGATCAATCGCGATTGTTATGATTCATTGTTTTTATTTATTGATTTACTTTTAAACACTTCTGGATACAAATTTTTATTTCCTCTGTTAAAACTGTAAAGACAATTTCTCGGTGTCATAGACTACATAGACCCAAACTCTACGGCTAGCCCACAGATCAAACCTTCGTTTATATTTAAGGCTTGGTTTCGTTGCCAACTCAACAATATACAACTCTGCTGTAGATATGAGAACTAGGTGGTATTACAAATATGAAAAAAAAATATGAAAGAGAGTTCGTTTATTTGTTTGTTTCGTTTTCACGCCTTAATTACTTAACCGATCTTCATTAAATTTTGTATACAAATAGTCAGGAATACAGAAAAGGATATAGAGTACCTACCTTTCAAAATTCAACGCCACTGACAAAAATATATGATTGAACTAGCTGAGCCCGCAACTTCTTACGCGTACTATTCTATATAGCAAGTAATTTTTTGTATTTTACGGGAAGTTTAAGTGATTATTAATAAATCACTGAAAACCGCATTCAAATTGATTAAGCCGTTTCAGAGATTAGCGTGCACAAACGCAACAAACAAACAGATAAACAGACAAAAATTCTAAAAACTATTTTTTGACCAACATGTACAAATTGTTTTTTTGAAAAAATCTTTCATGTACAGATACGACTCGTTTATGATTTGATTATATGTACCCATAGAAAAATGCTGTAAGCTAAAAAAAGCGGACGAAGTCACGCGTAAAAGCTACTTTTTAAATATTTTACAAATAAAACAAGCAAGTCGATGGTTTTGTACCATTCGGAGTCGAGACACTCGGTCCGTGGGGCCCTGCAGCAATCAGCCTCTTCAAAGACATCTCGAAGAGGCTTATTGATGCGACGGGAGACCGAAGAGCTGGCACTTTCCTCGGCCAACGTATTAGTTTGGCCATTCAACGAGGAAATGCTGCCAGCGTACTTGGTACAATGCCGCAGGGTCCATTTTTATATTATTACTTTTAATCCATTTAGTATTAATTTATTTTTAGATCAGGTAATTTTAGTTTAATTTTTCTCAAATATTTAATGAAGATCTATTAAAAATATAAATATTTCTAAAGCAAGTCGATATTATACCTATGTATATAAAATAACTAACATAGCATACATATTCGTAATGGAACACGTTATCTGAATTATTTCTTTAAAGGGACGCTTTCTTTATAGTCGATGACAGCACTAAAATCTTTCACAAAGTTTCTCATAAAATGGGTCACAATTACACAAAAATGATACCGAGTGACACAAGTGTATATTTAATGTTACGGAACTCTTCGCAACATAAAGTAAACTCGCAATGCCTTTTTTACATTCAAAACTTGGCAACACTCGTTTAAAATAAATGTAATGGAATTGCTCTTCAAACTATATTTTTTAATTTGCGTCGCATGTTTTTCGGTTGTAAATTGTGAATTATTTATGTGTGTCGTTCGGTGTCTAGCGAACTTTTATATTGAGAATTATCTGATTATGCGCGTAATCAGATTATTTGAAGCATACAATGCTAGCTGACTACATGCTTAATCAGATAACATTTAATAATGTACTGTAAATTAATGATTTAATTTAAAATTAAAAATAAATTTTAATTAGGTATTTAATAATACAGTTTAATCACGGTGGAAAGGCGAGTCATATTCTAAAACATGCGCGATACGACCTGCTTCATCTGATGATGATTGCATTATAGGCGTGTGTATCATGTATCAGCCTACTATCATGTGGACAGTTAGCCTGTCATACGACCTTAACATAAAAAAGTACACTTAAAAATTACTTTTAAGTTTTTTTTAGCCTTAAGAAGTAAGAATTTGTTAAACAATTCAGGGTACTTTATCTCACGAGGTAATCTGCTTCAGATGAATGTAACACACAATATGTATTTGCAGCTATATAAGAGATGACATAAATTTATATAAAGTTAAAAGTAACATATTTAACGCATGTTCGTAGGCGTTTTAGCCAAGGAAAGTTGCAAATGAATTACAATTTAGGCCTCCCAAAGCTAGGCATTACCAACTTTACTGACACAAATATGTCCAATAGCATTACCTAATTAAGAGCAGTTGGTTACAGCAAAAATCCATCTGCAACTTGTCACTTAAGGGTACTCCTGAACCACAGCTCTGGTCCTCACTCCGCGTTTCGGAGTTATGATGTAGGTTTACTTCCATGGAGGAGGTAGATTGTGGATATTTTTTAACGAATCACACATAATTATTTAAATTTAATTTTTATATCTTACTTTAATTTGACAATGAAAAGAGAAATAAAATTAATGAAAAATTACCTCCCATAATATTCTGAATAGGTATATATTTTTAGAATTTTTGGTTAACCTATTTTTATAATAATATTTTTTTAAATATTTACTGTCAAAAGTAATTTATTAAAATTTTAAGTAAGGAAATCGTTGTCACGAATTCGATAAATAATTTATAAGTAAATATGATTTACTTGATAGATTTCTTAAGAATTTATTTTTTTCACCAACCAAATTTTTAAAGATTTAAATTGCACAAAAAGTTTATATCATAAATGTATCTTAAGTGAAATCACACTTCACAGCATTAGTTTATAGGACTTTTTATTTTAGTTATATTTTTTTAGTTGCACACGTGCCCTTAAATATACTGTCCTCACGCCTGAACAATAGAAAGTCGTATTTACGTTTATAAAAGAGAAATTGAGCACAGTTCAAGAATAAAATACCTTCTCCATTTCTATGAGGCGTTTGTGGTTGAATGTAAAGCAAGGTAAGGCCGCGGATACATTAGCGCTACGTCAACGCATCGCTCGCTCCCCAAGCCGTGATAGAAACAATAATGAGCGCACGAGATTTCCCAAACGGGCCCTACGACCTACGAATTTGGATAAAGTTATCAAAATTTCAAAACTGTGCTACGCATTAAGGCGGGTACATGTTACCGGCTTAATTATAATTGCAATTATTATCAAAGCGCGAAAGCGCGTGAGTGATAAAAATCTTGGTCTTTTGCGATCTTTGGTCGCAAGAGTGGTAAAAATACTCACTTGAGACTAGGAATGGTTGTTTCGGTTTATAAACAATTTTTTATTACCTATATCATATTATGTTTAAAATTTTAATTTTTTCGCATGCATTTTCAATAAAATGGTGACTCATTTTATATCCAACTACCTTTTTTTCGCGGCTACGTCCTGTTCTCTTCTCCTGAGAACGAGAAATTTCATGATGAACGTTTTTTTTTCTTTCTTTTTTTATGTAAAGGTCGGCAGACAGACAGGTAGGTGGCTACCGTCGCCTATTACACAAGCAACGCCAAAGCTGCTGCAAGTGCGCTGCCGAATACAGTAGGAGGGGATAGGGAAATTGGCTCTGGCATCCCTTACTCAGATAAAGGCAGAGCGTTCCTCCCATATATTAAAGGAGTAACGGATCGCATAGGGAAAATGTTACAGGGCAGAAACATCAAGGCCATATATAAGCCCACGAGCCAAATCAGAAACCTGCTTGGTTCAGTTAAAGATCCAAGGGATCCATTATCCTCGACAGGGGTATATAAAATACCTTGTGAATGTGGCGCAGTATACATCGGCACCACAAAACGCAGCATTAACACCCGAATTAAAGAACACAAGGGCAACTGTCGCAGAGGAGAGACCGAAAAATCGGCAGTAGCTGAACACGCCTTTTCTGAAGGCAACCATAAAATCCTTTTCAAAAACACATTAGTTCTGTCATCCGAGGTACACTATCACTCACGCCTTAATCGGGAAGCCATTGAAATTTTCAAGCATCCAAATAATTTCAACAGGAAGGAGGAAAATCTAAGGCTACACAACATTTGGTATCCGGCACTACGCAAGAATAATAATAATAAAGAAAAAATAAAATAAAGAAAGAGAGGGTATAACCCCTCTCCTAGTGACCACACCCCACCAATTCAACCACGGGGTGGGGATATAAATTTAAATATAGATACATTCCAGTCGACAAATCAGTCTCGCTCGAGAAGTCGAAAAGTGCAGAAGTGAAGTGCAGTGATGTGAGGTACTGTTTCTTCTAACACGGACTACACCACTGAGGATGTCAACCGCAGTTGTTGACGAAACGTTTGGAAGAATTTCCAACAGACCTGGGCCATCATCCCGGAAACCCACAACTCGTACTGGATATAAAATTAATTTCCGTTTTTTGTTGCTATGCAAACCTTCATATTATCACAGTCTAACCATACTTAGGTCATACAGTCGAGCAACGCTCAATGTTCGATACTGCAAACTGAAGCGAGTTCGCCGAACGTTGCTCTACGCAAGTACATTCGTTGCCTGACTGTTTGACGTAAGTATGGTTAGACTGTGATATTATGTTCCAGAAAGGTCATGTTTTTTTACGTATTGCTACGACCTATAATCATAGAATTACGTAGTGTGGAATAAGTAAGCTGTTCGAGTTGAAAAGTGCCCTCTTCAGTACCGCTATTGGTCGCCAGCTACCGTCATGTGAGCGTGCGCCTGAGCCGCTTGGAATGTCAGCCAGAAGGTCGGGATGAACTCGTGCGAGTGCGACGGAATTAACAGCTACATTGTATTATGAACCTTATAGATACTGTTTCTAAGGTTAATTGTAAGTTTTAATCGTCGGAGCGGTACATTCTTTTCTGGGCGAACGAAGATTCTCGACGCGCCTTATAAAGTGTGTACTACTGTAACCGACTGTAATGACAAACATGTTGGTCTCGTTCCGCATGATACTAACTCCGGGAAAATTGGCGTGAAACCACTCAGCAAATTGATGAATGCTCGGCCAGAGGTGCTGATAAATGAATAGTGCATCAACAGTTCGCCGCAAACCGTAATACAAAACTCATCTCATCAGCGTAATACGTAATTACGAGTGTGCAGGTATAATTATTCAACACTTGGCAACGGCGCACGGTGTGTGATTCTATCAATTATATCACAACGAGCTGACATTACTGCTTCTAAGCGTATGTGTTGTGTTACCCAGTTGAATATCTGTTTATTTAATTCCTAGTGGAGCAAACTTAACAGTTACTGTAGCAGCGATCCACTCCAGGCTTACGGATGCAATATTTTTTTCGAAAAATATATAGTGAAAACCGTATCAAAATCCCTTGGATGGTTTAGAAGAAGTCAGCGGGGAAACAGACAAACGCTGACAGCGACTTCAATTTATAATCATGTTACTCACAATACACACATTTCTATACATACAAAAAAAGTTACATAATATATGCTTTTAATCCCGTTAAGGGAGACAAACGCTAAATACTAAAAATATCCATTGTTTAATGAAAATGTTACAAGAAATAGACAAGACAATTGCTTTGAAAAAATATATATTATACTTAAACATGTGAAGATCCAATTGTATTAATTAGAATTTTCGTTAAAGTAATAGAAACTCCACAAAAAAAGTTAGAACACAAGAAGAATTTGACCTTTATTGAAAATTCTCTCAAAAACGGCTTATTCCACGCATATGAATCCTGTACCTATTAATAAGTTGATATCAGATTAAAAAATTATATTGATAAAAACATTTTTTTGTGTAATGTTCTCATGGTAAAAACAAAAAAACACAATTTCTAGGCCCGTTGAATTGTCTCCGCCGCCAGCGAGTTCTATAGTAAATGTCATTTGCCTCAGTGAATCCCTTAAGTCTAATTTATTAATTAAATCTAGACATAATATAAGTGATCAATATTTTTCAGTATCGTTGAACAGTGCCAGAGATTGAGGTATTACCTAATATATACATATACATATACATATTATAAAATCATAAACGAGCCGTGTCTGTACAATTGTACATTAAAGATTTTTCAAAAACACAATTTGTTCACGTTGTACTTATGTATGTTGTGTATCAAAAAAAATAGTTTTTAAAATTTTTGTGGTTTGTATGTACGTTTGTGCACGCAAATCTCAGAAACAGCTTAACCGATTTGAACGCGGTTTTCATTGATGTATTGTAGCAAGCTTCCTGTAACATTTGGTGTTTGTTTCATTGCAATTGGATTACAAACAAAAAAGTTACGGGCTATACCAAATGCCACGCGTTCGAAGTTGCGGGCTCAGCTAGTAAGAAATAAATAAAAAAAAACATTTAAAGTAAATAACGATATTCATGAATTTAAGAAAAATAGTTACTTCTACAATTTCAATTTAAGAAATGTAGCGTGATATTTGTATTGTGAGTGCTAGACGGACAAACAAGCGCGCGTCTGTTTATAATAGGGGATCGGACAGTAATCAGATTAAAATCTAAAATGTACTTAGAAAGAAAATATATATTTTTTTACGATTATTTATCGAATAATAATTTAATATAATTCATTTAAATATTTTTAAATGAAGAAATAAATTTTTATTATTTACAATATTTTTAATCCATACCGAAACACCAATCACAGTGCGTGACGTCATTTGTGGGCAATCATTGTCTTATGCCAATGCAGCTGTTTTGTTATGATATGACCACAAATGACGTTACGCGCTCTCAGATGAACTATCGTGGCGTTTTGGCGGCATTTTCAAACAAACAATATTAAAACATGATTTTGAGTAGCTAAAAGGCTATAAATAAATAAAATAGTATTTTTTATGGGAATAAATATCCATGAAGATTAATTTAAAACACTTTCTGAAAATTTGTCCGATCCCCTATTTCAGTTAAAGGCACACATGTAATGCCTACATACATACGCACACATATTTGTAACGCGACAACTGAAGGGCCGCGCGCGCGCTAGCGCAGCCACCAGTCTTGCACAGGTTCTCACTACAGACCCACGCTCGCCCGCCGGCTCTTATCAACACACTCGTTCGCCTGCCCTTATCACTAACACCTTCTACAAGAAATAAGTCAACCGATTACAAGAAATAATCATAAATTTATTGTTCCAACTTCCAGGCTGGAAAACTTTTTTATGTTAAGATCGGCTAACGGTCTGAAGGTCCACTTGAAGGTGGCTACCATCGCCTATATCACAAGCAACGCCACAGCTGCTGCAAGTGCGCTGCCGACTACTGCCGGCAGACGGGCTGCCGAAATGACTGCAAAACGCAGTGTGCCCTGCTACTACTTATACTTATACTTATACTTATACTTATACTTATACTTATACTTATACTTATACTTATACTTATACTTATACTTATACTTATACTTATACTTATACTTATACTTATACTTATACTTATACTTATACTTATACTTATATTTATACTTATACTTATACTTATAGTTATACTTATACTTACACTCAGGTATACTTATACACTGCCACACGTCCGTAAGAAAACTTGTAACTTGACAGAAAGAAGCTTACAAAATTAACTAAAACCTCGAGCGACTCTATGTAGCTCCAGCTAATAATGCCGTTTGACACGTACCAATTTTCGGTTCATTTGATATTAAAAGCTTTTCAACGGCAACGGCTGATAGAGGCAACCGGGGTGTCATCGCCTCACTTCACTACATTGCTGGTTATAACTAGCGTACGAGGGGAGTATGCGGTAATTAGTACGGTTTTAAGTGTTACAGGTTTCGATTATGGGGGCGTTTTATGAATTTATGAAAAACTTAAAGTTTCAGCGTTAAGGGTGCACTTTACCCCTGTTCCTATAAAAACTGTGTAACAACTTATCTCAAAACTTTCAAGTATTTTTAAATACTATAAACAATAGTTAAGGCCAGGATTTCGAAAGCGTTATTTAGGTCGCCTAATTAATTAAACTTTTTAAAATGAAATTAAAAAATTCAATGCATAATTTGAATCGGGAAGATTGTATAAAAAATATATTTTCTCAGAAAAAAATAGTAAATTACTGCCCAAATTTTTTTTTATTACTGTGCCCTTTCGTGTCACAGTAAAAATTTTCAGTGGCAACTACATTTGTTTTTAAGCTTATTAATTAACTTAAGTTCTGTAATGAAGTTTTAATATGATGCTTTTATTTCTTTTTTAATATTTTACACAATAATTAAGAAAAACTTTCTAATTTTAAATCTGTTCGGTTATCTCCGAGAAGCTACAAGAATTTGTCGTGCAATGTTGCATCTTAATTCATAGGTTATTAGGTTGCGCCATTTTTGAAAAATTAGGTTAGCCCTTTAAGACTTTAAGTAATTTTTAAATAATTTAGTTTTTAAGTAAAATATCATAAAGTTAGTGTTATCGTTTAAGAATTCGCTAAATTTATTTGACAGATTCGCTAAATTTAGTTTACAGATTTTTTAATTTATTTTACAGATTAAAGGGCTGTATAAAATTTTGTCGAGGGGCCTTTCCGCATGAGTAGCGAAGCCCGAATGGAAGTAAGCATTTTTTACAATAGAAACAAAATAATTTAGAATACGACCTAATAGGTTAAGGTTGAACTAGTCGATACTTTTTCCATCCATTTTTCGGGGGGGTTTTACTCCTCTGTTTGACATTGTACATCAAAAGTTAAACCTGATATCGTTTTGTCTCATTATTACTTTTGTCTGTACGGAAACAGAATAGTAAAATAAAAAGCCATTTAAAAGTTATTAGCGAACGAAGATTAATTTTTCTTGCTAATTTTAACGTAACTTTGGGCGTAAATAAGTAATAAAAGAAGTGTAAAATCTCCAAAACAAAATCGGCAACGACAAAGCTCAATTATCGACGATTTCAATAAATTTTAATTATAATTGATTTATGCAGAAGTTTTTTCATAAAACTCCATTTTTCAAAGGACTTTTCGCTTATTTTTACGCTCTCGTTTTACTTTGAATTATCGTGCATTTCACTCAATAATCTCTGGTGGACACGATGCTAGGTGAGACAGCGTGCTTTTTGGCCGCGCCCACGCGTGACTTCGAGCCCGCGGCTAGTTCATCCTTAAGAGAGCTTGCCGATATTTTTGACGATTTTTAGTTAGACACGTCGGGGCCTCAAAATGCCGGTGGTAGTTAATTGATACGGCGGATACGCAAAACGAAAAAAAGAAAGAAAGAAAAAAAAACAGCACTGTAAATAAATTCTTGCGGGATCAGCAGCTCATAGTCCATGACCGTCAGTCTGCTTGACGACATAATCTCAAAAACTACTAAACGGATTTTCATGCAGTTTTCACTAAAGGAAAGAGCGTTAACCGAGAAAGGTTTTTGTATATAATTAGCAAAAAAAAAAAACATGCCATGTCGGGGGCGGACCGCAAATTTTAACATAAAAAAGTTAATACGTATATAAAATTAACTTTTACGATTTTATATTAATTGTTAATAATATTAGTTTATTTGAAAAATGAATTAAATTACACAGTATATTTCGGTAAAAATTTAATTAATAAAAACAGAAACATTTATTGTTGTGAACCTATAAAACCGATTAAGAGCCAAATCCTTCTATCCTTGAAAGTGTAATAAAATAACAGATAAAAAAGTTATAAATATTCAAAGGAACGACTTAAACCTTTCGCAGACTGACGGATTCGTTTTTACTTATTCCACAGAAAATCTGCTTAAAATCCGTATTAAAAGAATCACTCGGAATTTATTTGCGATTTGGTGCAATGCATGAACTTAAGAGTGTGCGGTAGACTGAGCGGATAATTTGAACGTGTTGTAACTATTTATGAGCTACAGGTATGTCACATCTTTTTTTATAATTGTTTTTATAATTCATTTATACATACATACTTTTAGTGGCAATTGATGAGCATAAATAAAAAATAAATAAAAAAAAACGGAAAATAGTCTGTTTTGCTTAATTTGGAGCAGTGGGCAAACACACAACAATAAACGAGTAAATAGTAATCAATGATCTAATTAACCATAATTTCTTTTTACAAAAACCTTTCTAAAACTACATACTTTGCCATAAACCTCTTACTGAAGTCAAAAATTAGAACTAACTTAGTTCCCATCGGCTAGATTTGCAAGCAAGGTTAATTTGATGTTAGTTGGACTACTTGATGTTGATAAATATAATAAACTAGCGGCCCTCCCCCGGCTTCGCCCGTGGTACAATTTTTGTATATAAGAACATTCTCCGTTTATCCCTCTTGCCATTAGTGAAAACCGGATTAAAATCGGTCTACCCGTTTACGCGTGATGCCGTGACCAAGGAAAATGGGGATTCATTTTTATATATAAGACTAGCGACCCGCCATGCCGTGACCAAGGGAAATGGGGGTTCATTTTTATATATTAAAGACTAGCGACCCGCCTCCGGCTTCGCCCGTGGTGCAATTTTTATATATATGAACATTCTCCGTTTATCCCTCTTTCTATTAGTGAAAACCGAATTAAAATCGGTCTACCGATTTTGCCGGTGGCGTGATGCCGTGACCAAGGGTAATAGGGATTCATATATATATATAGATAAGTTAAAAATAACGCCATAGATGCGTTGGAGGCTGACAATCTTGACAGGGTAAAATATAAGGGATATTAAAGAGATAGCGAAATAGCTTTTACATTCCTTACTCATTCACCGAAACACAACAGGACACGTCTTGTGATTACACGTAAGTCTTCTGAAAGGGCCTGGTCACGGTAGCCGGCCTAGTCTATGGCTGCAGAATACAGTGTTCCCTGTATTATAGTATATAGACAACATTGAAAATTCGGATAATTTTGTACTAATACTACAACCGCGAGTGATTTTGAGGCGATCCAAGATTTATTATTTTTTTATTTACACATGTTACAAATAATGTTACAGGTAGCCCTAATGCGATATTGTAACAAAACGTGATCATCTATCTACTTAATAACATAGGAGACAAATAACCCTTGTGTTTCACTCTGAGTACTGTGGAACAGGTCCACTGTTTCATCTAATATAGTGAGAACGCTTGGCAATCGGACCATTGATGTCTTCCTCAATAAGTTAGTGAGCCTGTCTGGAACGACTACAGTAGCTGCGGTCTCCGTATCTTGTAATCAATGGGTACGCAAAGTACTGAGTAGACCTGAGTTATAAACACTACCCCTGAGTACCATATGCTATCCGCTATTCTCCAATTACTTAAACCATCAACCAAGTGGTTTCTCTTATCTCTTCGCAATGGTCGCGATTCGGAGAGGTTACCCTTTGGATGTTGCCGTTGCGAATGATTTTAAATGTAAAAATTATTCAAATCGAGCGCGGATAAGGTCGAACAGTTGACGTCTTTCGAAACTGGATTGAGGATCGGCGTTTTAAAGAGTCCGCATTGTTTTACGGACGTACCTAAATCTTGATTTTCCTGAATTTGGGACCAATTCAGGAAAATTCAGATTTAAAAGCTGATTTTTGAAATCAAAATAAATTCTCAATGATATGGTGTTATTATAGATAATATTATTTAATTTTACTGTTGTCGGTAAAGAATAACATATAATTCTCTCGATAAAGAAATTACTAAGTCGCCTCGTAAGAATACTGAAAAAATAAAAATCTTAGATTTATCAAACGGGAAGAAAATATCAGACATTATTTGATATTTATTTATATTTCTATTTAAATTTTACAAGTGTATGTAGATCATCACACACAATAAATTAATCTATTACCATCGAAAGATTTTCTACCGGGGATGAAACCGGCAATATTGGCAGAATATGAATAGTTACCCTAATTCTTAAATTTATCAATATTAATCCAATAATAGTTGGGACATCACTGGAGACCTCGGAGTTGGCATTACCTTGGTCAAAAAATCTACTTTGCTATATGATTGGAACTCTGCCTAAGGAACTTAAGCTGGATATATTGCAATATATAATTTATAAATAATTTCTGTAAATAAGCAATATTGATGTCATATAATTATTCCTTTTGTCGGATTAATTAATTAATTGGCTTGCTACGCGACTTCCTATAATTCGATTTAAGCGTCATTATCAGTTCACAAACGCACACAGTTAGTTACCTTTATCAAAGGTCAGGCATATTTTTATAATAAAAAGATGGTCGCCACTCTCTGTCATCAGCCATCTGCATCCAGCCACTGCTAGCCGCTCTCTTGAGCTCATCGGTCCAGCGATTTCATGATGATCACTCTAGCATTCATAAGGTACGATTCTTTGTTTTAGCTATTACAGAGTAATCCATTATGAGAAATGAAATCAAGTGATATTAAATCTAATAACTAGGCAACTATGAGATGAGCATTATTCAACGTGTAGTTGTAAAAGCGCGCGGAGCACACAATTAATTAGCCCCACAGCAAGGCGACACTTGACAACGGTGCTATGACATTTGCTAATTGTAGTTTTTACATGTTTTTACATGATATAGTGGGATGGAGCCAAAGTGTGCTCGAAAAGAACGTTTACATGTTGCTATTGTAAATTTATTTGTTTCTTCAACTGGTTACAGAGTGTGTCAGCCCAGCCGCATTAATTAATTTTAAAGAGGATCAGATTTGGATGCAAAAAAACAGTTTATTCAAATCTTTCTTAAAATGCATTAAACTTCCAAAAAATGCTTACTATTTATGTATGTACTAGAGAAAAAATATTACTCATGGGTAATGGACTACATCGTACCAAAATATTTTAGGCGTTTAAGTGTTAATCAAAAACAAAACAATTAAAACAGATTTTTTTGTAGGATAAGTTATATATATTTAATTAAAGTATTTACCCTCGTTGTCTATACATTTCAGTAATCTATACAGAATAATAAACCTTTGCGATAGAACTCTGAGGACCTGGAGTCCACAAGCTTCGTGAAGGCATTTTATACTGCTTCCTGGAAAAAAAACGTACAAAAATTGCCAAATCGTGGAAAAATGGTATTCGGTTGGAGCGAGGTCCGGAGAGTATGGGGATGGGAGATGGATTCTAATTGGAGATCTTATAATGTAATTAGTGTGAGGTCTTGTGTTATTATTTATTTATTTATTTATTATTACATGGCCTCCAACGAGGCAGGCACCGAAAAAAACACACAACAAGGAACAGGAAAAGATAACATGGCAAATGCCGCCGCAATTAAAGGAGGCACAGCAGCCTACGCCAGTAAATAATAGTGGACTTATGGAGCAATAATAGTGAAGATCGATTGAGGAGTTGGGGCTGTTTTGCTGGGAGTTTCCCCATCATTATTCTAATTTAAATATTAGACATCTGAGGAAGCTGAAGTAAATTACACCATAATGTGACCACTAGACTGTTACCATCACCTTACTATGGGTAAGCTTTGCTTTAGGGAGTTGTTGTGGCGATTGACTTGGAATCATTATGAGAATTTTTTGGTGCGTTAGTCTCACGTCGGAACTCGTATTCGAAAATTACTCTGATTTTCTCTGTATCCACTTTAAAAGCTGAATGTGAAAAAAATTGAAAGTCGAACAATCAATTGTCATATTATTATTTTTTTTTTTTTAATTTAGAATGTTATAGTTGTCGTTTCAATTTAGTTTCACCATGAAACCTGGGACCATGTACCTAACCTAAAGTGGCCAGAGTGATAATACGGCAATTAAATGTTTAAGCAAAAAACAGTTTAAGATTAAATATTCTATATATTTTAGAGAGGGCATTGGGAAAATTTTCCTACAAAAAAATTGATCCTGATTGCCGTAATCAGGATGGCCATGGCTTAGCTAAATAGCCTTGTAAAGTTGGTGATGAACTGAGAGATTTTGTACCAAGTGGTTCTAAATGTCACATTACAAACCAGTGCTACTTTGATTTTTTTTAATAACATTAAATTACATTATCTATAAAGAATCTATAAAATAAAAGTGAAATTTAAATAAAAAATAAAATTAAGTGAACTTAAGTAGGTTAACAAGTTTTTTATGCAAATTCAAAAACATACATACAAAGTTTATTATTATGACTTGGACGCTCCTTTAACTTAAATGTGTTATTTCTTTTATAAACATTATATATTCAAATATAAACAATAAAGGCACACACAATTTTTTTAATGTTAAGGTCGGCAGACAGGCTGACGGTCCACTCGATGGCAGGTGGCTACCGTCGCCTATAAAACGCCACCAGAGGTGCTGTAAATGCGCTGCCGACTACAGGAGGATTAAAGAAAATGGATTGGTAAGAGTTAGGGAAACGGGCTCTGGCATCCCTCACTCACCGAAACACAACAGCACACGTGCTGTTATTTCACGGTGGTCTTGTGTAAGGGCGTGCTTACTGCCGCAAGACGGGCTGCCCAAATGACTGCGAAACGCAGTGTGTGCCCTGCCACTACTGATTAAATTTATTGAAATTGCAGCTTACATTGTGAATGGCTCCAAATACTTTTTTGGGCTTTAAATTTTCATTATTTGTAGAGTTTCCCCCGAAAAATTAAACCAAATCTTATGGTTGCAGCTGCTTAGCCATAGGAGGCAGTAACTTCTCCAGTTTTTATATAGTTATATAAGTTATAATTTTCCCAAATATTATTATTGTAATTGCAGTGATCCCTTCTCATGTCGAAGCATTCCAATGTAAACGATTCTGGTTTATTTTTTATATTATTATATTTTGCACAGGAAGAGATTGATTAAAAGAAAAAAAAATACGAAAGATTACTCATCGTGATAAAAATTCAATTTTAGGCGCGACGTTCATTGCGGGGTATCTTTGACAATTTCAACGCCAATACAAACGGAGGGAAGGGTTAAGATGGGTGCCGATAAACAAGAAAGACGAAAAAAAAAAGTTAATTTAACTTCGAGCGAGGAAACGAAGTCGCGGCGCGGAAAATTTTCATATTCACACAACTTACATAGAGCAGTTAGCAATGTGATTATAAATTTATAAAGTTTTTTTTTTTTTAATTATATTCGTACTATGAGTCCTGCCCACTGTCACTTCAACTTGCTGATCCACCGGGTTATGTCGGTACCTTCCTCTACAGATCTCTTCATTCTTGATTCGATCTCGCAGTGTTGAGCGACGTTACCTTGAGCGACATTGAGCTTTAGTATCACTGGCGTAGGAAAGATGAGGCCGACGATGGAGCGAGCTCATCCAGAAGACGCCTATTCACTCGAACCTTGAAAAGATTTGAGTTGTATGAGATCGGAAACACAGACGCCGCAAGGAGTTCCAGTCCTTAGCAGCGCGAATTATAAAAGATGTTTTAAATTGCTTGGTCCGAATTAGAGGGACTTCGACAAGGCGAGGATGGTAACCAGCCGTACGTTTGCATGTCCGATAGAAGAAAGGGGAAGGCGGTATGATCTCATGCAGCTCCCGAGCACACTCTCCTAAGTACGTCTTACAGAAGACACAGAGACAGGCGATTATGCGTCTATATGCCAGGTTTTGCAGCTTAGTTCTTACCGCCGCGTACCACACCATGCAAGATCGGACTTGTGCCTTGTACAAAGAGAGGAGCTGTCCAGGTGTGAAGCATCACGTTACCCTATTTATGATGGCCAGCTTTTTGGTCGCTGTTATTTGTTTATTGCATATTTAGTATCTGAATTACATTATGAGATTTTTTGCATAATTCTTCCTCGTGGAATCTGTATTCTCAATTGGCAGTAATTGATTTGGAATTAAGAAATAAAGAATATTTTTAATTCTCTAAACAAGAGTAGTTTCTCATATCACATCCACTAGTTAGAATAATTATTTGATTATCAAAATCAGATTTTCGACTTCTTTGACTTATCTCCATGAGCCTTGAAGTGTTAAGACATGCTGTGTGGCTTTTTTCTGCATTGTTAATGCATTCTGTTGGAAATAACACTGAGAAATTTATTATTTCCTTTTCCATTTGGAAAAGGAAATAATAAATTGATGAAATTAATAATAATGATGAAATTGGTAAATAGTGAATTTTATAGAAAAATGACCGAAATAGTGTAGGCAGAAATACGCGCGAGTAACAACTCTATACAATTACCAATGATCAACAAAAGCGAAAAAAGAAATCGCCAAAGACAATACAAGGGACATTCTTCTAGTTAACTCCCCATTATAATTTACTCCTGATTGGGATCAAGTTTAAATTAAGAAGAAATAAAAGAGACAAAGGAAAAGGGCGGCGATTGTCTTTTTTTATCAAGACCAGTTGATTTAACAAACAATCTTTTGCCTTTGTGCTGTTGATTAAAAGATATTTTCAGTCAGAAAAATATAAAAAAATGTCAACATCATACTTCCCATAGTTTAAAATATGTATTCATAATTGGCCTCATTTTTTTAATGTAAAAGTTGTCAGGCAGGCTGCTGGTAACAACACCATAGCAGTTTCCAGTGCTCTACTGATCTGAATAGGATAAAACATAGGATATAAAGTAATTAAAAATAAAATATAGGAAGTAATTTAGATTTTAAATATATCTGATTTAATATTTAATGAATAAATAAATAAAGTAACGAGGAGAGGGAAAAGAGGAACTGGCTTTGTCATTTATTTACTCACCGACTTCAAATTATGTATGTGTGTATGTATGTAATTATGTAGAGCGTCATCTCATATTTGAAACTATTTGAATAATGTTTCTCTCCATTCCTGTCTTCCATCTATACTATCTCTATGGATAGAAAAGAACAACCTTATGACAATTTCAACTTCAGTGGTGATCGTCTGGAGTATTACTCCTCTGTGTCTGGAGGCACATTTATGTGAGCCAAAGTCCATTTCCACTATTCCGTCACCACCTACCATTAAATGGATCGCCAGCTCTTCGTTATTTAAAAATAGATAAATTAATAAACAAGTTATTATAAAAAGTATGTGAATTCTTGAATGTAAAACATTCTCATTCAGAGCTATTCGATACTGAAATATTTAAAAACCTAATAAAACACATTGAACGGTTCCACTACACGAGAAAGCAATCAAGAGTGTACCAATAAAAGTAACAAGTAATCGAACCTGCGTCCCTACACTAATGGGCTTGGACCTTGATTTGTTCCCTTTGTAATTGTGAAACTATACGGTCCTGCGGCGTAAGAATAGTGTGGACTTATTGAATATTGAGCTTGTAGAACGGTATTTTAGCCAATAACATAAATATTATTAAAGTTCAACAGATGGCGCCAGTAGTTTGTTTCGACTTCATAGTAAACAAATTGTAACTAGATGTCGCCTTACATGATTTGAACCCGGTATTGTTAGTTGTTGGTTATTTGGCATTTGTGCCAACAAGTAGAGAATAAATCGAGGTCCGTCACCAGATCTAAAATTACTGGAGTTTTTTTGTGACAGTCCCACCAGTGGTTTTAGCGTCATTTAGTGCGCGTACACGCGCAATTGTACAGAGCTAAAAGCTGTGGTTTGAATGGGTGAAAAATAGATAATACATATGTTACGGTATATGTAAAAATGTATCATATAATAATACATATACAAATTTAGTATGTTTACTGAAGTTATGTGTAAATGTTTTAGAAGGTCTCTTAGAAGGTTTTCAAGCATGATTGAGTAATGATAACCAGGGCAACTTCGTGACCAAGATAACAGCCAGCTCTGGGGTCGCCAGCGACGTGTTGCATGCAGCCAGTGTATTTAGCACCCTTTCAAAATGACCCAAGCTGTAGAGGATATATAATTTTTAAATAATTTCTGTAAAAGAACTTTGCAGGTTAATATATAATCTATACTTTAATATCTATTCGATACATATAATAAAATCGTAAGAGAGCTGTGTCTATTACATTAAATATATTAAAAAAAAAAAAAAAAACAATTTGTACACGTTGTACTAATGTCAACGAGGCAAAAAAAATAGTTTTTAGAATTTTTATCTGTTTGTCTGTGCGTTTTTGCACGCTAATCTCAGAAACGGCTCAACCGATTTGAATGCAGTTTTCACTGATGTATTTTAGCCAGCTTCCCGTAACATTTAGTTTTTGTTCCATTCCAATCGGTTTACAAACAAAAAAGTTACGCGTTATAACGAATACCAATCAAGCGTACGAAGTTGCGAGCTCAGCTAGTTCCTAATATGTATAATATTTTATTATGACTGTATGCTTTCAAATTATGTGAAGCTTTTTTATTAATGTCTATTGTTTAGTATAGTTTAGTAAATTTTTTAATAATTTTTCAATACATAAAGCGAAAATTTAGCCAAAAAGGCATAAGTTTCAGAATATTTAGAAAAACATTGACAATGTATAATACATATAAAAAGAAACCTTTATAATATTCCAATTAGCATATCACTCTTTCGTGTAGTGGACTCTTTCGGCTGGGGCTCATATAAGATTTCCTTTTCCCAGAAGTTTTCAACTTAGTTATCAATCTCAATAATTACATAAAATTCACGTGTCATGATATTCGTTAAAACTAATCTTCTAAACCACCAAAGAAATTTCAAAGTTATTTTGTGAATGTTCTTATTGAAAAAATGGCTTTTTTCTGTAAAAGGTGGGCAGACATCTAAAATACAAGCAAAACCGGAATGTTCTAGAGACCCTTATAGAATAAAGGATAAGGATAAAAATATGGCATACCTTAATCAGGAGTTAGAAAAAAAAAATATAGCATTATGTGGCATATCCTCACTAAACCGCTGCAATCGTCTGAGGATAAAGGGCGTCGCGTACTGGGGCTAGTTTTCACATTAAATTGTTTCTACGCGCTGGCCCACTATTGCCCACTTTGCCAAAGCGCAATTAAATTCCGGCGTGTCCGGCCCATTGGAACGACAGGTCCGGATTTGCTACAATTATCACGACATGCTTTGCGATAATCTCGAACAGTTGTGAATGGATTTTATTCCTGTTTACTTTGATGGAAAGAAAGAATTCTTAGCATGTTTTAATTTACGTATTATCTTTCTTATATACAACTACTTATCGTGTAATAAATAAGATATACACGATAGTTTTGTTTAAATTGTCACGTAAAAATTTTAAAATGAATATGATAGTACAAAATATCGAATGCCTTTGAATGCCTTTGTTGCATGCGTTGACCTAAACCATTTGATGAAATAATATGTTAAAAAAAAATGTCGCCCTTAGACTTACACAAGCAGACTACATTTAAGGGGGAGACAAACGCTAAATACTAAAAATATCCATTATTTAATGAAAATGTTACAAGAAATAGACAAGACAATTGCTTTGAAAAAAATATATATTATACTTAAACATGTGAAGAACCAATTGTATTAATTAGAATTTTCGTTAAAGTAATAGAAACTCCACAAAAAAAGTTAGAACACAAGAAGAATTTGACTTTTATTGAAAATTCTCTCGAAAACGGCTTATTGCACGCATATGAATCCTGTACCTATTAATAAGCTAATATCAGATAAAAAAATTATATTAATAAAAAAAAATATTTTGTGTAATGTTCTAATGGTAAAAACAAAAAAACACCATTTCTAGGCCTGTTGAATTGTCTCCGCCGCCAGCGAGTTCTATAGTAAATGTTATTTGCCTCAGTGAATCCCTTAAATGTTTAAATTAAAAAAATAATAATTAAAAGACAGCATTTAAGAACATATATGTATTTCTAAAAAGAATTTAACGACTCCAAAAGGAATTTTAAAAATAATACAGATATTAAATAACTGAATAAGATAGGATTGTATTTTTTGTACACAAATTGTGTATAAAGTATGTAAATCGATTAGAATGAAACAAACATTAACTGTTATGGGAACCTTTCTACAATACATCAGTAAAAACAGCATTCGAATCGGTTAAGCCGTTTCAGAGATTAGCGTGCACAAACGCACAGACAAACAGGCAAACCGACAAACAGAGAAAAATTCTAAAAGCTGTTTACACGTAAGTACAATGTATACAAATTGTTTTTTTTTGAAAAGATCTTTAATGTACGCCTCGTTTACGATTTCATAATATGTATAGACTAGCTGAGACCCACGATTTCGTTTGCGATTAAAAATTAAAAAAATAACGCCTGTCTAAATACATCAGCAATCATTTATTCAATCTTTATTATTTATAGTTTTGCCTGGCGTTGGATTTTATTTGAATCGGTCATTTCAAAAACCTCATAAGTCACTTAATCAGAATTTTTCAGAAATCAATAAAAACTGTTTCATACACAAACAAATGAGTTTCAAAGGACTTTTTTATGTTCAATTTAGTATTTGAGTGGTAAAAAATTAAAATAGCGAATAACCTTTACAGCTTATTAATAGAAATAATGAAAAAAACCTGAAAAACAGTTCTTGACTTATGTTGTTTTAGCGAGAAATAGGGTTAGTGGTATATAATTTAACCAAAACAATAGTAGTAATGATATTTCTTATTGCTTTTAATTGAGAATTACACTTAAAAATAATCTTATTATCATTTTACATGTATTAATTTGTCATGTTTTAATATCTTTATGGCACATAGTCATATTCTCCATCATTCTCATCTGGATTATCTTCAACATTTGCAGTTGGCCATCTAAAAATGTTGTTATAAAATGGCATATGCTCTTCCAGAATGCTATCTGAGACGGATCTCTCTTTAAGAAACCATTTTCAGCAAAAAAGCATGTTGGAAAAAAATGTGACTTAAGAGGTTTTTGAAATGACCGATTCATTTTTATTTATCCCTCGGGAAGAGTACTCTTTCTTCTGGGCGTAAGATGTCTTTTGTTCTTTTCTGTATCCCTAGCAATGATATTTTAGACTTACAAGTACATATATATAAAAAAATCAGGATGGCTCGAATCAGAAGGCTATGAGTGTATAAAATTATATAAAGAAACACTCATAATGTTTTATGATTATTATTTATAAGTAATAAATATTTTTCATAAAATCTCGTTAGTCAGATATCATAAATAAAATAAATTTGTGTTAGATCCATACCTGTAGTGGTCAGTTCATCAGACTGGCCGGATATCGTAAAGATATCAGCGGGCTTGGACAGTAAACCGAAAGGGTCGGGTCGGGAAAACTCCCTCCTTTAACGGGACCCTTTCGTGCTCGCTGCATTATGAGCTTAGAAAAATGATGTCATTGTTTCAAAGAATATATATGACTGAGGCATACATACCAAGTTAACTGTAACGACTGTTCATAACATGTAAACTAAGTAACGTATTTTGTTACGAAATCAATTAAAAAGACATGTCAAAATTAAACCGAATTTATATGACACTGTTTTTTATTTCACACTAGCTGAGCCCGCAACTTCGTACGCGTGATATCCGGTATAGCGCATAACTTTTTTGTTTGTAAACCGATTGGAATGAAATAAACACTAAGTGTACCGGGGAAGCTTGCTGCAATACATCAGTGAAAACCGCAATCAAATTGTTTAAGCCGTTTCTCAGATTAGCGTGCACAAACGTACAGACAGGCAAAAAGATCAACAGTTAAAAATACGAAAATCTATTTTTTTGACCTCGATAACGTAAGTACAACGTGTACAAATAGTTAATTTATTTTTTTATTTTTTAAATAACTAATATACCGACACGGCTTGTTTTCGATTTTATTATCTTATATCTAAATCTCGTGTCAGGATGTATGTTCGCGATAAACTCAGAAACTACTGAACCGACTTTGATCAAACATCGTAAGTATCTGTTATCTGGTCCAACTTAAAAGATAGGATAGTTTTTATCTTAATTATTGACATCAGTATTTGTTATTGCAAATTAAATGTTTATTATACAACAGTAATGTCTATTTATAGGTTAGTTCGATGAATAGGGGATCGGACAGTAGTCAGATTAAAATCTAAAATGTACTTAGAAAGAAAATATATAATTTTTTACGATTATTTATCGAATAATAATTTAATATAATTAATTTAAATATTTTTAAATGAAGAAATAAAATTTTATTATTTACAATATTTTTAATCTATACTGAAACACCAATCACAGTGCGTGACGTCATTTGTGGGCAATCATTGTCTTATGCCAATGCAGCTGTTTTGTTATGATATGACCACAAATGACGTTACGCGCTCTCAGATGAACATCGTGGCGTTTTGGCGGCATTTTCAAACAAACAATATTAAAACATGATTTTGAGTACCTAAAAGACTATAAATAAATAAAATAGTATTTTTTATGGGAATAAATATCCATGAAGATTAATTTAAAACACTTTCTGAAAATTTGTCCGAACGCCTCGCCACCATGAACGGCATCCGAAGTTTACCCTCTGCACTTGCAACTTGCAACTTGCAACTTCTTACATAAGTACGATAGAGAGAGAGAGAGAGAGAGAGAGAGAAAACTTCGAATGACATTCATGGTAGGCCTGCTGTAGATTAATTAATCGATACAACTTTCGGATACAGTAAAATAGAAATAATATATTTTTTTGTATAGTAACATAACATTAACGATGTACTCACTCATATCATCATTAATTCGTCTGATTGAACGAAAACTGAGCGCCCCACTATTACATTGAACATGGCAACATTATTTTGTATATTTGGTAGGTATGAGAATAGGTCTTCACTTTAACATATGGTTTGAAAATAAAATTGGATCCGATAAGTGGCGCCACAATCGGTTTACGGAATTATTTTCGGGTTCTGGCAGGACAACGTCTGCTGGGTCAGACGATTTCTATCGGTCATTTTTTAAAATGTAAAGATCAGACATGTTGACGGTCCACTTGATGCAACAAGCAGTGCTACAGGTATAGTAACTGCGTTGCCGGTCTTAGTAGGATTAAGAATAAGGGATTAGGAAGTCCGCATTCCTTCGAGAAGGTTCTATGGACAACCGTAACATTAACGTTTTCACAATAAGGGAAATAAATTTATGCGTTTCAAATCTTAATGCAACATTGAACTGTCAGAGTTTAAAGACATTACATCTGTTAGAGTGCAGCAAGGATAATTTTCATTTTATTTCAATAAACTAAATAATATTTCAACATAAATCTACGTTAGTTTTTCTAGTTTTTCTTAGAAACATGAATTTTATGTTGATACGCAGTTGGTGAAACAAGGAGGCTTTGTTCAATTAACACTTAAAAAACCGTCAGCAAATAACAAACTCGTGTTAATCTGTATAAATGGCAGGTGCCCGCATGAAGTTACCCCTTTTGGGGTCCTAATGACCCCACCCCGCACCGGTCATCTTAACCCTTCAAAGGACAATCGACCTCGCTCAAGGGTCGCCGTATTAACAAACTAATTATAGTTAACAATCATTATTAGTTCCTCTGGTCAATATTTTATGTTGTAATTTGTTAGAGATTACAAGTGCTGTTTGAGTTTCGTACCAGTAAGAAAACATTGTTCATTTATCATTTATTTGTTATATGTTTAAAATTTCCTGTTTCCATTAATGAAAACCGAATCAAAATCGGTTGGGTGGTTTGGAAGTAATTAGGGGACAGTAACTTTATTTTATAACTAGCTGAGCTCGCAACTTTGTAGGCGTGGCATTCGGTATAGCGCGTAACTTTTTTGTTTGTAAACCGACTGGAATAAAACAAACACTAAATGTTACAGGAAGCTTGCTACAATACATCAGTGCAAACTGCATTCAAATCGGTTCACCAGTTTCTGAGATTAGCGTGCACAAACGCACAGACAAACAGAAAAATAGAATAAAATTTTAAAAACTATTTTGTTCACCTCAGTAACATAAGTACGACGTGTATAAATTGTTTTTTTGAAAAAATATTCAATTCTCAGACACGGCACGTTTATGATTTTATTACCTAGATATAGAAAGATATAGATATAGAAAGATATTAAATAAATAACATTGTTTTATTGTAAATGAATTTTATATTGGCAGTGCAACGCAGTTTCGTAGTCATTTGGGCAGTCCGTCTGGTGATTGCAGAAACTACCCCTATACAGAAAACCACCGTGAAATAACAGCATGTGTAATGTGTATCCTACTGTAGTCGGCAGCGCACTTGCAGCGGCTGTGGCGTTGCTTGTGTACGGTCGACGGTAGCCACCTACCATCGACCGTCAGCTTGTCTACCGATCTTAACATAAAAAAATGTATGCTGTTGTGATTTGGTAAGTGGTAAAGAATGCCAGATCCCATTGTCATATCCTTTCCTAATCCTTATCCTTAATCCTAGTATGGTCGACAGCGCACTCGCAGCACCGGTGGCGTTGCTCGTGTATAGGCGAAAATAATTATCATTCTATTCTATTTTTATTTATAAGTCTTTCCTTACTGTATCTCTATCTTAAATAAGACATCAAGAAGAAGATCGTTTTGAGATCTCTCTAATTAAGAAATAACTTAAAAAAAATGCATACAACATCCAACGAGTGGAGCGGACAAGCAATTATTTGTTTGTTACCCGCTTCGCTGGCGAATCTGTTTCTTTTATAAAAGATAAAAATGATAACAAGATAAAAGATATTTCTTCGGTGGGCCCAGTCGTTCCTTTTCTTTCTTTGGTCGAGACGCGATTTATCAGCCAGTCGCGTTCTTTAATTCATCGGTAACAACGATGATATTATTGTAGATAAGATTTTGGTGAATTATTAAAAAAGGTTGAAATATTTTACCTATACTAATATTATAAAGAGGAAAAATTCGTTTTTTTTTTGTATGATTGTTTGTAATGGATAAACTCAAAAATTACTTATCTGATTTTAAAAATTCTTTCACCTGTAGAAAGTTACATTATCAGCGAGTAACATGGACTGTATTTTATTTTGAAAAAAAAAAAAAAAAAAAAAATTAGAGCAAATTAAAAAGTTAAATAACTTAAAAAAGTATTTTTTGGCGTGACACTACCGATGACACAAAATTATGTAACTACATGTTTATTGTATACTCATAATTACCAACAAAGAAGTTATATGCGCAAAATAAAATATGTGTAACTATTATAGTTAAGTCACAATTACACAAGTTTTTATAAAAATACAAAAAAAAATAGAGTTTATATTACAATTTTTTACAATACGCGAACAAAGTTTTGGATATCGGCAATGATATGTTTAATGGACAAGCAAATTGGTTAGATTTGCCGTTGATTAGTAGGCTACTTTTTGTCTGCATGAAAAGGTAGGTATCCTATGTCCTGTAGTAAAAAAGTACTGTAATTAAATGTAAACTTTGAAAAAAAATCTTGATTTTTCATATAAAATGCGAAGAAACTCTTTCTCAACCTATTATTTGAATGATTGAATGTAAGTTTTACTTACAGTGATAAGCCTATGAAGTAATTCAGAGTTGGGAGTGTGTCAGAGTGGGGAGTAATTCAGAGTTGGGAGTGTGTCAGAGTGGGGAGTAATTCAGAGTGGGGGTATAATAAATTTCAAATTTGTTTTGCCTTATTTTATTTTCATTTTATTTTATTTTATTTTATTTTATGTTATTTTACTTTATTTTATTTTATTTTATTTTCATTTTATTTTATTTTCATTTTATTTTATTTTACTTTATTTTATTTTATTTTATTCTCAACAAAAACTTGTTCATTGAATATTCCTTATTTAGTTATATTATATTTGTTTCCTGTAACACAACCTGACGAACACACAAAGTCGTTTAACCCTCTTTTTATTAGTGAAAACCTTATCTAAATCCGTTGGAAATTTACATGAAGTTAGAAAAACTGACAGAGGCGGACAGCGACTTTAATTTACTATAATATGTATAAATTTAGTTCTGTGATTATTAAACACTAGCTGAACTCGGCCATGCTTCGCTGCGGCCCATACGGAGGGCGCGCGGTACTGCTTATATATAATACTATTTATCGTAGCGTGATGTTATATAGCCTACAACCTTCCTCTATAAATGGACTATTCAAAAAAAAAGATTTTTTCAATTCGAATCAGTAGTTCCTGAGATTAGCGCGTTCAAACAAACAAAGTCTTCAGCTTTATAATATTAGTATAGATTAAAACTGTATGAGTTTATTTAATTACTTCGTTTTAGTATGCATGCCCTTGGCGGGTAGAACATACTTTGTACTGTAACTGCTGTATACAAATTAAAATCCCGTAAACATGTGTTCGCGCAAATAAAGATTTATTTTGTTTTATTTATTTTATTTATTAATTTTAGTCAGAAGAAGAGAAATAGATAATAATTATACATACCTATGCCAGCGACTTCGTAGGCTTTGTAGTTCGTTTTTTGAAAATCCCACAAGAACCTAAAATAAAAACAAATAGGTGATACTTTTTTTAAATTTAATTTAAGCATGCGCAGAAAATTAGAATAAATATGCATTCTGCTATTACAAAGTATATTTTTTAAAAACGAACTGTCCAGTCATCCGCCTTCAGCAGCTCGGAGGACACGTTATTGGTTATCGATTGGTTTTCGATCAACCAATCAGGACGCTACGTTCGGTTATACGCCCGTCCGCACACACGCCTACTACGAAGGCTTTGAGGAAAAACTCTTACAGGAAAGTATACTGCCAGGGAGCACTTCTAATAGGTAATCTAATATTATTACTGTGTTCATTCATTTTTTTGAAAACCAGTGCTATCTTGTGTTCAGATTTTTGTTATCAGATCCAGCGCTATCAGTCGTTTTTACATTTTATTGAAAATTATTGAAATACACCAAATAAATTTTTTGTTAAATTTGTTAAATTTCGCAAGTGGTGTTCTCTTGTAAATGTTGTACACATTTGTTATAAATTATTTAGATTATTTATGTACTCACTGTAATTGTAATAATGTAGTTAACATAAGTGAGCGTAATAAATAAATAAATAAATGACATTTTAAGTTATCTTCAAACAGTGCTGAAAGAAGTTCATATATGGCAATAAGGGTGGTAGCCCTTACGAGTGTCATACGGGTAGCTGTTAATACCTTATAATACCTATTTAAGTACGTACATTAACATAAAAAAACCTTTGTTAAAATGTATAGCTGGAGTGTATAATGCTGATTACTTTAAATTTCGACCAATTCCCATAAAATATTTGTGTAGTAGTTTAGCCCGCAACTTCGTACGCGTGGTATTCGATATAGCGCGTATCGTTTGAAATGAAACAAACATCAAATGTTACGGGAAGCTTGCTACAATACGTCAGTGAAAACCGCATTCAAATCGATTAAGTCGTTTCAGAGATTAGCGTGTACAAACGTACAAACAAATAGACAAACAGACAAAAATTCTAAAAACAATTTTCTTAACATCGGTAACATTACGACGACGTGTACAATTTTTTTTTGAATCTTTAATGTACAGACACGGCTCGTTTACGATTTTATTAATTAAATAAATAGATTTTTTAGAATATGTATATCCAAATTATTTTCTCAAAAATATCAAAATAGAGTCCAAAATAACTAGACTAAGTTTAATTTATTGCAAAGACCAAAATGTAGACTAGAGTTACATAATAGAAATATTTATGTTATGGCAATAAGCTACCCGAATAAAAGGAATTGCCATACCTATCCTAAATTTATAAGAACCTTCAGAATGCTTGTTTTTAGACTGTTGATGTTAAGTATACTTTAATGAATTATATAATAAAACAAATTATTTCATTTATTTATTACATTAAAAAACATAAAAACAAGAAAAATTACAATAGATATATTTGCATGACCTTGTCGAGTAGAACACTGTAACTGAATTAATATCCTATAGACATATAAGGTTTGTGCAAAAATATATTTACCTATATATATTTATTTAAAAAATAAGTTATCAGTTGGATAGTCTTTTAATAAAATTACATATAGGCAGAGCAGTGTCTTCCTCAGTCATAAACTGGTGGCAGTAACCACAGCTGTTTAACAGCTATTGTGGTATTTAGTATCTCATGTATGAGAATGTGCGTAAAAGTGGACTGTGTCGAAAGCGCATTTGCGTCTAGTTATGATATATCTGGCTTGTGTTAATGAGCCCCAATGGCCACCAATACCATCTAATGGACTGTCAGTTTGTCAAATAACATGTAGGACGATCAAACACATCAGTATCAGCCTTTCACTAAAGGTTATATTACTTATCGTCTTGTGCGTGTTTTAATTAATGCTTTAATATTAATTAATATTAATTAATGCTAAACTCAACTAAATATTATATTTAAGCTATGTTTTTTATAATATAAAGAGTGACAAACAGGCTGACGGTCCACTTGATGGTAGGTGGCTACCGTCCCCTGTAACATAATTAACGCCACAGCAAGGGTAAGGGATAGGGAAATGGGCTCTGCATCTCCTTTTACTCACTTACCGAAACACAACACCATAGAAGCTGTTATTTAACAGTGGTCTTCTGTAAGAGGGTGGTTACTGCCGCCAGACGAGGTTCCCAAATACTGCGGTAAGGTTACCGTCGCCTAAGCCTAAGGATTGTCTAAGCCCAGGGGAGTACAAGTGCGAAGCCGACCCTGCAGGAATTTATTTACGGCAAGCTTGAAAAATCGTTATTATAAAAGTTAGTAGAATTAATGGTAATTCTAAAATGGCATTAAAGCCATTATGGATAAACATTATGAATAACAGCCTTTATAACGAAACCTACTATTAAAAATAACTAGAATTACATTAGTTTGGATTTATTCCTACGTGGTAATAAATAATAAGTGTCGTACAACTCGTTTGAAGTGTTCTCAATACTGATGTCAGTATTCAATATTAAAACATAAGATGTCTTCAATTTTTAAAATACATAGAAGCTACCCTAAGTACAAGTTTTGTTCCATTTTGTGCAAATTGTATTAACGAAAATATACGCTACAGCGCTAAAACTATATTTATGGTCTAATCAAACGATACAAAGTGACTGAAGGATTTCTGTTCACATTAGATTCTGTTCATTTGAAAATATGCCCAACTGAGCTTGAGCGCAACGTGCTAAACTAGATCGGTGCTAGGATATAATTTTCTAGTGACTTAAAGGTTGTAAGCTGCAAGTTTTAGAGAAAAACAGTGAGTTTTCCACTGCAAAATGAATTAAAAAAGTCGAGACAATATAAAGAGTAATCCTATCATTTAGATGTCTTCGAACCGCCTCAGTTTGGTTTGAGGAACTACCATCATTTTCATAGTGTATAATGGTGGTCATGCCATTCTTCAATGCAATAAATGGAGTTTACTATGCATGAATTAAAATTCCATCTAGTTTGTGGAGCAGCTGGATTCTTCTTTGATACAATTGTCTTCAAAATCGCAGTACGCTTAGGTGAACGTGAAAAGAACTCAACAATATTCTCATCACTGACAAAGTTCTTGTAAATCTATTGGTTTAGCAGTATGTATCAGTACTGCAGTGTATGTGGCATGTGACTGCGGTGAAAGAAAGAAGAAAGAAAGGAAGACTTTTATTCACTGCACGAAAGACAAATTATATACAAGAACAGGACAGAAATTAAAAAAAAAACGTGTGCGTGTCCTCGCGGCAGCGAATCGGATACTGGCTCAGCATTGTGCATGGTGTTGCTAGACAAACACCTACAGCGCTGATTTTCAACCAGCACCGAATGAAAATAAAAAAAAAAAAAAAAAAAAAATCTTTATTTTGCGCGAATAAAATAAATAAATTTTAAAATAAAAATAAAACCTCAAGGTTCTACCCGCCAAGGGCATGCAAATATTTGTGTTTAATTGTTTATAAACTATATTAATATTAATAAAGTAATTAATGTTTCTTATTATAAAATTCTTTAACATCATAATAACAACAATCTAATAACCATTTTGTTAATGTTCTTGTAAATTTAGGATCCGGCAATTCCTTTATATTATTAGGTAGTTTATTGTATGTTTTAATTGCCATAACATAAATATTTCTATTAAATAGTTCTAATCTACATTTAGGTCTTTGCAATAAATTACCTTGTCTAGTTATTTTGGTTCCTATTTCGTTATTTTCGACAAAACAGTGACTCATTGAACACCATACAAACTTACTTTAATTGTTACGGTGTTGGGTATTTCCAAAACCATTCTTACACATGTACCTACTCGTTCTTCATTTCTTATAATCATCAGCATTTGCCTGTCTGTGAATACATCGGTATGAAGTTTCGTCAGCTTGAATTTCTGTATAATTTCTATACATACATTATTTAAAAGTGTCTGATAATGTTTGTGGTACGCAAATAAAATCGAGTCCAAAATATCGTTTTGAATAGTTGCCCTATGACTTACTTTCGAAGATTGCAGACGCTGCTATAAGATTCCATTGAAATTTGGAGTTCTTGAAAGTAGTGTTATACACGTATACGAAATATTTTATCCTCGGAATCTATCCGGGCATGCGCGTTGGTTGATGGTTTTTTTTTCTCGTGTAGGCGTGGCAATATCGACTGTCAATACATATCGATACCTACCGATACACGCCCACCAATCGCTGTGAATTTCTATTTTAATAGATAACAATTTATATTGCTATAGTTCGCGTAACAAATGTCAGAACTAGATAATATAAAATCTATAGTTTTGACAGATACTATTTACGAAGTGGTTCTAAATAAGAAGACTAGTAATAGGGGATCGGACAGTAATCAGATTAAAATCTAAAATGTACTTAGAAAGAAAATATATAATTTTTTACGATTATTTATCGAATAATAATTTAATATAATTCATTTAAATATTTTTAAATGAAGAAATAAATTTTTATTATTTACAATATTTTTAATCTATACTGAAACATCAATCACAGTGTGTGACGTCATTTGTGGGCAATCATTGTCTTATGCCAATGCAGCTGTTTTGTTATGATATGACCACAAATGACGTTACGCGCTCTCAGATGAACTATCGTGGCATTTTGGCGGCATTTTCAAACAAACAATATTAAAACATGATTTTGAGTACCTAAAAGGCTATAAATAAATAAAATAGTATTTTTTATGGGAATAAATATCCATGGAGATCAATTTAAAAACACTTTCTGAAAATTTGTCCGATCCCCTATTCTCGGGGTTTCTCTGTGTAACAGAATCCATAACGTGCATGTCCTTAGGAGAACAAAAAGCATCTTCATAGCTGGAGTACACTA
Organism: Bembecia ichneumoniformis; assembly: GCA_910589475.2. Taxonomy (NCBI): domain Eukaryota; kingdom Metazoa; phylum Arthropoda; class Insecta; order Lepidoptera; family Sesiidae; genus Bembecia; species Bembecia ichneumoniformis. The sequence goes on from OU342540.1 coordinate 13,068,159, forward strand.
CTTCATCAATGTTATTAGAATTGAGAATAGTTTGGGAACTTAGTGAGGTACTAGATAAACTCACGACAAAAAAATTGTGGAAAAACAGTGGAGTTTGGCAATCAGTAAGAGTGGTTTGGCAGATATTGGCTGTCAGTTATGTTGATGACAAGAAAAATAGATAAATTTAATAACTCCTAGAATTTTATAACCTACAATTATTTGTAATATCGACGATGAAGTGCAAATACCTTCTAAATCAAGAAAATTTTACACAAAATTAAAAAAAAAAAAAAATTGGTGTCATTACAAGTTAATAATTAATAAATCCATTTATATAATAAACTAGCGGCCCGTCCCCGGGTTCGCCCGGCGTGCAATTTTTATATACCCTAAAACATTCTCCGTTTATCCCTCTTTCCGTTAGCGAAAACCGAATTAAAATCGGTCTACCCGTTCACGCGTGATGCCGTGACCAGGAGAAATAGGGATTCATTTTTATATATAAGACTAGCGGCCCGCCCCCGGCTTCGCCCGGCGTGCAATTTTTATATACCCCAAAACATTCCCCGTTTATCCCTCTTTCCATAAGCGAAAACCGAATTAAAATCGGTCTACCCGTTCACGCGTGATGCCGTGACCAGGAGAAATAGGGATTCATTTTTATATATAAGATATAACAATATGGAAGTTGCAGTTAAGGATATTAGATCCGTGGTTTCACAAGAATACATGAAAATCGATCTTACAGTAATTGATAAAAAAAAGTCAATTTCTCAAAAAAAAAATAAAATTGAGTTATTGGTCGATATAAGAAAAGGTCTTTCAATGCTTTAAAAACAGGCTATAACTTACTAAGAATAAATATTAATATACTAATTAATATACTCAATTAATTGAATTAATACTCAATAATCAATCTTAGAATCGTTTAAATAAATGAACCCTTTTCATTTTATAAAAATATATTAAAAATTCTTTATAATTTGCCTGATAAATCTGTTTCATTGTTTGCAATAAGCAAAGAGTATCTTAAAGTTCTCTTGCCAGGGCCTTAGACAAAGTAGCATTCGCTCCGTAGCGATGCGATATCGAAGTTCGTTATCGTCTCAGAGACAAAGGAATCGACACTGTAACACGTGATAAACACGTGATACCTTTCATGATTTCTTTGTCTCTGAGACGATAACGAACTTCGATATCGCATCGCTACGGAGCGAATGCTACTTTGTCTAAGGCCCCTTTTTCTCGCATTTAGCTAATTGGTTTAAGAATGTCGTCTGTCTGTGGACCGCCATCAGTCTATCTGATGACTCTTAAGAAGATTGGATTCTTAGAAGAAGGTTTCTAAGCACTGAACAAAATAATATCAGGGAAATTTTAGTTGTTGCACTTGCAATATATGGCCAACGTCCAAGTGACTGATCGACAGACAGAGTTTTGTATTTAAATTATACTATACTTCTGTGAATAGTACTGCAGTCAGTAGTGTGTCTATTATGCCTCTCAGCACTCTTATATTGTGTAGACTGAAAAATTTCCAATGAGTGCTGTGCGCAGACTCGAACCGATAAACGGTTTCAATAGGTGGACATCGAAAGGCGGGGCTCGGGGCGTTGCGTCATATATCTTATAACGACTTTATTGAAAACTAAATTTGTTGTCTTTTGTCAAGAATAACTTACTCAACTAGATTATTCGATGAATCAAAATACAATTTACCCAAATATAACAACCTTTACGGAAAAAGACGTCTGGCTTATGTCATACCGAATTTAACAAATCAACTACCTAAAACATTAAAAAGAGACATAACTCCCAAAAACATCACATTTAAGCTTAAACAATACTATTTACAATTAACTACAGATAAATATAATTTTTAACAACAATACAAAAATAGTTATAAAAAAGTAATACTAATTATTATTGTAAGATATTTCAATTCAGAATATGACACAAAATAATATATTAAAGTCTTAAAGTATCTTAAAGTAATTGAGGAGTCTGAAGTGTACGTTGGGCGTCAACTGAAGGTTTATTTAAATTTTCTGTAATCGGCACATGGTGTACGGTAAAACTCTAATGAGTTTTTGTTTACACCAATGTTAAGTCAAATGAAAAACTATTGTATTAATAAATAATAAATAAAAATAAAAAAAGTAATGGTATCTGACCTATGTATTAGATTCGTAGCAAGTTAAACTTTAATAACAATAGTTTATTGAGACATTATATGACGACATATGGCAAGAGGCAACGGTAGATTACAATATTTTGTGAACAAGAAAATCAAAGAAAACAATAATGGTTTTGCGTTTAATTTTCGTGGAAAATGAGAACTCCCAACAGAATGAAAGGGTTAATTTTATATAATTTCCAAATGTCAAAATAAAATTATAATTTATTCTTATCTCCGAGACAATATTAATTAAACACCACAAATGGAATTCAACCCGATCTTTATCAGTCGTGAAACGCTAAATAACTCTCGTGAATATTGTTTAAAATTTTTGTATGTTTGTTTGTTGAATCGATTACCTTTTTTTCGTTAAAAACGACAATGGTCCATTTGCTTGCAGGTTAGTTACCGTTGCCAATTCAAGGTACTCCAGCGGGGGTTTCAAATACTCTGCTAATTCTGATAAGATCTTTTTACTTTTTAAACCTAGTATGGGAATAGAAACTGACATCCCTTATTCATGTACCGAAACACAAGAATTCATGGTGTTTTTTGTAAGTGTTTGGATACTGCCGCCAATAGGGTTGTCCATTTTAAAATCATGGAACGCAGTATGTCCTCACTACGATTTGGTTCAATGAAATACACAAATTGAGTTTAAGTACAATAAATAAAAAGTATCGCCGCTCCACGATGACAAGGACCAGAGAGCTCATCTGAATCGGCAATATACATGTAATTCTCTATGTAATTCCGAGTGAGATCGAAATAGCACTCAGCAGCCTATAACAACGGTGAAGTCACCGGTGCTGATGGAATCACGACAGAGCTTCTGAAGGCGAGCGGGACTGTGGTCCACTCACAATCAGGCCGGAATCAAGGAGTGAGAGTATGTATGGTCGTTCTGTTCTTTAAAAAGGGAGTCATAACTCTCCTCAAAAACTACATACCGATCTCACTCTGTAGTCATGTTTATAAGTTGCTTTCGAGACACTTAATAAATAATCTCGTCCAAAAATTCTAGGAGTTTCAGCCTTCGGAGCAGGCCGGGTTTCGTTCGGGCTTCAGCACCGTAGACCAAATACACTCGCGGGAAGGTGCAGGATCCGAAGGATAGAAGACCGTGAAAAGATTTGGGTTATATGAGCTCGGAAATACAGACGCCGGCAGGGAGTTCCAATCCTTAGCAGACCCGATAATCAATAATCAATAATTCTCAATCAGACCCGATAGTTGGCTCTGTGATCGTGTTACAGATATTTTAAAACTAGTGTTATGTTCGCTAGCACTGGTATAAATTTTCGTGTAATTTTCATTCGAAGCGAAGTCAAACGCGACCGCTAGTCGTGTCGGCCAAAATTTAACCCGAAACAAAATCAAGTAATGAGCGCCAAAATAAATAATAATAAGAGTTTTCTTGGCGGTGCGGTGGCTTAAAATGAAAATGGTGTTCGGCGGAATGGTTCAAGGAAGTGATATTTATAGTTCATTACTTAATGAGACACTTTTGTAAATTCAACTCCATTTTACAGCGCAATACACTTGTACACAAGTTTTTCATAATATAAATCTTCATAGTTTTCGTCATGTCATCCTAACTAATATTAAATAGGCGAAGATTGAGTTTATTTGTTATTATTTCACGCTTAAACTACATATTTTACCGATCAATATTTTGCGTACACGTTGTTAGGGACAGAAAATGGACAAGAAAAGAAAAGGTATTTTCATCCAAAAAAAGTCCCAAGGGATCATCTAAAAATAAAAATAAAGAATTCAACGCGTGACAAAAATATTTGAGCAATTAAGATCGAATAAATGTTTTAACGCCTAATAGTTCATTATCTCATGAACTATTTGAATTGTTAATTTTTAATCATGTGTATCCCATATATATTAGGCTCCTTCCTACATGCATATATACATACTTATTACATATTATTAAAAATAATATGTTAAGATTGCTAACAAAATAAAATAAAATTTTAAGAAAACCCATCTCTAGACAAATGTCAAAATCAATGCAAATGATGTACAGATATGTCGACAAAGAAATTCGAAGAAATCACAGCAATCCCAGAACTAAATATGCATTCGGCATAATTTTAAAAATATGTAGATTAAAATCTAAATATTTTTGTTATTTTTGTAATGCTTATATCTTGACACGTTTCATTTATTAAAATAACGATTATTAAAAGATGTAAAATGTTTGATAATATACAAGCACATATTGCTACAGTGGTCTAACTGCTAAGAAAATACTAAATAATTACTTTATTGGCATAATTACTACGTGATCACAGTTTCAAAATAAAAGAGCATAATATGTGCTATTATTTCAGAGTGGTGTGAAGTTTGTTACTGCCGCAAATTTATGACTCAGGAACTCAGCGTTTATAGTCTCAAAATGTGTTACAAAAGTAATTTTTAAATAAAATTAATATCTATATTAAGAAATATCCACTTTTTAGCAGTTTATTTTAATGGTTTGATCCAAAAAAACAAAATTTATTATTTATTTATTTCTTATCATTAGTAGTCATCCTTATCTAATTATAAAACAACAATCCTTACAAATAAAATAATAAACATAATAACATGTCACGAGGACAAGACTATCATTTATGCGACTTCATTTAATATAGTTATGACTCTAGTTAAATTATAATTATTTACTATACTAAACTTTAAACTATATATCTCGGAATGGACATTAATTTAAAGCTGGAGTTGATTTTCATAAAACTTAAAGGACATACATGCCTTTAAGTTTTCATGTCTGCCCGTCTAGAACTTAATAACAAATAAGAACAGCTATGCACTAATGCAATTATATTAAGTTTATTTTAAATATAACTTAAGATCTAGTTGAATAATTGAATGTACCATTCAATTTAATATTAATAGCTAATTACTTGGCCTCAATGACAAAGTCTACGAAATGGCTGGCGTAGCATACGAAATGGCTGGCGTAGTAGTGCTACGACAACGACGACCTCGAAGATCTGAGTCAAAAATAAATATGTTTTCTTTTGATTTTTTTATCTTATTCAAATATTAAAAATTGTAAGTTTACTTTAACAGAACAAGTCTTAAGGAGTCGTTTCAAAATATCTACAATAGTTTATAATTATCAAATCAACAAATAAAACACACCTTTTCGGAAATAATTTAGACTTCATAATATTATACTGAGCAACTTCAGCGTTAAATTTCATGTTTTGTGTTTTTGCTACTCGACACTAGGTGGCGTTAGCTGTCTTTCAAATTCACGAACTAAACAAAGAAATAATAAAAAACAAATTCACTTACCGGCAGCTTTATTATTAATGCCTTAACTGTCAATTGATTTCTGTATTTATATTGATTTATTTATATTAGCTGAAATAAATTATATTAGACATGTAATAAATTACCCATCACTGCTGAGTTCAGCTTACCACACTAGTCAATTATTGGAAATACGTCAAAATATCTTCTAAGGTCGCTAGTCTACGACACGCTAGTTTCCTGCCGATGATGTTTCAAAACTAAAGAACATACGGAGCATAAATTAGTCCAATAATTCAAGGTATTTTAATTCAAATTCAAATAACTTTTTTCAAGCAAATAGTCTATAGGATTGGTCAAAAATTCTATTTTTAGTGTTTTATTTTACTTTAACCACTATAAAATTAAAATATCAACATTATTCTCTTGAATATGTCAAAGAGATAAATGTAATTTGTGTCTTAGGTAAGATTATAGTTAATTATTGCAAAAGCTTCCCAAGTTAATTCCAAAATAAATAAATAATTTTGACATAAATATTTTTGAATTGACTCTTCTAAACGGCATTATTTACTTAAATTAGAAGATTCACGAAAAAGTTGCAGATGCTATTCTTGCATGATGTATGTAATACAAAAATTGATAACCCTGAACGAGCCTGTTTTTACGATTAAAGGTGACCACGAAGCTTACTAGACATACTTAACTATTCAATTTACACTCGACTAACTAAGCATTAACTTGAAATGTCTGAAACGATATTGACATAGGGATTTGTTGCTGATTAAGCATATTAGTTCTTTGCCAAAAAATATATTTTAAAAAAATGTTCAGGTTAGTCTCATTTGTTAAAGAATATTATTATAATCTTCTTATGATGTTACATCGTGCAAAAATATAATTTGATTTGCGAATAAAAATGGTTGGTTTAAATGTCATATATAGTAGTTAAATCAGTACCTAATTAACTTAGGTATGAACTGATTTTTTTTTTCATTTAATCTCCAATAGGGGATCGGACAAATTTTCAGAAAGTGTTTTAAATTAATCTTCATGGATATTTATTCCCATAAAAATACTATTTTATTTATTTATAGCCTTTTAGGTACTCAAAATCATGTTTTAATATTGTTTGTTTGAAAATGCCGCCAAAACGCCACGATAGTTCATCTGAGAGCGCGTAACGTCATTTGTGGTCATATCATAACAAAACAGCTGCATTGGCATAAGACAATGATTGCCCACAAATGACTGTGATTGGTGTTTCAGTTAAGATTAAAAATATTGTAAATAATAAAATTTTATTTCTTCATTTAAAAATATTTAAATGAATTATATTAAATTATTATTCGATAAATAATCGTAAAAAAATATATATTTTCTTTCTAAGTACATTTTAGATTTTAATCTGATTACTGTCCGATCCCCTATTGTCATAGTCGATATAACACTAATATTGTTACAAATACAAAAAATTCTTACAATGAAAGTCCTGTCTTAAAATATAGACCGATACTTTTCCCCATGTCCGAGTGGTACTAACCTTGATTTCAGGTCGTTACCATCAGAAAGCCATCTTTTAAATATTTTTCCCCTTTAAGGACAAAATTTTTGGACTTCTACAAAAAAGTTGCAAGTGTATCAGATGTGTAAATTAAATATAGATGATACTGACAGTAACAATCTGTTTACAAACAAAAAAGTTAGGCGCTGTTCCGAATACCACGCATACAAAGTCGCAGGCACAGCTAGTTTAAAATAAATATCTGCTCTGTAGCAAATACATCTTCTGTCTCATAAATGTAGATCTCTGGGTCTAATTGTACATGATTCAAAGAGGTATAAGGATTCATTTAAAAAAACAAAAACTTGAAATATTTGTGAAAATACGCGTCCCCAACGTTATCGTAATCGGAATTAAAACAATTATGGCGCCTATGTAAGTATTGCGGAAAAGTTGAAGACATATTTATTGCCATGAAAATTTATATAAACGAACAACGAAGGCTACCAATGGTCCCGCATATTCATTTTAACAAATAGAAAGGTTTACTTTAGTTTTTTTTATTAATTATTGGTAAATTACAGTATAATGATAATATGATGATAGTTAATATATTTAATATATATGAAATAAATAAATAAATTCATTAAGCCGAGTTTTGTAGAACAAACAATATTTCATAACTTTAGCACTCGTTTTTGGTGAGATACTGTGTTGCTAGTGCATTAATTTTTTTTTTTATGTTAAGGTCGGCACACAGGCTGACGGTCCACTTGATGGTAGATGGCCACCGTCGCCTATAACACAAGTAACACGACAGGTGCTGCAAGTGCGGTGCTGACTGTAGTAGGATTAAGGATAAGGGATTGGGAAGGGCTCTGGCATTCTAGGTTTTAAACAGAGGCTCTGGTGTTAAGACATATTTTATTCCATCTTTATTGCTCACATATTTTTGTGAGAAGTTGAAGTTTTTATTTTTGGATGATTCCTCGGGAACAGTTGGTACTTTTATCTGGATGAAAGGTAACCTATGTCCTTTTCAGTATCCCTCAAAATTTAATAATGATTACTTGAGTTTAAGGCGCGAAAGCGTAAAAGACAAGAAATCACTTTCGCAATTATAATACTTATTAGTTATATGATTTACTAGCTGTGCCCGCAATTTCGTGGTGTACGGTATAGCGCGTAACCTTTTTTATTTGTAAACTGATTGGAATGAAACAAACACTAAATGTTACGGGAAGCTTGCTGCAATACATTGTGAAAACCGCATTCAGAAATTAGCTTACACAAACGCACAAACAAACAGATAAAAATTCTAAAAACTATTTTTTTGACCTCGATAACATATAGTACAACGTGTATAATTTTTTTTTTTTTTTTTAAGAAAAAAAAAACTTTAACACGGCTCGTTTACGATTTTATTATATGTATAGAATAGATTAGAATAGAATTACATTTTTATATAACTATGAATTAAGGAATATTCGATAAATGGTTTCAGGTAATTAAAAGCAATATTTTTTTCTCAAAGTAATCAATTAACTATCTGATTTTGATGTCAATAAGAAATATCAGCATAAAAACGTTCCAGTACAAGAAAATTCTCCAAAGATAAAGACTGGCTGATAGTTGATTTTATGGTAGTTGACTGTTCTAGGGTGCCCGGGTTCGATTCCCGGTAGGGTCAACTTTGAAAAATGAACTTTTTCAATTTTGCTCTGGTCTGGATCTGGAAAGTAGTGGCAGCCCCCCCTTACAGAAGACCACCATGAAATAACAGCAGGTTGTATTTCGGTGAGTGATTAAGGGATGCCAGAGCCCATTTCCCTATCCCCTCCTAATCTCTTATCCATAATTCTACTGTAGTCGGCAGCGCACTTGCAGCAGCTTTGGCGTTGATTGTGTTATAGGCGACGGTAGCCACCTACCATCAAGTGGACCGTCAGCCTGTCTGCCGATCTTAACATAAAAAAGGGTACCTAATATATTAACACAAGCAATGAAATAAGTTCTGCAAGTGGGCTGCTGACCTCGGTAGTTTTAAGGATAAGACATTGGAAGGTGATAGAGAAATGTCTCCGGCTTGCCTTATTCGAACTATCGTACACTTGCTGTTATTACGCAGCTGTGTTTACTAATTCCCAATTGTCCAATTTTATGACTGCAAAACGCAGTGTTGATTTCAAATATTAATGAATAAATTAAATAAATAAATATTTAATTTCTTATTAGTGAATATTTACCTCACGAACCCTAAAAATAAAAGGAAAAAATACCTCATAAATTTGTCACGAACGCGCGACACTTTGATGCATGCGTAGGGTATTTAATACCTTTTTTCTGGGTGTTTATGTTTAGCCAACGTTATGGGTGTCACGGTGTGTCGTCTTAGCATTTAATATTTATTTATCGAGCATTTGTGACAGTCCATTTGGATATAAAAACATTTCGCGCTTTGCGAACATTTTCAAAAGTGGCTAACATTTTAGCTAATATAAGTAAACAAATTATTCATATATAAGTGCCAATTGTTTATGTATTTTAAAAACGATTACAAGTTAAATTACTTGGAAAAATGTTTTTAAATGTTATTATAATATAAAAGATATTACAGTAGTAATTGATGAGTTAATTTTTTTATGTAACACTAGCAGTCAACCTCCGGCTTCGCCCGGAAGCAATTAGGTTCTATTTTATATATAAACCTTCCTTGAAATATTATCTAACTATTAGTGAAAACTACATCAAAAATCGTTGCGTGGTTTAGGAGTTAGCGGATATACAGACAGACAGACGTAGGCGGCGACTTCAATTTACTTTTGTATACTAAAGGTCTTCAGCCAGGCTAACGGTCCACTTAAAGGTAGGTAGCTACAGTCGTCTATAACACAAGCAACGCCAAAGTGCTGCAAGTGCACTGTCGATCATAGGATAAGGGATTAGGAAGGACGACGATACGGGATCCGGCATCCCTTACTCTCTTACCGAAATACAACTGTACAAATGCCGTTATTTCATAGTGGTCTTCTGTAAGGCCAGATAGGCTGCCCAAATGACTGCGGAACACAGTGTGCTACTATTTGCCAACTAGTTCATTTCCAAAGTTGACCCTTTCGGGAATCGAACCAGGAACCCCTGAGACAGAGAGTTAAAGCAAGCACTTTAACCAAATTATATTAATATATAATAATAAAATAAACACGAAATACGATATGTCGAAAAAGGCCATATAAAAATATTTCGAAATCTCTACATACGAGTATTATAAAGTGCTATTTATAATACTCATTGCTATTTATAATTATTATATCTGCGTCTGTCTGTTTCTCCGCGTTCACTTCTTCTAACCAAACCATAAAACAGATTTTGATACGGTTTTCACTAATGGAAAGAACGACCAACGAGGAAGATTTGCAGAAAAAAATTGCATTCATGAGCCGGGCGCGGGCCGTTTGTATAGAAATGTAAGGAAGCCATTTTAACTGTAATATCGGTAGTATTAAAATAATGCAACAATTTTAAATTGTTGCATTATTTTAATCCACTCTGGCGGTGATTCTTCAGCTCCTTCAGTTTCCTGACTTGTCCACTGTCAGTAGTTAAGAGACATTTTGACGTTTCGTTGCCCAGTTCGCGTCGTAAATAAATTAATTTTTGATTGTGTTAAAGTAATCCCTCTTAATTTGACATTTGAAGCTTTAATGTATATCTACACAAATATTATTAAGAAGAAAAAATTTTTTTTTTATGTTTGTTTGTAATGGATAAACTCAAAAACTACTTAACTGATTTATTTAGAATAAAAAAGTGTGCGAAATATGAATGATTATGAACAAGTTAACATTACTAACGCACAGAAACACAACAGCACATGTGCTGTTTTTTATAGAATGTATGACCATGGTGTTGTACTGGTACATTCTTGCTTTGAAGAATTTAAAAAATTGAATACTCAATTTCTATTTGAATCTACCAAATAGAATTTTTTTACACAATATAAAAATGATAACAGCTACAAAACTTAATAAAAAATAAATAATTATACGTAAAACTAAATACTATAGAAATTAATATACCAGCGTAGTTATGGTAGTATATTAATTATTATTACTATTAATGTCCATATAATTAGCCTAGTATATTAATGTATATGCTAAATACCAACAAATATGACAAAAGATTCATTGACAAACAACACTTCTGGCTGAGACATCGTTTTTTAATTTTATTTTTTGTTGTTTTGAATAATTGATTCTTATTTCGACTTAATTATAATAAGTTCTGTTTCTTCATGATATCTTTTTGAGACAGTAAGAGACAGTTTTTGAATGTAATCAGTAAGTAAAATCGCATATTAATGTGTGGAACAATAAGTGTATCTAAGAAGAGAATGTTCGAACAATAACTCAGTGGAGTTATCCGTTCCTCTAGTGATATTTCATACAACAACAATAGCTCCAAGTTTGGAAGTCACCGGTTTTCTTGAAGGAGCTAGAGAACAATACCAAGAGTTATTGCCGAGAGTGTCCGGGGGAAGTCGGAAGCTGCGGGAAAAATGGGCACAGTCGGGCAAAGACGGGGCGCGGAGCGAAGTTCACTTGCTGGTTTAAACTTCTTAAAGTTATGTGCACTTTTAACTTGGCCTTTCGGACGTATCATGAAATAATTCAATTCACGAGCGATTTCTTCAAGTTCGCATTTAATTTTTATATCTGGCCATAAATATTTATAAGAAAAATAACAAAAACACTCATTGTAGCGTTTTTAATAATAGTAAGGATTTGTACCGTTCGTCTAGAAAAAAATAAATGCTTTTCTCGAAGTATAATTCAAAAATAAAAATTGAAAATAAAAGCTTGACAGAAACATATGAACATAAAAGATTGAATAAATATTTTAACACCTAATAAAAAGTGGTACGGAGGAAGTCGTACCACTTTTTATTAGTTAAAGTTAGTAAAGTTAGTAAAATGAAACAATGATTCCTTAGTAACAACACTTAGTACTTAGTATATATCGGCATAATTTTATATTTTGGCCCTGTGAGAATTGATTGGACCTGACAAGTATCCAAACGTTGTTAATCTTATAGGATACAAATACAAAGAGTTTATTTCTTCAACTTAGCCTAGGTACAAAATTTGCATTTTGTAGGGCACTCCTAGTATAAGTATTTAAGGAGACTCGCACTTATAACTTGTATAAGGAGACCTCGCACCTCTATCACCGCATTTAAAACTTAGACTAAGATAAACTTAGAACACTTGTGCTATCTGTTAGAAAAATCAAAGAGATGAGCATGTGTGTGTGCACCTAAGTTTGAATATGTACGTTTATCTGTGTGTGTATTTATTTATTTTATTTATTTATAATTTTAACAATTTAAAAAGAAAACTAAATATACATTAACATAATGATAGCACATATGTGTATGTATGTGTGTGTGTGTGTGTGTGTGTGTGTGAGTGTGTACTGAAAATATTAATAAATATGAAAATACATAAAAAATATATACATCATATAGTATTAGAGATATTTTTGGATTTTCAAATACTTGTCAATTTTGAATAAATGTTAATAGCGGTACATAAAGAGGTTGATTGTCTGTAACCATAGAAAATAACTCGTTGTATATCTAGGTGTCATTCCATATAAGTAGTGTATATGTTACAGTTAAAACCAGTTTTTAGATAGAACGCGTTTTCCCTAGTTAGAACTAGTTTTTACTAAGTGCCTTTGTTAAAACTAGAATTAACTAATACTCAAAATTTAATATCAGTTAAAACTAGTTCTTACTAGACAAAACGCGTTTAAGGTAATTAATATTTGTGGAATACGAAGATGTTCCGAATACTAATTTACTTTTGAGAACTGTTGCTAAGGAAGCAGCCATAGGAACAGGCCAAGAATTTATGCGCTGCGTATGCAAGAAAGCATGTATGTCAAGAAAAATGGTTACCTTTGTAACTCAAAATGCCACAATAGTTTGTCTTGCAATAACAAGTATATCCTCATCCTTTTTTAATTTTAAGGTTTTTGATTACTTTTTATTGTATGTTATGTTAACCAATTTTCTTTTTAAATTTTATGGTTGTGTTCAGTTGACTTGTTTGATTATTTTTTTTACTTTTAATTAATATTGTCACCTTGACAACTGCTTTAAGTGGATATTCCCTAAAACTAAAATATTCCTTTAGTGTAAGAATATTATTTTACTAGGTACATGACTCTCTGTGTCCTAGATCTTTTAATAAATATTTTTTAACTATATATTGGTTTCAATCACAAATTAGTTTCTCTAGTGCTAGTTTTAACTAAAGCTCGGAGTGACAACTAGTTTTATCTGAAAATCAAATACATATATCAGTGGTAAATTCTAGTTTTAACAAAGGCATTTAGGAATAACTAGTTCTAACTAGGGAAAACGCGTTCTATCTAAAAACTGGTTTTAACTGTAACATATATAATTAACATAGATTTTAAGAATGGGAAAGGAATGTTCTGACTAAAATTTCAAGCCGAGTTGTCTTTGATATTTCCAATTTGTACCTATTTTAGGGATTCATAAAAGTCATAAAGTCGAGTGTTGAATAGGTAAAAGATGGCAACACGCGCGTTAATGTCCATTACACATAAGAATGCGGAGTTTCATTACGCGTCCATAAATTAACTATGGGGATAATTATCACTTCTTCGGTCCCTGTACACACTTGGATACCAATACACGAACAAGAACAGAAGGGGTAACGGGCGTTTCGTTACTTTGTCGTTTTTTCATGTATTTACAAGCTAAAATATGGATTAAAAATAATTCATTAATTTTAATTTCTTATATGATACATCTCCAATATTTTTACATGGATTTTTTTTATGGAATCATAATGTAATATTGATATATATATATCAATATTACATTTTTTTCAAAATTTAATAACTAATTGAAAATATAAATCATATTAAGTACTTTAAATTTACTTAGCACTTATTCATGTATTTTACTTTTAATACCGAGTATATAATATATACACACAAGTTATTTATACTAAAAATATTCAAATTAGTACATTCATAGTTATTTTTTTAAACAATACAACACAGACTCACAATACACGTAGAATGAACGCGTACAACCCGTTGCCCGCCGTCGCGCCGCGGGCCTGCAATAATACCTACTTCATAAATCCTTGGAATGGAGCAATTCGGAATTCCTTCACATTGGAAAAAGCGTCGCGATAGTGTAAAGGGTTGGTCGTAGCGACACCGTGCAAAAACGAATCCTTGTATGCCTCTCTTGCTCTGTGCTAAAAGTACACTTTTGAGATATTGACAAAAGAAGTTTTCTTGAAAATAAATTACATGAAGTTTTATTTTATTAGAAAAATAGGGTTGTTATTTTTAAACTTATTGATCTTTTAAACATGAAACATTAATAGTTTATTTTGGTAAAAGAGTAAATTTTGAACATATCAGATTCTAGCTGTTTCACGCGGCATATATAATTCGACAAATAGTGCTTATAAGTTTTAGCAGTTGTTTTATACGATAGATAAGGCAGTTAACTATTCACCAAGATCAAAATGTTGATATCTTAAAAGTGCACATAGCAGATTCTTCCCTTCCCCTTTCTTCTATCGGACATGCATCCTCACCTTGACGAAATTTCTCTAATTCGGACCAAGCGCTTTAAAACATGTTTTACAATGCGCACTGCTACGGATTGGAACCCCCTGCCGGCGTCTGTATTTCCGAGCTCATACAACCCAAATCTTATCAAGGTTCGAGTGAATAGGCATCTTCTGGGTGAAATCGCTCCATCGTCAGCCTCATCCTTCCTACATGGATAGATGCTGGTCAAGAGTCAACCCATTTTAAATAAAAAATAAAATTAAAAAAAAGATTTTAATTTGACAACAACGTTATATTTCTTTTGGAGCGTTAGGATGAAAACCGAAGTATATTTTTAGTACCTAAATGACAGTAGTTGCGCGCGCTGATTTAAGACTTTGTCATTATAGTTTCTAATGAGAGCTCATTGTGTACATGGCTGATATTACAATGTGAATTTTGTATTTATATTTGTAAATCTACATATATTGTTTGTGAATCTATTCTATAAACCGTATCAAAATGTGTAGAGTGGTTTAAAAGAAGTTAACGGAGAAACGGACAGAGGAGGACAACCTGTACAGATGAAACAAATTTATTGAATCTATCTGATCCCTCAACTTCGTACGCGTGATATTCGGAATAGCACGTAATTTTTTTGTTTGTAAATAGATTGGAATGAAACAAACAATAAATGTTACCAAACGCACAGATAAACAAACAAAAATTCTAAAAAACTTTTTTTTGATCTCGGTAACATAATTAGTACAACACGTACAAATGCTGTGGTTCCTAGAGGTGTGGTCCATGATTTTTTTCCTTGTAAAACCCATATTGTTGTTTTTTCTCTACTGATTTTTGTCTGCATAATTTAATATTTTTTAATTAATTAATCAAATTACATTTCCGTTTATTCAAAGACTTCGCTTATTATTTCATATATTAAAATGTCCATTGCTGCCTCTTTTTAATTAATTAATTTATTTGAACCAATGGAGACTATTTATGTGTCTTCGTGACGATTCGCTCTTTCTTCCTAGTTTGAAAATATTTCAAAATGAAAATAAATTCCGAGAAATATAAATAAACATCAAGGGTGAAGTTTGTAATTATACACGTCTTTAGCCAAAGACAAAGAGTTATTAACAGCGAAATGAACAAGCATTGGTTAACGAGGCAGACACAGGGTAAGATGTAGCTAGGGTTAGCAGCCAAACGGAATTACCTCATGTCTCCATAGGCGAGGATGTATAGAATTATAATTTATTATGAATAAATGAAATATTATAAACGCATCAGCGCACCGCCCCGACAACGCCAGTGGCACTGGCGTTTGCTCTGTGAGGCTAGGAATGGATTACATCCGATATTATCGATAACGATGTTTTTAAAAAGTTTCGATTTTCTTGCGATTGCCTTGTGAAACCAAATGGAAATTGTTAAAGAAGTACACCTGTCTTTAAGGAATTAATGTTCCAAGAAATTATTACTTTGTCAATAAAATATCCTGTCACAATTACTTTTAAAAGTGTTTCTATTAAGTACTGCTATGATAAATTTAGATAATTTTGATGATCAACTCCTGTATATTGTCTTATGTAATTATGTAATTTTATTACATACAAAATCACAACTCTTTTTATTATATTTAAAAGAAATTTTAAAAACTTCACTCTATTTCAGACATTTTTAAGTCCACACACATAATAAAAAATGTAAATAATTGTCAATAATCATTATTACTATTTAAATAGCTATAATGAATATCTTACTAATAAATGTCAGTCAATAATAAAGCATATAATAATTACAATATAGCTCTACAAATTATAAAAATAAATCAAAAATAAAAAATAAAATTATTATATTATATTTACATGTAAAACTATATAAAAATTACGAAGAATTATTAAATATACTAGCGGCCCGCCCCCGGCTTCACCCGTGGTGCAATTTTTATATATATGAACATTGCCCGTTTATCCCTCTTTCCATTAGTCAAAACCGAATTAAAATCGGTCTACCCGTTCACGCGTGATGCCGTAACCAAGGGAAATAGGGATTCATTTTAATATATTAAGATTTGTGGCAAGGGACGTTTGTGTGTGTGTGTTTTATGTATTATCTGTGTATCCATTGTCGCAAATAAAATTATTCTATTCTATTCTATTCTATATTTTTTATACTTAAATTTTCGTAGAGACTTATTTTCTATTCATCAATTCTTTAAATACACATAAAGGCACTATAATATATAAGATTTTTGTTTAACAATTATTATCGATGCATCGTAACATGTCCCATCACTATGACCCATAGCTCCCGACTTCCTTCATACTCGCGAGCACTCGTTCGTGCCGTGCCTTTGTCGGGAACAATTGTCGACAAATTAGAAACGAATTGAGTTATTTAATATCAGCGAGTAATACTGTAGACCAACGTTATTGTTTATTATTTAGTATAATGAATCTTCTTGAGGTTGTAACAGAATGTTAATATAATAAAAGTCTTTCAGCCGCAACGTTCAAATATAAAAAAAATATTTAATTGCATTTTTAATAATATCACAATTTATTTGTTTATATATTGACACAACAACAGTCTGATATACCTATTATATGTCTACAATAAAACACACAAGTCTCAAACCTACATTTATAAACAATTAAGCTACAAAACATTAAATAAGTTACACAAAACTTAAACAAATTATTTTATATGACTAGTAGAATTGCAACTTAAATATTACTTATTAAAATAACTATAATTTCATAACTAACTTTAAAGTAGTATTAGGTTTATAATGTATTATAATAAATCCGAAATTTAGATTGTTTGTTTGTTACACTTTCACGCCAAAACTACTCAGATGACCGTTAAGAAATTTTGCTTACACGTTATCCGGGATAAACAAAAGGGCATTTCATCCAGAAGAATGATATTGTTGACGAGGGTATATGAACATAAAATAAATGAACAATAAAGTTTCAATAAATGTTTTAACACCTAATAAAAAGTAGCGCAGATAAGCACCTACGTCAAAATAGAATATCTATAAAAATATATAGTAATGTAATACAAATCTCGGAAAAAAAAACTTTTTTTTAGAAACAAAATTAGCTTCTAATATGAATCTGTACTAAGGATGAATCTATACTAATATTATGAAGAGGTAAAATTTGTATGTTTGTTTGTTTCTATGTAGGAGGTAATCTTCGAAACTTCTAATCCGATTTAAAAATATATACCAGGATTTAGAACATATTTGAACGAAAAAAGAAGCAGCGAAAAAGATTGAAAGGGAGATTGACAGGTTTTCTCACGGAGGAAAAGGATTCTTGAGACGGAATCGAAAAGAAAAGGTGCTAGAAATATATGTACAACGACTGAGACTCAGATTCTTTCCAAAAGGCTAAACGAAGCTAAATCCTATTTTATTAAGTCGACGAGTTAATAAAATAACTTATTTTTACCGAAGATCCTGTCGGACTCGGAAGTTCCAACGCTGTGCACAGCCTCATCTATTTAAACTGTTCTCACTGATCGAAGGGCAATTATTTTTATATGTGTGAAATTTTATAAGGACCGCGGCGATTTCTAGTGTACATATAGGGACACTAAGTGATATTAAAGTGTGGTGTTATCTCGACGTCTCTATCTTTCTTTTCAACCGCCACCCCAACAGTGATCTAGAGTTGTTACACTACAGGGCGTTATATTTTTTATTTTTCAGTGCGGGCATCAGCTAGTACAAAATTAAAAAAATCTTTAATTCACGTCAAAGGGAGACTTAGAGATTCGTAGTTATAAAATGGGGCAATTCATCTGGCGACAGTAACCACCCTTTTACAGAAGATAATCGTGAAAAAACAGCGTGTGTGCTGTTGTGTTTCGATTAGTGAAGTAGGTAAGGGATGCCAGAGCCCATTTCTTTATCCCCTCCTAATTCCTTATCTTTTATTCTACTAAGGTCTGCAGTGCACCTCCAGCACCTATATTAATATGCCACAGAAGCCACTTAATCATCAAGTAGACCTTTAGCTTGTTCGTTTATCTAAAAATTGATTTTTAGATACAAAACATTATAATATATAACGTTGAAATCGTCTGCACATTCGATTAAAAGTCCAGACAAATTTCTTAGCATAAAATATATCGTATATTAGTAATAAAAGGTCATTAATTGATTAATTCCTATGGGTATTTAAAAAATTACACTTAGGTAATTGGTTAGGAATTATTATTCAATGTTCAATAATAAATAATTGGTAATACTTATTATTAATATTAAATAAAATATGATTGCAATCTTTTACTTTTACAAATCCTTTGTTCGCCCACTACAGTAAATCCAAGGAAAATATTCAGAAAGCCACTTCGGAGGCAGAATCTGCCCCTGTCGAAGCATAAATACACCCTGGAGGGCCTTACCGAACGATTTATCCGCACTATATCATGTTCAAAGTGCGGCCCTGAAAATATGGAGAGAAAATATATCTATTATTATCAGATTGAGTACGGCCCTGTTACCCTTTGCTTTCAACGATTGACTTGGGAATAGTTGTTTGATTGTTCGCTGCGTAGATTTTTTTTGCGATTTTGTTACATATTTTAGTTTCGGTTCTATTTTTTTATTAAAGATGGGTTTGCTCTTGACCAGCATCTATCCGTGTAGGAAAGATGAGGCCGACGATGGAGCGAGCTCACCCAGAAGATGCCTATTCACTCGAACCTTAAAAAGATTTGGGTTGTATGAGAAATACAGACGCCGACAGGTAGTTCCAATCCATGCGCATTATAAAAGATGTTTTAAAGCGTTTGGTCCGAATTAGAGGGATTTCGACAAGGTGAGGATGGTAACCAGCCGTATGTCTGCATGTCCGATAGAAGAAAGGGGAAGGCAGTATGATCTCATGAAGCTTCTGAGCACACTATCCGAAGTACATCTTATAGAATACACACAGACAGGCAATTTTACGTGCCAGGCTCAGCAGCTTAGTTCTTGTAAATGTACCTCCTAGCTCTGCAAACCACTGAGTCGAGTGAGCCATGTTGGTATTTTGCTGAACCATTCCGAAGGTGACAGCAATACTCCATGCAAGGTCGGACTTGTGCCTTGTACAAAGAGAGGAGCTGTCCAGGTGTGAAGCATCGCTTCACCCTATTTAGGATGCCCAGCTTTTTGGCCGCTGTTTGGGCTTTGAACTCGATAGAAATGCCGAAGTTGGGATTTGAGCACAACCTTATAACCTCAGCTACAAAGGCCAGAGAGGATGCCGTATGTAGTAGGTTTGTTTAGTAGACTTGCATGCCAAACCCTATCAAAGGCCTTATGTCAAAGTGACACGGCGAGAGTCTCCTCATATTTCTCGATGGCTTCACCCCAGTAGTTCGTGAAATACACAAGAAGTTCTCCGATTAAACATCCCTGGAAAAATCCATATGACGAACACTGAGCAGGTAGCAAATCGTCATTAGTTTTATTTATTATAATAATTTTGCCTAATACATATCAGCATGTGTGCTGTTTTGTTTCGGGGAGTGAGTAAGGAATGCCAGAATAAAATTTCCCTGTCTCTTCCTAATCTCTTATCCTTAATCGTACTATGGTCGGCAGCGCACTTGCAGCACCTGTGGCGTTGCTTGTGTCATAGGCGACGGTAGCCACCCACCATCAAGTGGACTTGACTTGACCATCAAGCGAGCCTGCCTGCCGATAATTACATAAAAAATCTGTCGTTTACCTTCATATTTGCTATTATCATTTATTTTCAAGCAACGCATGGAGTTTAATTAAGTTAGAATGATCAAACACAGTACCCGTGGCGTTGTGTCACTCTTTGCCGACCTTATATTTAGTTTAAAACCATAAAGCGATGTTGGTTACGAGTGAATGTGAACTCTGTGCAGCTCGGTTTAGAGTGGTAATTTGCAAATGTTCAATTCAAGAAAAAGGTTATTTTTTCTCCATAGTGTGATCATATTAATTTATATTCTAATGTAATTTATGCGCTACCTCTTCCTCGACTTTGCTATTTATTAAGCTTTAACATGTACGAAGTCTTTGTTTGTGGTTCGTTTTCAGGACTCTACTCTATACAGAATGTATGAGAAACAGATACGATGTATGGAAATGTTTATTATCAATACATGTAATAAAATCGTAAACAAGCCGTGTCTGTACATTAAAATAGTTTTTCAAAAAAAAAAAAAAACAATTTCTACACGTTGTGCTTATGTTTTTTTTTTTATGAAATCGAGGTAGCGCT
This sequence comes from Bembecia ichneumoniformis, assembly GCA_910589475.2. Lineage (NCBI taxonomy): Eukaryota > Metazoa > Arthropoda > Insecta > Lepidoptera > Sesiidae > Bembecia > Bembecia ichneumoniformis. The sequence goes on from OU342540.1 coordinate 13,088,974, forward strand.
TGACCACTATCTCACCTGATGTGAGGTGCAGATGTGGCCGAAGGTGGACCACGCTTACCTAGTAAATGCCCATTTACCCTAGTTTTGAAGACCCCGAGGTTGTAGTTCTGTGGGAACACAGACGCAGGCAATGAGTTCCACTCCTTAGCAGTTCGAACAAGGAAGGTGGAACTGAAACGCTTTGTTCGTGATCGAGGTACATCGACCACGAAGGGATGAAACCCCTGCCCACGTCTAGTGGTCCGCAAATGGAACGGTTCCGGTTGGATTAATTCGTACAGAATAGATGCACACTCTCCATAGTGTAGACGATAGAAAATCGATAGGCACGCTACTTTTCGGCGATGCTGCAGGCTTTGAAGTTGGGAATCCACAAGGGTGTCGTTGCCAATAAGGTTCTTTGCTCGCCTTTCAATCGAGTCCAGTGCGGCCAGTTGGTAACGGCCGAGGTAAAAAAAGGTTTTTAGAATTTTCGTCTATTTGTCTATACATTTGTGCACACTAATCTCAGAAACGGCTTAACAGAACTTGAATACGGTTTTAATTGTAGCAAGCTTCTCGTAACCACATTCAAATCGGTAAAGCCATTTCTGAGATTAGCGTGCACAAAAGCCAATAAAACCAATTTTTTTGACCTCGGTAACTAAGTATATCGTCTACAATTTGTTTTTTATTTTATTTTAAATAATTTAATGGACAGACGCGGCTCGTTTACCATTTTAATATGTATTGTATAGACTAACGACCCGCCCGCGGCTTCGCAGGGACGATATTTTTTCTGTAAATTCTTCATAATGATGGGACATAAAACATTCATATTCATAGTGATGGGATATGTCAGGTTTGCGTATTCTCTCTTTGACGATTTATTTTTATGACAACCACTTTGGTTCGTCGGCAGACTTTCAAATTTCTGATCACACCCTCAAAGAAATGCTAAGCATCGTCCTCTCCATAGGATCTCTCCTCAATTTGTGGACGAGAAATTTCTTAACACCATTTGTAGAACTAGATAAACAAATTGTGGTTATAAACCACAACATTAAAGCATTTACTATTGCCCATTTTTTTTTGCCCGTTCCACGTATCCCTACTATAGTAACCACACTCATAGGGGTAGGTGGAATTTTTTATTTTTTTTCCGATTATTTTTTATCTTAAGACATTGAACGATAGGTAAAATAATCCTTTAAATTAATTTAAATTAATTCGGAACCGTTTGATAATTCAAATAATTAATGAATTAAATTCGATATGCAATTATTCACATAACAATAATATACAAAAAAGTATGGACACCCTTCCTTAGCGCAGTCTCCTAACTCGTCGAGACGTGAACCCCCCTTAACCCACTGCTTAATTATAATTATTTTAATATGCAAATAATGATAATAAAATTTGGTAGGTTTTCCCGTTTTTGTTTTTGTTTGCGGCAAGGGTTTATTGGGTTATTCTTTATTATATTTGGCACGGGGCAAGGGTAATTCCTTTTTGTACCTGCTCAGAGCCTAATTTTTATTTATGGCCTTGTGTTAATTCACTCCTCGTGCATATTTTAATTACAATAAAGCAGTACTTATGATTGGGTGCGTGTAAGGGATGTACTCGTATCAAAGGGCCAAGTGGAAGTTGTGTATGAATTTTATTATAAAATTAGACCTTCTAACAGTGTAATTTGGTTATTAAATTTTTGAACTTTTTTAATGTTGACAGATGGATGACTAGAATTTTTAGTTCGCGCTGAACTCATAGCAAAAATGATAATTAATAAAAAATACTTTTGATTTATGGAAAAAATTGATTATAAAATATATATACTACATTTTTATCCCATATATGGGTACAGTGAAATCATATATTTTGGAGCTATAATGAAATTAAAAGAAATAAATAAATAAATGTAAAAGCTATATGAAAAGTAATTGTAAATGCAAAATATCTATTATATTGCTCATATAGTTTTATTTTGTTGTGTTTATACATATAAAAGATAATTTAGTTAATAATAAACACATAATTGTTTTGTGTTTTATTATGTAAAAATATCTATTTTTTCTCATTGGTTTTTACAAATGCCTATAAAGCAACCATTCCATTTAAGGAACCAAAAATTATTCCAATTTGTTATATTGTATTTTTAGTTTCAAAAATTTTGATATTTTTTTTCTGTTTTCTAAAAGTTTCAAATCGTATGTGAAATTATTTTAATATAATAAACTAGCTACCACCGCTCAGCTTTGTAAGAATTATTTTGCCAATTAAATACCAAACATTCCTCGTTCATCGCTCTTTCCATTAGTGAAAGCCGTATCAAAATCCATTTGGTGGTTTAGAAACAGTTAGCGGAGAAACTGACAGAGGCAGACAGCGACTTTATTTTATATATATTCCACTAACTTTTAATTGTACAGAACTTTAAACTAATAATGAAGGGTTACAGGTTTTGAACCCTAACAGATAATTTCAATATAACATAATCTTATGTGTATATAAAAGTGAATCCCTATTTCCCCTGGTCATGGCATCACGCGTGAACGGGTAGACCGATTTTAATTCGGTTTTCGCTAATGGAAAGAGGGATAAACGGAGATTGTTTTAGGGTATATAAAAATTGCACGCCGGGCGAAGCCGGGGGCGGGCCGCTAGTCTATATATATAAAAATAAATCCCTATTTCTCCTGGTCACGGCATCACGCGTGAACGGGTAGACCGATTTTAATTCGGTTTTCGCCAATGGAAAGAAGGATAAACGGGGAATGTTTTAGTACTTCCTTCTTCGACCAGCGCGTCTCTTCCCTTCCACCTAGGCTTTACAGATAGACATTAAACAACTGCATATTTCAAGGAAGACATGCCATAACATATTTTAAGACACTATAAGTTTTCAAAATTGATAGTAGATAGATTGTTTGAAATAAATAATTCAAAATTGTGCACCCCTTTTTTGCTCTCCGGCGCTAATGAAATCAGAGCAGGCACGATTGCGCTCGGCGGCCATTTTTCTAAGATAATATTTTTAATCGTTTCTCATGCTTCACTTATTATTCCATCCCTTAAGCCACGGCCGGCTGAACAGATTATGACGATATTCTTACAAATTTCTGTTTGAGTTGCCACTCCGGTCAGTTAAACTTCGAAGTTAGGGTTATTTATCGGAGTAAACTTCTTTTGAATAGGAATTTCCAACTTTTTTGTTTTACGCCTCAATTGGTGCCACGAAAAATGGTACTTTGTCGGTTATGTAGTTTTAATAATACTCCGGGTCGCTAGTACTGTATATAAATTACCCTATTTATATACAGTACTAGCGACCCGCCCCCGGCTTTGCCCGGGGTGTAATTTATATATATATATATACAATCCCCGTTTATCCCTCTTTCCATTAGTGAAAACCGAATTGAAATCGGTCCACCCGTTCACGCGTGATGCCGTGACCAAGGTAGGGAATCATTTTTATACTATTTACAATGGCATACCGATAGGTATTAGGTATGCCACGACGTATGCCTTTTGCCTGAGACAGCAAAACCGCAGTGTGCGAGTAATGTGTGCTTGTATCCCCGCGCGCACACTCCGCAGCGATGCGACAATACAAACATGTGTCACGTAGTATTTTGCCCTTATACACCGCCGACGCCGGGGAGACAATATATCTTCGAGATCGTTGAAATTCCGAAGCGTTGGCTGTGACGGCTGCTGCTGGCTCCCATTCTTTCTCCATCGTTAATCCAGCGATAGTGGTAGGTTCTTTTCAGAGCGATTCCAATTTATTCGTTAATGGGTTGTCTATATATTAATTTCCACACCTTCACTCAGTAAGGTAGCTACAGTACCAACTAATATGTGATATTGAAAAAAAAGTCTACTTTAGAAGATGATTTATGTGTTATCTAAAATAATGTCTCATAAAAATCACATTTAAAGGCTTCTAACAGCACTATAACTTGAATAAACAATCAACATCCCCATCAGGTGAGGCTTCCCTACTTAATTAATAACAGCAGTAATTGAACGCCCAGGGCTGTTATTGGGAGCTATCACAACATTTGGGTCACGAATCTGTATCATATACTGTACTAGGACCAAACTGTTATGATAATTTTGTTTTGTATGGGAAAATTTGGCCGACAAGCTGATGGTCCATAGGTGATTGCTGGCTAGTAAAGTACATCTATGAGTATTTATATGTAGATACAGAGATGAAATCAAAATCAATCAAATATGCAGAAAATATCTGTTTGCAAATGAATGTGTTTGAGAAATGATGGAGATTTGAAATTCAGAAAATAATAAAGGCCTAAACTAATTGTATAATTAATCCTATTACATGTAATCTATATAGTCTATAAAAATAAAGTCGCTGTTCGTCTCAGACTGTTTTTCGAAATTCTAAACAACCCAACGAGTAAAGAGTTAGAAAGAGTGATGAACGACGCAGGTTCGTGTATATAATATATATGTATATTGTTATGACTCACCAGGGAACGTTCTAGTTATGACTCACTATGGAACTTTCTAGAAAAGCGACTTCGCCTGTCTACAATTTCTGGAAAGTTATTGTCAAAGGAAATTGATCCTTATGCACACAACATAGAGTTCACGTTCAACAGAAATAGCGTTACCGAATTTTCAATGACTTGTTTACAATACGTGTTTACAAAAGTTGTTTACTTCTAAGTGTTTGTTGTTTGTTTGTACTAAATTCGAGAAAGATCTAGACGATTGGCAGCGGGTATAAATAGGCGAAGTGGCGAGCTAGCGGGACAGTTCGATTCTGCGATTCGAAAGCGAAACTTCGGAACAGTAAACCAGCGACTCATTACGGAATTACGGACGACTTTTGGCAAGTTTAACGGATTTAAAGAAGAAGTTTAGCCCTATTGGAAGTCATCTTGGTTTGTGGCAATAAATAGTTGATTTTCGCCCTTACACGGCAATTTGACTCACCCCACACTTAACAATATTATATACACAATTATATTATATACCTACATCCATAAGATGACGGGCAGGTTGCTAGTTTATAATAATAGTAAGATGTATTGACACCAAAATAAGCGAAAAATTTCACAAACATTTATGTTAATATATATTATAAGAATGGATATTACGATATTATTTTCTATAGTATTTTTGAATGACAACACATGAGCTGTAAAAATATATGTAAAGAAAAAATGTAATTTTCTTTAATTTGTATTTTCCCGCGCATCAAACGTCATCGAACGCGCAGTGACATGACAAATGAAGTTTGTGAGCTATGGAAAGGATACCCTACAAACATCTCGTGATTGTTAGGGTATCTTACAATAATTTAAAATATTAATTCCATTGTTAAGGTATTCTAATTGTGATTTAGGAACTGACATTGTTAATAATAACATTAAATGTCGTTTCTTTTCTTACAGGTATGTAATTTTTGGTATAGCACTAAGTAAATACACACTTTAATTTCATGTAATATAAAATAACCAATCTTTTCTTACAGAGAAACTCAATTGTGTTTGACTTACTGTGTCGTCCTAATCACGAAAATATAAAAAATTATCTTATATATATATATATTTTTATCGCGTCACGGTCTATATTGAAATTTATAGTAATATCGCTTATAGTCGCTTATATGTTATATGGTTTTTTTTTTTAAAAAAACTTAAGTACATTTACTGACTGCTCTAAAAAGATAAAAGAAATCATTGCGAGGAAACCTGCATACGCCAAAGAAGAAATTCTAATGCGCATGTCAAGTCCATCAACCCGTACTGGGATAGCGTGGTGGACTATATAGCCCATACGCCCTTGTTGAGAGGGTAGGCCTGTGGCAGTGGGGACACATAATAGGCTGATGATGATATTATATCCAACGTGAACTTAGGGGGACAGTCGTAGTGGTTTTTTTATCTTCTTAGTGGCTATTTCTGTCTGCTAGAGTACCAGTATCACTTCGTCCATTGCTGAAATATTGTGATCGCCACGTGAACTAAAGCTCTCCACCTATACCTACCACGTTAAGGAACTGTAGTACTTTTTTGATAGAGGCATTCTTCACATCTTCACAAGCCATTGTGTGACTTCCTAGGATGTGACTGCGCTTGTGCATCAGGGGGCCACACTCGCACAGGATATGCATTGGTGTTTCTTCTGCCTCATGGCAGAAGCGACACTCTCCCGTACTAGTGAGCCCCATTACTTTTAGGTGCCTATTGAGGCGGCAGTGCCCCGTTAGTGCCCTAGTTAGCACACACAAATTGCTCCTACTAAGTGACATAGCCTGGTTTGTCACGTTTCGACTATAGGCTTTTATGAGGGCTTTGGAATGGTTCAGCTCTGGCAAGTTAGTTCAGCGTTTATAAGATTTAGTAAAGCACTGGTTCCATATGATCCTGCGACCTAGGCTATTTTCTAGTCCGCACATAGGTTCAGGACTTATTAACCTACCTTTTGCGCCTGCTCGAGCTAGTTCGTCGGCAAGTTAATTGCCTTCGATTCCCATATGGCCATCTTAGGACCACTTTATTCTTGCGCCCTAAAGTATTTAAGTAGTCTACACAGTTTCGCACCAGCTTTGAGACTGTAGAGTCCAACTCTACAGTAGTAGTGTTCATCATCATCATCATGTCAGCCGTAGGACGTCCACTGCTGGACAGAGGTCTCCCCCTAATTTTCCAAAAGGATCGGTGAGAAGCAGCTTGAATCCACCGTCGACCCGCGGCCCGCAGTGTTTTGAAGGCAAAGTTTATATTTTATCACATTAATAATATTACAGCCACATCTTTGGTTTTATAGATACTTTAAATTTAAAGAGCTTTAAATTTAAAAAAAAAAATTAAAATATATATTAATACATTATAAACTAGGTAATATACATCATCTAACAATAATAATAATAATAAATAATAAAATTTTTATTCACTGAAAACTCGTTTACAAATTACGACATTTTTAGTACACAAATTACAAATACTTATACATACTCACAACTATATTCGCCATTTACATTATATTGCATTATATATTTGCACAATATGTATGCCAATCAATGACTCTGACACCCGAACTAGGCAAATCCATTTAAGAGTGAATGAAGGATTATACGGAAACTATCAAAATCATCTCGTCACCCTACATCCCTCGTACGAGATAGTCTGTAATAGCCTTTGGCTGCAATCACATCGGGCGTCGGCGGACTACTCAGTTTTGCGATACTATGTGTATACCTATTTACATAAGACATTATTTTGCGCGCATGAATCTATTTTCTCACAAACTACATTTGGAGCCACTCTAAGTAGTTTCCATCACCCATGGTCCTTTCAATCCTATGCTACATAGTATTCTACCTGTAGGAATGGGTTATGAATTTTAAATAATATTATAAATGAATAAGTGAACTTGTTTGTGACGCTTTCACGCCTTAACTACTCAACCGATAATCATGAAATTTGCATACACAATATTAAAAATAATAATAAACATAAGCTACAGTCAGCTATTTATCATAAAACAATATTTAAGCGACTTTTATATGTTTTAAACTTAATTTTCAACATTTTTTTTTTTATCAAATCGAGGTAGCGCTTGACCACTATCTCACCTGATGTGAGCGACCACGCTTACCCAGTAAATGCCCATTTACCCTGGTTTTGAAGACCCCGAGGTTGTAGTTCTGTGGGAACACAGACGCAGGCAATGAGTTCCACTCCTTAGCAGTTCGAACAAGGAAGGTGGAAATGAAACGCTTTGTTCGTGATCGAGGTACATCGACCACGAAGGGATGAAACCCCTGCCCACGTCTAGTGGTCCGCAAGTGGAACGGTTCCGGTTGGATTAAATCGTACAGTATAGATGCACACTCTCCATAGTGTAGAAAATCGATAGGCACGCTACTTTTGTGGTAATGTGATTCTGTCTCTCTTGTATATTATTTTCTGCTGTATTGCTGTAGGGTGTTTGTTGAGAATAAAATAAAATGTTCCGAATATACGAGTATATCGTATGTTTTCTGTGTAGCACCTCTACGAACATAACGTAGCACCTCTACGAACATAACGTAGCACATTGCCGTAGCATTATCCCATTGGCTCTCCAATTCCTTTAATTTTTTCAACCTTGTTTATAGTTTCTATGGAGAATTTTGGTCATTTTCAAATACTTAAAAACTAGTATAGTTCGGGTATAATATTGTAAGTCAGATCGAGGTGTTTTAAATTTAAAATTTATTTTATTTTATTAGGAACCCAGCGCAGTATACAACCATCCTTAATACATAAACACATTTAAAAATTCATTTATAATATCGTATACTCCACTTAAAGGCTAACTCTGCATGAATTAAGACGAAAACAAAAAATAAACCAATAATAAAAGAATAATAAACAAAAACTCAAAAAACGACATTATTCCAATAAATTTTATTATGAACCGCCGTTTAATTTAAATTACCAAAGGCATGTGCGTTTACATGTCGGCTCTTCTCAGTAATTTCGGTGACTCTTTATAGTCTACAATTTCCCTCAAGAATTGGGGGATCAAGTGCAAAAATAATTTTTAAAAATAAACTTGTAACAAAACGAACAAACAAACTCTACAGCTTTATTGCATTAGTGTAGATTTCAATCTTGTACTGTTTTATTTCGGATCGTGTGTTAAGGACGGTGGAGTCAATCGGCCTATCCCTATTACGACTTTTATCCTTTATCATCAAGCACTTGACAGCGTACTTGCGTCCCTTCGTGCATGCTCAATGTTTATAGGGTGCAATAGCCATTATCCTAAAACTGTTGGTCAATCTGCCTTTATAAACAAATGATAATATACATTTAATAAAAATAATCTATACATATAATAAAAATAAATATAAACTCTCCGTTGAACTAGATAAGCAAATAATTTAAGGTTGAACTAGTCGATACTTTTTCCATACAATTTTCGGGGGGGTTTTACTCCACTGTTTGACATTGTACATTAAAATTTAAACCTGATATCGTTTTGTCTCATTATTATTTTTGTCTGTATGGAAACAGAATAGTAAAATAAAAAGCCATTAAAAAGTTATGAGCCAACAAAGATTAATTTTTCTTGCTAATTTTAATGTAACTTTGGGCGTAAATAAGTAATAAAAGAAGTGTAAAATCTCCAAAACAAAATCGGCACCGACAAAGCTGAATTATCGACGATTTCAATAAACTTTAGTTATAATTGATTTATGCAGAAGTTTTTTCATAAAACTCCATTTTTCAAAGGACTATTCGTTTATTTTTACGCTCTCGGTTTACTTTGAATTATCGTGAATTTCACTCAATAATCACTGTCGGACACGATGCTAGGTGAGACAGCGTGCTTTTTGGCCGCGCCCACGCGTGACTTCGAGCCCGCGGCTAGTTCATCCTTAAGAGAATCACTGAGAAATTATAGTAAAAATCTATCGGTGATATAAAAAAAAATAAGACATCAAAAATGTCCGAAAGAAAAATAAAGGGAAAAATTAAAGAGCAATTTGTGTTTCCAGATCGTTCAAACAAGCAAAAATTTATGTTAGCAATAAAGCTACGAAACAGAGCTAAAGTATCGCTAATTAATGTAAACATGGAACGATTAGGAGTCCAAATAAACACACGAAATGGCTTTTTGTAGCAATAAATACCTATAATATTTTTAATTACTATGCACAAAAAAAGGGACATTAAACAGAAAAGATAAAAACGTGCTCCGCCACACTGTAAATGAGAATAAAATACAATACGTTTGGGGAGGGGTAATATTTTAAAAAAGTATTATATATATTAGCCGTTGAAAAAACAGGACCGGACTGGAAGGTCATCAGAATAAATAAATTATGATGTAGTGGGGTGAGTTTTTTAGCCGTGCTCTCATCTCCGTAGGTTTTCCCGTAGACCTACGAAATTGTCAGACAGGAGATGTGGAATTTTATGAAAATTACACATTCAGTCGTAAGTTCACTAATATCCCCCTCTAGCAGATCATGCCAATGTAAATAATCACAAATTCAACTAATGAGTACATCAAAAGTAATAATAGGGGATCGGACAGTAATCAGATTAAAATCTAAAATGTACTTAGAAACAAAATATATAATTTTTTACGATTTATTTATCGAATAATAATTTAATATAATTTATTTAAATATTTTTAAATGAAGAAATAAAATTTTATTATTTACAATATTTTAAATCTATACTGAAACATCAATCAGATTGCGTGACGTCATTTGTGGGCAGTCATCGTCTTATGCCAATGCAGCTGTTTTGTTATGATAAGACCACAAATGACGTCACGCGCTCTCAGATGAACTATCGTGGCGTTTCGGCGGCATTTTCAAACAAACAATATTAAAACATGATTTTGAGTACCTAAAAGGCTATAAATAAATAAAATAGTATTTTTTATGGGAATAAATATCCATGAAGATCAATTTAAAACACTTTCTGAAAATTTGTCCGATCCCCTATTATTACTTACACTTACTAATATTTACGAAGTAAGGAAAAATCAACTACGAATACGAAAAAAGAGTGTAAGTGTTACCTTCGAATTTACTCCTGTAAATGTATATTAAATATACAAAATTTTCCTCGTATCAATAGATAACTGGATACCTAATTACTTTATGTTATTTAGTTACATTCTGCATACTCAGATGTCACGTGTTCCAGAACATTGTGTTCCAACAGAACTTCTGTGTTTCCAACAGAAGTTATGTTTGTTACGTTCTGTATACACAAATGGCACTACGTTTTACAAGTTCAAATAGTTCATTTTTTTCGACGACAGATTTCGACGTTTGCTTTTATAAGCCCAGAGAAACACTCTGGTGTTGCTTGTTATACTACAACAGAAATATAATTTGAGAACTTAAATACAAACGTCAGCTGTCGCATAAATGTCAAAGTGACATATATATATAATTCCTCTAGATGGGTGTGTTTCTAGTCCTGAAGGGACTTCTGAACCGTCACCAGTCGTGATACGAATTCCATGGAGGCTTAAAACGTATTCCACAGTTAAAAATGTCTCCGGTCAAATGTTACATGGTAACATTTGTCATATTGTATTGCCACCTCTAAGCATTCAAATCCTAACTCGGACGTGAGTTTAAAAAACGCCGGCGATGTCTAATGAATTTATGGGCAGGAACTTGTCCTCGCGGCCCGCAATTTTTTCTCCAGAGACGCGATAAAGAGGCCGATAGCAATGGTCCGTGACGGATAGTGCGCAAGCGTCGGGCTTTTTCACTTGCTTTTTAACCACTCTTTTCATATTTACCTCGCCGACGCCATTTTTATTTATTTGCGCGATTGTACTCGAGTGCGGCTCTGTTCCTGCCTTGATTATGGGTTTTATTTAATGTGTAACGTAATGTAATTACGGGAAGAGATGAAGTTTTTTTTTTTAAAAACAAAAATTTATCTGGATTCTTTTGTTTACTTAAAAAATGTGGGACTTTTCCTTAATGAGCTGGCTACTTTGTAATGAATTTTAATTATTTCAAATGAGAAATTGAAAAAACAACAAACAACTCAAGTTTCTAATCATCAATACATTTAATAAAATCGTAACCGAGCAGTGTCTGCACATTAATATTTTTTCAATAAAACAATTTGTATCTACACGTTGTACTTATGTTACCAAAGTCAAAAAATTAGTTTTTAGAATTTTTGTCTATTTGTCTGTCTGTTTGTGCACGCTAATCTCAGAAATGGCTTAACCGTTTTGAACGCGGTTTTCACTGACGTATTGTAGCAAGCTTCCCGTAACATTTAATGTTTGCTTCATTCTAATCGATTGACAAAGAAAAAGGTTACGCGCTATACCGAATACCACGCGTACGAAGTTGCGGGCTCAGCAAGTCCTATGTATAATTAGCTAGTTAATTGTGATGTATACTGTAATATCTGTAATTGTTAATTATGTTTACATTCGACTATTTTAAACCTATTTAATATGTAGTTTACTTTGAAAGTGTTATAAGTAGTTATTAAATATAAATACGGTCTAGATATGAGTAACTCAGTAAAATGATTGCTCAAATGCTCATCTAACAGGCGCAGATTATAGCAGTAATTTCACTGAACTTTTAAAGCTTTTCAATTCAATAATTGGAATAATTGGAAATGGTAAGACCAGGTGAAAAAAAGTTGTTTGAAATAATTAAACCTAAATTGCAAATGACTGGATATTTTATTATTTCTAATTAATACGCTATCTGACTATAATGAAAATATGAAACAAATTGTTACTAGACTAACTGTAAATATTTTTTTAGACCAAATTACTCACACAGTATTTAAAAATGTGTACGATTTTCATAAGAAATCACTATTAAAATAATTAAATTTTAATGTTTGACCACGTGATTAGTACAGTACATGAGCGTACTACGATTTGACAGCTATGTTTGTTTACAAGCAAGTGACCTATGGATATCACTTGACCCACATGTATGGCGTTTTTAGCGTTTTGGCGGTCTTATTTATCATTTAAACTTTGATTATAATTTTCATAGAAAATAAATCAATTCACAAAGAATGAATCAAATTGCAAGTGTACTATAGTATAATTAACAATTTGAGATATTTTCCTAAAATTTGTCAAATACCCTATTATACAATTTATGGGATACTCATTTACTGGAATACCTTTTATATATAGATTGAATATAGATTGTTGAAATTAATAGTACCTTTGAAAATTAAAAATAAATATAGTGAAGATCCCATGGGACTCTTTAAGTATTGTGGAGTGATGCCTATATATAAAAAAGTTGACTATACGTTACTCCTGGAACAGTACTTTCGCGAGGAAATTCAGGTAGTCAAAAGTCACAAAATAGTCACTAGAAGGGCCACTAGGAAGTTATTACATAAACCAAAATTTATTAATGAGTATGGTAAAAGAATCTCGCAATATATAATTCCCCATCTAATTAACAATTTACCTATCAATATAAAAAATGAAATAGCACAAAGAAACTTAAAGAGTACATTAAAAAAATATTACCTAAATTAAATATAATAAGATTATATTTATTGGATTGAATAATATAATTAAAAATTATATTTATATAACTAAATTAAATAATTATTCTATAAAAACACATGACTGCATAGAATGGCCTGTGTAGCGAGTTGCACACGCACAAAGCATACCGATGTGTGTCGATGATTCGGTCGGCCGGTTTTGCATCTTTTAAATTGAGTTGTAACATTGTTATTGTAATTTCTTGTATATGTGATTTATAGTGTAATGTTGTATTGGCGTGAAGTAAATGTCTAGACAAACCAATAATGATTTACAGACATTGTAAACATTGTGTATTGAATCATGTATGAGATAATAAATAAATAAATAAATAATAAATGAGTAGTTACAAGCAAAGTGTCATATCTGGAAAATAATAATAATAAAAATAAAATCTGGAGTGTAATAAAAGTTACTATTTTGTTATTATTATACTTTTTAAGTGTTTGTGATAATAGGTTACAGTTGCCAAGCCAACCACCATCATCTACCTCTTACATCGCCATAGCATTAAAAAATATCTACCAACTCTAACTGCAAGTAGGTATTCGAATGTTATCCCAGTGTGTTTGGTATGTGTACCTTACTGCACAAGTATATCAGATATCTATAAACCAGATTAATTTACCACAAGAATGTACAAGTTAATCCCGCTGTGCGCACGATTGTACCATTATCGCACGTACAATCGTATCGAAAACCAAATAACAGTATTGCGTGGCCGTTAACATTATCAAATAGCTCCATCAAATGGCACGACCGATAAACTATCAAAGCATTGTCCACTGCGGGTTCGACTCTGACCGACCTTTAAGAGGGGCCGCCTTAAAATCAATTGCCCGGAAAATTGGCTAACCAACCGGAAAATACATCCTACCGGAACTGCGTAAGAGAGCCTTTTTCGCTAATACCCTCGGATCGGTGAAAACGTTCGCACTGCACTGAAACTCGAGAACTATGAAAAAAAAATAAAAATCTCAATATCGAGTTTTAAAAATAGACGTAAACATAAATAACATAACAATGTTTAGATGTTATTGAATATTTAACGTGTTTTTGAATGAGGCCATGAAAAAATAAATTTAGGCCGTTATACGTACAGTCTAAAATTTTCATTAGGCTTAGTTACGTCTGTAATTAAATGAGCATTATAATTAAAAAAGAATTAAAAAAATGTTTCTCTGAATTAATTTGAAAATCTTATATATAAAAATGAATCCCTATTTCTCCTGGTCACGGCATCACGCGTGAACGGGCAGACCGATTTTAATTCGGTTTTCGCTAACGGAAAGAGGGATAAACGGGGAATGTTTTAGGGTATATAAAAATTGCACGCCGGGCGAAGCCGGGGGCGGGTCGCTAGTATTATATAAGTTACTATATGTTTTTCCGCTATTTTCTTGAAATTTTGAAACTTTGAAATTTTGAAACAAGGTAGCGGCACTGTATAATATACATCCTTAAGTTACTTAAGTTTGCTTAAAATTAATTAATATCTTTAAGAACACGTTATCTTAAATATATCGTATCTACTATATGAAATGAGTAACTGCTTTTGATGTGATCGTGTTTGATTTCGTTTGTGCAAACGCCCTTTTCAACCTTTGTCATGGTTCAAGTACACCATGGCCAAGTTAAGTGATATTAAAATAGTAAAATTATTCGACAACATACTTATTTCATTTAACAGAAATAGATCTTCTATTTGAAAACTAAAATATGACATAAAAGTGACGATAATTTTTTAGCTATTTCGAAAAATGTTCCAAGTTCGAGGGTTTAGTGTTATAACTGTTTACGGGTAGACATTGCCCTTTATTGTTATTGGCTGGTCTGCCCATGATGTCTTATGCCTTCGGTTTGTTGAACTGAACCACGCGACTCGACTGCTGACCATTTAGCTAAGAGATTTTATTACTGACCCTACAATTATAAAAATAATTACTAAACTCGTACCTATGTACGGTTAGAGCATCTGTAGGTACATCTAATCCAACATTAGGTGGACGGTAATAATATATTTCTACACTATGAGGTTCACACAGTTTCTGAACAGTTAACATAATATATAATTTATTGCCTATAAATCCGCAAGCTCGCTGGATGAGTGGTTAGGATGCTTGCTCTAATGCTTTGTCTTAAGGGTCACGGGTTCGATTCCCGGCGGAGTTAAGTATAGAAATGAACTTTTCAAAGATGACTCGCTAGTCTGGATTTAGAAGTCTGGATTTAGGGCACACTGCGTTTCGCAGTCATTTGGGCAGCCCGCCTGGCGGCAGTGACCACCCCCTTACAGAAGACCACCGTGAAATAACAGCATATACGTGCTGTTGTGTTTCGGTGAGTGAGTAAGGGATGCCAGAGCCCATTTCCTTATCCCCTCCTAATCCGTTATCCAATCCTACTGTAGTCGGCAGCGCACTTGCAGCACCTGTAGCGTTGCTTGTGTTATAGGCGACGGTAGCCACCTACCATCAAGTAGACCGTCAGCCTGTCTGTCGACATAACATAAAAAAAAAAAAATAAAAAAAAAATAAAAAAAATCGGGCAGCCTGTCTGGTGTCAGTAACTACCCCCTTACAAAAGACCACTAAGAAATAATAACACAGGCATGTGCTGTTCTGTTTCGGTGAGTGAGTAAGGGATCCCAGAGCCCATTACCCTATCCCTTCCTTATCCGCACTCGCAGCAGCTGTGACGCTTATGTTATAGGCGACGGTAAGCACCTGCCCTCAAGTGAACCGTTAGCCTGTCTGTCGAACTTAAAAAGTAAAAAGCCATATGGCGATAGGTACATTCAAAACTAATGCGTTATATTGTCGTACTATTGCTGAAATTAAATATATCCCATGTAATAGCGCAGTATATGGTCTACTTGAGTAAAAAGTTTCATCCAAATCCGATCAACGGTTTACGAATGAACGAGTACAGGTATCTAAATGCCTTCACAAAATTTTCAAATATCGCTCATCCGGTAGAATAAAAGAGCGTTGACGTACACGCCAACTTTCTTGTTATAAGTACTTTAGTAGTAACTAGTACATGTTGTTCTGCTTTGCCAACTTTTGTAGGCATTCATATTAATATTTCGTCAATAGGGGATCGGACAGTAATCAGATTAAAATCTAAAATGTACTTAGAAAGAAAATATATAATATTTTACGATTATTTACAATAATCGTAAATTTTTTATTATTTACAATATTTTTAATCTATTTTTTTTTTATTTTTTTTTATTATAGATGGGTTTTCTCTTGACCAGCATCTATCCATGTAGGAAGGATGAGGCCGAAGATGGAGCGAGCTCACCCAGAAGATGCTTATTCACTCGAACCTTGAAAAGATTTGGGTTATATGAGCTCGGAAATACAGACGCCGGCAGGGAGTTCCAATCCTTAGCAGTGCGCATCACAAAAGATGTTTTAAAGCGCTTGGTCAGAATTAGAGGGATTTCGACAAGGTGAGGATGGTAACCAGCCGTACGTCTGCATGTCCGATAGAAGAAAGGGGAAGGCGGTATGATCTCATGCAGCTCTCGAGCACACTCTCCGAAGTACATCTTATAGAATACACACAGACTGGCAACTTTGCGTCTATGTGCCAGGCTCTGCAGCTTACTATACTATCTATCTATACTGAAACACCAATCACAGTGCGTGACGTCATTTGTGGGCAATCATTGTCTTATGCCAATGCAGCTGTTTTGTTATGATATGACCACAAATGACGTTACGCGCTCTCAGATGAACTATCGTGGCGTTTTGGCGGCATTTTCAAACAAACAATATTAAAACATGATTTTGAGTAGCTAAAAGGCTATAAAAGTATTTTTTATGGAAATAAATATCCATGAAGATTAATTTAAAACACTTTCTGAAAATTTGTCCGATCCCCTCCAACAGGAATATTATTTCTTAATTATGTCACTTTTAGAAAAAGTGCATAATCACAATTACGTGTTTGTCAATTTTACAGTTTTTGTAAATTTTTCAAGTTAAAAATAGTTTAAATTTTAAACGTTTGATGGCGATGGTCACGTTTAACTTGAAGAGAAAAAAAAATAGATTATCATTTTCTGTATAACTTGTGATATAACTAAGAGTACAATTTTGCGGTTACTGTTCCAAAATCTGAGAATAATTATGTACACAATTTATTTTGTCAACTATGATTATGTAGCTATGACCATTTCGCAATTTATTTGGCCAACTGTACCCGGCTAATCAACGCGGCCTGTTGGCAAAGCTGTATATCTCCATAATTAATGGCTAATCGAAATTCGGCGGCGATTTTTGCACGCGCCATATGAATATTAATGATTTGAATATTTCGTTAATCTTAAGTAAAGTTGCGATAATATGCGCGGCGGTTTCTTGCCAGAGACTGTCGTTAATTTATGCTGTGGCACGAACTATAGCATTTTAACTCCTTCTGAGAAAACGGTACTATGGCAAACTGCTATAACTCAGAGATGCACGATTTTAAGGGCAGAATAAAGACCTGTTTAACGGTCAATATTATCCATTTCCAGTCTTGTTGAAGATCTTCAATAACCTTATTGGGTTACTAGAAATTTTAACCAAACAGAATATCGCGTTTACTAACATTTTTTGTAACTCGATTATTCTCATTCAAGTCAAAGATTTATATAAAATTGTGAGCCTAAAAACGATAGGTATATGTATGTCTCTCTACAACTACTAATAATTACTAAACACTAATTACTAATAATTACTCGTCTCCTTCAATTAGTAGTTCTATTGTTATTAACTTTATAGTAAACTTCAGTATTATATACATACATTTCCCGGTGACTTTTTCTGCGTATATTTATAAATTATAGCCATATTACTCTGATGGCTATACCATTTTCACAAACATTCTTTTTTTATAATTTTAGTAGAATATATACTCGTACATGCTAATCTAACTAATAAAAGGATAATAGGATAATAATAGATCTTTAATCTAATAATAGGATCTTTTAATAAAAGGAAACTTCCTGTTGAAGTATTGAGTTTAATTGGCATAATTATATCACAGACTAAGGAGTTTAAACAACAGCCTAATCAACAGCCTATCTGATCCCCACTGCAAGGGCACAAGCCTACCCTCTCAACAAGGACATATGAGCTATATGGTCCACCACGCTGGCCCTGTGCGGGTTGGTGGACTTCACATGCGCCTTAAAATTCAGGAAAAACCCATTGGTACACGGCATGAGAGGGGATCGAATTCGGACCTCTCGACATAACCACCGATGATATTATGTATAGAACCTTATAATTAAATATCCTGTTTGCTGTCAAATAAAGAAATAATCAAAGTACAGAAGACCAGAGTCCCATTCATATATCATCAGCTTATCTGTAGACGATGTATTCGAATTATATACCTCCTTCATCCAAATGTATCATCTAATAACTTAGATTTGCCGCTGTATTTTTTTTTAAATAATACTTTTTATGTAGTATCCGAGTTACAATCCCGCCGTTTTAGCGGCACAGAGGCGATCCGGCTTAACCGAAGCCAAAAAGTGTACAGTCACGCCTCGAACCTACCCCCTACCCCCTGAGCCACCACTGCCCCACCCCGCCTGCCTGTCCCGGCTAACTTCATAAGACTATGAATTTAAATACGTTAGTCGATGTCAAAGGGTCGCTGTTGCATCGGTTACGAGCGCTAAGATGACGCATGAAAAAAATCCAGTTCGCTAATACAAACGGAATTTCAACTAACGGAACGGAAATTTAATTGAATAATAAACTTGAAGGGACATGATTATGGGTCCTCCTTATCATTGGTCTCCATATTATTCGATCACAGGCATATAGACGAGAATATAACTCAACATTAGGTCATGCGTTGTAATTCTAAACCAAACGCTATAATCGGCACAAAATAAGTCCACGATCGCATTGTCCACTAGCCACATCACACCAAATCGAATAACACTCCACCAAACACGTAGCACGAGTCCCTTGATGTAAGCCGATTGCCTTCCCGTGAGGTACTGCTCGGCTGCCATGCCTCTGCGCTAGCGCTCGGTGTTGTGTCAGAGTCAACGACAATGACATTCCGATCCCGCTGTCCAGTTGACAACTGACAGTTGTCATTGCTGTTTATTCTTGTTAATCAAAATCGCCGTCAAACTTATTAAAATAGGCAAGATCTTATAGTTAAAATACTTTGGACACGCATCATCAATAAAATTACTACTTCGGGCAATAAAATTAGTTTTCAATAAAATAAAATTAAATGTTTATATTTTATCTTTGATTCTGTGGTTTATTAGCAATTATGCCAATTAGCAGCGTGGATTGTGAAATTCAACGAACAAACATGATTACATTTTAATAATAATGCCATTTCAGTAGTAATTGAACAGATTGTGAAAATTGATTTTATTTCTAATAGAGCTCAAATTATTTAAATAAAATTTTGTGCATCATTTATGTAAATTATAATAAAGAAATACAACTTTCTGCTGACTGAAAGAGAATATTACCTACCTATTTCATTTTTCTAATCTGAAGAAACAAAATTTCTTACTGGTTTATTAATTAAGAACAAAATTCTTAAAAATAATTATTGATTGAATCAATAATTCTTTTTATGTATATGTAAATTATATACAGTTGATAAATTATGGAGAAGTTTGCATGTTACAAAATTGCAATTTTTCCGAATGAATTTAATTCAAAACATATTTATAATAATTCGTTTTGTTTTAAAACCGCTATGTAATTAACTAATGTCAAAATTCCATAAAAAAAAGACACAATAAATCCTAAGGAATAATATTATATTACATGTATATAATAAGAACGAACAAAAACAACAAGAAAACAATATTATATACACTTACGAAAGCAGCGACATCTATCGGCAGTCGTGTTAATTCTCTAAGGAGAATTAATATTAGAAAATAATTCATATCTAAGCAGCATTTTAGGTAGCCAACCAGTATCAACTTTGCTTATCAGCTCGCGAATTGTTGAGACAGCGTGTAAAAATATTCGGAACACGAACTCGCTGAGCTCATTATTGTACAGACCGTGATGTTTATGACATTATAAATATTTACAGTTAGAGCTAAAACACCAATTTTTAGTTTCCCTCCAATTGTTTGTGTGACCAATTACATAGATGTCTGTAGTAACATCAGAAAAAGAGAATGGTAATTTCCGAAACCACTGCTTCCATTTGAAAGGCTATGAAGGCTATATTGAAAAGTTATGTATTCTCCAGATTTTTTTAATGTTAAGATCGGCAGACAGGCTGACGGTCCACTTGATGGTGGGTGGCTACCGTCGCCTATAACCCAAGCAACGCCACAGCTGTTGCAAGTGCGCTGCCGACTACAGTAGGATTAAGGATAAGGGATTAGGAGTGGATAGGGAAATGGGCTCTGGCATCCCTTACTCCCTCACCGAAACACAACAGCACACATGCTGTTCTTTCACGGTGGTCTTCTGTAAGGGGGTGGTTACTGCCGCCAGACGGGCTGCCCAAATGACTGCGAAAACGCAGTGTGGCCTGCCACTACTTCCCAAATCCAGACCAGAGCCAAATTTGAAAAGTTGATTCTTCAAAGTTCACCCTGCCGGGAATCGAACCCGGTAACCCTAGAACAGAGCGTTAAGGCAAGCACCCTAACCACTCATCCAACGGGCTCGCTATTTTAATGATATTAGTGGATTTGACGATTCTCTAAAAAAAAACAACATACGGATTTTCCAATATTCGACCATAATTATATCGAAGATGATCGAAAAAAAATAAACGGTATTTTTTTTTAATAAATTTAAGTAAAATAACTAAAGCTCGTCAATAGTTACTATTTATTTCAAATAGTAATTTATTTATATTTCGATTTACCTACTTTACCTATTTCATTTTCGTACACGACTGTACTTACATTTTTTTTCTTCTATAAAAACCAAAGTGTGCGAAACAATGACTAAAAATATATTTATTTTTAAAGTCAGTTCTTCGCTCAATTCGTAAGATTTTTTTTTACTACGAACACAACTAAACAACTAAAGAAAATCATTTATCTTACTAAGATGCGGCAACGCACTTGCAGCGCCTGTCTTTACTTGCTGTAACAGGCCACGGTAGCATTCACCATCAAGTGGTCCGTCATCTTCCTTGTAGACGTTTATATAAAAGAAATAAAAATAAGTGTCTATAAAGTCCTATGCAATAAAGAATATAAATAATAATTTATATATTTTTAATGTTAGTGATCCATATATGCAATAGGGGATCGGACAGTAATCAGATTAAAATCTAAAATGTACTTAGAAAGAAAATATATAATTTTTTTCGATTATTTATCGAATAATAATTTAATATAATTCATTTAAATATTTTTAAATGAAGAAATAAAATTTTATTATTTACAATATTTTTATACTATACTGAAACACCAATCACAGTGCGTGACGTTATTTGTGGGCAGTCATTGTCTTATGCCAATGCTGCTGTTTTGTTATGATATGACCACAAATGACGTTACGCGCTCTCAGATGAACTATCGTGGCGTTTCGGCGGCATTTTCAAACAAACAATATTAAAACATGATTTTGAGTACCTAAAAGGCTATAAATGAATAAAATAGTATTTTTATGGGAATAAATATCCATGAAGATTAATTTAAAACACTTTCTGAAAATTTGTCCGATCCGCTATTACGCACGCCTGCTATTTTTTATGCAAATTCTATACACAAACCTTCGTGATTTATCACTCTTTCCATTAGTGAAGACCGTATCAAAATCAGTTGAATGGTTTAGAAGAAATTAGCGGAGAAACAAATTGAAGTGGACAGTGAATTTATTTTATTATGTGTATTAATTATAGGTAGATATATTTTTGTTCATACTGAATTACTTTCTACACTTAGGTACTACAAATTTATGTAGTTCCCACCTTTTGACAAATTCCTTTGGAAAATTTTACTCGCATAAGCTCGAATAAATAAGCAGGTTGTGTACAGTAATCGATACATAAATAGGTTCGCAAATTGTCTGCGGTACAGTCGGACGCATTTTCTTTTACGATCGTCGACCGCCGCGTTTACGTGCTCTACAAAGATACTAACCATATCCTGGATGTACGAACTCACTTCTAACCGAATGCGTCAGTTCGTCTTAATAGATTTTAAATATATAATGTAAGCTACTTGAAAGACGCCATTTATAGAAGTTTAAGTTATTTATTTATTTATTTATTTATTTAGATACACCAACAGCATACATGTTGCACATTCTCTATATAATGAGTCACAGAGCATCTCGGCAGACACGCATGCCAATTACAGGCGTACACAACATTAAACACAAACAAGAACGGTAACAAAATAATACACGATCAACTTATATAAGAATTGGATGACAGAACATTGTCAACGATGCCAATAGCATTGATTTCTGTTTACTTATATGATTTATTTATTTTATTTTTAAATGATCTAACGCTGTCCGAGAAGACATCGAGGTCCCCCACGCGGCTATTAAAGTCATTGTACGTACGACACATTCTTACTATAGGTGCGCTTAAGCCAACATTGGTTTTGCACAATTGAACGTTGAAGATACTGGCTATGCGCTGTCGCGGATAGCGGGAAGGGATTTTTAAAGAAATATTTTCGGTGATTGAGGGACAGTCAATTGAGCCGCGCATGATCTTATAAAGAAACAGCAAGTCTCGAGTGCTTCTCCTTTCTTTTAAGGTAGGTATCTTAAAGAACTCCAAACGATCCCTGTATGAGCATCGATGCGATATTCCTGTCGAAGAGAATGCCAATGATTTTGTAAAAGAACGTTGAATATTTTCCACACGCTGAGAGTGCCGAGTATAAAATGGATTCCACGATACACTGGCGTATTCTAAATGGCTTCGTACTAGGGAATTGTATAGCGTCATTTTAGTACGGTTAGATTTAAACGTTTTGGTGCTACGTCTTAAGAATCCAAGCATCCGAGCCGACTTTTTTACAATGTGATCGATATGTGATCTAAATGTGAGCTTACTATCAATGAGCACACCCAAATCTCGAGCCTCGCTTACCTCTTGAAGAGCAACACCATTTAAGTTATACGAAAAAGTCAGTGGCTTTTTTTTCCTAGTGTACTTTATATAGTAGCATTTGCGTGCGTTAAGGACCATTCTGTTCTCGTCGCACCACTGATATATGTTGTTAATATCGGTTTGAATAAGATTGCAGTCCAGAGAGGACGCTACCTTTCCATAGATCTTCAGGTCGTCAGCGAACAGTGAATATTTACAATGTTTTATTCGACCCGCTATGTCATTAATGAATATGGAAAAGAGCACAGGTCCTAAATGGGATCCTTGCGGAACACCAGACTCCGCGTAATATACTCCCGACTCGTAACCATCTATCGACACGACTTGAGGCCGTTTATCAAGATAAGAATAAAACCATTGCAAAAATGGCCCATGAACACCGATAGCCTCCAGCTTCTTCAGCAGGACAAGGTGGTTAACTTTGTCGAATGCGCTGCTGAAGTCCGTATATATGGCATCGACCTGACTTCCTTTATCAATTTGATGAGACAGATCTGACACGAATGAGACGAGGTTTGTTTCCGCAGAACGACCCTTTTTGAAGCCATGCTGATGCTCAGAGATAATGTGATCTGTGTAGCGGGTTACAATGGGACAAATGAGAGATTCAAAAAGTTTAGAAAAAGATGAAAGGATAGAAATTGGTCTGAAATTCTTAACGTCCGTTACGTCGCCTTTTTTCAGCACGGGTACAATTTTTGCTTTTTTCCATTCATCAAGATATTCACCAGTCTTCAAGGAATGCCAGAACTGAAACGGAATTTGTCATTTCTGGGATGCCAGAACTCATTTTCCTATCCATTTTCTTAATGTAGTCGGTAGCGCACGTGTAACAACTGTGACGTAGCTTGTGTTAAGGCGACGGTAGCCACCTGCCATTAAATGGACGGTCAGCCTGTCAGCCGATCTTAACATAAAAAAGTATGTCAAAATTGCGATAGTTATATTCATTCACTAGCTGAACTCGGCCACGCTTCGCTGCAGCCCATACGGCCGCCGCCGTTGGGATGGCACATGTTCAGTGGACTGCTTTTGCATAGGTTAGGTTCGATTCTTGTTACATTATTCTAATACTAGCTGAACTCGGCCACGCTTCGCTGCAGCCCATACGGCGGCGGCGTGCGCATGGGGCGCGCGGTACTGGACACTGCTTATATATGCTATTTGTCGTAGCGTGATGTTATATAGCCTATAGCCTTCCTCGATAAATGAACAATTCAAAACAAAAAGAATTTTTCAATTCAAACCAGTAGTTCCTGAGATTAGCGCGTTGAAACAAACAAACAAACTCTTCAGCTTTATAACATTAGTATAGATATTAAGGTAAATAGTTAATTAATAATTAACTATATAATCCGTGTAATTTTTAAATTACACGGAGGAGGGCTTTATGTGGTATACCTATATATAAAAGCACACAAAATAAATAGGATTAGGAGTTGATTATTCATACCAATTCAAAAAGTTCTAAGTTATGTGTATCATATTAATGGTCGGGAAGTTCAACCATGTCCAATACATAATTTAAAAAACAATTAAACTACAAAACATATGTATCCGTTAGATTTACTGTCTCGAATATATTTTGTGCACAGTTCGTGTGTGGTTTTCCACAAAACTAAACAAGTAAATGCCATATCCATTTAGAAATATTCGTAGTTCTCGAAGATACCGAAGCTAATAGCGATCGCCTAATAGCGGTCGGGGCTAGTTGTTGCCTCGTAAAGATATCCACGTTTATTGAACTCACTGCTATTGAGCCTTATGTATGTGCTATAATATGCTGTACCTATGTATCTTGATTTATATGTTATCTTTGAACTCAACAATGATACCCTAGAAAAATTCATTGCAATAGTAGTCGGCAGCGCACTGCTTGCGTTATAGGCGACGGTAGCCACCTACCATCAAGTGCACCGTCAGCCTGTCGGCCAATCTTAACATAAAAAATAAAATAAAAATAAAAACAAATCGAATCGCTTTTGGTCCATCATTTTAGTGTGATTTTGCATTAGTTCTCTTTCTAAATAATCACACGCAATTCCCTTTTTATGATACATTTAATAAGTCGTCTTGCAAAAATTAAAAGAATAAAGAGGAGGGCTTTATGTGGTAGATATATTTATTGATATTTTTAATTTTTTATTAAATCAAGGTAGCGCTTGACCACTATCTCACCTGATGTGAGGTGTAGATGTGGCCGAAGGTGGACCACGCTTACTCAGTAAATGCCCATTTACCCTGGTTTTGAAGACCCCGAGGTTGTAGTCCTGTGGGAACACAGACGCAAGCAATGAGTTCCACTCCTTAGCATTCCGAACAAGGAAGGTGGAACTGAAACGCTCCGTGCGTGATCGAGGTACATCGACCACGAAGGGATGAAACCCTTGCCCACGCCTAGTGGTCCGCAAGTAGAACGGTTCCGGTTGGATTAATTCGTACAGAATAGATGCACACTCTCCATAGTGTAGACGATAGAAAATCGATAGGCAAGCTCTTTTCAGCGATGCTGCAGGCTTTGAAGTTGGGAATCTACAAGGGCTTAATAATTAATACAAGAGATTAATTATTGTCTTTAATAAGTTTTGATTATAGTCTTGCAATTTATTGAAATCTAATAGATTCCGAAATGAATTGCGACCTTTAATGTTAACTAGCGACCTACATCAGCTTCAATGCAATTTTGTCTGCAAATTATATACAAGAATCTTGCTCATTTATCTTTCTTTTCATTAGTGAGAATCCTATCAATATGCGTTTAATGGTTTAGAAGCAGTAAGCGGAAAACAGGCAGAATCAGACATAATAGACATATAGATATATAGATGGCAATTAGTGGCCTATTTACTGCAACCCCATTTTTCCTTATAAAACACAACAAAAAATATATAAGATCTTACTTCATAATGGTCATAAATAAGGCCGCAGTTTCTGCTGACAGTTGAACTGCCAAATTTACAATTACGGAAAGCTGTATCACTTTGTATACTTCATCAGTAATACCGTATTTGAACCATATACACAAAAACTTTTTTTATGCTAGATTTAAAAAACGGGCCTTTTGTTTTACAAAAGAGATTATGTTAAAGAATTTTTAAAGAATTTTCATTATATTAAACAATCTGTGTGTATGCTATAAGATATATCGGTGAGTGTGCTCGGGAGCTGTATGAGCTCATTCCGCCTTCCCCATTCTTCAATCGGAGATACAGACGTACGACTGGTTACCATCCTCACCTTGTCTAAATCCCTCTTAGCCGGACCAAGCGCTTTAAAACATCTTTTATAATGCGCATTGCTAAGGATTGGAAATTCCTGCCGGCGTCTGTATTTCCGAGCGCATACAACCCGAACCTTTTAAAAGTTCGAGTTTTAAAAGAATAGGCATCTTCTGGGTGAGCTCGCTCCATTGTCGGCCTCATCTTTTCTACACGGATAGATTCTGGCCA
Source organism: Bembecia ichneumoniformis (assembly GCA_910589475.2). NCBI lineage: Eukaryota > Metazoa > Arthropoda > Insecta > Lepidoptera > Sesiidae > Bembecia > Bembecia ichneumoniformis. Next base: position 13,115,559 of record OU342540.1, read on the forward strand.
AGAGCAAACCCATCTTTTATAAAAATAATTATGCATTGACACCAAATAACAACTTTATCGCTACTTAAAACAAAGATTAAAATGGCATAGCAGTAACTACGCACATTTATTGGACAAAATCATTACTCTTATTATGTTTTCATAGCCTTTAATCTAAATTACACAACGTCATAAATATATTGTCATTACCTGCTTCGACGTGAGATAGCTCATACTCTTTACGAGGTTATAAAAATAATATATCCCTGATATTTTATGTTTATAACTCATAATTATTACGAGCCCTCCAAGCTATGTCATCCCTAGTTTCTTACTTTGATGCCATTAATACTGCTTCGTTTTGATAAAAGAGTAATCCGGCTCGAAGGACCAATGTTGCCGTCCTTAAAAGATATTCAGTAAAAATTAAATACCTACATATCTGTTGTATAGCATCGTTTTTTCCAAAAAGATTAAATATATAGACAGGACATTGGGAAATTTTTCCTACAAAAATATTAATCTTGATCGATTCTAAAAACTATTTTTTTGACCTCGGTAACATAAGCACAACCCGTACAAATTGTTTTGTGAAAAAATCTTTAATGTACATGTACAAACACGGCTTTTTTAAGATTTTATTATATGTTTAGATTTTGAACCCTCAATATATAGAAATAAAGATCGATTTTGACTTTTCGTTTTTTTACGACTTCAGACACATACATATTTCTACGGAAATTTTAAATATTACATTATAGAAGTTGAATTTGTATATTTTTTTTTATTAAAACTATAATTTATTTTATATAAAACTTTATATAAAATAAATTTATATAAATAAGTAAATAATAAAATCAGTTACAATTTACAGTCGGTAGATATTGTTGTTCCCTATTTAACACCAAAGCACACGATGATATCTGTGCTTAGTTAAATATTTAGCCAGTTTCTGAGTCATTGACCCCGTAGCGGTTTTGTGGTATAGTATACACATGAAAGTCTATGTTTCAACACTATAGGATTTTTTTTGTATTTTATATATCACTCAGACATATTTGTACGTAAATTATGCGTATTCTTCTTTATTTATTAAACATTAGCTTTTGTTAGCGAATTCGTCTATTAAAAATTCGTTTTGAACGGTTCCGGAGATACTAGTATGAAAGAATATCGAACCTTAACTATCGATCTAACTAGTGATCCGCCCCAGTTTCGCACGGGTGATTTTTTTTTTCATATTATATACATAAAAATTCCTCGTTTATTGCCCTTTTCACTGGTATAAACCGTATCAAAATCGGTCTGTCTTTTTAGAACAATTTAGCGGAGAAACAGACATAGGCAAATAGGCACTTTATTTTTATTATATGTCTATTATCTATTATGTATTACGTACTCTATTTATGACGATATTTATACATATAAGAGTAGTTTTCCCATAAGCAATATGATTACGATATTCTCCAATTTATTTGAAAAACAATATAATATGAATTATTAAATAATTAGATTATGAGAAATGGAAGTTTTATTATTTGTTATTTCAATTTAAAATATTTTAATTTGAGAGATTTGGACATATTTAAATTAAAACAAGTGTAAAAGAAGTTTAAACGTTTTTAAACTGCTCGTCTGTAGGAACGCTCGTCTGGACGCCCCATAGTCAAGCATTTTTGTCCGGTACACGTGCATTTACAAGCGGAGACGGCCCTGGGCGATTTCAAGTACAGTAGGATACATTATTTAAAGAAACACAGTAGGTATTTATATGTCATTTTTTTATTATTTTATTTATCAAATCACCGACTCTGGTTTAGATTTATAGGAACGCATGGGTACCATTATTTTATTTAATAAGGGATATTATTAAAAATTAATTATTAATTAAAGGGGATTAATAAATAGTAGTGGACTCTCCCACCTGATCCGCCGGAAGTGACTCCGGCGCCGGCGCGGCGCCTGGCCTATGTCCGCCACATTTCCTCTTGACCGGGACCTGGACCACCTGGACGGTAGGTTTAGAGGAGACTATTGTCTTTCGTGAGGTCCCCCGAGATGACAGGCGTGCCTTCACTTTCGGATACGCCGAGATTATGACAGGGGAGCACAGCCCCTGTCATTATCCCACCCATTTACGGCCGCACTAATGTCAGCACCGCACTTGCAGCACCTAAGGCGTTGCTCTTGATAATAAGCGACGGTAACCATCTACCATCAGGTGGACTATCTGCCTGCTTGTCGAGCTCTACACAAGAGCGTCGCTAGCTGATGGCCCCTCAAGTTGATATGGGGAATGAGAAAAGTTTGAATTGTAGGTAAAGTCGAGAGCACATGAAGGCTTTTCACTTGTATTACGAGCCTTACATCTTCGGCGATTGTAATAACAACGGTAAAAGATTTACTTAGAGGGCTTTGGTTGCTTTACATTTGGCAACTTTTTTGAATCTCTAGGGGGGGGGGGGCAGCTGCCGCTCCCTGCACCCCCCCCCCCCCTGGCGACGCCACTATTTCAAATTTGGTTAGTAAGTACGTCTGTGACTATAATTATTCATAAAGTATAATTTGACCCAAAAATATGGATATTTTGATATTGAAATTTTTTGCAGAACTGTACGCTGAGGTACAGTCGCGGTCATAATGCAAACAAAAGAACAATCCTGGTGCGCACAAATCTTAATCTTACCATTCATTACGGTGAACAAAATGGCGAACCTGAATTTATTCTAGGCAAGCTCACGCCGACGCGCTCTCACTGTTACGTAGCTGCGTAGCTTCACTGCTACAATTAAAATAAAATATTAATTTATTTTATTTAAAATAAAATAAATAAAATATTTAAAATAAAATATAAAATTTCACTTTATTTAAGTACTTATATAAACATTAAATATAAATAACAATAATTTATTTAACTATATACCTTAATATAAATAGAGCGAAGCGATGCTTCACACCTGGACAGCTCCTTTCCTTGTAGGTACATTGGCTGCCTGTGTATATTCTATAAGATGAACTTCGGTGAGTGTGCTCGGGAGCTGCATGAGCTCATTCCGCCTTCCCCATTCTTCTATCGGACATACAGACGTACGGCTGCTTACCATCCTCACTTTGTCGAGATTCCTCTAATTCGGACCAATATTTAAAACGTCTTTTACAATGCGCACTGCTAAGGATTGGAACTTCCTGCCGGCGTCTGTATTTCCGAGCTATTCGAGTACTAGACTAATATTATAAAGCTGAAGAGTTTGTTTGTTTGTTTGAACGCGCTAATCTCAGAAACTACTGGTTCGAATTGAAAAATTCTTTATCCATTTATCGAGGAAGGCTATAGGCTATATAACATCACGCTACGATGAATAGTATTATATATAAGCAGTGTCCAGTACCGCGCGCCCCATGCGCACGCCGCCGCCGTATGGGCCGCAGCGAAGCGTGGCCGAGTTCAGCTAGTATTAGAATAATGTAACAAGAATCGAACCTAACCTATGCGAAAGCAGTCCACTGAACATGTGCCATCCACTTTCCACACAATACGTACATGTATTCAGGCAATCGTTTCAGGTATTCCCGTAATGAAAGAGTGTATTAGCTCGATCGGCCGCGGGCGTTTTTAATTTTCCACTGAATCACCTTCTCTTAGGCGAGGGGGGGCCGAGGGGGGACTCGCTCGTCTTAATAACGAAGCGCTGTGGCCTGAGTTTTTATGGGTGATATCTTTGAATTTCCTACACACTAAATACCTTTTTTTTCCTTTGCAAAAGTGTCTGAATGAGTTGACATTTAGACGTGGAAAGGTTTTTAATATTTTTGTGTAACATTTTTAAAGATTCGCATACAATGGATGAGTATGAATTTTAGAATGAAAAGAAATCGATAATCCATTCACTCTACAAACATCAATTTGATTTTTCTTTAGCATTTTCGTTCAATCTATACTAATAAGTAAAATTTAAGTGTTTTTACTAAATGTATACCAAAGTATATACGTTATAACAAAAAACCAATTTTTATAATTTTTGAAAATTGTCTATCTGTTTGTTTCGTCTAATCTCCGAAACCGCTGGACCGATTTTGATGGGACTTTCACTGGCAGATAACTGATGTTATATGGAGTAACTTTTTTTTATGTTAAGGTCGGCAGACAGGCTGACGGTCCACTTGATGGTAGGTGGCTACCGTTGCCAAAGCTACAAGCAACGCCAAAGCTGCTCCAAGTGTACTGCCGACTACAGTAGGATTAAGGATAAGGGATTAGGAGTGGATAGGAAAATGGGTTCTAGCATCGCCTACTCACTCATCGAAACACAACAGCACACTGATTTTTCACGGTGGTCTTCTGTAAGGGGGCGGTTACTGCCGCCAGACGGGCTGCCCAAATGACTGCGAAAACGCAGTGTGCCTTTTAAAATTATATTAAGCCCGGTCGACGGTGGATCTAGACTGGACATATACAGTCTAGATCCACCGTCGACCCGCGGCTCTTATCAGATCGTCTGTCATCTTGTGGGTGGACGTTGTATGCTGCGCTTGCCAGTCCGTGGCCTCCACTCGAGAACCTTCCGCCTCCAGCGGTCTTCGGCTCTACTTGTACTACTTATGTGGTACAAGTACTACTTATGTGGCATTTCAACTGACTAATCCGCCGATTTATCTCGGTAACTTGCTCTCGTCTACTGATATCCTCATTCTTGATTCGATCTTGCAGTGTAACCTCGAGCCATAGCTCGTGAGAGACGTTGAGCTTTTTTACGAGACCCATAGTTCAGTACCAAAAAAAGAAAACCCTTTCTCTCTCTGTTTGACAAACAGACAACAAAGGAATTTTTTTTCATTTTTTTTTTTCAATAACTATTGACGAGTTTTGATGTTATCAATAAAAAAATGAAACATAATAGTAATAGATTTTTTATCTTATGTTTCAAATGGTTCAAATGATTTTTCACGGTGGTCTTCTGTAAGGGGGCGGTTACTGCCGCCAGACGGGCTGCCCAAATGACTGCGAAAACGCAGTGTGCCTTTTAAAATTATATTAAGCCCGGTCGACGGTGGATCTAGACTGGACATATACAGTCTAGATCCACCGTCGACCCGCGGCTCTTATCAGATCGTCTGTCATCTTGTGGGTGGACGTTGTATGCTGCGCTTGCCAGTCCGTGGCCTCCACTCGAGAACCTTCCGCCTCCAGCGGTCTTCGGCTCTACTTGTACTACTTATGTGGTACAAGTACTACTTATGTGGCATTTCAACTGACTAATCCGCCGATTTATCTCGGTAACTTGCTCTCGTCTACTGATATCCTCATTCTTGATTCGATCTTGCAGTGTAACCTCGAGCCATAGCTCGTGAGAGACGTTGAGCTTTTTTACGAGACCCATAGTTCAGTACCAAAAAAAGAAAACCCTTTCTCTCTCTGTTTGACAAACAGACAACAAAGGAATTTTTTTTCATTTTTTTTTTTCAATAACTATTGACGAGTTTTGATGTTATCAATAAAAAAATGAAACATAATAGTAATAGATTTTTTATCTTATGTTTCAAATGATTAAGGTTCAATTTCTATCCGTGGAGGTTTAAATGGTATTCAAAGCAAACGAAGCCACGAGACACAGCTAAAAGATATTTTATAGTGTAAATTTATCATTTACAGTTTATCCTTTCTAATTTATATTTTATATATTATATGAAATATCAGTGTTTGTTATGATTTTTTTTCATTTATTTAAAACATCTATTTAGTTAGAAGGGTAGAAATTCGCCATCTCAGCACCCATGTTAAGTGTTTACGTAAATAGATCGACAATGGGGTCTGTTCCTATTAGTTTTTATTATTTCCTCTTATTTCCGCCAGTGTGAATCTTTTTCCTTATCTATTTTTATTCTATACATATTTATTTAGGTTATTTAGGCCTATGTATATTTGGTATTGCCATAAATGCTGTTAAAATTAAAAAAATATAAATTATATACTAACTGAGTCCGCAACTTCGTACGGGCGGTATTCGATATAGCGTGTGACTTATTTGTTTATAAACAGATTGGAATGAAACAAACACTAAATGCTACGGCAAGCTTGCTACAGTACACCTTTGAAAACCGCATTCATTTCTGAGATTAGCGAGCACAAACGGAAAAAAATTCTATTAACTATTTTTTTTTTTTACCTCGGTAACAAAGTACGTGTACAAATTATTTAAAAAAAATATTGAGCAGACACGGCTCGTTTAAGATTTTATTATATATATGTATAGAATAGATACATTTATATAGAAGATGAATGAATCTTGAATATTAATCTTATTTACGCGCCAATTATCGTTCAAAATACTTGTACACTAGTAGATATAGAGCCAAAAATAATTTTAAGAAATTATTAATGACTACGTTTAAGTGGGTTGCACTTTGTATACTTAATGTAAGAAGAGATGAAGCCTCTCCTTCTGTATTCCACCGGTTGTACAAATGGTGAATTTTTTTTTTTAATTAAAGATGGGTTTGTTCTTGGCCAGCATCTAATCATGTATGAAAGATGAGGCCGACGATGGAGGAGCGAGCTCACCCAGAAGATGCCTATTCACTCGAACCTTGAAAAGATTTGATTTGTATGAGATCGGAAACACAGACGCCGGCAGGGAGTTCCAATCCTTAGCAGTGCGCATTATAAAATATGTTTTAAATCGCTTGATCCGTATAAGAGGGACTTCAACAAGGTGAGGATGGTAACCAGCCATGTACGTCTGCATGTCTGATAGAAGAAAGGACAAGGCGATATGATCTCATGCAGCTCTCGATTTCATAGATAAGATTCCAATTAATGTCACATATCCTCATGGCCAATTAATGCCATGGCTAAAGTTCACCCTCATTTATTGATTAAGAAGCCGCTTCACACTGTTCGGATAGGTAGAATCTTTATTATGGCCATGTGCGAACTTTAAAACGACTACCAGCTTTAAGTTCTGTAATCAAATTCCTGAAGGCTCGGCAACGCACCTGCACCGCCCCTTTTTTTTTACAAGAGGAATCCATCATGGATACCCACCGGTGGGTTATGTCGGAATCCTGCCCTGAGATGGTATTGGGGTAAACCTACCGACTAAACCTCTTGGCGTCCTCCTCATCCGCTATTGGTGAAGTTGCGAGGTCGGACTTACACTCTTCCGCAGCTCCATCGTGGGGGTCCGCAACCGGACACGGCTCATTTGGACGGCGCACCCGAACTGCCGTGCCTCTCAGGATGAAGCGGGCGGTAGAGTCCCCATCTACCGCCCTAGTCCTGTCAGGGGTCCAAGTCGCGGGCGTGCGCCAGCTGCCTGCGTCCTGTTCGTCGGCGACGGAGGGGATGGGACAGGGCGTTGTCCTCCCGCTCTCTCTCCGCCGCCTTCTTCTGCGAGATGACATCTTCGCAGAATATTGAGTCGCTTGCCAAGCGACTTTGCTGCCGACCATAGCTTTCACTACGGCCGGCAGAGAGAAGTCCAATCGCAGCGAGCTCACTTCGCTGCGCCAACCATCTAGGGCACTCCGCCAGAGTGTGCTGTTCGCTGTCCTCAGCGCAAGCACACGAGTGACACTCTGGGGTTGGCTCCCTACGAGCCACCCGGTGGAGATAACTCCCGAAGCAGCCATGCCCCGAGAGCACCTGCACCAGACGGAACGTGAGAGCTCCGTGTCTCCTCTGGAGCCACCTGCACCTGCACCGCCCTAGCGTTGCTTATGTTTTTAACTTACTAGGTAAAGCTAGCCACTTACCATCATCAGTCTGCCTGCCAAAATTAAACTCGTAGTCTTAATTAACACACAGTAAAGAGGCAGAGCAGTACATTAAGTAATATTATGATATGAGACGTGTACGGATAGAAAACAGTTTACAATAAAACGTCATTCTCACTCGAGCAGTAACAATTCAAAATGGCGGTACAGCGATACGAATAAAATCATCATTAATTCGTGTTCGCGACGTAGGTAATGGGCCACTCGTTATTGTGCGACCTGTACACAATATTACTAGTGAACTGAATAAATCGACACTTTGTCCCGTCCCCACGCTCGATTAAATCGCTCGTATCGAGTCAGGTTTGTTTACGTGCTCGAATAATCGCTAACATCGATTATGCTAATTACTATTCGTATAGTAACTTTTGCACTAGTGAGAGTTATTCTTATGACATTGTAAATAAAGATAAAGAAAGATAATAAAGAATATTTCAGTATTTTAACAAACAGCAAGTATTTTAACAGTTAACTAAATAACTGAGTAACAGTTATTTAATTAAACGGTTTGGGAAATTCCTTTCGACATTTTGACACATATATACTTATTTAGAAAAATAACAGCAAGTAGTTAACAAATGAGTAACAGTTATTTAATTAAACAAGGAATGTAAATGAAAGTATCTTCTATAAAGAGACCGAAAACCAAGAAAGAGACAAAGTCTGAATTACCGAAATCAATAACGCTGAGACGCATTATGGGTGATTTATTAGCTTACTGGAAGCTTATTAGTTGCCAAGACAGACTGGACTGCTGATGGCACATAGAACTAACAATCTATTGTACAGTGCAATTTTGCAACTAATCGAGCTTGTAAAAAAAAAACCAGTCCAATACAGACTCAAAGCAAAATGTTAACAAAGTTAAATTTTCATTGAAAAATTTTCGTCAATTTCCTTTTTAAGCTAACTTAATTTTCTCTTGTGAATTATAACAAAATTTTGAAAATTGGTTTATAACACTGTTGAAATAGAAAATGTCCTTGTTATTATCGACAAATAAACATAAAATTAGAAAAAAATAAATCGATAGTGTTATAATGTACACTATCGATTAGATCGGTACGCGATTTAGGTATAATCATGGATTTTAACTTATCTTTTAATTTACATATTGATAATATAGTCAATAGAGCTTTTCGCCAACTTGGATTTATTCTTAGGATTTCTAAACCATTTAGGCATCCCCATACTCTAAAATTATTATATTTCAGTTTCGTTCGATCACTTTTAGATTTTGCTTGTATTATATGGAGCCCATTTTATGCTTGCCATATTGCTCGCATCGAGAGAATACAGAAGAAGTTCATCAAATCTGTAGATTTTCGTGGAAATTATGAATACGTATCTTATGAAAGCTCTCTTATCCGTCACTCATTAACTACTCTTGCAAATCGGCGAATAATGTTCGACCAGATATTTCTGTTTAAATCACCATCCAAAGAAGTAAAAACATTATTTTGCTTACGTACTCTATGTTATATTTATTACGTACTCTATGTTATGTTGTTGTTTTGTTATGCTTGTTTCTGTGTTGCTTATGTCGCTATAGCAATATAGACGTAATTGTAATGCAACGTTGGCATTGAGGCATTAAATTAAACATTTATGTAAATTATATTAACTTAAAGTTTTCAGAAACAAATGTAGTTATTTTAGCTATTTTTAATACAATTTTATGAACTATTTTTAACAGTCCAAGTTTCAGAACATTTTGACTGAATCTATTTTGATAACATTATCACCATCAAAGATATCTATTTATTAATAAGCAAACAAATGCCCAGTTGTGTTTCCAGAGAGATTAAATTAAAAGAGCTGACAAATTTTCATATTTAAATTCAAAACTTAATGTTAAATTTGCATTTTTATGTAAAAGGGCGACAGACAGGCTGACAGTTCATTTGATGGTTGGCGGCTACCACGTCCTAAGAACACAATCCTATGTACCGGAGATGTATGGGTTATTTCTAAAAGAAATTACATCTTATATGGATTTAGTGAATAATGAAATTTCTTTGACGTGTCTAGTATTTTGTAAACGCCGCAAACTAGCCAATATACAAAAGTCGGCAAGAATGCGACAAAGTATTGGTGTATAAAAACCAAATGCTGGAGCACTCGCCGCCTTGTACGCCCTTTAATATACTCTAATGTACTATCGCGCACATAATTGATTCTCCTTATAGTCCTACTTGACGAGCCCGTTGGATGAGTGGTTAGGGTGCTTGCCTTAATGCTCTGTTCTAGGGTTCCCGGGTTCGATTCCCGGCAGGATCAACCTTGAAAAATCAACTTTTCAAATTTGGCTCTGGTCTGGATTTGGATAGTAGTGGCAGGGCACACTGAGTTTTCGCAGTTATTTGGGCAGCCCGTCTGGCGGCAGTAACCACCCCTTTACAGAAGACCACCGTGAAATAACAGAACGTGTGCTGTTGTGTTTCGGTGAATGAGTAAGGTGCCAGAGCCCATTTCCTTATCCACTCCTAATCCCTTATCCTTAATCCTACTGCAGTCAGCAGCGCACTTGCAGCAGCTGTGGCGTTGCTTGTGTTATAGGCAACGGTAGCCACCTACCATCATATCTTTAATAAAAATTGCATATAAATATGAAACCTACTTGTTGACGTCAATTGTCAATTTAAATTATTTAATAATAATTCGCTGTGGTATGTGCTTTCTCACTTCCACAATATACCTATCCATATATGTTTGTGACTACCGAAAGTGGTTTCATTTTTATGAAACCGCGTTAGTCTAGAAAAATCATCGCAACAATATCACGCGTAGACTCATCCGCCGATCTCGTCCCGCAAGATTTGAATTTATTACATCTGCTAATGTTATCGCCAATTGTGCTTGTAGTTTATCTATTTGGTCACGCTTCCCGCTCCGCGAGTGTAATCATTGATGTGGTGAAGTGCTGAAGCTTTTGGACTCTGTGCTGACGGGCCCGTTTCAGTCTTCGCCGCTGGAGGACCAAGGAAAGAGATAAGTGACGGTCTTCCTTTATTTCCTCGTCCTTTGATTACATGTAGGTACCATCAAAACAAAATACAGACCACTTTTATAAATTGCCCCGCGCGACCGTTACTCTTTTATTCTAATAATTACCCGTCCAATAAATAGAATAAATAACACTTTTGTCGACGATTACCCCGAACATATGTCACGGTGGAGGCCCACGGCACAATAAATAAATAGCACAAATTCCGAAGTGACCAGACCACTGTACCAATAAAAGCAGCGTAACCCCCGGGTAAATAAATATTGCAGGCCGACGCCGCATTTGTTAGTCGACCTGTCTTGTTCGCGTGCTAGTATCGCCATACGCTATCGCCGAGGGAATTCTCTTAATAATACACCATTTATTTACCTTCTATTTTTCTATAAGGAAGTTTAAGTTTTATTTTATTACATTATCTTCCTGGGGCGGTCATAGTCAAAGCGGCTCGCAGTCTGTTGAAGCTATGTAAATTGAATGGGTTTAATTTAAGTAGGTACGTAGATACTTGCATAGTTTTTGTTTTTGAATATAAGAACTAGGTTTAGTTATGTCTAACGATTTTGCTTTGTGTAGTCTTTGTAATCATGTCATATGTTGAAAGAAAAGAAAGAAAGTAACTTTTATTCCTCTACAGATATCAGCCAAATACAAACACTATGAATAAATAATAATTAGAAACAAAAGAAACAAACAAAAATATATAAACAAGTAACAAGAGGAAAAGGAACCTTGGCTCAGTATACAGTTGTGTTGCAGACCACAACACTGATATTTATTTATTTTTATTTATTTATTTGTACAAGTATGTCACACCAACAACATATATATTAAATATTTACCTTTAAAGTAAGTGGCAACAAAAATTCCGATATACATGTCAATGAGAGGTATGCTCACCGTTTACAAGCATGACAATACAGCATACAATTAATAAAAATTATGGAGATAAAAATCACAAATTAACAGAACAAAAATTTTATATTATTATCTAAGGTCAAAATGCAAAACTACCTATAAACTAAACACAGGAATAAAATGGCTCAGATTACCCTATTCACTGTGATCACCAATGAGCTTCAAAATTTTACACCGGAATACAAGCCGAGAATCATGGAAAATGTCAAGTTCGAGAACATTAATTGCTTTTTTGACTAATAAGTTGTAACTGTTACAGACACGAACAATAGGGTTATTGGTACCAACATTGCTTTTACACAGTGGAATATGAAATATACGAGTAATGGGTTGTCTAGGAGTAGTTCTCGGTACATTAAGGGGGAGACAAACCCTAAATACTAAAAATATCCATTGCTTAATGAAGATGTTACAAGAAATGGACAAGACAATTGCTTTGAAAAAAATATATATTATACTTAAACATGTGAAGAACCAATTGATTAGAATTTTCGTTAAAGTAATAGAAACTCAACAAAAAAACTTAGAACACAAGAAGAATTTGACTTTTATTGAAAATTCTCTCGAAAACGACTTATTGCACGCATATGAATCCTGTACCTATTAATAAGTTAATATCAGATTTAAAAATTGTATTAATAAAAATTTTTATTTTGTGTATTGTTCTAATGGTAAAAACAAAAAAACACAATTTCTAGGCCTGTTGAATTGGATCCGTCGCTAGCGAGTTCTATAGTAAATGTCATTTGCCTCAGTGAAGCCCTTAAAGTATATATTTTTTAAGAGATCGGAATTCATAGAAGTGTCATTCAAAATCCTATGTAAAAAAATCAGGTCTTTTATTATTCGTCGATCATACAACGAATCTGTGTGATATACCACTAGATATGTACGCAAGGTGGCGAGTAAACATTCTCTGCACCTTTTGAATCCGCTGTGAGTGAATGCCATACACAGGATTCCATACGATAGACGCGTATTCCAAGCAACTGCGAACAAGTGCATTATAGAGCAAAATCCTGGTGCTGACTCTTTTAAAAGACTTAGTATTATTCTGCCAGGGACCAGATACTCAAAGAAGAAAAAAAAAAAGATCTAAATCCAAATTTTCTTCATTTCTTAATTTGGTTTTTTCTACCACAGTCTTATTAGCAGTTTTATTATTTATTCTTATTAGCAGATCGTGAGACAGATTGGCCGTCTCCTTGATGGTAGGTAGCTATAGCCTAATATCACATGCAACGCCACAGGTGTTGCAATTGCACTGCTGACTTTAGTAAGACCAGTGATAAGGGGGACTAGGTATTAGGAAGGGATAGGGAAATAGGCACTGACATCCCCTATTCACTCATCGTAACACAACAGCACACTTGCTGTTATTTTACGATATTTTTTTGTAAGGTGTTGGTTACACTGCGCCCTGACACTATACAAAGGGAATGCTTCATGTGGCGTAAGTTTTGAAACGCCTTAAGTCAAAGTTCAACCTTTTTTAAGATATCTTATCCGACTCCTAATTTATGATCTTGCCCTGCACAGGAGTAAGTCCATCATCTAGGAATATAAATACATAGTACAATTTATTTGTCACCCTATTTCTGGCTTGTTTCCTCCTTGACTGTCATTTTATATTAAGGTAAAACATGTTGTAAGTTGTACTACTCTGTAAGCAATATAGGGATTTATCTTCAGAAACTTTATCCTCGGATTTTTCTGCCCATGCTAACTATGCAAAGATGCACCTTAAAGCATATCGCAACTTTATTCAAAAAAGAAATAACTCAAAATTTGTATTTTCCGAGATTTTACAATAAAATAAATTAACATTGTCAGGAGAATACGTTCAATCAAACAGTCGTATCGATACGACGAAAACGACAGAGATAGATGACGGTCTTTCTCTTTTCCATTTACGCTCGTGAACAACTCGGTACAAGTAAAGAGACTGAATTCAGTAATGCGCCGGACTTGCTCAAGGTGAGATCACGAAAGAAACTTCGAAAATCGCAACAAACTTTAATACGGGGGTACTTTACTAACAGGTAATTTATTTCATAAACTTAAATTTATCAAAAGGTGTATCTTTTTAGAGTTCTTTCACTTTATTAGTTAAGTCAAATAATTTTCTATTGTAAAATTATGACTTAATTCAGTTTTGTTGAGATTATATAATTGTTTTAGAAAATCAGTTCTACTTGATGGGGTTTAATAATAAAGTATTTAAACAAAACTTCAATAAATATTATTTCATTGTTTTATGTTATGTTTTTTGGCGAAGAGTAGGTTTTTTTTACCTTGGGAAATCCATCATGGATACCGGGCAGCGAAGGGGACGCTGCAGGTTATGCCGGACTCCTACCGGCTAAAACCCAACGTCTTTCTAGCGCAGCCGTAGATGGGCGGGGTCGCGGGAACGTTGTTACACAACTTCGGCGACCCGCCACGGCCACGGTTGTTACACAACTTCAGCGAGGGGATGACTACGCCTCTGTCGGAACCTCGCGTTATCCAGAAGTGGAGGTACGCCGGCCATCTCGGGGACCTCACAACCGGCGGTAGTCTCCCCTTAGACTAACGCCCAGGTCCTGGACAAGGGGGAAGGTGGCGGATATCGGCTAGCCGCCTGCGCCCGAGCCTCCTCCGGCGGATCAGCTGGGAGAGGGGATCCTCTTCCCGTTGCCTCTCCACCGCACCGGTTCCTTGCGCGACATAACGTGCTCACAAAACGTTGCCACACAAGGTCATTGGCGACCATCGTTTTCACGACGGCCGGCAGCGAGAGGTCAGCGCCCACGACGAGGGACAGAGCGGCGCGCTGCTCTGCCCATTCGGGACAGTCAGCCAATGTGTGCTGCGCAGTGTCAACCGCGCAGCCACAGTGGTGACATTCCTCGGTTGGCTCTCTCACGGCCACTCGGTGAAGGTAACGTCCGAAGCAACAATAAGTACTAAGAAATTATGTTATTTATTATCGTATAATAATAAATAATAGTTTGAAATTGTAGTTGAACAATGTATGTTTGAAAAAATAAATTTTAGCAAATCGTATCCAATTTACGACGCATATCATATGTATAACAAACAAAGAGCGTGTTAATTTTATTTCGCATGCAACGTTATTCAGTTCAAGGTACTTATGTGAACCAATAGTGCATAACTGTCCCCCTAATAAAGGCCGCAGTATTCCCCCGACAATAAATCTTCAAGAAGTTTGCTGTCAAGACGGTATCAGTAAAAATATTTACTTCCCCTCCAATAGACAAAGTAGATAAGGCTGTATGAATGCAACTTGTCTGCGACATTCCTCAGATTGTTGTCTATGGAATAAACAAGTTAGTGTGGAGAAAGACTTGCCTACTTTCTACACGTTGGTGTCGGAAATTAAAATATTTGTTGCATAATTTATACGTAAATTTTATTTGATTCCTTTGTTATTACAATCTATCGAAACATGGGCAATACATGCAGCAACGTTGCATTGAACATGGGCAGAACATGTGGTATGAAACTTTTCAAATTTGGCTCTGGTCTTGTTTTGCAGTCATTTGGGAAGCCCGAATGGCGGCAGTAACCACCCCCTTACAGAACACTACCGTGAAATAACAGCACGTATGCTGTTGTGTTTCAGTAAGTGAGTAAGGGATGCCAGAGCCCCTCTTAATCCCTTATCCTTAAAATTAAAACAATGATTATTGTTGATGACTATTGTTTTTATGTTTAATTTTCCGCATACGTGTTTGTTGTAACAAGTATATGAAACTGTGTAATGGCGTTAAGTTCAATGAAATATCTAAATATTTAGCGCTCGGCAGGCATCGCACCCCTTGCACCCCTGGGTAAAGACGGCCCTGGATCTTAACATAAAAAAAAGCATTATGGGCTTCATGAACCATTTCTTCAAAGTCATTCTCCTAGAGTCACTTGTGTCCTTAGGTTATCTATATCTATCTATAAATATAATAAAATCGTAAACGAGCTGTGTTTGTACATTCAATATAAAAAAAATTTACACTTTGTATTTATGTTACTGAGGCCAAAAATATAGTTTTTTAGAATTTATGTCTGTTTGTCTGTGCGTTTGTGCACGCTCATCTCAGAAACAGCTTAACCGATTTGAATGCAATTTTCACTGGTGTATTGTAGCAAGCTTCCCGTAACATTTAGTGTTTGTTTCATTCCAATTGGCTTACAAACAAAAAAGTTACGCGCTATACCGAATACCAAGCGTACGAAGTTGCGGGCTCAGCTAGTATGTAATATAATTAATTATGTGTACAGATTCTAAGTAGATATTATTTTGTTAAATTCCCTTGTTAATACTTATTTCAGAAATATAAACAAAAAAATATTTTAAAATTAAAAAATGCAATAGAATATTAAGAAAAGCTTTCGCATAAGAAAAAGCATCAAAACTTTCGTTATCGACATAGTCGGCAGATCCACTCATTCCTGATTCGATTTCACAGTGTAATTCTAAAGCCTAACCCTCTCCACAGCTCGTTGAGCAATGCTGAATTTTCTTAGGAGGCTCATAGATGGCCTTAAGACCCATCCTTTGGGAAACTCGGTTGAGGCAATCGAGTATTATCGACTTCCCCAAGACCTCAATCGTGGGCAAACCGAAGGTGAGTGATATACAGGCTGTTAATGTTTATGCCAAGTCCATGCCATTCCAGGAGCTTAAATGCATCTTCTAAAGAGGCGGTGAATAGTTTCGGAGAGATTATAATATTATCTCCCTGTTTCACACCTTTTCGCAATGGATTTGACAGTGTTCTCTGCTCCTGTACTCGAACCGACATGGTGGCTTTATTGTATATACACTTCACTTTTTTTTAAATGTTAAGATCGGCAGACAGGCTGACTGCCCACTTGATGGTAGGTGGCTACCGTCGCCTATAACACAAACAACGCCAAAGCTGCTGCAAGTGCGCTGCCGACTACAATAGGATTAAGGATAAGGGATTGGGAAGGGATAGGGTAATGGGCTCTGGCATCCCTTACTTCACTTACCGAAGCACAAGAGCACACGTCTTCTGTAAGGGGGTGGTTAATGCCGCCTGACGGGCTGCCCAAATGACTGCGAAACACAGTGTGCCCTGCCACTACATAAACATAACAAGTACATAAACAAGTGTATAAACGTCAAGTTTTACCAAATCGTCTGAGCGCAGTACAGTCGTAAAAACTCTTGACAGTTAAATTCCATTAGAAAATAGTCTCCAGCTAACAAATTGTTAAACCTTTATTCATATATATAAGGGATGTTTGCTGTATATGAATAAGACATTGAGGTCGCACGCAACCTCCGCCCTAACTTTAAATGGGTATTTTAATAACTGATGTCAGAATCTCTATGGTCCTTCGAGCCGGATTCAAACAACGGATTAGTTTACATTCTAATGGTGCATGGTTGATGATTCATCTAGGGTATCTACAAAAAAATATATCTTCTCCATAGTTAATAAACCAACCCTTTCTTGGTGCAGTATATCAATTCATGCCGGCAGCGACTGCAGTCGATTTTATTGCTACCGTTTACGATCGGACGATCGCGTGTCGATCGCTTACCGATAACACTTCAATACTTCTTTGTTTTAGGACATTTACTTGTACATGTTTGTAAACTTTTTATGGAGCATCTATTTATTTAATATCAAAACGTTTATACGACTAGCTACTTCTTACTGATAGACACAGCAGTTGAGCATTTTTTAATATTCCTTATGTTTTCGATCCAAATCTATTGTAGCAAATATAAATTAATCTTTGGTCATATACAACATTAACAGTGGAGTGTGCTACATTACATAAAACTGGGACAATAAAACGGTAATTTGAAAAACCATAAAAGATACAGAGAAGTTACTTTTTAAAAAAATAAGTTTGGAATCATAAAAGTGTTAATAATTTTTATGGCCAACTCAAAATTGACGAAAAATTTATTACATTTATTTTCACGAAAAAAATACTTAGTTTTTTTTTTTATTAGATCAGGGTAGCGCTTGACCACTATCTCACCTGATGTGAGGTGTACATGTGGCCGAAGGTGGACCACGCTTACCCAGTAAATGCCCATTTACCCTGGTTTTGAAGACCCCGAGGTTGTGGTTCTGTGGGAACACAGACGCAGGCAATGAGTTCCACTCCTTAGCAGTCCGAACAAGGAAGGTGGAACTGAAACGCTCCGTGCGTGATCGAGGTACATCAACCACGAAGGGATGAAACCCCCGCCCATGCCTAGTGTTCCTCAAGTGGAACGTTAGTGTTTTTCTATATATTTTTATGGGTTCAGATTAATCTTTATTTTCCTTGTTAAAAAGAATGCTGCATACATATTCAAATTATCGTTAAAATATCCATTTAAAATTAAAATTAATTAATTTAGCTAAGATTTTAAACTGAAGAGACATTTTCTACTCCATTCCGTTTTACGGTGGTTCTCTTCTGAAGTTGTTTATAAGAACGAAGAAATTTGGTAAGTGCATCTAGTAGAAATTATGTAGACAATGTCAAAAATTATAATCTCCTCCAATAAAAAAAACGGACAGTTAAATAGCAATAATTATATATAACATTATCGGTATTTTTAACAGTGTAACAGCGATCCCAACCCGACGCTCGAGACTTTTAAGTTTTTCCACAATAATTACGTTTCGAATTCAATCATACGCCGCCTTCAGAAATCGTACAATGACAATTTTTTCCACGACAGATTTTTTCTGTTCATCATTGCTCTTCTTCCGGAATAATATTGGCAATATTTTTGTTCTTTTTGTGATTATTTATTATAGTGGTTATCTTTTTACTCTAATTACAATAAGCATTGGCAGTTGTATGTAAATGCCATGTGTAATTCAATTGTAATATTTGTGTGAATGTATTTGTAATTGGATATGTATAAAAGCTTAACGTAGCTCAACGAGCTATGGAGAGGACTATGTTCGGGCATACACTATGGCTTTTATGGTAAAATGTCCGGCCAAATATGAGTCTGTGTCCCGATTTTCGATTTTTAGACCTGGCAACCCTAGTTGGAGAGGGCAAGGTTAGAGGAATGTGCTGCATCATTTATTGTACAACTACAGTTTGCAAATATTTCCTATATTTTTTACTAGCTGAACTCGGCCACGCTTCGCTGCGGCCCATACGGCGGTGGAGTGCGCGTGGGGCGCGCGGTACTGGACAGTACTTATACCTATGTAATACTATTGATCGTAGCGTAATTTTATATAGCCTATAGCCTTCCTCGATAAATGGACTATTCAATGCAAAAAGAATTTTTCAATTCGAACTAGTAGTTCCTGAGATTAGCGCGTTTAAACAAACAAACAACAACAAACAAACAAACGATCCATAGTGACTATGAGATCGAATCAAGAATGAGGAGATTTACCGACACAACCCGGAGGATTGGTAAGTTGAAATGACAGTGGGCAGGTTCTCGAGTGGAGGCTACTGACTGGCAAGCGTACTAGGGGAGGTCCAAAAGTTCGTGGAATGGAGGAGATGGAGTGGGGATAGGGGCGCTCGCTTAGGTCATACTAATTGGGGACTCAGTATTAGTATATAAATTGAGTTTCAGCCCTATTGCGTCATTCGTTTACGAACACTCGCCTGCTAAACAAGTCAACCCGGAAGAAAACTGAAACTATGGAGAAAATGGAACACCGTGCTGTGATAAAATTCCTTACCAAGCAAGGAAAGAACGCTCAGACCATTTTGAATCAAATGGAAACCGTTTATGGGGCACAGTACCCTTTTTTTTTTTTTTTTTTTTTTTGTGGACCGGGTTCTGCCGAGGCAACAACTCCGATCCACCCTAGGGCAGCCTAGTCAATGCTGACTAGGCTTACTCCAATGGGGGATTGCCCGGAGACACCCAGGCAATCCCCAGACGGGGGAGGACCTTGTGCAGGCACACATAGCTCGCCAGCCATGTGTGCAGGTCCCCTAGGGCATTTGAAGACGAGCTTGGTATGCCCGCCTTCTCCTGCCCAGTCGCCTGCGTCTGAGGGAAGCGAGACCGGCCTCTTCCTCTCGCTTCCTCTCAGCTGCCTCCTTCTGTGATATGACATCACCACAGAAGGAGGCGACCGCTTTCCAGGTGGTCACATTCCCAATCATGGCTCTTACCATGATTGGCAATGTGACCTCTTCACCTCCCAGCGATGGGGTACAGTACCCTAGTAAATCAATGATTTACAAGTGGTATGGTCTTTTTAAACATGTAGCTTAGGACGTCCACCCACAACCCACACACACCTTAGTCCAGCAGTTAACGTTCTACGACTGAGATGATGAAGTATAATTCTAAACATTTGTGAGTGGATATAATTGAATTGTATATTTTGCTTGTTCCATTTATTATTCACATATTATACAAATGTAAAATTTGTAAGTTGTGTGACCGTACATGTAAAACTCGTGAATTTTGAATAGATAAATAAGTAAATTTATTTATTTATTAAAAATAACGTCCGTTCAGCGGTAGTTATATACCAATATTTACAGAAGCTAACTGTAAAATGTGTGCACTTGCAGCACCTGTGGCGTTGCTTGTATTATAGGCGACGACGTAAACCACCTACCATCAAATACACCGTCAGCTTGTCTGTCGACAATAACATAAAAAATATAGGAAATATTTGCAAACTGTAGTTGTACAATAAGTGATGCAGCACATTCCTCTAAACTTGCTATCTCTAACTCCTTTCCTTTACTGGGTTGCAACTAAGCAGCATTCTCGATTTACTTGCAGACATCAGCAGCTATTAGGTAAATGGAGCGTCAGCGTAATTGACGCTCTTTATAATAAATAAATAAAAACGGGACAAGTGCGAGTTGAATTCGCGTGAAGAGGGTTCCGTACGATGTTACCTATCCGCACAATATTAAGTTATTTACCATGTTATTTTAATATAATGGACTTCTTATAGGTTTTCCTATAATATATAAGTAGAATACTAATTTCTGTATATATATTTTTCAAAATTTTAGGTTCAGTAGTTTCGGAGATAGGGGAGATGTTCGGACAGACGGACACACGAGTGATCCTATAAGGGTTCCATTTTTCTATTCGGACGTACGGAACCCTAAAAATAATTAAAAATGGTTAAATAAAATAATATTTAAATATAAAATAATTGAGTATCGTACTATGAACGCGGTTCTATGAATAAACGAAACAGTACAGGTGACCTTATTGTATTTGAATAGATTAAACTTGACTTTTGCATTGATTATAATTTTCCTTGAACTACTGCATGTAAATGGGATTTAATATGAACCTTGGAACCATCTTTATTTTTTGCTGTATTTGTAATTTATTTTAAAACATATTTACAAAATTAATACCTGCAATCCTTTTTAAGGCGATACATAGCTAAGAATATTTCAAAATTTCATACGACTTCAAACCCTAAATAAAAGCAAAATAAAAGCACCCTTCGGTAAAGTACCATAAAAGTGTCATTTCTTTGGCAAGTGCTTTCGTCAAATTTGGACAGTATAATAAGGGACATATAATAATATAGCAGAAACTTCTTGACGGCGCGTATTGTTATGAGAGTCCTTTAACCCTTACCTTCGGCCTTGCCCCACAACCGACGATGCATTAGTCATAGATAAAGCAATAATATTGTTACGAGTCAAAATGCCGTGTTCGGGTGAAACGAACAATTTATTTTCACAAACCAAGATGACTTCCAAAATCACTAGACTTGTCCGATGAAAGCTTTAAACTTGCCAAAACTGGTCAAAGATTCCCTTAACGTGTCGCCAGTTCACTGTCGCAGGTAAGTTCTTAAAAATCAAAGAATCGCTTTCGAAACGCTTGTTGTCGTACAAACTGACTTTCTCGCCTACCCGCTCTCTTATTTTTACCTGGCGCCAAACGCCTCGATGTATTCCGAGTTTTCCAGAAAATCTAAACAACATCGCAAACATGCCTTTGACATTCGGGAATGATATTTCTGTTGAAATGTAAACTCTATGTTGTAAACATAAGGACCGATTTCCTTTGACAATAATCGGAAAGGCGCGTGGCTACCATCGATAGGATAAGGTGGGACGTTCGGGAATATCGGCCGGCGCGAACACTTTTTCCAGAACGTTCCAAAGGCAAATACCTACTTACTACGTATATTTCGAAATAGATAACTAGGTTAATTACTATGTGTTTCGCATGTCTGTAACTTAGTAATAATATTTATTAAACTTATTATCATTATTTAAACTAATATGTATTGCGATAATACATAACTAATAATGGTTTACAGACATAGTAAACATTGTGTATTGAATCATGTATGAGATAATAAATAAATAAATAAAATAAAATAAAAATAAATTTAAGTACGACGTCGCATGTCGCCTGTCGATGTAGGGAGCATTACTTTCCGATCGCTTGCTCCGATTTTTACAACCTTAAAGGCAGGTTCACACTGCATTACATACCAGCACCATATTATAAACCCGAAAATTATGCTAAAAATCCAGTTTTTTTTTAATTATAGATGGGTTTGCTCTTGACCAGCATCTATCCATGTAGGAAGGATGATGCCTATTCACTCGAACCTTGAAAAGATTTGGGTTATATGAGCTCGGAAATATAGACGCCGGCAGCGAGTTCCAATCCTTAGCAGTGCGCATTACAAAAGATGTTTTAAAGCGCTTGGTCCGAATTAGAGGGATATCGACAAGGTGAGGATGGTAACCAGCCGTACGTCTGCATGTCCGATAGAAGAAAGGGGAAGGCGGTATGATCTCATGCAGCTCTCGAGCACACTCTCCGAAGTACATCTTATAGAATACACACAGACAGGCAACTTTGCGTCTTTGTGCCAGGCTCTGCAGCTTAGTTCTTATTAGTGTATCATCGCCAATGAGCCTCCTAGCTCTGCGATCCACCGAGTCGAGTGCAGCAAGTTGGTATTTTGCTGAGCCAGTTTATAGATCCATATTATAAATCCATAATATTGTCGCTTTGCTGCTGCACGTGACAACCCTACGCGCTCTATATTGAACATTTCAGACGAACCAGGGGTTTCGCGGGGAGAGTCGGCTTTTGCACGACGTTAATAGAGATTCCTTTCTAATTAGTTTTTTGTTTTCTATGCATTAGTTTTATGTTTATTTTTAATACTTAATATATTATTATGGTCAAATTTATTACTACACATCTTTTTTTGACCAATTATTTGAATTTCATTCAATGACTGACAGCTGTTATGCTCGTTTGGTAACTTATTGCATCGACCATTAAAAGAATTACTTAAAATAAAATAAAAAAATTAAATTAAAAGGATACCTTATATGTACGTCGACCCTTATGATAATTACTTACTTATTTTATGGATCTTGGAACTAGAAAAAACTATTTCTTAAGTTTAAATTCTGGAAATCTACTTAGTAATTTTTTTACTTCCACAAATATTGTAGTAACAGCAACTAATAAAAGAAGCTACATCTTTCCGTATATGTTACAAAAAATTTCAAGTATTTAATTTCAAATGTGAAATAGCTTCATCTAGACAACCTTGATATGTTACATACATACATTATAGCTCGCCTACTTATGTGAAGGTCGGTACAAGATATCGGATGTTCTGGGGGTCAGAAGTGTCTGGGGTGAATTTCCGGAAAAAACTTTTTTCATATGATATAATAGGAAACCATTGAGATTTATTATGGAAGAATTGTGTAGTTAGGAAGAAACGATTTAGGTCCCATTCGCTCGCAAGATTCACCCGAATTACCGATTTTAATTCGGTTTTCACTAATGGAAAGACGGATAAACGGAGAATGTTCTTATATATAATAAAAATTGCACGCCGGGCGAAGCCGGGGGCGGGTCGCTAGTTATATTATAATGTTTTAATCTAAATATGAACATTCTTTGAAATAAGCTTCTGTGATGACATAAGCTGTTTAATTATTTGAAAATATAAATGTTTAACTAGTTGAGCCCGCAACTTCATAAGCATTGTATTCAGTATAGCGCGTAACTTTTTGTTTGTAAACCGATTGGAATGAAACAAACACTAAATGTTACGGATAGCTTGCTACAATGCATCAGTGAAAACCGCATTCAAATAGGTTAAACCGTTTCTGAGATTAGCGTGCACGAACGGACAGACAAGCAGAAATTTTAAAAACTATTTTTTTGAACTTGGTAACATAAGCACATCAAGCCTATTATATGTCCCACTGCAGGGGCCCGCCCAGGCCTACCCTCTCAACAAGAGCGTATGTGGTCCACCACGCTGGCCCAGTGCGTCTTGGTGGACTTCACATGCGCCTTAAATTTTCTTCTTTGAAGTACGCAGGTTTCCCTACGATGTTTTTCTTCACCATTTGAAAGCAGTAATTAAATGCACTTAAGTTTTTAGAAAAAACCCATTGGTACATAGCATGACCGACGAACGAACTCGGACCTATCGACATGATAGGCTGCGTCTTTCCAATTGCGCCACGACATAAGTATGTCAAAATTGTTTTATTTTTTGAAAAAAATATTTAATGTATTGACACGGCTCGTTTACGATTTTATTTTTTATTATATGTATAATTAAACAATTACCTAATTTGGTAAATGAAATAAGTATAACTACAATATTGTGTAAATCTATTGGCATACTATTAGACTCTTAAAATATCGGAGAACTAGTGTAAAAGTATCTTCAAAACATTATTGCGTCCTCAAATATTAAAAAATTCTAAAAATACTATTTTAAAATTATGAGGGAACTCTAGTTCAATAGCAGTTTCTTAACAAATCAATGAAATTGATTGAAGCGTGGAGTTCCAGATTCAAAAGTCAAATTTCGAAATTCAAAACTCACTTGTAAGCAAGTGATGCGTGATCACGGGTTCAACTCGAGTATACCTTCCTCAGGTCAGCACAGCGTCATTATGATTTTATACTCTAACCGTCTAATGAATAGGTTGGATATCCACTGAACAATTTTAATAGGTAGGTCCGCCAAATGAACATAGTTGCGACTTTTTTATACGCTAGACTGGTTATTCAAATCTAGCCAATACCTAATACAGAATGTTCAAAAAAATTAAAAAATACCCTTATTTTTTTGTGTAAAAAAAAATTCGTGATATTGTTTTATCCGGTCTCTTTTTTTTTTAATTTTAAAATTTAAAAAAAAAATAGTTTTTTTTTTAAATTTTAAAATTTTGACAGTTTGTTCGGAAAAAATTACAAAATTCAACTGATCATAACATAAACGAATTATTATGTTCCTACTTGTTTGATGTATCTATAGTATAATTACCTGAATTTTAGTTATATTATAGTTATACATATAATAAAATCGTAAACGAACCCTATCCGTACATTCAAGATTTTGTCTAAAAAAAAAAATTGTACACGTACTTATGTTACCGAGGTCAAAACTATTTTTTGACCTCGGTAACATAAGTACGTGTTTGTAGAATTTTTGTCTGTTTGTCTGTCTGTGCGTTTATGCACGCTAATATCAGAAACGGTTTAACCTATTTGAATGCGGTTTTCACTCTTCTATTGCTCAAGCTCAAGCTCAAGCTTTCTGTAACATTTAGTGTTTGTTTTATTCCAACATATTTGTTTTATTTACAAACAAAAAAGTTACGCGTTCTACCAAATATCACGCGTGCGAAGATGCAGGCTCAGTAACCAATCTATACCAATACTACCAAACCTTTCTTAATTTTTTATATGATAGCAGTCTTGGAATGGTAAGTAAGATGTCAGATGAGAAACCAGAAGAATGAGATTAATGTAGATTTATCCTAGGCAGAGGAAAAGATTAAAGTAGTTGTTAGTGGATAGAACAGACGACGGACTGGCTGATCCGTCGTTTTGATTAATCCTTGGTTAATCAGGGCTGATGGCTAAACATCGTAATATGGCTCGATTATGGACGAACAGGATAAAAGATAGGAAGCAAAATAAGGATAATAGAATGAGCTCCCATTCTCTTATCCTTATTTTGCTCCTTATTTTGTGTGATGGTGTTTTTCTGTGTTTTCGTGATTACTGCCGCAAGACAGGCTAGACGACGTAAAAACATGTTCTGTAAAATATCATAGATAGGAGACAAAAATAATCAACCTGTATATATTCGATAGCTATCGTGATATCCAGTAAGTAGATAGTGTGCCTTTTCTTCTTGCCACTTGGACTAACGATGTCATTCGCCAGGCTCAACTCTGACGAGTTATTGAGACTTTTTCAAGAGACACCCCTCCCTTACTCCTCCCGTGCCTTCACCCTTGAGTCCATGTTAACAACGACCAATGGTGTTGTGGAAGTGCTAAAGGAATATATAAACCTCACGTTATCAGTTTTATGTTATAACTCCCTATTTACATCCCATTTCTTAGAAAAATCATTCTTAGAAAACTGTTTTCAACTACAATAAATGTTTTTTTTAAATGTATATATTGAAATAGACAAGTTGTATATGTATGTAGAAATACTTACATTGTCTTATTATTTTATTTTCAGTAAAAATAAAACGAAATAAACATACTTAAAAAGATTGTAGTAAATCACAAAAAAATATAGATAAAAATGAAATAGCTTTTAATTTAAACTAATTTATTTACTACGCCAACTATTCTACTAATATTACTAATAAATAGGAACTATAAATTCTGTATAAGGAACTATAAAATTATAATTATAAATTTAGTTATTTTTTGTTCTAATTATTATGTTCTAATTATTATTTTTTTGTATATCTATATGTCTGTTTGTTTTTAAATAAAATAAAATAAAATAAAATTTGTAAGGATTTGTGGATGTTTATTACTCAAAATCACGCGTTATTCCATAAATTAGTTAAAAGCACAGAAATACTCCATGTTTTGGTATCCATACTGGCCATCCAGCCATAAAAATTATAGGATACTTATCTCACTGATAGGTCCCATAGGATAAGATTGCACATTTTAATTTAAAATGAGAGGGTGTCTTCATGTAGATCTTATGCTCTGTCTTTGAATTAGATATGTTGAGTAATTCAGTGAAATTCTGGGATATAACTTAGGCATGCTTTTAATAATGTCGCGGGCAAAGCAGCTAAACTTATAGGTACTAATATATAAAGCTGAAGAGTTTGTTTGTTTGTTTGGACGCGCTAATCTCAGGAACTACTGGATTGAATTGAAAAATTCATTTTGTATTGAATAGTCCATTTATCGAGGAAGGCTATAAGGCTATATATTTTTTTTATTATATCAAGGTAGCGCTTGACCACTAGGTGCAGATGTGGCCGAAGGTGGACCACGTTTACCTAGTAAATGCCCATTTACCCTAGTTTTGAAGACCCCGAGGTTGTAGTTCTGTGGGAACACAGACGCAGGCAATGAGTTCCACTCCTTAGCAGTCCGAACAAGGAAGGTGGAACTGAAACGCTTTGTTCGTGATCGAGGTACATTGACCACGAAGGGATGAAACCCCTGCCCACGTCTAGTGGTGCGCAAGTGGAACGGTTCCGGTTGGATTAATTCGTACAATATAGTATATAACATTACGCTACGATCAATAGTATTATATATAAGCAGTGTGCAGTACCGCCCGCCGTATGGGCCGCAGCGAAGCGTGGCCGAGTTAAGGGGGAGACAAATACTAAAAATATCCATTGTTTAATGAAAATTTTACAAGAAATGGACAAGACAATTGCTTTGAAAAAAATATATATTATACTTAAACATGTGAAGAACCAATTGTATTAATTAGAATTTTCGTTGAAGTAATAGAAACTCCACAAAAAAAGTTAGAACACAAAAAGAATTTGACCTTTATTGAAAATTCTCTCGAAAACGGCTTATTGCAGGCATATGAATCCTGTACCTATTAATAAGTTAATATCAGATTAAAAAATTGTATTAATAAAAATTTTTATTTTGTGTATTGTTCTAATGGTAAAAAAAAAAAAACACCATTTCTAGGCCCGTTGAATTGTCTCCGCCGCCAGCGAGTTCTATAGTAAATGTCATTTGCCTCAGTAAAGCCCTTAAGTTAGTTTTTTATGTTGATCACAATGACACATCTAGATTCTGTGTCAGCTATATCGATGTTACGCCTCAATGCGGATATCTGACGATAATTATGACGGTTGAAAGATTGAATGCTCTTCAGTTGAGCGCATTTTTTATTCTAAGAATGAAGGGTGGCAAATGATTGGTGATACGATGGGGCTCCGAACAAACAATACTATGTTTTCTATAACAGCATGTCAACTGACAAGTATTTTATTTTAAATAATTGTCTATTATTTTGCAGGGCCTGTCATTCTAAGCCAGTATACGAAATGACGGACGTAGTATTGTGGAAAAATAACTATAGTATGTATGTACCCAAATTAAGTCAGTTCCCTATGATTCTTTGTTTGTGCCGTAAACAAACTTTGATAAGATCGCCAGTACACCTATGGTTAATTAAAAAGTATGTAGAAGTGTGTTGTCACATTTATCATTAAACTAGTGATCGGCTTCTGGCTTTGCCCAGAGTGCAATTTTTATACATACAACCCCTCTCCGTTTATCCCTTTTTCCATAAGTGAAAACCGAATTGAAATCGGTCTAGCCATTCTTGAGTTTTGCGAGACTAACGCACAGAATTTTGCGATATGTCATAGTCATAGAGGGCCGTCAAAAAAAGTCGCAGGCGGAAATAGTTGATTTGAAAAATACTGTAAAGGTAAAATACCACCGACTGACATAATTGTTCTCCCAGAAGGAGTGTCGGGGAATTCCCCTTTATAGCTAGTCGCAGAGGGGGTTCCCTGATGAGCACCAGAAAAATCCCGAATCGTTTGTAAAAAGTTTTTTAAACTAACCTGGTAAAAAGTCGGGGACGGGATTTCGGAAACCATGAGGGCTAGAAAGAGTGGTGGGTTTGACGTATGTTAAGCTAGCATTGTAAAGTCGGCAAAATAAAAAAATTTTTTGCTCAAAATTTAGTGCTAATTGAGTGCTAATTTAGTGCCAAACAATTAAAAAAAGTGCTCCTATAAATAAGCAAGAAAACGATACAATGCTACCTTTTTATCAAGCTAGCATTGTAATAGTTTGTAAGGTCGGCAAAATAAAAAAAAATTTAGCTCAAAATTTAGTGCTAATTGAGTGCTAATGTAGTGCCAAACTATTAAAAAAAGTGCTCTTATAAATAAGCAAGAAAACGATACAATGCTACCTTTTTATCAAGCTAGCATTGTAATAGTCGGAAATCAATAAACTCAGATAATTAGCATTAAGTATTTGTAGTCAAAATTAAGTGCTCAATTAGTGCTGACCTTCCCGAGCTTAATTAGGATAAAAAAATTAATTTTAATATAAATAGTAGTCAACAATGCTAGCGGGACGGAAGTGGCGCATTGTAAAGCTGGTAAAATGGGATATTATTAATTTACTGCTTATTTCTCACTGTGAAAATTAAGTGCTCAATTACTGCTAACCTTCCCACGCTTAATTAGGATAAAAAAATTAATTTTATTATAAATAGTAGTCAACAATGCTAGCGGGACGGAAGTGGCGCATTGTAAAGCCGGTAAAATGGGATATTATTAATTTACTACTTATTTCTCACCGTGAAAATTAAGTACTCAATTAATGCTGACCTTCCCGCGCTTAATTACGATTTTTTTTCTTAAATTCAAAAAATTTTCTTCGTGGACATGCAGTTTTTCAGAGCCATGTCACCATTTTTTTTCACAATTAAAAGTATTAATACGTAACGTACATAGATACGCGTGGAGTCTGATATGCTGTTATAATGTTAATTTGCCTATTTTTAATCTTTTATTATAAAAGAATTATGAACCCTAGGTCGCTGAAATTTTCAGACAACAAATATTATTAATATTTTTATTGATCGTCAAAATTTCATAATGATTTCAACATTTTCGGTAATATTCTGTACCTCCTTAACTTATTTTTTCTTTAAAATTTGAAACTATTCTTTCCATTCAAGTTTCTTAATGTCGTAAAAATTTTATATTTATAATTTTAAATTCAACAAAACTTTCATCAACGATCTATAAAGAAAAAAATTAATTTACATATAAGAATATCTTTTTATTCTTTGAACCATATAACAAAAATGGGGCAGCTGTAATAAGAGAGCTTAAAAACATCCCCCAAAAAGTTGAGGCTCGTAGGATTAATCCCCCAACAATATACAATAAAAGAACAAAAACAGAAAATAAAGAAAATGTGAACGATAACAAAGACTGGAAACCAATTGGACATTATGTAGCCATTAGTAATCGTAGAGATGGGTCATGGGTCCTTTACGATGACAGAAAAGAAAAAAGAAAAAGAGTGGGACAAAATTTTAAAGCAGAAATAGCCTTAACTATGTATGCCACGGATGCAGTTCCTGCATAGTTATTATTATTTACTATAATGAAAATTGCAATAAATTGTTTGCTATAATTAAAATGTTTTTCTACTAAATGTCCTAAACACATCGAAATTTAATTGGGTTCTATATCTTAACAGAATATGACGGAAGAATAAATATATTCTAAAAACGTATACAAAATGACAAATGGTTGATTACTTCAGAAATCATTCAAGTTCACCGGCTCTACAATGCAGTAACCGTTTTGCTAGCATTGTTGATTACTAGTAATATAAGCAAATAATTGTTGTTTTTTTTTTTTTTTCAAATATATTACTGAACGCTCAGCACTTATTGAAGAGAATTCTCACAGTGAGAAATAAGTGCTCTGTGATACTGAGAGACGAGTTTTCCAGCTGCAAAATACGCATTGAACTTCCCAACTTCGCACAAACTTGAAACATTATATAGTTTCAAAAATATTAAAAAAAAAATACTTTTTTCCTTACTTAAGCGCGGGAAAGTCAGCACTAATTGAGCACTTAATTATCTCGAAAAGAAATAAACAGTAAATCAATAATATCCCATTTAACCGGCTGCACAAAGCTCCATGGCTCTCCCGCTAGCATTGCAGATTACTATTTATATTAAAATTATTTCTTTATCCCAATTAATTGCGGAAAGGTCAGCACTAATTGAGCACTTAATTCTGACGGTGAGAAATAAGCAGTAAATCAATAATATCCTATTTTACCGGCATTACAATGCGCCACTTCCGCCCCGCTAGCATTGTTGACTACTATTTATATTAAAATTAATTTTTTTATCCTAATTAAGCTCGGGAAGGTCAGCACTAATTGAGCACTTAATTTTGACTACAAATACTTAATGCTAATTATCTGAGTTTATTGATTTCCGACTATTACAATGCTAGCTTGATAAAAAGGTAGCATTGTATCGTTTTCTTGCTTATTTATAAGAGCACTCTTTTTAATTGTTTGGCGCTAAATTAGCACTCAATTAGCACTAAATTTTGAGCTAAAAAAATTTTTATTTTGCTGACTTTACAAACTATTACAATGCTAGCTTGATAAAAAGGTAGCATTGTATCATTTTCTTGCTTATTTATAAGAGCACTTTTTTTAATTGTTTGGCACTAAATTAGCACTCAATTAGCACTAAATTTTGAGCTAAAAGTTTTTTTATTTTGCCGACTTTACAATGCTAGCTTAACATACGTGTGGGTTTGCGGTATGTCATAGAGGGTCACCGGGGGTTACCTGATCTAAAAAAAAATTGTACATACATTGCAATTCCTCAATAGACTCTATTTTTAATTTCTTTTTTTAATATAGAAAAAACAATACTAACAAAAGCATCAATTTAATTAATTATTTTGTTAATTTTAAATCATTTTTAAGATGAAGTACCTACATTTTTTTAAAACGCAAGGAAGAAAAGAATATAGGGGTCTAGACAATGTGCCATATGTGAATAAATTTGCTAATTTAAATGAAAAATCATAAGTTTTTTTCTTAAATCATCAATATAAATCATACATAATTCTTTAGCTAGTTGGCAAATTACCTTTGACAAGGGTAATTTGCCCTGATTAAGAATAAAAGAGTAGCTAGTGAAAGCCTTCAATAGTTTTTAAGAAAATTTGCAATAATTTCAGCCATGGATTGTAATCGTGTTATGAATTGTCCCGCGTAAATGTTTTTTTTTGTTTTCTTTTTCTTTGAATTTCTGGTCCCTGGCAGAAATCAGTGTTGTGGTCCGCACCACAACTGTATACTGAGTCAGGGTTCCTTCTCCTCTTCTTACTTGTTTGTATTTGTTTGTTTGTAATTATTATTTGTTCATATATATATATTGTGTTTATTAGAGGAATAAAAGATGCTTTCTTTCTTTCTTTCTAAACATATTCACGTATATTCAAATTGGCCGAAATCAATAGGTTCAAATCTTTGTCGGGCTCTGATTTCTGAGTATCTCTGAGTAAGTTTCATATTATGTGGATTTACTTATGAAGGCACGTTTTACTATCGTTAGGAAACCAGCATGTATCAGAAAACCAAGAATCTTCGAGAGCAAGTCTGTCTAATGATTCTGTTCTGTTAATATGGCACTTATTATTTTATCATGGACTCTCTGTCAGCAGCAGAAAGTAAAATTCTACTAAAGACAAAAGTTTGTGAAGATGAATGGATGAAGAGTAACCACTTTCACCCAAAAACTCCGTGACGAAATTTGATAAAACTTTACAGTGATATTAGTTTATACATCAAATATGTATAGCGTATATACACATATACTACATTTTATAAAGGTACACGGAAGAAGTCGAGGACAAAGCTTGTATACAAAACTCCCCATAAACTTATTATATCTCGATAAGGAGGATTTTTAACAGATATGCATTTAAGATAACTAAATGTTGTTTATATATTACGTAGATACCTCATTCGTTTATAACGCAGTTGACGAGAATCATATTTTTGCTCGGAGATCGGCCTCAATAATGTGAACATGTATGGACAGCAAAAAAAAATTTAATTTAAATTTATTCACAATAATTTCGTTGAATTTGTTGGTACATATTTTTTAACGTTAAATATTACCGTAGGTAGTGCACTAACAATAATTTTTGTCTTATTTGTTATAATGCTGGTTTGTTTTTTGTAAATACATACATGTATATGTGATAAATGAATGGAAGGAATTGATATAAGGCAGTGGAATTTTAAATGTCCACTGCATTAATACTTAATATAATCAGTATATTAATTATATTGACATAAACTGTCGACATAACATAAAAAAAAAAAGAAATATGAGTTCTCAATAACTCGTAATAGGAAATAATTTACGGACTAAGGACCAATAGCAGAGCATACTGTTCACCTTAGTAGAAGATTCAATCAGCCTGCCGGCCACTATTTGATATAAATAATAAACACGATTGTGTGTATCAAAGCAGATATTTTTTTTAACGTTAAGATCGACAGACAGGTCCACTTGACGGTATGTGGCTACCATCGCCTATAACACAAGCAACGCCACAGGTGCTGCAAATGCGCTGCCGACTGCAGTAGGATTAAGGATAAGGGATTGGGAAGGGACAGGTAAATGGGATCTGGCATCCCTTACTCATTCACCGAAACACAACAGCAAACGTGCTATTCACGGTGGTATTTTATAAGGGGGTGGTTACCGCCGCCAGACGAGCTGCCCAAATGACTGCGAAACGCAGTGTGCCTTGCCACTACGTTCCAGGTCCAGACCAGAGCCAAATTTGAAAAGTTCGTTTTTCAAAGTTGAGCCTAACCACTCATCTAACGGGCTCGTCAATTGATCAAGTAGGGATATGTTCATTGCCCAATTACATTATAATAGCATAAACTTACTCTTCGCTCTTTTTTTCTGACCGTACTTATCGTCTGGAATCTCTATTACATTTGAATAATTATTCTCCAGCGTTGATGTGTCGCACTACTGAGTTCGTGTGTACAGACAGACATTATTATTTGTATGTAAAAAGATGTAAATGTTTACCGACATTACCTGGAACTTACTGGATTAGCTTACTTCCTTAGCTTAGCTACTAGTTATAAATGACTTGTCGTGTACACTGTGCAGCTTATTTTTATAAATAAATAAATAAATACGGGTATACAACTTAAGCCGCGAACTTTTTTGAAATAATTTAAAAGTAGTCATTCGTCTTCAATGGCAGTAATTATTTGAGTTAATAAGTGGAAGGCACGAGGGTTGTAATTCGTGTCCAATGATTGATCTCAATAGATTAAGGCTGATTTCTTTTTGGCGTGTTCGCTAGCAATATTCCTTAGGTGTATTATGGGTATTTATGGGATCGATGGGGTGTGATTATTGATTCTAACATGTTCACCGGAATATTTTTAACACTTCAGATTACTAGTGTACAGATTATTAGCTCTTCTGTATGAAACTCTTCTGTATGAGTCTGAATGAATGTATGTTTGTTGTACTTTATCTCAATCTAATTTAAATAATATATAAATACTATACAGATCACTCTTTCTATTAGTGAAAACCGTATGAACCTTATTTAAACAGGCAGAGGCGGACAGCGCTTCTGCCTGTTTAAATAAGGTTAAATATTAAAAAAAAAAAAAAAAACTTGTAAGCGTTGTGCTTATGTTACCGAGGTCAAAAAACAATTTTTAGAATTTTCTGTTTGTCTATGCGTTTGTGCACGCTAATCTCAGAAACGGCTTAACCGATTTGAATGCTGTTTCCACTGGTGTTCTATTTTTTTCTTCATTTGGTTTGCAAAACACCATACAATCTAACATAAAAAATAATATCAATAATTTAGAAGAAAACTCTACAATGATTGTGCCTTTCACGATGCAAACACAACTTAACATAGTAAAGTGACAGTAATAAACAATATTAAAAAATAAAATAATAATAATAAACAAAAAGATCCAATGCAAAAATTAAAGAAAAAGCAATAATACAAAATAAGTACCTAAATAAATAAAATTCTAAATTAAAAAAAAAACAACTTAAAAAATAAATATTTGTACATAATATTAAGTAGTGTTATTTCTTAGTTTAACTTTCAAAACGAGCTTATTAAAGCGAGCTTTAACATTTAGTGTTTGTTTCATTCCAATCGGTTTACAAACAAAAAAGCTATACCGAATACCACGCATACGAAGTTGCGGGCTCAGCTAGTAAATTAAGACGGTAATTGAAAATAAGTATTGAATTAAATAATTACCTTAATCCTTGCAATGTATTATTGTCAGCAACGTGCAGCTGGGTCGGTCGTTATAAATGCAATAAGGCTTTTTCTGGTGAATAGAACACATAGTTTAAACTATGTAACAACTAGTGTACTTTTCGAAGTATACCTAATTCTCATGTGAATAATGTTTTAATTGCCTTTTTTTTTGTTTAATTTTAAATTTAATTTAAAACATTTGGTTTAAATTTTAACACTTTAGTTGTGCTTTAAATCAAATAAAGCGTGAGCTTCATTTGTGTTTTAAAAAATCGTCTAAGGGATTACATTTATTGAGCTCCATTCGCTTTTCGATGGACGATTTTGGTTACTTTTATGCAGTTCCGTTTCTATCAGTCGTTTTTTTTTAAATTATGTATAATATTAATATAAATACAATAAGGACTTGCGAACCTTGGAACAATCTCTCTACTGAAGTGTTTCCATCTTGTTACAATATGAGCTTCTTCAAGCGGGCCGCAAACAAATTTCTGCAGGGTAGTTAGCTCTCCAACACCCCGTTTAGTTGCTCGGGCGACGGTAATCACCTACCATCAAGATGACCTGTCTGTCACCCTTTATAAAAGAAAAAAAATTTAGTCTTCCATTTTTGGACACTTTTTCCATAAAAAAAAACTTTTACCAATGTACATTGTCATTGTAAATAGAAAAAAAAGCGTTTTCAATTTGACATCGTGACGTTAAGAAACTTATTTGTTGTTGTCAGAGAGTGCTTCATTCAGACACCACAAAACCTCGTTTTTCCATTAAACCGCGAATAAATCCCGATAAAACCAAAATACGGGGTCGACAAAATGATCAAAAAAAAATTCCAACCTGTCGAAAGGCTGACGCTAAATGTCGTAAATCACTTAAAAATGCCCGTTTCTAATTGAGAGATATATATTGGCACATTTTTCAGAGGGAGAATGATAACCGTACGTCAAAACTGTGAAAAACAACGCATTTTTTGATATCAAAACAGAACGTGGTAACTGGCATATACATAACCAAAAATAATAATTCTATGAATTTTTTCATTGTGAACGTATATGGTTGGTTCCAATTTGAAAGATAAGAAACAAAGTGGAGAGCCTTAAAAAATAATTACAAAGAAAAAACATTTGATTAGGGTGCTTGCTTTAACGCTCTGTACTAGGGTCCCCGGGTTCCATTCTCGGCTGGGTCAACTTTGAAAAATGAACTTTTAAAATTTGTCTCTGGTCTGGGATCTGGAAAGTAGTGGCAGGGCACACTCCGTTTCGTAGTCATTTGGGTAGCCTATCTGGCGGCAGAAACCACCCCCTTACAGAAGACCACCGTGAAACAACAGCACGTGTGCTGTTGTGTTTCGGTGAGTGAAGTAAGGGATGCCAGAGCCCATTTCTCTATCCATTTCCAATCCCTTATCCTTCAGCCTATGGTAGTCGGCAGCGCACTTGCAGCAGCTTTGGCGTTGCTTCTGTTATAGGCGACGGTAGCCACCTACCATCAAGTGGACCGTCAGCCTGTCTACCGATCTTAACATATAAACAAAGCTATTTATTACAAATGTATTTTTTAATAGCGTTGTTCCCAAAATATTTATTTTTAAACTTATTTCATGTTTGAAAGGATACAATATTTATCCAGAGTTGTGTTGGTGTTGTGTTATTTGTTTGCTTTTTAAATGGTTGCTTGCTTTTTAAATTAAGGAAATGATTTATAAAGTTAAATAAAACTAGGATAACTTATGATAATTTAATAACTACACTATTGGAAATAAGAAGGAATTTAAAATGCATTGACATTGTTTTACTGTGTCTGTTGTCACCCATTAGCGATCGAGCATCGGAAAATGCGTGTGATAGGTAAAAATGTGACTTCCCCCACATTAATGCTCCATCGGCCCTCCGTCTGCGTACACATTAAGAACGTATCGAGTGTCTGTTAAACACAATATGTCAGACTAGCTGCGCCAGCAAATTTTTACGCGTGGTATTCGGTTTTTTTTTTTTATTAAATCAAGGTAGCGCTTGACCACTATCTCACCTGATGTGAGGTGCAGATGCGGCCGAAGGTGGACCACGCTTACCCAGTAAATGCCCATTTACCCTGGTTTTGAAGAACTACAACCTTTTTGTTTGTTAACCAATTGAAATGAAACAAACACTAAATGTTACGGGAAGCTTGCTACAATACATCAGTGAAAACCGCATTCAAATCGGCCAAGCCGTTTCTGAGATTAGCGTACACAGACAAACAGACAAAAATTCTAAAACCTATTTTTTTTACCTCGGTAACATAAGTACATTTTTTTTTTTTTGGTTTGGAATCTGCAATCAGTCCCTAGGACTACAAGCGGATATGTTGAGGGAGATGGATCGATCTCATTCAGAAAGAGTGGACCAGCGGCCAGTCTTCTCTGTCATATTACTTCTATTAATTCTATTTGTAGTGTCCAGCAGCTGAGTGGCAAGACTATTTGGATGTTCACGTAGGCGTTCAACGTGTTTTTTTTTCTGTATTTTACAATTTCTTCTGAAAGCGTGGGAATGTTCAGGTATTGATGGATCTCATCGTTCTTGGAAAACCACGGAGCACTAGTTGTGGTACGCAAAATACAGTTTTGATCTCGCTGAAGACATAGGTGGTTACTTTTGCTAGTTACACCCCATATCTGTAGGCCGTATGTCCATGAGGACCTGCGCACATGGTTGGCAACCACGTGTGCCTGCACAAGATCCTCCCCCATCTGGGGATTGCCCCGGTGCCCCCGGGCAATCCCCCACTAGGCTGAGCTGCCCTGAAGTGGATCGGAGTTGTTGCCCTGGCAGAACCCGATCCACTTCGCACTAGGGCAAGGGGTCACCGATCCACTTCGCACTAGCATAGGACCAGTCCCTTCAGGACTGGGTGAGTCCCACATACCCCTATCGCCTAGCCAGCGGTAGGGCATCCGTAAATGGATTTCTCCTCGACAAAAACAAAAAAAAAACAAAAAAAAAAAGGCCGTATGTCCATATAGGTTTCAATATCGCTACGTATAGTAGGAGCTTGTTGTCAACCGATAGTATTGAGTTACGTCCCATGAGCCAAAGCATACTTTTTTTAGCCATCATCTGGTCTCTTTTACTTTTGATGTGAATAGATGATCCCTCGGGAACAGTTATTTTTCTGTTGAATGCTATCTTATGTCTTTTCCATTTCTCTGATAACTTGTATGCCAAATTTAGTAACAAAGAAACTCACTTTCGTATTTGTAATATTAGTTAGAATTAACTATAAAAAGTTATGAAAGATTGTGATGTACCATTAAATATTTGGAATAACTATTTTTTCACCTCTCCAGCACGAAAAGGGTGCTTTTGGTGCCTAAAAACTCGCAGGAAAATCGATTTTTGCTGCGAGCGTGAGGAAAAGTGATTCAAATTTCGAACACGCGATTTAACTCACAGGAATAACATTATTAGGATTTTATTAGTGTGTCCAGCCATAGCCGACTAGATTCGGCCGATCATAGCCAACTAGAGTTGGCCCAGCTGTGAAGATAGTTTTACAGCTGTGAAGATACCAGTGGTGATGGCCTAACTCGCTGTTGAGGTGAAAAGTTGTATGTTTAACACGAGAGCAAATTTTTTTATGTCTCGTGCCTTTAAATCACTCACTTCGCTCAGTAGTCTATATTAGAATTCTATAGACTACTTCGCTAGTTCGTGATTTAAAGTCGGCACTCGCAGGAAAAAACAATTTTGCTCTCTAGTTGAACAAATAACTATTTTCAATACATTGTCTTTGAAAACACTCGTAATGTGTACGATCACGTCTGTAGAAAGTACAGCCATACATAAATCTGTATTAGTGGAGTGTATGGGCGTTCAGCGGGTACACTGTACAGCAAAGAATGTGCTGGACTGATTTATAACAGCCATCAATATTTGTGAAGAAGGCGTGAGGGGGGTTTTTGAGTGGCCTTCTTGATTTATCTGAGCGATAGTATTGATTTCGCCTCTCTCCTCTATGGGGAGATGCAACGTAGGAAAAGTACACAGTAAAAGTAGTAAATATGTTTACTGAGATAACTTTTTTTTTAAATATACTACTAATTTTCATATAAAATACTTGACGCGTTTGGTCAATATTTAATGTCTCTTACAAAAATTATATGCCCATAGGAATTCCTCCAGTGTAATTATGTAAAATTGTATAATTATCACTTAAATTATTCCAAATATTTTTCCAAAGGTAATTTTAAAAGCCTCTTTACTTATTCGTCGCTATGCCACGGTTTGAATGGTTCCCCTGAGCGCATAATATCGCACAAGTTGACTATAAACAGTTACAAATATTAGTTTACTGATCTTGGGCGTTGATAGGAGTGTAATTGACTGTTTTGTGAAGTTGAAATGTTAACATTATATTTTTACTGCTTTTATACTGGTTCGTGATCATTTTTATGTAAAACTAGCGACCAGCTTTCCAATATTTCGGCGGTAAATGAAAAAAAAAAAAAAACCAGCCGTTCTCGAGTTTTGCACTTAGAAAACTTTTAATTTTAGCGATTCATTTTTACTTATTTTTATAAGGACTAGCTGAGCTGGCATAGTTTTTTTTTTTTTTTTTTTTTTTTTTTTATGTTAAGGTCGGAGGTGCCTACCGTCGCCTATAACACAAGTAATGCCTAAGCTGCTGCAAGTGCGCTGCCGACTGCAGTAGAATTAAGGATAAGGGATTAGGAGTGGATAGGGAAATGGGCTCGACTAGTATTTGGTGTAGCGCGTAATTTTTTGTTTGTAAACCGATTGGAATGAAACAAACACTAAATGTTACGAGAAACTTGCTACAATATATCAGTGAAAAACGCATTCAAATCGGTTAAACCGTGTCAGAGATTAGTGTGCACAAACGAACAGACAAACATACAAACCGATAACAGGCTCAGTAACATTAATTACAATGTCTATTAATTGTTTTTTTGAAAAAGTCTTTAATTCACAGACATGATTCCTTTACGATTTTTTTATTATATTATGTATAGATTACTTGATATATTTATTTGAATATAACTGAGCTTGAATATACCAGCTATATTAGAGCCTGCAGGCATCTCGAGAAACGATGGCAGGAGACCGGATGGGATGTCCCTGATTCCCTGGAGATTGGGAAGAGTGCTGGTGTGGGATGCTACCTGTGTAGACACACTAGCGCCTTCGCATCTCCATGGAACATCCACTAAGGCAGCAGCCGCAGCAGAGGCGGCGGAAAAAAATAAAATTTCTAAATATAGTGGCCTCGGCGCCGAATATGGTTTTGTACCATTCGGAGTCGAGACACTCGGTCCGTGGGGTCCTGCAGCAATGAGCCTCTTCAAAGACATCTCGAAGAGGCTTATTGATGCGACGGGAGACCGAAGAGCTGGCACTTTCCTCGGCCAACGTATTAGTTTGGCCATTCAACGAGGAAATGCTGCCAGCGTACTTGGTACAATGCCGCAGGGTCCATTTTTATATTATTAGTTTTAATCAATTTAGTATTAATTTATTTTTAGATTATTTTATTTTTGATTATTAACAATTTTATTATACATATTATATATGAAGGTATTACATGCGAATGATAACTCATTGTCTATATACAACCAAATTAAAAATTTAAATACAAGACCGTGAGGTCCCGTGCATGCTGAGGTGGCAGAAGCGTGGCGGAAGCTTATCGTGCCAAGAAAAACAACTCGTCTAGCTCCGCCGATTCCCCTACCGTGCCCAGGACACTCGCCGTATTCCCTCGAATTTTTAGATTAGGTAATTTTAGTTTTTATTTTAATTTAATTTAAGTCTTAATATTAAATTTATAATCTCCTGTATATTGAGCTTTGGAATAAATTTATAGGTTTTATATAGATATTATTTTGTAAGGTGAATATTTTATTTTATTTATTCATATAAGGTACACAAAACAGGATATTGTCGTTGAAAATTAGGTGTAAATAGAATTAAATTGAGATTAACTAGACAGCAACCCAAAATTTACACACAGCATGTTCAAATTAAACAGTGTTACAGTTAAAATAATAAAAGAGCTTAGCTGTATTTTATAAAAAGTTACTTTGAGATGAAAGCACGTCTCTACAAGGCTACAATAAAAATAGACATTGCTCAATGCAATGAAATATTACGTATTGAGATTGTTTTATTTACAATGTTGATTTTTTTTTATGTTAAGGTCGACAGACAGGCTGACGGTCCACTTGATGGTAGGTGGCTACCGTCGCCTATAACACAAGCAACGCCACAGCTGCTGCAAGTGCGCTGCCGACTACAGTAGGATTAAGGATAAGGGATTAGGAGGGGATAAGGAAATGGGCTCTGGCATCCCTTACTCACTCACCGAAACACAACAGCACGTATATGCTGTTATTTCACGGCGGTATTCTGTAAGGAGGTGGTTACTGCCGCCAGGCGGGCTGCCCAAATGACTGTGAAACGCAGTCATTTTATATGTATAAAATTGCATTGATGACTTAATATGGCTCATTTTGTTTACCTAATGACACGTTGATGTTGCGGTGCAATGTCATGCGCAGTTACTATGATGTGCTTTTTGAATTTACTTAAAATATTTACGACTTTACTGCGTCAACCTACCTTACGTCAACGGTTTCATTTTAATCAACCTCATTGAAAACTTAAGGCGGTAAGGATTCTATGGCGGTTCTATCTCAACCCAGAGACCGATGGTGCTGCTCGATAAAGTCAGTTGTCCTGCCTTTGAAGCCTTGTTAGCCTTGGCTTATTTTTAACTTTTAAACCATCTCTCGGCAACAGTATATTTTTTTCTGTATTCCTTACGTGTATGCAAAATTTCATTATGATCGATTCAGAGGTTTAGACAGGAAAGGTAACGGACAGACAGACGGAGTTACTTTCGCATTTATAATATTAAGTATGGACTAACTAATTGAGATTTAATGCTAACAGCAGAGAAAACTGGTATGCAGAGGAAGTTTTAGCTGCTGGCAAGTGGACACAAATAATAGGGGATCGGACAAATTTTCAGAAAGTGTTTTAAATTAATCTTCATGGATATTTATTCCCATAAAAATACATTTTATTTATTTATAGCATTTTAGGTACTCAAAATCATGTTTTAATATTGTTTGTTTGAAAATGCCGCCAAAACGCCACGATAGTTCATCTGAGAGCGCGTAACGTCATTTGTGGTCATATCATTGACAAAACAGCTGCATTGGCATAAGACAATGATTGCCCACAAATGACGTCACGCACTGTGATTCGTGTTTCAGTATAGATTAAAAATATTGTAAATAATAAAATTTCATTTCTTCATTTAAGAATATTTAAATGAATTATATTAAATTATTATTCGATAAATAATCGTAAAAAATTATATATTTTCTTTCTAAGTACATTTTAGATTTTAATTGATTTTAATTTTAGATTTAGATCCCCTATTGACGACCTATTTTAAACACAAGTTTAACTTACTAAGTACTAATAAATATTAGTATGGCATTCCGGTTTCAGAGAATTAAGTAGAAATTTAGGTGCGATATAAAAATGGGCCAAGGAAATATTCTCTTTAAAAGATTTTTAAGTCATTGCGTCACATTAAAAGAAATGACGCATAATCACAGGCCGCTCCCAAACACCAATCACTACGTATTTATCTACATTAAACCCTACCCTATGAAGCAATTATCGCGTAATCGTTCTGATTCAACCATCAGGGACGGTATCACGCGATCGAACGGGTTAACTTTGTCGTGGCCTAATAGACCCACTTTAATGATCTGATAATCTATTGTTAACTGCGTATTGATTAAACTTTGGATTATATCGCGGCTGTTTCGTAGTCAGACATCAAATGCGGGTTCCGTTTGTAGTTCGATGAATTTTGTTGAGATTCTCCTACTAATGGAATTCAAGGTCTAAAATTTAAAAGTCTATAAAGATTTTAGAGTGACAGAGTCTGGGACTGATGGCTGATTGGTATAACTGATGTTTCAAAGAGCAACTACAAGGTTAGTTGTCAATTATTCCTGAAAAATATGCCTACATATAATGTGTCTTTCGTGCAGTGAATAAAAGTCTTTCTTTCTTTCTAAAAAAATATGGATTCCGAACTGATTGTTGATACAAAAGAAAGGCTGAAATTTAGTCCAATGTAATTAAATATGATTTTATTTATTAGTAGCTGACGCCTGCGATTTCGTCTGCGTTGAAAAATAAAAAAATAATTATACCTAAATAACGCCTACATCTTTATCGCTGTGACGACAATGGTACGGCCAAGACGACAGTGGCGTCCAATTTTTTATATTTTTAGACGATCCCTCGGGAATGTAAGATTTTTTCAGGATAAAAAGTATCCTATATGTTAATCCAGGTAATAAACTATCTGTGTGCCAAATTTCATCAAAATCTATTTAGTAGTTTTCACGTGAAAGAGTAACAAACATACCTACATACATCCATACATCCATCTCCATGAACCATCGCATTTATAATATTAGTGGGAAGCAGGATTTACCTTATATACCATAATAAAGAGCACTTTCTATATTTTTATACATAACACTGACGGTCCACTTGATGCTAGTATGCTAGTATATTCCGTATGTTTCACACCGTTAGGTGCCTACTCGTATATTAAATAATGTTTATTTTTACGCCACCACTACAAATGCGTTATTTAATTAGATTTGATGTCTAAAATAAAGCTATTAAAAAGAAAGAAAGAAACTATGTGTTGATAGGTTACTTCTGTAAAGATTGGTTAGAGTTTAAATTAATTTAATAAAGGCCAAAAGACATCATTGGCCTTTTACCACAAAATAGGAACACCATTGGGGTAATTTTCGGAAATTTCTCGTCATGTGAAGGACGAGTGCGTACATACAGTTTCGTAGTGTAATAAATATTAATAAAAAATATTAGCTATTTAAATTATACACGACCAACCCCCAAAATTAATATATCCACCATTGTCCCTTAATGAAAGCCTTTCCAACTTCGCCGTCAACTCGAACATTCAAAGGTCCGTGAAAAATTAAAATGCCCTTTTAATAGTGGTCACAAACTACGCAACGCGATATTAAATATTAGAGTAGCGTGTGTCACATCGGGTACCCGACTACACTCCCAAGGGTTACATATTTTAGCAGCGTTTGACCAAACTATGACGTTTTGGAGGTACGAATGATTTGGATAAGGCGACGCACAGGTAATGCGACTAATGTGTACCATGTGTCCTTTTCATAGACAAGCTTTATTGGGCTAACGGCCATAGCTCACTTATAGAAACTGCTCTAGCTCGATAAAAGCATAAGCATTCAAACGCTAGCTTAAAGTCGTGCTACTTTATCTTATTTTAAACTGGCGACTAACTAAGACATACTTTTCAACTATGATTATGTCACGATGAGTTATTCACTAGCAAAAATTGCTAATATGCCACTTTTTTATATAATACAAAAATATAATAAAAATACTATAATAGAATATATAATAAAAATGTTTTATATAATAAAAAGTGGTTTTTTACACTAAT
This sequence comes from Bembecia ichneumoniformis, assembly GCA_910589475.2. Taxonomy (NCBI): domain Eukaryota; kingdom Metazoa; phylum Arthropoda; class Insecta; order Lepidoptera; family Sesiidae; genus Bembecia; species Bembecia ichneumoniformis. The sequence continues at coordinate 13,159,905 of OU342540.1, forward strand.
ATGCTCCTAAAGACTGAATTCTCTTACTCAGGATATCTACCATTGAGCTTCCCTTCAATCTTAATGGGAACTAACTCAAACTCAAGCAACAAACATACTGTAAGTATTAAGTACCAATTAGGGTTAATAAAAGTAAAGTTTTATTTTTAAGATACATTATTACAAGTCTTACAACAGACCGTTGTATGACTATAAAAAAATTTCGCAAATTTTTGATTATTTTTTTTCGATATGTCTTGAGAAATAAGTTTATCCTAAACTTAGAATTTGTATTTGACACGCTGAAACAATAATTACATATAGTTTTTGTATTCAAACAAATCTACGTATATTTTACAATACTAGCTAAAATAAATGTGTCCTTGTAACGTGGTGATATCCATTTGGTCTAAAAGTAACAAAAATGGTACCTGATTTTTTAATTGCATTTTTGTTAAAAAAAAATATTCCAATGATTTATCACAATGTCTTTCTGATTTTTCGAATGAACAACAATTAGAAAGAAAGAAAGAAAGAAAGAAAGAAAGAAAGCATCTTTTATTCCTCTAATAAACACAATATACATATATGAACAAATAATAATTACAAACAAACAAATATATAAACAAGTAAGAAGAGGAAAAGTTACCCTGACTCAGTATACAGTTGTGGTGCGGACCACAACACTGATATTCTGCCAGGGACCAGAAATTCAAAGAAAAAGAAAACAAAAAAACATTTACGCGGGACAATTCATAACACGATTACAATCCATGGCTGAAATTATTGCAAATTTTCTTAAAAACTATTGAAGGCTTTCACTAGCTAGTTATCTATATGGCAACGTCACTGTAAATATACAATAGCACACGAGAATGTATAAAAAATGGACCGGCCGCCCCCATAAATTGGATCATTTTGAATAAAAATTGAATAACTCTTATATTACCACATCCAAAAGGATGGTCAATGGTTTCTATAGTCGATGTTCTGACCCAATAGTGGACACTTTCGTAGCCCTTAATAAATATTTATTCGCTCATATTGTTTGGAGGCTCACCCACACAATTATAACCTTAACGCTAACTAATTTACTTTTAATTATATAATTTATACGTTTGTTTAGGATCAAAGGCGTTTCGGGCGAAAAATTGAAACTTTGCGGATTTACAAACAACTATGTATTTTAGTGGCGATGAATTATGTGTTAACCTACTTTGTATAAACTATTTTTAACGAATATCCTTAAGGAACTTATTAAGAAATGTTCCCAAGGAAATATCCTAGACGCTCTTATTTTTCTTTATGTTAAGCTCGACAGACAGGCTGACGGTCCAGTTGATGCGAAATGGCTATCGTCGCCTATAATACAAGCAAAGAACTATGGAGCGGCCTATGAACCAAAGCTAAGGACTATAGTTTTAGACATAGTCAAAATAATCAGCAAACTGAAATGGCAATGAGCCGACAGACAGGTTGATGCTCCACTTAATGCTAATTGGCTATCGTGGCCTATGACACAAGCAACGCTACCTGTGCTGCAATTGCGGTCCCGATCATAATAGGATTAAAGATAGGAATCAGGGATAGGGAAATGGACTCTGGCATCCCTTACCCACTCACCGAAACACAAAACAACACACATTCTATTGTTTCACGGTGGTCTTATTGAACTACTGGGAATAGACCTTCTGTAAGGGGGTGGTTACTGCCGCCAGAAGGGCTGCTTAAATTACTGCGAAATGCAGCGTGCCCTGATCTCGCCTTCCAAATCCAGATCGGAGCCAACTTTAAAAAGTTCACTATGAAAGTTAGCCCTGCCGGGAATCGAACCCGGGACCCCTGAGACAGAGCGTTAAGGCAAGAACCCAAACATGGAATGGAAGTACATTCGGTTTAGTAATTCTCATTCTTAAATACTTCAATAATACAAAACTTTGTTAATACTTCTCTTTAACAGATTCAATTTTTACCGTCGCCTTAAACACAAGCAACACCACTGGTGCTGCAAGTTCGCTGCCGTCTGTATTAGGATAAAACATAAGGGATTAGAAAAGGATAAGCACAATAGAACACAAACTTAAATTTTTCTTCCTAAGTAAAGTCCCTTATAAGTTCTACGTAATTACTTCATCAGAGTTCTAAATGTGTTACGATTTTAATCTATGAAAAATAGCGAGACAATATCACATTTAAAATTGTCTGCAATCTGAAATTTTTGTACACCTCAAATTTCATTTCAATTAATTTAACACTTGGACAGCTTTAAATATATTATAGGAAATTACTATTGAAATATTTTTTTTCACATACGTGAAGAGTTAATGACTAGATTTACCACAAAGCTGAACCCTTCCACGCTTGAATAATACGTCGAACGTGTAAATGAATCAATTTGGAACCCCTGAACTGCAGGTGGGGAGCGGCTGTCAATTTTCATAAAGCAGGTTTTCATACGAGCTTTTATTTGATTTAATTTGCTGTTGGAGGGTGAAAATTGCTTTTCACTTATTAATAGTCATTTAAAGGCTAATGTCACTATGGCCTTACAACATTTGTTGGAAGAAGTGGCAGGGCACACTGCGTTTCGCAGTCATTTGGGCAGCCCGACTGGCGGCAGTAACCACACCCTTACAGAATACCACCGCGAAATAAAAGCACGTGTGCTGTTGTGTTTCGGTGAGTGAGTAAGGGATGCCAGAGCCCATTTCTCTATCCCTTCGTAATCCCTTATCCTTAATCCTACTGTAATCGGCAGCGCAATTGCAGCAGCTGTGGCGTTGCTTGTGTTATAGGCGACGGTAGCCACCTACCATTAAGTGGACCTTCAGCCTGTCTGCCGATCTTAACATTAAAAAAAACTTATAATTGTCAAATCTGTTATTATAAGATTAATAAAGCTGACAGCGAAGGGGCTCGACCAACACCTCATGAGGCTCTCGCTAGATGGCTGGATCAAGGGATATACAGAAGGCGGTACTTCTTGATAAGGCAAGTACTGTTAGGACGTTCTTCACTCTACAGCTCTAACCATCGGTAACTTGGCCTGGCCCTTTACTTACGGAATGCTAACTTTAATTTTTTTTTTTTTGTAATATTTATTTATGGTTTTAAATTAAGTTTATACAATAAAATATATTAATAATTATAAAATAATAAACGTTTGTTTCAATCTATAGTTCAAATCTAATAGATATGACCACTTAGTTTGTCAATTACTTTTTTGATATTAAGTATTTCAATTCCAAAAAAGTGGTTATCATAATGGTTTGTAAAAAAAAAGGTAAGAGATTAATTCAATTAATGAATTAATTAAATTAATTTCTTAAAAACAAAAACTAATACAACGTGCGCCTTAAAATTGTTCTTTACACTCACCTATATCAATTGCTAATATCGCGCTTGCGTTGTCCTACCATCACTTGGACCATCAGTTTGTCTGTCAATCTTCTTTGAATAAAATAACGAATAAATAAATAATATACTCTGGATTTTGGTACTACCAGTCGGATTTTTTTTAGATAGAACGTTATTCTGCCTAGAAGAGCCGACATGTGCTTTTGCCCTGTGACATGTGCCGCTATTTAATTGCCGAAATTAAACAGCGGATGAAACCGCTGAACACAGCTAAAAGTTTTTTTTTTTATTCAAAAAAGGTCTTCACTTTCATGTTGTAAGCGTAAGCATAATGTTTTCTGGTCGATTAAGATACGAACAGTTAAACACACTACTTGAGCTCTCAATAATGATGGAACTTTTGCTAACTTCTTAAGTTTGTGTAGCGTCAGCAAATTCCGTCCATAACTTATTGTCTGTTACTGTATTGCTTCTAATAATTAGATAGAAATCAGTGAGATAATTTCCATTAATTTTTATTTGTTTTTGTATAAATAAACAATGTGTTTACGCCAATTATCAATTAATAGTAGTTTGCTCTGGTATGTGCTGTCTCACTCCATATACCTAGCCATATGTCTATCACAACCGCAAGCCGCGCTACCGGCCATTTTATGAAACCGAAGTCAGTCTGAGAAAAACATCGCAACAATAACACGCATAGACTCTCCCCGCCGATCTCGACCCTCGAGACTTGAATTTATTTCATCCGCTAATGTTATCAGGCAAAATGTCCTTGTAGTTTATCTATTTGGTCACGCTTCCCGCTCCGCAAGTGTAATCATTGCAGAGGTGAAGTGCTGGAGCTTCTGAACGCTGTGTGTGACGGGCCCGTTGCAGTCTTCGCCGCCAGAGGACCGGGGACTTGGTGATTCCCGAGGAAGGTAACAGATTTTCCTTCATTTCTTTGTAATTTGATTATATGTACCGCCAACGAAAAAATACAGTCCACTTTTATAAATACTTTGGCGTGACCACCATGTATAACATATATATATACATATATATATATATATATATATATATATATATATATATATATATATATATATATATATATATATATATATAACAGTAATTCCAATATATGTTATAATCTTTAATGCATTCAGAATAATCTTAAATTAATTTAACATCTATAATTTATGTTTATATAACATAGTGTGAATGATAACTCATTATCTATACAACCATATCAAAAGTTTAAATACAAAACCTTGAGGTACATCCCGTGCATGCTGAGGTGGCAGAAGCGTGGCGGAAGCTTATTGTGCCAAGAAAAACAACTCGTCTAGCTCCGCCGATTGCCCTACCGTGCCCAGGACGCTCGCCGTATTCCCCCTTTGAATTTCCAGCGCAATGCGTTGCATGAAGAAAGACCCAGCGCGCCGGTCGCCCGATTTTTCGATCAGGAGTTTCCCCAACTTTTTACCAAAAATCTTTGCTTCGGGCGACCACACGCCGAGCGTTTCTACCGCGAACGCTAGAAATTCAAAGTGGTCGGCGAGGCCCGAGTACTTGCTCTTTTTTAAATTTTCAGCGCTGAGAGCAGCAGAGCCGGCCGAGTTGGTGGAGGCAGACAGATGTCTCGGAGCGAGTGTGTCCACACACGTGGCATCCCACACCAGCGCCCTCCCGCGGCACCAAGGGACTAGGCTAGGGTCATGCCATCAGGCCTCTTGCCATCGACACAAACCCGGCGGCTCTAATAAGCTGGGGATATTAGCTGTTCCTAGAGCGCGCTTGATGATGTTATTTATAGAGTTGTGTCGCGAGCGACGGCCGCGGCCGGCGCTTCGTTGACATGACAGACCATGTGGTGTCCGCACGCAATAAACACTAAGACAAATCTGGTGCAGTGTGTATGCGTTTCCGAGAACTATGCACGTGATTTCCACTTGGAAATTAGTTTTTATAGCAACTTTCCGATACGCGGCTAGTAAGCCTTGATGGTAACGTGATAACATACTGTTACGACTAAGTATGGAACGTTCTGGAAAAAGCTTTCGCGCCGGCCGAAAGTCTCGAACGTCCCGCCCTATCGATGGTAGCCATGCCCCTTCCCGACTAGTGTCAAAGGAAATTGGTCCTTATGTTTACATAATAGAGTTTACATTTCAACAGAAATAGCATTCCCGAACTTTCAATTACTTGTTTACGATCTTGTTTAGATTTTCTGGAAAATTCGAAATACCTCGAGGTGTTGGGCGCCAAGTATAAATAAGAGAGTGGGCGAGATAGTTAGTGGTGCGACAACCAGCTATACGAAAGCGACTCTTCGGAGCTTTTGCGAAGTTATCTGCGACAGTGAACCGGCGACACATTAAGGGAATCATTGACGACTTTTGGCAAGTTTAACGGTTTCATCGGAACCGGTTGGCTCATCGGTTTAGTGAATTTGGAGGTCATCTAGGTTTGTGAAAATAAAACGTACATTTCGCCCTTAGACGGCATTTTAACTCACCCCGCACGTAACAATACCGTCACCAATTCCTAATCTACAAAGTTTGCATGTCTTTAAAGACAAATTAAGAGAATTCCTTAAAGATACGACAGAACAGCACATCCTGTCAACATAAAAGGCAGTTATAATTTAAAAAAAAAGTTACAATAGACAACACTGCACTCAGTAAATTATGGAACAAACACATCTTATTGGTTTGGTAGAAACAATTGTCATTTTATTTATCATTATCTCGGCCGGGAACGTCCACTTCCATATTTCTTTTATATATTTACAAAACGAACTCATTTTTTTTTCTAGTATTTTTAAACAACGTAACGTAACGTAACGTACCTCTTCGGGTATTTGTGGACCGTACATTTTTTCTACTAAAACAATACTATTATATAGATAGACGGGTACAGTCGGCATCGTAATACCGAACCAGACAGATGATAAATGTTTCTTCCGAAACTAGCATCGTTAGAGAGATCTCCGTCACATTTTTTGACTCTCCCATAAAGAAAAACTTATCTATTTATTTAATATACTTGTCGTATTTCAATTATAAGTCTTTGAAGCTTAGTGATTTTTTATGTTTTTTTTAATGTTAAGGTCGGCAGACAGGCAGACGGTCCACTTGATGGTAGGTGGCTACCGTCGCCAATAACACAAGCAACGCCAAAGCTGCTGCAAGTGCGCTGCCGACTGCAGTAGGATTAAGGATAAGGGATTAGGAGTGGATAGGGAAATGGGACTCTGCCATCCCTTACTCACTCACCGAAACACAACAGCACACGTGCTGTTGTTTCACGGTGGTCTTCTGTAAGGGGGTGGTTACTGTCGCCAGACGGGCTGCCCAAATGACTGCGAAAACGCGGTGTGATATCTATATATGTATGTATATATAAAATGAATTTCTATATACAAGGTGACCTAATTTCTGTATACGTATATAAGGTAGCTTTGGCTAAATGTGAAATTATTTAAGTCTTTGACATTTAGTTTTTGTTCTTTGAAATAAATTTTTTAGAATTTTTTTTTTGAAATGAAGACTCAAGATTGCCTGTCTGTGTGTATTCTATAAGATGTACTTCGGAGAGTGTGCTCATGAGATCATACCGCCTTCTTCTATCGGACATGCAGACGTACAGCTGGTTACCATCCTCACCTTGTCGAAATCCCTCTAATTCGGACCAAGCGCTTTAAAACATCTTTTATAATGCGCACTGCTATGGATTGGAACTCCCTGATGGCGTATGTATTTCCGAGCTCATACAACCCAAATCTTTTCAAGGTTCGAGTGAATAGGCAACTTCTGGGTGAGCTCGCTCCATCGTCGGCCTCATCTTTCCTACATGGATAGATGCTGGCCAAGAGCAAACTCATCTTTAATAAAAAAAAAAAAACTGAATAACAAACTCCAAGACCATTCAGAGCTAAAATTATAGTAAGTCAGTCCGTCGAGTTAAATTTTTCACGTCTACGTCCTGAAAAAAAATTATCTTATCAACATAGAAATTCGCAATTTTCGTTTCACAGATTACTTAGCGACATCTCTCGAATTATTTAAGGCATACGAAATCATAAATTCGTTCGCCCGAAAAAGGAAAAAAAAAAGAATAAATAGGCTCCCCGTACACTGATGACACTAATTTTTTTCTCCACTGATATTAAGTCATGTTTAAGGCGGCCTATCATTATATTTAATAGTAATAGATATTTTATTTCGACGCGTTTCGCTTTGGGGTGTTTACGCAATGTACCACCACAACCGGGGGACTATTCTGATGTTTTAGGTACGTGTCGATCGATTTTTTTCTAATGGGTCATATTGACATTAATTTAATATTGAATTGATTTATTAATTATTGAGAAATGGTTTAATATGTATTTATCTAAACATATAATAAAATCGTAAACGAGCCGTGTCCGTTTACGATTTCCTTTAAAGATTAAAAAAAAAACTTGTACACGTTGTACATAATTATGTTACCCAGTTAAAAAAATAGATTATAGAATTTTTTCTGTTTGTGCGTTTATGCGAGCTAATCTCAGAAACGTCTAAACCGATTTTAATGCAATTTTCACTGATGTATTGTCACAAGCTTCCCGTAACATTTAGTGTTTGTTCCATTCCATTCGGTTTATAAACAAGAAAGTTACGCGTTTAAATATAGAATACCACGCGCACCAATTTGCGGGTTCAGTTAGTAATATATTTGTGCTAACGCCATTGTTATGAGAGCTTTCACTATAATTTAAAGATTAAATAAAATTAAATGAACCCGATGTTAAAAAATTGCTTTTTAGGAGTGATTCACCCTTTTTCCGGATTGATGTCTATATTTTATATTTTTTATAAAGGTTGGCAGGAAGGCTGACAGTCCATTTGCCGATATGTGGGAAGAAAAATTGACCATAGAGACTTTGTACAGTTATGATTATGTAGTAGATAAGACCACATATTCATAATCCTAAATGTACAAAACTGAACCAAATGTGCCATAAATTAAGACTCAATTGCACATATTAGTCTATTCTAACAGCGGCTGCTGTTTTTCGAAATATTTATAAAGAAGCTGAGCCCGCAACTTTGTACGCGTGGTATTCGGTATTATAGCGCATAACTTTTTTGTTAGTAAACCGATTGTATTGAAATAAACACTAAATGTTACGGGAAGCTTGCTACAATACATGAGTGAAAACCGCATTCAAATTGGTTAAGACCGCGCTGTCAAGGTCGTTCAAAACCGCGATAGGTCCGACACTGTTCGCGCACAACGCTGTACTGATCATCCGATATTCAACCTTATACAATTCTAAATAAGGTCGAATATCGAATGTTACGTTTGACCCTGTCTAGGTCCGTCAAAGATCGCGTTAGCGCGCTACTGATCACTCGATATTCAACCTAAACTACGTTAAAATAAGGTTGAAAATAAAATGATCCGTTTGACCGTATTCTTGCACAGAAGTAAAGGACGCAAGTCTCAAATCATATTTAGTTTATTATGAAAATAATAATCGGTCTAGGCAATTTTTGTCTTATATGTAACTAATAAATCCTATTTTCTTTCTATGAGTATTCATTTTACATATGTAACTAAAGTTTTTTCCGAGAAAAACGAGAAAAACCTGAAAAGGTATCATTTAAAAAAAATAAAAGTATCGAGTCAATTGTGATTCTGTCTTTAAAATGACTAGAAAAAGGTTTTAAAAAACATATTATGTAAGTTCTACATTGATGAGATATTTGGTTTAGTTACAAACTTAAGGCAAACAATCATAATTTTCGGGAGCCGGACCTTAAGCCGATTCTGGAATTAGCATGCACAAACGCACAGACAAACAGACAAAAATTAAACTATTTCTTTGACAAGACACACGTTGATCTTTGATAAGCACAACGTGTAATTTTTTTTTTAATATTTAATGTACAGACACGGCTCGTTTACGATTTTCTTATATGTTTAGATAGATTACGGAATACACCCCCTGATACGTCCTCTCTTCGTTAATAGGTTTTCCCTTCATAAAGCGAATGTTAACCTATTTATTATGCCGTTGATATTAAAAAACGCGGGAGACGTTATCCTTGTAATAATAAATGTTTAGACTTTGATGAAAATACTTTCTTTGTGTGGACACTTTACGGCCGTGTCACGGTTTGTTTGCCGATGTTAATGGGGAGATGTAAAAAAAATTTTAGTCGAAGTTCCATTTTTTTTTTATTATTAAAATATTTGACCGCTTTTAGGGATCTCAAGCGTGGTTATTGCATCAGGGTGTATTTCTTTCGCGTTATTCTGTAAGTGATGGATAATTAGCTTGAAAATGGGAAATTTTAGACACGAGTCTTCGCAGCAGTGAAAATTATTACTCTGGTAACTACTTGGAAAAAAAATCCCAAAATTTTCAAAATGAAATAACTAATTGGAAAAAAATTGTCTGAATAGTCACATCAATGTAGCTTCAGTTCAACTACTGAGAACAGACTTTCGAGTGGAGACCACAATCGAAACACTATATCAATGACCCCAAGATAGCGGCTAGCAATGGTTGGATGCGGGTGGAGGTCTTTAAAAAGGTCAATGTCCAACAGTGGACCCTCGTGGGCTGATGACGATGACGATAAATTTGGAAATTATATGCTGATGATTGTTTATACTTGAAGCGAACATAACACAGAAAACCTGATAGTATAACCACAGAAGACACACTCCGCAGTCATTTAAATATATAGCGACTCTTGCGTCGACACAATACAGTGCAATATTCACCTGGAAGTTGCATCTCTTTCTATCCCAAACTCTTATTCTTCTGACGACGTTAGGTTTGTCTCTTTTAGAGAATAATTAATCCGCCCGGTTATGTCGGTAACTTCCTGATTCGATCTCACAGTGTAACCCCGAGCATTGCCCTCTCCATACCTCGTTGAGCGACATTGACCTTTCTTGAGGGGCTCATAGTTAGAGACCACTTTCAACGCCATATGTTATCATTGGCAACACACATTGGTCGAAAACTTTTGTTTTAAGACACTGAGGAATTTTGGACGAGAATATATGTGAACGCTGCCCATTCCAGCTGGATTCGACGATTGACCTTCTTCTTGACATAATATGACATGACATAATATGAGTTCTATTTTGGTGAGTGAGTAAGAGATGCCACAACTCACTTTGTCGAGCCCGTTGGATAAGTGGTTAGGGTGCTTGCCTTAACGCTCTGTTCTAGGGTTCCCGGGTTCGATTCCCGGCAGGGTCAACTTTGAAAAATTATATTTTCAAGGTTGATTCTGGTCTGGATCTGGAAAGTAGTGGCAGGGTACACTGCGTTTCGCAGTCATTTGGGCAGCCCTTCTGGCGACAGTAACCACCTTACAGAAGACCACCGTGAAATAACAGCACGTGTGCTGTTGTGTTTCGGTGAGTGAGTAAGGGATGCCAAGGCCAATTTCCCTATCCCTCCCCTCCTAATCCTTATCCTTAATCCTACTGTACTCGGCAGCATACTTGCAGTAGTTTAGGCGTTGCTTGTGTTATAGGCGACGGTAGCCACCTATCATCAAGTGGACCGTCAGCCTGTCTGCCGATATTGACATTTAAAAAAATCTCTTCTCTTTTTATCGCTGCACTTATCGTTACACTTAAGTGTATCTTATCGCTACACTTATTGTTGTCATAAGCCTGAACATCATATATTGCCGACGAAATAGTAATGTTTTAAAATTAAATAATGCATACAAAACTTATTGGCTTTGGTTTCAAATGGACTAGTTCTGCTTAGGTTAAAATTCCATACTAGTTAATACCTACTTTCAGATGCCTAAATTCATCAGCCTTTATATGCCTGTTATATTAACACAGTTTTTTTGTACGTGGAGATGGATATCAAGCCTATTTAACTCAGCTTGAAGTCTTGAGAAGAGCATAGACCAATATTTAACTTAACAAGCTGGCGAAGCTGCTGACAATAGCAATTTTGGTTTCAGAAAAACATTGAGTTTAAAAACCATGCGTATATTTTCTATAGCAACTAAATAAATCTATTTAAAATTCCCCGTACAGAATGGGTGACACGTTCGCACCATATTTATCACTGGATCAAGATCTTCGAATAATGCTGGAGTCTCGACTCCAGCCAATATTTCATGAGTTCACGTCTCAATAAGCTCTAGAGCCGCGGTTACGTTGTATATCATCCGAGACCACGCACTTGTGGTTTTCATCTTCGAAACAATTTGGATACGGCATTGAATACTATTTAGCCAGTGTGAAACTAATAGGCTGTTTATACAAAATAGATAAAACAAAAGTTATGAACAATGTCCTGCAGTTCATGGGTTACCCATGTCACCATACCTCCCGGCTATGGTCTTCAAGATGGAATTAGAACACGCCGCAGAAGCGGTATTTTTGCTCATGATGGCGTAGAATCGTAAAGAACAAGGTGAGAACGTGGAATGGGAAGGTGGAGGTGAGAAGGTGGAACAAGGTGGAATGGGCTACGAAACCTTTCGCAAGACAACTGCACAAATGCTGTTACTGTCATCAGAGGGTTTTCCCAGTTTATGATTGCGAAACGAAGTATACCTTAATGACTTATATTATGAAATATAATATACCTTAAACTACAGAGCAGAAAAGTCAGTAATGATACTTTATAAATCATTGTTGGTTAGGGTGCTTGCCTTGACGCTCTGTTCTAGGGTTCCCAGGTTCGATTCCCGGCGACCCACATTGAAAATGAACTTTTCAAAGTTGGCTCTGGTTGGAAAATAGTGGCAGGGCATACTGCGCTTCGCAGACATTTAGGAAAGCCCGTCTGGCGGCAGTAACCACTCCCTTACAGAAGACTACCGTGTAATAACAGCATTTGTGCTATTGTATTTTCGTGAGTGAGTAAGAGATGCCAGAGCCCATTTCCCTGGAGCACTTGTGGCGTTGCTTGTGTTATAGGCGACGGTAAGCACCTACCATCAAGTGGACTGTCAGATTGTGTGGCGACTTTAACAAAAATTTAAAAAATTTTTTTTGAAACACTATCGATTTATGCACCTTATCTTAATTTAATATAAATTTTATATTAAATGAAGATAGTTGAATACATCGCTTGTGAAATATTGGTTGTGTTTGCTCAAATGCTGCTCAATGCTCAATGCTTGCTCAAATGTCAATATAACAGTGAAAAAAGTTAATTTTTTTCTTTGTTTTATCATATCCAATAAATCGATGACTTCTCCGTGTAACATTTCCGATCACATCCGCTGCGCATTCTGTGTAAGGAGTTTAAACTTCGACACAAGGGAGGGAAAACGCGGTTGTGGTGCAAGTGACAGGAATTTAAAGAATCTTAGAATTTAATGCCTATGAGTTGTGAGATTAAAATAATCAAGTCGAAATCGCTAATGGCAGTACTCACAAAAAGGCAATTACTTTTCTTTCGATTTTTAAAACGAAATAATATTTTTGCATTAAAATATGAAGCTACTTATAATTAACGACTTCTCTGAGTTTACACAAATATTAAAGTATTACTAGTTTTTGCCTACTGGTCCACTTTCAACCACCTTCAAAGATTGGTTAAAAAATAACTATTCCCATTCTTCAATATGTAAAGTGGAAAATAAAGTTTTACAAACAGATTCAAAATAGCTAAACGAGATTATATTTACTGTAATAACAATTTCACCACTATCGAATTAATGTTTTTGGTGATTTGTTTTCATTTTACAAACATCAACCGTTTTAAAAACACTTTCTAGTATTTTTCCAGATTTTCTCGCGACGTTTTCCTTCGCCGTTGGAATAAAATTTATTCTCAACTAGCGACCCTCCCCCGGCTTCGCCCGGGGTGCAATTTTTATATATATGAACATTCCCCGTTTATCCCTCTTTCCATTAGCGAAAACCGAATTAAAATCGGTCTATCCGTTCACGCGTGATGCCGTGACCCAGGGAAATAGGGATTCATTTTTATATATTGAGAATATGGATATAAGATTATGTTAGAAGTATTCATATTACACCGTGCCGCCACCGGGCCGTGCGCTCGCCGTGTTTTTCTCAAAGGCCGGCACGGCCCGATGAAGTATGATGGTTCATACAAAAGCATACCATGAATATCTTGACCAGGCCCCGGCACGGTCCGGTGTAATATAAATCCACCTTAATTGTGAACAGATGTCTCTCCACAGTCCATACTTGTCATTTTTCATCATCCGCTTATGCTTTGCACCACAAACAGAATTAAGACAACAATAAAACAACGTCAAGCGAGAAGTTCGTATTTGTCACGGTCCTATTTTGTAAATCGATCGAACAGTCTTTTTTATACTCTATAAGGATTTTATTTTTACAGTTATAAACGTGATAGATATTACTTAAATAGAGTAAATTAATTTTGTCTTCGTTTGTATTTTATAATACACTGTGTTGCAGAACAGCCTGCGAGACTAAAAAAATATATAAAATAAAAGACTGGGAAAAGAAAAGAACAAATTTATTAAAAAAAAGGAAGGGTGGAATTGGTGAACGGGGGTGTAAGTGTAGGTGGTGTGGAGAGTTAGGGACTACAGTGGATGAAATAAATAAATTAAGCTATGCTACCCCAAGAGGGTCTCCTGCTGGATGCTCTATTCCGTAGCGGCCCCGTAGGATAGCAGCCGGAACGGAGGTAGACCGGCAGGAACAGTAGCCAGGAACGGTGGTAGGCCGGCAGCGGCCCTGGAGGAACAGTGACTGCAGCTGTGGTAGGCCGGCAGCGGCCCCGGAGGAACAGTGACTGCAGCTGTGATAGACCGGCAGCGGCCCCGGAGGAACAGTGACTGCAGCTGTGATAGGCCGGCAGCGGCCCTGAAGGAACAGTGACTGCAGCTGTGATAGGCCGGCAGCGGCCCCGGAGGAACAGTGACTGCAGCTGTGATAGGCCGGCAGCGGCCCTGAAGGAACAGTGACTGCAGCTGTGGTAGGCCGGCAGCGGCCCTGGAGGAACTGTGACTGCAGCTGTGGTAGGCCGGCAGCGGCCCTGGAGGAACTGTGACTGCAGCTGTGGTAGGCCGGCAGCGGCCCTGGAGGAACTGCAGCCGGAGCGGTGGTAGGCCGGCAGCGGTCCTAGTAGGGACAGCAGCCGGTACGGTGGTCGGCCGGCAGCAGCCCAGAAGCAACAGCAGCACCCGATGAATGAGAGTACAGAGGTACTCAAGGTCAGACACCGTAGGAGAGGAGCAGACACCGTAATAAATGTATATATGCTTTCAGCTTAGAGGCTGATTCTCCAATGACCTACTCATCGCCGATATCTATTAAGAAACCTCTGTAGAATGAATCCGTTCTTTTAAAATAAAATTTGGAATTTTGAATTTTTATATTCAAGCGGCCAGGTATTAGACCTCTTCTAAGGAGTTTATACCCTAAAATCTGACGTCATGGTCTGAAAACGGGTGCAAAGTTACTACGGCAACGATGTAAATAAACATAAAAGAAATGTCACAAAAATACATTTTTGTGAATATTTAACAATGTGCTTAGAAATATAACTAAATGTAATTAGTAATTTATAGAAAATGAAAAAGGGCATGTACTCACGTGGTACCCCTATGTCTAATACGTATATTTACAATAGAAAATGTAATTGAAGGTGAGCCATACAAACGAAAAACTCAAAGAAAAACCAGAAAATAATAAGTACTAAACCTGTAACTAATACAATAACTTCTTATAGGAATAAGCTTTCCTACGAAAGCATAGAAGGGTCAATTTTCAAAGAATTATGACATAATGAAGGTCAGAGAAAATGTTAATGAAAAACTCAAAGATCAATAACAACGGAAAGAGAAGAAGAAGGTGGATTATCAACCTATTATACTGTTGGTACCAATATTATAAGTGAACACAAAGTAGATATATAAATATTGATACGAATATTATAGTTAATATTACATATTCCACTACTGATAGAAATATTAATACTACAACTGCTCTAGGTATACGTAGGTAGTCATCAACTGGGCATCCGTCTGGCGGCAGTAACCACCCCACCCACTTATAGAAGGCCACCGTGATATGTTGTATTTTGGTAAGTGAGTGATTGATGAGAATCAGAAGCGAATAAGGACTGCCAAATTCCATTCTTATTCTAAATCCTTTCTTGAAATCTCTTGGGCGTAGCATGTGTTCAGCCAGCTACTATCAAGTGGACAGTGGGCCTGCCGGTCGAACTTCATAAATTCAGTTTGTTTTATTCTCCTAATTTACAATATTGTTACGGCTAACTATGGAACGTTCTGGAAAAAGCGTTCGCGCCTGCAGAAAGTCTCGAACGTCCCACCCTATCGATGGTAGCCACGCGCCTTTCCGACTAGAGTCAAAGGAAATTGGTCCTTATGTTTACAACATAGAGTTTACATTTCAACAGAAATAGCATTGCCGAACTTTCAATGACTTGTTTTAGATTTTCTGGAAATTACGAAATACATCGAGGCGTTTGGCGTCAAGTATAAATAAGAGAACAGGCGGGTGGGATGAGTTAGTGGTGCGACAACTAGCGATACGAAAGCAACTCTTCGGAGCTTTTGCGACGTTATCTGCGACATTGAACCGGCGACACGTTAAGTTTAGTGATTTTGGAAGTCATCTTGGTTTGTGAAAATAAATCGTTCGTGTCGCATTTACACGGCATTTTAACTCGCCCCGCCGCATTTGTTTGGAATCAAAGATTCTCAACTGTATAGATCGGGCAAGACGAAAGAATCCGGTGACATTTAGAACAACTTGGTACAAAATCACACAGTCCATCACCAACTTTACAAGGCTTCGCCATGGGCATTCTGATTACGGCGATCAGGATCAATATTTTTGAAGGAAAATTTTCCCAGTGCCCTCTCTATATATTCTATATACATATTTAATCTTTTTAGTTTGGAATCAATCGAAGCTTTGACAGCTAATTCAAAATGACCGCTTTTGTCGGCGTCGGTCACGTGACGTGCGGACCCGCCACTAACTACATTACACTTGTAACCGCACGTCATTGCACAGTTCCGCTAATTACTGAATAATAAGCTAATAGTGAGTGATAGACGAGAATGCGATTTAGGGCGAATAGCGAACGCGACATAGACTAATTAATCACAGTGTTACTATGACGCCAATAATATTAATCTACAAATATAATAAAATCGTAAACGAACCGTGTCTGTACTTTAATTTTTTTTTTTCAAAAAACATTTTGTACACGTAATTATGTTCCCGAGATCAAAGAAATAGTTTTTAGAACTTTTGTCTGTTTGTCTGTGCATTTGTGCGCGCTAATCTCAGAAACGGCTTAACCGATTTGAATGCGGGTTTCACTGATGTATTGCAGTAATCTTCCTGTAACATTTTAGTGTTTTTTTCATTTCAATAGGGAATATGCACATTTTTTTTTATATTTTCATACGATAGGTTATATCGTTATATAACCGTAATTTTTTACAGAAATTTGGTAACAAAAAAAAGTTAAAATTAACTAACAGCTACGGGCACTTTAAACACCCGCCCTTTTGCCGCGCTTGTCGTGACGTCAAAGTCTGCAATTCAAGTTAAAAATCACAAACATCTACACGCTTGTTGACATTTCATAGACGTTGACGTCACATTCCATAGACTTTGACGTCACATTCGATCTGACCGTTTCAAGTATTTTGAATTTCCCACATTTTTATGCACTTTTTAATAATTATTTTCTTAACGAAAAAGAAATAATATTAAAAAATATTTACATAGACATAATTCTAAAATGTTGATAAAAAAATATATTTAAGCCTTTTTTGAATTAGACGCATAATCCCTATTGGTTTACAAACAAAAAAGTTACGCGCTATACCGAATACCACGCGTACGAAGTTGCGGGCTCAACTAGTTTTTTAATAAGAAGAATGCATACGACAGACTCGTATAATATAATAATACGCTTCGCGCGGACAATTTTTACAACTTTTCCCTTCGTAAGAACCTTCTGAAGACTTCAACGAATATTTGAAAGTTAACCCCTATGTCCTTTCCTGCATCCTTGACAACGTATATGAAAAATTTCATGATAATCGCTTTAGCGGTTTAGGCGTTAAAGGGCAACAGACAGACAGAAAGAGTTACTTTCATATTTATAATATTAAGTATGGATATATATTAATTTTTCAACGCGTAAGAAGTCGCAGGCACAGCTAGTAAAATGTAAATGCTTATCAAAATAATTTATGTAATTGTCACGAGTTTTTAATGAAGATAAAATAAGACTTTACAGTCAACTGTTAGGTTAGGTTAAACTGTAAGATAACCATAATTTTAATTTAACTATAGCTATGACTTAAACTATATATTTATATGAGATGTGGAATACATGTGCAAGGGCCTAGATAGGACGCCCACGATACGAACCAAGAGCAACGACATCGTTAGCCGATTAATTGGCCGTTGGACGAGTGGTTAGGGTGCTTGCCTTAACGCTTTGTTTTAGGGTTCCCGGGTTCGATTCCCGGCAGGGTCAACTTTGAAAAATCAGCTTTTCAAATTTGGCTCTGCTCTGGATTTGGAAAGTAATGGCAGGGCACACTGCGTTTCGCAGTCATTTGGGCAGCCCGTCTGGCGGCAGTAACCACCCCCTTACAGAAGACCACCGTGAAATAGCAGCACGTGTGCTGTTGTGTTTCGGTGAGTGAGTAAGGGATGCCAGAGCCCATTTCCCTATCCACTTCTAATCCCTTATCCTTAATCCTACTGCAGTCGGCAGCGCACTTGCAGCAGCTTTGGCGTTGCTTGTGTTATAGGCGACGGTAGCCACCTACCATTAAGTGGACCGTCTGCCTGTCTGCCGACCTTAACATTAAAAAAAATATATGCTATTGCTATCAAATTTCAAGGCATATAATCAATAAGCACAGCTAGTCGTTTGGAAATGTCAAATGCCGTTTGTTCTGCTACAAATTAAATTCAAATATTTTTTATACGAATCAATTCGATTCAACTCAACAATTCCATATTAAATTCCCAATTTCGATTCGAATAGCTACTTTTTTTTTACATTGTAACCAATTCGCTCCCGCATTGAGTACACAAAAATTTACAAACCATAAGGCACTGGCAGCCATTAGGCGGGAGAAATTGATATTTCCCTCTCAAATTCCAATAAAATTGCGATATCAATAAGAAATCGGCGGCGAAGGAGAGGGGAGATCAATTTTTAAACATGCAACATTTAATAATAACTTTAGAAGCGTTTGTAGGGGGATGTTGGTTGAAAATAAATTCGCAACATACCAATAAACTTTGATACTTTGTATACAATAGGCATGATGACAGATTTTGAAATTCCCTTCCATAACACCACCATATCCGAAAAAAAACAATATTTCAGCAAAAAACTAAATTTCAACGCGAATTATTGAAAGTTTTTAAATCTATTTTGAATTACGCGCGAAAACGCTCTTAGGTGTCATGGCGTCGCGTCTGATGAACCGTGACGTCACCGACATCTCATCAGATTTTTCATTCTGTCAAAGCAAAGTCAAGCAACACGATGGCACTTACCTGGGCGTGACGTCATTCGCTCTGATTGGTATTTCAGTTATCATGGCCGATGGCAATTATTTATACTTCTATTTTATTGAAAATCTTATTAATCTCAATTTTAATACAAAATATGAGTAATTTTTTAGACTCTTTTCAACATATATTTTTCTCCAAAACCATTTATTCTTTAATTCTTTAATACCGTCATCATGCCTATTGATAAAGTTTTTGTTTGAACTTAAATTCAGCTTAAACTTCGTTCGTCCTGAGGGACAACGTAACAGCACGTGTGCTATTAAATTTCTGTGCGTCAGTAGATAAGTATACGAGGCCAAACGCCACTCACTTATCCTTCCTCATTTATATTATTATAACATTACTAAATAATTAACTTATATAATATGTGCCCGAATATATTACAATAGCAGATTATTATTCAAAAAATTTTTTTTTCTATATTTTTCTAAGAAGCCAAAACGTGAAAGCCAGCGGACTCAATATTAGAATCCAATACTCCGTTTGTTCCCAATAGACCTATTCCAAAACCCGGTACAATTGTGTTCGTAACACAGATTTATGAATGATATAATTCTCCAATTTTCGAACGCAATGTTTTGTTGTAAAGGCGTGTATACGTAAACGATGGCGGGCAGGCGTCTAATGTATCTCATTCGCGGTAAGGAGGTTGCGTTTGATGGTAAATTAATAAAACTTAATATTCATGTATGTTATTGTGGTAGCCACAGCCCACTTGGACTCGTGTGAAATGTAATATATTTTATTAAATTTATCGAGATACCATAAATTTTAACATGGTTTCTGCCCAGAAATAAGTTTACATAAAAAAAAAATCGAAAATGGAGGAAGTAACTGTTAAATTTAATATTAATTAGCTGGTGCCAACGACTTCGTCCGCGTTGATAAATGAAAAATATAACATTTGAGAAAACATAATTATGAGTAATATAATGCCTGACATTTTTATCGCTGTGACGACGGTGGCGCCGATTTTTTAATGTTTTTAAACGATCCCTCGGGAACCTAACATTTTTCCAGGATAAAAACATTTTCCTATATGTTATTCCTGGTAATAAACTATTTGTGTGCCAAATTTCATCTAAATCTGTTTAGACCTTTTGACGTGATTGAGTAACAAACATATAAACATCCAAACATACAAACTTTCTCATTTATTATATTAGTAGGATTATAATAGGGTCACGAACATAGTTTAATAGTACCAATTGGCAAAAAAATCTTATTTTTCTTATTATAAAAACTTCGAAACAACCATATAGAGTAGATAATCACCTCAATTCCTTAACACAAGGAATCCCTCGCAATACGAATAAATAAAAAGTGCGTTGAATTCAGTGTGCTAAACGCGAGTGTTCATTCAAATATTGCACTCGGAGGAAACGTCGTATCACGGGAGAAATCAAACGCCGGAAGCGGAAAGAAGAGTATTTTTCGAATTTGAATACCGAACTCGGGCTACTTCCGCCACGGAAACTTGCTCTTTTACGAAGCAAGAGATTTTGTATGTTAAATTTTATTCCGAATATACATGAATTTGTAAGGAACGGTTTTCAACGTGTAACATAAAATAATGATAGATAAGTTTATTTTTGAATTAGGTATATATCTCACATGTGACCCGCCCCAGGCTTCGCATGAATGTAATTTTTTTCTCAAAATTATATAAGTACACAAACCTCCGTTTATTATTAGTGGAAACCGTATCAGAATTTGTTGGGTAGTTTATAACAAGTTAGCAAAGAAACAGACAGAGGCAGACAGCAAGTAGTCATTTGGGCAGCCCGTCTGGCGGCAGTTACCACCCCCTTACAGAAGACCACCGTGAAATAACAGCACGTCTGCTATTGAGTTTCGGTGAGTAAGTAAGAGATGCCAGAGCCCATTTCCCTATCCCCGCCTAATGCCTTATCCTTAATCCTACTGTAGTCGGCAGCGCATTTGCAGCAGCTTTTGGCATTGCTTGTGTTATAGGCGACGGTAGCCACCTACCATCAATTAGACCGTCAGCCTGTCTGCCGATCTTAACATAAAAAAAGCAACTTACTTTATTAATATTTATAGATTACTAATAAAAGTAAACCCATTTTGAATGAGATTAACCTGTCAACTTTCTTGTTATTAGGCCTAGGTCACAGTCTTAGTAAAAAGCCACCGTGCTATCGATTCCGTTGCAGCAGCATTGTCGTCCGATCATCGGACCACTATCGTAGTGTCATAATTGATGAATTCTGTGCTGGGACCAATACCACGTTCTTCTTTTCTTACTACCTCTTCACATAAGCATTCAGACATTTTAGTTTTCTTTTAGGCGTTATGTGTAGCCAATTTTTTTGTTGAACTGTTTCAAACAAATATATATGGAAACACAGAATGCTGAAATTTATTTCGATTCACTGAAAAACTGAATATCCATTCTGTTGGTAAACTTTTGTGCAAATGTTTGTACTAAGAAATCTCAGGTAAGAAAGAGGGGTCGAAATATTTTCATACAAGAGACGAATGCATGAAATCGACTAGTAAATGTGGAATAATAAATTCCGCAAACATAACAAATTCAATATAAATAGTTGCCGAGGCCCTTCGCATCGCATTCCCTTTCCTACACTACATTTGTCTGTATTAGGGTTGCCAACGCTAAACTCAAACTGAGCCAGTAATATAATATTATTATCGACACTAATATCGAAAACTCGCTTTTCGCGTGTATTTATTTATTTATTGGATTTTACTCCTTATAAATCGATTTACATATAGAGAACCCCGGTATGGAAATTTTATGAGGAGTAAAATTAATACAAGAGTTAACTAAAAAGCGTTACGTTATCTGTCACTTTTATATCTGTGCGACAGCTGACGTATGTATTTATGTTCCCTAATTATGTTGTATAACCAGCAACACCAGAGGGTTTCTCTTGGCTTATAAAAACAAATAACGAAACGATAGCGCGTTATAACTTGCCGGCGCAGCGACATCTGTCGTCGAAAAATGAACTATTTGAACTTATAAAACGTAGTGACATCTGTGTATACCGAATGTAACTGACATAACTTTTGTTTGAACACGTGACATCTGAGTATGCAGAATGTAACTAAATAATATAAAGTAATTAGTAGTTACCTATTAACACGCGGAAAATTCTTAATTTAAAATTAACATTATATTCGATTATAGATAAAATTAATATTATATTCTAGAGGCGGACCAACAGTTACATAATAACTTTAAATACTATGTAATACTATTTAAAGTTTAAAAACCGAACTAATTGGTATATTTATTTGTTTTTCTCTTTCTTTTCTTTTTTTTTATTTACCTTTTTACACGTTTTCTCCCAGCTCCAATATTCTGTAGTGAATTGTAAATTATAATATGTTTTAGTAGTTTAATGGAAACTTTGCTGATTCATGTTTGTCTTGTATGTATGTGTATAATGTGTATCGAAATATTGTATGTTTCCCTAATATAAATAAAATAAGAAAAAAATAAAAAATAAAAGTAGGTGTCCAATTCATTCAAGCTAAATTTAAATGCATTCTTAGCAGCGTGATCGTGCTGCTAAAATCGTAACTATGTAATCCTAAGTAATAGTATAAAAGCGAAAGTAAGTTTGTTTGTAAGGCTTTCAGGCCTTAACTTCTCAACCGATCATCATGAAATTGCATCATCATCATCATAATTATCAACCCGTGTCTCTCCACTGCTTCATGTAGGCCTCTCCCAAAGCACATCTGAGACGGGCAGCCCGTCTGGCAGTAGTAACCATGCCCTTACAGAACACCACCGTGAAATAACAGCATGTGTGCTCTTGTGTTTCGGTGAGTGTGTAAGGGATGACAGAGCCCATTTTCCTATCTCATCCCAATTGCTTATCCTTAATCCTACTGTGGTCGGCAGCGCACTTGAAGCACCTGTAGCGTTGCTTTTGTTATAGGCGACGATAGCCACTTACCATTGAGTGGACCATCAACCTGTTTGTCGGCTCATTGTCACTTCAGTTTGCCGATTCTTTCGACTATGTCGACAACTATAGTTCTTAGCTTTAATTTATTGGCCTCTCCATAGCTCTTTGAGCGACTTTGAACTTGTGGACCAGTTATTCCATGAGTTTCGGCACCATACGTCATTACTGGCAGGATAGACTAGACCTTGGTCTTTAGGCATTGCTGCAATGGTGATGGGAAAAGAAGACGTATGTAACTTCCCGAAAGCAGCCTAACCCAGCTGGAATCTTGTCAATGATACAGAAAAAGACATAGGGTACTTTTCAAATGAAATAAAAGTACCTAATTTTCCCTAGCAATAAAAGATATAGGGCATTTTTTATCTGGAATAAAAGTACCTAATTTTCCCTAGGGATCGTCTAAAAACAAAACGTTTAATGCCTAACCATATTGTTGTTCTCGTAGACTTAATTTAAAACGCTACTGGGACAAATGCCGTTACAGAATTATTTAAACTTATCCCCATGAATTTACTGCTTTTGTAATTTGTATACTGCATCAGTTATTTTAAAACATCCTGCATGTGAAAGATTTTCAGGTTATTACTAAAAGACTGCAGGTAAGCTGATAGTCTACTTACTTGATTACCGTCGGAGCAACAATAAGGGGGGATGCAAGTGCTTCATAAGATAAAAGATAAGTAACAAGGACTGGAAATGAGAAGCGATTCCGGAATTTCTTACTTCCTCAACGAAACACAAAACACGAGCTCTTATTTCACGGTGGTCTACTGTAAGGGGTTGGCTACTGTAACCAGCTGGGCTACCCAGTTTACTACTAAACTCAGCATGCCTTGCCAATAATACCGTCGCTTTTGAAATTATTGTAGAGTCTTATTTGAATTGTTAACTTTGTTTTCCGTCTGTGTGATCATGGAAATGCCATGGAAATTTAAAGTGTTATACGCATTTCTCGAAAACATGCTTTCCCTATGAGCCAAATTTCTTCTTCGTAAGATATTCTACTGAAAATAAGTACTTCTGATATCTTAAAATATGTTTACTGGTTCACTCTATGAGGACGCGAACAGCTTAAAGTAGCAAATCAATGTCAAAAATGATGCATTCAGAAGACGAGTCGCGACCGTACATCACATCCGGAAATATATATCAAAAACGTAACCCACGATTGCGTAGGTAAATGTCACTTTGATGACCATATATTCTGATGCTTCACCTGAATATATGAAACAGATGGATTTACGAAGACAATCTTTTTCTTGAAGACATTTCAAGGAGATTTTATTTTCAAAGAGATATAAGCTTTCTTGAATAATTATTTGTTATACTTAGAGAATAGTTATTTCACGAAGATTTGGAAGTAAATTATATTGAAAATATATAAATACTTTTTCCACATAACTTGAACTGATGTAAAACACATTCTTTAAAAGAAACTGATTGTTCTTAAAAAGATTCTTTAAAAGAATTGTTTGCTAAATAGGAACAATTAGACTCTTCTGAATGTATTATACAATTTTTATGCAATTCTTCAAGTTATGGTATATTAAGGTTTAGAATACTTTTATCAATTAATAACTGTTATTCCTACTAGGTACCAGATCTTCTATTTTCAGACTTTCTCGGGAACGTTCCCTAGTGTATCTTTGAGTCCTTATGTTTTTTGTCTAACTCATTATGTTTTCTTGTGCGAATTAGACATAATGATCACATTTTTTTCTTTTGTTAAGGTTGTCATCAGACAGGTGATGGTTCACTTGATAGTACGTCGCCTATAACACAAGCGACGCCACAGTTGCTGCAAATGCGCCGAAGTATGCTTTAAAGATGTATAGTTATCGTTTCAAAGGATCTCAAAAAGGTGATGGAGTAACGAACCCAATCTACTGACCAGGCGATATAGACGCTCAACTACAATACCTTAGAAATAGGTTGATGAAAACAAGAACTCAATGGTCGATTAGTTAATTATCTTACCTTTGTGCTACTTCTTTGTAATCCCGGGCCCGATTCCCGACAGGGCCTGTGCGACTTTGGAAATGTACTTTTCAAAGTTTGTTCTGATCTGGGTCTTGCAAGGAGTGGTGGGGTACACTGCGTTTCGCAGTCATTAGGGCCGCCTGTGTGACGGCAGTATATCCACAGTGATATAACAGCACGTGTGCTGTTGTGTTTCGGTGAGTGAGTAAGTGATGCCAGAGCCCATTTCCCTATCCCTTCCTAATGCCTTATCCTTAATCCTACTAAGATCCGCAAAGCAATTGCAGCACCTATAGCGTTGTTTGTGTTAATAGATGATGGTAGCCACCCACCAACAAGTGACCGTTTTAACATACATTTAAAAAAAAGAAACCTTTTTTTTTAATATTTAAATTTCCCATACACCTCCAACGCTTCGGCCTGTTGTCTTTTCTTCTCTTCAAAATTTACTCAACCAAAATCGCAGATAGATTATCGAAAATATTTATTTTCGCACTGAAATTTTAAAAAAAATGTCTATATTTACTCTACTGACAAACAAGGATTATGATGTCTGTTGCTGCATATTTCTCACTGTTCATATGTGGCTTTTATAGTATCTACTTTCCTTAGAATTATTCCGATTAAATCGAATTGTCTCCGCAAACATCAAAGCTATTACCAAACCCTTCACCATTAGCATTCTAAAGAAACATTTTGTAAAATCAACGCCATTACACCCAACAACTGAACAAGATCAGACATGTTTATCTCGAAAAAAAGACATCAATAACGCACGTCGTTTGGGGGCCCTTCAAACCCCATACGGCTAAACGTATTCCCCATTACGCACAGACACAAAAAAGATCACATTTGATATACATCAAGAATCGAACATTAGTCCCCGTTTCTTTGTGGTGAAAACACACGGGTAACTTTTACGGACGTGTCCACAACAACAATCAAAACACGCATTTAGGAGGGCACTTTCCAACTCAAACAACTTACTTATTCCATACTAAGTAATTCCATGATTACTCATTAATTATACGTCGTAGCAATACATAAAAAATATGAGATTTCTGGGACATAATATGAAGGTTTGAATCGCCACAAAAATCTGAAATTAATTTTATATCTAGTATAATTAATTTCTAAAATGTGAAAATTTGTGACATTTTCGCAGACATTAAAAACATTTTTAGATTTTAGTAATTACTGACTAAAATCTAAAAATGTTTTTCCACGGAAACATCCTACCTATAACGTACATTTGAAATTGGGATGTCAATAGCTACCATTTATTAAAGTTTTTCTAAAATATTGGAAATTCTGGCCTATGTTTTATTATTTTCGCGAGTTGAATAAGTGGCGAGAATGTGTTGCGTCGCATTCTGTCTTCGGTTATTTGCATTATAGTGAGTTGAGACAACAAATTCTTCCAAATACCTATTACTGAGTTCCCAAGCTCGTACAGCACCACCTTAAATCATATTATCATAACCTTTATACACTTTAGCATATTTTATACAATCTCTTTTTATAAAACATCAAAATATATACAACTATATAGAAGAAGTGATTTCATATTTTGCTTTTATAATTCAGTAAACCAAATAAATAATTAATAAGATCTAGAAATATTTTACGTAGATGTAATTTGTGAGAATTTAACCTATTAAAATTATGTTATTTTATTTAATTTAAAAAAAAAATCATTTATATTTTTTTTGTGAAGATCGGCAATCGGGCTGACAGTCTACTTGATGGTAAGTGGCTTCTATCACCTATTGTGTAAACACAAAGAGGGGATACTATTGACATTGTTTACAGACATAAGTAATAAGGAGGATATAGGGCAATGTGGTCTTGCATCCCTTACTCAAAAACCGAAATACAACAGCATACCAGAATGTGCTTTTTTTGTAAAAGTGTGGTCTTTGGTGAAGCCCCTCTTTTCCACTGGACACTCTGAGAAAGTGACCAAGGCCCCGTCATCGATGGCCCCCCCAATTTCCTGCTCCTTCTTCAAATTGAAAGGAATAAAAAATGAATTAAAAAGTACAGTGCTTCAACAAAGTTTGTCGCTGATGTATTTAGAATGTGATATACTCAAAGACATAGACTTTGAAGAAGTTAAGGGATTGTGCCTCTTAAAGCTTGAATGCTACCTCTTCAACATGGACCTTTAAGCACTAACTTGCATACAGTGAAAGTTGATTATAAAGTTTAAAGTGAATATAAAGAAATAATAATAACGGTTGAATAACTTTAATATTCATTTTGCTTATTTTATTCTAAGGGTTCCTTTATTCTACATTTCCCAGGACCTCCAATAGGTTAAAGACGGTCCTGTCTTCAGTAAAGTGGATTTTACTATCTCCAATCTGGTAACTGTACCTATTGGGCTGTAACTGTAACAGTTTTATGCCCAGTTTATCACTGAGAAACGCAGTGTATCGTAGAATGTAGGTTTTCTTGGCCGGTATCCATATGAGTTGTAGGTTTCCGGGATGATGGCCCAGGTCTGTTTGGAAGAATTTCCAACAGACCTGGGCCATCATCCCGGAAACCCACAACTCATATGCAGTGTATCGTGCCATTATAAAATTAGAAAGACTATAATATATTGAAATAGGCATCTGTATGTTTTCTGTGCGAAATTCTTGAAAAATTCCGTTTACGTCCGAATTTAAGTCTTAACACAAAGCTGTAGAGTACAAATTGGAGGGCAATGTTTTCGATATAAGTCGTTGTTAAGGAAGCTTATTGAAAAGGAATTGTGATATAAAATCAAATGTAATTTGTGGCATTCGGTCTCAATTTGGAGAGATCGCTACCAAGTGCCGCCTCGAGCTGTTCAAGTGCGAGTCATATGGAAATTGGTTCCTTTAAGGGATCAAATCTCGAATGTTATTGAGGTGCTCCAGATTGGGAATAGGAACATCCAATAAACAAGATAAACAATCTTATAATGTAAGTAATAAAAACTCGATTCGTGTGTTGTTTTTTATACGTCTTTAATGGGAAACGGCGATATTATTATTATCTATATCTATACCGTATCTATCTATATATATATCTATAAATATCTCGTGTCTGGGTGAGGACATCCCAGTCTGTCGACATACTCAGCGTGCTTGGGACTCCCCTCGCCTAAAAGCAACTCATACTTCCTTACTCGCTGATAGTCAGGATGATATTGAACGTACCCGGGTAGCTTGGGGATAGCAATATGTTTAAGGCTCGGGTCCAAAATGTGTGACCCTCACGCTTGCGCCTGTGGTTAAAACGTGGACCAGCTGGGACGACATGGCCTTTCTTGTGCGAGAAGCGCTGGCCGCCTATACCGCCACGGCTCTATTAATGATTTGATCCGTCGCTCGCTTGCTACCATCTCTGTGCCTGCGATCCTTGAACCCACGGGAATGGCGAGAGACGACGGCAAACGTCCAGACGGGGGCACATTTGTGCCGTGGAGATTAGGAAAATCTCTGGTGTGGGACGCAACATGCGTAGACACCTTCGCTTAGTCCCACATCAGAGCGACTAGCAAACAAGCTGGCGCTGCTGCTGACCAGGGCCAGATTCTCAAGCGCCGCAAATATTCATCCATACTCAAGGACTACGAGCTGGCGGTGTTCGCGGTAGAGACACTGGGCCCCTGGTCGACAGACATGAAGGCATTTGTAAGGGCACTGTCGGCACGGCTGGTCGACTCTACAGGGGACCCCAAGTCTGGCACATACTTCTCTCAACGTATCGCCCTAGTGGTACAAAGAGGTAATGCTGCTAGCATAATAGGGTCGATGCCGCAGGCGGACCTGTTAGACGGGGTTTTCCTTTTATAATCTGTATATGTATATAAATAAATATATATATTTTTTTTAGTATATAATAATAAATACATTAAGTTTTTAGTTTTTGGAATTTTTGTCTGTTTGTCTGTGCGTTTGTGTACGCTAATCTCAGGAACGGCTTAACTGATTTGAATGCAATTTTCACTGATGTATTATAACGAGCTTCCCGTAACATTTAGTGTTTTTTTATTCCAATGGGTTTGTAAACAAAAAATTCGTATATTCCGTCTACACGCGTACGAAATCGCGGGCACAGTTAGTAATTAACTAATGTTATAAACGCGAAAGTGAGTTCGTTAAATAAAAAATTCAAGGACTAATAAAAATATATGAGCAATAAAGATTGAATAAATTTTTTAACGCCTAAATTTTATGCTTCAGTTAGACCATAATCATTTCAAAGTAGAAAAAAAATTCCAAAATTTTTGTCATTGATAACACTAAAGCTCTTTAATAGCTGTTAAACAAAAAAGAAACTCAATTGACAATCAAATGAGTAGGTACCAAAAATTATACAAGCCTAAGTCCAGCATGTACTTCCTATGTCCAAGATGGACATAGGAAGACATATACTCTTTCAATATTATCCTATGCAGTTAAAAGCTATTATTGAGATGAATGTCTTAAGCTGTTTCTATCCGCATTAATGGTATGAATAATATTTATATACAGTTCCTACTGGACGTCTTCTTAATGGAGTATCTAATTATTTATTTATTAATTTTATCATTCATTTAATAAAGATTAAATGTTAATAATGAACCCTGAAACTTAAATGAAAGTAAAAAAATTACAAATCCAAGCGATTATTTAATAATTTAGTCTGTGTCCATTCATAATATACGTAACATATGACTCACTGAGTCAGTAGCTACTGCCCACCAAATTGACAATTTAGCCGAAACATAATATTCGTTGCACGTAACCCACGGATCGTGGGCTCCGTCATAAGAAAATCGTCCTTCATCCTTCAAACAGTCAGTGCCCGGCCTACATTCCTCACTTTTATACCTTTATATTTACCTAGGCACGCGTAAAAGCCGATACATAGACTGTGGCTTCTTTAGAAGTTCCAATGTTGTATTTTGTATTTCATTGCCTTTTGAATACAATCACTGGTGAATACTGTAATTTGAATATTGAATATACTGTAATTGAATATATATATAAATCGAGATTATATATATATATATAAATCTCGTGTAGGTCGTGTTCCTGTGATTGAACGAAAACTGAACGCCCCAATATTACATTGAACATGGCAACATTATTTCACAAAGTGACATCGATTTTTACGATTTTTTTTTATTTGGTAGGTATGACAATAGGTCTTCACTTTCACATATGGTTTGAAAATAAAATTGGACCCGATAGGTGGCGCCACAATCGGTTTACGGAATTATTTTCGGGTTCTGGCAGGATAAAGTCTGCCGGGTTAGCTAGTAAAAATATAAATTAAGACCTAACTTAAAGACAGAAAGGGTGAATGTTATTTCCAGATTTTTTTATATTATTAAAGGTGGCAGACAGGCTAACGGTCCACTTGATGGTAGGTGGCTTCCGTCGCCTAAGGACACAAGCAACACCAGGAGGGGTATATGTGGGCTGCCGACCTTGCAGGAATTTGTTTACTGCTCGCTTGCAGAAGCGTGTAGTTGTAGCTAGGTGGAAACACCTTCGAAGGGAGATTGCTCCTAAGTTCGCGCGTCCGTGGGATAAAGTTTCTACTCATCTTATTATTGTTTGACTACATTTCATCCGATTATACAACTAAAAGGAACAAACTTAAAAAACACAATAAAATTTCAGCAGTCTCGCGGCACCTGTTACTGGTGTTGCTTTTGTTATAGGCGACGATAGCTACCTACCATCCAGTGGATCGTCAACCTTAACATTACGTCTGACGACCTTTATATATATTAAAAATTCAACATTTAAAAAGTACATTTATTTAATAAGATACAACTGACGCACAGTAACAGGAATGTTACTAGTTATTGGCATAATATATTTTGTAAAGGTGTCGGCTAGCAAGATGACGATCCATTTGATGGTATGTGGCTACCATCGTCTATTAACAGAAGCAACGTCGTATGGGTTACAAAGTTGCAAGTTCTACATTGATAGTATAAATAATAAGGGATAATGAGGAATTGGGGAGATAGTGGAATGAGTTCTGGCATCCCTTACTCACTCACCAAAATACAATAACACAGGTTTATTTTGGTTTCTGCCTTCAGGAGTGGGATGGCCAGTTTAATCCTAATGCTTAAACATTACTAAGTGCTAAGATACTAAGACATGTCTTCCCTCATTTAGGACTTTCAGAATTCCAAATTTTTTGTATTCTCACTTTTAAGATCTCACGTTTACGACTTTTTTATGTTAAGATCGGCAGACAGGCAGAGACGGCCCACTTGATTGTAGGTGGCTACAGTCGCTTATAATACAAGCAACGCCACAGCTGCTGCAAGTGCGCTGCCGACTACAGTTAGGTTAAGAGTAAGGGATTAGGAGGGGATAGGGAAGTGGGCTCTGGCATTCCTTACTCACTCACCGAAACAACAGCACACGTGCTGTTATTTCACCGTGGTCTTCTATAAGGGGGTGGTTACTGCCGCCGGACGGGCTGCCAAAACGACTGCGACGCGCAGTGTGACCTGCCACTACTTTCCCGATCCAGACCAGAGTCAAATTTGTAAAGTTGACCCTGCCGAAATCGAATCCGGGAACCCAAGAACGACTCATCCAACCTCCACCCTAACCTCTATTTATTGAAATAAATAAATAATAACTGCTTCTTTATAGTATGTCTGTGTGTTTCCTAAGTCTATGGGGGCAGTAAGAAAGAGTATCACGTAAAATACATTCGGCACCGCAACGATACGGATATATGCTTTATTGTGGGGAATCGTGACGGATTTTTACGAGTGGATCCGCGGGATAAAGTAAGTAATGCTTGCCACATGAACGGGCCACGTTTAATGAATGCTTCCGTTGCACAGATTTTATTGTAGCTCTAAACCGTAATGTAATACGACATATTTTTCAACGATAAACGTAAACATTTATAATTCTACAGCCGTATGTATATGACTCAGCTTATGTATTAAATATAAATTATACCACTACAGGGAACATACCTACTTCTTTTCTTTATTTATGTTCTGAAGAACTATTTTTTGTTGATATGGTCATCAGGTGAAGGTTCATTCGGTAGTTAGGGGAGTTAGGGAGTTTGCAAATGCATAACATAGGTAACATACCTTAATAGTTTAAAAGGATAGGAGACAATGATAGGTACTGCTAACTTCCTAATGATAATAATAATAATAATATGCACTTGTTCTCCCCGTGGCATCGCTTGTGTTATAGGCGACGGGAGCCACATACCGTTACTTGCAGAACGTTAGTTGTCTGCCTTACTAATGGCAGAAGCTTTCATTGTTTATTTTACATTTATTCCGATTAATTTCCCGTAAGTTGTAAGCTCCTTGCTATGTCCATCTAACTTTAAGTTACTCTAAGTTTAAACATGAGTGCCGTGAAGATAAAAGCTCAATAAAAGCGTTCAAATCAATTAACTTGTGGGGTATTGTGTAATTTTTATTCATATTATAATGAGCTAGGTACCTGCCGCGGGCTTGTATTTTTTTCTGCAAATTATATGCTTAAATTTTCTTTGTTTATCGCTCTTTAAATTAGCAGAAATTATTATATTATATTATTATTAGAAATTATTATTAGCAGAAATTATATGCTTAAATTTTCTTTGTTTATCGCTCTTTAAATTAGCAGAAATTATTATATTATATTATTATTAGAAATTATTATTAGCAGAAATTATATGCTTAAATTTTCTTTGTTTATCGCTCTTTAAATTAGCAGAAATTATTATAGTATATTATTATTAGAAATTATTATTAGCAGAAATTATATGCTTAAATTTTCTTTGTTTATCGCTCTTTAAATTAGCAGAAATTATTACATTATATTATTATTAGAAATTATTATTAGCAGAAATTATATGCTTAAATTTTCTTTGTTTATCGCTCTTTAAATTAGCAGAAATTATTTAGAAGAAATTAGCAGAGAAACAAACAGAGGCAGACAGCGATTTTATTTTATAATATTTTTATAATGTTAAGGTCGACAGACAGGCTGACGGTCCACTTGATGGTAGGTGGTTACCGTCACCTATAAGACAAGCAACACCAAAGGTGCTTCAACCATAGCAGGATTTTAGCGATAATAAATTGGAAAGCGATAGGGAAATAAGCTTTGGCACATCTGACTCACTCACCGAAACACAACATCGGGTTGGTTACTGCAGCCAGAAGACATAAATATATGTATGGATATCGATTTAAAATATTTTGAATATAATGCATAAATATTTAAAATATTTAGTAGTGGCAGGCAGGGCACACTGCGTTTCGCAGTCATTTGGGCAGCCCGCCTGGCGGCAGTAACCACCCCCTTACAGAAGACCACCGTGAAATAACAGCATGTGATATGTTGTTGTGTTTCCGTGAGTGAGTAAGGGATGCCAGAGCCCATTTCCCTATCCTAATCCCTCATCCTTAATACTACTGTAGTCGGCAGCGCACCTGCAACAGCTTTGGCGTTGCTTTTGTTTTAGGCGACGGTAGCAACCTACCACCTACTACCGTACATCAAGTGGACCGTCAGCCTGTCTGCAGATCTTAACACAAAAAAATGCAAATAAATTCACTCGGCAGATTTCACACTACACACGCTTGGACCACTAAAACTACGCCTTTATCTTACAAATTGACTTTATTCCGTCACAAATGCTAATATAATTAGTTTAAAAATAAATCTCATTCAATTTCCAAAAGGCTCAAAAGCTCGCAATGTTTTCTATACATATGTAACTTATAAATTATAGGTGAAATAAAAAGCCGTGTCTTAAGAAAAGTAAGTCATAAACCTTTGAGGGTAAGTTCAGTAAGTGAACTTAACAGTTTCGTAGTCGTATCGCCTATAATATTGACCAGTCGTCAAACGGACCCTCCGATAACTGGAACTACCGTAATTGCAATTTGGTGTTTATTACAAGTACAGTAAGGTTCTAACTGTTTTATAGTTATACAAACAAAACAATGATAAATGAAACCTAATTTTCTTCTACTCATCGTGGGTTCGTAACGAACAAGAAAAACCTTAAGGCTTTAGACTAATTCAATTATTGACTAAAAATAATTACAGTTTTTTTTTTTAGAAAACCTTGAGGTTATTGTACTGAGTTAGTTTTATTCCCCCCATTTACTGAGTACATACAATTTTAAAACTGAATAAGTAAATTTTCTAAACAATAGTGAAATCCGTACAAGTATCTAATCCATTAAGTACCTACTATAGTCTGAATTTTTAGTCTTCATACAGCGAAGGAATGGAGTTCCTTCTATTTATTTGATACTAGTTGGTGCCCACGGCTTCGCCCCCATTGAAAAATAAAAAAATAACGCCTGACTAAATATATGAGCAATGTAACGCCTAACATCTTATTGCAGTTATAGCTTCGCCAGGCGTTGGGTGATCTCTCAGGAAAAGTACTTTTTTTCTGGATGAAAGGTACCCTATGTCCTTTTCTACATCCCTGACAAAGTGTATGTAAAATTTCATGATGATCAGTTCAGCGGTTTAGGCGTGAAAAAGTAACAGACAGACAGATAGACAGAGATCCTGTCACATTTATAATATTAGTATGGATTAATTATTTCATTAAAGTAACTGTCTTCATTTATTCATATTTGAAGAAATCCCGAGGATAAACTTCCGAAAAGCGCATATCGCCGATCGATATGAAATTTGTTATTGTTACGTTGTTGTTACGGCGAAATTAACTATTTATTTCTACAAACCAAGACGATTTGTAAAAGGGTTAAACTTTTCCGATAAAACCGTTCAACTTGCCAAAAGTCGTCAATGATTCCTTTAATGAGTCGCCGGTTCACCGTCGCAGGTAACGTCGCAAAAGCTCCGAAGAGTCGCCTTCGAATCGCCTTCGATTATCGCCCACTGCTCTCCACCGCCGCTTATTTATATTTGGCGCCAAACGTCTCGATCTATTTCGAATTTACTAGAAATATAAACAAAATTGTAAACACGCAATTTTTTTATTCCGTGATTGTCCATTGAAAAAGTCTATTGAAAGTTCGAGAATGCTATTTCTGTTGAATGTGAACTCTATGTTGTAGACATAAGGACCAATTTCCTTTGACACTAACCGGAAAGTGGCGTGACTACTATCAATATGGTGGGACCTTCGAGACTTTCGGCCAGCAGAACGCTTTCTATAATAACGTATAATAACGTATTTTGAACCCCCAATCACCAATATCGTAACGAAAATTGGCGCAAACGCCATTTTGAATATGAAAATCGAAGAAGAATCTCATTTCGCGACGGAAAGACAGGGGATAATCAGGAGGTAGGATCCAAGCTGGACGTGCTATCATATTAGAAGGTCTAAGTGGCAAAAAACGTTCCCAAAAAATAATATAGTTCCCAAAAAATATATATATATTGTGGTGTAACTTGCCTACCGTGAATGCTGGTTGTAATTACTCTTTGTATAATCCTTCATGCTATAAGTGGAAATTTTTTATTTGGTGTGTGTCTGTTTGAATTTTTACTATGTAATATTAGTGCCTGTAAAATTCCCCAAAATAAAATAAGAAAATAAAAATAAATGTTAAAAATGACCAACTATTTGCCCAAAAACATTGAATAAAGTTCTTCTTTACCAATTTAACCTGTTAATCTTTTGTCGTACCCAATTTGCTTTATTTGTCCTGCTACATGCTATATTTAAATCTTTTAACCAGAAACCTATAACAACCAACGTCACTTTAAAACATAAAACTGCTCCAAGGTATAGGTATAAATTTATATCTAGGTGTAGATATGTATGAAGGCTAAATATATAAAAGAAAAAACTAGTAAATAAAGAACAGAAGAAATACAAGCAACGCAGCCTGAGTCTCCTTTAACTTAAGCGCAAAAAGCGATTAAATTAGTTTAGCAGTTTACACAAGACCACCTACTGAAATAACAGCATGTGTGCTGTTGTGTTTCGGCGAGTAAGTAAAGGATGCCAGAGCCCATTTCCCTATCTCTTCCTAATCCCTTATCCTTTAGGCATCAAATTGACCTTTAGCCTGATTGCTATCTTATAACATAAAAAAAAACGGGACTAGTGCGAGTTGAACTCGCGTGAAGAGGGTTCTGTACGATGTTACCTATCCGCACAATATTGAATGATTTACCATGTTATTTTAATACCATGGAATGTTTTCCTATAATTTATAAGTAGAAAACTAATTTCTGATTTTTTTTCAAAATTTTAGGTTAAGTAGTTTCGGAGATAAAGGGGGGGGGGGATATGCGGGTTCCGTTTTTTATTCGATCGTACGGAATCCTAAAAAACATTCAATACTTCCACTACGACATTCGATTTGTCTATATTAAAATATCCTCTATTCTGTATGTCCACTAGATAATATATTAATTATTACTAAAAAGTAGTACATAAGTAATTTTTTAAGTTTAAATGTAAGTAGACTGTGACAGACGAATTACTCCAAAGAATCACAGTAACAAAACTCTATCATCTCCATTTCACTGAAAGAACATAAAACGAAGGAGCACAATTTGTGAGCAATATGTGCACCTTCTGATGTAGGGTGACCACGTTACGAGCCCCATAAAACTGGGACACCCCACCGTTGCCACCGGGATTGACCATACCCACTTTACGGCCAGAAAATAGGCATAGTAAAAATTTTATGTCACCCTAACCTCCGCCGAATTTGATAACTTCTTCGCGTTAAATTAGTGGTGAAATTTTGTATGAATAATTCAATATGGGGGCCGGATGCATTTATGGAAACTTATAAAGCCTTCTTTTAAAGCCAAAAGGAGGTTGCTTTTGTTAATCAGTTAAAGATTTATTAACAGAACAGACTTTACAATGGATTAATTAAAAATATTAGATATTTTTCTCTGTGTTATCGACTATCGTATTTATCTTCTATATCTATCTTTCTATAATATAAAAATGAATCCCCATTTCCCTTGGTCACGGCATCACGTGTGTACGGGTAGACCGATTTTAATTCGGTTTTCACTAATGGAAAGAGGGATAAACGTTTTAGGGTATATAAAAATTGCACGCCGGGCGAAGCCGGGGGCGGGTCGCTAGTCTATATATAAAAATGAATCCCTATTTCTCCTGGTCACGGCATCACGCGTGAACGGGTTGACCGATTTTAATTCGGTTTTCGCTAATGGAAAGAGGGATAAACGTTTTAGGGTATTTAAAAATTGCACGCCGGGCGAAGCCGGGGGCGGGTCGCTAGTCTATATATAAAAATGAATCCCTATTTCCCTTGGTCATCACGCGTGAACGGGTAGACCGATTTTAATTCGGTTTTCACTGATGAAAAGAGGAATAAACGGGGAATGTTTATATATATAAAAAATTACACCCCGGGCGAAGCCGGGGGCGGGTCGCTAGTAATTTAAAAAAATGTTTACATCAAAACTAGCTGAGTCCGAAAACTTCGTACGCCTGGTATTCGGTATAGCGCGTAACTTTTTTGTTTGTAAACCGATCGGAATTAAACAAACACTAAATGTTACGGGAAGCTCGCTACAATACATCAGTCAAAACCGCATTCAAATCGGTTAGGCCGTTTAGCGTGCACAAACGTACAGACAACCAGACATACCGACAAACAAACAAAATTCTAAAAACTTCAAAGTCTTTTTTTTTAATATTTAATGTACAGACACGGCTTGTTTACAATTTTATTATATGTATAAGTAATCAGTTTGCGCATCACATAATTGAATTTGAACAAAATAATAAAAAAAACTGTGCTAACCACGGTAACCACCTACGACCAAGTGACCCGTCAACCTGTCTGGCGACGTTTACATACAAAAAAACTAACGGGATGAACGCTAAGTATGCTGCTATGTACTGACTAAAAACATTTTTATTCCATTTATATTGGTTCTCTTAAACATCTTTCCATTTTAGATACAGGTTGCAGTATAATAATGGTGAGTGCACCTTCCCATCAAGAACGGAGGTGTCGATAATAAAACGACTACAAACCGGAAATGACTGACACTGGCTCATGTGGAAGGTAGAAGCTGATATCATTGTGCGCAAATAAATACTTTATTTATGAAAAGGCCTAATAAGAAAAGGTCTATTCCCATTATGTCCCACAAGAAATGGCCAATTTGGGACATTTTGGGAATTACAAAAATAAATATTTTTATTCTTCCCAAAATCTCTTTCTTCCCAAATATTTACTAGGCCTATTAGGGCTTACTACTCTTCCTAATTAGGTACCTACTTTAAGAATATTCATAATATACAGGTGATCAAACAGTGAGGGCAAATCTTAAAACATAAGAGATACGAAAATTTGTTCCTAGGACCTAATTGTAGACATTTCTGTTTATTATTTTTATAAGGTTCCATAGCGAAATTTTTTAACTACGATCCACACTATCAACTCCGCCTCCTCCTTAGTCGTTCACTCTTGACAGAACAATCATGCGTCTCGCCTTTGGATAACGTAGCTCCGGCAATACGCCTTCAATAGGGGATCGGACAAATTTTCATTAATCTTCATGGATATTTATTCCCATAAAAAATACTATTTTATTTATTTATAGCCTTTTAGGTACTCAAAATCATGTTTTAATATTGTTTGTTTGAAAATTCCCCCAAAACGCCACGATAGTTCATGTGAGAGCGCGTAACGTCATTTGTGGTCATATCAAAACAGCTGCAATGAGTGCCCACAAATGACGTCATGCACTGTGATTGGTGTTTCAGTATAGATTAAAAATATTGTAAATAATAATATTTTATTTCTTCATTTAAAAATATTTAAATGAATTATATTAAATTATTATTCGATAAATAATCGTAAAAAATTATATATTTTCTTTCTAAGTACATTTTAGATTTTAATCTGATTGCTGTCCGATCCCCTATTGCCACAGTCTTCAGCGTTGCGGGAACACTGGACTATGGTGGTTTGTGTAGCAGTCTTTATAGAGTCTGTCCAACGTACAGGTGAACGACCGCGGGGCCTTTTTCCTTCCACTAACCCTTGGACAACTAATCGCTCCATTGAGTCGTGATTTCGGACTATATACATGGCCGAAATATTTGAGAATTCGCATTTGCACAGTCGACGATAATCTTTCCTTGATATTAAGTTCTTCCAGTATAGAAATAATGGTGCGAAATGCTGTCCAAGGGACACGCAACAATCGCCGCCAGCACCACTATCAACTACTATAATAAAAATAATTACGATTTTTACAGAGATTTCACCGGGTTCGATTCCTGGCCGCGTATGAGCGTAATTTAAAAAAGTTTGAATGCAGTTCGTATTTTTTCAAAAATCTAAGCCTTAGTTCCTTATATTCGTAATGTAAGGAACTAAAAACCGGAAACCTTATAAATATTTATATATACATATTATAAAACTAAGTTGGTGCCCGCGATTTCGTCTGCGTTGAAAAATAATTAAAAAAAAAAACACAATTGAGAGCGCCATCTATTATACTATACAATAGAATTAGGCGAGCACGTTGGGCAAGTAGTTAGGGGGCTTAACGCTCTGTTCTAAGGTTCCCGGGTTCGATTCCCGGCAGGGTCAACATTGAAAATGAACTTTTCAAAGTTGGCTCTGGTCTGGACCTGGAAAGCAGTGGCAGTAGGGTACACTGCGTTTCGCAGTCATTCAGGAAGCCAGTCTGGCGGCAGTAACCACCGCCTTACAGAAGACCACAAAAATAACACGTGTGCAGTTGTGTTGCGGTGAGTGAGTAAGGGATGCCAGAGCCGATTTTCCTATCCAATCCCTTATCCTTAATCCTACTGTAGTCGGCAGCGCAATTGCAGCACCTGTGGTGTTGCTTGTAATATAGCCTACGATCAAGTGGACAGTCAAGCCTGTCTGCTGATCTGAACATTAAAAAAAAAAATTATCATTCTTTCAATCAGCAAAAAATATCAGAATCTGTTGCATAGTATAAAAGACATTAGCGAAGAAAGAGACCTAAGCGGAACTTTACTATTATACGTCCAAGGAAGTTCACTTTCAAATAAATAAACTGGTTCATTATACATTTGAAATTGAAATAAGTATCTAATAGGCATGATGACAGATTTTGAAATTCTCTTCCATAATGTAGATACACGTCCATAATGTCCATAATTCCATAATGTAGATACCATATCCGAAAAAAATAATATTTCAGCAAAAAACTAAATTTCAACGCGAATTATTGAATGTTTTTAAATCTATTTTGAATTACGCACGAAAACGCTCTTAGGTGTCATGGCGTCGCATCTGATGAACCGTGACGTCACTGACATCTCATCAGATTTTTCATTCTGTCAAAACAAAGTCAAGCAACACGATGGCACTTACCTGGGCGTGACGTCATTCGCTCTGATTGGTGTTTCAGTTAACATGGCTGATTGCAGTTTTTTATACTTCTATTTTATTGAAAATCCTATTAATCTCAATTTTAATACAAAAAATGAGTAATTTTTTAGACTCCTTTCAACATATATTTTTCTCCAAAACCATTTATTCTTTGATTCTTTAATACCGTCATCATGCCTATTATATTACTCGTATTAATAGAATTTTCAAGTACACCTCCCACCCCCCATAGTAATCAGTCTCTCCCGTTGTGTTAAGGTGAGATCTCCACAAAACAACTTCCGTGCAGAAGTAATTGGTCTGCCGAAACTTCGGTCCGATAAAACAATTTGCCGATGATTGGAGACTTCGTTGTGCGAATTTACATATTTTTGTTGAGGAAAGTTTCGAGAAAAAAAAAATTGCTATTAAACTTCTACCGAGTTGCACAGGTATCGGAGGGGAAACATTAAAATGAAAATCGACCTTCCTAAATTGAATTAAACTGCTCTAGCCTTGTTCGAGACTACTGTATGGAAATTAACTTTTTAAAATTATTCTTGGCCTGGATGTACAGAGTTTTCACCATCTAATAGCAGTGTAGTTCCATAATACTTAATTTTACGTAATTAATTGGTCTCTTTTTCATAATATAGACGCATATAAAAAAATCAATATGAATATCATGTTTTTTATGTCGATTCAATCATTTTGTTTATAATATATATAGTGGGGTGAAGAACCTGAAAATTATAAAAAAATATTTCCACGTCTGGAATGCGCCCTTTTGGATTCAGCTAGTAGACGACTCTAAAAAGCCCGGGATACAAATTTTTCTGCGATAATGATAGCGGCGATAATGACGTAATCAATATGGCCGCCAAATTTTTGTGATGCGATTCTACATGAAATTTTAAAGAAAATAATGTAGTTGTTGGAAATGGTTTGTTTTAACAATTTTTAGAAAAAAAAAAAAAAATTATTCATTATTATTGAAGAAATCTTACTATTATATTTTATTAATAGTAAGATTAAATTAAATATTAATAATATAGTTTTTTTATTCCCACAACAAAAAACATATAACATAGTAATTTTGGTCTGTTCCCATTAGTTCAATTTCGAGTTCAGTTAGCATTAATTCATTGAACTATCGAAACTCGAAAAGTCTCAATAGTTCAATTGTCTAAATTATAATTTGTTAAATAAAATATTACTATATTTATTTTATTTGATATGGTAATATTGCCATATCAAGAAGTAGGTACCTTCTGCGTCTGTCTCTTGATCCGGACATAGCAAGCGACTTGAAGTGTTAGTCGGGGCTCTTCGATGTAAAATTTATTATTATTGTTAATAATCTATATATCATAAAATAAAGTCACTGTGCGTTACTGTTTGTTTTTTTTATGTTACGATGGGCAGACAGGCTGACGGTCCACTTGATGGTAGGTGGCTACCGTCGCCTATAACACAAGCAACGCCAAAGCTGCTACAAGTGCGCTGCCCACTACAGTAGGACTTTTTTTTTATTATAGATGGGTTTGCTCTTGACCAGCATCTATCCATGTAGGAAGGATCAGGCCGAAGATGGAGCGAGCTCACCCAGAAGATGCCTATTCACTCGAACCTTGAAAAGATTTGGGTTATATGAGCTCGGAAATACACACGCCGGCAGGGAGTTCCAATCCTTAACAGTGCGCATCACAAAAGATGTTTTAAAGCGCTTGGTCCGAATTAGAGGGATTTCGACAAGGTGAGGATGGTAACCAGCCGTACCTCTGCATGTCCGATAGAAGAAAGGGGAAGGCGGTATAATCTCATGCACCTCTCGAGCACACATAATTAAG
Organism: Bembecia ichneumoniformis; assembly: GCA_910589475.2. Classification (NCBI taxonomy): domain Eukaryota; kingdom Metazoa; phylum Arthropoda; class Insecta; order Lepidoptera; family Sesiidae; genus Bembecia; species Bembecia ichneumoniformis. Next base: position 13,201,940 of record OU342540.1, read on the forward strand.
GATAAGCGATTAAGAGGGGATAGGGAAATGGTCTCTGGCATCCCTTACTCGTTCACTGAAACACAACAACACACGTGCTGTTATTTCACTGTTGTTTCTCTGCTAACCACTCAACGGTTTTTGGTACGATTTTCACTAATGGAAAGTGCAAAATCCGTGCTAGGGGTAGGTCGCTAGTGTACCATAAATATGGGTTCAAATAAAACTATATGTATTGAAGAACATAGTCAGGGAATACTTAATGTCAGCAGGGCGATGAGTCTAGTCACCCTAACTGCACTACGCTCCCTCCAAACTATAATATATGTGTGAACAGTTTGAAGGCTATTGTATGAAAACTTCATCTCGCATCGCCGTCGGCCGAAGTTTGGTAGTGGACAGTCCAGTTTTGTCTAAGATTTTGACGCCTCAACAACTTTCCAAGTGCGAAACTTTGACTTGCATTCAATTATGTTACACTCATCGATTTTGGAATCTATTTAATTAGCCTCATTATTATATCCATGTTTATGTAAGTCATTGATTCTTTGGCAATTATGTGGGTGAAATAATACTTATGTACAGGAATTGCCTTTAATTCTAAAAAAAACATCAAGTGCAAGTTGAATTCGCGTGTAGAGGGTTCCGTACGAAGTTACCTATCCGCACAATATTGAGTGATTTACCATGTTATTTTAATATCATGGACTTCTTATAGGTTTTCCTATAATCTATAAGTAGAAAACTAATTTCTGTATTTTTTTCAAAATTTTAAGGTTAAGAAGTTTCGGAGATAAGTGGGGGGGAGGAATGGTCGGACAGACGGACACACGAGTGATCCTATAAGGGTTCCGTTTTTTTATTCGCACGTACGGAACCCTAATTACCCTATTTATATACAGTATTTACATTGTCATAACGATAGGTATTAGGTATACGACGACGTATGCCTGTCATCTGAGACAGAAAAACGGTGTGTGCGTAATGTTTGCTTGTATCCGCGCGTGCACACTCCGCAGCGACGCGACAATACAAATATGTGCTACTTAGTATTTGGCTCTTTTACACCGCGGACATTGGGGAGACAACATATCTTCGAGAAGCAATATAGTGGAAATTCCGAAGCGTTGGCTGTGACGGCTGCCGCTGGCTCCTATCCTCCATCGTGAATCCAGCGATAGTGGTCAAATAAATATACAAAACAACGCTGATAAACAGCTCTTTTCAGAGCTATTCCAATTAATCCGTTAATGGATTTTCTATATACATGTATTATTTTTCACTCAGTACGGTAGCTACAATTCATTTACTCATATCAACAATTTATCTTTTTTCTTTACTCGTCTCGCCCAGACAATCCGGAGTTGATGGCGACAAAGATGGGAATCGACGTACGATCCTGGCCGTATCGAGCAGCACCGCCATCTTCATCTGGTTGGCAAGGGAACCGCCACGGAACATAAACCATCTCAGGTTACTAGGGAGGCTGGTAGGGATCAACCCATTGACTAACAACTGGGACGCAACAGGCCATATGTCGACAATTTCGTGGGTCAAGCCAAGATACTTCCTCTTTTTTTGGTTTCAGCTTTCACAATTAATTAGTTAACATTATTAATTTCAATTAATATAAAACTTTACAAAAAAAGCTATTGTGTAATTAACATAAAATAAATACATTACTTATTTAATTTATTTGATTTTATTATGGACATTATTTGAATTAATAATTAATTAAATAATATTTCTTAAATTTTTGAGTTAAGCCACTTTAATTCTAAAGGTGCAATATAATGAATTAGAGATTTTTGGAGGGTATTTTTTTTTTCAAATTTTACATAATCGAATGTATATTTATGTATTGATAGGTGTAATAGGGTGGGACATCGGATAAAGAACAAAGGGACGAAAGATAACAGGGAATCGGAGAGTATAATGCACTAGCTTTTCCCGCGCTTTTCCATTTTTTCTTAGGTGTAAAAAAAAATTTCAATCTTTATTGCTCAAAAATGTTTGTCAGGCATTGGTTTTTTTTATTATAATTTTTAGATGATCCCTCGGGGACAGTATTATTTTGAAGGATGACAGGTACCCTATATTCCTTTCCTATATTCCTGACAAGGTGCCTGCAATATTTCACGATTATCGGTTGAGTAGTTAAGGCGTAAAAGATTAACAAACAAACTCACTTTCGCATATAATATTATTTGGATAACTGGGTATTATTGTTTTAAAAAAAACTTAATGCGAACACCATTTCCTTATCCTCAATAAAAATATCTCAAAGTGTAAACGAACTGAATTCACAACTCTCCCTTTTGTGAATAACTAATTCCAATATTTGAAATTGACTCTTAAATGGTGTCATTTCTTTTTTCACCCTTTTTCCTCTCGTTCCAGAACAAATTAGGCGTTAAATTCGGTGCTACGTGACTTCTTTATATGAAGGGGTGGTTCACGATGAGGTTGCTGAAATAAAATAAAGAAAAGACTTATAGATTTAATAGAGATAGTAGACTTTTTAAAAATCAAATCGATTTTACTGAAAACAACTATAAATGGTGATTTCTAGAAAATACACACTCCATATGATGTCACATATATACACAGACTACATCTTTATTAATATCGTTTATATACATAAAATAAAAGCGTTAATGTAGATTTTTTCAAAAAAACATGTTGCACACATTGTTATGTTGTACTTATGTTACCGAGGTCAAAAAATAGTTTTTTGGAATTTTTGTCTGTTTGTCTGTGCGTTTGTGCACGCTAATCTCAGAAACGGCTTAACTGATCTGAATGCGGTTTTCACTGATGTATTGTAGCAAGCTTCCCGTCATTCAGTATTTGATTCAATCCAATCGGTGTACAAAGAAACAGTTACATGCTATACCATATACCACACTTACGAAGTTGCGGGCTCAGCTAGTTAAAATTAAATGCACGAAATTGAACTAGATGAGTGAACTAGCGGCCCGCCCCCGGTTTCGGCCGTGATGCAATTTTTATATACTCTAAAACATTCCCCGTTTATCCCTCTTTCCATTGGCGAAAACCGAATTAAAATCGGTCTACCCGTTCACGCGTGATGCCGTGACCAGAGGCTCTAGTATGAGTTTACGATATTACACCAATACTACACTCGCTAGCGAGAACGTAAAACTTTTGTATGGAAAATCGTGAACTGTCAATGTCAAATTGACAATTTTCCATATAAATGTTTTACGCTCTCGCTAGCGAGTGTAGTATCGTAAACTCATGCTAGAGCCACAGAAGAAATAGGGATTCATTTTTATATATAAAGATTAAGATAAGTGTAGAGATCAATAGATACGTAATTCAAGAAGAGACGTGAGTAAATGTAGGCACTTTTGTACCTAATGTGCGCATTTTTCAAAGCATGCGTGTTTGGAACACTTTGGAATTTTCATTATTAATTTCATTATCATTAACTAAAAGTAAGTAAAATCAAGATTAGTTGATCGAGATAAACGATAAAAATTATGTCTATCCATCTATTATTTTGTACAAAAATGTACACATTTATTTCACAAGTGTTCTTTGTATGATCTTAAATGAATTACATACAAATACAATATGACAGGATCTGATGGAAATGTCCAACTGACCAGCGTAGCCAGTAGAAGTTCCGAACTCGCATGCACATCGCCTGTGCTTTATGGCACAAGTTGGCGCCATTGTGAAGCTTTGCTTTGTTGTGGGAACAAGGCGCTCCGGCCCGTTATCTTATGCGGCTGATACTTACATACAAAATGCATGTGTGAAAAGGCCTTATAATGCTTCATATACGAAAAATATATGCAGCACATTCAAAACCATTGTTTCAAAGTATTCAGTTTCAATGAAGAAATAGTTGGAGTAAACTGGATATTTTTTGAATGTCTGTCTATGAAATAGAGTCTAGGGATTTCGGAGACGCGGGTTCGTTTCCCGATGGGTCCAACGCCTTTAAAAGTTCCTGGCTGTATGTGTAGATTATATCTATACTAATACTGATACTGATCGTCGGCCTCATCCTTCCTACATGGATGGTAAATGGTAAATATAAATTCATTTGAATTTGAATTTTGATTAAAAACTTCCTGGACTAATGTCTAAAAAAATCTGTAAAGCTATTGCACAAGGCCATTGGATGAGTGGATAGGGCGCTTGCCTTGGGTTCGATTCCCGCCAGAGCTAACTTTAGAAATGAACTGAGTTGGCTCTACTGTGGATCTGGATAGTAGTGGCACAAAGCGTTTCGCAGTCGGAACCCATTTGGCAGCAGTAACCACGTCCTTACAAAAGTTAACAGTGAAATAACAGCTTATGTGCTGTTGTGTTTCGGTGAGTGAGTAAGGGATGCCAGAGCCCAATTCCCTATCCCTTCCTAATCCCTTATTCTTAATCCCACTTGCAACGCCCGTGTCATTGTTTGTATTTTAGGCGACAGTAACCATCAACCATCAAAAAGACCCTTTACCTGTTTCTCTTAACATAAAAATAATAATTTTTAGTTTAGCTTTATGTTGATATACTTATATGCTAAACCTAAATGTACATAGGTACGAGTACCAAAACAACTTAAACCAACTTGTGGTACCTATGTATCATAATTAAAAATGCCACGAACCCTAAAAAGCACCTGGGAGATAAAGAAAGTTTATCCCCCAGTAGCATGACATAAAGTATGACACTATTCAGATACCTAATTCACTTTGGGGACTCCCCGTTCCTGTAATCATAGAATAGATTAGATGGGTATTGATTCAACATAAAAGTTTGACTTGCATTGTGTTGAATCAATCAATCAGTAATTTGCGATTAATATTTATTTTTTAATAAAATAAATAAACATAATAAATAAAAATATTCTCATAATTACGGAATTAATTTTGAATGCGGTGTCTACAATTTAACTTTTTTACTCTTTTTAACGACAAATTTATGATAAACAAGTACAAGAACTGAATTATTATCTTGTTACTCGTGTACTTATTTTATTTATTTAATTATTTAATATATTTATATATAACCTGGGAACCCTAGAACAGAATAAGCGCTTTTTTTTGCGAATAAGAAATTAGTGAGCGCGCGAGTGATCATAAAAAAGTTGAAAAAAAAGCACAGATTCCAATATTATTTTATATTTCTCTGTTTTATTGGCAAAGAAACCCCACCCAATTAAGTCATTGAAAAAACATGTGTACGTACCTAGTTAAACAAAAAAATATGGCGAATTTCCAGAACGAGTCGCCAGTGTCTCTTAAAAATATGAATTAGTCACAGACTTTAAGGTAAACCCCAGAAAATATTATGTACCGTCAGCAAAAAAAAAAGGTGTCACAGAATGAATGAATTGTTGTTAAAGTTCGGAAATCTAAAAATATTTTCAAAATATTCCAACCAAAGCAGAAATTAATCATTGATATTAGTAATAAAACTTGAGAATTACCATTACTTGAGAATACCTGCTTATACTTATGGTAATTTTTATAATCATTAACAGCAGACAAACTTTCACTGCAGGATATAGGCATAGTAGTTCCATGAGTTATCTTGGTGATTTTAGTTCTCATACACGATTGGGGGATCACATACACAATTGAGGCGGAGAACACAATTTTTTAGACCTTCTTTTCAGTTTTTCTTTTATGTCAAGGTCGGCAGACAGGCTGACGGTCTACTTGATGACATAAGTACTGCATGTGCTACCGACCTTAGTAGGGTAAAGAATAAGTGATTAGGAAGGAATGGGGAAGTGGGCTCTGACTTTATTCACTTACCAAAACAGAAATAACTTGTTATTTCACGATGATCTTCGTAAGAGGGTGGTTACTGCCGCCAGACGGGCTGCCCAAATGACTGCGAAACGCAGTGTGCCCCTGCCACTACTAGGGTCAAAATTTAGAGGCTACGTCTTTATGCCATAAGTCTAACTTTAAATAGGAATATATAATATCTATTTTTCTAATTTTGGAGTACTTGAGTTTGAATTAACTGTGTTAGTACTGTTAAATAGCTGGAAAAAAAAAAACAAAACATGACCAAGGCCAAAGTCTCAATATCACATTACAAAGTCTTTCGTGTTTAGACTGATCTAGGCATTTATGTCAACGTCCTAATCTCCTTGTCAGATATTAGAGATAAAGGTTATCAAATCACTTATGTTTTAGCCAATTTATAGCTTGAGCCGATACTGTTAGATAATATTACTTATAGAATTATTATCAATATTTACAATAAGACAACCGACAAATAATTGTTACAAGCTGTTAATGTAACAATAGTACTTTTAAGGGTAACTAGGCTTCACGTTTTAAAAAGTCTTAAAAAAATTAAAATTTCATGATATTTTTATGCCGACTGTACGTGTTTATTAGGTACACCCAGATTGCTAATTTACCTCATTCGCGGTTGTATATAAAACGTATGCTGGATAAAAATATTGTTATTTCCAATTAGCTATCGAACCAGAATGATTAGGAGTTTCATTTTTATTAAATAAATTTCATAATTTTAATCGTCTTAAAGATAATAATTAATTGTATGAGTAATATATTTAGTGTTAGATAATTACTCAGTGATCGATAATTAGATTTTATCTATTTGTCACGTTTAGTTATACAGTTATGGATAACTCAAACGGAATGCCAGAAAGAAAAAAAATATCAGGTAAGGAGTGTGAACGTTTACCTATACATATAAAATCGTAAACGCACCGTGTCTGAAAATTATATCTAGGTATCATATATTACATGGACTGAAAAGTCCCGGCCTAACACATAGATGGCGCTAGTTTTATTGCATTCACTAACCTTCAAAAGACAGCTGTTAAAATTTCATGATATTCTATTCATTAGTTTGTGAGTTATTATAAAATAAAATAAAATAAATAAAATAAAATAAATCTTTATTTGCGCGAACACATGTTTACAGGATTTTAATTTGTATACAGCAGTTACAGTACCAAGTGTGTTCTACCCGCCAAGGGCATGCAAATATTTGTGTTTAATAGTTTGTAAATTAATATATTAATAAAGGAATTAATGTTAATAAAGGAATTAAGGAATTATTGTGCTAAGAGTAACGCTACATTTGTTATTTTCAAAAGAATGGATCAAAAACAATTTCGTGCTCTAATTTTACACTTTTTTTATGTTAAATTCAGCAGACAGGCTGACGGTCCACTTGATGGTAGGTGGCTATCGTCGCCTATAACACAAGCAACGCCAAAGCTGCTGCAAGTGCGCTGCCGACTGCAGTAGGATTAAGGATAAGGGATTTGGAGTGGATAGGGAAATGGGCTCTAGCATCCCTTACTCACTCACCGAAACACAACAGCACACGTGCTGTTATTTCACTGTGATCTTCTGTAAGGGGGTAGTTACTGTCGCTAAATGACTGCGAATACGCAGTGTGCCCTGCCGCTACTTTCCAAATCCAGACCAGAGCCAAATTTGAAAAGTTCATTTTCAAAGTTGACCCTGCCGGGAATCGAACCCGGGAACCCTAGAACAGAGCGTTAAGGCAAGCACACTAACCACTCATCCAACGGGCCCTTCAAAACATTATATAGCGTTATTGGAGCGTTTGAAGGCCGAAATTGCAAAGAAACGACCGCATTCGCAAAGAAAATAATTTTGTTTCATCAAGATAACGCATCATGTCACAAGTCAATCAAAACAATGGCAAAACTAGATGAATTGCACTTCGAATTGTCGAATTGTTAATAGTCGACCACCTACCATCAAGTAGACCGTCAGCCTACCTGCCGTCCTCTACTAAAGGGTACCGTATTTTCCTATGAGACGCAGAACAATGAAAATAAAATTTAATCGCGTTTTAAAATATTGAAAACGGGGGTTCCCCGGTTACACAATTACAAATCATTGATAAGGTTTAGAGTCTATACATAATCTCCTTATTTTTTTTATCATATCAAGTTCGCACCGCATTTGGCGTTGCTTGTGTAGGACACAGTGTTTACATATAATCGAGTTGACCGTCAACTTACCTGCCATTATTTTTATTAATAAAAAATATGAAGCAATATAAGCTCCAACAAAGACTGTAATATCAACAAAGCACAATGTTAACCCTTTATTTCTTTTCTATTTTAGATTTAAAGAACCTCGCAACAGTATTCCAAAAGCCGACGAATATGTTGCCACCTGACAGTTTACCACCACCAGATCCGACCACAGAATCCATCACCGTCACATCAGCCTCAGGAAGAAAGCAAACATCTCATTTTGTTATGGCAAAATCCCAGAGTTCAGCAGAGAAGAAAAAGAAAGGAACATTCACTGCGTAGAAGTTTTTGTTCTTCTGTTTCTGTCACCCTTTGCAAGGAGGTGCACTATGATCTCTTAAACCCAGTGTGATTCCAGATTCCAGCCAGTCATTTGGCTCATCCATCCTCAGCCTCAGCCAATCATCGTCAAAAATGTAATCGCATATTCACAAAAATTCTTTTTTTTTTAAACACAACAGCTTTAAAAAGTGAATATTTAATTTTGTAATTACTAGACGATTATATTTCACCGTAAAGGAAAACAGCGCCTGTTAAATGAGCCTTTTAAAGCTTGTTTCAAAAAAGAATTATGCAAAATCCAAAATTCTTTAAAACACTTTAGCTGATAAGCTATATAATACAGCATCAATCGTAAACAATAGCTGCCTGAATCCACCATAGACTTTAGGCACATGGTTCTGAAAAGTAATCAAAATATAATCTCTGCTATAAGTGAATCTGCAAACGCCACTGATATAGTTTGATGTACCTTAAATATATGTAAAAATCCAGTTTGGATATAAAAAATTCAGTATGGATTTTTTTTTATTTCTATGTGATTTTGTCCACATGAAATACCATGTATGTACTGGCATAGTACATTAAATATTTAAATAAAAAAAATTAAAAATATAATTTTTGACTGTTTGTCTGTGCGTTTGTGCACGCTGATCTCAGAAACGGCTTAACCGATTTGAATGCGATTTTCTCTGATGTATTGTAGCAAGCTTTCCGTAATAGTTAGTTTAATTTAATTCCAATCGTTTTAAAAAAGTCGCGGACTCAGCTAGTAGAACATATAATTTGATAATAGTTATTAAAGAGAACAGAATTATTTGTCTTTGATATGTTTAAATAAAGAACATTCGAAACACAGTAGGCACGTCTGTAAACTGCTCAGTCAACCTGAAATGTATTTTCATCTTTGTAATTCCCCCTAGCCTTCAACAACCAGTATTTAGCAATACCAAGAAAAGACAGATAACACTTATTTTTAGTTATATTTATATAAATCGCGTGGAATGTAAGATTATGTCCTTTTCTGAAATCCTGTTATATTGTACGTAGTTATGTTATGGTATTAGAATATAAGCTAAATTAAGTTTAGCTATTACAGTTGTGTACACTCATATATACTTACAGTAAATCATTATTATTATTAGCCTACAAGCCTACAATAGTAGACATTGGGCATATTCATGCCTTTTTAATTGAACATACAATAAAGGTATTTTATTTTTTTTAATATCTCCTTTGTAAACTTTTTTTTTGTGATTTCTTTGCGTGATCATTTCTGCGCGATGAAAAACGAAGAGACATTCAAAGATATCGAAATATAAAGGCATGAAATGAATATTAAAAGAATAGCTTTAAGTTAATAGCTTTAAGTTAAGGTAAGGCCTTTAAGTTAAAGCCATACCTTTAAGTTGAATTTGAGGTGATGTTTTCTTAAAAAAAGATGGTGTTATTACCAAAGAGATGTAATATCTGATATTAAGATTGAAAATTTGTACTATAAAATGATGTACAATAAATAAATAATAATAATCATTAACACAACACTCCTTGTGTAGTTGAATTTTATTATTATTAATCTTATTATATTTCTATAGTTATAATAATAAATCCAAGGTTTGTGCGAATGAATGAATGTATTGCTCGTCTAAAAAAACTACTAAACGGATTTTGATGAACTTTTTTAGAATAATACATACATGTGTTTGGAATAACACAATTCACTAGAATAACATAATTATAATAAATAAAGATAGACGGATGAAGTAGCAGGCAGAAGCTATCACATACAACAGATCCTATAAGTAAAAAAGTCAACTTTTATTGTATTGGATTTGTAAAAAATGGTTAAAAAAGATTTTGAACCTACTATAAAATTAAGTTTTTTTTTTGTTTTATGTTATGTCGACAGACAGGCTGACGGTCCACTTGATGGTAGGTGGCTACCGTCGTCTATAACACAAGCAACGCTACAGGTGCTGCAAGTGCGCTGCCGACTACAGTAGGATTAAGGATAAGGGATTAGGAGGGGATAAGGAGATGGGCTCTGGCATCCCTTACTCACTCGCCGAAACACAACAGCACGTATATGCTGTTATTTCACGGTGATCTTCTGTAAGGGGGTGGTCACTGCCGCCAGGCGGGCTGCCCAAATGACTGCGAAACGCAGTGTGCCCTACCACTACTTTTCAAATCCAGACCAGAGTCAATTTTGAAAATTACATTAAAATTTCCAAACTTGACCCCGCCGGGAATCGAACCCGGGGCCCCTGAGACGTTAGGCAAGCATCCTTGCCACTCATCCAACGGGCCGTTAAGTTACTAATTTAGACGTGGTAACCAAAATTAACCAAAAGTAACCAATAGTTTTCACGTTAATATTGTACACATGTTTTTTCTTCTTACGATAGAGGCCTAAATAAGGCTTTTACCATAACAACAGTATATACACTTTTAACATTTACTAATCTTAGGCTTCTGTAACTATTATGTCTAAAATAGGTTTATTATAAAAGGTGGCATACAAACTGACGGTTCGCTTGATGGCAAATGGCTATCATCGCCTATATCAAGTATGAAAGTGCTCGGTCGACCCTGATGGGATAGAAGACAGGGTAATAGGCTTTGTCATACCTTTCACCAACAGTAAATGCGCCGTTATTAAGGTTAAGATGAGGAGATAGGATGAGAATGTCCTCTCCCTCTGGTAAGGATCAGCCAGCTCATTTTAAATCAGCAAAGACTTCAATAGCAATTTGAAAGGTTTTCTATTCTTCTGAACATGCTAGTAGATCATGATATTAAACTTCAATTTTCAATTGATAACCATTGATCTTATAAATGCAGAAACGGTCTGGTCTTGTGTCTGCAATGTCTTCTAAACCACCCAGCGGATTCTGATACGGTTTCCACCAATGAAATGAGGATAAACGAAGAAACTTTCTGTACTTATGTGATTTGCAGAAAAAAAATTGCGTCCTTGTGAACCCGGAGGCCGGTCGCTAATATAACCACAGGAGAAATAATTGTCCTAAGTCCTAATTAAAACAAAATTTTAATACGAAACATATGGGAGTGATTTTTTGTATATCCAACAAGATAATCTCATATCCCATAAACTGCCAAGATCCAAAGAAAGCAATAAAGTAATTGTTGACGTTGCAATCATTAAATTGTCACAAATGTTATTAGACTGACCACAGACAATTCGAAGATATATATTTAGAAAGTCATTTGTCTCTTTTTCTCATTCGTAAAAATGCAAATATTTCTCTTTCTATTCCTCGTTTATCGCTACCGCAAAAAACGCGTCACTGACCTCAATACGTCACAAGGTTGAAGCTTATTGATATGGTTTAAAATTGCACTCTCGGTCTTCGACATAGAGGTGCTTTTCAGCAGGCGACCGATGCTTGTTTAAGGACCATATTAAATTAACTGCCGATGTCAATGGACGCTATACATACTTTTGCTTGCTTTAACTAAACATTGCAGTTGCGAATCAAATCTTATAAAGAATGCTAGTGTCGTTCGATTTTTGATTTTTCTTTTAAAAACCTTTGTGGAGTTTTGACTTGCTTTTTACGTTTTTAATTTGGATTTGTTTTGTTCTGCAGCCTTATTTTTTTGTTCTGTAAGTTATACATTTTTTTTTTTAATTTATTTCTGTGCATGGCGGGAGACACTTTCTCTTATGGAAAAATTTTTGCTTACGGTATTTTTTTATTAATAGCTTTTGCGCGCCGCGTATCTTCATTGATTATATAGCCTGAGTGTTAACTGATGTATAAACATCGATGTGTATAAACTAGATTACAGTAAAGTTTCATCAAAATTCGTTCAGTAGTTTTTGCTTAAAATATTCATTAATCTATCATCACAAATTTTCGCTTCAAAACTTCAAAACTTCGAAAATTCGATTGTTCCCGTTTGTGATATTTTGTAAGTTTTTACAAAAAACAGGGACAAGTGCGAGTTGAACTCGCGTGAAGAGGGTTCCGTACGATGTTACCTATCCGCACAATATTGAGTGATTTACCATGTTATTTTAATATCATGGACTTCTTATAGGTTTTCCTATAAGTTATAAGTAGAAAACTAATTTCTATATTTTTTCAAAATTTTAGGTTCAGTAGTTTCGGAGATAGTGATCCTATAAGGGTTCCGTTTTTTTATTCGGACGTACGAAACCCTAAAAATGATTGATAGTGTTAGATACTATAAATACAATTTATAAATATTTAATTAATAATTTACCAAAAAAATTTTACAAAGTAAATATTATGTATAATCTACCTTAGGCAGAGTTCTAAGTACGCTGGCTACATTACCTTGTAATGTATAGAGTTAGGTTAGGTTATTGTTGTATAGAGCAAGGCTAATTTCCTGACTGTTTTATAAACAGTATTTAATTAATTAATTGTCTTTTTAAAAAATTTCTCATAAGAGATTACACATACACATAACATATATAATATATATATAATATATAATTTATAAATAACATATATAATTTATAAATATAATGAAATTATAGGTTCATTTATATTTTAAATTGATATAGGTACAAAAAACATTTTCTATGATTTGAAATCAAATTTCGAAACTAGAATTAGGCACTATTTCTGAAGAATACAGTTATTCTTTAAAACATTATTTTTTTTATATTAAGTCGTCAAAAAGGCTGATGGTCCACTGTCGCTCTGTCCACAATGATAGGTCGCCAATAACACAAGCAACGCCATATACTGCAAGTGTGCTGCCGACTATAATAAGATTAAGGATAAAGGATAGGGAAGGGATAGGGAAATGGGCTCTGGCATCCCTTACTCACTGAAACACAACAGCTCTCATGAGGTACTGTGATGTGTGCTGTTGTGCGCTATTAGTGCTGGCTGGCACTGTCCGCCTGGAATAACCACCCCCTTATAGAAAAGACCATAATAATTCACCCATAATAGGGGATCGGACAGTAATCAGATTAAAATATAAAATGTACTTAGAAACAAAATATATAACTTTTTACGATTATTTATCGATTAATAATTTAATATAATTCATTTAAATATTTTTAAATGAAGAAATAAAATTTTATTATTTACAATATTTTTAATCTATACTGAAACACCAATCACAGTGCGTGACGTCATTTGTAGGCAATCAGTGTCTTATGCCAATGCAGCTGTTTTGTTATGATATGACCACAAATGACGTTACGCGCTCTCAGATGAACTATCGTGGCGTTTTGGCGGCATTTTCAAACAAACAATATTAAAACATGATTTTGAGTACCTAAAAGGCTATAAATAAATAAAATAGTATTTTTTATGGGAATAAATATCCATGAAGATTAATTTAAAACACTTTCTGAAAATTTGTCCGATCCCCTATTAATGGATAAAAAGCCAATCCCATTTCCATCTTCTTAACTATAAATTTTATCAGGTTCGACAGTACATTTGAATACTTCTAATATTGCCAAGCCTAATATTCTAGCGGCTTAATTCCCAACCGCTCTGAATTCATTGTTTTACAAAACTAAAAATTTCATACATTGATTCTCAAGTTTTTGGTGAAGTTTTTGTTAAGTTATCGGAGGCCGTGGGAACAATTTAATATTTTTTCTTAATTAATATTCAATTTTACTCATGGAGTGAGTGGAAACAAGCCATCCTAGCCACTAACCATCAAGTGAACTGTTTACCACACTTTCTAATCAAAAAGTGTATACTTACATTAGAACATATTAGCGTTTGTAGTGTTACGTATATTCGACCCTATTCGGTCTAATTATTAGACTCATTTTCGATTGATCGCTTTACCAAACAAATGATTAGCAACTACTTATATTAACTCTAACAATAAAATTTTCATTAATCATTTGGCGTATTCTTCGTCGATAATCACTTTATCTAGTGGATATAATAAGTTAGATTATCGACCAATTACGATTACATAGATTAGATAGATTACATAGGTATACCTAGTTACTTAGGTACCTACTTTATAGAACAGAGTCTAAAAGTAGTATTAAAGTTCAACTAATTAATAGGGGATTGGACAGTAATCCGATTAAAATCTAAAATGTACTTAGAAAGAAAATATATAATTTTTTACGATTATTTGTGGAATAATAATTTAATATAATTCATTTAAATATTTTTAAATGAAGAAATAAAATTTTATTATTTACAATATTTTTAATCTATACTGAAACACCAATCACAGTGCGTGACGTCATTTGTGGGCAATCATTGTCTTATGCCAATGCAGCTGTTTTGTTATGATATGACCACAAATGACGTTACGCGCTCTCAGATGAACTATCGTAGCGTTTTGGCGGCATTTTCAAACAAACAATATTAAAACATGATTTTGAGTACATAAAAGGCTATAAATAAATAAAATAGTATTTTTTATGGGAATAAATATCAATGAAGATTAATTTAAAACACTTTCTGAAAATTTGTCCGATCCCCTATTGTGCTAATTGAACATAAATAAATAAAATAAATCGTGACAAAATATTCCTACCTGGGAATAATAAGGCCAAGGTATTTCTAAGACTACGTAGGCGGGATGATAAGTAACTAGCCACTGCTATTTAAAAAGTTAAAATTAAAAAAATATATATGTCATTTTTAAATTCGTGTCTCTGGCAACCTGTGTTCTAAATTTGAATTTGGTGGCGTGAAAATTTTATTGATTTTTTTTCATTTGAAAATATATTTCGTTAACTGTTTTCAAAATGGATAAAATTGAACAAAGAGCGGTGATAAAGTTTCTTCATATGAAGGGCATGAAGGGGAAAGATATCTATTACGAGTTAAAGAATGTTTTGGGTGAATGTGCTCTTTCTTATGTCACAGTAAAAAACTGGGTGGCTGAGTTTAAACGCGGTCGTACATGTGTCCAAGATGAAGCCCGCCCCGGACGTCCAAAAAGCGTCACGACTCCGGAAATGGTCGTGAAAGTACATGATAAAGTTTTAGTAGATCGAAGATTGAAGTTATCTGAAATAGCTGACACTACAGGTATCTCAAAACAACGGGTACATCATATCCTAAGTGAGGAATTAAATATGAAAAAGTTATCGGCCCGTTGGGTGCCGCAATTGCTTACGCACGATCAAAAAATGATTCGGGTGCAAAACTCCAAAGAATGTCTGGACCGTTTTCAGAGTAATAAGGCCGATTTTTTACGTCGATTTGTAATAACAGATGAAACATGGGTTCATCATTACACGCCAGAATCAAAAATTCAATCAAAACAGTGGACTCAATCGAGATGCCCGGCTCCAAAAAAGCCAAGGCTGTAAAGTCGGCTGGAAAAGTGATGGCTTCCGTCTTTTGGGATGCAGATGGGATCTTGATGATAGATTACCTTCCTAAAGGTCAAACAATTAATGGAGAATACTACGCAAATCTTCTAGATATGCTTCATCAATGTAATCAGCAAAAACGACCAGGTTTGGCGAAAAAAAAATCATCTTCCACGAAGACAACGCTAGAGTTCACACATGTGCTAAAGCTATGGCAAAAATCAACGAATTGAAGTATGATTTGCTGCCCCACCCACCTTATTCGCCTGATCTAGCGCCATCAGACTTCCACTTATTCCTTAAGCTCAAAACTTTTTTGGGCGGACAGAAATTTGCCACAAATGATGAAGTCATGGCCGCTGTAGAGGAATATTTTGCAGGCCTCGAAAGAAATCATTTTATGGAAGTCATTACTGCTTTAGAACGAAGATGGAATAAGTGCGTAGAGGTTCACGGAGACTATGTCGTAAAATAAAATTAATTTTATCACGGAAAGTTAAGTATTTTCTTATTAGGCTAGTTACTTATCATCCCGCCCTCGTATAATTAAGTATATTGAGAGTTTAGAGTTTAGATCAGTGAGATATTTATACCTATTTCAACATAATGTTGCTCAAAGACATCGCCTCTTGACCATTGTTTTTTTTCTGTCATTCATATTTAGTCTAAACAGCTTTTTCTTAGAACGAGTAATACTTTCATTACCTGTTTCGAAGAATATTAATAAAGGTTTTTTGCAGATAGAGAACCGAGTTACGATAATAATAAGTCCTCCTAACTTATTATTATCGTAAGGGAATGTTTAAAGAAAAGAATAGGTACTATAGTTTATACCTACGAGTTTATGTCATAGTTTTAGTAATAATACTGCTTTTCGTAGTCATATATTTTGGGGCCGTCTGACGGTAAGCCTTCAGAAGACTACAGACTACAGGCTGTTGTGTTTCCTTGAGTGAGTAAGGAATCTCAGACGCCATTTCCTGTCCTTTCGTAATCCCTTATCCTTAATCCTACTGATCATCCTTATGTTAATAGGCGATGGTTACCAGTGTTACCACCTACCTACCTTCAAGTGAACCGTCAGTCTGCCTGACGACCTTTTCATAAATAAAATACTCATTGTAAAATTATCACTATTGAATTTTACAGAAATGTTAATTTTTACAAAATATCGAATCTGTTCTAAATGTTAATAGGGACGTTTTTTTATTACATAGGTCCCATAGTTGTACATTTAATCTATAAGTATAACCTTGATAAATAAATATCAAATATCAAATTGAGACTCGTCCAAAATTTAACTTTTATTTATATTTTTAAACTACATAACCCAAAGAGAGCCTTATTGGAATATTACTAGACTACAGAAAAAACGTGTTCTAAAAGACAAATCTTATTGTTTAATGTTAGTAGGTATTTACTTAAGTAAATAATTTTCATAATTCTTTTCATTTTCATAATTTTCATAATTCATAACATGTTTTTAATTAAGATCATGTTCATATCTATTTTTAAGATAAAAAGGAAGTCCGTTATTGGCATTAAGATTTAAATCATACATATTTATGTATTTACTTGTATTTTATTAGTTGATAATAAGTGCTGTGTGACTTTGTATTCATTAAAATAAAAAATAAAATAAAATTAATAGTATTTACTTCTAAAGCGATTTTGATTCTTTCAAATCACATATTGACAATCTGCTTATCCATGACAGGAAGACGTGAAACAATGCAACCCCGAAAATTCAATAAAAATATCTGCCTTAGATGAACAATTATATCTAAGCATTCTGCTTTGACTTTCCTAACAGTTTTTCTAAATGGGACTAGTTACGCTCATAGACTGCTTAAACTGCTTAGACTGCTTACACTAAACTTGTCCATCTCATTTTACTTACTGTCCATTGCTATCTCGCTCTTGCTTGTTTATGTAGACATGCATTTACGCCCCAAGTTAATCACAAAAAAGACAATAATTCTTATTAGTTAAGCAAAAAAAAAAATTATTCAATTGTGACAGGAAGTAGGAATAGGTAGTAACAAGCGAAGTGCTAGCTGGTAATAATAGTTTCTAATTCTACTTATCCTGGACTTATGTCCAGGATAAGTAGAACAAGATATTAGAACAAGATATTCTAGGATATTAGAACAAGATTTTACTACCAAAAAAAAAACAAGTTTTTTTTAGTAATTCTTAATTATTTTCGTGAAAACAAAAATACTGACGAACAAACCAGAGAACATATGAATGATGTTAGGTATTATATACCTACAAACGCGACAAATCAGTAGCTATAAATACATACATTTTAATTAGTTAATATGAATAAAGGTGTGCATATGCTTTGTTTTTATTTAAAAATGCACGAATGCAATTTCCTTATAGACACAACAACAAATGCGAATGTCATGTCATATAAATTTAATTCTTATATCTTACATTATAAGTTTCATTATTTAAATAGTGGATTAAAATGTTACGTGTACCATTTGAGTTTTTTATACTTTTATTTACATATAATTTTAGAAATTTGTTTATTGTTTGATATTTCAATAGAAAATAAAGACAATCCAGTACTTATATCTAGTAAAACAATTCAAATTTTTGCATTAATAACGTTTCAAACCTCCTTCCTGAATCAATTCATCATCACAGGTTCGTATCGTGGAATTTAGGCATTACATACAAAACAATAATCATTTCGAAAGCAGAGATATATTATAAAGAGATATATATCTCTGTTAGAAAGACCATCAAGTATTCAGTAATTGTTAGCTATTTTATCAACCGCTCATCAATACAGTTCAGTTACCATCAATGTACAGTGGTGATCTTAGCACTAAGTATTTACAAGTACTTTTTTGGACCTTGCAATAGGGGATCGGACAGTAATCAGATTAAAATCTAAAATGTACTTAGAAATAAAATATAAAATTTTTTACGATTATTTATCGAATAATAATTTAATATAATTCATTTAAATATTTTTAAATGAAGAAATAAAATTTTATTATTTACAATATTTTTAATCTATACTGAAACACCAATCACAGTGCGTGACGTCATTTGTGGGCAATCATTGTCTTATGCCAATGCAGCTGTTTTGTTATGATATGACCACAAATGACGTTACGCGCTCTCAGATGAATCGTGGCGTTATCGTTATCGTGGCGTTTTGGCGACCTTTTCAAACAAACAATATTAAAACATGATTTTGAGTACCTAAAAGGCTATAAATAAATAAAATAGTATTTTTTATGGGAATAAATATCCATGAAGATTAATTTAATACACTTTCTGAAAATTTGTCCGATCCCCTATTGTCCTGAATAAAATATTCAGCACTAAAATTTATCAGATAACTACATAAATTTGTAATTTTAAATTAACTATTAGGTAGGTAGATAATAATGTCTATAAAACAGTTTGCCTTGTTTGATATTTTTTTTAATGAAATTAAATCTTGTTTTTATAATACTTCTATTCTATTGTATTTTTGTTTAACATGTTCTTTATAGCTTATTTTCTTTTTATAATTAAAAATTGTTTTATTGGCAAACTACCTATTATTTAAAAAATATTGTTTTTAAAAAGAATCGTTTTTTAAGGTCCTGTAAATTTCTTTTGGGTATTGATTCCTGCAATTTGACTTTTATTAAGTCTCCACAAAGACCTTACTTGGGAATTGAACGTAGGATCCTTAAGTTTACTTGTCCAACAGATAATTATATAGTTTTGAAATAATTTAACCATAGAAATAACACTGTTAGTGATAACTTATCATGCGCTAGAAAACCGCAAATTGCGTTTGTATATATGTATACCTATCTAACTATATAACATATATGCGTAACGTGTCCTTGAACTACTTATTGATTGTAATAACCAGTAGATATTTTAAAGGAAGCGTTTTCGTCGTGACACTTAGGGACTGCTATTCAAATATGAATCACAGAGAACATAGAACCGTTTGCCTTATCATAACATTTGTATTTACTAAATTTACAATTATTAGCTATTTTATATTAATGTCGGCAGACAGGCTAACGGTCCACTTGGTGATAATATAGAGTGTATTTGGTAGGTATGAAAATAGGTCGTAAAGTATTTTTCATCCTTCTACCTCCACCCCCCATTTTTAATCGCGATTTTAGTTTTTTTGTATAAATAATATTCAATAATTAAACCATCGTCGTTCATATATGATTTGAAAATAAAAGTGGACCCTATAGGTGGCGCCACAATCGGGTTACGGAATTATTTTCGGGTTCTGGCAGTACAACGTCTGCTGGGTCAGCTAGTAATTTATATAATATCTACTTAGTAATATAAAAAAAAGAGGACAATGGCATTTTAATTAAGGGTTTGCTACGTACAATTCATAAAATTAATTTTTCACTAAAAATGTTAATATTTTTTGTCTCTGGGCGTGGGGCCTAATGGAGAATTCGTCCCTGGCTCCTGACCGTAGCAGGATAAAAGGTTTTTATCACCTATCATATATTTATTATTTAATATAATAATCATCTTTATTGATCACTAGTTATCTAACCCGTGTAGGGTGAGGACTCTCTTTTTAAGTTAGAAATCTGTTCTTAAAAAATAAAAGAATGTATATACATACTCTACTTAAGAGCGCGTATAAAAAAAAATAGCTAATCCTAGATTTGAATTTTATCTAAGTATATAAAGTCGAAATAAGAAAATAATTGTTTATCTATAGATTAATATATTATAAATAAAAGTGAAATGTGGACAGAAAATATTATACAATGAATTTTTTCTCGATAGAACAAAATCACTAAGTTACCTCTAATTTTTATCGTTTTTTGTTTTATTTTCAAAATGAACACATATTACAAACCTAAAAATATAATTTTTGGTATGGTAGACGTGTATCTACATTATGGAAGGGAATTTCAAAATCTGTCATCATGCCTATTGTACATGTCCTCGGTCTCAATCTTCCTCTTCCTCGGTCTCAAGTATTACTATTATCAAATTTGACGTATCAGACACGTCAAAATTTTTGCATAAAATTTGGTATGCTTATTTCATTTCATTCTTTGTCCTAAACGGACCTTCCCATTCAAGTCGGATAAACAAAAACCATAACTTTCTCGTCTACAAACCCACATAGGCAAAAATTGGATATGAATGAATCGGTCAGCTTTGGTCGGCTTACTGACCGACTTTCTACCTGTAACCTGTCCGTTAATGAATCACAGCGAATTCTTGCTCCTTTAACATACTATTACTTGGAATATCCCAAAGGCATGGTTAGTCAGTGGAATTTTAACAGCTTTAAGATTTTTATCTTTATTGTCCAACCTTAAAAAAAAAAACTCTTTTTTGTTCTACAACAGTCTTTGTTGAGCATTAAACAATTTAAGTACAATCACTTAATTGAACATTAAGTTTTATTTTAATATAATTACAAAACGAGTCATCGAATAATAATATAAGTATAGGTAGGTACATTTGTTAATTATTAATTTACTTCCGTCTTAAGGGATTCACTGAGGCAAATGACATTTACTATAGAACTCGCTGGCGGCGGAGACAATTTCAACGGGCCTAGAAATGGTGTTTTTTTGTTTTTACCATTAGAACATTACACAAAAAATTTTTTTTTATTAATACATTTTTTTAATCTGATATTAACTTATTAATAGGTACAGGATTCATATGCGTGCAATAAGCCGTTCTCGAGAGAATTTTCAATAAAGGTCAAATTCTTCTTGTGTTCTAACTTTTTTTGTGGAGTTTCTATTACTTTAACGAAAATTTTAATTAATACAATTGGTTCTTCACATGTTTAAGTATAATATATATTTTTTTCAAAGCAATTGTCTTGTCTATTTCTTGTAACATTTTCATTAAACAATGGATATTTTTAGTATTTAGCGTTTGTCTCCCCCTTAAGACGGAAATATTGTTTATTAGCTGAGCTGAGCCCGCAACGTACCGTGGTATTCGAGTAAGTATAGCGCGTAACTTTTTTGTTTATAAACCGATTGGAATAAAATAAACACAAAATATTACGGTAAGCTTGCTGCAATCAAAAAATTCGAAATTTCACGTTTTTATATATCTTTTACTTAGACATAATTTATTGTAAGGTCTTGAATAACTCAACTTTTAATATTCAAATGAAACTTAAATATAAACATTGTTTTTGCTATCGCTATTCGCTGGTGAGTAGGACCTATTAATTCGGGGTGAGTAGGGAAAATAATTAACAATTTAATATTCGGGTGAATGGGACATACTCGTAGTTTTTCGGGCTAGTTGGGAAGTAGTAGATTTTACAACAATTTTTATCCGAGACTTTTAACAATGTCGAGGATAAAAATGGTTTTGTGGACAAGTTATAAACTCTGCTTTTCACTTCGATTGCGAGGAAATAAGACAGTAGTGTAACATAACATTTCTTTAAACGCACGAAAAAAAAAAGCTGTTTCCCGCCGCTTTATTTTTTTTAAATCTCACGACATTGACATTGACATCTTATGACATTGGCTTGGGCTGCAGACCTATACAGCCTACTATTAAATTAATTTTGTAATAATAATTTGTAGGGGTTATTGGTTGCAGTGGAATAAGGAAGAAGCAGTTATGCTTTGTAACAGTATATTTACAATATTTACATGAGAAGGATTATATTAGTATGTACAGCTTAGAAGTTGTTACGACACTTACTTGACACTTCTAATTGTTTTTTTAATATTATGTACAGCCAGCTCTCTAGTAGGTACCAAAGCATAGAGGTGATATCCAAAATAATTTTCTTAAGTTAATTAAATAACCTACCGTACTTGAATTTAAATTTTAATATCTTTTATGTCTTAAAAAACACATAAGGCAAATAAATTTAAGTAAATATTATAAAATAACGAATTCTATCTACGAACTTCTTATTGCTTTTGGCTGTATGGCTCATTTTCTTTGCCTTAATATTGATACATTTATGAGTAGATACGTTAATGCACAATAAGCACTTTCAGAGCATGAGAAGTGAAAAAAATATCTCCGGTGAATCTTTCGGGCGAATGGGGCATAAATCAGTGAAAACCGCATTTAGACAAAAATTTTAAAAACTATTTTTTACTTTGGTAACATAAGTACAACGTGTATAAATTGTTTTTTTTTTTTTTAAATATTTAATGTACATACACGGCTCGTTTACGATTTTATTATATGTACAGATGTATGTAATATAGTACATTTATATCGTTGGTTAAACGAGTGTTTTTCTAAATGGCTGGACCGATTTTGATGAATTTTTGTTTGATTGAGTATGGTTTTTAGACTCGCAATTGGACCCGTTTGGTTGGCACTGCGATGCGGGTCGCATTTTTTTCGGATTCTGTTTCTGTTGTTCTTTAAATATTAAAGTCGGGATTTACAAATTCCTCCTGTATATTTTTACAATAATCTCTGTCCTTTTTATAAACTTAAAGCTCAAATATACCGTTTAACCAAAAAAACTGTGTCATTGAGTCGATGTGTCTACTAAACAGTTAAGTTATACCGTACAGAATTTGCGTAGGAGTAGGCGATAAAGTGTAACGTATTTGTTATGTCCTTAATAACAGGTCGTTGTCCTCGTATAGATTTTTTACTTATTCATACGACAGGTCCATTTTTTTTAATTCTTCTACCTTTCTTACGTGGGTCATAACTAAGGCTATAATTAGATTATATGGCCCGATTATATGTTGTTTATCAAGTATATAGTTGTAAACAAGCACATTCATTTCATAGACATTTATAGAATCAGAGTACTTAAGTGTCTAATTGACTTGTTATTAGACATATAGTACTAATATAATATTATTTTAGATCTAGTCATAGCAAAGTGACTTATTTTTTCATATTAAATAAATTAAATAAAATTTAAATAAATATATTTAAATAAAATAAAATTGCTATATTTAAATAAAATTGATGTTGAGATTGTGATTAATATAGTTACAAACTTTAAACATAGTTGGTTTTAGAACTTCTAACCAACTTTTACGCATTATATTACTTGTTATAAAACAATATTCTATTTATAAAAATAATAATAACAATATTTTCACCTGTCTTCTTTTATTGGCAAAAGCTTGCACAATTCGGCTGGCCGAACAAGTTCTTTAGTGATACAAAAACCTGCATTTCTAAATCTAACCTATGCAAGTTCAAAGGTTGCATAAGCTATCTTATTTGTGTGCTCGCATATTATCAGTTGTAGGAAAGAGACAACAAAACAATTAGTTAATTTATACGAATAACAATAATGATGCACCATCTAATACTAAGTCTCAGTACCTACCATATTCCTCTTAAACCTACCTTTCAGGTGATTTATTAATTATAGTGTTTTACGAATTAAGTAATTGCGTCAACCGGTTAATTAATTAGTTCTTAGAATGAGGATAATTTAATTGTCAGTGTTAATTACTTACCTCGATATTATACGGCTCTTTTCGATTACATTAGTGAAAACCGTATCAAAATTTGTTAGGTGGTTTAGAAGAAGTTAGAGTTTAGAGGAAAGTGACTTTATTTTAATAATATGTAAAATAGATATAGATATATATAATACTAGTTGACCCAGCAGACGTTGTCCTGTCCGAACCCGAAAATAATTCTGTAACCCGATTGTGACGCCATCTATCGGGTCCAATTTTATTTTCAAACCATATGTCAAAGTGACGTGACACTTCAAGTCAATCAACGACGGTTAAATTATTTGGATATTATTCAAACAAAAATACTAAAATCGCAATTAAAAAATGGGGGAGGGGTGGGGGTAGGAGGGTGAAAAATACTTTACGACCTATTCTCATACCTACCAAATATACAACAAAAATTTCATAAAAATCGGTCCAGCCGTTTCGGAGGAGTTTTATTACAAACACTGTGACACGAGAATTTTATGTATTAGATTAGTTAATATTGTAATAAGAGCGTATTTTATTGCCCATATATTTTTGTCAGGCTTTAATTTTTTTCATTTTCAAAACAGCACTTCTTTCTGGATTATAGATACCCTATATCCTTTTTTGTATCCTTAACAACGTGTATATACAAAATGCAGGTATGCAAAATGATCGGTTAGGTCAAAGCGTAACAAACAAACTCACTTTCGCATTTATTAGTTACGATCGCCGGTTACGATACCAAGCCCACCGGACCAAGACGGGACGCGTTGGTCTCGTTATAAAATCAAGTATATAGAATAACCAAAATTATTAAAATCTATAGTACCAGCATCCTTTAATTCTGTAATACCAGAAAATAATCGAATAAATAATGAGAAAAAAGTTCTTACAGTGTAAAGCTTTTTTTGATAAAGAGTGGCAGTCAGGCTGCTAAGAAAATTCTGTTAGGATATTTTATTTAATTTTATAATGTGAATATGCCCATATATACATGCGTGCTGGTTACACGTATAGTGCGTCAATAGGGGATCGGATTTCAGAAAGTGTTTTAAATTAATCTTCATGGATATTTATTCCCATAAAAAATACTATTTTATTTATTTATAGCCTTTTAGGTACTCAAAATCATGTTTTAATATTGTTTGTTTGAAAATGCCGCTAAAACGCCACGATAGTTCATCTGAGAGCGCGTAACGTCATTTGTGGTCATATCATAACAAAACAGCTGCATTGGCATAAGACAATGATTGCCCACAAATGACGTCACGCACTGTGATTGGTGTTTCAGTATAGATTAAAAATATTGTAAATAATAAAATTTTATTTCTTCATTTAAAAATATTTAAATGAATTAAATTAAATTATTATTCGATAAATAATCGTAAAAAATTATATATTTTCTTTCTAAGTACATTTTAGATTTTAATCTGATTACTGTCCGATCCCCTATTATTGTTAAGTCAGTTAATAGTCAGTCAATTATTGTTAAAACGTGTGATAAAATGAATTCAACTTCAAAATTAAACTTGAGCGTTGTCAAGCTGAGAACAAGAAATAATCTCTTATAACGTGACATAAAAATACAAAATTATCTCCCGCGCACGTGATTTAATTGTTAATATTTTATACATAAACTATTAAACCATTGTCAAAGTGATTGTCAATGAAAAGATAAGATAAAATCAAAAGAACCGGGTAAATTTTATTTAATTCAAATAATTAAATCACACAATACTTAAGATGATTTAAACTAGAAAATGTTTGTTTAATGTCTTTCGGGACAGACCTAGTTTGAACCTGTCTTTCGTCTAAGGCCTTGTTCAGATTAGGCGAAACACGCGCGAATGAACTCGCACGTAAGCGAGATTCAGGGAATCTATACATTGCGTTCATACTCAAGATTTCATACTCATACGAACGTAGAGCGAATAGAAAGATCAACTGATATTTAGTAGTCATCATCAATTTCAATCATTATCAACAGCCTATTATATGTCCCCACTGCAGGGGCAAAGGCCTACCCTCCAAACAAGGGCGTATGGGTTCTATGGTCCACCACGCTGGCCCAGTTGCGGTTTGGTGGACTTCACATGCGCCTTAGGATTTCTTCTTTGGCGTATGCAGGTTTCCTCGCGATGTTTTCCTTCAACGTTTGAGAGTAGTCAGATAAAGCGATAGAGTTTTTAGAAAAACCCATTGTGGTACATGGCATTATTGTTATTATTAAAATTCTTTATTTTATACCATAAACATAGAAGATAGGTACAAAAAGAATTTAAAAAAAGAAAGACACAACAAGTAATAGTACCTACAAAAGGCAGCCTTATCGCTTTATAGCGATTTCTTCCAAGCAACCTTAAGATCAGGGGTCTTAGTCAAAGTAACATTTTAAAAACGATAACGAAGTTCGAAAACAATAAAATGTATGGGATTGACATATGCCGTTTTTAAAATCTTACTTTGTCTAAGGCCCAAGGAAAATTATAAAAAAGTAAATAAAATAATGTGTAAGTGGTATGGCCTCCGCGTTAATCCTACGAAGTCCCAAGCAATCCTCATTGGTAGCCCAGGGTTTATTGCAAAAGTTAGCCGTGAAGGCCTGGCACCAATTAATATTTAGTAATGCTATCATACCATACTGTGACTCCGTCAAGAACCTTGGTACACACTTACGCAGCTGTCTTGGTCTATGAAGATTAGGGAACTCAGTAAGAGGACATTTGCAGCTATGAGCTCGTATTATTAAGGCGACGCCAGCCCCTAATGATAAAAAAAACCACTTATTTGTAACCGTTTTCCTTTTAAATTATCATAATGACTATAATTTAAAAAATACTTAAATCATCTGCAGGATATATGAAAGGGGATCATCATAATTATTTTTTAAATTATATTTAATTATATATATAAAAAAATTACTAATTTGCGGTCTAATATCGATGCTGTAACCGTGCGATTTGCTTAATAATCAATATTTTAAATAGCTAATTCTTAAGATAAATTTTAAGATCCACTATCTGAAGTCTCATCAAAAGAAAAATTTGAATTATACTTTATTTAATTTTTAAATAGATATTTCCAAGATTTGCAAGTAGCGACTCCCCCTCAGCAGTCCCGTCAATTCAGTACAAGACGAGTTTTGCGGCTGGAGTCGCCTTAATGGTTGAGATAGCACTATCGAGGTCATGTAGCTGATCCAAAGAAAAGATATACGGAGTGATGGAATTAATGAAGATGGCAAAAAGTCTTTAAAAGTCTTTAAAAAATCTCGTTCACTGGACTCCTACTAGCATATTACGTAATATTTAGTGGCTGTTACAATTTTGTGTCAAATTGTAAAAATTTGAAGCAAGGTTTTTTGAAGACATTCACCTTAGCTGACTCACGCCTCGCCTTTGTGTTAAGAGATTACACAACAATTTCCTCTGTATTGAAATGTACATAATTAATTATTCCAAGTATTCATTCGTAGTTATAAATATTAAAGATATTAAAACTCTTATTTATATTTTATGCTAGCTGAGTCCGCAAATTCGTACGCGTGGTATTCTGTATAGCGCGTAACTTTGTTGTTTGTAAACCGATTGGAATGAAATAAACACTGAATGTTACGGGAACCTTGTTATAATACATCGGTCAAAACCGCATTCAAATCGATTAAGCTGTTTCTGAAATTAGCGTGCACAAACGCTCAAACAAACAAAAATTCTAAATTATTATTTTCGGATCTCGGTGACATAAGTAAAATGTGTAAAAATTCTTTTTTTGAAAAATATTTAATGTACCGATACGGCTCGTATAGAAAAAGCTGTTAAAACGCTGAGCTGCCGAGATTGCAGACACAGGATAGGTTTAGTCGTCGGACTTCTGAGTCTTCTGAGACTTCTGAGGTTCCGTTTTGTGAGCACTCATGTCGCGCAAGGAAGCGGCGGAGAGGCCCCTCTCCCAGCCGATCCGCCGGAGAAGGCTCGGGCGCAGGCGGATGGCTTATATCCGCCGCCTTCCCCCTTGACCAGGACCTGGGCGGTAGTCTAAGGGGAGACTACCGCCCGTTGTGAGGTCCCCGAGATGGCCGGCGTACCTCCGCTTTCGGGTACGCCGAGGTTCCGACAGGGAGCGTAGTTCTCCCCGCTCTGAACAGCCGTGGCGGGTCGCCGAAGTTGTGCAACCACGTTCCTGCGACCCTGCCCATCTACGGCCGCGCTAGAAACTGGTTGGGTTTTAGCCGGTAGGAGTCATAACCCACAGCGGCATAACCCACAGCGTCCCCCTTTCGCTGCTGGGTATCCATGATGGATTTGCCAACGTAAAAAAAAAGGGTGGTTCACTTTCATGTACAAGAATGTATAGATTTTTTATTTATTTCTATTTTTTAAGACTGATATTATGATGAATAATTTATTAAATCTATGAAGAATATAAAATACGCATTTCAAAATGCGTATAATTTCTAAAAATATAACATAAATAATGTTTTAATCATTTAGCTATTTAAATACGTAAGTATAATGTACTTATTTCTTAGGTATATTTGTAATATGCACTAAGAAATTTATATCTATACTTACATATTTAAAAATAAAGTCTCCTTTCTGTTCTGTCTGTTTCTTCGGTGAGTTTTTTCTAAACCACACAATTGATTTTGATACAGTTTTCTCTAAAGGAAAGAGCGATAAATTAGGAAGGTTTGTGTAAGTACATAATTTGCAGAAAATAATTTCATCCATGCGTATAAGTGTTTTTTTTTATTTACTCACTAAAATTCTACAAAATATCAATATTATTGATTACATTTTTGAGATAGATAAGTTTAATTATATTATATTCATTATTATTAAATATCCCTGAATTCTACGTGGCGTAGCTTATATATTAAAATATGTACATTTGTATCAAAATAGGCAACGGTAGCCACCTACCATCAGTTTTACTGTCAACTGCCAACTATCTAGGTAGGTATTATATATATATTAAAAAAAACATAGATTGTAAAAAATGTTTTAACACTCGTAATTATTATTACTCTCATTATATACAATTAAAGTAATAATAATTACGAGTGTTACAATTTATGAAAATTACAATTTATAATAAAAATATTTCTGTTATAGTATTTTCACTGTATGATGATATGCGTGACAGTTCTCACTTTTTCATGTCACGCATACTGTTTTCAACTTTAAAAAAACCGGCATGAAAAAAATAACAATTAAACAAACACATGTATGAAAAAAAAAAACTATTCGAAAAACACAAAAGGAATTATCACTTTCATTATTAATTTATTATTATAATTGGTAAATGTAATAAAAAACATATGTTTTAAAAGTGTCAAATGCGTGGAACGGAACTTGTGTCAATGGGGATTGACACTAGGGATATTCACTTATATTCGATATATCGAAAGTACTCTATGTTTATCATTGGATATTCGGAGATTTAACAAATATTTTTCTATTCCATATATTTTTAAAAACATGGTATTTTGATAATAAAACTGAAGCTGCTAATAATAACAATAAAACAAAAGTAAATTTTGTTCTGAGTTTGATACGAGTTGTCAAGTTTCGAGTTCTGACAGTAATGAATATATAAATTAATATTTTAAACAGACTGCATTGTATTCTATAATTTATTTAACGTAACCTTTATTTACTAGAAAAATTACTAGAATTTATTTCTAAATATGAAAATCTAAAATCGGTAGTTCGATTCCATTTGCTTTGACAAATGATTCGATATTTTCAAACAATCGATTAAATGTCGTTAGGTTGCATCACTAAAATTGTCAGTTATGAACTGTCACGCATATCATCATATATAATGAAAATACTATAGTAAACGAGTCGATCTGTAAATGAATTAAAATTATAGTCTTGGACTTTTCGGTCTATTAAATTTGAATAGTCGAAATAAAAAGACTCAAAAGATACGGTGACTATCGCCAACACTTTGATGTACCCTTTCTTCAAAACGTAGCCAAACACAGTCCCGCAGTTTAATCCAGATTAAAAAATATAACTTCAAACAAAAGAGGGTGGAACAAAGAGTTTGGGCGGCAAATATTAAATTACTCAATATTTCATACCAATACTAATTTCGCTATCTTAACCCTTTGCCGGCCGCGGAACGACAGAAAATATTACGAAAAAAAAAATTGCCCCCAAGAAAAAACGTCCCAGCCTTAATTGACATTCTTTATGACCGTCAGTCTTCACTGAGGATATTTTTTAATTAGATATATTTTATGGGCTTTTTTTCGAAGGGGAATAAGCACGAATAAAGGGTTAACATTTGTTCGGGAAGCTGAGGGGGGGTTCAATATTAGCCTTGCTCCGGTAATCAGCCGGGAAAAAATGGTCGATTAGGCCCCTTTAGCGACGTTAATTTAAGATCATTGGTGGCGCTACGTGCTTGAGGTGTAGCGGGCGAACCCTTCGTACAATTCTCCTTTATCTTAGTCGGGTTTAGAATATATTCAATTGTCAATTATATTGTCAAATGTTCGAACGAGAAACAATCAAAGAGGGGATCGGACAGTAATCAGATTAAAATCTAAAATGTACTTAGAAAGAAAATATAATTTTTTTTACGATTATTTATCGAATAATAATTTAATATAATTCATTTAAATATTTTTAAATGAAGAAATAAAATTTTATTATTTACAATATTTTTAATCTATACTGAAACACCAATCACAGTGAGTGACGTCATTTGTGGGCAATCATTGTCTTATGCCAATGCAGCTGTTTTATTATATGACAACAAATGACGTCACGCGTTCTCAGATGAACTATCGTGGCGTTTTGGCGGCATTTTCAAACAAACAATATTAAAACATGATTTTGAGTACCTAAAAGGCTATAAATAAATAAAATAGTATTTTTATGGGAATAAATATCCATGAAGATTAATTTAAAACACTTTCTGAAAATTTGTCCGATCCCCTATTACGAAATCTTAAAACATAAAATTATGTAGTTTGGCGAAATGAAAAATAGGGAAAAAGAAGGAACATTTTTGCCTTTCGGAAGTAATAAGTTGAAAAATATTGATGCTACAAAAAAAAGTTTCAGATAAAAAAGTTAGTAAATTTAATTTAGAAGGGAAAATGTCTCTACAATGTTTTGCCTAACACTAACCGTTTTCGAGATATCGAATTAAACGCGTTTTTTAGCGAAATGAGGTACAGCTGACCTTCGAAGAACCCCTCAAATTGGAATTTATGTTCAGAATGCACCCCCCTATCGATCCCTAATAATCCCCAAACTGCATAATTTTATGTTTAATAAACCCATTTTGAGCCGTAATTTGACTGGACTAATATAGGTTGAAACATTTTAAAAGTAACGATAACACTTGTACGAGCTGCTATTTATTTGTTTTATTTTTAAAACAAGATCCACCAACATTTGCTCACACATTGTTCACTTTACAAGCAAACAAAACTTATTAAACACGTGTGGCAACCACTTGCAAAATAAATTAAACACAATAATATAGCAAGAACATCAACAAACACACATGCACCAAATATAAGGAAAGGTAAGGAAAAAATCTATCCAGAAAATTATAAAAAAGGATTACAGAATAAAGAAAAAATGAAAAAGAAAGAAAAAAAAACAAGAACTACTGAAGAATATTAAAAAAAGGTTGGCTGATTGCCTTTTTTTATATTGAGGTTGGCAGACAGGCTTACGGTCCACTTGATGGTAGGCTACCATCGCCTATAAGACAAGCAACAACGCCAAAGCTGCTGCAAGTGCGCTGTTGACTACAGTAGGATTAAGGATAAGGGATTAGGAGTGAATAGGGAAATGGGCTCTGGCATCCCTTACTCACTCATCGAAACACAACAGCACACGTGCTGTTATTTCACGGTGGTCTTCTGTAAGGGGATCGTTACTGCCGTCAGACGGGCTGCCCAAATGACTGCTAAAACGCAGTGTGCCCTGCCACTACTTTCCAAATCCAGACCAGAGTCAAATTTGAAAAGTTGATGTTTCAAAGTTGAATCGAACCCGGGAATCGAACCCGGGAACGCTAGCACAGAGCGTTAAGGCAAGCACCCTAAACACTCATCAAACGGTCTCGTCAACCTTTCCTACCTGAAAGCCTTCCCAGTATAGTTTGTGGAGATTCCAGGAAAGATTTTAATTCTCCTTATCATTTCTAATATAAAAGAATATTCGATTAAAAAAAAAAAAAAAAAAAATTAAGAAAAAAAAAATTAAAAAATTAGAAAAAAATAAATTTAAGTCAAACCAACCTTAAATCTTCTTCAGATACTGATTCCAATGATAAGTAGGTGTCAAGATCACTAGTAGTGCCTTACATAATAAGTAATAGGTTAGGGAAAAGTTTTTCTTTTATATGAAAACTCAAGACTTTTTTAAAGTTTATTTACATTTAATTACAGTAATGTGCCATTTTGTTCGATGACTTTTTCCCATCTCGTAGGTAATGACATGATCCCGTAGCTGAAGAAATTTTGGGTCTTCTGATCAAAAAAGTTCTCTCTTGGCAGTTCTCTCTTGATGTTAACATTTCATTGGTTAAATTCTGAAGAGACCCAAACAGTTGGAAATCTGAAGGTCAGGCTATATGGCGGATGCATTAAGGCGACACCAGCTCCTAATGATAAAAAAATCCACTTATTTGTAACCGTTTTCCTTTTAAATTATCATAATAATTACAATTTAAAAAATACTTAAATCATCTGCAGGATATATGAAAGGGGATCATCATAATTATTTTTAAATTATATTTAATTATATATATAAAAAATTACTAATTTGCTGTCTAATATCAATGTTGTAACCGTGCGATTTGCTTAATAATCAATATTTTAAATAGCTAATTTTTAAGATAAATTTTAAGATCCACTATCTGAAGGCTCATCAAAAGAAAAATTTGAATTATACTTTATTTAATTTTTAAATAGATATTTTCGAGATTTTCAAGCAGCGACTCCCCCTCAGCAGTCCCGTCAATTCAGTACAGAACGAGTTTTGCAGCTGGAGTCGTCTTAACACCTTCCAGCCAAACTCTCTTAATTATTGATGAAAGACCACACCCTTTCTAGTGATCAATTCCGGCCGCTTTTTAATCCACAATGGTCTAAAATCTTTTATATTATATACCTTCATGACATATGTATGAGAAAAATCAGTCTGTTCGTCTGTTACGTTTTCATGACTAAATCACTGAATAGACATAATATATAGGCAACTTTCTTTAAATCACCCCTAAAGGGGAGAAAATTAATATGGACCACATATGAAATAGCGGTGTAAATATTAATATTTGGGCTATTTGGTACATAATGTAATAAATAGGTTTTTATGACTTTTTTTTTAATCATTTCACCCAAAAGGAATGACACTTATTACACGGTTTTCGTAATTTTCACATATATATTTTGACGAGCCCGTTGGATGAGTGGTTAGGGTGCGTGCCTTAACGCTCTGTTCTAGGGTTCCCGGGTTCGATTCCCGGCAGGGTCAACTTTGAAAAATCAACTTTTCAAATTTGGCTCTGGTCTGGATTTGGAAAGTAGTGGCAGGGCACACTGCGTTTCGCAATCATTTGGGCAGCCCGTCTGGCGGCAGTAACCACCCCCTTACAGAAGACCACCGTGAAATAACAGCACGTGTGCTGTTGTGTTTCGGTGAGTGAGTAAGGGATGCCAGGGCCCATTTCCCTATCCACTCCTAATCCCCTATCCTTAATCCTACTGCAGTTGGCAGCGCACTTGTAGCAGCTTTGGCGTTGCTTGTGTTATAGGCGACGGTAGCCATCTACCATCAAGTGGACCGTCAGCCTGTCTGCCGACCTGACATAAAAATCCTGACATTGATTTTTTATCATAAAAAATAAAAATAATTTCATAAATTGCTTGTCTTACTTTGTCAAATTCTTAATATTTCTTACAGTATTACTTTGTTTATATTTTAAAAGTCGGCCGCCATTAAATAAAATATAATCAAACTGATTTTATTATTTTTTTAAAGTTAGGTTTTATTTTTAAAAACTTAATTTTAAAAATTTTATTTGTGTAAATAACTTCCAATAGAGTAAGGGAAATACATATAGGTATATATACATTTTTACTAACTTCATAACTTAACTTAATCATTATTTTATAGTGCTTATGATAATCCCTTCACTGGCCTCCATAAAGAAACCCATAGAATTAGCTTGTACCAATCGTTAAAAGTTTTATCTTAAAAGCCGTGTAATTTTTTATTCATGTCTCTTAGTTAACTTAGGAAAAAAATTGCCAATAAGACTCCCCCGTTTCGAAAGAAGAAAGGGACAATCACTAATTACCTCGAACGTAAAGCTATACAAATCGGCAAGAATGTTTACTAATTTACGAAAAAGGCGCTAAAAAAATATCCATTCGTAAATGAACCTATTTAGTCGCTAGCGGGATTTAATAAGGATTTCTCACCGTTGCCGGTTTCGTCGAACGAATTATTTTTTTAAATTTTTTTTTTACAACACCGGGGACTAATCCGGGCGATATATTTTCTCCGAGATTGAATTAGCTCACGACAAACGAACCTCGTTCAAGGTAGGCAATAAATAAGATTTGAAAAAAAAAAGAAAATATTCACTTTTTTTGTGAGACTAAATAGTTGACTATAAGACTTTGACAAGCCTTTTGATCGAGTTGTTAAGACTTTAACTCTCTGTCTCAGGGATCCCGGGTTCGATTCCCGGCAGGGATCTAGATCTGGTCTGGATCTGGCAAGTAGTGACAGGGCACACTGCGTTTCGCAGTCATTTGGGCAGCTTAGCAGCATTAAACACGCCTTACAAAAGACCACCGTGAAATAACACCATGTGTGCTGTTGTGTTTTAGTAAGTAAGTAAGGGATGCCAGAGCTCTTTTCCCTGTCTTCCTCATCCGAAATTCTACAATGGTAGTCAGCGCACTTGCAGCACCATCAAGTGGACCGTCAGCCTGTCGGACGACTTTAACGTAAAAAAATAATGAATTTGAATTGCCAGGTTTCTCTTATCAGGATTACTTGTCATTCAGTGCGGACAAGCAGAAGGACCTTTTAAAAAAATGTGTAGCTTGGACTCAAGCTAATTTTGAGTGTTAAGTTAAGACATTCCCTGACAAAAAATAAAATCTTTTCCTTTAAAGTTTTGGGATTTTAAGCATACTTATATTATTAGGATAATTAGCGACCAATATAATACACAAATCTTTCTCGTCTAATGATTTTTCCATTAGTGAAAACTGTATTAAAATCTGTTAAGCATACTTAAATTTAATTTACTACAAACCCTTTGTAGAGAATGACAAGCCAGTATATTATTAAGTAACAATTTATAACAATGTATAGTGATATAGTTTAGAATGCTAACAATCAAACATCTCCGTTCTCACACACAAACATACATTTCATCTGGTTGTGTACGTAGCTTGATAAGCAAAATGGCTGTCGCCGATGGAAAGTAAATACATAAATAAATAGATGCAACTTGTATGGAAGCCTGCAACAATACTGTTGAGTAGGTTATCAAAAGTATGGACATGTCATTTGGATATAATTACACTATAATTATACAAGGTTAAATACGGGAATTTTAAAGGACGTGCCATTTCTGATGGATTTGATTACGTAATATGGTGTCCGAAACATAACCGTTATGGGAGATATTGAACTTTAAACATATTTTTTAAATCCTTTTTTTGCTTTTATATCGTTTTTTTTTTTGGGATTGGAGCTTCTAGGGTCCGATTTTTTTAATGTTTTTAGTTAGAAGGCATGTCAATTAATTAAAATTATTAACAAAAATTGAGCCTACCACTAACAGTTTAAAAAGACTGTTTGACAATGTTTAGATTTTAAGTGTTTTTACCTTTGAAGTCCTCTTTTTTTATAAAAAAAAAGTATGGAAATTATTCTGAAAATGACTTTAAAAACTTCTAAGCCTCTTTAGCAGTTCAAAAAGGTAGGACAATTCCTATTAAATTTGCAAAACATTGACAAAATAATAGTAAAAATAGCGAAAGTACGTAAATAAAACAAAAAATAAAGCATCTATGCATCTATGGCGTTGGTTGTGTTATAGATGACGGTAACCAACTGCCATCAACTGGACCGTTACAAAAAAAAAACGTCTTGCATGTCCATACTATTGACAACATATAAGTGTAAAGCTCAAACTGTGGCGAACTTTCAACATAGTGTGTACAGCGTGAAAGCACGTTTTCGATATTGTTGTTACAGGAAAAGCAACACATAGTATTGTTGTATATAATATAAATAACGGCAAATGCGACTTTGTACAATAGTAAAATAACATTAGAACGATAATAGGTGATGTGTGTGATGTAAAATGTGTGATGTGACATTTTCCCAACATATTATTTTATTTACTAGCAACCTGCAGTTATCTTTGCAAGGATGTAAATTTTTTCGAATTTTCCCAATTTTTCACTTCTTAAGAACCCTCCTCGGAGTTATTTGAAACAAAAAAAAAAAAAAAACGAGTTAATCGAATTGGTCCAGGGGCCCTAGCCAAGATGCAAACTATTGTAAACGCTTCCTTTGCGTACTTACGAAACGAAAGAAATAAAGCCCGGTGATTGGTTGTTGAAGTTACAACTGTTACAACAACCAATCACCGGGCTTTATTTCTTTCGTTTCGTAAGTACGCAAAGGAAGCGTTTGCAACAGTTTGCATCTTGGCTAGGGCCCCAGCCGTGCTCGAGTTCTGCGCTTAGCAATATATTTTTATTTATAAAGAGGGTTACTTTGTGAGTCGACGTACATACATAATTTTGATCAAAATTATGTATGTACGTCACATAATCAAGATCATACATAATTTTTTGATCAAAATTAACATTTTGTTTTTTGAAATAATAATTTATCCAAAAGTGAGCCGTTTTCCAAATATGTAATATTTTAATTTTTTTTTTCTTCAGAAAAACGTAACTTTTACATAAAATTCAAATTCAAACCGATTATTTGCTCGTTCTTGGATGTATAACTACATCTTACAATATAATAACATTCCAGCATTTACTTACCACATTTGGTATGAAAAATATAAATTGTAAATACCTATACAATAAAATAATCTACATTCAATTAATAATAGTTACAAGAAAAACTAAAACATAAAACAGAAAAGTTATTTGAAATTGAGGTAATCATTCACATTATAAAAACATTTATCAAGTAAAAAGGCGAACAAAAACCTTTTAAATTTATAATATTTTAAAGGTGTTAAAGTTAATATTTTAACATCTTTAGGTAATTAATTATACAGTTTAACTGTGTAAACGGTTTATTTGTTATTGGTTTAAGCAAATAATTTTTTTGGTGACGTACAAGGGTAGTTTGTTCAATTCCGAATATTGCCAAATTCTTTTTAAAGTTCATTAATATTCTTTTTAAAGCCCAGGTTTTTTCTTGATTTTCTACAGAACAATGACATTGATTTTTTGATTGATTGACATAATTACATTTTGTATAACATTGACGAGTTGGATGAGTGGTTAGGGTGCTGTTCTAGGGTTCCCGGGTTCGATTCCCGGAAGGGTCAACTTTGAAAAATGTACTTTTCAAATATGGCTCTGGTCTGGATCTGGAAAGTAGTGGCAGGGCACACTGCCAAGCAGTGTGCCTGATCAGATGATGATGAACCAGAAGCTTGTATATGAGATTTCATGGCTGTATGGCTACCATACAACCGTTCATCCCTTTTAGGGATGGAATTTATCCTTAGTGGATCTTCCTTAGTGAATGTTTACATAATAAAATGCATCAACTGCCAAAAGTTCATGAATTTAACTGAATCAGCCAGGACTAACGATTTTATAACTATACCTACATAGATAGAGAGATAAGTGTTAATCTTCCTATTATTTGTTCAGATTAGATTAAAATTAATCTGTAAGTACTACAAAATATTGAAATATGCCACTTTAGCTTTTATGTTTCAATCTATTTCGTTCATATTTAAAACGAAACATCAAAATACAAGTATACTTGTGTGTATTGAGTTGCGACTAATCGCTAGAAAGGCAAGTATCAAAGAGATTGTTCGGGAATTAGATTAAAAAAGGAAATTTTCGATTTTTATATCTGAAAAAGTGAAAGGGATGCCATCAAAGCGACTCAAAGATAATCAATTTTACAAATATCCCCTAACAGGCGCCTTTTCCTTGGAAATAAATATGTTCAGACATCGGCAAAGATAGCTCTTTTTATATCCAAAGCGGCCTAAGTCACTCGACTATCCAATAAAATAATACCTCTATCTCCAAACAGTTAAAGTCCTATATTGCTTGTAGCTTATTAAGGACTTGATTTTCCGTATGCGTTCAACAAAAATATGATAACACTGTGTGAAAGTATCGAACATAACTTTATTAGTATCGGTTTGAAGCGAATTTGATCCTTCACCGCTTGTCAAAAGTTCCAATATACTTTGTACAAAGTCGACTTGAGACGTTTCAGTTCTGTTATTTGTCATCAATACAGTATCGCTGTGTATTATCGTTATAATGCGGCATTAAGACAGAATCGTTCAAGGGAAAAATTGTTTAATAAATGTAGTAGGAGATCTCACGTAGAGTGCCTATTCACGCTCCGATTGATCGATTTTACTCATAATATGTGGTGATATATGAACGTAGTATACGACATTTTGAACTCTTGTTATTATTTGTTCTTATTTGGTTCTTAGAGCTGTCTGCGTCATAATAATATATGCCAATGACTGGTCCTCGTAAGTTTTAATAATGCTAAAAACCACTTTAAGAATAACACAATAATACAAAATTTACCTGGTCAAAATGAAGTAGTAATAAAAATAATAATGAGAATATCGAATTAAATGAAACTAGCTTTTATTCGATTTTATTAAGTGAACTAGATTAATTTATGTGTTATTCTAAGGCATTAGCTATATATCCCTTATCCTTAATCCTACTGCAGTCGGCAGCGCACTTGCAGCAGCTTTGGCGTTGCTTGTGTTATAGGCGACGGTAGCCACCTATCATCAAGTGGACCGTCAGCCTGTCTGCTGAATTTAACATAAAAAAAGTGTAAAATTAAAATGTATATGTATATGTTAAGACCTTAACATATAATAAAATTATATGTTAAGGTCGCCAGCCTGTCTGCCGACCTTAACATATATATATGTTGTATATATATAAATATGTTCCGCAGTTTAGCATAAAAAAGTAACAAACATCCATATCCAACTGTAGAACGGTATTTTAGCCAATAACATAAATATTCAACAGATGGCGCCAGTAGTTTGTTTCGACTTCAGAGTTAACAAGTTGTAACTAGATGTCGCCTTACGTGATTTGAACCCGGTATTGTTAGTTGTTGGTTATTTGGTATACGTGCCAACAATTAGAAAATAAAAAGAGGTCCGTCACCAGATCTAAAATTACTGGAGTTTTTTTGTGACAGTCCCACCAGTGGTTTTAGCGTCATTTAGTGCGAGTACACGCGCAATTGTACACCAACTTTAACTTTCGTAATTATAATATAAATAAATTTTAATTATTTATAATATTATCACACTACTTTATAAAACAAATCCCCCGGCGTGTCTGTCTATCTATATGTATGAACGAGCGTTAAATGAAGAAGGTTTTAATATACATATAATTTGACCCGTGTGAAGCCGGGAGCGGGTTGCTAGTTAATTTATAATAGCTATTAGTTGTATAATGATGACCGAGAAAGCATTATGACTTGCCAATATAAAATTAAATAATTATCTTAAAAACTGATGTTGTTAAGTCACTGTATTTTTTTTCTGTTTATGCTATTGTGATTACAACTATATTACTTACTGTAAAAATTCATCAAAATTTGTTTAGTAGTTTTCCCTCACAAACTTAATGATATTTAATATTAGTAGGATTATTATTTAGTTAAAGTCTTCAGTGGGTTCTACATTAATTAAAATTTAGCCAAGTATATAAAACATCCTGAATTCTAGAAAACAATGTTATATAACAATTAGCTTTTGCCCTCGGTAGTTCCTATGAATCCTGAACGTTCACTTTAAATGTTCGAATCTTTAAAAATGAAGCGTATTTTTAGAATTATCTTTTTTGAAATAAGTCTCAATACGCTATATTGATTTTTACAAATAGTACAAAAAAAAATTATATTGGTTTAACAAACCTCAGCTTAAATTTGTTATCGTATAGGCCGAAGGTTTATCGTCTGTTAAAACTTAAGTTGTTTGTAAGCATCTATTGAAGTGTCAATGATAAATCTCTTCAAATTGACAGACCATCCGACGATTAGATAAAAGTCTGTAATAATATCATGTTTACTGGAAACCTGAAAAATATTTGTCTAGACAATTCAGATTTTTGTAATGCGCACCATTTTTTTTCGTCATTTACAATGTGACCTAGATGCATATTTTGTTTTATTAAAATATTGCTGAAGAGACTATTGTTAAATTGCGACAAAAGTCGCTATCAACTTAATTAACGACTGAAAATCGTTCCGCGATAAGGCACCCTTATAAGGGCAATCACGGTAAGATATATCGCCTTCTCCGAAAGACTCAGTTTGGTACGATAAAGATGATGGTTATTTATGTATTATTAATGCTTTGAGAGATTCGATGCGAACAGTAGATTGAGAATGGCTTTGATCAATTGTTTATTTATGTAGGTAATAATTACATGAAATACATTTTTATTATTAAAATTGTGATGTCATTACAATTGATATTAAAAGCAATAATTCAATCTTTATTGCTCATCAAAGATTTTCGTAATGTAACATTTAGAACCACTTGGTACAAAATCGCTCAGTCCTTCACCAACTTTACAAGGCTATTTAGCTACGCCATGGCCATCCTGATTATGGCGATCCGAATTAATATTTTTGTAGGAAAATTTTTCCAATGCCCTCTCTATATATTTAATCTTTTTGTTGCTCATATATTTTTGTTTATTCTTAGTTAAATCCTGAGGAAACAGTCTTTTTTCTGGATGAACCGTAACCTATGTCCTTTTCTTCACAATGTGTATGCGAAATTTCGTGATAATCGGTTGAGTAATGAAGGTATAACAAAGTTATAGTATTGGTTAGGCTTTTAATCATAACTAGCTGAGCCTGCAACTTCGTACGCTTAGTATTCGATACAGCGCGCAACTTTTTTGTTTGTAAACCGATTGGAATGAAACAAACACTAAATGTTACAGGAAGCTTGCTACAATACATCAGTGAAAACTGCATTCAAATCGGTTAAGCCGTTTCTGAGATTAGCGTGCACAAACGCAATTTTTTTGACCTCGCTAACATTAGTACGTGTACAAATTGTTTTTTGAAAAAAATATTTACGGTCCGCTAACGATTTTATTAAGGTACAGATGTAGATAGCAATTAAAAAGAAATTAGCGCGCTTTTTAGAAATACGCAGCTTTTTTAGTTATGTGTTGTTTAACTTCTATCGTTTTTATAAAAAAAATGACATTCAATTTGACTGTGCACCGAATGGTACAAAAATGGTATTCACATGGGGGATACAAGTATCCATGCAATCTCACGTTAGGATGAAATGTAAGGATAACCGGAAAAATAATAATAATTTAATAGCTTAATAGCTTTCTTTTTCGTTACAGAGAGAACATTATGCCGCCTTCCAAAGACAATAATCACAAAAACACGTACGGCCGATCATTTTCCCAAAGTAAGATTTTTTTTCTTTTCATTAATGTATATTTCATTTTGATATACTATATTAAACTACAGAGCCTGCTACATAGACTCAAAATTGCCTGTCTGTGTGTATTCTATAAGATGTACTTCGGAGAGTGTGCTCGAGAGCTGCATGAGATCATACCGCCTTCCCCTTTCTTCTATCGGACATGCAGACGTACGGCTGGTTACCATCCTCACCTTGTCGAAATCCCTCTAATTCGGACCAAGCGATTTAAAACATATTTTATAAGGCGCACTGCTAAGGATTGGAACTCCCTGCCGGCTTCTGTATTTCCGAGCTCATACAACTCAAATCTTTTCAAGGTTCGAGTGAATAGGCATCTTCTGGGTGAGCTCGCTCCATCGTCGGCCTCATCCTTCCTACATGGATAGATGCTGGTCAAGAGCAAACCCATCTATAATAAAAAATTTAAAAAAATTTGTTACATTCTATTAATTTTTTTTATCTAAGTTCGTGAATATTTGAAGTTAATTTCAATCAATATAATTTAACTACAAATTTACAATTTAAAATCAATATATTGATCAATATATTTATCAATATAATGATCAATATCAATTTATAATTCTTTTTTTTGAAAAGTCACTTTTTTAAAGGTCAGTTACAAAACATTTTGATTAATACTTAATAGATTCAAAATATTTTTGTATGTTTGTAATGAGTAAACTCAAAAACTACTAGACCGATTTTAAAAATTCTTTCACCTGTAGAAAGCTACATTATTAGCGAATAACATAGGCTACTCCCTACCTCCCTATCTCCCCCTTTACCCCCTCCATACAAAATTGCCGTTTTCCACAATTAATATTTTATAAAGAGACGCGGACGAAGTCGCGTGCAACAGCTATATATTGTTGTCACAAAATGAAATTGCTGTCTATTTCTCTGGTAACTTCTTCTAAACCACACAAAGAATTTTAACACTGTTTTCCCTAGTAGAAAGAGGTTAAATTAGGAAGGTTTTTATATATAACTAGCGGCCCGCCCCCGGCTTCGCCCGTGGTGCAATTTTTATATATATGAACATTCCATGTTTATCCCTCTTTCCATTAGTCAAAACCGAATTAAAATTGGTCTACCCATTCACGCGTGATGCCATGACGAAGGGAAATGGGGATTCATTTTTATATATTAGACTAGCGTTCCGCCCCCGGCTTCGCCCGTGGTGCAATTTTTATATATATGAACATTCCATGTTTATCCCTCTTTCCATTAGTCAAAACCGAATTAAAATTTG
This sequence comes from Bembecia ichneumoniformis, assembly GCA_910589475.2. Lineage (NCBI taxonomy): Eukaryota > Metazoa > Arthropoda > Insecta > Lepidoptera > Sesiidae > Bembecia > Bembecia ichneumoniformis. The sequence goes on from OU342540.1 coordinate 13,244,980, forward strand.
GTCTACCCATTCACGCGTGATGCCATGACGAAGGGAAATGGGGATTCATTTTTATATATTAGACTAGCGTTCCGCCCCCGGCTTCGCCCGGGATGCAATTTTTATATATATGAACATTCCATGTTTATCCCTCTTTCCATTAGTCAAAACCGAATTAAAATCGGTCTACCCGTTCACGCGTGATGCCGTGACGAAGGGAAATGGGGATTCATTTTTATATATTAGACTAGCGTTCCGCCCCCGGCTTCACCCGGGATGCAATTTTTATATATATGAACATTCCCCGTTTATCCCTCTTTCCATTAGTCAAAACCGAATTAAAATCGGTCTACCCGTTCACGCGTGATGCCGTGACCAAGGGAAATAGGGATTCGTTTTTATATATAGAAAAAGATAGAGATAATAAATCTATTTTCCGTTACAGGTGGAATGAGCTTGCAGGCCACAGTTTACCATCCAGCCACAAACCTTTTGCCTCCTACTCCGCCCATGTCACCAACGGGGGTGGCACCACCAGGATTTTCATCGTCAGGAAGACCTTCTACTCACAACTCTTGGAGTCGACAGAACAGTCAAAACGGCGGGAAATATTGATAAATTAATGTGATATTTACTTTACGAAATTCGAATTTTAAGTTAAGGATGAATCGTTTGCGTGTGTGTTATTATTGTTACCATGTAGTATAATATCATAATTTTAGTGATGAATCATAATGTTAGTGATAAATACTCAGAGTCCCCCGAAAGCACTTGTCTCACCGCCGACGATGAACGAGAAGCGAGTAGAGCTAGAAACTAGAAATGAGTTGGCGAGCAGCAGGAAGCGAGTGTGTAGTTCCGATAGTTTCGATAGTTTTGTCGCTGGGCTATAAGCGAGTGTGCGAGTACGACGGACGATTACTCGCGCCACTCTATAACAAATAACACAATATGTGTACTTTTAAAGCCTCACTGTAGAGAAATGACCGCTATTTGGTCTCTCGCTCTCGGCGTGAGTTCTGACCGCCAGCGACGAGCATCGCTGCTGAGCGAGTATTACCTTTGATTGCTCTTGTCGCTCAGCGACAAACTAGTGGAGCGATCAACTATTAATATATGCATCTCTTTTATTTACACGGAATGTATATCTATTGTATGTTTCTTGAGCCAGATAGTTAATCGCTTCCTCGCCGGCGGTGGGACAACTGCTTAGCCCGCTCGCACATGGAGCTACAAAAAAGTGACAGAACTAATCAGTAATTACAATTACAAACCAGTTAGAAACTATACCTCGCACACGACGTTACTCAAGTTGCAAGGTTTCAGGTTCAACAAGGTCTAGAGCTCAAGTTGGTAGGTGGAAAAAAGCAAACATGTCGAGTGGATCGAGCGAGAATGATGACAACATTGTATTATTCTTTTATCTTAATAGACGCCGAAGGCATCTTCGCAGGTTTTGGATTCACCCGTATATTAGAAATAATGTAAACTGCAGATTGTCAGTTGCAGCACAAGAGCTGCGTGAAACAGATAATAAATTTGTGGGATTCTATAGAACGTTTAAAGATAGCTTTTTAACAATTTAATATTTAAGGTTTGGTCGTTCATTTTTCACAACAAAAACACAGAAAACTCGGGTAACCAGTAGCGCGGCGACCGGCACGAAGAGTCATGCGCGATCAGTTGCTAAGGCGCTACTAACCGTTTAGTGACTAGTCGCGTCGTGTGCGAACCACAATGAGAACGTATGGACGGTGACGCTCAAGCAACTCGTTAGGAATTTAAGTTGGTAACTAGTTCTCTTTGAGTATCTCCATGTGCGGAGGGCCTAACTGTGTTTTGGTTTTGCTTCGGTTTTGCTTTCACGGCGCCAACAACAAATTAGTCATATTTTAAAGAAATTACATACAATGAGACCGAAGATTTTAATGCATTTGTATTTCTTTAAATACTCTTAATTATATTATTAAGAGTTTGACAATAAAATAGCAAAACTTTTATGTAATAGAGATGTTAGACAAGTCATTTAATTAGAGTATGATTTAAAATGATAATAAATAGACTGATAAATCTATACTATCTAATTGATAAATCTCTCCACTAGCTTCTTCTAAACCAGTCAACCGATTTTGATATGGTTTTTACTAATGGAAAGGGCAATAAACTAAGAAGGTTTGTTTATATAATTTCCAAAAAATAATAATGCATTAGGTAACATTTTGCAGTTATGCAGCCTTGAATTCAATCTCAAAGTTCTATTGCACGTCAAAACAAACACAATGCTACTTTATCAGCATTGACCTTAAGTATATCACTGGGGATAAAATTTATCTTTGAAGATCGATATATTTTTCTTATATTCAGTCATCCTTCATAATTTAAGATAATTTAAGATATAGGAATATGTTAAGATTATCTATTTAATTTTATCAATATTTTTTGTATGTCACTGTCTTTGAATTCTACGAATTGATCAATGTTTTCGTGGGACTTATTTATGAAGTGAAACATTTGCTTTAAGTATTTCACAAAATTGTAAATTGTTTTGTGATTTTTAAGTAGATACATACGTAAATAGCTGTTTATGTAATTTAGGTAGTTCGGAATTGACTGTTGTATTCTTATTAGTAAAATAAAGGCGCTAAAAATTTATAAAAAACGACTTTATTTTTTGTACATAATTGTTGTGTATATAAGTGTATCCTAAATACTCTCATCTAGTTCTCTCTCCCTCCTACTCCTACCCCCCCACAAGAAAATAGTTTGCAATCATCATCGACACTGTATTTAATGCACCTGTGTGCAGAATGATTCTGCACCACCAGCCTTTGGAAATTTACTTTAGAATGTTGGCTCTGGTCTGGATCTGAAAAGTAGTGACAGGGGCACACTGTGCTCCGCAGTCTTCAAGGTAGCCTATCCGGTGGCAATAACCACCCCCTTGCAGAAGGCCACCGTGAAATAACAGCATGTGTGCTGTTGTGTTTCGGCACATTCACAATTTTAGACGAAAACGGATAGTGTGCGTGCTAACAGTAACAGCATTTTGTTATGCAGTGTTATTCAAATAATATATCACTGCAAAATATTGATGTGTTAATAGGTTAAGGGCTTCACTGAGGCAAATGACATTTACTATAGAACTCGCTGGCGGCGGATCCAATTCAACAGGCCTAGAAATGGTGTTTTTTTGTTTTTACCATTGGAACAATGTCTAGACAAACCAATAATGGTTTACAGACATTTTTTAATATTTTGTATTCGATTATGTATTAGATAATAAATAAATAAATAAATAAATAAATAAATAAATAACAATACGCAAAATAATTTTTTTTATTAATACAATTTTTTAATCTGATATTAACTTATTAATAGGTATAGTATTCATATGCGTGCAATAAGCCGTTTTCGAGAGAATTTTCAATAAAAGTCAAATTCTTCTTGTGTTCTAACTTTTTTTGTGGAGTTTCTTTTACTTTAACGAAAATTCTAATCAATACAATTGGTTCTTCACATGTTTAAGTATAATATATATATTTTTCAAAGCAATTGTCTTGTCCATTTCTTGTAACATTTTCATTAAACAATGGATATTTTTAGTATTTAGGGTTTGTCTCGGGGTTTGTCTTAAAATGTTAAATAGTTAAAATGTTATAGAAATAAACTTTAAATAATTTAAGGCATATATACTTCTACCAACCTTACCTTACTTTAGTCAAATAAGTATTAAAAAATCTAATCGCCTTATCACAGATTAAACGAGAACGAACCACATTAAAGTTATATTTTCTTAGAGGTTTTGCCGTTCCACTACAGTCTAGTCTAACCATACTTACGTCATACAGTCAGTCTACGAATGTACTTGCGTAGAGTAACCTTCGACGAACTCGCTTAAGTTTGCAGGCTCGAACATTGAGTGTTGCCCGACTGTATGACGTAAGTATGGTTAGACTGTGGTTCCACGTTGAGATTTTTGTCTTATATTATTTATTTTTTTAAACAGTAATTTTTTATATTTTTAAAATAATTATTGATTTGTTTATGAAATATATAGGTATTTATATAGGTACCTACCTTGGTACGTTCAACTATTATTGTGGCGACATCTGTCAAATACAATTGAAATTTACACGCAACTGATTATAGAATCGATTTCGATGTCGATATCAGGAACACTTTAGTTCTACAATAAAGGACTAGATGGCAAGAAATACGATTTCTTTTTAAATTATTTTATGAAACAAAATTATTATTTCCTTATGAAACTACAATATGCAAACTAAAATTAAACCGCCATTCATTTTATTATACAAAATACAGATTTTTGTATAATAAATGCCATTATTAAATCAATTGTTGTTATGGCGACATCTATCAAACACTGTGAACATGTAACTGAATCGATTTTATTGATGATATTAAGAATACTTTAGATAGTTTGACTGTAAATCGCCAGATGGCAGTAAATACGAATAATCTATATGATTTAATACTAAGTAAATAATACATACTTTGTTATTTTCTTTACATGAACAATGAACAGTAGTGTGGAGGAGGTATAGTAATAAAAAAAATTATAATTAAATTAAATTGTTTGTTTAATGTTTAAGTAGTGGCAGGGCACACTGCGTTTCGCAGTCATTTGGGCAGCCCGTCTGGCGGCAGAAGACCACAGTGAAATAACAGCACGTGTGCTATTGTGTTTTGGTGAGTGAGTATGGGATGCCAGAGCCCATTTCCCCTATCCATCCTATAATCCCTTATCCTTAATCCTACTCTAGTCGGCAGCGCACTTTCAGCAGCTTTGGCGTAGCTTGTGTTATAAGCGACGGTAGCCCCTACCATCAAGTGGACCGTCAGCCTGTCTGCCGATCTAACATAAAAAAATAAAATAAAACAAGGTGATGACGTATCAATACGGTAGGTATTGAGAATAATTTAGAAAATATTTAAGTAAATATTGGGTCTTTATATCAACTTTTAACAACCGCTAAAGCCATAAAACCAGCATTAAACCATTTGTAAAGTTATTTAATGTTTTTCTCGAATAGGTATTCGGTGGACATTAACAACGGCCGATATTTGCAGGGGAAACTTTACCAATCTGGAAAATACGAAACTTGGTAATTAAAAGTCGCCAACGAGCGGCCGTAAATCAATAACTTTTACGATATTTTAAATTAAAATTTTCATATCTTCGAGCTTTCGCGATGAATCAAGACCTTATAATATCTACAGAGGCATAGGGTATTCTTTTTGTCACCGGAATCTTTTCATTGCGAAATAAGTATAGTCCAAATAATGATATATTTTTTTAAAATAAATCTTCTTTGGTTTTTTAAAAATATGACCTATTTATTTCAAAACTGTAGTCACTTAAATTACTGAAACCACATTAATTATCTTAAAAAAATATTTAAGAATCACATTTTCTACTTAAATCAAACTAAACTCAGAACAGGAATGCTCAGACTTCAACTGCTGGCGATCTATCACAAAATTTTTAGACTACAAGCGATCAACTCGGTAATCCAGAAGTTCCAGAAGAATCGACGAGAATGACACTTTGCGCTCCATGGCTTTTCTTTGTCAAATATGGCGCGTTTCTTTGATAAAGCCACCTTTCACTGCCATATAAAAGTAATAAGATGTGTATGTTGGCTTAACTGTGAATCATCTTAAATAATCATCTGTGAATCATCTTAAATAATGTCATAATCAAACAAAATTTTTATGAGATCGACTCAAAAAGCTCTCGCATTGATTTCTTATTCTAATCTACATCTACATCTACATCTACGTCTACGTCTACGTCTACGTCTACGTCTACGTCTACGTCCACGTCCACGTCCACGTCCACGTCCACGTCCACGTCCACGTCCACGTCCACGTCCACGTCCACGTCCACGTCCACGTCCACGTCCACGTCCACGTCCACGTCCACGTCCACGTCCACGTCCACGTCCACGTCCACGTCCACGTCCACGTCCACGTCCACGTCTACGTCTACGTCTACGTCTACATCTACGTCTACGTCTACGCCTACGTCTATATCTATATCTATAATAAAATCGTAAACGAGCCGTGTCTGTATATTTTTTCAAAAAACATTTTGTACACGTTGTACTTATGTTACTGACTTCAAAAAAATTGGTTTTAGAATTTTTGTCTGTTTGTTTGTACGTTTGTGCACGTTAATCTCAGAAACGGCTTAACCGATTTAAATGCGGTTTTCACTGATGTATTGTAGCAAGCTTCCCGTAACATTTAGTGTTCCAATCGGTTTACAAACAAAAAAGTTTCGCGCTATACCGAATCCTACCACGCTTACGAGGTTAAGGGCTCAGCTAATAGGTACCTAATACAAATACATATTACCAAAGAACTGAACTGATGCAATATTTAATTTTAGATACATATACTCTTCAATTGTTATTACTCCGTTACTGTCTTTATTGCTCAGACAATGTTGATCATTATCGATTTAATACGGGCTATTACCGTTTGAGTAGGTATTTTAAATTCTGAATGAAAATATTTTTATGTTTGTTTCAATTCAATTTTCATTAATGTATCGAGAAATCTTTTCCTGAACAATGATTGTAATCCCAGCAAATTGCTAATGCACAGGGACCCAATAACATCCACGTCATCCGCAACTAAAAGCTTGCCGGGCAATGTTGCTAACAGTACTGAGTGTGTCACGAGGTTACGTCACCAAAATGGCGGCCAGGCGCAAAGCAATTTGAGGGCTTATACTTGTCATAAGCCTCTTTGTTGATGATGAAGATCATCAACAAATCATCTCTTGACCTATGAAGATCTATTCCCCAACTCTTATTCTTCTTGCCGTGTTTGCATTATCTATATAAAGTTGTACGGTCCATGTTCTTGCGTCATTGTTTTGGACAATAGCTACTCTATCATGGAGTATCATAAGTTAAATTTTTTTCCTATAAAATTGGAAACGTCAGTGCCAGGAACAAGTCTGTTAACGTCTAATTAGCTTTTTTGTTTAAATATGTGGTATTTTGGCAGTATTTTAATGTTTTCAGGTTTTCTTAATATAGTAGCGATTTCGGTTCCATCTATTATTTTTTTAATGTGAAGATCTAATCTTGAAAGTTTAAGCATATTTTTGGTGAGCTAAACGCATGACAATAATTAAAAATTAAGGAGAGCGCAGATGCGGAGATCGGCTCGTAAAATTATTAAAAAAGAAGAAATTCGAAGTAACATAAATGAAAAGTGACTGATAGGTAGTAAGGCCCATCATGCGATACCAATAGAATCCACGTGACAACCGCGTGAGAAGTGCAGCTTCTATTATTGGAACGACGCTGGTTCCTAGTGTAATCAAATCAAAATAGTAAGTCATCTCGGTCTGCTACAGAGTCTAGCTAGAGTAAGAACTAAACTAAGAGTAGGTTCTTGCTAGATTTATTTTCCTTAACAAGATCATTTATTTATTTATTTATTTATTTATTATTACATGGCCTCCAACGAGGCAGGCACCGAAAAAAACACACAACAAGGAACAGGAAAAAATAAAATGGCAGATGCCGCCGCAATTAAAGGAGGCACAGCCTACGCCAATAAAAGTCAAAGTAGCATCCCGTCAATAAAGTTAGAAAAAAAAAATTATCAAAAAAATTATGAAAATTTATCAAAAAATTTATCAAGAATTTATCAAAAAAAAAAAATCATACATAGAAATATAATTAAATCGGAAATTTGGAATAAATGTCAAAAATAAACTAGTGTTAATTATCTGAACCACGGACAAGGATGAGTCTTTTAATTTTGGAAAATGCGTCGTTAAACAGGTCAACATCGTGACTCAGGGATCATAAACAGAACTACTTATGTTTCATTAATTTGAGTTAATAAAAAAAGGTTATAAGTGGCAATAATTCGAAAAGTTATTATTAATTATGTACAGTTTATCGCTAGTTATAATAAGCAAATACATCGAAGACCTAGTTCATATCGCAGAGCGGTTAAGCCTAAATTATTTTTGTTTTATGTCCATGAATCATCTTTAAGTAGATCGCATTGGAGTTTCCTTACTAGCAAATTACACTACAATACTAATAGTTGACTGCGTCTCCTTATTGAGCGATGTTGATCTAAATATAGTCGTGATGCTATCGGCCGGTAATGTTCATTGAGGGGGTTGATAGGTTAAACAAATGGATGATCAATACAGTTTGACATCCGAGGTCAGAACTATTGTAATCGAGTAGAAAGAGGTCACAGTGGAGTTTGTCTGCAAGTCAATTTGTTTTATTAGAATTCAATGCTGTTAACTAACGTTTAGATTAGAAAATACGTTTAAACACTAAACTAATGAAAAACCGATGCTTCAACATCAAATCATCATGATCGTTGTAAGATTGCCCTATGTCACGGACAGATAGCTATATGGAAGCCAATGAACATTAAACTGGAGTCGCTGTAGTAGCATTTTATTTACTACAAAACCAACCAATAATAACAAACTCCAATGCTACACAAGCGCCATTCTGGCCAAATTATGAACCACTATTTTATGGTTGTAGCCTGACAGTTTTTCAATTTAACATCCTATTGTCCTATTGTCCATGTATAGCCCGTTGGATGAGTGGTTAGGGTGCGTGCCTTAACGCTCTGTTCTAGGGTTCCCGGGTTCGATTCCCGGCAGGGTCAACTTTGAAAAATCAACTTTTCAAATTTGGCTCTGGTCTGGATTTGGAAAGTAGTGGCAGGGCACACTGCGTTTCGCAATCATTTGGGCAGCCCGTGTGGCGGCAGTAACCACCCCTTACAGAAGACCACCGTGAAATAATAGCACGTGTGCTGTTGTGTTTCGGTGAGTGAGTGAGGGATCCTAATCCCCTATCCTTAATCCTACTGCAGTTGGCAGCGCACTTGCAGCAGCTTTGGCGTTACTTGTGTTATAGGCGACGGTAGCCACCTACCATCAAGTGGACCGTCAGCCTGTCTGCCGACCTGACATAAAAAAAATATATATTGATTAAATGAATACAGAATTAAAACGTAGTTAAACGTTTGTTGCAAATAATAATAAAAACCAAAACGACATACCATCATATCAGCCATTGTCCACTGCTGGACAAATTTTTTTCCTTTATTTAGGTATAAATATTTTATTTCCCTAATAATGTAAACCAATAATTATATAGGTCTCTTTCCAATTTTTTAGTTTTTTTTTTATTAAAAATGGGTTTACTCTATCCTAAGGATAGAGTAAACCCATTTTTAGAGGCCGGATGAGGCCGATGATGGAGCGGGCTCACCCAGAAGATGCCTATTCACTCGAACCTTGAAAATATTTGGGCTGTATGAGCTCGGTAATACAGACGCCGGCAGCGAATTTCAATCCTTAGCAGTGCGCATTGTAAAAGTTGTTTTAAAGCGCTTTTTCCGAATTAGAGGGATTTCGACAAGGTGAGGGTGGTAACCAGGCATACGTCTTCATGTCCGATAGAAGAAAGGGGAAGGCGGAGAGGAAAGGGGATGAGTTCACTTTATCTACCATGCTTGGTGGATTGGCAGGACTTTTACATTTTCTTCCTAGAAGGGTATCATTATTTCTAAACTGCACGTTTCAGAGGTAAATGCATAACTGGAGTTCGACTCCACAGTCTCCCATCTGGAATGTGAAGGAACTCCTGCGCATCTATGGCGCGCATTACGGAGTAAAAACTAGGAGTAGACATTAGTTAATTGGACATACAAAGAGAGTTCTAACCGTTTTTGTATCATCAATGGATCGTCACATTTCGATCTATTTGACGCTGCGAGGTGTCAAATGCGCGCGCCAGCCCAGAGCAGTAGGTACCTACTCCATATGTGCCTTACAGAGAACTATACGCTGTTCCGGCTTGAAGTAGGTACCACTTTGCCCTGTTCAACACACCAAGCTCAATACGCCATCCAGGCCAAGCGAGCCTATTGTCTGAATTGCTAGAATTTCTTTGTCTTCCAAGTGAATAGGTTCGAAAGCAACGTGGAACCCTTGCCAAGACTAAGATCATATCGCAGTTTTTTTTCCCGTAGTACTTTGCCAGGAATAGTAGGTAATATAAGTCAGATTAATCAAAGGTTTAAACACACGATCGAATGGCTCATCGAGTGACCTAAAATGTTCTATCGAAAAAACTGCTTGGCAAAATACGTATAAGTTCCCACATCTATTAAACAAGTCATATGAGTCATTCTATCAATTGTTAGTAGTATAAATAATTTTATTGGCTATAATTTGAGTTGACGTCTTATTAACTAAGAAACGGTTGCACTTTGGGAACACATTTGTAGATTTAACTTGCATTTTATTTATGGTTATTAATATTATTGTCATCTTCTGTTGGATAATTCGCTTTATCTATACTTAATATTATAAAGAGAGATTTGTATGTATGTGTTTTTGTATGTTTGTAATGAATAAACTCAAAAACTACTTCGGTAACGATTTTAAAAATTCTTTCAACTATACAAGGGGCACACTGAAATGATCGGGAATAGAATATTTCGGATTGAGTTCCAATAAAACCTTTTTTAGAATTTGAATACTGGCCTCTTAAAATCTTAATGACATTCAAACAATTTTTTTTTTTTATTAAAAACAAAAATTATGTTGGTTTAAAGTTGACACGTCGTTAACAGAAATGGAGCTCACGCGTGAACATTTCCGTGCCATAATTTATCACAATTTTCCTCGCGGCTTATCTCAAGATAAATGTCTCAGCGAACTTGTTTCGATTTATGATGTTGAAGCACCGAGTCAAACGACAATATACCGCTGGTATGCCGAGTTCCGACGCGGTCGTGTGTCGCTCAGCACTGTTTCTTCTGCAGGTCGACCAAGAACAGCGGTCACGCCTGAAAACATCGCAGCTGTGCGAACTATTATATTAGATGACCATCATGTGACATACGAGCAGATTCGGGCTGTTATCAGTATCGGAATGACTGCAATTCAGTCGATATTACATAATGAGCTGTGTGTAAGAAAGCTAGTTTTCCGCTGGGTTCCCCACAATTTGTCCGAAGAGCAAAAGGCGGCTCGTGTAGATTGGTGCCGGAATACTCTGCAACGCTTCAACGGAGGGAAGTCAAATGCCGTTTATAATATCGTCTCAGGTGACGAATCATGGATTTATTCATATGAACCTGAAAGTAAACATCAGTCAGCAGTTTGGGTCTTCGAAGACGAGGTCGAGCCAACGAAAGTGGTTCGCTCCCGCAGCGTGTCAAAGAAAATGGTCGCTACGTTTGTCTCGAAAAAGGGGCATGTTGCTACAATTCCTTTACAGGAACGCAGAACGGTTACCGCCGAGTGGTATATCACGGTTTGTTTGCCAGAAATGATAGCCGAACTCCGAAAAAATAACCCGAAACGTCGCATCATCTTACATCACGATAATGCGAGCTCTCATACGGCTCGGAAGACAAATGATTTTTTGAAGCAGGAAAACGTCGAGCTGATGAGCCATCCTCCGTACAGTCCTGACCTGAGCCCAAACGATTTCTTTACATTCCCTAGAATGAAAGATTTATTACGCGGTCAACGGTTTGAAGACCCCGAAGCAGCGTACAAATCAGCCATTTTGTCAACATCAACTTCAGACTGGAATTACTGTTTTAATGATTGGTCTGCACGAATGGAAAAGTGCATTAAGTTGAACGGAGAATACTTCGAAAAACAATAAAATACAATTTAGCTATACCGTGAATGTGGTTTTTCTTATTCCCGATCATTTCAGTGTGCCCCTCGTAGAAAGCTACATTATCAGCGAGTAACATAGCCTACTCACCCTCCCCTTCATACGAAATTGCCCTTTACCACGAATAAACTCAAAAATGTTTAAAAAATTAAATATCCACAGCGACGTGCGAAGCCGGAACGGGCCCCTAATTATTTATAATTATACTAATTAGAAACTAGTTAGATTCTTTTGTAGGTTTTAGGACAGCAGGCGACGTTGGTTTTTAGTACCCAATATCCTACTTTATTGTCAGTGATCTGTAACTCTGTTGCCTACGTCTGTCTTAAATTTTGATTCCCGATCAACGAAATCTATTTCTTAACCGTATTCTGTCCATAAAAAGACAAAATCACTCAGTCCATCACCAACTTTACAAGGCTATTTAGCTACGCCATGGCCATCAAGACGAAAGAATCCGTAATGTGACATTCAGAACCACGTGGTACGTAATCGCTCAATCCATCACCACTTTACAAGGCTGTTTAGCTACGCCATGGCTATCAAGACGAAAGAATCCGTAATGTGACATTCAGAACTACGTGGTACGTAATAGCTTAGTCCATCACCAGCTTTATAAGGCTATTTAGCTACGCCATGGCCATCAAGACGAAAGAATCCGTAATGTGACATTCAGAATCACGTGGTACGTAATAGCTTAGTCCATCACCAGCTTTATAAGGCTGTTTAGCTACGCCATGGCCATCAAGACGAAAGAATCCGTAATGTGACATTCAGAACCACGTAGTACATAATCGCTCATTCCATCACCAACTTTACAAGGCTGTTTAGCTACGCCATGGCCATCAAGATGAAAGATTCCGTAATGTGACATTCAGAACCACGTGGTACATAATCGCTCAGTCCATCACCAACTTTACAAGGCTGTTTAGCTACGCCATGGCCATCAAGATGAAAGATTCCGTAATGTGACATTCAGAACCACGTGGTACGTAATAGCTTAGACAATCACCAGCTTTACAAGGCTGTTTAGATACGCCATGGCCATCAAGATGAAAGAATCCGTAATGTGACATTCGGAACCATGTGGTACATAATCGCTCAGTCCATCAGCTTATGCTTATGAAAACTAAAAAAATAACAGCCTAAAAACATTTGCATGCCTACTGCGCTACCGAGGCCGTATACGTTTGAACGAAATATTGTTATAGTTAGTAAGTAACTTTTTAATTATATAACACAATATCAATTAAAAATATACATTATAATTGTTCTCATCTTAAATATATAAAAACAACGTGTTACGACGTATGTTCGTGCTAATCTCAGAAACAGCCCAAATATTTATTAAACTATCTACGTGAATCAGTTTATTTAAAAAAAAAAAAAATTACTGGTTTATGAAAAAAAAAAGATAGGTATCGTTGAAATATCTATCTCTCTCACTCAATTTCTTTCAAGTATTATTTTATTAAAATAGACATTGGCTAGTGAGATGAATTAATAAAAGAAAAAAACAAGCCATCCGTATATCGTATGTTCGCAATGTTACGCGACCGCAACTATTGGCGACCGGGTGCAATTGACAGGGCTGCTCAATTTATGGCCCGAACTGTCTACCGGCCGCGAACACAGATGTATAGAGGCTAGATATATCTGTGTTGTGACAATGCTGTCTCTCTGTAATCGAATATAATTTACTATCAAACTTACATTCACACACATAAAAACTTACATATTTTCGAATGCATGCTTGTTATCGGTTCAATTCATTATTTTCAACATTTTTCTGAATTCCTTTTTGTTTCTCATAATATTTTTTTTTCTTTAATGATCTTGTTGACTTATTAATTATTAATTATTTTTTTAAATTGTAATTTTTTTTTCTTTAAATTTTTTTTTTCTCTAAATGTTTCTTATTCTAAAATTATCTGTTTCCGTTTTAAGCGATACTTGTATACAAAATTTTGTAATATGAATTATGAATCTGTTATTGGCTTTAAGGAAAGAATAATTTTCTATTATAATTATAAGTAATTGAGAGCTGTTGATTCTGTAATAATAATAAAAAAATTAAAAAAAATTTTAGCCGCAGCAAGACAAATTACAGAAGATCGCCGTGAAACAGCACTAATGCTCTTGTGTTTGGCTGCAAGATTCCTCTGAACCAGGAAGGCCTTTTAATAGTAAGAAAATACTTCAGTAGTGAATTGTAAAATTCGCTTCGCTTCGCCTATTTTCGCGAAAGTAGTATAAAATAAAAAGCGATTTTAATCGACGGTTTAATAAGTAGATATACTTTCAATATTGAGGGCTTTTGCCTCTTATGTACTGACTTACAAATAATTAAAATGTACTTATTCACTGTATAATGGATAAGGAATTCTCAAAAGCACGTATTAATAATTAAATCTATCTATATCTATACATATAATAAAATCGTAAACGAAGTTTATACATTATATTACCGAGGTTAAAAAAATAGTTTTTAGAATTTTTGTCTCTTTGTCTGTGTGTTTGTGCACGCTAATGCCAGAAATGGATTTTAATGCAGTTTTCACTGATGTAATGTAGGAAGATTCCCGTAATGTTTAGTGTTTTTTTTCCTACTGTAGTCGGCAGCGCAATAGACATGATGACAGATTTTGAAATTCCCTTCCATAATGTAGATACACGTCTACCATATACGAAAAAAAACAATATTTCAGCGAAAAACTAAATTTCAACGCGAATTATTGAATGTTTTTAAATAAATTTTGAATTACGCGCGAAAACGCTCTTAGGTGTCGTGGCGTCGTCTGATGAACCGTGACGTGCTTTGACAGATGTCAAAGCAAAGTCAAGCAACACGATGGCACTTACCTGGGCTTGACGTCATTCGCTCTGATTGGTGTTTCAGTTAACATGGCCGATTGCAGTTATTTACACTTCTATTTTATTAAAAATCTTATTAATCTCAATTTAAATACAAAAAATGAATAATTTTTTAGATTTCTTTCACAATATATTTTTCTCCAAAACCATTTATTCTTTGATTCTTTAATACCGTCATCATGCCTATTGCAGCAGATTTGGCGTTGTTTGTGTTATAGGCGACGTCTGTCTTCTGATCTTAACATAAAAAAAAAAAAACAACAAACAAAAAAGTTATGTGCCTATCGAATACAACGCGTACGAAGTTGCGGGTTCAGCTAGTAAATAATATAAAACCAAGTAGGTAATAGTTAAATGGACACAACATAATCACAATTTTCTTAATAAATAGTGGTAATTAAATATTAAAATGTATACTAGCGGCTCGCTCCGAATTCGCACAGGTGCGATTTTATATACAAAAACTTGGTTATTCTTTGTTTATAACTTTATCCTTCAGTGAAAATTCTATCCTTAATTCACTGTTATTTTGAGTCTCACAATTTGGAATATGCGTCTAATTCAAAAATGGCGTAAATATTTTTATTAGAAAGTGCAAAAAAAGTGGGAAATTCAAAATACCTACTTGAAACGGTCACTTCGAATGTGATGTCAAATAGTTTATGAAATGACAACAAGTGTGTAGATGTTTGTGATTTTTAACATTTGATTGTTATTGTAGACTGTGACGTCATTACAAGCGCGCCAAAAGGGCGGGTGTTTAAAGTGCCCGTAGCTGTCAGTTAATTTTAACATTTTTTTTTTGTTACAAATTCTGTTTTTTGGTGCCGAATATTTTTTACGGTTACATGAAAATGTTAAAAAAAATGTGTATATCCCCTATTAGTCATGTCGCTTATTAAAGTCTTTATATCTTCGTTAGCAGCCAGTATTTAATTAATTCTCGCATTGGAATAGTGTGAATTTTGAGTGTAACTGAAGTCAACGGTTATTTGTTTTGTCGTTTTAATTAACGCTTCGCCTGCATTGAGCTGCTGCGTCTGCACGGGATTGCAACCTATTTATTTGTTAAACAACTCGTATGAGATGTACTTAAAGGTAGACAACCGCTGGGAATATTTGATAGCGTATTTCAAATTTTTTATTGAGATTCCTTTTCGGCAGGCATGTTGGCAACACACTTGATGTTGAGTTATACGTCAACTCGCGGGCAATAAATTCGCGGATCTACGCGACTTTAGCTGGCTACCGTAACCGTTATCGTTTACTCAGAACACAACAGTGCACGTAATGGAACTACGTACAGAATACCCCTGCAATACAAGATTTCAAAGGGCAGGGGATAGGGAAATGCAAGTAAGGAAAATGAATAAATCTTCTATAAGTGTGTGGTTACTACCATCAACCGTAGGAATGCCTGCGCACACCAGATCATTCATACGATTTTTTATGAACTTTTTTAAATGTTTTTGGAACCTTTTTTTTAGGAGGGGAAATGCATTTACGCACTATCCTTCGTCGAGGGGAGAGTGTGGGACTCACTCGGTGAGATACACCGGGAATACCCACTAAAACCCTTCCGGGTTCCACCATCGGCGGTGGTGTGGGACCGAGGTTGCAGCTAGGCCATGTCCTCAAATCCCTCATACCGCTGTGTCCGTGAGCGGACTCATCTCTTGGTCGCGGCTGCCCACTGAAACCCTTGTGAAATGTTTTTGGAACCTGGGAATATTATTTTAAGGAAAACTTGTATTGAGATTTTCCATTATTTTTTTTTATTAATGTTAAGCTAGGCAGGCGGGCTGACGGTCCACTTGATGGTAGGTGGTTACCATCGCCTGAAAGCCAAGCAAGCCACAGGTGCTGCGAGTGCGATGCAGACCACATGCAGTAGGATTAAGGATAAGAGATAAGGAAGGGATGGGTAATGGGCTCTGGCATTTTTGGATTAAGGATAAGAACAGAATCCTTTGATTGGTTTAGAAGAAGTTTTTTTTTTGTTAAGATCAGCAGACAGGCTGACGGTCCACTTGATGGCAGGTGGCCACCGTCGCCTATAACACAAGCAACGCCGCAGCTACTGCAAGGCGCTGCCAACTACATGAGGGTTAAGGATAAGGAATCGGGATAGGAAAATGGGCTCTGACATTCTTTACTCACTCATCGAAACACAACAACACATAAACAGTTATTTCACAGTGGTCTTCTGTAAGGGAGTGGTTACTGCCGGCAGACGTAACCACTGCTTAAATTCCAAAGTATTTTTCCATTAAACGATGTTTATTTTGAAAGCGTTAGAAATTAGAAAAATTCCTTTAAAAAATGAAATTGTTTCCAATTTTAACACGTCAATTCAACCGAACGAAAAACCAAGTAATTACATTATTAAATCAACTCCCCCTATCTGTTCATAGATCGAAAAAAAAAAACCTCCCTTCATTATAAAAATTACCGCAGAAAGCGGGAATAAATCATCCCCAGATAACTCCGAAAATAATTACCTCCTCGGATAAGGCGTTTGTCTAATTAAAAATAAATATCAAGATTCTCAATGCTCGTTCGATTTTTAAATACAGAAAAATTTAGGCGCAGCTCGTGGTTGCCGGCGGCCATTTTGAAATGGATTTTTCATTAAGTAACGAACTTTGGGGCGGGTGATGCACTTTGTCTATAATCTATTTTTTATGAAATTTACGCTCATTAGGCTTGTAGGATAATACAACGGACAGGGCGAGACACTACACACCCAGACCAGAGCCAAATTTCAAAAGTTCATTTGCAAACTTGACTCTGCCGAGAATCGAACCTGTGACACCCTTACAGCATTATTTATTAGCACATAGTAATAACACATAGTATTGCGATCTTGACCATCAGCAACCAGAAAAAAGATTAATATGGTAGAAATTTGAACACTTTATTTAGTTTCATAGCTTTAATGGTATAGATTTTATTCTATGTAAAGGTTGGTGGACAGGGCGACTGCTGATGATGGTATGTGGCTAAGGTTGTCTAATAACACAAGCAAGACGTAGGAAAAAACAGGACTTAGAGTGGATAGGAAAGGCTTTTTAACTACAAATTTAATAATATCGTAAGACATTAGTTCAAGCTGTAACACGATTACAATCGTTTGAAATTGAAATTGAAGGAGGATGTAAAAATTGAATTGAAAGGAGGATGTAAAAATGTTATTTTTCTATTGAAATTGATTTTAAAACCGAACTTGATTGATAAAAATAGTTTTAACTTTGGGCAAGGACATTGGACAACGACTGTTCGACCTTTTAAGAGAATTCCGAGATATATATAAATACATATTTCTATGTTAAGATCGGCAGACAGGCTGACGGTCCACTTGATGGTAGGTGGCTACCGTCGCCTATAACACAAGCAACGCCAAAGCTGCTGCAATTGCGCTAAAAAGAAGGGAAATTTTCATCCTTAAAAGAGGATGAATCATAATACCTACTAATAGTATTATGATAAAGAGTGTTTTTTTAGAGCTTGAGAACTTTAAATAATAATATAAGACAGAAAATCAATCAATCAATCAATTTCAATTTATTTGTAACTTATAAAACATACATTTAACAGACACAGAGAAAAAAGATAACAGTAACAGCAAGAAAGAAAGTTAGAAAAAGGTCCCTACTCAGCATTTTGCTGGCTAAGGCCAGCACTGATCTTCCGTAGGAACCCTTAGTTTGTATTGTTGGAATGATTTTTTTATCATTATAATCTGGTAGATAAGGGATGTGGAGGGGATAGCGAAATAGGCTCTGGCATCCCTTTATCTTTATCTTTATCTTGTCTTAGTGGCTATTTCTGTCTGCTAGAGTACCAGTATCACTTCGTCCATTGCTGAAATATTGTGATCGCCACGTGAACTAAAGCTCTCCACCTATACCTACCACGTTAAGGAACTGTAGTACTTTTTTGATAGAGGCATTCTTCACATCTTCACAAGCCATTGTGTGGCTTCCTAGGATGTGACTGCGCTTGTGCATCAGAGGGCCACACTCGCACAGGATATGCATTGGTGTTTCTTCTGCCTCATGGCAGAAGCGACACTCTCCCGTACTAGTGAGCCCCATTACTTTAAGGTGCCTATTGAGGCGGCAGTGCCCCGTTAGCGCCCTAGATAGCATACACAAATTGCTCCTGCTAAGCGACATAGCCTGATTTGTTGCATTTCGACTATAGGCTTTAATGAGCGCTTTGGAATGGTTCAAACCTGGCAAGTCAGTCCAGCGTTTGTAAGATTTAATAAAGCACTGGTTCCATATGGTCCAGCGAGCTAGGCTATTTGGTAGTCCGCACATAGGTTCAGGACCTATTAGCCTACCTTTTGCGCCTACACGAGCCAGTTCGTCGGCCAGTTCATTGCCTTCGATCCCCATATGCCCAGGTACCCATCTTAGGACCACTTTGTTCTTGCGCCCTAAGGTATTTAAGTAGTCTACACAGTTTCGCACCAGCTTTGAGACTGTAGAGTCTGAGTCCAGTGCCTGAAGTGCAGCCTGACTATCTGAGTGAATGTAAATTACACGGTTGACGTAGTTTCTTTGCAGGTTGATTTCCGCGCATTCTAAGATGGCGAAAACCTCTGCTTGGAAGATGCTGGCGTATTGTCCCAAGTTTACACTGGTCCTGTAGTCCTGGTCACCGTCATACACTCCACAGCCTACGTCAGGTCCTGGTTTGGACCCATCAGTATACCAAGAAAGGCTACCTTCCTCCCAAGAGATCTTATTATTTGACCAGTTTTCTCTTGAGAGTAGCTCCACAGTATAATAATTTGCTTCTATGTACTGTGGTACCATTGTATCAGTAGGCATGCCTAAGATAGGATCCCTTAGTACTGAGTCTTCTAGAGCTCTGAGTACCTTGGACAGCCAATTGTGTTTACCCCGATTCATCACTCTGTGCATGCTGGTTCTCGCCTCCTTCTCTAAAAATAGATTTAGAGGCGGTAAGCCCAGGATAGCCTCCAGAGATGCTCCGGGGGAACTCGACATGGCTCCTGTTATCATCAGACATGCCAAACGCTGTAAGCCATTAAGCTTGTCGATAGTCGTTTTCTGGTTGGCTTTTCTATACCATACTATAGAGGCGTATGCGATCATCGGCCTCACAATAGCAGTGTACAGCCAGAGGGTGAGCTTTGGACACGGGCCCCAGCTCTTCCCTACCATTCGACGACTGATAAATAAGGCTGCCTTAGCCTTATTTATCACATTTCCAATGTGTGTATTCCACGTTAGTTTCTGGTCGAAAGTAACTCCCAGATATTTGACCTCTGTGGAAAATTCAACTCGTTTACCATTTACTAGAGGTGGCTTTAATTTGTCCAGTAGCCACTTTTTGGTAAACGGTACTATAGCGGTTTTATCACCGTTGACTAACAGTTCATTTGCTGTGCACCATTCGCAAATGATGTTTAAAGCTTTCTGTAACAGGGCCGAAATTGTGCTTTGGTAGAAGCCTCTTATGATCACCACTAGGTCATCATCATAACCTAGGGCATCGATCTTGTGTTCTGCCAGCCTGTACAGAAATTGATCAACTGCAAGAGTCCAAAGCAGTGGCGATAGAACACCGCCCTGCGGGCATCCTCTTGTAGTTACTACAGTGAGCGAGGTATCGTGTAGTTTGACCTTCGCTTTACGTTTGGATAGCATGGCCTTTACCCACCTAACTGTAGTCGGGTCCACATTTTTGTTTTGTAGTCCCCTCACTAACGTGTCGGTGGGAGTATTATCAAATGCGCCTTCTATATCCAAAAATGCGCACAGAGCTATCTGTTTATCATCCAAAGCCCTTTCCGCCCTGTCAGCTAGTTGGATCAAGGCCGTCTCTGTGGACCTTCCATTCTGATAGGCGTGCTGGGTGGAATGAATGGGTTTCAAGGCCAGGGCTTTGTCCCTTATGTATTTATCTATAATTTTTTCCAGAGTTCCCTGGCATCCCTTACTCACTCACCGAAACATAACAGCACGCGTGCTGTTATTTCACGGTGTTCTTCTGTAAGGGGGTGGTTACTGCCACCAGACGGGCTGCCCAAATGACTGCGAAACGCAGTGTGCCCTGCTACTACTTATTCAATCTTCAAGGCATAGTTCATTAAAGAGGGTAGCAGCAGGTATTCTGAAAACAATTATGGATATGGTAGATTGTATACCATATAAATATTTTTTATGGGGCTGAACACCACAAAATAATTAAGAACTTAGTATATATTATACGTATTAATATGCAAACGCAAAAGGATAAATATGCAAAGTTTTTATTGTCCATTTAAGATAAAGTACCTAAAGCAAGCTTCAAAATGGCGAACAGGGGAAACAGGGCGTATCAACTAGTGAAAATCATCAGATATGAATCTTTAATTTTCCAAATTTATTAAAACGCTAAGCGAACTCCACGTTCAAACAGCAATATTTTTAACGACGGAGTTTAGGAATAGTGCTGTAATGTTTTCTTATCGATAAATTATTTTATATTTTTGTGTATTTATCTAACCATGTGTACCTTTTGCTAACTCATATAGAAAGATATATGTAGAAACGTAATGTCTCCAATTTTATTAGTTAACATAAAACATAAAAATAATTATTTTAAAGGGCTCAGGCGTCGTAATATTCCTCCGCTCCGCTATCAGCTTTAGGTAACGTGCCCAGAAGGCTGGCGGCATTGCCACGTTGGATGGCAATGCTTATAATCATGTAGAAACTGTTTTTATGATAAAATACAGGAGCTAGCTGACGGTCCCCTTTTATTAGTATGTGGATACCAACATGTGGGATAAACAAAATCTGCCCTAAGAATGATAGATTTTAACTTATAACAGAATATATAAAAGGTATGATATATGGTAAGTATAGAGGAATAGGCTTTGAGATCCCTTACTCTAAGGAAAATATAAAAGCAAACGTGCTGTTATACCACGACGATGTAGATTCCGCAAACGGCGAGTTATCCATTACAGCGTATGCAATCACTAATCACTAAATGTTAAAATCAATCCCAGCTAATAATAATAAAGTACATTTTTTGTGATAAGGGTGGTACGCAGGCTGATGGTTAATGGCAAACATAGCCTAAGAAAACAAGCCATATCAGGGAGGATCCATAGCATCAAAACATAACAATAACATGCTTGCTTTAATTTCACGATAATCAAAAGGCTATGAAAGAGATTGACCACTGCCATCACCAGCACTATGCTGTTTGCCATGCGAACTTTTTAATAAAAATTTAACTCAAAAGAAAACTAATGGGGGTCAAGGTGTGATCGTTAGCCCATTAAACTAGTAAATACCAATGAAAGTGGTGACTCGATCGGCCAGAAATGTGTTTCTTAATACACGAATTGATATGTGCACCATTCAATCAATTTCTGTTGGATCGACGCCGTGATTCTCTATTGCATGACATCACCCGTTGATTGTTTGATAAACTCGCCCCAGATTGGTGTTATTCAATTATTTTGTATTGATGTCAAATTGGTGGTTCGAAATGTCCTCTTGTCCGTTGTTCTAGCAATTCATAATTTACAGCCTAACGAATCGGTGTTACGAATATAATAAATGTGTTCTACAACGTGTCATCTTTATTTAAGGGAATCAAGACTTTCCTTGAATCTATTTTGGTAAAAAAACAAGCGCTGAAAGATAAGGGCAAACCAGAAGCTTGAACAATAGCTAAATATTTTTTTGTGAAAAGACATATTTCATGCGCGCGTTAGTATCGCGATTTAAGCGCGTTTGAATCAATACAAACGCAACAATCGGCATCTACGGCGCCGCGCCGGCGCCGGCGCGTACCTGAAACGCGCGTAGTCTGCGCATTTAAAATACGCCGTTTGCTTAGACTCTAAATTATAAAAAAGAACATAAACGGTAAAGCATTCACTTAAGGCCATGTTTGATGGCCATGACGAAAATATCCAGAATTCTTATGAGAAGTGTATGATTCAAAATTAAATTATTCATACCTGTATATGTATACTTATTACATCACGATTTTATATACCTTTTTATTTAGAAATAATTATTTTGATGCAGTTCAAGGTACACTTCCCAATATGACAGCATTAAACACCTCCTTTCAGAATAACATCGCAAGATTACAAGCCCGTTTGCTATTTTGGTTCAATGCGTAACTGAGTTACACTTGAACCTACTTGTTATTTATTTATTTATTTTTAATTAAAGATGGGGTTGCTCTTGGCCAGCATCTATCCATGTAGGAAAGATGAGGCCGACATGGAGCGAGCTCACCCAGAAGATGCCTATTCACTCGAATCTTGAAAAGATTTGGGTTCAATGAGCATTGACATACAGACGCCGCGCCGGCAGGGAGTTCCAATCCTTAGCAATGCGCATTATAAAAGAGGTTTTAAATCGCTTGGTCCGAATTAGGGGTATTTCGACAAGATGAGGATGGTAACCAATCGTACGTCTACATGCTTACTTGTTATATTTTATCCATACAAGTTCACAACGAGGTAAGGCAGTCAACATTTTTGGGACCCTGTCTGAGAAACCCCAGCTAATGAGGGTTTTCGATATTTTTTCTACCACCAGGCGGCGCTTCGTAGGCGTTAGGTCTAAACACCTGTCAGATAGCACAGAGTCGTAGGTACTAAACATAAATTATTGAAATTCTATTGTGTTCATAAATAATAAAAATTCTTAAAATTTAAAATAAATTCATAAAAATATATAGAAAATTGCAATTCGCGTATGTATTTTGACAGTTCATTGGACCTAACGCTACAGTGCTGCCATCTCAATTAGACCGTTTCAGAAAACCCTCATTATGATATTTAAATTATGAAAAAAAAAATCTCTAAACATTTTTCTTAAGATATAATAATATAATAAAATATATAAATATAATTTTAAAATATTTTAAAACATTTTAACAAAACAATAATAAATATTTCTATGTAACATATCCAATTAATATGGAATGGATATTTTGCCATTAATTATAAGACTTCTTAAATAATTATTAATTACACATAATTAAAAGAAAATATCAGGTCCACCTGATGCATCGATAAAATCTATCGTTGAAATACCTACTCAAAAACAAATTGCACATCACTATGAAGCTACGCGATAGGAAATTAAAATTTTCCTCTTCATTTAAAAAGAAGCACTGCCTCCGGCTAACTCCTTAATGCGGTACATCTATCTCTCAGTATCTTGGATACGTTTTATTGATGTGTTTGTGAAATATATTCATAGAGCTTTCGCCTGTTACTTTGTATGGATCAATAATGTTACGATTTTCTTCTAAGTTTTTAATAAAAAAAGAGTGATATTTAATATTATATCATAATAACACGCCGTGTCCCACGAAAATTCCCTATTCCTACTGTAGTCGGCGGCGCACTTGCAGAAGCTTTGGAATTTCTTGTGTTATAGGCGACGGTTGCAACCTACCATCACGTGGACCGTCAGCTTGTCTGCCGATCTTAAAAAAAAAAGAAAATGCCTCATCATCTATTATGACCGACCATTTTAAAAACATGCAAAAAATCTCAAGGTCACCTATTAATTATTTTTAAATTTGTTAAGCTTAAATATTTAAAAAAAAAAAAAAAACAATTTAACACGTTGTACTTATGTCACGGAGGTAAAATAAAATATTTTTTAGAATTTTTGTCTGTTTGTGCGTTTGTTCTGTTATTAACATTATTTGTACGGTTATGTCGTTTCTGAGATTAACGTGCGCTGTTGCGCACGTTAATCTCAGAAACGACATAACCGATTTGAATGCGATCTACTGATCTATTGTAGCAAGCTTCCCGTAACATTTAGTGTTTGTTTCATTCCAATCGGTTTACCACGCGGACGAAGTTGCGGACTCAGCTGTATTTAAATATGTTATCGCTAAAACATAAACAACACCGTTTGATAGATTTTTATCCGGTATTAAATTTAAGATGGGCTAACCAACGGCACACATCTAGTTTACTAGATATAAAAAATATCTATAATTTTATTTTATAATTTTATTTATAAAAAGTATTATGAGAAATTTAATTAGTCAAACAAAAAACATAATTTAGTATGTATAAATCTAACCTAATTAAATATATTTACAAGTTTAATAATCTAAACTAAATATAAATCTATCTATATATCTAACGGACTAATGAGAGACGACGGCAAGAGACCCGACGGCATGACCCTCATTCCCTGGAAGCTGGGAAGGCCCCTGGTATGGGATGCCACATGTGTAGACACCCTGGCTTCTTCTCATCTTCCAGGAAGCACGTTACAGGCTGGTGCTGCCGCTAATAAAGCCGAAAATCTCAAGCGGCGCAAATATGTAAACTTAGATAGGGGTTACATGTTTGTGCCATTCGGGGTAGAGACCATGGGTCCGTGGGGGCCAGCCGCTCATGAACTTTACAGGGAGTTGGCTAAACGTTTGGTAGAGGCGTCGGGTGACCAGAATGCTGGCTGTTACTTTGCCCAGAAGATAAGCATATGCATTCAACGGGGCAATGTCGCCAGCATTCTGGTCACTTTTCCGTCTGCCAAAGGTTTAATAGGTTTAAATTATTTATAAATATTTATAAAATAAAAATTACTTGCCAGTTTGGGCCATTATTTTGTTGTTACTTATTTCATGTCGACGTTTCGACTTTTCATAACACAGTAAATTTTCACATTACATTGAAAATAAAAGTGAGCATGTGCGAGGAAATATTTCGGAATTTCCAGAAGTTTTCCCGAAGTTATTATAAAGTCGTACATAGCGCCTTTGACGTAGCATTCAATACTTGACTCTGGAAGAAATTAATTGAGTCGAGCAGACTCAAAGGACTCGGATTCCTTTGAGCGAAAATGAATCTTAAAATGAAACGTTAAGACGGATGTTGGTTTGATAGCGCACGCGATTTTTTAAGTCGAATGCATTTTAAAGAATGCACTCCGAGATTTCGGTAAAAGGTACCCACGGGACCGATTTACACTGTAATTCAATATTACATGGTTTATTAAGTCATCAATTATCAGCATGGGAAGTCATGCTGTCTTCGAGTCTTCATATCTCTTCAAAGCTTCTAATCTATAAGTAATAACGGCACATTGCATTCCGCAAGAAGAATGCAATCCGATTTTTGCCAATGATTTGTCATTTTATGATTTTTATAATGATTATCTTCTATATATGTAAAAATGAATCCCCGTTTCCCTTGGTCACGGCATCACGCGTGAACGGGTAGACCGATTTTTTGAAAGAAAGAAAGAAAGCATCTTTTATTCCTTTAATACACACAATATACATATATGAACAAATAATAATTACAAACAAACAAATATATAAACAAGTAAGAAGAGGAAAAGGAACCCTGACTCAGTATACAGTTGTGGTGCGGACCACAACACTGATAAAAACTATTGAAGGCTTTCACTAGCTAGTTATCTATATGGCAATGTCACTGTAAATATACAATAGCACACGAGAATGTACAAAAAAATTTAATTCGGTTTTCACTAATGGAAAAAGGGATAAACGGGAAATGTTCATATATATATATATATATATATATATATATATATATATATATATATATATATATATATATATATATATAAATTGCACCCCGGGCGAAGCCGGGGGCGGGTCGCTAGTTATTTATAATAGCATCAAATAACAGCACGTATGCTGTTCTGGTTCGATGAAGGAGCATGGACTCCA
Source organism: Bembecia ichneumoniformis (assembly GCA_910589475.2). Classification (NCBI taxonomy): domain Eukaryota; kingdom Metazoa; phylum Arthropoda; class Insecta; order Lepidoptera; family Sesiidae; genus Bembecia; species Bembecia ichneumoniformis. Next base: position 13,271,292 of record OU342540.1, read on the forward strand.
GGTCCCATTAACCTATTCATTTTTCATTCCCTATTCTTAGTAATATCAAAATGGTCAGCAAGTATTCTCCTCTTTCTGTTGCCTGTACTAATGTGATCCCAATCATTTAGTTGTGTAAATAGGTAAATATGTTGCATATCTTCTTATATATAAAAATGAATCCCCTTTTCCCTTGGTCACGGCATCACGCGTGAACGGGTAGACCGATTTTAATTCGGTTTTCGCTAATGGAAAGAGGGATGAGCGGGGAATGTTTTAGGGTATATAAAAATTGCACGCCGGGCGAAGCCGGGGGCGGGCCGCTAGTTATTTATATATTTGTATAGATATAAATACAATAAGATATACATATACGTTGTAAAATGAAGTCTGTTCTGTGTCTTCGCTAAGGGCTTTGTTGCTGAAGGGGTGAAAAAATTAGGTGTTTTTTTTTTCAAGTTTTACAAAAAGTTGAAAAAAAGTTTCACACAAATATTGTAGAGCATTTATTTTACATAAAAATGTTAGTATATGTTTTTTTTTGTCATTAACAGTGTTGGGGTGGTCAGAAGATAAGCGTTGAAGGTAATTTTCGAAAAAAATCACAGTATCAACCGTTGGAATCAAAAATTTCTTTCACCCATCAATATCAAAAATGCCCCGGAGGAACTCAAATTTTGATTTGTTGTTAAATTGTCCTATTACTAATAACGTAAATTTCATATTCAGTAAAGAAAATCAATAGATATACGATATAGATATAGATATAGATATAGATATAGATATAGATATAGATATAGATATAGATATAGATATATATATAGATATAGATATAGATATAGATATAGATATAGATATAGATATAGATATAGATATAGATATAGATATAGATATAGATATAGATATAGATATAGATAGATATATATATATACATATACATATACAATAACTGTGTAATAGAATCCCACAATACACATTTTATTTTTAAACTATTCTAGTAATTACCGTAAAATATCTAACTTGGTTGTTTCATATTTATTTTAACTTTTTACTAATTCATTTTTATTTTTATTTTATTAAAGATGGGTTTGCTCTTGACCAGCATTTATCCATGTAGGAAAGATGAGGCCGATGATGGAGCGAGCTCACCTAGAAGATGCCTATTCACTGAACCTTGAAAAGATTTGGGTTGTATGAGCTCGGAAATACAGACGCCGGCAGGGAGATCCAATCCTTAGTAGTGCGCATCACAAAAGATGTTTTAAAGCGCTTGGTCCGAATTAGAGAGATTTCGACAAGGTGAGGATGGTAACCATCCTATTCTATCTATTCTATTTCTATTCCTATCCTATTCTATTTTCTATTCTATTGCAGAGCAGATAACCGACGGAGTGGACGAGTTTTTGAATGGAGGCTATGGAAGATGCGGCATGGGACGTACTGCGGCCAGGTGGACAGGAAGGCTGAAGGCATGACCTGAAAGGCATGATAGGAAGCGGCTGGATGCTAGCTCACCACGCGTGGTCAACTGTGCTTAGGCTGTGCTTAACGTTGTGCTTAAGCACAGTTGACCGTGCGTGGTGGGGACCCCTTGGATGAGGCCTTTATGCAACTGTGGAAAAACACGTGCTGACAATGGTGATGATGACTAATTCCTATTTAGATTTACTATCATGAGTCACAAAATTAACATTTTGTGGAAAATTTAAAACAACGAACGATCATTCATTTTACCTGTGCAATATAACTGTTGAGCGAATAGTTGTATTAAGGGGGAGACAAACCCTAAATACTAAAAATATCCATTGTTTAATGAAGATGTTACAAGAAATGGACAAGACAATTGCTTTGAAAAAAATATATATTATACTTAAACATGTGAAGAACCAATTGTATTAATTCGAATTTTCATTAAAGTAATAGAAACTCCACAAAAAAAGTTAGAACACAAGAAGAATTTGACTTTTATTGAAAATTCTCTCGAAAACGGCTTATTGCACGCATATGAATCCTGTACCTATTAATAAGTTAATATCAGATTAAAAAATTGTATTAATATTTTTTTTTATTTTGTGTATTGTTCTAATGGTAAAAACAAAAAAACACCATTTCTAGGCCTGATGAATTGGATCCGCCGCCAGCGAGTTCTATAGTAAATGTCATTTGCCTTAAGCCCTTAAGATAAAATAATTTCTCAAATTAGACAACTAAATATTTTATGAGTACTCGCATATTCAATAAGTAGTGCATTAGCAATAGTATTTGTATAGTTTATTAACTAAATCCTCGGTCGGAACAACGCTGCTCTGTTAATGTGTATAGCTGGATTAATGTTGAGTTCTAAGGCTGAGTGCTCAACGCAAAAGAAAAAATATTACTAGTCTTATTTTCTTTTATACATATATGCTGACATCTGTGGCTTCGCCCACAAGGAGTATTTAGCCCATGTCCATCATGAAATTCCATTCTAATTATTGGTTAAATAATTTTTTAAATAGGGATAGTTTACCTCTGTATATAACGATACAGGAAAGGGACATAGAGTACTTTTCATCCATAAAAAGAGTCTGTCCCGAGGGATAATCTAAAATTATATCAACGCCGCCATTTTTGCATACATGCAAAATTTCATGATGATCGTTTGAGTAGTCTCGAAGAACCTGCTACAAACGTACAAAATTTACCTTCATAATATTAATTATAGAAATTTTCTTCTGTACGAGCCATTAAACTCGTCTTAAGCGGCTGGGCCGATTATGGTGAATTTTTTGTGTGTTTTGAGCGCGGGTCCTTGAATGGTTTACTTTCACGATTCGACTTTGACGATATTGACGAGCCCGTTGGATGAGTGGTTAGAGTGCTTACTTTAACGCTCCCCGGTTCCCGGATTCGATTCCCGGCAGGGTCAACATTGAAAATGAACTTTTAAAATTTGGCTCTGGTCTTTATCTGGAAAGAAGTGGCAGGTCACTCCGCGGTTCGCAGTCATTTGGGGGGCCCGTCTCGCGACCTTATAGAAGACCCTTATAAAAGATCACCCTAAAATAAAAGTACGTGTGCTGTTGTGTTTCGGTGAGTGAGTAAGGGATGCCAGAGCCCATTTCCCTAACCCCTCCTAATCCCTTATCCTTAAACCTACTGTAGTCAGCAGCGCACTAGCAGCAGCTGTGGCGTTGCTTGTGTTATAGGCGACGGTAGCCACCTACCTTCAAGTGGACCGTGTCAGCCTGTATGCCGATCTTAACATTAAAAAATATTATTAATGTTTGATGAATCCAACGACTGCCAAGTCTGATAATATTAAATAATAAATACTAGATAATTTTTTTTTTTAAATAGATTGCATCTATATCATCTTTGCATCTATTTAGATCTTTGAAACAACTTTGAAAATAATAGTATATCATCATATCACTTTCTTATCATAGGTCAGAGCGAAGTTATGAAGAATATTTTGCGATAATGTTTAATAAGTTCGTAATTGAACTAAATTAACTAAATTTAAAGTTCAAATTACAAACACATACAAATAATTATCACGTGGAGTGACAAACATCAAAACAAATTACCCTTTAGTAGAAAATGTCTGTTTATTTATTTATTTATTATTACATGACCTCCAACGAGGCAGGCATCAAACAAAAAAACACACAACAAAGGACAAATAAAGCAACACATGGCAGATGCCGCAGCAATTATATAGGAGGCACAGCCCGCACCAATAAAAGTCCATAGTGACATCTTAATAATAATAAAAAATAATTATTATAAAAAAAATAATTAATCGGCTGACTTACATTTGCTTACTATTCATTAAATTTGGTTGATGCAAAAACGCCTGGGGAATGTGCCCTGGATTCTATGCTCCTACATCGAACCACAACAGCATACGTGCTGTTATTTGATGCTATTATAAATAACTAGCGAACCGCCCCCGGCTTCGCCCGGGGTGCAATTTTCATACAACTCATATTTAGCTAACCAAGCTTACCATATCTTCCAAAAATATTGTGTAAGGCCATCTCGAATGGCAATTGATTGCTTATACATTTTTTGTTTCTTAAAATAAGCCAAAAATAAGGAACAAATTATACATGTTCCTAGTGACTAAGAGATAGACATTATTATATTAGTTACTCGCACACATAATAAATTCATAGAAATTATTTTATATTTGTAAGAAGGATAAATCCAGCACAGTGAACACTATAATTTTACACATTATTACTTTTTTTTATTGAGAAATATTAATAATTTCCATCTTTGTAAACTAACCCTTATGTCGGTCTCTCAAAGCACATTTTTCGTTTGCAGCTTATGGCTTTCAGATAATTCTCACCGGCGGCGATGCTTTCATCTCCACATTTGTTGATAAAAACTAATGAACTACCTTACGCCAAGTTCTAAATGCATTAGTTAATTATATTATTTGAATGTAGACCTTGGCTAATTAACTGAATTGCATACACAACGCTGGAATAAATAAAATTCGAAGGTATTATAATTTTTGAATTATATATTTTTTTTTGTCACGGCAAACTGGCGGCAGTAACCACACGTACAGGAGACCACCGTGAAATAACAGCATAGGCGAGGGAGTAAGGATGCCATAGTTTTTCTATCCCTTCCTAATCCTTTAACTGTTGTTGACAACACACTTACAGCATCTTTTGCGTTGCTTGTGTTATAGACGACGGTAGCGAACCAGCACCAAGTGGATCGTCAGCCTGTCTAATAACTTTTACACAAGAAAACTTTAAATAAGAAAAATATTTGGTGATTTTCGCAGATATCATTGGATAGCCTATCTGGTGGCAATAACTATGTTGTTTTTTTTTTTAGATTTTCTTTACAGTAAAAGTACATTTAAAAAAAAGAAAAGAAAAAGGACTATCTGTGAGAAGAGATTAAAAGTATATTCAGGAATAATCGAAATAAAATTGTATTTTATTTTAAATTAAACTATCCACTTAATTTTTGGCCTTCAAATCAATTTCCCGTAATTTATAATTATTTTTTTTAAACAAAATGTTTTAAAAAATAAAACAAAATATATTAATGTTGAGTCATGTCAATTTATAATTTACTAGTTGAATTCGGCCACGCTTCGCCGCGACCCATACGGCGCCGGCGCGGCGTGCGCATGGGGCGCGCGGTACTGGATACTGCTTATATATAATGCTATTTATCGTAGCATGATGTTATATAGCCTATAGCCTTCCTCGATAAATGGACTATTCAAAACAAAAAGGATTTTTCAATTCGAACCAGTAGTTCTGAGATTAGCGCGTTCAAACAAACAAACAAACTCTTCAGCTTTATAATATTAGTAAAGTATAGATATGCTTCATAGTACAACTTTAAACATGTGAAGTACATAGGTATACTGGTTAAAAAGTCGAATAACTATATACTTATAAGGTTGTGAAATAAGAATACAGTAGAACCAAACATAATCTTATTTATCGCGAGGGGACATCCGGCGTAAATGGGATTCGATGAGCAAAGGAGCACTTAACGCTTTTGATGTCCACCCTGTCCCTGACCTCCCCTTTGTTTGGGATAATATTGTGTAATGGTGAAATAGCGGATACAAACGTATAAAAATCAATTCCTGCCAAAACTAAGCACCGAGGATGCGTTCAGGGTTCAGAGGAGGTAATTGCTGCTCATTTTGTTTGTCTAAAACACTATCAATCTTTCAAATCATAAATTTTAGCAATGCACACTGACTAAATTTAGCCTCAAGGCTAAACTTTTACATAAGTTTAACCTTGAGTTATAATTTTTGCATTTTGAGTAAAGCTTATATTATGTGTTTTAGCAAATATAATATGAATAAAATAAAAAATAAATATGTTCCCTTCCTCGCACATTAATTTTATATTAATCTTACCACGAAACGCTATCTCCTGTTAAGCAATCGCCACCATATAACCACGTGTGGCCATCCAGATATTCCTTCCTTTGATTATAATTTGGACATTACCCATTAGACTTATTTTTCCGCTAATATATGATTTAGAGGGGTGTTAAGACACGTCTGTGTCTGTAGAGTAAATATTTATTATTTATTTTTGATATTATCTGTCTATTTACACCTATGTAATTTGAAGTATTGACCGTGGAACATATGTATGCTGCTTCGGTTAATCATGACGGGTAAGATGGAATGGAAGAGACGAGTTATCTGGGAGTGGACTGGAATTGTCTCAGTCGAGTAACTTTTCAAGATGGCTCTTGAGAGAGAGAGTTTCAGGGAGGGAGTTGAGTTTCAGGGAGAGGGTAACCTTCAAGACTGAAGGGGCACTGGATTGACTATGGATTAGTTAGCGTTGACACAGACAAAGACCGACAGTGACTTTATATTATGATAAGATAATATAATAATTATCTGTAGATTTACATTTAATAAATAGAGGTTGTCTTGGAACTTGAAAACGTCTATTTAAAATAAAAAGGTTTCTCTGACCACCAGAGTGCAAGGGGTCGGATTTTGTTGAATTTTATCTCGCGTGAGAATCGGTCAACGGAAATTCATTTCATACATCTCGGTGCCGAAACATCACTTTTGAATCTTTTTATTTCACTGCGAGGATTTGGGAATAAGAAGCAAATGCGTATCAAATTGAGGGTTCCGCTTGGAATGCGTTCGTACATGCAAAATGGCGGGTTCGGTAGGTGTCAGCCGCGACACTCAATTGATTGAAAAGGGCTCGTTGCTCGATCGCGCCCTTAACGCAATCACACTGCACTAACTATATAGAGATGAAAAAACTTAAGCCTGATAATTGTTAAACCTGAATCGTGATCATCGACTGATCCCGAAGTCGGAAAATGTTTTTCTTTTTCGCAATCCTACATGAAGAAAATCTCGCGAAAACCGAAAAGGATCATAATCATCATCTGTGTTCCCACAGAACTACAACCTCGGGGTCTTCAAAACCAGGGTAAATGGGCATTTACTGGGTAAGCGTGGTGCACCTTCGGCCACATCTACACCTCACATCAGGTGAGATAGTGGTCAAGCGCTACCCTGATCTAATAAAAAAAAAAAGAAATCTCGGCCGTAGGACGTCCTGGACAAAGGCCTCCCCTCTAATTCTCCAAAAGGAACCATCAGAAGCAGCCTGGATCCACAGTCGACCCGCGCCCTTATCAGGTCGTCTGTCCACTTTCTGGATGGACTGTACGCTGCGCTTGCCAGTCCGTGGCCTCCACACGAGATTCTTCCGTACTGTGTCCTGTCCACAGCTTCAACTTACTAATCTTCCTGGTTACGTCAGTAACTTTCGTTCGTCTGCTCCTAATTTCCTAATTTCTGATTCGATCTCGCAGTGTAGCAAGCAATCAAAACGTAGCGCTCTCCATAAATAAACTAAGTAAATACCTCACGAATTCAGTGACATTTGGGGTGTCCTTTCGACAATTATTGTTCCAGTAGTCATTTCGGCGACCGATCTCATAGCGGAGACATTATATTTCATTTGATAATGCAAGCGATATGAAAGTGAATAAAAGTGCTTTACTAAATCAGGACTTAAATTTTCAGGTCAGTTTTAATTCTCTTTTAAAATTAAAGATAACTTAAGATATATTGCAGTTTTTTATTTCGCTTCATTAAAATGAATATTTAAAATAAAATTCAAATCTATCCTAATAATTATAAATTCAAATCCTAATAATTAAAATTTTTATTTTATTTGTTTATTTATTCATTATTCATTCAAGTTTACAGATATAATTATTCGGTGAGCTTTTACACTAAGCGTGGCTTGAATCGCAAAAGCCAAAATTTAATAATAGACAGAGGTTCAACTTAAATTTAAACAATAAGATCATTAAAGTTGTGTGAGTGTGAGCGCGTTTGTGTGTGTGTGTGTGTGTCTGCAAAAGTGCAAATGCGATAGCAGTTTGTTTGTTCCGCTAACGCCTTAAATAATCAACCGTTTCGTCATGAAATTTTGTATACACGTTGTCAACGATATAGAAAAGGCGTTTCGCAGTCATTTGGGCAGCCCGCCTGGCGGCAGTGACCACCCCCTTACAGAAGACCACCGTGAAATAACAGCATATACGTGCTGTTGTGTTTCGGTGAGTGAGTAAGGGATGCCAGAGCCCATTTCCTTATCCCCTCCTAATCCCTTATCCTTAATCCTACTGTAGTCGGCAGCGCACTTGCAGCACCTGTAGCGTTGCTTGTGTTATAGGCGACGGTAGCCACCTACCATCAAGTGGACCGTCAGCCTGTCTGTCGACATAACATAATAAAAAAAAAAAAAGATACAATACCTTTCATCCAGAAAAAAGTACCTTCTCCCGTGGGATCATCTAAAAATAAATATATATATTTCAAGGCCTGAATATAAATATATGAACAGTAAATATTGAATATAATGAATATGAACAGAACTACAACCTCGGGGTCTTCAAAACTAGGGTAAATGGGCATTTACTAGGTAAGCGTGGTCCACCTTCGGCCACATCTGCACCTCACATCAGGTGAGATAGTGGTCAAGCGCTACCTCGATTTCATAAAAAAAAAAAAAAAAAATGTTTTAACTAAAAAAGTAATAAGAAAAAGATAGTTAATAACAAAGTTAATGAAATTCTTGAGTTACAAAAAATTCATTCAAGCTTTTTACTGTTCTTTTTAAAGGTATAGGATACCCACTAAAGGTTTTATAAGGTTTCAACTCTATATAAAATCCATGCAAAACGCAAGACGGTCGTCTTGGCGGATAATTTGATTTGAATTTAATTAAATACTGGCATCGATTTCTGAAGTGAGTGAGTGACGGAGGCGATGTAATTTCGTTCGATGTTCGGCTCCCGAACGGAATTCTTGTTATGCATCATTGGGGTCCAATTCTTGTTAGTTTGTTTGGAAGATTATTTGAGGTCCAACGTTGTCTTGGGAAACTATACCACACCATACTTATAGGTTTGAACGAATGTTTTACAATGACATACAATTATCACTACAATTTGAATAAATTGGAATTTGGGAAAGCCTGATTCCGATTTCCCGTATATCTGTTACAATGTTATCTTATATATAAAAATGAATCCCCATTTCTCCTGGTCACGGCATCACGCGTGAACGGGTAGACCGATTTTAATTCGGTTTTCGCTAACGGAAAGAGGGATAAACGGGGAATGTTTTAGGGTATATAAAAATTGCACGCCGGGCGAAGCCGGGGGCGGGCCGCTAGTCTTATATATAAAAATGACTCCCCATTTCCCTTGGTCACGGCATCACGCGCGAACGGGTAGACCGATTTTAATTCGGTTTTCTCTAATGGAAAGAGGGATAAACGGGGAATGTTTTATGTATATAAAAATTGCACCACGGGCGAAGCCTGGGGCGGGCCGCTAGTTCAATATAAATTAAAACATTATTTAAATAATTATGAATTATTCAATATCAGTCAAAGATGATGCGTTTTCTATATAAAATTTAACTATGAAAGTATAAAACTAATATAACTATTTTTTTAATGTTAACATCGGCAGACAGGCTGACGGTCCACTTGATGGTAGTTGGCTACCGTCTCTTTTAACACAACGCCAAAGCTGCCGACTACAGTAGGATTAAGGATAAGTTTGCTGCTGCAAGATTAAGGATAAGTATGCTGTTGTGTTTCGGTGAGTGAGTTCGGGATGCCAGAGCCAATTTTCCTAACCAATCCCTTATCCGTAATCCTACTGTAGTCGGCAACGCACTTGCAGCAGCTATGGCTTTGTTTATGTTATAAGCGACGGTAGCGACTTACCATCAAGTGGACCGTTAAGGATGATATGTATTACACCATGCCGCCACGGGGCGTGCGCTGGCCGTGTTTTTCACAAAGGCCGGGGCACGCCCGTGGCACTGACACGGCCCAGTAAAGTATGAATTGATTCATACAAAAGCATACTATGAATATCTTGACCGGGCCCAGTGTAATATAAATCCACCTTTAGCCTATCTGCCGATCTTAATATAAAAAAGAGCGTTCTCCCCATTTCGGTCCTTTTTGGACTGAAAATTTAAAAGCCTACTATTCAGAATGTGCCGGACCTACAATGAATGCAATTCAGCATTTAGTAATAAACATGTATAATATAACCTCGAAATGATAAGCTTCTTATAAAAAATAAGTATTTTTTTTATGTTAAGGTCGGCAGACAGGCTGACGGTCCACATAATGGTAGGTGGCTACCGTCGCCTATAACGCCTAAGCTGCTGCAAGGGCTCTACCGACTGCAGTAGGATTAACGATAAGGGATTAGGAGTGGATAGGGAAGTTGAGGGCGGCGCTGGGTGGTGGAGAGATCACTCTGTCAAGCATGGTCGAAGCCATGCTTGATAGTGTGACCAACTGGAAAGCAGTTGCTTCCTTCTGCGAACAAGTGATGTTGCAGAAGGAGGCAGCTAAGAGGGAGCGAGAGGAAGAGGCCGGTCTCGCTTCCCTCAGACGTAGGCGGTTGGGCAGGAGAAGGCGGGCATACGAAGCCCGTCTTCAAATGTCTTAGGGGACCTGCGCACATGGTTGGCTAACTATATGTGCTTGCACAAGGTCCCCTCCGTCTGGGGATTGCCTCGGTGCCTCCGGGCAACCCCCCATTGGAGTTAGCCTAGTCAGCAATGGCTAGGCTGCCCTGGGGTGGATCGGAGTTGTTGCCTCGGCAGAGCCCGGTCCACCCCGCTCAAAGGGCAAGGAGACACCGGGGAGTTTTAGTGGGTATTCTCAGTGCCGCTATGATCAGGCGCTGGGCGACCCCCACATACTCCTGCCGTCTAGCCAGCGGTAGGAGATCTGTAAGCGGATTACTCCTCGTCAAAAAAAAAAAAAAAGGAGTGGATAGGGAAATGGGCTCTATCATCCCTTACTCGCTCACCGAAACACAACAGCACATGTGCTGTTATTTCACGGTGGTCTTCTGTAAGTATAAAATCTATAAAAGATATGATATAGCGTTCACTTCTTAGACCTTTGCTATTTCTTATTATTAGCTGGCAACCTCGATAATTTCTTTTGCACACATGTGTAATAATAAGTCCGATCCCCACGAGGGCTGTGTGCCAATATTTCCCAATAATACCGCGTAATCGACGCGCCGATCATTACTGTCTTGCCTAACATAAATTAATACGACTTTCCTCAGTTTTGCCCCCGTTTTATGGGAAAAATTGCTGAGGGAGGCCTTAATAACTGTCTCGACTCTTAGTGGTATTGACGACTCTTTGTCTTGATTATTGGTAAGGGATTTTTGCGGTAAACATCACTTGTAACGTCTTTTGAGGACATTAAAAGGGACATTTAAGAGCCATTTTCGTGATAATGGAAAACGAATTTAAAAAGAAAATAATAATAAGTGTTGATTTCTACTTTTGTATTTTATAAATTTTGTAAAACGTTAGAACAAATTTTCTTCGTAGCTTGTAGAAATTCAAAACATTTATGAGTACCAGTACCTACTTAATTACACGGTTAGCATGAATTCCAATCCTATCTTGAAGACCAGAGCCGGTAGGTTTTTTTTTTTTTTTAATTTTTTTTTTAATTTAATCGAGGTAGCGCTTGACCACTATCTCACCGGATGTGAGGTGTAGATGCGGCCGAAGGTGGACCACGCTTACCCAGTAAATGCCCATTTGCCCTGGTTTCGAAGACCCCGAGGTTGTAGTTCTGTGGGAACACAGACGCTGGCAATGAGTTCCACTCCTTAGCAGTCCGAACAAGGAAAGGTTTGACTCCAAAAAGGTACGCCGCCTCATACAGGGGGTAGTCGGTTAAGAGTTGACGTTTTAATTTAAGTAGGTACGTAAAAATATTTTTGTGAAGCTCAAAAAAATATTTCAAAACTAGCTGAGCCCTGAGCCTGCAACTTCGTATGCGTGGTTTTCGGTATAACGTACAAACAAACAGACAAAAATTCTAAAACCTATTTCTTGACCTCGGTGTAGAAATTATTGTTTTTGAAAAAATATTTAATTTATTTTTTATTTATTTATTTACTATTATATCAACCATCGAGCGTCATAATAATAACAATAAAATTTAAAACTAAGATAATTAAATAAAATATGTACATAATAATAAAATAAAATCTTACACACTAAACAATAAACAAATCATGACTTGGTGGTCAGTCAATACATGAATCATAGAGCAATGATTCAAGTACTGACCATCTAATCTCCCAGCCAAGGCTTTAATGTACAGAAAGAACTCTTTTACGATTATATGTATATGTATATGTATATATATATTTCAAATTCAGTAATAACAACGTAGGTAATTTTAAAAATTTATTCTGAGCTATTTTAGATGCTTCAAGCATAAATCAATTTCATTTTAATTTATTGATTTGTTAATACGAGAATTAGTTTAGTTTTTCTATTAAAAAATGTATGGACAGCCAGAGAACCGAAGACATCTACCCATATAGCACAAATGTTGCCTATACGCCTGAATCCACTCCTCTATCCTCATATTATCCCGTGTTCTTTATCTTATCATGATCAGCATTAGACTTGCATCCCTTTTCTTGTTGCTTGTTCTGACAAAAGCGATTACTTACTATCAAGTAAACCGATAGCCTGTCTGACGCCTCTTATCTTAAAAAAATTTTTTTTGTTTATACTCTAACGCTCACGCTTATAGAAAATAGTTTTTCTTTGTATCACAAAATGTAATAAAAGCTGGCAGAAAACACGAGAAAAGCCTTTAGAAAAACATGTAACCAAACAACATCAATTCTAATCGCCTCACATCATTAGCTCACACCCACAGGACTATTGGAAAGGAACCTTATTATCTTATTAGGAATTGCTATCTTTACCGCTACACGAAAATATGTTTCACGGCGTTGGAAATAAGGTTGATTTTTTAATGTATTGATGAGGTGTGAATAGAGTTTGTGTGGCATGCGGTTGTTATTACGCGTATTGGGATTGCGGAATTATATTTACAAGAAATGGCATTAAAATAATTAGGTTAAAATTTAATTAAAAATATTTACTTATTTATTTATCATTTATTTATTTATTTATTTATTTATTTATTCGGAGAATTAAAAGACACAAGTTTATGTTATAGTTACATGCGTAGAATCTAATACATAAGTACAAAAAAAAACTTATATCCTCCAACATTCTCACTGAGACATATTAAATTGCAAAAGGAAGCCACAAAAGTAAGATTACAAACTAAGTGCAAGATGATAAGTAACAATACTTGTAAACAGTCCAATCGAAAAATTAGCCACGATACGATGACGATGACAAAAGAGATAATATTGTGCAAGATTCATTCAACTACTTCATTTAATATTATACATAATTACTTAACCGAACCATCAACTGACTTAAGCCCATTACAGATAGTGATAAATTTAATTGTAAGTATCCTACGTTACACACAGATATACATCCATCCTAGCCCACAATAGATTTATTTCTTTTTTAAATTTATATAAGCTACTGCCAAAAAGGTTTGTAGAACTAAATCTTTGTAAAGAAGCACGCTAGACATAGACGCAAAGTTGCCTGTCTGTGTGTATTCTATAAGATGTACTTCGGAGAGTGTGCTCGAGAGCTGCATGAGATCATACCGCCTTCCCCTTTCTTCTATCGGACATGAATATTACTAATGAGGCTCTTGGTACCTGTAATTGGCAAGCAAATGTGAATGTGTTTGTATAATTTGTTTGTGTGACTTTAAAAAAAAATTAAAGATGGGTTTGCTCTTGACCAGCATCTATCCATGCAGGAAGGATGAGGCCGACGATGGAGCGAACTCACCCAGAAGATGCCTATTCACTCGAACCTTGAAAAGATTTGGGTTATATGAGCTCGGAAATACAGACGCCGGCAGGGAGTTCCAATCCTTAGCAGTGCGCATCACAAAAGATGTTTTAAAGCGCTTGGTCCGAATTAGAGGGATATCGACAAGGTGAGGATGGTAACCAGCCGTACGTCTGCATGTCAGATAGACGAAAGGGAAGGCGGTATGATCTCATGCAGCTCATGACTTAGTCACTTTTTCTGTGCTGTGTATATATATATATATATATATATATATATATATATATATATATATATATATATATACAACTAAATTTCGCCCGTGACTTCGTTCGCGCCTCTTTTTCTTGGGTATTGTTTGCATGGTCCCTTGAGGTCAGTACTTTTTTCTGAAAGATAGACACCCTATAAGATAGATACCCTATGTTTTTTTTCTGTAGCCCTGATAACGTTTTTCTGTAGCCCTGGAAAGACTTTGTTCTCAGGCTTTGTATCACGGCAGATAAAAAAATTTAGGGATCCAACCATATCTATACTCATATATAACAATTTAGTACGTAGTACACTGGAGTATTGTTCGGCTGTTTGGAACCCAGGCTATCAAGTTCATTCCGATCGCATCGAGCGTAACCAAAAGCGCTTCCTCTATCATTTTACATATGGACTGTAAGTGCAGACAATTATTATCGTATGAATCACGTCTCTCTCACTTTAATTTGGCCTCTTTGCGTAAGCGCAGGAAAGTTCTGGACCTCATGTTTCTTTACAAGTTTGTTCATGGTATTACTGATGCTCCAGATATTCTTGAGCATCTTTGTTTCTCAGTACCTCGACAGGGTAGCCGATTACACAATCGTAAAACATTTCACCTACCTGTGTGTTGCACTAATCTCGGTCACCATAGTCCACTCTATCGGATGTGCTCTTCTTATAATGGCATTCAAAATAAATTTGATTTATTCTGTGGTTCTGTGGTCTCGGCCAGGAAATCATTTTTTAGCCATGTATCTATTTTTTTTTTATTTTCTCTCGTATGAGTTTATTTTGTATGTTGTGTCCACTTGTAGTAAGTTGCATTCCGACGTAAATGTTAGTTTGTATATTATTATCATCTTACTTGTATATGGAATTGTATGCCAGTTTTGTGGACCTGTAATAAAAAATAAAAAAAAACGTGTATGCGAAATTTCATGATGATCCGTTGAGTAGTTATGTTAGTATGAAAAGTAGTTAGTTAGTAGAATAGTAATTAGTACAAGAAGTACAAGAATTTAAGAATTTTTGGTCCAACCTCATCTAGTAAACTCTAATTCAATGTCAACAATATTCGCTTGTCTCTTTACGTGGCTGTTATTACATTTGCTATCTCCTCTCACCACACGTTGCAAATGTACCTTTTTTCTATCGATGGCCCCTTTATGGGGAACACGTGTTTTTGCCTTTATATGTCAAGGAAGTTGGCTACTCGTGATATTGCACTTACTGTACGTGATAAATTAGTAATCGCTATCTTTAACTTGTGTATCATCTTCGACGAATATAAAAAATAAGTAAGTTGAGTAAGTACTGTAATAAGTCATAGTTAACTTACCGATATTAAAAATCAGCGTCAAATTTTTTAAATATAATGATTTGATTGCGCTTCGATTGCACGAATGTAATGTTATAATCCACAATTTTTTTTAAATCTTCAAAGCAAAACAGAGTTACAAACACAAAATACAACAAAAAATAAAATAAAACTAACTTATATGGTAACTTGGCTTAAGCAACTCTTTTTTTATGACATTAGGGTGGCAGGCAGGCTGACGTCTACTTGATGACACTTTATACAAGCAATACTAGGTACAGGTGCGCCCTGTGGCTGTGCGGTTGACATGTGGCTGCGCGGTTGACACTGCGCAGCACACTTTGGCTGACTGCCCCGAATGGGCAGAGCAGCGCGCCGCTTTGTCCCTCGTCGTGGGCGCCGACCTCTCGCTGCCGGCCGTCGTGAAAGCGATGGTCGGCAGTGAGCTTGCGTGGCAGGCGATGCTCACTTTTTGTGAGCACGTTATGTCGCGCAAGGAAGCGGCGGAGAGGCAACGGGAAGAGGATCCCCTCTCCCAGCCGAGCCGCCGGTGAAGGCTCGGGCGCAGGCGGATGGCCTATATCCGCCGCCTTCCCCCTTGACCAGGACCTGGGCGGTAGTCTAAGGGGAGACTACCGCCCGTTGTGAGGTCCCCGAGATGGCCGGCGTACCTCCGCTTTCGGGTACGCCGAAGTTCCGATAGGGAGCGTAGTCCTCCCCGCGCTGAACAGCCGTGGCGGGTCGCCGAAGTTGTGCAACAACGTTCCTGCGACCCCGCCCATCTACGGCCGCGCTAGTTTTAGCCGGTAGGAGTCCGGCATAACCCACAGCGTCCCCCTTTCGCTGCTGGGTATCCATGATGGATTTCCACTACTTTCCAATACTTTCCACTACTTTCTGCCTGCCACTACTTTCCAAATCCAGACCACAACCAGATTTGAAAAGTTGATTTTTCAAAGTTGACCCTGCCGGGAATCGAACCCGGGAGCACTAGAACAGAGCGTTAAGGCAAGCACCCTAACCACTCATCCAATGGGCTCCAAAGTACATAGTCCGTTAAAGTTCCAAGTTAACGTGATTATTAGAGCATTATTATAAGCACCAGTGCGTTAAACACTGGTGCTGATATGATATGCAATAACATGATTTTAAATGACTTTTTCAGATGACATTTCTTACCTATATTATTTGAATATTATGAAATCTGTGAAACTATTAGGTACTTCTTAAAGAAACCATTATTATAAATTGGAACTCATTAGTAACATTGTGTGCACAGTGCGACTCGGTGTCGTTAGTTGAAAAGGCTGTCTAATGACGCGATCGAGGGGTGGATCCGCCATTTTATTTTTAATGTTTATTGCTTTTTACCAGATAAATTCGTCCCTGAGGGAGTGAGAGGCGAGGAATCAATGCGGTCTGCAATGTCTTTGGATTACCGCTACCATTTGCACTCATTCATATTACTCATTTTTTTTTTATTAAATCAAGGTAGCGCTTGACCACTATATCTCACCTGATGTGAGGTGCAGATGCGGCCGAAAGTGGACCACGCTTACCTAGTAAATGCCCATTTACCCTCAAACTATTAAATGTTTTATTATTATAATTTTATTGTATTTAATCATCATACTTGTTTCAATTATTATTATTTTATTAGGCATTTTATTTCTACATGCAATATAATATATTTGCCATGGTATTTGCCAAAAAGTGCCATGGTTTTTTTTTTATTTTTATTAAAGGTTTGTTCTTAACCAACATCTATCCACGTAGGAAGGATGAGGCCGACAATGGAGCGAGCTCTGGATGTCTATTCACTCGAACCTTGAAAAAAAAAACCGGAGGCCTTATATGAATATCTATTCTCAAAGAGTATACTCCAAAAAGTGTATAATTCTTTATGTCATTTTTTCAATATCATTTTTATGATTCCTTATTTCAAAAGTGTTATTTGTACTGTATTATTTAGAGTATTTTTTAAGTGAATAAGACAACATCGATTTGGTATATTAACATTTGAATCTAATAAGTAATAATTCTGATGAAAAGTTTGTTCTTTGTACTATCAAGTAAATAATAATTATTGTAAGCAATGAGGTAGTAAGAAGAACAATTGTCACTAACATATTGTTACGACTAACTATGGAACGTACTGTAAAAAGCAATTGCGCCGGCCGAAAGTCTCGAACGTTCCACCCTTTCGATGGTAGCCACGCCCCTTCCCGGCTAGTGTCAAAGGAAATTATGTTTACAACATAGAGTTTACATTTCACAATGTCGATCTTGTTTACATTTTCTAGAAAATACGGAATACATCGAAGCCATACGCCAAATATAAATGAGAGAGCAGACTGGCAAGATGAGTTGGTGGTGCTACAACCAGCGATAAAAAAAGCGACTCTTCGTTAAGTTATCAGCGACAGTGATCCGGCGACACATAAGGGGATCATTGACGACTTTTGGCAAGTTTAACGGTTTCATCCGACAAGTTTGGTGATTTTAGCAGTCATCTTGGTTTGTGAAAATAAATCGTTCGTTTCGCCCTCACACGGCATTTTAAACTCACCCCGCACGTAACAATATTATTAAATTTACATAAACATTCTAATAAGTAAATATTAAATTACTAGATTTTTCCTGCGACTTTTTTTCTTTAGGTGTTAAAACGTGTATGCAAAAATTCATGATAATCGGCTGAGTTTAAGGCGTGAAAGCGTAATAATAAACGTATTTTCGGATTTATAAAATTATTATGGCTTGGTAGGTATTATATTATTATGTATAATATTCATGACTGGACCTTCATAAGAGTCCTGTGGTAGGGGACGCGGTAGTCATTTTCGTCGCAGATGTTTTCTATGTTAATTCTATTGTTTTTTTCGTTAATTTTATGGTTCCCGTCACGCTCAATTTAGTGGCAGTCGTTCGTTCCAGGATTAACGCTAATGTGGTAGAAATCTTTGTTTTCGTCGAGATCTACCTCTTAGGCGTTACAATCTGAACGCATCAAAAATAAGCGTTCCAAAGAGATTCTTACTAAAAAAAAAACCTAAAGTGAAAATACCTAAAAATGTCTAATAAGTATTCATTTTAGTACCTTTTTCAGTAACGTAATTTCAGTCTAATATAACAAAATATATACATAAACTAGCTGACCCAGCAGACGTTGTCCTGCCAGAACCGGAAAATAATTCTGTAACCCGATTGTGGCGCCACCTATCGGGTCAAATTTTATTTTCAAACCATATGTTAAAGTGACGCGTCAATGAACGACGACGGTTAAATTATTTGAATATTCTTCATACAAAAATACTAAAATCGCTATTTAAAAATGGGGGTGGGGGTAGGACGGTGAAAAATACTTTACGACCTATTCTCATACCTACCAAATATACCTCCGTTTCGGAGGAGTTTTGTTACAAACACTGTGACACGAGAATTTCATAATTATATTAGATTATATGTGTACGATAGGTGTTATAAAACAAAACTAGTTGGTGCCTGCGGCTTGGACCGCGTGGAATATTGCCTATGTCCATCCTGAAATTCTGTGACACGTTTTTTATGTTAAGATCGGCGGACAAGCTGACCGTCCACTTGATGGTAGGTGGCTACCGACGCCTATAACACAAACAACACCAAAGCTGCTACAAGTGCGCTGCCGACTATAGTAGGATTAAGGATAAGGGATTTGGAGGGGATAGGGAAATGGGCTCTGGCATCCCTTACTCACTCATCGAAACACAACAGCACACGTGCTCTGTTTCACAGTGGTCTGTTGGTTACTGCCGCCAGACGGGCTGCCCAAATGACTTCGAAACCAGTGTGCCCTTATTTTAGGAATCCATTATGGATACCCACCGGCCTGGGGACAGACCGGTAGGTTATGTCGGACTCCTCCCCCGAGATGGTAGTGGAGTAGACCTACCGACTAAACCTCTTGGCGTCCTCCTCCTACTTTCCAGATCCAGACCAGAGCCAAATTTGAAAGTTAATTTTTCAAAATTGACCTTGCCGGGAATCGAACCCGGGAATCCTAGAACAGAGCGTTAAGGTAAGCACCCTAACCACTCATCCAACGGGCTAGTCAAGTCTTTCTTTATTTCAGTAATTTTCTGTGAATATTTCAGATTTTGTAAATGGGTAACATTCAAAAATTAAAAAACTTATTACTTTATTGGGACAAATGGATTTTTTAATACATACAAACCCCATTACCAAATTACACGATAATAGGGGATCGGACAAATTTTCAGAAAGTGTTTTAAATTAATCTTCATGGATATTTATTCCCATAAAAAATACTATTTTATTTATTTATAGCCTTTTATGTACTCAAAATCATGTTTTAATATTGTTTGTTTGAAAATGCCGCCAAAACGCCACGATAGTTCATCTGAGAGCGCGTAACGTCATTTGTGGTCATATCATAACAAAACAGCTGCATTGGCATAAGACAATGATTGCCCACAAATGACGTTACGCACTGTTATTGGTGTTTCAGGATAGATTAAAAATATTGTAAATAATAAAATTTTATTTCTTCATTTAAAAATATTTAAATGAATTATATTAAATTATTATTCGATAAATAATCGTAAAAAATATATATTTTCTTTCTAAGTACATTTTAGATTTTAATCTGATTACTGTCCGATCCCCTATTCCCCAGTATAATCTATAATTTCTTCTTACCTAATGGTACAAGTTTCAACCGTTAAAACGAAAATACCAATACACTGATGGCCCGATCTCCATACAAAACTGATTGGTCTCCTTTATTATAGTATTAATATAGGTTAGACAATCTTAACACCTATGTATATTACTTATTATAGATTAAATTAGTGATTACCAACTCAAGTACACTTAAGCATTAATAACTTAAGCTTACTTGCTTTTTTCTTGTAAATTCTGTGGTCGTAAATTTCAAAACTTCATGTCATAAGCTTGTCTTGAATGTCGGGGACCAAATTCGAATATTTACCGTCTTTTTAATAGCAACTTATTACAAAAAAAGCCTTTTAGCATTTCGCGAACATTCGAAACAGTCGAACAGATAATGCCACCCTGCACCACCCCCCGAAATCCATTTCCAGAATTAATGTTGATAAAAAAATGCATAAATATGTCGAAAAATTTTTCGCCGCCGCTTTGGGATCGTCCAGGGGTTGGATCGGAATCGCTTGAGGAATATTGTTCGCTTGTTCATTCTCGAATAAATTTCGGCTAATTTTTAAGTACTTCAAATACCATTTTATTAAGAGACCGCGTTTTGCTGACGAGCACTTTGGTTGAGCGGTTAACGTGTAAGTCTGACGATGCAACGGTGTCGGATTCGATTTCGGAGTATGATTTATGTTTTGTATTTGTTATTGATTTTATATAAATTAGTTTTGTTAAACTCAAGGAATTAGAGATAGAAATTTAAACTTTAGAGACAAAATTGCAAAGAAAATAATTTATATGATGTGAAGTTATATTCTATAACTATTCAAAAAATTGCAAAGAAAATAATTTATATGATGTGAAGTTATATTATAACTAGCGACCCGCCCCAGCTTCGCCCGGGGTGCAATTTTTATATATATGAACATTCCCCGTTTATCCCTCTTTCCATTAGTGAAAACCGAATTAAAATCGGTCTACCGGTTCACGCGTGATGCCTTGGCCAAGGAAAATGGGGATTCATTTTTATATATAGAGATTTCAATTTTATGATATTTATGATCACAATTATATACCTAGTGTGAAATTTAAAATTGTGTAGTATAAAAAAGACCTTATAGAAATGAACATAAGTGGTGATTTCAAATATTGATTTCAACATGAAGATTCGAACACTAACACAAACCTCAAACACAACCCGCGGCCCTTATTACGTTGTCGTCCATCAGCGAACCTTCACTGATATTTTTTTAACATATCTGCTGGTAACCATACAAGTATTTATTTATAATTTTAAAAATAAAAAAAAACTAAATATAGATGATAGCATTAAAATCACCTAGGTTTGACCGTGTGCTATCATGTTATGCTTTAAAACTATTATTTAAATAATTAATATCTAACTATACACAAAAAACTACTATGTTGATGTATTTAAATATAATTAAAAAAAAATGCCTTAATTTAATTTTAATGTTTTTAATTGTTTTACTGTTACACAGATCTGAAGGTAGGCTATTGATAAGGCGCGGGACAATATAAGCGGTACTTTAATATATTTTTATTAAACATAATAAAAAATGCAGTAAACAAAATGGTTATTCGTAAAGAAGTATGCAGAGTTCTCTTTACGCTGGTTCATTTTTAAACTGTCATTAATTTGAAGTATTCGAATCTCCCCGTCAGAATCGAGGGGCGATTAATCTGTGTTTAATGTCACCCTAAAAATAAAAAAGTAACTAATCAACAGATTGGTTCTGTATTTTTGAGTGGTTCCCTTAAGGGCACGTTGGTTTTTGGTCTAATTTTTTTTGTAATATGAATTTCATCTCATGTTATGTTTTTTGGCATTTATGTCTAGCGCACTGTCCTGGTAGACTTCGTCTGCTCTTCTACTATTTTTTTTTTATGTTAAGGTCGGCAGACAGGCTGACGGTCCACTTGATGGTAGGTGGCTATCGTCGCCTATAACACAAGCAACGCCTAAACTGCTGCAAGTGCGCCGCCAACTGCAGTAGGATTAAGGATAAGGGATTAGGAGGGGGGATAGGGAAATGGGCTCTGGCATCCCTTACTCACTCACCGAAACACAACAGCACACGTGCTGTTATTTCACGGTTATACTATGTGTGTATTGTGCATCTTCACATATATCATTTTTTTTTTCAATACACGCGGATTGAGCAAATTATTGCAAATTATTTATAAGTTACAACCTAAGGTCAATATATTTTACTTTCATTTTCTTCTTCATTTTTGAAACACATTTTTTTGAAACATTTTACATTTAGTAATAATATACGTCAATAGTTATAATTCATTTGCATGTCAAATGAATTTTAAGTATAAAACTATAATTATAATAAACTAATATAAACTATAATTGAAAATCCTAATTTTAATATAAAAACTAAAATATATTATTAAAAGGAGTCCCTTTAGGCAAGGTTCCGAAGACACTGGCCGCGTTCCCCCTTTGAATAGCTAGACTAATTCTTTGTCCGAGGTAGCTGCTAGCTCTTCGGCCTCCTGTGATCTCGACTAACCTTTTTACTATTTCCTTAAAAAGCCTTATAGCGCTAGGACCCCACGGACCAAGGGTCTCGACACCGAATGGGACAAAATCATATTCGGAGCCTAGACCTCTGTATTTGCATGCATTTACCGCTACTTTTTTTACATTTCGTGAAACTCTATTCTATAAATAGCATAAATAGGATTCTAGAATCAGATCTTGTGCCTAGATTAGAAATAAGCTTATTGCCGCTGTGTTTTTTGAATTCTGTGTGAATTCCGATATAGGGCGGAAGAGGCAATGGTTTCCACTTTTCTTATTATATTTTCATCCTTTATTTTTCCAACACTTTATATTCCTTTAATATATTTCTTACACACAGAATAAATGAAATACAGAGCAGTTAGGATAACATTAACAGATCAGGATTGCACGAAAACACAGATATTCTCAACACTCTGAAACACAAGCTAATATGATGATGTTCGTTAAATCCTGTTAAGATTTAACTTGTGTCTCTCCACTGTTGGCCTCTGCGCATGGTCTTCTGCGCTTCGCATTCAGCTATTTGTTGGGATGTCTTTCAGGTCGTCTGTCCACCTTCGTGGGCCACATATATTGCCCACGATATGTTTTCCAATTCGTGACCCCTGTACTAGAACTTGGGGTTATCCGCTCTGGGACAGATATGACCGACAGTTTGCTAATTCTATCTAATACGTAATTAAGGAACATTTTTTTTTCAATTAAAAAATACTATTCATTGCTAAAATTTCCTCTTTTTTATTCAGAGTTTTACTCAAGGCTATATAATTATCATGAAGACAGCCAATACGGTACGCCATTAAATAAACATGCAGCAAGGGGATTAAAAAAGTAGAATTAACATCAAAGACAAATATTCGTCTTTGGTTAAAAAAGCGCTATCAATAATTAATCAGCCATCTCTTCACGAAATCAGCCACCATGAGGGTTAAACAGAACGGCTGTGTAAAGAAAAAAAAAATGTTTTTTTTTTGCGGAACCCTGAGGGAAATATATAGGAACTCCGCTCTATCGACTGGGGTTACGTAGAACTATAGCTACTGGAAAGAATTTCTCCTAAATATTATCCAATAATAATTATATAAGTACCTATTTTATGATTAATTAATTATCTACTGGATCATCAGTTGGCTTGGATTTTCTTTATATTTATATATGTGTTGACGCCAATTGTCAATTTTGATTGATAAATATAGTTCGCTGTGGTATGTGCTGTCTCGCTCCCACCTTTTCATATTTGTAACTACCACCGCATCGCAGGCCGACCGACCGGCCATATTTATAAAACTGCTCTAGTCTGGAAAAAACTTCGCAAAACACTCGACAGCGAGATTCGAATACTTGCTTTTATCCGCATATGTTATCAGGCAATTGTGCCTGTAAATATATCTACTTGGTCACGCTTCCCGCTCCGCGAGTGCAATGGTTACAGTGTTGAAGTGCTGGAGCTTCTGGATTCTGAGTGTGACTGGCCCGTTGCAGTCTTCGCTGCTGGAGGACCGGGGACTTGGCAACTTACGAGGTTTGTTTCCTCGTCTTTGTATTACACGTACCATCAGCAAAATAAATACAGTCCACTTCAAATAATTGCTTGGCGTGACCAATATGTATTATAAGAATTAATGCTCCTATGGACACCGTGAAAGGAGTATGAAAACCAAAGAGTTAATGAAATAATTTCTAAGAAATCATCGGTGTTTTATCGAAATCAATTTTTTTTGCTTTATTAGCTCAAATTCATTCCATTAAGTTGGATGTAAGTAAGTATATTTTTTGAACTATTTATAATTGTTTTTAAAATCGCATACTCCATCTAATTGTAAATATTCCGCACAGTATTACTTTCAGATATTGAGATTTTTGACCTCAAAAAAGACGAATCTTTATTTTATAATGAGTCTACGATTTATACCGCATCTAGTAAGTTTTATATGTTCGCTCGCGACCCCAGAAGATGAATTAATGAAAAATGAAATCGACTTGGCAAATTTAATTTTTTCCATTCCGTTCGAGGTAATTTGCCACGTTGATTAGCACATTGCTTCGTCACAAACTAAATCAGAATACGTTTTTAATATTGATAGCTATTTTCGAATTTTTAACAACGTTAAGAGTTCTCCGCGTCTCTGATGAGAGTTTTGCTTCTAATTTGAATTGAGGGAGTATGGAAATATTCACATAATTTATTAAGATATCCCTTTTATTTTTTACTAGCTGAGCTCGCAACTTCGTACGCGTGGTACATGTGGTTTTCACTAATGTATCGTAGCGAGATTTCTGTAACATTTAAAAGAAAGAAAGCATCTTTTATTCCTCTAATAAACACAATATACATATATGAACAAATAATAATTATAAACAAACAAATATATAAACAAGTAAGAAGAGGAAAAGGAACCCTGACTCAGTATACAGTTGTGGTGCAGATCACAACACTGATATTCTGCCAGGGACCAGATATTCAAAGAAAAAGATAACAAAAAAACATTTACGCGGGACAATTCATAACACGATTACAATCCATGGCTGAAATTATTGCAAATTTTCTTAAAAACTATTGAAGGCTTTCACTAGCGAGTTATCTATATGGCAACGTCACTGTAAATATACAATAGCACACGAGAATGTACAAAAAATGGACCGGCCGCCCCCATAAACTGTCTCGTCTAAGCGTTTAGTGTTTGTTTCATTCAAATCGGTTTAGAAACAAAAAGTTACGAGCTGTATCGAATACCATGCGTACAGAGTTGCGGGCACAGCTAGTATTTAATAAACCATTATTACATTTGTGCCTTTAACCAAGGTAAAAAATTAGTTTTTAGAATTTTTGTTCGTTTGTCTGTGCGTTTGTGCACGATAATCTCAGAAACGGCTTAACCGATTTGAATGCTGTTTTCACTTGTGTATTGTAGCAAGCTTCCTGTAAAGTTTAGTGTTATACCGAATACCACGCGCGGGCTCAGCTAGTAATAAACATGTCTTTGTTTGATGTGTTTATTTATTGAAAAAAACACACTTTGAAACAATATTAAAATTTTTAGACCGCTTATTTGACTGATTTAAAGTTTATATACGTGAAAATTAAAACGTACAAAATAATAATAATAACAATATTATGTGTGAGTGCGTTCGTTTATGTGAGTTGTGTGTGTTTTGTTGTTTGATTACATGCTTTTTTTTTATTAAAGATGGGTTTGCTCTTGAACAGCATCTATCCATGTAGGAAGGATGAGGCCGACGATGGAGCGAGCTCGCCTAGAAGATGCCTATTCACTCGAACCTTGAAAAGATTTGGGTTATATGAGCTCGGAAATACAGACGCCGGCAGGCAGTTCCAATCCTTAGCAGTGTGCATCACAAAAGGTGTTTTAAAGCGCTTGGTACGTCCGTAGAGGGATTTCGACAAGGTGAGAATGGTAACCGGCCGTACGTCTACATGTCCGATAGAAGAAAGGGGATGGCGGTATGATCTCATGCAGCTCTCGAGCACACTCTCCGAAGTACATCTTATAGAATACACACAGACAGGCAACTTTGCGTCTATGTGCCAGGCTCCGCAGCTTAGTTCTTATATATCGGTCTTAACTTACTATCATTAAGTTGTGGCGACCTCCGAGTCGGAAACGCTCGGGGTCTTCCGGTGTGATTCGGAGAATCAACGCGGACATCGAGAGTGGATATAGCTGCCGAAAGCATGTGCTTGATATAATATGTATATATTTTCTTGGTAATTGTCTGTAAATAATTGTGGATTATTACTGTCTTTCATCATGTACGAAGAATTCTTAGGAAATTCTGGAAGTGGTCTGAAACACTCCAAGAACTATTTCTGATGTAATCGCTACAGATTATATTGGTCAAAGCGATCATGGCAGCAGCTTCAAAGTTCATTTTGATTTTTACTTCATTCCAAGCAGGTACTTGGAACTTTAACTTTTTATTAGGCCACAAGGCATATATATACAATAGGGGTTATGTTCGTCTCGTTTTTGTTACTTATGAACGGTATACATTTAAGAAAATGATTGTGGACAGCATTTGAAAGTTCCGTTAATGAAAAAATAGGCGACTTCGGCTAGTATTTTTGTACATGACTGTACAAAAATTAAGCATGGGACATTTTGGGAATAGTAAACTAAATATTTATTAAAAGTTACAAAATGTCCACAAAGATAATTAAAGTGGACATTTTGGGAACAATAAAAATATTTATTTTTGTAATTCCCAAAATGTCCCAAATTGGACATTTCTTGTGGGACATTTTGGGAATAGACCTTCTAAAAACAGCTCTGAATGTACTTTAAAGCAAACAAATGGATATATTTTATGATAGAATATCAGTATTTTATGTCCAATTAAAAAGCTTACTGGGATATCCGATCTGCGTTAATTAAAAAAAAAACGTGGAGAGGGAAGGCACTCTGTGATACCAGTTTAGTTCAATTGAACCGCTTTATTTAATCAAGAGTTTCAGAGTCCTTTTGTGGTGTTAAAACTTAGCTGTCTGTTTTAACGGTATATTTTTCTATCCCCCTCAAATCCTTTATCCTTCATCCTGCTAAGGTTTGTAGGACACTTGCAGCACCTATGGCGTTTCTTTTGTTAATGTTTGTGTTAATTAGTGTTTATATTATTCTCATAAAGTTCCAGAAGGAGGAGTTTAACAATGACTTTTATATTTTTTTTGTGTTTTTTTTTAAATCAATAAAATTTTAGTCACTCACGCATTAAAGTTAAATCCTTGTTTTTTTATGTTAAGATCGGCAGACAGGCTGATGGTCCACTTGATGGTACCGTCGCCTATAAAACAAGCAACGCCAAAGCTGCTGCAAGTGCGCTGCCGACTACAGTAGGATTAAGGAAAGGGGATTAAGAGGGGATAGGGATTAGCTCTGACATCCCTTACTCACTCACCGAAACACAACAGCACACGTGCTGCTATTTCAAGGTGGTCTTCTGTAAGGGGTGTGGTTACTGCTGCCAAACGGGCTGCCCAAATGACTGCGAAACGCAGTGTGCCCTGCCACTACTTTCCAGATCCATACCAGAGGCAAATTTGAAAAGTTCATTTTTCAAAGTTGACCCTGCCGGGAATAGAACCCGGGAGCCCTAGAACAGAGCGTTAAGGCAAACCCTAACTACTAATTCAACGGGCTCGTCCTTGTGAGTGGATTATGAAATAAGATTTGATATTTCAAATCAATTTTTAATATTATTTAATTTTATTATAACATATAATAATACTTATACGTTATTATAATTATACAATTTATACTTATATAAAAGCGTCGGTGGCGCAGTGGGAAAGACGCGGCCTATGATGTCTAGACTAGAGGTCCGAGTTCGATCTCCGGTCATGCCATGTATCAATGTTTTTTTTTTAAAACGGTGAAAGAAAACATCGTCGTGAGAAAACCTGCATACGCAAAAAGAAGAAATTCTTAAGGGGCATCTGAAGTCCACCAACCCACACTGGGCCAGGCTTGGTTGACCATATGGCCCATACGCCCTTGTTGAGAGGGTAGGTCTGTGCCCCTGCAGTGGGGACATATAATTAATGATAACGTATATGCCTGTATTTTAATTATAATGTCATACCTTATGGTAAATAGTAAGTAATAATAATATGGGACATGTGAACTCGATGGAAGCGTCATTTTAGCGGCCCTTCAGTGATTTTTTCACAGCACCACTTTGATAATTGTCAGTGTCGACGAGATCTCACTCAATCACTGCAATAATTAACTGATTAATTCCACTTTTCACTGGTCTTCGCGTTTCAACTTACTAATTAATTAGTTTCAGTAGACTACTTTAATGATTTTTGGAGATATTTAAAATTGAGATTTTAAACGAATATTTAAAGCCTTAAAATTTAGTCATATTTTTAAATGAAATTAAATTACTTTGTTTGGTTTCATATTCATTTCAGTTAGTTTAAACTTTTTAGTGTTTATTTATTAGGTATATCTAAGGTTAAGAGTTGCTACCTACATCGGGAAGAAAACTGCCTAAAATTGCATGCATATATATTATATTTAATAATTTAAAAAAATTACCCATTTTAAAATAATAAAATTAATTGATTTGAAAAATGATATATAAGTATACCCACCCATGTATATAATGTAAGTATACCCCCCCACCCATACCCTTTTTCTTATAGAAAAGCATTGAAAAAAAAAACCAGTTGATTTTGAACTCTATGATAGACATTATTCGACAACTTAACAGACATGGCCACGACCACTCAGTCAGGAGTGTATGATTGTAATTTAATTATAATTATAATTATTATAATTATTGTATTGTATAATTATTGTAATTTTTTTATATTGTAAAGATGACAAAAAGAATAGTGTCCTGAGTTTCTTTCGGGGTTTCTTCTCAGGATCGTCATCTTGGCTTTTTTTCCGAAACCCTGGTAAATTTAAATTTAACTGGTAATTCCAAATGACGATCATAAGAGTTTCTTGGAGAAACCTAATTGATAAATAAATATTTTGATTTTGATTGATAAGAACATATATTATTCCCTACTACCTTTGTGACCGCGGCGTCGTCGCCCGCGTTGAAAAAAAAAAAATTACGCCTGACTAAATATATGAGCAATGTAACGTCTAACATCTTTATTACAGTTAAAGCTTTGCCAGGCGTTAGATGATCCCCCGGGAACAGTAATTTTTCTGGACGAAAGATACTCTATGTCCTTTCCTGCATCCCTGATAACTTGTGGGCAAAATTTCATGATGATCGGTTCAGCGGTTTAGGCGTGAAAAGGTAACAGACAGACGGACAGAGTTACTTTCACATTTTTAATACATATTAGTATCGATATGGATTACCTTTATTTTACATAAGCGACCCTCCCC
This sequence comes from Bembecia ichneumoniformis, assembly GCA_910589475.2. Classification (NCBI taxonomy): domain Eukaryota; kingdom Metazoa; phylum Arthropoda; class Insecta; order Lepidoptera; family Sesiidae; genus Bembecia; species Bembecia ichneumoniformis. The sequence goes on from OU342540.1 coordinate 13,300,739, forward strand.
CGGCTTCGCAAAATTTTCAAAAACCCCTTTCTTAGCCGATGCTTTATAAAATAAAGCTATGTTCCAAATTTGAGCTTTCTAGACTTAATTTTGGCTGTGCATTGATAGTAACAAGAATAAATATTTAATATGCTGTTTCCTACACCAGATCTATGACGATTACCGAAACAATGTAAAACGTAGTTGTTGTAGTTGCTCTCGTTCTAAATATAAAAGTAATCGGAATATCACCCTGTATTTAGAGTCCTACAGGGTGATCCGTCTGTTGACAGAAATAAAAAAAAAAAAACACCCCGTTAACAAAATATAATTGCGTGCATGTCCTGCAGAAAAGGATTGGTGCACTTATATACCATGATGTTACTGTCAGTTGGATTTCCTGCCACTTTCTGTCATAAAAATTTCCTTCGATGATTCGCTGTGGGTTAACGAATTGAGTATTCGTTATAGACCCCTTGAATGCTGGTGCGTCCAACCGTTTGCTTAGTTGGCTCATCTCAACAATGAGGCGACAATGGACGTATGTCGCGTGACACTTCACAATCGAAGAGATATGATACGCGCATATACAGGGTGTGTTTTCATTTTAAACATCACTACTATCATTTAAATATGCAAATAATATAATATTATTGAAACATTTTTGTTCGTTTATTTTAGAAAGAATTGCATATATAAGCTTTCTTTTTTTACGAAGGGAGAAATCTTCAAAAGATACCTTATGAACAAATGCCCATGCAAATATTACTAAGATAAAATGTAAGTGTGAAAGTTTTCGAGATTGCTTATAATTACGAATAAATAAGCATAGTTAAACACTTAATTAAATGAATTAAATCCATATTAGATCAATATTTTAGTTAAAGATAGAAATTATTTTTGTATTTCGTAATAATGTAAAATATTAATAGTTAATTTCAACAAATAAATAACATTTGTACGCAACTATTAATGGCACAATGTGTATAGGATATCTCATTTTGTACACATCTAATATTTTTTTCTTTCTTTATTGAAGTACATAAGTACACTTTAAGTAGTTACAGGACACACTACGTTTCGGAGTCATTTAGGCAGTAAATGTGTGTCCTGTTGTTTTGTTTCGGTGAGTGAGTCCTCAATGCCAGAGTCCATTTCCCATCCCTTCCTAATCCCTATGGTCTGTTACTCACAGAACCTGTAGCGTTGAGTGTGTTATAGGTGAGGGAAGCCACCTGCTATCAAGTGGACCGTCTATCTGAGGGCAATAATGATTAAATCTATCCCAAGACAATAATTTAAATTTAACTCTTGAATCGAATCATATATGAATCTTAACTAATATTTTGTTTAATTTTGAACTTATTAAAGAATATTATTCTATCTGGAATGTTCCCTGTCGTGCATTGTCCTTTCTGGAGATGTTAGCCAAAGAGAGATTGAGTTCGCTGGGGTTCTCAATTTATTATGCCCTCATAATGATGCTTGTGTCATTAAATTAAAAAAAACATGGATTCGCCCGTTAACGGTAAAATTTAAATATTGTTTTTGGGTGCATTGGACGTAATAAATGAATTAATGTGTTTGATTATAATATCACAATAGAAACAATATATACTAGTTACTTATAGGAAAAAAGGGTAAATAAACGCGCCATCTATTATACTACAATAGAATTAGGTGAAGCGGCGACATCTATTCGATTTGGGTAGAACTGCTTGGTGAACTCCGAAAATATAACACTATTGATGGCGCCCTCTATTATACTAAAAGAGAATTAGGTGAAGCGTAAGCGTCTATCAGATTTGGGTAGAACGCTTAGAAGAACATAACGGTTTTTAGTTAACTCTTGTATTAATTTTACTCCTCATAAAATTTCCATACCGGGGGCCTTATATGAAAATCGACTCTTAAGGAGTAAACTCCAAAAATAACGAAGTAATAGATAAATAGAAAAGATGGGATATAAGCACGCTGTAGATAAATATAGTAGGACAGTAATCTGGGTCCATTCAATACGGGAACAAGTGTTCGCGGCACGCGGCGTATCGGTCGCACATCGGTGACCGTATTCATACGAGCGAACGAACAAACAAACACCTAGACCATTATCATAGACACTGCTCGGTTTCAGGTTTCCTTTTCAATTGAACTGGTTGCCGGATATACGTTTACTGTTAGTTCCAAAGCATAGTAATTTAAGAGCATTTACAACTGCATTTTTTTTTTTTTTTTTTTTTTTTTATGAAATCGAGGTAGCGCTTGACCACTATCTCACCTGATGTGAGGTGCAGTGCAGATGTGGCCGAAGGTGGACCACGCTTACCTAGTAAATGCCCATTTACCCTAGTTTTGAAGACCCCAAGGTTGTAGTTCTGTGGGAACACAGACGCAGGCAATGAGTTCCACTCCTTAGCAGTTCGAACAAGGAAGGTGGAACTGAAACGCTTTGTTCGTGATCGAGGTACATCGACCACGAAGGGATGAAACCCCTGCCCACGTCTAGTACTAACATAGTATTAACATAGGTACTACGCCGACAGCGACATAGAACATAATAATGTTGTACCAAAGGATGCACAGCAACTATACATATATAGCTAAATTAAAAGCATAAGTTTGGTTATTTTATTTTAGGTCGGCAGACAGGCAGACGGTCCACTTGATGGTAGGTGGCTACCGTCGCCTATAACACAAGCAACGCCAAAGCTGCTGCAAGTGCACTGCTGACTGCAGTAGGATTAAGGATAAGGGATTAGGAGTGGATAGGGAAATGGGCTCTGGCATCCCTTACTCACTCACGGAAACACAACAGCACACGTGCTGTTATTTCACGGTGGTCTTCTGTGAGGGGGTGGTTACTGCCGCCAGACGGGCTGCCCAAATGGCTGCGAAAACGCAGTGTGCCCTGCCACTACTCTCCAAATCCAGACCAGAGCCAAATTTGATTTTTCAAAGTTGACCCTGCCGGGAATCGAACCCGGGAACTCTAGAACGGAGTGTTAAGGCAAGCACCCTAACCATAACGTAAGAGTTTCACAAAGGTAAAAATTTCAAAACGGATAGTATATTTGGTGCGAAAATAAGATTTGAGATTACGAGGTCTAGGATTTATCTGAAGATATATATCTGAAGAAAATTACGTATTAAGGCCTTTCTTGCTGACAAAAATATTTGGAAATGAGTTGTTTTTGTTCACAATGTCAACAGTCACATATTAAAATATGTTACATATTGGAAAATAGTTATCATAAAATCGTAAACGAGCTTTGTCTGCTTTATCTTTTTCTTATGTTACCGAGTTCAAATAAAATAGTTATTAGAATTTTTGTATGTCTGTCGGTTTGTCTGTGCGTTTGTGAACGCTAATCTCAGAAACGCTTAATCAATTTGAATGCGGTTTTCACTGATTGTTTGTGGCAAGCTTCCCGTAACATTTAGTGTTTGTTTCATTCCAATCGGTTTACAAACAAAAAAGTTACGCTCTATACCGAATACCACGCGTACGAGATTGCGGGCTGAGTTAGTTTTCCCCTAATATCTCTATATATAAAAATGAATCCCCATTTCCCTTGCTCACGGCATCACGCGTGAGCGGGTAGACCGATTTTAATTCGGTTTTCACTAATGGAAAGAGGGATAAACGGGGAATGTTCTTATATATACAAATTGCACCCCGGGAGAAGCCGGGGGCGGGTAGCTAGTCTTCTTATATATAAAAATGAATCCCTATTTCTCCTGGTCACGGCATCACGCGTGAACGGGTAGACCGATTTTAATTCGGTTTTCACTAATGGAAAGAGGGATAAACGGGGAATGTTTATGTATATAAAAATTGCACCACGGGCGAAGCCGGGGGCGGGCCGCTAGTTTACAATAAAAACTTAATTGAATCTTCACACTGCTGTATACCTGTTAAAATAATTATTTTCTATTGTACTGTTTCATATCCCTTTAAAAGTTCCCCCGCTATAGAAGAGGGTAAACATCGAAGCTCTCTCGACGGCCTTAAAAAATCACCCGCGCTCGTCCGACAATCAATTTGACGGAACCCATCTCCTTTATAAGTTTTTCTTGGCTAATAATATTGTTAGTCTGACCACGGCCCGTCCCACGGGTGAGATTTCCTCATAAATCGAGACTGTTTAGTGATACTCCCCTTTCAATCTTTCAATGCCTCTGCGGTTATTTTTTATGGACGCCTCGCCTTTTATCGGATTTTTTTGTACATAATTTGACGGGAGGAAAAAGTACGAGGTGAATTATTCGGACCGCGCCTTGTAGGAGCCATCGTTTGAAACTACGATAATTTTTTATGTATCTTCGACCAACAGGCAAGCAGACAGCTTTTAGATGAGATGTCGCCCGTATATGTAGAGCTGATTAAAACCTGAGAATAAAGGAATAACTGTCTTACACACATACACACACACACACACACACACACACACACACACACACACAGAGAGAGAGAGAGAGAGAGAGAGAGAGAGATAGAGAGAGACACACACACAGGCACAGGCACATAGGCTCGCACATACACACATATATTATAAACTTATATATTTCCGACTACTTGCCGGCTCCACTGTAATTTATTCCAGTTAAAGATGTGTACGCGCAAATAAAAAAAACAAATAAATAGCGGGACACTGTTGGTGAATTTATAAGAATGCGTTAAAATCAATGAAAGTAATATATTTTGTTTTATTTTTTAATAATTAAATAAAAGTTACAGACCATAAATATTTTTTTTGAATAATTTCGTTAGTGTATAGGTAATACTTAAAAAAAGTGTAAAGTTTTATTTAATTTTTTTTTAATGTTAAGATCGGTAGACAGGATGACGGTCCACTTGATGGTAGGTGGCTACCGTCGCCTATAACACAAGCAACGCCAAAGCTGCTGCAACTGCGCTGCCGACTACAGTAGGATTAAGGATAAGGGATTAGGAGGGGATAGGGAAATGGAATATGGTTTATTTCTCGTATAACTAAATTTTTCGTAATAACAACATTTATAGTTGATAAAAAATAACATACAATATTCATCTAAGAAAACCTGTAAACCTCTAAAAAATATCAGCCAACAAAACCTTATTTAGTGCTTACCCACTAAATGATTTTAAATATATAGAGATTTCTTATTTTATATCAGCAATATAAAATAATATATAATATAATGATCGGACAGTAATCAGATTAAAATCTAAAATGTACTTAGAAAGAAAATATATAATTTTTTACGATTATTTATCGAATAATAATTTAATATAATTCATTTAAATATTTTTTAATGAAGAAATAAAATTTTATTATTTACAATATTTTTAATCTATACTGAAACACCAATCACAGTGCGTGACGTCATTTGTGGGCAAACATTGTCTTATGCCAATGCAGCTGTTTTGTTATGATATGACCACAAATGACGTTACGCGCTCTCAGATGAACTATCGTGGCGTTTTGGCGGCATTTTCAAACAAACAATATTAAAACATGATTTTGAGTATCTAAAAGGCTATAAATAAATAAAATAGTATTTTTTATGGGAATAAATATCCATGAAGATTAATTTAAAACACTTTCTGAAAATTTGTCCGATCCCCTATTATTGAGCAAGATCTTAGCCTTAATTACTTTTATTACTTTCTACTTCCTATTGACTTATACATATATTATAAAAAAAATGCCTGAAATCTCTTTTTAAATTGCGAGTACACCCAATAGATTTCCCCCAAAATCCCCGAACAATTTCTTAAACAATTTGGCAAAAAGTTGTCCATATATCTCTCGACCTGTCCATTTGTCTGTTAGCAGGCACGTCCCAACAATTTAGAAGTGATGGGAGGTCGACGATTGACGGCATATATATTCCAACCCCTTAGTTTTATGGGGTTCAATATTTTTTATCCAATTTGCGATATTGTCGAGGTTTATGAAGTTATACTTTGATTTATCGCATAATAGTGTGCCGCAATAAATAATAATTCATTTCTTATCCTGTCCTCCTTATTCTTTCTTTTTTTTTTTGGGAAAAATATATAAATTTAAGTTCAAATATAAGTGTTATGCTAAGATTTTGTTTAGAATTATTTGAAATTTTCGAAAGTTCATGCAAAAGACAAAACATACCTACAATGTCTTATAAATATGTCATGGTGGTCAAGAAATCGAAGTTGCCTATACCTACCTCTGATTTGCCTCTATTTTAAAACAAAATTTATCTTCAATTCTACTTTTTCGCATATTATTCATAAAGAAAGGTATAACGTGTTTTAAAAATATCTAATCAGATGTCTTATTTGAACAAATTGCCTTTTGATTTTTTTTCTAAGATTTGACTAAAACGTTTTACCTACATACTAGATTTTTCCTTGATTCATTTTTTTTTATTTTCAGAGAAAATTTCAAATTTCATTCACAATGAAGACTTTTGGTACTTAGGTTTTGTTTAATTAGCCTTTTCAAATTTGGCCCTAGTCTGAATTTGGAAAGCAACTTCTTTTCGCAGACATTTGGACAGCCCGTCTGGCGGCTATAACCACCCCTTACAGAAGACCACTACAAAATAACAGTATGCGTATACTGTGAGCATGTGAGCCAGAGCATCCCAATCCCTTACTAATCACTTATCCTTAATTGTGTCATAGTCGACGGTAGCCACCTAAGTGGAACGTCAGCCTGTCTAAAAACATTTACATATAAAAATTATGTCCTAAGTCTATAAATATATAAAATTATTCAGTACTTTTTCTTATTTGTTTGAAAACCGATTTTATTTGATTGTATTGTACAGAGCCTTGAAAGACTCTGATCATCATCATCCTCTTTCGTTCGTCTATGATTCTCTTCATTCCTGATTCGACCTCTCAGTGTAACTCAGAGCATAGTCTCTCCATAGCTCGTTGAGCGACGTTGAGCTTTCTTAGAGACCACGTTGCAGGGCTATATGTCATCACTGGAAAAACGAAAACTTTTGTTTTAAGACATTAAGGAATTTTGTCTCGGAACTTCCCGAACGCAGTCTATCCGAGCTGGATCTAATAAGTCATATAACAAAGATACCTGTCAGAGAATAATATAGAAATATGTATCTAGTTATATTTAGTCTATTCTTATGTAAGAGGTGGTTAGATGTATTATATACCTACCAGCATGATCCATCATTGTGTATACAATGTCTCCTGTGATTAAGTTATATACCAGCTAGTCAGTCCTCTCGGAAATTTACACAGAAAAAATAATAATTTATAGTTAAAATTTTTTGCTTGGTTACGAAAATACTTTAATAATAATAAAATTAATACATGAAGAATTATAATTTGTTTATGAACCAAAATTCCTGTTTGTTTAGTAGTTATTGACTATCAGTAAAAACTTATAGATTTTTACTGAGGGAGGGGAGGAACAAGGAGAGAGGGGGAACAATTCTTGAGGTGTCACTTCTCTACGAATGTTGGCGACCATAATGGTTGTCTTAATCTTGGAAGCTGCTGCACGAAAGCTCATACTAAACTATTCTCTTAAATTCTTCAACCAGGATGTCATTTTGACCTGTATTTTTCCTTGCATCACTAATAGTTGAAGAATACGCTTCTTTCGCCCTTCATTTCGAGACCGAAATATTTCATCTTCTTCTCCTTTATTGCTCTTAGCTCCATTCTCATTCGGGCGAACACTAGTAAACATAAAAAATAAAATTTAAAAGAGACTGATTTTATTGCGAAGGTAGTGATATCCTTCGTCTCCGTTACGTCTGTTATAAGTATTGATGCAAGTGTTATTATATCACTAAAACCTATTAGAGTAACATTTGATCGCTTGGGATTCAAAAAAATCATTGAACTATCAAAATTTAACAAGATGTCGCTCATAAAATGGATTTGTGCGAAACAATACGTTGTTAAAGCAGATACCTCCTTATCGGACAAATGGAAGAGGGCACTATAAGGAATAAATATACAGATAAAAATAAAGTTATTTTTCCAAACGTCGAATAAAAAAAGACCGCGTTTACACCGACTGCATTGTAAGTGTACTTTTTGCTTATTGGAAAGAAGTTGACTCGAATCTTATACAATAAGAAGACTATAACTAAGAAGACTATGTATGTATGTATGTATATATGCATGTTTGTGTATATAATATATAATATATATATTTGTACTTTGAATTGTAATTTGTCAGACATTTTTTTTTTTTAAATGTATTTGTAATTTTGTATTATTGTATGCTGTTAGGTTTGCTTTTCAATAAATAAATAAATAAATAAATAAACTAAGCCTCAGTAAATCTGTTCTAATTTAAATGGATTAATGAATTTTAATTAATTAAATTTAATTTGACGAGCCCCTTGGCCGAGTAGTTAAGATGCTTGCTTTAACGTGAATCAGCGGTCCCGGATTCGATTCCCAACAGGGACAACTTTGCAAAAAATTTTTTAGAACTTTTTAGTCTGGATTCGGCAAGTGGTGGCAGGGAACACTTCATTTTGCAGTAATTTGGATAGACCGTCTGGCAGCAGTAACCATCCCCTTACAGAAGACCACTGTGAAATAACAGCATTCGATGAAGTGAATAAGGGATACCAGAGCCCATTCCCTATTCCTTCCTATTGCTACAATGGTCTTAATACTAGTATACTCTTTAATACTACTATGGTCGGCAGAGCACTTGTATCACCTGTGGCTTTGCTTGTCTTATAAACGACGGTAGCCACCTACCATTAAGTATACCGTCAGCCTGTTGAGACGATCTTTACAAAAAAAAAAACCACAAGTAGAAGACCAGACAGTCTTTATAATCCGTTTATCGACTGAATTAAATAAAGATAAAACCGTTTTTTTTTCTCATTTGTAGATTTAGTAACTCATTTCTCATTCAATAGAGTCAGATGTAATGTTCCAATAAAAAAAGTATTTGGAAACAGTCTCCACCATCTTGAAATTATTGTGGTCATATTTCGATCAGCCCTCAAACGCTTATTAAAAGAAAAGCAAATAAAATCCCAGTATGAATGAAATGAATTTTCGCCCGTAACGGTGTGACAGGAGTCCAGTGAAGTGCGGATGGCCGGGGGCAAGTGGGTTAAAATGGAACATCGTGCAATAAAACACCCCTTCTGTCCATAAATATCCGAGTTCGGAAGTTGGTCTGTTAGTGGTTGGATACTTTTTTCTCGACCACTTTTATTTATCGAAGACACCGTCCCGGGGGTCGACCTGATGTTTCGATTTTCCCTTTAAATGTTTTCTACCGTATTCCGATATATTTTAAGGTTGTTTTTGTATTTCTATGGTCGTTATATATTTGTCTATAATAATAAGCACTTTTATATAATTTCATTAAATACTTTAAAATAAAAGATTAAAATTAGTTTAAAAATACACTAATTTAATTATCAGTGTAAAAACGATTTAGTCATCACCTCCTTTCCAAAGACCGACGTGAAATAATAGCATAGGTATATGTTTGAGTAAGTGAGTAATTAATACGAGAACCCATTCCCATGTGCGTTATTGTTTCAAGATCAGTCCAATTGCTATCATTATGGTATTGCTAATGTTAATAAATAGGCGATGGTCACCATCAAGTTGAGCTTTGGTTTGTCTGTCTGTTGCCCTTGTTTTACTTACTTACATTTTACTGTATCTTCTTGTATGTACAAATTTTACACTATATCGGTAGTTTCTATTTTTTAATAAATAAATAAAATAAAGTAGATTTCATTCAGCCATCTAAAAATTATATTGTTAAATTATTTTGACAAGTATGCTACATTTATAACTAAATGTAGATCGTACATGGGTTGATTTAAATTTTCATCGAAATGTCGTCAATAACAAAGTTCATTTATAATTTTTATTACAATTATTTACATTATTACCATCCATCTAAGTATTATTAACACTGTATATGTATAAAATTTTATAAAAAAATGTAATTATTAATCTTAATACAAATAATGTATCGGTCCCTTAAGCAGAGTCCCAAGCATGCTGGCTGCAGTACCTTGCAAGACTAATTTGCTGACCGTCATAATAGCCAGGTTCTGGAGTCACCAGTTATGTCGACTAAGTTTGTGTGCGACTAAGCTGTGGCATCCCGCACTAGTGGACGACTATGCTCTATGGAACTAGTGAGATTCCATCAGGTTTCTTGCTATCATCATGTACGATGCCATTCGGTTCAAGCATCGAGGGTACATTGATGGTGACAAGAGACCGATGTATGATGTCATTTATGCTGGCGTGCCTTGAAATACAGCAGCATTAACACAGGAAAGACGTCCGTGATGTTCCAAACGACATCCCTGAACAGGGATTAAGTTTATAATTAAGTCATTGGTATTATCTATTGCTATCTTATCTTGTCTTAGTGGCTATTTCTGTCTGCTAGAGTAACAGTATCACTTCGTCCATTGCTGAAATATTGTGATCGCCACGTGAACTAAAGCTCTCTATACCTACCACGTTAAGGAACTGTAGTACTTTTTTGATAGAGGCATTCTTCACATCTTCACAAGCCATTGTGTGGCTTCCTAGGATGTGACTGCGCTTATGCATCAGGGGGCCACACTCGCACAGGATATGCATTGGTGTTTCTTCTGCCTCATGGCAGAAGCGACACTCTCTCGTACTAGTGAGCCCCATTACTTTAAGGTGCCTATTGAGGCGGCAGTGCCCCGTTAGCGCCCTAGATAGCATACACAAATTGCTCCTGCTAAGCGACATAGCCTGATTTGTTACATTTCGACTATAGGCTTTAATGAGCGCTTTGGAATGGTTCAACCCTGGCAAGTCAGTCCAGCGTTTGTAAGATTTAATAAAGCACTGGTTCCATATGGTCCAGCAAGCTAGGCTATTTGGTAGTCCGCACATAGGTTTAGGACCTATTAGCCTACCTTTTGCGCCTACACGAGCCATCTATTACTAACAATATTTGTTAACTACTTATCCTAATCCTAATATTATAAATGCGAAAGTTTGTGTGTTTGAATGTTTGTTACTCAAACACGCCGAAACGGCTGAACGGATTCAGATGAAATTTGGCACACATATAGTTTATTACCAGGATTATCACATAGCATACTTTTAAGTTTTCGACAGATCCTCTAAAAATATTTTAAAAAATGGGGGAGAGCACCGTCGTCAGAGCACTAAACATGTCAGGCATTATACACGGCATTATACAGCTAGTATTAAATAAATTGAATAAAAGGTATATACAGTGGCCCCCTAGATTACACAAGGTTACCTAAGTTATGATCTATAATTTTGGAAAATATGCCTATGAGATCCAAACATTATAAATATCATAAAATTTAATATTACATCTCAAAATACATCTATACTTACTTATAAAATCATTAGTTCTGACTGACTACTTATCAAAGCAGAGCTAACTACTAACTGATATTTGGAAGCAGATTTTATAAGGATTTACGACCTTTTTAAATCCACGCGAAGCCGGAGGCTGGTCGCTAGTCTTTTGTATTTCTATCTACGATTTCATCGGTGAAGATTGCTATAAAGATGTACTTCGGAAACACCGTTAGGAGATATTCGGGCTGTAAGGACATCGCGTAAATCAGTTGCAAGTGGGAATAGGGAAAAAAAACGACGATTTAACCCTCTACTCCCCTATTGTTCCTAACAACTTCCTCTAATAAAAACAACCATATTTCTTAACCCCTCGATACAGTAAAAAAAATGGAGGCAGTAGCAGAATAACAGTAAGGAAACAGATAGACAAGGAGACACCGCTTTTGATTTTACATCCTACTAATGCTAATAATAATAATATAATATATTATAAATGTGAAACTTTGTGTGTTTGGATGTTTGTTCGTCAATAAAGCAAAAACGGCTTGACGGATTTGGATAAAATTTGACAAACAGATAGTTTATTGCCTGGATTAAACACATAGGATGCCTTTTATACTGGAAAAATCTTACGTTCCCATGGTATCGTCTAAAAATATTAAAAAAAAAACAACGCCATTGTCGTCAACAGCGATAAAGATGTTGATAAGCGAGAAGATTTTTTGCTAAGCTTTTTTTTATATTAAGTTCGGCAGACAGGCTGACGGCCCACTTGATGGTATGTGGCTAACGTCGCCTATGACACAAGCAGCGCCAAAGCTGCTGCAAGTGCGCTGCCGACTACAGTAGGATTAGGGATAAAGGATTAAGGAAGGGATAGGGAAATGGGCTCCGGCATCCCTTACTCACTCACCGAAACACAACAGCACACGTGCTGTTATTTCACGGTGGTCTTCTGTAAGGGGGTGGTTTCTGTAAGCTAGCTTAATATAATTAATTGTAAATTAAAATTGAATATATTTTACTGAGCAGTGATATTTTATGACTGTCGTTTATATGACTTCGAGGATCGATTTATATGTTTTAAAAAAAAGTTGTAACTCATTTATTTAATAAGTACAGACCTGATTTTAATTAGTTTAGACAAGAGATAAGAAGAGTACAGGGAAATGTGGTATGGTATCTCTTAATGACTCACCGAAACACAATCGCATACGTGCTGTTTTTTCTGTTATACCAGACTAACAAAGAACAATGGCGAACCCCCATACAAATTTTTGTTGACTTAAACTTTTCGCGTCTACAAATGAAAAAAAAAGGTAAAAGTATAGACTTTTTGTTACTAAACTAAGTTATCTTAGATTTATTACTAAGGAAAGTCTGGAATTAAGCATATTTTAGTTTTTATATTTTGAGGTTATGTAAAATAACACCTACTATTTGGATTAAAATAAATATTTAGCGTATTTTTAGATTAAAATAAGTAAGTACTTAAAACTGAGTTCATAATGAAATATTTTTAGGTAAATTGCGATTAACGTCTTGCTACGTGTACATATATATTGTTATGTGATATTATAATTTTTGTACATAGAGTAATAACTGAAGCATTATTATTCTATGTTTTTGTAACTTATTTACTCAATTAAAGGAAGATGTCACAGAACACTATATACTACTTCACAAGGGGATGTTTAAGTTGTGTTTCTTTTAAAATTGATATTTATATCCGGACTTAGACAGACAGTTAGTATAACTTGAAAAACCTTGGAAAATTTAGTTATTTCTCTTTATATTGATCACATTCAAATACGCTTCAAAATTCTTTAAACAAAAATTTCGCCATTGTTCTTCGTGACTTCGAAATGCAGTTTGCCCTCTCGCCACAACAATAGGATATATGACAGATTTTAGGAAAATATCTCAATTGCACTTGCAATTTGATTCATTCTTTGTGAGTTGCTTTATTTTCTATGAAAATTACAATCAAATTTTAAATTACAAATAAGACCGCCAAAGCGCTAAGTCACGTGATATCACTTGTTTGCAAGCAAGTGACGTCACTTGCCTGCAAACAGATATTTAGCTGTCAAATCGTAGTACGCTCATGTACCACTGTAAACAAAGCAAATGACGCAACTCTATATGTCACCAATCGCGTGCGTTTTTAATAACGTGGTCAAACATGAAAATTTAATTATTCCAATAACTATTTCTTATGAAAATCGTACATGTTTTTTAATACTGTGTTAGTTAATTTGGTTTAAAAAAATATTTACAGTTAGTCTATTAACAATTTGTTTCATATTTTCATAATAGTCAAATACCGTATTGAGGTATTAAAATTAAAATATCACAGTTTTTAATGTGATTAAAAAACTAGCAAAATCACAGACTTTACAGACTGAATCGGAACTAAATTTTAGATAAAATTTACTGTATAAATTTTACCCCGATTTCAGAGTTTCAATTCCAATCAGTAATTAACTTCGCTATTCAGAGTGACATTTAGAAATCAAGACGAAGAACCAACATTAATTAAGTTATCCTTTCTCATCGAGGACTCATTAGCAATTTTTCCCAATATCTGTCGTAATTGCTTTAACTCTGTTCCCATTTCTCACTCAATCCACCTCTTCACTCAATGACTTTTCTTTATGACCCCTCGCCCAATTCAGCGCTTGCAGCTGCTTCCCTTCGGGAACGTCTAATTTCATTAAAAGGGAGACAGCGCTTTACGCTCGATTGTCGGTATGCTCTGGAGACGGAATCAAAAATTTAAATTGAGAACATTCTTCACCCGTTGACACGTCTTTATTGGAGGTGAGAGTTGCGTTTATGGCCATTGCGATGTTCATTCCTTATGGGATATTGTCATTGCCAAATATAAAATTTGAAAGGGAAAATTATTCTACATTTTGAATTCTGAAATTTTTAATGGTTTATTTTCTTTTTTTATGTTAGGGTCGGCAGACAGGCTGATAGTCTACTTGCTGATAAGTGGCTACCGTCGCACATAACTCAAGCAAAGCCCAGGTGCTGCAATTGCGCTGCGGAACATAGAAGGATTAAAGATAAGGAATAGGGAAACGATAAGGCAATGGGCTCTGACATCTCTTACTTACTCACAGAAACATAAAAGCACAAATGCTGTTACTTCACGGTACGGTTACTGCCGCCAGACGGGCTGCCCGAATGACTGTGAATACCCTGCTAATATCTAACTTACTACTTACTTTTATTTTAAATTAATTAAAATAATGCTAGTGAGCGAACCACTAGTTGAAATTCTACCATACAACTTTGTATAGGAAAAGAGTGTTTCACTATCTCTAGTGAGATTTAGTTTTCATAACACTAACTCGTGAGTTAGTTAGTCGGTAGTGGGCGTTGTATTTTAGTGCTGGCCTTCTCGCAGTTTCGGGCGAGAGAGGGCAGCAGTAGTTCCCTGCTCGCCTCGCTTATAAACAATAATAATTTGCTTATAACGCTTTATAAACCTAGAAACGCACTATAAATTAAAGGACTGTTTCATTGTGGAAAATAATTTGTTTTGGTGATTGGCCCTGAGCTGAACTTGCTCATCTGGAGGACACCTGGACCTGGATATATCCGTCGAGCAACTACGCTCCCGCACACGCCCCTAGGATGGTGGTTATTTACACACCGCCCTACCATCTGCTAATCCAAATAAGAAAAGGTACTGATCTGTTTTGTCTTTTACTGTTTATATACAGAATTCCTTTTGGCCACAGTATTCACCATCGGGCGTAGGCGAGAAAAACGCTACGTCGCCCTTTATACCTGCTTGGTGACAAGAGCGGTTCACCTCGAGGTAGTTTACAGTCTCTCTACCGACGCAGCTATGATGAGCTTGAGGAGATTTATCGCTCGTCGCGGACATCCTCGTCAGATATATTCCGATAACGGAACAGCCTTCATCGGACTTAACCGCGAATTGAAAAGGTTGTACGGGGAGCAAGTCACAACATTCGCAGCCAATGAGATGATCCAGTGGAGGTTTATTCCGCCCGCAGCACCATTTATGGGGGGAGCATGGGAGCGTCTGGTTCGCAGTATCAAGACAGCCTTAAAAGCCACTCTAAAAGAAAAGGCTCCAAGAGACGAGGTCCTTGGAGCATTTCACCAAGCGTGACGCTCTTTCGCTTATGATGTCAGTTTATGACCCGTTAGGTTTTCTCGCCCCTCTTATCGTGACAGCGAGAATCCTATTTCAAAACGTTTGGCGAAAGACTGTCGATTGGAATCATCAACTCGCTCAAGAAGATATTTCTGCTTGGAAGGAGTGGCATGCAAACTGCGTCCAATCCATTACGCACATTAAAATTCCGCGTCGGTACAACTTGAGCGAGTTTGAAGTTTCCGAAAAACAACTTCATATATTCTGTGATGCTAGTGAAGCTGCATACGCATCCGTAGCATATTGGCGCTTATCTTTTCCAAATGGTACTGTGAGTGTTGTATTGATAGGCAGTAAAGTTCGAGTAGCTCCACTCAAACCCGTATCCATTCCGCGCTTAGAATTACAAGGTGCCCTGGTCTCTGCTCGATTTGCGGACACAGTTTGCAACGCTCATAAATATAAACCATGTAAAAGGGTTTTCTGGTGTGATTCTATGAATGTCATAGGATGGCTTCGGAATGATGCTCGTAGTTTCAAACCATTTGTTGCCAACCGTTTGGGTGAGATTTTGGAATTATCGAGTGTTAATGAATGGCGCTGGGTACCCTCTAACCTGAACGTTGCAGATGATGCCACGCGTTATAATAAAGAAGCACTGAATTCTGTGTCACGTTGGTTCACTGGCCCTAGTTTCCTACATCATATAGACCAATGGCCAACAGAACCTGTGATTGAAATACCTACCTCTGGTAAAGCTGAGTTGAAGCCAAGGCACCGAGACCCATGTAATGCTATTAACGTAGAGTCGCCTCATTCTTTATCCCCCGTTGCTGCTAGCCCGTATCGTATAAGTAGGTGGTTATGTCTCATTCGCGCAACTGCATTAGCTCATCTATTCGCTCGTAAGCTGCTTGGTGTCTGCCGTAGAGTAGCTAACGCAAAATTAGTCCCATCTGATTTAACAGCCTCTGACCTACAGGTAGCAGAGAACCATGTCTTATGGCAAAGCCAAATAAACTGTTTTAAGCCAGAGAGAGAGTGCCTTGAGAGAGCGGGAGTGTTGCCACGAAACAGCAAACTGGTAAACCTGTCTCCCATTATTGACAAGGACAATCTTCTCCGTGTGACTGGACGCATCAGGGCAGCCGCAGAGGTCAGTTTCTCGACTAAGTCTCCTGTTATACTGGACGGAAAACACCCTGCTGTTCGCCTGCTCGTACTTCGTTTTCATCAGAAAGCTGCACACGCAAACACAGAAACTGTCGTAAATGAACTTCGGCAATCCTACTGGATCATCCATCTCAGAAGCACAGTACGATCAGTTGCTAGCCATTGTTTACTCTGCAGACAGCGAAGAGCTATGCCGTACAACCCTCCAGTGGGCGAGCTTCCACCTGCAAGACTTGCACACGGCGAGAGGCCCTTCTCGTATACCGGGCTCGACTATTTTGGCCCCATCCAAGTCACCATCGGGCGTAGGCGAGCAATGCCGTCTTTGCCCAGATAGAGCTTGGTGATTCTACCTCTCGGCCATACGCTACGAGGAAGGTTGCCATCTGCTATTAGCACCATGTCTCCCACTGCGATGTTGGGTCTCTGTCCAGTACCTCTGTAGTTGTTGAGAAGCGGTAGATATTCCACCATCCAACGCTGCCAAAACTGGTCAGCCATTCTGGCAGCTCTCTTCCAAGACAGTCTACTGCAGAGGTCACTCTCGTCCAGGTTTCAACGTTAAAGGTTTTTTAGTTAAAGTAGTTAGTGATCATTTCACCAAGCGTGACGCTCTTTCGATTATGATGTCAGTTTATGACCCGTTAGGTTTTCTCGCCCCTCTTATCGTGACAGCGAGAATCCTATTTCAAAACGTTTGGCGAAAGACTGTCGATTGGAATCATCAACTCGCTCAAGAAGATATTTCTGCTTGGAAGGAGTGGCATGCAAACTGCGTCCAATCCATTACGCACATTAAAATTCCGCGTCGGTACAACTTGAGCGAGTTTGAAGTTTCCGAAAAACAGCTTCACTAGCATCACAGAATATATGAAGTTGTTTTTCGGAAACTTCAAACTCGCTCAAGTTGTACCGACGCGGAATTTTAATGTGCGTAATGGATTGGACGCAGTTTGCATGCCACTCCTTCCAAGCAGAAATATCTTCTTGAGCGAGTTGATGATTCCAATCGACAGTCTTTCGCCAAACGTTTTGAAATAGGATTCTCGCTGTCACGATAAGAGGGGCGAGAAAACCTAACGGGTCATAAACTGACATCATAAGCGAAAGAGCGTCACGCTTGGTGAAATGATCACTAACTACTTTAACTAAAAAACCTTTAACGTTGAAACCTAGACAGTCCTCGTGTGGCTGCCATACTAAACCTAAAGTTCTAACAGGCTTCGCTACACTACCTAGATCAATGTCTACACTAGTTAATAAAGGATGAAGTAATAAATTATTCGGCAGCCGAGAAAGAGCTTTGGGGTCATTTGACACCCAAGACCTTATCTCGTAGCCGGCGTTTTTATGTATAGCAACTATGTCAGCAGCGAGCTGAGCTGCGCTGGCCGCTGAAGGTGTTGACAAGATGCAATCGTCCATGTAATGACTATTAAGAATCGCGTCAACAGCTTCAGGAAACTGTTCTTGGTATTCCAGTGCGTTTTTATTTTTAATAAATTGAGCTGAGAAAGGACTAGACGCCGCTCCGAATATCATTGAAGACATTCTGAATATTTGAATCGGTTCCATCGGAGAATTTCTCCAGATAAAACGCTGTGCATCCCTATCTGCCTCTCTAATTTTCACCTGCGGAAACATTTCCCGAATGTCAGCAGAGAGCCCGACTTTGCCTTCCCGAAATCGGAATAAAATATCTAAAATCGAATTTAACAGGTCGGGTCCCGTTAAAAGCATTGAATTCAAACTAACACCGTTAGATTTTGCTGCGGCATCATGAACTATACGCAGTTTGCCGGGTTTGTTTGAGTTAGTAACACCAAAGTGTGGCAAGTACCAAGATCTATGGGTGTTAGAATGCATCTCAACAGGACCTTCTGCATACCTTTTGTCCAACATGTCTTGAATGTTAGCTTTGTACAGTTTGGCATAATCGGGTTCTTTGGACATTTTTCTTTCTAAGCTCATAAACCTAGAAAAAGCGAGGTTAAAGCTCTCCGGAAAATCCAAAGTAGCATCCTTCCATGGGAGGCCTACTTCGTACCTTCCGTCTGGCAACTTTCTAGTAGTCTCTTCTAAAATCTTTATGGCTTTCAAATCATTTTTACTTAGACATTCGTTTTTACTAATGCCTAGGGAATCTAATTTATAATAATTTTGAATCATTAAGTCTACCTTGTTAAAATCTGACATTTCGAGATCAGTTTCTAAAAAATCAATGTGATTGACAGTATCAACGGGTTTGGTTTTACTTGATTGAAAACCGAATAAAACCCATCCAAGATTTGTGTCAATCGCTACTGGTTGTGACTTCAAACCCTTTCGTATTGATTTTGCTATTGTTAGGTGCCAGTTGTCAATACCAATTATGAGCTTTGGCTCCGCACGTTCATAGCATAGAACGTTGCCAAGATCAGACAAGTGTTCAAATTGTTTAATATCATCAAACCTAATAGTCTGTTTTGACAACCCTAGATTATTAATGGCTCTGGCTTTTCGAATCCTATACGTTTTTGTACAGAATTGGCCCTTAATATCGAAGTCAACATATTGAATGTTAACATTTTTGCTGCCACTAACACAATCAAGACGGACCTGACCTTCAGGTCCTGACACCCCAATATAACTGCATAAATCAGAATCGATAAACGTAGCTGACGAGCCATCATCTAAAAGAGCATGGGTATTAATGCTTCCTAGTGGTCCTGAAAGCGTAACAGCAATAACTTTTAAATAAGGTTTATTGTTTACATTATTGTTGGAAATCGTGTGCGCTACCAAATCACTACACTGTTTCTCAACAAAAGTTTGTCCGTGACCGGACGAATTCGCGTTGTTGTTACCACCTTCGGAATCTAAATAACTTTCGTTTGTGGTATTAGCTGGCAAAAAATTTTCATCGTGTAAAAGTTTGTGATGTCTGGCCTTACAGTTCGAAACATTACAGATCTCCTTAGAATATTTGCAATATCTATAGCTATGCGAGCCTTTTTTCAAACATTTATGACAGACTTTGTTAGTTTTGACAAATTCCCATCTATTAGAAGTTGACATTGTCAAAAACTCGTTGCATTTACTCAATGAATGTTTATCTTTACATAAAAGACACGGGTTTTGAATGTTATATGTTTTTGAATAATTTTGTTTACTTTCTGAAGATTGAATAGCATTTAATTTTTCAAACTTCTTAAAGTGACTCGATGGATCAGTAATTAGTCCAAACTTCAACTGCAACTCGACTTCCCGTGATAAAAATTGCGATAGCAATTCAAGCTTAGTCTTTCTTTGATTTTCAATGTTAACTAGAGCAAAATCTGTCCACCGACTACGTAGCAAAGGAGTCAATTTACTAATAATCGCCTGGAAAATTTCTGGAGATTCTAAGTAGCATTTCTGATTCAGAAGTTTTACTACCTCGACACAGTTGCGCACTTTACAAGCGAATTTGTTTAGATCCATGTATTCTGAACACAACTTAGGTAGTGATTTTACTGTAAATATTTCTTGCAGAATAATAAATTCACTCCTACCAAACCTTAATTCTAAGGCATCCATCACTTCCATAGGATCTCTCGCAGACACCAGGAGAACTGAAACAGCTTCACGTGCAGCTCCTCGAAGACCCAGACCAATACGTGCCAGGTTCTCGCACGGGGAGAAGGCGGCCATGGTGTCAAGAAAGACACGCTTGAAAGCCAACCAATCCATTGGCTTGCCGTCGAAGACAGGCAGGCGACTATCGCCAACTTTTGGTCGTGAAGTGGTCGCAAGTGATGTTATTGCCTGTGCTAATAAAGATATGTCAGTGGGTTGTCTCGTCTTTTCATTTCTATTTTGTAGTAAACTACCACTAGGTAAGGGAATGTTCGCTGTGGTGGGGGATGGTAACGGCTTTGATAAGCTTCCTCCACCACAATTATTTAAATTACGGCTACATTCACCATCCTGACGTTTATTACACGCGTTAGGATCCGTAGTGGGTTCTAACGTAACGTCACGGTAAGATATACTATTTATATTATTATCAACTGACTGTAACCACCTTTGAATTGAAGAGTGCGATCGACGAGAGCTACTGCTCCTCCCACTTTCTGCTTCCAAAGCTGCTATTTGGGCTTCCAGTTCTAAGTCAGCAGCCTTCTTTTCGGCTGCTGCCGCTGCCGTCGCTGCCGCTGCTGTCGCTGCCGCTGCTGTCGCTGCTGCTGCTTCGGCAGTTGCGACTTTTCGTAGATGTGCTGCTTGCAGAGCAAGTTTCTGAGCACGAATTGTCGCTGAAGAACGGGAAGATCTACAACTTTCGGAACCTTGAGAACGAGCTATGGAAGGCGAGGCGACCGTAGGCGCAGTAACAACTGGATCGCCCATGTTGTCACTATTTAGTTGACGACCTTTTCCTTCCCTGATTTTCCTCTGTTCACGAGTCTCAACCATGAAAATTTTCCAAATAAGCTAATATGGTAAAATTTTATAATTTTATTATTTTTACCGGAGAAGGACCAATTATGTTATCGATAGCTGAAGAATTGCTGATTAAAAATTATGGAAAATACGGGAAATCGAGAAAAACCAGAGGCAGGTCCAGGCTCAGTGACAACTATATTTTCTTTTTCTCTTTACAATCGAATCAATGTTAAAAAATACAAAAAGTCTAATAAAAAAAGTATAAATAAAAAATAGGATGAATGTGTAACATCTAGCAATAGGTGGACGGTCAGACTGTCTACTACCTTTTATCATAAAATGATCTATGAAAAAAAAAACAGAGTAACAACCGATATAGGAGCCTTTGCTTTAAAAACTCTTTCTAAACATGAAACAAAAGAAGGCAGTGCTTTTATAAAATTAAAAACGCGAACCAAGTAATGATATTAAAATTCAACGCTAACACAACGGGGGTAGACATAATATTTGTTTTAAGCGGAGCTCCGCTCTGCCCTCATAAACTTATTAAAATATTTCTCGCTATATTTAATTAGTATTTCTGTACCATTTGTCCCCATTCTACTTGGAGCTCAGGTGTGTGAAATACGATAATGTTTTTGTTCGGATTTTTTCGGAGCAACTTTTAAAAAATGAAACATTGTTTGAAATGGAACAACTGATTGTTTTTTAATTATTAAAAATGTTATATTCTTGTTTAGTATAATTATTGAGAAATATCGGTATTAAAGCATAATAATAATGTTAATAATGTCTGAGCAGCATTATATAGAGAATCGTGGAAAAAGATGGAGGAGGCCTTTACCCAAAAAGGGATCCATATCTCATAACTTCGAAGAGACCTAATAAAATTCTAACAACTAGACATAATTAATTTAAAAAAATACTAACACATAAAATACTAACACTTCACTAACTTTTAATTATACACTACATTTAAGTTTTTTTAGAGAGATTTGGAAATAAAAGGCTATATTATTATTATTATTAATGTTAAATTGTATACAATGTAATAAAAATATCTTTTATTTATTTATTATTATTACATTTTACAGATTTTTAAAAAATATGCATGTTTAATCACGTAAGAAGTAAATGGTCTGATATTTGAGGCAACGTGTCCAAAATGCTGGCGGCATGTCCACGTTGAATGGGGATACTAAGTTTTTGTCCTAAGTAGAACCGGCATTTTGGTCACGAGTGGCTGTAATTAACCTTCCAGACAGATCTTTGAAAATCTTCAACGCATCCGGTTCCCATGGTCCAAGTGTCTCCATTCCAAACGGCATAAATATATATCCTTCTAAATTAGAATACTTACGCCTCTTGAGATCTTCTGCATATGTAGCCGCACTACCGGCATTCAGTGAAGCTCCGCTGAGCGGAGTTCGCTCGGAGCCCACCTCGGTGTGGGCCTTCTTTTTCCCCAAAACCAATCCGATCGGTCGAGCAAAGGCCGGTGACCCCACCGACCCCTGCAATCGCCCGGATTGCCAAGGGTAAGCCCCCCCACCACGACAAGGTCATGGCCCACCTAGGGGGGGTGGGTTATTTATTCTGTGTGGTTTTCTGAAATTGTCACTAAATGTAAATCAAAGAGATTTGTGAACTTATTTTAAGTTCTTAAGCAGATTTGAGAACAACAATGCCCAACTGATATAGATCCTTCAAGTTAGTGCAAAATGCATTGATGACCAGCGTGCGATGGAATGTCAGTCGCCAGAGTAAGTTGGAAGATTGATTAGGATTGACAATCGCTTATGAAAAGTTACGAGTGGTTAAGGTGGTTAACTCAATGGTTCAGGGTTCGATACCTGGCAGGGCCAAATTTGTAAACGAACTTTTGCACAATTGGCTCTGTCTAGATGTGCAGTTTCCTCTGTCCGTTGTATGGTTATCCCATAGCACAAGTGCTTCATTTGGAGGCCATAAAATGTTTGTGTTTAGTAAACAAAATTCTGTACGAAGCTCATCGAGTCATCTGGTTTCTCTAAACAAACGTTTCTTGGAGGCTTGTTACTTAAAAGAAATCATAAAATAAAATTTGTCGTGTTCCACGTTCAAAATTTAAACGAGAAGTCTTAATTTTGTGCTCATTTAAAAAACAAGATGTATTTTACAACAGAAAATTATTGTACTTAAGTGGATTTTTGTACTTAATTGTACTTAAATGAACTTAGGAACCGCACGACGCTATCAAATTACAATAATAATTTTAATGGATGGGGACAGCTTGGTAAGTAATTAAGTATTCAATAATATTTAATATTCATAAAATTCTTATATTTTGATAATTCTATTTTTCAGAACCTTATCTAAAAATAAATTTAAAGTTGTCATTAAAACCAAACTCCTCTCGAAAGGCTATTATAAGGTTACTGATTATCTAAGTGACAATGAAGCCTGGAATTAAAGCCTGGATTCGGAGCTCATACTATGCTTAGTATTGTATATTTACTTTAGGTATTAAGTGTATGATTATAATTGTAATTTTTTTATATTGTAAAGATGACAAAAAGAATAGTATCCTGAGTTTCTTTCGGGGTTTCTTCTCAGGATCGTCATCTTGGCTTTTTTTCCGAAACCCTGGTAAATTTAAATTTAACTGGTAATTCCAAATGACGATCATAAGAGTTTCTTGGAGAAACCTAATTGATAAATAAATATTTTGATTTTGATTTGATTTTTTGATTTTAAAGTCTTAGGTCTCCAGTCAGGCTGACGGTCCACTTGGTGGCAGGTGGCTACCGTCGTCTCTATAACACAAGCAACGCCACAAGTGCAGAAAACCCTGCCGACCATGGTAGGATTACGGAATAAACATTAGGAAGGGATAGGGAAATGGGCTGTGAAACACAACAGCACACATGCTGTTATAGCACACATGCAGTGGTTATGTGTAAGCGGGTGGTCACTGCCACCAGACGGGCTGCCCAAACGACTATAAAACGCAATGTATTCTGTCACTACTAGCCAGAGTCAGACTAAAGCCAATTATGAGAAGTTCATTTCCAAAGTTGACCCTGTCGAGAATCGAACTTGTGAAACTTGAGATAAAGCGTTAAAGCAAGCACATTAACCACTCGACCAAGGGGCTTAAGATATAGATATTAGGAATAACTAAAGCTTTTTTCCACTGGTATAGGAAAGTAGGATTGTCATCAAATTCAGATTTTTATAAGGAAAAATTATTTTTTGAATAGTCTTGTAGAAAGAGACTGCTCATATAATGTAAGGTTAGCAAAAAAAATCCTCATTAGCAAGACCGTATACATTCGTGTTAATTATAAAGTAAATGTGCTGTAACACCTGTAGTTGTTAATGGCTCCGAAATTTACTTTTTAAAATCATAAGGTTTTAACAAGATTTTTTGTAACCTAAGTTCGTGAAACACTTTTTAAGGTAGGTACACATGTCGGCAGACATTTGACAGTCCACTTAGTGGTGGGTTGCTACCAAGACACGGATAAGGTAAAGGAAAAATGATAGGGTACTTAAAAATTAAATAAATAAAGAACGAACTAGGAAGATACTTATTCGAGTGAATAGGCATCTTCTGGGTGAGCTCGCTCCATCTTCGGCCTGATCCTTCCTACATGGATAGATGCTGGTCAAGAGCAAACCCATCTATAATAAATGTTAAATGCATTTAATATTGGCTCTGGTCTAGACCTAGCAAATTAATGGCAGGGCACACTGCGCTTCGCAATCATTTGAACAGCCTCTCTGGAGGCAGTAGACGTCCCTTTACAGAATACCACCGTAAAATAACAGCACATACATGCTGTTGTGTTTCGGTGAGTGGGTAAGGGATAGCAGAAATCATTTCCCTATCCTTTCCTAATCTCTTATCCATTATCCTACTAAGATCGGCAGCGCACTTGCTTAAATGCATACTAACATTACAAATGTGAAAGTAACTCTTTTCACGCCTAAATCGTTGAACCCATCATTATGAAATTTTGCATACACGTTGTTACTAATGCAGGAAAGGACATAGATTACATTAAATTCAGAAAAAAAAGTACTATTCCCAATCAGTTATATTTCACCCTACTGTAGTCGGCAGTGCACTAGCATTATCTGTGCTCATTGCTTGTATTATAGGCGACGGTAACCACCTACCATCAAGTGGACAGTCAGCCTGTCTGCCGACCTTAACATAAAAAATTTAACTATTGAAAATATTATTAATATTATATTACAATTTAAACTGCAAATGCATAAACTTATGACTCTTTTACTAAAATTACTTAATATCATTTTATAGGTTTAGTACAAACTTCTAAAAAAAACTACATTACTTACTTCTAAAAAATGTTTAAATACTAATTGGCTGTTTTTTATATAAAAGATTGTGTATAAGTTGACAGTCCACTTGAAGGTGTCGTTGCCTATTATTATTATTGATAAGACAAAGAATAAAAATGATAGCGATAAGGATAGGGTATAATGGGTTCTGGTTTACCTTATTAACTCACCGAAATACAACAACCCAACTGCTGTTATTTGACAATGGTCTTCTATAAGGCGTTGGTGACTTCCGCCAGACATGCTGCCCAAATTATGACTTCGAAATGTAATGCCTTATTAAAAATGCGAAAGTTTGTGAGAACAAATGGATGTATGTATGTTTGTTACTGTTTCACGTAAAAACTACTGAACGGATTTCGATGAAATTCGGCAAACAGATAGTTTATTAACTGGATTAACATATAGAATAGGTTTTATGCTGAAAAAATGTTGAGTTCCCGAGGGATCGTCTAAAAATATATAAAATGTGAGGCGTTATTTAGGTATAATACTTTTCAACGCAAACGAAGTCGGGGCATTAGCTAGTATGAAAATATTACTTTATACCAAGTATATTTTAGAATAACTATATTTCACTGTTTAGAATGATTACTTATCAATAAAGTAATCTTTTTTTCTCTACCAACAATTTATATAATATTAGGACTACTTCTAATTTAGCAACTAAGTAGGCTGTGAAAATGTAAAATGTAAGTGTAAGAACAAAAGCTTAAATCAGCTGGAAAGTCTTAAGACGCTTTCGAAACTAAAAAGTTTGTTTTCTCCGTAAAAAGAAAAGAGAGAAATCTGCTAAGGTTGTTATTAAAAACACATCAAAGATTGCTCCCGCGTCAGATTGGAGGAGGTAAATAAATGTGGTTAAAATTTAAAATTATAATGGGATTGTATCCGGTGACACAAATGTGTGGAGTTTGTTACTAACGACTTCTGCGCTGACGACGCTTTAGGGAGGAACTCGGGAGCCACGGAGTTGCAACTTTATGTACAAAAATTTGATAGCAATTTTCACACTATACAAAAAGTTTATACGTGTTTTATAAGTTGTTATAACTATTCCATCGCTTTATCCATGGATAAATTTAAAATTAATTTATAATTAAAATAAAACTATGTTTGACTTATAGTTAAGGGGGAGACAAACCCTAAATACTAAAAATATCCATTGTTTAATGAAAATGTTACAAGAAATGGAAAAGACAATTGCTTTGAAAAAAATATATATTATACTTAAACATGTGAAAAACCAATTGTATTGATTAGAATTTTCGTTAAAGTAATAGAAACTCCACAAAAAAAGTTAGAAAACAAGAAGAATTTGACTTTTATTGAAAATTCTCTCTAAAACGGCTTATTGCACGCATATGAATCCTGTACCTATTAATAAGTTAATATCAGATAAAAAAATTGTATTAATAAAAAAAATTATTTTGTGTATTGTTCTAAAGGTAAAAACAAAAAAACACCATTTCTAGGCCCGTTCAATTGTCTCCGCCGCCAGCGAGTTCTATAGTAAATGTCATTTGCCTCAGTGAAGCCCTTAAAGCTGATGCCTCACAGGAGCACATTAGAGAGAATAAAAGTATTAAATTCAAGAAAAAAAATACAGTAGGAGTTTTTTTGGAGATATCCCTTCGTACAGAAAATTGTATACAACCACAACAACCACAAAATCTATACATTTATATAATAATTATATAATAATTGTAAACGAGCCAATATTATTATTTTTTTTAAATTTTTTGTGTGTTTGTTTACAAATAAAAAAGTTACACGCTAAGTATACCGAATACCACGCGTACGAAGTTGCGAGCTCAGCTAGTGTTATATATTTTTTTTAAATTTGTGGTATAGTAAAAAGTACTTTAAAAAGAACTATGTAAGACAATTACTGTTTATATTATACAGTTGAATATTTATTAAAATATTATTGTTACGACTAATTATGGAACGATCTGGAAAAAGCGTTCGCGCCGGGCGAAAGTCTCGAATGTCCCACCCTATCGATGGTAGCCACGCCCCTTTCCGACTAGTGTTAAAGGAAATTGGTCCTTATGTTTTAACATAGAGTTTACATTTCAACAGAAATAGCATTCCCGAACTATCAATGGCTTGTTTACGATCTTGTTTAGATTTTCTAGAACATTCGAAATACATCGAGGCGTTGGTGCTGAGTATAAATAAGAGAGCAGGCGGACGAGATGAGTGAGTGGTGCGATAACCAGCGATACGAAAGTGACTCTTCGGGGCTTGTGCGAAGTTATCTGCGACAGTGAACCGGCGACACATTAAGGGAATCATTGACGACGTTTGGCAAGTTTAACGGTTTCATCGTACAAGTTTAGTGATTTTGGAAGTCATCTTGGTTTGTGAAAATAAATCGTTCGTTTCGCTCTTACACGGCATTTTAACTGACCCCGCACGTAAAATTATTAAAAACAACATCAAAGAAAATTTGTCTATAATAGACTAGTCTATAATCACGACACGTATATTAAACGTTTTTTATGTCCGAATTTGATTTACAAATTGCTCAAGATTTTTAGTCTAAATCTATTTGGAACTTGTAAATCAAAGTGGTACCAAATTCGACTCCACGTATTTCTTAGTTGTATAGTTCACCTGCCATCATGGCAACTAATTGTGAGTGCGGATAAAGTACGGCGTAAGGTAGCCTTAGTGAAGCGATTGCATCAGAGTTTACGTGATACCTACCTTTTAAACTAGCTTGATCACACTAGACTCAAAATGTTCTATACCATTATAAAAAAAACAAATAGTATTTCGTCTTTATTTAGTCGATTTTTCCTTATTTATATTACAAAAATGTAAGCAAAATATATAAATATGTAATAATAATAATAATAATAATAATAAGCCTTTTTTTATTAACAACAACCTTAAAAACATGTTTTTCTTAAAATTACGTATATAAATTTAATTCTGTTATTGGAACTCCACTCTGGGTATAGGCCTCCTCCAGCTTACTCCAAATGTCTCTATTCTTTGCTTTACTTCTCTATTCTTTTCCTGCCATTGCCATTATTTCGTCGATCCATCTGTTCCTTGGACGGCCTTTTCTTCTTTCTTTTGGCCATTGGTCCTTTCCATGTTGTTATTTCTACTGTCTATCTTTTGTCCATAGGTGTCCTATTGTCTTTTTAGGGTTCCGTAAGTCCGAATAATAAAAACGGAACCTTTATAAGATCACTCGTGTGTCCGTCTGTCCGATCATCCCCCCCCCCTTATCTCCGAAACTACTGAACCTAAAATTTTGAAAAAATACTGAAATTAATTTTCTACTTATAGATTATAGGAAAGTCTATAAGAAGTCCAAGATATTAAAATAGCATGGTAAATCACTCAATATTGTGCGGATAGGTAACATCGCACGGAACCTTCTTTACGCGAGTTCAACTCGCACTTGTCCCGTTTTTTTTATGTGATTGCTTCTTATTTTTTGAATTTTATTTTATTTTCATTATACTCACCTTATAATGAAAATAAGATGCATCGCTTACTTATAGTTCGCTAATTTTGTTTTTATTTTGGCGTTGTGGGTCCATATTTGGCAGCCGTATGTGAGAGTCTGCAAGATGCAGGTGTCCATAACAATCTTTTTCAGGTGAAGAGAGAAAGACCCTTTTAGAATTTCCTTTAAGCTCCAGAATTGGAATATAAATATGTATACACCTGTTATTACAACAGGGTTAAATCACTAAATATCACAATTCAACCACTTATATAATTAATGCTATGAAAATGTTTTAATATCATTCGTAGCACTTTCGTAGAGGCATTCTGTAGAGGCACAGAGGTTCGTAGCAATTTATGAGTTAGTTTGAGCAAGCAGAACGCAAATTAAAAAAAACTTCCGAGATGACTTTGATCAAAATATTTAATATAGTAAATTAAACGTTTATAAATATTTAATATAGTAAATTAAATGTTTAGTATATTGCTAGAAACATAATGTATGACATATGGGCCCCGTATTCTGAAAATAAATGTATTTCATTTATTTATTCGTTTTATTCATTGGATAGTCAAAAATTTATAATATAAAATCAAAAACTAATCAAAAATTACTACTACTTACTATTACTTTTACTAATCAAAAATTTCTAATATAAAATGGCAAACACGTTTCTTATTATATTTTTCCATATACCATGATTCTATAAACGACATTTTGAACCGATGGTAACCATAATGGCAACATTGCAATTTAGTAAATTTTTAAATATATTTTTATTTTGAATTGGAAAAAAAGTCTGAAAAAAAAGCACTTTTCTTTTTGCCATCCCAGCTGACAAAGTACTGTATAAAATACTGATAAAAGTATAGAGTATTAAGAACAGTAATAAAGTACTGACAATATTTTTAATATAACTGTATCTATTGTGAACACCGCCTTACACTGATGCAGTTGTATTCACTTTAGTTATAAATCCTGTACCAGACTTAAAAACACATATCCCACAGTAAGTAAGTAAGAAACATTGCATAGCTGTTCTTCGTAGCTTTTTAACTAACCGAAAAGCACATAATAATTTTACTGTTTTACCTACAACACAGACTAGACATAGTCTATGCTCCAATTTACCGATATATAATGGTTTATATATCGAACACGACATACATATATATATATGTCGTGTCCTAACTATTCTTATATTACAGGGAAGCAGATAATAAGCAGTCAATCTCGCTATCGTTGCGACAATACCCTTCTTAAAGGAACTTGTTACTTTTTCCAGTAGGTTTCTGTGAACTTGTTCACTTTTAAATGTTTTGGCCGATATGAAATTGCTAGAACTATTCTAAAAGAGGTTAAGATTTTGTTCTTTGAAAAAAAAAAAGTTCTTGCCTTTTAGTCCGTGGTAAAAAATGCGAAACGATAGAAATCTCACACCCACTAATCAAGAATCAAAAAGTAGAGATTTTGAATAAATATTTATATTGCCCTTACCAACTTAAATAAACTAAGAACGTAGTTATCGTGAATTTCGTTGTGATTTAATCGATGAATCAACAATAAACACAAAAGACAAAATGTTGTTAATCTTAAAATTTGCGTTAAAAATCGAACTCAATTTTTTAACGTAAAGATCGACAGGCAGGCCACTGGTACATCATCGCCTCAAGTAACACCATAGGGATTAAGAGAGGCACAGGAAATGGTCTCTGGTATCCCTTACTCACTCACCGTCAAAAACAACAGCACACATGCTGTTATTTCACGGTTGTCTCTTATGAGGCTGTGGTTATGCTACTACTAAAATATATTAAAAAATATACTAAAATATGTAAGGATTTTGTTATATATAAATATATTATAAATATACAACCATCCTCTACCTCCAACTCTAGGTCATCTATACTATCTACGTATGTCTCTCTAAGTCTACATCTTACCGCCCCACCCTTTAGGGTTTTGTTTAGCTCTTTCTCTTCGCAAACACTACTTCTCTTTTCTTGTTTCTCTGCACACCCCTTGTTGTGTCACCCTGACCAAATCTACCTTGTCTTTGTTTTACCATAAAGTAAACATTACTCTCAACACGAACGTTGTACTCTGTGCACTAAAGTTCCATGTTTCTCGCTCTTCGCGACAGGTATGTTTTCTGCTGCTTTTTTTCGCATTTTATTGAATATTATAAAAAATATTCAATAAAATGTGTTACATGCAACCGCTACATTGTAACCTCTCCCTCAACTTTCATTATTATCGTAAAAAAAGTGTCAGCTCCGACGCACGACTAGAGTAATAAAATTAAATGTATAAAATTTTCCTCGTGTAATCACTTTATATTATTTAGTTACATTCTGCATACTCAGATGTCACGTGTTAGTTACGTTAATTACGCAAAAGTTATGTTAGTTACGTTCGGTATGCACAGATGTCACTACGTTTTATTAGTTCAAATTGTTAACTTTTCGACGACAGATGTCGCGCTAATAGGTTATAAAGCGCTCTCGATTCATTCCTCAATGCGGACTACACTTTTCATACAAAATTTCGACGCTTGCTGTAAGCCCAGAGAATAGAATTAGGGCATATAAAAACATATGTCAGCTTTTGCACATATGTAAAAGTGACAGATAATGTAACGCTTTTTAATTAACGCTTTTATTAATTTTGCTTCTCATAAAATTTCCATATGAAAATCCATTCTTAAAAAATTTCATGGTTTTTACACTGTTAAACTCTTAATCGGACGGAACCACGGTGCAGGGCTAGTCTTAATATAATAGGGGATCGGACAGTAATCAGATTAATATCTAAAATGTACTTAGAAAGAAAATATATAATTTTTTACGATTATTTATGGAATAATAATTTAATATAATTCATTTAAATATTTTTAAATGAAGAAATAAAATTTTATTATTTACAATATTTTTAATCTATACTGAAACACCAATCACAGTGCGTGACGTCATTTGTGGGCAATCATTGTCTTATGCCAATGCAGCTGTTTTGTTATGATATGACCACAAATGACGTTACGCGCTCCCAGATGAACTATCGTGGCGTTTTGGCGGCATTTTCAAACAAACAATATTAAAACATGATTTTGAGTACCTAAAAGGTTATAAATAAATAAAGTAGTATTTTTTATGGGAATAAATATCCATGAAGATTAATTTAAAACACTTTCTGAAAATTTGTCCGATCCCCTATTATGACATTACACGATTATGCAAAATCCCATGAGAAATTATTAAATTATTTACCTCTTATGTATTATACTTATATATTTTTTTAATCATTTGCGACCTATATTTTCTAAAAGAACGTATTCTAAAACACTGTCGTCTAAAATTAAATTATAACTGCAATATATTACCCATATATAGTTTTTACTGTTATTTTATTTTATAGAATTTATTTTCTCAGTACTTTGAACCTGCGTTTGTAGTGTCGGCAGCAAACCATTCGTTGCACTGGGCTATTGCCCTCAGAAAAGACAATATTCCCACAGACAAATAAACTGCATCAAAATGTTTGCAAAGAGTTTTCCTAAAGAGTCGTCTGCGAAGTTGACAATTAAAAATGTTTATAAAACTTTTTGTGTTGTGTATTTGCCCGTCATAGTTATTAATACTCTTATAAATGTCACATTATCTTTATTGAACCAAATAAAAAGGCATAATATATAATATCGACGAATTATGAGTCCATTAGGCAATAAGTATGATATAACAAAGAGCAATAACTGCTAAACTGGACACGGTACATGAGTTGTGGCCACTGCATCGCTCCATTAGCGATTATTGTCCAAGTTCTGCTGTTACACACTGGACTGACAGAGATATAGAAATTTATGGATACTAGATGCGACACTATTCTTTCATGTAAAACGGTGACCAGAAATTAGCTCTTAAATGTAAACCTCAAATGATTGTATTGTTACGACTAACTATGGAACGTTCAGGAAAAAGCGCTCGCGCCGGTCGAAAGTCTCGAACGTCCCACCCTATCGATGGTAGCCACGCCCATTCCCGACTAGTGTCAAACATAGAGTTTACATTTCAACACAAATAGCATTCCCGAACTTTCAATGGCTTGTTTACGATGTTGTTTAGATTTTCTGGAAAAATCGAAATACATCGAGGCGTTTGGTGCCAGGTATAAATATTCGGAGCTTTTGCGAAGTTATCTGCGACAGTGAACCGGCGACACATTAAGGGAATCATTGACGACTTTTGGCAAGTTTAACGGTTTTATCGAACAAGTTTTGTCATTTTGGAAGTCAAATTCAAATTCAAATTCAAATTAATTTATTTGCTGAATATGGTATAAAAGTTGTAAATTTTTATACATATATGTCCACATATTCTACCGGTGTTTGAATTGTCAGCTGGGATGGCAAAAAGAAAAATTCTTTTTTTCCAGACAATTTTTCTCTTGAACCTTCCTCGGTCTTCCAACTAATATAAAAAAAAGAGTAGCCTTTCTCGATATAATAAAAAAATCTTAAATAAATGTTCTATAATTCTTTTAGCTTTTGATTTGGAAATTTATATTTTGATGATAACAATACTGTCATTTTTAATTTGGCAACAGTAATTGGCAGGACAGCACTGCGTTTTGCAGTCATAAATTGGGTAGCCCAAATTTATCATTAGTCAGAATTAATTATAGTAAATTTTGACGCCATATCTAGTTTCTCTACATCGAAAGGACCGGACACAACGACTGCCAAATTCTTTGTACTTATTTACGCCGCTCATTATTTATTGCTTTCATATCGACTTTGTTCTATATTAAGTTGCCAAAAGCGCAGTTTGGCAATTGCTCTTCTTGTTCTTTCCTGCTAACTTTTTATATCTTTGTGTTGTTTTCGGTTCGCTTCGAAACTTTCAAGTGGTAATTTTTTAATAACACTTTAATGAAATGAAACTTCACAACTCATTGGTTCAAAAATAAATTAAAAATTCACGATAGTAAAAAAAAAATTATTCACTCAATTAAACCATTAAAAAAAAATGGTAAACAGAAAATAATGAAAGGAGTTCCTGATAGAAAATTTTAAGAATAAATTGCACAAATGTCTCTAGTTTTTTTTGTATAGATTAGTTTTTTTGTATATTCTAGATTTAAAAAGATCTATTCTAATCTAATTAGGCTAGAATATTTTATGCAAAATATAATCGGATTAAATAAATATTATTTATACGCCATTATTAATAGCATAAGGTGTATAAAATATTTATTCAATTCAGAACTTATTTGTACTTACATTTTAAGCATATATATAAATTTCTTTACTCTATCAGAATTCGCAGTTAGCTTGGGTAAGTCTTGGTGTTCCTATTGATCACTTACCATCCAAATGACCACCTATTGATGTTAAATGCCTACTCAGCTTCATCCTACCGCCGCCCTTTATCTTGTAAAAGTATAAAAAATATATCCTATAAAAATATCTTATATAAAACGGACTATGCTCTTCTAGCTACGTATCAGGCTTTAAATTTAGTCCATTGTCGTATGATATTAATTTCATTTCCCTTACAGAAGACCACCTCGAAATAACAGCACGTGTGCTGTTGTTGGGATGCCAGAGCCCATTTCCCAATCCCCTCCTAATCCCTTATCTTTAATCCTACTGTAGTCGCCAGCGCACTTGCAACCGCTTTGGCGTTGCTTGTGCTATAGGCGACGGTAGCCACCTACCACCTACCACCGTAACATTAAAAAAAACTCTTAAAATACTGAAATGTATCGTTTATTGTATTAACTTTTCAGAGGATCATACAGTCCAATGGAGCGATCAAAACTGATCAACACGTGTGTTGAGTCACGGCTCAATACCTCGCAATAACACTATACATTCGAATCAAACATTGATTTGCTGCCGGCTAAGCGCGTATGCCTGTGAGCATAAGGTTGAATTTCGATTGAAAAGTAATTCTATATGTTTGTTAATGTTCAGGCAGTATTGCATGTTCATTTGGCTCGAATTGGAATTGGATAAAGCCTCAGTTGCATTACATAATTTCAATATTTCTTTTACTGCTTGCATCCGTAGCAAACATTATCAAATCTATATTTAAGGGGGAGACAAACCCTAAATACTAAAAATATCCATTGTTTAATGAAGATGTTACAAGAAATGGACAAGACAATTGCTTTGAAAAAAATATATATTATACTTACCTAAACTTGTGAAGAACCAATTGTATTAATTAGAATTTTCGTTAAAGTAATAGAAACTCCACAAAAAAAGTTAGAACACAAGAAGAATTTGACTTTTATTGAAAATTCTCTCGAAAACGGCTTATTGCACTCATATGAATTAATAAGTTAATATTAGATTAAAAAATTGTATTAATAATTTTTTTTATTTTGTGTATTGTTCTAATGGTAAAAACAAAAAAACACCATTTCTAGGCCTGTTGAATTGGATCCGCCGCCAGCGAGTTCTATAGTAAATGTCATTTGCCTCAGTGAAGCCCTTAAACGTCAACGAGTTTCTGCATTTTCTGATTCTCTGGTAACTTTTTTATACCGCCCAACGAATTTTGATAAGGTTTTCACTTAGGGAAAGGGCTATAACGAGGAAGGTTTGTGTATAATTAGCAGAAAAAAAAGTAGGGGGCACGTGGTTAGTTAAGTATAGTATAGTTGGTAGAAAAGAATACTCGTCCGTCATTGTATTTAAATTTATTTAAAATATATTTTAGGTGAATTTATAGTATTTTTATAAATATAACACAAATTTTACTTATTTAACTTAGCACTTAATATAGGTACTATACCTACTTATTAAGTACTAAGGAATTTTGAAAACGCATATTTTCTTTATTTTTATTGTATTGTATTAATTATTTCAAGTAAATGAAGATAAACAGTAAAGCCTAATAAATTATTCAATATTACAAACAAAGTTATAACTTTATAATTTCCAAGGGAGTTATTAGGCAGCCCGTCTGGCGACAGTAACCACCCCCTTACAGAAGACGACCGAGAAATAACAGCATGTGTGCTGTTGCGTTTCGGTGAGTGAGTAAGGGATGTCAAAGACTACTTAAATAGACAGCGCCCTCGCAGCACCCAACCCAACCCCGTGTTAGAGACGACGATCATCAAGAGGACCTTCAGCCTGTCTGTCGACGTTAACATTAAAAAAACTCTCGCCTTCTCAGCCCACTAGTGGTTAACTCACTAATTTTAGAAGATTGACCCTAATGACGTTCTTATTCGTTCCAGAAGAAGAGCCAGGCACACCCTGACAGACCGGAATGATCCGGATTTCTGTAAAGGGGTGGTTACTACCGCCGGACGGGACGCCAAAAATGACTGCAAAATGCGGTGTACCTGCCACTGCTGTTCAGATCCAGACAGGAGCCAAATTTGAAGAGTTAATTTTAAAAGTTAACCCTGCCGGGATCTAACCCCTTAAGACAGAGCGTTAAGGTAACGAGTTCATGAAATTATCTTTAGATTAATTCTTTTGCAATAAATAGAATGGTGTACACTAGTGTAATATCAGCTTAACAATTACCGGGTAACAATTACCAGGTCCGGTGAAACAGTCGCCTCTGTCACAACGCAACACTCCGGTCATCCGGAATGATCTGCTCTGGGCAACACATTTGTTTATTAATTGCATCGTTTAAAATTATCGCTGGCCTCCCTGTGGATTTACACTCTCCAAATGTTGCTGAAATTTTGTCAATAATCGTTTGTCAATTCGACTTTATTTATACCTGATTGCATTATAAAATTTCCGTTAAAGTAGGAGACATCATGTTGAAACATTAGAACGTATTGTTTAACTAGTTTTTTTTAAATAATTTATATTAACGAAATGAAATAACCACAGAGCAAAGAATCGCCGCCTCGCCCCCTACTAGAGACGGTAGTAATAATAATATTAGTGCGCTAAGCGCATTTCTAGGCGCAATTGACCGCCAGTGTCTATTTGCACGTTGTGGAGTAAACATTAATCAAAAAGCGATAGAA
This sequence comes from Bembecia ichneumoniformis, assembly GCA_910589475.2. Lineage (NCBI taxonomy): Eukaryota > Metazoa > Arthropoda > Insecta > Lepidoptera > Sesiidae > Bembecia > Bembecia ichneumoniformis. Next base: position 13,337,591 of record OU342540.1, read on the forward strand.
ATGACTCATTGTGCCGTGATTTGCTGTAATAATCACAGTAAAATCGTGAATAAGCTAAACTATGGTATCGGTATTCTATAAAAAGTAAGTAATTAAATGCAATTTTTAGCTTTTAAAAAATGTGAGTCGAGATTGTCTTGGAATACAAAACTAAAAAAAAAATAATAAAAAAAAAATGCATAATTATCTCTTGTCCCAAGCTTAGTCAGCAAGTTGTTATTGTTTTAATCTCAAGTGTATATATGTTATATATGTATTTGTATTTTATATGTATATATGTATTTATCTCTTTATTTATGTATATGTGTATGTTTTTCTTCTCTGTTATATTTGAAAATTTAGTATATAGATTATTGATTATATTTTGTTTCTTTAGCACTCCACCTCTTTCTCTCTTTCTTGTTTTCTCCTCTGCCACGAGGTTGTCTGGAAGAGATCGCTCTTAGCGATAAGACCGCCTGTACTCACTTAGTTGTAGTATTTATTTATTTGTTATTTTCATTTATGTTGTGTGAGTAATAAAGAGTTTGTCTGTCTGTCTGTCTGTCTAAATAGTGCGAAGCCGTGCGTATAAATTAATTCAGTTCCCCAAAAATCATAATTATAATTACTACCAGAAGCATCACTTTAATAAATTGAATAATGAGTATGGTAAAAGAACATCACAATACTAAATTTAACAAAACATATTAACCAAATTTTTGACTATAAACATTCATACTTACACATTTATAAAGAAAAAAAAGTAGAGTCAAAAGTATTTTAAAAATGTATAAACATATACTTTGAGACAACTTTTCACAGAAATCACTTTTTAGTTAAGAAATGCATTGATGACTATGATGGATGAATGACAAAATAAATAAAAAATAAAAAGTCATATGTAGGTACTCTTATAAATTGAAAACAAACAATTTTATTGTGACAATAACAAGACACAAAACCAATTATTGTTCATTTTTCTTAAAGGAAATCCCTCTCAGTGACGTGCGTCAGGCAAGGGTTGGTAATAGTCCGGTGATAAATGACCGGCCGGTTGACACGGACGGACTTAAGGACGACCGGATAACCGGGTCGTGTGATACAGGTTGTTTCAGATAGTACGGGATTGATGGATCTTACTAGAACGCCGAGCTTATTTGCAGAGTTATGTTTTGCATGTATTCTAATCATTTAAATTTGTAGACCTCATGGTACACACATCTGAAGTACCAATTATGGTAAAACTTCACCATTCTATGATATTTTTTTAGTTTTTTCAATTATCAACTCAGATCACTAATTTTTATTTAATTCGAAAAGAGAATGAAAAAAAAACTCATTTAAAAAGGAATGGATAGGAGGCAGACAATTTTAGAGTGTACATAATGGTAGGTGGTTTCCATCACCTGAAACTACAAACGACACTTAGTGAGAAGCATACTAAAAATTCTTATTAAAGATGGGTTTGCTCTTGACCATATTCTATCCATGTAGGAAGGATGAGGCCGACGATGAAGCGAGCTCACCCAGAAGATGCCTATTCACTGGAACCTTGAAAATGTTTGGGTTATATGAGCTTGGAAATACAGACGCCGGCAGGGAGTTCCAATCCTTAGCAGTGCGCATAACAAAAGATGTTTTAAAGCGCTTGGTCCGAATTAGAGGGATTTCGACAAGATGAGGATTGTAACCAGCCGTACGTCTGCATGTCCGATAGAAGAAAGGGGAAGGCGGTATGATCTCGTGCAGCTCTCGAGCACACTCTCCGAAGTACATCTTATAGAATACACACAGACAGGCAACTTTGCGTCTATGTGCCAGGCTCTGCAGGTTCCCTCTTACATTTGCAACGAGAAGTGATCTCCTGTTAATAGACGGGCTTCTTAGTTTATTCCTTCGGAACGCAATGTATTTCCCTAACACTATACAAGTATTCATACAATTTGTTTCTGCAAATTATATACACAAAAATTCCTTGTTATCGCTCTTTCAATAGGGGATCGGACAAATTTTCAGAAAGCGTTTTAAATTAATCTTCATGGATATTTCTTCCCATAAAAAATGCTATTTTATTTATTTATAGCCTTTTAGGTACTCAAAATCATGTTTTAATATTGTTTGTTTGAAAATGCCGCCAAAACGCCACGATAGTTCATCTGAGAGCGCGTAACGTCATTTGTGGTCATATCATAACAAAACAGCTGCATTGGCATAAGACAACGATTGCCCACAAATGACGTCACGCACTGTGATTGGTGTTTCAGTATAGATTAAAAATATTATAAATAATAAAATTTTATTTCTTCATTTAAAAATATTTAAATGAATTATATTAAATTATTATTCGATAAATAATCGTAAAAAATTATATATTTTCTTTCTAAGTACATTTTAGATTTTAATCTGATTACTGTCCGATCCCCTATTAGTATAAACTGTTTTAAAAGCGGTAGGGTCTAGGACATTTCACCGCCGCCGGAATCGGAGCTTTCTCCGTTAGCGGAGAACCTTTGTTTTATAACACTAGTCGATGCCCGCTATGTTATACTAACGACTAATAGACTAACATAAGCGTAACATAACCAACTTTAACTATGAAATTATTTATTTGGATATGAATTAATATCATGGATACGAATGTCTTTCGATTCTACCAATGTTTTGATTTACTAGTATGAAAAAAAACGGGAGATTGTGTCCTAACTATAATAGCTAGACATAGTACTTAGCCTCGCAAACTCTTTTGTGGGTAATGAGGAGTACTATGTAAGTGTTATTTAATATGTAAATCATCAATAGTTTTCGCAACGCACGCGAAGTGATTACTATTGTAGGCAAATTTTTGATAGCATGGGGTATATTATTGTAATTTTCGTAAGGATCCCTATTATTTTTAAATATAATACAGCCTATGTTACTCAATGATAATGTAGCTTTCTATAGGTGAAAGAGCTTTTAAAATAGGTAAGTAATTTTTGAGTTTATCATAGAAAAATATAAATATACAAAAAATCAGTTCTTTCCTCTTTCTATTATTATTGTAGACCAGCGACCCGCCCTCGGCTTCGCCCGGGGTACAATTTTTATATATATAAACATTCCCCGTTTATCCCTCTTTCCATTAGTGAAAACCGAATTAAAATCGGTCTACCCGTTCACGCGTGATGCCGTGACCAAGGGAAATAGGGACTCATTTTTATATATAAGAGAAAGAAGAAGATATTTAAATATACAAATACAGAAAGAAGATGTGGATTCTGATTAATAGGGAATATGCGTTAATTCAAAAAAGGCTTAAATATATTTTTTTATCAACATTTTTGCTTTAGAATTATGTCTATGTAAATATTTTTTAATATTATTTCTTTTTCGTTAAGACAATAATTATTAAAAAGTGCATAAAAATGTGGGAAATTCAAAATACTCGAAACGGTCAGATCGAATGTGACGTCAAAGTCTATGGAATGTGACGTCAACGTCTATGAAATGTCAACAAGCGTGTAGAATGTAGATGTTTGTGATTTTTAACATTTGATTGTATTGTAGACTGTGACGTCACGACAAGAGCGCCAAAAGGGCGGGTGTTTAAAGTGCCCGTAGCTGTTAGTTAATTTTAACTTTTTTTGTTACTAAATTTCTGTTTTTTGGCGCTGAATATTTTTTTACGGTTATATAACGATATAACCTATCGTATGAAAATATATAAAAAAATGTGCATATTCAATGAACAAAATAATTTTACATAAGACTATTTATATTTTTGGAAAATCTTGGCACTTACAATGGCTTCGTATACAACCAATTTAATAGCGATGTGTATTAAGAAAGATAGGAGCAGATAACGTCTCTCATACCATTTGACAATATCAAAATGGCCCATAAATAACATGCTTTAAGGAGACGTCACCGTCGGGGGTGACCCGTGATTTGCATGTCCTCCTTTAGGGTAAATTGTTGCAATAATTTATGATCGTTTGCTTATGGAAAGATGTAACGTGTCCATTTATTCTTTATCTATAGAACTATACTAATAAATATAATAGAAGTGTCTGTTTGTAATTTCCAGAATAGCTGCTTTTTACTAAATGTATATCGAAGTATATACCTACGGTACTTACATAAAATAAACGATTTTTAAAATTTTTGTCTGTCTGTTCCGGCTACTCTTCGAAATGGTTGGACCGATTTTGACGGGACTTTCACTGGCAGATAGCTAATGTTATAAGTAGTAACTTAGACTAATTTTATTTTAGAACAATAAAATAATAACATTATTATGAGCAGTGTCAGTGCCGCATCCTCGGGAACCTAATATTTTTCCAGAATAAAAAGCATCCTATAAATCCAGATAATAAGCTATCTGTGTGCAAATATGTGCAAATATTTCCTGAATTTATTTTTATTTTAGTTTTAATCTTTAAAAATCCTTTAGCTAATGCCTCGATAATAGGACCTAGTACTTACTAGGGCCTAGGTGGTAAGAATCAACCGGACTACTGAGCTGTCAATTATAAATAGTTAGATAGCACTTCTGCTGCCAAAAGAAGTGGCATTAAGAACTATGCTATCTGGTATAAATTAAATTTCTTATTATAAGTACTCACACCGGAATAATACAGACATAATATTTTTTGTTTAGTATCTGAATACCGACTTTTAAAATGCCTGCTATAAACATCGCCCCTGTTTAAAAATACATACCTATGTATGTGACTTAAATTTATTTTTACAGGTTTATTAAATATCAAAAATATATATTACAACTAGCTGAACTCGGCCACCTTTCGCTGCGGCCCATACGGCGGCGGCGTGCGCATGGGGCATGCGGTACTGGACACTGTTTATATATAATACTATTTATCGTAGCGTGATGTTATATAGCCTATAGCCTTCCTCATAAAATGGACTATTCAAAACAAAAAGAATTTTTCAATTCGAACCAGTAGTTCCAGAGATTAGCGCGTTCAAACAAACAAACAGACTCTTCAGCTTTATAATATTATAAGTATAGATTTCAGTTAGCAGTTACCGTTTAGTAGTGGGAGGACACACGAGTTTCGCAGTCACATAAATTGTCATTCCCCTTATACAGGACCACTGTGAAATAATAGCACATATGCTGTTGTGTTTTGGTGAGCGAGCTAACGGATTTCATAGGCCGTTTCCCTGTTCATCGCCTATGGGCACTTATATGTCCATATGCGATTGCAGCCACCTACAAATTATTATTAGAAGAAATATATATTTATTTTATGAATACCGTTAATTATTTCGGAAATTAAGTTGTATTTTTTTATGGACAGGTCGTCTGACAAGCTGACAGTCTACCTGATAGGTGAATACCGTCGGCCATAAGCAAAACTATAGGTATTGCAATTTCGATGCCGACCATAGGGTTCAGGGTATGGAGATTAAGATATGGAAACGGGTTTTGGCATATCTTACTCACTAACTGAAACACAACAGCACACGTGCTGTTATTTCACGGTGATCTTCCCTAAGATGGTTACTGCCCAAGTGACTGCAAAACGCAGTGTACCTTGCTACTACTTGCCAGATCCAGAGCAGAGTCAACTTTGAAATCGAACCCGGGGCCCTGAACAGAACGCTAAGACAATCACCTTGACCACTCGGCCAATGGGCATTCCAATGGACAATTCTGATAAAATGTTCATTCTAATACGCATTCTGAGCCAAAGGATGTGAAATTCAAAATGTTCTATGTTCCGAAGGAGCGCGCGACAAAATCGCCATTTAGTATAATAAGTGCGAGTTTCCCGGGGTCCGTGTGAACGATGGCGCCAATAAGTCAACCCGTATTAACACACCATAGCATGGTAATGGGTCACATATGAATAATGAAATGCGGAAATAGCCGCGAACCTACTTCAAATTGGGATTTCGATGGAGCATTTGCTTTGCATGTTTGAATATTGAATCGATTTAACAAGCGACCTATTTACTAGAGTTTGTATAAGACCCGTGTTATATAAAAAAAATTTAAAAAAAATAACGCCTGACTAAATATAATATGAGCAATGTAACGCCTAACATCATCATTGCAGTCATAGCTTTGCCAGGCGTGATCCCGTTGGATGAGTGGTTAGGGCGCTTGCCTTAACACTCTGTTCTAGGGTTCCCGGGTTCGATTCCCGGCAGGGTCAACTTTGAAAAATCTACTTTTCAAATTTGGCTCTAGTCTGGATTTGGAAAGTAGTGGCAGGGCACACCGCGTTTTCGCAGTCATTTGGGCAGCCCGACTGGCGGCAGTAACCACCACCTTACAGAATACCACCGTGAAATAACAGCACGTGTGCTGTTGTGTTTCGGTGAGTGAGTAAGGGATGCTAGAGCCCATTTCCCTATCCACTCCTAATCTCTTATCCTTAATCCTACTGCAGTCGGCAGCGCACTTGCAACAGCTTTGGCGTTGCTTGTGTTTGTAGGCGACGGTAGCCACCTATCATCAAGTGGACCGTCTGCCTGTCTGCCGACCTTAACATAAAAAAAAGTACTACCTTTCATCCCTGACAACATGTATGCATTTCATGATGATCGGTTCAGCGGTTTACTCGTAGGCTTGAAAAGGTAACTAATATTATAAACGTAAAAGTGAGTTTGTTTGTTACGCTTTTACACTTTAACTACTAAATCGATCATCACGAAAATTTTCAAACACGTTGTCAGGGTTACAGAAAAAAAACCATACTTTTTTCCAAATACACTGATAACCCTCTTGATCTATTTAGGTAACGCGGTGTACTTCCCATTTATAAAAAAGTTGAATACAACCTACTTGTTGAACAGGGTAATTCAATTACCCAAAAATCATATAATTACTACCAGAAGCATCACTTCCAAAAATCTCAATGTACTTAAATTTAACAATGAATATGGTAAAAGAACATCATAATACTAAATTCCCAATCTAATTAATAAACTGCCTATAGAAATAAAAAATAAAATCACACCAAAAAATATTAAAAAGATACTAAAAACACATTTTTTAAGTAATTAAAACTCAAAACAATAATAATAAATTAAAAAACGAGACAAGTGCGAGTTGAACTCGCCTGAAGAGGGAAGAGGTTCGCACAATATTGAGTGATTTACCATGTTATTTTAATATCATGGACATTTTATAGGTCTTCCTGTAATCTATAAGTAGAAAACTAATTTCTGTTTGTTTTTCAAAATTTTAGGTTCAGTAGTTTCGGAGATAGGGGGGGGGGGGGGGGGGGATGGTCGGACAGACGGACTCACGAGTGATCCTATAAGGGTTCCGTTTTTTTTATTCGGACGTATGGAACCCTAAAAGTAATAAGCATAATATTAAAAAAGGTAATTTAATTAACCTCATTTTATTAAAATTAAAAAATCTTATATATAAAAATGGGGATTCCATTTCCCTTGGCATCACGCGTAAACGGGTAGACCGATTTTAATTCGGTTTTCGCTAATGGAAAGAGGGATAAACGGGGAATTTTAGGGTATATAAAAATTGCACGCCGGGCGAAGCCGGGGGCGGGTCGCTAGTAAGACATACAATTAAAAATTGGAGAAAATTTTATGCAATCTATTAATTATTTATATTTATATGACTTATTGTCTACAACTCTACAATAATACAATACTATTTAACTTAGTATGTACGATAGCCCATTGTCTAGATAACTCTATCAAGTGTTTAAGATATTACCCGCCATCTTATTATAATGTAACCGTTTGTATATAAATAAATAAATAAATAAAAAGAGCAATAAAGACTGAATAAATGTTTTAACGCCTAAGAAAACGAGGCGCAGACGAAATTGACGGCCCGTTGGATGAGTGGCAAGAGTGCTTGCCAAACGTCTCAGGGGCTCCGGGTTCAATTCCTGGCGGGGTCAACTTTGGAAATTTTAATGTAATTTTCGTAATTGACTCTGGTCTGGATTTGAAAAGTAGTGGCAGGGCACACTGCGTTTCGCAGTCATTTGGGCAGCCCGCCTGGCGGCAGTAACCACCACCTTGCAGAATACCACCGTGAAATAACAGCATATACGTGCTGTTGTGTACCGAAACAGTGAGTAAGGGATGCCAGAGCCCATTTCCTTATCCCCCCTTCTAATCCCTTATCCAATCCTACCGTAGTCGGCAGTGCATTTGCAGCAGCTTTAGGCGTTGTTTGTGTTATAGGCGACGGTAGCCACCTACCATCAAGTGGACCGTCAGCCTGTCTGTCGACCTTAACATTTAAAAAAAAATCGCCGATAAAAGCTAGTTAAAAAAAAATAGTTGCCAGTACAAATGAAAACCGCACATATATTTTTAATCTATCTCCATTTCCACACTATTAAATGCGAAAGGCGAATACATCAATCATCAATATGCAAAAACAAAAATTGTATGCGAACATTCATCTCGGATACCCCTCAAGGGTTCGCGAAATACACACATCAGCTTTACCAATGACAAATAGTCCTCACCCTCTCCAAGTTGGCGTTTTGACAATAAATAAAGAGACGATATCTAGGATAGTATGTACACAGTGCTATGCGGATTTCGTTATAATAAATGACACGCGATGGACATGAGAAGGGTTAGGACACGCTTTACAGGATTAACTGGGAGTATACGCTTTGATTGATAATGCTTAGTTTTTCTTTCTTAGCATTCAGCGGTAGAAGTAGTTCTTGGTGTAAGGTAAAACTCATTTATGAAGCAGCGAAGGTAAGTGTTGGACAATTGTACTATAATTTCATAAAGGTTTTCAGTTATTTATTTTTTTTGTTTATTTTAATAATAATAATAATAATAATAATCATTTATTTGCTGAATATAGGTTACAAAGATTTTGCAATAGATATTTCTCGAGGGTGTGCAAATATTTTAATTACATTAAAAGAATGAAGCTAATATTTACTACATTAAATGAATAAAGCTAATATATTATTAATTATTACAATGAATTATCGAGCCCCTTGATTGGTAAAGGTGCTTGCTTTATCGCTCAGGGGTTCCCGGTTCAATTCCCAGCAGGCTAACTTTAGAAATCAATCAATCAATCAATTTATTTGTAAGTTATAAAACATACATTTAATGAACCTAGAGAAAAAAATAACAGCAAGAAAGAAAGTTACACTTGCGGACCACTAGGCGTGGGCAAGGGTTTCATCCCTTCGTGGTCGATGTACCTCGATCACGCACGAAGCGTTTCAGTTCCACCTTCCTTGTTCGGACTGCTAAGGAGTGGAACTCATTGCCTGCGTCTGTGTTCCCACAGAACTACAACCTCGGGGTCTTCAAAACCAGGGTAAATGGGCATTTACTGGGTAAGCGTGGTCCACCTTCGGCCGCATCTGCACCTCACATCAGGTGAGACAGTGGTCAAGCGCTACATTGATTTAATAAAAAATAAAAAAATACAAAAAAGTCCCTAGTCAGCATTTTGCTGGCATAGGCCAACACTGATCTTCCGTAGGAACCTTATGAACTTTTGATAGTTGGCTCTGATATGGATCTGGTAAGTGGTGGCAAGTTATTTGGACAGCCCGTTTAGCGGCAGTAAGCATTACAGAAGACCTCCGTGAAATAACAGCATGTGTGCTTCCGCATTTCCCTATCCTTTTCTAATTTCTTATTCTTAATCCTACTATGACCTGCAGCGTACTTGCAGTATCTCTGGCGTTGCATGGGCTATCAAGTAGATTGTCCACCTATCTGTTGACCTCAACATAAAATAAATAAATTGTAAGGCTTGTTATGAAAGAAAGAAAGAAAGAACAAACAAATAAAGAAATTTATTTCAGACTAGCTAACCCGCAATTTCGTACGCGTGGATTCGTAACTTCTTTATTTGTAAATTGGAGCAGTAATTTACTATTTTTTCTCGGAAAATATATTTTTTTGTATAAACTATTTTCAATAAAGTCTATTGTTTTAAATGTTATGTTAAAGTCGGCTGACGTTCCACTTGATGGTAGGTAGCTACCGTCGCCTATAACACAAGCAACGCTACAGGTGCTGCAAGTGCGCTGCCGACTGCAGTAGGATTAAGGATAAGGGATTAGGAGTGGATAGGGAAATGGGCTCTGGCATCCCTTACTCACTCACCGAAACACAACAGCACAATTACTCAAGTCAAATTAGGCGAAAAAATAACGTTTTTCTGCTAAGTCCTCGCCTTAAGTCGTAAATATATCCTTATAAAGTATTCCAGATGGTATAAAAGTAACAATTTTAAATATTAATATAAGGTAAAGAATGAAAAGATAAAAAATAACATATTTGGAAAATTGTCATATCTATTCAAATCGACAAAACATGCTTGTGATAGAACTTTAATGAAAAAGGTTACTCTCTAAAAAGGCCCTATTATGTGCAACATAACCATAGCTTTTACCCGCTACTTCGTCCGAGTACTATTACAAATTATATCCCATATGTTATTCTTTTATTTAAACTAGATTCCTGTAAAGTTTTATCAAAATCTGTTGAGCTGTTTTAGCGTGAAAGAATAATATACATCCACAGTTCCACTGCTAAAACTTTTGAATTTATAATATTAGAGTTAATATTTTTTGTTTAAAGTAAACATCGACAGCCAGGCGTCATTCGACGCCTATGAACATATACATCTGGAGCGATGAAAGTGCGCTGTCCACCTTGAAGGATAAAGAATAACGGACAGGGTGGGGATAGGAAATCATCTTATCTCTCACATTCCTTAATTACATTTAGCAAACTCAACCGCAATTATCTTTTATTATAGAAAATATTTGATAAAAGATAATAAAATTGATATATAAGCAGTTTGTGTGTATCCGGTTTTGTTGTAGTTGATATACTGTCACATTATTTAACCAATGGTAACAGTTGCTAAGGGATATTGGACGTCACGCGAAATGGGAGCGTGAAGGCGTCCGGTTTTTGAACGATTGTCATCTACTGATGACGTTTGCTAGGGTTGTCAATAAATTAAGTAGAAATTTTTTTTTTTCAATTCGTTACAATTTTGTGTACTCTGTTTCAGTGAAAATAAAAAAAAACCATTGGGCTAATTCAATCCTAAAATTACCCAGAACGAAAATTAAAAAAATAATAATAATTAATGTCTTCAGAATATTATAAATGTTTGTTGCAAACACAGAACAATTTACAGGCTTTATTTTTTTTAGGATATGTAAATAATATCAATATAATTATAAAATAATAAAAATATAATCATAATTCAAAATCAAAATCAAAATATTTATTTATCAATTAGGTTTCTCCAAGAAACTCTTATGATCGTCATTTGGAATTACCAGTTAAATTTAAATTTACCAGGGTTTCGGAAAAAAAGCCAAGATGACGATCCTGAGAAGAAACCCCGAAAGAAACTCAGGATACTATTCTTTTTGTCATATTTACAATATAAAAAAATTACAATAATTATAATCATACACTTAATACCTAAAGTAAATATACAATACTAAGCATAGTATGAGCTCCGAATCCAGGCTTTAATTCCAGGCTTCATTCCAGTAGTGACGGAAAATATGTCTGCATTTGAAAACGGATCACTTTGCTTGGCGGTAGTAAACAGCTCATTATGTAAGACAACCGCAAAATAACAAGAAAATAACAATTGTGTTTAGGCGCTTATATTAATGACACTATTTCCAATTCTTCTATCCCAACCATTCTTCTGTCTTTAGTCTAATAGGATTTTAGTATATGACATTTGCAACCTTTTCCAAGTTGTTGTTACGATTTCATATAGATGTCCTCTTTTATATAAAAGACAAAAGTCCTTTATTTTTATTTTTATCTCAATAAAAAGGATACGTATAAAAGGGGCACTTATTAAACAGCCATCAATAATTCTCCCCCGAAAACCTGTCCCTCGGAATTTCGCCAATATTTTGTCGTTACGGTCGATGTGACAACCCTGGAATTGTTGTCGTGTCATGTCCGAGTCGGAGCCCTTTTCAAAACGGTTGTCAACTTGGGGCGGTCACTACGCTTTGTACGTCTTTGAATAAATTCTATGAGAACGTGGAATAGTACATCGTGTTTTGAATAATTCTAAAGAACACGGTGATATTATCAATTTGGGAAATTGAAATTATTTGGTAACGTTTAGTTTGTGCTGTGTTGGAATTTGTAATTTGATAATCAAAATTATCTATTTTATCTATACATTAATTAAATCGTAAATGAGTTGTGTAACGTAAAAAATAGTTGTACACGTTTTACTTGTTACCGGAGTAATAATAATAATAATAATCATTTATTTGCTGAATATAGGTTACAAAGATTTTACAATAGATATTTCTCGCTACATTCTACCCTTCGAGGGTGTGCAAATATTTTAATTACATTAAATGAATGAAGCTAATATTTACTACATTAAATGAATAAAGCTAATATATTATTAATTATTACAATGAATTATCTGACATGTAATCTTTTATACTATAATAACATTTGTCGACGAGTAGATTCTTCATTTTCTTCTTGAATAAATTAATATTAAGCTCTAAAAAATAAAATAGTAAAAAAATAGTTTTTAGATTTTTCGTCTGTTTGTCTGTTTATCTGTACGTTTATGCATGCTAATCTCCGAAACGGCATGACCGATTTGAATGCAGTTTTCACTGATGTATTGTAGCAAGCTTCGCGTAACATTTCGTTTTGTTTCATTCCAATCTGTTTACAAACAAAAAAGTTACGCGCTTTACCGAATAACACGCGTACGAAGTTGCGGGCTCAGCTAGTTTTAACTATATATGTTATTAATTTTACTAACTGTTCTTTAACCGCCGCGATATTAAATTATATGATATGATAGACGATATGAAAACAAACTTAAAAAGCTTAAAGTCACTAAGATTATTTTTAATAGCCAATAAAGTCTTAATAACCCTGCTTTTTTCTAAAGAAAATCAAAGCTCTGCTTTTTATATATCATTTAGAGTCTAAAATGCATTTGCTTTTAATGGTATGTGAATATTTGCATGCCCTTGGTGGGTAGAACCATAGATAAAATACTACTTAACCAGTAAGTAGTATTTTATCTATGGTAGAACATACTCTGCTGTATACAAATTAAAATCCTGTAAACATGTGTTCGCGCAAATTATTATTTATTTTATTTATTTATTTATTATTTATTTATTTACTGATTATCATAAATGCTGGATAACCTCAATATGAGGACGAGACTCTCAGCGATGTGCTACCGAACATTTCTCAGATACTTTGGTCACATCGCGCGAAGCCGAATAGAGACCTAAAGAAATTAGTTGTTAATGGGCAAGGATAAGGGAAGGAGACCTCACAATGGTTTCCCCGTGATACTGGTCCTGAGAGAAGCTGGAAACCGGACAAAGTGGAGGCAAATAATACACACAGCCATAAAGGACTTTTAGGGACACGATTTTTAACACTGAACTTTACACCTGAGACTTACTCAAGAAAATTAATGTTCACCAGTTTCAATTTTTATATCAATTTGTTATTTTATATGTGATTATAAGGTAATTTAAAATGTAATTTTTGTTTTGTAAGCAGAAATAACACGGTGTTTTATATAAGTACCTCTTTATTTAGGAAATTATATACATTGGATCATTGACGAGACCATTGGATGTATGGTTAAGATATTTGTCTTAACGCTCTGTCTCAGGGGTCCCAGTTCTATTTCCGATAGGGCCAACTTTGGAAATGAACTTTTCAAAGTTTGCTCTTTTCTGGATTTGCAAAATAGTGGCAGGGCACACTGCTTCTCGCAGTCATTTGGACAGCCCGTCTGGAGGCAGGAACCACCCTCTTACAGAAGACCACTGTGAAATAACAGCTTTTGTGCTATTGTGCTGTTATTTCACGGTGAGTGAGTAAGGGATATCAGACCCCATTTCCCTATCCCTTCCTAATCCATTGTTGCTTTTGCTATATGCGACGGTAGCTACCTACTACCAAGTGGACCGTCAGCCTGTCTGACGACCCAAACATAAAATAAAATAAATGAACATTTTTTTAATAACATAAAAAAATTCATACGAATTGACCAATAAACAAAACAACAAAAGATTTTAATTTATGCCTATTTAATTCAGATTCAAATGCAATTTTTCAGTTTATAAGTTTTTAAAAAGTTGTGAGATACTTACATCTTTTAAATAAAATCGAACACGAAGTTATTCAAGTACAAAACATATATTTATATGTAACGATAACAGCTATAAACTTAAGAGATTCTCTATGTGAACGTCTAATGGTATAGCTTTATAATTTCCGTCACATTACACCGCTCTAATGTATTCTGGCGCCAATAATCTTTAAGGCAAATCAATCTGACAACACATATAACGCATCAATTATTTATATTCTACACTAAACGCGTACTTACTATTGCGCGATTTTGTCTTACGCAGACTGCGCGACGGAAGTTGCATTTACGGTCTTTGTTGACGTACTGTACGAAACTTTGAATTAATTTAGACTAGCGACCCGCCCCCGGCTTCACCCGGGGTGCAATTTTTATATATAAGAACATTCCCCGTTTATCCCTCTTTCCATTAGTGAAAACCGAATTAAAATCGGTCTAACCGTTCACGCGTGATGCCGTGACCAAGGGAAATGGGGATTCATTTTTATATATATAGACTAGCGACCCGCCCCCGGGTTCGCCCGGCGTGCAATTTTTATATACCCTAAAACATTCCCCGTTTATCCCTCTTTCCATTAGCGAAAACCGAATTAAAATCGGTCTACCCGTTCACGCGTGATGCCGTGACCAGGAGAAATATGGATTCATTTTTATATATAAGAAACATTCCCCGTTTATCCCTCTTTCCATTAGCGAAAACCGAAATAAAATCGGTCTACCCGTTCACGCGTGATGCCGTGACCAAGGGAAATGGGGATTCATTTTTATAAATATAGACTAGCGACCCGCCCCCGGCTTCGCCCGGCGTGCAATTTTTATATACCCTAAAACATTCCCCGTTTATCCCTCTTTCCATTAGCGAAAACCGAATTAAAATCGGTCAACCCGTTCACGCGTGATGCCGTGACCAAGGGAAATGGGGATTCATTTTTATATATATAGACTAGCCATCCGCCCCCGGCTTCGCCCGGCGTGCAATTTTTATATACCCTAAAACATTCCCCGTTTATCCCTCTTTCCATTAGCGAAAACCGAATTAAATTCGGTTTACCCGTTCACGCGTGATGCCGTGACCAGGAGAAATGGGGATTCATTTTTATATATAAGAAGATTATAGGGTCTAAATCGGTCTAGCTTAAAACCATATTTAAGTAGACGGACGGTCTACTTAATAGTAGGTGGCTAACGCCGTCAAATAACAGGCAACGCCATTGGTGCTGCAAGTGCGTCAACGATCTTCGTAGGATAAAGAATAAGGGACAAGTGGGGATAAAAACATCTAAGTAACGCATTTCTTACTCAAGATGGGACAACAGACTCTTGCATCTCTCCAATTTACTAGCATATCTATTAGCTACCAGCGTCATATTCTATTGTTGTTATGAAAGAATATAAGTGACGGCGATTAAAAAGTCGCCGAGTCTGACCGAACGCTATAGGCGTCGGCATCGACTACCGGGCGTGTGGTCGTCGGGTCGGATCGCAAACGCCCGTTAACTTTGCATTATTAATGATTCATTTAGTTCACACTAACCGAGCTGCTCTCTCGATCCCTTTGGGTTTGGCGTAAAGAGACGGGACGTAACACATTTTTATTGTTATCGATAAATACCTAATCTCAAATAACATAAACGACTTGTCTCTATAGAAGTTGTAGGTCACTGCAGCAATTGGTCTAGTGTTAGTAACTATTCCAACAACAGAATACCAGCATGGTACAACACTTGGGTTAACTATTTATCTTGTAAGGACAATTTCATTCCCCAAGATATTGCTTGTGTGGCTAGGCGATGTAGCCTCCATGTTTGTTTATATTGAAGAGTGGCAGGTAAGCTGACGGTCAACTTTACAGTAGGCAGCTAAAGTCTCTTATGAAAACAAGCAATACCACTGTGAAGACAGTGACCTGCCAATCCCTTGTATAGGGGAATTGGCTCTTGCATCATTCACTCATCGAAACCACTAATTTATTGCGAGGATCTTCTGTAACGTGGCCCTAATTCACTAACGCCACTTAGCGATTCCACGCGATTTGTTACTTCGAAATCACGTCATATTAGCGATTCGTTACTTCGAAACCACGTCATATCCTCAAATTGTTACGATATCTGCTAAAAGGTCATTCTCTTACATATATATAAATGCCATGAGAAGACATTACGTGCTTTGATAAGGTAAGACAAAAGCGTGAAATCAGGGAATCAGGTGAAAATTGCTATACAGAATCAATGGCTGCCTGCCTGGCACAGTAATTACAATCTGTTCACAATAACCTCAAAATATTTTCCAGAGGATTTAAATCGATATCGATAACTGCACAGTCTCATCACTATATTAATGTTTAGTCAGTGCAATCGGCGATCTGATTAATAGTGCGCGCGTGAAATGTTTAATCTTTCCCGTCGTGATACCCCGTCCCTTCTCTGTGGCAACACCAACAATGTTCTATTATGCATAAGCTATCAATAGGTCGATACTGTGTTTTACTACATTATTAGTATGTACCCAATACAACTTCAGCCGATTTGTCTTTAATGTAGTTACTAACAAATTTCGAATCTCTTCATTTTGTATATTAAGATTTTAATAATTGTTGGGGTGGGAGATTGCAATTTTAAAAGGAATGAAATTTTTCAACGTACGCCATAGGAATGGAATATGGCATAAGATCAGGTCACCAGCGCAACGGACCCCTTCGCGGCAAGGCTGGTGGGAAGGAATGTGGTGGCCACAGTGGTGGCAAAGGAATAGGATGCGCTCACCTCACTGGCTGTTGATGCTGGAGTATCCACCACGGTATGGCTACTGCCACTCGCGGTGTCCAGCACTGCATAACATACAGTACACGCACACACTATATTACACACTATAACAAATTATTATATTTCAGTACATTTTTCCATATTTTATGAAACACAAACATCTAAAGGCCAGACAAATTATGAGTTCAGATAGAATGAGAGCTATAATCGCGACTGACCAATCACAGCCTCCCATTTCCGTAACTTCAACATGGCGATCGTCATACTATTACAATATTTAAAGGTTCTATTATATAGTTTAGATTCCAAAAAGTTGTTAAATCTTTTATAAAAATCATTAAGGAAGTGCCTATATCAGATGATTTGCAATTATGTTGGAACCCTATGCATCAGGGATGCACACCGCTTCCGGATTATCGAATAAAAACAGTCGACCCGCGACTCGGCGAACATCCCCGATGCACTACAAAATCGTGGAAGCCCCATCAGCACCCTGAACGCATCATTGTACTGAACTCGCAGAGCGCTGTACTGCCTTCGGGTATACTCCGCCCACAGGCTGCTCGTGTAGAAATATACAAAATGCTCTAAAAAGAGTCACTTTGACATCCCTCGAACATCTGGCGAACCTGCGAGCAATCATATTAGCCCTGACAGACAGCGCCCTGCGCTCTCTCTCTATGTCTGCATCGTCCTTCAAGTCAGAGGTTACCCAGTGTCCAAGATATTTAAAAATATTAACTTGTTTTAGAGCCGTACCATTTAGTTTGATGGACGGAATAGTGTCCGGACGCTTACCTCTAACCCGAAAGACCATGCATTCACTTTTCTTCGTGTTATAAACCAATCCATGTGTTAGGGCGTTTTTTTCACAGATACTTATCAATCTCCTCAATCCTCACAGATACTTATAATTGAAAACACATTAAAAATCATTTGTATTACAGCTAGCAGTTAGAAAAGGATGTTAATATATGTAAATAAAGTTATTTCTGGTAGACAAAATTCTTCAAGAATAATTAGATACCCAGAACCAGCTGAACTGTGAACAGAGTTAGAAAGTTTTAGAAGGGAAATTATTGCAAATAGTAAGAAGACCAAATTAAACCGGCTCTGAGAGTTCAGTGAAAGACAAACGTTCCTGAATTCAGTATAAGTGTGAAATCAAGTGTATAATTAGGACAAATATTGGGCCAAGGTTTTGAACAAAGAAAACAATGGTTACGCTCCCCTTCGTCTTGGGAAATCGGGCCGATAAAATGACGCTTTTTTCAGTTTTTTTTTTCTGTTAAGAAGTAATGGTTTTGGTATGCCTGACATAGGTTTATAATTAGGTAATAATAATATTCCTGGGTAAGCGTGGTCCACCTTCGGCCACATCTACACCTCACATCAGGTGAGATAGTGGTCAAGCGCTACCCTGATATAATAATAAAAAAAAAACTAAATATTCTCCAAAAAAGATATGTTTTGTAATTTTTTTAAAGTAATAATAATTACTGATATCAAGAGTTCGATAAGAGTTTGTTACGGTTCTTGTTCGGTTTTAAAAAGTCCACAAACTTAAAAGCGCTAGCTTATTTAAAAAAAAAATCGAATTCTGCCGCCTGTAACTTGAAAAGCAAACTAACATAGTTATTAAACATTTGTGATATATATCATAAAAGAAACTTATTTTTCCTTGTGAAGTATAATCAGCAAAAGCCTGCAACATTTTAACTCTCCAAAAACAACAGGGTGTAACAATTTAAGGCACAATGTTTGTTCACGATGAAACGAACGTGTTTTACAGATTTCCACTGTTTTCGCACGACTTTATCGTATTCCGACAATTTGTTTAATATTACCGAAGGTTTTGTTCAAATACACGCGTTATTTGAGGAGATTTGTTGACTCAAATTCAAGGGGCTCATTGTTTTAGTCTAGCTAAGTATATTTCAACTTGTACTTAGCATAGCACACTCCGTTTTAGGGCTTGTGTTGGCCCAGACAATTACTTCGTAACTAGGCAGCTCGAATGGTGGCAGTAACCATCCCTTCACTTAATTAAAGCTATATTTCTTTATATTTCTATTTAAGCCATGATATAGCTCATAAGTATGGACTTGTCCTATTTGTTTATAGACGACGGCGACATGCCATCAAGTAAACCGTCAACATGTCTGCCTCCCTATCTCACAAAAAAGCCAAATATTTATTTATTACTATATGGCTTTCAAACGAGGCAGCTATCAAACAAAAACACACAACAAACACACATCAAACAAAAACAGTACATATTTTTTATGTTAAAGTGGTCAGACAGACTGAATGTCTACTTGATGATAAGTGGTTGCCGTCACCTACACCACTGGTGCTGCAAGTTCGCTGCCGATCATAGTAGGATTAAGGATGGGAAAACGGCCTTTGGGATCACTTAATCACTCACAGAAACACAAGCACATATGCTGTTATGCTGCTGTTTTACTGCTGTGTTTTACTGCTGCCTAAATATCTGCGAAACGCAGTGTGCCCTGCACTACTTGCAAAATTTAGCTAGATGACCCCTGAAACAGAGCGTTCAAACAAGCACCTTTCACCAAGGGGCTCATCAAAGTATATTTTTGTGTACTAAATCTGTAAGTACCTACTAATGACAAATGTTGGATAAAAATCATTTATGTCTAAAATAAATACTTATTTTTGATATTTTTAGTCCATCCCTGGGCAAATGACTCCTGTGTATACGTTTTTTTTAATGTTAAGATCGGCAGACAGGCTGACGGTCCACTTGATGGTAGGTGGCTACCGTCGCCTATAACACAAGCAACGCCAAAGCTGCTGCAAGTGGGCTGCCGACTACAGTAGGATTAATGATAAGGGGTTAGGAGGGGATAGGGAAGTGGGCTCTGGCATCCCTTACTCACTCACCGAAACACAACAGCACACGTGCTGTTATTTCGCGGTGGATGGTAAGGGGATGGTTACTGCCGCAAGATAGGCTGCCCAAAATGACTACGAAACGCAATGTGCCCCTGCCACTACTTTCCAGCTCCAGACCAGAGCCATATTTGAAAAGTTAATTTTTTCATAGTTGACTCTGCCGGAAACCTAGAACAGAGCTTTAAGGCAAGCACCCTAACCGCTCATCCAACAGGCTCGTGAAATTAAATTAAAACGAAATAATATAATCTATTTTCAATAATCGTGTGACGTTAATAAGTTACTGAAAGCAAATAACATTATAAATGGGAGAATCTAATAAAATATCAAATATTGGCATACTTATCCTATCATTCCTAAGTTGTCATAGTAAGAAAAACACAAAAGAAAAAAAAAAAACAACATAAAAATTTAATAACGCCAGCGTCCCCTTTCGCACCACGTCATTTGTCAGAGTATGTTTCAATGCCATCTCTATATTACATAGAGGAAGTATTCCAATATTATGATTTATACCATACCGAATGCTATGCGACTTTGGTAACTTACCAA
Source organism: Bembecia ichneumoniformis (assembly GCA_910589475.2). Classification (NCBI taxonomy): domain Eukaryota; kingdom Metazoa; phylum Arthropoda; class Insecta; order Lepidoptera; family Sesiidae; genus Bembecia; species Bembecia ichneumoniformis. Next base: position 13,357,946 of record OU342540.1, read on the forward strand.
TATAGTGAAACCGTTGATGCCTCATAAAACGTAAGGTGTCAGAGGTCTTGCTATGTTGGAAATAGTAACAATATTTTTTTGCTCCCCTAAGGTATGCAAAAATATCGCCAAAAATCCTAAGGAATAACCCTAAAATATGTGAGAGACGCATAAATCTTGCGACGTTAATACACTGAAGTGCTATATTTCATGTTTTTTAAATAAAAATAAGTATTTATTGTTTATTCTCCTACAAAATTCATAAGAAAATATGATAAAAATCATTTATTTTGTCCACCTTTCATAATTTTGTTAGTAAAATACAGCTTTTAAAACGTTTGTTTATTTAAATCATTTTAATATAAAAAAAATTAAAATTTGTAAAAATTATAATAGATATATAAATAAGAGTAGGTGCATATAAAAATACAGAAGATTTTAAAATTATTTTGAAATTATAATATAATCCTATATAAATAAGATTTGTAATTATAAATTTTGAAAGTAAAATCCGTTGGATGAGTGTTTTTTTTTTTTTTTTTTTTTTTTTATTAAAGATGGGTTTGCTTTCAGAAGACGCCTATTCACTCGAACCTTGAAAAGATTTGGTTTATATGAGCTCGGAAATACAGGCAGACTTGCTTGCCTTAAAGCTCTGTTCCCGTGTTCCCGGGTTCGATTCCCGGCTGGGTTATCTTTGAAAAATGAACTTTTCAAATTTGGCTCTCTTCTGGCGGCAGTAACCACGTCTTACAGAAGACCACCATGAAATAACAGCAAGTGTTCTGTTGTATTTCGGTGAGTGGGTAAGGGATGCCGCACTTGCAGCAACTTTGGCATTGCTTGTGTTATAAGCAACGGTAGCCACATACCATCAAGTGGAACGTCAGCCTGTCTACCGATCGTAACATAAAAAAAAATAATTTTAAAAATTCATATTATATATACATATCGTCGTTTTATAAAAAAAAATACTTGAGACTTAGGGTTGTTTATACTTAAACTTATTAGTCTTTTAAACATGAAAATTTAATATTTTATTTATTATATTGAAAATAGAGTAAATCTGCCGCACACAGCATGAGGTCGTAGTTCGACAAATAGTTCTCATAAGCACTGTAAATAGTTACTGTCCACTGCCCACTGTCCACAACTTCTCATCATTGAGTCGGATAACATATATGTGTTCGTATTTTGTATCGTATTGATGTGAGAAGTAAATGTTTCTTTTTTTATATCTATGCAACAAAGACATGTGGATGTATGCGCTATTTTATTTAAACGAAAATATTTAATTTTGAATTTAGAATGATAAGAATTTTCGAAAAGATAACGAATTAAATTTAGTCCTAATTGACTTGAGTTTACAATTTTACAAACGAAATTTTACAAACAAAGGTCTCGCCCCCAAAATTGATTGAAACCAAGAAAGATCTCTTCAATACGCACAGAACAATGATAAAACATACTTCGTAAACAAAACATACAGGGTGCGGTTAAAACTCCCCGTTTCCCCCCTAGGAGACACGAGGGGGCGATGTTGAGCTCTAAGAAATAAATGCCCTACATAAAAGCGGGAGTGCTAGAAAATGTACGCGAACGTTCTTAGCACCCCATGTGTGGTGGAATTATATAGAGGTGTTAGGCCCGTTTGACATTATTTTTCCATGATAAAGGGCAGCAGAGAGACTGACGGTCTACTTGTTGTTGTACTTGTTGATACTTTGTATATAAGAAGTTGGTTACCATCACCAATGTCCTGCTACTACAATGATATCAATTAAATTTTCATTCATTGTTATCTGAATGATGGATTGCCAAATTTTGATAAAACTCTTTTATTGAGTTTATATTTTTCAATTAATAATTGAAGTTAAGTATCACAACTGGGTATTTGGTAGTAAAATTCTAACATCTTTGTATGTATAAGTAGCGACCCGCTCCGTCTTGCGCGTGTTCATTGTTTTTTCTGCTATTATATCGCTCTTTTCACTAGTGAAAATCATATCAAAATCGAAGAAACAAACAGAAGCAGAGAGCGACTTTATTTATAATAGGTATGTAATATTATTTTTTATTTTTTCTTGATTCACATATTTTGGAAGTATTAACTAGTTATCGCCCGCTTCTTTGCTTGTGTCTTCTTCCTCTGCTCTGCTTCTTTCTCCATTGTAGTCGAATGAGAGACTTTTTGCTTATTTGTGAAGTGTACACAAGAATTCTCAGTAGAGTAGTATTAAAGACTTAACTTTTTAAATAATTTTAGGATTAATAAAAATTAATTCAGTTCAAATATATGTACATATAAAGAAAAATACATAAATGTTAAACATATAAAAAAAAAATATATATATATATAAAGAAAAAATCACAAGTCGCCGTTATGTGAAAGGATAAGAGTTTGATACAAGTTAGTAAATTTTTCTCATTGGACAACCCTGATTCTTAAAACTAGGCTACAATCTAGAGTTGCCACTTAGCTACATAGTTCTCGGTTACATAGTACTACAAGTATCTTTATTTAATAAATAAAAATTTAATTTTAAATAATTGTTTCATATAAAAATATACTTAGTTGCACTGTAATCCCCCTTAACAACGTAATTCCTGTTCATACATTTAGGGGACGGTAAGTGCAACTCTATACAAATCCCGAAGAGTCGTCACAATAGCGTTTCCCCGCGAAACGCGCACTGTATCGCATTATATCATTTATAAACAAAATGTGTTAAAATAAATCGCAACGTTGGCAGCCACAGATACGGGAATTTAATGCGAGCACACACGGCCCCGCCATTTTACACCTCGCCGAATAATAACAGACGTAGATTTATCAATACAGATTAATATGGAAATGTGAGCATAAATTCTTAGGTAGAATGTACGTTGGGAATTTTACGCACAAAGGACACTTTGAATGACTTAGTCTCATATGAAACGTGTGTAATTATATAATTATATATGTATCAGGTGATAAATGAGATTCGGTTCAGATAGTCTACGGTATTGTCAAAAAAAGGTCTAAAAAAAAGTAGGCAGAAAGTCTGAATTTAAAATGTCCACTTACGTCATTAGTGAGTGATGAAAATGTTGTCTAGCAACATATGCTAAGCATACACTATTCTTCTTCTTCTTCTTCTTTTTGTAAAAAATGGCAATTCGACACATCTTGAAGATGGCCATTATCTGCCAGTGTCAAGTAAAAAAAAAAAAAACCGTTTGCTCCGCCACGAGCTCCGGTGTTCGGAGCCCGCTCGGAGCACTCTCGTGTGTGCTTTCTTAGTTCCCCAGCGACAATCCGGTCAGCCAGGCGAAGGCCGGTGACCCCACCGACCCCTGCAACCGCCCGGATTGTCGAGGGTTAAGCCCCCCCACCACGACAAGGTCCTAGCACACCTAGGGGGGAAGCATACACTATACTCCGGCCATTATAAGAGTGCTGTTCTGACAGGTGTCAATTTTCTGTATCGTTTATTCGGAAATGTACTTTATGCAATGGACATAAAGAAATTTCAAAAACGCATTCATAGAACGACCGTACTATATATGCTAGCACGATATACTAAGCAAAAGGTTAGAATTCATATTATATTATCTTACTCTGTAAACTTACTTTATGTATGTTGTCCTACCTAACGTTTTTGGAAATAATAAAATGATTTTTTTTTTATGTTATGTCGACAGACAGGCTGACAGTCCACTTGATGGTAGGTGGCTACCGTCGCCTATAACACAAGCAACGCCACAGGTGCTGCAAGTGCGCTGCCGACTACAGTATGATTGGATAAGGGATTAGGAGGGGGGATAAGGAAATGGGCTCTGGCATCCCTTACTCACTCACCGAAACACAACAGCACGTATATGCTGTTATTTCACGGTGGTCTTCTGTAAGGGGGTGGTCACTGCCGCCAGGCGGGCTGCCCAAATGACTGCGAAACGCATAAAATGAATTTTCTATAATTGAAAATTATAGATTCACTAACATCGCGTCCCTCAAGAGTAGTACTTTTTCTAAGTGAAAAACTATTTCAGTACCGCTGAAAAAGTGTATTCAAAATTTAATGTTGTGTAGTTAAGGAGTGTGAAATCATAAAATGCAAACATACTCACTTTCGAATTTTTAATATTAGTTATGATAGTACTCGTGTATATAAATTTACTAACTATTCCTCGCGACTACCTCCGTGTCCCCCGAGAACAGTATTTTTTCTGGATGACATGTGCCATAATGTCCATTTGACCCTGATAACGTATATGCAAGTCCGATCCTACATGGAGTATTGCTGTCACCTTTGGGATGGCTCAGCAAAATACCAACTTGCTGCACTCGACTCGGTGGATCGCAGAGCTAGGAGGCTCATTGGCGATGATACACTAATAAGAACTAAGCTGCAGAGCCTGGCACATAGACGCAAAGTTGCCTGTCTGTGTGTATTCTATAAGATGTACTTCGGAGAGTGTGCTCGAGAGCTGCATGAGATCATACCGCCTTCCCCTTTCTTCTATCGGACATGCAGACGTACGGCTGGTTACCATCCTCACCTTGTCGATATCCCTCTAATTCGGACCAAGCGCTTTAAAACATCTTTTGTGATGCGCACTGCTAAGGATTGGAACTCCTTGCCGGCGTCTGTATTTCCGAGCTCATATAACCCAAATCTTTTCAAGGTTCGAGTGAATAGGCATCTTCTGGGTGAGCTCGCTCCATCTTCGGCCTCATCCTTCCTACATGGATAGATGCTGGTCAAGAGAAAACCCATCTATAATAAAAAAAAAATGTAAAATTTCACGATTCGGTTGACTAAGTAAGGCAGCGATAAACAATTAATATGGCTCTGATTCCTTACGAAAACGAGAGCGCGCTTACTTATGTTGTAAGGTCTTATGCGACAAAACGATTTTTGTTAAAAAAACTATAATGTATTTCGAGAAATCCAACTGTAAAATTAAAGTGTATGTTTATACTAATGTACATAGAAAATTTGGAGGTATAAATTAGTCCCGTTTACATTTAAATTTGTGTTTTAAAAGAGGTTTCTTTGAATTTTTTTCTCTGTTATAAAAGTTTACCAATCGTGTAATCCAACTGACAAAATGAAGTCAGTAACACGAAGAAAGAGATTACCAAACATCACTTTAATATGTTTTATCATTGCTGAGAAAAATCTAATTCCCTGCCACCAAAATTTCCAAAGCGTCGCCTTAAGGCGCGAAACCACAACAAACATACTTTCGCTTTTTTAATATTAGTTAAGATCGTACGAATGTATGAGCCCGTTGAATGAGTGGTTAGGGTGCTTGCCTTAACGCTCTGTTCTAGGGTTCCCGGGTTCGATTACCGGTAGGGTTTACTTTGAAAAATGAACTTTTCAAATTTGGCTTTGGTCTGGATTTGGAATGTTAGAGGCAGGGCACACTGCGTTTCGCAGTCATTTGGGCGGCCCGTCTGGCGGCAGTAACCACCTCCTTACAGAAAACCACTGTAAAATAACAGTACGAGTGCTGTTGTGTTTCGGTGAGTGAGTTAAGGGATGCCAGAGTCCATTTACCTATCCAATCTCAAGTGGTCAGGAGGTAGAAGTGCTGTTGTGTTTCAGTGCTTGATAAGTGGAAGACACTAATAAACTCATCCTGTATTTAATCAGCGATTAAGTGTTGAATAATTATTTAGCTAATACATGAATAGGACATTAATCGAATATTAGAGACGATTTTAACAATAGCGGAGAAGTGCTTGGAACTCATTCGACAGTGAAGTGCACCTCGGTACAATGCTTTTGGAAATTGTGCGACAGAATAGATTTGCGAGCAGTGGGCCACTGCCCATGGGGTTGCAACCAAAAGAATTATATGGATATTCTATATAATTCAATGTATTAGATATTGAAAAGCAAAAGTTGAGAGGCATAGTTTTGTATTTTTAACCCCCAACACCTGACGCAAAAACGGGGTGTTATGAGTTTGACTTGTATCTATGTATCTGTGTATCTGTTCTATGGCATCGTAGCTCCCAAACGGATGGACCTATTTTGATATATTTTTATATTTGAAAGCTGACATAATCGAGACTGTTCTTAGCTATAATTTATGAAGATCTGTTTGAAGATTTCTAGTTGACGAAGAGATTTCACTGATTTCCACAATTCGATTAATGTGAAATGTGGTATACTCTTACTTCGGTGGTATTTCCATGACATGGTAATCTTGATCTGATGTTGCAGCATCAAGTAGTGTGCGGGACACCCAACTCAATACAAAGTCGGGGGTTAGTTTATAATTTTCACTATAGTTTTGTTAAAATATTTCGTTTCATAAAAATAAATATATAATCCTTACATAATTCCCACTAATGGTATCAACGACCTTAATGATTATAATCGACCTTAATCATGAACAAACCTGTTTATAAACAACCTACAATAGAAAACCCAGACTAAGGCTTTTAGTAGTGAAAGGCACAATTGTTTTTAGTAGTTTCGCAGTCTAAAATTGGCTCAACTGGCGGCAGTAACCACCTCCGTACAGAATTACTCCTTACAGAGATTTCAAAATATATCTTCCTGCTAATTCCTTATTATTTATCCTACTATGGTAAACAGCGCACTTGAGGCACCTATGGCATTTTTAATGTTACTAGGAGAAATTAGGGATTTCTAAAATTAAGTGAACCTTAATATTTGCCTGCTGACCTTATATATTTGACCACTAAATTTGAGGCCATCGGTCGAGTGAGCGAACGCTCAGACTCATGGGTCCCAGGTTCGAATCACGAGAGGGTCAACTTTGCAGATGAACTTTTCAAAATTCTCTCTAATCTGAGTGTCCAGGGTTTTGGCCCCTGAACTTTGTATGGTTATCTCATAGTATAAGCCTAATAGAACTTACCTTGAAGCCATACAATTAGTGTGTTTAATGCTGGGCATTTATTTATTTATGTATACAAATAAGTACAGAAACAAAGCAAATATTTTCTTTTTAAAAATATTATCTTTATTCGTTTATTTTATTAACTTATCATATAATTAAAGTTAATTATTAAAAAATGTACTTAAAATCATAATATATAATATATGGATATAAATTATTCATAATACATATCCATAAGTTTCTTTCGTATTATTCAAAACACTAGCGCCATTACAGGCCCGCACTCCACATTCACTATTGAATATCGAACAAAGAGCTCTAATTGTTCGTGTATCTAACTCGGCAACTGCAATGCGGTCCTGGATTCGATGTTAATTTCACACTAAATACGAAACTGCATTACTGAACACAAATGTTTAGTGCTGAAAAATATTCTAAGCGATGGACCTGCTACCCACTCCACAGGACCAATACCAATACTGAAGACTTTACGAATTGCAAAGATTACTACTCTTTGTACATCCAGGTTACCTATTCCAAGATAATTAGTCTGAAATTGCATCCAAAGAATTGGTTAGTATCGGCAGGGAAAAACTGCGTTTCGTAATCATAAATTTGCATGTCAGGTGTCAGGTGACCTGGCAGCATGTCAGGTGGCAGTAATATCGCCTTACATAATATCACCTGAAATAACAGTATGTGTGATGTGTTTCGGTGGTAAGTAAGGGATGCCAGAAACCCTTTACCTAACCCCTCCAAATCCCATAACCTTTATCCTAGTAAGGTCGCCATCGCAGTTACAGCACTATGGCGTCGGTTATGTTAAACTTACCATCAATTGAGCCGTCAACTTGCATGATCCAAACATAATTTTGAAGATCAAAATATTCTAAAATCTCAGAACACACCGTTTAAGGAAAATATCGTATGTATTCTGAATACGAATTAGTATTGCAAACTGTAATTGCAATAGTAGTGGATTTTTCTTAATCTATGGTTTCTTTTTTCATAAGCAATCACAAGCATGGTTCCACTTGATGGAAGGTGGCTACCATCATCTAGTTAGGTTAGGTTAGGTTAGTATGCAATATTAGTATGCAATATTAGTATGCAATATTAGTATGCAATATTAGTATGCAATATTAGTATGCAATATTAGTATGCAAAAATTTTAAAGCACGCTTGAAAAGTGTGTTTACAATGCATTCAATCCAACCAGGCCACACTAAATCTGTGATTGAACACTGATGACTGACTTTTTTGGAACGCTTGTTTCATTTTATCAGGATAAACCAACTAGTATCAGGGAACCACCAGATTTCGTGTCAATTCGGATATTTCTTCATTTTATGTTATTTACACGCTATGCTATACACTGGGCAGTTCCGCTGGCGGCAATTATCACTCCCATGCAGAAGACCTAACTGAAATAACAGCACATGTGCTGTTACATAAATATGCAATATAAAAACTCACTCCGATTATCCACCCTTATCCTTATTCTTCTCCTCATTAATACAAATAATTAAAATAACAGTATATGCCTACAATCCATACTGTAATATGAAAGTAACTCTGTTATCTTTCACGCCTTAACTACTCAACCAATCACCGTGAAAATGACATAGGGTACCTTTCATACAGAAAAAAGTACAGTTCCTGGGGGAAAAATAAACATCCAGCTCCTGGAAAAACAATAACGACAATCAAGATTGAATAAAATATTGCACACAAAATTTGACAGGCGTTATATTATTTAAAAGAGGAGCGGATACTCGCGCACCAGTTAGTTTTAAAATAAAAGTTTTTTCATAAGCTAAAGTAGATTTTACACGACACTAAGACCATAGACAATAAGCACATAGACGCAAAGTTGCCTGTCTGAGTGTATTCTATAAGATGTACTTCGGAGAGTGTGCTCGAGAGCTGCATGAGATCATACCGCCTTCCCCTTTCTTCTATCGGACATGCAGACGTACGGCTGGTTACAATCCTCATCTTGTCGAAATCCCTCTAATTCGAATTGCTAAGGATTGGAACTCCCTGCCGGGCGTCTGTATTTCCCAGCTCATACAACCCAAATCTTTTCAAGGTTCGAGTGAATAGGCATCTTCTGGGTGAGCTCGCTCCATCGTCGGCCTCATCCTTCCTACATGGATAGATGCTGATAAAGAGCAAATCCATCTTTAATAAAAAAAGCCCGAAACTTCATTATATTTTTTTGTTTTTGACTGTTAATTCGTTAACAGAGCTGATCTCCGAAAAGGCTGAACCAATATTGACTAAACTCCATTATTAAGAGGATCAATTGGAGAGAAATAATTTTAAAATGTGATAATTTAATAAACTAGGGAGTGAACGCTAGTAATTAATGTGAGAAAGAAAACGATTCGAACAGTGAACTTTGGGTGTATGAAGTTGTCAAAGTGTAGGCGAGCCTGTACAGGTGTTCAACGAATGTTTGTGGGCCGGGGTGCATGCGAACTATTCCTTTATAAACTTTACTCTGCTATGGCTATCCTTTGTTGTTCGGAATCAACATCAGCCAAGAGGTTACCTTACTAGGTATTTGAAAACAGAGAGTACTTGCAATATTCTCATTAAGAATGCTGCTTTAGATACCTACATACCAAAATTTATATCATATCTAAGTCTTTATTAGTATCTAAAAGTTCATCATCTCATCATCTCAGCCGTAGGAAGTCCGTTGCTGGACAAACCTCCCAAAATTTTTCCAGTAGGCATCCAGCGGCCTTATTAGGTTTTCAGTCTATTTTGTGGATATTATTACGTGCAGGGTGAGTCAAACTGCCGTGTAAGGGCGAAAATGAACTATTTATTTCCACAAGCCAAGATGGCTTCTAAAAGGGCTAAACTTGTCCGATAAAACCGTTAAACTTGCCAAAAGTCGTCAATGATTCCCTTAATGAGTCGCTGGTTTACTGACGCAGGTAACTTCACGAAGCTCCGAAAAGTTGCTTTCAAATCGCAGGTTATAACTCAACTGTGACTCCCGCCCGCCATTCTCCTATTTGTATTTGGCGCCAAACGTCTCGATCTATTTTGAATTAATTAGAAATAAATAAGTATTGTAAAAATGGAACGGTTTTTTTCTATTCCGTGATTGTAAACAAGTCCATTGAAAGTTCGGGAATGCTCTTTCTGTTGAATGTGAACTCTATGTTGTGAACATAAGGACCAATTTCCTTGGACACTAACCGGGAAGTGGCGTGACTACTGTCGATAGTGGGGAGCCTTCGAGATTTTCGACCGTCGCGAGTGCTTTTACTGGAATATTCCATGGTTAGTCGTAACAATATGTTAGGTTAAATTTAATTCGCATACTTTTTTGGAATAAGATATCGGGTCCTAACTGAGTTAAAACTAAGAAATCCTTACGAGAACTGAAGTGGAAATAGACTGCCCTTAATTACATAAAATAATGTAGCTACCGTACCAAGTGAAGGTGTTGAAATAAATATATAGACAACCCACTAACGGATAAATTGGAATAGCTATGAAAAGAGCTGTTTATAGTTTTTGTTTTAGTTTTAATTTATTTGACCGCTATCGCTGGATTCACGACGGAGGATGCCTGGGAGCCAGCAGCAGCCGTCAGAACCGACGCTTCGGAATTTCAACGATATTGATTGGCTTCTCGACGAGAAGTTGTCTCCTCGGCATCAGCGGTGCAAAATGGTTACGTGGCCCATATTATTTATATTGTCGAATGGCTGCGGAGTGTTTGCGTAGGTATATATCAGCAAACATTACGCACACACCGCGGTTTTGCTGTCTCAGGCAACAGGCATTATTATGTCGTCGCATCGTCGCAATATAGAGCTTCAATTTAAAACAAAAACTTAGCAGATTCTCTGTAGTACTCAAAAGGAAATATTTCCACATAAAAATTAAGTGGAAAGTTAGACATTTTATAGATAAATAATTCGTTTTAAACTTGTATTTAAGTCGGTTTTTGGGATTTTATATGATCCAGTAAAGTTAATCCTATCGTGTTCCAAATTAGCACATTCTTTAGGCAAAATCCTAAGGTTTGTAGCATATTTTTTTGTAAGATTATAATTTCATAGTTCGTAACTAAAACATATGATATAGCAAATGTTGCCGCTTCTCCTTCGGTGACTCGTCTTAATACCTATGGGTATTATGTCAATGTAAATACTGTACATAAATAGGGTAATTTTAGAATTTAATACATTCCTGTACATACTACCTACAGAGTATTATTACACCCAATAATCGCCAAACAACAACAGTGTTCCTTAGATCGTCCTTCGAGGCTGCATGCGTACTGGCGGGCACGCCACCATGGGACCTTGAGGCCAAAGTGCAGGCGACCGTATATCTGGGCGTAACAGATATACGGTCTCGGGGAGCTCAGCCTCCGCAAGAGGTAGTTACGCGAATCCGATTGCGGGCGCGCGGTAACCTCCTCCGCAAATGGAGCGAGAGGTTGGTCGAGCCTAGTGCCGGCCACCGCACCGTAGAGGCCATTCGTCCAGTGTTGGACGAATGGCTCCAGAGGAGACACGGGGCTCTCACGTTCCGTTTGGTGCAGGTGCTTTCGGGGCATGGCTGCTTCGGGAGTTATCTGCACCGGGTGGCTCGTAGGGAGCCAACCCCAGAGTGTCACTCGTGTGCGTTCGCTGAGGACAGCGCACAGCACACTCTTGCGGAGTGCCCTAGATGGCTGGCGCAGCGAACTGAGCTCGCTGCGACCATTGGATTTGACCTCTCTCTGCCGGCCGTAGTGAAAGCTATGGTCGGCAGCAGAGCCGCTTGGCAAGCGACTCAATCCTTCTGCGAAGATGTCATCTCGCAGAAGGAGGCGGCGGAAAGAGAGCGGGAGGACGACGTCCTGTCCCATCCCCTCCGTCGCCGACGAACAGGACGCAGGCGGCTGGCGCACGCCCGCCACCTGGACCCCTGACAGGACTAGGGCGGTAGATGGGGACTCTACCGCCCGCTTCATCCTGAGAGGCACGTCGCACCTTGGCAGTTCGGGTGCGCCGTCCAAATGAGCCGTGTCCGGATGCGGACCCCCGCGGTGGAGTTGCGGAAGAGTGCTCGTCCGACCTCGCAACTTCACCAATAGCGGATAAGAAGGACGCCAAGAGGTTTAGTCGGTAGGTCTACCCCACTACCATCTCGGGGCAGGAGTCCGACATAACCCACCGGTCTGTCCCCAGACGGGTCGGTATCCATGATGGATTCCTCTTGTAAAAAAAAAAAAAAAGGCAGGTTGACGGTCCACTCGATGGTAGGTGGCTACCGTCGCCTATAACACAAGCAACACCAAAGCTGCTGCAAGTGCGCTGCCGACTGCAGTAGGATTAAGGATAAGGGATTAGGAGTGGACAGGGAAATGGGCCTTGGCATCCCTTACTCACTCACCGAAACACAACAGCACACGTGCTGTTAATTCACGGTAGTCTTCTGTAAGGGGGTGGTTACTGCCGCCAGACGGGCTGCCCAAATGACTGCGAAAACGCATTGTGCCCTGCCATTGAGTTTTGATTGCTTAATTGACTCTTGCAATAGTTGACTACTACCAAAATTAAGCAAAATTCACTTAATTTCTACCATTTCGTTTAAACAAAAATTATGTAGTTCTAGTTTAAAAAAAAGACCTTTTGTTTACATCGGTGTCAAATGTAAAATGATTAACGGGATAGCTTCAAGAGATATGTGAACTATCGCTCGGTGTCCGCGCCTCACCCGACAAAGAAGTTAGGCACACGTCACTTAGCATAATAGCTGGATCAAACGAGTACAGACCTAAGAACAATTTAGAGACGAATTTCTACAACAAGCCAATATTAAATATACATTGCTTATACAGAAATCGTTGGCTTTAGCTTTCATTAAATTTAGAATAATATCTTTTAGAATACTTATTATTTAGAAGGAATTTATCCTTTAATTGGTTATTTCTATAAACATCGCACAAATACGCTTGTAGCTATACCTTGCTAGTTAACTGGTGATGCAACGGAAGTATCATGAACTGAACCGAAAACGGATGCGGAAGTTTAAAACCCAAATTATTTAACCGCTATGAAAATAAAACAATTTAACAATTTTTTTTTATGAAATCAATATTCGAAATTAAATTATATTCAATAAAAAGAAGTTGGGCCGTTTTCACTCCAAACAACCGTTACTGGTGTTCTTCATAAATTAGACCAGCTCCACTACTGGTGACGCTGCTGGGAAGAGCTGATAAATATTGCCGCACTGCTGCAAAAAATGAGAATATTTGTAAGATTTTAACTACATTCCTCATTTAATGGCAATCGCCTTTCCTTTTCATACTCCTGAAGTTGTAACTGAATCTCAAAAAGTAGATTGTCATCATTGTTAATTGTAGTCGAGTCGTGCTGGTCTTCATTCACGCTCCAATTCTATTCTAATATTTGCAATGACGAGTTCATCATTGATGATGTTTTAGATTGAAACTCGAACTCAAGGTGAGTTCTGTCAAAATGAAATCGTTTACCCCTCAAATCGTAAAGTTCCGATCAAATCTCCGTTATAAAAATGGCAGAAACAGAAACGGAAACGAAAAGAGTGCCGAATTTCCGCAGTTACAAACGGAAGCAGAGGTTTGTTGCATCACTGTGAACCTACAATGGAAAAGCGATAAAAACAATACATGCGTTAGAGATTCTGTTGAGATTTTAGAATATATAATTATATAATTCTTTTTTTTATTAAAGATGGCCGGCATCTATCCGTGTAGGAAAAATGAGGCTAACGATGGAGCGAGCTCAACCCGAATTGAAGATGCCTATTCATTGAACCTTGAAAAGATTTGGGTTGATGAGCTCAGAAATACAGACGCCGGCAGAGAATTCCAATCCTTAGCAGTGCGTATTATAAAAGATGTTTTAAAGCGCTTGGTCCGAATTAGAGGGATTTCGATAAGGTGCGAATGGTAACCAGCCGTATGACTGCATGTCCAGCTCCCGAACACACTCTCCTAAAACACATAGACAGGCAATTTTTCGTTTACGCGCCAGACTGTGCAGCTTAGTTCTTATTTAATGTGCCGCCGCCAATGAGTCTCCTAGCTCTGCGATCCACCAAGTCTAGTGCGGCAAGTTGGTATTTTGCTGAGCCATCCCAAAGGTGACAGCAATACTCCAAGCAGCAAGAGGTGGAGGCAGCCCTGGATTTGTCAATAGGCCGTATAGGCCGAGGCCTATGGGCGGCAGTGGCCTAGGGGCGGCGGATTTTAGATGGTTTTCGCACGCTTTCGGAAGCCCAAATTTTTGTGTGATAATAAATGCAATAATAATAATAATTACATAATAAAGGCCTAGAGGTCTACCTAGGCCACGAGGAAGAGGCGGCACAAAGTGGAGGGGCATATACTCAAGAAAAGTATAAATCCGGCACTGTAGAGGGCTACCTACAAAATGGGTTTCTTAATGGGAGTACTTATTATATTAAAGAGTTTCGGCATTGAGACATTTCTATGAGATTCCCTAAGTTTACATCTCACCCGCGGCCATATTTTAGCAAAGGTCCGCTCAAAGGCTGATACGTGGCATCACTACATTCAGACTTATCTATCCGAGTACTACAATTTGCGGCCATAACTCACGGATGAGTAGATTTAGCTTTGTGGAGTAAATTTTAATATCACTGACAGTGACGGTGGATGTTAAGCTTGCGTTATTATAGTAAAACAATAATAGTGTTCTGAGGCGGCGGAGCGCTAATTTAGTTTCAATTTTAAACCCAAATGCAATGATTTCAATTTCTAAATTCAATTTTCTATTCTGTCTATTCCGAATTTGTGAAAAATTTGTTCTATGTTACGACTTTGTTATTTTAATGCACGATGCAGCATTGAAATTGACAGTTTCATAGTAATTAGTTAGGAACGCGATGTTTCAACCAATAAGAGAAATTTGAAAGACAATAAATCCAATACTATTCCCCCATATATTTCTTATTATAAATATTATAAATATGAAAAAAAAAAATCTGTCAGTCGAGAACTGCATGTCAGAAGTGATTATACGAGTATACATATGTCGGAGATTTCTGAGGCATCTAACCACCTTCCTTAGATCGATGCACGAGGAGATTCTATATTTACTTCTGACGTACAGTGCTATGCTATGACTGACAGTTATATAAAAAGGGCACTTTTAGGGTGGGGAAAAAGCACTGAACTTCAAATTCGTCGAAATGTCGAAATTAAAAGGTTTATAAGAGTACTAGCTGGTGGCCGCGGCTTCGCCCGAGTTGAAAAACAAAAAAAATAACGTCTGACTAAATATATGAGCAATGTAACGCCTAACATCTTTATTGCAGTTATAGCTTTGTCAGGCGTTGGATTATCCCTCGGGAACAGTAATTTTTTTCAGAATGAAAGGTGCTCTATGTCCTTTCCTGCATCCCTGACAACGTGTATGCAAAATTTCATGATGATCGGTTCAGCGGTTTAGGCGTGAAAAGGTAACAGACAGACAGACAGAGTCAGTTTCACATTTATAATATTAGTATGGATGGATTTTTCGTTCTACCAATTAAGCTTACTGTCACAGGAATAATATTCAGACCAAAAGTTGTATTTTTTTATTTTTATTTTTTTATGTTAAGTTCGGCAGACAGGCTGACGGTCCACTTGATGGTAGGTGGCTACCGTCGCCTATAACACAAGCAACGCTACAGGTGCTGCAAGTGCGCTGCCGACTACAGTAGGATTAAGGATAAGGGATTAGGAGGGGATAAAAAGATGGGCTCTGGCATCCCTTACTCACTCACCGAAACACAACAGCACGTATATGCTGTTATTTCACGGTGGTCTTCTGTAAGGGGGTGGTCACTGCCGCCAGGTGGGCTGCCCAAATGACTGCGAAACGCAGTGTGCCTTGCCACTACTTTTCAGATCAAGACCAGAGCCAAATTTGAAAAGTTCATTTTTCAAACTTGACCCTGCCGGGAATCGAACCCGGGAACCCTAGAACAGAGCGTTAAGGCAAGCACCCTGACCAGTCATCCAACGGGTCGTCAAACCGCTGCATTTACCAAGTTTACAATACAATCTTTAAATGTCTGAAGATGTTCTCAAAATAATAACATTTAACCGATTTTCGACGGGCATAATACTTACGATCCCAAGACGCACCTGCACCAAATCATCAATTTGTTATGCCGATCGATCCACAACTTATTTAATAATATCGCTAAATTGCCACCCTTACAAGTAATAATGTATTATTTCTTAGATACGCGCAATATTAAATTTAAGAAGGCTTCGAGTGTAACCTTGTTCATGTTCGTTGCTAGTTGAGAGAGAATTATTCGATTTTGTTATAATAAATATAAAAGGTAAAAATAGTATGGATCAATGCTTCTGTTTATTTATTTATTTTTTCTAAATAAATATTTAGTCTCAAAAATTCATTTTATCATTATTAGCAGGCGAGGTAACGGTAAATTTGATGGTAGATTGTCACAAACGCCAATAAACCCATGGCATACAGTAATAAACAAGTGACAAAGATAAAAAAGAGTAAGAGATCAGAGAAGATTTAATGAGGATCCAGTTATGGGAGAAATTCACTGCGTTTCCCTTTAGAATGTTTCCATTGAAATGATGATCCAACGCATACAAGAAGTTATCAGGGAAAAATCAATTGCGAGCTTAAATAAAAAAGCGCTTTCATTTTAACCCTGAAATCGCTTGCAAAGGCAGCGTTTAACAAATCGTTTCAACCCTCACCTGGTATCGGTGGCATCCCGATACGGGACCCTGTCGGCCCGTGGGACCCTATAGACTAGACAGCTACTGAAAAACGATAACTTCAAATAGGGTTGGCGCTTACTAGAAAATTTTATTTCAGGCTACACTAATTCTTATGAAAGTAAATAATAATAATAATGTAAAATGCTAAAACGAATTTATACTACCTTTTTTGTCTTACCAGGGATAGTAGCACGCTTCCATCCTTGTTCAGTTGCTTATAATTATAGGATAATATACATAGTACTAGTGGACCGAATAAAAAAGTACTAATTCAATTTAATTAATGTTAAGCCCACGTAAGCCACATAAGCGAGTAACGGTCGTCAGAGAGGCTCACGGTCTACTTAAGGGTAGATAGCTAACGTCGTCTAGGATTAGGATAAGGGATTAGGAAGAGACATGGAAATGGGCTCTGCCATTCCTTACTCACTCAGCGAAACACAACTCACAATCCCGTATTTCACGATAATCTTCTGCAAGGTGGTGGTTTCTATCGCGAGACGGGCTGCCCAATGGTGTTTCCTGCCACTACTTACCAGACTCAGACCAGAGTCATCTTTGAAAAGTCCATTTCCAAAGTTGGCCCTGCCGAGAAACCTTAATCAGTCGACCGATTCGATCGATTTAGAATAGATCGATAGATTTAGATTTAGAAGAACAAAACCAGTAAACAGACAGACAAAGATATTTTCTAGGCCTTATACTGATTTGGGGATGTTTCTCAAACGCACATACGAAATTGAAGACTCAGTGGAGCAGACTAGACCAAGAATCGAACCTAGTCACAAACTAGCAGAGTCATAAACGTGAAATAGGTTCTCTGTAAACTACAAAAGGTGATCATGTGGTACATAACGATTATTATTTCAATAAATACATTTGATTGGGAAAAAATTAATAAACATTCCTATACATTTATTCGTTGGCAGCCCTGTCACTGAAGTCAATACTACCTGTTGCACCAAATATTCGATATCCTTCAATGGGATAGTGAACAAGGACGGATATATGCTAAAATGCATATACGCGAAAAGGACGGAGAGGAAAGTGTGAGGGGACCGTTTGAACCCACACGTTTCAATGGTTTCAGCAAATCTATAAATATAGGTTCGAACTTTGGTATTTTAGTGCTCGTAGGAAATGTTGCTCTACTTTATTTTATTTTATTTTTTCTTTAATTGACTCTTTTATTTATATTATTATTTTTTATTTTGTGAGGACATGTAACACGGCGCCATCTAGCCCCAAACTAAGCAGAGCTTGGTGCTAGTTAACTGATAAATATACTTTTTATTTGATTGTACATAGAAAACACCCAGACCCAGATAAACAGACACATTCATGCATACAAATGTTTGTCTTGAGCTGGGATCGAACCCGCGAACTCTGGCACAGCAGGCAGAGTAGTCAATTAAACAGTGTATGTAAGCCGATTGAATATGTAAATCAGGATATCCCGATCTCCTGAATGAAAAGGAAACCTTGAAATTACACTTGAATTTTTTAAAAAATGAAATTTACTCTTGAAAATGAACCTCTGACTCAGTAAATCTTCAATAGTTGTTAATAGCATTGCAAATGCCATTTTATTTAAAAATTTACCTTAAAAACATTAAAAAATATAAATCAAAATTATTTTTGTAAATTAGAACTGTTGGCAAGATCCATTTAATGACAGTTTTTATCGCATATAAACAATAACATCGTTTATAGGCGTTCAAACTCATATTCACACATTTTATATAATAGGGGATCGGACTAATTTTCAGAAAGTGTTTTAAATTAATCTTCATGGATATTTATTCCCATAAAAAATACTATTTTATTTATTTATAGCCTTTTAGGTACTCAAAATCATGTTTTAATATTGTTTGTTTGAAAATGCCGCCAAAACGCCACGATAGTTCATCTGAGAGCGCGTAACGTCATTTGTGGTCATATTATAACAAAACAGCTGCATTGGCATAAGACAATGATTGCCCACAAATGACGTCACGCACTGTGATTGGTGTTTCAGTATAGATTAAAAATATTGTAAATAATAAAATTTTATTTCTTCATTTAAAAATATTTAAATGAATTATATTAAATTATTATTCGATAAAAATCGTAAAAAATTATATATTTTCTTTCTAAGTACATTATAGATTTTAATCTGATTACTGTCCGATCCCCTATTAATTATATATAATAATTATGTATTCCTGTAATTTTAGATCTTTTACAAACTTATACTTTCTGATATCTTTTTAAGACTTTAGTATTGGTAGGGTACATTGAGTCATGCAGTCATAAGTCTAGCAACAACACCCTTGCAGAAGACCAGAGTGAAACAACAGCACGTGTGCTGGTGTGTTTCTGTAAATGTGTAAGGGAAACTAGAGCCCATTTTCAGATCCTCTCCTAATCCTATTCTTTATCCTACTAGGTCGGCAGTGTATTTGAAGCACCCGTGTAGTTGCTTGTTTTAAAAGGAGACTGCAACCTACCTTCAAGTGGACCATCAACTTGCCTGCCGAACATACCTTAACATAAACAAGGACAATTGTGTTTATCACAAATAAATTCAAATAAACCGTTGTACAAATAAATTCAAGTAGAGTATCTTCCTATGTATTTATCGCTAAAAGCACACGTAAAAGCCTCCATAAAAAAACCTTTTTTTCAACCGGTGTCGGAACCTATCAATACCTCTACCTCGTCTATTCGCACTCGTTTTTTCCGGGAAGTTTTTATACCGGAATTTCACCGCCGGGACTTTATTGGACATCGGGATATCCCGATTTACATATTCAATCGGCTCGGATTACAGTTTTTCACTGTTTAATTGGAAAGAGTGAATTTAAAATAGATTTTCGCACGGAACGTGTTTTTATGGGGGGAAATTTGCAATACAAATTGGCAACAACGTTTAAGCTAAACGTTTTTTTTGTTAATAACACCATGGAATATTATAAGTTGATGGTTTTTCGTTCGCACTTTCACCTATGTGATGAGGCCAGGTTCTTCCTCTGGAATGAATGTATCTCAATTACAGAGTAAATATACATAGTAACTTTTGCATTTATAATTAGCTACCTATTTCACGAAAAAAAACTTGGAATCGTACAGTGTTACCAATGGATTCTGTTCTGCAAACACTTGTAGGCGTAGACATGTACATAACTAGCTGATGTCCGCGGCTTCGCCCGCGTTGAAAAATAAAAATATAACCCCTGACTAAACATATGAGCAATGTAACGCCTAACATCTTCACTGCAGTTATAGCTTTGCCAAGCGTTAAAAGATCCTTCGGGAACAGTACTTTTTTCTGGATGAAAGGTACCCTATGGCCTTTCCTGCATCCCTGACAATGTGTATGCAAAATTTCATGATGATCGGTTCAGCGGTTTAGGCGTGAAAAGGTAACAGACAGACAGACAGAGTTACTTTCACATTTATAATATTAGTATGGATAAGACTAAATAAATAAAGATTTAATCGAACTTTTGCATTTAATTTATAATTATTAAATTACTTAATAGTAATAAAGTTAGGAAGGTAAGTATAGCTTTCTTTTAGATTATGAACGCTTTACAGTCTTATTTAAAGGTTTTTTTGCCTCTATTGAAATCTACAGGCCAAAAGCAATATGATATTAGACAAAAAAAAATAAGGTAAGTACTTTTAACATTTAATACTTTTAGGTTTAGACAACGCATATCACTTTTCTTTCGAGTTTATTTAAAGACTAGCTGAACCCGACCATGCTTTTTTATTTTTATTTCCCTAAAATAAAATATCCTTAAATGACTCCTTATAACATCAGCTATCAGTCAGTGAAGGTCCCGTCAAAATCGGTCGAAGATTAGCTGGATCAAATAGACAAAAATAATAAAAATTGATTTATTTTAAGTATCGTATATGCTTTGATAGAAATTTATTAACAGGCAGTTATTTTTAAATTACAGACACTTTAATTTTATTTATATTGTTTTAAAATAGAATGTAATCACGACAACAACATCCAGCAGAGCTTTATCCATACTTGAATTTTACAATAGCAATCACAACAATAATAGGGGATCGGACAGTAATCAGATTAAAATCTAAAATGTACTTAGAAAGAAAATATATAATTTTTTACGATTATTTATCGAATAATAATTTAATATAATTCATTTAAATATTTTTAAATGAAGAAATAAAATTTTATTATTTACAATGTTTTTAATCTATACTGAAACACCAATCACAGTGCGTGACGTCATTTGTGGGCAATCATTGTCTTATGCCAATGCAGCTGTTTTGTTATGATATGACCACAAATGACGTTACGCGCTCTCAGATGACCTATCGTGGCGTTTTGGCGGCATTTTCAAACAAACAATATTAAAACATGATTTTGAGTACCTAAAAGGCTATAAATAAATAAAATAGTATTTTTTATGGGAATAAATATCCATGAAGATTAAGTTAAAACACTTTCTGAAAATTTGTCCGATCCCCTATTTCGTCTTTCATGAGTTCAGTCTTTAAATATTTTAAGTGTACATACTTCATAATAAGTCTGAGTAATTATATTAGTCTCTTTAATATAATATGGTTTGGTAAAACGTAAAACTGAGGTCTGTAACAAAACGAACTGGCATATTAACCGTGAAAATATACGGCTACGAATCGGCCTCAATTACACCGAAAGCCGGCGATTTAAAACGGTACTAGATTTCGGTGTAAATTTACTTATGTCGAAATTATTACAATCACTGCATTTCATATGTATACTGTATATATTATTATTTTATTGCAACCAAATAATCTTAAATCAATCAAAATAATAGCTGAATCATATGTACTATATATATTTTTTTTTTTAAATCGAGGTAGCGCTTGACCACTATCTCACCTGATGTGAGGTGCAGATGTGGCCGAAGGTGGACCACGCTTACCTAGTAAATGCCCATTTACCCTAGTTTTGAAGACCCCGAGGTTATAGTTCTGTGGGAACACAGAAGCAGGCAATGAGTTCCACTCCTTAGCAGTTCGAACAAGGAAGGTGGAACTGAAACGCTTTGTTCGTGATCGAGGTACATCGACCACGAAGGGATGAAACCCCTGCCCACGTCTAGTGATCCGCACTAGACGCTACTTCTATATGCTACTTTTACACGTTGTAAAGTATTTGTATATTTGTATATTGTTGTAAATTCAAATAACAAAGATATTAATATACAACATGTATCTTTTTCCTCATATAAAATATCTTTCGCTTTTGTTGGAGCTCACACTAGTTAGGGCCTATTAGGTAGGATTCGAAATATTATTTTAAAATATTTTGAATTTATATTAAGTATTTAAACATATTTATAAAATTTTGTAATTTAGATTTAAATATATCTTATCTTTATCTTATATATAAAAACGAATCCCCATTTCTTCTGGTCACGGCAACACGCGCGAACGGGTAGACCGATTTAATTCGGTTTTCGCCAATGGAAAGAGGGATAAACGGGGAATGTTTTAAGGTATATAAAAATTGAAACCGGGGGCGGGTCGCTAGTATATATATAAAAATGAATCCCCATTTCCCTTGGTCACGGCATCACGCATGAACGGGTAGACCGATTTTAATGCGGTTTTCACTAATGGAAAGAGGGATAAACGGAGAATGTTCTTATATATAAAAAGTCGGGGGCGGGTCGGTAGTACATTATAAATGCATAGCAGAAAAGTAATACACATATTCCAACATTTGTAAATGTTAGGATAAAAAGAAACATTTTTTGCAAGCAGAAATTCATTGGAAATTCTGCAGAGCTTGATCCAATAATTGTGTTGAATTCAAAACGGTATGACAGTCGGACCTGTTTAAACATTAAAAAAACGCTTCAAACAAGGCTCTGTCCCTTGAAGGAGTACAAAAAGCCGCGAGCGACCGAAATTAAATAATGAAAAAATATAGCCTCCTCTTCCCTTGTACAGATGAAATTTGATTAAAAAATCACGATTATTACAGAACACCCCCCTGTGGTATTTCGCCAAAATCCAACGGTAACTTTAATTTAAAGCTAGACGATTTCAAACCTTATTTCGAACTAATTAAGGACGTTTCTTTACTATATAGTGTAAAGTTATCTTTGTATTTTACCAACAGTCGATGCCTCCATCCTCCCACCCTTCGGTTTCGACCCCCTTTCAATAATTTTTCATCGTTTTGATCCGCTCTCTTTGTGGTCTACTCTTTATACTTAAATTAACAAAGTTTTAAATTAAAAATCGGCGTAACAGATATTTGTAGCCCCTTTTTTATTCATTGGTAATTTTCAGTCTACACGTTTACTATAAAATTCATAAAATTTTAAGTTTATAAGAGCATATTAACTGAAATGTAATATTAGTTACTGAAATGAAAAAATATATTTCGTACAATGCAATTCATCTCGTCCTATTTGGTCTAATTGTCGTAGGATTACTGAAATACCTTAAACGGCAACGGCATGAGTAGTTACCGTTTTGTTTCGATGTGTGAATGGCATTGCGAGCCAGCCAGAAAAAACCAGCCCGCAGAAGAAGAAAAGTATTAAAAAATAGATATACTTATTTTTTTTAGTTAGTAAGTATATTCAATGCAAACTGTATAGATCGGGCAAGACGAAAGAATCCGTAATGTGACATTTAGAACCACGTGGTACAAAATCGCTCAATCCATCACCAACTTTACAAGGCTATTTAAAGAAGGCTTTATTCAAAGAACACTTGAAACATTTATCAATGCGACTGTATAATATTTTTTGAGTTTTCAAAAAGTGGGGATACATTATGGGCGATATCTTTTGTAAATAAATCCGAAAATAACTTTGTCTCTCCGGTGTCCATAGTCAAAGTGCTGATTGTTGATTTTTATTAAATTTAATTAGGAGATAATAATAATTATAAAACCAAAACACAAGATATAGTATTAAAAACAAAAACACTAAAATGGAGATGGTCTGGCCATACAGCTAGAGGAGAGGAAAAGTGGAGTAAGAAAGTGCTATATTGGTGTCCCAAGGAGGGAAAAAGAAATAGAGGGAGACAACGAAAGAGATGGGAAGATGAAATAGTAGAAGTAGCAGGTAGGACATGGTTAAGAATTGCACAGGACAGAGAAGAGTGGAAAAGATTGGAGGAGGCCTTTGCCTTTCGGCAAACAGAAGAGGAGAAAACAGCAATTTTAAAAAAAATGTCTGTATAAAATATGTAACTACTTTTCTGAATAAAGGCTTATTATTATTATTATTATTAATTATAAAATAATCTTTATTTGTAAGAATAAAATATGTCATAAGTTCTATAGTATTATTTTCAGTACAACGAATGTGCTATCGTAGGTTCTATAGGTCGTGCTAATATATTATGTATTATTCATTTTTAAATAGCACAATTTAAATAGCACATTTGGTGTCTTTAACTCTGTGAAAAGCCTTAACTCGGGAAAACATTACTTTTTAACTTGACTTATATTTCGTACCTTTTTTGAGAATGTAAAATAATATTCCGTGACAGTATTGTTATTAAAAACAATGTTTTTTTTTTAAAATCAATGATCAATCGAAACCGAAATCTGTAAACAAAGCTACTAGAGGCCACTTCGAGATCAAAGAGTGCCCGATTGGGACTGCAACAATGCGAGTTGCAACCATGCATATGCATCCGCATCGTTGGTGCATGATTGAATATGGATGAGGGAGGAACGCACAAAAGGATGTAAATGATATTTTGTGACATACTTTTGTTTGATTCTTTTTTGTAATTTTTTTTTTGAAGTGAAAACTTCTTTAGCGGCGCTATGCGTTTTTGCGATGATGAAAAAATGTTAAACTCGCGATCGAAAACCTGATCGAAAATTCGTAAAACCAACTCAACTAGACCCCGGACCCAGATATACACCCGCCGCGGCGTATATCTGGGCCCGGGGTCTAGTTGAGTTGGCTGGACGTAATGTAGTATATATATGGGTGTAGATAAAATGCAGTATATGGAGTAATGTCTCCGCAAGGTTGAAGTTTTGTGTTGCTAGAAGTGTTGGCGACCGTCGCCAGAGTGGCGACCGGTAGCCACACAAGTGGTGACGTTGGTGGACGGTCGCCACTGAGTGGAGACCAGTCGCTATACTGATAATTAAAGCAATTCGTGCTTTAATTATCCTAACCATTCCAAAATATCAAAAATTCACAACGTCAATATTCAAGTTTTCACTTCTGCCGGCACTCCCGGAATGCAACCCGTATTTTTTTTTAATAAAATACATATGGCAAATAGTAAACTAATACTCAGTACATTGGCTCATAATTTAAGGTCCGGCTCCCGAAAATTATGATTGTTTGCCTTAAGTTTGTAACTAAACCAAATATCTCATCAATGTAAAACTTACATAATATGTTTTTTAAAACCTTTTTCTAGTCATTTTAAAGACAGAATCACAATTGATGGAAATTGACTCGATACTTTTATTTTTTTTAAATGATACTTTTTTCAAGATTTTTCTCGTTTTTCTCGGAAAAAACTTTAGTTACATATGTAAAATGAATACTCATAGAAAGAAAATACGATTTATTAGTTACATATAAGACAAAAATTGCCTAGACCGATTATTATTCTCATAATAAACTAAATATGATTTGAGACTTGCGTCCTTTACTTCTATGCAAGAATACGGTCAAACGGATCATTTTATTTTCAACCTTATTTTAACGTAGTTTAGGTTAAATATCGAGTGATCAGTAGCGCGCTAAGTCTTTGACGGACCTAGACAGGGTCAAACGTAACATTCGATATTCGACCTTATTTAGAATTGTATAAGGTTGAATATCGGATGATCAGTACAGCGTTGTGCGCGAACAGTGACGGACCTATCGCGGTTTTGAACGACCTTGACAGCGCGGTCTTAACGAGTCCATTGGTTGAGTTGTTATGTCTTTAGCGGTCTGACTTGAGGCTTACATCATCTTACGTGTTCAATTCATGACACAACCAACTTTGGAAATAAACTTTACAAAATTGACTTTAGTCTGATTGTCCATTGTATGCTCATCTCATAATACTTACAATATAAGTGCTTATTTTGGGGTCATACAATTAGTGTATATAAAAAGAAAATAAACAGGTAGGAAAGTTCTCAGTCTACTGACAGGATTACCTAATTGGATAGTGACGATTAGCCAGAAAGTCCAGATAGTCTCCCATGAGACTTTATGGGCGTTGGGATCCCAAGAATCATGCGTCTCAAAATATAGATAAATTTATTAAACATTAACCTTTGCTTTGGAGCTTCGCCAAACAGAGCAATATCCTAATTATTTAACCTTTTCAAAATAAATTGCTCAGAGATATTGTCAACGCTCCTTAGAACATGAGAAACGATGATCTCCACCCAAATTAAATTCATAAATAAAATAATGAGTGGATTTGCCGAAACAACTACCTACATACAAACACAGAATGTCGAAGCGATCCAGCAGCACGACAACAGAGAGTTAGGGAGAAGATTAATAAAGAATTAAATGTTTTGAATTAGTTTAGTGAAATACAAAAAATTAAATTATTGTGACAGTGCTATTTTAACAGTGAACGAAGTGCTTCCCTTAATAGACACTAAGAAAAGTCATTGTTAGATAAGTCGTATTCTTAGATATAATTACACTTAGAATTACTTTTTAGTCTTAGATCGTAGTGATAAAATGTCCTTTATGGATATTTTGTAAAATGAAAACTAACGTTTGCCTGCTACTCTGTTTGCGCACAGTTTTTAATTTTTTCTTAATGCTATTGCTAAATATTTATTGACTAAAAAATAGCTTACGTTTGTAAATAAATATTTTTGAAGATTTGTCCGAACCAACAGACAAATTTTAAAAAGGAAATTACATTTGTTAAGTTTAATTTAATTTCAATTATTTTTCGGATTTCATTCTTTATTTTATGACCTAGTGTTTTAACTTTCTGCTCATTTTTTTGTTATTTGCTAGTCGTACACGCTTCGCTGTAGCTCAAATCAAATGTATATAAAAATACTATTAAAAGAAATAAATGTAATTTAAAGTAAATTTATTGGCTCGTTTTCGAGTTTTGTGGAAACAAACATACGGAAGTTAAATTGTTATATATAAAAGAAGATTACCTAAGTATCTGTAGATGTGTTAATTTTAATTTTAATTTTTACTAAACACATCGTAGTATAACTTTAGTTTGTATAAAAAAATGGATATTATACAAAAACAGATAAAATCCCAATTAATTTCGCCATAAAGAATACTCTGTGGAATTTTTATTAAATCAAATTTTAATTCGTATAATCGTCAAAATGAATTTAATATAGGTAAATAAATTTAATATAATATACTAAAAAAATAATAAGAAAAATAAATTTGCCGTTACGGGACGCCTGGTAGATGTGAAACATCGAGTGAAATAAAATGATGACTGTTTATTTATTTATTTAACGTTTTATCAAATACAAAAATTTTAATATTTAAATCAAGTTGCAACAACCACCAACAATCACAACAACAACAACAATCACCACGGCACGCGTCGCCACACCGTACACAGTACTACGCATAGACTGTATATAATCGTATAGCGTGGTGACGCGTCGCCACGGACTGTGTCGCCACGCCAACAATCAGTTTCACCCGCGCCTATAGATGTTTCACATCAAAAACCGAAAGTGCAGATTCGTCCTTCTGCAGTTCGGTCGTCGCAACACGGAAATAAAGCCACGAAACGATCCTTTGATCCGACGATTACTAATGACAATCTACGTTAGAGGTCGCCACTCAACTGACAATCTCCGTGTACTCCGACTTCGAATTCCCAGTATTTCATAAGAGTCTAATTATCTGTGAATTGATATTTTTTTAAGAAAATGTTTAGCAGACAGGCTGACGGTTCACTTAATGATAAGTGACTGTCGTTATTATATTAACGGTGGCAATAACAGGGCGCTGCAAGTGCGCTGCGACCCTTTGAGGTAATGGTATCCCCAGTGCTTTACTCCGAACCACTACAACACACGAGGAGTTATATCACGCTGTTCTTCTGTAAAGGGTGAAACCTGCCTCCAGTGTTACTTGCTGTTTTAGTTATTTTGATATTTATTTATTTACTTCGACTTCGGCCGCAGTGTCATTTTTATTTCTGTGACGATGGTGGAGTCCAATTTCTTATACTTTTAGACGATCCCTCGGGAACACAACATTTTTTCAGGACAAAAAGTTTCCTATATGTTAACTCAGGTAATAAACTATATGTGAGCCAAATCCGTTAAACCGTTTTTGCGTTATTGAGGCAATCTTATTCGGCATCGAAACTAGACTCTGTCTATGAGCGACACTGAACTGTACTGTTACGACTAACTATGGAACGTTCTGGAAAAAGCGTTGGCGCCGGTAGAAAGTCTCGAACGTCCCACCCTATCGATGGTAGTCACGCTACTTCTCGATTAGTGTCAAAGGAAATTGGTCCTTATGTTTACAACATAGAGTTTAAATTCAACAGAAATAGCATCCCGAACTTTCAATGGCTTGTTTACAATCTTGTTTATATTTCTAGTAAATTCGAAATACATCGAAGCATTTGGTGTCAAATATAAATAAGAGAGCAAGCGGGCGAAATGAGTTAGTTTGTGCTATAACAAGCGATTCGAAAGCGACTCTTAGGAGCTTTTGCGAAGTTACCTGCGACAGTGAACCGGCCACACATTAAGGGAATCATTGACGACTTTTGGCAAGCTTAACGGTTTCCTCGGACAAGTTTAGTGATTTTGGAAGTCATCTTGATTTGTGAAAATAAATCATTCTTTCCGCCCTTATGCGGCATTTTTGACTCACCCCGCACGAGGCGGTTGGGATTCCGTGGTGGTTCCCTCTCGGGCAGAGAGCGGTGCTGCTCGATAGGGCCAGAATAGTAAGGTCGGTTTCTGTCGATGCTCGATACGGCCAGAATAGAACCCCGACCGACCGTGCTTCTGTCGGGGGTAACACCGTCTCCCCCTCATTTTGGCTTTTGGAGGGGGAGACGAGTTAAATTGAGTGAAATAATAATAATAACAGTAAATTTTCTTTACAATTTATAATGATAAATATGTGTGAATATAATAATGAAAAATATAATTTAAGAAAGCATTATTGTGCAACAGTAAAACATAGAGCGATGACATGAATGAATAATATAAAATCCTTTACAAAATAAGCAATGTAATCCAAAACGGAAAAAAAAAAACTTGTAAAAAATTAGAAATCACATCTATAAAACGGTCAAGCAACCGGTAGCAGTTACGAATGGTGAGTTGTCCCAAAAACAGAGGTCATGCTTATCGCAATAACAATGTGCCCGTTTCACTTCTATGGAAAGTTGGAATAAAAATTTATCTCTCTGCAATGAGCGAAGACTGAATACAAGTTGTGTTGTACCGGGTTCTGCAGAAATTATTTTCAGGTTTTAACCATTTTATGCCAACCAAATGCCACCATGATTATCTAATTTTGGAAACTTTTCAAAAAGTCAATAACCAACACCAAAACCAACCAACCAAGACGAGATTCTTGTCTTGATTCCTATCAAATCTGTATCTATATATCTATATAAATAAAATAAATAAATAAAATAAAATAAGCCTCTAATCACTGATAAGTTACAGAAGTCAGACATCTGCAACCTTATCAGGTTGTCCGAAAACATAGGCCTCCTCTAGATCATGCCACTTGCTGCGGTCAAGTGCCAGCTGTCTCCATCTTTTCGGGAGATCTATGTATAATAAAATAGTAAATGAGCCGTGTCTGTACATTAAATACTTTAAAAAAAATGTACACGTTGTATTTATGTTACCAGGGTCAGATTTTTAGAATCTGTCTGTTTGTCTGTGTGTTTGTGCTCGCTAATCTGAGACAACAACTATGAAGTGTAAGTTTCCAAAGTTGACCCAACAGAGAATGGAATCCGGGATCCCCGTGACAGAGCGTTAAATCTGACACCTTAACCACTCGAACTAAAAGGGCGCTGTCAATTACTAAATCTTTGAAAGTATTACTGAAATTGAATCGGTCATTTCAAAAACCTCTTAAGTCACATTTTTTTCCAATATGCTTTTTTTGCTGAAAATGGTTTCTTAAAGAGAGATGCGTATCAGGATAGCATTCTGGAAGAGCATATGCCATTTTATAAGAACATTTTTAGATGACCAACTGCAAATGTTGAAGATAATCCAGATGAGAATGATGGAGAATATGACTATGTACCATAAAGATATTAAAACATGACAAATTAATACATGTAAAATGACAATAAGATTATTTTTAAGTGTAATTCTCAATTATAAGCAATAAAAAATATGATTACTACTTACTATTGTTTCGGTTAAATTATATACCACTAATCCTATTTCTCGCTAAAACAACATAAGTCAAGAACTGTTTTTCAGGTTTTTTTCATTATTTCTAATAATAAGCCGTAAAGGTTATTCGCTATTTTAATTTTTTACCACTCAAATACTAAATTGAACATAAAAAAGTCCTTTAAAACTCATTTGTTTGTGTATGAAACAGTTTTTATTGATTTCTGAAAAATTCTAATTAGGTGACTTATGAGGTTTTTGAAATGACTGATTCAATTATTTTTTAAATTTTATCTTAAAATATTTTTTTAAACCAAATGAACCCTAAAACTACAATCACGTCTCATAAACCATAAACGATTTAAACAAACGGCTATTACACGCGCTCTTTTATGTATTATCTTGAATTTGGATACTCGCTTGATGACCAGTCATGCAGGGTAATTGAAAAATAACAGTTTTTAAAGATTTTATACATAGTTCGCGTTTTATACTCGTTTCATAGACATTTCAAGGCTGGAACTATCCACTTATACAAAGGTATGATTTATGTGGTAAACAATTCACCGCCGCCAATATGATCTTTTTCATGGGATGTGTCATGATTTTAATTGTGAATATAAAAATGTTGTCTATTTGAAATTATTCAGAAAATCGGCATGCGAATTGACGGCCTACTTGATAATAGGTGGATACCGTCGTCGTGTATAAAATCAAACAACCCCATAGGTTCTCAAGTGACATGATCAAGATGGTCACCACACGTACCATGAATGTACACGTTTTTAATGCTATTTCATGGTATTCTTCTGTGAGAGAGTTGTGACTGCAGTGAGATATATTCGGTTTTTCACTTCAGATCGCAGTGTTTCTACATTTAGGCAATAATTAGTGTAGAATGTAGGTTTTCTCGGCCGGTATCCATATGAGTTGTGGGTTTCCGGGATGATGGCCCAGGTCTGTTGGAAATTCTTCCAAACGTTTCGTCAACAACTGCGGTTGACATCTTCAGTGGTGTAGTCCAAGTTAGAAGAAAAAGTACACCACATCACTGCACTTCACTTCTGCACTTTTCGACTTCTCGAGCGAGACTGATTTGTCGACTGGAATGTGTCTATATTCAAACTTTTAACGCAGGAATAATAATAATAATGAAAGAAAGAGAGGGCATTATAACCCCTCTCCTAGTGACCACACCCCACCAACTCAACCACGGGGTGGGGATATAAATTTAAGTTTAAATATAGACACATTCCAGTCGACAAATCAGTCTCGCTCGAGAAGTCGAAAAGTGCAGAAGTGAAGTGCAGTGATGTGGTGTACTTTTTCTTCTAACTTGGACTACACCACTGAAGATGTCAACCGCAGTTGTTGACGAAACGTTTGGAAGAATTTCCAACAGACCTGGGCCATCATCCCGGAAACCCACAACTCATATCAATAATTAGTGTATATTCTAGTGTCTATCGTCGTCTTCTAATATTTAACAATGGTTAAATTTAAGCATTTAACAGTGGTTAAATATTAAGACCATTTTTCCTTTACGGCAGATGATATTTTACTTTCCTCTAGGTGAAAGAGCATTTTTAGTGTATTTTAGTAGGTACAACGTTAATAATTCGAATTCAAACCATTTCTATGCCTGTAAATGAATAAATAATTGTAAAATATATACCTACATGAATTTGTAACCAGTTCTTGCAATACAAATATTTCTCCATTCTACCCACATTTGACGTGCAAATAAAATGTTAAAGATTTTTTAACAACATAAATATAAGTCAATTATTAAAACACTTTAAAGTCAATAATAATAGTTCAAAATAACGGTTAAATAATAAACATAAAAAATCTCAGAGAAGACAAAAGAGTTTTTGACGAGTCCGTTGGCTGAATGGTTTTCTTAATGATCTGTTCTATGGTTCCAGGTTTCGATTCCCGGCAGGGTTAACTTTGAAAATGAACTTTTTAAATTTCACTCTGGCACACTGCGTTTCGCAGTCATTTGTACGTCCCGTCTGGCGGCAGTAACCACCCCCTTACAGAAGACCACCGTGAAATAACAGAACGTGTACTATTGTGTTTCGGCGAGTGAGTAAGGGATGCCAGAGCCCATTTTCCTGTCCAGTCCCTTATCCTTAATCACCTGTGGCGTTGCTTGTATTATAGGCGACCGTAGCCAGTAGCCACCTACCATCAAGTGGATCGTCAGCCAGTCTTTCGATCTGAACATTAAAAAAAACTTATCTATCTACTACTAGCTGACCCTGGCGAACTTTGTAGCACCTTAAATTCGTTCCGTAAAAAATGTACGAGTTTTTTTTTTTTCGTGAATATTTCCGATATTTTAATAGTTATTCTGCTATTCGGGTCGGAAACAAATTCAAGATATCAAAGATCATAAAAATCGATCCAGCCATTCTCCAGTGATAAATTGTGTAACTATAACACGGACTTCATTTTTTAGGTAGGTATGTGTTACATAGACGTTGTCAAACCAAAATCTGCCATGTGCCAAAAGTATACTTTTGAGATATTGATAAAAAACTTTTTCTTGAAATTTTTTATTTGATTTGATAATATTATACTTAAAATTATCGGTATTTTAATTATTGGTCTTTTTAGTAATTTATTTATTATAATAATAACAGTTTTGTACTAACAGTTTTTAGCTGCTGCACATAGCGTATAGCATTTTTATACGATAGATAAGGTACTAAGGTTGGAATCTCAAAAAAGTGCATCTAAGCAGAGTTTGATTTGACAATGACGATATATAGATAAAACACTTATCTAGCAAAAAAGCGAACAATAACCTTGTAAAAAAAAATTATTAAAATGTTTGTTTTTTTATTTAAAAGTTGATTATTATATATCTATAAAATTTTAGTTATATAAGAAGCCCTCACTATTACAATAATACCAGCAAATCTGAAATCAACATTAGAACTTTTATATTGTGTAAGGCGACATTTTTTGGAAAAAAATTTCAAAATTAAACTTCTAATTTAAAACCTTGTATATTTAAACCGGGAACAGAATATACTGTAATCATAGGTATATATGCCATCAAATTTCATCAAAATGGCCATCAGCATATCCGTTTTTTTTATAGGACAATAAAAAACATATTATTAAAAATGTATTTCGAGGCTATAAATTAAATGAATCGACGAATTTAAACACAACCCTCCAGTGGAAACGTGACAAACGTCATAAAAAGTAATAAAGGGGTTCATAAAGAGGCCGGGATGCGTTGTCAATATGAAATGTTGAAATGTAAAAAACGCGACATTTTCCAAAACGTCTTCACACCCGCTGTGCGTTCAAATGTACTTCCCGTTGGATTAGAAACTCTTAGAATAGGCATGATGATGACTAAAGAATAAATTATATTAGTGAAATACATACATGTTTAAAAAAATGGCCTAGTTTTAATATAAACATTAAGATAAATAAGATAAACTATTTAATTATTGTAAAGTGCTGCCCATATACGACAAAATTAATTATATGATTCTATGTGATCAGTACCATAATGAAAAATTAAAACTTGTACATCCAACTAACAAACACACTAGACGGGCTGATACTGTAAGATACCTTACTCCTAAGTATGTAAATTTGTATGGCAGAAATCGTTTAGAATATATAGTACCTAAATTAATTAACAGTTTGCCGACAGAACTTAAAAATGAATTAAATGAAAATAATATTAAATATAAACTTCGAAAATAACACTTAAAATAACTTGAAGTAACACGTATATTTTAATTGTTCGGTAGGTAAATAGACAAACTTAGTGTAGTTTATAATGTACCGTATACCTGGTTTCCTCTTTAGTTATTTTTTTTTTAGTAAATAATAAATGAAATGAATGAATAAAATACAGCAATCCGCCTTGTTAACTCAAACACGCATAAGAGCGAACAACGTCACGCTTTCGTAAACATCGCTTGAATTGTGTAACCTGTCAAGCTTTTCCTGAGTTAAGATAGCGTGACGTCAAAACAGACGCCATTGTTATTCTAGTGTTTTAGTAAAAAGTTTAAATTGTATTACCACGCACCGGGAAACGCAGTGTCGGCAGACCCCCCCCCCCCCCCCCCCTAGATGGATAGACGATATTAAAAGAGTCGTGGGTAGTCGCTGGCTTCAGGCGGCATAAGATCGTGGTGTTTGGCGGTCATTTCAGGAGGCCTATGTCCAGCAGTGGACGTCCGATTAAAAACTGAAACGAACGAACGATTAAAAAACTACTTTTCCTTCTAAACCTCAATTTTTTTTAGAAATCAAATTAATTTTGGTTCAAAGTGATTTTTCAAAATCAGTCATCATGTGTATTGTCAACAACAACGCTTAAGGTTTGACCACACGCACAATTTTATTTTCACAAATTATAATTTTTATAAGCAACGGAGGTTATATTTTCATTTTATATGTATAATACTTTGTATCTACTGAGAGGAACATCCTACAAATATTATAAAAATAATGTGTTGTAACTCTTTAGCTCGGTTTATATTTTCTATTTCCAGCTAATTTTAGCCGCTTGTTAATTTATAGATACAAGAAGGCTTCGATCAACAATACAACTAGATTAAAGGTGATAGCTCTGAAAACGGCCCGAGAAATAAGAGCACAAAATAGAAAGAAGAAAGAAGAAGAAAGAAACATTTATTGGCATTTAAACAGAAAAACATATGAACAAAACAAAAAAAAAACATTAAAAGTAAACACCAAAAGGACACAACTCAGCTTAGGCTGCAACATTGTTACAGCGCTGATTTTCAGTTGTGCCCTTGCTGATGCCGATGTCTCACGCAAATAAGCATGTCCTCTTATTTGCGACAGTATGGTTCAACCAAAGCCAACGTTCGGACGCGTTAAAATGCCATATATCAGATCTTTAGACTTAAGGTACATTTTAAGTTAATTTAACAGATATAAACAGATATAGCTTTAAGTATAATCAACACAAGATCAACACGGACTGTTTTTCGCTTTGATTTTGTATGAGACCTTTAATCTAGGGGTATTGTTGATCGTTGCAAGAAGGGGATTAAAAAAGATACGTAATAATTGAGTTAAATTGGATTTCAAATTGTATTGTAAATTATCTGATATTGTCTATAATAATGTGGTCAAGTAAATTGTAATGTGTGATGCGAATGTGTCGAAGTAAAGAAAACTGTTGATTAATTTATATTAAAAAATATTATAGTCATTGACACAGTCCATACTTATGGATTTGGAACCTTATTACGTCACAGTGTAATATTAAATGCATTACCTAGGCTGTGAAAGTACTCCCATTTACTTATTATATTTGAAATATTGCAGTCCCGGTGAAAAATTCTTAACAATTGATTGACCAATTTTCAAGGAAGATAATAGGCTGTTTACTTACCGTCGATAGGACTGAACAAAAATAAAAATAGAACGCCAAGAAACATTTAGACGAGCCCGTTGGATGAGTTCTAGGGTTCCCGGGTTCGATTTCTGGCAGGGTCAACTTTGAAAAAAATATTTTTCTAATTTGGCTCTGGTTTGGTTTGGATAGTTGGAAATATTGGCAGGGCACACTTTCGCGGTCATTTGGGGAGCCCGTCTGGCGGCAGTAACCATCCCCTCACATAAGACCACCGTGAAATAACAGCACAAGTGCAGAGTTCATTTTCCAATCCAATCTCTTATCCTTAATCCTACTGTAGTCGGCAGCTCACTTGCAGCAGCTGGCGTTGTATTATAGGCGACGGTAGCCACCTACCATCAAGTGGACCGTTAGCCTGTCTGTCGATTTTAACATAAAAAAATCGAAGTTCTGGCAAAATACAGTGTATACAGTGTATAGTGTGTGTGTGTACACAGTCTATAGTTAGTAAAATACAATTCTTTTTCGATAAGAAGAATAACTCAATAAAGTTAATAGGTTAACTTAAGATCATTTTATATGTTCAGTTTGGAAACTAATTAGAAAAAAAAACGTATTTCTTAACCGAATAAGTATTAAATAAATTGCGCCTCTAAAACGTTGCTATGTCTGTGGAAACTCTTGCAGGAAGGATATTGCAACTCCCGATTCTCGTATGATACCGCTTCCATTTGTCAACCGTCCGACGCCGAGACGTTTGAGGCCAAAGCAAAGGCTTCGTATCACAAAGAAGTGTGAAATATTGCTTGCTTTCTTTTCAATTTTTCATCAATAAAGTTACCATTTAAAATTCATTAAATAATTAATAATTTTGCCTGTCTTTGCCGGGTGGGATATAACCGGTACAGTAACTACTGCATCTGAATTAAGATCATTTAGACACGTGTGTTTAGGTAAATAAAAATGAATTAATTTGTTTACTAGCTATATTTTTCTTCTTATTTCTAAGATGAGATCATTCAAAATTAATTTTACTAACATTTATTTTACACCAGAGCAGCGCCAAGTTTTCTATAAGGCCTCATCTCTCCGAGCTGGCGTGCCAGAGTATCAGCTAGATCCATTTGACCTTTGTGACAATTGTGGACAAATCAAGCTCACATATCTCTTTATATATTGAACTAGAAATAATCTTTTTTTCTTTTAAAAGTCGACAGCCAAATTGACGCCACTCTTGATGGCAGGTGGCTACCGTCGCCTATTCACGCAAGCAACACCATTGGTTCCACAAGTATACTACCAACCTTAATAGGATAAGGGATTAGGAAGGGATAGAGAAATGTGCTCTGTCATCCCTTTTTTTTAATGTTAAGGTCGACAGACAGGCTGACGGTCCACTTGATGGTAGGTGGCTACCGTCGCCTATAACACAAGCAACGCCACAGCTGCTGCAAGTGCGCTGCCGACTACAGTAGGATTGGATAAGGGATTAGGAGGGGGATAAGGAAATGGGCTCTGGCATCCCTTACTCACTCACCGAAACACAACAGCACGTATATGCTGTTATTTCACGGCGGTATTCTGTAAGGAGGTGGTTACTGCCGCCAGGCGAGCTGCCCAAATGACTGCGAAAATCACAGCAGTAAATGTTATTTCCCGGTGGTTTTCTGTATGAGGGTGGTTATTGCTGAAACACGTGCTGCCCAATGCCAATGCTTTACTCGTATGAGAGCGAAACGCCACTAAATCGATAAAATCAGTCGATTGTGATTCCTCTTATTCATTTTATGATTATATTTTCTTATCTCATATTTACATTTATGTAGATACATAAAACATTCAGTGTAAGCTTCTTATGTTAAACGGGAAGAAGAAGAAAAACATAAAAGTATGGTATCGAAAATCCTCGAACACTATACCGCCAATAAAACATAGCGAATGAATACAAATGTTCACGAAAATAGCAAGAGAAGGCTGTATTGGCTGAAATATGTTAACAATAACGCTCACTCAAAGATATATGACACACTTAGGGGATGAAGAAAGGGGGTTTAACATTCAATATTAAGGGGGATGTGCATTTAATAAAATCAAAAATATTGTGAGGTGGCGAAACGCCAATGTGCTGAATACACTTTTCAGTATAGGACCAAAAGAATATAAGTGATATTTAAAATAAGTTTAAAAAACATATCAAATCTTATAATCTCCATAACTGGCGTAAACCCACTGTTTGGATTCAACGGGAATTTTACCCATGAAAAAACTACGTCCAATCGACACAAGGAATTATTTCTGGAGTTTTTTCGATTGATTTCCATATAGATTGGAAATTTTATCTGGAGTAAAATTAATACAAGCGTTATGTTATCAACACTATGCTGTCTGGTGCGACAGCTGACGCATCTATTTATGTTCCCTAATTCTATTATAGTATAACAAGCAAGCAAGCTCAACAGGTGCATCCGTACCTGTGGCCAATGATCTCGAGCTTCTCGGCATGAGGTTGTGCTCAAATCTCAACTTCGGTACTTCTATCGAGTCCTAAGCCCAAACAGCAGCCAAAAAGTTGGGTATCCTAAATAGAGTGAAGCGATGCTTCACACCTGGACAGCTCCTCTCTTTATACAAGGCACAAGTCCGATTTTGCAGAATATACTGTAATCATAGGTATGCCATTACTGTCACCTTTGGGATGGCTCAGCAAAATACCAACTTGCCGCTCTGGACTCGGTGGATCGCAGAGCTAGGAGGCTCATTGGCGATGATACACTAATAAGAACTAAGCTGCAGAGCCTGGCACATAGACGCAAAGTTGCCTGTCTGTGTGTATTCTATAAGATGTACTTCGGAGAGTGTGCTCGAGAGCTGCACGAAATCATACCGCCTTCCCATTTCTTCTATCGGACATGCAGACGTACGGCTGGTTACCATCCTCACCTTGTCGAAATCCCTCTAATTCGGACCAAGCGCTTTAAAACATCTTTTATGATGCGCACTGCTAAGGATTGGAACTCCCTGCCGGCGTCTGTATTTCCGAGCTCATATAACCCAAATCTTCTCAAGGTTCGAGTGAATAGGCATCTTATGGGTAAGCTCGCTCCATCGTCGGCCTCATCCTTCCTACATAGATAGATGCTGGTCAAGAGCAAACCCATCTTTAATTAAAAAAAAAAACTCAATCAAAAATTACCATTTAAATTTAATAGTAAAACAAATGTCACAATTTTAAATGAACACATTTACAAGAACAAAGTTAATACCGTCCACTGTATAAGTATACAAATAAATAGACACAAAACTCCGAAATGTTCAGCATTTCGTTTTAGTGAATTGAGAATAATTATAAAACCACAATTATCCAGTCTCACGAAGCTCAGATATACAAAAATTCCTCTTCCAATCCCATTTCCCCCCCACGACATACGTACGCTAATAACTGGCCGCTTATGTGTGTGTGGCTCCCGCCCCCCTTTAGAGGTGGTGGGGGGACACCCTTTAGAGAGCTTCGCGAGTAAAATCTTCAGTGGATGGATGTTCTAATATTCAAATGGGATACGGAACTATTATTGTTGGAGCTACTGTCGATATATGAAACGTTGTAACGGTCTTGATACTTTCAGCTGAGAGATTAATTTTAACTTAACTAGAAAGTTCTAGTTAAGTTAAGATTCTAACAACGCAAGGCATAATCTAACACGACCTTTAGATATAGTTATTGTATATTTGGTATAGTTTTGTGTTTACAACGTATGTGTATATATTCAGTAAAAAGTAGGTTTTACCATAAACCTATGTAGGCTTATAAGAAGATTAAAGAAAATTTTAAACTAGTTTAGAAGTAACTTTAAAGTATAATGAAAATGATAGTGTTTAAAACATTCAAAAAAAAAAAAAACAAATTACATAAAAAAACTAACCTTACAAACTTACAGAACCTGTAATCTTGCAGAACCTACAGGTTACAGGCCACCGTGAAATATTAGCATGTGCCCTGTTATATTTCGGTGACAGTAAACGATGCTAGAGTCAATTTCTCCATCTCTTCTTAATCCCTTATATTTAACTTCTTTCTTACCCTTATTCTTACTAAGGTCTTCAAGTGGGCCGTCAGCCTGTCTGACGACCTTTTTTAAAAACAGACTTTCTAGATTTGGATTATATATGTAGATATGGCTTAGTACAATATACATACGTCAAGGCAAAAGACGTGCCCAATTCTTTGCTAAGTCATAGAAATAACCAGCAATCATAGAAATAATTTCAGCATGCAAGATCACCGAGGTTTGACAGAATTTGACTATTTTGACTTGGAGTTGTATTTTTGACTTTTTGACTAGGACTTAGGTTTTTTTTAAAGTTAAGTTCGACAGACAACCTGACGGTTCACTTGATGGTAGGTGGCTACCGTCGCCTATAAAACAGCCAACGCAAAGCTGCTACAAGTGCGCTGCCGACTACAGTAGGATTAAGGATAAGGGACTAGGAGGAGATAGGGAATTTGGCTCTGGCATCCCTTATTTAAACACAAAAGCCTACACGTGCTGTTATTTCACGGTGATCTTCTGTAAGGGGGTGGTTACTGCCGCCAGACGGGCTGCCCAAATGACTGCGAAAACGCAGTGTGCCCTGCCACTACTTTCCAAATCCAGACCAGAGCCAAATTTAAAGAGTTTATTTTTCAAAGTTGAACCCGGGAATCGAACCCTGGAACCCTAGAACAGAGCGTTAAGGCAAGCTACCTTAACCACTCATCCAATGGGCTCGTCAAATGTTTGTATAATAAATGAGTTAAATACACAATCATTAAATTAAATTTGTTAAAATTGCTTAACAAGTAACATGCAAGATTTCCAAAAGATCGCCCCGAGCTCAAAAGGTTCAAGTATCAAAACTGTCAGGGGAAAGTCGGGAGAACTTCTTTGCATACTTCCCGCGAACGCTCGGGTGTCAGTGTGCGATACGTCACTTATATTATATTGTCTGCCTACACATATTGCTTCATTAGTGATGGGACATGTCGATAGTTTTATTGTATCGAAAGAAAAACAGTGCTTTTTGTTTTATATATTCAACTAGATGCACAGCTCGGCTTTATTAAAATTAACCATAGCGCCATCTACTTATCTATCTTTAAAGTCGAAATTTATTATTCTATCTTTAAAGTCGAATTTATTATCGAAATTTATTATTATTATTTATTAATGGGATAAAATAGTATCCCATGTGTCTGCACTTGTATAATATTAGATCGGGGAAAAGGTCCTTTCGCATATAGTATGTATAAACTTGTAATAAAATATCTTTGGCTGTAGTATATTGTATCTGGCTGGTTTTGATGACATTAAAAAGGATACATTTCAAAAAAAGAAACAAATTATTAAATTGTTGTTTCCAGCTATTTTTCATTTGTTTATCTTCTTATTAGATACATTTAGACC
Source organism: Bembecia ichneumoniformis (assembly GCA_910589475.2). NCBI lineage: Eukaryota > Metazoa > Arthropoda > Insecta > Lepidoptera > Sesiidae > Bembecia > Bembecia ichneumoniformis. Next base: position 13,398,745 of record OU342540.1, read on the forward strand.
ACATAAAAGATCCACACATAAAATTAATGATTGCATATACAGTCTTTTAATTATGTACATGAAACAATAGAATCTTTAAAGTACACAAACTTATCAACCTTAAAACATAATTAAATATAATAAAATTTCAATGGGGTTTATCCACTTAAATTTTGATATATTTGGAGTTTCTCGGAAAAATCTCTTCGAGAAGCTGGTATTCTGCCGCCAGCCCAGCTAAGCCTGATAAGATTTGGGGTTTGGCACCTGCATTCAGCGATGTTGGTTTTGTGCTTAGGGGACGTTAGCTGCATACCACCATTTAGTGGACCGTTAGCCTCATTGTCATCCTTTATAATGTATCCTTTATAATGTATGTATCCTTTATAATGTATAAAAAGTGTAGGCACTTACATCCCTTATGTTCGCATCTTAATATGATCCTATGTCACCGTTGTGTTTTGTAAGAGGGTGGTTAATGCCACCAGTCTGGCTATATCCAGTTTACAGCTCTGCCACATCTTACTAAGGTTTATCGATATTTAACGCACATCACTATTACTAAAGCAAGATATATCAGCTCACTTCATTTATTCGTATGCCCGTATCTTTTGTTTGCTATATTTTTGACAAGTACAAAGCGAAATCTGCGCTTGTCATATGTTTGACAGAGGGAGGGGGCAGCAGCCCCCACCTACGGGGGCGCTAAGTTGTTATTAAGTACTGCACTTGATGTTATGTTACTATAGTGTTGAGGTATGGTTTGTTAACTGTGATTTCTTATTGTCATACAAAACATAGGGTTGTTTTACCTGAACTTAAAGGATCTCTTTTGAAATCAAAAATAATGGAATTTGATTGCGTCGGTTGATGACTCTTCGTTATTTTCCTTTTTTGTTTTTGTTTTGATAACCAATAGAATATTATATTTTAAGGAATGAAAAATTAAGTGAAATAATTTTCAATTTTTTTTTTTTTATGTTATGTCGACAGACAGGCTGACGGTCCACTTGATGGTAGGTGGCTACCGTCGCCTATAACACAAGCAACGCTACAGGTGCTGCAAGTGCGCTGCCGACTACAGTAGGATTAAGGATAAGGGATTAGGAGGGGATAAGGAAATGGGCTCTGGCATCCCTTACTCACTCACCGAAACACAACAGCACGTATATGCTGTTATTTCACGGTGGTCTTCTGTAAGGGGGTGGTCACTGCCGCCAGGCGGGCTGCCCAAATGACTGCGAAACGCAGTGTGCCCTACCACTACTTTTCAAATCCAGACCAGAGTCAATTTTGAAAATTACATTAAAATTTTCAAACTTGACCCCGCCGGGAATCGAACCCGGGGCCCCTGAGACGTTAGGCAAGCATCCTTGCCACTCATCCAACGGGCCGTCAATACTGAATAAAATTGTTTTTTATTTTTCTTATCACTATTATTTATTTATTTTATTATTATCATTTTTTTATTTACATTTCAGATAATATGATCCATTTTTAGTTGTTATTTAATTTACATTTATGTAAAATGCCGAAAAACTTATTATGTTAAAACAGTCATAAAATGTTTAAAAATCTAAGAGTTAAGTAAGTATATCTTTCAGCAACAGTTTTTAAGATGCTGTTGGCGCTAACTCGTGTCCTCTCTAGCAAGGAAGCCGTTTTCTTCATGATAATTGCATGTAACCCATCAGTTCTTGCTTCGGCAAACATTTGAGAGGCACTACAAAAACGAGACAACCCCATCAGCATCCTAAAACCGTTGTTGTATTGGATTCGCAATACGTTCATGGAATTATGATAATAATTCATTGTATGGAATATAGAATGGGCTTCATTTCTGTAACCACAGACGCAGGTGAAGGTACGGTCGAGCTTGCACAAATTCGATCACTTGGTTGTTTATGACTAGGGAAGTGGAGGGGCAGGACCTACCTCGTACACCGGCGGAGCCGCCTGTCTCCAGCTTTGCGTTTAATTGTCCGAGACACTTATAACCACTTGTGAAAAGAGTTTGAATGTTCACAAATTATGTACACACACGATAAATTGAGTTGCACAATTAATCAATTAATTTTCTTAATTGATGTAAAATAGTTTGCGTAATTTTGCGACTTGCGTTCACTTAAACTTCACTTGAGGTAGCGGGAAAAAAAAGGAAGGGAGGAACAGTGTTGCCAGAATGAGTAGTGTATGAAAATGCGTTCAGTTAGTGAGTATTGAAAAAAAGGAGTTAAATAAAAAATAAATTAATTAATATATCTGGCGCAGCCAACTTCGGGGGCCTAGAGGTTTCCTCTACATTGAAAAAATAATTAAAATTAATATTGAAGCAATTGATAAACTTAAACTAATGGGATAATTTTTGATTATTGCGTGGGTAAAGGGCAGAGTCGAGTTAGTGGACGTATATAAGTCCCAGAAGCAGTTTTTATTTTAGCAACACGTGTTATGTTATCTTTACCAGGAAAAACCTCCGAAACAACAGCCAGAGGCCAAACCATGGGGTGCGTATTATCATCTTTGACGATGACTAAAGTTCCTACACTCACAGGTTTGGAGGGCGTATTCCATTTGTTGCGTTGTTGAAGGGAGGTTAGGTACTCCATGCTCCAACGTTTCCAATAGCTTTGAACTATTCTATTCAAGAGCTGATAACGGGTGAGTCTATTGTCTGAGAGTGTAGGGTCAATTTTTTCAGCGGGTAAAATCTCAAGCGGAGTTACATTTAAAAAGTGATTTGGAGTTAGAGCAGTCAGGTCAGATGGATCTGATGAAAGTGCGCAAATAGGCCGGCTGTTTAACAGGCCTTCAATTTGTATTAAAATTGTGTTAAATTCCTCATAAGTGAGGATTTGACTGCCGATCGCTTTATGCAGGTGTGTCTTGATACTTTTTATATTTGCTTCACTTAGACCATTAAAATGCGGTCCATAAGGCGGGCTATGCTTAAATCGGACTCTTTGTAGAGTGAGATAATTATTTAAATCATTTCGATAATCAGTGGACTGTATAATAGAGTAAATTTCATTTAATTTGTGTTTTGCACCAATGAAGTTCGTGCCTCCATCGCTGTACAATATAGAAACTGGACCTCTGCGTGAAATAAAGCGTTTGAATGCGTCAAGAAAGCAGTCCGTGCTTAGGTCTGAAGCTAACTCTAAGTGAATAGCCTTTGTCGTAAGACAAACGAATAAACAGACGTAAGCTTTGTGGCTTTTAACACCTCGATGGCGGATATGTGTGATATAAAAGGGTCCAGCGTAGTCAACAGCCGTGTGTACGAAAGCCTTGACTTGAGAGACTCTAATTGAAGGAAGATCCCCCATAGGTGGGTTTGTGTTAAGCGGCTTGAGTTTAAAGCATAAGTTACATGAATGCACTCTTTGGCGAATTAAATTTCTAGCCGAGAGAATCCAGTATTTCTGGCGAATTAAAGCCATTAATAGCGCGGGGCCTGTATGTAAATTTGATGCGTGATAGTGATCTACTAGAAGAGAGACAATGCGACTTTTAGATGGCAATAGTATTGGATGCTTTTGGTCAAAGTTCAATTGAGAATTAATTAGACGCCCACCTACTCTCAATAGACCTTGGTCATCGAGAAAGGGGTTGAGTTTTAAAATTGCTTTGTTTGGATAAAGCTTGTTATTTTTAATTGCGTTGATTTCTTGTGAGAATGCGTTATTTTGTACGAAACGTATTACGTGACGTTCAGCGTGTTCTAAATCATCCACAGTAATAGGTCCGCGTGCGGTGAGTAATTTTGCGAAGCGAAGTACGTATACTAGTGAGCGTATGAATTTTAACCATGACGAGAAACGTTCGGAGAGATTGTGAATAAAGTGAGTATTTTCTATTGCGTTAACATTTTGCGTAGGTAGCGATATAGTTTTAGATTCTTGTATTTCTGTATTTTCATTGTGATAAATTTTGTATTCTTTTACAGGCCAGGTGTTGACTGGGGCGGACAACCATTGCGGACCGTGGAACCAAAATTTATTATTAATTAAACCTTTTGCGGTTACAGGACGAGAGACGACATCCGCGGGGTTTTCTATACCACGAACATGAAACCAATGAGAAGCGGGTAAGTGTTCGTTAATCTGCGCTATACGGTTAGCTACAAAAGTATGAAACTTATGCGCGGGTGAGTGTATCCATGTAAGTGTTACTGTGGAGTCTGCGAATGCATATATTTTATTTATATGACAGCGTCTGTTGAGGACCGTGCGTACTGAGTCAATTAATTTTGCGAGCAATACGGCAGCACAAAGTTCTAAGCGTGCGAGCGTTTTGTTTGGAGTTGAGACTTTAGATTTAGAGGTGAGTAATTTAACTGACTTTGCGTGCGTGTTATCGTCCTTGTCGATTCGAACGTATATGACAGCGCCATAGCATTTTTCGCTAGCATCCGCGAAACCGATCAAAGAGATTCTATGAGTAGAGCTTATACCTATGTGACGCGGTATTTTAATTTCAGATAGAAGCGGCAGTTCTTTATGAAATTTCTCCCATTTGGAAGTTAGGAAACCAGGAACCTCATCATCCCAGTCGAGCTGTAATTTCCAACATTCTTGTATGAGCAGTTTCATGTACGCGACAACTGGACTGATGAGACCGAGCGGATCGAATAATCGTGCGGTAACTAACAGAATCGAGCGTTTGGTACAAGTTTGCGGAAAATCTATATTTATCTTAAATTGAAAATTGTCATCATTAGGTTGCCATTGCATCCCTATGATTTTAGTGTTAGCGTTGGGATCATCGTCAAACTTAACAACCAGCGGACTTTTGTGAGAAGAAGGAATGCGTGACATGAGTTGATTGTCATTAGAGATCCATTTAATTAAATTGAAACCTCCGGATTTAAACATTGCGACCATTTCTTTATAAGTTTTCTCAGCGTTATCTAAGCCGTCAATAGAACTGACATAATCGTCAACGTACATATGGTTCTCGGCTTCATAAGCGGCAAGCGGATAAGTGTCGCGGCTGTCAGCGGCGAGGTGACGCACAACGCGCATAGCGAGGTAAGGCGAGCTAGACACACCAAAACACACCCTATTGAATTGGTAAATTTCTATTGGCGAATCGGAATCGAACCGAAACAATATGCGTTGAAACGGACGATGCTTGGGCGCAAGTTTTACTTGAAAGTACATCTTCTCAATATCGGCGGTTAGCGCGATGGAGAACATTCGGAGGTTGAGAAGTATTTCAAAGATACTACCTTGCAGCGTAGGACCAACGTACAATATGTCGTTAAGCGATTTGCCTGAGGTAGTTTTACAGCCAGCATCGAGAACAACACGAACCTTTGAAGTTTCTTTCTCGGGACGATAAACGGCTTTATGCGGCATGTAATAAACGTCATCGTCTTGAAAGTTATTCGTAACTTTAGACAAGTAACCTGAATCAATATAGGCTTGTATAGTTGCGTTATAATCGGCGCGTAGATAACATGAATTGAGTTTCTTTTCCAGGTTTAAAAAACGTCGTTTGGCAATAGCGTAAGAATGTCCTAATTCAGAAGGTGAGTATTTGAACGGAAGATCTACTGTGTATCTACCTTCGTTATCCCGTGAGTAAGTACTTTGGAATATTTTTTCACATGCTTCGTCATCGGGGCTGAAGTGTTTTTTATGGGGTACGTTTTCTATTTCCCAAAAGCGGTGCGTTAATTGATCGAGCGAAAGTGAGTCTGTTTGACCGGAGAACGCTTGGTCAGAGTTAGGTGAGAGTGTGGAGGGAGCGTTATGACAGAGTGTAGCGCATCCGTTAAACGAGAGCGTGGCGGGTGCGTGTTCGTTTTGTAATTGAGTGTGCGTGTCTATAGCGTGGTGCGAATGAGTAGCGTTTGGAGAATGCGAGTGTGATGTACAGTGGGCTTTGCCCATAGCTACATAACCGAGAGTCGTTTCGATACCTACGACCGACGAGTTCGGCGAGGTCGATTTGTTAGATCTGAGTAAAAGCGGGAATAATTCATTGCCTATCAGACAATCGATTTCTCCAGGTGCGTAGTAATATTCGTCAGCCATTGGCAAATCTTGTAAATGCGTTAATTGCGTCCTATCAATTTCGGCGTTAGGCAAAAAGTCGGTTATTGTGTCGATAACGCGAGCGTTCACTGTATAGAAACAGCGCGAGTCAAAACGCGAATATATTTTAAATTGTGTTATTCCGAGTGAGCGGTTTTCTACTTGACCGATGCCTTTAACTACGGACGGCGCGGGAGTTATATTAAAATTTAAGCGTTCGCAACACGATTTTGTAACGAAATTACTCATCGACCCTGTGTCGAGAAATAAGCGCACACGATTCTCTTGACCGTTATTAAACACGTGAACAGACGCGGTAGGTAACAATACTGTAGTATCATTATCTGAAATGCGCGCGGGAACGACGCAAGACATCGCCCGGTTGTTATCAGTATTTGAATTCGCGCGCCAAGAGGGCGGTTCATCGTGAGTACGAGCAGTGTTCACTAGCGACGGATGGGTGTGCGAGTGAGACGGGGAGTATGTGCAAGCGACAGTGGCGCCTTCCGTCTGTGGCGGCGGCGGGGCAAACTGCGGAGTGTGTTGATAATGACGTTTGTTATCACTGATAACGCGATATTGGAAATCAGCTGATCGTTGAGGGCTGTTTACATTAAAATTGTTATGAAGTTCTCGGTGCAACAATGAGTGATGTTTGCGGTTGCAAGTCGAACACCTTTTTGTCGATTTACAAGTATTTACATGATGAAAGCCTAAACAATTTATACAGAATGAGTGCTGACGAACAATATCGTTTCGAGTTTGTGCATTCTGATTTAAGAAACGTTCACATTTAAATAGGGGGTGAGAGGCGTGTGCGTTACATACTTTGCATTGTTGAAATTGTTGAGTTTGTAGGTTATAATTGGCCTCTGAGTTATGAGGCACATGAGAAGCATCGATTTGAGTGTGAAATGCTTTAGTTTTATTTATTGTAGGTATTTGCAGAGTGGGTTTACTAAATTGTTTATTATTCAATTGAGATGAGGATAATGTTGGCCCGTGTAAAGCGGTGAGTTTGCTCTGTTCACTCAAGAACTTTTTTAAATCAGCAAATTTAGGCATATCTATGCTTCTATGAGCTTGTTCAAATAGGTTCAGAGTCGTTTTATCAAGTTTGCTTAGAGCAATGTGAGTTATTATAAAATCTGACAAGTTATCAATATGTAATTGTTGCAAAGCGGCTTCTGCGGTACAGAAGTTGTCTAACAAATGATCAGCCGATTGACCTGGCTTTTGTTGAATCATTCTGTCCAAGTACATAGACGCTTGCACTCTTATATCTTGGTATTTAGCTAGCAGAGCTTGCCAAATAATAGTGTAATTTTGAGAGGTGGGAGTTATACCTGCGCAAATGTTCAAGGCTTTTCCAGAAAGACAGCCAATTAAATATTGGACCTTTTCAGCATTTGTCAACCCAGTGTTGTTGTGTATGACGCTGCAGAAATTTTCATAGAACACCGGCCATTTATTAGGAGTACCATCAAAACCTGTGAGTTGAAGCGGAGGCAATTTAGTGTTATAATTATTTTGTTTATTTTGAACCTCCAGCTCCTGTCTCAGAGTAGTCTCCTTCTGTTTAATAAAACAGTACAATTCGTCGAAGGTATTGAGACTGCTATGACTGAGCACTGCGTTTGCATTTTCTTTCAATTGTTCCATTAACAGTTTATCAACAGTTTCGGCATATTCTGCGCGGGTTTTGTCTAGCGTTTGAGTTCTAGCAAGGAATTGCATGCTACTTAGAGAGTCAGACACCTTTAAGCTAAGGTTGTACACTTCCTGAATAATGAGAAACAATCTTTGCCTTTTATTTTCAAGGAATTTGATCATGATGTTTTCCTCACTTGAACTGGAGCTTGACTGTTTATCATTTCCTCCCATTGTGGTAGGCAAAATGCGATATATTTATTTTAAATATCAATTCGAGATACAAGACTAACTAATGAAGAGATTACAGGAGAATTATCTAGAAATTCCTAGTTGGCGTTGCGTATGTACAAACAATATGAGGGGTAGGTTTTTAAATAAGCGGTGCGTTGAGAGAATTTATTGTGAAATAAGTATGAAATACATTAAATAAACAGTAATCAATATTTTAATTCTTTGGTAGGAATGTTATTGTTGAGATATATGAATATTGTAAATAAAATATAATGCTATTTGCGTAAACAAAACAAAGTTGGGGTGATATATAAAATGGCGGGAAAAATTTGTATTGTGTTTATGCTTATATCTGTGAGTAAGTGAGAGTGTGAGTATATTGCGGAGGCTAAGTGGAATGAGAGAAAGGATCCGGGATCGCAGGACCAGACTTGGAGGGGCAGGACCTACCTCGTACACCGGCGGAGCCGCCTGTCTCCAGCTTTGCGTTTAATTGTCCGAGACACTTACAACCACTTGTGAAAAGAGTTTGAATGTTCACAAATTATGTACACACACGATAAATTGAGTTGCACAATTAATCAATTAATTTTCTTAATTGATGTAAAATAGTTTGCGTAATTTTGCGACTTGCGTTCACTTAAACTTCACTTGAGGTAGCGGGAAAAAAAAGGAAGGGAGGAACAGTGTTGCCAGAATGAGTAGTGTATGAAAATGCGTTCAGTTAGTGAGTATTGAAAAAAAGGAGTTAAATAAAAAATAAATTAATTAATATATCTGGCGCAGCCAGGAAGAATAAAATCTTTATACTCAAAAACCCGAACAGTTCAAGAAGACTGAAGAAGTCTTCTTGTTCCGAAGTTTCTTTTATATCCTGAACGGTCGAGCTTGCACAAATTCGATCACTTGGTTGTTTATGACTAGGGAAGAATAAAATCTTCATCTTCAAAAACCCGAACAGTTCAAGAAGACTCAAGAAGTCTTCTTGTTCCGAAGTTGGCTATTATGGTGAAATAAAATCCTGAAATTTCTTTTATAGAGAAGAGGTATGTGCTCGTATTATAGGATAGTCTTAGGAATACATTCTACCGCTATCATCAGGTTAATTTGTGTAATTCTTTAACTTAATTTGTTAAACTATCACCAAGCACGTATACAGAGGGGGGGATAGTTGGGATTTATCCCCCCCCCCCGAAATCTGACTGAAAAAAAAAACGATACATGTCATTCATTCAGAAAGTAAGAAAAAAAAGAGTGGTCGGCATGTGTGACACTAGATTTATAGAACGTCACGACTCTATAAATGTATTTTGTGAGTTACTCAAACCTATTGTCATTACATTGAGAGAACTATCCTGCACAAACAGAACTGTTGCCCAAACTGCGTCTACATTCATAGCTGCGACGGAAAAGATTAGTTTCTTGACTACTTTACTCTAATTTTTCAGAAAAATTAGAGTAAAGTACAGTGATTACAGCGATTTTTACACAGTTCACATGGTTGTTTCAATGTTTGTCCCCCCCCCGAACCAAAAGTCTGGATACGTGCCTGACTATCACTTTGAAAACCAACCAAGTTCACGCGTATAAAATAAGGTTTTCCATTAAGTTTTAATTTTTTAAATTAAATCTAAAGCTTCAGGTTCATTAGTTAAATTTAATGAAATTTCAATAAACTATTCGACACACACAAATCCAAGATCTTGAAATTGACTTACAATACTGTTTATATTAGCTTAACTACAGATAAATTAACTAACAGTTATCACACGGCAGCATCTTCATTCAAGTTGCAATTTTTGAAAATTTTTAAACTAGCATACATATAGAAACTTATATTTAATACTAGGGAGGAGTTAGCGGATATATAGACAGACAGACAGACGCGGGCAGCGACTTCAATTTATACTATATACAAGACTGAACGATATGCCTTACTGAGCAGAATCCTGCTTAAGACAAATGCTTAAGTAATTTATTTTTATTCACTTTGTGACGATATTTAAAATTTTATTTGCAATAGTTTTTAAATGTGCGATTGATAAATGAAAATTTAAATAATTTAGCAAGATTGTCGACACAAAATATATTATTATCATTTGGTTAATTAAGTTGATATATCTTAATTGCAATTTTATGAGTAAATTTTCTTATAATTTTTTTTTTCTTTTGTTTAAACCTATGGACTTGAAATTTATTTATTTATTACATTTTTTTAATGTTAAGATCGGCATGTCTGCTGACGGTCCACTGACTACAGTAGGATTAAGGATAAGGGATTGAGAGGGAATAGGGAAATGGCTCAGGCATCCCTATTTGATATGGTTTGCAATAATTTGCGGGTCATAACGGCACGTATGGAAATTTTAGTTACATAATAACAGCATTTTAATTAGTACCTAATAATAATAATGACGTAATAATAATAACTTTGACGAGCCCGTTGGGTGAGTGGGTAGGATGCTTGCCTTAACGCTCTGTTCTAGGATTCCCGGGTTCGAGTCCCGGCAGGGTCAACTTTGAAAAATTACCTTTTCAAATTTGGCTCTGGTCTGGATCTGTGGAAAGCAGTGGCAGGGCACACTGCGTTTCGCAGTCAATTCGGCGGCCCGTCTGGGGGCAGTAACCACCCCCTTACAGAAGACTACCGTGAAATAACAGCACGTGTGCTGTTGTGTTTCGGTGAGTGAGTAACTGATGCCAGGGCCCATTTCCCTATCTCCCCCTCCTAATCCCTTACCCTTAATCCTACTGTAGTCGGCAGCGCACTTGCAGCAGCTTTGGCGTTGCTTGTGTTATAGGCGACGGTAGCCATCTACCATCAAATGGACCGTCAGCCTGTCTGTCGATGTTGTCATAAAAAAGAAAAAAAGAAATTTAAAAAAATCTAAAAAGTTGAAATTGGGAGTACAATCAAAGTATCAGCTAAGAAAGGATTTTTGAAAAATTTAACTCTTTGCGAGGCCAAAGGCGGATCGCTAGTCTATACATATAATAAAACCGTAAACGAGCTGTGTCTGTCATTAAATATATATTTAAAAAAAAAAAACCATTTGTACACGTTGTACTTATGTTACCGAGGCCAAAAAAATAGTTTTTAGAATTTTTTTTATGTTGTCTGTGTTATTGTACACGATAATCTCAGAAACGGCTTAGCCGATATGAATGCGGTTTTCACTGATGTATTGTAGCAAGCTTCCCGTAACATTTATTGTTTGTTTCTTTTCAATCGGTTTACAAACAAAAACGTTACGCGCTATACCGAATACCACGCGTTGAACCATTCCAAAGCGCTTATTAAAGCCTATAGTCGAAACGTGACAAACCAGGCTATATCGCTTAGCAGGAGCAATTTGTGTATGCTAACTAGGGCGCTAACGGGGCACTGCCGCCTCAATAGGCACCTAAAAGTAATGGGGCTCACTAGTACGGGAGAGTGTCGCTTCTGCCATGAGGCAGAAGAAACACCAATGCATATTCTTTGCGAGTGTGGCCCCCTGATGCACAAGCGCAGTCTCATCCTGGGAAGCCACACAATGGCTTGTGAAGATGTGAAGAATGCCTCTATCAAAAAAGTACTACAGTTCCTTAACGTGGTAGGTATAGGTGGAGAGCTTTAGTTCACGTGGCGATCACAATATTTCAGCAATGGACGAAGTGATACTGGTACTCTAGCAGACAGAAATAGCCACTAAGATAAGATAAGATAAGAATACCACGCGTACGAAGTTGCGGGCTCATCTATTTGTAAATAAAATTATATTAATGACAAATGTATTTCAACATAAATATTTGATTATATTTAAAGGAAATGTGCTTGTATAGGAATTTTGGTGTCCGGTCATTAAACAAGTTGAGTATTACAAAGCTGATGGCCTGTAAATGGCTACAGATTAGCCTTTTTTACATTAAACAGGTAAACCTTTATCTTTGAGAACAAAGGAAATTACATAGTTAAACAAAACAATGGCAGTGCAATATGACACTAGGAAGGAAATGTTTCAAATGTGGTGACGAAAGGTGTGAACTCCCTCCGATATGTGGAGAAATGCTTTTAGGAAAGCGTTTGAATGGATTGTGATATGCAATAGACATTAATTCGAAAATTGTATAGTTATTATTGTCTTATTTATTAGATTAAATAATGATTGGATTGTTATTATTATTTATCTTTTTTCGTTCATTTATCATTTAATTGGATCGTTAATTTGCGTGGGTATGATCAATCTAAATAGGGACATATAAAAAATAGCAAAATTTCGTAATTTTTCTTCTTATTATTATAATTTTTTTTTATCAAAAATGATAAGCTTGTGTACATCACTCATTTAGCGACAGGCAAATTTAACTGGCGAGAGTCTGTTGTCTTGAATCCATAATGTTATCAATTTATCTTCGTTGTTATTTTAGTATCCAATATTTCATTTTATTTTATTTATATTAAAAATTTAAAACATGAATCAGCAAAGTTTCTACTAAGTTACTAAAACATATTATAATTTACAATACACTACAGAATATTGGAACTAGGAGAAAACATGTAAAAAGGCAAACAAAAATAAACATAGAAAAGAAAGAGAAAAACAAACAAATAAAGGGCGTAAATTTTATATAATAACATTAAGGGGGAGACAAACGCTAAATACTAAAAATATCCATTGTTTAATGAAGATGTTACAAGAAATAGACACGACAATTGCTTTGAAAAAAATATATATTATACTTAAACATGTGAAGAACCAATTGTATTAATAAGAATTTTCGTTAAAGTAATAGAAAGTCCACAAAAAAAGTTAGAACACAAGAAGAATTTGACCTTTATTGAAAATTCTCTCGAAAACGGCTTATTGCACGCATATGAATCCTGTACCTATTAATAAGTTAATATCAGATTAAAAAAATGTATTAATAAAAAAAAATTTTTTGTGTAATGTTCTAATGGTAAAAACAAAAAAACACCATTTCTAGGCCTGTTGAATTGTCTCCGCGGCAAGCGAGTACTATAGTAAATGTCATTTGCCTCAGTGAATCCCTTAACTGTGCCCTGTGGTTTCACCAGCAGTTTCATATAAATGTCATGTCATTTATTGTGTCAAGCTAATCTATCTTTATTTTTATTTAATTTTGTGTAATTTAATAAATTTAGCCATCATGGTAAAGTGCCATAGTTGTAATAAGCTTATAAATAAGAAAAGTATAATTTTGGAATGTAGCCATTGTCAAAAAATAGTGCACGCAAGCACGGAGTGTTCCGGTTTAAGCACCAAACAGCTTGGTGCCCTAAAAGCTGCCGAAAATCTCGAGTGGACGTGTAACGACTGTAATCTAAACTCATCTCACAGGAGGTCCTTTGTAGCGCTAACTGACTGTGAAGATAAAGACGATGATGATGGCATGATCCAGAGAGCCTCATTTGACGTAAAACAATTATTACAGGACCTAAGAAAAGAAGTGAGAAATATCATTACGCAAGAGATACGAGCTGTTTCTACATCGTTACAATATTGCAGCGAAAAGGTGGATGAATTTTCAGAATCCGTGGATGCATTAACTAGCAAAGTAAAGGAGATGGAAAAGAAAATTATCTACCTGGACAATCAAAACAGGTCGTGCCTTGTGAAGATCGAGTCGCTGGAACAACGTAGTTATGAATTGGAACAGCAGCTACTGGCGGATCAAGTAGAAATTTCAGGAATTCCTGACGTGAAAGACCTAGATATTCCTAAAGCCGTCGAGGATGTATTCACAAAGATCGGAGGACTGAAGGAAGACGTATTATCTATCAAAACACTACCCCCTAAACGGAATGGATATGGGTCAGTACAAGTTCGTCTTCGTCATGAATCACTCAAGCAACAACTGATACTTAATGCCCGCAGTTCCGTTGTCGCTGCAGGGGATATCCTGCCAAAATTGTCTGGTCCACAAGCAAGTAAAAAAATTTATGTTAGAGAAGCACTGTCTACATATCATAAAAATCTACTGTGGCAGGCTAAGCAGGAGATGAAGGATGCTTTTAAATATGTCTGGTTTAAAGATGGTAAAATCTTAGCACGTAAGAATGATAACTCTAAGATATATAAAATTAGACCTAAAATTGACATCCAAAATCTAATGTCTAATCAAAAGTAAGATTAATATTCCCTAATTAGCATTTAAATTCTCTATTGATCTTTACAACTAAATATTTAACTAATATCTAAACTTAATTAGTATGGATTACATAGATAATTATAATATTACAGAACTATTTGATTGTATTGATATCACAAACTTTCAAAATGAAAATCCTAGAAATAGTCAGAATATAACATTCTTGCACGTAAATGTAAGATCCTTAATCAAAAATTTCTCGAAAATAGAACACATTATCCAAATTTCCAATTCATCAATTGATTGTTTAGTAGATACTGAAGTTAATATTTCAGACAATGTCAAATCCCTGTATAATTTACAAGGCTACACAATGTATACAGAGTTAAGAAAACATAAAAGAGGTGGCGGTATAATTGTTTACATTAAAAACAGACACAAATTTACCAAAATAAAAGCTACCTCACAACACTATGAAAGCCTACTTGGCACTATAACTACAACTTCGTATTCTGTAGGATTGTGTGCGGTGTATAGACCACCCGATTGTAATAAACAACATTTCTTATGTGAGTTGGACAGAATGTTAGACAGGTTGACAGACACTGACTTGGTTTTTCTGGGCGACATAAATATAAATTTGAAAATAACAAACCCAGTCAAAAAATCATATACTGACATAATGAGTGGGCACGGCCTTTCATGCGGTATCAAAAATTACACTAGAATTGAAACAATTAATGAATTAACAACTAAAAGTTACATTGATCACATCTTTGTACGATCCCGTATGAGGGACGTGTACACCGCCGCGCTTTGTACCGTAATGGCAGATCATAAGGCTACCGTTGCGACATTAGTAAGTGACTCGCATGTACTGGATGTCCCTACGTATGTGACTCGGATTGATAATAATAAAATTAAAGAATTATTAGACAAAGTGAACTGGGACCTAACTTTATCTATGGAGTGTCCTGATATGATATATAAATTTATTAGGCAACAATTTGATGAATGCTATGATCAATCTAAATACCTACATCAAATCAGTAACTCAAAACGCAATATATTTAAATGGGCCAATAAAAATGTTTCAAACATAATTAAAAAACGGGACAATTTATTTTCAAAATGGCTGAAAGACACCAGTAATAAAGAACTGAGAGCAAAATACAACAAAATAAGAAATAAAGTAAATAAAATTATATATATAAGTAAGAAAAAACAAATCAGGACAGAAATTAACAAATCAAAATGCGATCCTAGGAAACTATGGCAAATAATAAATAAAATTACAGGTAAGGTGTTGAACTCAATTGATGATTTTATTACAAAAGCGTTTGATGAGAAAGACACTAGAAAATTGGTTGATAAATTCGCTTATCAATTTCAATATAATGTAAAATCGATTATTCCTAACTGCACATGTAATTTAATGGATAAAAACAGTTACGAAAGGTCAGTAGATAAATCAATTTTTTTTCCGGCTGCAAAAAAAGACGATATTTATAAAATTATTAAATGTATTAATCCTGACAAAGCTCCAGGAGCTGATAGCATTCGAGCGATAGATATAGTGAGGATATCAGATAGAATAGTAGGTGCTATTACACATCTCATAAATACCAGCATTGCGATAGGACGTTACCCCAAAGATTTGAAAAAAGGTATTGTTCGTCCTATCTATAAGGGAGGCAGCACCAATGATTGTGCAATGTATCGTCCTATCACAATCTTACCCGTATTAGACAAGATTGTTGAAAAGTATGTGTGTAATAAAATTCAAAATTTCTACTCGAACAATGGCATCATTTGTGGTCAGCAATATGGGTTTCAGTCTAAAAAAAGTACAACACAATTATTGTCCCGCTTCACGGATGAGGTTAACAGTTATCTGAACGTCAGGAAGCATGTATTATTAGTATTTATAGACTACGGAAAAGCCTTTGATACACTGCGGCATGACCTTCTAATTGAACGGTTAGAAAATAGTGGTATTAGGGGCAGATTACTGGATTGGTGTAAGGATTACCTTAGCGAGCGTTGTTTCCAAGTAAAGGTTGCAGAAACACTCAGTAAAACAGTTCAAGTTACTGAAGGAACAGCCCAAGGATCAGTCCTTGGCCCGTTGTATTACCTTACGTACGTGAATAACCTTGCTAACGTCATCCAACACTGTAAAATTTATCAGTTTGCTGACGATACCTGCTTATTGGCAGCCGACGAAGATCCACTGACCGCACAAAATATGATACAAATGGATTTTACAGCAATATGTAAGTGGTCACATGACTCTGGGCTGGTACTCAATACCGACAAAACAAAACTTATACACGTTCGGTCTAGCCACAATTACTATTCTGGTGAAATTAAAGTGGTAGCTCATAGTCATGTCTGTAACCACACGAAAAATATACAATGTACTAATACATGCATAAACATTGAGCAAGTGGCTGAGCACAAATACTTAGGTCTAGTAATTGATAACAGGTTTAATTGGGCGAAACACATAGATAAAGTATGTAATAAACTTAGAGCAGTATTAGCTAAATTTTATATAATTAAATACAAAGTACCTGGAGACATACTGTTGACTATGTACAAAGCATTAGCTGAGAGCATATTGTCGTACGGGTTGAGTAGCTATGGCCGCACTTATAAAACGTACTTAGATCAAATATACAACATTCAATATAGATTATTGAAATTAATAGTACCCTTGAAAATTAAAAATAAATATAGTGAAGATCCCTTGGGACTCTTTAAGTATTGTGGAGTGATTCCTATTCATAAAAAAGTTGACTATACATTACTCATGGAACAGTACTTTCGCGAGGAAATCCAAATAGTCAAAACTCACAAAATAGTCACTAGAAGGGCCACAAGTAAGTTTTTATATAAACCAAAATTCATTAATGAATATGGCAAAAGAACGTCGCAATATATAATTCCCCACCTAATTAATAATTTACCTATACAAATAAAAAATGGAATAACACAAAAAAACATAAAGCATACATTAAAAAAGTATTACCTAAATTAAATATAATACAGTATATTTATTTCATTGAATAATATAATTAAAAATCTTACTTATATAATTAAACTAAATGCCTGAATAGAATGGGGCACCTGTGTAGCGAATTGCACACGCACAAAGCGTACCGACGATGCTTCGCTCGGCCGGTTCTGCATCTTGTGCGATTCAGTTGGTTAGGCATTGGATTTTGATGAGTTGTAACATTGTTATTATAATAATATGTATATACTTAGAATAATGTTGTTATGTTGGCATGAAGTAAATGTCTAGACAAACCAATAATGGTTTACAGACATTTTTTAATATTTTGTATTCGATTATGTATTAGATAATAAATAAATAAATAAATAAATAAATAAATAAATAAATAAATATAAATTGACATATATTCCTAATTCAAGTCGGACTTAAAGATCCAGACATTAGCGCGTTCGAACAAAAAATAAATAAACTCACCTTATATTTCTTGAAATACTTAGGGTAAACGTTTTTGTAGACAGCGACGCTGGTTGTACGAGAAGATATTACCACTGACATGCGTTTTTAATTTTAAAATTAAGTCATTATTCTACAATTAATTGTTTCACGTTATTTAAAATCTTATTTAAAAAAAAAATATTCTTGCGCACAGAAATATAGCTTCCCGTCTCAGTGGAGCGATTGTGACTGATCATGTGAAACAATGCACATTGAAGTATGCATGACATGAGACGAGCATAGCCCATTTCGCGGAATAAAAATGCCAAAAGTATTAAATATTCATTATTTGTAAACTACAATGTCAAATGGAAAATTAATAAACAAAGGCCTTGATAATCTGCGAAGTGAGATTACTGCTAATTTTTTAGGTTTGTAATATGTGTCATTTTGAAAATAAAACAAAAAAAATTCATTGTATAATGTTTTCTGTTGACATTTCACTTTTATTTATAGCGAATTAATCTATTCTTATTCGGACTTAATATACTTAGACAAAATTCAAATCTAGGATTAGCCATTTCTATTTATAAATTTTAGACGGTCTCATATCTGAAACTAGGACTGAATTAGGACATAATTGGTGCCCTTTTGCGTAATAACATCTTGAAGTTATGTCTCTGGTCCCCCCCTCACCCCTAACACGTACATAATTTGATTAATTTTCGACTTACAAAATACGAGCTCTAATTAAAACTAGTGTAAGTGGCTGCTGCGATAAGGGAACAGTTTTGGAAGTCTCTTCTGGCATAGGGTTTGACGTGGCGTATCGGATTTCTATGTACGATTCATACGCATAATTATAGTGCAATATTTTCAAGACAACAATGAGTATTATGTTATAAAAATTAGGCTTTTTTTTTCAGATAATAACATTAACAACATACTAAACACGAGAATTTTTGATATTATTTGTTAGTTATGAAAATACATGTACATATTATTGCGACTTTGACGAGCCCGTTGGATGAGTGGTTAAGGCCTGCCTATTCTAGAGTTCACACGTTCGATTCCTGTAAGGGTCAACTTTGAAAATGAACTTTTCAAATTTGGCTCTGGTCTGGATTTGGAAAGTAGCGGCAGGGCACACTGCGTTTCGCAGTTATTTGGGCAGCCCGTCTGGCGGCAGTAACCACCCCCTTACAGAATACCACCGTGTACTGTTGTGTTTCGGTGAGTGATTAAGGGATACCAGAGCCCATTTACCTATCCAATCCCTTATCCTTAATCCTACCGTAGTCGGCAGCGCACTTGCAGCAGCTTTGGCGTTGTTTGTATTATAGGCGACGGTTGTCACCTACTATTAAGTGGACCGTTAGCCTGTCTGCCGATCTTAACATAAAAAAAAACTTAAATATAACTGCGACTCTTTTCATAAGTTTCATATTATTATTGTCATGTTACTAAGTTTAGACAGCTTAACTTAAATACTGCCTAAAGTTAATGAGTATGTAAGTAAGTAGTAATATAGCATGGCAGTCCAATTAATAAGCGACGCTATAGGAATTCAAATATGCATCCGATCTTAATAAGTATTGTAATTATTATGTATTATTATGTACAGTAAATTGATGCATAAGTTCTAGTGTAAGACAAATAATTGAAGAAGATTATTGCGGTAAGCGTCGCGTGAGAGCTTCGGTGGCGCAGCGGGAAATAAGCGGCCTATATCATGTCGAGAGTTCCAAGTTTGATCTCTGGTCATGCCATGTACCAATGGTTTTTTTATAACAACTTAAGTGCATTTATTGACTGCTCTCAAACGGCGAAGGAAAACATCGCGAGGAAACCTGCATACACCAAAAATGAAATTCTAAGGCGCATGTGAATTCCACCAACCCGCAATAGGCCAGCGTGTTGAATCATATAGCCCATAAACCCTTGTTGAAAGGGTGGGCCTGTGCCCCTGCAGTGGGGACATATAATTTTAATCGATATATTTTTCTTACAAAGGACATTAAAATTACCTTTACTGTGATTTTAATGTAGGTACTTTGTAAGAAAAACATACCGATTGTGAATTGCAAAATGTTGCATCGTTGTTTAGTGTACCTGTAATACGCGTAAATATCAACCGAATACGAGTTAAGCACCTATATCATGAAGTTGACTTTGACGAGATATTTGTGAGTACATACACCCAATTTTGTGTTAAAACGACACAGCTACAAATATTATTAGGCGTTAATGAAACCGCTAATCCTCGCTCAACACTGGCAACCAATTTCAGAGATGAGCAGATGCGATTTTAATATGAATTCTAAAACTTAAAAAGGATTTGACTTTATTATAAAAGGTTTTGCTTAAGTTAGTTAAAACGAGCAATGGAATCCTCTTTGAGCCGTCCACCCTTAATGCCGTAGAGATGAGCGGCTACATGAGCAGAGTTATCAGAGTGTTTCAGATGGAAGCGGCCTCCGACTCTATGCAGAGAAGAGGTTATGGGGTATTTCAGAGATGAAGCCCCTCGCTGACCGCCCGCTGCGAGACGACTCATGTCGCTTCGCCCAGGGGCGGCAGACATGGGTTCGTCCGCCTCCATCACAACACCGGGCAACGAGGTGAGACGTGCTGTGTGTTTCTGGCACGTCTCTCTAAGGCGGGGAGGTCAAACTCCGTGCCTACTTGAGGTGGAGCCCGCACGTGTGCGGGCCTCGTCTGGATGGAGGAGGCAGGTGCATGTTTCCACGATCCGTTAACCCTCCGCCCATGGACGAAACGAGGAAACACCGTGAGTTTTTAGTGAGTAGATCATGGGTAGATCGGCGGGGATCTGGCTCGCAAATTTACCCACAAATAAAGGTAAAACGTGCAATATTATCTTAATTCATCATTAACAGCCTAAAGACATTCCACTATATGAGGTAGACTGTAAGTCTACCTCATATAGGTAGACATACCCGTAGCCGGATTCAAGATCTTCCAGTCCCGAAGGTTGTGGCCCGAGGTATGTTCTTTACCAGTCGTCTTTTCATTCTGCGAGACAAGATTACAGTTGATTTTACTTTTCTGATAGATTTCCTTTCTTATAGAGAACAGAAAAGATTTGTTCGATCTGGTCTATTCTCATCAGACCACTATTTCGCTGATTATATTTTAGGTACGGTTTATATTTTTGGATTAGAAGGTGCTTCATAAGTTCCAACCAAATTCGAATTCGAGGTATTCCAATAAATGTAAACCTTATCATCTTTTATAATGCGCACTGCTAAGGATTGGATCTCCCTGCCGGCGTCTGTATTTCCGAGCTCATACAACCCAAATATTTTCAAGTTCGAATGAATGGGCATCTTCTGCATGAGCTCGCTCCATTGTCGGCCTCATCTTTCCTACACGTATCCGTGTAGGAGATGCTGGCCAAGAGCAAACCCATCTTTAATAACTATTCTCTCAAAATTCTTGAAAATTTAAGATGTGGCAATTCAAGCCAAAAATGGGCCATTGTGCTTGTTGGATATTATATAGAGTTAGCCATACCAGAAATTCTGTTTAGTTTAATACAGTTTTACTGATATGAACCATATAGAAAAGCCACGTTTGGTAATGTCGAGACGAAATCATTCTCATAGCAACCTTTCAAGATTTAATCTAAAACACTAAATTTGTTTAAAAGGAATGTATCACGCTGTCTGACATAGCTATCTGCTTGACACAGTATATAAGAGGAATAGTAATAAGATGCTACAGATGTAGATTCTTGCAAAGTCCTAAGGTTACCTGCACATCGTTGGTGTAGTTTGTGTCTTTGGGTAACTGTAACTACGTACCATCAAATATATGGTCAGCCTTCCTGCCTCCGTTTTGTAAAATCGGTAAGAATTTTTAAACTGTTCGGATTTAAATTTTATCATTTCGGAAATTTCAGAAAAATACATATTTTCTTTAATTATTATTATTTTCTTTTTTTTGTTTGTTTTTAGAATTAGTTTTTAAAATGACAATATTTAATTTATTGGAAAAAATATTATAGCACCGTTCATTAAACCATTATTTTTTTAAGAATAATGTTCATGTTCAAACTGTTTTTTTTCATGTTCATGTTCATGTTTTTTTTTTTTATAAAATCAAGGTAGCGCTTGACCACGATCTCACCTGATGTGAGGTGCAGATGCGGCCGAAGGTGGACCACGCTTACCCAGTAAATGCCCATTTACCCTGGTTTTGAAGACCCCGAGGTTGTTGTTCTTTGGGAACACAGAACAACAACCTCGGGGTCATTATCATAAGTTTTTTGACGTATTATCATAAGTACAATTTACATATTGTACTTATGATAATGACGTCAAAAAATAGTTTTTAGAATTGTTGTATGTTTATCTGTGCATTTGTGCACGCTAATCTCAGAAACGGCTTAACCGATTTGAATGCGGTTTTCACTGATTTATTGCAGAAATCTTCCCGTAACATTTAGTGTTTGTTTCATTCCAATCGGTTTACAAACAAAATAGTTACGTGCTATACCGAATACCACGCGTACGAAGTTGCGGGCTCAGCTAGTCGATAAATAAAAATAACATTACTTATGTATGCTGGGCTATGCGATTAATTCCTTATAGTTAAAATAATGTGTGACCATGGTGGATGTTTAAATTAATGTAAAAGAGACACTGTCAGTATATTATACTGTGTCATATCTATCTCTTCATACTGTTGACAAAGACAAGATCATTTTCAAAATAATCGGGATATAAATTTAGTGTTGGCAACATTCGGTGCAAGAAAGCTCGCGTAGATAGTGCATAACTTATTTTATTGCTATAACCAACTTATTACTTTATCCGACTTTGCTTCTTAATATTACTTATATAAGTATTTATAAGTGTTTTAAGTTACTTGCTCTTACATATAGTTAAAGTATTTAAATTTTAATAAATAAATAAAGATAAATATATAGTTGTCGACAAAAGTTATTGATGCTTTACAACACTGCAAGAAACTAAAATGGAAGTGGGCCGGCCATATTGCTCGTATGGAAGATAAAAGATTGTCAAGAATGATAACCACATGGAAAGGTCCAATAGGTAGGAGAGGTAGAGGAAGACCAATGAAGAGATGGCTCGACGAAATTCTGAAAACTGCGGGAAAGAACTGGATAGAAAAGGCAAAAGATAGGGATAAGTGGAGAAAAATGGAGGAGGCCTTCACTCAGTAGAGAGGTCCTTAATAACACTAGTAAGACTTGCATGAAAAAATTTATGAGTGGCAAGAATACTTGCCTAACGTCTCAGGGGCCCCAGGTTCGATTCCCGGCGGGGTCAAGTTTGGAAATTTTAATGTAATTTTCAAAATTGACTCTGGTCTGGATTTGAAAAGTAGTGGTAGGGCACACTGCGTTTCGCAGTCATTTGGGCAGCCCGCCTGCCGGCAGTGACCACCCCCTTACAGAAGACCACCGTGAAATAACAGCATATACGTGCTGTTGTGTTTCGGTGAGTGAGTAAGGGATGCCAGAGCCCATTTCCTTATCCCCTCCTAATCCCTTATCCTTAATCCTACTGTAGTCGGCAGCGCACTTGCAGAACCTGTAGCGTTGCTTGTGTTATAGGCGACGGTAGCCACCTACCATCAAGTGGACCGTCAGCCTGTCTGTCGACATAACATTAAAAAAAATGTATAATTTATATAATGTTTATATAAATTATACTCTTATATAATCTTATATAACAATGTTTATATAATTATATAAATAATTTAAATTGTAATCAAATCCAACCAAATATCTTAAGTGCAAATGTAATCATATTAAATTGTAGCTTTTTTTTATGTTTCTAAGGAATAAACAAGGCTTTATTATTATTATTTTTATATAGTTGTCGAATAACCATTTAAAACCTAAAACATAGTCGCGTGTCTATGGTTTAATTTGATAGCTTCAAATGACCTTTTTTTGTTTAAAGGTCATCAAACAGGTTCAGTTGGTGGTAGGTGGCTACCGTCGCCTATAATACAAGCAAAGCCACAGGTGCTGTAAGTGTACTATAAGTGCCGACCATACTAAGATTAAGTATGAGGAATTAGGAAGGAATAGACAGAAGGCATCCCTTACTCACTTACCGAAACACAACAATGTTCTTATTTCACTTTTATCTTCTGTAAGAGGGTGGTTACAGCCGCTAGACGGGCTGTCCATATGATTGTGAAAACACAGTGTGCCCAAAAACTCGAAACTTCAATATCAAAGCGGCCCTGCAGTGAATCAAACCCGGGACCGGTGAGCCAGAACACAAAGGCCTGAACCAACCGACAAACACGCTCGTCAATCTTTATCTATATACATAATAAATAAACGAGCCGTGTCTGCACATGAAATATTTTTTGAAAAAAAAAAAAAAAATTTGTCGCTATACCGAATACCACCAGTACGAAGTTGCGGGCTCAGCTAGTCTATCATAAATTACTATATTTAATTGCACAAAATTTGTTAAAAAGGTTAATTAGTTTTTTTATTATTAAAACTATTTTAATAAAAAAAACTCATTAATATAATTAATAATAAATATATTGTAATAATATATTGTAAGTGTAATTATTTTTATAATTTTAAAAACAATTAAATTTATTATTTGTTACTAAATATTATTATTTCCCTCCCTTTTAAGACAGCACGCACTAATACCACTAATACTTCACAGAATAAATAATACTCAATACCTTGTATTAATTGCTCTACTCTATGTCTTTTCTGTCCATTAAAATTTTATTATTTATCTCAATACAAATAAAAACATTTTTTTTTTCAACACAAGAGTTGCAAGTGCACCACCGATCTTAACAATAATAAGGAACAATAAGGAAGACGATTAAAAAAATAAGGAAGTCGATAGAAATAGGCTCTGGCCATCAGGCATATTCTATTCACTGAAACACAACAGCACACGTGCTGTTATTTCATGGGGTGGTTACTGTAGCCAAGCAGGCCGCCAACACAGTATTACTTGCTACTTGTAGTATTTTGCAACTAAATAGACTCAAATATAGTCAAACACGATGTAGTTATCTCTAAATGTAACTCGACGAAACACGACCGAGAAATAACTCATCGAACGAATGCATAAATCAAAACCAAGTTAAAACCACCCTGAAACACCGATGAATTTTATTGTGATTCTTATTACCAAAAGCGTAAGTACCATTCTCGTTTGAGCACAGAGTTTTACAGCGGCGAATTTGAGCCGGGCCCGTACAATTCCAAATTCAAATTGCCACCTATCGTAGAACGGTGATTGGTCAGGGCGCGCGTGGCTGTGTTATAAATAGTGCGGTTTGTGCCGGGCGTACGGTTTGTATGGAATATGAGATTGATTAATTAAAGTTTTCAATAGCACGGGGAGCATTTTATTTTGTTTCAGTGATTATTGATAATATATTAAATGTGGAGGTCAATCTCCCGAACCATTGCACCCCATTTGAAGAATTTTTTAACTATTATTCCAGATGGATATAAATGTATAAACATTTTATGTATAGTAACTCTTAAAATTGTACACGGGGGTTTTAAATCGGATAAATAAAAAATTAAAATTGCAGAAAACAAAGCTTCTACTATGAGTGCCCCTTCGATTGTTTCTTCTGAAGTTGGAAGTTATATTTAGAATTTCAATATTTATATAAATTTGAATAGTATGTGAATATATCAAATAATATAGTGCATTCTAATTTAAATTAAACAGCAAATTTAATTAATTAAACTAAATTATACAAATAATTATATAAGGTTTTTATAATTAAATTAATTAATATTAACTGGTGCTCGCGACTTCGCGTTGATAAATTAAAAACATAACACCTGAGAAAATATATGAGCATCTGCGGCACGCCCGCCACAGCAACAGTGGGACCCAATTTCTAGACCAGTGGTTCCCAGACTTTTTTTCTCGTAGACCACTTTCAAAATTTAGTTGGTTCCAGTGGACCCCCTGTAGCTACATTTCTACCATATACCCAAAACTCGACAAAAAATGAGAAGATTAGAACTAACTATGGAAATTTGCGTTGCGGCTGAGTTACCAAGAATGGGGAGTTTTCTAAATGAAATAAGTGAGAATTGATTGTTTTTTTTTGTCACCCCCATTTTTTTGTCACGCCAACGTAGACCCCCGTCGAGACTCCCGTGGATCCCTGGGGGTCCACCTGGGCCACTTTGAGAACTAAGGTTCTAGACAATCCTAACTTAAAAAGTATCCAAGTAATAAACTATCTGTATGTCAAATTCATCCAAATTTGTTGATCTGTTTTTGCTTAAAAGAGTAACAAATATCCATCCATACATATCTTAAGATACATAAGATAGATATCTTACATAAGATAGATATCTTCACAGACTTTTCCATTTATAATATTAGTAAAATAGTAAAAGGTACAGTATCCTGGCTAAATTTATTATATTTGACTGAGTAAAAAAAAAGTAAATAACTTCGAATTAATGTAATGCCTACATTTCTGAAAACTGTACCTACTTGTACTGAAAGATTTTTATGTAAATATTGGCATATATTTGTCGCATTGTATATATAAAGTCACTAGTAATATATGAAGTCCATTTCTACATTTAGTTGACCCTGGCACTAAAATATGCAGAAGGCTTCACGTGGTGAACGGAACGGATAGTGTAGAGACGTGTGTCATTGTAGAGGTAAACATAGACACCGTAATGTTACTATAGAAACGCAAAACCATAGAGTATTTTGTAGTACATTTTAGAAAAAAAAAATATAAAGCCGTAATTTTTTTAATAAATTTAATTTCTTTTTAAATATTTGTAAAAGGTTGTACTTAAGTTGTAAAAGGGTTACATTTAACTACAGACATTTAATGTTAATGTTGAGATCGGTAGACAGGCTGCCGGTCCACTTGATGGTAGGTGGCTACCGTCGCCTATAACACAAGCAACGCCAAAGTTTATGCAAGTGCGCTGCCGACTACAGTAGGATTAAGGATAAGGGATTAGGAGGGGATAGGGAAATTGCCTCAGGCATCCCTTACCCACTCACCGAAACACAATAGCACACGTGCTGTTAACGGTGCTCTTCTGTAACACTGCGAAACGCAGTGTTCCCTGCCACTACTTTCCAAATCCAGACCAGAGCCAAATTGGAAAAGTTCATTCAAAGTTGACCGTGCCCGGAATCGAACCCAGGAACCCTAGAACAGAGCGTTAGGCAGGCACCCTAACCATACCCTATATTATGTATATTTTCACCTCTCCAGCACGAAAAGGGTGCTTTTGGTGCCTAAAAACTCGCAGGAAAATCGATTTTTGCTGCGAGCGTGAGGAAAAGTGATTCAAATTTCGAACACGCGATTTAACTCACAGGAATAACATTAGGATTTTATTAGTGTGTCCAGCCATAGCCGACTAGAGCGGCCCGCCGTAGCCAACTAGAGTTGGCCCAGCTGTGAAGATAATTTGACAGCTGTTCAGATACTGATTCAGAAATAGGTCTTGGTGTTTTTGTACTGTTTTGGTAAATATAAAAAAACTATTACCTTTAATCTTACAAATTGCAGTAATTTTACTTTCAACTTTTAATATTTTTGTTAATTAATTTAGTTATAATTTATGTGACTATGGCTTTGTGAATGTTGGCTATAATAAACAACTATATTTAAAATTGTCTTAATTGATTTTCTTACCTAAAGATAAAGACCTAGTAACGCTTTTCTCGCTGTTGAGGTGAAAAGTTATATGTTTAACACGAGAGCAAATTTTTTTATGTCTCGTGCCTTTAAATCACTCACTTCGCTCAGTAGTCTATATTAGATTCTATAGACTACTTCGCTAGTTCGTGATTTAAAGACGGCACTCGCAGGAAAAAACAATTTTGCTCTCTAGTTGAACAAATAACTATTTTCGCATAAGGATCCCATTTCTCTTGCTGTTTTCTCAATTTAGTTTTCCAGCCAGTTTCAATTAGAGCCATGCTATCTGTAGTGACCTTTCACACGGCGCATACTGTGTCTAATATTGAAATAGTGATTTAGTACGCAATAAATCGTCCTGCCTCCGTCCGACAAACGTCGGATAATCGCATGACGTACGCGCAATAATCGTGAGCCGTTCTTTGTATGAAAACGCTTCAATAGGAAATTGTACTTGTATTTTTTAAGAATTACTGTAACCAGTAACTTATGCAAGATACTGAAAGAAAAAAATATTTGAAATATATTTTTCATATCGTGTCTTCTACTTTTTTTTTAATTTATATAATAAATTAGCTTTTGCAAACTAAGATACCCTAAGGTAGCTAAGTTTTCCTTAAATAGGTGTAGGTACCTAATGTGTGGAGAGTCGCTTTTTGGCAAAATTTCATATCCATTTTTTTTTTTTTATGTTAAGTCGACAGACAGGCTGACGGTCCACTTGATGGTAGGTGGCTACCGTCGCCTATAACAGAAGCAACGCTACAGGTGCTGCAAGTGCGCTGCCGACTACAGTAGGATTAAGGATAACAGATTAGAAGGGGATAAGGAGATGGGCTCTGGCATCCCTTACTCACTCACCGAAACACAACGTTGCTTACTTCGGTTTAAAGTTCAATTCAAATTCAATTCAAAAATCCTTTATTTCTGATACAACATGGTATTTTTATTTTGACCACAGCTAGGATGGGCAGCGTTCGGGAAGCATCTTCTCGTTCTAAATTCCTCAATGTCATAAAACAAAAGTTTTCGACCAATGTGTGAATGTTACCAGTGATGACATATGACGCTGAAAATGATGAAGTTGGAGTACATCATACGGGCGGCCGCTGGGGCCAGAAGGTACTCGAGAGGAGACAAAAACTGCCACGGACTGGTAAACGTAAGACGCCCACGAGGTAGAGAGCGACCTGATAGGGGCCGCGCGTTGACGGTGGATCCAGGCTGCTTCTGATTGGTCCTTCTGATTGGTTCTTCTGGGGAGGCCTTTGTCTAGCAGTGGACGTCCGACGGCTGAGATGATGACCTGTTTTGTCAAAAAGACTTAATTTAATTCAAAAGTTTTTAAAATAATTCTTTTAAAACGACAGACGTAGCCGTCTAGTTTATGCGTATTTATGTTTACATAGTACTAGTAATTCTAAAGATAAAATCTGTTTTCTATTAAGAAATTCTTTAGTTACCATTTAATGCCCAAAAATTTAGATATTGTTGACAAACCTCGCTCGTTACATACCAGTAAAAATTTAATCAAAATGATACTACGATTTCGAATCAATAATGCCTCATTGATTATGAGGCAGGATGTGAACCATATGATTAATTACTTCGGTTCCGTTTACGATCTGTCTGTGATTGAGTCATTAGTGAGTCGCAAGGACAGCACGGATGGCGCCGAGTGGAACCATTAATTAATAATTCATTATGCTTGTGTTGTCAACGTGAGATAGGCTGTTTATAGAGCAGCAGTGAGCACTGCCAGCTGGCTTTGATGGCATTGATTGCCTATTCTGGACAGTGCCAGTTATAAGTTTTAAAGCACAAGTGCTGTTATTCGGAAGAAAGAAAGAGAAAAAATTTGTTTATTTGGTGCAGTCATAACAGCAAATAAAAAAAATTATTTAGAAAAAAAACCTAATAATCTAAAAACCTCGATCCTGATCTTCCGCAGTTCCGCAATTTAATTCATTTACTCCTTAATTTAATTAATTACTAATTAATTAATTTAATTACCATTTAAATAATTTACATTTAAAATTAGTAAATGTAAATAATTTACATTTACTAATTTAAAAATTCAAATTCCTAATATACATAAAATATTGACACAATATAGTAGACAATACATGAACCATGTAAGCTCAGATAAATGAAATAGATGGTGTTCTTATTTTATTTTATTTATTTATTTTATTTATTTATTTATTTATTTATTATACACGAAATAATTAGAAAAATATTTACAATGTCCCATAAAACTGGAAAGCAGTTTGTCTATGGGATAAAGTTAATGATGTTAAACTAATGTTATCAAAAATAAAAATAAAACTGAATTTAAAAATAAATGTAACCTAAATTAAAAACCTAAACCTAAACCTAAATTTCATTAATTAATTTAAAGAAAGCAAATAATATTTCATTAATTTATTTTTAAATATAATTTTATTTTTCTCGTGGACAGAATGGTTTTATTGAATGGTTACTTACTGCCACCAGAGATGCTGTCAGATTACCCTGCCTACTACCTAGAGTGTAACTTCTTTACGCATTGTTAAAGTTTCCCAACGCTGCTAAAATAAATTTCAAATTGTAGACAATGCAACTATGACTAACAGACGGAAACAGAAACAATATAGAAGTACATCCTCACCTGTGACAATCCGATAATAACACAAGATTATTATTAGACATGAATTATTATCGCAATTAGAGACGACAGGGCAGGGAAATGGTGTTCGTGTCAGTGCAGCGCGCAGGACGTACGGCGGACAGCCAGGGGAATAAATCAATCACTGGATTTCACTACTTTGATAATATTAGGCGCATTGTAAACAGTTGGATTCTTTAGGTAATGCTTTTTACACTTTTCATAAGGGCTATTTCTACATTATTCTAGAAAGCAGACAAATTCAAATATCTACCAGAAACAGAATAAAATAAAATTTGTGTCACTTTTAAAACAATTTATTTTTGTAGTGACAGGGGAGTTTCTTTATCACAGTCATCTTTATTGAACTAAGTAATATATATCTATTTATTATCTATTATCTTTGCAGATCTATACATATAATAAAAGCTAAATACTAAAAATATCCATTGTTTAATGAAAATGTTACAAGAAAGAGACAAGACAATTGCTTTGAAAAAAATATATATTATACTTAAACATGTGAAGAACCAATTGTATTAATTAGAATTTTCGTTAAAGTAATAGAAGCTCCACAAAAAAAAGTTAGAACACAAGAAGAATTTGACCTTTATTGCAAATTCTCTCGAAAACGGCTTATTGCACGCATATGATTCCTGTACCTATTAATAAGTTGATATCAGATTAAAAATTGTATTGATAAAAAAAATATTTTGTGTAATGTTCTGATGATAAAAACAAAAAAAAACACCATTTCTAGGCCTGTTGAATTGTCTCCGCCGCCAGCGAGTTCTATAGTAAATGTCATTTGCCTCAGTGAATCCCTTAAAGATTTAAAAAAAAATACAATTTGTACAAGTTGTAAAAATGTTTAATTTCATTTTAATTTTTAAATATATCTTTTTTTTTAATAGTTTTTAATTGTGTTTTCCCTACACAGCAAGAAAGTATTAAATACCTACTAACATTGCAACTAAAATTATATTTAATATTATTATTATTATTATTATTTACAGTGTATGAACTCACATAGGTGGTATGTTACTATAGCAGCCTTTAATTAAATTAAACTAAATTTCGTTTTCATTTAAACAAATTTCATACCTTTTTATGCTGTAGCCTATGTGTTATCTTGACGAGCCTTGGATGAGTGGTTATGGTGCTTGCCTTAACGGTTTGTTCTAGGTTAGATTCCCGGCAGGGTCAACTTTGAAAAATCAACTTTTCAAATTTGGCTCTGGTCTGAATTTGGAAAGTAGTGGTAGGGCACACTGCGTTTCGCAGTCATTTGGGCAGCCCGTCTGGCGGCAGTAACCACCCCCTTACAGAAGACCACCGTGAAATAACAGCACGTGTGCTGTTGTGTTTCGGTGAGTGAGTAAGGGATGCCAGAGCCCATTTCCCTATCCACTTCTAATCCTTTATTCTGAATCCTACTGCAGTCGGCAGCGCACTTGCAGCAGTTTAGGCGTTGCTTGTGTTATAGGCGACGGTAGCCACCTACCATCAAGTGGACCGTCAGCCTGTCTGCCGACCTTAACATAAAAAAAACAATAATTATTATAAAATTTCATCAAGCGAACGCTATGCGACTTCGTACGCGTTAAAAAATCAATATATTTTCTAGACATATAATAAAAGAAACAATTTGTACACGTTGTACTTATGTTACCGAGGTCAAAAAATAGTTTTTAGATTTTTTGTCTATTTGTCTGTGCGTTTGTGCAAGTCAGTCTCAGAAAAGGCTTAACTGATTTGAATGCGATTTTCACTGATGTATTATAGCAAGCTTCCCGTAACATTTAACATAGTAAGCATCCCGGCTTAGTAACAACGTCGTCTTCTTTCAATTTAAATTAACGAAATTAATTGACCAATTTTTTTGCAGACTCCGTATGTAACGGTAAATAAATTTAACACATATTTAGAGATAAGTTTATAAACGTAATATCCATTACCTTTTATGTGCCTAACTCGTCAATCAATGCCTAATTATAAATGTTCAAAGCAACTCAATATTACTTGTATCACAATTTAGACGCGTGGATTTTGAACGCGATAGCTGCAACGATTTAGTTTCGATTGACGGATTAATTTGTCAACAAGTCTCAAAACTCGCATCAATCAAGTCTGCTAATTAGTTAGCCAATTTTTAAATAGAGTTTGAACTATAGTTCAAAGTAAAGTTTTACCGTTATTCTTAAGTAATGCTTATTTGTTAGTCTAGTGAGAGGTTTTAAGAAATACACTTTTTTTTTAAATTTTAATAGGGGATCGGACAAATTTTCAGAAAGTGTTTTAAATTAATCTTCATGGATATTTATTCCCATAAAAAATACTATTTTATTTATTTATAGCCTTTTAGGTACTCAAAATCATGTTTTAATATTGTTTGTTTGAAAATGCCACCAAAACGCCACGATAGTTCATCTGAGAGCGCGTAACGTCATTTGTGGTCATATCATAACAAAACAGCTGCATTGGCATAAGACAATGATTGCCCACAAATGACGTCACGCACTGTGATTGGTGTTTCAATATAGATTAAAAATATTGTAAATAATGAAATTTTATTTCTTCATTTAAAAATATTTAAATGAATTATAATAAATTATTATTCGGTAAATAATCGTAAAAAATTAAGTATATATTTTCTTTCTAAGTACATTTTAGATTTTAATCTGATTACTGTCCGATCCCCTATTACAATATAACACAGGGTGCAGATGGTGGGTGATTATTGTCGCCTATAAAACAAGCAATATCACAGATGCTGAAAGTGCTATAAGAGCAGGACAGGACAATTGGCTCTGGTATCCCTTTTTTATGTTAAGATCGGCAGACAGGCTGATGGTAGGTGGCTACCGTCGCCTATGACACAAGCAACGCCAAAGCTGCTGCAAGTGCGTCGCCGACTACAGTAGGATTAAGGATAAGTGATTAGGAGTGGACAGGGAAATGGGCACTGGCATCCCTTACTCACTCACCGAATCACAACAACACATGTGCTATTATTTCACAGTGGTCTTCTGTAAGGGGGTAGTTACTGCCGCCAGACGGACTGCCCAAATGACCTGCCAGTACTTAATTGACCTAACCTAACCTGACAGTAACAATAATACGTAACATTATAACAATAATAAGGTATTAACGGTTTTTTACATATTTTTTAACTATACAGGTCTTAGTTTTAATAAAATTGTTAAATTCACCTTGGCCTATGGGTCCTAAATCTGTTAATCATGTAATAAAGTTGAGATAACAAAAAACAGTACGGTATAAATCTAAAACTATAGTGCTTTGAATATCAGCTGCCACGGTGCGATGCCACTGATCTTTAAAACACTTTATTACCTATCTTCGTTGTATATTATTTATTTAAGTTCTTGTGCAAGTGTGTAAATGTGCAACTTACTATGTATTTCTACATAAAATAAATAAAAAAAAGTTGTGTGCGTCAGCTCCGACGCACGACTGGAGTGTACTCCTTTAAACGTATAACAATACATGCGTCGGCTGTCGCATAAATGTCAAAGTGACAGATAACGTAACGCTTTTTAATTAACATTTGTGTTAAATTTACTCCTCATAAAATTTCCATACCGGGGGGCCTTATATGAAAATCGATTCTTAAGTAGTACCTACCTAAACTCCAAAATATCTCTATTCTTAGTGTAAATTTCTTTTATACATATAAAATTACAGAC
Source organism: Bembecia ichneumoniformis (assembly GCA_910589475.2). Taxonomy (NCBI): domain Eukaryota; kingdom Metazoa; phylum Arthropoda; class Insecta; order Lepidoptera; family Sesiidae; genus Bembecia; species Bembecia ichneumoniformis. Next base: position 13,432,255 of record OU342540.1, read on the forward strand.
AGTCTAATGATAGGAGGTTGTTACCGTCGCTTATAGCAATACACAGGAAGGTGGATTTGGGTAGGCATTCTGGCGGTAGTAACCATCCTTTATCCCGATAATTTAGGACGGCGGGCGGTACACTTAAATAACTACTATATAGCATTACTTGTAACACAAGCCACCAACGAGCGTGCCGAAGACCAGCAAACGTAAAACGCCTTGGCTTAAAAATTTCCGTCAAGGGGTTGGGCTGAACACACGATCGCAGTTCAGAGCGGCTGCGAACAAAGTTGAGATGGTGATGAGGAGAAATTCCGATAGATGAGATGGCACCGTTAGAAGAAAAACAACAAATAGATCATCGGCATGTTTTTAGATAAAAATTATAGATTTTAATTTAAAAATATAACTGTAGCTACCCTAACAAGAGAAGGCGTGGAAATAAATATATACTTAAACAACCCTTTAACGGATGTATTGGAATTGCTCTGAAAAGAGCTGTTTATCAGCGTGATTTTGTATATTTATTTAGCCAACTATCGCTGGATTCACGACGGAGGATGAATGGGAGACAGCAGCAGCCGTCACAGCCAACGCTTCCGAAGTCCGACGCTATTGATTATCTTCTTCGACGAGATGTTGTCTCCACGGCGTCGCGTCGGCGGTGCAAAAGGGCAAGATACCTACGCGGCCCGTTTGCTTCGGAGGTGTGCGCTCGGATACCAATAGACATAATGCGCACACCGCGATTTTACTATCTCAGGCAACAGGCGCATGCCTAATACCTATCGGTATGCTAGTGTAAATATTGTATATAAATAGGGTAATTTCATAATAAAAAACATTCTTGTACATACTATAGTATTTTATGCGTGACAGTTCGTAACTGACAATTTTAGTGATGTAACTTAACGACATTTAATCGATTGTTTGAAAATATCGAATCAGTTGTCAAAGCAAATGGAATCGAACTACCGATTTTAGATTTTCACATTTAGAAATAAATTCTAGTAATTAGAAATAAAGGTTATGTTAAATAAATTATAGAATACAATGCAGTCTGTTCAAAATATTAATTTATATATTCATTACTGTCAGAACTCGAAACTTGACAACTCGTATCAGACTCAGAACAAAATTTACTTTTGTTTAATTGTTATTATTAGTCATCTTTAGTTTTATTATAAAAATACGATGTTTTTATAAATATATAGAATAGAAAAATATTTGTTAAATCTGCGAATAATATCCTAAGGTAAACATAGAGTACTTTCGATATATCGAATATAAGTGAATATCCCTAGTGTCAATCCCCATTGACACAAGTTCCGTTCCACGCGTTTGACACTTTTAAAATATATATTTCTTATTACATTTACCTATTATAATAATAAAATAATTATAAAAATGATAATTATTTTTGTGTTTTTCGAATAAATAATTTTTTACCTTCATTTGTTTGTTTAATTGTTATTTTTTTTGTGCCAGTTTTTTTTTAGTTGAAAACAGTGCGTGAAAAGAAAAAGTGAGAACTGTCACGCATATCATCATAGAGTGAAAATACGGAGTATCATTATTACGCCTAGATAATCGCCAAAAATTAAACAACAACAACAATAAACAAACAACACCACTAATTCCACTGTCATGTAAACAATTTATCATAAAATAGAGAATGTACCTATTCAAATGAATGGCACAAACAATCACATCTCAAATCAAGCCACCCAATCTCACAGACAATTGAGCCAACACTATAGTGGCGGCATCGATTGCGTGCGCTGTCAAAGCAACAAATCTACAGACAGACAAACAGAATTGTCACAGATGCAGACCCCCAACAATTAGTTCCACGCTCACTAGTTCCGCTATGAAATACTGCGCCACGGATCAGCTAAGACATATAGATTAGGGACGGGATACACTGACCGTTCGGATTTGTTTCAGATTTCGGCTTTTTACTAAAATCCGCCTTTCACCTTATCCGGTTGAGCTTGTGTTTGTACATGACCGTAGACCAGCTACCATCAAATCGATATGTACCACAGAAAAAATATGGAAATTCGGTAGACTGTTAACTAACATGATTTAATGATTTAATGAATATATAAGAACCATTACTTATCAGTTTACATAAAAATAAATAAATAAGTAAAATAAGTGTTGTGGGTACACCAACAACATGTCACTTGATAAATACTTTTAAGTTTCTAAAAGTTGTGCTTTTAGATACTTAAATTTAAGTTGGTGTCCGTATAAATTAAAGTGTATACAGCTTTAAAAGAAAGAAAGAACGAAAGAAAGAAAGAACGAAACATATTTTTAAACATATTTAACACAAAAGAAAATATAATAAATGCCTCGCCTCAAACGGGCACCCAACTCAGCATGTGCTGTGCGTGTTACAGGCCACACAGCGCTGATCTTCCGATGGGGACCTCTCTTTGTTCTCACGGACATCCATCATTATTCTTAAAATACAAGACATAAATTTAATATAAATAAATATAATAATTTAAAATATAGGTAGGTACATCTGTTAAAAACTAATTACAAAAATATTGACAAATCTGAAATTATAAGGCATTACCTATAATACATAAAATTTAAATAATAGATATTTCGCTTCTTAAGTTTTGCTGCTGATTTTGGCGTTCTTTTAACCACTTGTATGCCGGAAGCCGAATTACCCTTGTCTGCCAGCGCTTAAATTTATCATTTCAAGTGCCATTTGCCATGATATATATATACAGGTTGTTCAAATTTCAACCGTTTTTATCGATTTAACTACTGACTCTGATTGACCTAATTATTCTCCCAGAAGGAGTCATGGGGGTTCTACCATGATTTATTAATAACATGGATCCACGTTTCGGCATACAAAGGGTTAAATATTCTTTCAATTTGGCTTTGAAACCGTACAGACTGACGGAATATTGTTCCAAATCTTACTAGCAGAATATCGAAAACTGCCTCTAAAAACCATCGACACGTGTCGTGGCGTGCACAGTTCTCGTGAATACCTACGTGCTTCACCAGATCTGGAACCCCCAATCGATCGATTCGATTATACATATAAATATTTTGGCGTTTTAAATTTTATACATCCAAAAAGCAAAGTCGCCAAGTGCAGCTTCTTTCTGTATAGACCTCATTTTTAAAATGGCATGTTCTAATAATTTTTTACATTTAATTCCTTAATTATTTACGTCTAATTTATTTACTTTGGAAAACACATTTTTAAATACCATTTACATGTTTTAGAATATAAATTTTAATCCACAAAAATTAGCTTGAAAACTATTTAAAAAGTATATATAAAAAGACTTGTTAACAATTTAATAAAAATAAAATCTACAAAACAGAACGACAACCAACGAACCATGTTTTGAATGTCAAGAAAAATAATAAGAAAAATGATAATAATTATTGACCGTGTGTATCCAACGATATCCACCCTAACATATGCCAAATCCATGGTACAACCATTTTGCATTCGCCTGTAGACTCCCTTTTAGATGACGTCAATATGCAACATTAAATACTGTACACTAACGCCTTAATTCCACATACACCATTAAGCGAATTTCTATCTTAAAAACACTCGTTCAAAGTTGAATTTTCACCTACAGCTGACGTCATTTAATGTATGCTTATAATGGGATGTACAGATTCAGTGTCAGCCCGCACAGCTATGAAATATAGTTTCGCCTTCATTGAATGCGTGATAAATTGATAGGCGCAGGGGAAGGTGGTTATTCAATAACAAGTGTAGGCTGTTGATCGGCGTCATTTGTGCGGTTTGTCGCAGCGACACGCCGTGTGATGAGCCCTTTATGACGTACAGAATCGGAATTTGTAATTGGCCAGTAATGCGAGAGTATCAATCATATTTTAGATGTTCAATGAATATTTATTGGTATTACCGATGTCTGGGCTGATACTAATAATGAATCTGTAATTTCCATTATATTTGTTTTACTAGCTATCCTCTCCCGACTTCCACGGATGCAATTTTTTTTATAGCTTAGAAGATAGCTAGAAGAAGATAGCGAAGAAACAGAGCGAGGCGGACAGGGACTTCATTTTATAACTAGCTGTACCCACAGGCATGGTATTCAGTGTGCTTCAGAGGTGAAGCCCCTCGCTGACTGCCCGCTGCGAGAGGTGAGTATGGGCGGCTCGTACCGCTTCGTCCGGGGGCGGTGGACATGGGGTCGTCCGCCGCCGTCATCACAACACCGGGCAACGAGGGAAGACGTGCTGTGTGTTTCCGGCACGTCTCTCCACGGCGCGGGGATCAAACTCGCCTAATCTAGGTTTTTTTTTTTATGTTAAGGTCGGCAGACAGGCTGACGGTCCACTTGATGGTAGGTGGCTACCGTCGCCTATAACACAAACAACGCCCAAAGCTGCTGCAAGTGCGCTGCCGACTACAGTAGGATTGGATAAGGGATTAGAAGGATTAGAAGGGGGGATAAGGAAATGGGCTCTGGCATCCCTTACTCACTCACCGAAACACAACAACACGTATATGCTGTTATTTCACGGCGGTATTCTGTAAGGTGGTGGTTACTGCCGCCAGACGGGCTGCCCAAATGACTGCGAAACGCAGTGTGAAAGTTTTCAAAGTTGACCCTACCGGAAATCGAACCCGGGAACCCTAGAACAGAGCGTTAAGGCAAGCACCTTAACCACTTAATAACTGGCTCGTCTTAAGGTCTGCGGTGTTGAAAAATGATGTGTTTGGTGTTATGAATATATTATATTTTTTTAAATTTAAATTTATATTAATACTCTAAAGCGATTAACTAATTTGATTCCCAAAAGAGAGTTTCCCAGAACTAAATTTCACATAATCGTTTCGTGGCACATATTTTGTTGTATTTTATGGAATCTGGAAGATTTCCTGCAATCATTATTTGGTCTGTACCTACTTCACATACCACACCTTGCGTTAAAATTAGGAATTTCGCATTAAATGCCTTCTCGGAATTAGAAAATTCCTCGCAAACCCGACCAGATATGCGCTTGTCAAAATAAGTAATGTCCGAATGTAAATCGTGTCACTATCCCCAAAACGAGCCCCAATTACAGTTTCATATTCGCATGCGTCTCCCGAAGATTTACGCTGCACATTCCCATTAGCCGGTTCCTGTAGGTAGCATATCTTCAATCTTGCCCCCACCGAACCGCACTGGTCAGTAACAAACAACAATTGCGTACAGCGGACATTAGGTACCCGAAAGCGTACTATTCGTGACATCTAAATTTCAGGAAGCCACACCGTCGCGTTCGCATATACGAATCAATGGAGGGTGCAAGTTATTTAAGCTTATTTACTTCCTAATCATTACCTTCGTAATGATACATTACAAACATCATTACCCTCGTCATTGATTCCAAATAAGGTGTAAAATGAAGTAAATTGTTTAAAAGGTGCGATTTTTTTGACCTCGAGTGTATGTATTTCTAGACTGGCTACGGAGTTTATCTATAAAATCTATATAAGTAACAAAAAAAATATTGATTTATTTAACAGTAACTCACTATCTTTTAATACAGAATATGGAGTACATGTGTTAAATCAAAATTAGCCTTGATATAGAAATAAAATAAATATTTTTACGAGCTTGTTCTTTCAAAAAATTCACAAACTGCGAAAGAGGTTCCTTAGACTTTTTTCTCACAGACTACTTTCAAAATTTAGCTGGTTCCGGTGGACCCCCTGCAGCTACATTGCTACCATAATAATAATAATAATCTTTATTTGCTGCGACCATGGGTATGGTAGATACCAGTTGGCATTCTATTTTTGTTCCATCGACCGAATAATCGGTATGCAAATATGAATTATCTAGTAAAATTTACCTATAGATTAATTAAATAATAAAAACTTTAACATCACTCAATATCTTCTTACTTTAGTCATCATTTATGTTTTAGATATTCATTAACACTAACTCGACAAAAAATGTGAAGATTAGATCTAACTATGGAAATTTGCGTTGCGGCTGAGTTCCAACCACGAATCGGGAGTTTTCTAAACGAAATTCTCACAATTGATTGTTCTTTTTTGTCACCCCCATTTTTTTTGTCACGACAACGTAGACCCCTAGGGGTCCACCTGAACCACTTTGGGAACTAAGGCTTTAAGGCATAAATACACACTTTACAAAGTGTTGATTACTTATCAGCGTTTTATAGTAGATGAATACTCGTGTCTGACTGAAAAAATTAGATAAGTACGTATTTAGCCTTTAAAAAAATATTTTATGTTGCCATGATTTTTTGTTTTACGATAATGTAAGTATAATGTATACTCACTGCTAAGTCTAAATAAACTAGTAAGTTATGGGTTTAAAAGGTAATATTTTGAATGGCAACTCCAAGGGCGTGTAAAGGTTTAGTAGTTGGGAGTCTGCGCGTCCGGCGAGAGGCGACGCCGCGGTCTACAGCCGACAAAACATATCGGCTGGTCTCACGTCTAACCGACTCGCCTGTGTTTGTCTAACATTCCCACTACAACGATATCCATGTTATATAAATAACGCCAATTATAATTCGGCACTGTAAATTAACAAAATGCGATTAGTACTAAGTATAGTAGTTACAATTAGTATCATAATTAGTATACCTTCGTACAATTGAAGACTGTTAGTTAATTGAATTAACTGTCATATTCACACAAATCGTTCAAACTTGCTTATGCGATTAGACCCCCTATTGGGGTGTCTTTGTGGCTTCATTTTAAGCAAGGCAATGATTTATTTGCTATATCTTTTACAGACATTTGTAATACTAGTTTTTGTCAAACTTTCAGACTTTATTGCTCACTAGCGACCAGCCCCCGGCTTCGCCCGGGGTGCAATTTTTATATATATGAACGTTTATCCCTCTTTCAATTAGTGAAAACCGAATTAAAATCGGTCTACCCGTTCACGCGTGATGCCGTGACCAACGGAAATGGGAATTCATTTATACATACTATTGTCAGGCATTGAATTTTTTCATTTTTATTTTCAAATATCAAAAATCTAATTTTGTATTAACTTGTAGGGAAGATTTTTTTTTCTTTGTTCAAAACAGACTTCAAAACAACACATAGATAATCTTACATAAAAAAAACAATTATGGAAAAAATCTAGAACGATTGTGCCTTTCACGATGTAAACATAACATGACCAAAAACAAAGAGACAGTAAAAAAGTATTTTTTTTAATGTTAAGATCGGCAGACAGGCTGACGGACCACTTGATGGTAGAAAAATTTTACATAGTGTATTGAAAGACGTTGACATATTTAATTTTCTAATATACTAATTAGTAAATTTTTATGTATAGGTAGTCAAACAGGCTGACCGTCCACTTGATGGTAGGTGGCTACCGTCGCCTATAAAATAAGCAATACCACATGTGCTGCAAGTGCGCTGCCGACCATCCCTTACTCACCTCACCGAAAAACTTTTAATAATACATCGATTTTGTCATGTGTACATCTTATTGTGAGTAAAAAACAGATAAAGCACAGTTTATAGATCCAAATATATCTTAATGTTCCTATTGCTGAATAAAATGGTCTTTTATTAAAGACGTAAGCAGCGGAAACCAATATGAGGGCTATAAACAAATTATTCGAACCAGTATTTTGTCGTGAACCCTCGAACGCAATAAAAATATACCCTCAAAACCCTATAGGACGAAAATGCTCGACCGTAATAAAGAGACGCGATAAACAGCGAAAAAAAGTAGAGGACATGAATTCATTGGTATGACATTTGGGGGTTTCGCCAAATGGTCACGGTTATTGCTAAGAAATTCTCCTCGAGACATATTTCCTGCTTATAGTTTTATGGGTTCGACCCCATCTTTTATTGGTCGGCGCGAATCTAGCTGCTCTTATTAGTCTCGTGTTTTTTTCACGATTGTCCATTTACGACGCAATATTAATTTCGTTCGGAATTTTATTAAGACGCGGTGTAATTACTTTACAATCGATGTGATTATGTATTTTAAACTAGCCGGAGCCCGCAACTTCGTAAGCGCCGTATTCGGTATAGCGCGTAACTTTTTTGTTTGCAAACCGATCGGAATGAAACAAATACTAAATGTTACAAGAAACTGGCTACAATACATAAGTGAAAACCGCATTCAAATCGGTTAAGCCGTTTCTGAGATTAGCGTGCACAAACGCACAGACAAATAGACAAAAATTCTAAAAACTAATTTTTTTACCTCTATAACACAAGTAAAATGTGTACAAATTGATTTAAAAAAAATCTTTAATGTACAGGGCACGGATCTTTTACGAGTACCATTTTCGAAGATAAATAAATAAAATTGCTCAGATCAAATGCATAAAATTACATTGTTGAATTATATAATATTATATATTAAAATAAAATGTCACATTTTTTAAAATTCGTTGATAATAAAGTTTAATTTAAAATATTCCATCATTATTACCTTAAAAACATTAAATATTTATAATATGTTCCTTTGAGTTGTACAAAAATAGTTTCAGGTACCTACTTAAATTAAATAAATAAAACAAAAATTATGACGAGCCCGTTGGATGAGTGGTTAGGGTACTTGCCTTAATGGTCTGTCCTAGGGTTCGATTCCCGGCAGGGTCAACTTTGAAAACGAACTTTTTAAATTTGGCTCTGGTTTTCTGGCACACTACGTTTCGCTGTCATTTGGGCACCCCGTCTAGCTGCAGTAACCACTCCCTTACGGAAGACCACCGTGAAATAACAGCATGTGTGCTGTTGTGTTTCTGTGAGCGAGTAAGGGATGCTAGAGCCCATTTCCCTAATCTCTTATCCTTAATCCTACTGCAGTCGGCAGCGCACTTGCAACAGCTTTGGCGTTGCTTGTGTTTGTAGGCGACGGTAGCCATTTTGCTATCCTGTCGCTTATCCTTAATCCTACTGTAGTCGGCAGCGCACTTTTAGCACCTGTTGCTTGTGTTATAGGCGACGACGGTAGCCCCTACCATCAAGTGGACCGTCAGCCTGTCTGACTATTTTAATATAAAAAAAATAAAATAATAATGGCCCATAGTTTACACGGATTACACCATCTCTTACCGCAAATTCTTACTTACAATAATAAAGAATTTTTAAAATCGGTCCAGTAGTTTTTGAGATTATTTATTTCAAACATACATACATATGTTCAAATCGTTTCTCTTTATAATATAATATAATATAATATAATATATAATTATATATAATAATATATATTCTTTATAATATATAATTTTTATATATAATAGTATAGATTAAAGATAGAATAAATGTTTTAACATGTGTTATAAGCTACGGTAAAATCAACTTACCTTTGCTTTCCACAGAAAGCCACATGCTTTAATACGTGTAACATCTTCCATCGAAATCCATTAAAAGAAGCACTTTCGTATGACAAATATCAATAACTGGTGTCCCCCTAAAAATGACATAATTATGACACTACAAAGAATGGGGGGGACATCAAACACTCAAATAATAAGACAAAAGATGTGAATACAAAGGGGGGTATTAAAAAGGAATGCTGAAGGGTGCTTCAAGCAAGACTACGAGGCATCCATTAGGTATTATTGAAAATTTTAATATCGAAAAATTGCCTCAGCAACGTTCATAACGAAAGCAAGAAGGTTTACACTTTTTTTATTGTACTTCCTACTATTACAATTGTTTTTTCAAACACTAATACATTTTTAATTTACTTTCTAACCAAACATAATCATTTTTTTTTTAACTAGCTAAGCCCGCAACTGCGTACGCGTATTCGGTATAGCCCGTAACTTTTTTTGTTTGTATACGTAAATGAAACAGACACTAATTGTTACGGGAAGCTTGCTACAATGCATCAGTGAAAATCGCATTCAAATCGGTTAAGCCGTTCCTGAGATTAGCGTGCACAAACGCACAGACAAAACAGACAAAAATTCTAAGTTATATATTTGACCTCGGTAACATAAGTAACATAACCTGTAATATTTATTTTTTGAAAAAATATAATGTGCACACACGGATCTTTTACGATTTTACGATTTAATAACAGGGTCGTTTTCTGATTGGCCCACAATGACGTGCCCTCCTTTAGCCAATCAAATCAAATAGAAATTATTTATTTATCAATTACGTTTCTCCAAGAAACTCTTATGATCGTCGCTTAAATGTACCAGTTTTTACCAGGGTTTCGGGAAAAAAAAATCAGAGCGATTCCTCAAGAATCAGACAACGCCAGGGAATTGGCGCGAAAAAACCCTTTGATTGTTACGTAAAACATGCAGATTAGCAGTAGGTATTTCTGAGAGATTAATGTATTTTTTTTTTATAATCGAAAAAAACATAAGCGCTATCAGTTTGTAACCCTTGAATTCAATAAAAAGCGTGTCGAAACGTCGAAAATGTAAGGAAAAAAAAATGGATTGTGTACAAAAAAAAAGTTCACACATCTGTCGTTCAAGAAATTATCTAAATCCATACTTTATCGCTGCGATTATACAAAAAATGATGGCATGGATTTCACGAAACGAAGGATCCAAGTCGACGTCCAGCTGGGTGTCTTACAATGTATTGAAACACCAGAGAAACGTTTAGGGTTCCCGAATTAAATGTTTAATTATGAAAGTAAATTTTATTTTTTACTTACCATTGAGAAAAACCTTACTTAGTTAACAAAATACTATAGAAATGGACTATAACTCTGTTAGATATATCCTGAGCTATTTAGTAGATAGATATATAAATGTATTTGTATAACCGAAGTCTGTGAATAGGGGATCGGACAAATTTTCAGAAAGTGTTTTAAATTAATCTTAATGGATATTTATTCCCATAAAAAAATACTATTTTATTTATTTATAGCCTTTTAGGTACTCAAAATCATGTTTTAATATTGTTTGTTTGAAAATGCCGCCAAAACGCCACGATAGTTCATCTGAGAGCGCGTAACGTCATTTGTGGTCATATCATAACAAAACAGCTGCATTGGCATAAGTTCGCAAGAAGTTTTGTTTCGTTGAAGTAGATTCTTTATTTGTTATTATGGAACGAAAAAAATATCGTTGGTATTGATTCTAGAAAGTGAAATAACAGATGTAACAAGTGATAGCCGTACTCTGCAGTCAAGACAATGATTGTCCACAAATGACGTCACGCACTGTGATTGGTGTTTCAGTATAGATTAAAACTATTGTAAATAATAAAATTTTATTTCTTCATTTAAAAATATTTAAATGAATCATATTAAATTATTATTCGATAAATAATCGTAAAAAATTATATATTTTCTTTCTAAGTACATTTTAGATTTTAATCTGATTACTGTCCGATCCCCTATTCTACATTCACTATAGATTTGAAACTATTTTGTTGTCTTTGTTGTTGCCGATGCTAGTTAAGAGACAAATAAGACAGGTATTTTTTTAATTTGACACTTATATTAATAAATTATTATAATTAATTATTATATAAATAATTAAAGGATGCCAAAGCCCATTACGCTATTCCTTCCTAATCCCTTAGCTTTTATTGTAAACCTTAACCTTAACCTTAATATGCCTTAACCCTACTATGGTTGGCATTGTACTTGCGGCACAGCACAGCGTAGTTGTAGCGTTGTTTATGTTATAAGCGACGGTAACCACGTACCATCAAGTCAGCCTGTCAGACGACTTTCACAAAAAATAAAATAAAAAGCATGTCTGGTAAATAGTGTGAGGAGTACCTATACCATTACACATCTTGGAATTAGCAAATTACAAATCAGCAAGTTGTCAGCTCTTGAATCAACTTTTTATGCATTTAGTTAACGATGGTCAAGGTTTCGTATTGGAACTGATAAAAGTTATATTTTAACTTTAAATTTTCTAAACTATGTATAGAAAAAAAAAAACTATGGAAAAAAAAAACTGAAAGCCTTTCTTAAAAACGATACCAAACTGTTTATGACAACTTCAATCAAACGGTAATTCATCAATCGATAACTTCAAGATCGTGTGTACTTTTTACAAAGTACGGTGCTGCTGAGTGCTGCCAATCTTAGTAGGATTAAGGGAGGATAGATCAAATAGGCTCTGCCATACCTTACTCATTCACCGAGACACAACAGCACCGTTATTTCAAGGTGGTCTCCTGTACCACCGTGAAATCTTTTCTTGGACGGCTGCGACTTTGGTGAGTCTGTTTGTTAATAATAATAATAATAACAATAATAATAATAATAATATTTATTTTCGAGATCATGGGTATTGTACCTGAGATAACAATTTGTTACCTGAGATAACATTGTTGTTTGCTATTTGAGCACCAGAGAATTAGATAGAACAATTAAAAAATACCAACTATATACCAGAGAACTTCACTGAACCGGTACTATACAGATGATGACATTCCCGATGTCAGTATGGGCGAGATCGAAATAGCACTCAGACAGCTTAGGAACAGTAAAGCCATCGGTGCTGATGGAATCACGACGGAGTTTCTGAAGGCGGGTTTGACTGAGATCCTGGAGGAACTTGAAAAGCTCTTCAACTCCGTTATACATGCATCACACCGGAGTAATTAAGTTAGATTATGGTCGTTCTGTTCTTTAAAAAGGACTCATACCTAAGAGAATTAGCAAGTTGAAGTATACTATGGGCTGGTCACATCTGTCGCAGGGTGGATAACTGATGGGGTAGAAAAGGAGGCATCGAATTGGAGAGCGCAGAGTGGGTTACTCTGCGGCCAGGTGGACAGACGACCTGAAAAGCTTCATAGGAAGCGGCTAAATGCGAAGGACAGAAGACCATCCGTGGTGGCGAGTTTTGGGAGAGGCTTACATCTGACAATGGAGAAACATAGGCTGATGATGTAGATGATGATGAATTAGAAAATACTAGAAACGGAACCGTGAGACTCCTTATTCGGATTCCCAACTTCTGCAAAGAACAAAATTGATTGACATAGTCAGCGTTACAGACATGACGTACCTATAAGCTCTTCTTGTCGTATTATCTTGAAGAACAGAACCACTAGTTATTCTAAAAACTGATTGGCCAAAAGATTTCTAAACAATGATAATATAAAAATTATAACTGTATCATTGTTATTTTTAATTATTATTATTATTATAAGACAGAGAATACAAACCTTTTTCAATGGTGTATCAAAAATGACTATTGGCTGCAACTGCTTTCTCTTCGGCTCGAATGTAGCGTAAAAGTCATTCCTCAGCTTGTCAGTGTCAACTTGACATTGACGTAACATGGCGTCAATATTTTTACATTCCTCTATAAGAAACGATGTATACAAACGTCAGTTTGGCGACGGTGGTATTTTGCAATTAGGTATTTAAGAACTGTAATATGTCGATACTGTGGAATCGACCGCATTCAAATCGGTTGAGCCGTTTCTGAGATTAGCATACACAAACAAACAAACAAAAATGTACAAATTGTTTTTTTTTTTTTTCTTTAATGTACAGAAATGGCTCGTTTACGATTTCATTACATGTATGGTTACGAATTATTATTTAAAATGAAAACTGCTAAGAAATAGTTTTATTGTTAATAGTTATTAATATTGTTACATTAAAAAAAAATTCACACATTTCACAATGATATGTATAATTATAGTAATGAACATTTATAGGCATCATAAATAGGGTGCACTTCCCACGGAACCCTGAAGAATATTGACAAATCTTTTTAGCGATTAAAAAATTTCTTTCGCGACCCAACCTGCGTTTAAACGCTTCGGGTACTGTCAATCAATGTAGAATACCCGCCCGCGATACACATGTGGCTGGATCTATACTGCCATATTTTTTGTGTTCAACTTTTTTAAAAGTAAAAAATAATTAATTAGGTAGTGATTGTGTTGAAATTAATTTTTTAATCGTTACATATTATAAAACAAAGCCCCCCGCCGCGTCTGTCTCAGATGCATGTTCGCGATAATCTCAAAAACAACTGAACTGAACTGAGTGATTCCTGAAGAATCTATACTTGTATAATTCGTTGAAGTTTAATCTTTAGGTTCCCGAGGGTTTGCAAATTGGTGCATACTATGAATGATGTCAAGGGCAATATTGTTCAAAATAATTTAAATGAATAACGTATTTATTTGGATAAGGATTAATATAGCTAATAATGCATTATTTTAGAACAAATTTGATTATCAAAATGTAGGTTTTCTCGGCCGGTATCCATATGAGTTGTGGGTTTCTGGGATGATGGCCCAGGTCTGTTGGAAATCAGTCTCGCTCGAGAAGTCGAAAAGTGCAGAAGTGAAGTGCAGTGATGTGATGTACTTTTTCTTCTAACACGGACTGCACCACTGAGGAGCAGTGATGTGATGTACTTTTTCTTCTAACACGGACTGCACCACTGAGGATGTCAACCGCAGTTGTTGACGAAACGTTTGGAAGAATTTCCAACAGACCTGGGCCATCATCCCGGAAACCCACAACTCATATTGATTATCAAAAGTTATAGTGAGTCAACCTTAAAAGATAGAAATATTACGCTGTCGCGGACTTTTTTTTAGAATTTTTAAAGGGGAACAATTCTATCATACATCATTTTTACGTAACTCTAACCGTTTACGCAGCGCGCGCAACGGAAGTTCTCAAAAGGGATAAATTTTCCCGATTTTGCAACATTTTTCATTGCATCTCCGCTCCTATTGGTCGTAGTGTGATGTTATATAGCCTATAGCCATCCTCGATAAATGGACTATCCAACACCAAAAGAATTTTTCAATTCGAACCAGTAGTTCCTGAGATTATCGCATACAAACAAACAAACAAACTCTTCAGCTTTATAATATTAGTATAGATTTATTTTATTTGCTCATTTTCATTTAAATTCTTTTACAAGAATTTTTAGCAGCGGTAGCAGCGGGTCAAGGCCTAAGCTACCGGTGGCTAGGGCTGCAGAGTGTGATAAGCAATGCCTGCTGAATCTGTCTCTTGATCCAGCCATCTAGTGAGAGCGTTTCGAAGTGTTGTTCAAGCCTTTTCGCTATCAGACCGTTCGCCGAGACGACATCCCACATGGCGGTCACCTCATGAGCCAAGTCTAAGCACGTACCTACTTAGTTTATACTTCTTGGCTTTCATGAGATTCGTCATAATAATTATAAATATTATTATAATTACTCATAGGTACTTACTTTAATTTTAGTTCAATATAAAATAACATTTAGTCAAATTTAACTATACACACAATCATACAAACACACTTAATATAATTTACTCTAAAATGGTAATGTATGATATTTTATTTTCATTTCTTACTGGATTCCGGGCTTCACTGAGGCAAATGACATTTACAATAGAACTCTCTGGCGGCGGAGACAATTCAACAGGCCTAGAAATTGTGTTTTTTTGTTTTTACCATTAGAACATTACACAAAAAAAAATATTATTAATACAATTTTTTAAACTGACATTAACTTATTAATAGGTACAGGATTCATGTGCGCGCAATAAGCCGTTTTCGAGAGAATTTTCAATAAAATTCAAATTCTTGTTGTGTTCTAACTTTTTTTGTGGAGTTTCTATTACTTTAACGAAAATTCTAATTAATACAATTGGTTCTTCACATGTTTAAGTATAATATATATTTTTTTCAAAGCAATTGTCTTGTCTATTTCTAGTAACATCTTCATTAAACAATGGATATTTTTAGTATTTGGCGTTTGTCTCCACGCGTTGTCAATATTTTAAAATGCAATCAGTTATCACGCCATTTTGGAAAGTACATCTTCTGACGTGGTATGACAATGACCAAATGGTAACATATTTTGAAGATATTACAACATGTTCTGATTTTTATTACACTACAATTTTTTTTTTTTGCAGAAACCTTCCTGGATTATCGCTTTTTCATTAGTGAAAGCCGTATAAAAATCGGTTGGGTGGTTTGGAAAAAGTTGGCGCAGAAACAGAAGCGACTTTGTTTCATAATATATGTGTAGATAGAAATAAATTTAAATATAAATATAGATATTTTTGATACACTTACTGCTAAGTGACTACAAGAATGTACCATGTTACCATGGTACATATTTGCACTTATCTACTTGCGATTTATTATGATAATAAAAGGTATATACTTATTTACTACTTACTGTAACTTAATAATAGAAAATTTCTGAAGAGGAGAGAGCAATTGTCATCAAGATAATCACTACTCCACAGTACCATTCTATGCATTACAATATTTAATTTTTTTCAAATAAGAAATAATTTAAACTTTCTTAATGACAATATCTGCGTCTATACTAACGCAATTTGGGCAGCCCGTCTGGCGGCAGTAACCACCCCCTTTTGTGTTTCCCTGTTGTGTTTCGGTGAGTGAGTAAGGGATGCCAGAGTCCATTTCCCTATCCCCCCTCCTAATCCCTTATCCTTAATCCTACTGCAGTTGGCGGCGCACTTGCAGCAGTTTAGGCGTTGCTTGTGTTATAGGCGACGGTAGCCACCTACCATCAAGTGGACCGTCTGCCTGTCTGCCGACCTTAACATAAAAAAAAAAGACTCTATAGCCTCTTCGAATATTCGATTTTAAATACAATTGAACCCGAATGAATTTTTAAAC
This sequence comes from Bembecia ichneumoniformis, assembly GCA_910589475.2. Taxonomy (NCBI): domain Eukaryota; kingdom Metazoa; phylum Arthropoda; class Insecta; order Lepidoptera; family Sesiidae; genus Bembecia; species Bembecia ichneumoniformis. The sequence continues at coordinate 13,448,836 of OU342540.1, forward strand.
CTATAATTTAGACAGCGTGTTGATGAATTTCGTAAAATTAATCAATACATCCAACCGACAATTAAAAAAGTTTCTTTGGGCGGCCATCTTTAATTCTGATTGATGATTTCATAATCAGTAATTATATATATAAACACAGTTTTTGACGGGCGCCTGTCCGTCCTCGTCAGATCAACGGCGCTGCGGTCGAATGTGTCAAATTTTTTTAATTTTTTTTTCTAACTAATAGTCAATTGTTACTTTCGTCGATCGGTAATATTTTGAAGTTAGAGCTATGCTACGCTATCAATGCTATGCTATATACTGCTAATATGCTGACTCTAATTGCGTATTATAGCTTGGGTTTTTTTTGGGTGAGTGAGTGCTGAGTGCCTGAGTACTCCTTACAGAAGACGTCCTTTTATAGAAGACCACCGTAGAAAAACAGCACATGTGTAATTGTGATTTGATGGGTGAGTAGGAGATTCCAAGACTCATTCTCTATCCTCGACTACTTCCTTATTCTATTGAGGTAGGCACAGCACCTGAAACCTAACGGGCGTTCCATGTATCTATAGTGACGGTAACCACTTACCATAATAGTACCTACATCCCGATAGGGATAAATGAAAAAAAAATCCATTTATCCTTACCAGTGGATACATTATAGTAGGGATAGGTGTGACGGGCGCACCATCACCTTGTTTGCCAGTCTTTCTTTTACATGAGGTTATGTGTGTGCGTGTGTATGTGTAACGTAAGTGGGTACCTGCAACGTGTAAAAATTATTCTTTTATTTTCTTTTGAAAAATATTGGCAGGGCACACTGCGTTAGTAGTGGCAGGTAACACTGCGTTTTCGCAGTCTTTTAGGCAGCCCGTCTGGCGGCAGTAACCACCCCCTTACAAAAGACCACCGTGAAATAACAGCACGAGTGCTGTTGTGTTTCGGTGAGTGAGTAAGAATGCCAGAGCCCATTTCCCTATCTCCTAGTTCCTTATCCTTAATCCTACTGTAGTCGGCAGCGCACTTGCAGCAGCTTTGGCGTTGGTTGTGTTATAGGCGACGGTAGCCACCTACCATCTTAACATCTTAACATAAAAAAAATCAACATATAGACACCACAGGTTTACGATTTTTTTAATTATATGTTTAGATATAGATTATTAAAAAAAATTAACAAATAAAAATGAAAACAAATGCCTATAAAAATCAATGTGTGTGATTATAAAAATTGGAATGTAGGTAAGGTATCGCTTTTCTTGATTTTTAATAATACATTATCGTTACCCCATCTCGTAAAGCGGACAAATCCCTATCGATTCACAAATTTACGGTTCTGTAAACACAATAAAACATCCTTAATCCGATCAAAGGAAGGACGTTGCCGCAAAATCGAAGTTTTATATTGAAAAAGTCTTAAAAAACACCTTTTGTACAATATCGAAATAATGTACAGTTGTACAGCTTCGGCGAATAGCTTTCTTAATACCATGTTTGGTGAATACCACTTTTTCTAATTTTATAGAGCGTTTATCGAATATATTTTATATTTTTATCTTATGTTAAGGTCGGCAGACAGGCTGACGGTCCACTTGATGGTAGGTGGCCACCGTCGCCTATAACACAAGCAACGCCAAAGCTGCTGCAAGTGCGCTGCCGACAACAGTAGGATTAAGGATAAGGGATTAGGAGGAGATAGGGAAATGGGCTCTGGCGTCCCTTACTCACTCACCGGATGAGTGGTTAGGGTGCTTGCCTTAACGCTCTATTCTAGGGTTCCCGGGTTCGATTCCCGGCAGGGTCAACTTTGAAAAATAAACTTTTCAAATTTGGCTCTGGTGTGGATCTGGAAAGTAGTGGCAGGGCACACTGCATTTCGCAGTCATTTGGGCGGCTCGTCTAGCGGCAGTAACCACCCCCTTACAGAAGACCACCGTGAAATAACAGCACGTGTGCTGTTGTGTTTTGGTGAGTGAAAGGATGCCAGAACCCATTTCCCTATCCCCTTCTAATCCCTTATCCTTAATGTTACTGTAGTCGGTAGCGCACTTGGAGCACCTGTGACGTTGCTTATGTTATAGGCGATGGTAGCCACCTGTCAAGTGGACCTTCAGCCTGTCTGCCTACCTTAAAAAAAAACTAAAACTAACTAACTTTAACTAAAGTGGTTCAACTGTACAACAACATCACTTGATTTGAACTCTTGAAATTTTATTATATAAGTACATTCAATTATATTGGCAAGCATGTACACTCATCCAAAGCGTGCAACCAATAAGGCTTAATCTTTAATTAAAGTTAAAAATTAAACCCTATATCTTTAGAATAAGTTTTAATTTTGTTTGAACGTCCTTAAGTAGTCACTTGAATATTTGACGGAATACAATTGACATGGGTTTATCTCTGCGGGTTGTTCCTATTTGACCTTTTTTTATTTTTTTTATTATAAGCATGCATTGAAGAGTATGAAATGCGGCGATGTGTGAATGACAGCGATACTTGTTCACTAAAGTTTTATATTGATACGCATGCCATAAGGCATAGTTTAAAAAATTGATTTTTATACAGTATTTGCCCACAAAATGTATTGTCTGTTAAACTCTTACACGTTCTTCGTCATGATTGTCAAATATTTAACAAGGCACAACCTGTTACAAATCATTCCCTTAAGGGCTTCACTGAGGCAAATGGACATTTACTATAGAATTCGCTGGCGGCGGATCCAATTCAACAGGCCTAGAAATGGTGTTTTTCTGTTTTTACCATTAGAACAATACACAAAATAAAAATTTTTATTAATACAATTTTTTAATCTGATATTAACTTATTAATAGGTACAGGATTCATATGCGCGTAATAAGCCGTTTTCGAGAGAATTTTCAATAAAAGTCAAATTCTTCTTGTGTTCTAACTTTTTTTGTGGAGTTTCTATTACTTTAACGAAAATTCTAATTAATACAATTCGTTCTTCACATGTTTAAGTATAATATATATTTTTTTCAAAGCAATTGTCTTGTCCATTTCTTGTAACATTTTCATTAAACAATGGATATTTTTAGTATTTAGGGTTTGTCTCCCCCTTAAAGAGAACCATCCTAACTAATTTTATTAATACGAAAGTGGGTTTGTTTGTTTTATGCTCTCATGTCTTACCATTGAACTGATCATCTATAAATTTTGCACACAAATTGTCAGGAATATAGAAAAAACATATTGTACTTTAAATCCAGAAAAAAATACTAATCCCGATCTAAAAATAAAAATAAAAACATTTACGCCTGAGATAAATATATGAGCCAATAGCTGAGCCCGCAATTCGTACGCGTGGTATTCGGTATAGCGCGTAACTTTTTTGTTTGTAAACCGATTGAAATTAATTAAACAAACACTAAATGTTATGGGAGGCTTGCTACAATACATCAGTGAAAACCCCATTCAAACCGGTTAAGCCGTTTTTGAGATTTCCGTGCACAAATATACAGACAAACAGACAAAAATTCTAAAAAATATTTTTTTTTGAAGTAACAACGGTAACAACGTGCAGAAATTGTTTTTTTTTTTTGAAAAAAATTTTAATGTAGGTACGCACACGGCTCCTTTACGATTTTATTATAGAAAATATATATATATTATAGAAAATATATGAGGTAAATTATGTATATACCAATATTACGAATTATCTACATACTTATTAAAATTAAATGAAGTGAAACCAACTTCATTTACATTATATAAAAAGAGTAACATCTAAGAAAAAGGAGCGCGATGAAAGTCACAAATGCTAGTCGTGAATAAAATCACATTGTGCTGTTGTGCCTCGATGGTTGAGTGTTAAAAAATCCAATCAGGCTTGTCCAGATCCACATTATTCTTTCTATTGAACAGAATAACGATCGAGGTGGTCACGACCCAAGAGTTAACTTGTAACGTCCACTGAATCTTGTTTTAATAGATACGCTTGCTATAAACGGACAAACATTATCGATTTTATGGTTATCGAAAGCGAAAAATTATAGGTAATTTTATTTTTCACAAACACAAATTGAACAATTAAACACATGCATGTCTCTTTTTATATATAAAATATGTTAACGTCGGCAGACAGGCTGACGGTCCACTTGACGGTAGGTGGCTACCGTCGCCTATAACACAAGCAACGCCTAAGCTGGTGCAAGTACGCTTGCCGACTGCAGTAAGATTAAGGATAAGGGATTTGGAGTGGATAGGGAAATGGGCTCTGGCATCCCTTACGGTTTGTTCGCATAAGGACAGATTCGCAAAAAGACAGATTCGCAAAAAGGCAGATTCTCAAAACTCACTCACCGAAACACAACAGCACACGTGCTGTTATTTCACGGTGGTCTTCTGTAAGGGGGTGGTTACTGCCGCCAGACGGGCTGCCCAAATGACTGCGAAACGCAGTGTGCCCTGCCACTTATAAAGACGTCAACACTAGAGACAGTTCAGTTAAAATGCTTTAAATTTTTTTTTTAAATAATTTAGAATTTTAGTTTAAAATATGGATCAGGTCAGATAGGCTGACGGTCCACTCGATGGTAGGTGGTTAGCGCCTAAAATACAAGCAACGCTACAGATGCTGCCATAGTAGGATTAATTATAAGGGATTAGGAAAGGATAGAGAAATGAGCTCTAGCATTCCTTACTCATCACCGAAACACAACATCACTTATGCTGTTATTCCACGGTGGTCTTCTGTAATAAGGGGTTGGTGCGATATAATATCTACTACTTGTTTGATTGTAACTTAATTTGTCATTACTTTTTTTAATAGAATAATAAAAATAGGTATAAATAAAAGGGGAAGTTATTATTGCTTACTTACCAAAGATACCATATATCTTTGGTACCAAAGATTTACCAAAGATATTCTTTTTATATTTATATTATCATATTATATGTTTCTGTATTATTTTATCTTTGTTTTAGGTTTCAGTTATAAATATAATATATAAGTAATGTGCATTACTTAGTGATGAAATAAAGGACAAATTGTGTTTCTGTGAAAAACGAAAGTTTTATTTACATTTGTTTCATAACAAATAACGTAACCTAATATTTTCTTATGAACAAAACACATATCTCACCTGTGAAAAACGAAAAAAACAACATTTAATGCCTCCATCTCATATTTGTAAATTATATTCCGATAAATTGTGATAAATAAATTCCAACTATCTTCTTGTTGATGTATTTGAACATAAATACTGGCAATATATATTTATATAGGTTTGAGTTTAAAATAAGAATGTTTTAAAAATATATGTAAGATGTCATTGTGAGAAAAATTAGTGAGAATGTGTTGAAGTTTAGAAACGATATGTAAAGGATAGAATTTTATAGTGTTATTTATTTTAAGGTATATAAGAAATGGATTAATATATGTGCATGTATATAATAAAATAAATGAGTTTAATTTAAAGAAAGAAGACTGGATCCCACAATAAAAAGAAGTAGAGTGTAGGCACGCAAAAGTGTTTAAACAAACCAAAGATTTTAACAGGTTATGGGCCCAGGCACGCTTCCACTGCGTAAAGTAAATTATAGAGAAGAAAATTAAAATTATAGAGAAAATGTTATGGAGAGAAAATGTTTTTAAATGAAGAAAGTATTGAAAATTATATATGATGAAAAGGAGATTAAAAGATGGCTACGAAAATTGAAAATTTATTGATTTGACAATTGATGACATTTTTGTGAAAAATTTTACAAAATTGATTTTGAAAAGAATAAATGATTAAGTAGAAATTTTAATATGTAGGAAAATGGAATATATATTTTGAAAGATTTGATGGAGATAAAAATTATTTACGAAAGGATTCAGGAAATTTAGTTTGATGACTGATGGCTGTATTGAAGGAGACTATTAGAAAGCAATATCGAGAGTTGGTGAGAAGAGAGAAATATAGAAAGGATTATAGATTCGAGGGGGAAAATGTTAAAATAAGAGATGGCTTGAAGTTTAAAGATAGAGGAGTTTTATATAGTGAAGTAATTGAAGGTGGAGATGTTGTTGATGATGATCTTCATATAAGATGAAGATGAAGTTCGAGGAGAACATAAGTGTTTTTATATTTGAAGGTGATGTTTTTATATTTAGGGGGTTAGTATGTTGTAGGAATTAGTGTTGTGTTTGGGTTAATGTATTTGAAGATAGGTATGGAGTAATGTATGTGATGGATAGATATTAAAGGTGAATAGATAGTACAGTCAGTCAGCTTATTTTGGTGAAGTACAGTCAGTCAGATTATTTTGGTGTAGTACAGTCAGTTGGGGTTCTTAGAAAAGTTTAATATAGTCAAATTCAGAGGGGTTGTTAGATGAGTATTTTATTTTAATGAAGATGTTATAGTTTCATGAGTTATGAAGTAGATTTAGTATTTAAAGTTGGTGTAGTATAGTGAGCCAGTATTTAAGATTCAGAGGGGATGTTGATGTATTTGAACATAAATACTGGCAATATATATTTATATAGGTTTGAGTTTAAAATAAGAATGTTTTAAAAATATATGTAAGATGTCATTGTGAGAAAAATTAGTGAGAATGTGTTGAAGTTTAGAAACGATATGTAAAGGATAGAATTTTATAGTGTTATTTATTTTAAGGTATATAAGAAATGGATTAATATATGTGCATGTATATAATAAAATAAATGAGTTTAATTTAAAGAAAGAAGACTGGATCCCACAACAAAAAGAAATAGAGTGTAGGCACGCAAAAGTGTTTAAACAAACCAAAGATTTTAACACTTCTTAAATAAAAATCAATATTTAATAGCAGCTGTCCACAAAACATCACATGTGACATGTCCTTACAGTATGACTATAGTAGCCAGCTCTACTAAGAAAAGAGGTGATACTTCTTTTCTTTATATGTATTTTAGACTAGCTGAGCCTGCAACTTCGTACGCCTAGTATATGGTATAGAGCGTAACTTTTTTGTTTTGAAACAAACATTAACGTTACGGGAAGATTGCTACATACATCAGTGAAAACCGCATTCAAATCGGTTAAGCTGTTTCTGAGATTAGCGTACACAAAGCACAGACAAACAGCAAAAAATTCTAAAAACAATTTTTTTGACCTTGGCAACGTAGTACAATGTCTACAAATTGTTTTTTGAAAAAATATTTAATATGTAGATATAGATACAGATATAGATACAGATATAGATATAGATATAGATATAGATATAGATATAGATATAGATATAGATATAGATATAGATATAGATATAGATATAGATATAGATATAGATATAGATATAGATATAGATATAGATATAGATATAGATATAGATATAGATATAGATATAGAATAGATAGACTATCATTGGCATGTTTAATATAATCAAAATTCAAATCGCTGTCTTCCTCTCTCTGTTTCTCTGCTTCTTTTAAAACATCCAATTTTGATATGATTTTCTCTAATGGAAATAGCGTCAAACGTGGAAGGTTTCTATACATAAGTATGCAGAAAATAATTGCATCTATATGAAGCTATTGTTTAATAAGACTACAATTTCCTGTGTTATAATACCATAAATAACAATGTTAAAAACATGTATAAACTCATAGAGAAATAACAAGAAACAGACATTAAACTTCTTCAGATATAGATTATAACTGATTTTAAATTCAGACTGTCTCATTTGAGTCTACAACATACATGATTCTGTTTCTCTGTTATTAGTTGAATGTATGGAAACAATCTCCATATTGGCTCTAACTTATTCAAAGCGCACGATACGAGTCGGATCTTTCATGTGTTTTATTTGCTCATCCAGTTACGATACTCTCTTTACGTGGTTCAAGTTACGAACTTATAGTAAAATACCCAAACATAATTTAAATAAAGTTGGAATATGTTAATAAGTTAATGAGTACTAAATTTTGGGTTTAAAATTAAATAACTTGGAAACTGTTTATTTTAAAATTACAAAAAAATACATTTGAGATCTTCACAACAAGACCTTCCATGCAGTTTTCAAATTATTATTATTTTAATTTTCCACCTTCTCCCAAAAATGACCTCCCATATACAGATTTCATCTATTCACGTCACACCTCTGCGTTTGGGTCACAGAAATTGATATGTTTACCAAATTTCAACTTAATCAGTCTAGTAGATTCGGAGATAATTGGCTGTGACCGACGGACAGACGGACACACGAGTGATCCCATAAGGGTTCCGTTTTTTTATTCGGACGTACGGAACCCTAAAAAGGCTCTATTATAAAGAAATGTTATGGCTGTTTCTTTTATCACCATACTTAAGAGACTTAAGCTTAGCATAGATGTGGCTACAATATTTATATTAATATCCCAAAATATAAACATATATTAGGTATAGCAATATATTACAAGGGTGTAAGATGGCAAAATATATATATCTTGTCTTCATAACACTACGACTTTCCTTTCAGTTCAATGATTTATGTTATATCGGCTCGCGGCCGCTGATATCCTCGAGAATCATTGAACTCTGTACCTTTTACTGTAGTATATAAGTTCTATATTCTATTGCTATCTTAAAAAGTGCCCGCCGCGTTGCTTTCTGGTGTGAGCTGACCCTAAGTTCATATCGCTGTAATATATAGGAATGATATACTTTGAATATATTTCAGTATTGCCCTTTATTGTGTAAATATATATTTATAGGTGCATGAATGGTCACTCAAAAAGTACTATGGATAATATATGTTAATGTAAATTATAGCTTTTTATACATATAATATAATAATAATAATAATAAAAATTTATTTGCGATGACCATGGGTACCTCTGATACCAGAGATGACATTTAGTTTTCTTGTTCCTTCGTGACTAACCGATAAATATTCGGTGTGCAAATCTTGACATCTTTAAACTACAGATCTCGAACAATGAGTTTTGGACTGATTAGTTTTCTTATACCATTCCTTTGTTGTCACGTCGAACCCACACTATCATTTCATTATTATTATATAGCTAAATCTGTGCTAGGTCTTATATTTAATTTTTACTGTGGTAAGCATAACTAAGCAAATACGTAATATATGATCTATTTTATTTTGTACATTTTAGTGACTAAGCTAAACCAATCTAATTATTATCTAATCTTAATTTTCTAAAGAAAATGCGTTTTGTGATTGCGATTCCTTTTGGAATAACGAGAAGAGACTTATAGTGTGGGAGGTACTCATTTTGATTATAACAATTGAAATATTACGCTATCATCTTGTGGCTTGCACCGTCAGCTAAAGGGGATGTCAGACTGCACGTCAAACGTCATCGGCGTGGAAGACGGCCCTTCGGTTTTGATACCACGTCTTATAAATATTACAAGCTTGTACATGCGTTTCAACAACACATCCCCTCACTCGATATTGCGACTTATCTGCAGACGTGAAGATTCATTTTTAAATGTTGGCATCTGTGAAATAAATGGTATAGATTTTGGCTCGAAGGCCAACCAATTATAAGCCGAGTTTGATATTACACTTTAGAATTTTGATTTTTCAATCGTTTTGTTGTATCAGTTTGACGGGAACAAGTCAGTTGTTTATAATTAAAATGGCGATTCCATTTCTGATCTCGCGGCCTTTTTTTTTCGTCCGATTCGCTGTCGATCAAACGCTGTTCGGATTAAAGCGCGCTTAAAACCTTATGAGAAATCTGTTGAACGAATCAAATTTTATGCGAGACAAAAATTCAAAACTCACATTTTTGGCTTCATGGAAAATACTAAAGGCAATAATATGTATTGCACATAAACTCCAAACGAAATGGAGTATCTACATAAGACTCATATGAGACTTATAAAGTCTCATATGAGTCTTCTAATACTACAGATGTTTTTACAGTTTTTTTTAACTCATATATGATGTTTTTGGCTTCTTGGAGAATATAGGCAACAATAGATACGTATTTCACTAAAATTACAAATAAAACTTCAGAAGACTTATTTAAGACTTTATAAATACTACAGTTGTACAGTTTATTTTAAAAATCATATAAGACGTTTTGGCCTCTTCGAGAATATGGGCAATAATACATACTGCATTTAAATTATACATAAAATGGAGTATTACTTATATAAGACTTTATAAATGCTACAGTTATACAGTTTGTTTTAAAACTCATATAAGACGTTTTTGGCCTCTTCGAGAATATATTGCACTTAAATTATAAATAAAATGGATTATTACTTATATATGACTCATATGTGACTTTATAAATATTACAGTTGTACAGTTTATTTCAAAACTAATATAAGACGTTTTTGGTCTCTTAGATAATATAGGCAATAATACGTACTGCACTTAAATAATAAATAAAATGGAGTATTACTTATATAAGAATTTATAAATACTACAGTTATACAGTTTTTTAAACTCATATTAAAACGTTTTTGGCTTCTTGGAGAATATAGGCAATAGCACGTATTGGACTCAAAATACAAATAAAGAGACTCATATAAGACTTTTAAACTACATCACGCCAGACCAGATGATCTCCAGTCCCATATCACTTTAGTATCAAGTCCAACGGAATTTGATACGGTTTTCACAATTGAAAGATCGATAAAGGAGGAAGGTTTATGTACTTATACAATTTGCAGAAAATTCCAGTTTAAGTGGATAGCTAGTATTAATGGAATTTAAATATTTACTTTTGATCTTGAAAATATTTCTAGACTAGCTGAGCCCGCAACTTCGTACGCGTGGTATTCGGTATAGCGCGTAACTTTTTTGTTTGTAAACCGATTAGAATGAAGCAAACACATAATATTACGGGAAACTTACTAGAATACATCAATGGAAACCGTATTCAAATCGGTTAAGCCATTTCTGAGATTGGCGTGCACAAACGCACAGGAAAACAGGCACAAATTCTAAAAACTATTTTTTTTGACCTCGGTTAACATAAGTACAACCTGTACAATTTGTTCTTTTGAAAAAAATCTTTAATATTAAAAATCAAAACTCACTTACGTTTTTTTTTCATGCTTTTTTTTCCATTTTCCTTTTCCTAATTAGCTGTTAGAAACGCTTTAGTTTTTTGTTTGTAAATTGTATATTGAGAGCTGTGAATTTTGAATGAATGTATACATTAATAAATAAATAGGTATATTATTATATGTAAACATAGAATATAGATATAGAGATATATGTTTCTTAACCACAACTTATTAAACTCACTTATTACAATTCAATGCATATTATTTTGAATCAAATCTATAAGTACCTAACTTGTAGGAAGTATTTTAAAAAAAAATCCCATCTGCTTGCTATAAAGTCTGAATAATTCAATTCAATATTGCATTCGATTACTATCACAATGCGTAAATTCATTTGCATGAATACGAATAAAACAACTAGAATTAATACGATTGCTTCGTTTTATCTCTTCCCATGCGATCCTGTAATTCCTTATAAGATGTGACTATTAAAAATCAATACGGATTTAGCGATCCAATAATTCCTTCCACCCAATGTTAGACAATGCGAAACAAAATGGTCAACGACTTAAAGACCGATACATCCGATAAAATATGGACAAGAGTAAAAGGAGTAGTCATGATCGTTTATTGTATTGAATCGTCCATTTATACAGTCGTCCGAAGAGGTTTCGCTTTTATTGGTTTTACTTAAGCTTAAGAAGAAGCTTTAAGCTTAGATGCTGTATCTTCTCTGGCTTGTTTTACTTTAGAATCAATATTTGTTAGATTATATAGTTTAATATTTAAAGCAATCTTTTCGACATCGACATCTATTCAATACTCGCCTTAGTTTTCTTTGCTTTCTCTAAATTCATCTCATGAATTAAATAATTAAAAAGGTTTTTTGTTTTTTGTGAAAATTAATTGCTTTGTAATTATGTCTATGTAAATATTTATTTAATATTTCCTCTTCATTAAGAATGTAATTATTAAAAAGTGCAAAAAAGTAGTGCGAAATTCAAAATACTTGAAACGCAACGCTATTGGTCAAATCGAATGTGACGTCAAAGTCTATAAGGACAGTATCAACAAGCGCATAATTGTTTGATTTGTGCTTTTTAACATTTGATTGTGACGCCACGACAAGTGTAGCTGTTAGTTAATTTCAAAAATTTAGTTCAAAATTTTAGTTTTTCGGCGCTGGATATTTTTTACGGTTATATAACTATATAACTTATAATATAAAAATATTTAAAAAAACATGCATATTCCCTATTTATTAAAAAAAATTGTCAAGTATTTTAAAAATTTAGACTATTCTTTAAAATAATTAAAAAATATATCCTTAATGACCTAACCTGTTCAAGCTCTCAGCTCTATGAGGGTTTGCATTTACTTTAATATTATTTACTCTATGAAGTAAGTCATGACCGGAATAAACATTCGTGAACCTATAAAATATATCAACATCAAGAGCTTACTTTATGGCATTACTGTACGCCGCAATGCAACGGTAGGCAAATGAGTTGTGCCGATATCTGTGTGGTAGGACTTATTTTCATATTTGTCCTCTGTGTATTGTTTATTATATTTGTTGTAGGGCTGTCTACCGGAATTATTCAAGATATATCACCGCCATCATACACTCAAATGTTATATTATTAAAGTGAATACCGAAGCTCTGAAAAATCGTCCATCATAAAATGGAAAAGTTTTTCAAATGACAAAATTTACAAAAAATATATTCAAAGTTGAACAGGAAACCATATCACAGAAGTAACAAATAAACACGTACATGTTCATGAAAAATAGACAAACATTATTACAGTTTACCTAATAGGAACAGAATGAAGATCTACATAATCAAAATGAGACTAGATGTGAAAGGTATATTAAGCGAAGATTATATCCAATATCCGGATATCTAGTCAATGAATACAATTTAATTTAAAATGAGTAGGTATAATGGTTAAAGAGCTACCATTATACAAATTAAAAATATATATTGTTTATACTAGTCTATGCTAATATTGTAAAGAAAAAAGATTTGTATGTATGTATGTATTTTTGTATGTTTGTAAGGAATAAACTCAAAAACTAGTGGATCGATTAAAAAAAATTTCACCCATAGAAAGCTACATTGTCACGAGTAATACGTATATTTTATAAAGAGACCCGGACTAAGTCGCGTGCAACAGCTAGTTACATATAAAAGGCTATTTGACTGATGCAGCGAATTGGCGAAACAGCGAAAATGAAAAACAACTGGTGTTAAATGCAAAAGATTTAACAAGTGTTAGATACTGAACTAAGCAACAAAGATCTTTTTTACTAAGCAACAAAGATTTTTTTTGTTTAAATGAAATGTTAGAAAACACGTAAGCACTCAATTTTAAATCAATTGCCCACATAAATCATGAAAATGATAAGGTTACTGAGCAAGAAAACACATTTAGTACAGTAAAACTAAGTTACAGAAATTGGAGAAAGAAATCGGAAGAAACTGCTCGCTGTTTATCTTCAGAAATTCCTTCTGAACGTCTGACACATTCGTACCAGTAGTAGGACCAGTAGACGCTTCGGTCGTTAAAAGAATAGACATAATTGTAACTAAAAATTAAATTCTTCCTTGACATAGTTTTTGTTGTTACCAGAAGGAAATAGAGCAAATTATATTTCTTATTGAAGAAGAACCTGCACACTTTGAGCAATTCCTTTATTCTATTTAAAAGTGTAATTTGTGATAGTTGTTGTAGTAGCCAGGGACTCATGTCATATAATTTTTTTGATGTAGCTGCTATCGTCTCGCTTAGCATAAGATATCTTGGATGAATTTATTGGACTTACATCAGAGGCAACCATAATCCATTTGACATCGCCATGTATATTGTTTATATTTTTTACTGCGTGGATTGTCCCAAGCATAATATTCAAATTAGGGCTGCCCCATTGTGCGGGCCCCATGTAAATATTCTTCGGCTGTACGACATAATACATCGGTATAAGGATTTGTTTATAATGTTCAAGATTGATTTCTACTAAATCAATTTCTTCTAAATCTTAAAAAAGAAGTAGATCAAGTCGACCTTCTCTCACTTGTTTCTGGTCACTGTTATGAATTTCATGATTTTCGTCTTGCGAATCCTATACGACAACGGTTTTAGGATACTGATGGGGTTACATCGTTTTTGTAGTGCCTCTCAAATATTTGCCGAAGCAAGAACTGATGGGTTTCATGCAATTATCGATCAGGAAAAAAGGCGTCGTTGCTAGAGAGGACACGAGCTAGCATCAACAGCATCTTTAAAACTTTTGCTGAAAGAAATAACTCTTCGATTTTTAAACATTTTATATGTTATATAACATAATAAGTTTTTCAGCATTATTCAGCAGTATTTGTAAATTAAACAATAAATAACTATAGATCATCTTATCTCAAAAAAAAAAATTAAAAAAAAAAATGGTATCTTATAAATTTGGGCTACAGTTTTCCCTTCGGTTAATATTAAATATTTACGGAAATATACATACTCTAAATTTTTTTATAAACTTGTACTCTTATCGGAATTAGGTCTTGCTAGAAAAAATAAGTGTAATATGTCACGCACTACTGGGGTGAAGCCATCGAGAAACATGGCGAGGCTTTGGCTGTATCACTTGACATATCGAAGGCCTTTGACAGGGTTTGGCATGCAAGTCTACTTGGCAAACTTCCTACATACGGCATCCCCTCCGGTATATGTAGCTTGATTTCTGATTTCCTGGTCAATTCGAGTAGTCATTGATGGCTGCTCCTCGGACCTTTGATGCCGGTGTTCCTCAGCGATCTGTTCTCTCTGCGAATGTTTTCTTGCTTCATATTAATTATCTACTTATTCTAGGAGTAGTTGTATACGTAGATGAGACAGTACGGTCATGGAGAGATATTTATCCAGCGCGGGGGCGGGTCGCGATGAATCGTTCTGAGAGGGAGCGGTGAAGAACGTATTAACTCATCCTTAAATCTTGTATCCCAATGGTATCCCAAGGAGCCCTTACGATTTGAGCACAAATATAAATAAATAATAATATAAATAATAATAATATAGAAATCAAGACCAAAGCCCAAACAGCGGCCAAAAAGCTGGGCATCCTAAATAGGGTGAAGCGACGCTTCACAGTAGGACAGCTTCTCTCGTTGTACTAGACACAAGTCCGATCTTGCATGGAGTATTGCTGTCACCTCTGGGATGGCTCAGCAAAATACCAACTTGCTGCACTCGACTTGGTGGATCGCAGAGCCATAAGGCTCATTTGCGACGGTACACTAATAAGAACTAAGCTGCAGAGCCTGGCACATAATTGCCTGTGTATTCTATAAGATGTTCTTCGGAGAGTGTGCTCGGGAGCTGCATGAGATCATACCGACTTCCCCTTTCTTCTATCTGACATGCAGACGTACGGCTGGTTACCATCCTCACCTTGTCGAAATCCTTCTAATTCGGACCAAACGCTTTAAAACATCTTTTATAAGCACTGCTAAGAATCTTTTATAAGCCTGTCGGCATCTGTATTTACGAGCTCATACAACCCAAATCTTTTCAAGGTTCGAGCGAATAGGCATCTTCTGGGTGAGCTCGCTCCATCGTCGGCTACATCCTTCCTACATGGATAGATACTGGTCAAGAGCAAACCCATCTTTAATAAAAATGAAAAAAGCAACACTCTTTTGTTGAAGATTATTGCAAAATAGTAGGGTTTTATTGTGTTTCGATGCACATTTAGAATACTCCATAGTTCTTTTCTCTATCCTCTCCTAGACACTCCTAGATTAGAAATTCAAGACAGATGGAAGCGCACTACCAACTATAACAGGATAAATATTCATATCTCGTCATACTTTTATTCTTGGTAATTGCCCGAAGATGTTATTTGTTTTCTTCACTTATGAGTAATAATTAATCTCAACTGTGAATTTATCTTTAGAAATCCATTTGAATAATTATCCTATTAGGTTGTACTCTGTATGAAGATAGATCTATTTCTATCATAGTTTACCTATGGATTAAGTAAAAAATATATACGTAATTATTATTTTGGCATAAGAGTATGTCGTCCCATGAATGTACAATACTCTATATATATACATATATATTTTTATAGCGTTGATGAATATCTTAAATTCAAATGAAT
Organism: Bembecia ichneumoniformis; assembly: GCA_910589475.2. Taxonomy (NCBI): domain Eukaryota; kingdom Metazoa; phylum Arthropoda; class Insecta; order Lepidoptera; family Sesiidae; genus Bembecia; species Bembecia ichneumoniformis. The sequence continues at coordinate 13,464,930 of OU342540.1, forward strand.
CGGTTCTGTTTTATTTTTATTTTTATTTTTTTGACATAAATAATTATTTGACATGACATCCTACTCTCTTAAATTGTGTTATAATTGCTGTTAAATTTGATAATGTTACTTCTGTTAAGTAATTTTTGCATGCCTTGTAAAACGGCGAAACATTTTGTTCCTTTTGTAACTCTTTTGCATCTTCTATACAATGTTTTAAGCAAATAAATGAAAAAAAAAAAAAAAAAAAAAATGAAATCGTAGACGAGCCATTTCTGTACATTAAAGGTTTTTAAAAAAAATTGTACTTGTAGTATTTATAGCACAGTTTTTAATATTTTTGTCTGTTTGTCTGTGCGTTTGTGCACGCTAATCTGCATAACCGATTTGAATGCGGTTTCCACTGATGTATTGTAGAAAGCTTCCCGTAATATTTATTTCATTCCAATCGGTTTACAAACAAAAAAGTTACGCGCTATACTGATTACGACGCGTACGAAGTTGCAGGCTCAGCTTCAGCTGGTAGTTATAATAATAAAAACATTAATTTCAAGTATGTTACTATGTTATCCTTATAAGGAGTCATGTTTTTAAAATGAGTTTGTTTTTCGTTTGTTAATTTTAGAATACACTTAATTGAAAAGTTGACAAGCTATGAAATATTAAAACATATAATAACCATTTTCAAATTATAATATCTTGCTGCAAAAAAGCTTGGCATTCTGAGCAAGGTACGACGGTATTTCGCGCCTAAACAGCTCCTTGACCTTTATAAGGCTCAAGTACGTTCTTGCTTGGAATACTGTTCCCACTTGTGGGGCGGTTCCGCTAAGTACCAGCTTGAGGCCTTGGACGCTGTCCAGAAGCGAGCCATAAGACTCATTGGCGATGACTCCCTTACCGGGGCTGACTTGCAGAGTCTTGAGCACAGGCGCATGGTAGCCAGCCTTTCGGTGTTCTACAGGATTTACTTCGGAGAGTGTGCGTTGGACTTGCACCAGTTAGTCCCCCCTAGCCGCTTCCACCACCGGACAACAAGGCGCACATTTAAATGTCACCCTTATATGGTTGATATACCTAAAATCCGCACGTTGCGGTTCGGGTCAACTTTTTTGATTCGAACTGCTAGCGTGTGGAACCAACTTCCAGCACCCTTGTTTCCACAAACCTGCAACCCTGGACTTTTCAAGTCGCGAGTGAATCGGTTCTTAATAGAACTCAGGTGAGACTGCGGTCAAATGTATAAAAAAATGTCAATTATAAAAAAAATACAAATTATTTTATTCATAGTTTGCTTAAAAATTACCTACAATTAACAAATAGGTTCGAAATTTAAATAATGAATAACACATTTTTACGTGCAGGTTGTATCCTGGCACAAATCCGTCACTTTGCTTAAACAAAAAAAAAAAAACAAATATGGCGCCCGCACAAAGCAACCTTTTCTTACCACAAAAAAGTTTTCCGTGGGGCAAGCGGGCATTTTTCCCTTTACCCTCGCAAACGGACCACAAAAAAAAGTTGTCGGCACCCGACAAAAGGGGATTTTTTTATTTTTATATTTTCGAATATTAAACGACATCGTTAGCGGTTAACATTTGTTAAGTATTTGAGATATTTTCGCAGGGTTTCAGAGAGCTCTTCGTAGTATTTTTTTCGAAGGCTCCTCTCGCTCTGAGTTGTCTTGTTTGAACGTATTTTAAAAAAGTTTCTTCTAACATTGTTTCGCGTTTGTCTTGCTCAAGTTCTTCTTACCGCGTGAAAAGCATTTAAATCCTAACTAAATTATATTATATACCATTAGCGACTATGCCTTTTTTTCTGCAAATTATATACAAATTACATCCTCGTTTATCGCTCTTTTCATTAGTGAAAACCGTATCAAAATCCGTTAGCTGGTTTTAAAGGACTTAGCGGGAAAATAGGCAGAGGCGGACAGCGAATTTTATAATAATTATGTATCTACAGGTATAGATTCTTTATTCGATATTGCAATAATTTTATAGAATTTTGAATTCAAAAATGTATTACTTTTTGAATCACCTTGTTGTTGTGTGCTTTTTTTTTTTTATTATAGATGGGTTTGCTCTTGACCAGCATCTATCCATGTAGGAAGGATGAGGCCGAAGATGGAGCGAGCTCACCCAGAAGATGCCTATTCACTCGAACCTTGAAAAGATTTGGGTTATATGAGCTTTTGTCATCAAAGAGACGCCACACATGACAGATGTCGCCGCAATTACAGGAGGCACAGCTCGCACCAATAAAAAGTCCAGAACAACATCCCAATAATAATAATAATTATAATTATAATTATAATAATAATAATAAATAATGCAATAATAATAATAATAATAATAATAATAATGAAATACCAACCTACTACCATCAAGTGGACCGTCAGCCTGTCTGCCGAACTTAACATTTTTTAACTTACATTTTTTAAATTGACTAACTTATTGTGTTGTCTATTTCTTGTAACATTTTCATTAAACAATGGATATTTTTAGTATTTAGCGTTTGTCTCCAACATAATTTAATAATGTTTTTTAATCACTATAATTAATACAAATGCATTGTATTAGCATGTTACTAACTACACAGGTTAAAATGAACTAAATGTCACTAGGAATAATAGTTGACTAAGTTTAACACTAAGTTGTGCGCTCGACTTTATTCCCTTGTGTGAATTTTCGAGTACGTTCGGATATTGCGCGATCTGTTGACAATTGTGTTTCACCTACAACAGGTGTCACAGTGTCGTGCTGCGTTTGATGTTGATAGTAACTTGCTCGAGTACTAATACATTTTAAATTAAATTTATATCTGTTACCTATCAGAAAAGTGTACGATTTAAGCTTGTAATGTTGTTTCTTCATAAATAGGTACGGTATTGTTTTGTATCAAATAGAAAGTTACCTACCTAACTAAAAAAATTCGTAGTTTTGTTATATAAGAATGCTATTATTATTATGCTCTTAACACGTTTGATTACAAAAGTGCCATATTTTTTGTTTTATTATATAATTTAATTTATTTAGTTTTATTATTAAAATTTATTTTATTATTGTTTTATTTAATTTTGATGTATAATAATTTTGATATGTTTAATTTTTTTAAAAAAAGCAATTTTTTTAAGTCTTTGTAGTAAGTATAACATTTTTTGAGGTGCTCAAAAAGTTGCAAGATTCCAAGAGCAATACAAAAATTTTAGTATTAAATTTAGTAAAAATGAACATTTTAAAAGTATTAATAAACGAGCTGGTTCCCGCGGCTTCGCCCGCGTTGAAAAAAAAAACGTCTGACTAAATACATGAGCAATGTAATATACCTAACATCTTTATTGCAGTTATAGCTTTGCCAGGTGTTAGATGATCCCTCGGGAACAGTACTTTTTTTCTGAATGAAAGGTACCCTAGTCCTTTCCTACATCTCTGACAAGGTGTATGAAAAATTTCATGATGATCAGTTCAGCGGTTTAGGTAACAGTGTAACAGGTAGGTAACAGGTAGCGGTTACAGACAGACAGACAGAGTTACTTTCACATTTATAATATTAGTATGGATTCTAACTAGTAACTAAACGACACTGAACGCTCCACAAAATACCAAACCTTACAAGTCTCGCGTGGGACAGATTGGAGAATGGAGCAAGTTAGTTCAAATTGTGTTTGATTTGTCTCCACTAATGTGTGTTTAAACGAGAGATGTCTACACTGATGGCAAATAATTCGGAAACGTTTTAGTTTTATTCGGTTAACGTTAATTCTGGATAACTGGCGTCGATTGGGGGGAGTTTTAGTTCATTAAGGGAATCGCAAAGTATCAGATAGCTAATCAACCGAGGAATTGAATGCAGATAGATTTAGGGGTAAGCTAAAAGGAGATTTTTCAAATTCGGATAAGATTAGCTCTGGCATGCTAATAACAACACAGCGACATCATAAATAAATAAAATAAAAAATAAAAAGCCTTTTATTTCTGGAGTTAAATGTGAGTTAAAAATAAGGAATGTTAAAGATAAAATTGAGATAAACTTATTCTATATCTAATTATTCAAAAGTGTATCGAGAACCCCTTCGCAGATGAAGGCCTCCTCCAAAGAAGTCCACCGGTCTCTATCCTGGGCAACTCTTATCCATCGTGGGCCAACCGATTTAATTATCTCGTTTTCTCATCTCATCCGGGGCCTTCCTTTAAGAAGCTTCCTTTTCGGTCCAGCAACATCATAATAATGCTTAAATAATAGCATACATGCTATTATATCTGAGTGGTCTTCTGAAAGAGATCTTTATTGCCTCCAGAAGGGTTGCCCAAATGAAACGTACCCTGCAACTAGGAAAGGTTGACCCTTTCAGTAATAGACCCTGGAACATTGAGACAGAGCATTAAAGCAAGCATCTTAACCACTCGACTAATAAACACCCTAACATTAAATTTCAATCAAGTGATAAACACATAACATTTGATGGTATGTGGCTACAAGCAACGCCACGAGTGCTGCAAGTACGCTGCCGACCATAATAGGATTTTAAGGATACGGGATAGCGAAATGGGCTCTGGCATCCCCCGAAACACAACAGCAACATGCTGTTATTTCATGGTGGTCTTCTGTAAGGGGGTTGTTACTGCTGCCAGTGTGGCCTTTTTTACATTGGGAGACCCTCATGTGGCCGCTGCGGGGTTATGCCAGACTCCCACTGGCTAAAATCCAACGACTTTCTAGTGTAGGTTCTAGCTGACTCGCCACGGCTGTCCAGCGCGAGGAGTACCTGCCCTTCCTATGGAAACCTCGGCGTACCTGAAGGTGGAGCTACGCGTGCCGCCGCCGCCGGTGTGCCCTTTCACTATACATTCTAAAGTCATAACTCCAATATTCTGTAGTGTATTGTAAATTATAATAATTATGTTTTAGTAACTTAGTGGAAACTTTGTTTGATTTATGTTTTTATGTTCTTCTTGTATGTAGGTATATAATGTGTATCAAAATATTGTATATTTCCCTAATATAAATAAAATAAAAAATAACGAAAATAGATCATGAAGTTTATGAATAATCGTTAATTCATTAGCTTAAATCGGCACTTACCTCAAAATGACCAGTTACGGTTACCAATACTAAGCAAGTATAATTTAACATTAGCCTAAATGCACATTTAGCCTTTACTACTATAGTAACATGGTCGAAACATGTCTGAAGCAGCTCCAAATAAATTTATCAAACGCGTAAAAACTTACAAGGGCACATACGCGATTGTAATAGACTCTAAAATTAAAGCGTTAAAGGTGATTTTGATTTGGCAAACGGCTTTGCTGTCCCGAACTAATGAGCATTTAATAACTCCCGTTTTTTCACTTTTGTTCGATTCCATCCATACGTTTCAGATGGGATGCTTCAGGCGATCTCTTATTTAAATTTATAGAGTAGTGCACAAACAGAGATAAACTCTCCAAAATAAAGCATTATTATATTCTCTCAAATTTAAGTTCACATTTGACGACCTCTTAATAATAATAATATTTTTTTTTCTTTTTTATGAAATCGAGTCAGCGCTTGACCACTATCTCACCTAATGTGAGGTGCAGATGTGGCCGAAGGTGGACCACGCTTACCTAGTAAATGCCCATTTACCCTAGTTTTGAAGACCCCGAGGTTGTAGTTCTGTGGGAACACAGACGCAGGCAACGAGTTCCACTCCTTGGCAGTTCGAACAAGGAAGGTGGAACTGAAACGCTTTGTTCGTGATCGAGGTACATCGACCACGAAGGGATGTAACCCCTGCCCACGTCTAGTGGTCCGCAAGTGGAACGGTTCCGGTTGGATTAAATCGTACAACATAGATGCACACTCTCCATAGTGTAGACGATAGAAAATCGATAGGCACGCTACTTTTCGGCGATGCTGCAGGCTTTGAAGTTGTAATAATAACTTTGAATAATAATGTAGTGTAGTGCCATATTATAAATATGCACCTGGGCCCATTCTCGAAAATGCTCATGCCACGCTCTACTGGGATCGATCAATAATCAGGGATAGGACTATTGTCGCCAATAAGCCTGACATCGGTATTATAGCGAAGAGCCTCGACCAACACCTCCAGAGGCTCTCGCTAGATGGCTGGTTCAAGGGACAGATACAGAAGGCGGTACTTCTTGACACGGCACGAATTGTCAGGAGGTTCCTCACTCTAGAAGACGGGCGTACGAAGCCCGTCATTAAATGCCCTAGGTGAGGACCTGCGCACATCCTTGGCAACCATGTGTGCTTGCAGAAGGTCCTCCCCCGTCTGCTTGCTCTGGTGCCCCCGGGCAATCTCCCACTGATGCTAGCCAGGCCTTTAGGCTAGCCCTGAGGTGGATCGGAGTTGTTGCCTAGGCAGAACCCGATTCACTTTCGCAAAAGGGCAAGGGGACACCGGGTAGTTTCAGTGGGTATTCCCAGTGCCGCCACGATCAGGTGCTGGGCGATCCCCACATACCCCTACCGCCAAGCGGTAGAGAATCTGTAAGCGGATTACTCCTCGTAAAAAAAAGGAGGTTCCTTACTCTGCAGCCTTAACCACTGGTAGCTTATGCCCCGGGCCTTGCCCCGCTATTAGCGGACATCTAATTTTAAGTTTTTTATAATATTTATTGTTTTCATAATTATATTGTAAAATTGTATAATAATAATTAAGTCGAGTTGTTATCGCTCTGTCTCAAGGGTCCGAGTTCAATTTCTGCCAGTGCTAACTTTGGAAAAGAATTTTGCAAAGTTGGCTCTGGTCTGGATCTTGCGAGTTGCGATCTGGTAGTCCCCCGATTTCTACTGGCATTGCTTGTGCATTTATTTGCAACTTTTATCCGCGACTTCATCCGCAGCCCTTTTTTACGAAAAAATATTTTTTTATATTAAGATTTAAAAGTGTTAAAATATTTTTTTCAATACTCATTCCTCATATCAGACGTTGGCTTTTTATTATTATTTTTGGATGATGCCTCGGGTACAGTACTATTTTTCTGGATGAGTGGTAGGTACCCTATGTCCTTTTTCGTATCACTTGCATCGTGTATGAAAAAATTCATGATTATAGGTTAAGTGATTAATGCATTAAAGCATAACAATCAAACTCACTTTTGCATTTATAAAATTAGAATGATAGCCCCAAAACCATCACATGAAGCGCCCACGTCCCAGACGATCTTTACGTAAAAGATATGTTTCTTTACTTTGATTTCAACGGAATCTACCATTGAGGCAGCCGGAGTCTCCTCTACCTAACGAAAAGTTAGCACAGCTAAATATTACAGTACTGACTAAAGGTTCTCTGTCTCACAAACTACTCTATGCAGAAAGTGAAGACCTTTCAATCATTATTCGTTTACGCCGTATAATTATTTAGATATGCACACAAGACAAATTCTAGATGATGAACCCTTAGGCGTGACGCTCCCTCTTTTACAGAGATATTTTTTAATTGCCGCGAGATATTTATTAATTTGAGATGCAGCCGTGCGTTTCGATGTTACAGGAGCAAAAAAGCCTTTTAAAATCAAAGGCTTTTTTGGAACTACGGTATTTTAAATTTGTGTTTGGTTCGATTTTAACATAAAATATTAATCCTTAACTTTATTAATTAACAACAAAATAATACTAATATTCTCTTTAAAACATCTCTCATAATGATGTGGTTCTTGGACCGAAAGTTGATATTGATATATTTCACAATAGGTATTTCTATGTTCAAAAATAGTTATGTAGGAGCCCGTTGGATGAGTGCTAAGGGTGCGTGCCTTGACGCTCTATTCTATGGTTCGATTCCCGGCAGGTTCAACTTTGAAAGTTAACTTTTTAAAGTTGCCCCTGGTCTGCGTCTGGAAAGTAGTGGCAGGGCTCACTGCGTAAACTTAAACCTGCAACCCCGTTACAGAAAACCACCTTGTTATAACACTTTTTTTTTTTTTTTTTTTTTTTTTTTTTTATGTTATGTCGACAGACAGGCTGACGGTCCACTTGATGGTAGGTGGCTACCGTTGCCTGTAACACAAGCAACGCTACAGGTGCTGCAAGTGCGCTGCCGACTACAGTGGGATTAAGGATAAGGGATTAGGAGGGGATAAGGAAATGGGCTCTGGCATCCCTTACTCACTCACCGAAACACAACAGCACGTATATGCTGTTATTTCACGGTGGTCTTCTGTAAGGGGGTGGTCACTGCCGCCAGGCGGGCTGCCCAAATGACTGCGAAACGCAGTGTGCCCTACCACTACACTACGTGTGTTGTTGTGTTTCGGTAAGTGAATAAGAGATGCCAAAGCCCATTTCTTTATCCCCTCCCAATCCCTTATCCTTAATCCTACTGTAGTCGGCAGCACACTTTTCAGCAGCTGTGGCGTTGCTTGTGTTTTAGGCGACGGTAGCCACCTACCATCATGTGGACCGTTGGCCTGTGTGCCGATCTTAACATAAACTTGTTTAGGTTGGTTTAAATGGTTTTTATTGGGATTTTATAAAAAATAATCTCCTATTAAGTTACACACACTCTCACGTATTTTGTCGATAACAAATATATACATAGGTATAGTCCACAACATTTTTTTATTTTTTATTGAAGATGGCTTTGCTCTTGGCCAATGTAGGAAAGACGAGGCCGACGATGGAGCGAGCTTACCCAGAAGATCCCTAGTCGCTCGAACCTTCAAAAGATTTTGATTGTATGAGCTCGGAAATACAGACGCTCGGCAGGGAGTTCCAATCCTTAGCAGTGCTCATTATAAAAGATATTTTAAAGCGCTTGGTCCGAATAACCAGCCGTACAATACCAGCATAAAATACCGTACAAGCCGTCCGTATACCAGCATGTCCGAAAGAAGAAAGGCCAAGGCGGTATGATCTCGTGCCGCTCCCGAGCACACTCTGCGAAGTACATCTTATAGAATACACACAGATAGGCAATTTTGCGTCTATGTTCCAGGCTCTGCAGCTTAGTTCTTATTAGTGTATTACCGCCAATGAGCCTAGCTCTGCGATCCACCGAGTCGAGTGCGGCAAGTTGGTATTTTGCTGAGTTATCCCAAAGGTGACAGCAATACATGGAGTATTGTACTTATGCCTTGTATAAAGAGAGGAGCTGTCCAGGTGTGAAGCATCGCTAGGATGCCCAGCTTTTTGGCCGCTGTTTGGGTTTTGGACTCGATAGAAGTACCAAAATTGAGATTTGAGCACAACCTCATGCCGAGAAGCTCGAGATCATTGGCCACAGGTGCGGAAGCACCTCGGAAAGTTGGAGCCCAGTCGAATGGGCTCCATTTCGCAGAACACAAACACGCTTGCGTTTTGGTGGCGTTAAAACTAAACAGATTCTTGTCTCCCCATTGGGATACAAGATTTAAGGTTGACTTAATTCGCTCAACCATCTCTGTCAGAACGAATATCTGACAATATCTCTCCATTACCGTACTCTGCGTATGCAACCACTCCTGGAAGAAGTAATATGTGTACTTACCATGTTTTGCTTGAGGACGTGTGTTATCAGCAAGTTTGTCCTTAAAGGGTCTAAAACAGACTTTAATACAACTGATAATGCCTGACTGCTTTCCACAATTTCCTTTTAAAAAAGTGAATATTAGATAAATATAAAAAACGAGAGTAACCTTGAATTTATTGTATGACTGTCTTTTTTCGCGAATTTGTGTCGGTATCAATATAAATTATACCGTATGTCATTTCCGATATATCTTTGCTGGGAGATTAGATATACTTGAACTATTACTCCATGATTCATGTATTGAAGTCATGAACACCAAGTCATGATTTGTTTATTGTTTAGTGTGTAAGATTTTATTTTATTATTATGTACATATTTTATTTTATTATCAAAATTTTCAATTTTATTATTATTATTATTATTATTATTATGACCCTCTGTGGTTCATATAAATTGAATAAATAAAAATAAAATAAATATAAACTATTTCACTGTAAAATTTCATCAGAATCGCTTCAGCACCATAAACCTAACAAACATCATCATAAACCTTCACATTTATGAGTAGGTAGTATGATTTAGACAACTACAGAGCCTGCAACAAACAACATTTGTTTAATCATTCGGTACAGAGTTAGCTAAATATCGATATAAGTATAAATACATTTTTAAGACTAAAATCTATGTATATATAGACCACCGTGAAATAACAGCACGTGTGCTGTTGTGTTTCGGTGAGTGAGTAAGGGATGCCAGAGCCCATTTTCCTAACCCCCTCCTAATCCTACTGCAGTCGGCAGCGCACTTGCAGCAGCTTTGGCGTTGCTCGTGTTATAGGCGACGGTAGCCACCTACCATCAAGTGGACCGTCAGCCTGTCTGCCGACCTTAACATTAAAAAAAAATCTAAAAACGTACAGATCGAATCGCTGATATGCGGTTGTGTCGTCTCATTTCATTTACTAATGGTCGAAGTTTAAAAAACAGAAGTGAGGGTTGCGAGATTTAAAAAATCAGCCCCAAAAATGTCCCATACCGCTTCGCTACGCTCCGCTAGCGTTGCCGAGCGTAATTTTTATCGTTCTACTCACATCTGAAACTTCAGGATTAATGATCCGCCGCGTCTAGTCATACGGTTCCGCCGAATGCCGTAAAAACGCTATGCGCAATTCTGTTAAAGTTGTGAATGTACGAAAGTAAATCCAGCATCATTTGGAGAAGGCAAATGCGCTTACCTACCTTAAGGCTTAAGAACACATTATATTTCACAAATATAATTATATGTTATGACAGAGCACATTTTCCTATCCCTCCCTATTCCCTTATCCTCGATCCTGCTATGGTCGGTAGTGCATTTCAACACATGTGGCTTGCTTGTGTAACGGTAGCCAGCTAGCATCATGTGGACCTTCACCTAAGTGGACCTTCAGTCAGACCTTTTATTAGTTGTCTGACGATTTTAACATAAACAAATATATAAAAAGTTTAAAAATTTGGTAAGAGTTCGTACATACGGATGAAAACAATAAAAGAACACAGGTTATAGCGGTGACGTCATCACGCATCGTCACCGCTATAATCTGTGTAGTATTTAGCTCAGCTTCCCTATCGTATTCAGCTTCTCTATATCACAAATATACATAAAAGGATAAAACCTATTACATTCGTTTAGTGATCAATTATTGACATGTGGTGAAGTTATTGCCACCTGTAAAGAACTCAATAAGAAAGTGTCTTCCCCTTAATAGAGTCACAATATCAATGGATATATTCTTAGTTATTATTTAATTTTCGTTAAATTAAAATTGCGCCTTAGCTTATTTAATATAGATTGTAATTCTAAATGGAAGTACTTTCCCAGGTTCGCCTGGGAGGTTATAAAGAAATCACGTAGCGATTTTTACGAGATCATCCTAATCTCTCGTAGTGAGCACACTGCGGGACACAACAGAACAGGTGGTGTTTGTAAAGGGGTGGTCTGATACTGCGCCAGATAAACTCCAAATAAATGACGAAGGCTTAGGGTACATGGTATAATCCTAAATCCTTAAGAGCGTGCAGCGCGATCGAAAATCTTCGAGTTGGAGTAGCGGTGACGGAACGCACACAAAAATAACTTTACAGATTAGGCTCAACACAGAGTAAAACATATTTTTACTAATTTTTCTTTAGGAAAAATTAATGTAATAAATGATAATAGATTGTAATATATGTAAATAATAATTAGTTATTATTATAATATAACGTAATATTCAGCTGATCACTATGTTTTGTTCATTTCTTATACATAATTTTACCTATGTATACTTACCTGCATATCTGGAAAAGAATAAATAAAGTATGAAAGAAGAAATGAAAAACTGCAAAAAATAATAAAAAGTTTTTATTATTAAATTTGTGATGTTTGGTTGTCGTGGTATTATCGTTATTTGTTAATTGTCGTTTATTTTTGACCTTATCTTTCGAGTGCTTTCAATACATAATCAGGCTCCTTAATTGCCATTTTTCTATCCAGTCTTTTTTCGTATGAAATATTTACGTATAGAATTTTTCCACTGTCTTGATTATCCGAGGATGTTTGAATTTCTGCTATTGGTAGCGTGAAATAAAATTAAACACTAAAAACGACAGAGAGCAAATTGTAAACACCGTTAGTTTATAATAAACATAACTGACGAATATTATGAAAGGAACATTGAATTTAATATAAAACGCTTAAAAGTTGATAGTTTATAACCTCTCCGTTCCGAAATTGTCTACGAACATGCACTGTTCAGTACTTGGGCCTATCAATGAACAGTTTTACAAATTTACTGCGCTTTTTCAGTTTACAGTTTCGTTATAAACGACTGTTATTAAAAGCAAAAAACCTAATCTAACCTAACCAATAAATGTTTGATTAGCTAAGAAACCTATTTGGTGACCAAGTACTAGACTAGGTCAACCAAAAAAAGTTGCTGACCAAATAAATATTTTGCTGAAAAAATATATATTCCTATTACAAACTAACATTTAAAACTATGGCTTAGCATCTATTTCACCCCAAAAACATATTATTTTAAGAAAAATAGGTCTTTTTTCTTAGTCTTTTAACATTAGTATTTTGAGTTTTTAGAAATGAACTTGAAATTGACCGCGAAAAAGGCCAAGACTGTCATGGCGTCTTGAATGACGTCACACCTCGCGAAACAGCCGTGTTTGTTTATGACAGTCAATTGTGTTTTTTAATAAATAATGAATTCCTCGTATTATAAATACTGTATAGTGCCCCAATATAAAAGTTCAACGATAAAAACGCCAAACAAATTATTCATATACGTTCCAAACAATAAACAATAACAAATTGATGAAGTCAAGGTAATAACCTTGACTTCATCAATTTGTTATTGTTTATTCAGCTCTCAACAGCCACTATCAATACCTCGTTGTGAATCTTCAATGCCAGAGATCTAGATTCACAACAAAGAGATTCGAAGAGCACTACGGAGTCTTGACGTGAACAAAGCTAGTGGACCTGATGGCATACCTGCAAGGGTCCTGAAGGAATGTGGTCCTGAATTGTCTCCTGTACTTACACGCTTGCACCATCTCTCTCTCAGGACGAATACCGTGCCGGCATTTTGGAAGCTTGCCAATGTTCAACCAGTGCCTAAAAAGGGTAACCGTGCCAACCCCTGTAATTATCGACCAAACGCCATCACTTCTGTACTCTGTAAGGTTATGGAGAGAGTACTGAATAGTAAGCTGCTGACATATCTTGAAGTTAACGACCTGCTCAGTGATCGCCAATATGGATTTCGCCAGAGACGTTCAACCGGAGGTCTTCTTGTATATGTCACGCAATACTGGAGTGAAGCCATCGAGAAACATGGCGAGGCTCTCGCTGTGTTACTCGACATATCGAAGGTCTTTGAGAGGGTTTGGCATGCACGTTTACTTGGCAAGCTTCCTACATACGGCATCCCCTCCGGTCTCTTTGTAGCTGGATTTCTGATTTCCTGAATGAACGGTCAATTCGAGTAGTCATTGATGGCTGCTCCTAGGACCTCATGGCAATTGATGCCGGTATTCCTCAGGGATCTGTTCTCTCTGCAACTCTTTTCCTGCTTCATATTAATGACTTACTTCTTCCAGGAGTAGTTGTATACGCAGATGACAATACGGTCATAGAGATATATTTGTCCAGGATTCGTTCTGAGAGGGAGGCAATGGTTGAGCGAATTAACTGAACCTTAAATCTTGTATGCCAATGGGGTGACAAGAATGGCTGATTTTAACGCCACCAAAACGCAAGCGTATTTGGTCTCTGCAAAAAGGAGCCCTTTCGACTTGGCTCTAACTTTCCGAGGTGCATCCGTACCTGCGGCCAATGATCTTGAGCTTCTTGGTATGAAGTTGTGCTCAAATCTCAACTTCGGTAATTCTATCGAGTCCAAAGCCCAAACAGCGGCCAAAAAGTTGGGCATCCCAAATAGAGTGAAGCGATGCTTCACACTTGGACAGCTCCTCTCTTTATACAAGGCACAAGTCCGATCTTGCATGGAGTATTGCTGTCACCTTTGGGATGGCCCATCAAAATACCAAACTTGCCGCACTCGACTCGGTGGATCGCAGAGCTAGGAGGCCCATTGGCGATGATACACTAATAAGAACTAAGCTGCAGAGCCTAGCACATAGACGCAAAGTTGCCTGTGTATTCTATAAGATGTACTTCGAAGAGTGTGCTCGAGAGCTGCATGAGATCATACTACCTTCCCCTTTCTTCTATCGGACATACAGACGTACGGCTGGTTACCATTCTCACCTTGTCGAAATCCCTCTAATTCGGACCAAGCGCTTTAAAACATCTTTTGTGATGCGCACTGCTAAGGATTGGAACTCCCTGCCGGCGTCTTTATTTCCGAGCTCATATAACCCAAATCTTTTCAAGGTTCGAGTGAATGGGCATCTTCTGGGTGAGCTCGCTCCATCGTCGGCCTCATCCTTCCTACATGGATAGATGCTGGTCAAGAGCAAACTCATCTTTAATAAAAAAAATAAAAAAAATAAAACTTTGTATTCGCTTACCTCAAAGTCAGCGGTTTTGAGTCAATGTCAAATTAGGAAATAAACGTAATCACCATTTATTAATATTGTCAAGTTAAGTTTTTACTATCGTATTAATTGTATTTTTATATATTTATTGTCCTGATATCAGTGGCAAAAGAAATTCATCGTGTGATTTGGTAAAATAGCTTGAAATTTACCAACGCGCCACCATTTAATTGTAATTTAACAGGTGAAGTTGAATATATACAGATATAAACAAACAATTTTTTTACATTTTCTTGGCTTCTCAGCTCAATATTACAACATATTTTATATTGAAAATACTTTTTTTTATTTAGAACAAACTTTAAAGTAAGAATACTTTCAAAAAGTAAATCTTTAAATGTTTTAAAAATTTTAGGTTGTAAAAGCATTCTAGTCACAAAAGTTATAAGATTGTGTCGACAAGTGTCGACGTGTATTTAACAACATGGTGGAACACATTTTTTGTTTCCACCGGTTCTCAAATTTTTATATAAAATACCATTTTCCATGGCGCTCATCAATGAGGGTTTGGCTCAGTTCATATCAGTTGTACCTAGTATATGGGTAAATGAAAATTCTGTCCAGTTTTGGTCAAGGGCAAGAAAAACCGGCGATCTTGAGACGGCTGATTCCACAGTAGGTAAATGCCACTCTCTGACTGGTAACTGCTAATTAAGTAAGACTTTGTTTGTTCTTCACATAATACTTAGATAGAAGTTTTACCATTGCGGAATTCCGATGAACAATAGTCGGTGTTCACTGCAAAAAATTGTCCAAGCATAACGGCGTCAATTTTGGGCAATATACTGCTGTTTGTTTTGTTAAATCCTGATTCCATGGCGAATTATACCTGTCTTTCAAAATTAAACTAAAAACGAACTGTATTAATTTAACAATAATTGCTGAAAACTCGAAATAACCTGTTCACTTTATACGAAAATGACAGCCACAACGTGGTGTTTCGCGAGGTGTGACGTCACGCTTCCATGCGCTTCTCTGATTGGTGTTTAATGTCACATAATTAAACGCCTCATTTTGTCGATTTTATTTTCCAAAAATATTATTAATCTTTTATTATTTTAATAGAAAAGTTGTTTTTTGTTTACTAATTATTATGGTTAATCATTAGAAACTCTAAGCCATCCGATTTATTCTCAGTGGAAACAAGCCTGTTGTATACACCTCTGTTTGAGACATTAAATAGATAGGTAGGTATTTACCTGTATGCATAATGCATGTTCTGCGTTCGCACTACTCTGTACGGAATTCGACTCAACTGCAATATTTTATTTTGCATGTCCAGATTTTCTTATTTGCCTGAAAGTGAAACCAATGACATGATTAATTTAGCCATATTTAAGTATGCAAATTAGAAAAAAAAACAGACAATTGCGTTCTCCGATAAAAATACTTCCAAATAGAAGTCTACTTACCACATTATAGCAGCATTCTTAGGATAATTTTTTTATTTAGTCACTTAGATAATGATTCTTTTTCTGGTTACCCATCCTTCACTTCCAAAAAACACTTAAACATGTGTAAAATGTAAATACAAAATTTATAACACAGCTGACTTGACATTGACAAATCAGTGCGCCTAGTGATTTTATTAGAGCAAAGTTTTTTGTTTGGAAAACCATCAGGCGTTTGGGTTAAATTTTGAAAAGTCTTAATATTTTCATATTTATAATTTTATAATGAATATTAAGAAGGGGGGGATCTGCGGAATATCAATACAAACATTTTCATGTGAGAATTAGTGCTTCATGCGTAAAAATTAAGAAGTATTCGAAGAAATAAATTTTTAGAAGTCGTTCCGTTTATGTATTTTTTATTAATTTTAAATGTATTTGTTTCAAATTTCAACAAGGCGGTGACCTTGTGCAAGGATCAGGCTAACCTACAAAAGTTACTTTTATGTATTTAACTAATTCAGCGCATAGTACTAGTTACTTAAAAATGAGTAAATTTCCAAAATTTTGTGCAGTACCCCCTTAAGAAGCTCGCAAGAAAAGAAGAAGAAATCGTAAATATATAAAAAAAAAATTATCTCAATTAATCAATATAATATTCAGTTAATAAATTAGGTATATAGAGTTTTGGAGTTTGGGATTTTCCTTAACTTTGGTTGTTGAATTTTGTTATTTTGATTATTAAGTTTTATTGGTGGCCTAACAGAACTTCCAGTGTTTAATAACTATTGTAATTTTGATTTTTGAAAGAAATATAATTTAACAAATAATTTAGTTGAACTTAAAAATGAAAACTTTGACAGATTGTTTGACAGAACTTGTATGATTTTTTTAATGACTGAGATTTCTTTATGCCTCCGCCTCTCTGGATACCGCATCCAGGGATGTTTATTCCTACCTCATCACCATTCCGACCTTTAATTGCTCTCATCTTGATACGGCTGGTATATCGAGCGGCAAAATGGGTTTTTCCGCGGCGGTAAACGGTAGCAACTTTGTTCAACATACATTATCGGATTTGTGACCAGTTTTCGGTATGGAGATTTTAGTGTACGCTCTCCACTGATATGATTACGCCTACACTGTTTTTACTTGAATTTAAAACGGAAATATTTCAAATGAATTATTAAACTAAATTTCGAATACTCTGCGTATTTTTAGAGCTTTAATATAATCTTCTTGTTACGGGGTTAACGAATTTGTTTAACTCACTTGTAAAATGTCACTGATCAAAATAATGTGACGAGACTTGAAGTCATTGAGTCTCTAGCGCGCATGTGACAATCTCTTTCATCCGGAAGAATGATCCGGAAGAGACAGCACTTATTTACCGAAACATTTTCGCAGTCATATCTAAATTGAGTAACAAGTCTGCACAGTTACTATCCCCTTACAGAAGACCATAGTGAAATAACACATTTTGTGCTGTTTTATTTAGGTAAATGACTAAGGAATGCCAGGAGACCATTGGAAATGGTCTCCTAATCCCTTATTCTTTATCTTGCTATTGTAGCATCTATCACACAACTTGTGTTAATAGGCAACTGTAGCCACCTACCATCAACTTCCTGTAAGCCTGCTTGCATAAAATTTAGATAAAAATATTCTATACGAGTATGTAAACACGTACCTATAGAAGAAGACACACAGACAGGCAATTTTGCGTCTATGTGCGAGGCTCTGCAGTTTAGTTCTTGTTAGCGTACCGCCGCCAATAAGCCTCCTAGCTCTGCAATCCACCGAATCGATTAGTGTGGTAAGTTGGTATTTTGCTGAGCCATCCCAATTATGGTACTTACTTAGTATGATTTAGGGCTAAGTTGTTAAAATATCTACTTATACTTATGTAAATATTTCTTCTTCTTAAGGTGTCACATCTCTACAAAAGTACAGTACAGTATCTTCCGCCCCTCATTATGTGCCCGAAATTAATCTCCTTCACTGCTCTTAGCAATTAAATTCTCTTTCTCTTCCTCTTGTCACTGCTCCTCTTTTGTCGAACTGAAAAGGAAGTATAGATAGGTAGATATTGTCTTTGTTAATTTGAGTACGACAAAAAATAACTAAATGCCATATGTGTCCAAATCCAATTACCTGGAATACCATGTACCTAGATGTACCTACCAAATCTTAAAAACAGGTCTTTTTCTTATTTAAATAGGTACCTACTTCACCCACTCACTTTAAGGCTCTCTACGTAACTAATAGGTATCTAATAAATATTAGGTACATGCCCTAAGGATTTCGCTGATAGCAGCAGATGGCATTGTTTTATACTTAAGTATATCTTTGACAAGTAAGATTGGCGACAACTTAGTTAAGTACATACTTGACGAGTCTCAGGAACGAGAACTAGTTTATCAACAAAGTTTGTCGCAAACTTAATTCGATTGTTTAACATGAGATAATCATAAACACTTATTAAATACTCTCTTAACCCTTTAAGAATGCTGCAATTTAAAAGCAGCTTCTAGTGGAACCTGTTTTAAAATCATCTCGTTGCACTTACAGAGGATATGTTACATACGAGTAAGGCAGTGTAACCACCACACGCTTATTCGAAAACTGGTGAGCAGTTCATCATCACAGTAATTATTAACAAGTAAAAATAAGAGCCGTCAATGAAACTGATCGAGCGGAAAGTGACCTGTCTCGTTCCGTCTCGCGTGTACGGTGGTGTTTAGAAAGAGATGGGTGCAGAGGCAGGACACCGGCCCCGCCCACCCGATCGATCTGATAATGCGAAAGAAACTTGTTCTTTGCGCGGGCGCAGCCACTCGATTTCAATCTAGTCATGACTCTGTTTAGCGATCGCGCATGCCTCTTGGTTCTGTATGAAAATTATCTTTACTGTCAGATCCGTGGGAGCTCTAAATCTTCCTCAAAATGTTTATTACCGAATGACTCATAATTATTCACGAACTAAAACGTTTCGTACGTGAGTATTTTTCATCAGTGAGCCTTTCGAGTTGCCATAAGTGATGTTGGCCGGAGGTCAATGTCAAATGTCGTTGACATGTTAGAGGGGGTTCACCTTTTAGTTGTCTGCCATTTTTATTAATTATTTCGAACGAGTTACGTGCTCATACCGGCATTTATACGGAATTTGAATTCGGTTAAATCTTTGGAAATTTTAAAATTTAATAAGATGTGGGAGACAGGTTACTCTGCCTTACGGAAGGCCACCTAATACCTACCAACATGTGTACGTATTGATTTGTTTCAAATCGGAAGTATAGGCCCAGAACCCATTCCCTTATAAAAATCCAATTTTTTTTTTACCTAAAGGATGGCAGCAAATCTAACGATTCATTTGATGGTAGGTGGCTATACCGTCGCATAACAGAACCAGCAACTCTATGGAGTTGCGAGTGCGCAGTGGATAAGGAGAAATTAAGGAAAGGGAAGGTTACCTATTTTACGGTTGGTCTCTTTCTTTATCTTGTAAATGATTCTTACCATTCCTGGTTGTAGTGTCGGTAGTGGTCCACTCCAACATAAAGTGGACCATCACCTTACAATGCCAACATTTATGATAAAAAAAAAATTAGGGTATCAAATAAAAATGTTTGTCATTTTTACATAGGTTAAAAAGATGCTAACTCGATTTTTTATATCGTTAGTTAGAATCCCTAATATCAATTTAAGAAATTACCACCTAGCACTATTATTATTAACTGGCTGGTGCCCGCGACTTCGCATGCGTTAAAAAAGAAAATGATATATGAGCAGTATAACGGTTATTTTTTTATATTTTTAGACGCTCCCTCGGAAACCTAACATTTTTCCAAGATAAAAATTATCGAATGTTTTAATCCAGGTAATAAACTATCCGTGTGCCGAATTTCATCCAAATCTGTTCAGTAGTTTTTACGTGAAAGATTAATAAACATACATGCTCACAAAGTTTCTCATTTAAATTAGTAGGATAGGACTGTTGTTGAGTAGGCACTTGTCCTGCGCAAATAACTCTGTATAGGTACGTTGTTATAATTTTACTTAAAAAATTGACATACCTCAATTAGTTTGTAAAACCTCAATAGAGAATAAATAAAATTGTATAATAACAGTAATTGTACTATTGAGTTTCGGTAACTGAGTGAGAGATTCCAGAGCCAATTTCTCTATCCCCGCATAGCTTCCTAATTCTATACACATGTATCTTTTCAGATCTGGATGAGCGCTTAAATTACACTTTGCTGGTCCTTGTTTAACGCGACCGTAGCGACCTAAAGTCATCAAGTTGACCTTCAACAGAAATATTTGTGTGTGTGTAAAATGTAACAGTCTTAATAAATAAAAGTTCTTGAAAAAGGCGTGCACTCTTTTTAATTAAGTAATTATAATAGGGGATCGGACAAATTTTCAGAAAGTGTTTTAAATTATTCTTCATGGATATTTATTCCCATAAAAAATACTATTTTATTTAGTTATAGCCTTTTGGTACTCAAAATCATGTTTTAATGTTGTTTGTTTGAAAATGCCGCCAAAACGCCACGATAGTTCATCTGAGAGCGCGTAACGTCATTTGTGGTCATATCATAACAAAACAGCTGCATTGGCTTAAGACAATGTTTGCCTATTAATGACGTCACGCACTGTGATTGGTGTTTCAGTATAGATTAAAAATATTGTAAATAATAAAATTTTATTTCTTCATTTAAAAATATTTAAATGAATTATATTAAATTATTATTCGATAAATAATCGTAAAAATATATATATTTTCTTTCTAAGTACATTTTAGATTTTAATTTGATTACTGTCCGATCCCCTATTGTCATGAAGTCTCAGAAGTTTTATAACAGCTTTAAATATTCATTTATTTTGTAAAAAAATATTAGCGACTAGCTATTTTTATATTTAAAAACCATTAATAGAAAATTAAATTTTAACTGTTGATATTAATAACAATAAAATTTAGGTACTTTTTTCCAACACATCAATTTATTTTTTATGGTGTCTATTTCTTTGAAACATAATTATCATCAGGTACTTGTTAGAAGTTGTTTATGTTATATCTACTAACAAAGCTACACCCAATTTCAAGGAGGTAGTAAAATATTCAACTTCTTAGAATATGTGTTCACATCACAGCATACCATGCAATTTATTTATTTATTTCAAAAACACAGTTTTTCCTATCACAGATCTCGTTGTTCCCTACACTAAGCTAAGCATGTCCTGTGGGGCCAGCAGGAATTGACTAACATAAATATGTTGCACATATACGAGAAGACCTCAGATCAGACAAACAACAATAAGTTCCAAAATTATATATACAACTTATATATACTTACAACTTAACAGTATACATTTACATTGTTAACATTAACTTATTAAAAGTTACCTATCTACTCGTATATAATATTATAAAGGGAAAAGATTTGTATGCGTGTGTTTTTGTATGTTTGTAATGAATAAACTTAAAAACTAATGGACCTATTTTAAAAATTCTTTCACCTATAGAAAGCTACATTATCAGCGACTAACACAGGCTACTCACCCTGCCCCATCTCCCTCTTTACCCCCTCCATAAAAAAATTGCCGTTTTCCACAAATAATATTTTATAAAGAGACGCAGACGAAGTCGCGTGCAACAGCTAGTTTAAGTATAATATGAATAAATTATAATACAAATAATATCTAACTAAATACATGAATTTTTTATAGCAAAAAAGAGTTACAACCCATATAATATACATTAAATTTGTTTATTCAACAAGTAACTTTATTAATTAAATCCTTAATAACATTATTGAATAACTTTTTTTATGTTAAGGTCGGCAGACAGGTTGATGGTCCACTTGATGGTAGGTGGCTACCGTCGCCTATAACACAAGCAACGTCTAAACTGCTGCAAGTGCGCTGCCGACTGCAGTAGGATTACGGATAAGGGATTAGGAGTGGATAGGGAAATGGGCTCTGGCATCCCTTACTTCACTCACCGAAACGCAACAGCACACGTGCTGTCATTTCACGGTGGTCTTCTGTAAGGGGGTGGTTACTGCCGCCAGACGGGCTGCCCAAATGACTTCGAAACGCAGTGTGCCCTGCCACTACTTTCCAAATCCAGACCAGAGCCAAATTTGAAGAGTTGATTTTTCAAAGTTGACCCTGCCGGGAATCGAAACCGGGAACTATAGAACAGAGCGTTAAGGCAAGCACCCTAACCACTCATCCAACGGCTTAGATGTGTATAACTTAATACTGTATTGTACACCTCTCATATTTTTTGCAAAAAGATTTTCTACTTGACACTAGAGGGCACTAGTTGCTACAAAATTTCTAACCCAACTCCTGCGCACATTCAACTTACGACATCTGTTGAAATCAAAACAAAATTCAACGTACAATCAAATGTAGACCTCAGCTATTTCTTACTCTTACACGATTTTAAACGAACAATTTTATAGAAACGAGAGGGGAAGGAGGTCTTTCAACGATGGTTATCAATAATTTGATTATAATGGCAGGCGAACACTTCTGATATATCGTGATCGGCAGGATATAAGTATGTCATTAATTTTTATAACGAATGATTGCATGAGTTATGTTAAACGCTTTCGCTCTGTTCATTAGAGTGAGATTTCTGATGATCTCAAATTGTGTGATCTTTGATTACTTTAAGGTTATTGACATCCGGAGAAAATAATAGAGATATTCAGAGATAGTACAGTAGTTAGTGACGATAATGTAGCGAAGAATGCTTGAAAGGGTCGATTAATAATTCAATGTACATTATAACACTTTTTTCACTAGAACAAAGGCTTAAAAAAAAATTATAACATATTAACTAGTACAAGCATTACAATTTTTTATTATTTACTAGTAACCCGGAGACCCGGGGGATTTGCCCGGGGTGCAATTTTTATATATATGAACATTCCCCGTTTATTCCTCTTTCCATTAGTATAAACCGAATTAAAATCGGTCTACCCGTTCACGCGTGATGCCGTGACCAAGGGAAATGGGGATTTATTTTTACCAAGGGAAATGGGAAGGGAAATGGGGAAATGGGGATGCCGTGACCAAGGGAAATGGAAAAGAAGATTTAATAAAATCAGAGTTTAACCAACGAAAGAAAGTTTGAATCCTGTTCGGTCCTAAAGTTTTAATTTCGTTTTGTTAAAACTGTGAAGTAAAACATTTTCAAACAAGGACTAACATAAGACAGAACACATTTTTTACCAAAATGAGCGCAATCTAATAACCTATGAATTAAGGTGCAATATTGCTCAACAAATTATTGTAGTTATAAAAAACTCGGAGGTCCACAAACATTTGAATGTGCCAACAGTGAAAGAGGAAATGAAGGCTTAACTCAAAAAATATACGATAAGGCTGGAAAATCATCCAAACCAACTTGCCTGAAATGAACTAATTGCTGAAACGTCGCAGGATTCCAGAACTTGGTGGCTCTGACTGAGCTACCATAAAAATATAGGAAAAGTCCCTAACGGGGAATAAATCCTCACGCGTCAATTTTTTCACCACTCATATGCTTGTAGTCGGGGGACTGATTGGAATACACTCAAAAATAAAAATAAAAAAACTTCACACAGATAAGCGAACAAATTTAAAATTGGAAGATTTTTCTTAAATATTATGTGAAATATGAAAAATAAAATAAAAGTAGGGGATTAAAACTTTAACACAGAACTAATACTGAGCCCGCAACTTCGTACGTGGTATTCGGTTATAGCCACGGAGCATATACAAAGAGGAGATGGCCTAAACAACTGTGCACTGATTTCAAACTAGGTCCTGACGTCATTTTTTGTGGGCGTGGTCTTGGTCAGTCTGCTGTCGGCACTGGTCACGGTGTGGCGGCGCTTGTTTGTTGTAGACTACAGTCAATTTTCATTGGCAATTTAAGATAATTGGGCGGGGTCTAACTTCCTCCTTGCCCCGCGCAGTAGTCACGCGCGGCTCTATAGAAAAATTCAATAACAACATCTCCTCTTTGTATATGCTCCGTGGTTATAGCGCGTAACTTTTTTGTTTGTAAACCGATTGGAACGAAGCAAACACTAAATGTTACGGAAAGCTTGCTATACAGAAGACCACCGTGAAATAACAGCATATACGTGCTGTTGTGTTTCGGTGAGTGAGTAAGGGATGCCAGAGCCCATCTCCTTATCCCCTCCTAATCCCTTATCCTTAATCCTACTGTAGTCGGCAGCGCACTTGCAGCACCTGTAGCGTTGCTTGTGTTATAGGCGACGGTAGCCACCTACCATCAAGTGGACCGTGAGCCTGTCTGTCGACATAACATTATATATATATATATATATATATTACATCAGTGAAAACCGCATTCAAATAGCAAGCCGTTTCTGAGATAGTGTGCAAAAACGCACAGAAAACAGACAGACAAACAGACTAAAATTATGCTATTATGCACTGACAAAGTCTATTATGCAAGAGAAGACAAAGTCTATTATGCACTGTATTTTTATCTTAGTTTTAATTTTACTCTAAAGTGTTAAATTAGGCGACGAAAATAACGCTTTTCTGCCAAGTCCTTGCCTTATGAAACCTGAATGCACCAGAGTGTTAGCACTCTTCAAAAAGACGTAAAGTCTTGCAAAGAATTAGAAATCTGTTCAGAATTTGAACTATTGCCTGGGTGTTATGTTATGTTAAGATCGGCTGACAGGCTGACGGTCCACTTGATGGTAAGTGGCTACCGTCGCCTACAACACAAGCAACGCCAAAGCTGCTGCAAATGCGCTGCCGAGTGCAGTAGGATTAAGGATAAGGGATTAGGAGGGGGTATAGGGAAATAAGCTCTAGCATCCCTTACTCACTCAACGAAACACAACAGCATACATGCTGTTATTTCACGGTTACTGTCGCCAGACGGGCTGCCCAAATGACTGCGAAACGCAATGTGCCTTGCCACTACTTTCCAGATCCAGACCAGAGCCAAATTTGAAAAGTTCATTTTTCAAAGTTGACCCTGCCGGGAATCGAACCCGGGAACCCTAGAACAGAGCGTTATGGCAAGCACCGTAACCACTCAACAAACGGGCTCGACAAATTTGATTAAATTGAAAATATAAGCAATAAACATGAATAAAATGAATAGTTAAAGCAATAAACATATCAATATAACTACCTCCAATGTAGATTGTAACAGTAATGTGACACCAGCCTTAACAATATCATCCAAGTCTGATAGAAGTCCTCTGCAATAGCTTTCCAGGTAATAGGCCCGCAGGGACCAGCGATTACGAGTCCTGTAACAAATCGATGCATATGCGAGAACCGTGCAATCGGCTATACGCGATAATGCATCTAATTTGTATAAACCATTCAATCCTCGTTACTGTAACTGGTTTGTTTACCAGTAATACTGGATTTATTCGAGTTAGGTACGCTCAGCAACAGCTAACTATCGAGGGTTTCGATTCGACAACGATTAAAATCGTATTTTCACACGTACGGTTTACGCAAACTCTATTGCTGGGTAAGAATCTATTATTGGGGTAAGAAGTAGGATAAGAAATTTTGTTCGAGGTAAATTTAAATGAATATCGTAAGAGTTTCTTGGAGAAACCTAATGGATAAGTAAATATTATGATTTTTTGATTTTGAGTTATAAATTAGGGATTCACTGAAGCAAATGACATTTACTATAGAACTCGCTGGCGGCGGAGACAATTCAACAGTGGCTCTAGCATGAGTTTACGATACTACACCAATACTACACTCGCTAGCGAGAACGTAAAACTTTTGTATGGGAAATCGTGAACTGTCAATGTCAAATTATCAATTTTCCATATAAATATTTTACGCTCTCGCTAGCGAGTGTAGTATCGTAAACTCATGCTAGAGCCACGGGCCTAGAAATAGTGTTTTTTTTTTTTTGTTTTTACCATTAGAACATTACACAAAAAAAAATTATTAATTCAATATTTTAATTTGATATTAACTTATTAATAGGTACAGTGGCTCTAGCATGAGTTTACGATACTACACTCGCTAGCGAGAGCGTAAAACATTTATATGGAAAATTGATAATTTGACATTGACAGTTCACGATTTCCCATACAAAAGTTTTACGTTCTCGCTAGCGAGTGTAGTATTGGTGTAGTATCGTAAACTCATGCTAGAGCCACTGGATTCAAATGCGTTTTCGAGAGAATTTTCAATAAAGGTCAAATTCTTCTTGTGTTCTAACTTTTTTTGTGGAGTTTCTATTACTTTAACGAAAATTCCAATTAATACAATTGGTTCTTCACATGTTTAAGTATAATATATATTTTTTTCAAAGCAATTGTCTCGTCTATTTCTTGTAACATCTTCATTAAACAATGGATATTTTTAGTATTTAGCGTTTGTCTCCCCCTTAAGCCGTTTCAGAGATTAGCGTACAAATAGACAAACCTACAAAAATTCCAAAAACGATTTTTTTTAACTCGCTAACATAAGTACAATGTGTACAATTTTCTTTTTGCAAAATTTCTATCCTGAGTAGCCTTCGCAAATAATGATAAAGTAAATTAGATTTAAGCTAAAATCCCACAATTATCCTTGCTTAAGGGAATTAATTAATTTATGAAACATTTACATTTCCATTCACATAATAATTATTACAAATTTTTCTTTATTTATTAAATTTATTATAAGTAATTAATATAAATATATTTATATATTAATCACACATGTAAAAGACACTTGGCTACTAATCTGACATTAGACTGGTCAAATAATAATAATAACAACACAATCTTCAATAATTAAATTCTATCTATTCTTTCCTTCACTAATAAATCATTATTGACATATCTGATTGACAGTATAAAATTATTTAAAAAAAAAAAGGTATTTTTTATCACCCATTTGTGGGCGTGTTTGTTCCCATATTAGAGATGATTATAAAAAAATGTTACAAATGACTGAGTTGGGTCCGTTCCGTCGAATTAAAATCGGATCCGATTTTGTTGAATTTAACATCGAAAAGTTGTGTCCACAATCTGGGTGAGTATTAAGCTATGTTAATCCAGATTGTTTCCATGCAGCCAATTTGCAAAGTAAATTAAATCGACTGAAAAAAAAATAAACGTAATTTTGTGTCCTATAGATCCACTATAAAACATAATTTGTATCGGAGGTAGATTATCACCGACCTATTCCAATCAACTCCCAGATTTTTCACGAGCCACGAAGTATTCGGTACACGGACCTGGAAGCCAGTAAGTATCCTTGGAATGTAACCTGCATTATTAGTGGGAGCAGCTTGTAACTTTTTTGAGTGAGGACTTCCAGCTTCTTGTTTATTTTATGGAGAACTGTATCAGTACTTAAACTATTCATCAACTTCAAAGAGAAGTACAGGGATAACACAGCATCGTGCAAGACCTAATTCAACATATAAAAATACAACTTAATTTATATCTACAATTTGTTTTATTTTTATTTTTTTTATTTTCACAAACCAAGATACTTCCGTTAAACTTGCCAAAAGTCGTCAATGATTCCCTTAATGTGTCGCCGGTTCACTGTCGCAGGTAACTTCGCAAAAGCTCCGAAGAGTCGCTTTCGTATCGCTGGTTGTCGCACCACTCCTCATCTCGTCCGTCTGCTCTCTTATTTATATACTTGGCGCCAAATACCTCGATGTATTTCATAATTTCCAGAAAATCTAAAGAAGATTGTAAATAAGGCATTTGGGGGGGGGGGGGCAATGGTATTTCTGTTGAAATGTAAACTCTATGTTGTAAACATAAGGACCAATTTCCTTTGACTCTAGTCGGGAAGGTGCGTGGCTACCATCGATAGGGTTATCGATATCGTTCAAGACTTTCTGCCGGCGCGAACGCTTTTTCCAGAACGTTCCATAGTTAGTCGTAACAATATTAACCCTTTCAATTGATAAAAAAAAGCCTACGATATACGATTACGTTAATAAATATAAGCACAGTATTGAGAAAGAATTATCACAAAAGTTTATGTTTCTTTATTTTTGGATGATTTGCTCGTTTAAGTATTAATTCTGATATCCGATAGTCTGAACTCTTGGTGAGATTTACTTACAAAGTGTATTTAGCTACTGACGTTAAACTGTTGATGAAAGCTACTAATGTTACTAATGAATGACACTGTGGTAAATAACAGAACTAATAAATGTTAGGATAATTCAAAAAATCCTGAAAATATCTGAAATTTGAATCTAGACCTATGTCACCCCAAGACTTCATCATTGTCATCATCATCTCAGGAGTAGGATGCCACTGCTGGACAAAAGCCTCTCTCCTAATTTTTCAAAAAGACCGATCAGAAGCTGCCTGGATCCACCGTCGACCCGCGGTCCTTAACAGGTCGTGTGTCTACCTTGTGGCTGGACGTCTACTTTGCGCTTGCCGGTCCGTGGCCGTATTATGTGTCCTGCCCACTGCCACTTCAACTTACTAATTCGGCGGATTATGTCGGTAACTTTCGTTCATCTACGGATCTTATTCCTTTTTTTTTAATGTTATGTCGACAGACAGGCTCACGATCCACTTGATGGTAGGTGGCTACCGTAGCCTATAACACAAGCAACGCTACAGGTGCTGCAAGTGCGCTGCCGACTACAGTAGGATTAAGGATAAGGGATAAGGAGGGGATAAGGAGATGGACTCCTGACGCGATCTTGCAGTGCAAGCCCGAGCAAAGCCCGCTCTATAGCTCGTTGTGCGACGGTTAGCTCTCTTACGAGGCCTATAGTTAGAGACCACATTTCAGCGCCATACTATATCATCACTGGCAACACAGAGTGTCTTGAAACTTTTGTTTTAAGACACCGAAGAATTTTGGATGAGATGTCTCCGAGCTTTCCGAATGCTGCCCTTCCGAGCTGGATTCGACGATGTATCCATCCAAGTTGGATGGACCCTAAGACTTTTGAGACTCGACAAAACTTAACTCTTTAGTCGCTTCTGCTCCAGAATTACTTATAAATTCACATTATTAATAGCAATCAACAATGAATACAAACAAAATAACTACACCATTAAAGTGACATGACAACTCGAGCGACCGAATTAAAATTAAAAAAAAAACGAAACTTACAAACAATACTCGACATCCTTCCAAATTTACAAGCGTTAACATATGCAAATGATCATCAATATAGACTTGAGGTGTCTTGCACAGTAATATAAAGAACAGTAAACACTTCACTAAAATGCTGTATTATACTAATATTATAAAACTGAAGAGTTTGTTTGTTGGTTTGAACGCGCTAATCTCAGGAATTCTTTTTGTTTTGAATAGTCTGAGGTGAGGCGAGGCGCAGGGAGGACGTCCGACTTGTTGTACGACTTATTTATTACTAACTATATTGTCAAGCTTAATGTGTAACACTTATATACTTAACACCTATGTACGTATAGTTCATATAGTTCATATACTTCACATACTTCACACACTTCAAGTCCATTTATCGAGGAAGGCTATATTATATAGCCTATATAACATCACGCTACGATAAATAGTATATATATAAGCAGTGTCCAGTACCGCGCCCCCCCATGCGCACCCCGCTGCCGTATGGGCCGCAGCGAAGCGTGGCCGAGTTCAGCTAGTATTTAATAAAGAGAAAAGATTTGTATGTATGTTTGTAATAAATAAACTCAAAAACTACGGGATCGATTTTAAAAATTCTTTCACCTATGGAAAGTTACCTTATCAGTGAGTAAAATAGGCTACTCACCCTCCCCCATCTCCCACCCTTTATCCCTCCTCCATACAAATGCATGTTTGTAATGAATAAACTCAAAAACTACTGGACCGATTTTAAAAATCCTTTCACCTACATTATCAACTAGTAACATATAAGGTCTATGAAAGTAGTGACTATCGTGGCTTTGGGTACTCCAGATAATAGTCGCTTCAAGTTCAAGTTCAAGTCGCCATTAATAATCACACAAAATGTAATAAAAAAATGGAATAACCATTGGCATACAAATCTCTGAAATCTCTTATATAATAATCCAATACATTTTAATGTTATTAATACTGCTGTTATTTCGTTAGTCTTCTTGAAGAGGGTGATTACTACCTTCAGACATTGAAGCCGTGAATTTACGGTAGTAATATTTATATGTAGTTGAGCCCGCAACTTCATACGCGTAGTAGTATTCGTTATAACACGTAACTTTTTTGTTTGTAAACCGATTGGAATGAAAAAAACACTGAGAGTGTTATTACAAAAAAGATAAACATACATTGAACATGACGGCGCTTCTGTCACTGCCGCACATCAGGTTGACGTTTAGCCGCCAAAGTCAGCCTAGCGAAGCGTCATAGTCGATGGTAGCCTAGGGCGGCCATCTTGACGGCACTTTCGTTCGAGACGGCGCCTGCGGACCACGCGTTTGACGAATCGCTTTGAACCCGTGGCATCATACGGTTTAGTGGTTTAATTGAGTGAATCGTTATATTACTGTGACTGTAAATTACGTATTTCATAGAATATTTCCCTAATTGAAGATTGTGTAGATTTAAATAACTTTGATTGTGAGAAGGATCTGTGATTAACTCTCCACGTACTCACATACTTCAGACAAGATGAGTACTGATGGACCCCCACTTGGCTCTTCAAACATGTGTCTAAAAAATGTTTATTACAAAAGCGTGTTTAAGCAGTTAGAGTTAGGCACGGTTTAAATAATACTTTTCATATTTAAATACATGTCATTACTTGTCGAAGCCTCAAAGTTGGTCTAAACTGCTTTGTCTCTAATTTTCGCAAGTTGTATTTAGTGGTGTGGTTATGATTATGATGAAATATCGGGTTGTTTTACCTTTTATTCTTGAACCCAATTTTCTTCACGTTCACGAATTTTTATTTTAATATTGCAATTGTCCATTTTTTTCCATAATTTTTATTTATATTATACTCATTTGACATTGAGTAATGACGATTGACAAGTCATTCCATTCTTTCAACTGATAACTGTTCTATGTGTACAATGTACTCATTATATACGTAAGTTTTGGTGTCATAACATACTTATGGCGGTGTATTTAGAGCAATAATTAATTTATAATCACACACGGCACTGTTTTATTTATATATAGATAATTTTAAAATATTTTTCTGCGTAGGATATTCTATTAGCACATAACAAATTTGCATAGAAAGGAACGTTTCGGATTGAACCAAATGAAGTTGAACGACCGTTTTGTAATGTTGCTATTTTATTGTTACTATTTGCTATTTTATAATTTTAAAATAGCAACATTTGGTTGCCTATAGGTTGCCTAGCGATGTTTTGGTAAGTCAAAGGACAAACACTATTTTGTAATAGCGAAGGATAAACATTATTTGAGGCAGGGTTTAAACTGTGAAATTGTATACAAATGTCATTAGACGCTGTTTGACAAAACACGTGTCGAGACATAGTTTAGTATTTTTTTTTGTAATAACACTGTAAATGTTACGGGAAGTTTGCTATAATATATCAATGAAAACTGAATTTTCTGAGATTAGCATACACAAACCTGCAGACAAACAGACAAAAATTCTAAAAACTTTTTTTTTGAACTCGGTAACATAAGTATATTGTTTATTTGAAAAAATATTTAATGCACAGGCACTGCTCGTTTACGATTTCATTATATGTATAGATTTCAGTGGATAAACATTTAATTTTTTTTTATTTTCTTTATTAAAGATGGGTTTGCTCTTGACCAGCATCTATCCATGTAGGAAGGATGAGGCCGACGATGGAGCGAGCTCACCCAGAAGATGCCTATTCACTCGAACCTTGAAAAGATTTGGGTTGTATGAGCTCGGAAATACACACGCCGGCAGGAAGTTCCAATCTTTAGCAGTGCGCATTATAAAAGATGTTTTAAAGCGTTTGGTCCGAATTAGAGGGATTTCGACAAGGTGAGGATGGTAACCAGCCGTACGTCTGCTTGTCCGATAGAAGAAAGGGGAAGGCGGTATGATCTCAATCAGCTCCCGAGCACACTCTCCGAAACACATCTTATAGAATACACAGAGACAGGCAATTTTGCGTCTATGTGCCAGGCTAACAAGACTATGAAAGTTTACATGTAATTGTATAATTTTTACCGTAGCTCTATGTTCATATTATCGCGTATGTTGAGTTCCTCTACTGACATTACTTTTACAGTGTAACATATGAGATAGTCAGATCAATTTGAAGTTTCATTGTATGATAAACACGAGCAGTTAGACGTACAAAGGACAGAGAGGAAATTGGAGGATATTTTTGGATAAGTCCTAATTATAACGCCCATTGAGTTCAGGAATTAGGTTAAACTTCGATTGAAGATAATGCTGATATACCACTCTATTAATATTAGAATAATCATGAATTATTTTTTAATACGTCCATGTAAGCTTTCCAATCTAGGTTTTAAACCGCGGACCACTTGAAATTATTCAGGCTCTCTTTGACCACTTCTTAAATAAATCCTTCCAGATATTACCACGTCTTGTTCTATTAAATCTAATTCTTTTAAATCTTGAGGGTATTACTTACCCACTGATCTTCAATTTTCTGAACTAAACAAGTAATTCAGACATTTTTACCAAAGTTGGCGATATTTTAAAATTAAAATTATACATATTAAAATTATACATTGACGAGCCCGTTGGATGAGTGGTTAGGTTAGGGTGCTTGCCTTAACGCTCTGTTCTAGGGTTCCCGGGTTCCCGGGTTCGATTCCCGGCAGGGTCAACTTTGAAAAATTAACTTTTCAAATTTGGCTCTGGTCTGGATTTGGAAAGTAGTGGCAGGGCACACTGCGTTTTCGCAGCCATTTGGGCAGCCCGTCTGGCGGCAGTAACCACCCCCTTACAGAAGACCACCGTGAAATAACAGCACGTTGTGCTGTTGTGTTTCGGTGAGTGAGTAAGGGATGCCAGAGCCCATTTCCCTATCCACTCCTAATCCCTTATCCTTAATCCTACTGTAGTCGGCAGCGCACTTGCAGCAACTTTGGCGGTGCATGTGTTATAGGCGACGGTAGCCACCCTACCATCAAGTGGATCGTCTGCCTGTCTGCCGACCTTAACATGAAAAAAAAATTTAAAAAAGCCTATGTTTTATGTTAAAGTCAACCAAAAAGCGATTTCAACTATTATTGCGGTGGGAATTCAACACATAAAATGCTCTTAGGTCAACTGCATTCATGAAACCGGGACGAGCGGCTACACTATGATGGAGTATAATCCAATAACTAAATTGGATACTTAAGATTTTATGTAAATATCATATTTTTAGTATCTATGTAATGATTGACAAATAAGCTGAAGGTCTACTTGATGGTAAGTGGTTACCGTCGCCTATTAATACAAACAACGACAAATATGTAGGTGCTGCAAATGCGCTGCAGACCTTAGTGGGATAAAGGATTACAAGGGGATAGGAAATTGGGGCTTTGGGATTTCTCACTCGCTTACTAAAACCAACACATTTAGGACTGTTATTTCGCAGTGAATACTACCAGCAGACGAGCTGACCATTTATTGATTGTAGAAGACATTAATATTTAAAAGTGCCCTTCTACTAATTCACAAACACAAGTTCATAACACGATCTCTTAATTATGTTCAATTGCTCAAGTAATACAACGCTAGATCATAAAGTCCATCCTAATTCCACAATAGTCAATAAGATAACACTTTAAAAATGCTGATGATTGACTTCCTCCAGCGTGGGTAGTATGGCATCGGATTAAATTAACAAGATTAGATTGGACTTAATGGCTGTGAGACGAGTGAGGCGTCGATTGCAATTAGTGATTCACTCGCCTATCAGGTCACAAGGATAGTGAGCTTTGGTTACATTCAAATTGTTACTTAGCGTCTAAAAGAAGACAATGCTTTAGAATTTCCAGTACCATAATACCATATAGACTATATAAAGAAGCATATAGGTAGTCTATATGGTCATGTCTTGCTAGAAGATAGTGAAGATCCACAAAGAAAAACCTTAGCTATAAAAAATCGTAAATTGTACACCTCCTCAACTTATTATTTAATCATTTTCTTTTAATTAGTTTTAATTTAGGGATTTTGGGATCATCGACAATTAAATTTTAATATATTTTCTGTTTTATTTGAAATAATTGAACTTTTATTCAACGATTTTACTTATTTGGATAATTGGGTTTATGAAATCGAAATTTCCAAATAAGGCCAAATATATGATGCCTAAACCTAGGCTTGTATTAGTGTTGTCCTTTCACAAATCTGGTGGTAAATGCATAAAGCTAAATACTTGGAAGCACCTAGACCTCGGACACTCTTCTTGATGAGGTAATTTTCTATCAAAATCAAAATTAAAATATTTATTTATCAATTAGGTTTCTCCAAGAAACTCCTATGATCGTCATTTAAATTTACCAGGGTTTCGGGAAAAAAGCCAAGATGACGATCCTGAGAAGAAAACCCGAAAGAAACTCAGGATACTATTCTTTTTGTCATCTTTAAAATATAAAATTACAACAATTATATATAATTATTTAAGTATTCTAAAAACATATACATTTAAATATTCTATAGGGTTATAACTTAATGTATTGATTAGTTCTTGCACAAATCATCGGTCATAACCTAAGTTAATTAGGCAAATTCGATCAGCAAATGACTCATTTGGGTGAATGAAATCTGATTGAAGATTCAAAGTATTTTAATATCAATAGTACACTTTTGTGACTTATATATGCAGGTTTATAGTTTAAGACGAGTCAAATTGCCTATGATTATACTTACTAAGTACGACGTCAAGCATGCCCTAAGTAATTAATTATACACATTTTTATCAACAATGAGGACAATTTGTCAAACTTTCATTCTAACGTTTGAATGACGAATGAAATTAATAAAATTATAAAAACGTACTCAATGGGGCTTCATAATGATAAAAATCGAATCGACATTGAAATTGAAGATGGTGACGGATCATGTGAGACTTAATATATATTGTGACCTCTCATTTATAGAATATGTATAAATTGTACATAAAAATATTTTTATCTGGTATCGTAAGAGTACTAGAATAGCTAGTAGATACTCTGAATCTTAAAAGAATTGCGAAAAATGAAATGGAATTATGCTGAGCTGGCTGATAAACTTTAATAGTTGATGATGAGGCACATAAACATACATAATCATCTAACAAATATATATGTATATAACGCTCTATGACATATCATAATATCATAGAGAATTATGATCCAAAAAGTGTGACGACAGTGAACTCCATGGCTTCTTCTCATTATATCTTTAATCCATCCAGGGCAACATTTATACAGATCTGTGACGTCCATTGGAGGAACTTTGTTTTTTAATGGTTATGAGTTCTGATGGTCTACCTGTTATTAATACAGCTTTGTAATTCTATAGGCTATGTAAGTTTATTTCTCCTACAGATATTGTTTTTCTTTGTTTTGCAGAGAAACCTCAATTTTACCCTTTCCATAACATAACAATTATTACCTAAACTAGAAGTTAATTTATTGAAATTAATTTTTTTTTATATAATGTATAAAATAAATTAAAATATAATATAAAATAAAATAATATATTATATTATTTTATATAGATGTAAAAGATAGATAATATAGATGTTAATGAAATTCATCACATTGTTGTTTGTTAAGAATTGTTTATGTTTGTTGTTTATATTTGTTCTTGTATGTTTGCTTTTTTATGTGCGGAATCAAATTCTACATTTGTCTGGAAATGTGTATAATTTTTTTTCAAAATATATTCTTTTGCATTAGTAACAAAGATTAATAAAATTGATGGATAATGATTCATTGATATAATTATACACTTGTTCAACAAAGTGGGTATTGGTAACCATCCAACATTTTTTAAATTTTTTATTTATTTATAAAGCTTTATTTATTCCACAAACAATTAACAAAAATAAAATAACAATAACATAAATTTAATAATTTTAATAAGCTAGTTGTGGGCTTGTGGATCCCTTGTTTGGGTAAAAGCCTCCTCCATTTTTTTCCATTGTTTCCTGTCACGAGCAAGATCTAGCCAATCTTTCCCTGCTATTTTAACAATGTCATCTGACCACCTTTCCTTTGGACGTCCAACACTCCTTCTCCTTTCTGGTCCTTTCCATCTCGTTGTCGTTATGGTCCATCTTTTATCTGTGTTTCTAGAAATGTGACCTGCCCATTGCCACTTCAGTTTTAATGCCTGTTAGAGAGCATCTGTCAATTTAGTTTTTTGTCGTATGACTTTGTTTCTAATTTTGTAAATTTTTCTCAAATTTAAAAAAATTAAAATGTCAATGGTATTTATGCTTGAATGTAGGTAAGTTACTATCACCAGATTTAGATACGCTACAAAAAACAGATTTTTTTAAAAATTATGTGACTTTTTCGAGTATACTGGAAGAAGCCACATGAAAAGTCTTAAGGGATTAGAAGCGGCGACAGATTTAGTTTCCACAATAAAGGTCTCGCGCATCTCAACCGACAATTGATTTATGGTTTCCACGCGAATAAAGCCTCCGTATGCAAGTATTATGTGTTTAATACTTTATTTGTGTGAAAGGAACGAGTGAGTCATTGAAAATCGGGTTGAAGATGCTCTCGTCCTTTCGTTCTCATGGTTCCATGGCTTTTATCAAACAGCCATTTGAAAACAAATCTACTCTGGCTGATTGTGCACTTTGATAGAAATATGATGAGCTGAGTGTCGACTGACTGCAGTTTTTTTTATCTTTAAATAAGATTTTGATGGTATGAAGCTTGATGAACTTTGTTTATTTTATAAACTAGAAAAAACATGTAAGATTCTTCTCTACAATATACATAAATAGTAAGATGTCCATTGAATTAAGGTTTGTTCAATATAGAGGATTTTGCAATATTTAGTATTCTTTTAAGTTAAAACGCCTCTATTTCTTGAGCCGTATGTATAGACGACTTTCGGTAAACTTTAAAAAAAAATGCAGCATTGTTTAACTCTAAATTTAAGTGATATTATTATTCCTTATAACAATCCAATGATTGCTCAGCTTGAATGCTCGGCTGCTAATGTGTCAGAAGCAGGTTTGAACATCTGTTGGGCCTTACACCTTCCTTATATCTTTTATAATATTAGTACTCTTCAAAGTCATGTGAAGGTCCTGCCAATCTACAATACCAAGTTCAGTATAACTATAGTCTCTACATATATCTATTGTAAACTCCTTTACATCTATAACCCAAATGTGAGATGACGTTATAATTATTTCTCTATTCCTTTTAGATTTGTGGCCCTTACAGACTAATCTTGATAAATCATCAACTATATCAGTTAAATTTTTATTTTTATATTATAAAGGGTGGCAGGCAGGCTGACGGTCCACATGGTGGTAGGTGAATACTTTTACACAAGCAACACCAGCGGGGGTTCAAGTACGCTGCTGACCTTGATGGAATTTGTTTACTACGAGACGCTTGAAGAAGCTCATATTGTAACCAGGTGGAAACACCTCAGAAGGGAGATTGCTCAAAAGTTCATACGGGATAAAGTTTCTACACATCCGGACTGTGTGGTCGGATGCTTATCCTGTGATGCGGAGAACCTCCGCCTCTGTGGGTGGCAGTAGAGTGTTAAAACTTGGGGTATACATTAATTAGAACAACTCATCGGAGCACTTACCCTTGTATATCCGGCAGAATTTTTTAATTTTTTAATTTTAAGATCGGCAGACCGGCTGACGGTCCACTTAATGGTAGGTGGCTACCGTCGCCTATAACACAAGCAACGCCAAAGTGCACTGCCGACTGCAGTAGGATTAAGGATAAGGAATTAGGAGAGTATAGGGAAATGGACTCTGGCATCCCTTACTCACTCACCGAAACACAACAGACAAGTGCTGTATTTCACGGTGGTCTTCTGTAAGGGGGTGGTTACTGCCGCCAGATGGGCTGCCCAAATGACTGCGAAAACGCAGTGTGCCCTGCCACTACTTTCCAAATCCAGACCAGAGCCAAATTTGAAAAGTTGATTTTTCAAAGTTGACCCTGCCTGGATCGAACCCGGGAACCCAAGAACAGAGCGTCAAGGCAAGCACCCTCTTCTCAAACCAAGTTAAACTAGTGCTATAAAGACTAACCTTTATCTTTTTTAGGAAAATTCCGTAAAAAGACAACATTATACATATTTAGACAATATAAATTAGGACATAATGAAATCACCTATGGCAATAAATTTCTAATGAGCTAGTTATGTAGCAAACCGGGCACGTAAAGATATTAGCGGGTCCATATTGTTACCCATACCACAATAGGGTTCTGAATCAAAGCGTATAGTTGAGAGTTAAAAATATTGCGGAATATTCTACACAGATGATATACGAATGCAACTCAACTCAGGGCTGTCAACGATGATATCTTTTAGAATAATAATATAGGACGTGTTTAGCGTTCACAATGATAAATAGATCTGTCTTGTAACTTATACTAATAGGCGGTCAGACAGTAATCAGATTAAAATCTAAAATGTACTTAGAAAGAAAATATATAATTTTTTACGATTATTTATCGAATAATAATTTATATAATTCATTTAAATATTTTTAAATGAAGAAATAAAAATTTATTATTTACAATATTTTTAATCTATAGTGAAACACCAATCACAGTGCGTGACGTCATTTGTGGGCAATCATTGTCTTATGCCAATGAAGCTGTTTTGTTATGATATGACCACAAATGACGTTACGCGCTCTCAGATGAACTACCGTGGCGTTTTGGCGGCATTTTCAAACAAACAATATTAGAACATGATTTTGAGTACCTGAAAGGCTATAAATAAATAAAATAGTATTTTTTATGGGAATAAATATCCATGAAGATTAATTTAAAACACTTTCTGAAAATTTGTCCGATCCCCTATTAATTGTATGAGTTGTGGGTTTCCGGGATGATGGCCCAGGTCTGTTGGAAATTCTTCCAAACGTTTCGTCAACAACTGCGGTTGACATCCGCAGTTGTTAACAAGTGAAGTGCAGTGATGTTATGTACTTTTTCTTCTAACACGGACTACACCACTGAGGATGTCAACCGCAGTTGTGGACGAAACGTTTGGAAGAATTTCCAACAGACCTGGGCCATCATCCCGGAAACCCACAACTCATATGGATACCGGCCGAGAAAACCTACATTCTACTACTAATTAATTGTATTATATGTAACTAAATATTTACAACAACAAAAAAATACAGTTAAATCTGATGCGATAAGGCGATGCGATGGCGATAAGGCCGCCTTTTGTACTATTACTTGTTGTTTCTTTCTTTTTTTTTTATTCTTTTTTATGTTTATAGTACAAATAAAGAGTTTTAATAATAATAATGTCTATTTTTAGTATGGGGTTGGATGACGCTGTGTGACATGTGTCAACATATTTATATTTATTTATTCATAAAAGTCATGATTACTTTTATGTGTACAAAGTTCATAAATATGGAAATATTATAGTTTGAAATGTGACATAAAATATGTGTAGGTATTTCTAACAAATTTGTCAAAAAATAAAGGAGAATAGAGTCGAAGCGTAGATTTTATATGTTGTAATTTGATTTTGAAATAAAAATACAAAAAGTAGCGGCAAGGCGCACATAGCCAGTTTGTCTACAGTAACCACCCCTTAAAGAAGACCACCGTAAAACAACAGCATGTGTGCTTTTATGTTTCGATAAGTGAATAAGGGATGCTAGAGCCCGTTTCCCTATTCCCTTCTAATCCCTTATTCTTTACTTATGTATTCATTTACTACTATGTTCAGCAGTGCACTTAGAGCTCTTAATGGGGTATCCCGTATCTATCTACCAACAACTGGACCATCAACCTGCCTACAACATTTTACATTTATTAAAAACTAAAAAGAATTATAAGTTAATGTTGACACTCCTGATCCATTAGCATCGCGTAGGCGACAACACGGCACACGAGATACGATGCCCGTGAATGGCGAGCTTTATAAACGAATTGAAGTGTTATGAACGCTAAGTGTTTATTTTTAAAAACATATGAAAGGTAGCTGTGATATATTAAAATAAATAAAACTTATTTTAATATATCTCAAATAATAAAAATAAATAAAAGAAAACAATACCAAAATTTTGCGTACCTATAGGAGAAACTTCAACAGTAGTAAGGTCTGCTTACAATTTGTGACAAGATATAAATGTAGCTGTAAAATTTTCTAAAATATTTTTAAATTAAATTATTTTTAATATGTTATTAACAAAATATTTATATTAAATATACATATTTTCAATTTTGAATATGTACATTTAAAATACGGCAACATTGCGTTGGAATTCATTAATTTATTTATTTATAGCCAAATTAAGAGTTATATATATTATACTTATATCATTCTTATAAAAAGTATTAAAAAAATCATTCTCATAAAGTCTATACCAAGTTTGATAAATAAAACTTTATAATTATGAATACTATAGTTTAAGAAACTTAAAAACCACTTATTTAAATAATAAAAAAATATTTCATAAAAAAATCTTATAGTAGGATCCTATATTGAAATGCGCGTGATTAAATTGGCAAAGACAGAAATATTGTAGTACATATTAACTACTTTTCGATTTCTTGTATTATTTTTTTGCTTGAACAATTAAAATTAAAATCAAAACACAAGGAGAAAAAACTTTTTCTTAAATTAAATTAAAGTTAATTAACAATAAAATTAACTTAATTAACAGTTAAATAACAATAAGCCCATTCATCAAGCATAACCCATAATATGAGAAAACCTAATTGTAAAAACAATTTAAAAAATTCGGCTATTGTTCTTAACAATCCAACGCGATGCTCTGAGTAAATTCATAAAGAAATCATAAATAATATCACAATACGAAACATATACACACTCAGAGTGAATCTACTAATTTGAATGGTGTCTGCGTGATTCAATTTCTTATGAATTAAAAGTTGCCTTTTTTGGAGCGAGTCCAACACCTTT
Source organism: Bembecia ichneumoniformis (assembly GCA_910589475.2). Lineage (NCBI taxonomy): Eukaryota > Metazoa > Arthropoda > Insecta > Lepidoptera > Sesiidae > Bembecia > Bembecia ichneumoniformis. The sequence continues at coordinate 13,505,901 of OU342540.1, forward strand.
TGTCGCGATTGTTTGGTCGAATGAAAATAATGGCTCTTCTAAAGGAATTGGGAAACTACTACAGAAATCTAACAAGTAATTGTCTAAATTCCAAAGAAAAATTATTGCAAAAATTGCTTATTGGTTTTAATTTAATGAGAAGTAACATTTTTTTATGTTAAGATCGGCAGACAGGCTGACGGTCCGCTTGATGGTAGGTGGCTACCGTCGCCTATAACACAAGCAACGCCAAAGCTGCTGCAAGTGCGCTGCCGACTACAGTAGGATTAAGGATAAAGGATTTGGAGGGAAATGGGCTCTGGCACCCCTTACTCACTCACCGAAACACAACAGCAGGTCTTCTGTAAGGGGGTGCTTACTGCCGCCAGACGGGCTGCCCAAATGACCGCAAAACGCAGTGCGCCATGCCACTACTTTCCAGATCCAGACCAGAGCCAAGTTCATTTTTCGAAGTCGACCCAGCCAGGAATCGAACCCGGAAACCCTAGAGCGTTAAGGCAAGCACCCTAACCACTCATCCAAAAAATAAAATAAAGAATACCTTAAGTATAGTATTCTTTAGTTTCTTGTTTCTTATCACACCTAAATTTTATTTATCCATCCAGCTCGGACGGGCAGCCTACGAGACATCTTCTCGTCCAAAATTCCTCTGTGTCTTAAAACAAATGTTTTCGACGAATATGTGTTGCCAGCGATGTCTTATGGCGCTGAAGCATGGTGTCTAACAATGGACCTCGTAAGAACGCTCGACGTCGCTCAACGAGCTATGAAGAGGGCTAGGCTCGGGGTTACACTGCGAGATTGAATCAGCAATGAGAAGATTCGTAGACGAACGAAAGTTACCGACATAACCACCTCCTTACAGAAGACCACCGTGAAATAACAGCACGTGTGCTGTTGTGTTTCGGTGAGTGAGTAAGGGATGCCAGAGCCCATTTCCCTATCCCCCCTCCTAATCCCTTATCCTTAATCCTACTGCAGTTGGCGGCGCACTTGCAGCAGTTTAGGCGTTGCTTGTGTTATAGGCGACGGTAGCCACCTACCATCAAGTGGACCGTCAGCCTGTCTGCCGACCTTAACATAAAAAAAAAAAAAAAAAATTTAGTAAGTTGAAGTAGCAGTGGGCAGGACTCTTACGGCTGAGATGACGATGACGATGATGGTGATGATCAAATGTAAAGTTTTCCATGCTCTTTTTAATGTTCTTTACGTAGAAATTGGAAGTTATTTTTTACTAGCGAACCGCCCCCGGCTTCACCCGGGATGTAATTTTTCTATATATATAAACATTCCCCGTTTATCCCTCTTTCCATTAGTGAAAACCGAATTAAAATCGGTCTACCCGTTCACGCATGATGCCGTGACAAAGGTAAATGTGGAGGGATTTACTGAGGCAAATGACATTTACTATAGAACTCGTTGGCGGCGGAGACAATTCAACAGGCCTAGAAATGGTGTTTTTTTGTTTTTACCATTAGAACATTACACAAAAAAATTTTTTTTATCAATACAATTTTTTAATCTGATATCAACTTATTTATAAGTACAGGATTCATATGCGTGCAATAAGCCGTTTTCGAGAGAATTTTCAATAAAGGTCAAATTCTTCTTGTGTTCTAACTTTTTTTGTGGAGTTTCTATTACTTTAACGAAAATTCTAATTAATACAATTGGATCTTCACATGTTTAAGTATAATATATATTTTTTTCAAAGCAATTGCCTTGTCTATTTCTTGTAACATTTTCATTAAACAATGGATATTTTTAGTATTTAGCGTTTGTCTCCCCCCTAATACGATATGTTATAAGGTTTTTTATATAAGGCTGTCCGAAAAACACAAAAGGAATTACATATCACTTTTATTATTAATTTTTAAACTTGAAGATCTTAATGCTATATATAATAATTATATTAAATTAAAATAAAAACTAAAATTACCTAATTTAAAAATAAATTAACACTAAATGGATTAAAACTAATAATATAAAAATGGACCCTGCGGCATTGTACCAAGTACGCTGGCAGCATTTCCTCGTTGAATGGCCAAACTAATACGTTGGCCGAGGAAAGTGCCAGCTCTTCGGTCTCCCGTCGCATCAATAAGCCTCTTCGAGATGTCTTTGAAGAGGCTCATTGCTGCAGGACCCCACGGACCGAGTGTCTCGACTCCGAATGGTACAAAACCTACAACCGAAGGCTGTCCTATGACTGCGGAACGCGGTGCGGTTATAAACTTGTCAGCATATCTTGTTAGCCCTTCTTTAACAATACTACATAATTAATAGCACTTGTGCAGTGTTGGAAATAGAGATACCAAATCGCCTTACTACTTACCATCAAGTGGATCTTCGGCTACCTGTCGCCTTTTATGATAAAAATCTCACTTGAAACTCACTTGTATGAAACCAGGAAGCATAAAAGATCGAGAACTCATAGTAGAGTCTAATTTTTGTTTAAGAACGCCCACTATTGTATTGAGGTTTTCAGATTAGTTTTTGTTTGTGGTACAATTCGAGATTTGACTCGCATTGTGACCAATGACAGAAGGTATGATTTATAACACTGTATTTATATCAACAATTAATTACGGTTTTAATCCATATGAATTGTTGAATGAAATGTTTATTAATAAATGTCACGCATGAGATACGTTGTCTATGCTTTTGTGTCGCTTTTATTATCTTTTTGTGTTTATGCATAGAAAAAGTTATTAGTTTGTCAGTAATTAATTTGATAAAAAAGAGTGTTTGATAAATAGTATTTATTTAACTTTTCAAATTTGGCTTTGGTTTGGATCTGGAAAGTAGTGGCAGGGCACACTGAGTTTCGCGGTTATTTGGTCAGGCCGTCTGGCGGCAGTAACCACCTCCTTACAGAAGACCACCGTGAAATAACAGCACATGTGCTGTTGTGTTTCGGAGAGTGAGTAAAGGATGCCAGAGCCCATTTCCCTATTCCCTCCTAATCCCTTATCCTTAATCCTACTGTAGTCGGCAGTGCACTTGCAGCAGCTTTGGCGTTTCTTGTGTTATAGGCGATGGTAGCCACCCACTATCAAGTGGACCGTCAGCCTGTCTGCCGATCTTAACATTAAAAAAAAATAATTAATTTTTACCATAATTATATCAGTCTGAAGGCTTTTTAACACTAATAAGTATGGCACTGCCGCCAGACGAGTCGCTCAATTTGTGACTTCAAAACACAATATACCCAGTGGCGTAGCTTTCGGAGGGCTAGATGGTGTCGTGCACTGGGGCCCCAAGCTCAGGGGGCTCTCGGACCCTGACCAGCAAATCTCAAATTAAACTAGCGAAAAATTCTCCCACCTTCGTGTCACACGAATTTAATAATGTGCCCTGCGACAACTATAGTGAGAATAAGGGAACGGAATCTGGGGAAGGGAACAGCATATTTTGTGCTATTTCATTATAAACTAGCTGAACTCGGCCACGCTTCGCTGCGGCCCATACGGCGGCGGCGTGCGCATGGGGCGCGCGGTACTGGACACTGCGTGACGTGATGTTATATAGCCTATAGCCTTCCTCGATAAGTGGACTATTCAAAACAAAAAGAATTTTTCAATTCGAACCAGTAGTTCCTGGAGATTAGCGCTTTCAAACAAACAAACTCTTCAGCTTTATAATATTAGCATAGATAAAAACTACTGTCATAAAATATCTTCCGGATAAATTTACTAAGAGATATTTGGACAAGGAATATTGTTCCGAGTTAGAGTCCTAATTCAAATTAGGGCTCAACAAGCAACACCACTACATGTCGATCCTGCAGGAATTTGTTTACAGCTCGCTTGAAGGAGTCTATAATGATAAAATTTACTAGAAAAATCTAATATATATATATAAAATACTAGTGTCACAGTGTTTGTAACAAAACTCCTCCGAAACGGCTTGACGGATTCCTATGAAATTTTGTGTGTCTATTCAGTAGGTCTGAGAATAGGTAGTAAAGTATTTTTTACCCTCCTACCCCCACTCCCATTTTTTAATCGAGATTTTAGTATTTTTGTATGAAGAATATTCAAATAATTTAACCGTTGTTCATTGATATGGATTGAAAATAAAATTGTGGCGATAAGTGGCGCCACAATCGGGTCTGGTTTTCGCGTTCTGGCAGGACATCGTCTGCTGGTTCAGGTTACTATAATAATATATAAGACAATCATGCTTACGTATATACAATACATGCTCTTATTTCTCAGTCGTCTTCTGCAAGTGAGCCTAATATTGAACATATTATCACATTTTATAATATGACTAGCGACCCGCCCCCGGCTTCGCCCGGCGTGCAATTTTTATATATATGAACATTCCCCGTTTATCCCTCTTTCCATTAGTGAAAACCGTATTAAAATCGGTCAACCCGTTCGCGCGTGATGCCTTGACCAAGGGAAATAGGGATTCATTTTTATATATATACTAGCGGCCCGCCCCCGGCTTCGCCCGGCGTGCAATTTTTATATACTCTAAAACATTCCCCGTTTATCCCTCTTTCCGTTGGCGAAAACCGAATTAAAATCGGTCTACTCGTTCACGCGTGATGCCGTGACCAGGAGAAATGGGGATTCATTTTTATATATAAGAAGAGAGATATAGATTTCCAAACCAAATTACAGTTGTTAAAAACTTTTTTTTTATCAAGAAAGCAAAAACAAAAATTATATAAATTCTCTTAAAGTGCATCCATAAGAACGCTCCCAATAAAGCCAATTTGTATTTTCTCGTGTTGTTCAAACTACAATAGGATACTTTAATAGGTCCATCAACGTTCATTAAAAACAAGATATTTAATGCGAGTGGATTAATAAGGACACAGTCACACCGCACGATAGTCGATAAGTCGTTGACACGGGCTGTGTCGTGTGCGACGGGCGGATGTCAAACGTATTTAATAATTAACGGCTTGCGACCAAACTTCTCATTAATACTCGAAAATATCTCATCTACTACTCTATTGCTTATTGTAATTTATTCACTAACGTGCACATTATTAAGTTCAGTTTTGAATGTTACTGCAAAGTTGTTGTCACCTATTAAAATGAGTGTGATATTGTTGATCAAAGTCATACTTAGTGCTATCATCTTGTATAACCAATTAGTGTGTTAAGAAGTGATGATCGCGCGGTTAATATTAATAAAAAAACTGTTTTAAGAGATGTTTTTTAATCGTCCATTGTTTGTGTGCAAAAAAAGGTACACGATTTTGGATCGTGTGTGGCCTTTTTTTGAAATTAAAGAGGGTAAGCTTAAGCTTAAAAGAAAAGAATTAAGCTTTAAAGAGGGTGCATATAATTTGAAATAATTACGACATCGACACTTTAAAAATTATTAAAGGGCAAGACGTGTTATGTATAATAAATAAGGATGTGTTGTAGGAGTACCTAAGGAACATTAAGTTCCTCAGCAAACTGGACATCTGTCTCGAAGGAATGTCCAGAAGACCATCGTAATTATAACTACACTTAAAAGTGCCGGAAACTTTTCTCTTATTCTGACCATGTTATTTGCCCTATGTGAGTCATCTCTTAATTTTTGTTTTTTTTTATTATTTATATTAAGGTCGGCAGACAGGCTGATGGTCCACTTGATGGTAGGTGGCTACCGTCGCTTATAACACAAGCAACGCCTAAACTGCTGCAAGTGCGCTGCCGACTGCAGTAGGAATAAGGATAAGGGATTAGAAGTGGATAGGGAAATGGGCTCTGGCATCCCTTACTCTCTCACCGAAACACAACAGCACATGTGTTGTTATTTCACGGTGGTCTTCTGTACGAAGGTGGTGGTAGCAGAAATGACGGTAGTCATTTTCTGTCAAGATGACTGTCCATCTGCTTGCCACCCTATTTAAAAAAGAAAACACCAATACTAAACACACCGCATTATAATATGCCCCCAGAGTAAGTAAGCACATTAAGGCTTGTGTTATGGGATAACCATGCAACGGACAGGGGGCGAAACCCTACACACCAGGACCAGAGTCAATTCTGAAAGTCTGAAAACTCCAAAGTTGACTCTGCCCCTGAGTCAGAGCGCTAGGGCGAATAAATTAACCACTCGGCTTAGGTATAAAATATAAATTACTTTTTGGTACTAAAATGTCTCAAAGAAGAGGCGAAAAAGATAAAAAATATACCAGAGAGACAGTTCAATCATAAAGAAGATACAAGCCTTATTTGTAAATTTTTTTAGTAATTAGTAAAATTATTATTCTTTACTAATATATACTATATTTCGTAGTATTATATTATTTCTTTACTAGGAACATATTATATTATGTCGACATCAATTAAATAAAAATTTTATTTAATTATTTCATTTAAATTTTATCTGCGATAGGAGTTCTGCTAAATTCTCTATACTAATTTTGCACGCGACATCTATTACATTATTTTTTTTTTTTTTTTTTTACTTATGTGTTATTCTAACGTAAAACTATAATACTGTAAAATTTACTCAAAATCTGTTTAGTAATATTTAACATACTTTAATTTCAGATTACATGGGTTGTATATAATATTCAGTAATATATTTTATTTAGCACATCGCTAGATTCACTAATATTGACTAAACAAGTGTATCTCATGTCTTAAAAATTATTTCTACTGCGTTTTCCACAAGATTTAAAAAAATTATCAGAGACTATAAGCACTAGGGGCGCAGAGACAAGAGTAAGAGAGTGTTATAAATATATTCTTATAAACTTTCGCGTTTATATAGGTACTAAAAAGCTCGGCGAACAGGCTGACGGTCCACTTGATGGTATAACACAAGACTATAACACAAGCAACGCCACAACTGCTGCAGTGCGCTGCCGACTAGGATTGAGGATAAGGGATTGGATAGGAAAATGGGCTCGTCATAAATTCGAATACTCTACTGAAATTTAAAAAACATCATCGTGGACATATTTATCGCATTCGAAGCTCCTTCCAGACATAACGGTGCAACATAAACAAGGAAAAATGAAATGGATTTGTTATCAGATCGTTCAGGAAAATTTCAATCCCTTTTATTGCTAATATGAAAATTGGTATCATTTTCGTTCACTTGTTTTCTTGCTGAATATTGCTCAGCGAATGGCTTTTTATGGATCTGTCCGTTTTATTTATTATTATCGAGCGAATGTATTTATTTGAAAAAACCGATGTTATGCTAGAACTAAATTCGCGTGAGTCTTTTGACCTTCCAGAAGACTTGTGAGGTATTAGTACAGACCATAGTAGTATTAAGCGTATTAATATGCTGACTATAATATTAAATAGCTGGTCCCCGCGACTTCGTCAGCGTTCTTTTTATGTTATGGTCGACAGACAGGCTGACGGTCCACTTGATGGTAGGTAGCAACCGTCGCCTATAACACAAGCAACGCCAAAGCTGCTGCAAGTGCCTGTCAAATACAGTAGGATTAAGGATTAGGGATTAGGAGTGGATAGGGAAATGGGCTCTAGAATCCCTTACTCACTCACCGAAATACAACAGCACACGTGCTTTTATTTAACGGTGGTGTTCTGTAAGGGGGTGGTTACTGTCGCCAGACGGGCTGCCCAAATGACTGCGAAAACGCAGTGTGCCCTGCCACTACTTTCCAAATCCAGACCAGACCCAAATTTGAAAAGTTCATTTTTCAAAGTTGACCCTGCCGGGAATCGAACCCGGGAACCCTAGAACAGAGCGTTAAAGCAAACACCGTGACCAATCATCCAACGGGCTCGTTGGAAAATAAAAGATATAACGCCTGACATATATTTTGCCAAGCGTTGAATTTTTATTTTTAGATAACTAGGTCCGCATATCTCCATTCCAAAAATCTATTTTAACTATGGTGAAATTTTTTTTTAAATCTGATGAGTAGTTTCGAAGATTATCTCCTACATACAAACAAACAAACATACAAAACTATACCTCGTAATGTTTATAGACTATAGTATAGAAATAAATAGTAAAGTTATGTATTTGTGGTGCCTCGTCAAAGATACAAAAGTCCGAAGATATTGCAAGGACTGATAAAACCGCAGTGGACTAATAAGTGAACCTCCTCCTCACGCAGAGGAAAGGCATCTGTCCAGCAGTGGAACATCAGGTTAGGTACTAGCTTTTGCCCAGAACTTCGTCTGAGCCCCAATCAACCTTTACATTTCGATGTTACTTGTATGTCATTAGCCGCCGTTCATTAACATCGAAATATCACTTTTAATATTACTTTACTAGCTTTTGCGCGCGACTTCTTCTGTGCCCCTTTTTCTTAGATTTTATAATATTTATTCAATCTTTATTGCTAATATATTTTTGCCAAGGCTTGAATTTTTTAATTTTATTTTACACTAGCTGAACTCGGCGGCGCGGCGGCCGGCGTGCGCGCGGTACTGGACACTGCTTATATATAATACTATTTATCGTAGCGTGATGTTATATAGCCTATAGCCTTCCTCGATAAATGGACTATTCAAAATAAAAAGAATTTTTCAATTCGAACCAGCAGTTCCTGAGATTAGCGCGTTCAAACAAACAAACAAACTCTTCAGCTTTATAACATTAGTATATTAGATGATCCCTCGAGAACAGATTTTTTTTCAGGGTGGAAGGTACACTATGTCCTTTTTTATATCCCTGAAAAGGTCTACACAAAATTTAATGATAAGCGAATGAGAAGTTATGGCGTGAAAGATTACAAACAAACTCACTTTCGAATTTAAAATATTAGTTAGGATGTCAAATGCTAAGAAAGTTTATTGCGGTTGCTATAGTCAAAGTTTTAGTAGAGGCAGTAACTAACAATTTTCAGAAGAACATATTGGAATAACAGCACTTGTGCTAAGTAACGGATGCATAAACCGATTCTGCTATCCCTTCATCCCTTATCCTTTATACAAAATTTAAATATACATGAATGTTCCTTAATACGATTGTATGCGTTCGTTTACATAAAATACAATTGGCTCCTGCCTTTATATATAAAGGGTAAAGAGTTTGGGACATAATTTAATCTTTTGTCATCCAAACTTTGCACACTTCGGATTTTGCAAGAGTCACTAAATTATTCTTTCGCTCGAGAGATCAACTTTGCCAAAGGATATTTCATTAAAAACTTAAAATAAGTTGTATCTGTACTGTGTTGTAGACACTTTTCGAATTCTTGCCATTGGTGAAATGCACATTTTACTAAACTCTCTGTGTTAGGTTTCAGTTGCTTATTTTAACGATAACATCGCAATGTGCCCTGCCTCTACTAATTTCCGTACCTACTGTTTTTTTTAATGGCTCGAAACCTAGAGAAACAAGACAAGAGCAAGAAAATACTAGTTTAATTGTATTATTGTCGATTCTTTAATTATGATATAAGCAAGAGAAACAGCAGATATAGAAGCTGTGGAAGTGTGGACTGTATAGTTCTGTCTAGTTAGATAATTAGAACTTAGACGACTAATCATCTCAATTTAAATATTATTACTTGGAAAATTGACTTCATAAATTAAATAAGTTTGCAGGTCAAGTTAAATAAGTAATTTAATGGCGTGAGTGCAATGACGTCATAAGTGATCTCCTGTGCCGGTTGAAAGAGTGTGCACTATTTATGCTTTTATAACTACATTAATAAATATGAAACTGATTTTTATGTTATTATGTTCAGGATATAAATTTTATGGGTTTTTATCACTCTTTCACGTCAAACTACTAAATGAATTTTAAAGATACTTTACAGTTAGTTTACACCAAAGGCTATACATAATTTATAAAGATACGCCGCCGAGTTCGCGGGAAAAAGTTAATAGTAAGATTAATTTACTCGAAGATATTAATGGTTGGTTAACATTAAACTATAGTAAATTGTACCCCTATTATTTTTTAACTGTATAATGTATATCTCATTTTATTAATATTATACATATATCGATAACTAAATCTTAGTTCCAAATCAAAATATTGTAAATTAAGAAATTTTCTTAAGACATTATGATATTTGTTAAATAATCACCCATAAACTGCTAAATATAATCCTTACATAGTATAAATTTAAGTCAATGTTCAGTAGGATGAGACTTACAGCGACATCTAATGTAATTTAACTACCCACAGTATAATGACTTGTATCTGAGACAATATAACACGTCATTCGTAAAATCTGTATTGTTTTTTGTTTCTAAAATTCATCATTCAAAAATTCGCCTCTCTAAAATTAATTATCGCGAGTGAAATCAACGCCTAACTCAAACAGTCACTGCCCGCGTCTGTTCGTCTGTTCGTCTGAATAACCGATAAATCCTCCTAAACCACGCAAGGGATTTTGATGAGGTTTTCACTATCAGTTAAATAATTTGTCACGGAAGATTTTTATATATGTAAAGAAAACTACTTCACACATTTTCTTTTAAATTTGAATTTACTGCCCTTTCTTTAGATTTGAATTTGCCGTGTTTATCATCATAGGTTTATGCCTACGAGATGTCACGACTGACAGTAGGGAGATAACGAGAGGGGGTAATAACTAACAACATTGTCAATAATACAATTAATCTTAATTCATAATATTTCATTGTACTATGTATATTGCAATGTTTATTTTTATTGTAGCCTTGTAGAGACATGCTTTCATATTAAAGTAACAGCTAAGCTTGTCTTTGGATGAAAGCGCGTCTCTCTTCTGTTTTAATTGAAACACTGTTTAATTTGGACATGTTTTGGGTTGCTGTCTGGTACATCTCAATGAATAATTATTTTTACAATTAATCTTCAACGACAGCATCCTGTTATATATATATATACATATCTCAAGCCTTTGTGTCATTTTCCTAAACTGTTCCAACACCATTATATGTATAATATAATAAAACCTAACTGCATCTGTGTGAAGCCGGAGGCTGCCCCTAGTAAGAAAACTTGATAAATAAATATTTCATAATCTGTGTTAAACCACAAGATATTTCTTAATTGGTAATAAACTCCCGTGAGTAATAATTCCAAATTATATAATCGTACGCGAATAAGAGCTCTATTTAATAAATACGACAAAATATGTATATTACTATATTTATCTTTGCAAGTAAAAGATTTACTTGACATACAAATGACACTATTATCTCTAAAAATAAACATTTAAAATTATATTTGTTGCTTTGCCTAGTCATTATTATAAGTGTCCAATTTCCAACTTTGTCTGCAACCCCTGTAATCGCTATAAATGTGTTGGTACTCGGCAAAGTTAGATTGGCTGGCATCGAATGATGTCTTCTGTCTGACAGATATGTCGTAAAAATACTCGACAATTTGGAGACAATCGTGCCTTTTAGAAAACTCTACGAAATTCATCTAGACAATTAACGTGTCATGGGAAGTTCAATGGGTTTGCATGGTGGACTAAGTCCATGACTTATCACACAGTTAAGAAGGTCTGTGTCCAGCAAATGTTCATAATTATGTTAAACTACACTGTCGACAATTTATGAGAAGTATATAAATTTTAGAACAGTCCTTATAAATTTTATTTTGGCTTACTTTGGCTAAAACTTAAACTTATTCTTATTTAACAACTTTAATAAACCTTGTCTATACATAAACTAAACCATGTCTGTTTTCATCAATTGTATCATTTTAGAGGCTTATAGAGATCTGAGAGAAGCATTGGAAAACAATTATTGAACAGGAGAGGGACTCTTTTTTATTAAAATATCTTGTACATGTAATTCATACTTTTTTATAAGGATGACCAAAAGGCTAACGGTCCACTTGATGGTAGGTGGTTACCGTCGCCTTTAACACAATCAACGCCAAAGCTGCTGCAAGTGCAGCAGGAAGGGATTTGGTATAGGGAAATGCTCTCTGACTTCCCTTACTCACTCACCTAAGCACAACAGTAGACACGCTGTTATTTCACCGTAGTTTTTTGTGAGGGCGTGGTTACTGGCAGGCGGATGGCCTATATCCGCCGCCTTCCCCCTTGACCAGGGCCTGGGCGGTAGTCTAAGGGGAGACTACCGCCCGTTGTGAGGTCCCCGAGATGGCCGGCGTACCTTCGCTTTCGGGTACGCCGAGGTTCCGACAGGAAGTGTAGTCCTCCCCGCGCTGAACAGCCGTGGGGCGGTTCGCCGAAGTTGTGCAACAACGTTCCTGCGACCTCGCCCATCTACAGCCGCGGTAGAAATTCGTTGAGTTTTAGCCGGTAGGAGTTCGGCATAACCCACAGCGTCCCATTCCGCTGCTGGGTATCCATGATGGATTTCCCAACGTAAAAAAAAGGGGCGTGGTTATTGCCTCCTGGTTTACTCTTATTATCTCTTGTCATAAGTATGCCTGGATAATCTCTTTATAATTCCAATCCCAAATATTTCAAAGACCACACGTTCTCAATGGCCTCGAAAGCGTGAAATTATAAAAAAATTAAACTCTTCGGGAACTAACGCCATAACCTTTCATCAAAATAAACTTTTTTATCACAACGCTTCCAATAAAAATATTATATTGCAAAATAAAAGCGCGATAACACAAAACGAAATGATAGCTAGCGGAAAAATGGCGGAAAATATGACGTACGGAGGGAGAGATGGCGGGCATTTAAAAAAGTTTGATTGAGATAGCCTACCGACAGAAACTTTTGATTGTATACCGAAGATTCGAGAACAAAAACAAGAATAAATAATGTCGATGTAGCAAACAAGGAACCCTCAGCTTATTTGTTCATCTAATATGTATACCTACAAACATTTCTTTTTTTACAACGGGTTTTTTTCTTATGTTAAGGTTGGCAGCAGGCTGACGGTCCACTTGATGGTAACACAAGCAACGCCAAAGCTGCTGCAAGTGCGCTGCCGACTACAGTAGTATTAAGGATAAGGGAATTAGGAGGGGATAGGAAAATGGGCTCTGGCATCCCTTACTCACTCACCGAAACAGAACAGCACACGTGCTGTTATTTCACGGTGGTCTTCTGTAAGGGGGTGGTTAGTGCCGCCAGACGGGCTGCCACTACTTTCCAGATCCGGACCAGAGCCAAATACGAAAAGTGCATTTTTCAATGATGATCCTGCCGGGAATCGAACCCGGGAACTGCCCAAATGACTGCGAAAACGCAGTGTGCCCTGCCACTACTTTATCATTATTAATTTATTATTATTACTTTATTAACTAAATTATTACACTTTTCATATTTTCTAAAACGTGATGTGATTTATTTTGTTTCTGTGCATACTGTATGTTCCTTTAAAGTTCTGTATGCTTCTATGTTATGTTTCCACATGTAACATTGTAAGTTTTTAGTAGACACTAAGCCACAATAACTTACTCATCAAGATCCCTTACTCATCTTGATGCCAGAGCCCATTTCCCTATCTCCTAGTCCCTCATCCTTAATCCTACTGTAGTCGGCAGCGCAGTTGCAGCAGCTTTGGCGTTGTTTGTGTTATAGACGACGGTAGCCACCTACCATCAAGTGGACCGTCAGCCTGTCTGCCGATCTTAAGATAAAAAAAAAGCCAATTCTTTGATAAAACTACGCATGCTCATGATTACATTAGCTGTGGTCCATTATTACACCCATTCGGGGTTTTATACCAGGCGAGCTTTCTTTAAAAGCCAAATAAAATTAGTTCATGTGTTTTTTTTTCTATATTTATAATTCATTTTTAGTGGGTACATTTGAGATGTAAACAAGTCAAAATGGTCTTGTTAATTTAATATAAATGGTTTTGTTGTTGTTGTTAAAAAATAATATAAATAGTTAGAAAAAGGACTTTTATATTAATTTTTAATTAAATATTCAATTGATTAACGAAAACATTTTGGACTTATTGTGACATCCCTTCTATCCGGATATAGCGTAACTTTTTTGTTTGTAAACCGATTGGAATGAAACAAACACTAAAAGTTACGGGAGCTATAATACATCAGTGAATACCGAATTTAGCATGCACAAACGCACAAACAGATAAAAATTCTAAAAACATTTTTTTTGACTTCATTAACATAAGTACAACGTGAAAAAATTGATGTTTTTTTCTTATAATATATAATATAGAAACACGGGTCGTTTACGATTTTATTATATGGAGAATTATCATTTCCTGTCTTCCTTTCTCACCACCAACAGATATTTAATATTTATTATTTATTTATTTATTAATACAATATAATATGTCATTTTAAGTTAACATTGGTGTAAACACACACTCATGGGAGTTTAAGCGCACACCATGTGACGAAACAGAATGATTCATAATACACCGTGCCGTCACCGAGCCGTGCGCTCGCCGTGTTTTTCTCAAAGACCGGGGCACGGACACGGCCCGGTGAAGTAATGAATTGGTTCATACAAAAGCATACTATGAATATTTTGACCAGACCCGGCCGGGGCACGGTCGTGACACGGTCCGGTCTAATATAAATCCATCTTAATTAAGTAAGGATGAGTGGCAAGGATGCTTGCCTAACGTCTCAGGGGCCCCGGATTCGATTCCCGGCGGGGTCAACTTTGAAAAATGGAAATTTTAATGTTGAAAAATGAACTTCAAGTTTGGAAATTTTAATGTAATTTTCAAAATTGACTCTGGTCTGGATTTGAAAAGTAGTGGTAGGGCACACTGCGTTTCGCAGTCATTTGGGCAGCCCGCCTGGCGGCAGTAACCACCCCCTTACAGAATACCGCCGTGAAATAACAGCATATACGTGCTGTTGTGTTTCGGTGAGCGAGTAAGGGATGCCAGAGCCCGTTTCCTTATCCCCTCCTAATCCTTAATCCTACTGTAGTCGGCAGCGCACTTGCAGCACCTGTAGCGTTGCTTGTGGTATAGGCGACGGTAGCCACCTACCATCAAGTGGACCGTCAGCCTGTCTGTCGACATAACATAAAAAAAAATGAACGCCGGCTGCACGCCCGAAAAATGATAACTCATTGTCCCGTTACGCTCGCGCCGGAGCGAGATCGCGGTACGAACGAGCGAAAGGCACGATCGGCTTGAGCGTTCGGCTTGCGCCGCATCTATCTCTTTTCCACTCGTCATAAAAGTATGCAATCATTTCATCATTGTTTTGTTATGACGTTGTCACATTAAACTATTGTCCGTAAACCGACTTTACAGACAACCATTTTTTTTTATATAAGAATATATGCGTACTTTTCGGCTTCAAGACTCGTGTCGATTCTCCATGTCCAGATCGCATCGGTGTCGGATCCAGCGATTAATGTGCAATGTCCGATACCAAAGAACATATAAAATGACATCGCAAACTACAAATTACTGGAGGCAACATCGGTATTGCATTCAAGCAATAATCGTCAGTTTGTAACTTAAATAACTTCGTGTCGTAGGGATCAAGTCATGAGAAATCAGAATGATTCAAATATGTGTTTCAAGGACGCTTTTAAAATATTAGCAAAAAATATATTAGACACTTTAGACTGAAAATGTTAGCCCACCTTTTCTGGTATCTTTTCGTACCTATCTTCACCAATAAATAATCATATAACAAAATAATGTGTTCATATTGTATTAAATTATAATTGTTAATAGTGTTCATATTATATAAATTCTCACATAATATTTATATTTACAACAAAACAAACCAGCATTGTGATATAAAAGACAAAAATACCAAGAGCATAAAACCTATTGTTCGGAATTGGCTTCTCGGACTTCATTATGACTATATTGAACTTTTACTGAAAGGCATCCAATAAGTCACAACACTAACTTACTATCTGAAACAGGATTTTGCTGGCGCGCCCACACACACTCTCATACACACACACAGAGAGAGAGAGAGAGAGAGACACACACACAAATCTCCTTTTCTTTTAATGACTATTGTTTAATTCTCAAATTTTTAATCTTGTTAAATTCTGGCCTTTACAATGCAGGCTATGCTTAGTGTAAAGGTCACCGAATAACTACTTGTGTAAGCTATCTGTAAATTTTAAAATAAATAAATAAATAAAATAAATATTCAACAGATATGGACATAACCGAGAAAATCCCATCTTTTGCTTGAGAGAAATTGTAGTTATTTAAGGAAGAAAGAAAAAAATGTATAATGCCTTAATTAAAATTAAGCTGTTGCTGTTGCACGCTACTTCATCGGCGTCTCTTTATAAAATACTAGCAGCCCGCCTCCGGCTTCGCCCGGCGTGCAATTTTTATATACCCTAAAACATTCCCCGTTCATCCCTCTTTCCATTAGCGAAAACCGAATTAAAATCGGTCTACCCGTTCACGCGTGATGCCGTGACCAGGAGAAATAGGGATTCATTTTTATATATAAGATTATTCGCTGATAATGTAGCTTTCTATAGGTGAAAGAATTTTTAAAATCGGTCCAGTAATCTAACTTTATTCATTACAAACATACATTTGTATGGAAGGGAGTAAAGGGGGGGTGAGATGGGGGGAGGGTGAGTAGCCTATGTTACTTGCTGATAATGTAGCTTTCTATAGGTGAAAGAATTTTTAAAATCAGTCCAGTAGTTTTTGAGTTTATTCAAATACAAACATACATTTGCATGGAGGGTGTAAAGAAGGGAGGTGGGAGAAAGGTTAGTAGCCTATGTTACTCGCTGATAATTTAGCTTTTTATTAGTGAAAGAATTTTTTAAATCGGTCCAGTAGTTTTTGAGTTTATTCATTACAAACATACAAAAATACATACATACAAATCTTTTCTTTTTATAATATTATTAGTAATTAGTATAGATCACTCCTTAGGACAGCGTTGTACAACGACGGTTACGATCTTATTAGGCGACTGATTAAAAATTAAAAATGTCCGCATCTTATGACTTGAGTGGCTCGTTTAAAAGTAATGTCCACTTTGAATTATAATTATGACCATAGTAATGTATGTCTTCTTCAGGTAAAGCTTTGGGTGTCCTTATTTTTCGTTGTCATATATTTATAAGGATGGGCTCCCCGCTGTTGTGTATCGGTAGGTTTTTTATAGAAACTACATTGATTTGGCGTTGATCAGTTACTGCTTGAATTCAAATTTATAGATCCTCCAAAAGGACATACCGGTATTTTATCAAATAGGCATACATATAAGTGAACAAGTAAGTAATTAGTTGTATCATAACAATATTATTTAAAAGTAGTTATAATATTAAATATAAACTTCGAAAATATTTTTTAGAACAATTATTGAAGTAACAAGTATATTTTAATTGTTCGGTAGGTACATAGACAAACTTAGTGTAGTTTATAATGTACCGTATACCTGGTTTCCTCTTTATGTATTTTTTTAGTAAATAATAAATGAAAAAAAAAAAAAATCAAAAATAAAAAAATCGTCAAGTCTAAACAAACCAATTGTATGGTCTTCAAAGTAAGCGTTACTAGGGTTAGGGTATCGTTTAGGGGAGAAATCCTGCAAACATAAATAAGAGTTGACTTTTTAAAATTTAATTTGCAAAGTTGACCCTGCCGGGATATAAACCCTGAACCCCTGAGTTAAAGCGCGAGGCAAGCACATCAACCACTCGATCAACGGACTCGTCATTACATTCAATTGTGTACAATTTAATTATATAAAAATAACTACATTTAATGACACCGTTTCCCAGTGATAAATTAGTTAGTCTTCTGTCGGTAGTAACAGTTCTCTTGAAGTAAACTACCGTGAAGTGGATGGTCTTGGTGAGTGAGTAAGGGATGCCAGAACCGTTTCTGCTGTCCCCTCCTTACCTATCCCTTCATTACAAAGGTCACAGCGTGCTTGCTACACAGTTAACAGGTGACGAAAGGTACCTACCGCAAGTGGACCTTTGGCCTGCTTGCCTAACTTTACATAAAGAAATATGAAGCACTACTTCGCGTGGGATCTCCCACGAATTTTTATCAATGTTGAATAAGATCTAGTGCAAATATCTTATCGATATTAAATAATCATGAAATTATTCTAGAATTTTTTTTTATTAAAAAAAATTGTTTTAAAAACAGTAATGTATCTAATCAAGCAATCGAACTATAATAAGCATATTATAGTTATTATTATTATAGTTCGATGACTCCAGCGCTCGATTCCTCGGAGCTATAGTAAAAATTTAAAAACTGGGTAGGTACGAAAATGTCATGTCCGATCGATAGTAATAAAAATATAGGCTTATGATTGAGCCTTTCTATCGGCACAGTAAAATACAGGTTTTTGTTTCACATTTAGCGGGTTCGATTCTCTGTTCTTTGAATGCAGTTCGTATTGTTTTTAAAATAAAAATGAACGAGCCCGTTGGATGAGTGGTTAGGGTGCTTGCCTTAACGCTCTGTTCTAGAATTCCCGGGTTCAATTCCCGGCTGGGTCAACTTTGAAAAGTAGAACTGTTCTTTGGCTCTGGTTTGGATTTGAATAGTAGTGGCAGGGCACACTGAGTTTTCGCATTTGGGCAGCCGCATGGCGGCAGTAACCACCTCTTTACAGAAGACCACAGTGAAATAACAGCACGTGTGCTGTTGTGTTTAGGTGAGTGAGTAAGGGATGCCAGAGCCCATTTCCCTATCCCCTCCTAGTCCCTTATCCTTAATCCTACTGTAGTCGGCAGCGTACTTTGCAGCAGCTGTGGTGTTGCTTGTGTTATAAGCGACGGTAGTCACCTACCATTAAATGGACCGTCAGCCTATCTGCATATCTTGACATAAATAAAGTCTTCTTTCAGTAAAATTTTCTGTCTACAGTATTTAAGGCATTTCCCCTCAATGTAGCAAAGTCGTTGGTCGCCATGTATACCTATAATAGGCATGACGACATATTTTGAAATTCCCTTCCATAATGTAGATACACGAAAAAAAAATCCGAAAAAAAACAATATTTCAGCAAAAAACTAAATTTCAACGCGAATTAGTGAATGTTTTTTAAATCTATTTTGAATTACGCGCGAAAACGCTCTTAGGTGTCATGGCGTCGCGTCTGATGAAACGTGACGTCACCGACATCTTATCAGATTTTCATTCTATCAAAGCAAAGTCAAGCAACACGGTGGCACTTACCTGGGCGTGACGTCATTCGCTCTGTTTGGTTTTTCAGCTAACATGGCCGATTGCAGTTATTTATACTTCTATTTTATTGAAAGTCTTATTAATCTCAATTTTAATACAAAAAATTAGTAATTTTTTTTGACTCCTTTCAACAATTATGTTTTTCTCCAAAACCATTTTTCTTTAATACCGTCATCATGCCTATTATATACAAAGAATCCAGTCTTAAAATAATAAAAAAAAATAGGTAAACAAATTAAAAAAACAGTGTTGAATTGACATGTGTGAATACGAAATTGGAATTCGATTGACGCGTATCTGTCACGGCTGACCGAGTTCGTGCGCGTTCGGTCGGAACAAATAATAATTTGTAATCGAAAAAATGATAACTGCATACTTATTTTGTACGAACACAAGAACACACGTAGGACCTTCCGTGGAACGTGTAAAGTTGAAAATCGTTTACATAGAAGTTATTGAGAGGTCTAAATGTGTATGTTTATTGTGTTTTAAGTTTTGATTCGACGGCCAGTAGCGAAACGCAACCGATCAGAAAGATCGAATCTCACAAAACATTCCGATGAAATAATGCGAACGAAATGCTGGGAGGCAAAATAAAAGAAAAAAAAAATTAAATTAAAATTGAAATGTATTTTATTTTTATTTTTATTTGGGACAACAGTGAGTGAACAAAACAATAGACAATATTATCTATACACAGAATGAGAAACATATGAGTAATACTAGCTGAGCCCGCAACTTCGTACGTGTCGTATTCCGTATAGCGCGTAACTTTTTTGTTTGTAAACCGATTGGAATGAAATAAACACTTTAAATGTTACGTGAAGCTTGCTGCAATACATCAGTGAAAACCGCATTCATATCGGTTAAGCCGTTCCTGAGATTAGTGTGCACAAACATACAGACAAAAATTATAGAACCTGTTTTTTGACCTCTGTAACATAAGTACAACGTGTACTTACGCTAATCTCAGAAACGCCTTAACCGATTTGAATGCAGTTTTTACTGATGTATTGAAGCAAGTTTTTGTAACATTCCAATCGGGCAAACAAAAAAGTTACGTGCTATACCGAATACCACGCGTATGAAGTTGAAACATATCTCTATATATAAAAATGAATCCCTATTTCCCTTGGTCACGGCATCACGCGTGAACGGGTAGACCGATTTTAATTCGGTTTTCACTAATGGAAAGAGGGATAAACGGGAAATGTTCATATATATAAAAATTGCACGCCGGGCGAAGCCGGGGGCGGGTCGCTAGTATTATATAGTAACAACCAACATTTTGGCTATTTTTTTCTTTAATTTAAAACAACACTAACAAACTTCTAACCAAGTTGTAGGGTACTTCCATATATTTTTATCTTTGCTTGTGTATTTTTAATTGATGTTATGGCTACGGATGGTTATTTTTTATCAATGATCGGCGATAAATCTAATTTGTTGTGTGATCGCGTCGGCCGGGTCGCGATCGACCTGATATCCTGATGTCGGATAATTCGAATTCCTGTTAAACGGTGGCCTTAAATACAACCACCGCGAGGGCTGTAACTTGTTTAAAATAACTTTTTTTTAAGTTTGTTTTAATAAACAATATTTGGACTACATGTTAATTTTAACGTTAGCTCTCCGACTAAAAAGTATCTATGCTTGGAAAATTTGCCGAGAAACGTACTTTTCAAGTTTACCCTGAATACACTTTTATGATTTATTTACAAATTATAAAAGTCTGGTTTTACGGTATGTACTTTATTTAAAATAACATTCGATTGACGTGATTTTTCGGCAAAAATAAAGCAGTTATCTGAATAGATCTGTAATCTTTAATTCAGAAATCTGGAATCTGCTCTCGCTCGCAGTTCAGGTACTCTCCTCGCAGATCCAGCCGACGAAGGTGGTCAACGTGACTGCTCGTAGCCAGGAGTGATGATGATCGTCCTAAAAGAGACTAAGGGATGCCTTATCCCCTCCTAATCCCATATTCTATCCACTTGCAATCCTTATGGCGTGGATTGCATTAATATGAGATGGATTTTAGATCAAAAATTTTAGATCAAGTGCACTGTCTGCCGCCTGCTGAAATTTAAGTAGAAAGACTTATTTATAAATAATTTAATCACAACATAATACATATTATGTAAAATGTAATAAATGTAAGCACATTTTATCGAGTTACAACCTACTTGATAGCAGCCCAGTCTGACATGAACATTGAATTATGTCGATCGGTAAGCGATGAATGAAGTCATTTGTTATTTTTATTGGTTATCCGCAGGTAGATGTCTAACGATCGGATAATATACCACCTGCAACCTTCACACTTGTGTCCTGCCTGTACGAAAATCCAAATATTTGTCTTCCCAACTGTGGGCATAGACTTATTATTCGTCATAGTAATTACTAAAATCTGGACCATTGTCCTAGAGCAAACAATAAATAGTAGAATACTGCGTAGTTCTGAATTCATAAATTGAGCAAATATCAGCACGTGTGCTGTAATTCTTTGGGGTGTTAATAATGTATGTCTGAGATGGTCTGAGCCCATATTTCCATTAATTGATACCACGGCGTCGCTATAGTTATAGGATATAGTTTAACTATCTAAAGGATTTTAAGTCTGCCTGCCTTATTATATTAAACTTAAAAGGAACATTGGTACTATTATTATTAACAACTTAAAGTTAATTTCATAACTTAAATTTTATTAAACAAAATTAATTCATTAAACATGTCAAGAAATATTTGTTTTACTGCTAAAGTTTAGGTTTGACGAAATTGATACGGAAGTAATTATACTTAAATCGCAACAAAAGTCTTTTTTTATCGGTTTTTAGCCCCTTGTCATTCATCCTACTAAGATCGGCAGTGTACTTGCAGCACCTATGGCGTTGCTTGTGTCAATAGGCCGTATGTCCCACAAGAAATGTCCAGTTTGGGACATTTTGGCGACAGTAGCAGCCTACCATCAAGTGGACCGTCAGCCTGTCTGCCGATCTTAACATTAAAAAAATATATTGCATCATGTGTATTTCCTATACGAGTATATAGTCAAATACCACCGCTGTTCGTATCGAGTATCGAGTAAATAAATCCCTCGTAAAACGTTTTAAGAGAAGACATTATACGATGGAGACGCGTAAACCTAATCTGTTAATGCGATCAATCGGAAATCAATAAAATGTTCTGTTTAATACCCACAACGCATGCCGGGAGCCAATTTAATGGGTGCAGTTAATTGCTTCATTAAGTTACCAAGCTGACTGGGAACGACGTTAAAGCAGTCATATTTTTTTATGTAAAACTCGGCAGGCGCATTGACGGTCGCTGGTTATCACAAACAACGTCATGGTTCTGTAACTGCGCTATCGGAGGGGATACCTAAATGGACTCTGGAATTCCTTTTTTATGTTAAGGTGTCCAGTCGATGATAAGTGTAGCCTAAAACACAAGCAACGCCACATGGAAATGGGCACTGGCATCCCTTACTCACTCACCGAATCACAACAGCACATATGCTGCTATTTCACTGTGATACATGCAATATGTGGTTGAAGTGTGTGAGTCACTATGAGGAAGCGTGGTCTTGAACTTTACATGTCTTCGAGGAATGCTAGTCTTATGCGACTCGCAGGTTTTTCTTCAAAGTCTGAGAATGTGAAGTAGACAGAAGTTTAAATAGTAGCAGGGCATAGTGCGTTTCGCAGTCATTTGGGCAGCCCGTCTGGCGGCAGTAACCACCCCCGTACAGAAGACCACCGTGAGATAACAACATTGTATTGGTGTGTTTCGGTAAGTGAGTAAAGGTTGCCAGAGCCCATTTCCCTATCCTTACCTAATCCTTTAACTTGTATCACCTGTGGGGTTACTTGTGTTATAGACGACGGTAGTCATCTACCACCAAGTGGACCGTCATCCTGTGTGCCGACGGTTAAGATAAAAAAATTATCATAATTTCTTATGTACAAATAAAATTTAACACTTAGGGATTTTTGTCTGACCCATATTCGAATTACGGCAGACGCACAGTACTCAGACCGACAAAAACTATAGACGGAACAATACACACTCTTAAGTGAGGCAGGTAATAGGAAGACGATTCTGCAATAGGGTGACGGACGCTCTATGGTCTGACGCGAATAGTTGATATACCTAACTATATTTTTTGTTTAACAAATATTACAATAATTAATTGGGATAAAAGCTGTTAGTGGATAACATTTTTAACTGCATACACAAACGCATGGCCACTATACGACGAGTAGTGTTGCGTACACATCTTCAGCGAACCGGCTTCACTTTTTAAAACGTTTTTGTTCGTAAGGGCTCTGTCTATAGTTTTTTTTGGTCTGAGGCACAGTAATTAAACAATTTCGACAGTCATATTACATTGCTAGCTGAGTCCGCAACTTCGTACGCCTAGTATTCGGTATAGCGCATAACTTTTTTGTTTGTAAACCGATTGCAATGAAACAAACATTGAATGTTGCAGGAAGCTTTCTACAATACACCAGTGAAAACCGCATTCAAATCGGTTAGAGCTTTTTCTGAGACTAGCGTGTACAAACCCACAGAAAAATAGACAAACAGACAAAAATTCTAAAAACTATGCTTTTGACTTCGGTAAAATAATTACAATGTGTTCTTTTTTTTAGTACAGACACGGCACAATTACGATTTTATTACAGTAGAATCCCGATTATCTGAATATCGATTATTCATCTCGGCTCTCAAGGCTGATTTTCATTGATCCAGTAGCCTGGATCCAACGTCACTGGATTCCAGCGTTGGATTGCCACTGGCACTGGATCGCGCCGTTTACATTTAATCCAGTAGACATTCTTACTTTGTTGACGTGACAAGTTTGTAGCGAAAATGAGTGATTCGCGACAGGCGGCGACTGGTGCCAGCGGGTTTACACGAATCCAGTGCCGCTGGAAACATATTATGTTTACACTAATCCAGTGGCAATCCAGCGCTGGAATCCAGTGACGCTGGATCCAGCTACTGAATCAATGAAAATCAGCCTTAATTGTTAATTTAAAAAAATTTGACGGCGCAACGAGACATGTTACGATTCCCGCTCTCATTTGTTTGCTGCGGTTCATTTTTTTCTTCATTTTCGGTTCATTCTTCATTTTTTACCGATAGCGTTTACCTGCAAGGTTGTCTTTTATTTTGGTCTACATTTCGTGTTGAAAATTTAAAAAGTCCAAGCGAAAAAGAGTAGTGTTGTCTCTTAATGTCTTTATTAAAATTTAAATATTATTTGATTTGCTTTGAAATCGATTATCCGGATTTTCGATTATACGGAATACCCCTTATTATACGGATAATCGGGATTTTACTGTATATGTATAGATTTTTAACAGTCATCGATCAATTCGTTAACTAGTATGTTTATTTACGGCTTTAACCAAGTACAAAACGCCTTCCTCTCACCGGCAAAACATTTGTTTGCTCAATGCTTCGTCATAAACAAAACAGTGAACTATCAGCGATCATAATTCTAGAAACAAAAGCTTAGAATCACGTAAAGAATACTCGTACGTATGCATTCGTACGTGACGACGACATCGAGATGTACATTATCGTATTGCAGCATCAACAGGCATAGTCACATTATAAAGAACCAGTAACTAATGTAACTAATAACTAATACCTAAGGCATGGTTGCTAAAATAAAATTTTACAAGCCAGACCATTTTAAATGAACACCATCACTTCTGTCTTAAATGCTGGAATGGCGGTGTGTAAATAACCAACATTGTAATGTGTTTGCGGAGCGGTTTTATTGGTATCCTGTGGTATTGGCTGACGCTTCACACAAATTTAAGAACGATCGAGTAACAGTACCTGCTCGACGGATACATCCAGGTCTAGATGTCCTGAACCAACACAAATTATTGTGCACAATGAAAACTCTCCTTTAAAATTAGAAAGCGTTGCTAGGTTCATAAAGTGTTTTAAGTAAATTATTGTTGCGTCCGCAATGAACGGCAACAAGCGAACAACTGCTGCCCTCTCTCGCCCGAAACTGCAAGAAGGCCAGCACAACACACGCCCAACCGTATACCTTATTATATAAGTTGGGATACCTGAAGCACAGTTACTAATATATCATTTACTTTACAAATTAGACCATTTTAAATGAACTCCATCACTTCTGTCTTCTGTTCTTCTTTCGGTTCTGCGCCAACTGCATTCATTCATTGTCAGCTGCTCTCTTGAAATGAGTGGTCCAGAGAATAGGTGGTCAGAATTGGAGTGTTTGATCCGATAAATTTCTGTAGATAGCGCTAAGGTGACAAGTAACAGAAAAAAAATTAATATAGTGTCTTTTACCATGTAAATTTACATCAATTATACGTTTTTTTTTTTCAAAACTAATTTTAAAAATCTTTTTGTTATCAGTGATAGAGTATACTTAAAGAACTTTTCTTTTAGTGGTTGCAGTAAGTTTCATTACTGGCTTTCTTATTTTAATATCACGAGTTCGTTCACTTCTCAGAAGGTTAACCTTACGAAGAAAACCTTTAAATGCAGTAGCCCTTTAGGATGTAAGTAAAACGTATAAGTGATTATGATATTATAGGACAACAACTTAAGAGTAAGTCTACAAAAGGGCGTTTGGTCTATTTGATGATAACACGACACGAACACTTATTTAATATTAAGTGAAAAAATTAGAACTTCTAACTCCTTATTCATGTTTTATTATTATTTTATAAGTGTTATATGATTACGAATCTTGTTAAATTAATGTTTCTCATTTTTAATTCATTTTTTGTTCTTAATTTTTTTCATATGTATTATTTTTTTTGGATGTACGTGTAGACAGAAAGTTCGTAATTATGCATGTAGAAGGTAGGTAATCTCCGGAATTATAATCCAATTTTAAACTTTCTATAACCAATATTTAGAACTTGGAAGAAAATTAAGGCAACTCCAGCTTTTTTATGCTACGACAGGCTGACGGTCCACTTCGCCTATAACACAAGCAACGCCACAGTTGCTGCAAGTGCGCTGCCGACCATAGCAGGCTCTGGTAACCTTACACACCTACCGAAACACAATAGCACATATCACTTTTCGGTGGTCTTATGTAAGTGGGTGGTTACTGCTTCCAGACGAGCCGCCAAAATAACTCCGAAACGCAGTGTGCCCTGCCACTAATTTCCAAACCTGAAAAGAGAGCCAACTTTTAAAAGTACATTAATTCCAAAGTTGGATCTTCCGGGAATCAAATCCGGAACCCCTAAGACAGAACATTAACGCAAGCAGCTTAACCACTACTCCAATGGGCTCGTCTTCAAAAAATTGACGACTTGGACAGGGCAAAATGGTGCTTCACGCTGGAGCAACAACGCCTAAATCCATGATAGGCCATGATGAGTCCCAGGCACATTGCAGTATCAAATTTTTTAAATTGTCAACGATGCATTTGCTCACAAAATTTATCGGTTTGAACTCCTTGTTATAAGAAGAAATGTATCTCCTTGTGCTACCGGCTATACAATGGTGAGGTCTCTGATGAGTTGTTCTAATTAATGCCTACTCCGAGTTTTAACCACAGTACCAGATGCGGACTTCATCAGCATCGGTAAGGTGCTGCTGGGCAAGTCCGGATGGGTAGAAACTACAAAATTACGTGCGAATTTTGTAACAATCTCCTGAAGTGTTTACACTTAGCTACACTATGAGCTTCACAAAGGAGGTCAGGAGCATCATTTTTATGATGCCCAGGCGTATCAGAGTCCGCGAATTCACATTTCAAAAGATCATAAGTTTAAGTTTCGCGAATGAACTTAATACAGCCAACATTGTACTTGTTACCTTTTTTGCATTAACACGAGCTTGCAATGAGATGGAAACTACTACACAACAAATTTATAGGTTCAAATACTTATTATTCGCAGTGACAAGTTATTATTTATGTCCGACTTTGCTCAGCATTATTCTAGGAATAACACCCACGCTTTAAGGCTCGAACTGAGAGAGCAATCAAGGATATACCTTTAACTAGATGCGACAAAAGAAAATTCAGTTTACGTCTTAATAACTAATTGCTTTTTAATAACATTGTTATATTCAGTATTAATCATTTATATTTTAATTTATTAATATTATTATGTATTATTAGATTATTCTAAATATATGTAAGGTTTGAATTAAACGTTTTTTTATTAAATTATAATTTCCAATAAGCAATCTAATTGAGTTCCATATTATACTAATTATTCGGATTCCATATTGTTATTTTTGAGACGAGTCTTTGAATGGAAACCAAAGTCGAAACGCTACGTGGTACGACTACCTGCTCGCTTCATTGATGAATGAGTATTGCGGCACATAGGCTTTTTAAATGTGTCTATTGTTGTGCAACAGGACGCTTATGAGCTGATGATTATTGTTATTTTCAACTTTGACAAAGAACAGCTACGATCTTACTAACAGTGATCAATTGAATCGATAAACACATACTCATACACACGAATGCACACATTTAAATACACACAGTGACTTTTTTGAATTTTTCTTATACTAGCTTTCTTTATATCGATGATAGCATAAATCTAGATAAATGATTACAATTTACATGAATTTGACGTCTACGTAGTAAGTAAGAATGATATCGATTGGATCGCCCGTTATAGACGAAGCCTAGCACTGTGGAGGGTGGTGAAGACCCGGTTAGGGCCGCCTGCCTTAACAGAGCGTTAAGGCAAGCACCCTAACCACTCATCGAACCATCTAACCACAGACAAAAAGAAGGAAATCTTTGAGCTCCGTGTACCACTTCCAGCGAATCTATGTCGAATGGCACAT
Source organism: Bembecia ichneumoniformis (assembly GCA_910589475.2). Lineage (NCBI taxonomy): Eukaryota > Metazoa > Arthropoda > Insecta > Lepidoptera > Sesiidae > Bembecia > Bembecia ichneumoniformis. Next base: position 13,533,713 of record OU342540.1, read on the forward strand.
TCACTGTGGTCGCGTGGTGTGGTCAAAGCGTTCACCCTTTATTCTTTGTCTATGGTTTATTGTGCACTATTAGTATGTCCAGGCTTTGTGCGATACGACCGTGAATTGATTAGGGCCCGTGTAACACACTCGTTACGAATCACGATGTCACTGTAATTGTAATGTAATTGTAATGTCACTGTAATTGTGTTTAAAAGAGTCTGCTACATGGCAAAGTCTCTTTATGTGAAAAACAAAATTAGAACTTCCACAAATAAAATAAAAACTACATGGAACATCATCAACAGGGAAACAGGAAGAAATACAATGCACGATAGCAGCTTTCATCTAAAAATAAATGATCAGGACTTTAAGGCAGATATGGATGTGGCAAACGAGTTTGAAACTTTTTTTTCCAATATTCCGGTTAACATTACACAAACACTTAATTCATCACCAACTGAGGCTGAGAATATATTAAAAGAGAATGTGAAAGAATGTGACACATCATTTGAATTTGCGGTTGTTAGCCCTGTTGACATAGTAAAGTTCTTTAAGACAATTGAAATTAAAAAAACTGCAGATCTTTGGGGTATGTCAGTGAAAACAGTTGCCTCTGTAATAAATATAATTGCACCCCACTTAGCAACTGTATTCAATTGTTGTGTTACATGTGGTGAATTTCCTAATCTAATGAAAATTAGCAGAGTTGTGCCTATTTTTAAGTCGAATGATACAACTAATCCCGCTAATTATAGACCGATCTCAATACTTCCGACTCTTAGTAAAATCTTTGAAAAAATTATTTTAAGTCAACTGCTAAAACATTTTAATGATCATAATTTACTTTTTAAAAAACAGTTTGGTTTCACGAAGGGTCGTTCTACTATAGATGCAGGTGTTGAACTTTTGAAAAATATATATGAGGCATGGGAAAACTCGCAGGACGCTCTAGGTGTTTTCTGCGATTTGTCCAAAGCCTTTGACTGTGTGTAGCACGACACATTGTTGAGGAAATTGCACCATTACGGAATTAGGAATAAGGCTCTTAATCTTCTCACTTCCTATCTGAGCCATAGAATTCAAAGGGTTGATATAAATGGTATAAAATCTCTGGGCTCTGAAGTTAAAATAGGTGTCCCTCAAGGCTCAATACTTGGCCCTTTTTTGTTCTTAGTTTATATTAATGATTTGGCTTTTTCTGTGAACAAACATGACATTGTATTGTTCGCTGATGACACTTCATTGATATTCAAGATTAGGAGACAACTTGGGTGCTATAATGAAATAAATAACGCACTTTCAAATGTAGTGCATTGGTTTAGTGTAAATAATCTCCTTTTAAATGCTACGAAAACTAAACTTATTAAATTCAGTACCCCTAATGTTAAAGATATTGGGACGAATGTGATTTTGGGTAATGAAAAATTGAAGCCCGTAGAATCGACAGTTTTCTTAGGTATTACTGTAGATTCTAAATTACAATGGGGTCCTCATATTGAAATACTAAGTAAAAGGCTTAGTTCTGCGGCTTATGCCGTTAAACAGATCAGACACCTAACAGATATCGACACAGCTAGAATGGTCTATTTCAGCTACTTTCACAGTATAATGTGTTATGGGATTCTTCTTTGGGGCAACGCTGCGGACATAAATACTATCTTTATTCTTCAAAAAAGGGCCATAAGAGCCATCTATCAAATGGGTCCGCAGTCTTCCCTCAGAGAAAAATTCAAGGAAATTAAGATTTTAACTGTTACTTGCCAGTATATATATGAAAATTTAATTTATGTGCATAAAAATATTAGTCAATTTAATAAAAAATGTGATACTTATAATATCAATACTAGATTTAAAAATGATATTAGTTTACACAAGACGCGACTACATAAAATAAGTAATTCCTTCATGGGTCAATGTATACGGTTTTATAATAAACTTCCTGAGTTAATTAGAGCCTTACCTATAAATAGGTTTAAAAGTGTAATTAAGACCAAACTCTTTTCCAAAAGTTATTATAAAATCGCTGACTATTTAAGCGATAATGAAGCCTGGACTTGAGGATTCTGTGCTCATACTATGTTCAGTATTGTATATACTTTGACATGTGTATAATTGTAAATGTCATATTTATTATTTTATAGATGACAAAAAGAGTGGTATCCTGAGTTTCTTTCGGGGTTTCTTCTCAGGATCGTCATCATCTTGGCTTGTTTTTTTTTTCCGAAACCCTGGTAAATTATACCTATATTGACGGTCATAAGAGTTTATTGTAAATCTAATTGATGAATAAATGATTTGATTTGATTTGATTTGAATGTGCTGTTCATTGAAGTGAACTGTTACAGAAGACAATTTCATTTTTCATCGTTTTTTGTCGAATAATATCTTTTAATTTCACGTGGTTAATGTGTAAGTCTGAAGGTTCACAGGTTCAATTCTTGGCTAAGTCCACTATATATATGAACTAATCAAAGTTATTTTTCCTCTGGGCGTAGTGCGTTTCAAGCCTATTTGTTTGTACGGTTTCGTTAAGGCGACGCCAGACCCTAATGATAAAAAATCCACTTATTTGTAACCGTTTTCCTTTTAAATTATCATAATAATTATAATTTAAAAAATACTCAAATCATCTGCAGGATATATGAAAGGGGATCATCATAATGATTTTTTTAAATTATATTCAATTATATATATAAAAAAATTACTAAGTTGCGGTCTGATATCGATGTTGTAACCGTGCGATTTTCTTAATAATCAATATTTTAAATAGCTAATTCTTAAGATAAATTTTAAGATCCACTATCTGAAGGCTCATCAAAAGAAAAATTTGAATTATACTTTATTTAATTTTTAAATAGATATTCCCAAGATTTGCAAGTAGCGACTCCCCCTCAGCAGTCCCGTTAATTCAGTACAGAACGAGTTTTGCGGCTGGAGTCGCCTTAATACGAATAACTCTGCAAATATAATTGTGGTATTTTTGACGAAATTGTTTCATTATTAAAATTATTTTTATAAAATAAAAAAAAATCAACTTTTAATTACTCCAACCACTTTGTTTTGAATTTTTACCATTAGGTACTCCACTAAAATCTCCAAAACTTGGCAGGTGAAAACCATTTTTTTTTAATTTATCTATTTATTACACATGAAATAATTACACTAATATTTACATTGTCCCATAAAACTGGAAATCAGTTTGTCTATGGGATCAATTATGACGTCAAACTTTATCAAAAATAAAATTGAACTAAACTGAATGGAAAAATAAATGTAACCTAAATTAAAAAACTAAACCTAAACCTTTTCACTAATTAAATTAATGAAATTTCATTAATTTCTTTTTAAATATAGTTTTATTTCTCTCTTAGACAATGTCTACGGGCAAACTATTTAGAATATACTGTATGATATAGGCAATGACTCAGCCTCAGCTTTTAATCTTTTTTCCTTGATGAAACTTCAAAAGCAAATTAAGCAGAACAATTATTATTTAGAGAAAACAAAGATATTTTTATGTGAATTGTATTTCCACTTTTACACACTCTATGGGCAATTTCTACTTTTTATTATGCTCTGTTACATAACTGTTAATGAGCATGCTCATTTAAATATCTCTCAAATATCAATACTATCGAGCATCATAATAATATCTCGTTTAAACGCGATTAATAGATGTTTGCTTGTCTACCTCAACCAAAGGTATACTTAAAATTGTTATAAAACTTGTTACAAAATCAGCTCGTCGTGTTTAAGTAGTCTAACGAATTATAAAAAGATAGATCTAGTCCAGTTACGAGATAAGATTTGATAAATAAACTATAAAAAATTAAAACTCTCGTCAAATCAAGCTTTGAAGTTCTACGAAAATCAACAATTAAGTTTCTTTTCTACCCTCTAAATATTGTCATAAAACAAAACATCCTAATGACTCATTAAAAAAAATAACGAGTTTGATATTTAAAAAAAATACTTGTCTAATCTATTAACACTCGAAACGGTGGCCGAGGTTCAAAAAGCCTGAATAAATTTAAAATTTATTTCCTTTCCAAAACTAAGTAAAAATCAATCGAAACTCAACCTTACTCCTTCGAAATAAGGTAAAGCGAAATCGCTTATAAAGAAATAAATTTGTTAAATAGTCAAAACTTTTTAAACAACTTCACGTTTGCAGTTCAGAAACATCTTCGCGTTGAAAATTAAATCTTACCCAGTTATGATAAAGCCGGTTACAGTTAACAACCATGTGAAAAATTGTTTGTTTTTAGTATGGTCAGGTATTTGTTACACGCGGAGGGTCTGTAATAAATAAATATCCATGGAGTTTGACAAATGAGTGAGCACTGTCTTTATGGTTGCGGCTTGTGTGAACATACCTTAAGGTTTTTCTACCTAAGTTGATGTTGTGAGGCTGTGAAGCTAAAAAAGCTTTCAATTAAATACTTAATAGATTAATGTAAGGGGGTGGTCACTGGCGGCAGTGACCACCCCCTTACAGAAGACCACCGTGAAATAACAGCATATACGTGCTGTTGTGTTTCGGTGAGTGAGTAAGGGATGCCAGAGCCCATTTCCTTATCCCCTCCTAATTCCTTATCCTTAATCCTACTGTAGTCGGCAGCGCACTTGCAGCACCTGTAGCGTTGCTTGTGTTATAGGCGACGGTAGCCACCTACCATCAAGTGGACCGTCAGCCTGTCTGTCGACATAACATAAAAAATAAAAAAAAGAAGTTTGTTAATACGAATTGATCATTAATAAATCTGTTAAAATGATGTTCTGAGGGAATAGCACATGTGCCCCATAGCAGTGGCAGCATACACTGCGTTTCGCAGTCACAAATTGATCAGCCACTCTGATAGCTGTAGGTACCACCACGCCCTTCCAGAAGATCACCGTGAAATAACAGCATATGTGCTATTGTGTTTCGTTGAGTGAAATAGGCTCTGGTATACACTATTTACCCATCCCCTTTGAATCACTTATCTTTTATTCTACGAAATTCGGCAGCATATTGCAGCATCTATGGCGTTGCTTGTGTTATAAGAGACGGCGTAGCCTAAAATTCAATCAGGGTCTTTTAAATGATTAGGAAAATGCTTAATAATTATGTTTAATTTTCTATGCTTTATTACGTTTTATTAGTTTATTGTTTTAAAATTTTATTGTAATGTTTATTTATTGTAATTTTATTGTTAATGAATATTTTAAGATTGTAATGTAATGTTTATAAATAACTAGCGACCCGACCCCGGCTTCGCACGGGGTGTAATTTTTATATATAAGAACATTCCCCGTTTATCCCTCTTTCCATTAGTGAAAACCGAATTAATATCGGTCTACCCGTTCACTCGTGATGCTGTGACCAAGGGAAATGGGGATTCATTTTTAAATATAGAATTTTTATAATAATAAAGAACCCTGATCCCAGCGACTAATATAAGAAATACAATGAATATAAGCAATAGTTAAAAAGAATACTTATAGACGGGAATCCCACCCGTAAGGAGGATGAGGATGAATGAGGATGGATGAGGATGAGGAATGAAAGTACGAGAGGCACAAAAGCGAGAACTGGCATGGAAGAGAACAGTAGAAATAGGCTTCAGCTATTGTTGGAGGGATTCGAATAAAAATAAAAGAGACGGTAGCCACCTACCGTCAAGTGGACCATCAGCCTGAATGACGACCCTAACATCAAAAAGTAGACTCGACCCTCAGCCTGTCTGCTGACTTTTACTTTAAAAAAAACCTATTCTATTTTATAGCAAAAAGTCTCTGTACAATTATTGAGGCTACTATTGATCAAAACACAGGAGAAGCCAGGCGCAGGAATAGTGCAAAGCAGGAATATCTCCGTATCAAATAAATCTCGAAACAAAACAAAGAAACATTTACCTACAACTTTTTCTAAACATATCAAATTTATTTACCCGACCAGAATTCATATTAGCCGATTAATAAATTCCGGGAACATCGAATAAGACATAAATTTAAATAAAATATATTACCTACTTGCACAGCTCACAATCTGATCATCTTAAGTGACGGTTTAGGTCGTGGCTGCAGCTTTGTTTCAAGCTTTGAGTTCAGATTTAAAGATTAAATTATGCTCTTCGCGTGATGTAGTCTGTGGCAATAAATTTTTATTCCAATTTTTGGGTTAAGAGTTTAGATTTCACTCGTCAATGAGCGACTCAAATTTTATTTCCTATTTTAAGTAATAGAAATAATTGGTTGAATTTGAGGTCGACAGAAAGGCTGACGGTCCATTTGATGGTAGGTGGCTACCGTCGTCGCCTGTAACACGAGCAACGCCTCAGATGCTGCAAGTGCGCTGCTAACTACAATAAGATTATGGATAGGGGATTGAGAAGGGTTAGGGAAATGGGCTCTTGCATCCCTTACTAACTCACCGAAATACAACAGCACACGTGCTGTTATTTCACGGTGGTCTTCTGTAAAACTGCCGCCAGAAGGGCAGCCCAAATGACTGCTGTAGTGTATGCGTTTATTTACTCTCTTCTTGACGCGAGCAACAGTCTCGTGCGCACCACATCAGTGTCGTCAGTATTACGAGAGCGATAGGCAAGAGTAGACGGTTGGTCGTCCCCCATTGAGCCTGTGATTCATCCCACTACTAGGGGCTGCTACAACTGCAAAACGCAATGTGCCCTGCCACTACTTTTCGAGTTACCTACTGTTTTAAAAATGAAAACAAAAAATCAGCGCTTAACAAAGACATATGACCAATAAAGAAGCAAATGAAAAAGGGGTTGCGAACGAAGTCCGGGCAAAGGCTAGTTTACTATAAGCATAAGTTATACTATAGTTTAGTTTATATCAGTTATAATTATTACAGTTATGATTAGTTAAGACTGATAATGCTTTGCTATCGCATTAGGCATGCCTGTTATGATAGTCGTAAGTGAGGTAAATAAATAAATAAATAAAAAGTTTTAAATATGTTACTTTAATAGTACTTTTAACTTTAATAGTTTGAAGGTAGTAACCAGCCACCCACTTACGAAAGACCACTGTGAAATAACAGCTCGTGTGTTGTTGGCTGTTGTATTTAATGAGTTAGAAAAGGATGCCAAAGCAGTTTTTTCTATCCCCTAATGTTCACTGTTCTTGTCCTATGAATTATCCTGTTTTTTTTTTATGAAATCGAGGTAGTGCTTGACCACTATCTCACCTGATGTGAGGTGCAGATGTGGCCGAAGGTGGAACCACGCTTACCTAGTAAATGCCCATTTACCCTAGTTTTGAAGACCCCGAGGTTGTAGTTCTGTGGGAACACAGACACAGGCAATGAGTTCCACTCCTTAGCAGTTCGAACAAGGAAGGTGGAACTATTCTTTATCCTATGAATGTAGGCGATGCATTTATTAATAAGATTTATAAAGCTACAAAATATTAATATAATTTAAAAAAATCTTTGCCATACTTCTAACGTTTTTGAAGTTCGCCACGGCGGCGGCGTAGGTTTTAATGTCATTTATACTCGTGTATTTCCTTACAATTTTAAACAAATTATAAAAAAATAATGTTACTGCAAAAATAGTTTCGCCGACATAATCAAAATAATAAGTAGGAACCGTCAGTGAGACCACCGCATCGCATACGATTCGATTACTAAGTCTCGCCTTATTAAGGCTTCGGGACGGTGGAGTGGAAATGTTTGAGGAATTACCTTCGGAACAAAATCACTATAATTGCCCAGCTTCTGCTACTGGTCTTAATAACTTTGTCACTTTCGCTCCCCTTTCAACGTATATCTTCGTCTCTCTCTAAATTCCAATTTTACACAATTTCATATTGAACCACAAAAGCCTTAAGTACTTGTTTAGTTCATTGTGAAATAAGTTGTAAGCTTGACTCGTAAAACTCAAATTTGTTTGCACAAATTCAGTACCAATCGTATATTGGATTAGTCAATTTTCAATTGCTTACGCGGATTACTCACTTGTTTTTTATTTAAAATATACTAAATATTTTAAGTAGGTAAGCGAAAATAATTTTTGATTTTACTTATAATGGTCAGGTTTAATTTAATTTAATTTAATTTAATGTTAATAATAATTGCCCATTTTAAAAATACTTCATTAAAACATAAAATAATTCATTAAAATAAAAAAAAATCGCCAATGGTGGCGCTATTCAAAATTTTGTATAGGCAGAAGGTCAATGTGAGGGCCATTGTGTAAGAATAAGCTCTAACCTACTTACTTATTATGCAACGCATAGCCATTTCACACGTAACTTGTGTAAGCTATAATATTTAAAAAAAAAAAGGATTTTTAATGGTATTTTTGCTTAGAGCTCCGCGAACATTCCCGAAGCATTGCACGTACCTAATCACTCTATATTGTATTAGCTTTTGCTCGCGACTTCTTTCCAATATCTTTAAAAATTATTACTCGTTGATAATGTAGCTTTCTATAGGTGAAAGAATTTTTAAAATCGGTCCAGTAGTTTTTGTGTTTATTCAACGCAAACATACAAAAATACATTCATGCATACATACATACAAATCTTTTCTCTTTATAATATTACATAATATAGACTGAAACAACTCGAAACAATAGGGAATCGGACAAATTTTCAGAAAGTGCTTTAAATTAATCTTCATGGATATTTATTCCCATAAAAAATACTATTTTATTTATTTATAGCCTTTTAGGTACTCAAAATCATGTTTTAATATTGTTTGTTTGAAAATGCCGCCAAAACGCCACGATAGTTCATCTGAGAGCGCGTAACGTCATTTGTGGTCATATCATAACAAAACAGCTGCATTGGCATAAGACAATGATTGCCCACAAATGACGTCACGCACTGTGATTGGTGTTTCAGTATAGATTAAAAATATTGTAAATAATAAAATTTTATTTCTTCATTTAAAAATATTTAAATGAATTATATTAAATTATTATTCGATAAATAATCGTAAAAAATTATATATTTTCTTTCTAAGTACATTTTAGATTTTAATCTGATTACTGTCCGATCCCCTATTAAGTTAAACAAATTAATATGAATATGAGTTTCTCTATTTGGCAAAAGTTTGGCACATTTTGAAATGTGACCTCTCGTTTTCGCAAGTGTAAAAACAGCCTTATAACTCTCGATTGCAGATGATACTCCGTCAAAGGTGCCGCATCGATGATTCAAGTCGATTTGCTCAATCGCAATTTTGTTGTAATCGCGTTTATTTTCTTCGATTGTGATTGTTTTTCTGCATGCTACTGTTTGATTGCATCATTATAAAGTTACTACCTATAAAAATTCCGAAATAATCATAAAATTAGGCGGGGGAAAAAGTCTTTTTGTATATTTTATGATATGTATAAATTTGTAATAAAATCTCTTTGGCAATTAAGGAAACAAACTAGTAAAATGTTATTTCCAGCTATTTTTCTTTGCTTTTCTTTCTGTCAAAAGTGAAGCCAGATCGGCATATCAGCAGTGACGAAATAGCTGAAGAACTGGGAATTGACCACAAAACAGTTTTGACGCATTTGAAAAAGAAAAAATGGATAATGTAAGACAAGAACGTGCGAAAAATGCCATGGTCAAAGGTCGGTAAGGCTTCACAGACTGTGCCAAAACCCGGGTAACTCGCCAAGGTAATGCTGTGTATATGGTGGGATTGGAAGGGCATGAGCTTTTACCGCCGCGCGCCGGGCAGAATCATCGATTCGGTTCTCTACGGCCAACAACTGATGAGACTAAAGCAAGAAGTTGAGAGAAAGCGGTCGGAATTTATCAACAGAAAGAGTGTGGTCTTTCATCACGACAACGCTAGACTACACACTTCTTTAGCCACTCAGCAAAAATTAAGAGAGTTTGGCTTGGAGATGCTAATGCATCCGCCTTATAGCCCAGACATTGCACCTTCAGATTTCCACCTGTTTCGGTCCCTTTAGAATTCTTTAGGCAGTGTCAGGTTTACATCAAGAGAGGACTGCCAAAACTACTTTTCGCGTTTTTTGATCAGATCAGAATGACTGATGGCAATGTTTGATGGCTATATAGTGGCAGGGCACACTGCGTTTCGAAGTCATTTGGGCAGCCCGTCTGGCGGCAGTAACCACCCCCTTACAGAAGACCACCGTGAAATAACAGCACGTGTGCTGTTGTGTTTCGGTGAGTGAATAAGGGATGCCAGAGTCCATTTCCCTATCCCCTCCTAATCTCCTTATCCTTAATCCCATTGTAGTCGCCAGCGCACTTGCAGCATCTTTGGCGTTGCTTGTGTTATAGGCGACGGTAGACACCTACCATCAAGTGGACCGTCAGCATGTCTGCCGATCTTGACGTAAAAAAAATACTTTTTGCCATCTTGTAGGTAGTGACATGATCCCGATGGTGTAGGAATTTTGGAACTTCTAATAAAAAAAATGGCGATAAGTAGTTTTGGCAGTCGCTTCTGTTTCTTCGTTAACTTTTCTAAACCAGCCAATTTATTTTGATACGGTTTTCACCAATAGAAAGAGCGAAACCGGGTGCGGTCCAACTGTTTGCAAATACAGTTTTATTCTTATTAGAAAAGTATTTATGAGTCGAAAGTCAGTGAAATTTGGAATAAACTTAATATGTTATAAAACAACTTAACTGAACTCGGCCACGCTTCGCTGCGGCCCATACGGCGACGGCGGCGTGCGCATGGGGCGCGCGGTACTGGACACTGCTTATATATAATACTATTTATCGTAGTTTGATGTTATATAGCCTATAGTCTTCCTCGATAAATTGACTATTCAAAACAAAAAGAATTTTTCAATTCGAACCAGCAGTTCCTGAAATTAGTGCGTTCAAACAAAAAACAAATTCTTCAGCTTTATAATATTAGTATAGATTAAAATATACACGAATTCTAATGTGTGTACCAACGCGTAAAAACTAACAAGAATTCTTCAATTTATTTATGTTCAAGCAATTATTGTCGAGATTAGCTTACAAAAAAGCAAATAAAAGATGAGTGACCGGTAGCCGCAGGTCGGCGGTGAGTGAGTGGTCAATGACACGAATAGATGGCGCTAGTGAGGCGGTTCAATTTACAAATTAAAGTGCTCCTGCGCATGCGGCGAGGAGACGGCGCCGAACCATTGCGTGGGACTATTCTGTATCTAATTCTAAATTAAAACAAATTTATTTTATACTAGCTGTGCCCGCGACTTCGTACGCGTGTACTTAACTATTTTGTTTGTAATCTGATTGGAATGAAATAAACAAACAACGAAAAATTCTAAGTGTAATTTTTTTAGTGAACTGAATGGAATGAATGAATTGATAACACTAAAGCTGGTCATAAGCTACTAAACAAAAAAGAAAGTGGAAAGTAGTGGCAAGGCACACTGCGTTTTCGCAGTCATTTGGGCAGCCCGTCTGGAGGCAGTAACCACCCCCTTACAGAAGATCACCGTGAAATAACAGCATGTGTGCTGTTGTGTTTCGGTGAGTGAGTAAGGAATGCCAGAGCCCGTTTCCCTATCCACGCCTAATCCCTTATCCTTAATCCTACTGCAGTCGGCAGCGCACTTGCAACAGCTTTGTCGTTGCTTGTGTTATAGGCGACGGTAGCCACCTACCATCAAGTGGACCGTCAGCCTGTCTGCCGAAGGCTGACGGTCCACTTGACATAAAAAAAATTCGGTTTACAAACAAATTCGAAAAGGGGATTTTATTTATTTATTTATTATAACATGGTCTCCAACGAGACAGGCATCAGACAAAATACAGAGCAAGGGACAAAGATACGCCACATATCGCCGCAATTATAGGAGACACAGCTTGCACCAATAAAAAGTCCAGAGCAAAATCCCAATGATAATAATAAATCTTACCTTATATACATAAATATTTATATTTACCTGTTTATATACATAGATTGCAATTCTGTTGCATTTCAATATTAATAAAAGGGTAAATTGTGTTCAGAATACTACCGCAACCGGATCAAACTTTTATTGCTTTGCCGTGTTATTAGCGCCGATTGAACACAATATTGATTTTACGTCAGTTTTTATGACGAATAGAATGACTTCCATGTACTATCGTTTTATTATTATAATTAGGTGCCTACATAAACTTTTAAAGCCAATACTATAGTTCGAAGCTTTTTATGTATTAGCTTTTGCTTGCGACTTCGTACGCGAGACCAGATTACCCACCATACCAGATTCAGTATACCACAGATAACCCACAACTTACAACGAAGTCTATAAGACTTGGACATTTTCCACCTGCCGAAAGCATCCTTAAAGTGTAGGTCGTGAATACGTTGAAGGACAAAATCACACACACACATGAGCAACGAAGTGTTAAAAAATGTTGATAGGTAATGTTTAAAGCAGCATAACACCGTGTCGACACCCAAGCAATGTAGCCCTCAATAAAAACCTTGATTCGAGGTAATGAATGCTTACTTTTTTACCTCGACGATATAGTGAACGCGCCTTAGTGATTTATATAACGCGCGTGTGCGTCCAATAAATTATCACGTACCGACATCTTACCGAGAAACGTAAGAAATCACGACATAATGTATTTATGTGCGTCAAATCTTGTATGATGGCGTGCAGACATCGATCAGGATCTGATGAAATCTCTTTCGTTATAACAATTTGTATACCAACCTTTTTATTGCTGGACTCCTTTTTTGTGCGAATAAACAACACCTGCATTCAGGAGTGGAATAACCCGAAACGAATAGGCTAATTTTACTGTACCTATTTATTGCTTTTCCACGTTAACCAGGTTTCTTTTTAAAATTGACTCACGGTACACTCAATGGTATTGTTTATCGTCACATATAACGCAAGAAAACCCAGCAGGGATTCAGAGGGATTAAAAATGAGAGACTAAAATCAGGGGGATTAAAATGCCTTTAATTTTTCCATGCAGGTGCTATTCTTCTGGGAGAGAGGTTATGTTAGCAGTAAGTTGGCAGACTGCTGAACGCAATATATTTAAAACTAAAATAAAACAAATGATGAATTAAATACTGTTAATACATACTATTCTAGAAAATAAAATATTAAATAATAATAAGCTGCCCCGATTCTGCAGCACGTCGGGAATGTTTGCAGAATGGCGTGTAGATTGTTTTTACGCCATCATGATCAAACGGTACACATTCCTCGTACGCAGGGTTCGGGCTGGCCCCGGCCACATCCTCTAAGCCTTGGCTGGGAAATTAGATGGGCAGTTCTTGAACCATTGCGCCATGATTCATATATTGACCACCAAGTCATAATTTGGTTATTGTTTAATGTGTAAGACTTTATTTTATTATTATGTACATATTTTATTTAATTATCTTAATTTTAAATCTTACCTATTATCATTATTATGACCCTCAATGGTTGATATCAATTAAATAAATAGGACAATATTTAAATTTCTAATATTTAACTTAAGTAATTGTAAATCTGTTCCTGTCACCACTGCCGCAATGTCTGAAGACCGAGGTCTATAACCAGTCCGTCCATAATGACGCATCATATCGTGGCCTCTCGCAGCAGGACTGGTTCACAAGTGCAAAGCAGTTCAGCAAGCTATGGAGCTAACTATGCTCCATAACTAGAAATTCTGAAGAACCAAAGTTGTGACATAGCAGAGAGAATTAACAAGCTGAAGTGGTAATAGGCCGCGGTCACATTCTCGCAGAGCGAATAACCTATAGGATTGAACAATTCTCGAATGGAGGCCACGATTTGGAAGACGCTGCGTGGGATGCCGTGCGTCCAGGTGGACAGACGGCCTGAAAGGCATCGTAGGAAGCGGCTGGATGCGAAGGTAAGAGCCTTGGGAGAAGCTTATATCCAACATTTGAGAGACACAGGCTGTTGTTGCTGCTGCTGATGATGAATTGTAAATTGCATACGAGTTATTGCTGTAAAATGTTGATTATGTAAACTCATTGACCATTCCTAATTAACTTTCATATAAGAATTAATCAAAATTAATAAAAACATTAAAGCGATGAGAAAACCTGTTACATGAAAACGTTAAAAGCTTAAAAGCTCTCGATATGACTAAACAAATCAATAAGAAGAATGACAACAGTCATTTTGTATAGACTTTTGACTCCCACGTTTTTGAAATCTATAGCATTGACAAGCCAAAAAAATGTTTTATTATACAACCTTTTGTGCCTATGGACTCAGATTTTGAGAGGATTATTGACATGAGACGTTTTTTATTGAGGATTATTCACAGTACCATTCAGGGTGAATATTTTGTGAATATTTCTTTACCTGACCTTAGGCGTATAAAAAAATACATAGTGAATCTTTTTTAATTTTAAAATTTAGTATAACTAAATATCTAGTTCCAAAATAAACGTCTTTTCATACACCTACCGATATACATAAAATATGTATTTATTTATATAATTTGCAGAAAAAAAATTGTATGCGTCTGATACCGGGGTATGTCCTAACTTATTATAATTATTATAAATCTGAAAGTGAGTTTTTTGTTATCATTAAAGATGGGTTTGCTCTTGGCCAGCATCTATCCGTGTAGGAAAGGTAAAGCCGACGATGCAGCGAGCTCACCCAGAAGATTCCTATTCACTCAAGGTTCCCAGAAGAACCTTGAAGAGATTTGGGTTGCATGAGCTCGGAAATACAGACGCCGGCATGGAGTTCCAATCCTTACAGTGCGCATTGTAAAAGATGTTTAAATTTTTTCACACCTTAAATACTCAACCGATTATGATGAAATTTTGCATACACGTTTTTGGGGATACAGAAAAGGACATAGTGTACCTTTCATCCCGAAAAAAGGACTGTTCTCGAGGGATCATGTAAAAATAAAATAAAAAATTTCAAGACTTGACAAAAATATATGAGCTATGAAGATGTATTGAAAATAAATATAAAGTTAATATTGACATTTTTTTGCGCTCACAATCTGCTTTCTGAGGACGGCTGGTGTTTTGACAAAAAAATATTAATATTAATAATTAGTATCTTATATATCAATCCAGGTAAACTATATGTGTCCCAAATTTCATCCAAATATGTTCAGCCGTTTTTGCGTGATGAGTAACAAACATCCAAACGTACAAACTTTAGCATGTATAATATTTCGAGCTTTCCGATTTATTTCCGAGCTCATACAACCCAAATCTTTCCAAGGTTCGAATGAATAGGCATCTCACTCCTATTCACTCGAACCTTGGAAGGCGAGCTCGCACCATCGTCGGCCTCATCCTTCCTACATGGATGGTCAAAAGCAAACCCATCATTAATAAAATAAAACAAAAATATTAGTATAATATTAATATTCAATAATACTCGTTTTCAATTACGGATGCTAAATGAACACTCTTCAACAATTTCGACATAACATTCGAATAGACCATTCAATATTTCAAAAAACAATCCGCTAATGCTCCTATTGAATGCTCCGCAGAGAATCGCTCATCGTGCATCCATCTTTTTCACATTAAACGACAAACACTTGCAAACCAATTCGGTACAAAACCACGGAACGATTTTACTCATGGACCAACATAAATGAATAGCGGATAAACAACAAAACAACTTTATAGGTATAGAAATAAAGTCGATATTGAAAAGCAAGATTAACGACGGAAGCATTTCTAAAGTTGTCTTTGAAAAAAACTGTAAGGCCGGATTGGTTTTAATCAAACATAACGGTGCAGCCATCGAATACAAGTGTCGATTTTAATGCAACCGGTTAAGGTTGAAATTGATTTTGTATGCACTTTCGAGTTTTGTTTAAATTTTGTTTCACCGAGGAGTGTCTCATCCCGGCTATTTCTTTATCAATCACGTAGACTGACAAAAAACATCTACACTTCGACGGGGAGTCACTTACTCTAATGAATACATGCTACCCTTTTGAGAAAAATATTAAATACTAGCTACTCGCCCCTGGCTTTGCACGTATGCAATTTTCCGGGAAAACTATCCAATTTTTTCTCTCCGAAGAACCGTTTTCGGATTAAAAATAATATCCCAATTGGTCCAGCCGTTCTCGAGATTAATTTACATTTATGTAGATTGAATATTGGGAGAAAACATCTTTTATAATGCGCACTGCTAAGGATTGGAACTTCCTGTCGGCGTCTGTATTTCCGAGCTCATACAACCCAAATCTTTTCAAGGTTCGAATGAATAAGCACCTTCTGGGTGAGCTCGCTCCATCGTCGGCCTCATCCTTCCTACATGGATAGTTGCTGGTCAAGAGCATCTTAATAAATAACCCATCTTTAATAAATAAATAAAAAATATTGGGAGAATTAGCCGTGTCCAATAAAATATTACAAATATTACATGTTTGTGCATCAACTCATAGCAAAAACAATTCTCATGAAATTTTAAAATTTATGAGAGCTGATACTAACTTGATGGGAAAACTACCAGACTGTAAGTATCAAACATCAAGAAGTCGTATGGGTTTTCTAAACTTGATGGTAAGTGGTTGCTTTATCCTATTAACGTTATATGTGCTGCTAATGCGGTTCCGACTTTAGTAAGGGATAGCGACATAGATAAAGCAGACACGCCGTGCTCAGCTAGTCATAGAAAGTATTCTAGTGGTGGCATATTGAAGGTCCTTAAGGATGATGCTATATAAGGACAGTTAAGATAAAATTTAAGTACTCATTAAATGGAATGTTGACAGTGAACCTTCAAATTCGGAACAGCATTAGACGCTGTAGAATTCGTGAACCCAAAAAAAGTTCTATTAAAACATCTGACAATAAAAACACCAAGTAATGAAAATACAAAACTTTTATCTATGAAAATAGGAATTATCATTTTCACGAAACTGAAGATACAAGTTATCAAATTCATTATAAATTCTTCGTTCTAAGCGTAAAATTATTTGTAATAATAATATTAATGATAAATTATAAAGAACAATTATATTTAATCGAGAGGTTTTTAACTGGGGTCCAAGGACCAGCCCAATCGGAGCGAGACGTATACCCACAAGAATGGCAGACTATACTAGTTTTATTTTGTTTATTAAAAAATAATGGTAGCAAATAATAAACATAAAAGTTATGAAATCGTTTAAACAAATATTGAAGATTGTTTTGGTAAAAAATTACGCGATAGTGAAGTAGAACTTCGAAGATATTTTGACTTGTGTAGTAGTCTTTTCGGCAGAAAATTTAATCTGGTTTAGTTTTTTTTACTCTAAATTTAATCTATATATAGAAAATGTATTAAAATATCATTAAAGTATAGGATTATTCTTTATTAAAAAAAAATTATTTTGTGGAATATGTGTAATCAAATCTGTGAAATAGACATCCGAAATCAAGTCTCCATGAGTTTTTAGCTAAACATGCTGCGGCTAATTCATTATTACTAAATTAATAAGAGAGTTATACAAAAATCACTAACTATAATAATAGAAGAGAAATCTACTCATTTTCACATAGTAATTGTTTCACTTTTAGCAATGAAAACTAGCAACTACACATTTTTCCGTAAGAGCCCTCTTAATAAAGGTTGAATCCAAGCTATTGGATTGAATCCATGCTTTTGCAGTCCTCCTTCCGAAACGATGATGATTGGGTATTATGACAAGGTACTCACCTAATGTTAAAAAATCTGTGTAACAAGACGTCATCGGATTACAACAGCATATTATACCCTAAAAATGTATTAATAAAATAAATAAATAGTTGAAGAATAAACAAATTAATAAGGGACGTTAAGGATGATTTAATACATTTTTTTAAATGTTAAGGTCGGCAGACAGGCTGACGGTACATGTGGCTACCGTCGCCTATAACACATGCAACGCCAATGCTGCTGCAAGCGCTCTGCCGACTGCTGTAGGATTAAGGATAAGGGATTAGGAGTGGATATGGAAATGAGCTCTGGCATCCCTTACTCACTCACCGAAACACAACAGCACACGTGCTGTTATTTCACGGTGGTCTTCTGTAAGGGGATGGTTACTGCTGCTAATTTAATTTATTGTAAAAATTGTACTAAATTACAAATTTTTGAATAAAATTCAGTTCAGTTCAACTATATTTTGATGGTAGGTGACTGCCGTCATCTATAACTTGGGTTACCATACGTCTCGTATATACGGGACTGTCGCCGTATTTGACCATCCCGTCCTGTTACTACATGTCCCGTATACGGAAAGAAGTGAGTGGCGCTGGCGCATGTGAGGTCAGGCCAGTGGACGGTAGGCTTTTAATAGCCACTACGGTTGAAATCAGAGGGTACCTGTTTGAAAAAAAAAACATAGTTTGTTTCTCATTGGTTTCTCACCATGTACACATGGTGTATGGTGTAGTTGAAATGCCGCGTGTCGACGTCCCGTATCGGTTCCTAGAAGTTATGGCATCTATAAAAATCTATCTATAAAAAAAACAAAATCCATGGGGTTTTCAAGTGCGCTTGTGATCTTGATAGGATAAAGAAGGGATAGTGGACAGGGCTTTGACAATTCTTACTCACTCACCGAAAAACATCAATGTACAATTGTACTTTCACAATGATTTTCTGTAAGCGAGTGGTTATTGCCACCAGACAGGCTGCCTAGTTTAAGACTGAATATGTGGCATTGATACTAATTCAAGCAGTTTTAATGAATTAACTAGCTCGAGAAAATTCTTTTGTTGACATTTTCAATGTAAATGTACACTCTAAACATGTCAAGAAAATAACAATTATTTATTTTGGCGAGGGCACGGTGCAAGGTTTACGCAAAATAACAAGCAAAGTCGTTGTTAATTGCATGTAGAGCGAATTCGAAATAGTCTCTGAAAACGCAATTGGCACAATACACGTCTGCTTTTGATACCTAATTATTTTAGTGGCTGTATTGTAATGTTGATTGGTGGAAATTAGGTCGGATATTCTAGCAGAGAATCGTGATGGCGAGCCAAATCGACTTTATTTAATGCGACAGCTCCTTTTCAAAATAACACTGATTTGTATAGAGTAATTACTGCGATTGCAGAACCACTTTGCAACTATCTTTTGTCGGCAGCTTCGTCTGCAGGAGCAGTTTAAAAGTAGCCGATATTCTCTACCAGGGTAACAGCTATCTTCATATATTTTGTTATAATATCATATTTATCGGAAGCTTCGTCTGCAGGAGCAGTTTAAATGTAGTCTATATCCTCTACCAGGGTAACAGCTATCTTCATATCTTTTGTTATAATATCATATTTATCGGAAGCTTCGTCTGCAGGAGCAGTTTAAAAGTAGCCGATATTCTCTACCAGGGTAACAGCTATCTTCATATATTTTGTTATAATATCATATTTATCGGAAGCTTCGTCTGCAGGAGCAGTTTAAATGTAGTCTATATCCTCTACCAGGGTAACAGCTATCTTCATATCTTTTGTTATAATATCATATTTATCGGAAGCTTCGTCTGCAGGAGCAGTTTAAATGTAGCCTATATCCTCTACCAGGGTAACAGCTATCTTCATATCTTTTGCCATAGGTATCATATATTTTGCCGGAACAGTTTTAACAATATAATATATAATTGTTCCAAGTATTTATGTAGCTTAAGCTCTTAATCTTCTATGACCTGCCGTCAGCTTGCTTGCCACACTTATTCTTAAAGTCTATTTATTCTTAAGTGACACTTCATCTTAACTAACACTTATTAAAAAAAAGTCTTAGTTAAGAAGAGATTTCTTCATTCAACTTGTTTTGGTGGATGTGCTTTTATGGTTAGTGAAGAATTTCAAAAATCTGAATTTTATATATTTTCTCTTTACAACTTTGGTGAAAATGTTTTTAAACACTTACCGTGATATTAAATACATTATAGATACTTCGCATTCAAAGACATCCTAAAAATGAACAACAAAAATAGATCGAAACAGCGAATTATTCCAATACATTAAGTTGAAATCTGTGCCCAATACTTAGAACTGGTTAATTACATGCTTGTTAAGCTCAGCGTTACGTACAAGAAATATTCATTCACAAATTATGACAGTGTAGCGACGTAATGAATAGTTGCTATTTTAAGACTAGCTGATCTTAATTGGCCGGTTAAATCTCAATTTAAGGTTTATAATTAGAATTCCCTTTAAGAAAACTGTTCGTTCCTTTTGGCCTATGTCCAGAACCACTACCATTTGTTTCTCATTTTCAAGCTGAATTCACGATTTCATTTAATATAATAATAGTAATATTTTCAAGAAAGTGATGTTTCACTATATATAACCTTAAATTTCTTTTCTTGAGAGAAATTATTCTAGACTAGCTTTCGCTCTCAACTTCTTATAGTTAATGCTGCATGTATACGCTTAAGACTATATTGAGAGTAGTTGGATGAGTGTAATTGGTATGCGTGTCGGCCAAGATGAGCTGTGATTCACTGTATTGTAAATGTGTAACATGTAATGTTGATGTACCTTAAAATAAATAAATAAATAAAGGAAATAAATAAATAAAATAAAATCTTCATCCGCGCCCTTTTTTCTTAGCCGTTAAAACAACGTTTATTGCTCATATTGTAAATAACCACCATTGTATTTCGTGTGCGGGAGCGGTTTTATGGGTATCCTGTGGTATTGGCTGGCGCTTCACACAAAATTAAGAGCGATCGTCTAATAGTACCTGCTTGACGGATGCATTCAGGGCCAGGTGTCCTCCAGATGAGCAAGTTCAGCTCGGCGCCAGTCACCAACACAAATTATTGTCTACAATTATAGTGCGTTGCTGTGATCATAAACTGTTTTTAAGTAAAATATAGTTTATAAGCGAAGCGAGCGGGGTAGCGTCCGCAATGGACGGCGATAAGCGAACAACTGCTGCCTCTCTCGCCCAAAACTGTGAGAAGGCCAGCACCCGCCCAACCACATATATTTTTGTCAGACGTTAAAATTGTATTTTTAATTTTATATTATTTTATCCGTGACAACGTGTATTCCAAATTTCATAATGATCAGTTGAGTAGTTAAGGCGTGAAAGGGTAAGAAACAAACTTTTATAATATTAGTTAGGGTTTACCTGCATTATGTTCTGTAGCTTATACATATGCTCTCAGTATTATAAGCCAATAGGCCACATTCCTTGAGACAAATACACGAACAGAAGAATTATACTGGGGAGGGTCCAAAACTTTTCGGCCCAGCAAAGAAAAATGGTACTGTAGTTACATAATAATTTATATTTATTATTCAAAATATTTTCCGACGACCTCTATACACTTTTCAGATCGTTTAATTAACATTTCTATCGTTTAATTAACATTTAAAAATTGTGAATTTCCTCTACATTATTGCTTGATTGCTTCACGTAATTGCTCGATAAGGTTAGCATAATAGCTTGCTATCATAGTAGTATTGCGTTCTTTTATGTCTATAAGCAATACTCCTTGAAGATCCAGGAATATCGTAGCCATTATCTTTTTAGTGGATTGAGTCACCTTTTTCCTAGACCTAGGCGGCTTTTCACGAGAATGATGTTACTTCTTCAACTCTCTTTTAGAAAGGGGATCATAGTGTAGTACCATAGTTTCACCCCCAGTGACAATTGAGTCCAAGAAATCGTTCCTGTTTGTGTAAAATGCCTCCAAAAGTTCTTTATAGCACGATTAACGCTCATTTCGCTGAACATTCGAAAGAAGTTTTCGCAAGATGAATCAACGTACACGTTATCCAATCGTTGTTTAATATTGGTTGGGCTAACACCTTCCTTTGTAAAGTATTTAATCACAGACCGATATTAAAATTTAGAATTGATAAAAATATTGCCACTTAGTAGTCTTAAAAAGGTCGTAAAAGCTAAATTAATGACAGTTATATTTTGTTTTTGAACATCTACATTTATATTTATGGCCGGAAACTTTTGGACCCTCTTAGTAAATCTTAATAACTGGTAACATACATTTTAACTGGCAACATCAGAGCTGGTCATTACTATTACCACAGTTTTACAATACATACCATGGCCATGGTCAGCAAATAATGCTTGCTATACAACGAGGTAATGCAACCGATATGCTTGCTTAATTGGTCCCATATTAATCCAGATATTTTATATAACTTGTTTTTTATATGGGTAATTTATAGTTTTGATATTTTTTAATATAAATACCTACTTAATATTAACAAAAACTACTTGCATCTTCTAGCTAGGTTGTAGCTAGTTATAGACGATTAAAACGTTATAGAATTGTTATAGACGACGGTAGCCACTTATCACCCAGTGGACCGCCCGTGATTACTTCGAGAACTTGTGGTAGTTGTGATCACTAAGTCCTTTTGTAATGTCTCAGTGTTGTCATATTTCCTTGTTTATTGCGCTAATGGTTCCACCGATCTTACACGGCTGAACAATTACGTTTGTCTGTATGTCTTTTCACTCTTTGATCTATAAAACCACCCAAGTGGCCACTGCTGACGATTGTTTTAAATTAATAATTTCAATAAACATTTCTTATTATGGTCGCTTGTGTCTTTGATGAAAATAAATATATCAAATTAAAATTCGCTTTAGCATTCTATATATTTAAATTTGTCTTAACTTAACTGATATGTTAATTAATTAACTTAAATTACTTACTGTATTAAATTTACTGTAATTGTACTGTTGGTTAAATTTCAATTTATGCATAAAAAGTTTTAAAGACAAATTCTACTCACAATTAATAAATGCGAAAACTTGTGAGTATGTTTGTTACTCTTTCTTGTAAAAATTGCTTAATAGATTTGAATGAAATTTGGCACAGAGATAGTTCATTTTCTGGATTAACAATTGCGATATTTTTCATCTTGGAGAAATGTTAGGTTCCCGAGGGATCGTCTAAAAATATAAAAAATGGACCACTATCTCCGTAGTGGCGCCACTGTTGTCAAAGCGATAAATGTCGGGAATCATATTACTTATTCTCGCGGACGATTTCATTCACGTATACGTATTAAAATTAGGGATAGTCTCCTAAGACTGTTTTGTTCTAGCTACAATGGGAATTTTTTTTCTGCAAACCTATAAAATCCTCCCTAGAGTAACGCTCTTTCCATAAGTGAAAACTGCATGAAAATCCATCGCGTGGTTTAGGAGTTAGAGAAAATACAAACAGAGAGACGTGGGCAGCGACTTCAATGTTTATAGCGAAAACCGCATCAAAATACATTATATAACTTAGGAGGAGTTAGAGAACATACAGACGAACAGACACGGACAGCGACTTCAATTTATACTTTTTTTTTTGACGAGCTCGTTGGATGAGTGGTTAGGGTGCTTGCCTTAAGGCTTTGTTCTAGGAATCGAACCCTTCCCGGGTTCGATTCCCGGCAGGGTCAACTTTGAAAAATCAACTTTTCAAATTTGGCTCTGGTTTGGATTTGGAAAGTAGTGGCAGGGCACACTGCGTTTGGGGGCAGCCCGTCTGGCGGCAGTAACCACCCCCTTACAGAAGACCACCGTGAAATAACAGCATATACGTGCTGTTGTGTTTCGGTGAGTGAGTAAGGAATGCCAGAGCCTATTTCCCTATCCACTCCTAATCCCTTATCCTTAATCCTACTGCAGTCGGCAGCGCACTTGCAGCAGCTTAGGCGTTGCTTGTGTTATAGGCGACGGTAGCCACCTACCATCAAGTGGACCGTCTGCCTGTCTGCCGACCTTAACATAAAAAAAAACTATGTAAGAATTAAGAGTAACCATCATATAGGGGATAAAGGCAGCTTTATCAAAGGAACGCACGGTATTTGTCACAGAAAAACAGCGGCGCGCAACGTCTTTGTTTCCTGCCTATTCTTTTCAAAATTCTGGCAGTGACCTATCTTTTTTTTATCTTATCTTAGTGGCTATTTCTGTCTGCTAGAGTACCAGTATCACTTCGTCCATTGCTGAAATATTGTGATCGCCACGTGAACTAAAGCTCTCTACCTATACCTACCACGTTAAGGAACTGTAGTACTTTTTTGATAGAGGCATTCTTCACATCTTCACAAGCCATTGTGTGGCTTCCTAGGATGTGACTGCGCTTGTGCATCAGGGGGCCACACTCGCACAGGATATGCATTGGTGTTTCCTCTGCCTCATGGCAGAAGCGATACTCTCCCGTATTAGTGAGACCCATTATTAGTGAGCTACACCTATGACCTACCTACGCCATGATACACCTTATCTACCTACGCTAATTAAGTATGTGCATCACACATAGTTGCGGTTTTACCGAGTCGAACGTTTGTAGTTTAACAATTTTTAGGTCGATCGCCATCAGTTCCAATTTGAGCACCACTGAGTACATAGTTCCTATGGATGGACCAACGACCTAATTAGGGCCAGGCAGGATCCAAGTTCTGTCCTACTGGGAAATTATGTGTGAGATGGTAATTCGATTTTTTTTTTATTTATTTATTTATTATACATGAAATAATTAGAAAAATATTTACAATGTCCCATAAAACTGGAAAGCAGTTTGTCTATGGGATCAAACTAATGTTATCAAAAATAAAACTGAATTTAAAATAAATGTAACCTAAATTAAAAACCTAAACCTAAATCTAAATTTCATTAATTAACTTAAAGAAAACAGATAATATTTCATTAATTTATTTTTAAATACAGTTTTATTTTTCTCGTGGACAATGTCATCAGGCAAACTATTTAGAATGTAGGGCAACCGCTTCTTTATAGTTCTGTCACCATAGTAATTATTAACCCTAGGAACTACAAATTTTCCCAAAGACATTGCCCTCGTATTGTGCGTATTTTTCACTTTATCCAATACTGAGTAACGATCTCGATTGCCATGACTATTAACTAAAAATAAGTATTTATGTTTTATACTAATAGGTAATATTTTGCAAATTTTAAATAATTTCGTGTAGTCGTTGTTTAATTTATTTTTTACTTTTTTGTTAACCAATAATTTCAAAAATCTAATTTGGATATTTTCTAATTTTTCAATATGAGATTTAAAAGTTAGTCCATAGCAATCGAGCGCGTAGCCCAGTATAGAATCAACTAGATTGTTCAATTATTGTTTGAAAAGGTTATTTTTATAATGTATTACCGTTAATTAGTTGCAGTTTAATTTAAATGGAATGAGTGCAGCGTGTTTGCAATAACAGTCGCGGTTGTCGCGGTTCCACCCGTACTGACGCGTGGGCGTCTGATTTATAGCCAATACCGATTTAATACCCGCGGAATTTCAGTGGGTGATATCGAAATTATTCCTAAAAATAACGACCACTTCTCTCAGGGCTTTGACAAAATGTTTCACGTAGTGTGTTTTGATTATGTATACAAATGTAACACTGTTGCTTTATATATTAATAACTTTTGCTCGCGCAGCTTTTTCTTACATTTTTTTTATATGATTAAAGGTGGCAGACTGGCTGACGGTCCACTCGATGGCAGGTGGCTACCGTCGTCTAAGGACACAAGCAAAACCAGGAATTTGCGCTGCCGACCTTGCAGGAATTTTTTACTGCTCGCTTGAAGAAGCCCATATTGTAGATAGATGGACACACTATAGAACGGAGACTGTCCCGCGCGTCCGTGGGATAAAGTAGTGATAGGGCACACTGCGTTTCGCAGTCATTTGGGCAGCCCGCCTGGCGGGCAGTGACCACCACCTTACAGAAGACCACCGTGAAATAACAGCAAATATGTGCTGTTGTGTTTCGGTGAGTGAGTAAGGGATGCCAGAGCCCATTTCCCTATCCCCTCCTAATCCCTTATCCTTAATCCTACTGTAGTCGGCAGCGCACTTGCAGCACCTGTAGCGTTGCTTGTGTTATAGGCGATGGTAGCCACCTACTATCAAGTGGACCGTCAGCCTGTCTGTCGACAGAACATTAAAAAAAAATTCTCCGTGGGATAATGCGGATGAACTTCGCATCTATAAAATCTATAAAAGCTTGCTGAGGTAGGCATTAATTGGAACAACTCATCCGAGCACTCGCCATTGTACTAAGTGGTTCTAATCGTTGCTGTATGAGCATTGGATCGTCAACAATTCGAACAATTCGACGCTGCAAAACATTTATTCAATTTGGTTATAAATTTTTGTCATGCCTAATTTTTTTTTTTTTTTTAATAAATTCCTCGGGAACAGTAGGTACACGTTTGACAGTTAATATAGAACACAGAGTACTACTATGCCAGTAATGTCACTGTTTCTTCTTTTATTCTTTCATGAAATTGAAGAGACGCAAACTACCTGGATTCTAACTATTACTTGTGTGCCATTAGCCGCTGTTCATAACCTCGACATGTCGCTTCTAATATAACCTTAAGAGGGCACTTTCCAACTCGAACAGCTTACTTATTCCATACTACGTAATTCCACGATTACTCATTAATTATAGGTCATAGCAATATATAAAAAAACATGACATTTTTGGAACAAAATATGAAGGTTTGTATAGTAACAAAAAACTAAAATTAATTTTATATCTAGTATAATTAATTTCAAAAATGTGCAGAATTTGTGACATTTTCGCGGGTTGAATTCTTGTAATTACTGACTAAAATTCAAAAATGTTCTTAGATGGAAACATCCTACCTATAATGTACATTTGAAATTGGTATGTCAATAGCTACCATCTATAAAGGTTTTCTAAAATATTGGAATTATTATTTTCACGAGTTGAATTAAGTGGCGCGAATGTGTTGCGTCGCATTCTGTCTTCGGTTATTCGCATTATAGTAAGTTGAGACAACAAATTCTCCCGAATACCTATTACTGAATTCCCACGCTCGCACAGCGCCCCTTTTATTCAATCTCGAGAAAACCCCGAGAACAGTCCTATGTGTATGCAAAAATTCATGATGATCGATTAAATAGTTAAAGCCTGAAAGCATTCAAAGAAACTCACTCTCGCAATGCGTCTAGCTATGTGTCGCGGCTTCGCTTATATACTAATTATAGAAGCATATGTTAGTATAATAAGTGTCTATGGCGATTATGTATGTATTATTCATAATAATATAATATAATAATTAACTATGAAGGGGAACACTGTATGGAAATCTGCGTGTTATAAAAAAAAATTATCAATTGAATTCCTATCATAATATTGTTACGGTTGGCCATAGAACCTTCTCGAAGGAACGCCAGTTGGCGATAGGGGCGTAGAACATTCAGGAAGAAGAGGTAATGTTTACCAATACATGGTGACCAAAAACAAGTGCAAAAAGAAATTGGTTTTTACGGTTTCGACATAGGGTTGATATTCCAGGAACCGAAGGACTATTCTAGAACTGATAGAATCTCGATGTTTACTTGTTAAAAGGTCGAGTACTTTCTAGGAATATCCAGACTGTTTTTGCGCGAATATAAAAACGGGCATCGACGTTCGAGGGGCAGTGTGCTACGGTACGCGATAAGGAAGCGGCAGTTGAGAGTTTTTGTTAAGACACCTGCGACAGTAAGTTAGCGACACATTGAACGAATTAGCGACGACATTGGAGGGTTTAACGGTTTAATCGAGAAGACTTGTGATATTTGGAATAAATCTTGGTCCGCAGGAATAAATCGAATACACGAAATTTTTACTCATCCCCACACGTACAATCTACCATCCAGATATTGGCCAACTATACCTTCTCAAGTTCTCATAGAGAGGAGAAAACTGTCTGCCGGACGAGCTGCCCAATTGACCGCGAAACGCAGTGCACTCTGCAACTTTTTAATTCAAGTTTAGTTATTTATTGACTTTACTCTCTTGACACAGCTGTGAATAGTCTCACCTGGTACCCTTTTTTTACGTTGGGAAATCCATAATGGATACCAGGCAGCGAAGGGGACGATGTGGGTTATGCTATTCAGCGCGGGGAGGACTACGCTCCCTGTCGGTACGCCGGCCATCTCGGGGACCTCACAACGGGTGGTAGTCTCCCCTTAGACTGCCGCCCAGGTCCTGGTCAAGGGGGAAGGCGGCGGATATAGGCCAGTCACCTGGTACCCTGCCATTATCCAGTTGCATAATAGATGTAAAAACTTTTTTCTTTTCTATCTTTCTTAATTCTTTTAATTGTCGTAACTAATAAAAGTTTTAAAAGTAAAATTAAAAACACACACAAGAAGCACAAATTGAAAAAATTCTAAAACTTCGTTTGCAATAATAACTGACATATTGTCCAAGATTGTGACTCAGATCAAAACGACAAGGTTATTGGATCAGTTCCAAACAGTGTAAAGATTGTTTCTCTTCTTATTAAGAGTATAATGAAATTTACAAATTCGATTATAAAATGCACAGATCAGGGCAGATACATTGTTCATACTTTGAACAATTTTATATTAGCATATAATATGGTCGGGGAAAAAGGTTTCTTCCCATTTTATATGGAAACTCAAGACATTTTTTTTTTCAAAGGTTTATTTACATTTAATTACAGTATATATGTGTCATTTTGTTCGATGACTTTTTGCCATCTTGTAGGTAATGACATGATCCCGTTGCTGTAGAAATTTTGGGAGTTCTGATCAAGAAAACCCGACAAATAGTTTTGGCAGTCCTCTCTTAATGTTAAACTTACACTGCCTAAACAATTCTGAAGAGACCGAAACAGGTGGAAATCTGAAGGTGCAAGGTCAGGGATATATGGCGAATGCTTTAACACCTCCCAGCCAAACTCTCTTATTTTTTGCTGAGTGGCTAAAGATGTGTGTGGTCTAGCGTTGTCGTGATGAAAGACCACACCCACTCTATTGATCAATTCCGGCCGCTTTCTCTCAAATTCTTGCTTCATTTGCTTTGCTTTGTCAGTTGTTAACAGTAGAGATCCGAATCGATGGTTCTGCCCGGTGGTAAAAACTCATAATGAACAATGACCTTCCAATCCCACATACACACATCATCACTTTATTGCGAGTTAATCCGTGTTTTGGAAGCCTGACCGACCTTTGACCACGACCTTTTTCGCACCTTCTTGTCATTTTTCATCACCAGTTATCAATCTCTTCAAAAACGGTTCGGTTTCACCAGCTTTTTACAAATGGGTTAAAACTGTTTTGTGGTCAATTCCCCGTTCTTTAGCTATGTCGTAACTACTAATATGCTGATCTTACTCCACTTTTTCAAAAAATTGTATTAGGTCCATAAAGTTCACAAATTTTTTTCACGGCTTGCCTTTAATTTTTGTAACAAAATTGTAGAATTTCTTCATTAATAGATTCACTCATTTTGACAGAAAGAAAAATAGCTGGAATCAACATTTTACTAGTTGGTTTCTTTTTTTGAAATGTTACCTACCTTTTTAATGTCATCAAAACCAGCCAGATACAAATATATTTTAATTCAAGTTTATACATACCAAATGAGAAAAGACTTTTCCCCGACCTAATATTGGAAAATGAAATCGCTGTTTCCTTGTTCTCCGCAAACTATTTTGATACGGTTTTCACTAATGTAAAGAGCGATAAGCGAGGAAGATTTGTGTACCTATATGATTTTGTAGAAAAAAAAATATGCGAGTAGCTAGTTTAATACTACCCTAATTCAGAAGATTCATAAAATATCTGAAACCGATTATAGAATAAAAAAAATATTACCATGACTATGACCTGACTATATAATTACTTGGACGAGTATACTATGGAAGATTCGAATTGTAGAAAAAAGTCTCTTGTTCTGAGTTTCTTACAAGGTCAGCAGCGCACTTGCATCCCTTAGTATTGCTTGTACCCTTAGGTAACTGTAGCCACTTACCATCAAGTAGACCATCAGCTTTATTAACCTTATCCTACTAATATAAACGCTAAAATTTGTAAGGATGGATGGATGTTTGTTACTCTTCCACGTAAAAACTACTGAACGAATTTGAATGAAATTTAGCACAAAGATAGTTTATTACCTGGATTAATAAGTAGAATACTTTTTATCCTGGAAAAATGTTAGGTTCCCGAGGGATCGTCTAAAAATAAAAATGGCGCCATTTTCGTCGCAGCGATAAAGATGTTAGGCGTTATTTGAGTATTTCATTTTTCAACCCAGGCGAAGTCGCGAGCATCAGCTAGTTATCTCATAAATATGTCCACTATATATTTACGAACTTAGTGCACTATGTTACGAGTACATAAAATGTTTTTGAACTAAGTACCTATTACTTATTATTTGAATGTAATAAATTAATGTGATGTGATATTTAGAATTAATAATTACCGCTAATGACGTCATAATTCATAG
This sequence comes from Bembecia ichneumoniformis, assembly GCA_910589475.2. Classification (NCBI taxonomy): domain Eukaryota; kingdom Metazoa; phylum Arthropoda; class Insecta; order Lepidoptera; family Sesiidae; genus Bembecia; species Bembecia ichneumoniformis. Next base: position 13,563,840 of record OU342540.1, read on the forward strand.
AATCATAACAAGTTTGTAGATTACATAACTGGTGTATGAATTAACAGTTTTCTGAGATGCACTAGAAAGCAAAAGTCTTATAGAAAACTGATATAACTTCAAAAACTTGGATATCCATTTAAGTAATTTTATTTCTTTTTTGTTTCATTTTAGAAAAGCCAATAAGAAAATGAATAATGGCCCGTATTTGAACGATGTCCTCGTTCAAATAAAGGTCATTTCAAAAAAAAATTTTTTTTGGAGATTTAGGTAATAAAAGTCTCTCTTAATTTCAGTAATCTCCTGTGAATATTTCAAATTTTGTAATTGGAGGTAACATTCGAAAATTAAAATAATTGGATTTTTTAATACTTTCAAACTTAAATAACTATGAAACCCCATAACCAAATTACAAGATATTTTCCCAAGTAAGTATAATCTATAATTTCTTCTACCTAATGGTATAAGTTTCAACCGTTAAAACGAAAATACCATACACTGATACTATACTATAAAGCATATAGTATCACTGATACTATACACTGATACTATACACTGATACTATATGCTTTAGAAAATCCAAGTTTAATTAAAACTAGGTTATTTTACTTTGCGTAGAAAAGTTCAAAAAATATAGTCAAAAAGTTCCCAATTGATCGTATACGCTACCATTCCAGTCAAATAAATATAGCTTTCAAAAAAGATGGATATCTTGCTGTGTCTATGAAAAATTAATTTCAATATTATTGTGAAAATCATGACTAAACCTAAGTAATTGTAAGTTGTAGTTGTTACCTAAGAATGTAATTGCTAAGTTAATTTTAAGAAGATAGGTAGAATACTTTGATAGGTTTAATGGAAGACATTAAATTAGTTAAGTATTTCAATATTTAATTGAAGTCATTTTTTTTTATTATAGATGGGTTTGCTCTTGACCAGCATCTATCCATGTAGGAAGGATGAGGCCGAAGATGGAGCGAGCTCACCCAGAAGATGCCTATTCACTCGAACCTTGAAAAGATTTGGGTTATATGAGCTCGGAAATACAGACGCCGGCAGGGAGTTCCAATCCTTAGCAGTGCGCATCACAAAAGATGTTTTAAAGCGCTTGGTCCGAATTAGAGGGATATCGACAAGGTGAGGATGGTAACCAGCCGTACGTCTGCATGTCCGATAGAAGAAAGGGGAAGGCGGTATGATCTCATGCGGTTCCGCTAAGTATCAGCTTGAGGCCTTGGACGCTGTCCAGAAGCGAGCCATAAGACTCATTGGCGATGACTCCCTTATCGGAGCTGACTTACAGAGTCTTGAGCACAGGCGCATGGTAGCCAGCCTTTCGATGTTCTACAGGATTTACTTCGGAGAGTGTGCGTTGGACTTGCACCAGCTAGTCCCCCCTAGCCCCTTCTACCATCGGACAATAAGGCGCACATTTAAATGTCACCCTTATATGGTGATCCGCACGTTGCCGTTCGGGTCAACTTTTTTAATTCGAACTGCTAGCGTGTGGGACCAACTTCCAGCACCCTTGTTTCCACAAACTTACAACCTTGAACTTTTCAAGTCGCGAGTGAATCGGTTCTTAATAGACAAGCATGCTCCATCTTAGATCGCGTCATCACTTACCATCAGGTAAGACTGCGGTCAAAAGCTTGATCTATCATTTATTAAAAAAAAAAATAGCTGAGCCCGCAACTTCGTATATACGCATGGTATTCGGTATAGCGCGTAACTTTTTTGTTAATGAACCGATTGGAATGAAACAAACACTAAATGTTACGGGAAGCTTGCTACAATACATCAGTGAAAATCGCATTCAAATCGGTTAAGCCGTTTCTGAGATCAGCGTGCACAAACGCACAGAGAAAAATTCTAAAAACTACTTTTTTGACCTCGGTAACATAAGTAGGTAACGTGTAATATTTTTTTTAATCTTCAATGTACAGACTCGGCTTTACAATTTTATTATATGAATTGATTTGAGACATGTTGATCAAACTCATCAAACCACCGAAAATAAGGATAATAAATTATAAAATGATATTATGTTTATGATATATTTTTCAATACAATTTTCACGTGATTCCTAACCTACTAGCAAATTAATCTCAGTTGTTTCAATTCAGAAAGAATTATTCGGAGCTAAAAGTAGTCGCATGATAAGGCATTATAACGAAAAAATAAAAAGTATGTGTTTGTATATTGGATGGCATATGTTAATGTCAAAAGGGTAATTCAATGGGACATATATTGAAAGCGATCGACACAACCTCCCACGCATTTTGGCAACAATATGCATGTACAGTCGCGAACAATGTTGCGCGAAATATGAAAAATTTAAAGTTACTTATACTGTGAAAAAACGTATTATTATTGTAACAATATTAGGAGAGTTGTGGGTTTCCGGGATGATGGCCCAGGTCTGTTGGAAATTCTTCCAAACGTTTCGTCAACAACTGCGGTTGACATCCTCAGTGGTGTAGTCCGTGTTAGAAGAAAAAGTGCATCACATCACTGCACTTCACTTCTGCACTTTTCGACTTCTGCCACAACTATGTTTTGCCACCAGAAGTTTTAAGCAAAATTACAAAAACAGCAAACCAATAAAACAAATCGAAATACTATCCACATAATTACACAAGAATTCCAAACTTTTTGACAAAAACTAACTGTATTTTTGACGTTTTAATAGCTAAAAACTTTGTAACCAGTTTTTAATACATTTTTAACTTATACTAGATACTGTTTTAACTAAATCCATTTATCCATTGATTCCTGAATAGTAATTATAATATATTATCAATAATAACAGGATATTAAAGTAGGCCAAAAATACTATTATAATTATAATAGTATGATATTATGATTATAAATATTACTAAAAAATTTAGCCACTTTTAGCCACATTTCGAAAGCGATTTTTTTTTACAAAACTGACCACTTTTACTAGATTATCCTGACGGCAACACTGTTTAAAAATTGTTGTTATATAATAATAAAATTTAAACAGTTTTATCTCCACGCATCCTGTCTTCATTCTGCTTAAAAATAATCCGTCAATTTAAAGACGTTGGCCACATCGATATTCACCTTCAATGGTCCTGTTGGTTCACAATAAATCATAATTAGGACCGATCTAACCTTTCAACGGCTGCCGATCGACGGACATAATCCCTCCCGCCATTCAGACCACGGCCTATGACTTGAGAACGATAATATATTACCGATACTGACGAACGAGGTCTTAAAATGGCGCATTGAAAAATAAAATAAAGTTTTTTAGAAGTACTTTGCAATTCATTCTATTGTCTTTACTTAAATGTAGTATTAATTTAAGTTATTGTACAAAAAAGCTTCCATTGTAATATTTTTGGCATTATAAAATTAGTTTACAATCACTATAAAATTGATAACTTGTTTATTATTATTTTTTTATTTTTATTTATTTATTTATTATACATCAATAATTACAAAAAATATTTACAAAGTCCCATAAAACTGGAATGCAGTTTGTCTGTGGGATCAAGTTAATGATGACAAACTAAACATCAAAAATAAAATAGGACTAAATTTAAAAATAAATGTAACCTAAATTAAAAACCTAAACCTAAACCTAAATAACCTGTAATTTTTGTATTTAGTTTTTCATCCCTGCCATTACTGCATATTTATAAAAATATTTGACGAGCCCGTTGGATGAGTGGTTAGGGTGCTTGCCTTAACGCTCTATTCTAGGGTTCCCGGGGTCGATTCCCGGCGGGGTCAACTTTGGAAATGAACTTTTCAAAGTTGGCTCTGGTCTGGATTTGGAAAGCAGTGGCAGGGCACAGTGCGTTTCGCAGTCATTTGGACAGCCCGTCTGGGGGCAGTAACCACTCCCTTACAGAAGACCACCGTGAAATAACAGCACGTGTGCTGTTGTGTTTCGGTGAGTGAGTAAGGGATGCTAGGGCCATTTCCCCATCCCCTCCTAGTCCCTTATCTTTAATACTACTGCAGTCGGCAGCGCACTTGTAGCAGCTTTGGCGTTGCTTGTGTTATAGGCGACGGTAGCCACCTACCATCAAGCGGACCGTCAGCCTGTCTGCCGAACTTAACATTAAAAAAAATTACTATAAACTTTCTTAATTTAAAAAATATGTTAAATTTAGGTATAATTTCAATTGACAAAGTATTAATTGTGAATTTATTTATCATCTACATGAATTTAAGTGTACATAAAATAGTTATAATTAAATGTTTAATTTTTTAATTAAAAATTAATAGTACCATTGTAAATTTGGGATTTCTATTAATCAGAATGTTAATAGAAATCCCAAAGTGGTTGACATCATAGACAACCACTTTGTCTACGTAGGTACATATTTTTCCATGTACCAAAAGCGTCATTTTAGTGCTTCGATCAAATGCTATTTTTTTTTGTTTTTATTTATTTTGGTTAACGCTTTCGTCGGCGAGTGTACGTGGGCGGTGGTGGCAGTTCCACGCGACTTTTTGTCCACGTAAACATCTGATTTTGATTTAGATACCTTTGTGATATGTCACTGATTATAATACTTTTCAATGTCAATTTTATTTAGAATACATTCGAATGATATCAAATTTAATTTCACACGAGCAAAGGAGTCTGGCCGCGAAACAAGATCAGTGTAAGATCAGCATGGCCTAAAAGTCAATCAGGTAAAAACAGAGTAGAGAGGACTCTGGTTTCACTGCGTTATTCATCATAATCACCTTTACTGCGTTTTGCGGCAACCACCCCTCAGAGGAGACTAGCATTAAGAGCGCGTATAAAGAGAAATAGCTAATCCTAGAATTGAATTTTATCTAAGTTTGTAAAGTCCAAATAAGAAAATATTTATATATAGATTAATACATTATAAATAAAAGTGAAATGTGGAAAAGAAAATTTTATACGATGAAATTTTCTCGATAGAAAAAAATCACCAAATTACCTCTCATTTTTATCGTTTTTTGTTTTATTTTCAAAATGACACATATTACAAACCTAAAAAATTATCAGTAATCTCACTTCCCAGATTATTTAGGGCTTTGAGGATTAATTTTTCATTTGACATTGTAGTTTACGAGTAATTAATATTTAATACTTTTGGCACTTATAACATTGCGCTATCTTCCGTCTCATGTTATGCATACTTCATTGCGCATTGTTTCACACGCTCAGTCACAATCGCTTATGGGGCCACGCGGGTGAAATTAGTAATATTTTTTGCTTTGTACGCAGCCTTAAGTAACATCACATGTGCCATTTTGTTTCAGTGCTTTGGCAAGGCATGTATATGTCTATGTCACGTTATCCTAAGTAATCCCTAATAATTTTATAAATGTGAATGTAACTCTGTCTGTCTGTTACCTCTTCACGCTTAAACCGCTGAACTGATCATTATGAAATTTTGTACACATGTTGTCTGGGATGCAGGAAAGGACATAGGATACCTTTCATCCAGAAGTACTGTTCCCGAGGGGTCATTTAACGCCTGGCGAAGCTATAACTGCAATACAGAAAAGGACATAAGGTGCCTTTCATCCGGAAAAAGTACTTCCTATTCGCACAGAAAATAATAATTAAAGATTGAATAAATGTTTTAATACTTAAGGCGACGCCAGCCCCTAATGATAAAAAAATCCACTTATTTGTAACCGTTTTCCTTTTAAATTATCATAATAATTATAATTTAAAAAATACTCAAATCATCTTCAGGATATATGAAAGGGGATCATCGTAATTATTTTTTAAATTATATTTAATTATAATATAAAAAAAAATACTAATTTGCGGTCTAATATCGACGTTGTAACCGTGCGATTTGCTTAATAATCAATATTTTAAATAGCTAATCCTTAAGATAAATTTTAAGATCCACTATCTGAAGGCTCATCAAAAGAAAAATTTGAATTATACTTTATTTAATTTTTAAATAGATATTTTCGAGAATTTCAAGTAGCGACTGCCCCTCAGCAGTCCCGTCAATTCAGTACAGAACGAGTTTTGCGGCTGGAGTCGCCTTAAGAAAAAAGTTCGCGGACGAAGTCGCAGCCAAAAGTTAGTTTTGACATTAATTAATTATTTTAAATCGCTCTCTACTAATATAATACCCTCGAAATTTCGAGCGATTTCGAAATTAAACACAGGAAATTCATTGAAAATAGTCAGCTTATTTCTGGTGTAAAATATTTGATTTGAATGTTACATTTACCGTTGCGCACACGCGCGAGCTGTTGCGTCATTTATGTTTGATTATAAAACGTCTAACCAATATATCGGATTATTTTAAGCGATTTACATTATTTTGACACAAATGACTAATTGAGTACGTCCCTGGGCGGATGTCGGAGATTCATGGGGCGACATGAAAGAGAGGCCGGATTCAGAGATCGTATAAATAATAATATTATTTACGGGATCTAAGTAGAAGAGCGTAAGTTTATTATGGAGAATTTATAGTTGTAACGTTTGTCTACATAATTGGATATGCTAGTTCATTTAACTGAATTATAAATATAGGTACTGAATTCCCAAGTTTGATGGAGTTGTAGATACTGAGTTAGTAGTAGCAAAGAAAATGGCGTTCCGCAGTAAACTGGGCAGACTGTTTGGCGGCAGTAACCGTACAGGCCTGTAAGCTCCCGTACATGTGGGCTATGTTACGGCTGTGTACCTGCTAGTGGGCAATGCTCCCGTTGCGGAAGCATCGCTGGTCTAGCCGATTCGGTTGTTAGGCCGAAGAGAGTGGGTAAGGTTCCAAGAACAAATCTGTACTAGTTACCAGGTCAATGCGGTGAAGTGAAGACAATTTTCTTTTTTTAAGAGGGGAGAAATCTTCAAAAGATACCTTATGAACAAATGCCGCATGTAATGCAAATGCCCATACAGGTTATCTGGGAGTCTACCGCACTAAAACTCGCCTCGAGATGGGTGTGGTTAGTCCATAGGGGACTTTGGAACCGTCACCGGGCGTCGGGGGGAGGGGCGGGTTGGGGGGGGGGGGGAGAAGTGCCGGCCCTTACAAATAAAAGAACTTAAACTAATGCTTAACTATGAGGGACCGGCTAGCCCTGGAGGACCACTTGTAACAGCCACGGCGTTGGCTGCGGCCGGCACAAGTGGTCCCTCGTAGGCACAATATCCTGGTCGCGCCTCGAAGGTGAGAAGCGGCGCGGCGGTCTTTCTCTTCTTTAACGGTGTCGGGGTAGCTGCCCGTCGTGGTCATCACCAGCAAGCGCCGCGTTTGCTGCAGTGATGGGGTCATCCTGGTAGAACAGGATGTGTCGAGGTCTTCTTCTGAAACGAGAAAGAGGAGTGTAAATGAGAGAACTGACCATACTAGCGGTCAATGCTCACTATGTATTAAAACCTCGTATTAGGCATTGCAAGTTTTCTGCTCACTTAATAAGGATAAGGGATAAGGGATGAGGAAAGGATAGGGCAATGCTTTCTGGCACCTAAACATAACCGCATACATGCTGTGATTTTGCAGCGGGCTTCTGTAAAAGGGAGGTTACTCTCACTAGTATTAACTAAGGCTATAGATATTTGATTTGAAAGTTCATTTAATATTATGTTAGATATACATCTATCGCAACTCGAGAGGGCTTAGAACGTAATTTAACAAAAATATTGCACTTAAAAATAAAATTCTCCAGTTACACCGTTTTCGCATTGGACCTGGCAAATAATATTTAACGATAATAAATAACAGTGGACACTGTAAATCAATTGATGGACGATCTGTCGCAATTATTGCGCTTATTCGCGTCTGAGACACCGGAATGGCGGCAAGATATGTAGGTATGTTTTTCAAGTTCCTGCTCGATATTAGCCGCGTGATGAATTCTCGCTAACTATGACCCTCATGAACCGAGTACGGATCCTCGGCCCAGCAAACGGTGACCACCGAAGCTCCAACTGATATTTGGAGCCTTCCAACGTTTCCTCCGCCACGAGCTCCTATGTTCGGAGCCCGCTTGGAGCACTCAGGGGTGCTTCTTTAGTTCTCCAGCGACAATCCGATCAGCCAAGCGAAGGCCGGTAACCCCATCGACCCCTGCAACCGCCCGGATTGTCGAGGACTAAGCCCCCCCACCACGACAAGGTTAACACTATAGGGGGTGCCAGATCCAGACCCGAGCCAACCAAGAAAACTTTACTTCCAAAGTTGCCCCTGCTGGGAATCGAACCTGGAACCTCTGAAATAGAGCGTTAACCTTCATCTTAACAAATTAATTGGCAAACTATTTTTTTTCCATCAAACACTCAATGCGTGAATAAAATTCTAAAATCTTCTTTTTCTCCATATGTAAAAATGAATTCCTATTTCCCTTGGTCACGGCATCACGCGTGAACGGGTAGACCGATTTTAATTCGGTTTTCACTAATGGAAAGAGGGATAAACGGGGAATGTTCATATATATAAAAATTGCACCCCGGGCGAAGCCGGGGGCGGGTCGCTAGTCTCCAACAAAGAGGTAAACAATAAATGTACCTATTGGTTTTTAGTTAGGTATATTCATAGAACGCCGGTCGAAGTAGCTAAAAAAAATATCAATGGATAAAAATACTATTGTAAACACAAAATTAATTAGTAAACGGTAAAATTTATTTTGAACTTTACCGTTGTCATAATAGGACATACTGTATCTGTAATAAACAAAGTTGTGGTTCCCGTGAGTTTGATTAATAGTTTTACCTGCCAGTAGCAAAGTTCGTTTTTCAAATTTTGTAATACGAACGTCCGGCGACTGGCCATCTTTTGTGTTCATTCATTTATCATAATGTTTCATCGTTTCGATCGAAAGAAAATTTTAATATCGATTCGTTTGTTCGATCGAGTTTGAAACGAGTTCTTGCTACTGGGAATGGTTTTGTTGTTTTCAAATAAGACGAATCGAAATGCTACCGTGGAATTTCTTATTTGAATTTATTTATAAATCACTGTCCTAAATAGGTACTTGATTCTGTATTTATGTTTAAATCTGTTTTTAGCGAGGCGTTGAAGGTAAAATGATACTCCATACAGAAAAATGTACAGGAATCTTACAGGAATGTCTTTATTCCAAAATTACTCTACTTATATACAATATTTACAGTGGCATACCCATAGGTGTTACGTATGCGACGAGACGTAAGCTTGTTGCTTGAGATAGCAATATAATATTATGCCTATTGTTTCCGCGCGCACACATTCCGAAGCAACGCGACTATATAAATACGGGCCGCGTAGGTATGTAACCATTTTGCAATCGCCCGGTATAGACAGAATTCCCAACAAACTACTGAAGCGATTTCCGCCGACGTTGTTCTCGCTCCTATTAAGCATCTTCAATGCAGCCTTGCGCGATCGCGTCTTTCCAGATGCCTGGAAGGAAGCGATAGTTATCGGTATTGCAAAGCCGGGCAAGGATAGAACCCTCCCCTCCAGCTATAGGCCAATTAGCCTCCTCAGCTCCATCGGGAAACTCTACGAGAGAATCCTGTTGACGCGTATCCTTCGTCATGTTAACTCCAACAATCTTCTCATCGACGAGCAGTTTGGCTTCAGAGCCAGACACTCGTGCGTTCATCAAGTGCATCGACTAACTGAGCACATTCTCACCGGGCTTACCGCAAGCCCTCGTCCGACAGGCACCGGTGCCGTCTTCTTCGATGTGGCGAAGGCCTTCGATAAGGTGTGGCATGCCGGGTTGATATACAAGCTATATCAACTCGGTCTGCCGGAGGGCCTCGTACTTATAGTACGGGACTTTCTAGCCGATCGAAGCTTTCGCTACAGAGTTGAAGGCACTCTCTCCTCCCCCCGCCCCCTACGGGCAGGCGTTCCTCAGGGTTCAGTTCTCTCACCAACCCTCTACTCCTTATACACCAACGACATACCACGCACGGAGGGGGTCGAGTTGTCTCTCTTCGCAGACGACACGGCCCTCTACTTCTCCACCCGACACCGAGGCTTCTTAACTCGAATGCTTCAAACCGCCGTGACCGCTCTCGGCGATTGGTTTCAGAAATGGAGAATTGAGGTGAATCCCGAGAAAAGCGCAGCAATGTTCTTTTCGCGCGGGAATCTACTTCAAACTCCTCGCGCTCAGAATGCCCTACAAATTGATCGAGCTTCACTCGGTCAAATCTCACTCCAGGGCCGCGTTATCCCTTGGGTCCATCAGACCAAATACCTCGGTGTTACCCTCGACCGAAGACTTACCTTCGGTCCTCACATAAAGCGTGTCAGGGACAGGGCAGCGTTCGTCCTGGGTCGCCTGACGTGCCTCATAGGCAGGCGGAGTACAATGGCCCTTAGAGATAAGGTGACATTGTACAAAGTCTGCGTCAGACCGATCATGACGTACGCTAGCGTTGTCTTTGCGCACGCTGCTCCCACCCATATCCAATCCCTTCAAGTCATTCAGAACCGATTCCTGCGGAGAGCTGTGGGCGCCCCATGGTACATCCGCAACGTCGACCTCCACCACGACCTCAACCTTCCCTCCATTGTCAAGTGCATCAAGGACTTCGCCTTGAAGTACTACGACAAACTCCCTCGCCATCCTAATCCGCTAGTGGTCAGTTCTCTCATTTACACTCCTGACACTAGCGATACTCTTTCTCGTTTCAGAAGACGACCTCGACACATCCTACTGGACCAGGATGACCCCATCACAGCAGCAAACGCGGCGTTTGCTGGTGATGACAACGACGTGCAGCTGCCCCGACATCGTGAAAGAAGAGGAAGACCGCCGCGCCGCTTCTCACCTCCGAGGCGCGACCAGGACACGGCGCCTGCGAGGGACCTCCCGGCCCGGGGACCACTTGTACCGGCCACGGCCAACGCCGTGGTCGTCGCAAGTGGCCCTACAGGGCTAGCCGGTCCCTCATAGCTTAAGCTTTAGATAAGTTTTTATTTGTAAGGGCCGGGCGCTTCTCGCCCCCCCGACGCCCGGTGACGGTTCCAAAGTCCCCTACGGACTAGAACCACACCCATTTCGAGGTGAGTTTTAGTGCGGTAAGAGTCCCACATAACCTCTATGGGCATTTGCATTGCATGCGGCATTTGAGCATAAGGTATCTTTTGAAGATTTCTCTCCTCGGAAAAAAAAAAAAAAAAAAAAAAAGTAACCATTTTGCACCGCGGACGCCGTAGAGACAACATGTCGCCGAAGAAGACAGCAGCGTCGGAATTCGGAAGTGTTGGCTTTGATGGCTGCTGCGGCTCCAATAGGGAATATGCACATTTTTTTTTATATTTTCATACGATAGGTTATATCGTTATAATTAACTAACAGCTACGGGCACTTTAAACACCGGCCCTTTTGGCGCGACGTCAAAGTCTACAATACAATCAAATGTTAAAAATCACAAACATCTACACGCTTGTTGACATTTCATAGACGTTGACGTCACATTCGATCTGACCGTTTCGAGTATTTTGAATTTCCCACATTTTTATGCACTTTTTAATAATTATTTTCTTAACGAAAAAGAAATAATATTAAAAAATATTTACATAGACATAATTCTAAAGCAAAAATGTTGATAAAGAAATATATTTAAGCCTTTTTTGAATTAGACGCATATTTCCTATTACTCTTCCGTCGTGAATCCAGCGATAGTGGTTAAATTATACAAGATTATACAAGTATACACACTAATTTTGCAGCTAATTGTTTATTGCAAAATCCATTCCTTACGTAGTATAACTTGAAGTCGCTCTGCCTGTGTCTGTTTGTCTGTATATGTTCTCTAATTCCTCTTAAACAACACAATGGATTTTGATGCGATTTTCACTAATGGAAAGAGCGTTAAGCGAGGAAGGTTTTATACATAATTTACAAAAAATTGCAACATAGGTGTTATATTACTGTCTTTACTGTTATATGTCTTATGTGTTCAAATGTCAATCACTGTTTATATGTAAACTTATTTTGGTAATTTGTAATACCTCAGCAGAAAACTAAATAAACTATTAGCTCTTATTATTATTTAACTGTTAAAATATAATAAAGTTCTGTCCGCCCCTCTAATAATGTTAATATAATAATACATTAAAATATCTCTTTTTTTTTTCAACCGAGTTAAATGACTCAAGTGAAAACTGTATCAAAATTGTTCCAACTATTTTAAGTTATTTTATTTTATTGAAAAATGAACTTTTCAAATTTGACTCTGGTCTGGAGCTGGAAAGTAGCGTTTCGCAGTCATTTGGGCAGCCCGTCTGGCGGCAGTAACCACCCCCTTACAGAAGCCCACCGTGAAATAACAGCAAGTGTGCTGTTGTGTTTTGGTGAGTGAGTAAGGGATGTGAGAGCCCATTTGTATTACAAAAGTTTATGCAATACTATAGGTATGCGAAAAGACTTTTCCCCGATCTAACATATAAATTAATGTTGTGTTATTTTATGTATTATAACTATACAATAAACACTATAGGGTTCCGTACGTCCGAATAAAAAAAAGCGGAACCCTTATAAGATCACTCGTGTGTCCGTCTGTCCGACCATCCCCCCCCCCATCTCCGAAACTACTGAACCTAAAATTTTGAAAAAAAAAATACAAAAATTAGTTTTCTACTTATATAGGATTATAGGAAAACCTATAAGAAGTCCATGATATTAAAATAACATGGTAAATCACTCAATATTATGCGGATAGGTAACATCGTACGGAACCCTCTTCACGCGAGTTCAACTCGCACTTGTTAAGTTTTTTTTTTTTTTTATAAGAAAGAAAGAAAGAAAGACTTTTATTCACTGCACGAAAGACACTGACATTATATACAAAACAGGACAGAGAATAATAAAATAAAAAAAAACGTGTGTGTGTCCTCGCGGCAGCGAATCGGATACTGACTCAGCATTGTGCTGAGGTGCTAGACAAACACCTGCAGCGCTGATTTTCAGCCAGCACCGTATGTGACTCATTGAGCACCATACAAACATAGTTTATAAATTACTATATACATAATTATACATATACATAAACATATATACACACATACATAAAAACATACAAACATATGCATACATACATGATTATCATCATCATCTCAGCCACGGTATATAATATAATATGTTTTAGATTACAACATATTATGCCATTATATGCAGTAATATTGAGTGATTAGGGATTTATAGTAATAAATACGTCTTATTCATAGTTTATAAAGAGTGATAGTTCCTAAAAGCATTAGGATCAATTACTTGGTAAGAAAGACAAATTCGATGCGAGCTTTTTCGATCGATCAATGTTGTACTTCCGTCAGGAGGTAGATAGATAAAAATTATTAACCTCACATCCCGATCAAGATAATCGTTGCTATAGATCGGGAGGTGATCGGAGTGAGCCACTGGCTTTTTATATACAGCCTGATTTCGAAACTGATTTTCATTTTGAGACATTGAAAAAAATTGAATCGAACTAGCTATCAATTCTATTAGATGTCAGTTTTTATTCCATTTGCACTTGTAGCACAAGGATTCTATTTTGCACGATGTTAAAGTTTTTTTAGTAATAAAGTGTGACAGACATGCAGTTGATTCACGCGTTGATGGGTGGGGCTGATATCATCAATAAACACTAGGAATTTTGGTACACTAGGAACACTAGGAATAAATGGTAAATGGTAGTGATTTTGGAATTAGTTCTGGCGTTTATTACCGATTTTATTAAAATACAAAACATTTCGAGGTGGCTTTAGGTTAGGAAGCGATTACTATCGACAGTTACGACTTAAGGTGGAGACAAACGCTAAATACTAAAAATACCCATTGTTTAATGAAGATGTTACAAGAAATAGATAACACAATTGCTTTGAAAAATATATATATTATACTTAAACATGTGAAGAACCAATTGTATTGATTAGTGTAGTGTATGCGTTTGTTTACTATCTTCTTGACGCGGTCAATACAGTCTCGTGCGCACCACGTCCGTCAGTGTCGGCAGTATCACGAGAGCGATAACCGACAGTAGACGCTCACTCACCGAAACACAACAGCACACGTGCTGTTATTTCACGGTGGTATTCTGTAAGGGGGTGGTCACTGCCGCCAGGCGGGCTGCCCAAATGACTGCGAAACGCAGTGTGCCCTACCACTACTAATTTCACCTCACATAACTAATTTCGCGCACTTTTGAAACATACTGTATACGCAGTTTTGAAGAGCGGAAGATCTCGATGTCGCGATACTGTCGCTTTGATAGATAATCTTTGAAATCGAACAGCGTTCGAAACACATCGACCACTACTTAGTATGGCATTATAATACGACTAGTCACAGCTCGCTAGTTTGTCCGCGAGCTTCGTGTGACAAAATTCAAAATCACAAGGCACATCCTACTGTATTGTATAATACCATACCGTATAACTGTTAGGTTAGGGTAGTTAGGAGGTTACCGTCAACATATATTAATAAATAAATAAATAAAACAGATTTAATTGGACGAGTTTTAGGATGATCCATATAGATCATTCTAGCAATGTAAAAATATTGTTTTTAAGTGTTGTTTTTAATGTGCTTGTAAAATATACATAATATTATTGTTAGGTTTTCTACTAAAGAAATAATTGATTTGATGAAAGTATGGTGTTGGAGAGATATTTGTCCAACGCAGGTGCCGGTCGCGATGAAATTCGGTTTGAGAGAGAGGCAAAGGTTGAGCGAATTAACTCTAGCCCGTTGGATGAGTGGTTAGGGTGCTTGCCTTAACGCTCTGTTCTAGGGTTCCCGGGTTCAATTCCCAGCAGGGTCAACTTTGAAAAATGTACTTTCAAATTTGGTTCTGGTCTGGATCTGGAAAGTAGTAAAAGGGATGGGAAATGGGCTCTTGCATCCCTTACTCACTTACCGAAACACAACAGCACTGGTGCTGTTATTTCACGGTGGTCTTCTGTAAGGGGGTGGTTACTGCCGCCAGACGGGCTGCCCAAATGACTGCGAAACGCAGTGTGCCCTCCCACTACTTTCCAGATCCACACCAGAGTCAATTTTTGAAAATTACATTAAAATTTCCAAAGTTGACCCAGCCGGGAAACGAACCCGGGGCCCCTGAGACGTTAGGCAAGCACTCTTGCCACTCATCTAACTGTGAAGTTATTATACCTAATGATATGAGTGAGTTATTATTTTTAAATAATGTTTGATTCCAGCCGCAAGTATTGCGTTAAGATTGCGTCGTGCACAATCGATGATTGATTTAAATGCATCAATTTGAAAATATTGAACAATGATATGCCGTCTAACTTCGCCGAACCGCGAGCCCTAATTTTCACGGTCATTTCTCAAAATCAAACACGAGCCGAAGGTGTTTTTCTATAAAATAATCGATTCGGACTAATCTAATTTGTAATTTTCAAGCGGAGAGCTTGAAGTGTAGTGGAGTCTTTTGTTAGAGACGTCTCAATGATGTGGTCTCCACAATCGATTTGTCTCGAAGTCGATTTTGACGCGACAAAAAAACTTGATAGGAAGCTTTCAATCAAAATAATGACTTTATTTAACATTGACAATGAAATATTGAGAGCACTATTGTGTTCGAAACGCCGCGCATAAGTAGGTGGTGATGCTAGAGAGGTTTAGGGTAAAATGTACACGTTTGGATACCAACTTAATTGCAATTATTTACCTTTATATTGATAATAGCTATTGCAGGCGACTTCGCCCGCGTCTCTTTATAAAATATTACTCGCTGATTACTCGCTGAAAGAATTCTTGAAATAAGTCCAGTAGTTTTTGAGTTTATTCATTACAAACATACAAAAATATATACATACAAATCTTTTCTCTTTATAATATTAGTATAAATAATATAGGGTTCATCATCATTCGTTTTTCTCATTCATTACAAACCTTTTTGTTTCCTGTTTATAATGTGACCTTTTTATTTACTTACATTGCATATACACTGGCCGGCGGGATTTCAAATGAAAAAGAACTACAGAATGAAAAAAAAAAGAAAAAAGGGAGATTGACAGGTTTTTTTCATGACAGAGCATTCTGGAGAGAGAGCCTTGAAGTGAAGTGGACGGAATATACATACATATACCCACCAAAAACATTCTGTAAAAAACTAGCCAAGTCTCGATGGACATGCTTTGATTATCTCTAAAAAGTAATGAAATCTAGACAAAGTCGTGCCAACTCTAAGGTTCCTTACTGCGATTTCTTTATTATTATAGTTAATGTTGTAATAGCTAAGATGCTGGTTTGCTGGTCAAGAGCAAACCCATCTTTAATTACATATATGTATATGTCGTTATGTCCACAGACAGGCTGACGGTCCACTTGATGGTAGGTGGCTACCGTCGCCTATAACACAAGCAACGCTACAGGTGCTGCAAGTGCGCTGCCGACTACAGTAGGATTAAGGATAAGGGATTAGGAGGGGATAAGGAAATGGGCTCTGACATCCCTTACTCACTCACCGAAACACAACAGCACGTATATGCTGTTATTTCACGGTGGTCTTCTGTAAGGGGGTGGTCACTGCCGCCAGGCGGGCTGCCCAAATGACTGCGAAACGCAGTGTTCCCTACCACTACTTTTCAAATCCAGACCAGAGTCAATTTTGAAAATTACATTAAAATTTCCAAACTTGACCCCGCCGGGAATCGAACCCGGGGCCCCTGAGACGTTAGGCAAGCATCCTTGCCACTCATCCAACGGGCCGTCAAAATGTAAAAAAATATGTAAAAAATAATGGCAAAATTTATTTCCAAATAATATTGTGTCGAAAATAGTAACATTTACCCTACACCGAACCGATACAAAGCCTGATCCAGATGAAGGTTAAGCCGACAATACTGATTGAGTCCAATATAGCATCGTATTGAGGGATCTGTCATTGAGGAAACAATGGGACCTCGTCTCGATATGCCTCCAAATGACAGAGTTACGTTCGTGACTTCATAATAAGTCGTACACTCTTGAATATATTTCAATATTTATGCAAACTTTTCTTATTGTTATACAAGATATTGATATTTTTTGTCATTGCTTGGAGGATGTAGGTTTTTTAAATGTTAAGATAGGCAGGCGGGCTGACGCTACCTTGATTTTTCAAAATTTCTCCCAAGGAACCCATCCCAAGGAACCCAATTTTGATGAACTTCTACATAATTATTATTATACATTGATTATATATTATATTACATAATCATTTTTTGTAGTGGCAGGGCACACTGCGTTTAGCAGTCGTTTGAGCGGCCCATCAGGCAGCAGTAACCGCCCCCTTACAGAAGACCACCGTGAAATAACAGCACGTGAGTAAGGGATGCCAGAGCCCATTTCCTTATCCCTTTCCGATCCCATATCCTTAATCGCACTATAGTCGGCTGCACATTTGCAACACTTGCGGCGTTACTTGTGTTACAGGCGACAGTAGCCACCAACCATCAATTGGACCGTCAGCCTGTCTGCCGATCTTGTCATAAAAAATTTAAAAAAAAATTTAATCTCAACCAATCATTAAACCTTAACAATTAGGGACCTTGTGTATCCTTTGGAGTACAAGTACGTAGGTACTGTTATATCTCAGTGGTCTTCTGTAAGGGGCTGCCCATCTTGTGATTGTGGAATGAATTGTGATTTGATTGAACAATTAAAAGCGGTTAAATGGGAACAGGTATGTTATGTTTTTTTTTTAATATCTATTAACTTTAGCACTAATCTTGCGATTAGCTTTTGCTTGCGAATTCGCCCATTATATATAACAAATTATATATAAGTCTATGTTTCCTTAAAAATTAGGCTAGTAAATGCAAAAATGATTTCTTTAAATCAAACAAGTGGCGCGTTTAACTCTTTATTATTACTATTTTTATTATTATCTTAGATTTGTGTCCATTTTGCACCCATAATGATGACAGAACAAAATTTTTTTAACTTACTTCCCATAAACTTAATTGATTCTTAATAAAAATTAATTCTTAATGAAAAATATTCTTAATAAAAAAAATTAATTGATCCAATTACAAAGCTTACTTCTCACGGACTAATTGCAAGATACTCCAATAGGGTATTTGACAGATTTTAGGAAAATATCTCAAATTGTTAATTATACCATAATACACTTGCAATTTGATTCATTCTTTGTGAAATTGCTTTATTTTCTATGAAAATTACAATCAAAGTTTAAATTATAAATAAGACCGTGATATCAATATTCTTACGTCACTTTCTTGCAAACAAATATTTAGCTGTCAAATCGTAGTACGCTCATGTACTGTACTAATACCACGCATGACTTTATATGCCACCAACATTTCTTATGAAAATCGTACATATTTTTAAATACTGTGTTAGTTAATTTGGTCTAAAAAAATATTTAAAGTTAGTCTAGTAGCAATTTGTTTAATAATAATAATTTATTTATTTGGAGTATTTGGACCAACAAGGATCATAATATGTTAGTAACAACTTAAAATCTATGTTAGTATTACATATGTTTAATAGTCAGTACATGAACCATACAACAGTGGTTCAGGTACTGACAGTCAAGCCTAGCAGCAAATGCGCTCAGGATGCAGCTGGAGCTGGCCCGAACCCTATGCACCAGGGATGCACACCGCTTCCGGATTATCGTATAGAAACAGTCGACCCGCGACTCGGCGAACATCCCCGATGCACTACAAAATCGTGGAAGCCCCATCAGCACCCTAAACGCATCATTGTACTGAATTCGCAGAGCGCTGTACTGCCTTCGGGTATACTCCGCCCACAGGCTGCTCGTGTAGAAAGACATACAAAATGCTCTAAAAAGAGTCACTTTGACATCCCTCGAACATCTGGCGAACCTGCGAGCAATCATATTAGCCCTGACAGACAACCCCCTCTATGTCTGCATCGTCCTTCAAGTCAGAGGTTACCCAGTGTCCAAGATATTTAAAAATATTAACTTGTTTTAGAGCCGTACCATTTAGTTTGATGGACGGAATAGTGTCCGGACGCTTACCTCTAACCCGAAAGACCATTATAGTCAAATACCGTATTGGGGTAACTGTCATTCGTACAAGACAATAAAGTAATATTATATCTGCCTTTACTTGTGCCGTATCTTAAATTAAAAAGTCACCGCGTTATATCTGCCATATTTTTGAGTATGCTAAATCAATACAACAACATTATTATAAAGAAGAAACCATTTTAATATTATTTCAACAAAAGGTATACGAGAACACTGCGCGCGCGCATCATAAAGTAGTGGTTCGCAGCAAGCTGTGGCTATCTCGCGTCGGACACACTGTCTTAATTTGTAAGGTACGACACGTAAAGCGGTATAAATAATGTTGAAACAATGATGTTTCAAAGCGGCAGTGTGTAGCGAACGTGAGAGCTGTGACTTTGGAATACTTAGAGGAGTTTACTCTATGTCCAGATTTTCTGGAGTTATCTATGTCCATCAGGAGACTAGCCTAAGAAAATTTTGAGTCTCTTAAGGGGATTTTCGATATAACTTTCTAGAAGGTATTTAAAAATGATGGGTGAAAGAAATTTTCAATATTACATATCTTCCAGAAGCTTATATAAAAAATGGGGCTTTTTTGATGGGGGGACTGAAATTTTGATTTCTTATTACATTTTCCTGTAAATATTAACTTTCTTTTTTGTGTCATAATTAAATATAATTTAAAAAAAGCTTTATTTATTTATTTATTTATTATTACATGGCCTCCAACGAGGCAGGCACCGAAAAAAACACACAACAAGGAACAGGAAAAAATAACATGGCAGATGCCGCCGCAATTAAAGGAGGCACAGCCTACGCCAATAAAAGTCAAAGTAGCATCCCGGCAATAAAGTTAGAAAAAAAAAATTATCAAAAAAATTATGAAAATTTATCAAAAAATTTATCAAGAATTTATCAAAAAAAAAATCATACATAGAAATATAATTACATCGGAAATTTGGAATAAATGTCAAAAATAAACTAGTGTTAATTACTAGTGTTAGTGTTAATTAGTTTATGATTCAAACATTAATTACATTGTACAACATATTTAAAACTAGATGCCCGTCCTGGCTTCGCACGGGCGGACATTTGTTTTTTAAACATTTTTGAGTTTATTCGTGGAAAACGGCATTTTTGTATGGAGGAGGGAGGAGGGTGAGTAGCCTCTGTTACTTGCTGATAATGTAGGTTTCTATAGGTGAAAGAATTTTTAAAATCGGTTAAGTAGTTTTTGAGTTTGTTCATTACAAACATACATACAAATCTTTTCTCTTTATGATATTAGTATAGACTAGTATAGATAATGATAAAAAAAAAATGTTCCTGTATAGAGTACGTGAGTCAAAAATGAAACTTCTTTGGAGATCAAATATACAGTAAGTTATTCTCGTCGCAAAGAATTTCAATTATATAAAAAAAACACATACATATAATAATATTTACTTGATGTATAAAATGTATAACAATAGCTTTTATAGCTTGTATAATAAGTTCACAGTTGAACAGAACCCTCTTTTGAGGGTGTATGAGCTTTCTTGCCAGATTATTCCTCATACAATGTGCATTCTCACTCGTTGCTATTTATGAAAAATTATCCTACTGTAAGTTATACTAATTATAAGGAATTTCTAATTAATTTTCTTATTTATACTTTACTAGCCTTAACTGCCGTATTGAAAAAATATAGCCTACCTCAAATTCTAAGTTATTTAAAAAAATTAAGTTATAATACAATAAGTTACGTATAATACGTGTAAGTCAAGCACGAAACTTGTAACATCTTTATTTATGATTCCAACCACTTAATGAGGTATACATAATTTAATTGAATAAAATATTTTTACATTATATTGGGGAAAAATAAAGTAAGCAATTATTTTTAACGAAACAATTAATTTTTTTTAAAAACGCCCAGTATAAATCGATATACAATCACCAATTGCAAAAAAAATCAAAAAGATATTTTGATTGATTAAAATGCAAAATATTCTGTGTTGTTCCTCATTATTGCTTCTTACCTAGTTTTCGAGGTAAGAAGCAATTTCGAGTAGGAGTTTTGTCTCACGATAATTATAACTATTATTTATAATCTATTTTCTATATATATAATAAAATCGTAAACGAGCCATGTCTGTACATTTTTTTTTTCAAAAAAAGAATTTGTACAAGCTATACTGTTACCGAAGTCAAAAAGTAGTTTTTAGAATTTTTGTCTGTTTGTCTGTGCGTTTGTGCACGCTAATCTCAGAAACGGGTTAACCGTTTTGAATGCGGTTTTTACTGATGTATTGTAGCAAGCTTCCTGCAACATTTAGTGATTATTTCATTCCAATCGGTTTGCAAACAAAAAAATTATACGCTATATTGAATACCACGCGTACGAAGTTGCGGGCTCAGCTAGTTCCTAATATTTCTCTAAGAACCATCTCATGTGCGCCATACACGAGATATACCGTCTTACTACAAAAGATTAAATAAGCACTGTTTAAACACGTGCTTACGTAGACAATGTATAACTATTTAAACATTGTTAGGCGAGCGCTTAAAATGTCCTTACCACAAAATCTTGTATAGCGCTTGTTTTTGTAGACAGTGTTAAAGTACGTGAATGGTATTCAATTATGGCAACCCTGGCAAACATTCATTCAGTCACTCGCCCTGCATTCAAGTCGTTTTCATTTTACACAGATATGATAGGCGTATAATGATGAATTTGGTTTTCACAAGCTATTATTACGGACTATAGTAATGATAATATAAACAAATTATAAAATTGGAATAAGGCATAAATTACAACAAATACGTTAGATTATTTATAAAATTTTGTTATACCAAAAAACATTGCGCTTAATGGAACGTAAATGACACGGGCGTAACGTAATTGTCAAATGTCAAATTTGATTTTCATAAATTCCAATGACTAAAGAACAACATAATTACAATTATCTATCATTATCAACTAATATCAACATTGATAGAAAATGAGCGCGGCGACAACTGGAGTCAGGAAGAAAATGTTTGTAATCTTAGCTTTCATTAAGCAATGAGCATTCATAAAATACTACGAGATCATAACTTCTATGTACTGGACATGTTGAAAATATTTTAGGACCTCTTCCTGCAAATAATGAATCAGTCTGGCGCAATCATAGAAAATAAAAAGACGGACACCAACACCAACAAACGAAAAAGTCTTGAGTGGATTAATGTGCAAAAAAAGTGAGTACATATTTATCCAAAATACTCACTTTTTGCGTCATCGTAAAAATCTGTTCAAGCGATATCTGGTTCTAAATTTTGCGTCATCGTAATATTCGAATGGATTAATTCGCTCGCGATGTATCCTATCTCGAAAATTATCCATATAATCCATATCCTCCATGTCGATGTAATCAATTAAATTTAAAATATCTATATTCATTTCAAAAATCAAACGAAATGTTTAATATTATGCAAAACGATTATAAATTTGACAGTACACGTCCAAGGAAGAGAAGCCGCTAATTAGGTAGACACTCGTTAAACAAGCATCTGGCGGTGTTTAAATTTAAATAATGCTCAAGCATTGTCTAACCCCAAACAATGCCTAGACACTCTTTTGTAGTAAAGTTTTATTTAAACACGTGTCCAAAGCCTGTATAAAGTGTGTTTAATGTTTTTGTAGTAAGACGGTTAGTCTCTACTTTGAAGGAAGAGATAGTAAAAAGTAGCTAAAGATATAAATAAGGATAAACTGAACAGACATAGCAATGACAAGGTCAAGAGCCTTATGAACATATAAAATGACGTGGCACGCCCGAAGAGATGGCAATCCTAAACATGGAACATGGAAACCAGTTCTCATTAATTGCAGACGTTTAATGAATGTCTTTTTTGAAGAAATCTCATTATGGATAGGTAGCCGATTGCAGATTTGTCTGGGAACCTCTAATTTCTTCATGGGTCTCTGTCCCGACAGCGGCAACTTTGACATTTAAACAGAAAAATCTAAGATCATAAAGCACTAGCCGCTGCGGGATCGGATTGCGATTGCCTCTTGCATCTTAATAATAATCACCTGTCTCTCTCCCACACCTCCAGCTCATTGATATGTTTCACGCTCACGATACTAACTTTCACACATGCTCTGTATTTTTTTAAATATCTATTTGTAGAAATGGAATAATTAAAAAAAAAAACAGCGAATTTTCTTGAGAACGCGTGTGAAAAGTATAGCATTAATTTTTGACGAGCCCTTTGGATGAGTGGATGAGCTTTCGGCGTTGCTTTTGTTATAGGTGACGGTAGCCACCTACCATCAACTGTCAGCCTGTCTGCCGATCTTAACATAGAAAAAAAAATTATAGTCCAATATTATTATAAATGTTATAAATGGGAAAATGATGTTAACCTGACGCTGCCTAAAGAGTTCTGAAGAGACGGAAACAGGTGGAAATCTGAAGGAACACCTCTCGGCTGAGTGGTTAAAATGTGTGTAGTCTATCGTGGTCGTGATGAAAGACCTTTCTAATGATCATTTACGGCCGCTTTCTCTCAACTTCTTGCTTTAATCTCATCAGTTGTTGGCAGTAGATACCTAATCAGTACCATTTCTCAGTAGGTTAATGGGTAATTTATGGCGGCAGAAATGGGTAATTTCTGGTTCCATAGAGGTAAGCCTCTTCGAGTCCCTTATCCTATCATCTTAACAGGAATAGAAGCACGTTTGCATTATCCTTGTGTTGCTTGTGTTACAACATGCCATCCACTTACCACAAAGTTAACCGTCATCAGCTTGCTATCACCATTTAACATATAAATTGTAACTATAAAAAACACATACATTGTAAAAACCAATATTTAAGACACAGCTCATATTTTATAAATTACCAGCTGAGCCCGCAACTTCGTACGCGAGGTATTCGGTATAGCGCGTAACTTTTTTGTTTGTAAACCGATTGGAATGAAATAAAACAAACACTAAATATTACGAGAAGCTTGCAACAGTGGCATTCAATCGGTTATGCCACTACTGAGATTAGCATGCACAAACGCACAGACGAACAGACAAAAATTCTAAAAACTACTTTTTACCTCCATAACATAAGTAGGTACAACGTGTACATATATGTATAGATTTTTAATTTTCACTGTCAATTTATACTTATAAAATTGTTTGTATTTTTTTTTTATGTTAAAGTCGGCAGACAGGCTGACCGTCCACTAGATGGTAGGTGGCTACCGTCGCCTATAACACAAGCAACGCTTCTTAAACTGCTGCAAGTGCGCTGCCGACTGCAGTAGGATTAAGGATAAGGGATTAGGAGTGGATAGGGAAATGAGCTCTGGCATCCTTTACTCACTCACCGAAACACAACAGCACACGTCAACACACAGCTAAATCGGCTGTGTAAGTCTAAAAGCTGAAATTTGGAACATAGCTTTATTTTATGACTTCGTAAACTTTTATCTAATTTGTGTTTTAACCGATTTTCTTATTATTTTTTTTGTTTAGTAGTAACTTTTGTTATCGATCAAATATACTTTATTCCCCCATTATATCTGATTTTTGCGAACAGTGGAACAGTGGAACATATTTTA
Source organism: Bembecia ichneumoniformis (assembly GCA_910589475.2). Taxonomy (NCBI): domain Eukaryota; kingdom Metazoa; phylum Arthropoda; class Insecta; order Lepidoptera; family Sesiidae; genus Bembecia; species Bembecia ichneumoniformis. The sequence goes on from OU342540.1 coordinate 13,588,357, forward strand.
ATAACTATTATAGCTGAACCGTCAAAATCGGTCCAGCTGTTTCGGAGATTAGCCTGTACAAACAGACAGACAGGCAAAAATCTTAAAAAAATGTTTTTTTTATAAGTACCGTATACACTTTTCTATACATTTAATAAAAATAAGTTATTTTGATATTACAAATAGACGCTACAGTTTTATTCATTTATATTTTATTGTAATTATTATGGCTTCGCCCCTTTGATAAGCTCTTAATTGCGAATAAAATATAAAAAGTAAGATATCGCATAAAAATATTAATAAGAAAAAAAACAATTTTTACATCTCGGATACCAATAAAGCACGGACTGCATTATGCGTGGACATTTAATATTTTGTAAGATATAAGATGCGAAAGATAAGCACTGACAGATTTGTGAGAAAACGGACAGGATATTTCATATTGTAACTAGGATTATTGTTTCATTTTTATTATTTATGCATATTTATTGGGTAATGGGTGTTATTTTTTAACTCTTTTTTCGCTGAACTCCCAAATAGTGAGTTGTATTGTCAAAATATTAGAAAGACAGTTTACTACCTATATTTAATTGAAAATATTTATCACTAGCTGTTGCACGCGATTTCGTCTGCGTCTCTTTATAAAATATTACTCTTTGATAATGTAGCTTTCTATTGGTGAAAGAATTTTCAAAATCCGTCCAGAATCTTTGTGTTTATTCATTACAAATATACATTTGTATGGAGGGGGGTAAAGGGGGGGATATTGGGAAGAGTGAGTAGTCTATGTTACTGGCTGATAATGTAGCTTTCTATAGGTGAAAGAATTTTTAAAATCGGTACAGTAGTTTTTGAGTTTATTCATTACAAATATACATGCAAATATTTTCTCTTTATAATATTAGTATACTTAGATTAAGGCCTGTATCGATGGTAAGTGGACACCGTCATTTAAAAACAGTAGCAATGTAAGTGTAGACTGGGATAAGATATAGGACAAACACTGATAAGATATAGGACAAACAAAGCTAATTTTTGGTGGCAAACTTTGTGTCCAGTTTCTTGCCATAATAGAAATAAACTCTTTGATATAGCTAATGTCAAAGTATCAACAAAGAATTGAATTTTTTTTTCGTTTTACAATAAATTGACAATAGATGGCGATAAACAATAAATTAGTTTTAAATTGTATAATGTTGATGATTAAAAATAACGAAGGAATCAAAAAAATTATTATTTTACTAGCCGAGCCCGCGACTTCGTACGCATGGTATAGCGCGTAACTTTTTTGTTTTTAAATAAATTGTAATGAAACAAAAACTTAATATTACTGGAGGCTTGCTGCAATCAGTGAACACCGCATTAAAATCGGTTAAGCATTATCTGAGATTAACGTGTACAAACAGACAAAAATTCTAAAAAATATTTTTTTTAATGTTAAAGTTGTTGTCAGACCGGCTAATGGTCCACTAGATGGTAGGAGGCTACAGTCGTTCATAACACAAGCAACGGAACATGTGCTGCAAGTGAGCTGAAGACCATAGTAGGATTAAGGATAAGTGATTAGGGGGGATGGGGAAATGGGCACTCGCATCCCTTACTTACCGAAACACAACGGTACCGGTCTTTTGTAACGGAGTGCTTATTGCCGCGAGACGGGCTTTTGTCTTTTTGTTTGATTTTTTTAATATTAAATATACTCATATAGGTTGACGAGCCCGTTGGATGAGTGGTTAGGGTGCTTGCCTTAACGCTCTGTTCTAGGGTTCAGGGGTTCGATTCCCGGCAGGGTCAACTTTGAAAAATGAACTTTTCAAATTTGGCTCTGGTCTGGATTTGGAAAGTAGTGGCAGGGCACACTGCGTTTCGCAATCAATTGGGCAGCCCGTCTGGCGGCAGTAAGCACCCCCTTACATAAGACCACCGTGAAATAACAGCACGTGTGCTGTTGTGTTTCGGTGAGTGAGTAAGGGATGCCAGAGGCCACTTTCCTATCCCCTCCTAATCCCTTATCCTTAATCCTACTGTAGTCGGTACCACACTTGTAGCAGCTTTGGCGTTGCTTGTGTTATGTTATAGGCGACGGTAGCCACCTACCATCAAGTGGACCGTCAGCCTGTCTGCCGATCTTAACATAAAAAAAAGGTACAGGCAGCACTCTTCTGAATATACTAGTCAGATATTTTATTAAGACCACATTAAGAAGCCCATTGTTACAGTCCAACATTTTCCTCGCCAAAGAAGAAAGGGTTGCGAAATACAACCCCCAGAAAAAAATGAACTGAAACGGAAAGAATGCGAGATGTTTTGTTTTTTTTTATTCGTTTGTTTATTAAATATTTCATAATTTTTCCCTTTGATCGAGACGGACGGTGGAGAGCAGATGCTAATGACCGGTGTTAGTTACGCTTTTTCCTTTTTCAACTTTAATTGGACAGCCGGTGACGGCTGGCGTCTACTATTTAAGGCATTGTCGAACTGAATTCAAAAAGAATTAATTTATTTTTACCCATAAAATCGGTATAAAAAGCGGTATTTAAAAAAATGACCAAAAACAGTGAGGATACAAAGAGAAATAGGCGTAATTTAGTCTCTCAGTGGTTATATGTCCCTTTCCCTTTGCATATTAAACTTGTAAGTCTATAAATATAATAAAATCGTAATCGAGCCATGTCTGTACATTAAATATTAAAAAGAAAACAGTTTGAACACTTTGTACTTATGTTACGGAGGTCCAAGAAATTGTTTTTAAAATTTTTGTCTGTTTGTTTGTGCGTTTGTGAAAGCTTTTCTCAAAAACGGCTTAACACATTTGAATGCGATTTTCATTTATATATTGTAGCAAGCTTTCCGTAACATTTAGAGTGTTATTACAAAAAAGATAAACAGATATTGAACATGTGTCTAAAAAAAAATTATTACAAAAGCGTGTTTAAGCAGTTAGAGTTAGGCACGGTTTAAATAATACTTTTCATATTTAAATACATGTCGAAGCCTCAAAGTTAGTCTAAACTGCTTTGTCTCTAATTTTCACAAGTTGTATTTAGTGGTGTGGTTATGATTATGATGAAATATCGGGTTGTTTTACCTTTTATTCTTGAACCCAATTTTCTTCACGTTCACGAATTTTTATTTTAATATTGCAATTGTCCATTTTTTCCATATTACTTGAAATAATTTTTATTTATATTATACTCATTTGACAATGAGTAATGATGATTGACAAGTCTCGATAAACACATTCTATTCTTTCAACCGATCACTGTTCTATGTGTACCTACAATGTACTCATTATATACGTAAGTTTTGGTTCCAAAACATACTTATGGCGGTGTATTTAGAGCAATAATTAATTTATAATCACACACGGCACTGTTTTATTTATATATAGATAATTTTAAAATATTTTTCTGCGTAGGATATTCTATTAGCACATAACAAATTTGCATAGAAAGGAACGTTTCAGATTGAACCAAATGAAGTTGAACGAACGTTTTGTAATGTTGCTATTTTATTGTTACTATTTGCTATTTTATAATTTTAAAATAGCAACATTTGATTGCCTATAGGTTGTCTAGCGATGTTTTGGTTAATCAAAGGACAAACACTATTTTGTAATAGCGAAAGTTAAACATTATTTGAGGCAGGGTTTAAACTGTGAAATTGTACACAAATGTCATTAGACGCTGTTTGACAAAACACGTGTTGAAACATAGTTTAGTATTTTTTTTTGTAATAACACTGTTAGTGTTTGCTTCATTTGAATCAGTTTACAAACAAAAAAGTTAAGCGCTGTACCGAATACCACGCGTACGAAGTTGCGGGCTCAGCTAATCTTGCAGTAAGCTTTATTTGGTACTTGCGTTACTAAAAATTTGCAATCCGTCAAAGATTCACAACGAAAAAGATTAGATTGTGAATAAAAATTTGCCCTGTTACATTACCCGGCAAAACTATGATCCCATCCCAGGTGCATAACAACGAAAATGTAATAATTTGGATATTTAATAATTATTGTTAGTATTTTAAGTGCACTAAATAAATAAATCAGTACCTACTATTATTTATTTAAAAAAAATTAGTAACAAATTTCATAAGGGCGTTAGGATTTTTTAAATGGGCTAATTAAATTTTTATTTTTACCATCATGTATCACATATCAAGACAGATCTGTAGATAAGATATTCTCAGAGTTGCAGAGGCACCATTGATCACTCACTTTTCGCAGTCATAAAGGAGGAAGGGTACTAGCGGTAGTAACCACTTTTTTACAGAAATTCCAACCGGAACCGTTCCACTTGCGGACCACGAGACGTGGACGGGGGTTTCATCCCTTTGTGGTCGATGTTCCTCGATCACGCACCTTCCTTGTTCGGACTGCTAAGGAGTGGAACTCATTGCCTGCGTCTGTGTTCCCACAAGAATACAACCTCGGGGTCTTCAAAACCAGGGTGAATGGGTATTTACTAGGTAAGCATGGTCCACCTTCGGCCGCATCTACACCTCACATGAGATTAGATAGTGGTCAAGCGCTACCACGATTTAATAAACAAGAAAAACAAAGTAAACGATGCTTGCGTTAATGGGAGATAATAGCAACATAATTATAATTAAATGTAATTTTAAATTGTTTACCGACTTGTATCATAAGAAAACAAAAAGGAATAGGATGTATCCAGTTAGATTTAGAAGACGAGGCCCGCGCACACTTTACCCCTGAAGCACCCCATAACCTCTTTTCTGCGGCGCAACTACCACAGAGTCGGAGGCCGCTTCCACCTGGAACTCTCGGATAATCCCTGCTCATGTGGCCGCTCATCTCTACGGCATTAAGGGTGGGCGGCCCAAAGGGGGTTTCCACCTGACATTTCCACAGCAATCGCGGCAGCCCGAGAGACGGGCTCCACCTCGTGTTGTCGTCGCGGAAGAGTTACTAGGCCGGGTGTTCACTCTTTCGGACGACTGCGGAGGGCGTTTACTGGGTCGGCGGGACTCTGTTATCCCTCACTGTATAGAAATGGCCCTTCCATATGTAATTTCTATATGTAATATATTTTTATGTAACTAAGTTGTAACTAGATGTCGCTATCTGAAATAAATGTTAGATAACAAAGATGGCGGCGACATTTGGTAGGTATTGTCTATACTTTTAAAAATATATCTTATCTTGTCTTACGAATAAAGAAGTTTTATTAAAACCCAGTGCTGTGTTGAAGTGAAGTGTAGAAGCTAAACACTCACACAACAACAGAATATTTCTGTTGTTACAAGTTGTCTTTGGTAAGATTTCTCCGCCCTACCACTTAAATTATATTTAATGTCTAACATTGAATTTGATATCTATGAAAAAGTTAACACCGCTCTAAGAAATCGTAACACAGCTCCCGTTGAACCTGCTGCGTATTACGACGAAATTATACTATCCACCTTTGTGTCTTTCAAAAGAATACACAAACCGGGCACGAAGCAATAAAAGGAGCCATCGAAACCAAAATGGTGTGTCAACTTATAATATCACCTTGTAAAACTGTAAACGACACTGTCCAACCCATTCGTGACCAACAGTTTCGAGGAAAACAAACATACAAATACACTCCCTAAAAGCAAAGTCACCCTTAAGAGAGTAGTCTTTAAGGACGTCGAAAGACATTTCGAGGCAAAATTTATCACGCTCGAACAACCGCGATACCATCAACACGTCAACTAAACAGTTTGATCCGAGATAAAGGCGTATGGGATTTTTGGAAACGCCGCGCTTGTCCCATAATTGGACCTAAAACTTATCTTTTCAAAGAACTATGGTCATTTATGGCACTGAATCGTTCCGCGGTAGCCGGAACGAGGGTTTTTGTAAACTCCATTGAATTATGAGTACGTGACCGTTGGATTGTATGTTTATTATGTTTATGACTGGTTTAATTAAAATTAGAAGCGATTCGGACATCTGGGAAGTAAAATTAGACCTTCAAACACCTTCACGCCTTCGTGTTTCTTTAATTTGTCATCAGTCTTGCTTTATTGTACTTCAACGAACCTTCTAGAATCAGCTTATCATAACTAATATTATGAATGCGAAAGTGAGTTTGTTTGTTCGTTTGTTACGCTTTTTGTTACGCCCTTAACTACTAAATATCATGTAATTTTTCATGCATATTGTCAGGAATGCAGAAAAGAACGTAGGGTACCTTTCATCCAGAAAAAAAAAAGTAGTTTCCAAGGGATCATCTAAAATATAAAAGAAAGTGTCGGCGTCAACGTCGTCAAGAGTCATACGCTGAGAAGCGTTGCCCTACCAACGGATAAACAAAACGTCCTAAAATGTAGCGTTGCCTAGCAACAGACAAACAAAATGTTATAAAACATAGCGTCGCCTAGCAACGGAGAAACAAAATGTCATAAAATGTAAAAATATATTTATTTACATAATGTTTTATAGGTAAGAATAAATGTTTTAAAACCTAAGAAAATTATTTTTGTATTGAAGGGCGACAATCGTTGTTCTTAGTTTCAGGCTCCATAAGGTAAGTAATCTTTATATATAAAAATGAATCCTTATTTCCCTTGGTCACGGCATCACGCGTGAACGGGTAGACCGATTTCAATTGGGTTTTCACTAATGGAAAGAGGGATAAACGGGGAATGTTTATATATAAAAATTACACCCCGGGCGAAGCCGGGGGCGAGTCGCTAGTTCTTTATAACATCACCGTGTACATTGTACAACACTACTATAAGTTGATAGAGACTGAAATGATGTCAGCAAATTGCTTAATGAAATTTCAATCATTTATCAAAGGAAAATTGTGTACTAAGTACTTGGTATGTATATTTATTATTTAATAATTTTTATTGATTAAATTACAATTACCAATAATCCAAACATTTCTGAATTGGCTAAAGAACTGTCAGGTATGATGTGAACCTAGATTTCGAATGAGAGTTTACGTAGGATTACGTTTCTCAGATCAGGCTCGGGACAGTACTCTCCTTTTAAATTTACTGAACAGGTTTTCTAGACACCTCTAGTTTTTTTTTTAAACAAGTATAACCCCAATAATAAGTATAAGTGAAAAGATGAGCGAACAAACAAAAGCCGTTCAACCATAACTTCTTAATTTATGTCTCACTCGGCGGCCGGCTCCCGAACAAGGATTATGTTACATTATGCATTGTTTATTGCCTTTACATTTGACTGCGCATGAGCGATGATGACATACACATAAAATTAAATCCCAAAGAAATTGAGATGTGAGGATTAGAAAAGTAGAATGAACACAGAAAAATCTTCAGCAGTAGTGACCGTTTAAAACATCTTTTGTGATGCGCACTGCTAAGGATTGGAACTCCCTGCCGGCGTCTGTATTTCCGAGCTCATATAACGAGTGAATAGGCATCTTCTGGGTGAGCTCGCTCCATCTTCGGCCTCATCCTTCCTACATGGATAGATGCTGGTCAAGAGCAAACCCATCTTTAATAAAAAAAAAAGTTTATTTATTTATTTATTATTACATGGCCTCCAACGAGGCAGGCACCGAAAAAAACACACAACAAGGAACAGGAAAAAATAACATGGCAGATGCCGCCGCAATTAAAGGAGGCACAGCCTACGCCAATAAAGGTCGAAGTAGCATCCCGGCAATAAAGTTAGAAAAAAAAAATTATCAAAAAAATTATGAAAATTTATCAAAAAATTTATCAAGAATTTATCAAAAAAAAAATCATACATAGAAATATAATTAAATCGCAAAATTTGGAATAAATGTCAAAAATAAACTAGTGTTAATTATCTGAACCACGGACAAGGATGAGTCTTTTAATTTTGGAAAATGCGTCGTTAAACAGGTCAACATCGTGACTCAGGGAGTTGGCAACATCCATAATACGATTTAATGGGGAAAAACGGCCTAAGTTGGTTTTGAAATAATTTAGTCGAAATGGTGTGTATCTGCCCGGTCTGGGCGCTCGACTAGGAACCCGAAAGTTTATACGCGACAAGAGCTCGGGCGAATCAACTCTGCGAACTAGTAGTACGGTTGGAAATAAAAAGCAATCACAAGAACTGCTATTGCTACAAGGTAATTGTTGTGCTCAAAATTTCACAATGCGACCTATGTGAAATTTTATGAATGTTCCATGAATGTTATGTTCCATGAAATCAATGTTCCATGAAAGTTAAATTTCCATGAAGGTTATTGCAACGCATCTTTTATTTTATGAACTGTGTGTTACATTAGTTGTGAAAAGTGTAAGAGTTGAGAAATAACTATGGATAACTAAGGACTAAATAGTCACTTGGCGGGCGGATGAAGGATAATCAAGAAAGTGGTCTTTGCCGAATATCCTCATCAGTCTCTCTTCATACAAGCAAAGCATATTATGTTATTTCATGTGGTTTTCTGACAAAGGTAGTTGGCTGCCCAGTTCATGACAGCCAAACTCATTGTAGCCTGCCACTATTTCTCCCAGATCACTTTAAGTTCTTTCATCACCATTATCTCAGCCGTAGGACGTCAACAAAGGCCTCCCCCTAATTTTCCAAAATAATCGATCAGAAGCAGCCCCAATCCATCGTGGACCCCCGGCCCTTATGAGGTCGGCTCTCTGTACGATGAGTCCTGCCCACTGCCACTTCAAATTACTAATCCGCCGGATTATTTATTTATTTATTTATTTATTTTAAAATTTACAGATAGTTTACACATATAGTTATTCGGTGACCTTTTGAATTGTAAAGGCCAGAATTTAAGGAGATATAAAATTTGAGAATTAAACAATAGTCATTAATAGAAAAGGAGATTTGGGTGTCTGTCTATGTGTCTGTGTGTGTGTGTCTCTCTCTCTCTCTCTCTGTGTGTGTGCGCGCGCCAGCAAAATCCTGTTTCAGATAGTAATTAGGTAACATTCGTTCGTCTATGGTTCTTCTCATTCCTGATTTGATCTCACACTGAAACCACCTATAGCATAGTTCTAGCTCGTTGGGAGACGTTGAGCTTTCTTATGAGGCCCAATAAAGACCACGTTTTAGCGCCATATGTCATCAATGGCAACAACACACATTGGCTGAAAACTTTTTTTTTTTTTTTTTTTTTTTTTTTTAATGTTATGTCGACAGACACTTGATGGTAGGTGGCTACCGTCGCCTATAACACAAGCAACGCTACAGGTGCTGCAAGTGCGCTGCCGACTACAGTAGGATTAAGGATAAGGGATTAGGAGGGGGAATAAGGAGATGGGCTCTGGCATCCCTTACTCACTCACCGAAACACAACAGCACGTATATGCTGTTATTTCACGGTGGTCTTCTGTAAGGGGGTGGTCACTGCCGCCAGGCGCGCTGCCCAAATGACTGCGAAACGCAGTGTGCCCTACCACTACTTTTCAAATCCAGACCAGAGTCAATTTTGAAAATTACATTAAAATTTCCAAACTTGACCCCGCCGGGAATCGAACCCGGGGCCCCTGAGACGTTAGGCAAGCATCCTTGCCACTCATTCAACGGGCCGTCAAAGTTTTAAGACACTGAGGATTTTTTTAGGTTTTTTAACTTTTTTTTTATTATAGATGGGTTTGCTCTTGACCAGCATCTATCCATGGAGGAAGGATGAGGCCGACGATGGATCGAGCTCACCCAGAAGATGCCTATTCACTCGAACCTTGAAAAGATTTAACTAAGTCTTACAAAATAAAGTAAGTTTCATAAAAACTTAAAGATATCAACTAGATTCTATTAAAGCAATATGTTTGTTATGCCCAAGCGCATGTACGATTCGTATCTCGAGATGAGAGAGTCATACTGGCTGTGTACATTGTGCTGAGCGTTATGAATTTTAACCAGATATTACTGTTACGGCATTATTTATGTCGGTTTGTTTATGGGCTGTAACTGTATCAAAAAGTTGATAACATTTACTTCCTAGAAATTTACATACTCTTTAACGTCTAAACTGTGATTTAGACCTATTTTTATATTATATTGAAGTACACATTTTTCACTGTGATAAGGCTCACATGGTTGGAAATATAACTATACTTTTTTCTCCTAAACTAGAACTCTTGCTTGTTCAATATCGATTGAAGTAACACTGAAAATCTTACTCGATGAATGCGGAGGGCGGATATCCGAGTGTCCACAGTAAAAAAAAGATCTATGACCAACAGGGAAGACTTCTGGGCTGATAATAGTAATTGATGTAAATCTCTCTACATATAAAAATGAATCCCCATTTCCCTTGGTCACGGAATCACGCGTGAACGGGTAGACCGATTTTAATTCGGTTTTCACTAATGGAAAGAGGGATAAACGGGGAATGTTTATATATATAAAAATTGCGCCCCGGGTGAAACCGGGGGCGGGTCGCTAGTAGCTTATAGTTTAACATTCAAAACTCATTTTCATATATATAGACAGAAAAATAAGCCGCTAATGTTAGGGCAAAGTACATTTCAACAAATTAATTAATTAAAAACTATAATTGAACTTCGTATATCTCTTTATAATACCAATATTAAAAAGAGAAAAGATTTCTATGTACCTACATGTAAGTATTTATTTTTGTATGTTTGCAATGAATAAACTCATAAGCTACTGGACCGATTTTAAAAATTCTTTCACCTATAGAAAGCTACATTATCAGTGAGTAACATAGGCTACCCAGCCTCCCCCATCTCCACCCTTTACCCCCCCCCCATAAAAAATTCCGTTTTCCACGAACAATCTAATATATAAAATTCTCGTGTCACCGACGTTTTGTTACATGATTTCATCTATTTAAGTAAGCTTTAATGTGTAAACAATTATATACGGAAATATTTTCAAAAGTAACAGAATAGGTGGTCGCGGTCGCCATAACAAATTGAAACTGCTTGGTAATCTTTATAAATGAAAAGAGTTTGCAAATCTATACTTTAATATTATAAAGCTGAAGAGTTTGTTTGTTTGTTTGAACGCGCTAATCTCAGGAACTACTGGTTCGAATTGAAAAATTCTTTTTGTTTTGAATGGTCCATTTGTCGAGGAAGGCTATAGGCCATATAACATCACACTACGATAAATAGTATTATATATAAGCAGTGTCCAGTACCGCGCGCTCCATGCGCACGCCGCGCCACCGTATGGGCCGCAGCGAAGCGTGGCCGAGTTCAGCTAGTGAGTGCTCTATCGATGCCAATATGTAAAGAATTTTCATTCTGATTGTACATTTACACAGTAGAGATGACGAGCCCGTTGGATGAGTGGTTAGGTTGATTGCCCTAAGGTTTCCGGGTTCGACCCGGAAAATGAACTCAATGATTTGAAAATGAACTTTTCACACTGGAATGTAGTGACAGGGCACACTGCGTTTCGGAGTCATTTGGGCGGCCCGTCTGGCGACAGTAACCACCCCCTTACAGAAGAAAACCGTAAAAACAGCACGTATGCTGTTGTCTTTCGGTGAGTGAGTAAGGGATGCCAGAGCCCATTTCCCTGTCCACTCCTAATCCCTTATCCTTAATCCTGCCGACTGCAGCGCACTTGCAGCATCTTTGGCGTTGCTTGTGTTATAATAATAATAATAATAATTCATTTATTTGCTTAAAACATGGTAGTGAAAGTGTTGCAAAATAGTTACAAAAGGAACATCATGTTTCGCCGTTTTAGCATTATCAAATTTAACATCAAGCACAAAAATATCTAGGATGTCATGTCAAATAATTATTTATGTCAAAAAATAAATTAAAAAAAAAACAGAACTACCATCAAGTGTACCGTCAACCTGTCTGCCGATCTTAAGGCTTCTGTATCTGCCAACGGCCTTGAGGTTCTGGACGGAGCGAGATGTTTCCCCGCGCCAACCGAGCTAATTTGTACAGAAAACAAATAATAGTTATTTTTAGCCTAATAAATCATTATTTTGACTCGCCAATCGTACACTTTGTGAAAAACATCTTGTCAAAAATTTATGCGAAAGAAAAATGCTGAAATTCAATGCCGTTTAGAAGTAGTTACAAAAATTCAAACAAAAAAGGCTTTACTTTGGGATTTTTTTTTCAACTATTAATAATATTATAAGAATTATTTCCAACGTTCAAATTAAATTTTAATGTCCAATAAATAACATATATTTTTTTTGTACATTTATATCCACTCAGTAAAGTATAGTTACACGGAGAAAACCTCTTGTTGGCATATACAAAAGCCTTAACATAAAAAATATATATACAAAGAATTTCTAATGGAGGGATAAATGGAAAAAAATATCCTTACCGCTGCGGACATATTAGTAGGGATGGGATACATTTAAAGGGAGACTATAGTGACGTATGATAGGAGCAAGGAAAATAGAAAGAATAAAACATATAACTATCAGAAAACAGACCAAAACACAAGATATAGTATTAAAAACAAAAACACTAAAATGGAGATGGTCTGGCCATACAGCTAGAGGAGAGGAAAAGTGGAGTAAGAAAGTGCTATATTGGTGTCCCAAGGAGGGAAAAAGAAATAGAGGGAGACAACGAAAGAGATGGGAAGATGAAATAGTAGAAGTAGCAGGTAGGACATGGTTAAGAATTGCACAGGACAGAGAAGAGTGGAAAAGATTGGAGGAGGCCTTTGCCTTTCGGCAAACAGAAGAGGAGAAAACAGCTATTTAAAAAAAAAAGTCTATAAAATGTGTAACTTTTTTTTTTAAAGTTTAATATCTTTAAAGTTTTAATAGCAACATTAAATATTATATTTGTACCTATGTCTACATTTTGGTTCTTGCAATAACTTACTTTGACTTTTTGACAAAATAATTTTGATATTTTCTAACAAATACACACAATGTCTTTATATAAGTACAAGCAAAGTAAGTTATATGTAACTTTTTAAATAGCGGTACACAAACACATCTCTCTATTATTAAAAATGTATTAAATATTAAGTTTTCTGAATAAAGGCTTATTATTATTATTATTATTATTTCTCATTTTATTATTATTATTATTATTATTATTATAGTGACGTCTAGACACCCATGTAACACTCGTTCATGACGGCCTGAAAGAAAAAAAATGTACAGTATCCGTCCGGCCTAACTGTGTAGTGTTAATTGTTTGTTCATTATTTTCGCCTTCAATTGCCCTTTTGTCTGGACCATTCTTTTCGCATTTCCCATTATTTCGAAGGCTTTCTTCCAGTAAACGATTCCGTTCATTTTTCAGCCTTTTCAATGGGCCGAATTGTTTTTCTGCGTCATCATTAACTTGCTCGCTATTTTTTTTTCTTCTTTTTGACTTGGGAAGTGAAAATTTGGGCGCGAATCAACTGGAACTATTGTCTTTGTTTACTTGTTTCGAAATAGCTTTATCTCCGGCTTGTTTTTTTTTTATGATACAAAAAGGAAACAATATCAAATTTATTCTTGGAGATTTATTATAAACAAACCCAATGTTATGATTATTAAACACTGATGACATTTATGATTAACTAGCTGAGCTCGCAACTTAGTACGCGTGGTATTCGGTATTTCGTGTAATTTTTTTTTTGTGAACCAATTGGAATGAAACAAACACTAAATGTTACGGGAAGCTTGCTCATAACATATGTAATAAACATATGTAATACTAACATAGATTTTAAGTTGTTACTAACGTAAATGGTCCTTGTTGGTCCAAATAAATAAATTATTATTATTATTATTATTATAAATCGCAAATAATAATAACAATAAATTAATTTTCAACATATCATGTAAAGTAGCATTTTTATATCACCTACGTAAGCAAGAAATCCAACTTAAATTTCTATAGGTTGTCCAAGTTAAATAGGTACATCCCAGGAGACTCGACGAATTTGGCATTTGGAACAAATGCGAAAACAAAATGGAAAGCCGGCCTAATCTAAATTAGTACCGTGAGCAAATAAGTGATTATTTTTTTTATTAAAATTCCATTTTTATATCTGATATAAGTACTTAATTAATTTATAGCAGATTTCATTTAAAATAAAATTAAGTAAATTAAAAAAATGTTCATTAAGGTTTACGAGCACTATTAAATCCGTGTCAGTATATATACGTGTCAGTATATAGTAGGACACGTGTTATATGTCCTAGGTTAAACTAAGGGCTTTACCAGCCTGAAAGCTTGTAAAGTCGCATAACCTATTCCGATACGAAATTTTATCAAAAACGGTTCAGTGGTGCAGTCTTGAGAACGTAACAGATAGAGCTATACACATTTGTAATTTAGTGGGATTTATTTTATTTTATCTATAAAAACAAAAATACAACATCATAATTGATACATCTAATATACTAGCTATAATATCAATTATTATCAATTACAATATGGGATAGATTGAAATTTATTTTAGCTAATTTATTTTTTGTTAAGATATAATATATTGTTCGTTAGATTCTGTACAAGTATGTTGTTGCTGACGTTACTATAATCGGAACCAATGCCTACTTACCGTATCTACATTTTTTTTAGTAATTAGTATTAGAAGGAGCAAACCATTAAGATTACAATTTCTTTTAATGTCGGAAACAAGGAATAAACGTATTGAAAAGGCTTTTTATAATGACTGCTTCTGTCGGAAGAAAAATATGAAAAAAAAAAACAATAAATTTTTCTTTCATTTCATTAGATACTACTAAATATACTAAAAGAAAATTTTACTGAAAATGCCTTTTAGGCTATATACACTTGTTATAAAGTCATTGATAATGAAAACAATGAATTCTGACGAGCCCCTTAGATGAGTGATTAGTGTGCTAGCCTTAACGCTCTGTTTTATGGTTCCCGGGTTCGACTCCCGGCAAGGTCAACTTTTCAAAGTTGGTCCAGATCTGGAAAATAGTGGCAGGGCACACTGCGTTTTTTGAAGAGATGAAAAGTAAAGTGGTGATGAAAATTAAATCACGTACGACAAATACGTGCGAAAAAGGTCATGGTCAAAGGTCGGTCAAGCTTCACAGACTGTGCTAAAGCCCGGGTTAACTCGCAATAAGGTGATGCTGTGTGTATGGTGAGATTGGAAGGGCATTGTTCATTATAAGCTTTTACCGGCGGGCAGAACCATCGATTCGGATCTCTATTGCGAACAAGTGATGAGATTAAAACAAAAAGTTAAGAGAAAGCGATCAATAGAAAGGGTGTGGTCTTCCATCACGACGCTAGACCACAAGCATTTTTAGCCACTCAGCAAAAATTAAGAGAGTTTGACCTGGAGTTGTTAATGCATCCACCATATAGCCCTGACCTTCAGATTTCCACCTGTTTCGGTCTCTTCAGAATTATTTAGGCAGTGTAAGTTTAACATTAAGAGAGGACTGCCAAAACTACTTGTCGCGTTTTCTTGATCAGAAGTCCCAAAATTTCTACAGCAACGGGATCATGTCATTCTACAAGATGGCAAAAAGTCATCGAACAATATGGCGCATATATACTGTAATTAAATGTTAATAAACTAAAAAAAACTCTTAAGTTTTCATATAAAGTGCGAAAAAACTTTTTCCCCAACCTATTATGTTATTATTTATTGGGTAGTTTTTAAGTTTTTTTATTAATATTGTGATTTAATTACTACAGTTCTTTCTTGAATAAAATAAAATTACAAAATACAAAAAGTATTTCTAATATAATTTCACATTCCATTTATACAACCTATTTAAAATCACTTGTATTTGTATATTCATTTTGGTTATAATTCTAGTATCTATATTAACAATTTCGTCAAGGGGTACGGTAGACTCGATTGAAACCTTACCTGAATAATAAAACATAAAAAAATAAAGATTTCGAGTCGACAACATATATCCGCAAAATTCGGATTGTCAAGTATTTTGTTAAATTCTAATGGTGCTGACAGACAAATCGCAGTCGCCATATTGGCCACTCTAGACTCTAGCGAAACGTCACTCACTGACACCTGTGACATCTTGAGTGGTTAATAAACGTTCCGTTTCATTCATACTAGCGCACATACGCCTCGCCACTCAATACGTCGTCGCACCGTTCATTTTAAAAACAATTACATTACAAAGAACTGTGACTCATGTGACTGTGTAAAACGAAACGTCTTGCCGCAAACGTTGAGCGAAATCTATGCCGCTTTGTCTTTAATATTCCTTGAGAACCGATAACTACAGAAATATCTACCTACATTTTGTACTTACATGTGTACATTATGAGTCACATTACACCCGAGCGAAGCCGGGTTTTCATCTAGTATGTATATAAACACTAGGTAGACAATTCCTACTCCATACAGGACAAGCCTAGCCTAGTGTCTTTCAGAAATAAAATAAAATGTTAAATGTCGGTGTGATAAATAAATATATTTAATTTTTTTTTTTTCATTGAAATTTCTCCACTATTTGCATATAAATATAATGGTTATTTTGTACAGCTTTTTATGCCTTAAGATGTCGCCTTAAATTGTGATCTGTTGCGTCCACTATTGGCGCATTTATTTTAATTCTCTTCAACTTTCTACTTCACGATCCAATGGAAAAACCCTGGGAGAGTCCATTAGCTTATTTATAACAACCTCGGTACGTGATAGAAATAAAATATCTTGTATTTGCCACGGGTATGAATACTATGAAGTTAATACTGTTACGTGTGGGATGATTTAAAATGCCGAAACGAACGATTTATTTTCACAAACCAAGATGACTGCCAAAATCACGAAGCTTGTCTGAGGAAACCGTCAAACTTGCCAAAAGTCATCAATGATTCTTTTAATGTGTCGCCTGTTCACTGTCGCAGATAATTTCGCAAAAGCTCCGAAGAGTCGTTTTCGTATCGCTTGTTGTCGCACAACTCCTCATCTCGGCCGGCCCAACTCTTATTTATACTTAGCGCCAAACGCCTTGACGTATTTCGAATTTTCCAGAAAATGTAAACAAAATTGTAAACTAACCATTTTGACCATGGTTTTTGACTGATTATTTTTTTTGCATCTACTTCTGTTGCAATAAATGCAAATGTCTACGATTCGTAGAGCCCAAATAAATCTGTCTGCTACCAATAAGTACCAAATAAAGAAATTACCAAATTTTCTTCACATACCTTCTACTACCTTTCCTTGAGGACCCTCGCCGATATCTGAAATAGATAGTTGTAAGCGAAGAGGTATTACACCACACTGTTAGGACGTCGAACAGACGATTGAAAATTTCTTTCAAGTGCGAATATTGTCCTACAAGGGTCAAACGGCCGCCATTCGACTGTTCCGTCCGGCCGATACACATAATTCGAAACTAAAGGCACTGTTTATTTTGTCTCGCCACACAAATACCAAATACGACAAGTAGACTTCACAAAAGTCGCAAAATCTATATAAAAATTCAACAATTAAAATTTTTCCCGACACGCTTCGCTTTCAAATCAATTTCGTCCTTATATTTTTTACCGCTGACCACAGACTACTATACTTAAGTTAACGACCACGTTGACATCTATGTTGCCATTCAGACGGCTACGATTGATAAAACTGAACAACATTGTCCACCTTATGAACTTAATCTAAAGTTACATATAATAAAATCGTAAACGAGCCGTGTATTTAAAAAAAATTGTACACGTTGTACTTATGTTACCAAGTGTGAGTTGAACTCGCGTGAAAAGGGTTCCGTACGATGTTACCTATCCGCACAATATTGAATGATTTACGATGTTATTTTAATATAATGGATTTCATATAGGTTTTCCTATAATCTATAAGTAGAAAACTAATTTCTGTATTTTTTTCAAAATTTTAGGTTCAATAGTTTCGGAGATAGGGGGGGGGGGATGGTCAATTTTCGTCTATTTTCTTGAATAACTCGGAAACTATTTATTTTAAAATTACAAAAAATACTTACATTTAACATCTTCATAACAAGACCTTCAATTTGACATGTCACACGGTGCAGTTTTCAAAATTTTTTTTTTTAATTTTCCACCTTCCCCCCAAAAATGATCTCCCATTATACAGCTTTCATCTATTCACGTCACACCTCTGCGTTTGGGTCACAGAAATTGATATGTTTACCAAATTTCAACTTAATCGGTCTAGTAGATTCCGAGATAATTGACTGTGAGCGACAGACAGACGGACACACGAGTGATCCTATAAGGGTTCCGTTCTTTATTCGGACGAACCCTAAAAATAGTTAATAAAATAGAATGTTTATGTGTCTGTCTGTTCTTCAGACCGTTTGTGCACGCTAATCTCAGAAACGGCATAACCGATTTGAATGCGGTTTTCACTGGTGTATTGTAGCAAGCTTCCCGTAAAATTTTGTGTTTGTTTTATTGCCATCGGTTTACAAATAAAAAAAGATTACGCGCTATAGCGCTATACGGTATACCGTACGAAGTTGCAGGCTCAGCTATTATAAATCGATAAACAAGGAAAGTTGCTTTGCAGATTGATGGTTGATTTTTAGAAAATTTAAAATTTGTTAGTTTATTCTTTTTTTTTTTATGTTAAGTCGACAGACAGGCTGACGGTCCACTTGATGGTAGGTGGCTACCGTCGCCTATAACACAAGCAACGCTACAGGTGCTGCAAGTGCGCTGCCGATTACAGTAGGATTAAGGATAAGGGATTAGGAGGGGATGGGAGATGGAGAATTTTATGTATTCTTAGAATACATAAAATTATTCAATCTCAAATACAAATTCAAATTAATTTATTTGCTGAATATGGTATGCAAGTTGTAAACTTTTATACATTCATGTCCACATATTCGGCAGTGAAAGCTTACGTGATATTTAAAAAGCGACTGTTTTCAATAACATAAAAGGAAAATTCAATTAAATATAATAATGTAAGCCTTTGTGATCGTTAAAACGTATATAGATTTTGCTACTGTGCGTAAAAGTTTAAAATTGGAGTGCCCCTCGAAATCCATCGAGTTTGTAGTGTCATCCAACAAAATCTGTCGGAAAATGACAAGTGAAAAACAAACCGAACACGGACGACGTTAGATCGATTCGTTTATTACGTACTTTGTGATTATAATTTGAAGCTTTTTTTAAAAAATATTTTAGGACAAATACCCACACGCATTATAAACTTATTTATTTTGAATAAGTAAACCTCAAACTGTATTTTGAATAAACTATTAGTTGCATAAGAACAAATATTTAATAATAAAAAATGAATGGAAAAGCAGAATTAAAGAAAGAAAGAAAGAAAGAAAGAAAGCATCTTTTATTCCTCTAAATAAACACAATATACATATATGAACAAATAATAATTATAAACAAACAAATATATGAACAAGGTACATTTTGGTTACATATGATTGTCTATATTTATTAAGAACTAGCGGCCCGCCCCCGGCTTCGCCCGGCGTGCAATTTTTATATACCCTAAAACATTCCCCGTTTATCCCTCTTTCCATTAGCGAAAACCGAATTAAAATCGGTCTACCCGTTCACGCGTGATGCCGTGACCAGGGGAAATGGGGATTCATTTTTATATATAAGATTTAAATAAATCTTGTTTGCTTGTCTTGATTGTTGACGGCTTTAGATGCTTTAAGATAGACCTTTTTGTCTATTACATTTTTGCTAACTAATATTAAAAAGGTAGAAACTAGCTGCACATCCAGGGCAGACTAAACTTTGAAAATTTCGTCTCCAAAGTTGGCTTTGCCGGGAATCCAACCAAGAACCCTGATTTAGAGCGCTAAAGCTAGCAATTTAACCGCTCGATCAATAGGGTTGTACTCTTATTATAATTATAAGCGATAAAATTCAGAATGAACCTTCAGGCTGTATTTTATGGCAGGAGAATCTATCTTGCATATGAAGTTGGTAGTTATAAGTGTTTTTTCTATTGGGATCTTTTATCTTAGGGCGGATGATATCACAGGGCAAAGCTCTACCAAAAGCACAATGTATTTACTAAAAGTTTGTAACAAAAGCAATAGTAGAAAATCTTTGATCTCCATGACACGTAACCCGTGAGTTTTAAGTGCCAATTGGAAAATCTACAAATCAAATGTTGTAGGATTTTCGAGATTGTTGACTGTAACAACCCTTTGGAGTGTCGAGGACTCTCCGTGGACCCTTTGGATGATGTCCCGACGGTTCGAGGGCTTTTCTTGTTTTGATTGTTTTCTCTTCCCGATTTGACTCGCAGTCTTTGTTAGCGGCATTTTTAAATAATTTTCATTTTTTATCTGTCGAACTACTATATACTTGTCTTCAACATTCGGTTGCACCAGTGTTGTCATTGTGGCTTATTATTGTGGCTCTCTGAATCAAGAATCTTGTGATCTTTTATGGCAGGTAGACTGTCGGTGCACTTGATCGTATGTGGTTACCATTGGCTATTGACACAACTAACATCATAGCCATGTTGTCTACCGTTAATAGTTTAAAAAATAACGCAGTGAATTATTATATGTAGACAAATAAATTATTATTATTTGTATTATTTTATGTTAAGGTCGGCAGACAGGCTGACGGTCCACTTGGTGGTAGGTGGCTACCGTCGCCTATAACACAAGCAACGCCAAAGCTGCTACAAGTGCGCTGCCGACTGCAGTAGGATTAAGGATAAGGGATTAGGAGTGGATAGGGAAATAGGCTCTGGCATCCCTTACTCACTCACCGAAACACAACAGCACACGTGCTGTTATTTCACGGTAGTCTTCTGTAAGGGGGTGGTTACTGCCGCCAGACGGGCTGCCCAAATGACTGCGAAAACGCAGTGTGCCCTGCCACTACTTTCCAAATCCAGACCAGAGCCAAATTTGAAAAGTTCATTTTTCAAAGTTGACACTGCCGGGAATCGAACCCGGGAACCCTAGAACAGAGCGTTAAGGCAAGCACCCTAACCACTCATCCAACGTATAATATTAGTGCAGACTTTACAGATAGATAGGGAAATTCAGTGCAATATTTTTTACTAAAGTATAATTTCCCTTCGAAGTAGCTAGTTCTAAAAGCATGCTAGGATAGGAAATAAAAAAACTAATCTCATTATAGACTCATTATAATTATACTAACTCAATTACGCTAAACGCTTCACTTTTTACATGGTTCTTGTGAATTTGTTAGGCTGCAATACAACGCTGCCAATGCGTCGGCATCTCTTCATACAAAACTAAGGTGGCATTCTTCGCGAAACATCACCTGTCCATCTCTCTCGGGCCCGTATACGCGCGACAGAGACGGAAAATCTCGCCGGCGAGCCCGTTTGATGTCACCGCCAACGGTCATTGCGTCTCTTAAGTTATTCCTCCAGTTTTTTCCATATCGAAAACTAAAGAGAAAAAATTTTGTAATCACCCGTCAGTTGGTATTTTGCTTTGGTTGCAATTTCGGGTAATCCTGCAATGTACATCCTACGATTATTGCTTGCAATTTTAATTTGTGTCCTTGCAATTCGTTGCGGAATAACATTTTGCACTTTATCGCGTTCGTGTTAAAGCAGCGATTTGGAAACGAGGAGTTGAGTAACAGCAGATCGAGCCTGTGTTCGGCGATTACAAGGGTTTAATTGATTTTGGCAGGCGAACACTGATCGAAACGACCCGAAATTGGCTACGATTTGACTCCGCTTGTTTGTTTATTGCTGCTGCTTGACGGTATTCTCAATTATTATTTTTATTTCGTTTTAAGCTTGCATTGGCTTTAAGTACTTATTTGGATTCTGTTATTTCATTTCAATTAAATTAGGTATCTTAGGTATATAGAAATCTTAGTAATTAAACGTTTCTGTAATTAAGGTAGGTATGTAATAGACTACTCAATGCTCACTCGACAACAATGGGCTATATTAATTATTAGTTCTGGTTAAATTTAATTTTGTAATTCTAAATGTATGTATTTATAGTGCCATTATAAATTTAGCTAATTCGCCTATTCTCATTATTTTATCAGGGTCGACCTTAGATTATATCTAAGGGGTCGACAGCGCTTTATATACTTTCGGGTATGGAAACCATAGCAGCTTGTCTACCATCATTTATCTTAAAATCTGCAGTCACCACATAGCTTCAAATAGCGGGATATATGTCCGTTCGAATGTCCGAAATTAGTTCAGCGCTGTGTCTTGTTTTCGTTTTGATGCGACAATAATGTCCCGATTTGGTCGGCATCCATTTATGTCCGAGGCCTGATTGAAAATCAGCGAGGTAGTCTTCTTCGTCTAGAGGTCCCTCTCCAACTAGTGAAGGTTGGCGATCAACCTGGAACCGAGTTCTCTGCCTCTCTGTCTTCAGAACAACTTAACCTCGTTAGCTATTCCCGTCCAATCGCTTATGTTATTTAGCCATAACTTCTTATTCTTAGTTTCTTTCTTCTGAGGTAGTATTACAGATAGCATATTAGTTCTTGGTAAGATTTTACCATTTTCAGCTGCCGAAGCACACACATCGGTTTTAATTGTCATATTCATATTAGTTTTAATTTTGTTTCCGTTTCATTGATTTTTTATTTGGTTGATTCGTCTTATTTTTGTGTGTGCTGTGGTGGAGTAATAAACGTTTTTTTTTTAAATTCCTATTTTAATTTAATGTGACGCAGTATAATGAAAAGAAGACTTCGTTGGTCTACTGGTTAATGTAACGTGAAATTTAGAGAACGTTTTATACTAGACGAACATGTCTTTCACGAAAGTCTCATATTCTGGAAGGTCTACAAGGTTAGCCTGAAGAAATAGAGGATAACTTGTATTAAAAATTAAACTCAACTGAAGCAGACATCAATGACAAAGTGCGGAATTACTTCACGACTTAGCCCTTTGAACATAAAAAGGTTTTACAGGAAAAGTTTTAATCAGGGTTCATTGGAACTACTACGTGTTCTCGACAACAACTTGGAACGAAATTAAGAAGAAATATATATATAAAACTTACCTTCAATCTAAATTACTTTCAAATTTTATAGTAAATTCATTATTTATAGTCATGACATATTTTCGTGAAAACAATTACAAGTAATTTAAATTGAATTATCAAAGTCTTAAGATCTTATAACACCTATAATTACTTAATGTAGGTTGTTGATCAAGCTCTTTTAAATAATTTATTATTAAGTAAAAATCGATAGACAGGCTTGATGGTAGGTGGCTACAGTCGCCTAAAAATACATTCATTACCATGATCTGCAAGTACGCTCATGATAATAAATAAGAATGGAAAAAAATTTGCTCTGCTATATTTATTCACTCATTAAAATGGGTCTTTTGTAAGAAAGTGTTTACGGCAACCAAACTGGCGGCCCAAGTTCATGGCCGAGTCACGCATTATGCCCTACCAGTATCAAAAGTGATAATCGTTCGAGTTGTGCGCAAATAGTAACACCGACATTCTAAGAGACATCGGACTTAAAAATGAAAGCATAAATCACGATCTTCGGCCCTAATTAATTCCTCCAGGCTTCGTTAGGGGAGTGTGAGGGTTGAATTTATTTGAAAAAAGTTTCACTCCTTCTTTTATCCCTTTGTTTTATTTATCTACCTGTTATGTAAACCATTAACTCTTCATTCTTATAAAAGAAAGCTTTCAATTGCGTCCCAATGAATTCTTTGTTCATCGTTCGAACATCTCACAGATATTTTAAAAGAGGTCGTTTTCAATTTTTCTTAATAAATCTTTTTTTTTAATATTATGTAACCAATATTATCACTAATCTATACATATAAGTAAAATCGTAAACGATCAACCTATCTGTGCATACATCCAAGTCTTCCCTGGGAGATTAGATGGGCAGTACTTGAACTATTGCTTCATGTATTGAAGTCATGAACACCAAGTCATGATTTGTTTATTGTTTAGTGTGTAAGATTTTATTTTATTATTATGAACATATTTTATTTAATTAACAAAATTTTCAATTTTATTATTATTATACATTTATTTATTTCTTTTCTTAATTTTAAATTTTTTACAATATATATGTGTAGAAACACGATTAGAGTCCCCGGCATCATCGGTCCCGAAAGGACACGACCAGGATTCTTCGTATCATTGGTCTCCACACTTGATCACAGATAGGCGCGAATATTTGATCCATATTTGATCACGTTAGGTCACGCGCTGCAATTCCAAACAAAACGCCACAATCGGCACAAAATAAGTCCTCGATCGCATTGTCCACCAGCCAATCACACCAAATCAGATAACACTCCACCAAACACGTAGCACCAGTCCCTTGATGTCAACCGATTGCCTTCCCGTGAGGTACTCCCCGGCCGACGTGCCTCTGCGCTAGCGCTCGGTGTTGTGTCCGAGTCAACGACAATGACATTCCGATCCCGCTGTCCAGTTGACAAATGACAGTTGTCAGTGCTGTTCACTCCCGCAAATCAAAAGCGCCGACACGGCCAGACTGACATGCGCACGCCCTCGTGCGCCTCTCGTCTCCGCCTCGATCCACGTTCGGTTAATATGCAAACAAAGAAAACAAACTATCTGGCTCACCATATTCATTATGCTCGTCCTATCCTGACCAACTAGATACAACTTCACACATATGCACTCACGCGCCATGTTGCGTTGAGGGCTGGTCGAAAGTGCCTAGCAGGCGCGGTCCACGCGCCATGCTGTGTTGAGGGTCGGTTGCTGGAGTTAATATGATCCTTACAATCAAAAACCCCATCTGTTTTAAGATTCCACAAGAGTATCACAGCTTGTACACGCTGGTCTAGACCGTCATTTACTAAAAGAAATGAGATCACCACAGCTGTCTATCACTGGACTAGATCATCGCCCACACAAGCAGGTGAGATCCCTACAGGTTTCATTAAACAACAACTTGCTGGACCAGATCGTCACCCACAAAAGCAGGTGAGATCTCTACAGCTTTCATTAAACAACAACTTGCTGGACCAGATCGTCACCCACAAAAGCAGGTGAGATCTCTACAGCTTTCATTAAACAACAACTTGCTGGACCAGATCGTCACCCACAAAAGCAGGTGAGATCTCTACAGCTTTCATGAAACAACAACTTGCTGGACCAGATCGTCACCCACAAAAGCAGGTGAGATCTCTACAGCTTTCATGAAACAACAACTTGCTGGACCAGATCGTCACCCACAAAAGCAGGTGAGATCTCTACAGCTTTCATGAAACAACAACTTGCTGGACCAGATCGTCACCCACAAAAGCAGGTGAGATCTCTACAGCTTTCATGAAACAAGAACTTGCTGGACCAGATCGTCACCCACAAAAGCAGGTGAGATCTCTACAGCTTTCATGAAACAACAACTTGCTGGACCAGATCGTCACCCACAAAAGCAGGTGAGATCTCTACAGCTTTCATGAAACAACAACTTGCTGGACCAGATCGTCACCCACAAAAGCAGGTGAGATCTCTACAGCTTTCATTAAACAACAACTGGAACTCTCTCATAACAGTTAAAAAGAGCAAGCAGATAAAGCTTCCTCGGAATCTATGGATAGGGCCTCTTCGGAATCAACCGATAGTGTTCCCAAACCATTAATTAAAGGTTCCCCAGAATTAGTACGTCGGCAACTGCTACAATGCGAGAGCCCGAAGGCTCTCCAAGTTTCTCTCTCTCTCTCTCTTTTTTTTTTTTTTTTTTTTTCGGTCAAGAAGAAAACGAGTACTGGTAATGACTGATAATATTAACTAAAGCAGGGGTCTCTTAACTCGTAAGTATAGTAACGACAAGCGTTCGATATGAGGTCACTAGAAGTACAGTATTTAAATAAGAAAAACAACCAGGTCGTATTACATCCGCTTGCAATAATTAACGACCCCTGTCCATAACACATTTACATTCCACTACACTGATACGGGATGGGCGTCGCTGAACAATGCGCAATTCATCAAAAAAAGGCGTATTTCTAACTGTCCGGTAGCTACACTGCGTTTAGAAACCTCTTTAGCAAGCAACAATACTCTCTGCGGTTATCCAACAATCAGAATTTAGAACTATCGGAGTGCAATTAACAACCACTCTTACAGGACTACTAATCTTTCCAAGTCTAATCTCACTTTTGGGTTCGTTTGGGTGTGATAACTCACATTCTAGTACTTTAAGTCCATCTAGAAACAAAACACGGTCTATCCCCCGCTTCACATTAAAATTTTTAAGATAATTATTCTCGCATAACAATAACTGGGTGGGTAGATCGAATTAGAAGTAACAACAGATCTACATGAAATAAAACCTCAATTAAATAACTCTCATTTAAACAGCTGATAAGATTTTTACTATTTTTTTTTTGTTCCAGTGTTGTAGGTAGGTTTAGTAAAACTGCGCGATTAGCAAGGCCAGCCAACGTTACAACATCATAATGTCGATTTTCGCCCAACTTATGGGCTGTGCTCTCTACCCCAAAATGAAAACGACTCACCGTTATTATTCACGAGGATCAACCTCACTGCATAGGTTAAAGCCATCGAACCAAAAGCGACGACTTCTCGAAGTCGTCATTGCGCTCGGACCCAACAAGCCGCCAACAGGGGTCCCACAGCACCTCCACTCCGAGTCGCGGCCGCCTCGCGACGATCCATTGACCATGCGGGTCTTGTTGCAACAAGAGCAGATCCTGCCCGACTTGTCCAGGATGGGCTGCTGCTGCAACATCTTTATATTATTTTTTTTGCACGGTCATCTGCAACTCCTTGTAACGGTCCCTCTGAGAGGCACAGGTCCATGGCGCTGCACCAAGCCCACGCATCGACGTCGGCAGCCTCAAGGTTGAAGTCTGACAACTTTAAATTCACTCGTCGTAACCGGATCCTTTATGGCTTCGATAAAACTGACGATTTTCCATCACACTGCACCACATGATTGCGTAGTTTTAATTTTCATAGCAGTGCCCGTGAGACAATCCCACTTCTGATGTAGAAACACGATTAGAGTCCCCGGCATCATCGGTCCCGAAAGGACACGACCAGGATTCTTCGTATCATTGGTCTCCACACTTGATCACAGATAGGCGCGAATATTTGATCCATATTTGATCACGTTAGGTCACGCGCTGCAATTCCAAACAAAACGCCACAATCGGCACAAAATAAGTCCTCGATCGCATTGTCCACCAGCCAATCACACCAAATCAGATAACACTCCACCAAACACGTAGCACCAGTCCCTTGATGTCAACCGATTGCCTTCCCGTGAGGTACTCCCCGGCCGACGTGCCTCTGCGCTAGCGCTCGGTGTTGTGTCCGAGTCAACGACAATGACATTCCGATCCCGCTGTCCAGTTGACAAATGACAGTTGTCAGTGCTGTTCACTCCCGCAAATCAAAAGCGCCGACATATGTATATTGTATATAAAAACAATAAATATTATAAAAAACTTAAAATTAGATGTCCACTAGTAGCGGGGCAAGGCCCAAGCTACGGGTGGTTAGGGCTGCAGAGTGAGGAACCTCCTGACAATGCGTGCCGTGTCAAGAAGTACCGCCTTCTGTATCTGCCCCTTGATCCAGCCATCTAGTGAGAGCCTCTTGAGATGTTGGTCGAGGCTCTTCGCTATAAGACCGTTCGCCGAGACGACTATCGGGACGATAATTGTCGAATCGACATCCCACATGGCGGTCACCTCGTGAGCCAAGTCGATGTACTTGCTAAGTTTTTCTTTTTCAGCTTTCACGAGATTTTCGTCATGCGGGACAGCTATGTCGACAAGCATCTTCCGGCGCTGGGATCGGTCAATAACCACGATGTCAGGCTTATTGGCGATAATAGTCCTGTCCGTGATTATGGAGCGATCGCAGTTATTATGATTATTATTATTATTATTATTATGACCCTGTGTGGTTCATATAAATTGAATAAATAAAAATAAAATAAATATAAACTATTTCACTGTAAAATTTCATCAGAATCGCTTTAGCACCATTTGCTTTAAAAGGTATTGACCATCATAGTCATGATTTGTTTATTGTTTAGTGTGTAAGATATTATGTATATATTTAATTATCTTGATTTTAAATTTTATAATTATTATTATTACCCTGGACGGTTGATATAAATTGAATAAATAAAAAATAAATAAAATGGTTTTTCAAAAAAAAAAAATTTTATACACGTTATTTATGTTACCGAAATCAAAAAAATATTTTTTAGAATTTTTGTTTGTGTTTCGGTGAGTCAATAAAGGATGCCAATTTTCCTATCCCTTCCTAATCCCTTATTCTTAATCCTACTATGGTCCCCAGCGCACTTGAAGCACCTGTGCCTGTGGCGTTGCTAATGTTTCAGGCGAAGGTAGTCACCATTAAGTGGACCATCAGCCTATCTGACGACCTTAATCCCCAGACATGTTAATCAACAGTTGACCAAGACCCATGA
This sequence comes from Bembecia ichneumoniformis, assembly GCA_910589475.2. Classification (NCBI taxonomy): domain Eukaryota; kingdom Metazoa; phylum Arthropoda; class Insecta; order Lepidoptera; family Sesiidae; genus Bembecia; species Bembecia ichneumoniformis. Next base: position 13,616,593 of record OU342540.1, read on the forward strand.
ATACATGTTTTGTTTTGGCGTTTAGATATCGTGTAGGTATACGCATTATTCATAAACACGATCATACGCCAATTTAATTTTATAAAATACTAGCTGTGCCCGCGACTTCGTATACGCGTGGTATTCGGAATAACGCGTAACTTTTTTGTATGTAAACAGAGTGGAATGAAATATTACCGAAAGCTTGCTACAATACATTAGTGGAAACCACATGAAAATCGTTTAAGCCGTTTCTGAGATTAGGGTGCACAAAGGCATTGAAGGCAAAGAAAGATTTTATTATATACACTAAATGTTACGGGAAGCTTGCTATAAATACATCAGTGAAAACTACATTCAAGTCGGTTAAGCCGTTTCTGAGATTAGCATGCAGAAACGCACAGACAAACAGATAAACAGACAAAGATTTAAGAAACTAACTCAAGATTAAGTACAACGTGTACAATTTTTTTTTATTTTTAATATTTAATGTACACACACGGCTAGTTTACGAATTTCCAAATATTTTATTTCTATCTTCTATTATATAAAAATGAATTCCCATTTCCCTTGGTCACGGCATCACGCGCGAACGGGTTGACCGATTTTAATTCGGTTTTCGCTAATGGAAAGAAGTATAAACAGGGAATGTTTTAGTATATTAAAAATTGCACCACGGGTGAAGCAGGGGGCGGGCCGCTAGTTGTAGGTATATAAATATACGATTTAAAATTTTACAACGACTTCCTTACTGATTTTGTTTTAGCCTCTGAACACTACTTTTGTGTGTATCGAACTGATATATCTATTTGGAAAGGCCGATCGATACTATTCTAAAATAACTTATATAAATAGGTAAGCAAAAATGTCAAAAACTGGCTTCTATGTAGATTTAATTTAATACATAATACCTAGATATCAGGATGAAGTAGAATTAGGAACCTACTCCTACTTTTTTTTTTAAACTAAAACTGTGTTCACTTTCCTTCATGGAATGAATGGATCATAATTCACAATTATTCAGTTTTTGTCACAATTGTGTTGACACAAATGGTTACAAATCGATCTGGGATCATCGTACTTCACAAAAAAATTAATCCGAATCTCGCTCGGACCGAATTCGATACGAAACATCGATGGGAACCACCCGAATCGAAAAAAGCGAATCATCAAATCTCTTTCACCTCACGTTTTTTTATAGAAAATTGACAATTTTATTTCTTCCAATGTAAATTTAAAAATAGACTCTAACTTCTACTGCGCAACGCTTAAAATTTCAACGTTTGTATTTTAAAATACCAAATATTATTTTGTCGTATAATGCGTTTGAAATTCGTGTAAATAATCTTATTCTCTTAAACATAGAGATGAAATTTGTATAACGAAAATTTCGTTTTGATTTTAGATTGGGCAATGGGATCGATGAGCTGCGCTCTATAATTGATTTCAATCATTCGGACGGTAGGTGGCAACGTAAGTATAATACCGACCATAAGATTAAAATAAGTAAAATATACTTACCTAATGCTTTTAAAAGGCTATAGGCTTCAAAGTTAAATAGTATTTTATCACAGCACAAGTTGAAGTTATCTATAAGTACTAATATTATAATGAAAAAAGATTTGTATGTATGTTTGTAATGAATAAATTCAAAGACTACTGGACCGATTTTAAAAACACGTACAAAAATACGCGCATACATACAAATCTTTTCTCTTTATAATATTATACGTAAATATAAAACATTATATACATTTATATATACAATTCCCTGGAGTATGGGAAGGGTTCTAGTGTGGGACGCTACTTGCGTGGACACACTGGCTCCTTCCCACATCCACGGAACGAGTCAGCAAGCGGGTGCGGCTGCTAAAGCTGCCGAAAAATTAAAGACGGCCAAATACCGGGGTCTCGGTTCCGGATACACTTTTATGCCGTTCGGAGTCGAGACCCTTGGTCCGTGGGGTCCAAGCGCTCGCCAACTTCTAAAAGAAATTTCCAAAAGGCTCACCGACACCACTGGTGACCGACGAGCTGGCAGCTTCCTCGCGCAACGCATTAGCATTGCAATACAGCGAGGAAATGCCGCCAGTATCCTCGGCACCATGCCGCGGGCGCCCAATTTTTTACATATTTTTTAGGTTTTATTTAGTTTTAGGATCATTTAGTTTTAGATGTAAATTATTTATGTATTTTATTTATGTAATATTTACAGAACCAATTGTATAAATATAAAATAGATTAATACATAATTTCAAACGTATAACGGTATTGTAAATCTAGTGATTTAACATGTGTTTTAAAAATTATATTTGAAAACCGAAGAAAAGTTAAACCAAGCAGACACGCAATAAACCTAATTAATAAAATTTGCTTCAAAACTATCTTTAATTAAAATTGAAGGAAGTAATTGTTTCAAGAAACGATTCGGTCTGAGGATGATTTCGATTAATGTTGACATTACATTTGTTTGACATTACATTGTAAGGAGTTATATGGACAAGGCTTACACACACACACACACACACACTCACACATACATACATACAGACACATAGACAGACACCCAAATCTCCTTTTCTTTTAATGACTATTTTTAATTCTAAAATTTTATATCTTATCTAATTCTGGCCTTTACAATACAAGCTATGCTTAGTGTAAAGGTCACCGAAAAACTATTCATATGTGTAAACTATCTGTAAATTTTAAAATAAATAAATAAATGTTTGTAATAGTTAATCATTAAAATTGTGAATAGTTTTATATTTATTAAAAATATTATGGTAATTGACATACCTGTTATATAGTTTTATATAGGTAATGAAGAACAAAGAACAAGAATAAACAAGAAAATGAAGATGTCATGTTCATTGAATTTGTCAGAGGAGGCTATACTAAGAATGTTCTCATTGTACTTAGTATTTTATAGTGGCAGCACTCACATTGTGATTACAGAGTCATAAACTGGGTAGCTCCACTATCTTCAGTAACCACACTCTTCACTAACAGGGATGCCAGAGCTCATTCCTCTATATTCTCCATATTATTATGTATTATCCTTTACACTATCAAGGTCAGCAACACACTTCTCCTATGACTATTTGTCATATAGGCGACGTCAGCTACCTACCATCTAGTATAACGTCAGCCTGTCTACCAAATGACGATGAAGCAAATTTTAATGATGAAAGAATTCATTTTGAAGAAACAGCATTTAAAATAGCCTATCATTACGCTGCGTCAACGAGAATCAGCCTTTATGATCATGAGGTATTGTTAACATAACGTTGTTTCACCTTTATAGAGATTTCCTGTGGGCTTCTGTTTTATTTTTATGATGTTTCACTGTGGTCTTCTGTGAGGGATGCCAGGGCTCATTTCCCTAAGCCCTCCTAATACATTAACCTTTTTCTAATTCCTTAACAAACTTGCTTTGCTTGCGAACTGTTGCTTTGCTTGTGTTACTAGGCAATTGTAGCCACCTACTACCTGGTAGTAATCAGGTAGACCGTCAGCCTGCCTAGCGATCTTGACATGAAAAAATCTAAGACTCAACGGAATAGGGATTCACGCTTACGTATTTTGTGTTAAGAATCGAGTCTCTTTCTGTTCAATATATTTCAAATTTAATGAGCCTTAGTTACTGAAGTGATCGCATAATCAACTATTTCGGATGGGTATGTCCACACAAATCGTACGTCATTGTCAAGTTTGCCGCATATGCTTAAAGCTTGCAGGCAGGTGATCGGACACGCGGTAAATACTCAACATTATCCTCGATTAACTGTATCGCATTGGACATACGCAAGCACGCGACGATATAATTCAATCGCTAATTGTTTGTCTGAAAAAGACCTTTGCAAGAACAGAGCTGACGCAAAGTTGCACTGTGAAGTCATAAATTCGGTAGCCCTACTGGCGGCAGTAACCACCTCTTACCTTTTTTATGTTGAAGTCGTCAGACAGGTTGACGGTTCACTTGACAGTATGTGCCGAAGTTCTGGGGGTTCTCGCATTCCCTATCAACTCACCGAAACACAGTAGCTGTTATTTCACGATGGTTACTGTCGCCAGTCAGCAAGGGCTGCCCAAACCGCAGCGAAATGAGTCCTGATGTTTGTGAATTTTCACAATGCCGAGATTATCGCTGCCCAGTACTACATTCGTACTACATAGATACTAATTATAAATTATTTAATTATGTACGGAGGTCTTCGAGAAGGTGTTGCCATATTCACAAATATTTTTCAGGCAAATATTTTTTTATTATAAAGAAACACAGCAACATCAGGTGGACGCAAGTGCGCTGCCGATCCTGTTAGGATAATGGGGTTCGGGAGAAGGTGAAATGATTGAGGAATGGATCGTACATCAGGATTCAATGCCAGGATAAAGATTTTCTATTTACGTAAACACCTTTCCTAAAGGGTTGAATAGAATTCCTTACTCACGCACTGAAATATAACAGCGAATACACTGTATATTTTTCATTGTGCTCTAGTTGACCCAGCAGACGTTGTCCTGCCGAACCCGAAAATAATTCTGTAACCCGATTCTCATACTTACCAGATATACAAAAAAAAAGCCGTTTCGGAAGAGTTTTGTTATAAACACTGTGACACGAGAATTTTAAAAATACAGATTTTATATATTAGATTATAATACAGAGCCCATTTCCCTATCCACTCCTAATCCCTTATCCTTAATCCTACTGTAGTCGGTAGCGCACTTGTAGCAGCTTTGGCTTTGCTTGTGTTATAGGCGACGGTAGCCACCTACCATCAAGTGGACCGTCAGCCTGTCTGCCGACCTTAAGATAAAAAAAGAGCAAAATTTTGTATGTGGGAGGTACTCTTCGAATCCGATTTAAATAAATCTTTCACCAACAATCAGAATAGAATTTCAGCAGCTTAATTCTGTATCGCAATTATGATTTCACGCTTTTTTTTGTCTTACCTTATCAAAACACGTAATGTCTTGTCTTAAGAGAATGACTTTTTCGCAGATATCTTAACAATTTGAGATTATAAAGTGGTTTCGAAGTAAGGAATCGCTAAGTGGCGTTAGTGAAATGAACATAGGCCATATATTCCACGCGGGCGAAGCCGCGGGCACGAGCTACCTAAAAATAAAGATTCAAGGCTTGGAAAAAATATAATGTTCAAGCACACCTGCTATTTTACCAAATTTGAAGAAGGTGTCTGTCTAAATTTACTAAAGTCTACACGTTGTTGAGTGCCTGCTCAGTCCAGTACACTGTCTAATTAAGCTTTATAATTGGGCAAACAAAAAATATTGAACATCCACCATTTCCCGGAAACGTTCACATATTAAACTGGCTATAAATATGGATTGCTGTTGGATATTAATAAATAAAATAGTTTGACAGTGGAATGTACAACTAATTTTCTTAGGTTAGGTTCTTAGTTGGTTTGGTGCCACAAACAACAAAGATAAATTGTAAAGGTTTTAATGAAACTCAATTTTATATTATTTTATTTATTGAATATATAAGTACCGACAGAATAGCAAAAAGTCATTAAGGGGGAGACTAACCCTAAATACTAAAAATATCCATTGTTTAATGAAAATGTTACAAGAACTGGACAAGACAATTGCTTTGAAAAAAATATATATAATATATTTAAACATTTGAAGAACCAATGGTATTAATTAGAATTTTCGTTAAAGTAATAGAAACTCCATAAAAAAAGTTAGAACACAAGAAGAATTTGACTTTTATTGAAAATTCTCTCGAAAACGGCTTATTGCGCGCACATGAATCCTGTACCTATTAATAAGTTAATATCAGATTAAAAAATTGTATTAATGAAAAATTTTATTTTGTGTATTGTTCTAATGGTAAAAACAGAAAAACACCATTTCTAGGCCTGTTGAAATGTCTCCGCCGCCAGCGAGTTCTATAGCAAATGTCATTTGCCTCAGTGAAGCCCTTAAGTCATACTGTTGTGACCAAACAAACATATAGAACATATAAAACAAACATTTATATGCTAGTTTTATCATTTTAGTTGCTAGTATTGAAAAAATACTTGGTAATTAATTGGTAATTGTGAGTAATTACAAAAATAAGTCAACAACTACATATGAAATTACAGAGGGCGAGAAGCAATACATGACTTAAAATTTAAGAAATTATGAAAGTCAAAATAATAATAATAATGAAATAATAATTTACCTAAGTTCTATGAATTTATTTATTCGTAGCCTAAATTCGATATGTCAGTCTAATGTCAATAAAGGAATGGTATTGTATGGTATTATCAGTAATACAATAATCGAGATTTGGAGCTTCAAGATGTCAAGATTTGCGCACACCGAATGTTTATCGGTTGGTCATGAAGGAACAAGAAAACTAAATATCATCTCTGGTATCAGTTATTTTTATTATTATTAAAAAAAAATAACGTGGATTCTATTAGGATTACCAACTGTCATTTTAATCTACATAAAAGGTCCAAGACAATAAAATATTGGCCTTTGTGGTCAATGAAAACGTCCAAAAATCGTGTCTGTTGAAGTCTATTGGCAGTGCGCAGTCTCCCTCTTAAACCTGGGCAGCCCGTCTGGCATCAGTAACCGCTTATGTGATATCAGCACTAGTCCTGTCATTCGCTGCTTGAGTAACATTCCAGTATTTCCACCTTGCCTCACATCATCTGTCGTCAGATCTATATCTACCTAAAGGAGCCATGTCTGTGCATTAAATATTTAAAAAAAAAACTACTTATGCCACGTTATACTTATGTTACCGAGGTCAAAAAATACTTTTTAGAATTATTGTCTGTTTGTCTGTACACGGCGTTTTCGCAATCATTTGGGCAGCCCGTCTGGCGGCAGTAACCACCCCCTTACAGAATACCACCGTGAAATAACAGCACATGTGCTGTTGTGTTACGGTGAGTGAGTAAGGGATTCCAGAGTCCATTCTTGTAGCACTTGCAGCAGTTGCTTGTGTTATAGGCGACGGTAGCACCTACCATCAAGTGGACCGTCAGCCTGTCTGCCGACCTTAACATAAAAAAAGGGCTTAACCTATTTGAATGCCTATTATAGCAAGATCCTGTAACATTTAGTATTTGTTTTACTCCAATCGGCTTAGAAACAAAAAAGTTACGCGCTATACCAGTTGCGGGCTTAGCTAGTAAATTACTTTGAATATATTTTTTTCATTTTGACTTAGATGAAGAGATGACCTAATAAGGGCCGCGGATCAATGCTTGATCTAAGCTTCTTCTGACCGGTCCTATTGGAAAATTACGGGAAAATCCTATGCTCAGCGGTGAACGTTCTGCTGCTGAGATGACGACGACGATGATGGTGATGATGATGGTGACATGTAAATTTGAAGAAATTACGTTTCATAACAAAACGATCAATAATAGATAAAGGATCAATAGAAAACTAGTAAGTTATAGTCATAAATTTTTGTTATTTTTAGTATAAACTATAGCAAAATATATTATTGCGACGCAGAGTATTGCCAACTACAGGTTTTTTTTAAATTTAATTTATATATTATATCCTTTTTGCATGAGACATTGGAATAGAGTTTTTTTACCTATTCGAAACTGAAGTGTAACGATCGATTTTTTACCAAAGAGTCTACACACAGAAGTAACAAATTGAAAAGAGTCAAGTTTGAAAAAAAGTAAAATTTTTACTTAAGGGCTTCACTTAGGCAAATGACATTTACAATAGAACTCGCTGGCGGTGGAGACAATTCAACAGGCCTAGAAATGGTATTTTTTTGTTTTTACCATTAGAACAATACGCAAAAAAAAAAATTATTAATACAATTTTTTAAATTGACATTGACTTATTAATAGGTACAGGATTGATATGCGCGCAATAAGCCGTTTTCGAGAGAATTTTCAATAAAAGTCAAATTCTTCTTGTGTTCTAACTTTTTTGTGGAGTTTCTATTACTTTAACGAAAATTCTAATCAATACAATTGGTTCTTCACATGTTTAAGTATAATATATATTTTTTTCAAAGCAATTGTCTTGTCTATTTCTAGTAACATCTTCATTAAACAATGGATATTTTTAGTATTTAGCGTTTTTCTCCACCTTAACTAGTGTGTGCGTATGTGTACCACGCATGTCTGTTGTGTATTTTTATGAGCGAGTGAGTTGTCATAATATATCAATGTAGCCATTTGTCAATCGTGACCTGTATGATTCGCAATCAACTATTTTTTACTTCCACTAAGCTTAACAATAACAACTAAGTATAGCCATAGAATACATATATGTATACCTAAGTATAGGTTACTTTTATAATAGTAACTTTTGTATTGGCTTTTGTAAATCAGAAAATACGTAATCGGGGTCTTCAAAACCAGGGTAAATGGGCATTTACTAGGTAAGCGTGGTCCACCTTCGGCCACATCTACACCTCACATCAGGTGAGATAGTGGTCAAGCGCTACCCTGATCTAATAAAAAAAAAAAAAAAAATAAGATACCCCTACTCAATTACTAAACTAAATCTATCCATGACTACATATGTACGAATTAAGTATAAAATGAATTCGCTGTCTGCTCTGTCTCTTTCTAACTCGACGAGCCCGTTGGATGAGTGGTTAGTGTCTAGGGTTTGCAGATTCGATTCGCGGCTGGGTCAAATTTGGAAATGAACTTTCCAAATTTGGCTCTGGGCTGGATCTGGAAAGTAATGGCAGGGCACACAGCGTTTCGCAGTCATTTGGGCAGCCCGTCTGGCGGCAGTAACCATACCTCCTTACAGAAGACACAGAAATATCTCCGTGCTGGGTTGCTGGTTTCGGTGAATGAATAAGGGATGCCGGAGCCCATTTCCCTAACCTTAATGCTACTGCAGTCGCAGCTCACTTGCAGCGTCTGTAGCTTTGCTTGTGTTATAGGCTACGGTAGCCACCTACCATCAAGTGTACCGTCAGCCTGTCTGCCGATCTTAACATAAAAAAATATATACAAAAATTTCTAATGCATCCCCACTAGCAGGGATAAATGGAAAATCTATGTGCGGGATAAGGGACAATCCGTGTGCTGACCTTAAGATACAAAAAACTTCTCCTCTAACTTCTTCTAAAAAAAACGGACAGATTTTGATACGATTTTCACTAATGGGAAGACCGATAAACGAGAAAGGCTTGTGTATTTAATTTGCAGAAAAAAGTTGCAACCGTGAGAAGTCGAGTGGCGAGTAGCTACTATTGCACTCATTCAATGTCTCTCGCATTCTAGAATCCTGTTTTTATTTGACTAATGTAACTCTTCCTCCAAACAAATATCCTTGTCGGACATAATTAACAATGGCAATTATAAAACATAATATATTATCAATACTTACAGTCGCCGCCCACTCCGCTGTGTACACTCGGATACAGAATAAACTATTTAAACGCACATAAATGTTCCAAATAATATAAATGTGAAAAATATTAGAGCGTCGGTGGATCAGTGAGAAATCTTTATCATTTTGCATAGACATGTCCAAGTAGCCAGAATCATTCATCAGCAACTACCCTTCGATATGGGCTTATCGAGTCTAAGGTGCCGTATGTACATGCCTACGCCCGTTCTTCGAAAATCACGGGCAGGACTGGGAGTCTACTGGGATCGCTCCATAATCACGTACTATTGTCGCCAATAAGCCTGAATAACCAATCGTGGTTATTGACCGATCCCAGAGGCAGATGATGCTTGTTGCTGTCCCGCATGACGAGAACCTTGTGAAAGCCGAAAAAGAAAAGCTTACCAATATTGACTTGACTCACGAGGTGACCGCTATGTGGGTTGTCGATACGGTTATCGTTGTACCGGTAATCGTATCGGCGAACGGTCTTATAGCGAAGAGCCTCAATCAACACCTCAAGAGGCTCTCACTAAATGGCTGGATCAAGGAATTTAAAGTTATTATTTTAAATACGCTTAAGAAACGAAATATTTGCCTGTCTGCAATTTAATATCATAAAAAACTCCGGCTACTAGTCAAAATCCTCACTCATAATGACAAAATATAATATGAACCAGCAGTACTATCAAATTTAGTGAAATTTTAAAGCAAATTTGTTTAAAATGGTTCAATCTAGTCCTCTTCATGGAAGTTTACCATACTATATGAATAACTTAATAAATCATTTCAAATACTCAGAAAAGGAAAATCAGTAAACATCAGAAATTATCAGAAAGGCTCAAAATTCTAAACGGGATGGGGTCTTCATGGAAGTTTACCATACTATATGAATAACTTAATAAATCATTTCAAATACTCAGAAAAGGAAAATCAGTAAACATCAGAAATTATCAGAAAGGCTCAAAATTCTAAACGGGATGGGGATCTCGAGACGATCCGTTCAGAAGTATTTTCCAAAACTAAGATATCGTCACTTAAGCACAATAATTATTAAACAGTGATGCAATAGCAATCAAACACACGTGAGTCGAGATCGCCTCATAATCGATACTTAATCGAATTAACATAATCGCGTGCTCGGCAGAATACACCTGCTACAATACATTATAAGCAAAGACTAACAACGCAGATGCGACGGTTACAAATGAGTAAATGGTTTTAAGATATGCCTCTCTTTCTGTCTTCTACTGACTGTACAATGATGAGTTTTTCTGTAATGTGCGCCAAAGATGCGCAGTTGATCTGCATTATTAAATAAGGTTCCGCTGCGAAAGGTCTAGTTGCGTAGAAACTTTATCTAGGGAACCCGCGAACTTTAGTACAAATTCCCTTCTGAGATGTTTCCACCTAGTAACAATACCTATAGGTTTCTTCAAGGGTGTTATGAATAAATTATTGCAGTGTGGGCAGTTCCGGCACCATCTACCATCAAGTGAACCGTCGCGTCGGCCTGCCTGCCACCGTTCTAATAAAAAATCTTGGTCGGAATGTGAGCCATAAGACTTTCGAAATAAAGCAATGTTTACATTAAGCAGTTTTATTTACATTAAATCCGACCGACCACATAAAAAAATACAAAAAAACTTAATAAACACAAATTTAATAACATAATGCTAAAAAACATCACAATACTAAATTCCTATTTTAGTTAATGAACGACCCATAGAAATAAAAAATTAAATTAAACAAGAAAATATTAAAAATATACTAATATCACACTTTTTAAATAGTTGAAACACTAAATGATATTAATAAATTAAGGATAATGATAATAAAATACTTTAATTGATCTGATTTTAGTTAAATTAAAAAAAAAAAGTATATGTCTATAGGTATATACGAGTATGTACATAAATACGATTACTCATTTTCTAATTCAAATTTCGCTATTGATTACAGAGGATATTGTCATATTTGCTGAATATGGTTACACAGGTGTTGTAATTATACCTAATATTTCATTTACAAATTAATTAATTTACAAATAAATAAACGCATATATGTTTATTCATTATCATAATCGTTTTATAGTATTCTTTTGGTTTTAATAGTTTTAATTAAGTAATTTTTACTTAGTTTATGTAATGCTCAAAATGTTAATTTATATAATGTTATGCAATATTCACAAATAAAGTGATTATTATTCAACTCGTTATGGTATGAAAATATCCTCTAGTATCTTTCTGTATGTTAATTTTTACTAATTTCTAACAAAAATTAACACCCAAAACTCTTCTCTCCAAATCTAATCTATTTTTTTTTCGATTTTATAAGTTTACTAGCGATTCGGCCCTGGCTTCACACGGATGCAAATTATATACACGAATCTTCTTCGTTTGTCGTATTAGTGAAAATCATGTCAAAATCGTTGGGTGACTTAGAAGAAGACTAGAAAAAAGGCTGGAACGGACAGAGACTTTGTTATATAAACACTTACATAATTATACGAAAATATATAGTAGCAATTAAACGACATAAATAAATAAATAAAACAAGCAACCTAATTTAGAATTAAAATAATGAAAACTCCAAAGTTCTTTCATTTGTCGCGTCTGCATTTAACATAATTTAATTCTTTGACAATTTTCTTATCTAAAATCGTCTAACCATTAAACAGCGTCACCGTATAAATCTTTATGTCTCATATAATCACTCAAATTGACAGGTTCGACCGTTAAATAATATTGTGTTATGTTAATTTTAATTATATATATCGACACGTATATTAATCTAAAATTATATAATTGAGTAAATAAAATTATATAATGTTTAAAGTATAGAACAGTTCATATGTATGATAAGTGGTCATCGTTAGCTTTAGTTATTCCTAATAGAAACGTTCTTTATTAAAAATTCGCAGGCAGTAAGATGTATTCTGCGAAGATGTCATCTCGCAGAAGGAGGCGGCGGAGAGAGAGAGCAGGAGGACGACGTCCTGTCCCATCCCCTCCGTTGCCGACGAACAGGACGCAGGCGGCTGGCGCACGCCCGCCACCTGGACCCCTGATAGGACTAGGGCGGTAGATGGGGACTGACAGGACTGGAGCTGCGGAAGAGTGTTCGTCCGACCTCGAAACTTCACCAATAGCGGATGAGGAAGACGCCAAGAGGTTTAGTCGGTAGGTCTACCCCACGACCATCTCGGGGCAGGAGTCCGACATAACCCACTGGTCTGTCCCCAGGCCGGTGAGTATCCATGATGGATTCGTCTTGTAAAAAAAATCAGTCAAGAGTATCAATTTATATACCTACACGATAGGTGGCTGCTGTCCTCAATAAATACAACTAACGGCAGGTAGGATGCATTTTATCTGCCGATTAGAGGCTAAGGGATAGGTTTTGGCATGAATTACTTACCGAAACACAATAAGACAAACTAAATATTTGACGGTGGATTTCTGTAAGCGTGTGGTGACTGCTAAAAAACGGACTGTCTAGTAATATTTTAATACTAAAATGTCGAAAAGTACTAGGACAAAGATAAAAAAAAGGTCTATGATACACGAATAGTAAATACTGTTATAGCACTATGAAATGTAGTTTTTTAAATCGGCTAAGGGTTAAATGTGCAAAACTCAGTAAGTAGGTATTGCTATGTTAATGAAAAATTAGAATTAGCATTTGAATAAAACTGTTTTATTTACACCCCCTGGAAAGTAAATTGTGTCAGTGAGGAGAAAATCCTCAAAGTACAGTGTAATTTTAATAATATCATGATTACTAGATGTTCAGTATGAAACCCACACACAGCGACATCTATGAACCGAAGACTTATACTATAATGTCACCACTCATGTCATCTACCCACTTTGATAGAATTTGTACAAAAAAGGAATTATAACACGTCGTTCGTAAAAGCTATATCGTTTTTTATTACAAAAATTCACAATTCAAGAAGTCTCCTCTCCAAAACTAAATACCGCAAGTAGAATCAACGCCTAGCTCAAACATATTGGTCCTTCGTCGCCGAACATATTGATCTTTCATCGCAAAACATTATTTATGAGAAGCAGCACCGTTGGAAAATACTACCACATATTGGAGAAGAGAAAACGCACATCGACATTCTTCTTGGACGAAAGTGAACGACCGTGATGAGTTATCCCAGTGACCGCTAACAGCTGTTGTCGCCGCTAGTACGAGCTGTATTTTCTTCAGACTTAAAATCCGCACGTGAGTACTCCAGCTTTCACTATAACCAAAATGGGGCTAGATACCGTAGTTGAGAACAAATCGCGCAGTAGATCTCCAACTAGACCCATTTGTGACGAAGAAAACGAACCAGTTGTTCGTGAATTAACAAAAAAACGCGGAATTATCAAAGCTAGACTCACAAAGTTCGCAAACCACCTTCAAAGTTGTAGTGATAATTTAAGCACTTTAAATGCTTCCTGTTTAATTAATTTAAAGTTACGTGTTAAAGGAGCAACGAGCCTGTACACCGAATTTAACGATCTTCAAACCCAAATTGAAACAAAAGTCTTTGAATCGAATCTCGACGATCAGCTATTGCAGCGAGATCAGTTTGAGGATGGTTACTACGGTGCATTGGCTCTGGCCGAGTCCATACTTAACAGTGGCGAGATCACTCAGAGCTCCTCAGGTTTGCAAAAAACAATAAACACGATTAAACTGCCTACAATATCTTTGCCTGCTTTTGACGGTTCGTATGATAACTGGCTTGCCTTCAGGGATACTTATATATCACTTGTTCACAATTCGAACGACCTGTGTGACATTCAAAAGTTCCATTACCTAAAATCATCACTATCAGGGAGTGCATTGTTAGTTATAGACGCGCTCGAACTAACAACGAGTAACTACTCAGTGGCATGGGAACTCCTTCTTAATCGTTACAACAATAACAGGTTATTGATACACAATCATGTTAAAGCACTATTTTCAATGCAATCTTTGCCTAAGGAATCTCACATATTTATTAGAAAATTAATTGACACTACACTTAAAAATTTACGCTCATTAAAAATTCTCGGTGAACCTATTTCATCTTGGGATACATTAATTATTTACATTTTAGTTTCGAAGCTCGATAGGACTACCGAACGCGAGTGGGAACAATATAAAAATAGTCTCACGGGCAACGATTCTGAAATCAAAATTAAACTGGATGATTTACTGCAATTTTTAAAAAACCGTGCTGACATGCTGGAAACATTGCAGGCGTCACAAAGTACGAGTTCCCGCGATAAATACGAAGTTAACAAAAAACATGTCACCGCTTCTAGTATTAACAACAAAGTACACTGTAATGTTTCCACCAATAATAAAAAAACAAACAACTCACAACACACATCGAAATTCGCATGTTCAATGTGTAAAATGAATCATCCACTTTATTCCTGTGTCAAGTTTCTTGAGATCGATTATGAATCTAAATTAAATTTAATAAAAAATAATAACCTATGTGAGAATTGTTTACGTGCGGGACATGGTGTGCAGTCATGCGTGTTAGGTCCGTGCCGGAGGTGCAATAGAAAACACAATACTATTATTCATCCTCCGAGCGACGATTGCATTCGCACCCCCGCCCCGCTGAGTACCTCAGGCCACGCGGCGTCCACCTCAGCCTCAGCCGTGTCTATCAACGCACACTATCATACCAGTGCATCGCAACGCACACACCGATCGCTCATTAAACCGGTTTTGTTATCAACTGCCCTTGTTGAAGTAGCCGATAGTAAAAATAACTATCACATCGCACGCGCACTACTCGACAACGGTAGTCAAAGATGCTTTATAACAAAATCATTTTCTGAGCTATTAGGCGCACCGTTAGTACAGTCAACTCACGAAAGACGAGGTGTAGGTAATTTTGTGACACAGTGTACCCAACTCTGTGATGTACAGATAAAATCGCGCATTAATACCTACACAACCAACTTACGTTGTTTTGTTTTACCGCAAATAACCGCTACTATGCCAATTGTATATGAAAATCGCGCAAGTTTCTGTATTCCAGATAATATACAATTGGCCGATCCGCAATTTCTTGATTTTCAAAACATCGACATACTAATAGGAGCCGATAAGTTTTGGGATCTACTTACGCAGGGTAAGATAAGGTTGCATAACGGACCTTACTTGCTAAATACTAAATTAGGCTGGATAATATCAGGTCCTATCAATTTAAACGCACGCATTGAAGGCCACATCCAGTGTAACTTCACGCACACAATAGATTCATTGTTACGACGGTTCTGGGAGATTGAGGAGTTGCCCACGGCTCGGAACGCTTTGACTGACGAGGAGAAGGCTTGTGAGGAGCATTTCGTTCGCACCACCACGCGCAACGGCGACGGGAGGTTCTGTGTCACCATGCCACTCAAGCGGTCACCCGAGGTGTTAGGAGAAACGTATCCTCAAGCTGAACGGCGTTTTCTGGCGCTGGAAAAACGGTTGCAGCGTTCAGAAACCTATAAAAAAATGTACAAGGACTTTATTCACGAGTATGAAGATTTAGGACACATGAGTAAAATTTCATCATATGGCTCACCACATTTTATTTTGCCCCACCACGGTGTGCTTCGCGAGCACAGCACCACCACGAAACTTCGCGTTGTTTTCGATGGCAGCGTAGCATCCGCGTCTGGCACGTCACTTAATGACCTTCAGATGGTGGGTCCCGCTATTCAAGGTGACTTGTTATCTATTCTTTTACGTTTTAGGCAGCATCGATACGTAGCCTGTGCGGACGTGGCCAAGATGTACCGCCAAGTCCTAATTGCTGAACAGCAACGTGACCTTCAATTAATTCTTTGGCGCGACAGCCCCGAACTGCCGATCAGTGTTTATCGTTTAAATCGAGTTACTTATGGCACGGCTTCTGCGCCCTTCTTAAGTGTACGTTGCTTAAAACAATTGGCCACAGAATGCACTGACCCTGACGTTAAAAGAATAATTAACGAAGATTTTTATGTTGACGACATGATAACTGGGTCACATGATCAATTCGAATTATTACGGTTGTGCAAAGAAACCGCGCGAACATTGCAGTTAGGTTGTTTTCCGCTGCGCAAGTGGGTGTACAACTTTGATGAGTCACCATTAGAATCTCAGTTGAATAAACATAAACAATTTGATGCGCAAACGCAGCGTACGTTCGATAAAGACTGCAATTCAAAAACTTTAGGTATAGGATGGAATAATTATTCAGATCAGTTTTATTTTAATTCGCAATATAATTTAAATTTAATAAATAATAATGAAAATGTAACTAAACGCAGCCTTTTATCTCATGTGTCACAAATATATGATCCCATTGGGTTTCTAAGTCCAACTATAATGCAGGCGAAGGTCTTACTGCAACGTCTGTGGCTGCTCAAACTCGACTGGGACGACAAAGTCCCTTCTGACGTCACGCGCGCCTGGACTCAGTTTGCCGAGTCGTTATCAGCTGTTTTAAGTACACTGCGTGTGCCGCGTTGTGTAATTGGCATTAACAACTATACGCGCATAGAATTACACATATTTACGGACGCGTCACAGGTTGCGTACGGTACTTGCATTTATATTCGCGCAATTAATGATAAATTGCAAGTATCATCACGTTTATTATGTTCAAAGGGGAAAGTATCGCCTTTAAAACCTTTGTCCATACCGCGGATGGAGTTATGTGGTGCACTTTTAGGCGCTAAATTATATGATAAAGTAATAAACAGCATTCATTGTAAATTCGATGATGTCGTGTTTTGGTCAGATTCGACAATTGTACTAGGATGGTTACGTATGCCACCCAATCTTTTAAAGGCATTTGTTCAAAACCGGGTTACCGAGATTCACGAGCTCACTAAAGGATTCTCATGGCGACATGTTAGCGGCAGGGAGAATCCAGCTGATTTGGTTTCACGCGGTACCAACCTGACAGACTTAGCTAGTTCTAGCTTGTGGTGGTCGGGCCCTGGTTTTCTGCTGGACGCGAATTTCAATAGCAAAAATATATCTCAGGTTCCGAGCCCTGAAGACACGCACGATATATTGCCTGAAATTAAACCTAACGTGAATTTCACACTTGCCGCTAGCATCGAACCTATAACACTGTTCCCATTTGAACGATTCTCACAGTTCTCGCGCATGATACGCGCAACTTGTTATGTTTTAAGATTTATTCATAATACGCGCAATAAAAACAACAAGCGTACGGGTAACATCGATGTCGAGGAACTGAGAGAATCAACCAACTTATTAACTAGACTGGCTCAGTTGGAATCCTTCCCAAATGAGTACCAGCTATTAGTTGATAAACACACACTTAAACCTAAACACAAATTAAGTAAGTTAAATTTATTTATCGATGACGACCACGTCATTCGAGTCGGTGGTCGCATTGGTTACTCGCAAGAATTTTCATTTCACAAGAAACATCCAATTTTGATAACTAGTAAACATTACTTCACGCTCTTACTATTTCGCCATGAACATAGAAAACTTTTACATGCCGCACCACAAGCGCTACTGTTCGAATTACGTAACACTTGGTGGCCGATAGGTGGTAGGAATCTCGCACGAAAGGTTTTTTATGATTGTGTGCTTTGTAAACGATTGAGAGGGAAAACCCTAACTCCGCTGATGGGTAACCTACCTGAGGAGAGAATTACGCCTACATTTCCCTTTTTTACTAGTGGCGTAGATTACGCCGGCCCGGTCTTCATATTAAATCGCAAAGGCAGGGGAGCTCGAACGATTAAAGCCTATGTTTGTTTATTCGTTTGTTTCGTCACGCGGGCTATTCATTTAGAGCTCGTGAGTGATCTATCTACTGGCGCCTACCTTCTTGCTCTTAAACGCTTCATAGCTCGACGCGGAAAGCCTGCTGAGATTTTTTCTGACAACGGGAAGAACTTTGTGGGTCTAATGCATGAGTTTGCCAATTTCCTAGCAAGATGTAGTAAAGATATTGTCAATTACGCTACTAGTGAGAACATTAAATTTCGTTTTATTCCTCCATATTCTCCCCATTTTGGTTCTATTTGGGAGGCTGGAGTAAAGTCGTGCAAGTTTCATCTTCGCCGTGTTGTGGGAAACGCTCATCTCACTTTTGAAGAGTTCAGCACCGTGTTAACGCAGATTGAAGGTGTTCTAAATTCACGACCATTGTCTCCAATGTCGGCGGATCCACACGATTATCTTCCTTTGACGCCTGGACACTTCCTGGTCGGCCGTGCCCTGACGTCGCCTGCCACAGAGGATCTTCAGCGGACTCCTGTGCATCGGTTAAACCGGTACCAGATGGTGGAAAAAATAAGACAACATTTTTGGCAGCGCTGGGCCAAAGAATATATTTCCGAGCTACAAACGCGATCCAAATGGAGGGTCAATTGTGAAGACTTGCCGCTAAATACGATGGTTCTAATAAAGGATGACAACCTCCCTCCTCTTAAATGGCATTTGGGTCGCATAGTCAACACGATACCGGGAAGGGATGGCGTTTCAAGAGTAGCGGACATTCAAACTACATCCGGCATCGTGAGACGCGCATACACCAAAATCTGTCCCTTGGTGTTACAGCACGACCACTTTTGAACAGCAGCGAGGACAACCATTCTTCTTGAAAGACTGTCCTTTCAAGGCCGGGGGCATGTTCAGTATGAAACCCACACACAGCGACATCTATGAACCGAAGACTTATACTATAATGTCACCACTCATGTCATCTACCCACTTTGATAGAATTTGTACAAAAAAGGAATTATAACACGTCGTTCGTAAAAGCTATATCGTTTTTTATTACAAAAATTCACAATTCAAGAAGTCTCCTCTCCAAAACTAAATACCGCAAGTAGAATCAACGCCTAGCTCAAACACTAGATAACAATAGACCACCGTGAAGTGTTCGAGTTGTGTTTCGGTGAGTGAGTAAGGGATTGTCAGAGCCCATTTCCCTATCCCCTCCCTTATCCTACTGTAGCCGGCAGCGCACTTGCAGCAGCTTTGGCGTCGCTTGCGTTATGGGCGACGGTAGCCACCTACCATCAAGTGGACCGTCAGCCTGTCATTAAAAAAATGATAATAGATCAGCAATAGTTACAGTTATAATGGTCAGCAAATGCCTTGCAACATAATAATTCATACCAAAATTAAAAAATCCAATCAGCTGTTAAAAAATAAAGCAACTTTTGCCGCTGCGCCTTATAATTATTATTCCTTTGGTTTTGTAGTTGTTGTTTTTTGTATTAATAACATGTGAAATACAATAATATTGTGTTGAATAATATAATATGAAAAATAATATGAAAATCTTATTAATAATATGAAAAAATATGAAAAACCAAAGAAAACAATTTTAATTTTGAAATATTGTTGGTCTACATTAAGAAGTATTATATAGGTATTATAAAATTAATATACTTAAATGAATATATAATAATTAATGTGAGAGATGTGGCGTGGCCTGGAGTTAAAAAAATGGTTTACACTGCGCTATGTGAGAGCCTCCTTTCATACTGTATATCTATTTGGGGAGGATCGAACAAAACGGCACTAATTCAACTCGAAAGAGCACAACGATCTGCTCTTAAGGTACTGTATAAAAAACCTTATCGATACCCCACAACCTCCTTTTTCAGTGATTGCAAGGTTCTCACGGTGCGCCAACTGTTTTTCTTGAAGGCTGTACTCTCCGCTCACCGCTCGACCATCTCGAGCAGCGCCTATTAGTCATTGCTTTCCAAAAGGCACTTCAGGATTCCTGTTCCCCGGGTGGCCTCTGGTTTCGGAAGGCGATTTGGCCGATTCCTTCATCCGTTAATCTATAATAGGGTAGTTGATCTTTGCGACGTTGGGCATCTGAATTGCAAAAGGGTCTCTTTTATTGTTAAGGGCTGGCTTCTGAATTTGTCATATGCCGACATCGAGGGCATCCTTCGCTCGCTCTGTTAGAGTAAGTCTGTGTATGTTTTTGGGTTGTGCCGGCGTAGCTGTGGTCTGCTATGGTCTATCCTTTTTCTATTTGATTTACACCATGATGCAGTCTATTACAATATTTATATTGTAATGGTTTCTACCTTTTAATTTTAATTTTATAAATAGGCACTTTTTCTATGTTTTTATATATGTTCTCTTATTATACTAAAATATGTTACTCTCTATTTATTATTAAGTATTCTATAAATTTTTGTTTTGTATTATTTGTATATTAGGTATTTTATATTAAGTAAGCATATGCAGAGTTCATGTATTTGTAGTAGACTCCCACGATACAAGCACAGCTTAGTGTGGGGGTCAACGATAACTTATGGTATTGTAATTTAACTGTTTGTTTGGAAATAACAAGAAATAACAAGAAAATATAATAATTAAGCCTTATAAATTTTTGTCTTATACTTTGTAGCTTGGATCCATTTTTCGTAATTAAATCAAATTGATTAGCCTTATAAAATAAATTTAGCCTTTTGATTTCAAAATAATTTCAATAATAAATTCAATTTGCAGAAGTTTTAGATATAGTCTAAATTAAAACAGAATAGAATACGTCTTCTGTCAATCCAAACGCTTCTGCGTCGAAGCGTGGGCAGCTGGGCAGCCAAACATCAAGTCACTCACAGGATGCGACGGTTGCTCACAGTCAATTTTATTGCAGACTTCTATTCGTTACTTATCTATACAATGGCGGAGAAGCAAATTACGTAACATTTGTCTTGAAAGACATCAGATTACCCTTTTAAAAATAAAGTTAATTATTTGATTTAATAACGGCAACACATTATTTTAAGGTTAGTATCTGTATCTTAGTATCTCTATTCACCTCGACGTTACGACACGTCAGAAACGTTGAGGTAAATGAAATAGTTTAATATATTATATTATTAAAGATGGGTTTTCTTTTGACCAGCATCTATCCATGTAGGTAGGATGAGGCCGACGATGGAGAGAGCTCACCCAGAAAATATTTGAAACCTTGAAAATATTTGAAAAAAACCCAAGTAATCTCTATATATATAAAAATGAATCCCCATTTCCCTTGGTCACGGCATCACGCGTGAACGGGTAGACCAATTTTAATTCGGTTTTCACTAATGGATAGACGGATAAACGGGGAATGTTCTTATATAGACGCAAAGTTGCCTGTCTGTGTGTATTCTATAAGATGTAATTCGGGGAGTGTGCTCGAGAGCTGCATGAGATCATACCGCCTTCCCCTTTCTTCTATCGGACATGCAGACGTACGGCTGGTTACCATCCTCACCTTGTCGATATCCCTCTAATTCGAACCAAGCGCTTTAAAACATCTTTTGTGATGCGCACTGCTAAGGATTGGAACTCCCTGCCGGCGTCTGTATTTCCGAGCTCATATAACCCAAATCTTTTCAAGGTTCGAGTGAATATGCATCTTCTGGGTGAGCTCGCTCCATCTTCGGCCTCATCCTTCCTACATAGATAGATAGATGCTGGTCAAGAGCAAACCCATCTATAATAAAAAAAATATATATATAAATTGCACGCCGGGCGAAGCCGGGGGCGGTTCGCTAGTCTATGTATGTATATAAGTAATCTAAACGTCATTATTCAAGTAATTATTAATTTTAATATAATCTACATATTGAACAGGGCATACTTATCTATACATGTAATAAAATCGTAAACGAGCCGTGTCTGTACGTAAAATATTTTTTCAGTAAAACAATTTGTACATGTCGTACTTATGTTAACTAGGTAAAAAAATGGTTTTTAGATTTTTTTGTCTGTTTATCGGTTTGTCTGTGCGTTTGTGCACGCTAATCTCAGAAAGGGCTTAACCGATCTGAATGCGATTTTCACTGTTGTATTGTAGCAAGCTTCCCGTAATATTTAGTGCTTGTTTCAATCGGTTTACGGTTAAAAAAAGTTACGCGCTATACCGAATGCCAAGCGTACAAAGTTGCGGGCTCAGCTAGTTTCAAATAAATAAACAAATAATATCTTTGAAATGGTTTCATATAATTTTATTAAATTTGGTTTGAACTAATTTTGTCCGCATGTGTACATAAATAGCTAACCTCCAAAAATTATGAGCAAATGTGTGATGATGTCAATTGATAGAGGAAGCTTGTCTGATGGTAAATGGTGTGATATGATACCGACAAACGAATGAAGACATGACTAATGCGTTATTCATTGCATTCTCTTTGTAATCTATCTATACACAAGCTTAATTATTACTCCCGTTAGGTAGTAGTCAGGAATTGGGAAAAACCTTTTTAAAAATTACTTATATTTATTTATGAAGTCAACATATTCATATTTTAAAAATGTATTACATTCATTATACAATTTTTAGTAAATTATATTTTTTAATGTTAATTTCGATAGACAGGCTGACGGTTCACTTTGACGGTAGGCGGCTACCGTCGCCTATAACGCAAGCAACGCCACAGGTTCTGTGAGCGCGTTGCAGTCCTTAGTAGAATTAAAGATAAGGGATAATGAAGGGATAGAGTATTAGGGTCTGGCATTCCTTACTCACTCACCGATACACAACAGCACATATGCTGTTATTTCACGGTGATCTTCTGTAAGAGGGTGGTTACTGCTGCCAGACGCACTGCCCAAAATTTACAATTATATTGTTCAACAAAATAAGAAAGTAGGTATTATAAGTTGTTATTCTTATTTTCACACCAATTCCATAATAAATATTATTATGGAATTGGTGTGAAATAATAATTTTATTTATAATAATAAATTTATTTTACTAATATTATGTGCGTCTATGTCAAAATTGCCTGTCTGTGTGTACTTCTACTGTGTATTTAAGATGTACTTCGGTGAGTGTGCTCGGGACCTGCATGAGATCATACCGCCTTCCCCTTTCTTCTATCGGAGATGCAGGTGTAAAATTCGGACCAAGCGCTTTATATAAAACATCTTTTATAATGCGCACTGCTAAGGATTGGAACTCCCTGCCGGCGTCTGTATTTCCGAGCTCATACAACCCAAATCTTTTCAAACTTCGAGTGAATAGTCATCTTCTGGGTGAGCTCGCTCCATCGTCGGCCTCATTTTGCCTACATGGATAGATGCTGGTCAAGAGAAAACCTATTTTTAATAAAAAAATATTGATCATACATTGTACTGTAAATAGTGTACTAGGTAAGCTATTACCTTATTACCTTTATATATGCTTATATTATAAGTAATAAATTATTTTATATTTAATTAGTCATTTTCTTCATAATCCAATCATCGGGTACCTATAGTACCCTATCGGGTATATCATGTGGTCACTAGGAGAGGGTTTATAATGCCCTCTCTTTCTTTCATGATTATTCCTGCGTAGTGCCGGATACCAACAGACCTGGGCCATCATCCCGGAAACCTACAACTCATATGGATACCGGCCGAGAAAACCTACATTCTACTGTTATTTTTTATTATTATTTTAATTTTAGTGTCATCAGAAAATCGAAGAGACAAAAAGTGGATACATTCGATCGGCCAATATATCGCGCGCCTGTTATCCTCCATAGTACAAGATTAATCGCCAATACTGAGTAAACATCGCACTGTGAAACATACAGACAAACCAACAAATAAATGAACAAGCGTGCGACACGAAGTTCCAATATGCGGGTAATAATTTTAGCATTTTCTCCAACACCTACGTTATAAGAACGCGGCGGCTATATTCTGTTACGATCCTGAGTCCTTTATAGAATATATTATTTTTTAAAGAAAAAATAGCTTTTAAGAGCGATTTTAATTTTATAGTGCTGTCGACGACTCCTAGCAGGCAAGTAGTGGAAGCGTGAGGAGACTAAAGCGCGGACAATCGACTATTATCCTAGTTTCATGGGTCTAAGCTACTCGTAGAATAGCCTAAAATACGTGTGAAAATTATTTTCAAAGGGACCCATCCTTATCTGTCGCGTCGGTCCTCGAAACACGGCAGGGAGATATATATCCTGAAATTCCGATACCAAACTTCCACGTACTCTCGACCACTCAGCCGGCTGTAAAATGTCTTATCGATCACATCGATTCAATTCACTTAAAAACACATGTGTGGTATCCAGTACGCAGTCCAAAGCATGTCCATTGTCCATCCAAATCTGCGATTAAGTCAATTAACAATTAATAGTATGCCCATCACGGTCGCCATGGTTACCCACGCCGTATAAGTACTTTGCGATATTATCAGTATTTTCAAATTATTTTGACTTATTTCTCGTTTTATTAAAGATCTCGCACTAAAAAATATTCAGAGTAAACAAATTAACAGTAAAACGTAAAAATATTTCGTAAAACATTCAAGTACCTCAATTTAATATATTAACATTAAAGGAAAAACACCGTTTCCCATACGAGCCTGGGCTATGACTGTACAGAGAGCAAGCGGGCGAGAAGGCACAGTTTTGTGCGTAACAGCGATTCGAAAGCGAATCTTCGAACCTTTTGCGAAGTTACCTGCGACAATAAACCGGCTACTCATTAAGTTAACGGCAAGTTTAACGGTTTCATCGAAAAAGTTTAGTGATTTTGAAAGTCATCTTGGTTTCTGAAAATAAATAGTTCATTTCGCCCTTACACGGCAGTTTGACTCACCCCCGCACGTAACAATAGTATAAAGTCCAGAATAGGCCCGCGGAATCATGTCGCACCTATCGTGTTGAGGGATTGGCTTGCCCGTCGCCACTAAATCAAACAGTCGATAACCAGCTAAATGTTGTCCGATTGCAAGCCGACGACTCTTGCGCATAAATTTATGCGGTACAGATAAATTAGGCGACGGGCTCGCCGTGAGTTATGGCATTGGTTGTAAGGCTAACCATAAGAGAAGTGGGGAGACCATTGTTTATAGAATGAATATTTTCAATGTGATGTGTGGGTTGTCACACAGTGACCCCCCGGGGTCGCGTCTTAACTGTAACAGTAGAATTTATTTCTATTTTGAAAACCTTGCTATTAAAAATAAATTTAATTCTTGATCATATTCTGACTGGATGGTGTTATTTTTATGAAATTTATATACCAACTAGCTGAGTCCGCAACTTCGTACACGTAGTATTCGATACAGATCGTAACTTTTTTGTTTGTAAACCGATTGGAATGAAACAAACACTAAATGTTACAGGAAGGTTGCTGCAACTCATCAGTGAAAACCGCATTGAAATCGGTTGAGCCGTTTCTGAAATTAGCGTGCACAAACGCACAGACGTACAGATAAACGGACAAAAATTCTAAAAACTATTTTTTTGACCTCGGTAACACAAGTACAACGTGTACAAATATTTAATGTACAATATTTAAATAAAATTAAAAAAATATTTAATGTACATTAATATTTAATGTTTACGATTTCTTTATACGAGTAGTATGTATAGATGTATCGGATTGGCATCGCCTGCAAAATATTTAAATATAAATTCATTTAAAAAAAGAAAAGAATAGATTTAATTCATTTAAAGAAAAAAAAACAGAAATTCATTTAATTGCGTAATAACAATTTTTAGTCATTATAAGTTTTTAGTCCAAAATAAAGTTGTATCAGTAAACTTGCATTGTCAAATCAAATAGACAGTTCAATTACTATTAGTAATTATAACAGAATACCAGAATGCCAATTAATATGGAAATATGTGTCAATAAAACTTGTAGTTTTATTTTATATTATAAAATAAGTAATCTATACGTATCATAAAATCGTAAACGAGCCGTGTTTGTACATTAAAGAGTTTAAAAAAAAAACATTTGTACCGGTGTACTGATGTTACCGAGGTAAAAAACAGTTTTTAGAATTTTTGTCTGTTTGTGCGTTTATACACGCTTCTCTGAAACGGCTTAACTGATTTGAATACAGTTTTCACTCGTGTATTGTAGAAAGCTTTCCGTAACATTTAGTTTTTGCTTCATTCCAATCGGTTTACAAACAAAAAAGTTACGCGTTATACCGAATACCAGGCGTAAGAATTTGCGAGCTCAGTTAGTCTAAGTAACAAAGCATCTTTGTAGAACCACCAGGTCCTACTATCCCTCCGTTATCAAGCGTGGTAACCACGACGAAATTCACCCAGCAATAGTCACAGCATCTACAATTATCGTGTGAGAAAACTATGGTGCTATAAACACTTTCAAAAAGTCCAGCACACATTTTTTATAAATAAACGTCGCCAAAACATGCTTTATTAATTACAAAAACAATTCGAGTTGATTACGAGAAATCGCTCCGGCAGTAGATCGCATTGCTGTGCAGAATTAAATGGATTGATATGAATCGAATTTTACATTTAAAATTCCGTTTCGTTTTGAATTATGTTTAAAATATATCATTGGAATGTTTTCCGTGTAATTTATTTTTAATTTAATTTGTTAAATTTTAATAAAAATTGTAAGTTATCATAATTTGAATTATTATTTATTACAAGTTTTTTTTTTAATATACAATTAATTATGTTACATAAAATTAATAGAAATTTTATTAATTAATACAGGCTGACGGTCCACTTGATGGCAAGTGGATACCGTCGCCTATAACACAAGCAACGCCACAGTAAGTGCGCTGTCGACTACAGTAGGATTAAGGATAAGGGATTAAATAGGAAAATGAGCTCTGGCATCCCTTACTCACTCACCGAAACACAATAGCACACATGCTGTTATTTCACTGTCGTCTTCTGCAAGCTGGTTGTTACTGCCGTCAGGCGGGCTGCCCAGATGACTGCAATGGAGTGTGCCCTGAAAGTACTTTCCAGATCCAGACCAGAGACAAATTTGAAAAGTTGACCCAGCCGAGAATCGAACCCGGGAACCTTAGAACAGAACGTTAACTGTGAAATTTCAAGGCAGGCGTAGCCGCATACTTCTATATATACTAATATTGTAAAGAGAAAAGATTTGTATGTATGTTTGTAATGAATAAACAGCGAGTAACTTAGGCTACTCACGTCCCCCCTTCTCCCCCCCCCTTTACCCCTCTACATAAAAATTCAAAATCAGAATCAAAATATTTATTTATCAATTAGGTTTCTCCAAGAGACTCTTATGATCGGTCATTTAAATTTACCATTTCATTAGAAACATGCAAGAGTATGTTTCTAATGAATAAACTCAAAGACCACTGGACCGATTTTAAAAATTCTTTCACATATATAAAGCTACATTATCAGCGAGTAACATAGTACATATATCATAAAGATAAGTTAACGCAACAGCTAGTTTATTAAAGTAAATTAAAGTAAATTAAAGTTGTTTTGCTAGAACATGACCATATAAATTCTTTAATCAGTAAGTATCTCATTATCTGTGATTATGGCAAAGAGACGTAGTTACGTAATTGCCCGATAAAAATGGTTAAATCAAATAGTTCTACGATAAAACAAAGTTTCTATAGCATTCTTATGCTATAGAAAGATTTATATTCGGGGTTCCCTGCGAGATAGATTTATTAATTAGAAAATATGTAAGGTCACACATCTCTGGATGCTTAACTACATACATTCACACTAAAGCAATAGTGAACCTGCCTACCACTTTACTTTCAAATAAAAAATAACATTTGACATTTCAAATAAAAAATAGATTTGACAACAAGTGCACAAAACGAACCATTTTTATCCGAAGGCGAGGGCTGATAAAAATGGTTTTGTGGACGAGTTATAAACTCTGCTTTTCACTTCGATTGCGAGGAAATAAAACAGTAGTTTAACATAACATTTCTTTAATTAAAATTTAACATTGACATTTCTTTAATTAAAATTTAACATTGACATTGACATCTTATGACATTTGGCTTGGGCGCAGACCTATACAGCCTCCTATTAAATTAATTTTGTAATAATAATTTTCTTAAATTAATTAAATAACCTACCGTACTTGAATTTAAATTTTAATATCTTTTATGTCTTAAAAAACACATAACGCAAATAAATTTAAGTAAATATTACAAAATAACAAATTCTATCTACGACCTTCTTATTGTGTTTGGCTGTATGGCTCATTTTCTTTGCCTTCATATAGATACATTATTTGTTGTATCTACATGTATATATATATATATATATATATATATATATATATATATATATAGTTAAAAATTGTTAATTTTTTTATTAAACATTTATGAGTAGATACGTTAATGTACTTGTGCACAAAATTCGCAAGTGAAAAAAATATTTTCTCTCCCAAAGTGTGCGAATAACACTAATTTCTGATACAATCGCGTGCAAAATACCGATCCGCACTGATTTTTAGGTATTTAAAAAAAAAATTTGTAGCGGTACATTTGCTCCCACTTCGCTATCAATGATCAGCAGATAAATAATATGGTAATAAATACACCCGAAGCTCTTTAAGGAGTTAATTAATGCGAGTTCGCTTTCAACGTAAAAGCGACGTTCGCTTTTTGATCTGCCGCATTACTTAAATAACTTTTTAAATTGAAAAAATATTTTTATACTAGATGAAAACCCGGCTTCGCTCGGGTGTAATGTGACTCATAATACATGTAGGTACAAAACGTAGGTAGATATTTCTGTAGTTATCGGTTCTCAAGGAATATTAAAGGCAAAGCGGCATAGATTTCGCTCAATGTTTGCGGCAAGACGTTTCGTTTTACACAGTCACAGAGTCACAGTTCTTTGTAATGGACACTTTGTTTTTAAAATGAATGGTGCGACGACGTATTGAGTGGCGAGGCGTATGTGCGCTAGTATGAATGAAACGGAACGTTTATTAACCACTCAAGATGTCACAGGTGTCAGTGAGTGACGTTTCGCTAGAGTGGACCATTAGAATTTAACAAAATACTTGATAATCCGAATTTTTCGGATATATGTTGTCGACTCGAAATCTTTATTTTTTTATGTTTTATTATTCAGGTAACCGTACCCCTTGACGAAATTATTAATATAGAAAAGCTGTTTAAAAAATTTGACTTATGTATTGGGAATATACCACGAAGAGTGCGACCTATTTAAGCAATATTTCGAGCACCATTTTAAATTATCATCTTACGTAGCCTTTAGAAGTCATTAAAATGCATTAATTAAAAGATTTTATGGGAATAAAACGATTATTTTAGAAAAACAAAAAGAAACGTAAACGCAAAAAATATTTTTTCTCATATAGCAAAAAGTTAAAAAATCTTTTAGGGTTTCGAGTAAACTGAGTAAATTCTTTTTTTTTTCTCGAAAATCGAAAATTTCTTTTTTTTTTTTTATAATCGGCCTAAGATACAATTGTCCTTTTTTGAATATACCACGAAGAGTGTGACCTATTTCAGCAATATTTCGACCACCATTTCAAATAGCCAAACATAGTCACTTGAAATGACCTATAATAGGCATAATGACGGTATTAAAGAATCAAAGAATAAATGGTTTTGGAGAAAAATATATGTTGAAAGGAGTCTTTTTGTATTAAAATTGATATTGATAAGATTTTCAATAAAATAGAAGTATAAATAATTGCAATCGGCCATGTTAACTGAAACACCAATCAGAGCGAATGACGTCACGCCCAGGTAAGTGTCATCGTGTTGCTTGACTTTGCTTTGACAGAATGAAAAATCTGATGAGAACTGATGTCGGTGACGTCACGGTTCATCAGACGCGACGCCATGACACCTAAGAGCGTTTTCGCGCGTAATTCAAAATAGATTTAAAAAACATTCACTAATTCGCGTTGAAATTTAGTTTTTTGCTGAAATATTGTTTTTTTTTTTCGGATATTTTTTTCGTGTATCTGCATTATGGAAGGGAATTTCAAAATCTGTCATCATGCCTATTCATTTGACAACATTGTTTCCGTTTGAGTTGGCCATTTTTAAATAAATAAACCATTTAATTCCACACAAATGATTTAAGCGTTAATGCGTCAATGATTGAAGTAATACTATTAATGAACAAGTTATGATTTAAGGCGCATACGAGACGCATTGTACACCGCCCACAGTAGCTACCCACAGGGTGATCGCGATGCTAGATCGGCCCGCCCGCCTCGATGACCGTTCAGTCTACATTATACGGAGAAAGCTTTTTTACTGGGGAGGCTGCTGGTTCACTTCGTTTTTTTTTTTGTGTAAAGGTCACCAGATAGCTTGACGATCAAATTGATGGTAGGTTGCTACCGTCGGCTATAGCACAAGTTCACTGCAGACCATAGTAGGATTAAAGATAAGGGCTCTGGCATCCCTTCTCCCTGGTTACTGCCGCCTGACGGGCTGCCCACCTGACTGCGAAACGCAGTATGCCCTGCTACTACTTATGGGCATTGACGAAATATCTCGTGCCCGAATTTCTGTGAAGGACAAAATTAGCAACTCTTATGGGACAAAGTGTACGCTTTTACAACAGGCTTCTTGCTAATATACAACAGTTATATATAAATAAATTTAAGGTTTATATTAAGAAAACTCTATGCAAAAATGGATATTATAAAATATTAGATTATATAAATGATAAAAACATACTTGGAGTTAAATTGTAATATTACAATTTTGGTACATTCTATATTAATATTATAAAGAGAAAAGATTTGTATGTATGTTTGTAATGAATAAACTCAGAAACTACTGGACCAATTCTAAAAATTCTCGCACTAATAGAAAGCTACATTAACAGCAAATAACATAGGCTACTTATCCTCCCCCCCATCTCCCCCTTTTGCCCCTCCATACAAATGTATTTTTGTAGTGAATAAACTACTGGACCGATTTAAAAAATTCTTTCACCTATAGAAAGCTACATTATCAGCGAGTAATATTTTATACAGAGTCACGGATGAAGTCGCGCGCAACAGCTAGTGTTATATAAATTGCTGAATTTTGTTACAAATTATATAATTGATTTATGAAAAGAGCAACTATGTTCTTGCCGAGTCCTTCCCCTTAGAAGCAGCCTTCCGAACTGGTGGTAGTTTATAATTATATAAAATGATAAATATTTGACGAAGATAATTGTTTTGTAAAAAAACTTACACCGAATAAAAATTATTTATTTATTTATTTATAAAGAGTTCGTCTCCACAATAATGCAACTAAAGTAAGTTCGACGTAGAATAAGTAAAAGGCGAAATAACAAATAACATAACATCCATTCGTGTATTGTACAAAATGTTTTAAATATTAATAATTGAATCAATGTGGTACACTTCTCCACAATATTAACTGAGCATTCAAAAGGAGCAACTTTAAAATTGAAGGTATTTTAAAAGAAATAATTTACCTCATTATATTGAAATTACAAACACATTATTATCAATTTATTTTTTTATATTTTATTTTTATTTATTTACACAAAAAAATACAATGGGTGGTACACAGTTTAGGTGTACTATAAACTCAATTAAGTTTCCAGCGTACACCTGTCAATGGCAGAAATATAAACAGAATTTTTGTTACAAACAAATACAGACAAAAGTAATCTTATATATATAAAAATAAATCCCCATTTCCCTTGGTCACGGCATCACGCGTGAACGGGTAGACCGATTTTAATTCGGTTTATCACAAAAGGTTATAATTTTAAAATAACTGCCTGCTTAAATACTTTTTAATGTAATACTCATATGACATACGAGCTATAAACTAGCTTATATAAACTATATATATTATATAGTTATAGTTATATATATATAGTTTATATATATATATACCTATAACGAAATAGGAACCAAAATAACTAGACAAGGAAATTTATTGCAAAGACCTAAATGTAGGTTAGAACTATTTAATAGAAATGTTTATGTTATGGCAATTAAAACATACAATAAACTACCTAATAATATAAAAGAATTGCCGGATCCTAAATTTACAAGAACATTAACAAAATGGTTATTAGATTGTTGTTATTATGATGTTAAAGAATTTTATAATAAGAAACATTAATTCCTTTTTTATATTAATATAGTTTATAAACAATTAAACACAATTATTTGCATGCCCTTGGCGGGTAGAACATACTTTGTACTGTAACTGCTGTATACAAATTAAAATCCTGTAAACATGTGTTCGCGCAAATAAAGATTTATTTTATTTTATTTATTTTATTTATATATATATAAATTATAAACTAGCTGAACTCGGCCACGCTTCGCTGCGGCCCATACGGCGGCGGCGTGCGCATGGGGCGCGCGGTACTGGACACTGCTTAAATATATAATACTACTTATCGTAGCGTGATGTTATATAGCCTATAACCTTCCTCGATAAATGGAATATTCAAAACAAAAAGATTTTTTCAATTCGAACCAGTAGTTCCTGAGATTATCGCGCTCAAACAAACAAACTCTTCAGCTTTATTATAGTGTACGTATATAGATGTGAAAGTAACTCAGTTTGTCTGTCTGTCTGTTACTTTTTCAGGCCTAAACCGCTGAATCGAGCATCATGATTGCATACACGTTGTCAGGGACGCAGTAAAGGACATAGAGTAACTTTCATCTACAATAAAGTACCTACTATTCCCGAGGGATCATCTAACGCCTGGTAAACCTATAACTGCAATAAAGATGTCAGGCATTACATTGCTCATATATTTAGTCAGGCATTATTTCTTTATTTTTTAAAGCGGGCGAAGCCATATCTACACGTGATTAATAAATAAACAACAATTAAGTTTATTAAAATAATATTTATTTATTTATTTATTATTATATGGCCTCCAACGAGGCAGGCACCGAACAAGAACACACAGCAAGGGACAAAAAAGAATAATATGGCAGATGCTGCCGCAATTAAAGGAGGCACAGCCTACGCCAATAAAAAGTCAATAACATCCCAGCAATAAAATTAAAAAAAATAAAAAATAAATAAAAATTAACAAAAAAAAATTATTATTATCAGAATAAATATCAAAAATAATCGAGTGTTAATTTATCTGAACCACGGACAAGGTGAGTCTTTTAATATTTTAATAAATAAAATTTTTAGTATTTTTTATTTTTTAAATTTGTATAATGCGTTCCTTCGTCCCACCGGGTTTTAGGTAACTCCGAGTCAACTGTACATTCGGTATCAGTCTGATTAATATGGAGTTGTGTATACCATTGTTGGGGTCCTAACATATTTGAATTATTACGTACTTTTTGTTCGATCGAATATTTATTCATAAATAGACTTCAAGTGGGTGTAATGACATTTGATAATGTTAAAGATATGATTCTATAATAAATAAAATGTGAGATCCAGTTTTAATGTGGCACTGAGTTTGGTAGCCTGGATGGCGCCGGTAACCAACTCCTTACAGATGGTTAAAAAGCATAACTGAACACTGAACCTACCATAATTAATGTTTTTTTTTTAGATGTGTTTGCTCCTGGCCAGCATCTAGCCGTGTAGGAAAGATGAGGCCGACGATGGAGCGAGCTCATGCAGAAGGTGCCTATTCATTCGAACTTTGACAAGATTATAGGATTCTATGAGCTCGGAAACCACGATTACTCCCCGCCGCGCGCACATTTTCATACTTCTATGTCGTAAAAACAGAAGCACTTTGTGAAAATGTTTACAAAAGTACGGATTCCTTGCAAATATGTTGTAGTAGGTATTTTTTTATATAATTAAAATAAATATTTAAATAATTTTTTGTGTTTAAATTTAAATTGTAAGTGAAATTTGTGCGTTTTCACTAATTATAAATAACTGCAAGTGAAGATTTCTAATCGGCTTATTATATTTTGTTTATTTCTAAGCAATTTGTTCAATTTTTATTTGTTCTGAAATTAGGTACCGTAAATAACAGTTGTGATGTTGTGTTTATTGCCTAACTGCCCTTCTCGAATTGTCCCATTCTCCTTTCGGAGTCAGCAGCCCATGTTTCCATCTTGTCTGCCAGCCTTTATCATAAAAAATATATTAGATATAATATATTACTCAGCTGAAATTATCTTGAAGAATTTTAACTATAATATTATAAATGCGGTGAGTTTGTTTGTTTGTGACCTTTCAAAACCGATCGTTACGTAATTTTGCAAATATGTTGTGACTTTACACCTTCAGATTTCCACCTGTTTCGGTCTCTTCAGCATTCTTTAGGCAGTGTCAGGTTAACATCAACAGAGGACTGCCAAAACTACTTTTTTTTTATCAGAAATCCCAAAAGTTCTGCAGCAACGGCATCATGTCACTACCTACAATGTGGCAAAAAATCATCGAACAAAATGGTAATTAAATGTAAATAAACTTAAAAAAAAATTGTCTTGAGCTTTCATATAAAATGCGAAGAAACTCTTTCCCCAACCTTATCATGACCTCAGCCGTAGAAAGTCCACTGTTGGACATAGACCTCCCAAATACTCTAGTAGGCGCTGTTTGTCTGAATAGGCGAGGGCAGCCACTTACCATCAAGTGGACGGTCCACTTGCCTGCCACCCAGTGCCGGATTTATACTTTTCTTGAGTATAGGCCCCTCCACTTTGTGCCGCCTCTTCCTCGTGGCCTAGGTGGTATACCTAGGCCTTTTTTATGTAATTATTATTATTATTGCATTTATTATCACACAAAAATTTGATGGCTTCCGAAAGCGTGCGAAAACCATCTAAAATCCGCCGCCCCTAGGCCACTGCCGCCCATAGGCCTCGACCTATACGGCCTATTGACAAATCCAGGGCTGCTGCCAACTCTTACATTCTTGACGGTATAAAAATTACAATAAACTATTCCTTTGTGTTTTTTGTTACGTCATACTTCTGTAACGTGTTACAAGTCTAGGCTTAATTTTGGATACCTACACACCATGGGAGTAGCCGGCTGGTGATTATTAAAAAATATATGTCTCTACTATTATGAAGAGAAAAGACGAATGAACTCAAAAACTACTAGACCGATTTTTAAAATTCTTTCACCTATAGAAAGCTACATTATCAGCTAGTAACATAGGCTACTCACCCTCCCCCCATCTCACCCCCCCCTTACTCCCTTCCATACAAATGTATGTTTGTAATGAATAAACTTAAAGATTACTGGACTCTCTCTCATCTCCCTTACCCCTCCATATAAAATTGCCGTTTTCCACGAATAATATTTTATAAAGAGACGCCGACGAAGTCGCTTAGAACAAAAATTCCATCACTTCAATTCAATCGTTTAGTTATGGAAGAATAAAAAAATATACTTATATACATAATACAGACAAATAGGGTTGCCCTTAACACAATAAATCTAAGTGGGTACTGTTTAATCGGACCTCTCGATTTTGAGACCATAAATTACAGATTTTTACATTTTAAAAGGTACAAAACAAAACTTTTAATATGCCGTATCGGACATAAATCACTTGAAACTGGCGTTTTCTTCTTTGGTGGCAAACAGACGTCCAAATTAGCATACCATTTTGAGACCTTAACGCGTTGTGAATAAGATTCAGTTCCATTAAACAAATATCCACATGAAAGACTTAAATAATGTTTCTTTGAATTGAAGCTGTAATCTTTGAGTAGTAAAGTAGAGATTGTGTTGTGAAATGTGTTATAATTCTCAAATAAATCAATGATGTTTCCTGATCTTCGATAGCTTTATATTGATTGTGGGACAAGGTGTTGTGGATGCCGCATCCGTCACGCTACGTACACTCGGACCCGTGTTTAAGCAGTTCACCGTTTATAAACTCAGTAAATATTTATAAATAAATATACGGTTTAGTTTCATAAATGAATATTATACTTAATCGGTTTACTTTTATTCTCCCAAAGCCTTGTAACGAAGGTTGTATTGTATATTTGACATACGGCGCTGAGACTTTGGACTTTAATGAAATGTCTCGTATACATACTAGCTGAGCCCGGAACTTCGTACGCGTGGTATTCGGTAAAGAGTGCGTAATTGTTTTTTTTTTTTTTTTTTGTAAACTGATTGGATTGAAACAAACACTAAATTTTACGGGAAGCTTGCTACAATACATCTGTGAAAATCGTATTTGGATCGGTTAAAACGTTTCTGAGCTTAGCATGCACAAACGCACAGACAGACAAAAATTCTTTGGTAACATAAGTAGGTGTAAAAATGCCTACAACGTGTAAAAATCGTTCAAAAAAAAAATTCTGTTCTGGATTCTGGATTCTGTTTCTCCGCTAACTTTTGCAAAACCACCCAACTATTTAATTTGCAGAAGGATATGATTCTAATTATGTAGAACAAGGTGGACCACTTAGCTCAAACAATCGGCCCGCAGAAGTGCGAATGAGCGGGACATGTTTGTCATGCAGCAGATGGACGTAGTAGACGAATCTCGAAAGACCACTTACCATCTGTTCGTTGGACGGATGCCATCAAGAGTTTGGCAGGCAGTGGATGGATGCGATGGGCGGAGGATCGAGTATAGTGGGGTGGCGCTCAACTAAAAATGATGGCGATGATTGTGAGTGTATTTTTATACAAAAAAGTAGACATTTGTTCTTAATCATTTTATAAAATTAACAAGATTAAAAGATAGTTTCAGATTATATACTTTTTTTTTAATATTAAGATTGGCAGACAGGCTGACGGTTCACTTTGGCTCGTCGCCTATAACACAAGTAACGCCAAAGCTGCCGCAAGTGCGCTGCCGACTACAATAGGATTAAGGATAAGGGATTAGGAGGGGATAGGGAAATGGGCTCTGGCATCCCTTACTCACTCACCGAAACACAACAGCACACATGCTGTTATTTCAAGGTGGTTTTCTGTAAGGAGGTTTTTACTGCCGCCAGACGGGCTGCCCAAATGACTGCAGTGTGCCCTGTCCTTACTTTCCAGATCCAGACCATAGCCAAATTTGTAAAATCTATTTTTCAAAAATGACCCTGCCGGGAATCGAACCTGAGAACCCTAGAACAGAGCGTTGAGGAAGCACCCTAACCACTCATCCAACGGGTTGTATCTTTTCACTATTCTATGTGTAGAGGTTAGGCTACATTCCACCAAGCTTACTCAGGAAATTCAGGAAGCCCGGAAC
The DNA here is from genome assembly GCA_910589475.2 of Bembecia ichneumoniformis. Lineage (NCBI taxonomy): Eukaryota > Metazoa > Arthropoda > Insecta > Lepidoptera > Sesiidae > Bembecia > Bembecia ichneumoniformis. The sequence goes on from OU342540.1 coordinate 13,653,855, forward strand.
TCATATGTCTACTGATATTGCTCAGTTTTCTATTACACTCGAGTTTCTTCGCGATATTGCCATGCACTTTTAGAATTAGTGATCGATAATTCTTATACAGAGGTTCCAGCACAACCTGGATTCGAATTAGTCTCAGTTGACGTTTGACCCACTGGGCTATAACACTGGCTACTGGGTTTCTTAAAAAAAAGTCTTAATCTTAATCTAAAAGTAACGGAATACACTGCCTTTCGCAGTCGTATATTGGGCAGCCCGTCTGGCGGCAGTAACTTCACTATTAGAGAAGACCACCGTGAAATTGCAGCATTTATAGTGTTGTGATTTAGTAAGTAAGTAAGTTATGTAAGAATGTTAGTAAGTTATCTTTATCTTTATCTTGTCTTAGTGGCTATTTCTGTCTGCTAGAGTACCAGTATCACGTCGTCCATTGATGAAATATTGTGATCGCCACGTGAACTAAAGCTCTCTACCTATACCTACCACGTTAAGGAACTGTAGTACTTTTTTGATAGAGGCATTCTTCACATCTTCACAAGCCATTGTGTGGCTTCTTAGGATGTGACTGCGCTTGTGCATCAGAGGGCCACATTCGCACAGGATATGCATTGGTGTTTCTTCTGCCTCATGGCAGAAGCGACACTCTCCCGTACTAGTGAGCCCCATTACTTTAAGGTGCCTATTGAGGCGGCAGTGCCCCGTTAGCGCCCTAGATAGCATACACAAATTGCTCCTGCTAAGCGACATAGCCTGATTTGTTGCATTTCGACTATAGGCTTTAATGAGCGCTTTGGAATGGTTCAAACCTGGCAAGTCAGTCCAGCGTTTGTAAGATTTAATAAAGCACTGGTTCCATATGGTCCAGCGAGCTAGGCTATTTGGTAGTCCGCACATAGGTTCAGGACCTATTAGCCTACCTTTTGCGCCTACACGAGCCAGTTCGTCGGCCAGTTCATTGCCTTGTGTTAGTAAGTTAGTCCACTTAGCTATCCCTTCCTAATCGCTTATCCTTTATCACCTGTGCAAATCGCACTTGCAGCACCTGTGCTGTTGCATGTTATTAAGTAACGGTAAACCTGCCATCAAGTAGAGCGTCAGCCTGTCTGATTAAAAAAAAAATGGATTAAAAAAATCTTAAAAAAGAGTTCTCAAACTGTATTCAGTTATTTTATCATTTGTTTTTGTGTATAGTAGCTATTAATGAGCTTCAGTAATATCAATAAATAAATCCATCCTTCGAAATGATTGAATTGCAGCTACTGAGCGAAGGCTAGATCAAATAATAAGGAATATGAACATTTTTTTTTATATTTTCATACGATACGTTATATCGCTATAATAACCGTAAAAAAATATTCAGCGCCAAAAAACAGAAATTTGGTAACAAAAAAAAAAGTTAAAATTAACTAACAGCAACGGGCACTTTAAACACCCGCGCTTTTGGCGCGCTTGTCGTGACGTCAAAGTCTACAATGCAATCAAATGTTAAAAATCACAAACACACACACGCTTGTTGACATTTCATAGACTTTGACGTCACATTCGATCTGACCGTTTCGAGTATTTTGAATTTCCCACATTTTTATGCACTTTTTAATAATTATTTTCTTAACGAAAAAGAAATAATATTAAAAAATATTTACATAGACATAATTCTAAAGCAAAAATGTTGATAAAAAAATATATTTAAGCCTTTTTTGAATTAGACGCATATTCGCTATTGTAGTAAGTAATAACGATCAAAACATCATTTAAACAAGTATAACTCACTAAGGTATAACGTAGATACTAACTCAATTACCCGTGGAAAATTAAATATAGTATATTATAATTGTGAGAATGCATACTATTAATGCAATTGATACCTACTCCAATGTCAAGAAATAAGTGCCACGTATAATTTATTGTCAATAACCACGTATTCTTAAGGCGACGCCAGCTCCTAATGATAAAAAAATCCACTTATTTGTAACCGTTTTCCTTTTAAATTATCATAATAATTATAATTTAAAAATACTCAAATCATCTGCAGGATATATGAAAGGGGATCGTCAGAATTATTTTTTAAATTATATTTAATTATATATAAAAAAAATTACTAATTTGCGGTCTAATATCGATGTTGTAACCGTGCGATTTGCTTAATAATCAATATTTTAAATAGCTAATTCTTAAGATAAATTTTAAGATCCATTATCTGAAGGCTCATCAAAAGAAAAATTTGAATTAAAATTAAACTTTATTTAATTTTTAAATAGATATTTCCGAGATTTGCAAGTAGCGACTCCCCCTCAGCAGTCCCGTCAATTCAGTACAGGACGAGTTTTGCGGCTGGAGTCGCCTTAAGTATTATTGCGTCGTTTGCCTCCAATATTTTATATCATTGATGATTTCTTAAGCTATCTATAAATTTATTTATAAGCAGTAAAACAAGAGTGAATTTCGAAGCAATTTGCAATACATCGGCAAATTATTCCAATCGTATGTCATATCAATTTCAAAGTATAAAACACAAATTGAAAACACGCCCGTCTAAATTGCCAAAGGGACATCGACACGAGCCCATCCTTATTACGTGCACGACTCTAATGGCGTGTTGATTATTAATTAAAAATAATTACGATTACGACCATATTCAATGACTCTGGTGTTACAGCTATTAACGTTTTAGTGATGGGACAGTGGCTTCATAATTTATGTCGATAGATTGTTGTTGGTTTAAAATGTTTTTTTGTAATATCATTTTTATATTTCTATTCGTATTGAACATTAACTGCATTAAGTATTATTAACTTATAAACAACTGTTCTAACTGGCATAGTAAAGTAAGGAACTTAAAAATAAATGAAATACATTTATAATGGTGACAGATTTAGCCCGCGGATTTAGCAACACATTGCTCAATAATATTATGTATATTGTATTTTGAATTATACACTGTATTTTGATAAATATTGCATACTGTATTTAGAGGGATAAATGTCGAAAATATATAATTAATTAGGAGTGAATTCTATACTGGGCAGTCCGTCTGGCGACAGTAACCGCCTCCTAACAGAATGCCATCATTTTATAGCAGCACATTTGTCTTCGATTCTTTCTGTCTTCGTGAGTGAATATATACATATCTATTCTATCAAGGTCGGTGGTACTCGCAACCCTTGTGGCTTTACTTGTGATAATAAGCGACGATAGCCACCGATCATCAACCGAACGCTTAGACGAGGATAAGATTACAACTTTGATCACAAGGAGATAGTTTATTGTCGGCTGCTACAAATGTAGCACAAATGCTAAATACCGCGTTTTACACTCACACGAGAATTAAAATTTCCTATCTTTTCATGGTATTCTGTAAATTCATTATCATCCGTGAGAAGCGGGGGGCGGGTCGCTATTCTCTAATAAATTAAAGACGCGAAAATGACATTTTCCTCTGACCCTGTCTCGAATTATCGATAAGCAATCATCGACAACCCGCATCACTACCGTTCTAATTAAGGCATCGACCGTGCACCGAATGTGTGTTTAATCAAGCCTGGAGCCGGCAACACTTGTTTGCTTTGTAGTTTAGATGCGCGGACGCAGCGTCGACGGACATTAATGCCCATTCCATTTATAGAACTTTAATTCATATTATTTGGTATCATTACTCTTTAAATAATTTATTAACGCGTCCTCAAAACTGTTTCCTGTGAATGTCATTACGGGATGAAGTCTAGTAAATTTGACCCCTATTGTCCAGATATTAGGATTCTTAACCCATCTGTGTCATACCTTAAACTCTTAAAATGCCGTTGCTTTCTGGTTGAAATATTAGTGCTAGCAATAAGGTTGTAGGATCATTTAATTAGTTATATTATCAGTTATTTATGTTTCTAATTATTCTTCTAAGAAATTATTGAAGAATAAGGAATTCCGTACTGTCGAACTAATCATGCTAAGAATTCCTTCCTCCATCGTTCCAAATATCACTATAATAAGGTTCTAAATGATATCGACATATTCTCAAATAATTTAACATCATACAAAAATACAGTTGGCGAATTACTTTAAAAAAAATCAAAAATCAAATCAAAATCAAAATATTTATTTATCAATTAGGTTTCTCCAAGAAACTCTTATGATCGTCATTTAGATTTACCAGTTAAATTTAAATTTACCAGGGTTTCGGAAAAAAGCCAAGATGACGATCCTGAGAAGAAACCCCGAAAGAAACTCAGGATACTATTCTTTTTGTCATCTTTACAATATAAAAAAATTACAATAATTATAATCATACACTTAATACCTAAAGTAAATATACAACACTAAGCATTGTATGAGCTCCGAATCCAGGCTTTAATTCCAGGCTTCATTGTCACTTAAATAATCAGTAACCTTAAATAGCCTTTCGAGAGGAGTTAATGACATCTTTAAATTTATTTATAGATAAGGTTCTGATCATTTCAGGCATTTTATTATAAAACCGTATACACTGACCCATAAAAGAATTACTTATCTTGTGGAGTCGGGTCTTATGTAAATCTAAATTATTTTTAAACCTAGTACCTATATTGTGTACATCACATTTTTATTAAATTGACTAATATTTTTATGCACGAAACTACTGAACCTAAACTTTTGAAAAAAAATACAGAAATTAGTTTTCTACTTATAGATTATAGGAAAACCTATAAGAAGTCCATGATATTAAAATAACATGGTGAATCACTCAATATTGTGCGGATAGGTAACATCGTACGGAACCCTCTTCACGCAAGTTCAACTCGCACTTGATGTTTTTTTTTTTCGTTCTTAAGGTGCCACTTCTCTAGGACGGTTGGCGACAATCATGTCTATATTTACCTTGCAAGCTGCTACACCAAAGAGGAAGCGAGTTCTCATGCTAAACCATTCTCTTAAATTGTTCAACTAGACGGTCTTTTTCTTGCCTCTGCTACGTTTCCCCTGTTTTTTATTTTTTCGCGCCTCATTACGTGCCTTAAATATTGCAGCTTCCTCTTCTTTATCGCTCTATTCCATTCCATTCTCTTTCTCCTTCGAAGCCTGCAATTCCCTTTCTTATTCGAATTCCTATAATAATAATTAAATAGCAATGACGAAGTCTAGTGTTTAAAAATATTCAAAATTTTACTCTTACAACCATTATACCCGTACAATGTGGACAGTAAAGATAAATACCTATAATGAATAAAATATAAATAAATAAACTCTATCTGACCGCTGTGCACCCCTGGAGTCACCCTGGTGCAGTCGCCTGCTGCAGGTTTGACCATCAAAGTTTTTTTTTTGTGAATATTTTGCCATGTAATATTAGTAAAAAAGTTTAAATATTAACAATTATCTATCGTTCATATATTATAAAAAATTCCAGTATAAAAGTGATTTTTCTTATTTGGTTCGCAACAGCACTCAATCTCACATATTATTATTGAGTAACTGTATAAATCTTCAATTATTGTGCCTATGAAGATGCAACAACTACTGATACGATTATATCACTAGTCGCTATCAAGTAGATAGTAAGTAATAAAAATATAAGAACATACTAAAGTTCTAATAGAAAACTCAGAGCTAATGCAGCAATTATGTGCAGGATTCAGAGGAACACCAATGAAATCCTAAAGATGATAGCAGACAGGATTGACGCGGCGGTCGGTTCACATGTTGCACATTCGATGTGAAAACTGTTTATTTTTAATTTTTAAAATAATAAGGATGAAACATATTACACCGGGCCGGGCGCTCACCGGGTTTTTCTCAACGTGCCCCGGCCGGGTTTGCTATTTGTCACCGTGCCGCCACCGGGCCGCCACCGGGCCTTGCCCGTGCATTGTCATTTCCAAATACTATTATACTATTTTGTATTAATATTACTATACTAGCTGTGCCCGCGACTTCGTATGCGTGGTATTCGGAATAACGCGTAACTTTTTTGTTTTTAAACAGATGTTTTTTTTTGTTTTTCAACGAAATTGTGAATTTCAAAATTTCGTCGTAAACGAAAAATTCGTCTCCCCGAGACCTTTTAAATGAGTACCAACACGGGGGGTCTACGACGCACCGCTCCCAAGCAGTTTTTGAAATTCTTTTTTTGAAAAAATATTTAAGCAGAAATATATAATACCTACCAGAAATAGATTAATATATATTATTGAAAAAATATTATACCTCGAGGCAGTCAGCCTCGGGTTAATTTATTTATTTATAATTTTAACAATTTAAAAAAAAAACTAAATAGTACATTAAATGATACCACTAAAAAAAATACTATACCCCGAGCGGGCCTCGCGAAGCTGTCTCCGAGCGCACGGTGAAAACAAACATTTTATGAAATTTCGCGATTGGAGCGACGGACACGGCCCGGTGCAATATGAATTGGTTCATACAAACGCATACTAACAATATCTTCACCGGGCCCCGGCCGGGGCACGGACGGGGCACGGCCCGGTGTAATATAAATCATCCTTAATAAAAAATACATATATACCTACTACACAGCGTCCCTTTTAAGCCTTTTAATGAGGACAAGGAACCAGAAAAAAATTACTAAATCCTTTTGTATTGAATTAAGTATCATTATTCTTTTAATACAGAGATTATAAGATCTTCGTGCATAATTTGAAGAGGATTCTGTATCTACTTATAACTGATTGCAATCAAACTTTATTGTTGATAAAAGATGAGTGTTTCTTTCATAATTTTGTTTTATTAAAAATTAATATTACTAAATTCATTTCGCATAACAATATATAAGCGCGTCAAAGTAAAGCCTAATTTAAGGCGGAGTCTGCGCACAAGCAGCACTAAGCACAATCAGTATGTAACCTGGAAAATAACATTCGGGATAACATTTAAAGTTTTAGTTGTAAATTTAATAATAAAATTAAGTAGATATTGAATTATTAATTTATGTTTAGATTAGATTTTACTTTAATAGACAACTCTTAGATAACAAGAAGATACGTATATAAATGTAACTCTTTATCAATATCAGGGCCAGCAAACCAAGTTATTGCAAGTTAATAATATGTACTTACTTGGATAATAAGAGTGTGGAAGGTAATGTTCGGAGCCACTACACCTATTTAAAAAAAAAAAAACATTATTTTAAAGTTACATTATTTTCCAGAACGACACAGACTACGAGTAATATTAAAAATGAGAAAGGTTGTAAGTATGGATGTCCATGTCTGTTATTGCTTTTTTACGCAAAAGTTACTGAACAGATTTTGATAAAACTTTACATTAATATGATTTATTGTATAGAATAACACATAGGCTACAATTTATTAAGATATGCGGCCGAAGTTGTGGACAATATCAGTATATTTTCTAAACTAAGCCCCTAGATCGCTCCCAGGCGAAACCTGTACTTGATATAGTTAATGAAAAAAAGGCAATTGTTCGTTTCTTACTATTGTGAAATTTTTTCTATATTCTTATTTACAGCTTGGTGTCCAAATAAAGAACTAAAAAACGGCATACAATATTTTAACCCCTATTTTACTCCTGTGTCGGTCTATCTGGATCAACTAAAACCTAGACTTCCAGAATTATACTAATTTTTATTTTCCACTAGCGACCCGCCCCCGGCTTCGCCCGTGGTGCAATTTTTATATATACAAACATTCCCCTTTTATCCCTCTTTCCATTAGTGAAAACCGAATTAAAATCGGTCTACCCGTTCACGCGTGATGCCGTGACCAAGGGAAATGGGGATTCATTTTTATATATATAGATTTTATCCCCTTAGGTACTTAGGTGATGGATTGCAAAAGTAAGTACATGTCGTAAAGTGAAAATTTTCTCCTGCATCAAGCTGAATATATCATTTCCAATCTCACATACTTACCTAATACAATTAAAAAAAAAATACAAACAAAAAGAGCCACACTTCGTGCAGAAACTTAACTGTCAGTATACATATAATTAATGTAAAACAATTAAATAATTTGGATTATTTTATAACAATGTCAAATATTCTCATACAAATAATGTCAAATGTCGAGAAATACTAACAAACAAAGACAAACCAGAAAACAATAAAATTATGTTACAGGCTGACAGTCCACTTGATGGTAGGTGGCTACCGTCGCCTATAACACAAGCAACGCCAAAGTTGCTGCAAGTGCGCTGCCGACTGCAGTAGGATTAAGGATAAGGGATTAGGAGTGGATTAAGAGTGGATAGCGAAACGGCAGCACAGAGGAATAGTGAGAAACTCCTCTTTGTGACTATTGAAACGGTTTTTTTTTTTTTTATGAATTCGAGGTAGCGCTTGACCACTATCTCACCTGATGTGAGGTGCAGATGTAGCCGAAGGTGGACCACGCTTACCTAGTAAATGCCCATTTACCCTAGTTTTGAACACCCCGAGGTTGTAGTTCTGTGGGAACACAGACGCAGGCAATGAGTTCCACTCCTTAGCAGTTCGAACAAGGAAGGTTGAAACCATTATAATATTTATCCTCAATACGGTAACAGATAGAAAGATGCACTTCATTTATATATAAATAAAAAATAATTCAGAATATACGATGAAAGGTGCAATTTAAAAGCATGATTGAGATTGAAATAAAAGAAGAAATATCCTTTGATTTTTCACATTGACTTCTGAATTCCATACTTAAGGTTACATGTACTGGACAGGTAACCTTCACCCAACGATTAATGTTTATATTTCTGTTCTTACGATCGTTAATTCCAATATAACGACCGATAATAACGATAACGATAAATATAACGATACATTTTGATTGCTTGTGATGATATTAATGTGGATATACCAATTAGTTTATTTGTCTTTGTGAAAAAGACTGTTGCCGAAGTCTTTTTTTTTTTCAGTTACATCGTTTACGTTGACTAAATCTTAGTGAGTTTGTGTATTTAATTTAGCTTTTCTAATCTATGTCTATTTTTTTATACATATAATAAAGTCGTTAACGAGCCGAGTGTGTACATTAAATATTAAAAAAAAAGACAATTTGTATACGTTGTACTCATTTTACGGAGGTAAAAAAATATTTTTTAGAATTTTTATCAGTTTGTCTGTGCAGTTTGTGCACGCTAATCTCAAAAACAGCTTTACCGATTTGAATGGGGTTTTCACTAATGTATCGTAAAAAGCTTCCCGTAACATTTAATGTTTGTTTCATTCCAATCGGCTTACAAACAAAAAAGTTACGCTTTATATCGAATAAGACGCGTACGAAGTTGCGGGCTCAGCTAGTATAGATTAAAATTGCCCGTTCGTCAAGTGCCCTAGCGAAAATTCAGCGTAAATTTAAGATAATAAACTTTCACAGGAGTAAGTAAACGAACAGGGGCCTTAGACAAAGTAGCATTCGCTCCGTAGCGATGCGATATCGAAGTTCGTTATCGTCTCAGAGACAAAGAAATCATGACAAGGTATCACGTGTTTATCACGTGTTACAGTGTCGATTCCAACCATGGCCCACATGAGATGGTTCTTAGAGCAATATTTTGAAACCTTTGGCGCTGCGGACATAAATACTATTTTAATTTTACAAAAAAGGGCCATTAGAGCCATCTATCAACTAGATCCGCAGTCTTCCCTCAGAGAAAAAGAAATCAAGATTTTAACTGTTACATGTCAGTATATTTATGAAAATTTAATTTACGCGCATAAAAATATTAGTCAATTTAATAAAAAATGTGATGTACATAATATAGGTACTAGGTTTAAAAATAATTTAGATTTACATAAGACGCGACTCCACAAGATAAGTAATTCTTTTATGGGTCAATGTATACGGTTTTATAATAAACTGCCTGAGATGATCAGAACCTTATCTATAAATAAATTTAAAGTTGTCATTAAAACCAAACTCCTCTCGAAAGCCTATTATAAGGTTACTGATTATTTAAGTGACAATGAAGCCTGGAATTAAAGCCTTGATTCGGAGCTCATACTATGCTTAGTATTGTATATTTACTTTAGGTATTAAGTGTATGATTTGTAATTTTTTTATATTGTAAAGATGACAAAAAGAATAGTATCCTGAGTTTCTTTCGGGGTTTCTTCTCAGGATCGTCATCTTGGCTTTTTTCCGAAACCCTGGTAAATTTAAATTTAAGTGGTAATTCTAAATGACGATCATAAGAGTTTCTTGGGGAAACCTAATTGATAAATAAATATTTTGATTTGATTTTGATTTTTGATTTTTGAAGTATTTCGACATTAGAATCACTTGCCGAGCCCCACAGTTCTATCCCATATGTCCAGATAGGTTTTATTACAGCTTTATATACCAGGAGCTTGTTATTAAGAGACAATTGGGAATGACGCCCCGTTAGCCAGGATAAGCTTTTAAGTTGCATGGTAGAAATCATGACAAGGTATCACGTGTTTATCACGTGTTACAGTGTCGATTCCTTTGTCTCTGAGACGATAATAACGAACTTCGATATCGCATCGCTACGGAGCGAATGCTACTTTGTCTAAGGCCCCAGTTCTTTTAAGGATTTTAAGTTCGTACTGGATTCAAGTTCAGATGATTTAATTCAGAAATTATTAATAACAAAGAAGACAAGCGTGTCCAGCTGTTTCCAACGTTTACCTAAAATATCGAAATAAAAACTCGGTTTCTTTCGTCCAGTAAGCGTCCAATAACTATAAACAAATCAATAGTACAAAACAATACGTTGTCGTTAAAAACCCTCGACTTTCCGAAACGAAAATCGATAAATATCGACCAAAGAATCGTTTCTTTCGGTAATAAAAACCGATTTATATAGATTTTTATAGCCGTAAAATGTTTTAACTCGACCGAAAAAATGCTATCGGTCAACTACAGACAGACATTTATATTTTAACATATAGAATTTGTATTATTTAGCTTCTCATATATTTTTAATCAGCGATCAATTAGCTGAATCATACAATTTCTGTGGTTTTTTTTTAATGTGTATGTGACATGTGTTGAAGTCACGAAAATAGAACAGACAAATTAAATTATTGAAATTGTAAATTAAAAATTTTGTATATGTTTATTTATGTTAAGATCGGCAGGCAGGCTGACGGTCCACTTGATGGTAAGTAGCTACCGTCGCCTATAACACAAGCAACGTCAAAGCTGCTGCCAATGTGCTGCCGACTACAGTAGCATTAAGGCTAAGGTAGGTACTAGGAGGAGATGGGCTCTGGCATAACAGCATTGTTATTTCACGGTGGTCTTCTGTAAGGGGGTGACTACTGCCTCCAAACGAGTTGCCCAAATGACTGCTGCCCCAAACGTAATGTGCCCTGCCACTATCGAGGTAGCGCTTGACCACTATCTCACCTGATGTGAGGTGCAGATGTGGCCGAAGGTGGACCACGCTTACCTAGTAAATGCCCATTTACCCTAGTTTTGAAGACCCCGAGGTTGTAGTTCTGTGGGAACACAGACGCAGGCAATGAGTTCCACTCCTCAGCAGTTCGAACAAGGAAGGTGGAACTGAAACGCTTTGTTCGTGATCGAGGTACATCGACCACGAAGGGATGAAACCCCTGCCCATCCCTTCGTGTCTAGTGGTCCGCAAGTGGAACGGTTCCGGTTGGATTAAATTAATTGTTAAGATGTGGTTTTGATTTATGGACCTGAGATGTCTGATATAAATGAATTATTCGAAATATACAAAAAAACTAACTAGATACAGGATGTCCTCTTTACAAACTAGACTTTATTTTCAGGACTGCATTTTCGTATTTTTTAAATTCTGAAAAACCATATTAATTGTCATCCTTTTTTGGAAAAACTACTCAATTACTCATCACTTTTAAAAAGACCTTAATTTGCTTTATTTTTTAATTAGCGACTATACTTGTAAATATTTACTATAGTAATCCGTGGTAATATAGGCCACGGATCTACGGTGGCTCCAGACTGGTTCTGGCCTGTACTATTGGAAATTATGGTGGAGGCCTAAGTCCAGCCATGGAGGTCCTACAGCTGAGATGATGATGAATATAGGCTTTTTTAAAGTGAAGCTTCAGTACCTCAGGGCTCGGTTCTTGGACCGGTTCTCTACTCCATATACACTGCAGATTTACCTGAAACAATAGGGGTGGTTACCGCTACCTATGCTGATGATACTGCATGTCTTGCTAGTGACAATGACCCTAGTAAAGCATCACAGAAATTGCAGGACCATCTGAGAAAAATAGACAACTGGCTCCAGAGGTGGAGAATCAAGCCTAGCGTGACCAAATCTATGCAGGTCACATTTACTCTGCGAAAGGGTGTTTGCCCTCCTGTGTATATGGAAGACAAAGCATTACCAAGCAACGACTGTGTGAAGTATCTTGGGCTGCAACTGGATAAAAGACTCACTTGGGCGAAACATATTAAAACCATGAGGAAAGAAACTACCATGCAACTTAAAAGCTTATCCTGGCTAACGGGGCGTCATTCCCAATTGTCTCTTAATAACAAGCTCCTGGTATATAAAGCTGTAATAAAACCTATCTGGACATATGGGATAGAACTGTGGGGCTCGGCAAGTGATTCTAATGTCGAAATACTTCAAAAATCAAAAATCAAAATCAAATCAAAATATTTATTTATCAATTAGGTTTCCCCAAGAAACTCTTATGATCGTCATTTAGAATTACCACTTAAATTTAAATTTACCAGGGTTTCGGAAAAAAGCCAAGATGACGATCCTGAGAAGAAACCCCGAAAGAAACTCAGGATACTATTCTTTTTGTCATCTTTACAATATAAAAAAATTACAAATCATACACTTAATACCTAAAGTAAATATACAATACTAAGCATAGTATGAGCTCCGAATCCAGGCTTTAATTCCAGGCTTCATTGTCACTTAAATAATCAGTAACCTTATAATAGGCTTTCGAGAGGAGTTTGGTTTTAATGACAACTTTAAATTTATTTATAGATAAGGTTCTGATCATCTCAGGCAGTTTATTATAAAACCGTATACATTGACCCATAAAAGAATTACTTATCTTGTGGAGTCGCGTCTTATGTAAATCTAAATTATTTTTAAACCTAGTACCTATATTGTGTACATCACATTTTTTATTAAATTGACTAATATTTTTATGCGCGTAAATTAAATTTTCATAAATATACTGACATGTAACAGTTAAAATCTTGATTTCTTTTTCTCTGAGGGAAGACTGCTGATCTAGTTGATAGATGGCTCTAATGGCCCTTTTTTGTAAAATTAAAATAGTATTTATGTCCGCAGCGCCAAAGGTTTCAAAATATTGCTCTAAGAACCATCTCATGTGGGCCATGGTTTGTAAAAAACTCAGAAATACACGAGCACTTGAAAGTCCCTACTGTGAAGGAAGATATAGTAAAAACTAGCAAAAGATATAAGGATTGACTGAACAGACATAGTAATGACAAGGCGAAGAGCCTTCTAAATACACAAAGAAACGTGGCACGCCTGAAGAGATGGCAAATCCTAAACATAGACCTCAGAACATGAAAAGCAGTTCTCATTAATCGCAGACGATTAATGGAACGTCGCTAATAGCCCCTTTGTCTTTTTTTGAACTCATCTGACTATGGCTAGGCAGCCGATTGCAGATTGGTCTGGGAAAAAAAAAGTGAACATTTTTGTGTGACTAAATAAATAAAAATTTAAATTTGATGTGTAAATAAAACATATAATTGGAATGTCTAAGTACCAGATCGCTGCCTCGAGGGTTTGGATAGCCATGATGATAGGTGACCTCCGATAGGAGATGGCACTGAAGGAAGAAGAAGACTAAGACGCAGTGCAATTATAGTTGCAGGCCACACTGTCATTGTGTTTCCCAATAAATTAGGCCGCTCGTTTGACGGCAGTAACCATCACACCATCGTGAAATAACAGCATGTGTGCTGTTGCGTTTCGATGAGTGTTAGCCTATTAATTTAAACATAAATTGCAAGATATAGTTCTCTAAAAGTATGCAAATTAATGATATCCTAAATATAATTTAAAATTAAGCAGCACAGTAAAGGAACTGCGAATATGCATTAAATGCCTATTAAAGTGTAAATTACAATATGCAAATAACAATAAATTAATTAAGAAGTATGTTTAAAGGCATCTACACAACAACAATCAAAGATAGAAAATGTTTCTCCCTCGCAACCCTTCCGCACATAAATCTCTAGTCTGGACAGCCCCTTAATGGCACCGTTCTTTGTTGCTGCTCCTCTCTCTGCCAATAATGTGGAAACTTAATCGAACACTTGAAATTTAAATTTTGCTACAAATTAACAAACACCCTACATAACAAACTAATAATAAAATAAGATTATTAATTCAACTAATAAAAAGTAGTAAAAAAATTAAATAGTAATCTTAATATATTAAAATAAATTAGTAAAATAAATTATCTTAATATATTAAATAATTGGTGTAATTGATATGTTGAAATCTATTTATATTAATTATATTCGGGTACTTCAAATAAGAATTAGTAATTTTATTTCTTTAGTTAAGATCGGCAGGCAGGCTGACGATCCACTTGATGGTAGGTGGCTACCGTCGCCTATAACAAAAGCAAGGCCACAGCTGCTGCAAGTGCGCTGCCGACTACAGTAAGATAAGGATAAGTGATTGGATGCTAAAATGGGCTTTGGCATTCCTTACTCACTCACCGAAACACAAGAGCACACGTGCTGTTATTTCACGGTGGGTCTTCTGTAAGGGAGTGGTTACTGCCGCCAGACGGACTGCCAAACGCAGTTTGCCCTGCCACTACTTTCCAGATCCAGACCAGAGCCAACTTTGAAAAGTTCATTTTTCCAAATTGACCCTGCCGCGAACCGAACCCGGGAACCCTAGAACAGAGCGTTAAGGCAAGCACTCTAACTACTCATCCAACGGGCTCGCCATTAGAATTTTGTGATTTTTATAACAATGAAAAATTTTATTTATAAAACTTTATAAATAAATAGAATATATTAGAGACCAACATAATATAATAAAAATAAGAAAGAAAGAAAGAAACTGTAAATTGAATAAAATAAAAAATATATACGATTAAAAATCGAAAGTGCCTTCAGGATTTACTAATTGAGACAGGATTTACTAATCTGGATTTACTAATTGAGTCTTAAATCTTAAGTTGAGGAATTGATCTTACAAAATTGGACTCGACTTCGCTTGCTGAGTCACCGCAACCAACCCAAACATGATGCTCTACTCATGGTGTTCTTCCGCAAATGAGTTAGTTACGCGGACGGTAGTCCTGCGCCTACTGTCTGTCCTGAAAATTGAACGCAAGTAAATTTAAATGGTTCTCGAGAGTGGGAGAATTCTTGCAATAATTATTTAATTTTGATCCTCGCTATTAGAAGGAAGCTATAAAACGGGTCACATTCGACTATATAACCCGTTAATTGCGCCACGCCACTAATTTAGTGCTGCAAAGGGTCGATATAATTACTTTTAGGAATTTGTACTTGATCACAAACAATGGCTTTCGGGGAATTAAAATGAAGTCCGAAAGTTTGGGGCATCCGTGAGTTATGTTCTGTGACGGAATTAATATTGACACATATTTTATATACTTTTTAGACCTATAGTAATAGGCTTTGTAAAAATTTAATAACCATTTAAAATTCAAAAAAAGCACTCAAGACATATTTTCTGTCAAACTGAAGACGACTTTATTTGTTTAATTTTTATATGAAGGTTTATCTTCTAATCTCTATATATAAAAATGAATCCCCATTTCCCTTGGTCACGGCATCACGCGTGAACGGGTAAACCGATTTTAATTCGGTTTTCACTAATGGAATGAGGGATAACTGAAGACGACTTTATTTGTTTAATTTTTATATGAAGGATTATCTTCTAATATATTTATATTTATTAATCTATCTTATTAATCTGTGTTATTAATACCTATTTGTTTATATCCAATTTATGTACTAGTATTTACTTATTAGAATGTAAGTTAATGATGATTTTTACCACTATGATTTTTACCACCCACATTGTTTTATTTTATTTTCCTTACCCTAAGGTTGCCTGGAAGAAATCGCTATAAAGCGATAAGGCCGCCTTTTGTGCTATTACTTGTTGTTTTTTCTTTCTTTTTTTATCCTTTTTTATGTATTATAGTACAAATAAAGAGTTTTAATAATAATAATAATAAATGTATTTGTAATTTTTTGTATGAAGTTAGGTTTGCTAATCAATCTTCTATATATAAAAATAAATCCCCATTTCCCTTGGTCACGGCAAGACGCGTGAACGGGTAGACCGATTTTAATTCGGTTTTCACTAGTGGAAAGAGGGATAAACGGGGATTGTTCATATATATAAAAATTGCACACCGGGCGAAGCCGGGGGCGGGTTGCTAGTAAATAAATAAATAAATAAATAAATAAATAAATAAATAACTGTCTATATTTTTTTGTTTAATATTTATATTTATTTTGTATGGAACTCTAAGTCTCTTAGTATTTTTTTTTTTATAATGATAGATCAAGCATTTGACCGCAGTCTCACCTGATGGTAAGTGATGACGCGATCTAAGGATGGAGCATGCTTGTCTATTAAGAACCGATTCACTCGCGACTTGAAAAGTCCAGGGTTGTAGGTTTGTGGAAACAAGGGTGCTGGAAGTTGGTTCCACACGCTAGCAGTTCGAATCAAAAAAGTTGACCCGAATTTTAGTTTTTTTTTTTATATATTAAAAAGAAAATGTATAATCAATGTTCGTTTCCTAAATAAAGAGAGAAAAAAACGTTTAAACAAAAATTTCATGTTTGTTCATTCCGTCCGATTTATCGTTAACTGTTCAATTCGATCTCACATCAGAATCATAACTCAGTAAGGATAGACACTGGATGCAATTATCGGGACGATAAAAAAGCCTATTAATAACTATTTATATTCAAAAAGTAACTCGGACGAGCCACTTCCAAGAAGATAGGCGTAAGTGTGTACGTGCATCGGTTCCTTACCCCGTTTTGATCAAAATCAAACGTGTTTTGGTAGGAACCATTAAAAATATCTCGCGTCGATTCGACGAACAATAAAATTTTATGTCTTTATCTAAACGCATGTGATCGAACGCGATAAAAATCGTTGAAAACTCTGTCACACGTGTTTACGGAATATTATCACGAATTATATTGTTTTGATGGGACACAATTGACCCTCACTGCATATGCAGGGAGGGTAACGTTTCACCAGAGTAATCCAAACCTCTAAGAGTAAGAGAAAGCATGGGACTCTGGTACCTCTTACTAACATATACAAAAAAAACAGGAGAGGAAGGGTATTTCAGAGAGGAATTTAAATTACTACAATAAATCAAAAAAATATTTTTAAGGCATTATGTATTAAATTTTCATCGTGAAAAAAAAATAGCATTAGTGACAGGGTATAGTTTTTTTTTTATTTTTATTTTTTTATGTTAAAATCGGCAGACAGGCTGACGGTCCACTTGATGGTAGGCGACTATCGTCACCCATAACACAAGCAACGCCAAAGCTTATGCAAGTCCGCTGCCGACTACAATAGGATTAAGGATAAGGGATTGGGAAGGAATAATGAAATGGGCTCTGGCATCCCTTACTTCACTCACCGAAACACAACAGCACACGTGCTGTTATTTCACGGTTGTCTTCTGTAAGGGGGTGGTTACTGCCGCCAGACGGGCTGCCCAAATGACTGCGAAACGTAGTGTACCCTGCCACTACTTTCCAGATCCAGACCAGAGACAAATTTGAAAAGTTCATTTTTTCAAAGTTGACCCTGCCGGAAATCGAACCCGGGAACCCTAGAACAGAGCATTAAGGCAAGCGCCCTAACCACTCATCCAACGGGCTCGCTGTAGTAAACAGGGCAGTGCGTCTGGCGACAGTCATCACACTCGATCTTCTGCGATCCGCATCCATCCGCTACCAACGAGGGTAGGCCCACAAGTCTTTTCTATAGTGGTAGTGGCGTACCTTGCCATAGATGGGTCCTGTATCCTTTTCTCGAAGGACCCGTCTATCTGACTGTGGCGTAGCCCAATGCATTTAGACTTTAAACTCCTAAACGCCATGCTCGTAGGCTATACGCTAAACTTTAATATTATTTAGAGTTAATTCAAAAGTTTAGTCTAAAAATTTAAGTCAGATTGTGGATAACATCCTACGATTTTACGTCGGGGTCCTGGTATCCCGAGGATGTCCCGTCCAAGGATTATGTTATTGACTTTTCCTGATATAGTTGCATATTTTAATCCCTGAATTTTGAATTTTGACTTTGGAGTTCTCCCAAAAATAAATTACAACATCGATACGTAAAGAAGCAACTATTAACGAAATTTACGCAGCATTTACCCATTAAACAGGGTAAATACATTTATATTAACATAAGGAGTTTGTTGCGGCGAACTTTGCGCCTCCGGCGACGATATTTCACCACTTCTTGACTGCTAATAGCCGATAGGATTTTCTGTCCTCAGAAAGGGTTCGAGAAGTCATTAGGGGTATAATTCTCATTGTAATAAACACTTGGCGATAAATACCGACCCCCCCATATCCCCCACCTTTCTTATTTATGAGAGGGGGTGCACCGTCTGGATGCAAATGTGAGACTAGTTTGAAATTTATTTTGTTTAGTATTAAATATTTGTTTACATGTGCATATTCAGTAATGAGTTGTGTAATACGCAGGAAAGAATTCTGGCCAGTTTTTTTTTTTAAGTTAAGATCGGCAGACAGGCTGGGTCCACTTGATGGTACATGGCCACCGTCGCCTATAACACAAGCAACCCCAAAGCTGCTGCAAGTGCAAGGGAAAGGAGATAGGGAAATGGGCTCTGGCATCCCCTATTCACACACCGAAACACAACAGCAAGCACGCGTGCTGTTATTTCACGGTGGTCTTCTGTAAGGGGGTGGTCGCTGCCGCCAGAAGGATTGCCGAATTGACTGCGAAAACGCAGTGTGCCCTGCCACTACTTTCCAAATTCAGAATTTGAAAAGTTCATTTTTCAAAGTTGACCCTGCCGGGAATCGAACCCGGGAACCCTAGAACAGAGCGTTAAGGCATGCACCCTAACCACTCATCCAACGGGTTCCACTTTTTCCACTTTCGCAGTCGTTTCCACTTTTCACATTTCAGCGTTCCACGAACGGTAGTCTAACGCTTTCGGTCCGAGGACTATTTATTAAATCGGTAAGGTCTCTTTAGGTTCAGTTGGGGTTAAAAACAAAAGACAAGAGACATCTAGCTTTGCCAAAAGTTCGATCACAAATCTCAAAAAAATCACATACGATCCAGCACTTTTAAATTAAATACCCTTAGATGTAAGAAGTGTTTTTTTTTTTTTTTTTTATAATGATAGATCAAGCATTTGACCGCAGTCTCACCTGATGGTAAGTGATGACGCGATCTAAGATGGAGCATGCTTGTCTATTAAGAACCGATTCACTCGCGACTTGAAGAGTCCAGTGTAAATCGTTAGAACAGTTCAGGTCCAAACTGTTGAAGCATGTCACGCCGAGGAATAGTCTGTGTGCCGCAGCAATTCATTTATTTATTTTATTTTAGCAAACCTAACAGCATTATATAGGTAAACAAGCACATTAGAAAAACAAAATTATCTTTTTTAGTTTTTTTGACTAGATTTGAAATTATAAAAGTTTTGTAAACGTAGAACAATTTAAAAAAAAAATACTACTAACTGTGAACAGAACCCAGCATCTGTGTCAGATTATTTGTAAGCTTGTAGGACATTCTTCCAGAGACTCTCAGAAAGCATTAATTAAAATTAATAATTTTATTTATTTCAAGTATATCTAAGCAGCAGAGTAATTCATCATTGTCACTTGCTGTAATATCTAACTTTATGTTGTTTCTATAATAAAAAATAGACATCATTATCTTCATCTCAATTGTAGGACATAGGATTCCCTCATAATGTTCCAGTAGGTTTGGTCAGCTGGGATCCAGCGTCGACCCAGCGGTTCCAGCGGCCTTTATTAGGTCTTCCATCCGTCTTGTAGGTAATGAGTCCTGTCCATTCCACTTCAACTTACTAATTTACTAATCCGCCAGGTTATGTCGGTTAATTTCTTTTGTCTATGGATCTCTTTCGATCTCGCAGGATAACCTCGAACACAGCCTCCTCCATAACTCGTTGACCGATGTAGACCTTTTTCCACCAAGTATCAGCACTATTTGCTTTGAGACAGTATTTTAATTAGTTATATTATTTTATTTTATTAGGAAGCCAACGCAGTATACAATCATCCTTATACATAAACACATTTAAAAATTCATTTATAATATCGTATACTCCACTTATAGGCTAACTTGGAATGCATTAAGACGAAAACAAAAAAAATAAAATTAAAAAATATAACAAATAAACCAATAATAAAAGAATAAAAAACAAAAACTCAAAAAACAACAAACCATTATGCAGTACGCGATAAAAGAATTTTTTTAACCCTTCTTTTAAAACATGCGGAGGAATACTGAAAGATATCGATTAATTATATTATCTAAAATATAAATAATTTTACATAATTTATCTAAAAAAATCTAAAATATCTACATATATTTAGGGAAATATATGTAGATATTTTAGATTTCCCTTGGTCAGGGCATCACGCGTGAACGGGTAGACCGATTTTAATTCGATTTTCACTAATGGAAAGAGGGATAAACGGGGAATGTTCATATATATAAAAATTGTACCCCGGGCGAAGCCGGATGCGGGTTGCTAGTAAGGTTATAAAAAATTGTTTAGACTTGTAAAGTTGTCGATTAGCGTTGCAATAAAGATGACGGCTAACCTGCTAACGATCGATAAAATGGCGGTCAAATGTCACCGGTCGTCAAAAAACTTGTATAAATCAGCGATTATGAGTACACGCGTAGAGAATTTTGGAATTATGTTCCTGGAAGTGTTTTGGTACAATCGAAAACATAAAGTATTTTTGTAGGCTCAGCAAAGAAACGGCTATAATCTAATATATAAAATTCTCGTGTCACAGTGTTGTAACAAAACTCCTCCTAAACGGCTGGACCGATTTTTATGAAATTTTGTGTGTACATTCAGTAGGTCTGAGAATAGGTCGTAAAGTATTTTTCATTCTCCTACACACACACCCCGTTTTTAAATCGGGATTTTACTATTTTTGTATGAAGAATATTCAAATAATTCCGTCGTTGATTGACGTGAAGTGTGGCGTCACTTTGACATATGGTTTGAAAATAAAATTGGAATTGACGTTGAAGTGTCGCGTCACTTTGACATAGGGTTTGAAAATAAAATTGGACAAGATAGGTGGCGCCACAATCGGGTTATAAAATTATTTTCGAGTTCGGGCAGGACAACGTCTGCTGGGTCAGCTAGTTTTATATTATATTATAATAATAAAGCTTTATTTATCCCATACATATATAATCACAATAATTACAAATGAAATAATCAAAGTTAACGTTCATTGAAATATTAGTCACACATATATTAGTCATACATAGTCAAAAAGTCAGATAGTCAAGTATAATAATGATAAAATTTATTCTTTAGTATTTTGAATATTAGTGATTTTGAGTCATTTGAGTCTAACATTTAAATTATATATATATTTTTTTAAATATATATTATATTAATATCTTAAAATAAATTAGCGCACGGGATAATATATTGCCTATGTCCGTTCCGAAATTCTATTTCTCTGTGCTTGTAAATGAGGAGCACTTAGATCTTGGACTTAGACCAATGTTTTATCTTTTTTTTTGACGGCTTTCAAATAAAGTGCTTCTTAACGCCAAATTATATCCCCAGTCTATATAAAGTAATATTTAACGAGACTAATAACAAATAGAATTCAAGTTTACGATCACACAGTATGCATATTGGAATAGTTTAAACTTTTCCACCAGCCTGTACCTACTTGTATATATAATTCGACACGTCTCTGAACTTTAAAAGATGCCGAAATCAGATAGTGTACGGTTCAAATATGTTATACGCTACGGTAAATACATCCTATAAATGTCACCTTTATTCTGAATACATTATTGTTTGTGAGAAGTGAGGCGGACAGACTAACAACCAACATCAGGGGGTGCAAAGTGTGTTGCCGAATCTAATAGAATAAGGCTGGGGTTTGGTTTAAAAAGACAAGATCTGGCATCGAATTTAGGCCCCAAAACACCTTGCGCAATACCTTCATAAGTCGTGAATTTAGTGTGTGTAAAGTATATTATTAATTTTACTGTTGTTGAGCATTTTAATATGCTCAATAACAGTTATGGAAGATATAAAAATGTCACAACTATAACTGAATTTAATTTTATAGCCAACAAAACAACAATATCAAGAGCGATGGGAACTTTGAATTTGTTCGTCATTATAGTCATTAACATAGTACATTGCCTATTACGATCGCGAAAGTGCATTAAACGACTATTACAAGATAATTTCTCGCAGTAATGTGTCGTATGCACTTTATATCACTTGGACCAGGTAATTCTTATCGCTCAAATTGCTATTTCTACTATCAATAGGTATAGGTACGGTCCTTAGAAGTTGTGGCAGGGCACCTGCATTTCGCAGTCATTTGGGCAGCCCGCCTGGCGGCAATAACTACCCCTTTCCAGAAGACCACCGTGAAATAACAGTACGCGTGCTGTTGTGTTTCGGTGAGCGAGTAAGGGATGCCAGAGCTCATTTCCCTATCCCTCCTAATCCCTTATACTTAATTCTACTGTAGTCGGCAGCGCACTTGCAGATAACTTCTCAATAGATAACTGGATACCTAATTACTTTATATTTTTAGTTACATTCTCCATACTCAGATGTCACGTGTTCAAACAAAAGTTATGTTAGTTACGTTCAGTATGCACAGATGTCACTACGTTTTATAATTTCAAATAGTTTCTTTTTTCGACGGCAGATGTCGCTGCGCCGGTAGGTTATAACGCTGTGTCGTTACGTTCCTCAACGCGGACTACACTTTTCATACAAGATTTCGATGTTTGCTTTTATAAGCCCAGGGAATAGAATTAGTGAACATAAATACACGCGTCACCTGTCGCACAAATATCAAAGTGACAGATAACGTAACGCCTGTAAATTAACGCTTGTATTAATTTTATTCCTCATAAAATTTCCATACCGAGGGCCTTATATGAACATCAATTCTTAAAAAGTAAACTCCAAAAATAGCCATCGTCTATACGTATTAGTCTCTAGTTGAGAGGTATTCTGTGTGTAATAGTAAGACACCCCGAATTAAATGAAATATGATTATTTCCCATCCCAATGGTCCCGAGCCGTGGGTACAGCAAGCCGCAACATTTAGTAATCAACCACCAGACGTTTGCAATCATGGCGATACCATCACGCGGAGCCCGGTGGCGGCATCCATTACGTAAAAATTACGATTACCGTAATGAAATAGTCGTCAAGGATACATTCACAACTAGATGTGGTCTATAGTAAAGGGTAAAGGATTTTTTGTGAAACATCACAAAAAATAATATCCTAATTGCAAAGTGAGAGATTATATTTAGTAGGTCTTTGGAATAATCAAAACTTATATTGTTATTATACCTAGAGTTATTACTACGCCTCAACTATTTAACTGATCCTCATGAAATTTTGCATGCCTACGCGGCAGGAATATATATCTAAAAAAAGGACATAGGGTAGCTCTCATCCAGAAAAAAGTTTTTTTATGTTAAAGATCGGCAGAGAGGCTGACGGTCCACTTGGTGGTAGATGATTTCGCCTATAATACAAGCAACACCAAAGCTGCTGCATGTGCGCTGCTGACTACAGTAGGATTAAGGATAAAGGATTGGGAGGGGATACGGAAATGAGCTCTGGCATCCCTTACTCACTCACCGAAACACAACAGCACACATGTTGTTATTTCACAGTGGTCTTCTGTAAGGGGATGGTTACTGCCGCCAGGCGGGCTGCCCAAATGACTGCGAAACGCAGTGTGCCCTGTCACTACTTTTCAGATCCAGACCAGAGCCAAATTTGAAAAGCAAAATTTTCAAAGTTGACCCTGCCGGGAATAGAACCCGGGAACCCTAGAACAGAGCGTTAAGGCATCTTATTGTAAAGGCGATCACTCGTCTTAATGATAATACAATACAATTTTTTAATGACCATAATTTTTTAATTATGTTTTTTTTAATTTATAATTTAAAAAAATCACTGGTAATGTACATATATGTATTATGTTCAAACATAACCGATCCATGAAAAGTCGCAAAAAGATCGACGCCTTTGAAACGTGTTGCTGGAGGCACTTGCTGAGGATGAAATGGACTGCTCACCGCACTAACGTTGCTATCCTGATAGAGCTTCGTGTACACGCTGTGCGACTACTAGAGACAGATGAAGGGTTCTAACAGAGGCTGTGACTAACTTGTTAAACGATTCACGACCACTCCCTCAAGAGTGTACGACTGAAGAAAGAAGTTTAATAAGAACCAATAAGTCAAGTGAGTCAATTTTACCCGATATAATTTTAGACATATAACCCAAGTCACAAAAATCTCTGCGCATTCGTCAATGTAATAAATTATATCTTATGCCTCGTTCTTAACATATAATGTTTTAGGATTGATTTCAAAGATATTACACAAAATTGTAAAAATAATTACAAAAAACAGAATAAGAAAAATTCGTTTAATATCTGTTGAGCTGAATATTTCTTTCTGCGGTGGTCTATAGTTTTTTTACTGCTTTCGAAGCCGTTCTCATTTATCATTGCATTAAAAAAAATTAAAAAAATATCCCGGACGCATGTTGGCTTGGTCACATCCAGTCAAAACTAGTTCACGTCGAAGACAAGGCAGTGACTCGAAATAATTACGGAACACTCGAATCATTACTGGCGACGATTAGCTGTGTGATAGCTTCGGTCGCCTGAACACAATCTTTAATAAAAATTATTTTAAATAGTGCGTACGGTTTGTGCAAACATTACTAAGTACTGTGCAACATCCCCGTTAACATTTTGCATTTTTCTTTTATTATTATTTTATTATGTTAAGACAGACAGGCTGACGGTCCACTTGATGGTAGGTGGCTACCGTCGCCTATAACACAAGCAACGCCTAAGCTGCTGCAAGTGCGCTGCCGACTGCAGTAGGGATTAGGAGTGGATAGGGAAATGGGCTCTGGCATCCCTTACTCACTCACCGAAACACAACAGCACACGTGCTGTTATTTCACAGTGGTCTGTAAGGGGGTAATACTGCCACCAGACGGCTTTTTTTATGTTAAGATCGGCAGACAGGCTGACGGTCCACTTGATGGTAGGTGGCTACCGTCGCCTATAACACAAGCAACGCCTAAGCTGCTGCAAGTGGGCTGCCGACTGCAGTAGGATTAAGGATAAGGGATTAGGAGTGGATAGGGAAATGGGCTCTGGCATCCCTTAGTCACTCACCGAAACACAACAGCACACGTGTTGTTATTTCACGGTGGTCTTCTGTAAGGGGGTGGTTACTGCAGCCAGACGGGCTGCCCAAATGACTGCGAAATGCACTGTTCCCTGCCACTACTTGGCAGATTCAGACCATAGTCAACTATGAAAGCTCATTTCCAAAGTTGGCCCTGCCAGAAATCGTATCCGGGACCCCTGAGACAAAGCACTCGATCCTACACCTAAGATCTTACACTCGATCAAGAGGCTCGTCAAAAGTGCATCATTTCAGCAGTCTCAAACCATTTTCAGAAATGTATTGAGTTTTAATATTGAACATTGTCCACCAGGATACAACTTCACTATCTTGACTGTATTAGAGACTTCCCCAAAGGAGATTAATCAGTTTTGTATGGAGATCGGGCCATCAGTGTATGGTCTCGGTTGAAACTTGTAATTAGGTGAGAAGAAAATATAGATTTTACTGGGAAATTATCGTGTAATTTGGTGATGGGGTAGATATATAATTTCGAAAGTACAAAATCCCATTTAAAAAATCTGAAATATTCACAGGAAATTACTGAAATTATGATAGGCTTTTATTACCAAAATTTTAACCCCTTAGGTTGCAGTTGTAACCAACTTGCAGTTGTGCCAGTTGTAACTCCTTAGGTTGCAGTGGGCTTTTGGGCTCGCTGCAGCTCCTAAGAGAATTACCCACCGTACTTACTCAGTCGAAATGAACAAGAGACTCTGTAGGGCGCCCGCTGTCTGAGATATTGGGTGAGCTTATCCTATTAAGGAAACACAGATTTCACTGCACACTTAAATTTATTTACAATTAGAACAAAGTTATTAAACTAATATCAAGTTTACAAAAGAGAAGCAATTAGGGGCTTATTGGGAAAGATGCTACTCAGCTCAAAATCTCTTCGAGAGCAGCGGAGATGTGTCTTCGGTGTCAGCAGACGTCAACCACGTCCTCACGCGCCGACGATGAAGAGACGCGCTGATGATGATGTCCCGGGAACCAGGTAATAGTTAGCACAATAGGGTAGTGCTAACTTCCACCAGCAGCTCAGGCTTCTCCACCTGATGTAGCTTCCCCTCTCTTGCAAGAAGTTGACTTAGTCAAGGACGGATGAGCAGATCCTCAAGTATTTTATCTGTACTTCGGAGTTGAGTACAAGAAAGTGAAACTTAGGTTAGTACGTTGAACTTTAGTTGTAGTGCGTACACTCTAGTCTGTAGTAGGTTTACTTCACAACGTATTTTGAGGATTAAAGTCTGCTTCGTTTCAAGATCTGTTGCGAAACTCGCGACGAATCGTGATGGATAGTGCATAGGTATTATTAAAAACCATAACTTGAGCAACATTGTACCTAATAGTTACACCAAGCAAGAACAATGTACACTCGGCGACAGTTTTCGTAACGCTACGCTTCACAATGACTCTGTCACGTTTCCGTCACCCTTATGATTTTACTTGTGTAATACTATATATAACATTGTCTAATGGTTTTGTAATTTTAAAGATATCTTAAGCAAATTTTTGTATATTACATTGTTTTGAAACTGTATTTTTTGTACTCATTAATACATTTAAATTTCATTTAAAAATAGCAGGATTTTGGTCGCCCACAATTAGTTTAACCGGTTTAAATCAAAAGAAACGAAGAAAGAAAGATTTTTATTCACTACACGAAAGACACTGATCTATACTAATATTATAAAGCTCAAGAGTTTGTTTGTTTGTTTGAACGTGCTAACCTCAGAAACTGCTGGTTCGAATTAAAAAAATCTTTTTGTTTTGAATAGTCCATTTATCGAGGAAGGCTATAGGCTATATAACATCACGCTACAGTAAATAGTATTATATACATATATAGGCAGTGTCCAGTACCGCGCGCCCCATGCGTACGCCGCCGGCCGCCTTATGGACCGCAGCGAAGCGTGGCCGAGTTCTGCTAGTATTATATAAAACAACAGGCGGTACTGGTACTGGCTCAGCATTGTGCTGAGGTGCTAGACAAACACCAACAACGCTGATTTTCAGCTTGCATCGCATGTGACTCACTGAACACCATACAAACTTACTTTATAAACATATAGATATGTGGATAAATCGAATAATTAAATACATAGGTAAAAAATAATGTAAGTTATAACAAAATACTTATCAATACACAATGCACTCTTCAATGATCCATTGAACAGAGAAAAGGCGCGGGGAAAAAGGAAGTTCTATAAGAATCTATAATTTTCAAAATGGACTCTGGTCTGGATTTGAAAACGGTAAACAGTGTGCCTACCACTACGGTAGGCACACTGCGTTTCGCAGTCATTTGGGCAGCCCGCCTGGCGGCAGTGACAACCCCCTTACAGAAGACCACCGTGAAATAACAGCATATGTGCTGTTGTGTTTCGGTGAATGAGTAAGGGATGCCAGAGCCCATCTCCTTATCCCCTCCTAATCCCTTATCCTTAATCCTACTGTAGTCGGCAGCGCACTTGCAGCACTTGTAGCGTTGCTTGTGTTATAGGCGACGGTAGCCACCTACCATCAAGTGGACCGTCAGCCTGTCTGTCGACATAACATAAAAAAAATAAAAAAAAACTTAGTAATTGCAGTAGAGGTCAAAACTAATATAATAATAAATAATAAGTATTATTTATTTATTTCAGTATAATTTTACAATTAATTACAAGCTTAATTACACATTTTATTAATGGATGCAGATTTTTTACAAGGAATAATAGTTCTCTGACTCCCGAATTAGGTTGGACACCTGTGTCTCGGGAGAAAGTGCATACAACCTTGCATAAATGTTGGTGTATTAATGCGGTTATAAATGCTGGATATAGGACTATGCCTTTTGGAGCGTCAACAAATAACCTCTAAGCTTACGTCTAAGGGTGTACCTGCTAGGCGCTCCTTGGGTAGGAGGAGGGAGATCATTCCAGCTCTTGGACGCCGCAAACCCGAAACTTCCTCGGAAGGCCGTGGTCCTGTGAACAGACACTACAGCCTTTGCTCTTAATTTGCGCAAGCGTTTTGGGCCATTGGAGCTACCTGTATAGGTAGGACGGCGTTTCATACCGTACCAACCCAAACAGCAGAGTGGTGACGTGGAGGCGTCTGTGTGCAGACATGTTCAGCAGGCCAGCGGCAAATACGTTCAGCGCCATCTGTCATCGTAGCCGGAACCTTCAATAGCAGAAATCCACGTGAGGTCATCCGAAACTAAAAAATTGTCGGCTATTGTTGCAACGGTACCGATTTAGCGACGAAATTACGTCACCAAAATGGCGCCCAGGCTCATTAGCAATTTGCGTGGCTTTTAAAGGATATGTCTTTTCGAAGTAACGACAATGACATTAAGTGAATAAGGTGTTTAAATAGAGAACAATTCAAAACAAGACATATTTCCAGAGACTAGGTCAAACTAAATTTGTGTGTTTCTTAAGTACCTAAATTTAGACACTCATTTATTTAATTCACCACAAAATTTCACCGCGTATCGTAATTGGAAACCAGATGCAATTACTGCGTTTACGCATGGCTTGTGTCGCTTCTCGAAATATATACGGCGAGGGTAGATACGAATCTAAACAGCTTTATGTATCGACGCGTTTCGTTCCTATCGGTTGCCACGAATGTTACTCTCGCTGGAATATTTTATTGGCCTATCCTTTCACTGTATTAATTACATTGTTTTAATATGTACATATATTGTTTTATAACTATTTTATAGTTAGCAGGTAGTGTTTAACTAGTAAAACCTGAAAAACCCGGCACTTCCTTGCGAGTTTAGGGATTCTCGGCCCAGCGAGCCATAAGCTCAGTCGAAGCCTCCAACTTTGTGCTCCGCCACGAACACCGATGATCGGAATCTGTTTGGAGCAACTACTCGTGTGCTTTCTCCAGTCCGATCATCCTACCGAAAGCCGGTGACTACATCGACCCTGGCAGCCACCCGGATTGCTAGAGGGGGATAAATAGCCTGTCTGGGGGCATGAACCTTACAAAAGAAGGTTCTATTCCTCTATCTACATCTATATTACACTAATATTGTAAAGAGAAAAACAAATGATTTTTCGTATCTTTGTTTCTAATGGATAAACTCAAAAATTACTTATAAATTTTAAAAATCAGTCACACATAGAAAGCTACATTATCAGCGAGATACAATTATAAGATTACAATAATGTAAGCCTAGGTATGGAAAAAATCATAATCTGGAGTGCGTTTCGAAATTGATTTTTTTTTATGTTAAGATCGGCAGACAGGCTGATGGTCCACTTGATGCTAGGTGGCTACCGTCGCGCCTATAACACAAGCAACGCCAAAGCTGCTGCAAGTGCTGTCGACTACAGTAGGATTTTTTTTTTTTTGTCCTACCGGCTAGGGTTCCCCTGACACAGGTCAGAGATCTTATTTATAGCAGGCAGAGTAAACAACGTAGTGTTTTCTTATTCTGTAATTTGAGATACATCTATACATTTTGGTACAGAGTACTGATCGGCCATTTTTTTTTTTTTTTCTTTCCCTTTTTTTTTTTTTTTTTCTCCTGAAATGATAGAAACAGTTTTAACCAAGAAGAGGAAACAACAAACTTTAGCATTTCTGTAAAGAAGTGCCAAACAACGATAAGAATAACGACAGTGACAACGACAAAAGACCCAACAATTTGATTTAAATGCGCAATTTATATCAACTTTTTTTTTTTTTTTTTTTTTTTGCAATTACCTTTGCGCCATGTTTATATTTTCTTTCTTTTTCTTTCTTTTTTTTTTGTTTTTTTTTTTTTTTTTGCTTCAGAATGTTAATTCAACATATTTAGGGGCCACAATCCAGGAGAAGCAACCATATTCGATGCCCTTTTTTATATATATAACATTAATAACACGTTGTTAATTAACAACAAGCAACAATATTAATATTACTGCTATTATTATTATTGTGTTAGTGTTAATATAAGTATTATTTTGGATGTTTTCTGTCGACTAATGCTGCAATATTTCTAAATATTGCAACTACAGTAGGATTGAACTTAAGGGATTGGATAGGAAAATGGGCTCTGGCATCCCTTACTCACTCACCGATATGTGTAGATCGATTTATAATACCTACTCCTCATTAGCAACAAATTCTTAATATATGTCAAATAAGTCTTTTTATTATGACGGCAAAATTATTGTCATACACCAAATAAATCGTTGTAGCATTTATCCTCAAGTAATGCTTGCTCGCGACTAAAAAAAAAACAATCAAAAATTTCAGATTGTCATATTATGCGTATATTAAAACTAGATACGTGTTTCGGTGAGTGAGTAAGGGATGCCAGAGCCCATTTCCTTATCCCCTCCTAATCCTTTATCCTTAATCCTACTGTAGTCGGCAGCGCACTTGCAGCAGCTTTGGCGTTGCTTGTGTTATAGGCGACGGTAGCCAGCTACCATCAAGTGGACCGTCAGCCTGTCTGTCGACATAACATTAAAAAAAAAAGATAGATTAAGAAATTTTCAAAAGTAGAATTAGCAAATTAAACAGAGTAGTTTGTTATAAGTAAAATAAAAATATGTCACATAAGTTCATAATTTAAATTGTACCATCAATCAATCCACCACCTACCCTATCATCAGACTATACAAAGGAGTCGGTTTGAATATAAATCTGTGAACCGTAAATACATTACAAAGCATCGGTTCTAAGTATACGGACAAAGATTAGAAAAATATTCAGACGAGCTTGTTCGAAAAAAGCCTAGGGAATATTCACATCAGAGTAGGCATTTCTTTTCAGCCGGACTACCCAGTTTATCCCTGCAGAATGCAGTGTGCCCTGCCACTAATCTCTCTTAATAATAAATAGCTGTTTAGGTAATTAAGGGTAACTCTAGATTTTATGGCGATTATTACAAGCTAACATTTATTTATTATTAATTAATTAATAATAGGGAATTAAATCATATAAGAGACATTTCGTAAGGAGTTCCTGTAGTAATTCTCTTAACTATTCGCAATTACTTAGTATACATTATGATATGCTCTCATTGAAATCTAGACATACTAAATTAAAAAATTACAAACGGTTATACGAATACGATTCCCAGAACGGAATGTCTTCGTGGGGTATTATTCTCGTTTTAGACTTGGAGCTTTTATATATTATATTATATTATATTATATTATATTATATTATATTATATTATATTATATTATATTATATTACATTACATTACATTACATTATATTATATTATATTATATTATATTATATTATATTATATTATATTATATTATATTATATTATATTATATTATATTATATTATATTATATTATATTATATTATATTATATTATATTATATTATATTATATTATATTATATTATATTATATTATATTATATTATGTTATGTTATTATATACAATATATATATGGTCCATTTGATGGTAGGTGGCTACTTAAGCTGCTGCAAGTGCGCTGCCGACTGCAGTAGGATTAAGGATAAGGGATTAGAGAAATGGGCTCTAGCATCCTTTACTCACTTACCAAAACAAACAGCACACGTGCTGTTAATTCGCGGTGGTCTTCTGTAAGGGGGTGGTATATTTATTTTATACCTATTTATATATTTTTTTCTTTTAGACCATGTACAGTATTTATTTATTTATAATACTCTCATTCTTCTCACTGTGCTTAGTCACAAAATATTTATTTTTAACCAGTGAAAAATGTAGCACATCTAATTCTCTACATAATGCTACTTATGTACCATTTATATTTCCAAATAAAATTTTCTGCAATCTCACCTTGTCGAATTCTATCAAAGCCGCAGTCATAGCATTCTATCAAGACTACCAGTCCACTGATGGCGGATAAAAGTGCAGTGAGGATCTATTCCTTACACACCGGTTACAAAAGAATAGGTTGGAATTGCTATTTCATTAGTTTAATAAATAATCACACACAAACACACACACATGCACATCTTATATTTATTTATTTATTTATCTATTTATATATATATGTCTATATTATATGTCTTATATTAATACATTATAATAATCATTTAGTTAATAACGCGAACATATTGTATTAAAATGAATCAGTATGTGAAATGAGACTGGCACGGCTATCGGCTGCCACAACGCGGGGCTACTGATCTCCAAAACACAAGCAAGCCTAGCTTGGAGGTCAGGGGACAATCAACTATGTACGTATTTTAAAGCCTAAATATTCCATTTAGCTTTGTTAGCTTTGTTTGTTAGTTGACAGCAAGCAAATAATCTGTCAAGTTACACTAGGTAACTGGTAAGGAGTTTCGACTCTGTATATCAATTCACTCTTTGTCCAGAAACGAATTCAATGGACGGGTAGTGGTTATCCACGGTTGGGTGAACGTCGATAATTGTCTGACTGATTGACAATGTCCATAGTTTATCGTGTGACACATGCAAATAATGTGATGAAGATTTTACAGAATCAGGAATACATTAAAGATAACAACGCCAATTTGTACCTATGTCTGCATTTAACATAGATTTTATATATATGAGTCAATTTCCAAGCAATTTCCAAGCAAAATTCCCACAGGACTGTCACTTCTTAGTGGGTTAAAAGAAGATAAAATCATAGAGTAAATCGTAAGTACAGAAAGTTTGTAATGGAGGGTCAAACCGTATACACTCTATTTAAATGTCTCAATGACTTGGAAATGGATTAAGCGTAGGAATCATTGAACCAGGATAAGACAGGAACTAATTATATAAAAAGAACCCAGCTTTTTCACTGACCATGATCAGCTAATTACAATTAAAAAGCTGTCAATTTCCATTATATGTTTTATAAAATAGTTATGATTTATTTAATTGTTTCTTTTTATTAATAAAACAATTCAATCACGAGGGCAACTGTTTTTTTTTCTAATAATTTCATAAAATAAATTAATATTAATTAAGATTTATGCATATTTTTCATTACAAGACAAGGAGGTAATATTATAAACTTCATTTTCTGTCTAGAACTCTTAACGAGAAGTAGCAGTAGCAGAAAATAGCAGTAGAGCCTGAACCTCCGATGTTATTGATTTTAGTGTAGGTTGGAAGTAAAGAAGAATGTCGAAAAAAAAAGCAGAAGCACAATTCCCAAGACGACACTAAAATCTTATATAGCTAAATTTATCTATCTGTAAATATTATAAAAAAAATCTCTGTCCATTTTCTGTTTCTCTCTCTGCTGACTCTCTCTGCTGACCACCCAATGGATTTTGATAGGGTTTTCACTAATGAAAAGAGCAATAAATTAAGAAAGGTTTGTGTATATAATTTCATAAAGCGAAAAGTTGTGAGGAAGGTTGTATGGATGCTTGTTACTCTCACGCGAAAACTACACAACGGGTTTTGACAAAACTGTAATTGTGAACAAATCCTACTGTAGTCGGCAGCTTGCTTGTGATGTTATAGGCGACGGTAGCCACCTACCATCAAGTGGACCGTCAGCTTGTCTGCCGATCTTAACATTTAAAAAAAATGGCGCTGAAATGGCTTGGCGATGAATCGTCCCATCTCGCCCCGCTGTACGCACTGACGATATCCCAAATGTCTATTTAGTCTCTTATGTCTATTTATGTCTATTTCCAATTTCTATTTAGGAAATGTGATTTCCTAGAAAAAGTGCATATTAAAAAAATATATCATAGATTTGCTATCTATTTTAGGAATTGTACACATTTCTTAGAATTGTATACAATGACAGATTACATAATTTTCCGTTTACAATTCCAAGATATATTTATAAAATATTCTACATCTTATAAGATCTTATAAGACTGCAGTTTTCACACTCTGAACGAGTTTTAAATAATAAGTGTGTTCACCCATCCATTTTATCAAATCACATCGTCATACTGATTGATCAATCATCAGAACCATTATATTATTTCTCTTTAATAATACATTATGAAACAATCGCAATAATCGACGGCACAGGTTTTGGTCACAGCGACAACAAAAGCTGTGTCACAATTTATTTGATGTCACGGTTTTTTCTCAATAGAGAATTCAATAAAGCGCTTTTGTCATATAAAAGCCTTCTTACAAAGATGGCCGCTTGTCACACCGTTTACTTAATGTATCGCGAAGAGTTGTATATTTGCACGTGAACCCACTACTAAATGGAAACTACAAAGGTCCTTTAGTCCTCAAATTTATTGTGAAATACTTAATGACATGATTTGTATAGAATATAATCATCGTGACTGATATAAAAAAAATAATGGTAAATTTTGGATTTACCATTTTACTATTTAGCTGTTAATCGAACAGCCCGAGTACCTGGCCGAATAATATTTAACTATAAATGGTATTGAAATATTTGTTGTTCCTTGAAGAATTATGTATATGAGCAAATATATGTTGAGAGTTATTAATTCATCCATACCATAAATAAAACTTAATCAGAGAGGGGTAAAGATAATGTTAAATGATTAGTTCTTGTAAAAATATATGGGAATAAACCTAAAAAATTATTAAAAAGTACAAATGAAAATAAAGAGATAAAAGTTGATCCATTGAAGCTATTTTTCCTAAAACAGTTTTAAATTTAATTTGAAGTTTATTTTAAATAAAATTAGGAATTTATCAAAATGAATATGGAATAAAAAATAAACCAAATTAAAGATCTTATTCTGTTTAATCATAAATTAAAGAAATTAGTTGAAAGATCAAAAATTGAAATTAGAATGCGAATTTTACGAAATTAAAATACTGGCATAAAACTGCATATATGTCCTAGTCTACATTAATTTGCTATACAAGTGTCTAATAAACAAATAATCAGCCACGAACCACAAGCACATTAATCAAATAGTGATTATATGCTTTTTCATTATATTCTAAACTAACGACCCGCCCCCGGCTTCACCCAGCGTGCAATTTTTATATATATGAACATTCCCCGTTTATCCCTCTTTCCATTAGTGAAAACCGAATTAAAATCGGTCTACCCGCACACGCGTGATGCCGTGACCAAGGGAAATGGGAATTCATTTATATATATATAGAGATTACTACTATTATGTGAGTTGAGACTTTATGAAAACAATTCAATTCTTTCAAAATTTCCTCTCAAAACCACGGTTTTTAATGGCTGGTATTATGGTATGTAATACCATAATACGTGTTATATAAGTTGATTGATGGCGTGTGTTCCTGCAATACTTGAAATACAAAACATTACTAATAAGCTCTAATACTGGTCTAGCAACATTTGAAAATAGTTATTTGAAAATAGTTAGTAAAAATACGTCTCCTTCTCTTTACAAAAGTTTTGGCTCCATCAGACCTTTTTCGATGATTTTGCCAGTGTCAGTTGTAAAAATAGCAATACAAAAAAAAAGCAAAACAAAAATTAAAATCAAAGATATTTTTTCCAAAAACTAGTCAGTCAACTAAGTCATAAAATTAAAAAATCAAAATACTTATTTATCAAATTAGGTTTCTCTAAGAAACTCTTATGATCGTCATTTAGATTTACCAGTTAAATTTAAAGTTAGTATCAAAATTAAACTAATATTTGCTCGCTTTCTATTACGCAACGGTGTGACATGTTCCCGAACACATTTAATAGCGTACCTATTGTAGATTACACAAAATGCAAACGACAGGAAGGCAGACGTCTAATTTGACATTTGACATAATTCCGCCTCGCTATTATACTTTGACAAACCTATTTTGCTGTCGCTACTAACCTATTTCTCTTTATTGCAACGCAAGAGAGTTCAAAATCGTATTACGTTTTAACGACAAACGCTGATGTGTCAACTATAGAAAAGAAATGAGACCAAATTCAATTTTACTGGAACAGTTCAAGTGAATGATGTTTTACTATAAAAAGGAGACAACTTAAAAAACTTGAAGTCAAGTATTTTATTTTTTAATTTAATTTCCAATCACTTCGTCTCCTTCTGATATGTTTTATACAAGCTGGTTCGTTTTCTTTTGAAAATCCCCCAGGAACCTAAATTTTTCCTGGATAAAAAGTATGTTAATCTCTAGGTTTAATTGGCAAGAATGGCGAGATGTGCAGAGTCGTTTTTAACGCTTTTACAAAGCGACAGTGATGAAGACGCCATATGACAGTATTAAATGTTTAATTAATTATTTAATTAAATTTAATGTTTAATAATAGTTTAAGTATTTCATTTTTTTTTCAAATTTCTTAATTAAGTTTAACTAAGTAATTGTTTTTTATACCTCACCCTAAACATTAATTTAAAATATTTTGAAAACAACAGTGACCACTTTTATTGTAGGTGAGTGTAGGATGCGCAAACTTTCCCCCACTACGTTAAAATCTTGCCAAGTTATGTGCCGGTCACTATAAATGAACATATTTTTATTTTTGCTGAACAAATTTTTGTGTGATTTTTAGTAAATTACATACAAACATACAAAATTTGCCATACATAGGTAATAATTACGATCAGGATCACCATAATGTTACGTGCGGGGTAAGTTAAAATGCCGTGTAAGTGCGAAACGAACGATTTATTTTCACAAACCAAGATGTGTCAATGATTTCCAAAATTACTAAAGACGTCAATGATTCCCTTAATGTGTCACCGGTTCACTGTCGCAGGTAACATCGCAAAAGCTCCGAAGAGTCGTTTTCGAATCGCATGTTATCGCTCAATCGCTCTTCTCGCCCGCTTGCTCTCTTATTTATATTTGGCGCACTAAATGTTCGGGAAGCTTGCTACAATACATCAGTGAAAACCGCATTTACATCGGTTTCAGAGATTAGCGCGTGCACAAACGTACAGACAAACAGACTTTGACCTCGGTAACATATTATATTATGTATAGATTAAAATGAAAATTCAAAATGCTATTGTTGCTAACGCGCAAAAGTTTCAAGGCAAAAGCAGGACACTAACACAGAATGAGATCTAATTCCATACACCCAGAATCACACCTGGACAGCTCCTCTCTTTGCACAAGGATGCTCCAATCTTGCATGGAGTATTACTATCGCCTTTAAGATGGCTCAGCAAAATACCACCTTGCCGCACTCGACTCGATGGACCGCAGAGCTAAGAGGCTTATTGGCGCTAGTAAGAACTAAGTTGCAAAGCCTGGCACATAGACGCAAAATCACCTATCTGTGTCTATTCTATAAGATGTACTTCGGAGAGTGTGCTTGGGAGATACATGAGATCATACCGCCTTCCCCTTTCTTCTGTTGGTCATGCAGACGTACGGCTGTTTACCATCCTAATCTTGTCAAAATCCCTCTAATTCGGACCAAGCGCTTTAAAACTGCGTACTGCTAATGATTGGAACTGCCTGCCGGCGTCTGTATTTCCGAACTCATACAACCCAAATCTTTTGAAGGTTCGAGTGAATAGGCATCTTCTGGGTGAGCTCGCTCCATAGTAGGCCTCATCTTTCCTACATGGATAGATGCTGGCCAAGAGCAAAATCGAATGTCTAGTCATCTATAAATATATAATATATTGGCTACACTAAAGGCCGGTTGAAATGTAAATAGTGTTGTTAGCTAGCGAATGATTAAATTAACACAATTTGCCAGAGTCCACTCTCCGGTTACATAATGATAGCGAACTGCCTTGTAAACTGTCGTGTACGGTCTGAGTCATTGTATTGTGTAATTGATGACCATCAGCCATCAGTGTGTCATCCCATGCTGTATTACATATTATATGTAACAACGCAATAAATAAGATTATTTGTTTAATTTAATTTTATGTAATATTTAATTTAAGCTGACCTATAGACTGGTACAATTTTATCCATCTTATACGAGTAGGTTCTCTTATAGATTAAACTTCTTTTTGGTGATTTAATATTAATTTAATATATTAAAACGTTTCGCTTGTTTCCATGGCGGACCAACCTGGGTCGGCATCATCGACTGACATTTGTGCAGTCCGTCTGGCGACAGTAACCACCCCCTTATAGCAGACCACCGTGAAAGATTATAGGTAATGTGATATTGTGTTTCGGCGAGTGAGTAAGGGATGCCAGCGGCCATTTCCCTGTCCCTTCCAAATTGTTTTTCCTTAATCCCACAGGAACATTTGTCCTGGATAAAAATTATCCTATAATATGTGTTAATCTCTAGGTAAATAAACTACTTATATGTGTGCCAAATTTCATACAGACTTTTGCGTGATTTAGTAAACACACAAAATTTGCCATTTAAGATTATTATTAAAATAATAATAATTAATATAATTAAAGTCAAAATTTCTAAATAATAATAATAATAATGGTCATGCTACGCTCTACTGGGATTGCTCCATAATCACGGACAGGGCTATTGTCGCCAATAAGCCTGACATCGTGGTTATTGACCGATCCCAACGCCGCGCCGGACGATACTTGTTGACATCGCTGTCCCACATGACGAAAACCTCGTGAAAGCCGAAAAAGAAAAGCTTATCAAATACATTGACTTGGCTCACGAGGTGACCGCCATGTGGGACGTCGATTCGACAATTATCGTCCCGATAGTCGTCTCGGCGAACGATCTTATAGCGAAGAGCCTCGACCAACATCTCAAGAGGCTCTCACTAGATGACTGAATTGTCAGGAGGTTCCTCACTCTGCAGCCCTAACCAGCGGTACCTTGGGCCTTGCCCCGCTATCTGCGGAATCCTAGTTTTACGTTTTTTATGATATATATTGTTTGTTTGTTTTTTAATATTTATATTGCAAAAATTTAAAATTAAGAAAATAAATAAATATGTGAATAATAATATTTATTTCGGATAATTATAATCTATTTGAAGCATCCAAATAGCAACTTTAGTATTATATACAAAAACAAATAGACATTTTATATGAAAAATTAAATTGAAATTTTAGCTTGCACTTAGAGCACCTGTAGCGATTCTTGTGTAAATGGCGACGGTAGCCACCTACCATCAGATGGTCCATTAGTATGTCTGACGAAGTTAACAGAAAAATGGACTCACAAAAAAGTAGAAAACCAGTGGCAAAAATGAATGTTTAAAAGAATTTTTAATTTGAAATAGTTGTGAGGAGCCGCGACCACGTAACTCCCCATAAATAAACCAACACCATAATTTACCAAACGCAAATCAACGTCATCATGAGGAACTAACCTCTTAAGCCTGTTACATCTGGACCTCTGTGAGTCATCAGCATATAAATTTGGAATGGAATTATAATGAACATAACCGTTTATTTAGACCCTAAAGTCAAAGAGAATAGAGTATAAACTTATCTAAATTAAATCTGAAAATAATTTTATATAAGTAGTCAGAGTACAAAAAATTCATTTGGAATTTGATTAACGAATAAATCTCTTATTTTGAAGGCATTAAATCTGAAATTGGATTAAAAATGTATTTTAGTTGTGATGTTATAATTTTGTAATGCCTCTCTAGAAAATTATAGGAACTCCATCGCTCGTGGGAATAAAAGAAGGCGGTTTTATGTTTTAAGTTAACGATTTGACACAAAGTGTTAATGTTTACACATCATAACTGGTTGTAATTAACAAACCAAGTAATGTGTGACATCGAGGAACTGAGTTGTCAATGTAATATGATCTTTATACGTTTGGAATAAGAGAGAATCATAAAGCAACAGATGACGGACGTAATGCAATTTATTTGGCAAAATTACGATACGTTTGGTGACAAATGTCCGAGATCTTATATAATGATAATATTATTGAAGTTCAAGAGAACAAGCGTATAAAACGGGTCGCAGTTATAAATTAATTTTATAAAGTGTTATGTTAAATATACTAGTTAATGGGAATATTTTCATTGTGACTCACTTTAAGAAATTTTTCATAATTAGACCATGATAAAGTGCTTATGGACATAGACTATATTATTATAGACACACAACGAAGTAAATGTGGAATAATGTCTTTCTTCTTGAAATCAAATTGAAATCAAATTCAAACTCCTCGACATCATGGGTATGATGAGAAGACTCAAATAAATGAAGTTTTTCGAATTAGTGTTCTGAAGTATTCTTAAAAAGTGAAATATGTCAACTAAACAAACATATTTAAAAAAAAAATCACTTACAAAAAGAGATTAAGAAAAATCATGGGCCTCTAAACTTAGACATAATAATTTAGGTTTAAATAATATTACAAATTAACCATAGCTTATATTTTTTCAATAAGGTCTATGTAAAGCCCAAATTAAAAATATAAAGCAGACTGTTTCTCTTTTTCAATTTTTTTTTAATGTTAAGATCGGCAGACAGGCTGACGGTTCACTTGATGGTAGGTGGTTACCGTCGCCTATAACATAAGCAACGCCAAAGCTGCTACAAGTGCGCTCCGACTACAGTAGGATTAAGGTTAAGGGTTTAGGAGGGGATAGGAAAACGGGCTCTGGCATCCCTTACTCACTCACAGAAACACAAGAGCACACGTGCTGTTATTTTACGGTAGTCTTGTGTAAGGGGGTGGTTACTGCCGCCAGACGGGCCGCCCAAATGACTGCGAAATGCAATGTGCCCTGCCACTACTTTCCAGATCCAGACCAGAGCCAAATTTGAAAAATACCTACATTTTTCGAAGTTGAACAAAAACAGAACCTAGAACCTAGAACATAGCGTTAAAGCAAGCACCCTAACCTCTTATCCAACGGACTCGTCAGTTACTTAAATATGTAAAATTTAAGTG
This sequence comes from Bembecia ichneumoniformis, assembly GCA_910589475.2. Classification (NCBI taxonomy): domain Eukaryota; kingdom Metazoa; phylum Arthropoda; class Insecta; order Lepidoptera; family Sesiidae; genus Bembecia; species Bembecia ichneumoniformis. Next base: position 13,694,955 of record OU342540.1, read on the forward strand.
TTAACGTATAAATAATAAAAAAGAAATTGTGTTTCTATATGTTTTCAACTTGAAAATTCATATTTATGTAAATCCGGCATAAATATGAATTAGTAGACTGACGGTAAGTTGATGGTAAGTGATTGTTGTAGCCTTTTAATGCCTTCAGAGGACTTGCGAGTGGGCAAGTCCCCTGAAGGCAAAGAGAAATTGGCAACTCTTACTCACCGAAACTCACTCACCGACAGCATATTATGTAGTGTTATTTCCTTATATGAAAGGCGCGATCAAATTTAAAATCTTATTATGAGAACCCATCAGTCTTTTTCGGTAGAGCATGGACGTAGAAGAGGCTATTATTTTGTTGTTATATTACAAAGAAAAATATGGAAAAAGAAATATAAAAGACATTGGCATCCATAGCAGAAAATTAAAATCAATCCTTCCCAAGTACGTCGTTTCAAAATTTTGTTTTTATAGGATTCTGAAGCTATTTTCTACATCGCTTGCCTTTTCCTAACCTAACTACATCAATTAGTACTGGGCCTTGATTCTGTATGATTTCATGCTTTTGTCTTACGTTATCAAAATACGTAATGTCTTGTCATGGCATTTATATCTAAGAGACTTTTTAGCAGATATCGTAACAATTTGAGGATATGACGTGGTTTCGAAGTAAGGAATCGCAAAGTGGCGTTAGTGAATTAGGGCCCTGGTCGATGTCAATTATTATTATTATTATAACTCTTTATTTGTACTATAAACAAAAAAAAAGAATAAAAAAAGAAAGAAATTTTTTTTTTATGAACTGAATGCGAAAACAACCTGTATTTACTACAAAAAATGCCATAGTGAACATGTCGACACAAGATTGAAATGCTAATGTAGATACATTTGACCCTATTTTGTAGACACATAAGTACAAAATTCGAAAAAATCTGAATTGAACTCAAAAACAAAGACTATAAAATTCATATTCTAAATAGAAATACTGAGCTAACCGTAAATCAAAAGTAAAACTATCCATTAAAATGGCCACGCTTTTAAAACAAGAAACAGTTTTTAAGCTTTTGATATTAAGTCGATTTTCCTTCGAAATTTTCTTATGGGGAAGCAGGAAAATTTTGCATAACCGTCACAAAGCAATATGTAAATATAGTAGGGAAGTTCGCATGGACATTCAATTGTTTGGTGTGGTGTGAATGGATGTCGATGAATGGTCTCCGAACAATACAACAAAGTATTACGTGCATTGTACTGATTGTACCGTAAATACCATATCAACACGTAGAGGTACAAGTTTCAAAGAAAGAGCGTTCATAGTCAACTCATAATATCTATACGACCCGTTGGATGAGTGGCAAGAGTGCTTGCCTAACGTCTCAGGGGCCCCGGGTTCCCAGCGGGGTCAACTTTGGAAATTTTAATGTAATTTTCAAAATTGACTCCGGTCTGGATTTGAAAAGTAGTGGTAGGGCACGGCACACTACGTTTCGCAGTCATTTGGGCAGCCCACCTGACAGCAATAACCACCACCTTACAGAATACCACCGTGAAATAACAGCACGTGTGCTGTTGTGTTTCGGTGAGTGAGTAAGGGATGCCAGAGCCCATTTACCTATCCCTGATCGGTCCTACTGCTGAGATGATGATGATGAGACTAGTTGTAAGGAATGGTAACAAAAAGTATGATATCCTGTTTGCTGAGTTTATTTTGGAATTTCTTCTCAAAGTAGTCATCGTTTTGGCTATTCTTCTCCCCAACACTCTGTTAAATGACAAAAGCGTTTATTTAAAAACTATTTATTGAATTAATTACTGTTTATATACTTTTTTGTAAATAGAATACATAGAAAGCACCCAGTCCAAGACACATAATTATATTCATGCATATAAGTGATGAAGTACGATGGCGAAACGTGACCTCTCACGGCAGGACTAATCCACAAGCTTAAGTCATTCAGCGAGCTATGCTTGAAGTTTCTTTGGTGAATGGGATCAGAAATTCTAAAATTCCGCGAAGAACCAAGCCAAAGTTGTTGATATAGCCAAGAGAATTAGAAAGTTGAAATGGCGATGGGGTAGAAAAGTTCTCGAATAGAGAGCAACGTGGGACGCCCTCGGCCAGGTGGACAGGAGACCTGAAAGGCTTCGCGGCAAGCGGTTGAATGCGAAGGACACAAGACCATGCGTGGTGGTGAAACTTGGGAGAGGCCTACATCGAGCAGTGAAGAGACACAGGCTGATGATGGTGATGATAATACATAATATGTTTGTCTTGAGCGGTGATCAAAACCGCGACCTCTGCAACAGAAAGCAGACATAAATCAGAAAAACTGCAAACGAGCAATAGCCTGATGCGATAAAGAATCCTTTGAATAAAGAAATGAGCTCTGGGTATTCACTTACTCTCCAAGCACACAGGTCTTTTGTAAAAAGGTATTTTGACGAGCCCATTGGATGAGTGGTTAGGGTGCTTGCCTTAACGCTCTGTTCTAGGGTTCCCGGGTTCGATTTCCGGCAGGGTCAACTTTGAAAAATGAACTTTTCAATTTTGTCTCTAGTCTGGATCTGGAAAGTAGTGGCAGGGCACACTGTGTACAAAATACCACCGTGAAATAACAGCACGTGTGCTGTTGTGTTTCGGTGAGTGAAGTAAGGGATGCCAGAGCCCATTTCCCCATCCCTTCCCAATCCCTTATCCTTAATCCCATTTTAGTCGATAGCGCACTTGCAGCACTTGTGGCGTTGCTCGTGTTATAAGCGACGGTAGCCTACCATCAAGTGGACCGTCAGTCTGTCTGCCGATCTTAACATAAAAAAATAATAATAATAATTCTACTATTTAAAATGAATTTATAGTGTAGTGATTTATTCCCTAATCCCAATTATTGAAATTGGTGTCCAGTCATAAATATAAGTTATGCTCTTGATTGTATGTAAGGAAAAATTTAAAAGAAATTTAGATCGAGGGCTTAAGTGTCAAAATAAATTCTTGAAAGCCATCATAGCGGTCAAGGTTGCTATGCCACTTGAACCATGTGGTATCCTTGTCATCGGTAATAATTGAAGCGAATTCATCACCGTGACCAGCCGACTGATTTACAACACGCATCCTTTACGTCGTACGGAGGAAACTGAGATTGGTCTACGTCCATTTTTTGCAACTAAACTAACTAAATACTCAATTTAATAAAATAAAATAGACATTTTATTTATGCAACAATTTGAGATTTTCCTCTTATACTTCTTTTTATGTTAAGATCGGCAGACAGGCTGACAGGTAGGTGGCTTGATGGTAGGTGGCTACCATCCCCTAAACACAAGCAACGCCACAGGTGCTGCAAGTGCGCTGCCGATTACAGTGGGATTAAGGATAAGGGATTAGGAGGGGATAGGGAAATGGGCTCTGGCATCCCTTACTCGCTCCCCGAAACACAACAGCACACGTGCTGTTATTTCATGGTGGTATTTTGTAAGGGGGTGGTTGCTGCCGTCAGACGGGCCGTCCAAATGACTGCGAAACGCAGTGTGCCCTGCCACTACTAAAATATTTTATACCTACTAAAATAAATAACATTCCCGAACTTTCAATGGCTTGTTTACGATCATGTTTACATTTTCTGGAAAATACTAAATAAACCGAGGCGTTTGGCGCCAAGTATTAATAAGAGAGCAGGCGGGCGAGATAGAAGTGATGCGACAACCAGCGTTATCTGCGACAGTAATCCGGCGACACATTAAGAGAATTATTGACGACTTAACTTAACGGCAAGTTTAACGGTTTCACAGACAAGTTTGGTGATTTTGGCAGTCATTGGCAGTTTGTAAAAAAAAAACATTCCTTTTGCCCTTACATGGCATTTTAACTCACCTCGCACGTAATAATACTTAAAATGAGTTTACAATTTATTACTTTACAAAATTAGCGAGAATGTGTTTTTATAAGTGCGTATTTTATCCATAAAAGTGATTATCCAGCTTGGCCTTTGTCATATCATAATTGACAGCACGTGTATACAGCAACCACCATCAAGTAGACCTATCTACCAGCCGAACTTACCCATTAAAAAGACAACTTCTTAACTAAGTAAGATTAAGTAATCGAGTTAACTAGTTGAACAATAAATTCCATTCCATTTTCTAATTACTAGATTTACGATATGAAACAATTGGACATGAAAAATTGCTAGACAGGCATACAAAACAATAATATATTGTTAAAAGGCGTCGCATTCAATTGTTAACAAAAGCGTTCAGATAAAGAGTGTATTAAAATGGCGTATCTTTTAGAAAGCGGCGCACAATTGAAGGAATCGCAATAAAATGCGCAGATTACATCGAAACACCATTACAGCGTTAATATCGAATGTTATGTTTCCGCGATTGTATCGTTGAAGAAGTAGACAGGAAGGAAGACCGATATTTCAATGGTGGCGGCGCGACAAACGCCATTATACCATCACGCCTCTGCCAACTGGTGCAGCCACGCGTAGCGCCCTCCTCGAACGCGAGGACTTGGCCGAACATACAAGCAGTACGTGCCGGATATGCATGTACGAGAGTGCTGATGTACACGGCACCGTGTATTATGGCCACTGGGATATCACCTCTATACCCTGAATGAGATTTTTTTGTAGTACTTTACACGCGAAACTCTATATAAAATATCTGGTCCTGCTGTCCCTACGAATTGAGTTCTTTTATTGAACTAAATTATTTTATTGAATAATTTATAAAGCCAGAGCCTTTTCTCATATTGCCCCTTATTGCCGCCAGATGAGTTGCCAACGTGTGATATGACTGCGAAATACAGTGTGTTCTGCCACTGCTGCCTACGAGTATAATATCTCGCACTAATCTTATATGGCAATCTTTAGATAAAAAATACATTTCGTGTGACCATGTAATGCCATGTAAAAAAACTCCCATGGGCAATAAATTTATTTATTTAATAATCAAGGAAATAAACCCCTACAATATTACATGCGGTAAAACAAAGCAGAAAAAAATAGGTCAAAGCCTTCCTAAAAGTAATAGGGGATCGGACAGTAATCAGATTAAAATCTAAAATGTACTTAGAAAGAAAAAATATATTTTTTTACAATTATTTATCGAATAATAATTTAATATAATTAATTTAAATATTTTTAAATGAAGAAATAAAATTTTATTATTTACAATATTTTTAATCTATACTGAAACACCAATCACAGTGCGTGACGTCATTTGTGGGCAATCATTGTCTTATGCCAATGCAGCTGTTTTGTTATGATATGACCACAAATGACGTTATGCGCTCTCAGATGAACTATCGTGGCGTTTTGGCGGCATTTTTAAAGAAACAATATTAAAACATGATTTTGAGTACCTAAAAGACTATAAATAAATAAAATAGTATTTTTTATGGGAATAAATATCCATGAAGATTAATTTAAAACACTTTCTGAAAATTTGTCCGATCCCCTATTAAGTACGTATGTAGCGAAGACTCTAATTGTGTCGTGCGAATATTAAAGAATTATGTTAGAAAATTTTAATATTAAAAGTATAAACTCTTTAACAGAAAAAAATAAACTAAAAGTTTTCAGCTAAATATAATATGTCAATTTGAAAAATGCAAATATTATTGCAAGCTCGGACTTGAAAACTATTTTTACAATACTTTGTTTTTAAATTGAGGAACAGAGAACACCGCCTTGGAGTGAGCGCTAGTCCTTGGACATACTGATTCCTTTTTTTTTTTGACGAGGAGTAATCCGCTTACAGATCTCGTGCCGCTGGCTAGACGGCTGGAGTATGTGGAGGTCGCCCAGCGCCTGATCATAGCGGCACTGGGAATACCCACTAAAACTCCCCGGTGTCTCCTTGCCCTTCGAGAGGGATAGATGGGGCTCTCCGATTCACCCCAGGGCAGCCTAGCCGTTGTTGGCTAGACTAACTCCGGACATACTGATTCCTATACGACTAAAGAGAAGGGATACAGTTTTACACAAAAAAATATAGGAAGCATAGGAACAGATATATCCCGAACTTATGTTATTAACGACTTCATATGTAAGTTTCAAAGCGAGTGGATCGTGTCTTCGATTTAAACGGCAATTCAGTTATCATTAAGTAAAAGGTTTTTTTTTCTTCGCTCCGTTAACCCATCACGTGGAACAATAAACAATAATGTTAAACTAACCAAAACTATGCGGTGTGTCGGGTCATTACACCCAAACAGTGGCCGAAAGGTGAGGGTATGATTGATTCCAAACAATTATCATTAATGTTCAACCAACCGTTGAACACGTGAAGTGAGACGTGACCTGTTTCAACATTATTATTTTCACCTTGGTTTTACTGCTGTTTCATTGTTCAACAAATTACAGCGAAGACCACGAAAGACCAAAGTGGAAACTCAAGTATTTAGAGCACTGCGCTTCGAAGTCGTAAATTGAGCAGGCCGCGCGATACAAACCCTTATGAAAGACCACCGTGAAATACTGTCGTGTTTCAATGAATTAGTAAATAATAATAATAATTTTCTGCCAAATGGTCATGTTACGCTCTACTGGGATCGCTCCACAATCACGGACAGGACTATTGTCGCCAATAAGCCTGACATCGTGGTTATTGACCGATCCCAACGCCGGACGACATCGCTGTCCCGCATGACGAAAACCTCGTGAAAGCCGAAAAAGAAAAGCTTACCAAATACATTGACGTGGCTCACGAGGTGACCGCCATGTGGGACGTCGATTCGACAATTATCATCCCGATAGTCGTCTCGGCGAACGATCTTATAGCGAAGAGCCTCGACCAACATCTCAAGAGGCTCTCACTAGATGGCTGGATCAAGAGACAGATACAGAAGGCGGTACTTGTTGACACGGCACGAATTGTCAGGAGGTTCCTCACTCTGCAGCCCTAACCAGCGGTACCTTGGTACATTTACTTGGCTCACGAGGTGACTTATTCTACTATACTACTCCTGTGACGTTACTTGAGTTAATAGCTGTTGCTAACCACATACCAGTTTCCGTTCCGGTCGGAACAGGTTGTTCCGACAACCTGTCTGCTGACCTATACATTAAAAAAACAGGTAATAATGTAACATTTTCTGTGAATCGTAATTATCAGCATATGAAAGAAATTGTATAAATGCCAATATTATAAGTGTGAAAGTAACTCTGTCTGTCTGTCTGTTGCCTTTTCACGCCTAAACCGTTGAACCGATCGTCATGAAATTTTGCACACACGTTGTCAGGGATGCAGGAAAGGATATAGGATACCTTTCATCCAGAAAAACTATTCCCGAAGGATCATCTAACGCCTGGCAAAGCTATAACTGCAATAAAGTTGTTATGCGTTACATTGTTCATATATTTAGTCAGGCGTATTTTTTTTATTTTTCAACGCGGATGAAGCCGCGGGCATCAGCTAGTATTACATAATATCCAAAATTAGTCAAAGATATTATATAGTAATATTAGAGTTATCAGGCATTTCGATATAGATGCGACTTACAGTCAATAGAAATTGAAAACCTTTTGTTTTTTTAATGTGTAGTGATCAATTTCAATGTGATCTCTCAATTATATAGTCTATCCACATAATAGTCGTACTACACACGTTTCATCGAAATTAGTCAAGACTTTATCTGTTCAGTGGTCTCGACTGTGCTCATCTGCTCGTTTGCAAATAGCAGAGCCTAAGTCTTTATTTGAATCAAAATTTAGCTTTCAAGCGGTATTACATGTGTTGGATATTATAATCTGTGTTTTCAATGTCTATTTTGAATATTTATTCCAACACAACATTTATAAACACAATCAACACAAAATAAAATCAATACCAAAAATTGACTTCTATTTCAACAGTGATGAAATTACTGAAAAATTACGTGTAAAGTCAGGGTAAGAAAAGGTTCGTCACCTGAAAGTCGACATTTGCTTGCACCAGGACAATTATCAGTCATGATGTCTGTCAGTTGTCTGCTTAGTGCTTTAGTTTCAAAAGGTACTAAGACTCTACGAAGGAATTAATTTGAAAATTGACGAATGTTTTCGTACCCCGACTGTACAATACAATAGAAAAAGCAATTTTAAAGATGTAGAAAAGAAACATTCTAATTTTAAAAATATTTTGAATTTAAAAAATATATAATTAGGAGTTATCAAAGCACAATCATACAATGCAATTAAACATCACACAGATCGTGACAAACAAAGGCATACATAGAAATTACTGGCCATTAGAAAGATCAACCAAGTGTGCAGGCAATGCGGTGACAGATATGACAGATAAGAGTATTGTTCATGGATGGCACGAAGACGCAATTACGTCAGTTGTCAATGCCAAAGAACTGGCATCAATTACCTTTCAAGTAGATATAGAACCTATTTTTAAGCTACGGTCTTATTTGTTATTTACTGGTAAAATTAAATTGGAAAAATGATGTAATTCCGAATCTAATATTTATAGTCGATTAGAACCACTCAGTATCAGAGAGACACACTGTAAAGAATGACGTAGGAGTGACCCTTTTGTGTTTTATTGTGTATGGAATATTCTTGATTCTTAATCAGCACTTTCTGACTTGAATACGAACAACTGGGGATAATCCTGATGAATCCTAACTAATATTGTAGATGTGAAAGTAATTTTTTATTTGTACACTTTCATGCCCTAACTACTCAAACGATCATCATGAAATTTCATCATAAAAAAAAGTACTGTTGCTGAGAGATGCAGGCGTAGTCGCAGACATAAATATTTCGACAATAGGGGATCGGACAAATTTTCAGAAAGTGTTTTAAATTAATCTTCATGGATATTTATTCCCATAAAAAATACTATTTTATTTATTTATAGCCTTTTAGGTACTCAAAATCATGTTTTAATATTGTTTGTTTGAAAATGCCGCCAAAACGCCACGATAGTTCATCTGAGAACGCGTAACGTCATTTGTGGTCATATCATAACAAAACAGCTGCATTGGCATAAGACAATGTTTGCCCACAAATGACGTCACGCACTGTGATTGGTGTTTCAGTATAGATTAAAAATATTGTAAATAATAAAATTTTATTTCTTCATTTAAAAATATTTAAATGAATTATATTAAATTATTATTCGATAAATAATCGTAAAAAATTATATATTTTCTTTCTAAGTACATTTTAGATTTTAATCTGATTACTGTCCGATCCCCTATTGTAAAGTCAATTGTAAATTTTGATACAAATTGTAAACTCTGCATTACATAAATTACTCGTATGTAATTAATAGAGCTTAAAACTTTTATACCGTACAAACCACTTCTTGAGTCGAAGAAATCAACGAAGCGAAGTGAGGAAACATTCTAAATAGATGATCATCGGACTTTACCACTGGTCTGCAATATTTGATTCTTTAGAATTATGGCTAAGTCCTGTTAGAAATTCCGTCTTTTCCAGTACATTGAGAACTAGGATTTGATATTTGAGATCTCATCTCAAATAGTCTAAAGAATAATTGCTTTTACAAATATTTAAAACTAGCCGAGCCCGCAAATTCGTACGCTTGGTATTCGGTAAAGAGCGTAACTTTTTTTTTGTAAACGGATTGGAATGAAACAAACACCAAATGTTACGGGAATCTTGCTACAATACATCACTGAAAATCTCATTCAAATCGTTTAAGCCGTTTCAGAGATTAGTGCGCACAAACGCACAGACAAACAGACAAAAATTCTAAAAACTTTTTTTGACCTCGGTAACATAAATACAACGTGTACAAATAGTTTATTTTTTTATTCATTTTTTTTTTAAATAATGCACAGACACGTCTCGTTTACGATTTTATTATAATTGTATAATACCTAATAATATAATAATTATTATTATAGATGTGAAAGTTAATGAATATTATTGTGTACTTGGATGTTGAATCCTCGTGTCAAGCAAAGTACTGATTCCGTGAAACTTGGAATATGGATAGACCATATCCTGGGTAAAAAACTTATGATACTTACTTAATTAATGAATCCAAAGGGGCGCAGACGAGTACGCTGATGAAAGCTAGTTAATTAAACAGTAACCAAAGGAAATCTAGTAGTCATCTACTATCAGTATACGTGAAGTTGACCATCAGCTTCTAACCATAAAAAAGAGAATGCAATCAAAAAGTGAGAATGCATCGTGAACTTGAAGTAGATATTTTCATCCAATGCTTCCTATCTAGCAACAATGGTCTTAACCGTGTCTAATCAGGAAGCGATGTAATCAGTCCCTGGATGTCTGATTGCTTTACATTTATTAATGTGCAGATGGCTCAGATTGTGTGTTCTTCGACCATGTACTGCGGCAAAATCGAGAAATACACCTCTTTTATTGCAAAGAGACTTTTTGAAGAGCCCGTTGGATGAGTGGTTAGGGTGCTTGCCTTGACGCTCTGTTCTAGGGTTCCCGGGTTCGAATTCCGGCAGTCAACTTTGAAAAATCAACTTTTCAAATTTGGCGCTGGTCTGGATTTGGAAATTAGTGGCAGGGCACACTGCGTTTTCGCAGTCATTTGGGCAGCCCGTCTGGCGGCAGAAACCACCCCCTTACAGAAGACCACCGTGAACTAACAGCACGTGTGCTGTTGTGTTTCGGTGAGTGAGTAAGGGATGCTGGACCTCATTTCCCTATCCACTCCTAATCCCTCATCCTTAATCCTACTGTAGTCGGCAGCGCACTTGCAGCAGCTTTGGCGTTGTTATAGGCGACGGTAGCCACCTACCATCAAGTGGACTGTCAGCCTGTCTGCCGATTTTAACATATAAAGAAAATAGACTGCCTTAAATTTTATTATAACAATCTAATAATATTTTTAGAAAATACAAAAGCTTTTTATTCTTTGTTGTTACTGAAAATGATTTAATTCTTAAAATTAAAAATTAAAAATAAATCACTTTTAGTGTGGCCAGGCACACTGCGCTCCGCAGTCTTAAATTGGGCAGCCCGTCTGACAGAAATTTCCGCAGACCACCCCGTAATAACAGCATATGTGCCTTTTTTATCCGACTAAACACCTACCATCTTTGAATTGATTTTGTCTAACCGTCAGCCAATCTTTATGTAAAAAACCATGTTTGTCCTTAATATGTGGCAATTAAAATATAGGCTACATGAAAGTATTAGATTGCAAGTCGGCAATAAAATAGAGAGGCAAGTCGTGTGAAACGCGAAGCGATTCGTGTTGATAATCGACCGGTTACAATAGATTTCACGTGAGAGTGCGTATACGCAGCAATTACCACTGTCTGCCGACGGAATATCGTAAGCGCCCATAGTATTAATTACTCTTGCTTATATACAATCACGCGGAGTAAACATTACATAATTTTTTTTCTCAAATAATCGTCAACGTAAACAAAATCAATTTTTTTTTTAAATATACCTACTCGCCTTTACTTCGCCCACATACTATTGGAAGAATACATTATTTTATTTTATTTTATTTATATTAGGGAAACATACAATATTTCGATACGCGTTTAACACATGCGTACAAGAAAAACATAAATCAGCAAAGTTTCCACTAAGTTAATAGAAAGAAAGAGAAAGAAAGAAAGAAAGAAAGAAAGACTTTTATTCACTGCACGAAAGACACATTATGTACAAGAACAGGGAAGAAATTAATAATAATAAAAAAACGTGTGTGTGTCCTCGCGGCAGCGAATCGGATACTGGCTCAGCATTGTGCTGAGGTGCTAGACAAACACCTACAGCGCTGATTTTCAGCCAGCACCGTATGTGACTCATTGGACACCATACAAACTTACTTTATAAATTACTATTATCATAGATAAAATACTACTTAACCAGTATAGATGGTCAACCTCCAACGATCTGAAGCCAATTTCATATTGGGATTTCCACTCCCTAGATGTCACTAATAGTCTCGAATTTAACATTAATGTGTATTTTGTTAAAAATTATAACCAACAAATTCAATCACGCAGTTATAGTTCCTTATTATCGTGGTAATAACTAGAGGGCGACATTGTTGGGAGTACTTTTATGTATGATATTGTTCCATTTCATGCATGCAATGCAATATTTTAATGAAAATGATAGAAAAATTTTATTTAGATATTTAATATTATTATAGTTATCAGAAAACATTATGTTATTAATTTGTTTTACAATTATAATGCATAATGACCATAGTACAAAAATAACAAATTAAAATGTGTGAGTTATCATTTTTTTCTTCGTAACACAATCGACAAAAACTGGTTAATTTTTATCTATGTTATAACTAACTGAACCTGGCCACGCTTTGCTGTAAGCTCATTTTTATTTTCGTTTCCGCTGAATCTTCGGAATAGAAAGTATATATATAAACACTCAAAAAAATTAAGTTAATCCATCACCCAGTTTTTCAGCTTTCTGAACACAAACATACGTACCTAAGCAAAATTATATCGAAGTATGTAAAGATTATGAATACAAATAACAAAAAACATAATTAATAATATTTTATCGATTGACAAGACGTTTTTCTATTATAGGATATAATCGGTCAGTAATTAACTTTTTAGTTCCTTATTGCCCTATTTTTTAGAACAGAACCTATACCGTTCCGTTCATACGGCCCTTTCATCGTTGTTCGTTCCCACTTCTTTTATATTTTAAATAAATTTTAGTAGTGCCATCTCTTGTACATGATATTTGACTGAATGGTCGACTGCAGCGACTCTAGCGGATTTTTAATGACAACAAATAAGCGACAAACTACACAGGCGGCATCTAGATATAAGCGAAATTGGATAGGGTACGGATTCAATGTACGTGAGTGACCATCTATACTGGTTAAGTAGTATTTTATCTATGCTATTATACATACACATATACATGCATACACATACATACATACACACACATAAACATAAACATACACTAAAATACACCATACAAATTCATATATATATATATATACATATAAAATTACTTATTTATACATAATGCACTGCTTCTATTGAGAGAAAAGGCGCGAAAAAAAGGAAATTCTACAGTAATCACTAATAAATTTAGTAATTGCTAAATGTTAAAACTTACATACATATTATGTTGGTGTATTAATGCGGTGATAATAAAACATATAATAAAACATATTATAAGTTACAAGTCACTACATAATATCGGAGCTGGGAGAAAACACGCAAAAAGTTAAACAAAAAAAAAAAGAAAAGAAAGAGAAAAACAAATAAATAAACCAATTAACAAATAACATATAGCATACAAAATAAACTGGCCGCTACAAAAAGAAGACTACACAACTATATTTTCGAAGGCCTCTTTAAGGCTTCGTTTATAGGCTCCTATAGGACAACTGGAAATATCCAGATCTAGTAAGTGTTCATTATAGAATTTGCAGGAGCGATGCAAAAAGGTATTGCTAGTATATTTCTTTTTACAGAACGGAATATGTAATGAACACTTACTCGAACCTACATTGTTTAATAAGAGTGGTGAATCAATATAATTATTCATAATCTTGTATAAAGACAGTTGATCTTGCCTGCGTCTGTGTTCCCACAGAACTACAACCTCGGGGTCTTCAAAACCAGGGTAAATGGGCATTTACTGGGTAAGCGTGGCGTGAGATAGTGGTCAAGCGCTACCCTGATCTAATAAAAAAAAAAAAAACTCATCTATGAACAAGAGGCGTGAACGCAGGTACATTGTTAAGTCATGTTTCAAATATAAGTTAAACACTATCCAACCACTTAATTTGAGATTTATATTGCGGGTTCTAAACAATAGATCCATACTCGACTAGAGATATGACGTAGGAGTCGAATAAGAGAGGGGGGGGTTGAACCGGCTTTGAAATCCTTGCTGACTTTCAGACCAAATCCAAGCATGCGGAGCATAATTCTTCACTGAAACCAAGACTCTTAAAAATACCCGCGACACACAACTCGGCGAACTTTTGATATAAACTGAAGTTTTTCTCGAAATCGCAATTGGTAATTGCGTTTAATTTCTTCATAGATGTGTGACGGTAAATTCTATAATTAGAGAAAACATAATGGTAACCTAATGCGTCTCTAGTGAATACATTGTACGGAATATTTTCCACGTCGCATATCAAGATAACGCGAACAATAATAATGATTTTATATCCCTAATGACGCCAATATGCGTTCATGCAATAAACTATTTCAGAACAACTTTCCTCTAGAGGAATCGCACAAGGAAACATTTTCGCAAATAATTGTGTTTATTGTATGAGTAGGTACTCAGTACATAAATTTAATTTGTGATTGTAATATAATAATCATTGTAAGCTGAGACGCTGCAGACTCCAACGAGGCTTTTTAATGAACTAACGAAACTTTTAAAGATTTAAAAAAAAATCCGGTATCTATTATTATAAATTACTAGCGGCCCGCCCCCGACTTCGCCCGTGGTGCAATTTTTATATACTAAAACATTCCCCGTTTATCCCTCTTTCCATTAGTGAAAACCGAATTAAAATCGGTCTACCCGTTCACGCGTGATGCCGTGACCAAGGGAAATAGGGATTCATTTTTATATATATAAGATATTGTGTTGTACCTATTACAAAATAAATGTTCCGCTAATAGATTTTGATAAGGTTTTATAAGGTGTTTAAAAAAATGCGTCTGTGCGGGGGCAATTCGCTAATTATAAATACCTAATTATCACTTATGAAAACCCGATTGTTTTAGAAAACTATCAATTAGTGAAGATTTAAATGAAATATTGCACATCTTGATTCTCCATAGGTTAGCATATTTGATTATACCCTCAACTGACGAGCCCGTTGGATGAGTGGTTAGGAGTTCGAATCCCGGCAGGATCACAACTTTGAAAAATGAATTGTTCACGGCTCTGTTGTGGATCTGGAAAGTAGTGGCTAGGGCACACTGCGATTCGCAGTCATTTGGGCAGCTCGTCTGACGGCGATAACCACCCCCTTACAGAAGACCACCGTGAAATAACAGCACGTATGCTTTTCGGTGAATGAGTAAGGAATGCTAGAGCCCATTTTCCAACCCAATCCCTAATCCTTAATCCTACTGTAGTCGGCAGCGCACTTGCAGCAGCTTTGGCGTTGCTTGTGTTATAGGCGACGGTAGCCACTTACCATCAAGTAGACCGTC
Source organism: Bembecia ichneumoniformis (assembly GCA_910589475.2). Taxonomy (NCBI): domain Eukaryota; kingdom Metazoa; phylum Arthropoda; class Insecta; order Lepidoptera; family Sesiidae; genus Bembecia; species Bembecia ichneumoniformis. Next base: position 13,710,082 of record OU342540.1, read on the forward strand.
AGCCTGTCTGCCGATCTTAACAGAAAAAAAATTGAGGAGTAGTCTGTGCCGAGCAATAACTCGTATTGTAAATGTAATACATTACATATCACTGCAAAAACAGTTTTTATCACTATTTTTAAAATAAAAATCGGCAAGAAGGCTAACGGTCCATTGTGGTGTTATGGTGACTAAGTGCTTCTAAAATCTATTAACACGAGCAAGACCATAGGTGCTGCAAGCGCGCTTAGTAGGATAAAAGATTAGAAGGGGATAAAAAATAAAAGGGGATAAAAAATAAAAGAAGATTAGAAGGGATAAAAAATGAAAGAAATAAGCGTCCCTTAACTTTTTTTTTAAACTTTTTTTATCTTCATAGTGGCTATTTCTGTCTGCTAGAGTACCAGTATGTCCATTGCTGAAATATTGTGATCGCCACGTGAACTAAAGCTCTCCACCTATACCTACCACGTTAAGATACTGTAGTACTTTTTTGATAGAGGCATTCTTCACATCTTCACAAGCCATTGTGTGGCTTCCTAGGATGTAACTGCGCTTGTGCATCAGGGGGCCACACTCGCACAGGATATGCATTGGTGTTTCTTCTGCCTCATAGCAGAAGCGACACTCTCCCGCACTAGTGAGCCCCATGATTTTAAGGTGCCTATTGAGGCGACAGTGCCCCGTTAGTGCCCTAGTTAGCATACACAAATTGCTCCTACTAAGCGACATAGCCTGGTTTGTCACGTTTCGACTATAGGCTTTTATGAGCGCTTTGGAATGGTTCAGCCCTGGCAAGTTAGTCCGGCGTTTAAAAGATTTAGTAAAGCATTGGTTCCATATGGTCCTTTTTTTTATTAAGGAGGGGAAATGTCATTTACGCACTGTCCCTCGCCGACGAGGACGGTCGACGAGGGGGTGTGTGGGACTCACCCGACGGAACGAACCGCTCCGCCGGTCCTGCCCACTAAAACCCCTCCATGTTCCACCATCGGCAGTGATAATGGGACCCGGAGTCACAGCCTGGCCTTATCCCCAGGCCCCACGCACCGCTGTATCCTTGCGAACCCGACTCAGTAGCGGCAAGCCGCATAGAAAGCTTTGATGGCGACCCGCTGGAACAGCTGCAGATCAAGCCACACCTCTATACAGTTAAGTCCCAGACGCCAGATGTCCTCTTCTGACGCCCGGAGCAACCAACCGACGTCACCAACCAACCAACCAAAGACGTCAACCAGCTTCGACCCAGTTTGGACCTTCTTGCAGTCCGAGACCGAAGCCCAGCTTACTACGCCACGTAATACCCCGAGTGGTTCGGCTGCTGCCCCCCCCCACCCCCCCAGGTATCGTGCTGCCGCCTATACGATGTAAGCCTGGGGGAGACTCCCGTTGACTGCGGTCCAGTCCTCCCAGTGGTTGGTCCCTACCGGTCCCTAACACCTCTAAGCAGGATGCCTGGGGCCCTTCCCCCTAGGACCTCCCAGGCCACCCTGAACTGAGGACCTCCTACTCTGGCAAACTCCGTCGGGGTTGCCTTCCTCTATGGGGTGCTCCGCTAAACAGAGCCCGCTCGTAGCCCACCTCGGTGTGTGCCTTGTTGGTCCCCAAAACCAATCCGATCGGTCGAGCAAGGGCCGGTGAAGAGGAAAGCACCGACCCCTGCAACCGCCCGGATTGCCTAGGGTAAGCCCCCCCACCACGACAAGGTCCTGGCACACCTAGGGGGGGGTTCCATATGGTCCTGAGAGCTAGGCTATTTGGTAGTCCGCACATAAATATTAAAACTTACAAAAATGTTGAGATTTCATTGGCCAACTTCATACGCAAATATAAAGTTGTTTTAAATTAACACCTAATTCTTTTCGACGTGGTTAAATTGCAAAAAAATGTTTTACTTGGAATAATGTAATTTATTTTAATATAATTAATATGTACTGCAGAACTAATAATGAAAATTCGTCTTTAGTGGGGCACGTCGACCATGCCGTGACAGAATAATGTGTGTTAGCGAGTCCTGCACACTTGCGACTTTTAAACCTGAGATTAAATCTAATTAGTTTTTCTTCAAATTCTTAATTAACGGAATGAGCGCCTGTGGCGCAGTGGTAAAGAAGCGTCCTATCATGTCGAGAGGTCCGAGTTTGATCTCCGGTCATGCCATTTGCCAATTTTTTTTTTTATAAAAACTTAAGTGCATTTTTTAACTGCTCTCAAACGGTGAAGGAAAACATCGCGAGGAAACCTGCAAGAAATTCTAAGGCGCATGTGAAGTCCACTTGACGAGCCCGTTGGATGAGTGGTTAGGATGCATGCCTTAACGTTCTGTTCTAGAGTTCCCAGGTTCGATTCCCCGCAGGGTCAACTTTGGAAATGAACTTTTCAAAGTTGCCTCTATTCTGAATCTGGAAAGTACCTAGTGGCAGGGCACGCTACGTAATGCAGTCATTTGGGCAGCTCGTATGGCGGCAGTAACCACCTCCTTACAGAAGACCACAGTGAAATAACAGCATGTGTGCTGTTGTGTTTCGGTGAGCGAGTAAGGGATGCCTGAACCCATTTCCCTAACCCTTCCCAATCCCTTATCCTTAATCCTACTGTAGTCGGCAGCGCACTTGCAGCACCTGTGGCGTTGCTTGTGTTTAGGCGATGGTAGCCACCTACCATCAAGTTTTTCTGAAAACGTCTATAACCTTCCTAAACAACTTGGCTATAAATCAAATATAATAAGAATTTTCCAGGGACTGGTAGTTCCGCCAATGAGCGGGCCTGCGAGGCAGACCCCAGGCTGATCCACTCAGGCGTCGAAGGGCTGGCCGACGTGCCCGGGCGTATGCCGCGGCGCACGTCGCTTGACAACCTCAGGGCGTCAGAAGGGGACGTGTCTGACGCCCTGAAACACCCAATAAGGATGAGTGGCACTCCAGTGGGCCGCCACTGTTAAAGTGAGGCGAAGCCATCGCCCTAAGCTGGGTTAGTGAGCCCTAACATAGCGGTGCGTGGGGATCCGAGGATAAGGCCTCACTGTGAACTCGGACCCGCACATCACCGCTGATGGTGGAATCCGGGGGGGGTTTTAGTAGGTATTCCCTGTGATAAGTCACTTCACCGGGCGAGTCCCCCACTGTGCCCGTCGGCGAGGGATAGAGGGATAGTGCGTAAACGTCATTTCCCCTCCTAAAAAAAGGGACTGGTAGTTCCAGAGATATATTTTGATAAAGTGTTCATGAATCAATTTAAAAAAAAGTGCGGCGCTGAGGGTAATATTATTGACGGTGAAGAATGTGTTACGTACTTTAATCTATAGGAGTCGCAATTGTGTGGACGCCCTAACAGTTGATCCTAATTAAACACACGGATGAAACTATCCAACATTACGGCGCCGAGTGATTTAGGGTTACACAAAAACATAGGAATTATTACTGTTTTCCCGTCGCACACTCGACTTAGATCGATGTCTTTGCTGCTAGAAATTAGGCTACGTTTCGCAAATGCAATAGGAAGGGCGGGAATTAAAAAACTTAATTCCCGCCCTTCCTGGGGGGGGGGGCTATTAAGTGGGAAGTATGAATGGAGGTTAAGAACGTGTAAGACCTGCCTTGAGTTTAGAAATTTTATTAGGTATCATGTTACTGGCAACCTACCCCGGCTTCACTCGGATGGAATTTATATACGCAGACCTCTTTTCATGAGTGAAAACCGTATTAAAATATATTAAGAGGACAAGGACTTTATTTTATTACTAGCTGTTTCACGCAACTTCGTTTGCGTCTCTTTATAAAATATTATAAAGAGACCGGTTGGTCATGAAGGAACAAGAGAACTAGATGTCATCTCAGGTATCAGCTACCCATGGTCATCGCAAATAAATTATTATTATTATTATTATATTACTCGTCGGTAATGTAGCTTTCTATAGGTAAAAGAATTTTTGAAATCGATCCAGTAGTCTTTTCCTGCCGGCGTCTGTATTTCCGAGCTCATATAACCCAAATCTTTTCAAGGTTCGAGTGAATAGGCATCTTCTGGGTGAGCTCGCTCCATCGTCGGTCTCATCCTTCCTACATGGATAGATGCTGGTCAAGAGCAAACCCATCTTTAATAAAAAAAACATTTGTATGGAGGGGGGTAAAGGGGGAAGATTGGGAGAGGGTGAGTAACACTAGTTTTCAGCTTATTCATTACAAACATACATACAAATCTAATAATATCGGTATATATAATTAATAGGTTGATTATAATAATTTATTTGCGATGACCATGGGCAACAATTTGATATTGGCACAATTTGATAGTTTTCTGGTTCCTTCATGATAACTGATACGATGTGCTAATCTTGACATCATGTTGAATATTGAGTGATTAGATTGCTCATGAATGATTTTATCATTGACATATCAAACTTACATTATTATGTCACAATTACCTATCACAACTTTTACTTTTATTGTCACTTAATCAAATCCTAAGTCATGCTTTGTTTCTCGTCCTTATCTCTACCTACTTTCAGTTGTACCTATTTGTTGATTTATTATTATTTTGTTATGTTAAGGTCGGCAGAAAGACTGGCGGTCCACTTGATGGTAGGTGGCTACCGTCGCCTGTAACACAAGCAACACCAAAGCTGCTAACTGCCAAACTGCCGACTATAGTAGATTAAGGATTTGGGGTTTGGATAGGAAAATGGGCTCTCGCATCGGAACACAACACCACACATGCTGTTATTTCACTATGGTATTCTGTAAGAGGTTGGTTACTGCCGCCAGATGGGCTACTCAAATGATTGCGAACCGCAGTGTGCCCTGCCACTACTTTCCAGATCCAGACCAGAGTCAAATTTGAAAAGTTCATTTTCAAAGTTGATCCTGCCGGAAATCGAACCCGGAAACCCTAGAACAAGGCGTTAAGGCAGGCACCCTAACTACTCATCCAACGGGCTCGTCAAAATTCAATATTTTTGCTCCAGAAGCGAGCTGTTCATGCTATCTATAAAATGGAACCCATGTAGGATCTGGAATAAAATTATATAAAACAATATACCTACTAATTGTCACAGTACATTTATGTACACTTACTATATGTTCATCAATGATTTTAAAAGTAAGGATAAGCCCAACGGAACATTTTACACAAACTTACTTCTTCTTTTGTTTTCATTTTATTTTATTTGCTTTCTACCCTTTTTTTTTTCCTTGTTTGTTTATGGTTACCTACAGATATTGTTATCGATCGCATTTCAAGTGTTGCACAAACAATAGAATACAAAGATAGATGCGGTCATCGAAGGTGGAGCCCTGGTGTCCTGAGACACAGGTATTACCTAGTTCAGGCGCCAGTCTCCCACATACAATGTAGCACTGAATACTATAAATGTACCCACTTAAAATTTGTAAATTGTGGAGAAAATAAATAAATATTATTATTATTATTATTATTATTATAGACTTACACTACACTAAATATACTTACACTTACCTACACCAAATTTTTAAGAAAAAAAAAAAGAATGATGTCAATACAAGGTTACGTTTATTTTAATTCGCGTGCGTCACATTATGGCCGCCATTATGAACTTTGACTTTAGAATGAAATGTCTTAAAATTAATTATTTAACAAGTAACGAGATTACTTACCGACTATACGATATTTCCTGTTCCATTTTAACCTTCGTATCATAGTTTTTGCAGCCTTTTACTATGCAACGAGGCATTTTTATAACAATTTAGTACAAAACTTCTCTCAACCACCATCTTACGAGGGACGTCGACTGCCGTTAAGGCGACTCCAGCCGCAAAACTCGTTCTGTATTGAATTGACGGGACTGCTGAGGGGAAGTCGCTACTTGCAAATCTCGGAAATATCTGTTTAAAAATTAAATAAAGTATAATTCAAATTTTTCTTTTGATGAGCCTTCAGATGGTGGATCTTAAAATTTATCTTAAGAATTAGCTATTTAAAATATTGATTATTAAGCAAATCGCACGGTTACAACATCGATATTAGACAGCAAATTAGTAATTTTTTTATATATATAATTAAATATAATTTAAAAAATAATTCTGATGATCCCCTTTCATATATCCCGCAGATGATTTGAGTATTTTTTAAATTATAATTATTATGATAATTTAATAGGAAACGGTTGCAAATAAGTGGATTTTTTATTATTAGGGACTGGCGTCGCCTTAATTGGCCCTAAACTGAGATTTTAGGGCCAATGCGCTGGTGCCATTTCGCCGCGCCGTTAGCCCGGTCCTTGCAGTAGTAATATACGTCAATGACGTTCGTATTAATATTTATAAATTTAAGAAAAATAGAAAAAAAAAATTAGAAAAATTTCACACTTTAAACTTAACCTTGTACGAACGAATTCCTAAAATCTTATTTATTCCTAAAATCTTCTTCAAGAACTAGGAATAAAATCTAGAACTAATTTACAATTAACACACTAAACAAATTAAGATTTTTTTTTTAAATTGGATTCTTAAATTTGGCTATAGCTACTTGTACTTTTATTTATTCTGTGGTATAAGCTAATGTAATTTTAGCTACATTGTAGTTTTAACAGAACTACAGAGTACTTAATTTAAAACTCTTATCTCAAGTAAGAAGAAACAGGAAGGCTTTTTAGGAAGTACTGAATCAACTTCTTGCAATTTCTATAGTAACAAATCGATAACGATTATGAAAAAAGATGTAAGGCGCATAATTACAGATTTAGTTCTTATCGTCCTATGTACAGTGTATGCGAAAGATTGATCTTGCGTCGTCGTCGGCGCGCGCGCAGCGATGCGTACCCGTTTCCTAGCATTGTTTGCTACGCATATACATACATTGCAAGCCCACGTCGTTATAATGTATTGGTTAGTTTCGTCAAATAATCGCCTCGTGTTTATGTTACATGTACATAAAATATCAAAAATCATTCTAAAACTCATTACACACAGCATAAGCTACTTGAAATGAACGCTGACAACCGCTTTACTGTAGACGCGAGTATTGTCACCTATTTGGTAACGATCAGTAAAAAAACTTACTTCAATTTGGATGTAATCGATGTTAAAATGAACCTTAGCTGGTTAGAAATAAGATTGAAAGGTTAATTCCGACACAGCAAAGTAATATTAGTTTCAACCTGTGATTTAAAATTTCAAATCTTGAGCATAAAGGCAAGTTCCATTTTTAAAATGTCTCAAAACGATTCTTTCTAATAAAAACAAATTAATTTTCGCTCAAGCTGTGTAGTTTTTATTGAGATTTGAACCTTGTTTACAAGTCGATAAGGTTGTAGCATATTTTTATACATAGGTAAGGTTTGGAAGCCATCTTGTCGATGGTAATGACGTCACGGTGAGTGATCACGTATGCGTATTAAAATGACATTACGCACAGTTAGTATATTTCACGCCTTCGAAGTTTAAAATATTTAAATCTATTGTAATTTGTTCGATAAAAGAGTTCTGTGGGTTTTAAATAGTTTGGATTTTATTTTTAGTGCCATAAAGTTTATTTCAGATATATATAGTTTGCATGTGGTATTAAAATATATAAAAAAAATGCCAAGCCTTTACGTAACTTCTAGAAAATCTATACTAATATTTATAAAGAGTTTGTTTGTTTGTTTGAACGCGCTTATCTCAGAAACTACGGGTTCCAATTGAAAAATTCTTTTTGTTTTGAATGGTCAATTTAGCGAGGAAGGCTATATAACATTACGCTACGATCAATATATTTAAACAGTGTCCAGTACCGCGCACCCCACGCGCATTCCACCGCCGTATGGGCCGCAGCGAAGCGTGGCCGAGTTCAGCTAGTATTAAATATTTTTCAAGATATTAAAATAACATGACCGCCAAAAAGATCTGATTCCATTTTTTTTTCTGTGTGGGACGAGGAAACTGTGTAGGAGGTGTGTACTTGTACCCCGAGTCTTGCATCAGCATGCCCTACTTCACTCAGAATTATGTCCATTAAGCTAACGGACTGAAACCTCTCCCTATTCCTACGGAAACCTTTTCGGTCGGTAGTAGGAAATGACTCCAATTTCTTCGAAAGGGCGCTGTCATTTCAGTCCAAATTTTTCAGGCCTTTGGCGCTCCATCCCATCCTTGCATTCCATTAACTACTCTCTTACACAAAATATGATAAAATCGATAATTCCAACATCGACCACTATTTACGGGTGAGTATAAACTGTCGACAATTAGCAGTAAACCCCATTAAAAGACAGCTTTTTTTAAACGTTTAACGTGATTTTTACCAGAGACCATTGCGGTATACCCTTTTGTAGCGAATGACTATGAACGTTTTAGATCGGAACGCTTTGGTTGTAGGAGATTGCGCACGGTGTTTATGAAAAGAGGATGACAGAATAGTGTCACCTGGACGGCTCAATATTATCGGTTTAGTATTGAGAGTTTTTGTTCATGTTTCCTTTTAGTGATAATATTTTGTTACAAAAATAAACAGTTGTGTTTGCGAAAAATATATATTGTGTTTAGTTAATAACATTCCACACTTTCTTAGTATAGGGAAAATTTATACTTACAAGTGGACCTCTCAGCCTGCACACCGACTATTAGGTATCTTGAAAATAAAACAGCAGCAGAAGTGCTTATGAAGTCAAGTCTAAAAATAAAGATAATAAACATGCAGCCGACACGTATCGTAAATGCGACATTAGCAATTGGTATAAATATCAGTTGCAAGCGATTTATCAAACCCATCTAATTATAACGGATCAATGATGCGTCAACTATGTTATGCTGTCCATTCCGGTTGTGATTTGTGCCAAGACAGCTGCTTGTTACCAGTCAATATTCCTCAGCCATTGCATCTAATAATAAATAGCTATTACTTATATGTCCAACGCCACATGGCGTAGGACACATCTCACGCTATGATGATAAAGATGGACAATAGAAGCTACTCATTGGAAAGGACCACTGGGTAAAAGGAATATTGGTAGACTGAGTACGCGATGGGATGAAGTCATTATATTAACAGCTGGAAAAAACTGGATTAATATGGCTAAAAACTAGAAAGTCTGATCAAAAGCTCTATTAGAGTAGGTATACCTCTTCTAAACTTTTTCCAGACCTCCCCGAGGGATCGCTGTCTCCTGATGTGAAATTGCTAATTATACTAAAATCTGATTTACAGATATTTTTACATTTAAAAGCGAAACTTCATTTATTAACTTAATTTATTTGACGAACCCGTCGGATGAGTTGTGAGGGTGCTTGCCTTAACGCTCTGTTCTAGGATTCACGGGTTCCCCCCCTAGGTGGGCCATGACCTTGTCGTGGTGGGGGGGCTTACCCTTGGCAATCCGGGCGGTCGCAGGGGTCGATGCTTTTTTTCCTCACCGGCCTTTGCTCGACCGATCGGATTGGTTTTGGGGACAAAGAAGGCCCACACCGAGGTGGGCTCCGAGCGGGCTCCGTTGAGCGGAGCTCGTGGCGGAGCACTCAGAAAAGGAAGGCAACCCCGACGGTCCGGGGCAGGGCAGTATCCCTCCCCTCTGCTGTTCTGTCAGCTGTCGTCGGGGGACTGAGCTCTGGGGACCTGGGCAACCCGGGGGGCGGACCCAGGCCCCTGCTCAGTCGCCGGAGGTGGCACCGGCCCTTGGTCAAGGAAGAGGTCCAGCCTACGGTCCCCGGGAGTTTCTGAGCTCCTCTGGGTGGTCAGACCGTAGGTAAAAATCAGTGGCTGGCTACGCAGAGGTGTCCGAAGAGATGGTGGGTCCGTCGCTTTATCGGCGGCGGCGCTGTCTGTTTCAGGCGTCAGAGGAGGACATCTGGCGCCTGGAACTTAACAGATGAGTTGTGTGGTTGGCCTGCAGATGTTCCGCAGGTCACCACAGGAGTTTTTTATGCGGCTTGCCGCGATGGAGCAGGGTCCGCAAGGACGTGGCGGTGCGTGGGGCCCGGGGATAAGGCCTCGCTGTGATCCCGGGTCCCATTATCACTGCCGATGGTGGAACATGGAGGGGTTTTAGGGGGTAGGACCGGCGGGGCGATTCGTTCCGTCGGGTGAGTCCCTGGGGATAGTGCGGATAGTGCGGAAATGCATTTCCCCTCCTAAAAAAAAAAAAAAAAAGGATTCCCGGGTTCGATTCCCGACAAGGTCAATTTTGAAAAATGAACTTTCAAATTTGGCTCTGGTCTGGATTTGGAAAGTAGTGGTAGGGCTCACTGCGTATTCGCAGTCACATGGCACATGGCCCACCCCCTTACAGAAGATCACCGTGAAATAACAGCACGTGTGCTGTTGTGTTTCGGTGAGTGAGTAAGGGATGCCAGAGCCCATTTCCCTATCCCTCTCCTAGTCCCTTATCCTTAATCCTACTGTAGTCGGCAACGCACTAAACCGATTTTGATACGACTTTCACTAATGGAAGAAGCGATAAATGAGGTGTGCGTATATAATTTGCAGAAAAATTGCAAAAGCCGGGGGCGGATCGCTAGAAAAACATAAGATAAGCTGTTGGCAAAAGACAACAAGAGAGCAGATTTCAAATGGCAACTCCTTTAAAGGTGACATAATCGATGGTAACATTTGTCATCGGCTAAAACTGATTGTTTATTGTGATTAGAGCAGAACAAATAACCCGTAACAATGTGTGGCAATGGTTAGACTAAATATTAATCCGTCTTGCATTGACTCGTTCTCAGAACGACTGACTAATATAAATAGGGTTGCTGCACTTCGATCTCAAATGTCGTTCGGTTGGTTAGTTATGACTTCGTGGACGGACTCGGATCAGCGTTTACTATAGTGATTCAGAATAATTATACATATAATAATAACATACATACATTTACATAGCCTACACCAAAATTATAAAGAGTTATATTGGATAAACGCAAAAAACTATTTAACTACCTAATTTTAAAATTCTTTCTCCTATAGAACGAACATAATATCAGCGAGACATTGGCCGTATTTTTATTATTATTAAAAATGGGTTTAAAAATGGGTTTGCTCTTGGCCAACATCTATCCATGTAGGAAAGACGCCTTATTCACTCGATCCTTGAAAAGATTTGGGTTATATGAGCTCGGAAATACAGACGCCGGCAGGAAGTTCCAATCCTTAGCAGTGCGCATCACAAAAGATGTTTTAAAGCGCTTGGTCCGAATTAGAGGGATTTCGACAAGGTAAGGATGGTAACCAGCCGTATCTCTGAATCTCCGATAGAAGAAAGGGGAAGGCGGTATGTTCTTATGCAGCTCCTGAACACAATCTCCGAAGTACATCTTATAGAATACACACAGACAGGCAATTTTGAGTCTATGTGCCTGCAAGTTAAGTTGCAGCTAATAGCCTCCTAATTCTGCGATCCACCGAGTCTAGTGCGGAAAGTTGGTATTTTGCTGAGCCATCCCAAAGGTGACTACATGCAAGATCGATCTTGTGCCTTGTACCTACAAAGAGAGGAGCTGTCCAGGTATGAACCCTGTTTAAGATGGCCAGCTTTTTGGCCCCAAAAAAATTAAAGATCGCTACAAAAATTTCAATAAATATGACATAAGATATCAAAAATTTGCTTACATAAGTCATTATTTGTTGTTAAAACTATTAATGATACATAAAATAATTTAAACTTATAAAAACATTTGTCCTCACTGACTATCAACGCAAAGATAAAACTAGGTACTAAGTCTAGAAACCATTAGTTTGAAACATAGGTTTATTAAATAAGAATATTTTATATGTAATAAATAATAAGGATTTATTTATTAAATATTACCGATCCTTATTATTATTATTATCCTAAAAACACAAGCAACACTAGGGGGGTCCCTAGTGCTTGTGTTTTTAGGCAACGCTAACCACCTACCATCAAATGGACCGTCAGCCAGCCTGCCACCCTTAATAATATAAAAAAATGTATTTTTATGTTATTATATGAAAATAATTATAAAATCCCTAATAAATTTATATAGTGAACGGTTGGAAATCCGACCCTGTTCTGGTCAGATCATGAAAGCATTCCTGTGACATTAAAGTCGCGTTCATTTTCATAGATTTATCGACGGACTGAGCGAGTTGAGAACGCTTCTCAAATGTTTCTAAATAAAATTATTCTATAATAAATTGAACTCCTAGCATGAATAACCGAAGCTTCTTGGGAATTCTTATTACAAGTGAAGATGATTAACATAAAAAACTAGAGCTTTCGAAGTGTGGTTTGAAAAGTAGTGGTAGGGCACACTGCGTTTTCGCAGTCATTTGGGCAGCCCGCCTGGCGGCAGTGACCACCCCCTTACGGAAGACCACCGTGAAATAACAGCATATATACGTGCTGTTGTGTTTCGGTGAGTGAGTAAGGGATGCCAAAGCCCATTTCCCTGTTCCCTCCTAATCCCTTATCCTTAATCCTACTTTGGTCGGCAGCGCACGTGCAGCAGCTGTGGCGTTGCTTGTGTTATAGGCGATTTTATTATGTATACATAGATGTAGAAGCTTTTACAAAAATGTCTCTGACGGACTCAAATTTTGATTTGTTATTAAATTTTCCTGGACTGCAACAATAATAATAAATCTTAAAATGTGTTTTAGGAGTAATAAAAGTCACGTTAAAGATGGATAAACCCATCAGCCCCACATTAGTAAATCATCTCTCTCCCTCTCTCTCTATCTCTCAGTTACTCTTCAGTCCTAAAACTCTTCAGTCCTAAACTGAGGCAATTCCAGTCCACTCCCAGATCTTTCATAACCGGGACTTTCTCCAGTGTGTTTCTTCTCTTCCACCTTATTTATCATGATTGTAGTGTCTAAGCAGTTGGCCAAGACAGACATGAACGGTGCATTATCTAAATCCTAGTTCTTTAGCCAGAAAAGACATGAATGGTACCAATCAATTCTCACTTATTTCATTTAAAGTCCATTCAACATATGCGTGAACTTTTAGTAAACAAAAACCGTTTAAAGCGGTAAAACGTGCAATTTTATATCTATCCTTTTCTATCAAGTGTAGTTACAATAACGGCAAGCGCTCTTCGTTCTTTTTCATTTTTTCGATGCATTCGATCTTGGGGGACACCAACATTTTTTCGATGTATTACGTTCGTTTGGAGTTCCAGTTATTTGTTATTATTTGTTATGTTTTAAGCTTATTGTTGATTGTTTAGGTTAATTTGTTTGTTAAAATTTTGTTTAGGTTTTTATATTGTTATTAAGTGTTCTTGTTATTAAGTATTTATTGTTTATCATGGAGCCAAGCACTTCCAAAGACTTCAGTTCTCCAAAAAAGAAAAGACCGAAGGTACGTTTAGTATTATTGTTTTCACTAACACTGTATTATTAATAATATCATTAATTTGTTATATTTACCGGACTATTGTAAAAATTTTAATAAATTTTAATAAACATAATACGACTTTCAAAAATGTTTAGTAACACTGAATGAACTGCGTGACCTGCGTTCGGTTTGTTTACATTTAGTTTATCCTTATATTGAATCAACTATAGAAAACTCTCCATTCGTGGTTGGAACTCAGCCGAGCAATATTCCATAGTTGATCTAATTTTCACTTTTTTTGTCGAGTTTTGGGAATATGGTAGGAAATGTTCCACCGGAACCATCTAAACTTTGAAAGTGGTCTATGAGAAAAAAAGTCTGGGAACCTATGATCTAAATGATCATGAGTCAGGTATATGTGTGCGTGTGTGGATGAGTATATATTTATATATTGTATGTGTGTATGTAACTATTTGTTCTTTAACGTCCTCAAGAGACTGTGATTGAAGATATTATCGAAAAAGTTGATGTTATTCAATGACTCTTAAGACTAGACACGTATCCAAGTATCAGTAGCGTATCTCTAAGCTTCAGCTTAATATGTGTGAAGACGCAATGGAGTGCGCTTTATATACAAGACATAGAGCGATACCTTGGGTATTACTGGTTTCCCATTTTTATATGCCATTGCACCGACTCATAAAAAGATCTCATCATCATGGGCCGTCACCGTGATGGAGGTGTTTCCTGAACAATTTCCTGGTTGTCGATAAAACAACACCATTGTTTAGAGTTAAGTGGTGAGCAATTTATTTAGCGTTCGTTACATATACCTACTATACATAGTTATGAAATATTGACGACTTTTTTCGGTAAACCTAGAGAACTAACTGTTCGTCCGCGTTGACAAAATATATGAGAAATATAACGCCTAACAACTTTATTGTTGTAATTTTTATTGTTAGATGATCCATCGGGAACATTGTTTTTCTGGATTAAATGTACCCTATATCCATTTCTATTTTCCTGACAATGTTTATGCAAAATGTCGTGATTATCGGTTAAGTAGTTAAGACGTGAAAAGGTCACAAACAGACAGAGTTACTTTCATATTTATAATATTAGTGTGGATAATAAATACATCGTTTTGTGACATAATTGCAGTACGGTTACATCGACGATATCATTGTGCTACGTACCAGATTTCATGCTACGAACACTTACTCTGTTCCAGAGACTGTAGGTACCTACTTTACTCTGTACACTTTATTTAGTTTGACTTACCTACTAGTTAGACTGTACCTTTATACCTGACTGTACACTTTATTTGATTAGATTTCATATTTTTTTTTAAATTAAAGCTATTATCAAAATGGAACTAGAACGACGAGTTCATATTATTAAGCTTAAATTGTGGAATCTTTGTAAAGAGGTGTCGGATATAAAAGGCCATCTATACTTAATAAATATAAGTGTCTGTTTGTTATGTCAAAATAACTACTTTTTACTAAATTTAACAAAAAAAAATTTGGCAATTTTCAATTTTTTTGCCACTGTCTGTCTGTTTGTTCCGGCTAATCTCCGAAACGGCTAGATCGATTTTAGCGAGACTTTCACTAAGATATAGCTGATGTTATGAGCAGTAACTTAGGGTACTTTTATTTTAGACAAAAAGCAGCGACGCCCATCGCGCGCGTCCCACGCGTAAGTCGCAGCAAAGCATGGCTCTTTTTTTTTATTATTAAGATCGGTAGACAGGCTAACGGTCCACTTGATGGTAGGTGGCTTACAGCCACAACGCCACAGCCATAGTCTCGAATAAAGTACAGCGATTATGCCGTAAGAGAAGTTTGAGAACCAGAGGCGAGTGCCAATTGAGATAGTGAAACCGAATCCGACCGTCTTTACATCTGCCACCTGTCCCGGTACAAATCATCGGGCGCCGTGCGATATGGCGTCGGCCGGTCGATGCATCATCGATACCTAATATTACCGAAATAAACCTCCGGCTGGAAGACGCGACGCACTCGTGTTCGAAATATGAAAAACAAATTTGAAACCTTGGAATATTATTTATATTTGGAACGACTCTGACGCCGCACTTATAACAAACTTCGACAACAAACAAAACCAACGGACACACACTCCGCTGTGTGAAGATATCTTCTCTTCGAAGATATCTTCTCGTACATAGATTATGTCCCATTAGACCACGTATTATAAATAGAAAACCCAAGAGATTGGGCCATTCAGAATTCGAATCTATGTTTTTTAGGGTTCCGTACGTCCGAATGAAAAAACGGAACCCTTATAGGATGAGCAACCATCCCCCCCACCCCCCCTTAGCTCCGAAACTACTGAACATAAAATTTTGAAAAAAATACAGAAATTAGTTTTCTACTTATAGATCATAGGAAAACCTATAAGAAGTCAATGATATTAAAATAACATGGTAAATCACTCAATATTGTGCGGATAGGTAACATCGTACGGAACCCTCTTCACGCGAGTTCAACTCGCACTTGTCCCGTTTTTTTATATAAACAGCTGAACGTTTATCTAGCAAGTGTCCTACATATTTTGCAAATTTGATTACAATTTATTATTTATTTTTATTTAGGTAGTTTAATCTTTTCATTGAAAAATTGTATAAATTAAATAACGTGTATTTTCTTTATTGATGATTATTCCTCTTCTTCTCTCAGTGCTGCTGCAAGTGCGCTGCCGACTACAGTAGGATTAAGGATAATGGATTAGGAGGGGAGAGGGGAATGGGCTCTGGCATTCCTTACTCACTCATCGAAACACAGAAAGCACGTGCTGTTATTTCACGGTGGTCTTCTGTCTTCTGTAAGGGGGTGGTTACTGCCGCCAGACGGACTGCCCAAATGACTGCGATACGCAGTGTGCCCCGCCACTACTTTCCAGCTCCAGAACAGAGCCAAATTTGAAAAATTCATTTTTTAAAGTTGACCCTACCGGGAATAGAACCCGGGAACCCTAGAACAGAGCGTTAAGATAAGCACCCTAACCACTCACCCAACGGGCTTGTCAAATGTGACTTTTATAGTTTTCAATATTTCGGCCTTCTTTTTCATTCTCGTTCTATTGGTCTATTGGTACTGGTGATTATAAAATAATTAAAATTATATTATATATACATAGTATAAATCTAGTCACACACAAACATACAAACAATAATCGCTGCACAAAGAACATACGGTTTAAAATAAAAATAAAAGTAAAAAATATTATAAAAAATCATTTATAATCAGACGAATTAGTCTGAATTAACATTATCAGAACTAAAATTAAAAATTAACTGAAATATTTCGGATTAACTGAACCTGACCTATATCTATGACTATATTTTTTTTAAATAATGTATAAGTACGTATTAGGTACTTCGTCACGCTTTCGTAGAATCAGAAAAAGAGAGAAAGCCCCATAGTAGTGGCAGGGCACACTGCGTTTTAGCAGTCATTTGGGCAGCCCGTCTGGCGGCAGTAACCACCCCCTTACAGAAGACCACCGTGAAATAACAGCACGCGTGCTGTTGTGTTTCGGTGAGTGAGTAAGGGATGCCAGAGCCCATTTTCCTATCCCCCTCCTAATCCCTTATCCTTAATCCTACTGCAGTCGGCAGCGCACTTGCAGCAGCTTTGGCACTTGCAACAGCTTGGACCTTCAGCTTGCCTGCCGACCTTAACATAAAAAAATAAAAAATAAATAAAAGGAGCCTATTTGCAGAGCCCGAAAAAATGGCTAGAGTACCTTGGCTAGAGTCCTGCACTAATTGAAAGCGGCTTGCCGCTTTCAATTAGTGCAGGAGTCCGCTAAATATACCCAATCATGGTACCCCTAAAGGCTTTAATATAAATTAAAGAAAAACAAAATAATAAAGCACTCTCGCTCAGTTAAATTAATAACATTTTTACCTTCATTTAAAAGTGGAACTTTTAAAGCAAATTCGATCTGAGCTTTCTGCAAAGGCGAAATTCTAGTGCTTTGCAATATTAGTATCGTTTTCCAACTAAGGCCGTGTCGTTCCTTGTCAATAGTGGAAATGCAATAAATATAACATTGTGTCGCTCTGTGCCACCCTCTCCTCGGTGTTGGGGTGAGGCTTGAGTCAAGATGTACGGATAGATCGCCGGGTGCTAACCCACACCTCCATTCAACCCCCCAGTCCACCCCCCTGTCGCCTTCATATAGATTTTTCTTTTTTGCCGGGTGCTACGTACCGATATTAAAGACTAGATACTTAGCCTTGCTGTGCCCGATTATATTGAATATTTTCAAACATAACAACCAATTGGAATATAGGTACTGAACTAATAAGTCTGCTGCTAAGCAGTCGAATTCAGATCAGATCTTGGTCAGCCCTGCATCACCTGCAGATTCTGTTCGATCTCATGTGGGGTTGGAAATACTTGCACTAAATACGAAAGAAATTTGTTATCGTGATAAAACAAATAAGAAATATGTGTAATCCTCACACAAACTGTGCCCAGCAGTGGGATTTGATATATATCTATTACAAATACAGATTAGGTGGTTAAAACAGAAATATTATATTATATTATTAGTATTATTATTTTCGGAATGTTTAGGGCTCTACGCAGGTAGGAATATCTGCTGCAATAAATAGAGAATTAAGCTATGGATAAACATAATATCTTAAATATAATCTTAAGTGAAAAAAAAAAATTAATTTTAGCAATTTTGAATTAACAACAAATTAATACTTTTTTCATAAGAAAGTGCGACAGACAGCTCCTTTAAATTGGATGTCCGTGTAGAGGCGCAACAGCATATGAATAGAAGGGAAGAAATAGAATAACATTAAAATAGCATCACAAGAGAAAACATACGCAGCGAAACATAAAAGCACAGGTGCTTTTATTTGAGAGTTTACTGTAAGACGATTTCGCCTCCCTGTACCGCAGAAAGCGTTAGTTTGATTGTGAAACGAATTTTTTTTAATATGTATGAAATCTTAATAAAAAATTACTTGATTATTTCATATTTGGAGATAAGTCATGTCTGCTAAACTTAAATCTACGAAAATTTAGTAAGAAATCAAAATTTGAGTCCTTCGGGGGCATTTTTGATATAAGCTTCTAGAAGATATGTACGTCGATTGGCGCAAAAATTTTGTTTATAAGGGAAAATTTTTAATTTTTAAAATTAAATTTTAAAAATGTTCCCAGGCTCTCCTGGGAGCAGAATTTTTTTGCAATTTTTTCACAATTTGTCTAATAAAAAATAAAACCCATGGTTTCTTATGACTTTTGTGACTGATTTTAATAAAAAAACTATCATACTACCCAACTTAGCCAAACATTATAAAGAAATTATTTTACAAAAATTTTGCGTGTGACTGTGTGTATGTGTACGCAATTATGTGTTTTAATGAGTGTATGTTACGGTCAGTGTGATTAATCGATAATTATTAATAATTACCAAGATTGAAGGTAAAAGTAATAAATTATTTTACTTTTACTGTTTATTTTTAATATTTACACATTACCTTTGATAAAAATAATAAATCATAATTTATAATTAAACTGAGATTCCGGGTCTCGCTTCGCTCGCATTTTATTATGCCTAGGTATATTCTAATCTAACCTAAACTAGCCTACTTTTTAAAAAATTAGTGTTTTCTAACATCAAAGTGTAATAGGAATTTATCCAAGTAACTTTAGGTAGCCAATAAACACTGAAAAAAATAGGCTGTTAGTTTTTTGTTTAATTACTTTTACCGAACACAGTATTGAATTTTATTAATAACGATCGATAAAAGTAATTCACGGCTTTCATCTCATTTACCAAATTATGGACAATAATTAAATACTGACCGGCTGTTATTTAATACTTACCAGATTTACCGTAACTTATATAGTTATTTGTTCGTCATGGCCTGTATTATTCGCGATCTAAAAGATTTCTTAATTCCAATAAGCCCATAAGACCCTTCAACGAACAAACGTAATGTTTGAAAATGTTTAAAGAATAACGTCCGTCGCCAAGCAATATTGCATCCTAGTTGGATTTCTAGTTAACTTCGCACTGAAAATTGAAATTCCATTAAGGAGATTGCTTTTTAAAGAGCTCCAACTTCGGTGTGAGTAATTACTTGGCCATTGCAATAGTATTACACTCTTCCAAGATATCTTCAAGATTATGAACTCTTGGGGCGAGAAAAAAATAATCCAAGTTTACTTCGTAAATTTATATGATTTAATAAGCAGAAAATCAATGAATCAGTCTTCTTAAATCAAACATTAGTAGACTCATTTGTATTATTATTAAAAAGAAATAGAAAAAAAAAACTGAGTGTAATCTAAATACATCTATACTAATATTATAAAACTGAAGAGTTTGTTTGTTTGAACGCGGTACTGGTTCTAATTGAAAAATTCTTTTTGTTTTGAATAGTCCATTTATCTAGGAAGGCTATAGGCTATATAACATCACGCCACGATAAATAGTATTATATATGTAGGTATAAGCCAACGCCAACGCCAAAGCACAACGTGTACAATTTTTTTGAGAAAATATTTAATGACACGATTTTTTTTTACACTACCTAAACTCGGCCACGCTACGCTGCGGCCCAGCCGGCGGCGGCGTGCGCATGGGGCGCACGGTACTGGACACTGCTTATATATGCTATTTGTCGTAGCTTGATGTTATATAGCCTATAGCCTTCCTCGATAAATGGACTATTCAAAATAAAAAGATTTTTTCAATTCGAACCAGTAGTTCCTGAGATTAGCGCGTTCAAACAAACAAACAAATTCTTCAGCTTTATAATATTAGTATAGATGTCAAAGTCTAAACACTCTTTTCCATACAACCAAAATTAATAACGATATTTTGCAATGTTTTATCCATCCCATACCATAGATAAGTACAAACATATTATTAATAGGTATCTATCGGCAAAGTGCACTCCCATTTACGCGTGAAAAAAGCTGCGGAAAATCTACGTGACGTAACATCGAGCCAATAGCCAATGGCGTATCGAACCTTTGACTTCCGAACGCCCGAACTAACTTGACCTCCTCCGCCTCTCTAGCGACGTGTAAACATAGGCGACTCAGACGAAGGCTGTTCGCGTATCAGAGGTCATGTGAAAGTGGCGATTCAATATCGAGACCGAATGCAGGTCCCTGATTGGATGATCGGTTCCGCGCCATTGGACAGTAGAGCGCACACTCGAACCGATACTCGTATTTACTACGTTCGACATTTGAAAGGTGAATGCATGTGTGGGTACTGAAACCGCCTTCGTTAGGTATTTTACGTTCTCGATTGATACGTACGCTCCGTAGGTATCGACACGTATTATCGAAACGATTAATGACGCCTCGCCGAGCGATTGGTCGATCGGAAAATGCTGGCAGCTATTGATCGCCATTAAATCATTCTATTGGCGATTCAAACGTGTCCGAATCGAGTTGTGCCTTTTATTTTTGAAACAAATCATAGTTGGCCAGTAAATGTTACGCTTGGTTAATTATTTTACCGACAAGAACGAAATATAATGGACCATCAGAACGAAATCTTTTGTGATGCGCACTGCTAAGGATTGGAACTCCCTGCCGGCGTCTGTATTTCCGAGCTCATATAACCCAAATGTTTTCAAGGTTCAAGTGAATAGGCATCTTCTGGGTGAGCTCGCTCCATCTTCGGCCTCATCCTTCCTACTTGGATAGATGCTGGTCAAGAGCAAACCCATCTATAATAAAAAAAAAAAGAAACATTTCAGGAAATTTTAAGAGTAGATCTAAACCGCTGAAAATGCAGCATGTACAAGTTCGCCTGCCAGTGCGCCCTGCCACTAATTTCCAGGTCCATATCAGAGCCAAATATGAAAAGTTCACAACGTTGACCCTGCCGGGAATCGAACCCGGGAACCCTGGAACAGAGCGTTAAGGCGAGCACTCTAACCACTCATCCAACGGGCTCGTCAAATATTATGTGACATATTATTATTGTGTAATTTTTAGTGTTATGTATATAATTGCCTGAAGACATTGTCCACGAGAAAAATAAAACTATATTTAAAAATAAATTAATGAAATATTATCTGTTTTCTTTAAGTTAATTAATGAAATTTAGGTTTAGATTTAGGTTACATTTATTTTTGATAACATTAGTTTGATCCCATAGACAAACTGCTTTCCAATTTTATGGGACATTGTAAATATTTTTCTAATTATTTCATGTATAATAAATAAATAAATAAATAAATAAATAAATAAATAAATAAATAAATAAATAAATAAATAAATAAATAAATAAATAAATAAATAAATAAAAAATGCATCTGTGCGAACCCACATCTGTTCGAAAAAAATTGCATTGGATGAGTGGTTAGGGTGCTTGCCTTAACGCTCTGTTCTAGGGTTCCCGGATTCGATTCCCGGCAGGGTCAACTTTGAAAAATGAACTTTTCAAATTTTGCTCTGGTCTTGATTTGGAAAGTAGTGGCAGCTGCGTTTTCACAGTCATTTGGGCAGCCCGTCTGGCGGCAGTAACCACCCCCTTACAGAAGACCACCGTAAAATAACAGCGCGTGTGCTGTTGTGTTTCGGAGAGTAAGGGGTGCCAGAGCCCATTCCCCTATCCACTCCAAATCCCTTATCCTTAATCCTACTGCAGTCGGCAGCGCACTTGCAGCAGCTTTGGTATTGCTTGTTTTATAGGCGACGGTAGCCACCTACCATCAAGTGGACCGTCAGCCTGTCTGCAACTTAACATAAAAAAACTCGGGGGCCGGTTGCTATAACCTATCTTAGAATTGTAGAAACGGTTGTCATAAAGATATGAAAACAATTTATTGTGAATTCGATTAAAACTCTAACTGCGAATCGTGTTTTATCTTGAAATATCAATGTCAATGTCAATCATCTGTCAATCAGATTTCAATCATTACTCGCTAGTTATTTCTTTAATTACTCGTGCAATTTAAAAGTTGCATTAAAATAGGGCATTATTTGAAAACGCAATGACTTCCCCACACAACACAAATTACAAATAGTCGGACAGGGAGTAATGGGTAGATATTTTTTGATATCCGCTATTCTGTTGAACAAATAAAAACAATACAGTGATGTTTCGCTTCATTTGCGAAAAAAAAAAAACCTTTAAAAAGCGGCTGAATCAGGCAAACGTTCTCATCAGCGCGTTGGCTATTAATAAAAAAGTGCGCCCAGTTAGTTCAGTACCTACTAATATTTAACGAACTCTAGATAACGCAAATATATACGCTTTTCCGTGTACTTATTTAAAATGGAAAAATATTTTTCCTACATCGCGTTGGGTGACGCTCAATACGTAAAAAGACGCAACTGGAAATTTTGAGGATTTGTTCCCTTGAACAGACAAAGTTGTCTGTGCCATCTTAGAAATTCTATATTTAAATACTAGCAGAAGTTTTAAGTAGGTATATAAGTACTAGACCAGAGATGATTTCCTCCGGGATAGACTTATTTTTTAATAGCTCAATAGAATACATAAGACTAAAGTATAGAGTAGAACTATTATATATATAATTAAAATGTATATGTAATGGCAATTAAAGCTTTTTTTATGTTAAGATCTGCAGACAGGCTGACGGTCCACTAGATGGTAAGTGGCTACCGTCGCCTATAACACAAGCAACGCCAAAGCTGCTGGAAGTGCGCTGCCGACTACAGTAGGATTAAGGATAAGGGATTATGAGGGGATAGGGAAACGGACTATGACATAGGGAGTAAGGGTACTCACTCACCGAAAACAACAGCACACGTGCTGTTATTAAAGCATACAATTAACTGCCCAATAATAAAAGAATCCTAAATTTACAAGAACTTTGGCGGGACGGTTACTAGATTGTTGATTTTACAACTTTAATTTTTTTTACAATAAAACACATTTATTAATTTATTTATTACAGTAAAACATATGTAGTTAATAAAAAATAAGAAAATTTACAATAAATTTAAACAATTAAATACAAATTAAATAATTGCAATTGCTGTATATGAATTAAGGTTTTGTAGACATGTGTTTATGAAAATAAAGATTTACTTATTTATTGTTAATTTACTTAGTATAATAAAACATCTATAAATAAGTGTGAATTTTTCATTCTCTTTAATTCAACATAGACTGAAAGTTCTCAATAGTGCTTTCTACTTGGATACGCAGGATAGAATGAATATAATTTGGGATGCTAGAGCTCATATCCTATCCTCATCCAACCACTTACAAGTCATCCTAATAGAATAGACTAATCAGTGACAGCATAATTATTTATCACAACGCGTTAACGTGTGCATACGAGTAACTTGAAATATCAGCACATATGCTGTTATGTGTCTTGTAAATTATTTATTACAAGTGTACTTTTTTTAAAACACATTAAAAAAATACAAAATTTATTTCAAAGTGAAATTCTTCTTTTAAATATCAAACACTTACGTAAGTTTTCGTTCCACCATGGGATATTGACACCATGTAAGTCCTGTTTTCGGCAAGTATTAAGAGACTTCTATAGGGAAAACTATACAATAATATATCACTATCCTCTCCTCTATAATAATGTTAAGTTTATGCTTAAAATAAGTTAAATATTGGAAAATTCATTTTCGTCCTTCTAGCCAGATCGACTGGTATTGCTAGAGCGGTAGATATTCGCTATTCGCCCGGTCGAGGCACCGCACACCGCTTTACTACGTGCTCGGGGCACACTTAGCACCAGCTCATATTCAAAACATTTCATAGATACATAATTTAGGTACATGATACAATCTACTAATTAAGATAGTTATTGATACCCAAAACTTCCAAAATCCTAAATTTTCAATACATTCTCCCCATACTTTTGGAATTTTTAGTGGCTGTTCCTTTTCGACGCTTTTAAAAATAAATAAATTTCTAAGTATATTAAAATCATGTTATTTGATGTCACATCTACAGGGTGCGGAAATTTCTCGTATTCCTCTCGTGAGACGAAACTATGACTACATTGAAGTAATTAAACCCCGGTCATATACGGGTCCAAAATTGATCATTTTCGAGAGAATCGAGTTTGAAAATAGTTCAGAGATTATCCAGATTTTTGGTATTGGAAGACTGTAAAACTCTAACTGGTAAAATATTAACCGAAAATTTAGAATCGCTATATAGCTAACTAAATAAGTAACCTAATAAAATTAAAATGTATGCCATAGTAGTCCATTTTGTTTTTATCTTTTCCGATTTTTTTTTTATCTTTTCCGAAATGTGATTATCATCGAATAAATGTCTGTTCTTTTAAGTATGTCTCCCGGTCGTGTCACGAGATTCAAAGCGACGAATGAGGTCAAGTATTTTGAGCTTATCCCATTCAAGAAATGGCTCCCAGGTCTTCGTCATCGCTTCCACTGTGATTCGTGCTAGGGGGCGTTACCAGCATATATTTAATAACTGTCAAAAGGAACAAACAAATTTTTTAGCACAGTGTGTCCACAGCTGTTACTACATATTCTAGGTTCCGTACATGACGCTCTGTAGTCGGAATATGCTCAATATATGGCACGTCGGTTCCACTCGATCCTGGTGAATCATGGCCGCCGCTTGCCGGCTTACACAATCGATCTTATTCATAACATCTTTTTATACAATCCACTTATTTTCTCACTAAACAAGTATTTCCGTATAAGCTATTTGTTTTAAAGTATGTAAATATACGTTCCACTTAATGATAGGTAACTAACTTAACCTAAAAATGAGAGATTAGAAAGGCAATAGGGGATGGGATCTGACATCCCTTCTCATCTACGGCGCCGAAAACGCGCGTTCCTGAAACGCGCGTCGTTTGCGCGTTCAAAATACGCCATGTGCTTAGACTCTTAAGATAACATGCGAGCTTAGAGTTACGTTACCTATACGTAATCTATGCTTATAAAATTGTCAACCCACAGCTAAAATTTGGAAATTATTTTTATTTTATGACGTCAGCATCCGCTAAAAAGATTTTTCGAAAAAACGAGATCATTTGGCCCAGTCAACTGTTTTAGATACAGTTTTATGGGACTATGTTAGATTTTAAGCTTTTATTCTTTGTTTGATATAAATTAATAAAATATTAAAATATATTTGAATGAAATAAAGCAGATTAATCAGTTTGTATGGAGATTAGCCATCAATAGATTTTTATTTTCGTTTAAACTGTACCATAAAAATCTTACCGGTGGTGTGGCGGCAGTAACCACCCCTTTACATAAGACTAGCGTGAAATAACTGCATGTGTTCTGTTGTGTTTCGGTAAGGTAAGTGAGTAAGGGATGCCAGAACCAAAAGAACCAATCCCCTCCTGATTCCTATCCCTAATCCTACTAACGTCGTCAGCTCACTTGCAGAATACTGTGGCATTTCTTGTGTTAAAATGGTATTACAATAAGTTATCAAATGATGCACGGCAACTCTATAATTAAATTTATGACGTTATATGGCGAAGGAAACTTTGCCATATGACGTCTTAACACAATTTTCACAACACACAAACACAATGAAACAAAATCTATACATATAGATAATAAAATCGTCTATACATTAAATATTTTTCAAAAAAACAATTTGTATATTGTAATTGTATTGGTGAGATCAAAAAAATAGTTTTTAAAATTTTTGTCTGTTTGTCTGTGCGTTTGCGCACGCTCATCTCAGAAACGGCTTAACCGATTTGAATGCGGTTTTCATTGATGTATTATAGCAAGCTTCCCGTAACATTTAGTGTTTATTTCATTCCAATCGATTTGCAAACAAAAAATTTACGCGCTAAACTGTATACCGGGCTCAGCTAATAATGAATAATTTTGTTGACAAAAATAGAGATTGATATTCAATGTAAATATTATTTTATATGCTTTGTTAATAAAAAAATTAATTTGAAAAGAGCAACTGCGGACGTTTGTTGAGAAGACAGCATTCCGAACCGGTGGTGGCAGATTCATTTGTTTTATTCCGTCGAAGATGTCTAAATACTTTTTAATAATTTAAATTTTAATAAGTTTAATAAAATCGACTCAAATATTTTTTATAATTACATTTATATGAATTAATAAATTGGTTTAATAAATAAATATCAAATATCAATTACAGTGTTTCTTATCAACCCCAACACTCTAGCTAGGGCCTAGGGTGCCAGCTTCAATGTAATTATTATTGGAAATAGTATTTATACCCGAAATAAGTACCGGCCGATAATCACATTACATAAATGCAGTTACCATAGTAACAATATGTTGTTAGAAAAATTTATTATGAGAGTTGTTTTTGTAAAGATTCATTGTGCTTTGGAAATACCTATATGATTATACTTTGCTATAGTGTTTTCATTGTATGATGATATGCGTGACAGTTCGTAACTGAAAATTTTAGTGATGCAACCTAACGACATTTAATCGATTGTTTGAAAATATCGAATCAGTTGTCAAAGCAAATGGAATTGAACTACCGATTTTAGATTTTCATATTTAGAAATAAATTCTTAAATCTTTATAAACAGGTTATGTTAAATAAATTATACAATACAATGCAGTCTGTTTAAAATATTAATTTATATATTCATTACTGTCAGAACTCGAAACTTGACAACTCGTATCAGACTCAGAACAAAATTTACTTTTGTTTTATTGTTATTATTAGTCAGCTTTAGTTTTATTATCAAAATACGATGTTTTTAAAAATATATGGAATAGAAAAATATTTGTTAAATCCCCGAATGTCCAATGACAAACACAGAGTACTTTCGATATATCGAATATAAGGGAATATCCCTAGTGTCAATCCCCATTGACACAAGTTACGTTCCACGCGTTTGACACTTTTAAAATATATGTTTTTTATTACATTTACCTATTATAATAATAAATTAATAGTAAAAGTGATTAAGTAAAATATAAGTGATAATTTTGTGTTTTTCGAATAGATAATATTTTTTTTCATACATGTGTTTGTTTAATTGTTATTTTTTTTATTCCGGTTTTTTTTTGTAGTTGAAAACGGTATGCGTGACATGAAAAAGTGAGAACTGTCACGCATATCATCATACAGTGAAAATACTATAAATAACTGGTTTTGTGTATATATCACGTTTATATTAACATTAATTATATCATAGTGTCTGTATGTACATAGTATTAAGTAATAATAAGTGTACAGATGCTTGCTAAGTTCGTTGAGGTGTAAACATGGAAAGTTCAGAGTAGAGGCGTCAGCACCTACCCACCGTAAATACGGACATTTTTATTAACTCCATAAAGAACGGGCAACTTGCAGCTAACGTACTCTTTGATTTTATTTAAAACTACCCCGGAATAACTTCGAGTTAGCCAAGCGCCGGAGTTTATTGAAAAATTTTAAAGTAAAACTTTTACCTTGGACCTGGTAACATTGAATAATAATATGATATTTGCGGACTGCCCACCGGGAGCTTGGAAAGCTTACCCACGGCATGGGAGTGAATGGCGTGATTTACACTAGACAAATAATTATATTGACTATATATTTATGTATAACTGAAAATGGTGGAAGAGGGAAAAAGAGTATTTTAGCAATATTTAAAAATACTTTTTAATGGTACATCAAAACAAAGCGAAACATGAACAATATATAAAAAAGACAAGAAATTTTAAAATAAAAACAAATAGCAAAAAAGGTTATATATGTGCAAAACTATACTGCATATGAAATGTAGGCGAATTAATCCTATTATAATATGACTTTACAATCGAAACAATATGTTGGTCGGATCATTATTTTATTTCAGATGCTGTTCCACGTGTAAACTAAACACGTCGTTAAAATAACCTAATATTATTAAGAATGGAATATATATACGGGTGTCCAGACAGTTTTAGTCCAGGGGCATAAAGGAAATAAAAACAAATTTATAATAATTGTAGTACTAAAGATTTTCAACTGTATACATAGATCGGGCAAGACGAAAGAATCCGTAATGTGACATTTAGAACCACGTGGTACAAAATCGTCAACTTTACAAGGCTATTTAGCTATGCCATGTCCATCCTGATTACGGCAATATTTTTGTAGGAAAAATTTCCCAATGCCCACTCTATATATTATATCTGTCTATTTAATCTTTTTGTGTAGAACTCAATTAATACAAAAAAATTAATGGATGTCTTTGGAAATTTTCTGATTCACTCGATTTAAGGCGACTCCAGCCGCAAAACTCGTCCTGCATTGAATTGACGGGACCGCTGAGGGGGAGTCGCTACTTGCAAATCTCGAAAATATCTATTTAAAAATTAAATTAAAATTTTTCTTTTGATGAGCCTTCAGATAGTGGATCTTAAAATTTATCTTAAGAATTAGCTATTTAAAATATTGATTATTAAGCAACATGGATACAACATGGATATTAGACCCCAACTTAGTAATTTTTTTATATATATAATTAAATATAATTTAAAAAATAATTATGATGATCCCCTTCCATATATCCTGCAGATGAGTTGAGTATTTTTTAAATTATAATTATTATGATAATTTAAAAGGAAAACGGTTACAAATAAGTGAATTTTTTTATCATTAGAGGCTGGCGTCGCCTTAAATATCGTCGCCTTAGTGGTGAAAAGAGCTACATAACCCACACTTTTGACTAAATTGATTTATACAGCGTTAAACGGAGATTCTAGTGGTGAAGAGATCTAAGAGATTGCTCAAATAGAAGTTGTTTTTTTTTTTCCTTCAGAAGATAAAATAAAAAACTTTTTTTGTGGGTGCTTATTTATTTCAATTGTCATTATCGTAGAACCAATTTAGTGTGGAATAGCTCACTTCACCACTAAGGCGACGATATGTTTCGCATACTTTATGCATACTTATATGCTATGATACGCATTCTACGATATTATGCATGCTATGATTGAAACGAAGCAATTTGAATCCATGGCACTTTTTAAACCTAATTAATAGTGGCTTAGCATTTCCGCCTCCATTTAGTGAGAGTTTATTATGAAATTCATTAAACACACAACAAACTCAATTAGAAGAGTATTGAAGAGTCGTTGGAAATACTTTAACACCTTATAAAGGACAAGAAAATCCACTAAACCCCTTTAGGTATCGCCGAGTCTCCTCCGCACTACGGGAAATACGTTGCATTTTAACAAGTTTAAAATACTTTATGCATAGACATTACGAAGCTTTCCGGCAACGGAGAAATTTCATCCGATGTAAAGTACGGCCCGCCCGCCGGCAACCAATAGCGAAGCCCAATTTGAATATAGAACGTGCGCGCCAAATTTATAACGGACACGTGAACGCTTCGATTTTTAAGTTAATTTTCTGTTTGAAGTTAGCAAAAGATGAACTGGTATTTGCAGTGAAAGACTACCTTACTGATAGTATTTTATCTATGTATATACATGGTATAATAAAATCGTAAACGAGCGTCCGTTCATTAAATATTTCTTCAAATTTTAAATTTGACGACCCGTTGGATGAGTGGTTAAGGTTCCCGGGTTCGATTCCCGGCTGGGTCAACTTTGAAAAACAAACTTTTCAAATTGGATATGGAAAATAGTGGCAGGGCACACTGCGTTTCACAGTCATTTGGGCAGCCCGTCTGGCGACAGTGGGCTACAGAAAACCACCGTGAAATAACAGCACGTGTGCTGTTGTGTTTCTGTGAGTGAGTAAGGGATGCCAGAGCCCATTTCCTACTGTAGTCGGCAGCGTACTTGCAGCAGCTGTGGCGTTGCTTGTGTTATAGGTGACTGTAGCCACCTACCATCAACTGGGTAGTCTTAACATTATAAAACAAAAAAAATAACAATTTGCTAGGTATAAAAACAGTTTTTGGAATTTTTGTCTGTTTGTTACCTACGTTTACGTTTGTGCACGCTAATCTCAGAAACGGCTTAACCGATTTGAATCCAGTTTCCACTAATTTAGCACTAACATTTAGTGCTTGTTTCATTCCAATCGGTTTACAAACAAAAAAGTAAAAATGTAAATGAATCGCTAAATAATAATTCGGAAACTTAATAACTTTACTTAATAATTCCAATTCCAGGCACTAAATAGTTTTAAAATAGGTAAATTCACAAAATTTGTCAACCTTTTTTGAACCAAAATATTTATACACGAATTCGAGTTCTAAATACGAAAACCAACATTCGAGCGCATCTGTGAGTTTCGTGTAATGTTCAGTAAAAGAATTTACTTTTATTGTGTCCGGGTCGGAATATGTGATGTGAACTCTAAAGTATGAAAGTGCTACTTTTGATTGAATTCCTGAACTTCTCAAATATCTCAAATATCACTTTATCTCAAATCGTGTCTTTTCTACCATCAAACAAAAACAGCAATCATTCAGTAGTTTCCAAAACTCGAGCATAACGTGATAGAAATTAGAAGAAATAATACTCTTCTACTATGTGCTCAAATGTGTTTTAAGAGTAATAAAAGTCACGTTAAAGATGGACAAACCCATCAGCCCACATGCTTTAGTAAGTCATCTCTCTCGCTCTCTCTCTATCTCTCAGTTACTCTTCAGTCCCGAAGCTTGGCCGTCAACTCCTTGAACTTGTCTCTGTCAAGAGCCAACTGTAACAGTTGCTAAACTGAGGCAATTCCAATCCACTCCCAGATGTTTCATAAACGGGACTTCCTCCAGCGTGTTTCTTCTCTTCCATCTTATTAATCATGATTGTAATGTCTAAGCAGTTGGCCAGGAAAAACATTATTATCTAAATCCTTAGTTTCCAAAGTGATCCAGGTGCACCCCCAGGGGTCCACGGGAGACTCGACAGCGATCTACGTTGGCGTGATAAAAAAATGGGGGTGACAAAAAAAACCAATCAATTCTCACTTATTTCATTTAGAAAACTCACCATTCGTGGTTGGAACTCAGCCGAGCAAATTTCCATACATAGATCTAATCTTCACATTTTTTGTCGAGTTTTAGGAATATGGTAGAAATTTAGCTGCAGGGGATCCACCGGAACCAGCTAAAGTGGTCTATGAGAAAAACAGTCTGTGAACCTCTGATCTAAATAAAGGGATCCCCATTTTTTCCCATAAACCAGTTTTACTCAAACTTGCACATAGAGAAACGGAATAAAAAAAAATTTTTCATTGTGAATTTTAAATTTTCAATGTTTAAAATTAATTAAATATCACTCGTACAGGATTCCTCTTTATAAACGTCTTCGTAGCAGAAACTGGCAAAAAATTCCTAAACGTACCTTTAATATCTAACGAATAATACCCGTTTTCACACGTACTAGTGGGTTCCCCCCCTTCGCCTCCTACTGCGGGAGGTCAGGGGCCAACTACTACCCCTCCATTCCCCCCTATCCCGGGGGTGACATGCTACCAGGTGCACTATATTGGTGCAATCTGTACTATTCATTGCCGGTTTATTTTTTACACTCCGATAGAGCTAAGCTTAGGAATTTTCGAGGTGCTTACAATTTAATATTTATTACTGTTCTTGTTGGTAAAATTTATACTAGACTGCTGGAAGATGTATCTTGCTGCATTTCTTATTAGTCTTTATAGAAGCTGTTGTGAAAAAATATAATATTTTCGCTTTCATGCATAGATAGAAGATAATGATTATCGTCTCCTATAGAACGCCACGGGAAATTTAAGTGCGTTGCCAATATTTATAGGAATAGGTAAGGATTCTTACTCCAAGTAAGTCAGGCACTCCTCTTCTATAAGCAAATGGTTACTGTCGCCAAATGTGCTGTTAGATTTTTGAATTGTGACTTCAGTGTGCCCTGCCATTACAATCCAAATTAAACAAGATATTGAATACATAAATATCTAATAATGTCCAGTTCTAACTGTGAGGACACCTGCGTATGTTTTAAGACTCAATCATCGCCTTGGATTACCCAATATCTCTTGGACCTTGTTTCTGTATGGCAATTATGATTTCATGCTTTTGTCTTACCTTATCAAAACACGTAATGTCTTCTCATGGCATTTATATATATGTAAGAGAATGACTTTTTAGCAGATATCGTAACAATTTTAGGATATAACGTGGTTTCGAAGTAAGGAATCGCGTGGAATCGCTAAGTGGCGTTAGTGAATTAGGGCCCTGGTCAGAAAATCGAACCTTGTCACATTTGTAATATTTATATAGGCTGAGGCATGTACTAGATTTTCAGCAACAAAACCATTCTATCAAAATTTGTAACTTCAAAAGCATAGAGTGAGAAAATCGAATCCCGATTGGAAGCTTGTCCAATCGGTTGACAAGCTAATGCCAAGAGAATTTAAATGGGAAGATCCGACATTGTCAGAACTGGACATTGTTAAACTGGTTTGCATCTCTAGTTAACTAACTTTAACACAAGCAAACCTTATTAGAAAACCTTTCTTAACCCTGCGGTAAAAGAATTGTTAGCTTTCTTATACCTGAGGTACGGAAAAGCTGATTGATTTACTTTAAGAAAATCTTAAAGCAAGAAGTTTTTAAGGGTGTATATGGATTCTGATTAGAATTTCATCTTAAATGAAGGACCTCATAATGACATGTCTTATTTTCTAGGAAATATATGCATTATACATTTTTTTTTATTTCAAAACTAAAATTAAAAATAATCAAATAAATAATTCTATCTCGTGGCGTTAGCTTTATTTTAAATTTAAATATCTTAGCTTTAGCGGAATTCTAAACTTTGCCTTCTTTTAAACTAACCGAGTTTGATAACTTTTGTTTTAAATGTATAAATTACTGCCTCCGGCTTCGCCCGGGATGCAATTTTTATATATGAGAACATTCCCCGTTTATCCCTCTTTCCATTAGTGAAAACCGATTTAAAATCGGTCTACCTGTTCACGCGTGATGCCATGACCAAGGGAAATAGGGATTCATTTTTATATATAGAGATTGTTGAGATTTCGATGTGAATGCCTGTGTAAAATCGCTATGTGTCTTAAGTATTTACAAATGCATCGAAGAATACTTGACAATAAACACAACAATATAACTGTATTTTATGGTAAATGACCATTATCACAAGCACAACAGTATGGCACGGAGCCTGAGATAAGACAGATTAAAGAAACTCTCCATGGCTGGCCTTGTTCTGACACATCCTTTTCACCGGCTGAACTGAAACACAACAGCAACGTACCGTTATTAATTGGTGGACTTCTGTAAGGTGCAGAAATCGGTGTGCTTTACCATTTTTAGTAACGAATTATACTCTTAAACCTACAATTAATCAAAGTTGATAGTGATTATTTTGAAATTCACCGAAGACTCAAAAAACAGCAATAAGCTGAAGTTGCCACGACCTTTAAATTTCTTAACTATTTCTCTTCCTACTTTTATGGGATTTAGGGTTGGCAGTAGGGATTGCAGGTAATTCTAAATGACGATCATAAGAGTTTCTTGGAGAAACCTTATTGATAAATAAATATTTTGATTTTGATTTTGATATAAAGAAGATATTTAAAGACGCATTTCCACTTCGAAATGCGAGTAGTACCAAATTGCGTTCGAACGACAATGTTGGCTAAAGATCTTAAAATCCAGGAGCTCCTCTAGCTGGTCGGGATCATAAGGCATTTTTCCGAACATACACGTAGTTCTCTTACCCGTTCCCTCGTCCTTCGCTGTTCACCTCCCCCCACACACCTTCTCCCATCGCCCACAGTCGGGTGATCTGGGCGCTCGATCATGTAGAGTAGTGTAGGCAAATTTGATTACAGAAGGTATGGATTTTTTATAGTGTTTTATTTTATTAAATGTGTTCCAGGGTTCCCGGGTTCGATTCCCGGCATGGTCAACTTTGAAAAATAAACTTTTCAATATATTGAGATTTATTGCTCTTATAAAATATATTTTGCAATATAATGATGATGAGAATTAAATTAAGAGATTTCCCATGTTTAATACTTAATCATACAAAAATATGTAGCTAATTGAATTGAAATTCATAGATTAAAACTTAAAATACTTAAGAATTTTTAAAATAGTTATGTGTAGTTCTACATGCATACTAATTTTTACCATAAAGTCAGTTTATCCCATTATGTATAATGCCATTCTTCTGATTTATGCTGATGTGTGCTAGTGTTTCAACATTCTCTGATTCATTATAATGATGAATCTTTGATTCATCTATACTAATATTATAAAGCTGAAGAGTTTGTTTGTTTGTTTGAACGCACTAATCTCAGGAACTACTGGTTCGAATTTTATTTTGAATATTCCATTTATCGAGGAAGACTATAGACTAAATAACATCACGCTACGATAAATAGTATTATATATAAAGCAGTGTCCAGTACCGCGCGTCCCATGCGCACACCGCCGCCGCCGTATGGGCCGCAGCGAAGCGTGGCCGAGTTCAGCTAGTTAAATATATATAGGGCCTAGTTTTATTTGAAATTACTAAAAATTTGTGGTGTCCAAATCAGTGGGTTTTTTTTAATGACATAGGTACCAAATGATAACCCATGATTCAAATTTTCGATTGCTTTATGAAGTCTCAAAATATGTCTAACTAACATAAGAAATAAAATTAAAAAAACTTACTTAATCGACTGGAAATCGATTTATAAGCAACCACTCTGTACTTGGCACTGATCTAGAACGACTCTTTGCTTCTTCGTCTCGCCGATAGCCCGGCGGTGTGTGCGGCTTCGGAACGCTGAAAGACGCCCTGTGACGTTGCTGCCTTCCTGAAAACGTCTCCCCCTCACCACACCTCACCCCCACAAGTCCCGTGCGAGAGAAAAACTCACACATAGAAAACGTCGAGAAAAAACGCGACAGTGCTCGTGATCGACGCTCCGAAGCAGTGTTTGTGTGAGTGGTGGAATACTCCGTGAAAGATTACTCCTATATAGCCTTCTATTACATATATCTCAAGCGAAAGGTTCCGCGTATGTGGGAGTTTTCGTTTCTCTGTGTGCGCGGAACGTGCCGCTGTTTTGTATTTTTCGTGAGAATCTCACGAGTGTGTGCGTTTATTGACATTTTTATATATGAAATTTTATGTGCTCGATTTAGATGTTTTACGTATGTACATACAATGCACGTCGTTGTGTGTGAATTATTTGCGGTCGCTTTCGATGTTCGCGGAATACGGAATTGGTGTAATTAATTCGTTTTCAGAAAAGTATGTGTTCGCTGTGGGAGCTCGACGTTTCTGTTTTGTAGAGTTTTAAGGTTCACGAAACGCTGCTCAGGAAGAGAGATAGGTTTGAAAGGAAGAAAGAAACCATCTTTTATTCCTCTACTAATGCAATATGTGAACAATACAAACAATATATAACAATACAAAAAACAACAGAATAATAATTACAAGCAAACAAATATATAAACAAGTAACGAGAGGAAAAGGAACCGTGGCTCAGTATACAGTTGTGGTGTAGACAACACTGATATTCTGCCAGGGCCCAGTTATTCAAAAAGAAAAAAAAAACATTTAAAACTTCAACATTTTAACATTTGCGTATTATAAATACAATATTTTTCTGTCAATCATAGTAAACAATTCATGAGATTATAAAACAACTCTTGTATGATGCTTATAATCATATAAAAAGATAGAAGGCATCCCATCCAATGAGCCGGGGTCACATGTGTCGCAGAGCGGATGTCCTATATAGCCTGGTAATGTTTAATGCAAATAAAGTATTTGATTTGATTTGATAACCGATTATGTAGACGATTTCTGTAATGGAGGCCACGAATTGGGATACGTAGCATGGCACACCTTCCGACCAGGTGGACAGCTCGCAGGAAGCTGCTGGATGCGGGCAAAGGACCGTGAGTGATGACGAGCATTGGGAGAGGCCTGAATCCGGCGAGAGAGAGACACAAGCTCATGATGATGACAACGAGGTATGCCATATTTTTAAGATTAAGAGTCTCCCTGCCAGGGTCTATATTTGCGAGCTCATATAACCCAAATCTTTTCAAGGTTCGAGTGAATAGACATCTTCTGGGTGTGCTCGCTCCATCGTCGGCCTCATCCTTCCTACATGCCGGTCAAAAGCAAACCCATCTTTAATAATAATAAAAAATTACGTATGACAATCAACTATCGAGTCAGCCTGGCACCAGTACAGCCTATTTACAGTAGATCACCAAGAACCAAGAACAGATGTGTTTGTATATTTAGACCTGAATGTATTTGGACGAAAGACCGAGTGATATACCAGAGAAGGAAAACATAGGAAGGACAGAACGGTGAGACGCTAGGAAGAGGATCTACCCAAACATTGGAGGAGAGCAGCTCTGGATAGAGAAAAATGGCACAGCCTGAAGGATTCCTATGTCGAGGCACAGTTTGACATGCAGAATGACGTTGTCGCGAGATAAAATAATCCAACGTGTATATTGATGTCAGTGAATAAAGGCTATTTTTAAAATTTAGAAGAACTGTTCGAGAATCCAGAATATACTCTTGCTCCTCGGGAATCTCTCTGTGCCTTCGGAATGAAAATATTAATAGGTATACTTATGGTCTTCTGTGGAATAAAAACCGTCGCCGCTGTTGCACGGCCTTTTGATTATTTGTTTATCTGTCACACAAACAAATAAAAGTAATGAACGCACCCAAGTTTACGTTCAGAATCTCAAACCATTGCAAAAATCTTAAAAAGGTTATGCAATAGTTTAGCAAAACTAGATTATTTTTCTTTTGCCTTGCAGCTGCAGGCAGCTGAAAAGATGGGATGATGATCTTCCCAAAAGATGGAGACAGCTGGCACTTGACCGCAGCAGGTGGCATGATCTAGAGGAGGCCTATGTCTTCGGACAACCTGATAAGCTAGCAGATGTCTGATTCAAACATGAACAAATATAAAACTAAATACAATTAAGTAAATATATATATTAAAAAAATACTAAAGATAGAAAATTATCAACAATCTTCATTACACAGAAGCACATCGTGATAATTGTAACTTCTGTATCTTATCAGTGATTAAAGGCTTTATTTTTATTTAGATTATTTTTCTTTTATGTTAAAATTGGCAGACAGGCTGATAGTCCATTTGATGGTAAGTGGCTACCGCCGCCCGAGAACGGTTGGAACAAGGAGGCATTTTTTTATTATTATTATTTTACAAATATTCGTTGAAGTCCGAGGAAAGTTCTTATGAAAAGAAAAAATTGGAAAAATGCACAAATTTTTCTTTTGTTTAAATTGCTCATCAGCTGCCATAGTGAAACAGCTTTCAATGGAACGACGTCTGTCGGATCATGTAGTAAGTATTATAATAAAACTAGCTGAACTCGGCCACGCTTCGCTGCCGCCCATACGGTGGCGGCGTGCGCATGGGGCGCGCGGTACTGGACACTGCTTATATGTAATACTATTTATCGTAGCGTGATGTTATATAGCCTATAGCCTTCCTCGATAAATGGACTATTCAAAACAGAAAGAATTTTTCAATTCGAACTAGTAGTTCCTGAGATTAGCGCGTTCAAACAAACAAACAAACTCTTCAGCTTTATAATATTAGTATATATTTGAACCAGTTCAATGAGGTAGTAATAGTCCATCTTTACGTAGTGAGTAATTATTTTTATGAAACTTGCAAATACTGGAAAATAGCAAAGGAAGCAAAATAAAAATGGAACGAAATAAACGCTCAAAACAGCACAGCTGCGTTTTGAGCGTTGAATTCTGCGTCTAAGAATTCTTAGATGTACATACATCTAAGAATTCTTAGGTTAATTTATATTATTTCTTCTGAGTGCAGGTCCTAGCTCTCTGCGAAATGCTAGGACTTCAGGTGTCTTTGAAAATGCTGCTAGCGATCATAGTAGCACAAATTAAATCTATAAACCTCACACATGTAGCCCTTCAGTATAGATTACGAAAATTAATATTCCAACCACAAATAAAATCCAAGCACAGTGATGCCTCTCTTGACCTATTTAAGTGATGCCATTCATAAATAACTAAAATGCTTACAACCTACTTGTTGAACAGTGCCTACTCTTGTGATCAAATGCAATTCTCAAAAAAATATTTTGATTACTACTTCAATTATTAATAATTACAACTTTATCCCTCTTTCCATTAGTGAAAACCGAATCAAAATCGGTCTACCCGATGTGTCTACCTAATTTGTAGGATATCGACTTATCATAGATATGCTTAGATAGATTTATCAACTTAATTATTTTTTGTTTGAAGTGAATTCTGGAAATATTTAAGTTACAACACGGCTTATTATTGTATATGTAAAATTTACGGATTTTATTATATGTAAGTACGGAATAGATTTCTATGAGCAGTTTATCAATTATATAGATTGGGAATTAAATATTTCTATGTTCTTATACCCTATCTCTATATATAAAAATGAATCCCTATTTCCCTTGGTCACGGCATCACGCGTGACCGGGTAGACCGATTTTGATTCGGTTTTCACTAATGGAAAGAGGGATAAACGGGGAATGTTTTTATATAAAAAAATTGCAGCCCGGGCGAAGCCGGGGGCGGGTCGCTAGTTTAGTATAAAGATTGAATAAATGTTTTAACTGGGCGCGGACGAACTCGCGGGTTTAATCTAGCTCCATATAAATGATGATTATAAATATTTCCACAATTCACTACAAACAAAAAATCAATTAAGTTGATAGATCTATCTAAGTATATCTATGATAAGTCGATATCCTACCCATTATACTTTATTACGTCGAATAAATGGGTCACACACACTTCCCTTTCCACTCGACAGAGGGGAAGTGGGTAGGAGAAAGGGGGGATGTTCATATATATATCTTGATCCTCGCACGATGTGATAATTGAGAAAATTCCTTTGGGTTGCTATTACAATATTTAGGTTTTTTTCTCTTAGAAGAAAAACTATATTTGTATTTGAAATGTTGAAGGCCCATTATTATGTGAAGAAATTTAGATAAGAATCAACTTGCAAGCTTGCTGGCTTTATTTATACCTAAGCACCACCAAAGAACAAACTTCTGCTATAAAATCGGATGATAAGTCACATAAATATCTATACTTATAATAAATTCGTGAACTAGCCGTGTACATACATTCAATATTTTTCAAAAAAAAATCAACTTTTGTCTGTCTGTGCGTTTGTGCACGCTAATCTCAGAAACGGCTTAACCGATTTGAATGCGGTTTTCGATGGTGTATTGTAGCAAGCTTCCGGTAATATTTAGTGTATATTTAATTCAAATTTGTCTACAAACAAAAAAGTTACGCGTTATTCCGAATATTACGCGTACGAAGGCGCGGGCTCAGCTAGTTAACAATAAATATCTGCAAGAAGAATACACGTCTGTTTCTTTCGGAGGAGTGACTGTCTAGTCCTTGATTTCCAAACGATGGATTCTGTAAAATAACACTAATAATAAACAATTTGATTTATTTTCAGTTCCATCAGTTCCAGGTAAAAAGATTCTTTAGGTGTATAGACCACTAAATTTAACATACATGTAACATAAAATATCTTTATATTCAAACATTATATATACCTCGAGGTACTTTTTTATATTAATATCGACAGACAGGCTGACGGTCCACTTGATGATAGGTGACTAGCGGCGGCTATAACACAAGCCACAACTGCCGATTACAGTAGGATTAAGGTTAAGAGATTGGGAGGGGATAGGGAAATTGGCTCTGGCATTCCTTACTCACTCACCGAAACACACAACAGCACACGTGCTGTTATTTCACGTCGGTCTTCTGTAAGGGGTTGGTTACTGCTGGGAAGAATCTTTGGAAAAACTAAGCCAATATCCATTTCTAATTAGAAGTATAAAAGCTATGTTTCCTCTTACAAAAGTAAGAGTAAATTATAGTGACGCTATCTTACAATGACCGTTAAGTATTAGGCCAAAGTGTCCACACTAATGAGTCGGTAACACCATTGTCCCATGGTATTCAGTTTGAAAACATTCAATTTCGTCACGTTAATGATACAATAGCGTCGACACACGGCAGTGAAGACAAAACACTCCGCACTATGCACCAGTCGGCTCCTAACAAACCTTGCACACCGTCTCCGTCCATTGCAGTAAGGAATTAATAATCAGATGTTTTTTGTGATAAGCACGGCATACTGCGTTCAAGGACCGGGGATTAGGAATTAGGAATTAATTCCTAATTCCTAATTAGAAGTCCTAATCCCTTATGTTTGGTCGGCAGAGTATTTGCAGCACGTATGCCGTCGATAGTCACCTACCACCACGTGGACCGTCAGCTTGATTTACTTTTACATAAAAAAGCCACTCTGTAAATTCTCAGTAACTGTGTTAAATATTCAAAACCTTATCTGGTAAAGCGAGTTCAAATCAATAGGTTAGTATTCAAAATGGTCTGCCTTAAGGCCTGTGCTGACTAACTATTTTTCCTAAACATATTCCGTCTTACTACAAAAACATTAAACATACTTTAAACAGGCTTTGTACACGTGGTTAAATAAAACTTTACTACAAAAGAGTGTCTAGGCATTGTTTAGGGTTAGACAATGCTTGAGCATTATTTAAATTTAAATACCGCCAGATGCTTGATTAACAAGTGTCTATCTAGTTAGCGGCTTCTCCTTGGACGTGCTGTCAAATTTGTAATCGTTTTGCGTAATATTAAAGATTTCTTTTGATTTTTGAAATGACTATGGATATTTTAAATTTAATTGATTACGTATGGAGGATATGAATTATTTATAAGGATATATAATTTTGTGAGATAGGATACATCGCGAGCGAATTAATCCATTCGAATATTACGATGACGCAACGCCGCGCTCACGTTTTTTATCCATGTTAATAATAATA
The DNA here is from genome assembly GCA_910589475.2 of Bembecia ichneumoniformis. Classification (NCBI taxonomy): domain Eukaryota; kingdom Metazoa; phylum Arthropoda; class Insecta; order Lepidoptera; family Sesiidae; genus Bembecia; species Bembecia ichneumoniformis. The sequence continues at coordinate 13,751,121 of OU342540.1, forward strand.
ATTGGAATTTATGAAAATAAGAATATTAAATTAACAAATCCAACTTGACATTTGACAATTACGCCCGTGTCAGTTACGTTCCATTAAGCACAATGTTTTTTGATATAACAAAATTTTATAAACAATCTAACGTATTTGTTGTAATTTGTGCTTATTCCAATTTGATAATTTACTTATATCGTTACTATAGTCCGTAATAATAGCTTGTGAAAACCAAAATCTGCGTAAAATGAAAACGACATGAATTCAGGGCGAGTGACTGAATGAATGTTTGTCAGGGTTGCCATAATGCAATATCATTCTCGTACTTTAACACTATCTACAAAAACAAGCGCTAAACAAGGTTTTGTGGTAAGGACATTTTAAGCGCTCGCCTAACAATGTTTAAATAGTTATACATTGTCTACGTAAGCACGTGTTTAGACAGTGCTTATTTAATCTTTTGTAGTAAGACGGATTATTTTTAACCTTATTGCAATCATTTTAGCACTCACATTCCGAAGCATGCCGCGGCATCAGTGGTATGAAGCGGGACTCTACAGGAGTGTTAGTGTTAAAATAATAGGGGATCGGACAGTAATCAGATTAAAATCTAAAATGTACTTAGAAAGAAAATATATAATTTTTTACGATTATTTATCGAATAATAATTTAATATAATTCATTTAAATATTTTTAAATGAAGAAATAAAATTTTATTATTTACAATATTTTTTATCTATACTGAAACACCAATCACAGTGCGTGACGTCATTTGTGGGCAATCATTGTCCTATGCCAATGCAGCTGTTTTGTTATGATATGACCACAAATGACGTTACGCGCTCTCAGATGAACTATGGTGGCGTTTTGGCGGCATTTTCAAACAAACAATATTAAAACATGATTTTGAGTACCTAAAAGGCTATAAATAAATGAAATAGTATTTTTTGTGGGAATAAATATTCATGAAGATTAATTTAAAACACTTTCTGAATACTTGTCCGATCCCCTATTGCAATAAAATTGAAAATAAAATGTTTAGAAAAAAATCCTGTACCTTGACCAGCCATGCCGCCTTTAACTATATTCCATCAGCATCAGTATACATAATTGGTATGGTACTTTTTTATATATATAAAAGTTCATTTATTTATTTATTTACAGGTTCAGCAACTTATCATTCTATAGTCTAGACAAACTATAATAATACATTATAAGGTCTAGTGTGCAAACCTATTATAGCTGAACACATTTTTCTTAATTAAACATAATTTAAATATATTATAACAGCAAAAATTCAAGAAACTAAAAAATAAAATAAAAAAAATTAAAGCAAAGTTACCTGCTACTTAATAATTGACCATTAATTACTTAATAATTAATAAGTCGTAACCATCGTCCAGATAGAGTTCTAGCTACCAGATAGAGAAATAAATATACAGGATCAATTAAGGCGACGCCAGCCCCTGATGATAAAAAAATCCACTTATTTGTAACCGTTTTCCTTTTAAATTATCATAATAATTATAATTTAAAAAATTCTCAAATCATCTGCAGGATATATATGAAAGGGGATCATCATAATTATTTTTTAAATTATATTTAATTATATATGAAAAAAATTACTAATTTGCGGTGTAATATCGATGGTGTAACCCGGCGATTTGCTTAATAATCAATATTTTAAATAGCTAATTCTTAAGATAAATTTTAAGATTCACTATCTGAAGGCTCATCAGAAGAAAAATTTGAATTATACTTTATTTAATTTTTAAATAGATATTTTCGAGATTTTCAAGTAGCGACTCCCCCTCAGCAGTCCCGTCAATTCAGTACAGAACGAGTTTTGCGGCTGGAGCCGCCTTAACGGATAAATTGGAATAGCTCTGAAAAGAGCTGTTTATCAGCGTGGTTTTGTATATTTATTTGACCACTATCGCTGGATTCACGACTGAGGATGAATGGGAGCCAGCAGCAACCGTCACAGCCAACGCTTCGGAATTTCAACTCTATTGATTGGCTTATCGACGAGATGTCTTCTCGGCGTCTGCGGTGCGAAAGGACAAAATACCTACGCGGCCCATACCTATTTAACTCGAGCGGATAGCAACCTCTGTTTAGTTGTCTCACGCAACAGGCATATATCGTCGCATACCTAATACCTATTGTTATACCAATGTAAATACTGTATTCAAATAGAATACGGAGTATTATTACATTCCCATAATCCTCAAAGAGTTACCAAAAGGTTCAAATGATTGGCATCCTCTTGACCATAATAGGGGAGAAGGGACAAAATTAAGATAAAATAATCGACTCAGATAAGAAAATGCTTTAAAATGCTTTTTTTATATTTAGATGAGTGGGTAAGGGAAGCCAGAGCTCATTTTCCTATCCCTTCTTAATCGCTTATCCTAATACTACACTTGCAGCACTTGTGGCGTTGCTTCCTGCATGCCAGATCCAGAACAGAGACAACCTTAAAAAAGTTCATTTCCGAAAAAATTTTTACTGGACATCGAATCCGGGACCCGTGAGACAGAGTGCCAAGGCAAGCATCTAAACCACTCGACCAATGGGTACTGCCTTTGCTAATTTTGACTGACATTAAGTAGAAAAAAAAATATTATTACTAACAATATAGAATAATTTTTAAGAATTTTCGCTGATGTGTTACGAAAGAAAGAAGTTTGGTGACTCCATTAGTATCCTCACTGTATTCCTTTTACTTTGCATTTGGAGACGAGCTCAAAGCGAGCGAAAGTAGAGCCCTCTTTATCTAAGAGGTGTAGGGGGAGGGGATAGGAGGGTCGGAGGAAGACAAGTGCATCTCAAAGAAATGCAGATTTTACACGTCGCTACTCTTCGGGCGGCGTGGATGTATCGTGTTGTTTTGAACAGTTCGCAAAACAACTCCCTCTCGACGGTTTCTTCATCCGACAAAAGAATGAAGGAATGGTGTTTCAAACGACTAGTATACCTACGCGTATAACATTTGCATTAAATTGCCTTTTTTAGCTTAACTTAAATTGCTTACTAACTAACTAATTAATTGTTAGCATAGAAAACTAATTGTTACTTTACTTTTTTTATACCCTTGATGACATACTCTATTGATGTCCCTTATTCTTAATTCTACTACCGCCGGCTGGGAATTACAGCTCCTGTGTTTTTAAGTTATAGGCGACAGTAGAAATTTACCATCAAGGAGACCGTCATTTAACCTGTCTGACAAATTTAACAAAAAAAAAAAGAAAAACAAGGCATGCTGATGGTCCATTTAATAACGTCGCTCACACTTAACACCGTCCATTAATAGTAGGTAGATACTGTCGCTTATTAATAAAAGCTACTCAGGGGGGAAGCAAAGACCTTGGTATGGAGAAGATAGTAGCTGAGGAAGGTGGAGTGGAACCAATTTCATAATCCTAATCTACGAGTACATTCGGATGCGCAGAGTCAATTACGAAAACTTCATTTTTAAAGTGCCTCTGTAGGAATTCGAACCCGGGACCCCTAAGACACAGCGCTAAAGCAAGCACCTTAACCACTCGATAAAAGGGGCTCTTAAAAAAAATTAAAAATACATAAAAAAATATAAATATAAAAAGCTCAAAATATTAAAGAATTAAAAAAGACAGAAAACGTATTAAGGAAATCTGTAAGATTAAAAAGTAATGGTCATGCATTTTATGCTGTCTGTACATCCCGAATCTGACACTCATTATAGCAACACTGAAGGATTTCTCTAAAATATGTCAAATGTTAGGCAAGGTGGTATGGCACGTTTTACAGATTCTCTTTATGTTACATCTTAGTCCGTTACTTAGAGAAGACAGTTATAATTATGACAAAAATAATCATTTTTCTCTTTGAAAGCATAACTTTACGTATTGACCAGAATTTTTCAAGGTGGAGGCTTCATTTTGAAATAACTTTGATAACTTAATACGTTACTTGATAATACGTTACTGGAAGTAAGAATTGACTCATAACTCTCATTCTTAGACCTACGACCTACAGGCTTTATTTCTAAGAACTGATTGAAATCTGAGGCAGTGCTTACAAAAAAAAAATAATGAATTTAACTCAATTATATTGTTAGACTAACTATGGAACCTTCTGGAAAACGCGCTGTTCGAAAGTCTCGAACATTCTACCCTAGCGATATTAGCCATGCCCCTCCCGACTAGTGTCAAAGGAAATTGGTCATTATGTTTAAAACACAGGCTTTACATTTCAACAGAAATAACATTCCCGACCTTTCAATGACTTGTTTACATTTTTTGGAAAATTCGAAATACATCGAGGCGTTTGGCGCCAGTATAAATAAGAGTGCAGCCGGTCAGGAGGATTAGTTGTGCGACAACCAGCCATACAAATTGACTCTTCAGAGCTTTTTCGAAGTTATCTGCGACAGTTAAGGGAATCATTGACGACTTTTGGCAAGTTTAACGGTTTTATCGGACAAGTTTTGTGATTTTGGAAGTCATCTTGGTTTGTGAAAACAAATCGTTCGTTTCGCCCCGTAATAATATAAATTTAATACATAAATTAATTCATTCCGATATTACTTTGCCATTTCAACTGCACAGCCAGACGAGCAAGCCATGTGATTTTACCAAAGGTACGAACTACTTGTGGCAAAAAAATAGTTGTTTTTAAGGGAGCACAACTTCTCAACAATATATAAAACAGGCAAAAAAACCTTTTGGACAATTTAGATTCAAATTGTCAAAACAAATGACATGTTTTGATGGCAGTAATCAAGAATACTATTGTTCAATTTTAAATATAATTTTTAATTTTTTATATTTTAGTTTTCTCTGTTCAAATGTTTCGTAAAATAATTAAGTTTTTTTTTTAAATTATATATTTCTCATGTAAGTTGAATTAAAAAAAAAAAAGAATAAAGAAATACCTATAAATTTTAACTAACGTATAACATGACTCCTAGACGCTGCAGGACAGCGTTAACAGATATTTTCAGGAATAAGGACCTGAGTTAAAACTCTCTCAAACGTTGCACAGCGTTGAAATTCTGTTCATAGAAAATAAGGTCTTAGTACCAAAATTACTATTTCAAAAAACAAGGATAAATAAAGATTTAGTTATACTGAACTAGTCATTATTTCAGGAATTATAAGCATAATTATTAAATTGAATCTTATAAAATAACATTTTTAAGATAAAGTTCCCTTTATCTGGATATCAGAAGGGTTGAGAGAGGGCTTAAGTCTCGATCATAGCACTGAGCATATTGGAACATTTTCAATAACAATAATACCGAAACTTGGCACATTACACGATCGTAATGTAAAACGATTAAAGAGAAAGTTTTTACAAAAGGGTGTGGCTAAGCGCGATCAATTATATAGAGTTGTAACTACTGCTTGCACGTAACAATGAGTTAACAATGAGTAATCAAAATTTAATTTAGACAGATATTCAAATTCAAATACATCAATAACTGCAAGCAGTTATTCCAGATTTATTCCATTCCATGTATTTACTATGTTGTCAGCGTTTACTTACTTCTTTTTTGCAAAAACAATTAAACTTACAGATTGCAAAAAAGTGAAAACTCCTGTGTCACTTTTACACTTTTCGCCAAAAAGTGAAATTTGGTCATTTGACTATTATATGTATATGTACAGGAATATATTTAATTTCTAAATTATCCTATTTATATACAGTTTTTATATTGGCATACCGATAGGTATTAGGTATGCGACGACGTATGCCTGTTATCTGAGAGAGAAAAACCGCGGTGTGCGCGTAATGTTTGCTTATATCGGCGCGCGCAGACTCCGCAGCGATGCGACAATACAAAATATTTTGCCCTTTTACACCGCCGACGCCGGGGAGACAACATTTCGTCGAGAAGCCAATCAATAATAGTTGGCTGTGACGGCTGCTCCTGGCTCCCATTCATCCTCCGTCGTGAATCCAGCGACAGAGGTCAAATAAATTTACAAAACCCCACTGATAAACAGCTCTTTCCAGACCTATTCCGATTTACAGTTAATGGATTGTCTATGTATTATTTTCCACACCTTCACCTTGGTACGGTAGCTACAGTCAATGACAAAAACTAAAAAGGCCTATCTTCTTCATAATGTGCCGCTTCTCTACGAAGATTGGCGACAATCATGGCTATCTTTACCTTGGAAGCTGCTACACGAAAGAAGAAGCGAGTGCTCAAACCAAACCACTCTCTCAAATCTTCAACCAGGATGTCTTTTCCTGCCTCTGCTACGTCCTTGTATTTTGCCCTGCATCACTAGCTGAATAATACGGTATTTTTCGCCCCTCATCACATGCCCGAAATATTGCAGCATCCTCTCTCTTACGAGCCATTTCGAATGCTTCTTTCGAGTACAATGCTGAAGTTAGCGTCCAACTGTCCACTCCGTAAAACTAAGACACTCCTTAAAAAAGGGCATATAACACACCGCAACAATTTTTTGTCACACAATAGTAACTCTATGTAGATGTACAATTAGACAATCGGCGCATCGGTGGACCGTGAGCCATTAGCGATTTTAATTGAAAATAGCGTAAAGGCTGTAAATTGTTTGAGTGCAGCCCCCGATGAGAGTGCAATCTCTGTCTGCGACGTATCTCTATTATTGCTCTTATATTATTATTATTATCACCCACTTTATTATGTTTCAGACAAATTATTACCATTAAAGAAAGCACCAATTTTCGCAAATTTTCTAATAAGACGTCTTGTCTGCGTATACACAGCTCGCCCCATATTAGACTGAATATCCAAATAAGTATAATTTTTGTATTTCAAACTCTTATAATAGACATGAATATTTAGTTTTTTTTTTTGTAATATTTAATAAGTTTATTTCTGAATAAGAACAACGCTTTTTTAAAGAGTTTCTTCCTAGAATTCTTTAACAAAAGTACAAAACTGACTGTCTCGGCCGGCTTGCACTCTTATTTATATTTGGCGCCAAACGCCTCGATCTATTTCGAATTTACTAGAAAATCTAAATAACATCGTAAACAAGCCTTTGAAAATCGGCAATGCTATTTCTGTTGAATGTAAACTCTATGTTGTAAACATAAGGACTAATCGCAAAGGCGCGTGGCTACCATCGATAAGGTGGGACGATCGAGACTTAAGGCCGGCGCGAACGCTTTTTCCAGAACGTTCCATAGTTGTCGTAACAATACAAAATAATAGGTACGCACTTTTTTCTCCCTTTTTTTGTGAGGAGATTCTATTTGCCAATAGAATCAAAATTAAAAAAAAATAGCTTTAGTGGAATTTGGACCTTAATTTGGTAAATTTTGAATTCAGAACCTTCTCTTGTTCGCAATGATTATGGTCTAATCCAGTAGTAGGTAATAATGCAAAACGCAGCCGGTATGTATAGTATAGCATAGTCTTAATGCCAGTAATGATCTAGCTAGAGTAAGCAGCCAATAGGAAAATACATTTTTGGATCTTGCTATAGGTGCAGATATAAAAAGAAGGAATGTTTGAGGGCTGATGACTGAGGGAATTATACAAATTTGAAAAGGGTTAAGTAACTATCAGAATAATGGTAGAAAATGATCACAAATGCTTTTATTTCATTTTTTAGTATTTAGATGGACATGTCCAAGTCATGGCTACAGAATATATATAACACTTTTTTTTATTCATTTTTCACTAATGCAAGTCCCTGACATGTCGCGAATAAACGTTGCACACAACAACGACATTCCCGTTATTAATTAACCCACAAATGAAATGAATGGACAATAACAACAATAAAATGGTATTTAACAATAGCACGTCTACAACTCACCGTTCGTCCGATCGCGATGTACGTTAAAAGAAATTATGTATATTAAATTCCCAACTGACTTTCTTATCAACATCAAAAATGTATTGGATGTAGCGCGACACAACAGTTTTGATACTTTATAAAAAAAATTTAAAAAAAAAAAAAAAAAAAAAAAAAAAAAAAATTATTTTATTCTGAACAAAGCCCTACAGCAGAAAATAACACACAAGATAGTCCACCATCACATTGTCACTTATAGGGCTTCATTATGTGCCCATAAGGGGGAGACAAACGCTAAATACTAAAAATATCCATTGTTTAATGAAGATGTTACAAGAAATAGACAAGACAATCGCTTTGAAAAAAATATATATTATACTTAAACATGTGAAGAACCAATTGTATTAATTAGAATTTTCGTTAAAGTAATAGAAACTCCACAAAAAAGTTAGAACACCTTTATTGAAAATTCTCTCGAAAACGGCTTATTGCACGCATATGAATCCTGTACCTATTAATAAGTTGATATCAGATTAAAAAATTGTATTGATAAAAAAAATTTTTTTTTGTAATGTTCTAATGGTAAAAACAAAAAAACACCATTTCTAGGCCCGTTGAATTCTCTCCGCCGCCAGCGAGTTCTATAGTAAATGTCATTTGCCTCAGTGAATCCCTTAAGTTGAAAAGTAAAATTGATTTTAGACGATTAAGAAGATTTTTTTTTTATTAAATCAAGGTAGCGCTTGACCACTATCTCACCTGATGTGAGGTGCAGATGCGGCCAAAAGTGGACGACGCTTACCCAGTAAATGCCCATTTACCCTTGTTTTGAAGACCCCGATGTTGTGGTTCTAGGTATGATTTAGGTAAAGAGTTGGGATGATTGTGTGTGATTGTGGGGGAAGAAGGGTCTCTCTCTCTCTCTCTCTGTGTGTGTGTGTGTATCCGTCTGCGCGTGTGTGACTTCAGCGTATTCATGACACTGCGCTTGAAGGATGCTCTCGGCAGGTGGAAAATGTCAAAGTCTATAAATTTGTCATTGTAAGTTGTCGGTAAGTGTGGTATTCTGAGTTAGGGTCGTTAGTGTTTGTTTCATTCCAATCGGTTTAAAAACCTTTGTCTAGAGGTGTAATAGTAACAAAATTACCAGTAATTATAAGTTAATATGAAAAATTGTGGTCTCAACGAAACACTTTTTACCGATAGATGGCGCGTGACACATAATGCAGTGATATATAAAACTTAAACCGGAATAAAAGAAAATTTAAAAATAATTTCATTAGTATATTTTAATATGCTATTTTTCTTAATTTTAGAGTGGTATGTGCCTTTTTTAGATGGACATGTCCTAGTTACGGCTTCAGAAAATATTTTGGTATTATATTTTATTATTATATTCTGTGTGTTTAAATAGGAAATAATTGAATTATTTTTCAATATCGCAAAATAAAATACTTATATTTTTTAACCGCGCCTTGGGCTGGTGCGGATGACTGCTCAAGAAATCAAATATACCGCAGCACACTTTTGGTAGGTATAACTTTTTTAGTATAAGGAAAAATTGAACAGCATTTTTTCTGGTAGTCGGTGATTGTTAAAGCCTCAAAAAAAATTTAATTGACTATCAATTATTGGCTGCGTAATAATAAATTTGAATTAGGTATATAATAAAAAAAAAACAATTATAATCCGACTAGCCTCCTGCTTTGCGCGGAAGTAATTTATTTCTGAAAATTATAAAATCTTTCTCATTTATCACTCTTCCCATTAGCGAAAACTGTGTCAAAATCGGTTGAGTAATTTAAAAGAAGATAACGGAGTATTAGGCAGAGGCGAACAGCAATTTCATTTTATAATATGTATGACGATGGATTTGGCTCAGCAGTGATTAATGCAACTACAATCCAGCCTGCTTGCGACCATATTTAGATTAGGATATTACACCCATTTTTAAAAAGTGTCTCAATTAGATTCTGTAGTGCTAATGAACCACTAAAAAAAAACACCAAATTTTTATTCAATCGATAAGTTTAATAAAAATGCATTTAAAATTTACATTTTCAAATTTCGCGCGTAATTTGACGAAAACGCTGGAAACCATTTTGCTCTGTAGTCATGACGTCAGTTGGCTGTGTAAACAAATGCGCCGGTAATTGACATGACACTGACTGACACTTTTTTATTTACACAACCGTATGACGTAAACGTGGCGGCTACTATTTCATCGTGTTTAAGAACAGACTAAAAATTCTGAAACCTTTGAATTTAATTTTAAAATTTATTTTGTTATTTTACGAACTAAAACTAACATTTTCCGACTGATTTTTGCCTAAGCTATCTCAATAATATACTTTTAGATTTTTTTTCATATAGACTAAAATACCCTATTGTGTTGGTACTTCCCCATACCCTACGCACCAAGGAAGGAAGTCTGTGTTCAAAAAGAAATTAATGAAATATTGCTGATTTGTGTATCAAAAAAATAGAGTGAGTAAAATGTCAAGAGTGGCGAGTCGTTTAACATGACACGTTAATATCGCATGCGACTAACAATCTAATTACAACCCTCGGGAATCGAACCGCGATCGGCGGTCCGATACCGTCGATTATACTGCCGATTGACCCTTGCACCCTCAGGTGGTTACTGCTTACCACCTATTTTGTGGGCTTCGAGTCTTTTCTTTATTTCAATTTATATTTAACAGGCAACATTAGTCATAAAACTAACACACACACACACACTGCGTTCCTCAGCCATAAACTAATCCTCAGAGCACCACCGTGAAATATAAGCACATATGCTGTTTTGAATTGCATAAATAACAAAAAGATTAAATATATAGGAGAGGGCATTGGGAAAATTTTCCTAAAAAAATTGCGTAGCTAATAAGCCTTGTAAAGTTGGCGATGGACTGAGCGACTTTGTACCACGTGGTTCTAAATGTCACATTACGGATTCTTGCGTCTTGCCCGATCTATACAGTTGAAAATCTTTGATAAATAATAAAATTAAATCTCGAAACCACAATGCCTCTATCTTTTTTTATGTGAAGATATATTGAAGGCTCAAGGTGGCTGGCTACCGTCGCCTAAAACACAAACAACGCCACAAATGCTGCAAATTCTCTGCTGACCATACTAATATTAAGGATGTGGAATTAGGAAGGGATAGATGAATAGACTCCGGCGTCACAGAAACACAATAGCTCACGGTCATGCTCTTATTTCACAGTGGTCTTCGGTGAGGGGATGGTTACTGCCGCCAGACGGGTTGCTCAAATGAGCGCAAAACGCAGTGCATCCTGCCACTTCTTAATGAAACGTATAAAATATATTACGAGTGATAATTTAAATTTTTAAGGCAAATTACATTGCATTTTACAGATAAATTAGGAACCCCTTACAGATGACCACCGTGAAATAGTTCGGTGAGTGATTAAGTTATTCCAGGATCCATTCCATAATCACCTCCTTATCCCTTATCCTATGAATATTTCCATTCCTCCTGGTATAGTTAGTGTCTATAGGCGTCTGCAGCCACCCACCATCACCTTAATACTTTTAGTTTTATCTTAAACATGAAAATTTGAACATCATTAACAATTAACGACATTTCTAGTATAATGACACCATAGGTATATGTGCTACTAGGTAGCACATATGTGCATATATGGTAGGGCACACTGCTTTTCGCAGTCATTTGGGCAGCCCGCCTGGCGGCAGTAACCACTACCTTACAAAATACCACCGTGAAATAATAGCTTATACGTGCTGTTGTGTTTCGGTGAGTGAGTAAGGGATGCCAGAGCCCATTTCCTTACCCCCTCCTAATCCCTTATCCAATCCTACTGTAGTCGGCAGCGCACTTGTAGCAGCTGTGGCGTTGCTTGTGTTATAGGTGACGGTAGCCACCTACCATCAAGTGGACCGTCAGCCTGTCTGTCGACCTTAACATAAAAAAATAATAATGAATAACTTTTCCCAGTGGATAAGTAAGAGATGTCAAATCCTAACCTTTCTTACCATCGGTGTCAGCAGGATAGATAAAAGCCTCATGGTGTTTATTGTATTCCTAGTTGATATAGCCACATTATTTTTCTTATGGTGCCACTCCTCTACAAAGGTTGGCGACCATCATGACTATTTTAACCTTGGAAGCTGCTGCACTAAAGAGGGAACGAGTGCTCACACCTAAACCACTCTATTAAATTCTTCAACTGGGATGTCTTTCTCCTGCCTCTGCTACGTTTGTCTCGTATTTTTCCTTGCATCACTATTTGAATAATATGGTATCTTTTACCCCTCATTATGTACCTGAAATATTGCAGCTTCCTCTCCTTCATCGCTCTTAGCACTTCCATTCTCTTTCTCATTCGACGCATACCATATCACACTCACACTCACACTCTCTGTTACCCTAAATCATAAATAAGTCATATGAGTTGTGGGTTTCCGGGATGACGGCCGAGAAAACCTACATTCTACCATAAATAAGTCAGTTTTAAGAATTTGTAATTTGGGTTTTAATAAGTTCGATAACATTGTACTGAACTGTGTGACTCCCTCAATATTGAGGTCGAATCAATTAACTCAAGTTATTTATTACTTTTAATTGAACAAGCTTCATTTGTCACATTTCAGTAACCCATCTAATCTATTTTTTTTTAATATACTGCTCCGGAAATTCAAAGTTTATAGGAAATTCTAACTAGCTGTCTCCTGCGGTTTCACCCGCCTCGGCTTCTAAGGGTCATAGCGTGATGATAAAAGGTCTAGCCTATGACTACTCAAGAACTGGGCTATCAAATGCAAAAATAATTTTTAAGATCGGCCTGACAGTTCCAGATTTTAACGCATTCGGCCAAAGAAACAAATTCTTTGGTTTTATTACCTACATACAAGTATGCGCTCATTAAAGCCTATAGTCGAAATGCAACAAATCAGGCTATGTCGCTTAGCAGGAGCAATTTGTGTATGCTATCTAGGGCGCTAACGGGGCACTGCCGCCTCAATAGGCACCTTAAAGTAATGGGACTCACTAGTACGGGAGAGTGTCGCTTCTGCCATGAGGCAGAAGAAACACCAATGCATATCCTGTGCGAGTGTGGCCCCCTGATGCACAAGCGCTTGTGAAGATGTGAAGAATGCCTCTATCAAAAAAGTACTACAGTTCCTTAACGTGGTAGGTATAGGTAGAGAGCTTTAGTTCACGTGGCGATCACAATATTTCAGCAATGGACGAAGTGATACTGGTACTCTAGCAGACAGAAATAGCCACTAAGACAAGATAAAGATAAAGATACTTACAAGTATTAGTATAGATAATTGTGAAACTTTCTTAATCATATAATGAGGTCCAAAATATATCCAAAAATACTCGTATGTCAGTGACATAACGTGATAAATTTCTGCTTTCAAAAATCTATTTCTATACATACCTATAATAAAATAGTAAACGAGCCGTGAACGAACATTATATATATTTTCAAAAAGCAATTCGTACCTACACCTTGTACTTACGTTACCAAGGTAAAAAAATAAAATAGTTTTTACAGTTTTTGTTTGTTTGTCTGTGCGTTTGTGCACGCTAATCTCTGAAACGGCTTAACCGATTTGAATGCAGTTTTCACTGATATATTGTAGCAAGCTTCCCGTAAAATTTAGTGTTTGTTTAATTCCAATCAGTTTACAAACAAAAAAGTTACGCACGATAACTACTGAATACCACACGTACGCAGTTGCGGGCTCAGCTAATTATTAATAAATAAGTTTATTTATTTATTTGTATTTTCAGGTAACTTTCATTTATACTTACTTTCAATATATATCAAATTAAAAGACAAGACTTAAACATTAATAAACTGAAGTCTATATTTCTAATATTTTACAATTTTCTCACATTCTATTTATTTAAATGAAAGATGAATGAAAGTTTTAAGTTATTTTAAGTTACACCAATTTTTTTTTTAATATTTTAAAAACATTTAAATTTGTAAGTTTATTAGGCATTGTTTTAATTTAATCACTTTTCAATGTGACACGATTAAAATAATTATCTTTTAATCTTTTAAATATATTTAATAAATAACAAACTAATGACTTTTTTGTTGCCACTTATAATCATTAAGAGACTATCTGACGTCATTACCACTGACGCCAATGACGTCAGAATCAACATCCAAATCGATAATGACATTGTCTCTAGGTTTGCTCAAAGGCCCGTAACGTAAGGACTTCCTTTACAAACCGCAGCCTTTCTTACCAACATATACGAACAAACAGACAACCTCTAATTACGTTCGAATAGGTGACCACCTCAGCAGGTGCACATCCAAGCGCAACGGTCATCAGTCAACCAGAACCTCGAGCGATACTCAATCTTAAAATCAACAACTTTCAGTTCAATTCACCTCGTACGCTTTTCAAGGATAAGTGGTTTTCTTCGATCGATAAATGTGTTTTATCAGGTTGGAATTAGAGTCGATTTTCGTTTGTGTTCACAATGATTTTGGTGAAACAATGACAGTGTATTGTTTCCCCATACGTAAGGTCAATAGCATGATGGGCGAATTCGTCTTGCTTAATTACCGAACACGTTCTAACGATTTTTTATTGGAATCAAACTAGATTGGATCAAATTTTATCAATCCAAACATAATCCTCTACTCTTTGAGTAAAGGCAAAAGAACCTTAAAAATGCATGTTTGCTGGTTTAGTCAATGGTAAGTGGATATAGTCTATGAACACAAACAACACTAGGAAGGATGCTACTGCGTATCCACTCCGTAAGTAAAAGGGTTAGACATAATTTAAGGATGAAATTCTAACCATTGACATCTTCGGGGATGTCAGAGGTCAGGATTTTATTTTACAAATTAACACCCTTTCTAGTGCTGTTTCTGCGCTAACGGTAGCCACCTACCATCAAGTGGACCATCAGCATGCCTCCCGACCCTTATCTATGAAGATGGTAAGTATATAATATACCTGCCTACTTGTCATATAATATACTTACTTAGTTTTGGAAGGTTAAGTAAGTATATTATATGACATTATTACTAACGTTAAGGAACATTTTCAGAAAAAGAATTTTTTTTAGTAGATAATATTTTTATTTAATTTTTTCAGTAATATTTTTGTATTAATGAAAAATAAATATGAATGAAGTTGTAAATATTTTAATAAACATGATAATAAATCAATAATATTTACATTTCTTCCTCAGGACTATTGCTATTGGTTTTTTTAAATTAACTGTTCAATGTTTTTGAGTCGCAAAATCGCAAAATCGAATGTACCTAATTGAAGCAAAATCGCCCGTCTGTTGTGTATTTTATAAGATGTAGGTACTTCGGAGAGTGTTCTGGAGCTGCATGAGATCATATCGCCTTCCCTTTCTTCTAGCCTTCCATCCTCACCTTCTCGAATTTCCTCAAATTCAAACCAAGCATAATCTTACTCCTCAGAATAGTTACACAAACCTTGCCCGTTTATCGCTCTTTCCACTAGTGAAAACTCTATCAAAATTAATTGGTTGGCTTAGAAAAAATTACAGGAACAGACAGAAGCGGATAGAATAGTGCTTAACTTTTTTATTGGAATGAAAGAACTAAATGTAACGGGAAGCTTGCTACAATACATTAATTAAAACCGCATTCAAATCGGTTAAGCCGTTTCTGGGATAATCTCGTAGAAACGCACAGACAAACAGACGTAAATTCTATAAAGTATTTTTTAACCTTGAAAACATAAAAGATTAAAAAAAAATTGTACGCGTTGTACTTATGTTACCGAGGTCAAAAAAATCATTTTTAGAATTTTTGTTTGTCGCTTTGTCTGTTTGTCTGCGCGTTTGTACACGCTAATCTCTGAACCAGCTTTACCGATGTGAATGCGGTTTTCACTGATGTATTGCAGTAAGCTTCCCGTTGTTACGACATTAGTGTTTGTTTCAAACAAAAAAGTTACTCGCTCGCTATACCGTACGAAGTTCTATGTAGAAGCTTATCTATTCCTCGACATTCAAAAGACATTAAAGCTCTTATTATCATAAGGCAAAATTATTGTCATTAAAGACAGTCAATAAGTCGGCTTAAAATCGATAATATCGAGTCGTTAAAAATGCCCGCAATAATTGTCAGACACCACATGTCATTCTAAACAAAAGCTGGTATACATGAGAAACTAATTACTATCAATGTGTGAGCGGGACGGACGTATTGAAAGCACTCGTGCGAGCGAGAAGCCGCACAGGCGAAGATCGGAAGCAGATTGGCACGCACCACGGCTTGCTGGCCGAATACGTTTTTTTATTTCACTAATTAAAAATGCGGTCGGTTTGATAAATGCTATCTTATACAATTTATTACTTTTTGAAGTTAATAAAACTATGACTATTGATATGCGTGTCTGTTGGTTGTTTGAACTTTCTCCAACATTTCGAAAAAGTTTGTTTAATTTAAAAATTTACTAATTTTTAAGGATACTTTTTTTAAGGAAGGTCTCAAACAATTATGGGTTACAACAAGTCATAGGTTGACTAGGATAAAACTAAAATATGAATTAAATTGATACAAGCAATTAAGTTAAAATAAATGATATAAAAAGTAAGATCCTCTCCGCATTATACCTACGCTGGACCGCAAAGAGAGCGTTTTAAAAATTGCGATAATTTTTAAAATATTTCAGCAATCTTTATAAAAAAAAACGAAATCATGATTTATTTCGTTATAAAGAGATAAAATTTGTATGTTGTATGTATGTTTGTATGTTAGGGAGTAATCTTCGAAACTACTAATCCGATTTAAAAAATTCTTTCAGCAATTGTTAGAACAGAATTTCAGGATGGCTTTTTCATGGTAATTTAATTTGCAAAATAAGTCGACTATAAAACGGTCGAACGAAAAGGTTTCGAACGACGAACGAAAGTTACCGTATGTCAGACCCGGCGGATTAGTCAATTGAAGTGGCAGGGGACATGACACATATTACGGAAGGTTCTTAAGTGGAGGCCACCGATCGACAAGCGTCATCCCACAAGGTGGACAGGCGATCCAGGCTTTTTTTATATTTATTATTAAGGATGGCAGGCAGGCTGATGGTCCACTTGATGGTAAGTGGTTAGCGTCGCCTAAAGGCACAAAGCAAGCACAAGCAAGCAATTTATTATTGAATTTATTTCCTGCTCGCTAGAAGAAGGCCATATTGTAGCTAGATGGAAACACCTTAGAAGGGAGATTGTTCCAAAATTCGCGCATCCCTGGGATAAAGTTTCTACTCATCCGAACGCGGCATCTTATGACATCTTATGACAAGTTATGTGGATGAACTTCGTATCTTTGGCGGGCAGTGCGATGGTAAAAGTTTGAGGTAGGAATTAATTGGATCAACTCGGCTGCTTCTGATCGATCCTTTTGGAAAATTAGTGGACAGTGGACAGCAGTGGACGTCCTATGGCTGAGATGATGATGATGATGAATCTTCGACGAGCCCGTTGGATGAGTGGTTAGGGTGCTTGCCTTAACGCTCTGTTCTAGGGTCCCCGGGTTCGATTCTCGGCAGGGTCAACTTTGAAAAATGAACTTTTCAAATTTGGCTCTGGTCTGGAGCTGGAAAATAGTGGCAGGGCACACTGCGTTTTGCAGTCATTTGGGCAGCCCGTCTGGCGGCAGTAACCAGAACCACCCCCTTACAGAAAACCACCGCGAAATAACAGCACGTGTGCTGTTGTGTTTCGGTGAGTGAGTAAGGGATTGCAGAACCCATTTTCCTATCCCCTACCAATCCCTTATCCTTAATCCTACTGTAGTCGGTAGCGCACTTGCAGCAGCTTTGGCGTTGCTTGTGTTATAGGCGACGGTAGCCACCTACCGTCAAGTGGACCGTCAGCCTGTCTGCCGCGATCTTACCATAAAAAAAACGATTATACTACCACAATGTGTACGTCTTTGTCTACATTTGTTTATGATATCTGTAGTCGAAATTCACACTATAGGGCTTTAGTGAACTATTGCGTATAGAAAGTTATGCTAAGCTCACATCAGAACGTGATAAATGTTCTCCCTAATGACTGTCGATTCTTATTTAAGTGCATATACACGTGAACCATAAATCCCATACAAAAACAAACTAAATCACAATCATGCAAATGAGCCATCAAACGTCATCGAAATTCAAATCGTAGCCATAAAATCGGTTCCGGCACAATGCCTCAAATGTATTCAGAAAACAGCACAAAGCTTCGAAACTGCGGCACTTACAGACGGATTGGCTTTTGCGTCCATTAATGAGCTATTGAAAAATGATAGCAAAAATAACTCGCTTGTACAAAATTACCATAAACCATTTGAGGGTTAAACGTTCTCATCGGAAGTACAAGCGAAATTAAACCTAACTGCAATGTAATAAAATTTAAAAGTTAACATGCGTGAAGCGTTTAAGAAAAGATCATCTCCTTTTACCATTTTTTGTAACATATCATCTTTTAACCAAATTCGATTCTAAAGTAACGCAATAAGATTGAAAATGGAATGGTCACGAGTGACAGTAATCATATGCAAATTTTTTTTTAACCCTTAAATGTGTATGCAAATTTTTTTAGTCCACTTTTGTCAATCGGAAGATTTGAACCCTTCGATAGTTAATTCAATACACCGATGACAGATGTCTAGTTTAAAAACAGAGGATCGTGTTACAGCGTTACACTTTCGATGGGCGAGCCGAATCGGAAATTACTCGCTGCAAAAAATTACATGTAATCTTTTAAAAATAACTGTTATTATATATCCGATAAACACTTCTTCATCATCAGACTCTGACTGTGTCTCTCCACCGCTGGATGCAGGCCTCTCCTCTCCCCAGGCTCGCCACCGCGCCCGGTCTTCTGTCCTTAATCCTACTATGGTCGGGAGTGAACTTGCAGTTAGGGTTTCCAGGTGTCCGGCTTTTTAAAGTCGTGTCCGGCCACATATATACAAGTCCGGCCCATCCGGCTTTTGTTAGGCTTTTGGTCAACCCCGCAGCGGCCAGAATCACGCGGACGCGCATGATTCGCGATCTTACAATTTACTTTAAGAAAACTATGTGATTCATAATAAAGAGTAAAGCAAGTCTTAAAGTAATAAATACAGAAATAAAAAGAACTGTTTCTTTTAAAAACCAGTGTGTCAGGCTTTTATGGCAAAATGTCCGGCTAAATATGAGTCTGTGTCCGGATTTTCGATTTTGAGGCCTGGCAACCCTACTTGCAGTACCAGCTGTGTTGCTTGTGTTATAGGCGACAGTGGCCATCAAGTGTCAGACAGACCGTCAGTCTGTCTGACGATCATAACACAATAAAAAATCGTTTTTGCAAAGTTCTTTTAAAAGAGTAGAACAAAATAAAAGATAAAGCAATTTTAAATTGAATTAAAAATAGCCCATAAATCGATTAATTACTCTGCAATTGTAACGGCTTTTAACTTTCTTAATTTCACTCGATTAGATAGTATGGAAAAGGCACTCATTTGTGGTACAAATGTTCTCTGCATCTCTAATGTTCTCTGCAAAAAGGAACTTGGCTAACTTTCCGAGGTGCATCCGTACCTGTAAGCAATGATCTTGAGCTTCTTGGCATGAGGTTGTGCTCAAATCTCAACTTCGGTACTTCTATCGAGTCCAAAGCCCAAACAGCGGCCAAAAAGCTGGGCATCCTAAATAGGGTGAAGCGATGCTTTGTACAAGGCACAAGTCACATCTTGCATGGAGTATTGCTGTCACCTTTGGGATGGCTCAGCAATATACCAACTTGCCGCTCTCGACTCGGTGGATTGCAGAGCTAGGAGGCTCATTGGCGACGATACACTAATAAGAACTAAGCTGCAAAGTCTGGCAAATAGACGCAAAATTGCCTGTCTTTGTGTATTCTATAAGCTGTGCCTACTTAGGAGATTGTGCTCGGGAGCTTCATGTTCGGACATGCAGACGTACGGCTGGTTACCATCCTCACCTTGTCGAATCCCTCTAATTCGGACCAAGCGCTTTAAAACATCTTTTATAATGCGCACTGCTAAAGATTTGAACTTGCTGCCGGCGTCTGTATTTCCGAGCTCATACAACCCAAATCTTTTCAAGGTTCGAGTGAATAGGCATCTTCTGGGTGAGCTCGCTCCATCGTCGGCCTCATCCTGCCTACATGCTGGTCAAGAGTAAACCCATCTCTAATAAATAAAAAAAACTCTGCTGCAGGACGTCCTGCTAGACAAAGGCCTTCCCCCCAGATTTTCCAAAAGACCGGTCAGAAGCAGCCTGGATCCACGGTCGCGCACTTACCTACATAACTCTATATACTTGGTATAATTTTTAAGGTTGACTTGTGATTCTTCCAGTAATTTTGAATACCACTTCGACCTTCAATTTATTTTTGTCGCATTGTCTAATTAAAACACCCGTTTATACTTACTTATGACATTATGCATGAGAGTTTTGACTAAAGCCGCTTCCACACTAACAGCGATGCGTCCAAAGAAGTAGTGATTGTCGACAGGTGCCTGTCTCGGTTCATTTGCGTCGCCTTTGTTGTAAAGGCGGTTTTACATTCACGCATCGCGACACACCAATACAACATCTGTCTTATTCTTAACATTCTAATTGATAACAGTTCCTCGTACGTTTGTGTCAATAATAAAATGATATATATATGTACATACGTCTGTGATGTCAGTGGCTAAAAAGCCGTTACATCAGGGTTTAAATTTCTTTAGCATAACAGCAGATAGGATTGAGCGCATCAACCTCCAGTCAACTTCTACTAAACCTAAACGGTAGCTCATAGGGAACGTGTTGCAAACTTCTTGGATATGCACTGGCTAAGCCATTTAGGTTATCTGTGGTAAATTGTTCTATGGATTTCCTCTTTACCAATTCTATTGCGCAATGGAATAGATTCTATAAGCGTCCATAGTAGTAATCTTCACGTCTGCTCATCGGTCCAACAGTTCCATACTATATGACAATTCGCTTTTGATGTAGTTCAAGCCAGACAAAGCCTTTTTAGGGTTCCGTACGTCCGAATAAAAAATCGGAACCCTTATAGGATCAAGCCCCCCCCCCCCCCCCTATTGTACTACCCCTACTTACCTAAAATTTACAGAAATTAGTTTTCTACTTATAGATTATATGAAAACCTATAAGAAGTCCATGATATTAAAATAACATGGTAAATCGCTCAATATTGTGGGGATAGGTAATATCGTACGGAACCCTCTTCGCGCGAGTTCGACTCGCACTTGTTAAGTTTTTTTTTATTACAAACTAGCTCTGCCCTTAGTTTCACTCTTGTTCAATTACAAATAAATTGGGTTACTCTCGATAATAGTCCATTTTTTTTTTTTACTTATATGTGAAATTCCTTTACGCGAGATGAGAGTAGGTATGCTCGAATATTGTGTGACAAGAAGCGTCATGTGATCGTTACACTGAAGTAACGATCACATGACGCTTCTTGTAACGTTTCTAAATAAATAAAATTCTGCATGACTTCTACCGCTTTTTATATACATATAATATTTGATCGCCAAAGAAGTGTCATTTTTTACACGAGTACTTCTGAACGTTTTTTTTTCTATTATTCGACTCCTAGCGCTCGTAGCTTAATCTTCATATTGTTCGACAGGATTCAAAAAAGAATTTTTCAAATAAGGCTGGTAATTGCTGAAATTTTGACGGCCCGTTGGATGAGTGGCAAGAGTGCTTGCCTAACGTCTCAGGCGCCCCGGGTTCGATTCCCGGCGGGGTCAACTTTGGAAATTTTAATGTTATTTTCAAAATTGACTCTGGTCTGGATTTGAAAAGAGTCGTAGGGCACCACTGCGTTTCGCAGTCATTTGGGCAGCCCACCTGGCGGCAGGAACCACCTCCTTACAGAATACCGCCGTAAAATAACAGCATAAACGTGCTGTTGTGTTTCGGTGAGTGAATAAGGGATGCCAGAGCCCATTTCCTTATCCCCTCCTAATCCCTTATCCAATCCTACTGTAGTCGGCAACGCAATTGCAGCAGCTGTGGCGTTGCTTGTGTTATAGGCGACGGTAGCCACCTACTATCAAGTGGACCGTCTGCCTGTCTGTCGACCTAAACATTAAAAAAAAAGTGGACATTGTCACCTACGGATACTAGCAACACCAGATGGAATACTTAAATCTATTATTTTTCTATTCTGTTTAGAGACTGAGTCCATCAAGCGAGATGTGTCTAGTCTAACAGTAAAAGTAGTAAACGCGCAACGCAGACAAAAAACGTTACTAAAAAGCAACAGTTATTCAAATACAGAACGTAAGCCGTCATTATTCAAATGTGGAATTAGACGTTCGATTTTTGAATTGAATAAAGGAGGATGATTATTGGTTTGTAGCCGCCTTGACTGCTATGGTGGTCGAGAAACTCGGTACACAAGAACAATGCGGACTAAATATGTATTGACAGATTATTTTTTTTATATCAAATTATTATCTATACATGTAATAAAATCGTAAACGAGGCGTGTCTGTGCATTAAATATTTTAAAAAAAATTGTACACGTTGTACTTATGTTACCGAAGTCAAAAAAATAGTTTTTAGAATTTTTGTTTGTTTGTCTGTGCTTTTGTGCGCGCTAATCTCTGAAACGGCCTAACCATTTGAATGCAGTTTTCACTGATATATTTTAGCAAGCTTCCCGTAACATTTAGTGTTTGTTTCATTCCAATAAGTTAACAAACAAAAAAGTTACGCGCTATACCACGCGTACGAAGTTGCGGACTCAGCTTATTCAATATATTTTGTTAATTATTATCATAAAAAACATTTTTAAACTTGGAACTTGGAAGTTAAGAAAATAACAAATATAAAGCCGATAGACCAATATTTCAAATTGCAAAAAGAAAGACTGAAGAAAAAGAAAGACGATATACACGCCTTATATTTTATTTTTTTATTATTCACGAGAAAACCTAAATTACTACTAAGTTGAAAAAATATTAATATAATTACAGTTTTTTTTTTAATTTATATTATGAAGTAACTTTACAAAAATATACATATTTCATATACCTACATAATTTATAAAAAAAATTACAATGATTACCTACTTTACCAAAATTGTTGTATGCGTGAGTGTTTCTGCTTGTATACATTTATGAATGAGTGTTCATAACCTATATATCCATAAAAATGGGTTATAGGAGTTATAGACGTACTTGTCCATCCGGGTCCTATAATTTAAACGAGCCAATAAAATTAAACATTTAATGACCGGCTTACTCTTGTGCTAATATTGCAGATGGATTTTTGTGTCATCCGTTTCATTACCGAACAAAAGTCTAACACAGCACTTCCGGTAAAAATTTATACTTTTTAAATTTCAATTTTAAACTTCCTTCTATTTATCGAATTTTGGTTTCGTATTGGAACGGATTAATGAAACATTTTTAAGGTTATATGTTCTAATTGGGTATATCAAAGTAATATGTAGCCTTAAAAATCTTTAGAGACACTTTTAACGACTAGCTGTACCGGCGTCTTCGTACGCGTGATGTTCGGAATAACGCGTAACTTTTTTGTTTGTAAACAGATTGGAATTAAACATACCTAAATTTACACAAATATACATTAAACCACATGAAAATCGGTTAAGC
This sequence comes from Bembecia ichneumoniformis, assembly GCA_910589475.2. Classification (NCBI taxonomy): domain Eukaryota; kingdom Metazoa; phylum Arthropoda; class Insecta; order Lepidoptera; family Sesiidae; genus Bembecia; species Bembecia ichneumoniformis. The sequence goes on from OU342540.1 coordinate 13,774,546, forward strand.
CGTTTCTGAACTTAGCGTGCACAAAGCACAATAGATAAACAACGATTTTATTATAGATTTTATTACATTTAAAAAGATATCTATCTGTTCCACAGCCATATAGTGAGCACAGCTCGTGTTGCCAAAGTATTGCCATATATTAAGTATTGCTTACCTATCATATTAAGGTCATGCATTTGGATCTCCTAACTAGCCTTTTTAGGCGACGGTAGCCAATTTCAATCAAGTGGACAGCCAGAAAAAATGTGACATTACGAAAGACCAACAATGCTATAAGTGTTGCAGTGCTTTGCAGGATTTGATAGAATAATAGATAGTATACTTTATAGAGACATGGGTTCTGGCATCCCTTACTACAAACCAAAGGGCAAGCAGTCATGGTGTAAGAGCAGTCCTGTCTTAATATGGCCCGCACACTTAATAACTTAACACTTAATTATTAATACGTATTTTGTATTTATCATCACAACTCCTCGTAGAATCAGCCATAAGACGTCCACTGCAGACCTTCCAGTTTGGCCTGGTCAGAAGTAGCCTGGACAGCTTTAACGCGCTGCCCTAATTAGGTCATTGATCCATCTTGTATAGGAACTATCACTATATGCCTATTTCCACTTCAGCTCATTCCTGATTTGATCTCGCAGAGTAACCTCGTAACTTCAAGTCGTCGTAGAGACCACATTAATTCAGCGCCTTACTTCATCACTGGATTTGTCGAAAACCTTTGAGAATTTTGGACAAAAAGATGTTGTTATTAAAAATAAATAAATATTGTAGTTAAATACAATACACAAAAACTGTATCACAATATCAAATGTGCGAATAAAATTTAGATTGATCGATCTCAAAGAAAAAAATCGATTAAGCTCACATCACTTGCAGTCGTATTGATCGAACGGGTTGCGAATGTAGATTAATGATCAATGCAACAATTGGTTGACATGTCGAATCGATTCTTGCAAACGCATTCATCAATATGAATTACATGCTACGACTGTTTATCCCGAATTGTAGAATTGTCGGTTTCTTTCGCCTTCAGAAAAAAATGTTATTACTTAAGGCTGCGTACAAAGCAAAAAATATTTCTAATTTCACCCGCGTGGCCCCATAAGCGATTGTGACTGATCATGTGAAACAATGTGCATTGAAGTATAAATAAGATGAGACGGAAGATAGCGAATATTAATTACTCGTAAACTACAATGTCAAATGAAAAATTACTTCTCAAAGCCCTAAATAATCTGGGAAGTGAGATTACTGATATTTTTTTAGGTTTGTAATATGTGTCATTTTGAAAATAAAACAAAAAACGATAAAAATGAGAGGTAATTTGGTGATTTTTTTCTATCGAGAAAATTTCATCGTATAAAATTATCTTTCCCACATTTCACTTTTATTTATAATGTATTAATCTAAATATAAATATTTTCTTATTTGGACTTTACAAACTTAGATAAAATTCAATTCTAGGATTAGCTATTTCTCTCTATATGCGCTCTTAAATGTTACTGATGGTAAGAACATCAGCGCTTCTATGTCAGTCTCATAAAGCGTTAACAAAATTTGTAAAAAATGAGCAGACAGGCTGACGGTCCACTTGATGGTAGGTGGCTACCGTCACCTGAAACGCAAGTAACGCTATAGCTGCTGCATGTGCGCTGCCGACCAAAATAAGGGATAGGGAAATTAACTCTAGCATTTCTTACTCACTCACCGAAACATAACAGCACCCGTGCTGTTATTTAACGATGGTCTTCTGTAAGGGAGTGGTTACTGCCGCCAGACGGGCCGCCCAAGTTCCCGGCCACTACTAAAGTGACTCACAAGGAGGTTTTCATTCCTTAGTCCTCATTTCATAAAGAAAAGTGACTTCGACCTTCCTCCTGATTCAAAATTTATTGGAATTTATAAACACGGCATAAAGATATTCCTAAAGGCTAAACGTAAAGGAGTTTAGATTGAAGATTTTTGCAATACGTCAAACGTTTCAGGGTTTCGGATAATGTCACTCATCACGTCACCTACTGGGTTCATTGGGCTACTGGGACGCGAATACAACGCGAGCCAACCCAGAATCCTGCAATAAAAATCAGTCAGTCAATGAGTGATAGAATTCCTAGCAGATGTTACAGACCGCCTATATTTATTTTTAGCTGCCATTTAAAAATATATAAGTTTAAAAAAAGAATAACAAAGCAATTTGGAATTCATATTTCGAGCATCCATCAATTAGAGTAACTCAATACGGTGTCACATTAAAATGACGAGTCGCACTAATGGATTTCCAAATTTGAATTTCAAATACATTCGAATGGTTCGGAGGCATCGGTTGGCCTATTCTGATTAGCCTTTGTGGCTTTTTTAAAATATCTAAGTTATATTGTTTGTTATTAAACATTGTAATACTAGGGCGGAGTGATAAGTCTGGTAAAAATCTATTTTTGATTAAAATTATCGCAAATTGCATGGAACCTCCTTGTTCACAACTCTTTTGAAGGACTAAATTAAAATTTTCAGCCAGTACCGCCGGTTAGTTTTTTGTGATAGCCTTTAAAGAAAAATAATTGAACAAATTTTTGCAAAGATGGAGAAAAGTGAATTTCGTGTTTTGAAGACATACCCCCTTACAGAAGACCACCGTGAAATAACAGCACGTGTGCTGTTGTGTTTCGGTGAGTGAGTAAGGGATGCCAGAGCCCCTTTCCCTATCCACTTCTAATCCCTTATCCTTAAACCTACTGCAGTTGGCAGCACACTTGCAGCAGCTTTGGCGTTGCTTGTGTTATAGGCGAGGGTAGCCACCTACCATCAAGTGGACTGTCAGCCTGTTTGCATAAAAGAGAAACATTATTTTTTGCGCAAAAAAAAAAAAAAAACTATTACGGAAACGAAAGTCTTATCACTTAGAGTTTCCTTTCCGTAATAGTTTTGGTAAAAATTAAACAAGGAGTAAAATTAATTAAATTATTATTATTTATTTTTACGAATTAATCCAACCGGAACCGTTCCACTTGCGGACCACTAGGCGTGGGCAAGGGTTTCATCCCTTCGTGGTCGATGTACCTCGATCACGCACGAAGCGTTTCAGTTCCACCTTCCTTGTTCGGACTGCTAAGGAGTGGAACTCATTGCCTGCGTCTGGTGTTCCCACAGAACTACAACCTCGGGGTCTTCAAAACCAGGGTAAATGGGCATTTACTGGGTAAGCGTGGTACACCTTCGGCCGCATCTGCACCTCACATCAGGTGAGATAGTGGTCAAGCGCTACCCTGATCTAATAAAAAAAAAGTCTCCGTGTAGCTCAATGCCCTTCACTCAGCGTTTCTCTAGCTTATACTAAAAAAGATATTCTAAAAAATTTATACTGGCAGTACAGTCTAGCTGGACGGTTCGTTTTCGTGCTTTTAAAATAATTATGTCTAGTACATCTCTATGAATAATTCTTTCTACAATTAATCTTCGGCGACAGCATCCTGTTTTGTGTACCTCATATATAAATAAATAAATAAATAATGTATACCTACTGCTAATTTGTAAGGAAATTAAAAACAATCAGAATAGTCCTTCGATCGGTTAGTCATTCAGCTCATTCTTGCTTTGACCGCTGTCCGTAACGGAACTTTACATACAAAACAAAACATGCTGAGGTACGATGGGAGTAGAAACACCTTCGTCAGTTTTCAAATTCATTCCTTTATTAAGTGGTAGAATCTTTTTGAAACTAAAGCACTAAGCAGTCAACTACATATGAAATAAACTTACTAGATATGATAACAAGGGTCAATATGGTTTACATCTCTGACCAATAAATAAAGTTTCATGTCAACATCTTCTTCTTCTTCTTTTAAAAATGGCGATTCGGCTCATCTTGAAGATGGCCATTGTCCGCCAATGTCGAGTAAAAAAAAAAGCTCTTCTATTGGACTCCGCCACGAGCTCCGTTTAACGGAACCCGCTCGGAGCCCACGTCGTGTGGGCCTTCTTTGTCCCCAAAACCAATCCGGTCAGTCGAGAAAAGGCCGGTGAGGAAAAAAGCACCGACCCCTGCAACCGCCCGGATTGCCAAGGGTGAGCCCCCCCACCACGACAAGGTCCTGGCCCACCTAGGGGGGGCATGTCAACATCAAACCTTTTTTAAGGTCTGTCATTACGAAGTTCATGTCAAATATAAATATATTAATCGTCATTGTCATTGTCATTGTGTCAATTATTTAATTGTCATTGTGTGTCAGTATCATATAATTATTTCTTTTCTTGCGATAAATATTAAGTAACTAACTGAACTCGGCCACGCTTCGTTGCGGCCCATACGGCGGTGGAGTGCGCGTGGGGCGTGCGGTACTGGACACTGCTTATATATAATATTATTGATCGTAGCGTAATCTTATATAGCCTATAGCCTTCCTCGATAAATGGACTATTCAATATAAAAAGAATTTTTCAATTCGAACCCGTAGTTTCTGAGATTAGCGCGTTCAAACAAACAAACAAACCAACTCTTCAGCTTTATATATTAGTATAGATTAAAATGTTATCGTTATGGAGGATGTTTACCACGTGTTAAAGGAATGTCTCCGGAACGATAGGCCAATTTATGTCGCAAAACTTGAACAGAGTCCTGGCATTCCTGTTATCTGATGATGCCAGGAAGCTGCACAAGACTTACTATTAAAAAACTTAAGATATAATTTAGAGAAATGTATGTATGACCTTGTCCTTTAGAGAAAAGCCTCTAAAGTGTGTTTGAGATTTTCTTTTAGTAAAATATTATTTCTGGGCTCGCTCTAAGTTCGTCTCATTGTAATTCAGTGAATTAAATGGATATAAACCTGCTTATCCTGCAAAGAGGCTGTATACAAGATTCAGTGATCGACTGCACTTATCAGCTTAAAAAGTCGCTAATATTGCACTAAGGCATTCGTGGACTTCGTAATTGAACTGGCAACATCTATTTAAGGGCAAACGCACACCGCCCACGAACAATTATTGGACGGACAAACACGTCTCGTTACTTAACAATGCACCATATATTACAGAGTTTCCGGTGCGAGATATCTTCCGTCTCTTTCCGGCGTGTGCGCCTTCTTATCTTATGTTCCGTTCTGCAATCCTTGCTACACATCAAGATCATTACCAGGCGATACAGTGATTTGTATTGTGTTTAGTTTTTTTTTTTGTATGTGTTTATGTGTGTGCTAACATTTAAGAATAACAAATTTAATTGTTTAAGACATTCGAGAGACATTTTTAATTTGTGTTAATAATTAGACAATTATGGAGAGATTTTAAAAAAATCCTCGGTTTTTTAGGGAAAGTTATAATATTATTTTTTTTTAATGTTAAGGTCGTCAGACAGGCTGACGGTTCACTTGATGGTAGGAGGCTGCAGAAGTCTATAACAAAAACAACGTCACGGGTGCTGAAGAGCGCTGCCGACCTTTGTAAGATTAAGGAGAATTCACTCACCTAAACACAACAGCACACTTGCTGTAATTTCAACGATGACTACGAAACGCAATGTGCCTTGCCATTGCATGCCAGGTCCAGACTATGAAAACCATGAAAAGCCAACTAAAAAAAAATTATTTCCAAAGTTGGCTCTGCCGGGAATCGAACCTGGGTCCTCAGAGACAAAGCGTTATAGCAAGCACCTTAACCACTCCCCTAATGTTAAATATAATTAAAGTATATTAATATAATATAATTAAAGTTAAATGTTAAATTAAAAATATTAATATTCTTATATAAAATTAATACATAAATATTAATATACTTATATAAAATTATATTAATTTTAAAAATTAAAATTAAATATAATTAAAGTATATTAATCCAGGTAATAAATTATCTGTTTTTGCGTGAAAGAGTAAACAAATGTCCATACATCCATATAAACTTCTTAGTAAGATTTTTCAACTAGGACGAAGCCGCAGGCACCAGCTAATAGTAAATAAAAATATCCTTTAATAATAATATACAATCCACACTTATTATTTTTATTATTAGATAATAGTAATCATGTAAATAAATCGTTTCAGACTGACATAGGCTGATATACCTACGCCTAAGTTTACTAATATATTCACGCCAAAATGCCTGTCGAACACATCTATTTTTTCGGAACAGATAATAAAAAAATGTAGCACAAACCAAACATCGGAACAATAAAGGGAGATGTAGTCTGTTCATATGCAAAATAGAGCGGAGAAATTTTGACATAACCATAAAAGATGGATCACATTTAAAAATGGAACGCTCGCCATTCAAATATTTAAACAATCGTTCGATCTAAACACGCGGTCGGATTCGATTATTAATTTTTTTAACAAAAAGGATCAAAGAGGCTATTGTCATTTTACATTTGCCAGTATTATTATTATACACATTTATTTATTTATATATATACAATAAATATTATAAAAAACTTAAAATTAGATAAAAAAAAACTTAAATTAGGGTTGCAGAGGAACCTCCTGACAATTCGTGCCATGTCAAGAAGTACCGCCTTCTGTATCTGTCCCTTGATCCAGCCATCTAGCGAGGGCCTCTTGAGATGTTGGTCGAGGCTCTTCGCTATAAGACCGTTCGCCGAGACGACTATCGGGACGATAATTGTTGAATCGACGTCCCACATGGCGGTAACCTCATGAGCCAAGTCAATGTACTTGGTAAGCTTTTCTTTTATGGCTTACACAAGGTTTTCGTCATGCGGGACAGCGATGTCGTCCGGGGCGTTGGGATCGGTCAATAACCACGATGACAGGTTTATTGGCGGCAATAGTCCTGTCCGTGATGATGGAGCGATCCCAGTAGAGTGTTTATCCCAATTATTATTATCAATTTGTGTGTCAAGTTAGAAAGGTTTTATTTATTTGCCGAGAAGAGTAATTTTTCATGACTATAACACAATACTTAGGGAGTAGGTAACTACACTTATTATTGAGTTCCATTCGCGTTTCTCTGGGCGATTTTGGTTAATCTGAGGTTTTTTTTTAATATAAAATAAATGTAATAAAGAAGCGCGAACTTTAGAACAAACTTCCTTCTTTTTCCACCTTACAATATGGGCTCCTTCAAGAAGTCCGTAAAGAAATTCCTGTAGAGTTGGCAACGCAAGGTGGTGCTTGTGTCCTTGGGAGTTGGTAAGCATCTACCATCAAGTGGACCGTCAGCTTGTCTATCACCCTTTATAATATAAAGACATGTAAGGGAGTAACGACATTTATTCATCTCTATTCAGCTTTTGTCTATAGAAACAGCACTTTTGTATATTATGTCTCATTATATTTTGTATATTATAGAAACGGAACTGTATAAGTCTAACCAAACTGAATAAGTGTAACAAAACTGAATAAGTGTAACAAAACTGAATAAGTGTAACAAAACTGAATAAGTATACCAAACTGTATAAGTGTAACCAAACTGAATAAGTGTACCAAACTGTATAAGTGTAACCAAACTGTATAAGTGTAACCAAACTGTATAAGTGTAACCAAACTGTATAAGTTTAACCAAACTGAATAAATGTAACCAAACTGAATAAGCTTAACCAAACTGTGTAAGTGTAACCAAACTGAATAAGTGTAACCAAACTGAATAAGCTTAACCAAACTGTGTAAGTGTAACCAAACTGAATAAGCTTAACCAAACTGTGTAAGTGTAACCAAACTGAATAAGTGTAACCAAACTGAATAAGCTTAACCAAACTGAATAAGTGTAACCAAACTGAATAAGCTTAACCAAACTGTGTAAGTGTAACCAAACTGAATAAGTGTAACCAAACTGAATAAGTTTTAGTTACTCCTTTAATCAACAAGTGTACAAGCGAATGAGTTATGGCAACTGGTTTGCTCACACGCCGAATTACAAAAAATGGTGGTCACAGACACATGACAGGTCTATGGGCCAATGTATACGTCTAGCCGTTACAATTTTTTATTAAAAAAATAAAAGAACGTACCTATATGTAGGTATATTAAGGTGACAAACAAAAATCACGTAAAAATCCATTCATTTCTGTAATAACATTAAGAACTGCCATTGAAAAAACACTCCAATTGCAACCCTTGCTGCATAAGCCATTAGTGGATTTAAATAAGAAGGGGCGAATCGGCAGATATGGCGCTCAGCGTTGCATAAGTAATTATAAACAATTATTTTTTGATAGATAATAAATTATTTTTGACTAGGCGTCACCGTGTTACATTATTCTTTGTGAAGGAACACTTTGTGGGGTCTAAAAATTACCATTCAAAATTAGAGCCTCTGAGTTTTATTTTATACTAACTGTGCTCCGCGGGTTTGCCCGGATTGAAATTTTAAACGTACTAACTTCGAGATATCTCTTTAAACTAAGATTTCACCTTACACCTTATTTATTCCATTTAATACTTGTGATGATCATTTACATTTTATACCTAAATCCTCATTACTTTTCTTATGTTTGAGATCCAGACATATGACAAAATATGCTATTAAACATAGTTATAACGTTTTGTTAATAAAACAAAGCTCTTTTTTATGTTAAGAACGGCAGACAGGCTGACAGACCACTTGATGGTTGATAACACAAGCACCGTCACAGCTGCTGCAACTGTCGACTACAGCAGGATTAAGGATAAGAGATTGCATAGGGCTCTGGCATCCCTTTATATTCAATCAACGAAAGACAACAGCACATGTGCTGTTATTTCACGGTGGTCTTCTGTAACAACAAAGTTACGCGCTATAGGTACCGTATACCACGCGTACGAAGTTGCGGGCTCAGGCTAGTTTGAACATATTTAAGATGCCTTCAATCCATTACTGAAGTCTGGATGCCTGCATAGTCAGTGAAGCATAGTCATACTGTTACCATACAGATTAGTCTTTCAATAACTGGACTGCCCTAAAGACTTTACTCGAAGTCCTGTATATCATCAAAGAGAAGGAAGACAGAATGTCATGTGCGGATCTTTTGAAAACCTTACTTTTTATTATTATGCTCATCAGAAAATCTGACGGTCATTGATTGCTCTGTGGCGACGGAAATTATAGATTTTTGTAAGCTTGGAGGTTGTAACAAAATGCGTAGATTTAAGTAATACCTCTGAATACTATTAAATAAATAAATACCTTTTTCACTTCTCATGCTCTGAAAGTGCTTATTTGTGCAGGATATAGGCTGCACAAAATCGAATTTTGCGCACAAGCTTGCATTAACGCATCTTACTCATAAATGTATCTATATTAAGGCAAAGAAAATGAGCCATACAGCCAAACACAATAAGAAGTTCATAGATACAATTTGTTATTTTATAATATTTACTTAAATTTGTTTGCCTTATGTGTTTTTTAAGACATAAAAGATATTAAAATTTAAATTCAAGTACGGTAGGTTATTTAATTAATTTAAGAAAATTATTAATACAAAATTAATTTAATAGTAGGCTGTATAGGTCTGCAGCCCAAGCCAATGTCAATGTCGTAAGATTTAAAAAAAACGGCGGGAAACAGCTCTTGTTTTTTGTGAGTTTAAAGAAATGTTATATTATACTACTGTTTTATTTCCTCGCAATCGAAGTGAAAAGCAGAGTTTATAACTCGTCCACAAAACCATTTCTATCCTCGACATTACTATCAGCTAAAAGTCTCGGATAAAAATGGTTCGTTTTGTGCACTTGTTGTAAAATCTACTATAAATAGGAAAGGTGTTTCAATAAACAATTATGTTGACACAACACAAGCAACTCCAGAATAGATGTAAGTTCACCCAAACTTGATAGGACAATTTACAAAGTGTTTTGTACTGAGGGAATTGTTTCTTCGCTCATGACTGCGGTTATATTTTTACAAAAGATTGTTAGCTTTCTGGGATATGACTGGGAAAGAGATATCATTTGTAGCATGTGTAATTGTGTATTTTAACAATCGAAAGTATGTCAATAACGAATCAGACAAAAAAGCTACAAGGTGCTCGAGCGCAGCCGGAAATTATATGTAAATATGATCGTTAGGTACAATATCTATGGATAACGCGGTGAAAATATTTTATATACATATATGCATGTAATTTTATATTGTATATTATTCCCGTTTTTCATACTAAACTGTCAATGTGTAATTAAAGTACCTATAATTCACGGGACAATTCTCTTGCAAATTTTGACTTAAAAAAGCATGCTTTTGACATTTTTTTTATGTTAAGGTCGGCCAGACAGGCAGACCGTCCACCTGATGGTAGGTGGCTACCGTCGCCTATAACACAAGCAACGCCATAACTGTTGCAAGTGCGCTGCCGACTACAGTAGGATTAAGGATAAGGGATTAGGAGTGGATAGGAAAATGGGCTCTGGCATCCCTTACAGTGAGTAAGGGATGCCAGAGCCCATTTCCCGAAACACAACAGCACACGTGCTGTTATTTCACGGTGGTCTTCTGTAAGGGGGTGGTTACTGCCGCCAGACGGGCTGCCCAAATGGCTGCGAAAGCGCAGTGTGCCCTGCCACTACTTTCCAAATCCAGACCAGAGCCAAATTTGAAAAGTTTATTTTTCAAAGTTGACCCTGCCGGGAATCGAACCCGGGAACCCTAGAACAGAGCGTTAAGGCGAGCACCCTTTTTTTTTTTTTTCGCGTGGGAAAATCTGCGAGCCAGATCCCCACCGACCATGGGGACATCGGTGGGGTATGTGGGACTTCTACCCACTAAAAACCCACGGTGCTTCCTCGCGCCATCTATGGGCGGGGGGGGTAAGGGATCGTGGAAAACATGCATCTGCCTCCCCCGCCAGACGAGGCCCGCGCACTTGCGGGCTCCACCTCGATTAGGCGCGGAGTTTGATCTCCGCGCCGTGGAGAGACGTGCCGGAAACACACAGCACGTCTTCCATCGTTGCCCGGTGTTGTGATGACGGCGGACAACCCCATGTCCACCGCCCCCGGGCGAAGCGGCACGAGCCGCCCATTCTCACCTCTCGCAGCGGGCAGTCAGCGAGGGGCTTCACCTCTGAAGCACCCCATTACCTCTTCTCTGCGGCACAACCTACCACAGAGTCGGAGGCCGCTTCCACCTGAAACTCTCGGATAACCCCTGCTCATGTGGCCGCTCATCTCTACGGCATTAAGGGTGGGCGGCCCAAAGGGGGTTTCCATCTGACATTTCCACAGCAATCGCGGCAGCCCGAGAGACGGACTTCACCTCGTGTTGTCGTCGCGGAAGAGTTACTAGGCCGGGTGACGAGGCCGGGTGTTCACTCTTCCGGACGACTGCGAAGGGCGGTTACTAGGCCGGTGGCCCTAACCGGGTCTTCACCACCCCCCACAAGGCCACGATTGCGGTACTCTGCCAGACGGTCCTTCCCTGCCGTAAAGCTCCGTCTTCGCGTGCGTTGCCCGACTACCACTGAGCGACAGAGCCATCCGAGAGAATCCGCCCGCTGCGACCCGCGCCGGTCCTCATGCGCAAAACCGAGACCCATACCTCGGTCCGACGAACAAGGACCGGGGGTGCCGTCTCTCACCGGCCCACACCCGCATGAGCCGAGTACGGATCCTCGGCCCAGCGAGCGGTGACCGGCGAAGCTCCAACTGACCGTTGGAGCCTCCCAGCAAACGCTCCGCCACGAGCTCCGAACATCGGAGCTCGCTCGGAGCCCTCACGGGTGTGCTTTCTTAGTTCCCCAGCGACAATCCGGTCAGCCAAGCGAAGGCCGGTGACCCCACCGACCCCTGCAACCGTCCGGATTGGCGAGGGTTAAGCCCCCCCCACCGCGACAAGGTCCCAGCACACCTAGGGGGGGAAGGCGAGCACCCTAACCACTCGAATAATTCGAAACTCGAATATTTGTCGAAAACAACAACAAATATACCCCAATTTCGACCGCTAAGTTCGTTGCATTGAATTTTGAACTTTCAAAACTATAAAAGAATCCCTAAATAACAGAATAAGAATCGATATTTCTTGTTGCATCTCCAAGAGCGTGTTGAGAAGACACCCTCTAAATTTTTTTGTGATCTCGTCACTTCCTTCCATTCGATATACACAGATGTCATCCTTTCTCATTCAAATTAAACCATTATTATATTTAGATCACAGTAAAAAACTACGCTCCCGGTTTTGGTAGGAGTTGACAAGGCGATCTGTAAAAAATGAGAGTCATTGTGTTGCTCGTGTGATAACGCATCATATTCATTACAATATCTAGTGATATATAAAAACGACATTTTTAAGAAAACTTTGACGGACAGGCTGATTGTCCACTTATTTGTGGCTACCAATTTCATGAACCTCGTGAAATTGCTTATACTGTAGCCTAAGCATTTCTTTTTAGGGGTCCATACGTCCGAATAGAAAAACGGAACCCTTATAGGATCACTCGTGTGTCCGTCTGTCCGACCAACCAATTTTAGGTTCAGTAGTTTCGGAGATAAGGAGGAGCCTTATCTCCGAAACTACTGAACCTAAAATTTTGAAAAAAATACAGAAGTTTCCTACTTATAGATTATAGGAAAACCTATAGAAGTCCATGATATTAAAATAACATGGACTTCTTATAGGTTTTCTTATAATCTGTAAGTTGAAAAATAATTTCTGTATTTTTTTCAAAATTTTAGGTTCAGTAATTTCGGAGATAGGAGGGGAATGGTCAATTTTCGTCTATTTTCTTGAATAACTTGGAAACTATTTATTTTAAGGTTACAAAAAAGATTTTAAGATTACATTTAAGATCTTCACAACAAGACCTTCCATTTGATATGTCACACGATGCAGTTTTCAAAATTTTTTTTTTAATTTTCCACCTTCCACCCAAAAATGACCTCCCATATACAGATTTCATCTATTCACGTCACACCTCTACGTTTGGGTCACAGAAATTGATATGTGTACCAAATTTCAACTTAATTCAAAATTTTAGGTTCAGTAGTTTCGGAGATAATTGACTGTGACCGACGGACAGACGGACACACGAGTGATCCTATAAGGGTTCCGTTTTTTTATTCGGACGTATGGAACCCTAAAAAGCAATTATGACTTAAATAATACCAATGGAACAATTAAAATAATGCACGTTTGAACAATAGCGATGACTTAGAAATTTGGTGAATAAGTAGAAATGCATCAACTTGAAGATGCATCGAGACGAGAGTGCATAGACGAAACAGAGCGCCCGCATCATCAAACTTTAATTGTTGCAACGCCATAATTTCCATAGAGTTCACAAATGTCTAGACTTGGGTTATACAATATGATCCAAGTCTAGTCTCTGTATACATACAGAGACATTTTGATATTACTTATTTAATAGGTGTTTATAGATCGTCATACAAGAGAAAATGTAATTAATGTAGTATCAGGTTCTATGGGTAAGAATTTGTTAACTAAAGATATCAAATGAATATTTAATGTCAATAATTAAATGAATATTGAATGTCAGCATTTATGTCAATAAGTTAGTTTGCTTAAAATGATAGCCCTTGGTACACTTTGATAAAAGATTTAAATTTCTTCTTAAAGTGCCTCTGCATTACTGGCCGTCAGCTATAAAAACTTGTGTCTCACCTGGGCCAGACGGAACTATGAAAACATGTCTATTCCCTGATGTTATTAAGCCAGGTTTTCTTCCTTAAATTTAGTATAATTTAAATTATTAATTTTAAGGCTCATTGGCGGCGGTACATTAATAAAATCTAAGCTGCAGAGCCTGTCATAGACGCAAAATTATCTGTGTGTATTCTATAGGATGTACTTCGGAGAATGTGCTCGGGAAATGCTGCAGATCATACCGTCTTCTCTTTTCTTCTATCGGACATGCAGAAGTATGGCTGGTTACCATCATCACCTTGTCGAAACCCCTCTAATTCGGACCAAGCGCTTTAAAACATCTTTTGTGATGCGCACTGCTAAGGATTGGAACTCCCTGCCGGCGTCTGTGTTTCCGATCTCATACAACCCAAATCTTTTCAAGGTTCGAGTGGGCTCGCTCCATCGTCGGCCTCATCTTTCCTACACGGATAGATGCTGGCCAAAAGCAAACCCATTAAAAAAACTTGGTATAATTTGATTTAGTAAATTTAGTAGGATTTAAACTTTATATAACAAAATTTGTGCATGTGACCGAGTTAGAATCAGCTTTCTTTTATATTAAGCGTCAGGTGAAAACAGAGGCAAAGTTAATGTTAGGTAAATTCTTTAACTAACGTTAGCCAAAATCTATACCCACCTTCTCAACGGAGGACCCAGAAAACACCCGCATCTGAAAAATCCAAAGATTTTGAATTTGGAAGACACAATATGAATTTTGTAAATTTTTTACGTTAGCACATTATAAACAAGTCACTTCTACGAGTTACATAAGTCTGTTAAGCAGTTCATACGACATGGATATAAATGTATCGGGGGCTTTTTTTTTTTCAAGAATATAATAATGTTGATTAATTAATGATGGCCGATTGTGATAAAAACAATGAGTCAGTCGTAACGATATTAATATGAGGGCAATCCATCTGGGCTTCGAGCGAGTCTGAGAATATTCAATTTTTATATTTAAGATATTCGAGTTTTTAAACTTGTATGTATGCAATTATTTATGAAAATTATATTATATACACAAATCTTCCTCGTTTATCGCTATTTCCAATAGTAAAAACCGTATCAAAATCCTTTGGGTGATTTGGACGAAATTAGCAGAGAAACAGACAGACGAACAACGAGTTTATTTCATACTAGCTGAGCCCGCAACTTTGTACGGGTGGTATTCGGTGTAGCGCGTAACTTTTTTGTTTGTAAACCGATTGGAATGAAACAAACACTAAATGTTACGGGAAGTTTGCTACAATACATCCCACAAACGCACAGACAAACAAAATATTTTTATGACCTCGGTAACATAAATACGTGTACTTTTTTTTACATTTAATATACAGACACGGCTCATTTACCATTTTATTATATTTATATAATAAACATATATATTATATATACTAGCGACCCGCCCCCGGCTTCGCCCGGCGTGCAATTTTTATATACCCTAAAACATTCCCCTTTTATCCCTCTTTCCATTAGTGAAAACCGAATTAAAATCGGTCTACCCGTTCACGCGTGATGCCGTGACCAAGGGAAATAGGGATTCATTTTTATATATAGACTAGCGACCCGCGCCCGGCTTCGCCCGGCATACAATTTTTATATATAAGAACATTCCCCGTTTATCCCTCTTTCCATTAGTGAAAACCTAATTAAAATCGGTCTACCCGTTTACGCGTGATGCCGTGACCAAGGGAAATAGGGATTCATTTTTATATATAGACTAGCGACCCGCCCCCGGCTTCGCCCGGCATACAATTTTTATATATAAGAACATTCCCCGTTTATCCCTCTTTCCATTAGTGAAAACTGAATTAAAATTGGTCTACCCGTTCACGCGTGATGCCGTGACCAAGGGAAATGGGGATTAATTTTTTTCAAATTCAAATTCAAATTAATTTATTTGCTGAATATGGTATTACATATATATTATATGTATAGTGGATATATATAAATATATCTGCAGGTGGGGTGATAGTCCACTTAAAAGGATTGGTAGTAACCATCGTCTAGAATACAAACAACGCCATTGATACAATTGAGTTGCTGATTGTGATGAAAAAGATACAGATTGCAGTTTCCAACAAAATTTTATTAAAATAGTTTTTTTTTTTTTCATTTCTTCAACAATTAAAAAGTATAAATATTCACGTCACTTCCACAAGGAGTGGTCATTAGTCTTCCAGTCTCCAGAAGAAATCGATATCAGACGTAGTACTACACAGAAAGACATCAGCCCATTGTAGTAATGTACAATTTCTGTAATGCAAATCGTAGCAACGGGTGCTCTCATAAATATCGACCGGCAACTTTATGTCGTTCACGTCAAGCGAACGAATTTAGCTCTTAACATCCACGCAATAGAGATCTCGTAAAGTGTTCGGTTAAACTGGTAGGCTTAGTAGAGAAATATTCAACCCTTACGAAACCGCGATGTGCATTTCGATAATAGCTCACAGAGTAATCGAAAAACAGAGAGTACTGTACAAATTATAGTTTTCTTATTTCAGCTTTTAATCAATTTTAATAATTTTTCTCACCTTTGGACGTAGGCCTCTAAATGCTCCATTAGTCTTCGAAAAATTGAAGCCATTGTGGTGGCAAGGCACACTGTGTTTCACCATCTGGCGGCTGTAACCGTCTTGTTTAAGGGATACAGAAGGCCATCAAGATTTTTTTATTTTTATTTTTTATGTTAAGGTCGACAGACAGGCTGACGGTCCACTTGATGGTAGGCGGCTACCGTCGCCTATAACACAAGTAACGCCACAGCTGCTGCAAGTGCGCTGCCGACTACAGTAGGATTAAGGATAAGGGATTAGGAGGGATCAGGAAAATGGGCTCTGGCATCCCTTACTCACTCACCGAAACACAACAGCACGTATATGCTGTTGTTTCACGGTGGTATTCTGTAAGCGTATGTGCTGTTGTTTTTCAGTGAGTGAGAATAAGAGATGTCAAAGCTCATTTCCCTACCCCTTCCAAATCCAAATATGGTCACTGCTGTGGCGTTACTTGTGTGATAGGCGACGGTAGCCACCTACCATCAAGTGGTTACGTCAGCCTGTCTGTCGACCTTAACATTAAAAAAATGGGTAGTTTCCTGGCATTCAAGCAGGTTTCGTGGAAATGTTTTTCTTTATCATTTGACACCGTGTAGGCTAGACCCTTTTCGCATATATGACACTTAATTTATAAGTATGAAAAGCAGTGTATTTTTCCACCACTAACTAAAGCCTTTGTTTTAATATTAATAAGGTTCACAATTCACAATATTTTTCCCACGTTAATGTTTTTCTATAAATATAAGGTTTGCTCACTCTGCATTACTCTGTGCAGAATATCGCGACCATGAAAGATTCAAGATGTTACCCGGCATGGATTATTGAACTGAATGCTGTGTACGCGGACAGGGTCGCTTCGAAATTTCCTAAGAAAATTATATGTAAGTATTATTTTCAATTCTCAGAAGATAATTGTTGAAGGCACCTTGAATTATATTTTCATAAATAATGAGCAAAGTGTTTGAAATTTTCCTATACCAACTGTAAAATTAATTGCGAAACCGGAGGCGTGTAGCTGGTTTTTTTTTTTTTTAGGAGGGTAGATGACGGTTACGCACTATCCCTCGCCGACGGGGACAGTCGACGAGGGGGAGTGTGGGACTCGCCCGGTGAAGTGACTTATCACCGGTAATACCCACTAAAACCCCCCCGGATTCCACTATCAGCGGTGATGTGCGGGTCCGAGTTCACAGCGAGGCCTTATCCTCGGATCCCCACGCACCGTTATGTTAGGGCTCACTAACCCAGCTTAGGGCAATGGCTTCACCTCACTTACTAAATGTGGCGGCCCACTGGAGTGCCGTGAGCCGCCACTCATCCTTATTGGGTGTTTCAGGGCGTCATACACGTCCCCTTCTGACGCCCTGAGGTTGTCACGCGACGTGCGCCGCGGCATACGCCCGGGCACGTCGGCCAGCCCTTCGACGCCTGAGTGGATCAGCCTGGGGGTCTGCCGCCGCTGGTTTGGTTACGAAAAAAAAATTAAGAATTAATAAATGTTAAAGATATTTTTTACGTTAAGATCGGCAGACAGACTGACGGTCTATTTAATGTTAGATGGCTACCGTCGCCTATAACACAAGCAATGCCACAGCTGCTGCAAGTGCGTTGCCGGCTACAGTAGGATTAAGAATAAGGGATTAGGAGGGGAATAGGAAAATGGGCTCTGGTATCCCTTACTCACTCACCGAAACACAACAGCACACGTGCTGTTGTTTCACGGTGGTCTTCTGTAAGGGGGTGGGTACTTTCGCCAGACGGGCTGTCCAAATAACAAGGTACCTTGCCACTACTTTCCAGATCTAAACCAGAGCCAATTTTGAAAAGTCATTTCCAAAGTTGACCCTGCCGTGAATCAAACACGGAAACCCTAGAAAAGAGCGTTAAGACAAACACCCTAAAAATTATAAATTTATAAATGAAGAATTTATAAGACAATTTAGGTTTGACTTGGATTCATTTATACTTTGCCAGTTTCTTTTAGGTTAAGACTGTCAATTTGATCAGACAATCCATTTGTAATAATACAAGCAACATCAAGTGTAGGTCTATAAAAATGTATTTGCAGCACGCTTGACGAAATCCATGTTGCAGAATTCTGCATCGCAGTATGTTACTTCTCGTAGCCGGTAGAAGACACAAAGAGAAGCTACATCTCCTCTTAAACTTGTATCTGGTTTTATGTGAGCAATGGATCATTGACAATTTAACTAATTCGACGTTGTAAGGTGTTAAACGGACCCAACTGGTATTTTTGAGCGCTAGTCCAGAGGTAAATGCAGTAACTCCATGTAAAATCTTTAAGCTACTTTTTCCCGCATCGAAGCAGCAAAGAAAGAAGATCAATCAGTTTTGTATGAAGATCGCGCCATCGGGACTGGATTTTACTGGGAAAATATCTTGTAATTTGGTTATGGAGTTTCATAGATATTTAAATTTTAAAATATTAAAAAATTCAATTGTTCCAATTAAGTATTAGGTTTTTAATTTTCGAATGTTATCACCCATATGTACCTATATATGTTTATATTATAATATATATGTATATAATGTTAAATTATTTATTATTACATATATATTTTTTTACTTATATATTGTAATTTGTCAGACCTAGTAATAGGCTTTGTAAAAATTTAATACTGTTATGACTCACTATGGAACGTTCAAGAAAAGCGTCTTTTCCTGTTAACATAACTGGAAAGTTCCATAGTAGAATAGAAGTCACGCCACTCTCCGGTTATTGTCAAGGGAAATTAGTCCTTATGCACACAACATAGAGTTCACATTCAACAGAAATAGTGTTCCCGAACCTTCAATAACCTTGTTTACAATACGTGTGACTTGTTTACTTACTTGTTTACCTACTCGTATTTGTTTGTTGTTTGTTTGTACTAAATTCGAGAAAGATCTAGACGATTGGCAGCGGGTATAAATAGGCGAAGTGGCGAGCTAGCGGGACGGTTCGATTCTGCGATTCGAAAGCGAAACTTCGGAACTTACCTGCGACAGCGACTCATAAGGGAATCATTGACGACTCTTGGCAAGTTTAACGGTTGTATCGGACCTTTCGTTTAGCCCTATTGGAAGTCATCTTGGTTTGTGGCAATAAATAGTTGATTTTCGCCCTTACACGGCAGATTGACTCACCCCCACACGTAACAATACTATTTAAAATGTATTTGTAATTTTTTT
Organism: Bembecia ichneumoniformis; assembly: GCA_910589475.2. Taxonomy (NCBI): domain Eukaryota; kingdom Metazoa; phylum Arthropoda; class Insecta; order Lepidoptera; family Sesiidae; genus Bembecia; species Bembecia ichneumoniformis. The sequence goes on from OU342540.1 coordinate 13,793,865, forward strand.
GTATGCTGTTAGGTTTGCTAATCAATAAATAAATAAATAATAAATAAATTTACAAGATCACAGAAAATTATTGAAATTAAGAAAGACTTTTATTACCAAAATCTCCAAATTGTAAGTTATAATAAAAAAAATGGGTTTTGAAACGATGTCCTTTACTTAGTTACGTTTTAGTAATTCATGTTATGTAGATATTGTGGTCAATGGACTTCATCGTCCTCTCGTAAATGTACTGTCCCTTGTTAAAAAGTAAGTGACTTCATATCAAAAGGATTCTTATAAAAAACTAGCGACCCGCCCCCGGCTTCGCCCGGCGTGCAATTTTTATATACCCTAAAACATTCCCCGTTTATCCCTCTTTCCATTAGCGAAAACCGAATTAAAATCGGTCTACCCGTTCACGCGTGATGCCGTGACCAGGAGAAATGGGGATTCATTTTTATATGTATATGGAGAAGATTACAATTGACAACGAAACTATACGAGTTTTATTCGTTTCTTTATATTTCTGATTCGCCTTCCTTGTTCGAGTCAAATACATATAATATAATAAATTGTATTTATAATTACCATAAACTAGATTTAATAAAGTCTTCAAGGATCATAAATAATTAATATATCGAAATGAATTCTTACACTGGTAGCCGGTCGCGGCTCTTTGAAGTACTTAATAGATACAGTATGCAGGCTAAGTTATAAGACATAGCGGCAATGGTCAAATATTATTATAGATAAATGCATAATCTAAAAATTTCGTAATACAATTCTACACTTTATAAATATATTCAGATCTGAATTACAACCAAAAAAACATAATTTTTTGATAGATTAAATTCTATTTTAAGTGTGCTATAACCATGGAATCTTATTTCATCTCCATGTTGACATCAGAGACCTGTATCTAGTGCTAGGCTATTCCCCTGTGGATTAATGCTAGCACTGTCATTAATTTGAAAAACAATATGATATACTCTTTGCTCTCTAGGTAATGTTAAGATAGTAGCGCCCGGCCTCGATATTGCTCTATTTTTACTTAGCGTTATTTCCGACTATTTTCTGTTTACTCGTCTGCGGGATGATGTTAAGTATATAATATATAATTTTACAACCAAAAATTGGGCTATCAGCAAAAAGATTTTTAAATAGGTAGTAAGTACTGGTAGTTTTAGAATAGGGGATCGGACAGTTATCAGATTAAAATCTAAAATGTACTTAGAAAGAAAATATATGATTTTTTACGATTATTTGTGGAATAATAATTTAATATAATTCATTTAAATATTTTTAAATGAAGAAATAAAATAATATTATTTACAATATTTTTAATCTATACTGAAACACCAATCACAGTGCGTGACGTCATTTGTGGGCAATCATTGTCTTATGCCAATGCAGCTGTTTTGTTGTGATATGACCACAAATGACGTTACGCGCTCTCAGATGAACTATCGTGGCGTTTTGGCGGCATTTTCAAACAAACAATATTTTTGAGTACCTAAAAGGCTATAAATAAATAAAATAGTATTTTTTATGGGAATAAATATCAATGAAGATTAATTTAAAACACTTTCTGAAAATTTGTCCGATCCCCTATTCAAACAAAAAAAACTTAGAATTGTAGAATAAAAACAGAAACATATATTAAACAATATACATATCATAGTAATTTTTCGAAGCTTGTAACTTGCCCCACACGTCAAAATGCCATGACTGGTTGCTCGCGCGACATAGTAGTGGGTGCATATTGTCGCGGTGTGTCTGTACGTCTGTCTGTTAACCGCACGTGTATGTTCTATTGTGTTTTTTCTTGTATCTATAATGGGGTGACTGAGTTGAATCGGACCAGTAATGAAATAGCATGAAACGTTTAATATACAAAATTATTTTCTAGACTTTGAATTTATCAATGAATTATCTATAGTTGTTATCAGTGCTGCTTTTCCCTTTAAGTAAATAAGATTGACTTCTTTTTAGTTTTTATTTCTATACTAGCCTTTTTTTGCGACTTCGCCCACGTATCTTTACAAATTATAGCCAACTGTTATTCTGACGTATATAGTTTTTAGTTTTTAGTAAACCATATATAGTTTTTGCGTGATAGAGTAAGTATCTTACATATAACCTCTCGAACCTTATAAAATTAGTAGGATTACCATTGAACCCAGTGCCAGCTAAGCATATTGTATTTTAGAATAAAACTTTTTAATCTAAATGCTTTTTAATCCAAATCCAATCAGCTGTTTACAGCTGGACTGCCGTAGAGACGTTGCTCAAAAACTTGTTCGTCAGCAAGAAATGGCATCCATTTATATGAGTATGTTTAGTAGACAATCTAATGGTTTATTCTATAGTACATATAATTAATTAAATAATTCTATAATTAATTAATTAATTCTATAGTCTTATATTAATTAATTAAATAAATTATACAATAATTTATTTAAAAATACATTTTTTGTAGAAGTTGCAGTCGTGTGCGTATTCTTTTTGGATCTGTGTCCAATTATGATCTAGCGCTCATTCTGTGTCGTTCTGTATTCAGGTTTTTTTAGCATATTGATCGCAAATGAAAAAACGATGCACCCAGTCAATGCAAACATTAGAAAGCGGTCTTTGTTTTTATATTAGAAACATCTGTTATTTCGTATCCCTCTGATGCGTTGCCCGGTGTCTCCCGCCGCCCGGCGGTCGTTGGAGGATTAAAAAGAAATTTGTGTGGACATTCCCTACAAAAACTCGAACAATTCATATCGTACTAAACAACACATTAGCATACGTTTTTTTAAATGTAAAACGCCACTCTGCCACTATGAAAATCTCTTTCTTTTTCTGTTTTCGTAAACATCTGTGTCTGTGTCTGTTTCTGTCTCTGTGTCTGTGTCTATGTCTATGTCTATGTCTATGTCTATGTCTATGTCTATGTCTATGTCTATGTCTATGTCTATGTCTATGTCTATGTCTATGTCTATGTCTATGTCTATGTCTATGTCTATGTCTATGTCTATGTCTATGTCTATGTCTATGTCTATGTCTATGTCTATGTCTATGTCTATGTCTATGTCTCTGTCTCTGTCTCTGTCTCTGTCTCTGTCTCTGTCTTTGTCTCTGTATCTGTGTCTATGTCTATGTCTATACATAGATATAATAATATCGTAAACGAGCCGTGTCTTTACATTAAAGATCTAAAAAAAAATTGTACACTTAATATTACCGAGGTCAAAAAAACAATTTCCATTTAGTTAGCTACAATATGGGCTTCTTCAAGCGAGCAATAAATAAATTCCTGCAGGGTCGGTAGCGCACATGTATCCCCCTGATGTTGCTACCACCGACCATCAAGTGGACCGTCAGCCTGCCTGCCACGCTTAATAATATTTAAAAAAAAGCTGCTTTTTGTATTACTTTTTTCTTTTATTAGTGAATTTACTAAAACAAAAAAAGTAAATAGTTCATGGCTTATCCACATATTTCTATCGTGAACCAAATCGGAAATTAAAGTTGTAGACGCGGAAAAAATTAAAATAAAAAATGGAGTGTGAACTGAAAAAATCCCATCTTATGCAAATTCGCTTTTCTAATATTTACGTTTGATTCGAACAGGCCGTCGCCTCCGAGTGCTGCCCAATTAATTATTAATTTTTAAATGATTTATTAGCTTTCCTTTCATAAGGAACGAGTTATGAAAAATTCTATGAAAGTTAATTAGTGACGTAAACGTGCCGATGAAAGGGTTCGGGAGAATTGCCTTCGTATTTTTCTTCGTTTTTTCAATAGAATTAATTAAAGTAAAAAAATTGAGGACGTTTGTTACCTACGCCAATTCCTTTTATTTCAACCTTTGAAAACATTGGAGCTTTTCTAATGGCACAGTGTGTTTATTAAATAAATTAATTGTTTATTAATTAATTAAGTTTATTGTGTAATTTTGTTTAAACCTTTAAAGCAGCTTAGCTTAGAAGCTCGTAGCTTAATGATGACAATGTCGAGCTCTTGGTGCCTCAATAAATAAATAATAAATGAATGGTTTAACGTAATTTAAAAAAATTGTGAGTGACTTAACAATAAGTTAACACTTAAAAATGAAAGTAGATACAGATAAGGGCGAGAAGCAAAGCATTTAAGAAATTATGAAAGCAAATAATAATAATTTAAATCTTATATACTTATATAAAAATGAATCCCTATTTCCCTTGGTCACGGCATCACGCGTGAACGGGTAGACCGATTTTAATTCGGTTTCCACTAATGGAAAGAGAGATAAACGGGGAATGTTAGTATATAAAAATTGCACCACGGGCGAAGCCGGGGGCGGGCCGCTAGTTCGATATATAAATAAAGGATTTTATTATAAGAAAACTAATCAGTCAAAAACTCAATATGGAGTTTCAAGATATTAAGATTGTACTTATGTTGCCGATGTCATAAAAATAGTTTCTAGATTTTTTGTCTGTTTGTCTGTGCGTTTGTGCACGCTAATCTTTGAAACAGCTTAACCGATTTGAATGCGGTTTTCACTGATGTATTGTAGAAAGCTTCCCGAAACATTTAGGGTTTCTTTTTTTTTTTTAATAAAAAATATAGTAACAAAGTTGTCTTAGAAGTACCGACTTTTCTGCTTTACGCGTCTCGCGTCGCGACTGCTCTAATTGACCCCGTAACAACTAGTTCACGCAGTAGGTACTGATAATTAGGTATGCGTTAACTTTTTTTAGTTCTAATAAAAAGGAGATCAATCAGTTTTGTATGAGGATCAGGCCATCAATTCGGTTTTCACTAATGGGAAGAGGGATAAACGGGGATTGTTCTTATATATAAAAATTGCATCCCGGGCGAAGCCGGGGGCGGAACGCTAGTCAAATAACAGTGCGTACAAATACATCCGGCGTACATAGAGCAATTAATTCGTGCACTCATTCTTTAAGATTCGTAACTATTCGTAAACTAAAGAATATTTCATAAATCACAACTTACCCAATGACGGTAAAATTGTAATTCAAATATTTTAAATTTGCCAACAGACCATAGAACAATTATTCTCTACACGGCCCAAGTTGAAAACTTGTAGCGAATGAATTCTAATTAGTCTTTCAAGCTAGTCTCGGTAATACGATTTAAATAAGAAAGTTCAAAATAGAGTATTTGCCTATTTTTCAATAATTAAGTTTAAAGTGTTTAAACTTAATTATTGATCAATTTTTTGCTGTGCATAAATAATAACCGAAAAAAAATTATGCAACACAAAAAAACACCATCTAAATTTTGCCGCCTAAACACCCATTACGTCGTCACGTGGTCTATATGTCGTCATGTTACTCAAACAAAATAAGCAAATTTGGCTCTCGTCTGGAACTGGAAAGTAGTGGCAGGGCACATTGCGTTTCGCAGTCAATTGGAGCCAGTGGCGTAGCTTCACTTTCAGCGCCCTGGGGGCCTAGCCAAGATGCAAACTGTTGCAAACGCTTCCTTTGCGTACTTACGAAACGAAAGAAATAAAGCCCGCTGATTGGTTGTTGTAATAGTTGTAACTTCAACAACCAATCACCGGGCTTTATTTCTTTCGTTTCGTAAGTACGCAAAGGAAGCGTTTGCAATAGTTTGTATCTTGGCTAGGGCCCCTGGAGCAAAATGTTTCAAGCGCCCTCTCTCAATTTTTGAACGATCGATTGTAACATTGTAACTTTGCGAAGTTGTAACTAAACATTGCATGCATATAGCTAAAAAAAAGTATTATTATTATCAAGAAAAATATGCTGAAAGATTACAGATTAATTGTCATTATTTATTAAAAAATCATACACAAACCTCCAGATGATTCATTTCGAGGTTTGGTATAATTTCTCACGTGCCCATATGAGAGAGAGGCGTTTGAGGAATTTTGCCCCAGGGCACTAAAAGTAAAGTTTCTTTGCTTTGAAATTGATTTTAGTTCCGTTTTCCGGTAGGACTTTTTCTGGAGTACATGTAGTTACCGATTTATAGATATCTGTTCGAAACTAAAATGTTCCGGAAAAGTGAATAATGAATATTGATAATTAGGTAGGCATTTTCAATTGGCTATTTACAAAAATTTAAAAAAAAAAAAATTACGCTGCTCTGGGCGGCCGGCTCCGGCGCCCTGGAGCAACTGTTCCCATCCGCTCCCTGACGCTACGCCCCTGATTGGAGCCCGTCTGGCGGCAGTAACCACCCCCTTACAGAAGACCACCGTGAAATAAAGGCACGTGTGCTGTTGTGTTTCGGTGAGTGAGTAAGGGATGCCAGAGCTCATTTTCCTATGCAATCCCGTATCCTTAACCCTACTGTATTCGGCAGCGACAGGCTGACGGTCCGCTTGATGGTAGGTAGCAACGGTCGCCTATAACACAAGCAACACCACGCTGCTGCAAGTACGCTGCCGACTACAGTAGGATTAAGGATTAGTGAATTGGATAGGAAAATGGGCTCTGGCATCCCTTACTCACTCACCGAAACACAATAGCACACGTGTTCTTATTTCACGGTGATCTTCTGTAATGGGGTGGTTACTGCCGCCAGACCGGCTGCCCAAATGATGGCGAAAAGTAGTGTGCCCTGCCACTACTTTCCAGACCAGAGCCAAATTTGAAAAGTTCATTTTCAAAGTTGAATCGAACCCGGGAACCCTAGAACAGAGCATTAAGGCAATAACCCTAACCACTCATCCAAATGTATGAGCAATAAAAAACAAAATTACTATTATTAAAAAAAATAGTATATATTATTACTATTGGCTGTGTAAGATTATTTATAAATGTCTTTCTAGTGTTGCCCAAAAGTCTTGCAAGTCTTGCAGTCTTGGTCTTGTTCTTGCATTTTTGCAAGACCAAGACCAAGACCAAGACTGCCTAATTGTAGCAAGACCAAGACCAAGACTGACCCTGCAAGATTTAAGCAAGAACAAGACTAAGCCTGCAAGACTCTTGCGTCTTGCAATTTAAATCAAACCACTGAGACCACGCGAGCAGAACCGCGGACACAGCTAGTTCATTATACATCATAGGTATTGTTTTACTATATTTACATCCGGTAAATTGCTAGGATGTATTTATTTATTTGGGGTGTTATATTGATTTATTTTTTATTATAATTTACGTAATAACTACGTAAATTATAATATAGTATAATTTACGTAAATATCTAGTAGAATTTTGCTCCGCCCCTTTATTTAAACATTTTTTCATTAAATTTATAAACTGAACTGTTATTGGTAACGAATTGTATTATTATTTGATAACCGAAAAAATAAAATGTAACTACTGTACTGGTGACAAAATAACAAATAAAAAGAAGTCATAATCTGGCGACGATACGATAATTGATATATTTGCTGACAGATGCTACTATTTTGTTTTGAGTACGGAGCTATTATTTAAGGGACAAATCTATTATTTTCACAACAAAGTTTTATTTATAGGACAAACTACGATTTTTTGATAATACCTTTATTATTTTAGATATATATTGACATTAATTTGTAAATTCATACCTGGCGACCCATTTATTTAATTGACAATGAAAATATTTCGTGCCGACAGATCTATTAATTAGATGATAGGTACAAGTTGATGACAAAATATAAATTTTGATGACGGAAAATATAGTTCCCAAAAAAAATTTAGGTACCGTCAATGTAGGTAACTTTGCCTGGTCAACAAACTTTGCCTATTGAGGTGACTTGTTGGAGGAAACTCAAACAATAAAAAGGAAATAAATATTAAAATATTTATCCATAAATTGTAAAGCCATAGATCTGACATTGTAATCTAACCAATAGAATAGACTACTGCATTTGAAAAAAGAATAATTAAGTAAATCAAAAGTAAATACATAAACATAAGTAATATTTCATGTACATAGATGATTTCATTACATTTAAAAATTTAATATTAAGAAGACATCAAGAATAGGTAGTAAAAACAACTTTTGACTCTATTTGATTTTCGCCGCAATTGCGTAGTTGTATCGATATGTGTAACCAAATTCAGCTCTTAAAAGTATGAGCACTTAAGTTAATTTTCAACAAACATACGCGCGGTGAAAATTCCAGTTCAAAGTGAATTTAGACATGCCTGCCTCGCAGCTTCCTTGTGTAGCTAATGATGCCCTAAATCTCTACGGTTTAAAGTCTAAATTAGTTTGCACTGTCATAAAGCGGCAACTTTTGTCGGTTCTCTTTCTAGATTCTACACAAAATTGACTTAACTTTTAACGTGTTTATGAATTTATTTAAAAAAGAATTTAGCAAGTTACAATCTATTTTAACATGGTTTTAACCAAATCAATTGCATACTTGATTGTGTTATTTATTTAGTTTATTTAGTGCCCGCAACTTTGTCCGCGTGGAAAAATCATGGGAAAATAAAAAGTTTTTTATTAGAAGACCCCTTCGGAACAGTACTTTTTCTGGGTGAAAAGTACCTATCCTATGTCCTTTCTTGTATCCCTGACAACGTGTGTGCAAAATTTCATGATGATCGGTTGAGTAGTTAGGGCGTGAAAAGGTAACAGACAGACAGAGTTACTTTCACATTTATGATATTAAAGTATGGATTACGTTTTGCCCGCGTCTTTGTTCACGTAAAGTTTGATTGGTATAGGTAATGATTATACTTATATTAGGTAGGTATAATTATTACTTAATGAAAATTTATCTGCAAGTAAACGAACAGCCACCCTCGTGATCATGACCCTCATGTTGTGGATGTGTCCGGTCCGCGTAGATACTGGATAGGTAGGTACTTACCCACCTACTTACATCATAGGTATCTGATTAAATTATAGACTAGCTTTTGAACGCAACTTCGTCTGCGCCTGCCGTCTGGATAAAAGATAAAAATGTGTCTTTTTCTGTACACTATCTCTTTGAAACAATGATACCTATTTCAATTTTATTTTCATACCTACATACGAAGTTCATACCTACCTACGCTCTTGTTCATGCTCTTGTTTAATTAACTTTAACTTATATAACATTGGTACTTGGTAGGTACTTACCTAATTAATTAATGAATTTTAATGCATTTGAAAGAAATTTTGTAGGTAGGGTAGAAGGTACAGTGGGGTACGAAAACTAAAGCGAAAACTTTCGTAAATTCATTCCTTTATCAAGTCGTTGACTCTTAATACCTTTTGAAACTAAAGCACTAAGACAGCTCAAAGACGTTTGATTGAAATGAAATGAAATTTTGGCATGACTGATAATTGCCCTGGTGCATCGATGTTTAGTAGGTTAGTGATAAAAATTGTACCTAACCAATAAAATTATACAAACATTATGTAGGTACTTATCAAGTTTATATTAGTCCTGAACCTGATATACTTATATTGTCTTAGGTTTTATTCTATTCAGCAAAATTTAAAACTCATCGAGTCGAGTATAGCAAGTTAGCAACAGTTTTTGCGCCAGTCAATTTGGTGGTTAATCTCTTTTACTTTACGCGATATAAACCATTGGTCGGTCGGCGGTATTTATGATTACTTATTTCATAATCATTGATGGTTCTATGGGCCTTTTCCATAGAAAATAACACTGGCAAAATAATCCGCAAAATTACGCGTGTACTTGGTTTCATTTTGTTCGTAACGGCAGTGGTGTCCGCTTACACCAAGCTAGAACAGAACAAGGGATCCGTGGAGTGGATGCAGATATTTATAACTGTGTCTGTATAATAGTAATGTCTGAGCGGGTGTTACTTATGAAAATTAATAAAAGTGGATTATACCAAATATAATATATAAAAAAATTAAAATTATGAAAATGAAATACTTACTAAAATTACATGTTTGTTAAATTAACAAGTCAAAGTCAAGTTAAAATAATTTGTTCATTTGAAACTTTTACATGTACTTACTTAATTACTCATTAACGTCAAAACAATAGAAAATTAAAAATGAAGTTTTTGATGGTTATAACGGTTTTTATTTTATTTGTTAAAAATAATATTTATATATAATATTTTTATAATATTGTTATAAAAATATTATATATAAATATTATTTTTATCAAATTCAATAAGTAGCAAACAAAAACATTAAATTACTATAGTTAGCAACCGACTCTACTAATTTCGTTAATCTCGCCGAGCAACACGACCAACCAATGAGTCACTACTTACGTACCTGCAAAATTTTTATTAAAAGACTGCGACACAGCATTTGACACTGTTTGATCGCCGCCGCTCGCACATCAAAGGTTGCCGATATTCCAAAGAATAAAATAAATTTACTGGTGCTCAGAACGAATACTAATACAGATTTTGTTGTCCTCGCAAGAAATATTATAGTCGTAAAAATAGGTACATATTAGATAATTTATTGTAGTAATATTATGTTATATTGGACTGTAGGAGTGTAGGTATATCAAATTCTATCATACTCTAGTAGCTAGTAAGTATATAAATACAGCAGGCAACATACCTAGGCCTAGGCAAGTTTGATTTAATTAATGTTAATTCCATCGAAAGAAGAACATAATACACAATATTATTTACACAGCTATTTTATTGTTAAGTAGGCATACAATAACTGGTCACTTCTGTATTTTTTAATCTTCCAAAGAATCATTGTTTTATCAAAGAATGCCGACTTTCCTTTATCGGTGTTTTGGCGTGTGCTTATAAATAGGAGTTATTATTTCAATTTCATTTATTCCCAATTGAGCTTCCCTTCGAGTATAGTGCATTAATTGTTTCTTCCCCATAAACCTGCTCTAATCTATGTTGACATGAGTGAGAGTGACGAAGATTCAAATAGTTCTAGTCGGAGTAGTGAGAGTTGGAGAATTAGATCTAAAAGACCTAAAAGCAAATTCGATGAGTTTTTCGAAATAATTCATGCGTCCCAAATTGCAAGGTGTAAATTGTGCCAACATAAAAAGGTTGAGATTAAAATGAAAAATAGAAACACTTCAGGCTTAAGGAAGCATCTACTATCTTTTCACGCGAAGGAATCGCAAATATTTCTTCCTTTGAAAAAACCCACATTAAGTGGAGATATATCAAGATTTTTAATAACCGCTGGAAAAAGTAGACAGGTAAGAAAAAATATATTACATAAATACCTACTTAATCAATTACAGTAATTTACCTAAATAAAGTCGCTGTTGTTCGCCGAACAAAACAATTTTTTTTACTTCTACCAACGGGTATTTATTTGTTTACCTTTGTATGTATCGTATATACCTATATTTTTTTATGTCAAGGTCGGCAGACAGGCTGACGGTCCACTTGATGGTAGGTGATTACCGTAGCCCATAAATAACACAAGCAACGGCACAAGTGCTGGAGTGCGCTGCCGACTACAGTAGGATTAAGGATAAGGGATTGGGAAGGAATAGGGAAAATGGGCTCTGGCATTCCTTACTCTCTCATCGAAACACAAGAGCAGTCAGCATACGTGCTGTTATTTCAAGGTGGTCTTCTGTAAGGGGGTGGTTACTGCTGTCAGGCGGGCTGCCCAAATGACTGCGAAACACAGTGTGTCCTGCCTCTACTTTCCAGATCCAGACCAGAGACAACTTTGAAAAGTTCATTTCCAAAATTGACCCTGCCAGGAATTGAACCCGGGAACCCTAGAACAGAGCGTTAAGGCAAGCACCCTAACCACTTATCCAACGGGCTCGTCAATTAATATGATTGTTTTTGTTATGTTAAGGTCGACAGACAGGCTGACGGTCCATTTGATGGTAGGTGACTACCGTCGCCTATAACACCAGCAACGCCACAGGTGCTGCAAGTACGCAGCCGACCACAGTAGGATTAAGGATAAGGGATTGGAAAGGGATAGGGAAATGGGATATGTAATTTAATAATATTATTAAGTTATATGTTTTATTATTTTATTTCAGTCAGTATCTGAAAACCGCAGTGACAACTTTATGACAGCTACTGTTGATTGGATTGTAAAAAAATATCTTCCCTTCTCATTTTTCGATGACGAAGATACACAAGAATATTTTCGATTGATTTGTCCGAATACAGTTTTTCCTAAAAGGTCGACACTTAGAAGGAAGGTCAAAGAGCGATTTGAAGAACTACAATCGCATGTTAAAAATCGACTACAACAATACTCATGTAAAATGTCATTTACCATTGATGGATGGACGTCCATTGCTGGTAGGAGTTACTACGGGGTCACTATTCATTATATAGACAACGAATGGAAGTATCGATCTGTAGTCCTTGATTTTATACCATCGCGCGGTGGACATACTGGGGTAGATATTGCAACGATTTTCCACAAATGTTTATTGGAATATGACATTATTAATAAAATACAGGGTATCACAGTCGACAACGCAACTGCAAATACAAAATTTATGTGTGAACTTGGCAAACTGCTACATTTTGATTCAGACAATCAACATTTCCGGTGCTTTGCTCACATTTTGAACCTTGGTGTGCAAGATTTATTGAAGACCTTAGCATTAGACAGTGAAACTGACAATGAAGAACAGGAACAGTATGAAGACTACCAAGACAAAACTGAGGAAGATGAAGAATATGCGCCAAATATTGCAGACTCACGTACAGCTATTACAAAATTACGCAGTATTTCCAGTAAAATAAAAAGAAGTGAGATACTTAAGAGGAAGTTCCAGTCTGCTTGTGAAGCAGCTGGCGTGCCAACAAATCTGAATCCCATACTCGACTGTCCAACGAGATGGAATTCCACACATGATATGATTGGATTTGGTTTAAAAGTTAGAACTGGCATTAACATATTGTGCACTTCTGTCGTCGAATTGAATGTTTTTCAAATCACAGAAATTGAATGGCAAATACTCGAAAAAATATATAAGTTTCTAATAAATTTTAAACTTTTATCAACGAAACTTGGTGGAGAAAAATATGTTACATTACCACTTGTCATTGTATCATTCAATCTCTTGCTCGACAAAATTGAATCCATGGTAAAACAATTAGATGAGAAACCTAATCGAAACGAAGTGGATGAAAGGCTTGTTCTGGGTTTCCAAGCAGCCCGAGATAAAATGCTAAAGCATTATAAAAAGAGCAACTGGATTTACTGTACCACTTTAATTTTAGACCCAAGGCACAAAGCTCAGACTTTTGATATGACATTATGGGGGAAGCAAATTAAAACAGAAAGCCTGTGCAAATTTAATGAACTTTATAAAGAGTATAAAAATCTACACTCGGTGTATAAGTCTCCACCAAGAAATAAAGTATGTGAATATAATGAAGATGAAGATATAATAGACTTTGAGAAACTGTATGCACGTCCCTCTACGTCATCTCGATCTGGATCTGGTCTTCAAGGCTTAGTCATTGACGAGTTGGAGGAGTACTTAAGTAAACCAAGAGCCGCCAGCTCGGAAGACATTTTAGAGTGGTGGAGGACGCACGAGACGGAATATCCGATTTTATCCAAGATGGCTCGTGATTTTCTTTCTATACCTGCAACTTCAGTACCTGCTGAGAGATATTTTCTGAAGCATCGTTAGTAATTAGAAAACATAGAAATAGGTTAAGTGATGAGTCAGCCAGATGGTTACTCTGTATTAATTCTTGGTCAAAAGAATTAATATAAAGTTAATATAAGTTGCATCATGTCAAAGCTATTACTAATTTGTGTTTTGTTTTTTATTTAAATAAATTGTAAATTGCATAGATTGTTTTTATTCTACAACTCTTCTATTCCATATAAGGTGAGGGCCTATCACTTGACAGACAGTCTTTAAAATATTGTCTAGTTAATTTTATTAATTTGGTTGGTCTTTATTTAAGCCCAAAATGTACCTACTGTTACCTTGTTCTAAGATGTAAACTAACGTGTTTAATAAATGGCAATAGGCTAATAGGTGATTGCAAGACTTGCGAGACTCTTGCTGCAAGACCAAGACCAAGACCAAGACTGTGAGCGCAATACCAAGACCAAGACCAAGACCAGGTATATTGACGCAAGACCAAGACCAAGACTGGCTAAGTCTCGTCTTGGTCTTGCATTTGGGCAACACTAGTCTTTACTCTATGTGTGCTATTATTTATTTTTTCACGAATTTACGACACAGACAGTCTCCCCTAATATGCCCGCACAACAAATGCAATCTATCACCCAGAACAAAGGTAAGGGTCTAAGTAAAGATTAAAGTCGATTTGGCTCTGTTGGCACACCGAAACTCAACAGCACAAGTGCTGGTATTACACGGTATAGTCTCTTCTATGAAGAAAGTATCTATTTGTCAATAATATTAACGGGGTTACTTTTTGCATCTGTCTCTATAAGCATTTTAATGTCATAATCCTCATTAATGCGAGAAATTGATGTGTTGTAGATAAAATTTAATACAATTAGTTTGCGTCAGTTAGCCACCGTCTAACAGAAGACCACTGTGAACTAATTTTTACTTCTATTTACATTTAATATTATTCTTTCACATTTTTTGTATTAGTGTCGCCAGCGAACTTGCAGAAAATGTGACGGTAGCCACCTACCTACCATCCAGAGGACCATCAGCCTACCACCCTACATGACAAAAAGAATGATATCTAGAGTTTCTTTCGGAATTTCTTCTCAGGATAGTCATAATCTTGGCTAAAAAGTTTAAAAGTAAAGTTTTAAGCAAGTAAGTAGTTTTTTGGTTTTAAAGTAATGTTTTAAATATTCGTGCAAGCAGTTGTGTTTTTTTGACAACAAATAAATTTAAATAAATATATTTTATTTCATTTGTACATGCATGGCGTGTGACCGTGTGTGTGTTGTTAAACTAAGGGTTCCTACGGAAGATCAGTGCTGGCCTATGAAAGCAATATGCTGAGTAGTGTGAGTAGGGACCTTTTTGTAGCTTTTTTTCTTGCCGTTACTGTTATCTGTTGAACGTTGTTTTTATAAGTTACAAATAAAATAAATTGATTGATTGTTGATTAGTTTATTTATAATTAAATATTTACAGTAATATATAAAAACTTTATGTATTTACATTATATAAAAATTTATATATATATATACAGATTACAAAAGGAAGACCCCGTCTAACAGGTCCGCCTGCGGCATCGACCCTAATATGCTGGCGGCATTACCTCTTTGTACCGCTAGGGCGATGCGTTGCCCTTACAAAAGCCTTCATGTCTGTTGACCAGGGGCCCAGTGTCTCTACTGCGAGCACCGCAAGCTCGTAGTCCTTGAGTAAGGATGAGTATTTGCGGCGCTTGAGAATCTGGGCCTGGTCAGCAGCAGCGCCAGCCTGTTTGCTAGTCGCTCTGATGTGGGACTGAGCGAAGGTGTCTACGCATGTTGCATCCCACACCAGAGATTTTCCTAACTTCCACGGCACTTAAGTGGCCCCGTCTGGACGTTTGCCGTCATCTCTCAGATGATTGATTGATTGATATTTTATTCCCGAAACCCTGGTAAAAGTAAATTGAAACCTAATTTAATGAATAAATAACTACTGTTTCACTGTTACACAACTGTTTACATTTAAAAAATCAGTCAAAAAGGCTTAAATTCTTTATAGGACAACAAAATGTATTGTTGTATTAGGTATGTTTTTTCTCATAACTTGAGCACTACGCACATTACGCAAACTTCAGTAATTACTTTCGCACGATCAACTCCGGCCCACAATTTTATTATTATTGTGTCTATTGCAAAGTACAACTCAAAAATCTCACTTCTCTTCCATATCATGATTTATTTGAGTAATTGTGCTTGAAAATATTTTATTTATTTATTTATTTTATGTTAACATAGGCAGACAGGCTGACGGTCCCACTTGATGGTAGGTGGCTACCGTCGCCTATGACATAAGCAACGCCAAAGCTGCTGCAAGTGCGCTGCCGACTACAGCAGGATTAAGGATAGGGGATAGGGAAATGGGCTCTAGAATCGCTTACTCACTCACCGAAACACAACAGCACACGTGCTGTTATTTCACGGTGGTCTTCTGTAAGGGGGTAGTATTTATTTACTTCAGCAACAGCTTACTGCTTAGCACGCTTACCAAAGTGCAAGCCAATTAAAGCTGAACACATCGATTCAAATTTGGTATACGAACTTATTTGCCAATCTTTTGGTAATATGTCAATTCTGAAAAATAGAGACATTTGAACAAAAACAATTACAAATAATAATAGGCCACGATAGGTACACAATTTATATGGCCAATATACAATAAATATAATCAAACAATTATAAAAACATAAAATAAAAAAATCACAATTATTAAAAACAATGGTCAAATGTCCTTATATAAAAAAATGCCAAAATGTCAAAAAATTCTACCAATCAAAAACAACTCAGGAACTCAGTAATCAATTACATATATGTGTGACGAAATGGCAGCGAGAATCATCTTGTGACTATTTAAACGATCGTAATGAATATCGAGAACATATCGTTTATTCTGATCTGTAAATATGTATACCTATTTATCCCCTCCTAATCCCTTATCCTTAATCCTACTGTAGTCGGCAGCGCACTTGCAGCACCTGTAGCGTTGCTTGTGTTATAGGTGACGGTAGCCACCTACCATCAAGTGGACCGTCAGCCTGTCTGTCGACATAACATAAAAAAAAAAAAAAAAAAAAAAAAAAAAACCTATTTATATATAACCAAAACGCCCAAAAACAGAATTTTTGTGTTTAAATTAATGGCTTATTAAAAACTAAGCCCTCCAGTTCTTTTTTTTTTCTGCAAATTATGTACCTATACACAAACTTTTCTCATTTATCTCTTTTCATTTAGTGAAACGGTTTTTCATTTAATAAAAAATAAACTGTACATTTTAAAAAAAGGTGGCGAAGAAATATTATACAGAGACAGACGGGGATTTTATTTAGTATTATATATAGATTACAGATAGATAGGTACATGCAAAAAAATTCAGAGGTCTCTGCACTCAGCGTAGGTTGTATCTGCCAAAAAAGAAACAATTGAACTAAAGAGAAAAAGACGAATTGGTTTTACCGTGTAGGTACTACCGGTTGTGCTTGTGTATGGCCAGTGCTTACTCTAAGTGTCCGAGAGTGCCAATAAAACCCTACATCATTTGATGTCAATTTAGCGAAACAGAAAATATTTATTGTTGCCTTGCATTTTTAACTCTATTTCATAATATTCAAGAGCAAGAAGCCAATTTCGAAAAATCACTTTGATTTTGACATTTTTCTCCTTGATGTTTATTTGTTTTGTTATAAATATATTAATATCTACATAATCTGTATTTCTGACTGTTTCACTACTAAAAAGAGCGAAAAATAAAAGCCAATGTTTGCGTATACAATTTGCGTAAAAATATTGTATAAGTACCTACTTGCAAAGCTAGGGCAGTTCGCTAGTTATACCTATATGAGTGAGTAGCTAGAAGTTATCTGTACAAGTTTGAATTAAACTATAATATATAATATACCTATAATATAATAATATAAAACTAAATAACTTGTTTTGAAATTTCTTTTTTTTTTAATTCATATAGGTATTTATTAGTCCTAGTAGTTTTTCTGAAGCATATATTTTACCTTTTTAGTTGAAACAGCATGAATACATTTTTTATATTCATTTATGATTGAATCTAATGAAAAAAATAATTTAAGTGATAAATTATTGTGGAGCTTGGATTTTTTTTTTTCAAGATTAAACAGCTTGGAACCCTTAGAACCAGAAAATGGAAATTATGAAGATTAGGTATATTTGAAAGCTTAACTTTATTGTAAATTTTTTAGTAAAGTTCTTAATGTAGAAAATCGCAATGGTTCATAAAAATTTTCTCAATAATTATATCCACTCGTCTCTTATCCCTTAAAAACTGAAACAACCTTTCTAATTTCAATTTATATGTTATATTTAAATTTGTATATGTAATTTTTTAAATATTCACATTTAAATTAAATATTCACATATTTCATAATATTCACATTTCAAAATTGATAAAAAAATAGTTTTATTGCTATAAAATGTATTATATGGGTGTGTTATAAATAAATTGTTGCCAAATTATGAACCGGGTCTGTAACGGAGTCAAGAAAATAGCTATTTGCTTCAGAAAATGCGTGAAAAACTGTGAAAAGCGACGCCGTGCGCCATCTGTTGGTGAGCGGCGCGAGTCCAAAATTTGTACTGAAAACTTTTTCACGTGTAAATTTTAAGTGAATATAATTTCGTATTATTTCGCGATTCTGATAGATATTAATTAGGAATGTTGTTTATTTAATTAATTAAGTAAGCAGTTGATAAGTTATATTGAACAAAAATATTTAATCAGCTTTATTTAAAGTTTCGTTGGCGTTAATGAATCTATCATTACTATATTAACACATGTCTAGAAAGATTTAAGCCGTTTTATTTTGCGTTTATTTACAATATTAGTAGGTAAGTAGGTTACCTATATATACATTTAGCTATTATATGATAGTCTTAGGTAGGTACCTACACATATAATCTTTAAGATAGAAGTTGCATCTGAATATTTTTTTATTTTGGTTTGAACAAACCTGTAGAGAAATAATATTAAAAAAAATATCAACAAAATATCAACAACATACAAATTGACTTGATAATTGTGCGAGGCGTTGTACAAACGTCGAAATGAAGGTAAACGTCACAACAATTGACTCCATCGGAAAGATTAATACTCCGACAAAATTCGTACCTAGTAACCGAATTTCGGTTGTGGCGCGAAACAAAAACTGACCTACATTCGCGCGCCCTCCGAGTTCAGCCACCCCTGCCGACTGCCGACTGCTGAGACGTTTACCCTACACGTCTTGCCCTTTGCCTTTCTGCTGGTGCACTTACCATTATTTCAAGGTGAGCGCATTTTTCTCATTGACATTTACCCGATTTGACAATTATCTATGACCAAAAGGCTACGAGAAATTTCTTAGTCAGTATAATGACTATCTGTGACTAAGGAAGTAACTCTGCGAGTCAACTCTATATTTTATCAAAAAGGTAGTTTTATAAAAAACATTATAATATTCTATAATGAATGTCAATAAACTGTTTATAGATGTGTAAATATAGTAGTCAGTAGATGCTATTTTCTTGAGAAGAGAAGCCACACGAGGCGGTTTGTTTTGTTGCTGCTAGTCGCAATTGTAAACAAACAAACGGACAATAGAGCACAGTGGTGTCCGAGAATGAATCGGACGCACAGCCGATCGCGCCGCAAAAAAAGCGCATCCTATTATCGACTACAACAAAAGGACTTGTGCAGCGCGATACCTAAGTACAGATCTCGATTCATCGTCTCGACTCGATCCGCCGAACCGATCCCATTGGCGCGCCCCACTGTCGCCGAGCGAGAGAGAGACGCACGGCGATTTTCGCAGGCGGTGCGACAGGGAGACAGATAGTCATCTTAGCGGCCGAGAGGCGTCCCGATGGGCGGAGCCGCGCCAAGGAGTGAGCCTCAGATGCGCGTAGTTCTGGTGGGGCTACATCGAAGGATCGCACTGCAGTCGAGTGTCGCGAGGCAACGACGCGCGTCGATCGTTCGCGCCTCGCGCTGCGTTTTCAAAAAGGATCGCCTTACGTAATAACAACTAATCGGATACAAATCGCACGTCCGATTATTAATCGATCGTGAACAGTGAACTTTTAATTGTGTCTAACTTTTTTTTATTTTTCTTAATTTTGTGAACAATTCTGTGTCACTGTGCTAACAGATTCTCGTTTTTGTTTTGTTTTTCACACTCACATACACACACTTGGACATTTTCGTAGTTGGACTGTGTATCGCTTTGGTAAAATACAGTTTCTTCACGAGACATTGTGTTAGTGAAAAGACGCCGATATTAAGAAACATTTTGTGCTTGTTTTTTTTTGTGTTGTATTTTGACTTGAAATGTTATTGTGTGGACACATTTTGAAAAATATAAAACTTTCTGCAGGAAATTCGTGGTGAGTGTTTGGTGTTTTAAAAACTGTGCAATCTCACGTCCATACCTACCTAACGACATAGGTGTTTTTTTAGAGTAATAGGGTGTGAATTTTTTTAAGCTAATAAACACAAATACACTTATAAGATTCTTAAAAAATAAATTTAAATCTTATAAGAGCCATTTCATTAGTTCATTTTTTGTAGTTTAGTACAAGAAAAGTTAATTTCGAAAGAAAGAAAGAAATTTTGTTAAGTACAGAAAAATTTTATATTTAAATATTCTGTCTCCCACACGAGGCCTTGCATGTCGTACCTACAAGGGAAAAAAATCTAAAACTAAAAATCATGTAAAACATCTTTCTAATTAGAAACAAATAATAAATATTACATAAATATATCACATTCCTGCTCATTTTAATGAATAATTTTAACAAAATAATCTCTTTTAAAAAAAATTCTTCACCATGTTTTTGAATGAAGTTGATTCATAGAAATAAAATTCACTTTATTTTCCCTATACAAACCGGAGACAAATGTTAACCAATCTTAAGCATTTAATTAAAATGTTAGTCATTTAAATGACTCATTATCAAGTAGAAAGGAAATAGTCAATGGTCAATAAATCGAATAGTAAATCTAACTGAATGCAGTTAATTTGTAAATAAACATGTTTCGCGGCGGACTCGAATTGCCGACGATTCTTAAATGGTCCGATTCTAATTACGAATTGTGATTAATCAGTGTCAATTAATTAGGGTTTACCTTACCTATGGCCATTGTGATTTCTTGCAATTTTAATCTTAAAATACTTTTTTGCAGCTACTTTATATAATGGAATATCTATTGTAATAATATTTTTTATTATAAAATTATAAAAAAACTATCTACACAACTTTAGCGCTAATTAAATGTTCATAAAACAAATAAAAGCGAAATAAATGTTACTTACATAAAATTCAGTGAGATAATGCATTGATGACAATTTATTTTCTATTGCCTACGTTTTTAATAGTTGACTTAGTATTATTAAAGATGAATTAAAAATGGAAATTGATAAAATGAAGTAGGTATTATTAATATTTAATATTACATATACATATATATTTAGCTTATAGATGTATATATAATATACATCTTCTGTATCCATAAACTGATATGTATACATAACTTTTTGTATGTTGTATAGGTATATATTTATTTTTATATCTAAAATTAGATACAAGAAGCAATCAAATCTCTCGCTGCTTCATGTTGTAGTAATGTTCACAATTGGTTTTGTGGGTTTTTAATTATATTCAAAAATAAGTATAAATTTAGTCAATTTAGACGAATTCTTATTTAATTTATCTTCAGCATTCAAGTCTAAAATAAATTAGACAAAGATGTTATTGGATGATAATTAATGAATAAACCTTTTTTTTAGTGTTATTAATTTAATTAGTATAATTAAGCAACTGTTACTGATTAAATTCATAATTTGTCAATGTTTTAAATTACATGAGTGCTTATTAAAAACCTGGCATTATCATGTCTTTATCATCCTCAACCGACTGCTGGACATAGGTTTCCCCGATAATTTCCCAATAGGAATAGGAATTAATCCTATTACTAGGTATGTTGAATGTATTTCATTTGTCACTTGAAATAGTACCTACAGGTGCTTTATTTAGCATCGTTTAAAAATAAGCTTTCTTTTATTAAAAATACTAATTAATTAATTTGAATTTCTTTTTATGGATTAGGTACTAAATTAGGCTTAAACCTACTTAGGCTAGGTAGGTTTTCGATTGCATTAAAATATCTAATCCGAAACCTAGGTATCTACTAATGCGGATGTCCTAAAATTTGTGCAACAAACCTTTTTTTAATAGTTATTTAACTAATTTTTTGTTAAAAAACAAAACCAATTGTTTTAAATTTTAGTTTAGATTACTTCGCATCTCAAAATGACTTGTAAACAAACGCTTCTTATTTTCGTGAGATCTCCTGAATAGTGACGTCACAGGAACTGACTGTCCTTAAGTTTTCAAGTTAATTTAAAAAATGGTGACGTGAGAATTAAATTAAAAGTGTAATAAATATATAAAATAATAGTGTAATTTTTTTTCTTTTCAATTTATTTGTGAACCGATATAATTTTGTTTAGACAATGTAACGTTGACAAATGTTATTGATAAGGCAATAAACATTTTTCGACAAAAAAAATGCTTTTTTTCCCATAATGGTCGGATTAACCAATCAATCAACATCTTACATACATATACATTATGTAGAAGTAAATAAAATGTAAAGACGTTATGAACATTATAAAGCTTTTGATATATAAAAATATAGTTATGATATATAGTAGGTACCTATTCTTTCACTATTTCAGATGCACATATATATATATATATTTATCTACATTATTATAAATTCTGTCTGTTTCGATCTATTTCTATATCACCTAACAAATTTTGATACGGTTTTCACTAATGGAAAGAGCGAATAACGAGGAATGTTTATGTGTGTACAATTTAAAGAAAAAAAGGCGGGTCGTTAGTTACTGTATCAATGACAGTTAGCAATTAAAATAGCTAAAAACATAATCGGTTCTAAATACAATCGATTAACCGTTAATCGAGTATTTTAATCGTGCGACTCGATTTCTCATTGTTCATTCATTAGGAACGCGATAGATACACGTAAGCAAGTGACTTATTAAAAAGGTACCTATTCTGTCGTCAATTAGACTATTACCTATCGTGAATGTAATGGAAAATGTACCTAATTTTTAAAGAACCTAAAAATAACCAAAAAAAATTTATAAACTGATATTTTGAATGAGTAATCTGTCTGTCTGTTACTAAATATATATAATTTGCAAAATTTACAGTTTAATGGTTTTTAGAATAAGTCTTGTACATAGGTACCTACTAAGTATCAAAATGACTTAAACAAATATCGGATCGGACAGTCAACCCTATGTTTTGTTAGAATGTTAGCTTTTGTGAGAATATTACAACTTATGGCAAACAAAATTCAAAGTCTGTTACTTAAAAACTTAGTTCAATACTTAAAAACATACCTACTCAATTCCGCAGTCTTACATAGTTCAAATAGAGTAAGTCTCATAATGTTTTTACTATTAGCTATTTCTAGGCCATTATCACGAGATACAATTTAAAAAAAAAAACATTTGACATAATGTTCATGGGAGTCATGCAGTATGTTACAACACATAAATAGATTGCAACAGTAAAACAACAATTCTAAAGTAATTTGAGCTCTCGCGACGTGAAAATTGTATACGGTGGGACGCTCTATTTATTCTGGTTTGTTTTCAATGCAAATGAATTTGAATGATCCTCACTTAATTTTGCAAAAAAAATCTTTAATTTCTTGATACCTAGATATATGTATAATATAAAATATAAATATATGTAACACTGTACTCATAGGTAAGAACTTTCACGGAATGGTTATTGGACTGTTGTTATTATGTCTGAGACATATTAATTAATTTTATTTTGACATAATATATGGTATAAAAAATGGTAGTTATACCTACGTGAGATAATTTTGTAACGCCATATATGTAGGTATGTAACTATATAGATAGATTCATTTAATAATGTATTTGTTTGAATATATTTGCTGAATTATGACCCTTTAGACATGCGTTCATGCAAATAAAGGTTTATTTATTTATTTATATGCTCACTCACCGAAACGCAACAGCACTGATGCTGCAATTTCACCATGGTAAAGGGTTTTTTAGTTTAAGAGAGTGCTATGTCAGTATTAGGTTTTAAAATTAATTGTAAGTTGTGTATATTGATATATATGTATAGGTATACCTATCTATATCTACTAACATTATAAAGAGAAAAGAATTGTATGTATGTTTGTAATGAATAAACTCAAAAACTACTTGACCGATTTTAAAAATTCTTTCACCTATAGAAAGCTGCATTATCAGCAAGTAACATAGGCTACTCACCATCTCCCAATCCAACCCTTTACCTCCCACCAAACAAATGTATATTTGTAATGAATAAACTCGAAAACTACTGGACCCATTATAAAAATTCTTTCACCTATAGAAAGCTGCATTATCAGCGAGTAACATAGGCTACTCACCCTTCCCTTATCTCACCCCCCCTTTGCCCCCTTCCAAACAAATGTATGTTTATAATGAATAAACTCAAAAACTGCTGGAACATTATAAAAATTCTTTCACCTATGGAAAGCTACATTATCAGCAAAGAACATATTAGGCAACTCACCCTCCCTTCATCTCCCCCCCCCCTTTTTATATTTTATAAAGTTACACGGACGATTTTGCAGAAAATGGGGGGGGGGTTTCTAATAAAATATAGTTCATTAACAGACATAACTAATCTAACTTTTATTATGTATTATTCATTAGTGTTATTTCACTTCCAGTATTGACTAATACAAAAATGTTTTTATGATCATAATGTGGGTAGCTTGTTATAAATCGTTCAAAGAGTACATAAATAATAGATAATGGTCTTCGTCTAACGCATGGTGTTAAATAGATCACTATTGAGATGATGACTTCCGCAGTACAAACTCCACTTAAACTAAAGAAATACATTACCTATTACACTTTTTTTCAAATGGCAACTAAGATTTTTTGTGTTCAAACCATCATACAGTTTGTAAGAACATTTTAAAAGTAAAGCAAACACTTTCGAGTCCCTACTTCAAAATAACAATTGTAAAAAACAATTACATATTTTTAGGCACTGCAAGTGATCTTTATACTTTTTAATATTCTCCTAGATTTCAAATAAAAAACCTGTCCACTTTTGTCAATATTGCAATCAGTATGTGAAGAAGTTTTAATTTATTTTTATTTATATTAATTTTGATGTGATTTTGGGTTTCTTTTAACTGACTGAACCAAATATTCTGTTATAAACCAGCTGAGCCCGCAACTTTGTACGGAATGAAACAAACATTAAACGTTACGGGAAGCTTGCTAAAATGCATCACTGAAAACCGCATTCAAATCAGTTAAGCCATCTCTGAGATTAGCGTGCACAAACGCACAAACAGACAAAAATTCTAAAAACTGTTTTTTGACCTTGGTAACATAAGTAGGTACAACGTGTACAATTTTTTTATTTTATTTTTTAAAATCTTTAATACACGGCTCGTTTACGATTTTATTATATATTTAGATGGTATCAAATACAATGCCTTTCTTAGAATCTCCACAAATACGTTATGATATGCAATAATATAATATAGGAAATAACCAAAATTTTCTTTGTTTAAATAGTAATAATAATAATAATCATTTATTTATTTGTACCAAGGATCACATTAAGTTAGTAACGCTTAAATTTATGTTAGTATTTATACACGTTTATTAGTTAGTAGGTACATGAACCATACAACGGTGGTTCAGGTACTGACAGTCAAGCCTAGTAAGTAGCAAATGCGCTCATAGGATGCAGCTAGAAGTGGCCCGAACCCTATGTAACCAGGGATGCACCCTGGTAACAATGGTAACACTACAATGGTTTAAAGCCCCCCATTGTAGTGTTTTCGTTACAGAGAAAGCAATCTTGTAGGATTTTTGTGAGATTGCTGACAATACAGACCCTCATTGTCCACTTAATGGTAAGTAGGTAGTTACGATAAATAACACACAAGCAGCACCAAGAGGATGCAAGTATGCTGCCAACCCTTTAAAAGATAAAGGGAAGGGGTGAGAATCAGGTGAGGGTTTAATGGCAATTGACTCTAGCATCCCTTATTTATATACTTACTTAAAACAATATGTGAAATTTCATACACTTAAAAACACAAATTACATAAAATTTCAAATACTAAAATCCATTTTTTGAAGTTGACAAAAAAACTAATTAAAAACGGTTTTTTTTGCATCAATTAAGTTGACTAAGTATTTATTGCTTAGATAATTTTAGTCTTTATATTTTGATAAAAGACTGATTTTCAAATGCTGATTTAATTAAGAAAAATCTTTATTATTAAATTTATTTTAATATGTTTTTTGTAACATGGTTGTTTTTAATTTGAATATTCTTTAGGCTTGAATGTCTTAATTCATATATCTTCATGTAGGAAACACCTCACTCAAAAAGCTCTCACCAGATGGCTGGGTCAAAGGATTATAATATGTAGATACAGAAGGCCGTACCTCTTGACGCGGCGCGTATTGTCAGTAACTACTGAGTCTATTTTTTTTTTCTAATATTATTCCATAATATTGTAAAAAAAGATGAATCCTTGTAATTATTAATTAGTTTATTAGTTATCTATGTTTATGTTTTTACACGAATCATTGGTAAAACTGTTTTAACATACAAAAGATATTTTATTAATATGGGTTTACAAATAGTTTCATTTTTATAGCAATGTCAATAGCTGGTCAAGTTAGCAAAGTACTACGTACGTGTCATTTTTTGATATCCCAGAGACATAGGTTAACCGATATTGTTTATAGCAAGTGCTGAGATGCAATGCGATGCATAATACGACCGGATGTTAGATCAATAACACAACTCATCGAGCGATGCGGTGGGAAAAAATACTACCTATCACATCACAATAAAAGCTTTCTTAGAATTCAATACTTTATAACTTATTTATTCTGTTTGTAAATTATATTGTATATTTGCTGTAACTTTATTCCATATCAGCATATTAAGAAAACCTTACCTGGCGATGTTTTTTTATATTAATATTGTCAGACAGGCTGATGATCCAGTTGATGGTAGGTGGCTACCGTCGCCTATCAACGTAAACAACGTCATACGTTCTCAAAGTGCGCTGCTAACCTTAGGATAAGGGATTAGGAAGAAATTGGAAATTGGGCTCTGGTATCCCTAACTCGCTCACCTAAACACAACAGCACATATGCTGTTATTTCACTGTGGTTACTGCCGCCAGACGGACTACTCAATTTGCGAAAACCAGTGTGCCCTGCCACTACTTAAACAAAACTAAACAAACTTGTTGGTGTAAACACACAAAGAATCAAAAAATATACAGAGATGCAGATCTCATCGGGATTAAAAACATTGACTGTGTTGACAGCCAAACGTTCGAACAACTGGGGTATCATGGTAATTTTTTAATTATTATAATATTACAAATAAATAAATTATTTATTTATTACAATGCATTCATTTAAATTTTAACCTTTTTTAAATATATTTTTGCGCGTACTATAAGTCGTGGGCACCAAGTCCATACTTGGTGCCCACGACTTCATCCGCGTTCGATTTTTTTTTTCTATTTTATATTTTGAGACGACCCCTCGGGAATCTAACATTTTTACAGGGTAAAAAGTGTCCTATATGTTAATCGTGGTAATAAACTATCTCTGTGCTAAATTTCATCCAAATCCGTTCAGCCGTTTTGGCGTGATTGAGTAACAAACATTCAAACACACAAACATACAAACTTTCGAATTTATAATATTAGTAGGTAAATGTCTACAGGATTTTTTTATAAGCGCCATTTTTATTGTAAGTATCGATGAAAGGAAAAATGGAAACAAATCAAGTTGGTCCATTTCATGAAAGTTAATTAACAAAACTAAACCTTGAATCAGCCAATTATTCAATATGACGATTTTTTTTAATTGTAAAAATGTGACAACATGGTTAAATTTTATTTTATACAAAAGATCAAAGAATTCATAAGGCATAGAAATAAAAGATTGACGGATATTATTACGCGTGCGTCAGTCAGGTTATTTTGCCGCGTCATGAAGCGTCATGAAGTACACCACGTGACATGCCAACGTTCAGTACTAGCACAGTACTACAGTTAATTGATACATCAGAGGCCGTTGCGATTGTTTACAATGGCAATAACTCGGATACCCTACACCCGGTTGTATGGTCCAAGTTGTAGGAAGTCAGCGAGGAAAGTGTTACGTAATTAGTCAAGAGCGGCCATAGAAAATAATTATAACAGATTTAATATTTCACTTTTTTCTTTTTCTTGAGGCTGTTACAGAACAGCCTGCCAGACTAAAAAATATATAAAATAAAAGACTGGGAAAAGAAATTAACAAATTTATTAAGAAAAGGGAAGGGTGGAGTTGGTGAACGGGGGTGTAGGTGTAGGTGGTGTGGAGAGTTAGGGACTACAGTGGATGAAATAAGTAAATTAAGCTATGCTACCCCAAGAGGGTCTCCTGCTGGATGCTCTATTCCGTAGCGGCCCCGTAGGATAGCAGCCGGAACGGAGGTAGACCGGCAGGAACAGCAGCCAGGAACGGTGGTAGGCCGGCAGCGGCCCTGGAGGAACAGTGACTGCAACTGTGGTAGGCCGGCAGCGGCCCCGGAGGAACAGTGACTGCAGCTGTGATAGGCCGGCAGCGGCCCTGAAGGAACAGTGACTGCAGCTGTGGTAGGCCGGCAGCGACCCTGAAGGAACTGCAGCCGGAGCGGTGGTAGGCCGGCAGCGGTCCTAGTAGGGACAGCAGCCGGTACGGTGGTCGGCCGGCAGCAGCCCAGAAGCGACAGCAGCACCCGATGAATTAGAGTACAGAGGTACTCGAGGTCAGACACCGTAGGAGAGGAGCAGACACCGTAATAAATATATATATGCTTTCAGCTCAGAGGCTGATTCTCCAATGACCTAACCATCGCCGATATCTATTAAGAAACCTCTGTAGAATGAATCCGTTCTTTTAAAATAAAATTTGAAATTTTGAATTTTTATATTCAAGCGGCCAGGTATTAGACCTCTTCTAAGGAGTTTATACCCGAAAATCTGACGTCATGGTCTGAAAACGGGTGCAAAGTTACTACGGCAACGATGTAAATAAACATAAAAGAAATGTCACAAAAATACATTTTTGTGAATATTTAACAATGTGTTTGGAAATATAACTAAATATAATTAGTAATTTATAGAAAATGAAAAAGGACATGTACTCACGTGGTACCCCTATGTCTAATACGTATATTTACAATAGAAAATGTAATTGAAGGTGAGCCATACAAACGAAAAACTCAAAGAAAAACCAGAAAATAATAAGTACTAATCCTGTAACTAATACAATAACTTCTTATAGGAATAAGCTTTCCTACGAAAGCATAGAAGGGTCAATTTTCAAAGAATTATGACATAATGAAGGTCAGAGAAAATGTTAATGAAAAACTCAAAGATCAATAACAACGGAAAGAGAAGAAGAAGGTGGATTATCAACCTATTATACTGTTAGTACCAATATTATAAGTGAACACAAAGTAGATATATAAATATTGATACGAATATTATAGTTAATATTACATATTCCACTACTGATAGAGCCCAGAAGCAACAGCAGCACCCGATGAATGAGAGTACCGAGGTACTCAAGGTCAGACACCGTAGGAGAGGAGCAGACACCGTAATAAATATATATATGCTTTCAGCTTAGAGGCTGATTCTCCAATGACCTAACCATCGGCGATATCTATTAAGTAACCTCTGTAGAACGAATCCCTTCTTTTAAAATAAAATTTGGAATTTTGAATTTTTATATTCAAGCGGCCAGGTATTAGACCTCTTCTAAGGAGTTTATACCCGAAAATCTGACATCATGGTCTGAAAACGGGTGCAAAGTTACTACGGCAACGATGTAAATAAACATAAAAGAAATGTCACAAAAATACATTTTTGTGAATATTTAACAATGTGTTTGGAAATATAACTAAATATAATTAGTAATTTATAGAAAATGAAAAAGGGCATGTACTCACGTGGTACCCCTATGTCTAATACGTATATTTACAATAGAAAATGTAATTGGAGGTGAGCCATACAAACGAAAAACTCAAAGAAAAACCAGAAAATAATAAGTACTAATCCTGTAACTAATACAATAACTTCTTATAGGAATAAGCTTTCCTACGAAAGCATAGAAGGGTCAATTTTCAAAGAATTATGACATAATGAAGGTCAGAGAAAATGTTAATGAAAAACTCAAAGATCAATAACAACGGAAAGAGAAGAAGAAGGTGGATTATCAACCTATTATACTGTTAGTACCAATATTATAAGTGAACACAAAGTAGATATATAAATATTGATACGAATATTATAGTTAATATTACATATTCCACTACTGATAGAAATATTAATACTACAAGGCTCCTTTAATTCTTTATTTTTTTAAATACGTTATAAGTATGCTCGGAATTTACTTGATTTGTAGATAATAAATATTTGAAAAATAAACATTTTATCATAATTACGAAACTATTTTTATCTGTCTAAAGAAAATGGCAATACCATATTTGGCAGCGGTTTTATATTTTTTCTTATAATGGTTATATAACACTCATAATACATAATAATTGTAATAAATATGGATAAACCCAGTCAATAATGTAAAATTGTCTTAAATTTTTAAGACTTTGTGTTATATGCGATTTCTTGTTTCTATCTTTTTCTTTTCTTGAATTTTTATGTCTAATTGCTCAAAATAAAAAAAGCTAAATTATTTCATTATCACTTATTAGAAAATTAAAATATCAATACAAAATATAATTTTTATCTGTCTAAAAAAATGGCAATGCCATATTTGGCAGCGGTTTTATATTCTTTCTTATAATGGTTGCAAATATTGCCAGCCACCAATAGCCACCAGTGGTCAGATAATGCAATGCACACTTGTGGTATTTCAGATTAAATTACTTGGGGCATCGTTAAAATATAATATGTAAATGTTCATAATCATATAAATAATAAATTATCTATAACATGTATTATTTAACGTTCAATATGTACTCGTAACTTAGAGAGGTTTTACATATTTAATTGAATTTTAATGTCTAAAATCGCTCTCGTTTGTTCTTTGTGCCACAAGTTCTCGAATAGAAGTCTACCTGTATTGAAATCTATTACGAAAACCATAAGGATCACATTGGCAAGTTGAATAGCGTGAGAAGATTTGTCCAAACATATCAATTGAACATTGATAACACACACAATATTAATAATGAAATGAGAGCGTTATTTTTGTAGCCTCTTCTTAGAAAACGATATTTATTTCATAACAGATTATTAGATGTTTCCTGTGTATATTTTAATTCAAATATAAATATCAATTCATTGGAGCAAAATATGGTATAGTTTTTTATGTTAGACATTATCATACACTTCTACTTATTTTTAAGTTTATGAGTTAAAAGAATTTGAAATTAAGTTTTGTTTCGGCTCCATAACATAAACTTCCTGTAGGCAAACCAAAGATTTTCAACTGTGTAAATCGGGCAAGACGAAAGAATCCGTAAAGTGACATTTAGAACCACGTGGTACAAAATCGCTCAGTCCATCGCCAACTTTACAAGGCTGATTTTGTAAGAAAATTTTCCCAATGCCCTCATATATTCTATTTAATCTTTTTGAGTTAAACTAAGAATTTTAACCAATGAAATACAACCAACTTTTTCCCTTTATTTTTAAAGTGAATTATTATTATTATTATTAAACATAAACGTTATTTTTTGTGCATAGTACTTAAATGATTAATGATTTTTTTTTTCTTTTGATTGGAATTTTTTCCTGCATACATTAAGATGAACGAACTACTTTTTTTTTATTCTCTTTTAAAAGTATTTTTTTTTTTTTTTACCACCGTGAAATAACAGCATATACGTGCTGTTGTGTTTCGGTGAGTGAGTAAGGGATGCCAGAGCCCATTTCCTTATCCCCTCCTAATCCCTTATCCTTAATCCTACTGTAGTCGGCAGCGCACTTGCAGCACCTGTAGCGTTGCTTGTGTTATAGGCGACGGTAGCCACTTACCATCAAGTGGACCGTCAGCCTGTCTGTCGACTTAACATTTAAAATAAATGTATTTTGAGTCAAAAAATTAAAACAAAGAAAATATTTCTTTCATTTCCAACTGTACTTACTATAATTTAGTTAGTATGTTATGTAGATATATAGATATACATTTTTATTATCTTATAATAAGAAAGTGAAGTAAAAAAAGGGAGAATGGGTTCTGACATGTCTTAATACTTCATATAACTGGATACCTAAATACTTCATATTATTTAGTTACATTCTACATACTCAGATGGTTATGTTAGTTACGTTCAGTATACACAGATGTCACTACGTTTTATAAGTTCAAATAGGTCATTTTTTCGTTTCGTTTCACAACCCGAACTACACTTTTCGTACAAGATTTCGACGTTCGCTTTTAGAAGCCCAGAGAAACCCTCTGATGTTGCTTGTTATACTACAATACAATTAGGAAACACAAATACATGCGTTGACTGTCGCACAAATATCAAAGTGACAGATAACGTAACGCTTTTTAGTTAACGCTTGTATTAATTTCACTCCTCATAAAAATTCCAAACCGGGGGGGGGCCTTATATGAAAGTCTATACTTTAAGGATTAAACTTCAAAATAATCACTTCCATTGAAATATAGTTAATAGATATATAATTCTACCACCGAATTTAGTGAATTCCATCTAGAGAGAGAGAGGGAGAAAGAGAGATACTTACTATAAGATTTCCAGAACTTTTGTTTTGTCATCGTCAATCTTAAATAACCAATGACAATCTTAGCCTGTGTTGCCCTTTAAGAAACACATTAAATTTATAGCCAATTGGCATTTGGATTCAGAACCGAAGCAGTCATCAGCGTCAGTCAAAAGTAGATCGTAAATCTGACATATTATCGTATAAATTGCAAATAATTAATGGTGACTGCGACCTGCCAATTGGTTCGATCGTTTTGAATGTTTGCCAACGTTTAAATGCCAGAGTTCGAACTCGCAGATATTGCCAGTGAGATCATTGATTAGCCAAGAAATTGTCGTCTATTTTCAAAATAAATGACGAAATCTACTTGTAAGTTATCACTAGAATATTAATTTGGTACCTACATATTTTCTTGCTCTAAGTAGAAGATTGCTTCGACGCTACCTGGACCAATCATTAACAGAAGCCATAAGTACAATTGACTTGGGTTCAGTTTG
Source organism: Bembecia ichneumoniformis (assembly GCA_910589475.2). Taxonomy (NCBI): domain Eukaryota; kingdom Metazoa; phylum Arthropoda; class Insecta; order Lepidoptera; family Sesiidae; genus Bembecia; species Bembecia ichneumoniformis. The sequence continues at coordinate 13,826,709 of OU342540.1, forward strand.
ATACACTGGGATCACTGTTATTTAAGAATTTTTTACCTATTTCTATACCTACAAATTAAATATAAGCCCACCTGCTTTAACACACTAATTGCTCTATAGAATTAGAATTATTGTTAAAATATGGACGCAAAATGTCTGTAACCAGGCCACACTAAATCTGTGGTTGAAGACTGACAACTGTCATTTTCAACTTATACGCCCTTTGTTAAACGCTAAGCTAACGTATACTTTTTATGTTCCAAATAATTAAATCCTTTTTAATAGCTCGTAATTCAATTTGTTTCATTTTATCAAGAATAATGGTTGGTTTCTTGATTAAATAAATTGTATAGGTACAATATGGTAAATGCGTCTAATTCAAAAAAGGGTTAAAATATTTTTTATGAACATTATTGCTTTAGAATTATGTCTATGTAAATATTGTTTAATATTATTTCTTTTTTCATTAAGGAAACAATTATTAAAAAGTGCAAAAAAATAGTGGGAAATTCAAAATACTTGAAACTGTCAAATTTAATGTGACGTCAAAGTCTATAATGACAGTGTCAACAAGCGCGGAGATGTTTGATTTCTGATTTTTTTAAACATTTGTTTTTGTAGACTGTGACGTCACGACAAGCACGCCAAAAGGGCGAGTGTTTAAAGTGCCCGTAGCTGTTAGTTAATTTGAATATTTTTTTTTACTAAATTTTCGTTTTTCAACGCTGTATATTTTTTTACGGTTACATACCGATATAACCCATCGTATAAAAATATTAAAAAAATGCATATTTCCTATTATAAAAAAATTATTAATATTTTTACTTATAAACTTTATTCTGGAAATTCGAATGGAATATAGTCATCGATGAATAGTGAATTCATCGATGATCTATAGTGAATTCACTAAACTCGTGGTAAAGTGGACCCATGGGTCCATGCGTATACCCAATGGGCCCAGCGACGCTGAACCTAAATAATTATGCCTGTCTGTGACACAAAGACATAAATAAATGACTTATTTTTGAACTCGTAAACTTTTGCAGCAATTACAAATCAGAATTATAAATTGTGACCAGAAGGGTCAGCCTGGTCATGACCCTCATGAAAAATCACAAAAATATATATAAATTCCAAATTCAAAAGCGCGTTAAAATCTCGAAAAATAACCGCCGCTGCGAAGACATTATTATTACCTAGACATAAATTTGTTTACAATCGATGCCGACATCAACTCCCCATAACGATGCAAACATTAACTCGTTCATGAACCTATTGAAAAAAAAAAAACAATATCCATTGATCACACACGGGACACACATGTACCGCCAGACAAAGACGCAGCCATACGTTAGAGTGGGACAGGGATATCTTTTTTATAAGACTTTAGAGGCAAAGATTTCGCCACATGTTTGAATTGTTTGATAGCCATAATATTGGTTACTGGTTACTACACTAAACAGCTATACGAAACACTATTATTAAATTCCAATAGCCTTTGATATAATGATTAACAGGTGACGAGCAGTAATGGGATTTGTATCGGCCAATATATTTATAGATTTTGTGAGTCGACGAGGTGCAATGAAAATTGAGTCTTATTACGTTGAGTAAATAAAAGTCAAACAATGAATACCAACTCGATTGAATTTCGAAGTGTCTTCACTTCCTATCTTATACCAATGTGTCTTAAAACTAGTGTATATCACTTTTATTATTCTGTCTAGATATGTGTCTAGAAATTCCATAATTAGGAAATTTATTAGGAGTACCTACTAATATTACTGAAATAGCTCATAAAATTACTAAGCTGCTTTGACAGTGCTGGCCAAGACACATAGCTGTCCACAAAGCAGTCAGACGACATAGCAAAACAGCATTGACGGTCTGTAGATGTAGATAAGGCCTATGGTATGGTATTATATTGTATAATACTAGCTGAGCCCGAAGGCTGTATGATCTCATGCAGCTCCCGAGCACACTCTCATACACTGAAGTACATCTTATAGAATAGGTACGCACAAATAGGCACTTTTGCGTATATGTGCAGCTTCGTTCTTATTAGTGTATCATCGCCAATGAGCCTCCTAGCTCTGCGATCCACCGAGTCGAGTGCGGAAAGTTGGTATTTTGCTGAGCCATCCCAAAGGTTTGTGTATATAAGAAAAAAATCATCAGTAGAATTCTTTAAAAATGGCTGAATTTTTCGGGTTTTTTTAATTTTAATATATTCATTCAATTATTGTATTCAAGTTTAAAATTTCCTAAAGCTTTAAATATTATTCAAACATAACATTAAAATCTATTACGCAATACGTTTCAATTTCAAGTGAAGAAGCAGAATTCGAATCAATCCTCGTCCCCCATGGGGGCAAAAAACACATTCAAATGTCATAATATATTTCTTGTGTCTTTTTCGAGTTCCCCCGTAGACTATATTATGGGCAATCGAATATTACGTAGTTATAGTTGTGCTGTGAAGTATTGTCATAAAATCATACTGATTTTTTTATGAAACGAATTATGAATTTTATGTATGTAGTAGGGCTAAGAGTGTCTCTTATTCTAGGTCATTGGAATATTTCTGAAGACCCTAATTCTGCTGTCTTCAATTTCTGTTAATAACGCATTATTCCAGGGATTAAAAATATGTATTAGTCCACTAATTAAAAGTAGCTTGGTTCGATTCCAGATGAAATTTAGAAGCCTAGTGGCTTTTAAATTTCATCGAGCAAAAGAAAATTACAAAATATTTCGTACAAATAATGTTAATACAAAAAATATATATTAGTCCGATTCATATTATACTCGTACCTACTAGAGTTCACCCACCGGGTCATAATCTTATATATAAAAATGAATCCCCATTTCTCCTGGTCACGGCATCACGCGTGAACGGATAGACCGATTTTAATTCGGTTTTCGCTAATGGAAAGAGGGATAAACGGGGAATGTTTTAGGGTAAAAATTGCACGCCGGGCGAAGCCGGGGGCGGGTCGCTAGTCATTTGATAAAAGTAAGAATCTCATCAATACAGCTAAAGCTAAAGAAATAAAAAATAACCTGTTTAATTGTTTCATACCTTCATGACCTCATCAGTACTTACCATACATTGTTCTTGAACTTGATGAGCCTCCAGCAATTTCTTATTAACTGTAGGAACTATATTAATAATACTAATCTATATATTATATTTTTTCAAAAAAAAAAAAACAATTTGTACACGTTGTAGTTATGTTGCCGAGATCAAAAAAATTGTTTGAATTTTTTTTGTCTGTTTGTGCGTTTGTGCACGTTAATCTCGGAAACGGCTTAACAGATTTGAATGCGGTTATCAGTGATGTATTGTAGCAAGCTTCCCGTAACATTTAGTGTTTGTTTCATTCCAATCTGTTTACAAATAAAAAGTTACACGCTATAACGAATACGCGTACGAAGTTGCGGAACTCAGCTAGTAATATAGGTAATAAAGCTGAAGAGTTTGTTTATTTGTTTGGTTAATCGCATTATACTCTGAATCTTTCAGGCGATTTTAAAAATAATGCATTTTATAGCCCAATTCTTAATGAAGGCTATGGATATCATCACGTTCACGTGACACTTAGAAGCTGAAGAAAAAGAAAAAGATTCAGAAAGAACAGGCGATATGTAATATCGCCTACGGATGAACATTTTCGAGAACACGTTATAAGTTTTTTTATGTTAAGATCGGCAGACAGGCTGACAGTCCACTTGATGGTAGGTGGCTACCGTCGCCTATAACACCAGCAACGCCAAAGCTGCTGCAAGTGCGCTGCCGACTACAGTAGGATTAAGGATGAGGGATTATGAGTGGATAGGGAAATGGACTCTGGCATCCCTTACTCACTCACCGAAACACAACAGCACAAGTGCTGTTATTTCACGGTGGTCTTCTGTAAGGGATTGGTTACTGCCGCCAGACGGGCTGCCCAAATGACTGCGAAAACGCAGTGTGCCCTGCCACTACTTTCCAATTCCAGACCAAAACCAAATTTGAAAAGTTGATTTTTCAAAAGTTGACCCTGCCGGGTTCGAACCCGGGAACCCTAAAACAGAGCGTTAAGGCAAGCACCCTAACCACTCATCCAACGGGCTCGTCAATGTGCATGCCTGTTTCAATTTAAATTAAATGACGTGTGAAGCCGCCGGACTAGGATAGTGTAAATTATTATGCTCTTGTATCCCGTTACAAAAGTAACAAAAAATTCATTAAACATGCGCCAATTCGCAACGTACCCACTACCTGAAGGTGCTACCGTTTCTAAACAGTTGAGCGCACGTAAACAAATTTTTTGTCTCTACTTCAATCTACTTGTCCCTTTCTCGCGGCGCTTTTTACCACATAATTATGTCATCTCACTGTTTTAAACACCCTTTTTAGCTATAAATTGTTGTAACTGTCCCCATGTGAGTTAACTAATATATTGAAGCTTTTAAAATAAACTACGATGACATTGGTAGGTAGGTAAAACTTAAGGGAGATTTTTATATTTTTTAACACATAAAAATGATTTACCCAATTTTGAAATATTTTTTTGTAAATATACATATATGTAACACACCAACAGCATAACAGTAGCTACTCCAGTAATTTGGATACATTAAAATAATAGACATAATACAATTATGTTATGCAAGAATAGACATAATACATCTTTCAACAAAAAATCCTTATCCTTATCCCCTCCCAATACATTATCCTTAATCCTACTGTAGTCGGCAGCGCACTTGCAGCAGCTGTGACGTTGCTGGTGTTAAGGCCACGGTAGCCACCTACCATCAAGTGGACAGTCAGCCCTGTCTGCCGATAAAAAAATCATGGAATTTTAGGATGCAGTGGGTTCAGCCATTGCGCTACTGAGCACGATAGAATAAAGAGTGATAAAAAAGTTCTAGATCCCTTCTAGTTCTAGTTCTAAAAAAAGTTCTAGTTCTAGTTCTAGATCTAGTCTAGATAGACGGGCTGTGACATCCCTTACTCACGAATCCAAAAAAACACTAGCACACAAAGTTTAATGTAGATAGAGCATTTTTAAGCTACTGAAAAAAATATGCTAACAAATTGCTGGATGACCCATCCAGCTTGGACTGTGTCCGAGGCCAATATTTTTCATGCAGTTGTGACCCATTAAACAGGCTATTTATATTTCATTTGACTTCAATTAATTTACTTCAAAGTTGTCACTATAATCTAACACATTGTTTAATGACTGGACGGGGTGTATTCGTAAGCAGTTAAGAAAGACTGTGCAGATAATTTGATGGTTCCGTAGAAAAAAAAACCTTATTTTATCTTCATTTATTTTCATTATTATTATCACAAACCTCTGGTATTTTATTGGTATTCTCTGGTAGCGCTATATTCAGTGAAATGTACGTTCGTCACACTGTGTGCCACTGAGCGCAGGTTATAATCCTTGCCTGCAACTCTTAGTACTTTAAACTGGATAAGATGCCGCTGCGCACAATTTGGATGAGTAGCAACTTTATCCCGCGGACGCACGAACCTTGGAACAATCTATCGTCTGACGTGTTTCCATCTAGCACAATTATGGACTTCTTCAAGCGATTCGAAACAAATTCGTATAAGCTCGGTAGCTGGTGTTATTTGTGTCCCCTAGGCCATGGACCACACCGCGCCAGCGTAGGTTGGGATTTGCGTCCCCCTGGTGTCAAGTACTAGTGATCTTAGGCGACGATAACCACATACCATCGAGTGGACCGTCAGATTGCCTGTCATCCATTATTACACATATAAAAAAATCTTTATTACTTAGTCCATGCTGTAGCGGGACTCTAGCGTGTCTTGCGTACCTTTGTGGGACACAATATGTTTTGTATGGGATGATATAGATCTGAAATCTCAGATCTACATCGTACCAATTAGGATTCAAAAAGTTGGGTAATTTCATACACGTTGAGTTCTAGAAAAACGTCTTCGGGAATTGTATTCCTTTTTTTTTTTGCGAAAACTTCAGACAGTCATATGTCGTACTAAAGAAAACGGGCGAACAGACAGCTTTGTAAGAAAGTCTTGGGGAGACAAACGCTAAATACTAAAAATATCCATTATTTAATGAAGATGTTACAAGAAATAGACAAGACAATTGCTTTGAAAAAAATATATTATACTTAAACATGTGAAGAACCAATTGTATTAATTAGAATTTTCGTTAAAGTAATAGAAACTCCACAAAAAAAGTTAGAACACAAGAAGAATTTGACCTTTATTGAAAATTCTCTCGAAAACGGCTTATTGCAGGCATATGCATCCTGTACCTATGAATAAGTTGATATCCATTTTTTTTAGCATAGGTTCGTCTTTAAGTTTAGAGAACCCTAATAAAGGGCCCCATTGCCACACCTGCTATTTAATAAACGCGACACCGGACACGCGACGCGCGATGTCTCGAGTCAATTGTATCGATTATCGGACTCACAATCGAGTCGTTGTCATTCGTTCGCTCGTTAAATAGATGTCTTTGTTTTACGAAATTGAAATTATTTGATTATCTGTATCGATAAATGTGGCCTTTTATTACAGGCGGGGTATCAATCATTTGTCGCCCTTTGAAGGGGCATCGTCAGTGGGGCATTTTTTGTCAATGTCCAGACATGTCCGTTTTCACTTTCATGGTGTTTAGCATAAAAGGTATTTATAAAGACTTGCTCGCTGGATTGATGACCTCAAGAGAGTGGCTGACAATGGACATATTGAGGGCGGAGAATTGAGTCTGATGGCCTACCTATGTCCAACAGAGTACGCTTAATCATCATCAGCTGTTTTAAGGAACGCATAACCTTCCGCGAGCCCGTTGGATGAGTGGTTAGGGTGCTTGCCTTAACGCTCTGTTCTAGGGTTCCCGGGTTCGATTCCCGGCAGGGTCAACTTTGAAATATGAACTTTTCAAATTTGGCTCTGGTCTGGGTTTGGAAAGTAGTGGCGGGGCACACTGCGTATTCGCAGTGACAACCCCCTTATAGAAGACCACCGTGAAATAACAGCACGTATGCTGTTGTGTTTCGGTGAGTGAGTAAGGGATACCAGTGCCCATTTCCCTATTTCCTATTCCCTTATCCTTAATCCTACAGTAGTCGGCAGCGCACTTGCAGCAGCTTTGGCGTTGCTTGTGTTATAGGCGACGGTAGCCACTTACTATCAAGTGGATGGTCAGCCTGTCTGCCGATCTTAACATAAAAAAAATCAGTGATCAACTTCATTTTAACTTTCCGTCAACATTCAACAAATTTAAATAAATAGTCTTAACACTATACTTTGTTGTGACCTTCTTTAAGTAATTTATCAATTGTTAAAAAGTGTCACAAGACAATTATGAAATATGTACCCTGTCATTAAGTGTATAAAGGTATTTATTCCAATAGAAAAACTTCATCGAATAGAAATCCTCTTGCCTGTCATTCTATTTTACAGACAAAGGCACTTAACGTTCAAAAACTGGCTGCAAAGAAAGAATCGAAACGAAAATACCATCAATCAAAGAACTGAGAATAATCGAATTTCGAACGAGGAGTGCAGTTCAAAGGGCACCAACGAGGAACCGCAACAGATTTCAGAACGAAAAAGTGCTAAAAAAGTTGAAAATATGACTAATATTGAACACAAAGTTGCCGTGTCGATCGCTCGTCTATTGCAACAAAAGGAGGTAGACACAGAGGCGGGGAAAGGATTCGAAATTCGAAAAAGGAACGAACTGAATTCGAATCGTTGTACGAATGAAATGAGTGTAGGAATGCAATTTGTTTAGGAAATTGAATAGCTCTTGTCAAAAATGACATTTGAAACTTTTTTTTTAAAGACATAGACATACTTGCAACTAGTGATCCATTCTTAGCTTACGTTGTAATACGAACATATGTTCCAAACTTCAGTGGCTCTAGCATGAGTTTACGATACTACACTCGCTAGCGAGAGCGTAAAACATTTATATGGAAAATTGATAATTTGACATTGACAGTTCACGATTTCCCATACAAAAGTTTTACGTTCTCGCTAGCGAGTGTAGTATTGGTGTAGTATCGTAAACTCATACTAGAGCCTCAGCTTTCTAGACGTAGTAGTCTTGGCTCTGCGTTGATCGTCAGTCAGGAAAAACTATTTTATAAATATAGATATTTCCCAAAACAAAAATGACAAAAAGAAGGTAAACTGAAAATAATACGAAACTAAATTCATCGATTGGTCTCAAACTAGCAAAGTTCTATGTCACGAAGGCTTTGTCGATGCACGATAGATTTTTACTGCCTTTAGCTGTCGGTTTTGTTCCTCTACAAAATTTAAATCGCAATTCGTTAACTATCTTGTCACCTTATTTTCTGCCTTACTGCATTGTCGTTAAGGGTTGCTATTGATTTTGACGCTGTAATACTTACATTTGTTTTGTTTCAAGTTTAACGCTTGTTCCTATCATTTCGTTTATTTATGAGTGATAAAAATGTTTGCGGTTCCTGTTCCATTGTAGAGCACCTGTCCTTTTTATGTTTTGTTATCTAATCAAACGAAATTTAATTTAATAAGGAATTTAAAAGAATTTACTTATTCAATTTATTAAAATTATCACCCTACCAACCAATAATTAAGTATCATTCGAAAAATAATCCAAGAATGTTAAAGTATTAGTAAACTGGCCATTTCTTAATAATATATCAATCATTGGTCCTATATCTTGTCTACTACTGGGATGAAGTCTGGACTTTAAATTTAAGTAGGCACTTAAATATTAATCATAAAAGTTTTTTGAAAATTCAAAAGTTTATTCTGCAAATAGGCCGCAGGGGGACTTTTTTACATAAAAACAAACATTAGTAATCCTATTAATCCATAATAATATTATAAAGAGAAAAGATTTGTATGTATGTATCTTTGTAATGAATAAATTTTTAACCGATTTTAAAAATTCTTTCACTTGTAAAAAGCTACATTAACAGCGAGTAACATAGGCTACTCATCCTCCCCCCCCCCCTCTACCCCCTCCATACAAATGTATGTTGGTAGTGAATAAACTCAAAGACTACTTGGACCTATTTTAAAAATTCTTTCACCTATGGAAAGCTACATTATCAGCGAGTAACATAGGCTACTCACCCTCCCCCCACACCCCCTTTATATTTTATAAAGCTACGCGGACGAAGTCGCGTGAATCAGCTAATTAATAATATAGGTAAATGTGAATGTTTGCGAGGATGTATAATATAGATGTTCGTTATTCTTTCACGCAAAAACTACTGAACGGATTTTGAATAAATTTAGCACACAGATACCCTATATCCGTGAAAAATGTTATGTTCCCGAGGGATCGTCTAAAAACATAAAAAATTTGGCGCCACTGTCGACACAGTGTCAGCGACACCGTCGTTACAGCGATAAAGATGTCAACGCGAACGAAGTCTCGGGCACCAGCTAGTTAATATTCTTTTATTTAATTTAATATAAATTAATTTAATAAGAATTAACTTAAATTTTTACAATACAGTCGAACATGTTAATAAAATTAATATAACAAAAAAAATTATAATCTTAAAAGTGCCTTATTGGATCCCTTGCCAAGCCAAACATTGCCTGGCTATACGTATGAAATTGATTATAAGAATTCATCTTGATGAAGAATTTTTTTATGTTAAGATCGGTAGACAGGCTGACGGTCCACTTGATGGTAGGTGGCTACAATCGCCTATAACACAAGCAACACCAAAAATGCTGCAAGTGCGCTGCCGACTGTAGTAGGATTAAGGATAGGGATTAGGAGAGGATAGGGAAATGGACTCTGGCATCGGAATCGAACCTGGAAACCCTAGAACAGAGCGTTACGGCAAGCACCCTAAAATCTTCAATAAAAAATTAAGTGACTCAACGTATTTTTGTAAAAGTGTGATCTAAGTACGTTGTATAAAGTAACTTAAGGCTCACATTATAAGTTTTAAAGCTGCTTACACTTAGACAACTTTTGAAATGCTAATTTTCTTTTACTTGAATATTTTATTCAACAAACAAACAAACACCAAAGACTTTAACGATAACTAAAAGAATAATTGAACATTCTAATTTTAAATGATAAATTAGTTTTTGTGTCATTTTAATCTATTTTTTTTTTAAATCAGATTAGCGCGGATTTCAGATTAACGAAAAGTTGTAATGAAAAATCTTTCTGCAATAGGTTTTTTTACTTGATTTTTTATAGGTAACTAGCGGCTTCGCCCGGGGTGCAATTTTTATATATATAAACATTCCCCGTTTATCCCTCTTTCCATTAGTGAAAACCGAATTAAAATCGGTCTACCCGTTCACGCGTGATGCCGTGACCAAGGGAAATAGGGATTCATTTATATATATATAGACTACAAGAATTTGTGAAAATAGTATGTTTGTTTACATGTTATAAAACATACAATCTTATAAACTGGAAGTCCGAGTTGGACTGGAAGTGCCACATAGAGATAATTTCAATCATGGTGTACTAAGATAATGTAGTTCTTGGAGTTTACTCATTAAGAATCGATTTTCATATAAGGCCACCGGTTTGGAAATATTATAAAGGAGTAAAATTAATACAAGCGTTAACTAAAAAGCGTTACGTGATCTGTCACTTTGGCATTTGTACGACGGGTGACGCATGTATTTATGTTCTCTAATTCTATTCTCTGGGCTTATAAAAGCAAACGTCGAAATCTTGTATGAAAAGTGTAGTTCGGGTTGAGAAACGAAACGAAAAAATGACCTATTTGAACTTATAAAACGTAGTGACATCTGTCTATACCGAACGTAACTAACATAATTTTTTTTTTGGAACACGTGACATCTGAGTATGCAGTATGTAACTAAATAATATAAAGTAATAGGCATGATGACGGTATTAAAGAATCAAAGAATAAATGGTTTTAGAGAAAAATATATGTTGAAAGGAGTCTAAAAAATTACTCATTTTTTGTATTAAAATTGATATTAATAAGATTTTCAATAAAATAGAAGTATAAATAACTGCAATCGGTCATGTTAACTGAAACACCGATCAGAGCGAATGACGTCACGCCCAGGTAAGTGCCATCGTGTTGCTTGACTTTGCTTTGACAGAATGAAAAATCTGATGAGATGTCGTTGACGTCACGGTTCATCAGACGCGACGCCATGACACCTAAGAGCGTTTTTGCGCGTAATTCAAAATAGATTTAAAAACATTCAATAATTCGCGTTCAAATTTAGTTTTTTGCTGAAATGTTATTTTTTTCGGATATGGTAGACGTGTATCTATATTATGGAAGGGAATTTCAAAATCTGTCATCATCAGATAACTGGATATTGGGTATCCAGTTATCTATTGAGATGAGGAAAATTTTATACTTTTAATTTCATACTTTGAAAGGAGTAAACTTCAGTCCTGCTTCATACACACTTTTTTTTTAAATTAATAATGACATATATACTAGCTTTTTCCGTAACTTCGTCCGCGCCCCATTTTCTTAAGCGTTGAAAAGAGCAATAATTTATATAATCTTTATTGCTCATACATATTTCTGTCAGACGTTGATTTTTATATTTTCAAATGGTCCTTGGGAACATTGTTTTTTTTTTTGAAGGTTTTGAGGGGTGAAAGGATGAGAAATCCTATATCCTTTTGCATATCCTATATCCTGACAAAGTGTATGCAAAATTTTATGATGATTTCATGATTCATGAACAAATAAACTCACTCTCCCATTTGTAATATTATATATTTTATTTCTGGAAGGGCACACTATATTTTGCAAATAAACTGGGAAGCCTATTGGGTGGCAATTAATGCCACTTTTCACAAGACCACCATGATATAAAATCTTGACCGTCAACCTGACTGCCAATCTAACATTAAAATATTCGCTAATAGTTTAATTTTTTTTTTAACATAAATTTAAGGATACCTCTTTATAATAAAACAAATTTTCTTATTTCACTGTCAAAACTAATAAGGGCTTGTGTGAGTGACCACCCTGTCCACTGCCGCTATCTACCACATCTGCTGTCGCGCCCCACCTTCCCCCTTCCCCCTCCCCCCCTACTTCCTACCTCCCTACTAATGAATATTAACTAATATCAAACTGTTTCGTGAAGTCGTCTCAATAAAGTGAAAATAATTGTATGACTCACTTTGTGTTAAGCAAAATGTCATTCGTTACAGTGTACCTATAATCTTTACGTCAATAAACTCATGTCTGCGACTTTTCCCAAACAATTGCACAAATTAACTACTACTGATACTTAAATGTCGTTTCATTTAAAAGACAGAAGGTATTTTTTAAGAAATGCTGACGGGTATATAGAGCTGATGGAGGAACCATATGATTTTTTGAGAATCTTGTATAAATAGAACAAAGGACATAACTTTTTTAAAGAATCCGTTTAGATTTCAGCAATGACCGCCTTTTATTTTGTCTTTGGATTACTCTATAAAAAAGTTTAAATTTTTTCATAATAAAGAGTGTCAGGCAGGCTGAGGAAACATTTTTTTTTATGTTAACGTCCTCTACTACGCGAATGACCTTGGGCAACTGGGCTCTATACAACCGGCCCTCGCTAGGGGCATCCGTTACTCAAAAATATCAAAAAAAACCTTTTTCTGAAACTATTAAATTAAATTAAAAATTGTTCGTGTCATTTATAGTGTAAATGAAACTCGTATCATTTGATGATATACACATTGCATTACTTCTTGAAACAACTAAGTTGAATCTATTTTTGTAACAAAGCAATACATTAAAATTTATTTAATTTCTCGTAAACCATAATACTTAAAACAAAAATGCCTCGTCAAAAATATAGACCAAGAAGTTATGTATCACATAATTATAAATTTTTTGTTACATTGGCTTTATGTTTGAACGAGCTGAATCGGAGAACAAAGCAGTGATTTTTTCTTATCGATGGCGTGGAGCCTCTTAAGATCGGCAGACAGGCTGACGGTCCACTTGATGGTAGGCAGCTACCGTCGCCCATAACACAAGCAACGCCAAAGCTGCTGCAAGTGCGCTGCCGACTACTGTAGGATTAAGGATAAGGGAATAGGAAATAGGGAAATGGGCTCTGGTATCCCTTACTCACTCACCGAAACACAACAGCACACGTGCTGTTATTTCACGGTGGTCTTCTGTAAGGGGGTGGTTACTGCCGCCAGACGGGCTGCCCAAATGACTGCGAAACGCAGTGTGCCCTGCCACTACTTTCCAGATCCAGACCAGAAACAAATTTGAAAAGTTCATTTTTTCAAAGTTGACCCTGGCGGGAATCGAACCCGGGAACCATAGAACAGAGCATTAAGGCAAGCTCCCTAACCAACTCATCCAACGGGCTCGTCAACGACGATAAGTGTTTCTTTTTTAAATGGGTTTTGCTCTTGGCCAACATGTATCCGTGTAGCAAAGATGAGGCGGCGAGCTCACCCAGACTTGAATCTTGAAAGGAGTGAGGGTTGTATGAGCTCGGAAATACAGACGCCGGCAGGGAGTTCCAATCCTTAGCAGTGCGCATTATAAAAAGTGTTTTAAATCGCTTGGTCCGAATTAGAGAGATTTCGACAAGGTGTTGATGGGAACCAGCTGTATGTCTACATGTCCGATAGAAGAAAGAGGAAGGCGGTGTGATCTCATGATTGTTCTGCTGCGTCGTTGATTGTAAACGCAAGCAAATGTGCCTACTCTGATAAGTGACAAGATGAGGAGTCAGAGAGAATAGGGATAATAGTGGGTTGTAGAGACTAGTTACTGCACCAGCACCAGCAATAGACTATTAATATGCTATTATTTGTTATTTCAGTCTTCTGTGATTATGTGAATATTCCGAAACTGTCACCACAAACAATCATATCAAAATCGATTATTTAATCGATAGTTGGTATGTAAGTAAAAGAATCGAGTTAGGATCGATCCTCGGGGCGGGCCAGTTCGTGCGGCGTGTAATCCTGTTTGCATATCGGCCGGCACGAAACTCCCGCACTTATCATGTTTATTGATTGACACGCCAGTAATTCACCGGTTCAACCCCACTGGACGCCACCTTACACTTCAGCGGCACAATTCATAAGCGGAGGCGTTTTATATTTCCATTATCTGTAGTCCTATAATATGAAAATAAAATCAATTACATTTGTTTTAACCCTAGCGCGTTTATATTTCATAATTAAAAATAAAACTTGAGAACGGCTGGACCGATTCGGATAATTTTTCAACTGTTCGTTGAAATCCGAGGAGAAAACTTTTTCGGAAGATCGTAAAAACCGTACTTTTCTTTTTCCCAACCACACTTCGTAGCTGACAATCCAATAGCCTTTTAGAGAACGACGTACCTATGTCATGTCAGCTGGTTTGAGATAAAAATACAATTGGTAACCAACACTTAATGCCATATAATATTTTGGTCAGTGGAAGTGGAAGAGGACAGGACACATAATACGGAGAGCCGACGGCCTCTGGGGCCGGAAGGTTCTCGAGTGGAGGCCACGGCAAACGCAGCGTAGGATGTCCACCCACAAGGTGGACAGAAGACCTGATAAGGGCCGCGGATGGAAGGTGGATCCAGGCTGCTTCTGATCGGTCCTTTTAGAAAATTAGGGGGAGGCCTATGTCCAGCAGTGGACATCCTAAAGCTGAGATAATGATGATGATGAATATTCTAGTCTGTACACAATTAATAGCTTTGCAAATTTGGCATAATGTGCTGCAACAACTTGTACAGCACTTTTCTTTGTAAAATTCAACATCAACAGCTATTGTGCGTTTTCTATACTGCATCAATATATTCATATTACTCGATTTTAATGCATCTGAGTTAAATTTAATTTTTTTGATATTCCAGATTTCATATGACATCGTTTACTCAAATTTAATCTCAAACGTTATGGATTTCCGCTTTCGCTTATAGCTTAAGTTTCGACTTTAAATTTATAAGTCGCGGTTTACAGCTCTTTGTTTTAGGTGGCGATAACTTAGTTTTTAGGTGTTTAGGGGTCCGTGTTCGTTCGTACATGCTAGCTTATTGCGCTGCCCACTACCGTCAGACTATTTAATTGTTACTAAACTTTCTATTTGTTCATAATATGAAAAGTAGATATTATTTTTCTACCTTTTTTTATCCAAAATTAAAAATTTTATTAACCTCTTTTATTTAGACGTTGGAGTAAGTAGGAGAGAGGATACTTGTTTCTTTCTTTCTTTAGATGTTTATATATTTAGTATACCTATGACTACGTAGATTTTTTTAAATAATTCAATGCACTTTACGGCTTTTATTGTCACACTTTTTAATCACAAAAATGGAAGCTAAATTGACCATTAATACATCGAAAATATTGTCCTTGGAACAAAATATCGCCACGTATAATTTATCATGGAGTTAATCATTTATATTTTAAAATGCCAAATATGTCATCTTTAAAAGCAATCGATCATAATTCGAAACATAGCTGATGTAAACAGTTATTTCCCTCTAGGTATAAAATTAAATAACAAAAAATTGCAGACGTCGTCGACCTCGCAACGTCTCACGTGTAAATTCCGTTTTCTTTTCACGAACCTGTCAATTTCCCTGCAGAAGCTATCGGAGTAAGCATCAAAAATAACCAAATTAGTTTCGACACGAAACACCGAGTGCTCGATTGTCTGCCCAAACTCGACAATAGGATCGATCAAAACTTCCCCTTTCAATGCTCGCTTTTTTCTGTTTCAGGCCAAACGGGGGCGCAACACAATAAGAAACGAAAAGTAAACAAAGAAAAAGCACACGCGACACGACTTAGAACCGAATTAATCGAATATAGAACGCCATTTCGCATTGGCGATCGATTTGGGAGTTTTTAAAAATGCATTCGGAATTCGAAATTGGCGCGCGGCGTGCGATGATCTGATCGTCAGTATGCGCCGAGACTGAGGTCTGGGCGGACGTCCGGATGCACCCGACAGGAGCGGCCAGTCTGCCCGCCGCACCTGAGGCGGAGGTGCAAGCTATGCACTCGATGGACTGGCTCTTCAAGAAGGAGAGGATATATCTACTTGCGCAGTTCTGGCAACAGGTAAAACTGCTATGAATGTACGACATGTATTTGTCCCACTGCGGGGCGAGTATTCTTTGACAGGTCTAGGTCTTGGCTTTTATTATCACATTATCAAAAAACGTATATTTCGTTTAACATGTTCAAAAGTCAATCGAAAAAAGGAAAAGGTCATCGGATAATTAAGAAAAAACGTATTCCCATGAATGTAAGCTAACTCAATAAACGCCTCGAATCTCATTCAGCGAATGAAGCGAATCCCGAATGAAAACAATCACAAAATCAATTAACCATTTCTCGCTTAAACCTCAATTAACCTGTAACCCATGGTCCCGTATTATCTGAACCGATTTCCATCGAACATAACAATTATACTATTGCTCCAACTATTGTTTCGTATGCTAATATTATTATCGACAAAGTTGTTGGATAAAATTACCCCTGACGTGGGGGCACAGTCATTGCCTAACCGTTAAGAATTGTATGATTTGTATTGATCTTTGATTCTTTATACGTTTTTTTTTTAAGATTAAATATTCTTTACGATGTAAATAGCTAGAGTAAAAGTAAAAGATTAGTAAGTACATGTAGAAATATTTAGGCACTTATCAATTAGAAACCTGATGTATACAAAAAAGAACATCTCAGTTTGTACGAAGGCTGTAGTAGCAGTAGACAGTAGTTAGAATTTTGGAAAAGTAAATTGTGCAAGAAAATCACGATTAGCTTCTGCAGCTTTTATTCCCTTGCAGCTTACATTAATGAAACGTCGCATCTTCATAGTCCATTCTTTGCCCCAATCAGAAACAATTACAGGAGTCCAACTATTGTTTCATATGTTAATATCTGATCGCATCTAGAGGTTAATCGGAGGATTCATTGTCTGTACGTAATATCGATGGTTATCTACTCATTGTGGCGGAAGGCTGAAGGATGTTGCGATATTACAAGGAACTAATGCAGATAGACAAAAAATCAATCCAATGTATGCTAAATTCAATAGAATTAGATATACAATTATAGATAAAGTTATTATTCTTCCTATTTCTTTATTAATTTCAATTAAATAAATAATATAAAAATATTATTCATGTAATGCATAGGACTAAATATCAGTCTTTTAAAATAGTCATTTCTTTTGCATTCATAACAGTTCGGAATGTGTATCTTGTGAGGGAGTGCCTACTGGCAAGATACCTCATAGAATCAGCTGTGAATCCCAAACATATGCACTAGTTAAATAATGTTCATACGAGCCTTTCGTTCAGTCGTTATTTATGTTTTACTTTTCTTCTGTTTGTATACTCGTAATATCAGGGCTTGAATATGAGATGGGATTATATTATTGAAGTTTATTTGATGAACAATTATGAAAAGCTTTGGGACATCTACTAATGACAGTAACAAACATACCTTCAATCAGATATGAAAGATTTGATTTGATTATAAAATTATTGCAAAAACAACATGATGATGATAGAAGACGTTCATTATAAAGAACTAGTTAGAATAACGAAGTAGACAATCTCGAATACCAAAATTCATAAGAGTTGATAATAATTTCAATGCAATCATATACATTATTGCCAATTTTTTGTGGGAATTATTTGGATATTTTTAAGTAAGACTATCTATTCTATAACTTTATAAACAAGTATTAAGACATTGTATTTCTAAAACGAGTAAATGTCAGTGAAAAGCTTCTGTCAATGTCAATAAAATGATGCAAGTTTAAATGCATCTCATCTCTTCATGCAAATGAAGATCATCCAAATGAAACGTCGTCTTCTATCCCTCTGTCTTGTCGTTGAATTATAATCGTTTTAAATTTAAAGGGGTCAATCGATCTGGCAACTATTAACATTTATCTGCATATTATGATCTATGACATCTGCACTTATCACTTACGCATAATTATATTAAATGTGATCAAAGTCAATTATACTCCATTATTTCTGCAATTATTATACCCTACTGAAATCATTATTCCTCTCTCGCAAAGAACACTCTCTTTTGTTTAATATAAACTTAGGATGAATCATACATAATACATTCAATGACGTAAATTTTATCTATGTTGATGATATTATTCGTGTGGAGAAAGTTATAAAATTTAATTTTAAACACTGTTTAAAAAATTGATAAATTCTACGCAAGAGAGTTTTTTGAATTACCTAATCGAAATAAGATCGTAAAAGTTTAGCGAATAGAAACAAAGGGTTATTATAAATATTCATCCTCTCAGTACGAGCACCGATTCATCCAACAGATACTAAAAGCGCATTTGAATTCAACGTCCGATACTATTGTTCTTACTAACTAAACAAATAAGGTTTACATTGATTAAAGGTTATATTTACATTAAAATTTGCATACAGCGTGCCTTGAATTGCACTTATCGATTTTAGAGGCAAGGACATTGTGCTTTTCACTTGTTTTATTGGTGGTATTTCTCTGGGAATGTTGCGGACAAATGACAAAGTTGGTACCATTAACAAGTCATCCAAATATCTTCGACGCGAAGCTTTACTTTCTTTTATTATTATTGACATTTAATCACTATCTTCTAAAGGGCTTGGTATGTAACACTAACTTACTCGTAGATATGTCACCAAATGGAGTTTTTTTTTCTAAATAATGAAGATATGGCTAACCTTGATAGCCAAGTGAATTTCTACACTTTCCACTAATGTTCGGTGTTTCTGTGAGTGAATAAGGGATGCCAGGGCCCATTTCCCTATCCTTTATCCTAAATCCTATAGTTGACAGCGCATTTGTAGCGACGATAACCTGGACTTTCCATAGAATGCGAAGATCAGACGATTATGGCTTGACAAATTAAATGCTTATATTTGAAAATTCCTAGTACCTCCAAAAAAAATCTACGGCTTATTTAGAATTAATAAATGTATATTCTATTCATTAAATGAAATCCATTAACTTCTTAATAAAGGTTTAAATCTCGGACTCACGCGAAAGGTTGTGCTGAAGAAATCAATTCTTTCAGCGTAACCTTTCGCATGAGTATGATTCTCTCAGTATGATGATGAATGGTGGTGACCTTCCTCAAATAAAAATTTCAAACTCTTGGTGTGATAAAAAAAATAGGAATTATATTGAAATATTAAAAGAAAGGTCAGAAAGTAACCAAACAGATCAAAAGATACCTAATCAACGATATAACAGAAATAATACCTAAATATTGAAATTTAATCAGAGTAATTACTGTGATTAAAAGAAATACTCTGATAGGGCGTTATGGTATAAAAATATTTTAAGAAATTTGTCAATTTACTAAATAGTTTTATAGTTTAACGGTAACAATATACATAATAATGGGGTCGATATTCGTCGAATCAGTTGGCTCTGTTAATGTGTTGAACTGCCAAGTTGGGTTCCGGGTACAATTCCAGGAAAACCCTATTCGTTTGGGACACAATGTTTTGAAATTAATCCAGATAAGTATATAATAAGTGAAGGTGTATTTTAAATTAGTAAAATTTTATGGACTATATAAAGGGTCCCGATGCGTCGAGACTTTAAAATTAGATTTTATTGATCAATTTTTATTGATTGTAATGATAGCCGTCAAAATCGAACTCGGTCGCTGTTAAAACCAACAAAACCTATATTAATATAGGAATCATTAGCCACCCAGTGGTTGTCATAAAAACTGCGAACGATCAGAAGAACCTTCGGAAGGATCTTAATAAAAGTAACAATTAACATCAATAAACCTGAGCGGTTGCTTCGGGAACAATCGACGCCGTCATTCTTATTATGAAAAAAGGGAATCACCTTAGAAAAATATATTGATAAAACATGTAAATATAAAATTCAGAATTAATAGCTATTAACGAGTTTAAGAAAAATATAGACTTCTATAATTTCAACTTAAGGGGGAGACAAACGCTAAATACTAAAAATATCCATTGTATAATGAAGATGTTACAAGAAATAGACAAGTCAATTGCTTTGAAAAATATATATATTATACTTAAACATGTGAAGAACCAATTGTATTAATTAGAATTTTCGTTAAAGTAATAGAAACTCCACAAAAAAAGTTAGAACACAAGAAGTATTTGACTTTTATTGAAAATTCTCTCGAAAACGGCTTATTGCGTGCACATGAATCCTGTACCTATTAATAAGTTAATGTCAGATTAAAAAATTGTATTCATAAAATTTTTTTTTTTGTGTAATGTTCTAATGGTAAAAACAAAAAAAAAACACCATTTCTAGGCCCGTTGAATTGTCTCCGCCGCCAGCGAGTTCTATAGTAAATGTCATTTGCCTCAGTGAATCCCTTAAAAAAATAATCAAAATAATCGCAGGATTTATAAAATTACTAATTGCTTTAAAGTATATTAGAATAAGTTATAAAATTATGCACAACCGGCATTTTTCTTATATAAATACCTATAATATATACATATAAAAAAATTTTAAACGAGCGGTGTCTGTGCAATAAATATTAAAAAAAAAACAATTGTACACTTGTACTTATGTTACAGAGGTCAAAAAAATAAGTTTTAAAACTTTTGTCTGTCAGTCCGTGCGTTTGTTCAGGCTAATCTCAGAAACGGCTTAACCGATTTGAATGTGGTTTATTGTAACACTGATGTATTGTGGCAAGCTTCCCGTAACATTTAGTGTTTATTTCATGCCAATCGGTTTAAAAATTAAAAAAAAGTTAGGCGCTATACCGAATACCACGCGTACGAAGTTGCGGGCTCAGCTATAGTATGATATAATAAAAACCCTATGTTTGTACCGGAGTTGTAACTACTTAAATGTATACACTGTATATAATTAGGGCCAACTTCAGAGATAGGTTAGTTTTTATCTCAAGTAATGACTTCAGTTTTTTTTTATTGGAAATTAAATATATTTTTTACAGGATATAAGTTCCATAATTTTCTAACAGATGGCGTTGTAAGTTAGTTTATTGACACATTTCATCATCTTTGTTATCTAGGTTGGGTACTAAGCAGTTTTGTTAGGTGGTACTGCAATCGGGTTACAGACAGACAGGCTGACGGCCCACTTAACGGTAGGTGGTTACCGTCGCTTATAACACAAGCAATGCCACAGCTGCTGCAAGTGCCGACTACAGTAGGGTTAAGGATAAGGGGATAGGATTGGATAGGAAAATGGGCTCTGACATCCCTTACTTACTCAACGAAACGCAACAGCACAAGTGCTGTTATTTCATGCTGGTCTTCTGTAAGGAAGTGGTCACTGCCGCCAGACGGGCTGCCCAAATGACTGCGAAACGTAGTGTACCCTGCCACTACTTTCCAGATCCCGACCAGAGCCAAATTTGAAAAGTTGACCCTGGCGGAAATCGAACCCGGGAACCCTAGAATAGAGCGTTCACGTAAGCACCTCAACCACTCATCCAACGGGTTCGGGCAGAACAACGTTTCCTAAGTCCCCTAGTTAATCATTTATCAAAATTGTGTTCAAAGCTTATTATAATATCAAATTGTATTGTCCATAAAAACAACATTGTTTAAAACACGAAATGATCTTAGGATATTTATATTGTGAAATAAATACATACTGTGTCGTGATAATATTTTTACGAATTATTCTCTCAGATCGCGAGCAATGTATGAGAGTTAGACAATAAATGAAACGTCACTAAAAATTCCATTAATAAGATGGAGTAAGCGATATCTGATGCATTTTTTTATTATTTATTTAAAAGTTTTTTTCCGTTTAATTAGTGGTGGCCGCGGATTCACAAATATTCGACTTTCGAACGATATTCGAGCGCGCAATTAATCGAGTGGATCCATCGGTCGATCGTATCGGTTTGGATCGTAAAAAGCGCATTTCCCTACGAGTCTGAATGGTATGCGATCGGTTCCCACAACCTTGATGTCTGGAATGTGTCCCCGGCTCGATGAAAAAAAATCGCAAGCTCTCCCATGACTGTCATCTCTGAACCTCATACTGGCGATAGCCAGTCCCAGCGTCTAAAAATAAATTATTTCTCTCCTTCGGACCGTGTAACATACACTTTTTGTACTGTAATTATCTTATTAGCGCACAAAAATAAAATAAAAACACTAAACACCACCGAAAACTCGGAATTTTCTCGAGCGCGCCTCCCGACAAAAAACTTTAACCTGTATTTAAAAATCGATTGCAACCAAAAAATTGTCACTGACAAATGATTCGAACGCCTTGCGGTCGAAATTACGAATTCAAATTTCGAACAAAAACCGCCATTAACTGACGGTTGTTACCTTTTTTCGGCTGTCGATGATTTTCGGGGCTAATCGTGTTTTTTGCCGATACGTTCGAGACTAATCGATGTATCGAGGCCGCTAATTCGATTTGTGCCCCTCCCCTCGTTCCTCTAGCGTGGGCGTGACCTATCGATCTTTCGATTCGATCATTACCAGACTCCGTTTCCTGAGGATTTCGCGTAATAATTCCGAACAATTTTAACAGGTGTCACACCGTTAGGTCGATTCCGAGACGCGCGGTAGCAAAAAGCTCGGCCATTAAACGAATGAACTCCGCGTCTCTCGATAATTTAATAATAAAAGTAAAAAAAAAATAAAGAATCGATTGTGGTTGATGGCCGGCCGCACGATTCATCTGTGAAGCATTCAAATCATCAGACGCTGATGGTTTTTTAATGATATTTTTCACAATCGGTCCGATCATTGGCGTTATTAGATGTACCTATAGACGAGACGAGAATGCCTCGAGACATCACATTATTTAATATCGTAGTATCTATAAAATCTACTATTATTATTGAATTTTTCGTTGCCGATCTATTCAATAAAACAGAGAACGAATAAAATTTATATTTCATTAAACTTTTTATAAGTAGCAGTTTTAAATTTTTGTCGTGACAACGCAACAAGACAATCGACCCTACAAAGTAAACTCACATACACAAATGTTGTTGTCAAAAAGATTTTCCTTTCGCTTCCAGAAATAATTATTTCTGGCAGCATGACGCCCTTAGAAGCCGAGGCGGGTGAAACCTCGAGATACAGCTAATCCATACTAATATTATAAATGTGAAAGTAACTCTGTCTGTTTGTCTGTTACCTTTTCGCGCCTAAACCGCTGAATCGATTATCATGAAAACTTACATGCACCTTGTCAGGGATGTGGGAAAGGACATAGGGTACTTTTCATGCAGAAAAAAAGTACTGTTCCCGAGGGATCGTCTAATGCCTGATAAATCTATAATTGCAATAAAGATGTTAGGCGTTACATTGCTCATATTATATGAGTCATATATTCAGGCTTTTTTTTTAAATTTTTCAACGCGGGCAAAGCTGCGGGCACCAGCTGGTATGTTATAAAAACTGCAGGTGCATTTTACTACTAAATTCAAAGTAATATAGGACAAAATATATCCAAAACAAATGTCAGCACGGGAATTATACCACTTTGTGACATAAGCAGTTTTGTGGTCGACTGTACAATAATAGGAATTCGAATCACGCGACTGTGTGTATATCTATATCGATACAACGGGTTAATTATGATTGATCGAGGGTGTAACTACTATCGAGTAATCGAATTATTATTTTGCATTTACCATCACTTTAGTTCTTTTTTTTTTAATTTAAAATAATCTATTTGCATGCAGGTTTTTTTAAATGAATTACCTTTCTTAAAACTATATTAATCTCTTTATAGCAGTCGTAAAGGCATGAAAAACGGAATAATTTATAATGTATCGAAAAAAAACTTTTAGATAAAATCAGGTACAATGGTATTTTTTCATTATATTGTTTTCTCTTAAAAATTTTGTTGCATCTCAACAAAAAATATAATACGTAAATTACTCTCATAGTTATTTAAACATTCCAAACCACAACCAGCCAGTTAAATCTGAACTATAACATGTCCTTCAACTAAGCTTAAATCAGTTTTACTCGTAATAACAATGTCAATGGACAAGGACAATTAAAAAGTATATAAGTATATATAACTGAGTTTATATTATTATTATTATTTTATGTTAAGGTCGGCAGACAGGCTGACGGTCCACTTGATGGTAGGTGGCTACCGTCGCCTATAACACAAGCAACGCTAAAGCTGCTGCAACTACGCTGCCGACTGCAGTAGGATTAAGGATAAGGGATTAGTAGGGGGATAGGAAAATTGGCTATTAAAAAAAAACATTGCATATGATTTGATATGAAGCAGTCAATAGCTAAAATAGCCATTATATCTGCCGTAGGACGACCACTGCTATAAGCCTATCCCATAATTTTCCAATAGGACCGGTCAGAAGCAGCCTGGATCCATCGTCGACCCGCAGCCTATCTTGTGGGACTATATGTATGTCCTGCCTATTGCCACTTTAACTTTCCGCTAGTTATATCGGTAACTTTAGTTTGTCTATGATTCTCCTAAATTCTGATTACAAATAGCCTCGAGTATAGCTCTCTTCAAAGGTTGCACGTTGAGCTTTCTTACAATGCTCTCACTTAAGACCACGTTTGAAACAATAAATGTATCACAACAATACATAATTTCGGAATTCCGAGCCAGATAACAGAGAGTTATCCTATGGGTCCCTTTTGCGGTCTTTTTTTAAACGATTTGATAATCACCCGCGTCAGTGGAGTTCATTTTCTTAATGAATACGCTCCACACGTATTGAACACACACTAATGATACGCCTGTATGACCTTGTAACATTGACCACCTTTTTACGTCGTCGGATAATTCATAATCATTTTTTTTTCACGATGACAGCTCATTTAACGCTTCAGCGTTCACTGTAAACAGTATCGACCATTAGATCGATAATTGTTCTAAAATAGAGGAACTGAACTGAAGGGACGTACCAACCTTACACTGGGCATATAATTTGTGAATACTCCTGTGTTTTGGAAATGAATGGGAAATTGGGAATTAATCATCAGTGAGTAATAATTTCTAAAGATAAGCGGACGAAGTCGCGAGCGAAAGCTAGTTAGTCATAAATTAGTCAGCAAGTATGATGACCTCACCCTCTTACAAACGACCACCGTATTCCCTGGTCGATTCTCCTACTCGACTGGTGTGGCTTGTGTTTATAGGGGATGACAAATTCCACTTATCCCAGTGAAGTACCTCAGTAGGGATAGGTGGAACGGGCGATAGCAGACACTTAGTTTTTTTACATACTTAAAGGTCGGCAAACAGGATTATACCTATAGGACTATAATAGATGATATTAGAACTTCGTCTTTTAACACAAGCAAAGCTTAAGAAGTTGCAAGTGCGCTGTCGACTTAATAAGCCTCTGAAGGGGGTGGTCACTGCCTTGAAGGACCTTTTCCCCGTGACTTAGGTATTTGCGCCCCTTTGTCTTAGATGTCAAAACATGTATTCTATAGTTATTACTCATATATTTTTGTCAATCGTTGAATATTTTATTTTCATTTTTAAATGATCCCTCGGGGAACAGAACTTATTTCTGGAGGACTTACCTAGTATCTATGACCTTTTCTGTTTTCCTGACAACGTGTATGCAAAATGTAGCGGATGCTTACGTTAATTTAAAAAAAAACTAAATTCCTAATTTAAGCTTTCTAAACTCAGTACTTTTGACTGTGCGTTGATAGTTGACATAATACCAAAATAAGTATATGTAAACTGAACAAAGTCCCCCTGGTTACCCCTCTTTACGTGGTTGTATAGAATATATTTTATTTTATTTGTTTATTTATTTTTCAGATAACATGATCCATTTTAGTTATTAATCTCTATATATAAAAATGAGTCTCCATTTTAAGACCAATTTTAATGCGGTTTTCACTAATGGAAAGAGGGATAAACGGGGAATGATAATATATATATGAATTAATTATAATGGCAAGAGACCGGACGGCATGTCCCTGATTCCCTGGAGTGTGGGAAGGGTTCTAGTGTGGGACGCTACTTGCGTGGACACACTGGCTCCTTCCCACATCCACGGAACGAGTCAGCAAGCGGGTGCGGCTGCTAAAGCGGCCGAAAAATTAAAGACGGCCAAATACCGGGGTCTCGGTTCCGGATACACTTTTATGCCGTTCGGAGTCGAGACCCTTGGTCCGTGGGGTCCCAGCGCTCGCCAACTTCTAAAAGAAATTTCCAAAAGGCTCACCGACACCACTGGTGACCGACGAGCTGACAGCTTCCTCGCGCAACGCATTGCAATACAGCGAGGAAATGCTGCCAGTATCCTCGGCACCATGCCGCGGGCGCCCAATTTTTTACATATTTTTTAGGTTTTATTTAGTTTTAGGATTATTTAGCTTCCTTTTGCAATTTAATATGTCTCAGTGAGAATGTTGGAGGATATAAGTTTTTTTTTGTACTTATGTATTAGATTCTACGCATGTAACTATAACATAAACTTGTGTCTGTTAATTCTCCGAATAAATTAATAAATAAATAAATAGATGTAAATTATTTGTTTTAATTATGTAATATTAAAGTGAAATTTAAATTGTGGTTGGAGGAATAAAAACAATATAGCGTTGTTCATTATAAAATATTTAAGAACATTAATAAAATGTTTGAAAATTAAAGAATTATATCTTTCAGCAACTAATTTAATTTTGACTAACTAGCATCTCTCTAGTTTTTGAGATGCTGTTGGGACTAGCTCATGTCCCCTCTAGAATAATTGACCAAGCTATCCCACTTACCTAAGCGGTTAAACAGACAGACTAGACTTCTATACATAGTTTCAAAAATAAACCTAGTATAAAAACGACCCAGTGAAGATTTAAATCTCAAGCCGGCGGCGTTCAAAAGAGACATTGAGAGTAAGTTTTAAAAATTTAAATTCGGAATTCGAAACAAACGGGCACGCGCTTTCGTTTTAACAGTATCGATTAATTATCGATCGAAACCGATGCGCCGCTCACAGGTACAAATGGCGCATGTGCAACTCGGAGATTTATAGTCGCTTTACTGTAAACGACATTAAAACTTATGTCACGCCGGCTTTAAAAGGTTAATTGGGAACGACTAAAATAAGCAATCGTAAAACTCCTCTCGAATGTATCGAGTGGTTAATTTTCCGTTCGAATATTCGATGCGTCGATACGGAATCGAAATCGAATAAGTAGCAGTTATGCGAATGCGGAAATTATGTACACTTTTTTTTTAATTCAAATTTATTATTTATAGAAATTATTTCTGTACAATAAGTTTAGTTATTTATTTTTAACGGCCCGTCCCGGCTTCACACGGGTGGACATTTATTTTTTAAACATTTTTGAGTTTATTCTTGGAAATTTTGTATGGAGGGTGTAAAGGGGGGAGATTGGGGGAGGGTGAGTAGCCTATGTTACTCGCTGATAATGTAGCTTTCTATAGGTGAAAGAATTTTTAAAATCGGTCGAGTAGTTTTTGAGTTTATTCATTACAAACATACATTTGTATGGAGGGGGGTAAAAGGGGGATAATTTAACTTATTGTCTCTATTATATTTAAGATAATATGTAAAATAGCATGTGGCCATATATTACGAAATACATAATTAGGTAGGTACTTTTCTCTGAAGTTACAAAAAGGGTCTTGAAGAAATAGTAAATTATCAATTACTTAAGCGTTAAAAGAAATTTAACTCTCTATTATATTTAAAATATGTAAGATACCATGTGGCCATATATTATTTCGAAATACATAGTTCAAACATAAATGTTTGCTTAGAAATTAGTTTCAAGCCAATTTGTTCCTTACACCAACAAATAACAAAGTTAACAATTTTGTAATCTCACTTAGAAAATGACATTTTACAATAGTTCTAAACGATCGCTATCGGGATGCGAAATGTTTACATATTAAGTAAGGTCGACAAATTAGTCAAAAAATATTATTTTTTTGGAAATCGTGAACTATGATTAGTAATATATTGTCACATAGTAATATAATTCAATTAAACACTAGCTGAGCCCGCAACTTCGTACGCGTGGTATTCGGCATAGCGCGTAACAGTTTTGTTTGTAAACCGATTGGAATGAAACAAACAATACATGTTACGAGAAGCTTGCTACAATATATCAGTGAAAACCGCATTGAAATCGGTTAAGCCGTTTCTGAAATTAGCGTGCACAAACGCACAGACAGCAGACAAAAATTATGAAAACTATTTTTTTTTACGTGTACAAATTGCTTTTTTTATATTTAAAACGGCTCTTTTACGATTTTATTATACGTACAGATTTGAATTAAAAAGTAACTATTAATAAACTGTAATTTTATTATATTCATCAAATTAACAATGCCTTAGAATGCTATTGGAGTTGCCATTATAGTGCATTAGCGATGTTAACCTAAAACTGTAAATTAAATTTTGTTATTAGATGCTGGCAACACAGGTTCTGAAACCAATAATTCTCATATTACTAATAAGAAAGTCAGTTTGTTTGTTTATTTCCTACTAATATTATAAATGCATGTGTTTTTTTGTTACGCTTTCAGGCTTTAAACGTTCAACCGATTTCATGAAATTTTGAATACACGTTGGACGTATTGTAATGTTAAAATTAGTTACATAAAATAGTATCTCTGTCGAAATAGATACAATCATTTACAAAAACCATCATATCGAAATTTTTCTTTAAAGTTTTACCTAGGCGGTATTTTGCTGACCGTACATGCAAGAGGCGTAAGTAAAATCGCCTATTGTTTGTTGCACGATAGTCATCTTTTGAAATTGCTCACACGCCAGCTACCTGTAGCCCGTAGACATCAGACAACGTGTAAGTAACCCTTGCGTGTAGCCCACAGACTTAGAGGACGTCATACACAAATGTCATCGGCGATTAACACGAGAGAAGCAAATAGATACTAGACGATTTCGCGATGTCTGACAATAGGAAATATGCGTCTAATTCAAAAAAGGGTTAAGGGCTTCACTGAGGCAAATGACATTTTCTATAGAACTCGCTGGCGGCGGATCCAATTCAACAGGCCTAGAAATTGTGTTTTTTTGTGTTTACCATTAGAACATTACACAAAATATTTTTTTTTATTAATACATTTTTTTAATCTGATATTAACTTATTAATAGGTACAGGATTCATATGCGTGCAATAAGCCGTTTTCGAGAGAATTTTCAATAAAAGTCAAATTCTTCTTGTGTTCTAACTTTTTTTGTGGAGTTTCTATTACTTTAACGAAAATTCTAATTAATACAATTGGTTCTTCACATGTTTAAGTATAATATATATTTTTTTCAAACCAATTGTCTCGTCTATTTCTTGTAATATCTTCATTAAACAATGGATATTTTTAGTACCTATTTAGAGTTTGTCTCCCCCTTAAAAAAAAATTATTTATGATCTTACTAATTTAGAATTGTGTCAATGGATTTTTTATTTCTTTTCGTTAAGAAAATAATTATTAAAAAGTGTAAAAAGTAGTGGGAAATTCAAAATACTTGAAACGCAACGCTATTGGTCAAATCGAATGTGACGTCAAACTCTATAATGACAGTATCAACAAGCGCGGAGATGATTGATTTGTGATTTGTTTAACATTTGTTTTTGTCGACTGTGACGTCACGACAAGCTCGCCAAAAGGGCGGGTGTTTAAAGTGCCCGTAGCTGTTAGTTAATTTTAACATTTTTTTTGTTACTATTTTTTTTTCAGGGCTGAATTTTTTTTACGGTTATTTAACTACATATATTATAATCTATCATATAAAAATATTTTTTTAAAAATGTGCAAAATCCCTATTATGTATTAGTTTCGAAATTGTTCTAAATTCGAAAATTGAATTGGTCATTCGATTGACATGCGCCGGCAGCCGTTCGGTATTTGAAATTGGGACATTTTTAGAACAAGCATTCGAACTCTTTCAAAACACACCGGAATCGAAAACAGCGATTAGTCGTGAGTGTCGCCGTTCGAACTTTAAAAATATGTCGCGCGTTCACTTTTAAATTTAAATCCTGGGGAATGTGTTCTATTTCTCTTTCGTTTTACGATGTTTGTCAGTTAATGATTTTATTTGGTACTAGTGATGTACAGCGGATTCTATCAATGTTTTTGTAAAACAATGTGTCCCTCATTGTTTCGTATTGCGTATTTTTGAGAAATATGAACGATATTTATACAAAAAAAGGGTTATTTTAAGTATCATTATTATTATTATTATTTTAGTAAATTAAATATTGAAATCACAGTTTCACCTAAAAATATTCCAATTCCTAAAAATAAATCTCTAATTAATGCCCGTAGCTTTTCATGGTAAAACGCTGCAGACAGGCTGAAAGTCCACTTCAAAACACGATTTGACGAGCCCATTGGATGAGTGGTTAGGGTGCTTGCCTTAACACTCTGTTCTGGAGTTCCCGGATTCGATTCCCGGCAATGTTAATTTTTCAAAGTTGGCTCTGGTCTGGATCTGGAAAGTAGTGGCAGGGCACACTACCTTTCGCAGTCATTTGGGCAGTCCGTCTGGCGGCAGTAACCACCACCTTACAGAAGAGTACCATGAAATAACAGCACGTGTGCTGTTGTTTGTCGGTGAGAGAGTAAGCAATGCCAGAGCTTATTTCCCTAACCCTTCCCAATCCCTTAAATCGGTAGCGCACTTGCGGCAGCTTTGGCGTTGCTTGTGTTATAGGCGACGGTAGGCACCTACCATCAAGTGGACCGTCAGCCTGTCTGCCGACCTTAACATTAAAAAAAACAATCAACCAGCAAAGGTCTTTGGGCTCTTGCGTCTCTTATGTATACTTGGTTTTCATTTTATGGTATAGTTTTTTATTTTGTGAGGTCTAGTTACTGACAGCACAGGGGCTACATAGAAAATATTGTACCTTAGGTCTTAAGTCTCAAAAACTAGTTAAAATTGATCTATTAAGAGTAATTCACGTTTGCCTATTAAGTAAATAGATTCTAGTTTGTCCATAGTCTCGAGTGACATTCTAATTCGCGGCTCGATCATTGTGACATGTCGGATTTGTATCGGTGACATTTCGGTAATCAGTTCTGACATTGAAAGGTCCAGTTGTCGCGAACATCATAAAGTTTCGATTAATTTAACTAGCGATTACTTTTCAGTGAGAAAAAATGAACTTTTCAAATTTGGCTCTGGTCTGGATCTTGAAAGTAGTGGCAGGGCACACTGCGTTTCGCAGTCATTTGGGCAGCCCGTCTGGCGGCAGTAACCACCCCCTTACAGAAGACCACCGTGAAATAACAGCACGTGTGCTGTTGTGTTTCGGTGAGTGAGTAAGGGATGCCAGAGCCCATTTCCCTATCCCCTCCTGATCCCTTATCCCTAATCCTACTGTAGTCGGCAGCGCACTTGCAGCAGCTTTGGCGCTGCTTGTGTCATAGGCGACGATAGCCACCTAGCATCAAGTGGGCCGTCAGCCTGTCTGCTGATCTTAATAAAAAAATAAATAATATATTATATTGTTATCCACTGACGCATTTTTATCATCGGATAATAATGTCGTTAAGTCTTTCAACGTACCAATTCCGAACCGAAATCGGTGATTCAATTTTGCAACGACTCAACGAAATTTCCGAGAAAAACAAACTAATTTATTTTCCTACTTTTTTTTTAACAATCAACGATAAATGTATAACGTTTATACACAATGATTTAATACGAGCAATCATAAATGTCCGCTTTGTATGATCTTCAGGGGAAAATGTAATACACAGTTCTCGTCGTAAAATATTCCTTTAAAACGACTCTTCTAATTTCGGATTGTGTTTTATTGCGTTTTGTTCTTGCATTATAATTATGTAACGCGAAAGTAAAACAGAAATAATTTGTACATTCCGTCTTGTTTCATTGACGCTCACCTACTTGGCACGCAATTTGTAACTCTTTATGTCGCTAAACAAAACCATACATTACTTATATGTAAGTGATTATTATGATATACAAAAAATAGATTTGTCTAGATTTGTAAAAAAAAAAAATTGTTAAAGCGGAAAACATTTCTAAATTCAATGTATGGGTTGTAAAGTGTAACAAAATTTGAAAATCGTATTATTTTGAGAATTTATAATGATTTTATTTATAATGGAAATACAAATAGCACAGCAACATTGACTAAGTCACACGAACAAATTATACAATACACTGCGTTTTCGTAGTCATTTGGGCAGCCCGTCTGGCGGCAGTAACCACCACCTTACAGAAGACCACCGTGAAATAACAGCACGTGTGCTGTTGTGTTTCGGTGAGTGAGTAAGGGATGCCAGAGCCCATTTCCCTATCCACTCCTAATCCCTTATCCTTAAACCTACTGTAATCATCAGCGCACTTGCAGCAGCTTTGGCGTTGCTCGTGTTATAGGCGACGGTAGTCACCTACCATCAAGTGGACCGTCAGCCTGTCTGCCGACCATTGGCTTGTCAAATACGTAAAATTAGAAGCCTTCAATACATTCAATACATAATCATCAACTATTACAATGACCGATTAAAAAGTACATAAAATATTAGGACGAGCTGTACAGTCGGGGTACGAAAACCTTCGTCAGTTTTCAAATTAATTCCTTTATCAAGTCGTAGACTCTTAGTACCTTTTGAAACTAAAGCACTAAGGAGACAACTGACAGACGTTTTAAATGAAACTTTGGCATGACTGATAATTGTCCTGGTGCAAGCAAATTTCGACTTTCAGGTGACGAACCTCTTCTTATCCTGACTTTACCTAATGCGTATTTTAAATTTAATTAATTACAAAAGTCAATGTAATATCAAATAGTATAAATTTAACATATCAACAATAAAATTAAACTATGAACAATCTAATCAGGCAAAAATAATATCCATTTCGTCAAAACAATATTTCACAATCACATTATTATTCACATACATATTTATTTATTTTCTTAATTTTAATTTTTTTTATAATATAAATATTAAAAAACAAACAAACAATAAATATCATAAAAAAAAACTTAAAACTAGGACTCCGCAACCGGTCGGTGGTTAGGGCTGCAGAGTGTGGAACCTCCTGACAATACGTGCCATGTCAAGAAGTATTGCCTTCTGTATCTGTCCCTTGATCCAGCCTTCTAGCGAGAGCCTCTCGAGATGTTGGTCGAAGCTCTTCGCTATAAGACCGTGCGTCAAGACGCCATTATTATTATTATTATTATGAATTAAATATCGTCAAAATCAATACTATTCAAATAATCAATATTATTCAACCTTGAGAGTTTCCTTTTAAAACAAACTCAATCTGTCATGAAAGGTATTGAGAATAAAGTGACCTTAGTCTATGAATAGCTACACTATTATGGATATTGCATAGACATACGCGTCCTTATTTTTTATTTTTTAGTATAATTTACTTAATCGTAGATTAAATATACTTACTAAGTCAGTGAAATATTCTAATAATGAATGTCAGAAAATATTTCAAAGAAACTTCTAAAATTTACAAAAAAAAAACGTAGGTATACTTTACCCGCATAGTTAATTTTTCTTGTATAAGTAATTTTACTTTTATAAAATAAATTTAAGTTCAGTTAATTGTAAGTTAAAAAGGAAAGAATTGAAAAATGAAGCGTCTCTTATTTCGAAACGACAATATGATTCGGTTTTGTTTTTATTGCGATGCGACAATATTAATATGGTACGATGAGGAAACAAAACGAGCGTTCTAAATTTAAAATCGTAACGATATCCCCCTCGCGGTTCGATGGGAGTTCGATTTTTGAAAGCGGCGCGTTCGGAAATAGCTCGCGACAGCTGAGAAACGACACCGGACTCTTTTTTTATTACCTCCTTCGTGTTTATGAGCACTTTATGACTTTTTATACACTTTTTTTCCCAATCCAACGAATGTCACTCCGCTCTTCTGATCGGACTCGCTTTTTCTATTTACACTCGGAGATGTCAGCGCCACATATCGGACTTTTACGGCCGACGACCAAATTGCCACACTCGGAAGAGATTCTAATAAAGATTTTCTAAATGCCAATTAAAATATTAAATATTATTACCCGCGGTTACAGCGAACTACTTTAACAACCCGGTTTCGCATAAAAACAGTGAACATATCGACAGATCTTGAGATAATAAAGGTTGTTGCAGACCGTAGATATTATGACATAAAATTAAGCTTTAAAATGGGGTTGTAAAGGTACCTTTTGATTGGATCATTGGATATTCCATCAATAAAATAAGCTATATCCTTTGACTCGAAACGAGGTCACTTATCGAATAAATCTATAATCGAAATTCGAATCTCATTCGAGCGTTCGGATTACCGATTGAGCTGTGGCTTTAAATAAGGAATAATAAAAAAGTGCAGGCCATTGGAATAAAAGGCGATTCTATTTGAATTAAGAACGGAAATCAACCGTCGCGCGGCCGTTTGTTCCAAGTGTGAAAGGATTGATTTTGAATATAATTTAGATTCAAAAAGCGAACCACTTTTTGAGCTCCCGTTTTATCGAAAAGTTTTTTTAGTCGTTCGGAAACTCGATCGTATAAATCGAGCTGGCCCGTGA
The DNA here is from genome assembly GCA_910589475.2 of Bembecia ichneumoniformis. Classification (NCBI taxonomy): domain Eukaryota; kingdom Metazoa; phylum Arthropoda; class Insecta; order Lepidoptera; family Sesiidae; genus Bembecia; species Bembecia ichneumoniformis. The sequence goes on from OU342540.1 coordinate 13,861,210, forward strand.
CTTACAGTGAACGCGTATAAAGATTTTAAACGAAAACTAATAAAAAATAATTTTATTGTTTTTCGAGCACATAATGAAGTCAAATTAGGCTTTTTCGGCTCCCCATCAGCGACCCATAAAAATGGCAGTAAAATGGTTGGTATTGATCACGGCCAACTAAACTATTTTATGTTATTTTTATTGTTATTTATAGACGAATAAAATCTTTTTATTAATGTCATCGCCTTATATGGACCGCGAACGATTTTGAGTGTAATTGTTGGCGATGCTTAAATACCCGTTTTCGAATTAAAAACTCACTGGTGGGTCTCTAGCAGCTGAGGATCCCGGCACGACCAGTCAGATTACAGTGAGAAGCCTATCATTTGTAAATTTATAGTTTTGCCTATACTAATATTATAAAGAGAAAAGATTTGTATGTATCTATGTATGTTTGTAATGAATAAACTCAAAGACTACTGGACCGATTTTGAAAATTCTTTCACTTATAGAAAGCAACATTATCAGCGAGTAACATAGGCTACTCATCCTCCCCACATCCCCGCCCTTTACCCCCTCCCCTCCATACAAATGCATGTTTGTAGTGAATAAACTCAAAGACTACTGTACCGATTTTAAAAATTCTTTCACCTATAGAAAGCTACATTATCAGCGAGTAACTTAGACTACTCACCCTCCCGCCCATCTCATCCCCCCTTTACCCCCTTCCATACAAATGTATGTTTGTAGTGAATAAACAACTGGACCGATTTTAAAAATTCTTTCACCTATAAAAAGCTACATTATCAGCGAGTAATATTTTATAAATATCACTCGCTCGAGACACGGACGAAGTCGCTTGCAACAGCTAGTATAAAATAAACTTTGTAGTGGCAGGGCACAGTGCGTTTCGCAGTCATTTGGGCAGCCCGGTCTGGCGGCAGCAACAATCACCCCCTTACAAAAGACCACCATGAAATAACAGCACGTGTGCTGTTGTGTTTCGATGAGTGAGTAAGAAATGACAGAGCACATTTGCCTAACCCTTACCAATTCCTTTTCCTTAATCCTACAGTAGTCGGCAGCGCACTTGTAGCACCTGTGGAGTTGCTTGTGTTATAAGCGACGATAGCCATCTACCATCAAGTGAACCGTCAACTTGTCTGCCGATCTTAAGGAAAAAAAACGTTTCATCGAGTTCATGTTTTATCGCGAAGATGTTATATTTCTTATTCAATATGCCTCGGTTTTAAAAAATCGTTGAAACTGAACTCTAAGTTATTCTCATTTGCTATTTCCCTATCCCCTCCTAATCCCTTATCCTTATCCTACTGTAGTCGGCAGCGCACTTGCAGCAGCTTTGGCGTCGCTTGTGTTATAGGCGACGGTAGCCGCCTACCATCAAGTGGTCCGTCAGTCTGTCTGCCGATCTTAACATAAAAAAAAAACACAATACAGTCAATCGGACTGTATTAATTCGATTATGTACAGTGTACAATGTGAATCTTGATTAAATTGCCTCTAGCATTATGACGTAAATTTAGGCAAACATTTCTTTATATATATTTATACTTTTTTCAAAACCACTGAACCAATTTTGATGAAATTTCCCATTCAGATAGTTTCACCCGAGAAATTTTAAACTACTTTTACTTTTAACTTATCACGCTAGGGGGAGTTAGTGAGTTATAAAGTAAATTGACGTCCATTAATATAATTTAATAGTGCATTATTGGATTCCACTTTTACGATTTTACCCGCATCTTGAAGTTCTTATAAAACTACATAAAACTATTTTAATTAAGTATGTATGTCTTCAAATGATGAATAGGTATATTTTAACATTTGAGAGGATTTAACTGACTATAGTATTTTTTTATTACAGGTAAATTGAGTCACGTAGAAGCGAATCAATACTGTAAGTACCGATGCCTAAGCATTAAGTACGTATTATTAATGACAGGACTCACTGCGTCCCGCTGTCATAAACCAAGCACTTGCTTGGCGACAGTAACCGCACCCCCCGAAAAATACATGTATTGTTGTGTTTCGCTAAGTGAGTGAACCCATCTTTATTACTTACTCTTTATCTTAACAGGGTCTATGTTGCTGGTGATAGTTTTATGGTATGTAACCACATACCATAAAATGGACTTTCAGCCTATTTGTCAACCTTTGACGTAATATGTCACATAAAGAAACGTAATAAGAATAAATAATAACAAATGGTAACAATAATAAATAAATAATAAGAAATTTATTGCCCTGCCGTCATCAGGAGGCTACTCTGAGCTATCTGATCAGGAGGCTATTTGTAGTTGTAACTTGCTTTTAGAGTTCCGTACGTCTAAAAAAACGGATTTAAATAACGATTACAAAAAAACGGAACCCTTGTAGGATCACTCGTGTGTCCGTCTGTCCAACCATCCCCCCCTATCTCCGAGACTACTGAAACTAAAATTTTGAAAAAAATACAGAAATTAGTTTTCTACTTATAGATTATAGAAAAACCTATAAGAAATCCATGATATTAAAATAACATGGTAAATCACTCAATATTGTGCGGATAGGCACTCAACTCGCACTTGTCCCGTTTTTTTTTTAATGAAAAAGTAACTCGGTAGTTCATTAGATAGATAGCCAAGTAAATTTACATTAAACATAGACTATGTCTTTTTTTCTAATGAAACTTGACATTAAAATTGCCATACGTATTGAATCGATGAATCGCACTGGCCGAAAACAAAACGGGGAGTCGGAGTGGAGACAATTTTTTAACTTTGGAAAGTGGTCGGATGAATTTTGAATTTGGAACAAAACGAGACCGAACAAATGCCCCCGACTCCGTCGTGTGCTTCCCGCGTGAAAATTAATTATTAATTTGTTTCCATTGCCCCTGTCTCCGGGAGAGACGTGTGCCCCGGACTTTTCTCTTTTCATTTTTCCAACGCTTCAATGACTGCGAAAGCAATTTGTAATAAACCTATTCTATTATTTTAATTACAAACACAAATTTGTTCACTGTATCGCAAGCAATTTTGCCGCCGACTTCTTCCACTCCCCTTTGTCTGACGTGTTAAAATATTTATTTAATACTAGCTGAGCCCGCAACTTCGTGCGCGCGGTTTGTAAACCGATTGAAATGAAACAAACACTAAATGTAAAAACTTTTCTGTAGGACACTCAAAGATTATTTATGACTTATAATATAAGATTATCACCCAAACAGCACAATTCTAGTGATTATGTCATAGAACTGATATTAAATAGTATAAAAAGTAGATTATTCTAAAATATAAAGTGAGTGAAACTTGTTGACACTTAAATCGTGTCGGGAGTTGTAAAAACATCAAAGAATATACCTACTGTAATAGTTTTAAGGGAACTCCAAATTTTTTTATTGGCTTGGTGTGTGATCTTATACTTCTATGTACAGCATGCTTAAAATATTCCACTGTTATTTTTGTTTGGTCACTATTATATTTATTATGATTTTTTTATCTGTTTTTGTGTAATCCTCTCTTATTAAGCATTTGGAAGTTAAGTACTGAGTCTTAAAAAAAAATATGTTATAGAATGATAATTTCAAAAAAGTTATTGTTTTCATTAATTAAAATCCTGTTTTAAATTTAACATTCTGTACAAACGCCCACAAACGCACAGACAAACAAACAAAAATCCTAAACACTATTTTTTTGTCTCTGTTACATTAGTACAACGTGTACAAAATTTTTTTTTTTTTTTTTTTTTGAAAAAAAAACTTTAATGCACAGACAGCTCGTTTACAATTTTATTATATGTATTATAAATAAAGTAGCTGTCCTCTTTTTTAAACCACCCAACAGATTTTGATAAGATTTTCACTAATGGAAAAAGCAATAAACGAGGAAAGTTTTTGTACATAATTTGCCAAAAAAATATACATATTTAAAAAAAACCTGTGAAGCTTATATAACTAAATAATTAAATATCAAAATATAACGTTTCCCGTTACGATAACCGTGCGTCTTTTTTAAATACTTTTTAATTCTATTCATATATCGTTATAAACCAAAAATTACTCGTAAATTTATCATCAGCCTTTATGCGAAGGGTGAGTTCAAAGTGTTGTAAACTTTATTAGCGCTGACGGGGTGTCAAAAGTTTGTCGATATATCGATAATTTTTGTTTTTATCGACCATTCTCACGATACGTTAAACGTGTAAGTGTATAATTTCGAAAATAATCTATTTGTTTTTCACGCTGATTTAAACTTTGAACCATTCTTTCCGACTTTCCGTTGCTTAATTTTCCAAGGTTTACATAATATATAACACAAAAACATGCTGGTGTAATTATACATTTAAAAAAAAAACATTTAATTCGAGACGTTTATGAAAACAATTCGCCATTTAAAAATTTAAGTACAATTCCGTACAAGGACGCCTTTTTAACGGTTAGGCACGTGTTGCTGAGCTTGTTCCAAACTCAAAAATTCAAAATGTCCGCCGAAATTTCTTAAATCGCAAACGGTTCTCATCCACACCGATTCCTCGCGTTACGTATGAGCACTCTGTAGAACACAGTGTCAATTACTATAAGAGGTGTGTGTTAAATGCTATATGAAATGACCACATGCGTTCGCTATTTGGAAAACGAAACGTGCAATGTCAACTCGGCTGAAATTTCTTTAGAAAACACAAAAACTTAAGCTTTTTAATTCCAACGTTAATGTCGCCATAAGAAAGTTGAGATAATTACTTTTTGTACAGAAATTAATTACAATTTTTTATTTTATTTTATGAGACCATTTTTAAGGTCTATTTAATTATTATTTCTAGTAAAAGTAACATTTCGTTGTAATAATATAATATTTTGGAGACCTTTGCAATTTGAATGAACTGAATTAATTAGTGTCCCAATTTATTTTTGATTACACCTACTATAGGTATAGTTACATTATATTTATATTCGGTACTAGCTGAGTCCGCAACTTCGTACACGTGGTATTCGGTATAGCGCGTAACTTTTTTGTTTGTAAACGGATTGGAATGAAACAAACAATAAATGTTAGTGGAAATTCGCTACAATACACCAGTGAAAACCGCATTCAAATCGGTTAAGCCGTTTCTGAGATTAGCGTGCACAAACTCACAAAGAAACAAAAATTCTAAAAACTATTTTTTTAACCTCGGTTACATATCTACATACAACGTGTACAATTTTTTTTTTAATATTTTATGTACAGCGTGTTTACATAAGTAAAACGTGTACAAATGGTTTTTTTTTTTTTTTTTTTTTTTGAAAAAATCTTTAATGTACCAGACACGGCTCGTTTACGATTCTATTATATGTAATAGATAATCTGATCTTATTGCAATAAGATCAGATTTAGACTCGAAACAAATCGCGCACTCACAACTGAGGGGGCAATCCGAAAAGATAAGTACATCGCAGCCGATTTTTTGATATCTTTTAGCCAATGTTTACAAGTTGAAAGAGAAACTTGGCTCCCCTCAGTTACAGGTAACAGGTTAGAGATGTACTTGAGGGGTTTTCACGTTCTCAGCGTGAAAAATCAGATCACGTTCCACAGTCTCAGTGTTAAGTGAGACATCTTTTCCTCGCCCTCCTTACGATTACTGCACCGCAAGCGAAACGATTGTTTAACAAATTGCTTTCAGGAGTTGAACTAATTTTGTTGCGGAGTTTTTTACAGCTTACACGAATCTTAGGGGTGTGTGTATGTATTTATTTTACAAATAGTGCATGATTACAATGTTTTTATTTTAAATCCTCATCAGCATTCAATATCTCTCTGAATCCCAATTAACATAGCTTCAATAGTTTAGCCATAAAGACAAGTCTATAAGATATACTTCGGAGATAAGCTCGAGAGCTGCATGAGTGAGATCATGCCGCCTTCCCCTTTCTTCTATCGGACATGCAGACGTACGGCCGGTTACCATCCTCACCTTGTCGAAATCCCTCTAATTCGGACCAAGCGCTTTAAAACATCTTTTGTGATGCGCACTGCTAAGGATTGGAACTCCCTGCCGGTATCTGTATTTCCGAGTCCATATAACCCAAATCTTTTCAAGGTTCGAGTGAATGGGCATCTTCTGGGTGACCTCGCTCCATCGTCGGCCTCATCCTTCCTACATGGATAGATGCTGGTCAAGAGCAAACCCATCTTTAATAAAAAATAATAAAAAGTTTACATAACACTAGCGACTTGCCTCCGGCTTTGCATATATGCATTTTTATTTGCAAATTAAATAAACAAACCTTCCTTGCTTATCGCTCTTTCCACAAGTGAAAACCTTATCAAAATTCATTGGGTGGTTTTGAAGGTAACAGAGACGAACAGCAAGTTTATTTTATATTAGCTGAGCCCGCAACTTCGTACCCGTGGTTATACGTTATAGCGCGGACTTTTTTGTTCGTAAACCGATTGTATTGAAACAAACACTATGGGATGGGAAATTTGCTACAATACATTAGTGAAAACCGCATTCAAATGGGTTAAGCCGTTTCTGAGATTAGCGTGCACAAACTCACAAACAAACAAAAATTCTAAAAACTAATATTTTTTTTACCTCGGTTACATACAAACAGTGCTCGTTTATGATTTTATTATATGTTTATTATGCACGTTCCACTTGCGGACCACTAGGCGTGGGCGAGGGTTTCATCCTTTCGTGGTCGATGTACCTCGATCACGCACGAAATTCAGTTCCACTTTCGGACCTTGTTCGGACTGCTAAGGAGTGGAACTCATTGCCTGCGTCTGTGTTCCCACAGAACTACAACCTCGGGGTCTGGTGGGTAAGCTTAGTCCACCTTCAGCCACATCTGCACATCACATCAGATGAGATATTGGTCAAGCGCTACCTTGATTTTTTTTTTTTTTTAAATGCACTCGCCCGCACGTGTGTACCTTTTTCCTGCATATTATATACACAAACCTTCCCCGTTTTTTGCTCTTTCCATTAGTGAAAATCATATCGAAATTGGTTGAGTGGTTTGGAAAAGGTTATCAGGGACACAGACAGACAGATTTTATTTCATAATATATAATATCAGTATGTGGAGTGTGTATTGATTTGAATGTCACGCGTAAAGGTCGTGTTCGCTGGTTCTCAATTGTGAGCCTATTACAAGATAATACCGATCAATCTGTTTTGATTGAATAATCAATCGTTAGTCAATTGAACTCGATTTAGCAACTGGCAGACGAGTCAACAAAGCTATGCGTGTACGAGCCCATTCATCAACATTATTTTGTCTAATTGGTAATTTGAATGCTTCCATTCGAAAGTACACTCGAAGGCAGAGAAAGCTTAGCATACTACACGTTCTTACTACTTTATTAGGATTATGATATTGTACAATCATAAAAGAATGTAGTATAAGAGATCTAAGAAAAAAAAATTTAAATTTTCTTCTTCAATATCCATTGGATGAGTTTAACGCTCTCTTCTAGGGTTCCCGGGTTCTATTCCCGGCTGAGTCAAAAGTTGGCTGGATGAAAAGTGGTCTGGATCTGGAAAGTAGTGGGCACATTACGTTTCGCAGTCATTTGGGCAGCCCGTCTGGCGACAGAAAACCACTGTGAACCACAGAAAACCACCGTGTGTTTTGGTGAGTGAGTAAGGGATGCCAGAGCCCATTTTCTTGCCAGAACCCATTGTCGGAACGCACTTGCAGCAGCTGTGGCGTTGCTTGTGTTATAGGCGACGGTAGCCACCTACCATCAAGTGGACCGTCAGCCTGATCTTAACACAAAAAAATAAAAATAAAAAATAAGTCTTCTTAACTTCAAGTTTCCCTCTGGTAGAAATTCAACGAAGGAGGAAAAAGCTAACCATTCAAATTATTTTTTGTTAGCTTAGAAAAGTTTACAATAGAACATATTTTTTTATTAGTAACCCACATAAAAGATTGATCTCTAAATCTAATTTAGCTTCTTAATAGCTTAATTATATTTTAAAGGTTGTATCTATCAGTAGCTATAAAATATTATAAGGTTGTACATGTAAAAGTGATAGTTTTCGAAGTGAATTTAAAAAAATTTAACCCATAAACCTGCCACATTTGGATAAGGAAATGAGCTCTGGCATCTCTTACTCACTCTTACTTTTACTCAACACAACAGCACACGTGCTGTTATTTCACGGTGGTCTTCTGTAAGGGTGTGGTTACTGCTGCCAAACGGGCTGTCCAAATGACTGCCAAACGCAGTGTGCCCTGCCACTACTTTCCAGATCAGAGCCAAATTTGAAAAATTCATTTTTCAAAGTTGACCCTGCCGGGAATCAAAACTCGGGAACCCTAGAACAGAGCATTAAGACAAACACCCTAATCATTCATCTAACGGGCTCGTCAATGATTATAATCTATAGTAGCCGGCAAACTTCTTGGACAAACGACCTTTAATGCGCAGAAACGAAAAATAGGTCCCTTTGTCTCTCGTGATCTCTTTTCTCTCTATACCACCAACTAAAACTTTATTAGCTCAATCAATAAAAGCCCAGTAATAAAAAAATAGCGTTTCTCAATGAAACAATATTTTTGTACCATGCGCAAACTTTCCCCCACCACCTCGTGCGATGGCCAAGAAGTTTGCCCGGTACTATACCTAAGTTAATGATTATTATATGAAATCGGTTGTGAAAATTGAAAGAGAGAAAATTTGATTCGAAATTCCTGCCAAGGACACGCAGTCTTGTCTTGAGAACACAATGTGCGCGATGCGCAGCCTTTTAATTGTCAAAATTGCGCTCAACGGCGCTTTGATGTCGCCGACTACCGACCGATGGACCCGACAACCCTGAGCGAATTCCGAACCGCGTTCGATTCATAATCGAACACCGCTTTTTTTAAGAAATTGTTTTTAAAACAAGGAACCACCATTTTAATTTTAAATTAATAGATCTTAAATAAAAATACTACATTTTATTACTTTCAATAATTTTGACTTTTAGATGTTTTATTAAAGATTAGCTGTTTTGCACGCCACTTCGTCCGCGTCTCTTTATAAAATTATTACTCGTGGATAGGCAATTTTGTATGGAGGGGGTAAAGGGCGGAGATGGGGGAGGGTGAGTAGCCTATGTTACTAGCTGATAATGTAGCTTTCTATAGGTGATTTTTTTTAAATCGGTCCAGTAGTCTTTGAGTTTATTCATTACAAACATACATTTGTATGGAGAGGGTAAAGGGGGGGAGGATAAGGGTAGGGTGAGTAGCCTATGTTACTCACTGATAATGTGGCTTTCTATAGGTGTTTTTTTTTAAATCGGTCCAGTCTAGTCTTTGAGTTTATTCATTACAAACATAAATTTGTATGGAGAGGGTAAAGGGGGGAGATAAGGGTAGGGTGAGTAGCCTATGTTACTCACTGATAATGTAGCTTTCTATAGGTGATTTTTTTTTAAAATCGGTCCAGTAGTCTTTGGGTTTATTCATTACAAACATACAAATCCTTTCTCTTTATAATATTAGTATAAACATAGACAAGTATAGAAAAATGTATAGATCAACAATGCAAATTTATATGAATGAATGAACGAACGTTATGATCGATCAGCCGGCCCCACTTCCTTCGGCTCGTACGGATGCCCGCACGCATATAAGGTCATGGCCGTCTTTAGACAGATCTGTTATGACTTCATAGTGTGTTATATGAACCATTTGAGATCCAATCACGATACCGATCTGATTTAAATTATATAGGTACGCAAAAAGATTACATTGGCACTCTTGTAGAAATCATAGTCGCTTGATCTAATGTTGAAGGAAAATCTTTACGTTTTTCACGATGAATTGTTGTGGACAGGCTGACGGTCCACTCGTTGGTAATGTATAGCGACGCATCGCTTGTAAACACAAATAACTCAAGGGCAAGCAACTCAAACTGCCAACGTACTGATGACCTTAATATTAACCAATATTAAGCTCTCACGCCTTAACTGCTCGATCGATTATCATGAAATTTTGCGTACAAGTTTTTTTTTATGTTAAGATCGGCAGACAGGCTGACGGTCCACTTGATGGTAGGTGGCTACCGTCGTCGCCTATAACACAAGCAACGCCAAAACTGCTGCAAGTGCGCTGCCGACTACAGTAGGATTAAGGATAAGGGATTAAGAGGAGATAGGGAAATGGGCTCTGGCATCCCTTACTCACTTACCGAAACACAACAGCACACGTGCTGTTATTTCACGGTGGTCTTCTGTAAGGTGATGGTTACTGCCGTCAGACGGGCTGCGAAACGCAGTGTGCCCTGCCACTACTTTTCAGATCCAGACCAGAGCCAAGTTATCAGGAATAGTAAAAAGGACATAACCTTTCATTCATAAAGAAGTACTGTTCCCTTGATTGAATCCAGAAAGATGTCTTGTTATCGAGGCAACCCCTGGAATTATAATTACAGCTTCTTTTTTTTTAAGTAACTAACTGGTGCCTGCGGCTTCACCCGTATTGATAAATAAAAAACATCTTTGTTGAAGTTATAGCTTTGCCAGGCGTTAGATGATCCCTCGGGAACAGTATTTTTTTTTCTAGATGAAAGGTACTCTATGCTCTTTCCTGCATCCCTGACAACGCGTATATCAAATTTCATGACGATCGGTTCAACGGTTTAGGCGTGACAAGGTAACAGACAGACAGACAGATAAAATTAGTATGGATTGTTGGCTTAGCTTTTTGTATACTATATAACATTATTTATTAGTCGAAACAATCAAGTTTAGAGTACAATTTGTAAGAAAATAATAATATATTAAAGGCCATCTTGAGATGGACACATTTGCGGTTCTTTTTGTTGAAATAGCGATTGCCCTACGTGACTTTCCCACCGCGTCCTGTGACCGAGTGATCGCCCTTAAACTAGGGCTGTCAACTATGGTAATCAATTCTCTTATTTTGTTATATAAAAATATCTCTAAATAAAATAGAATGTGAAAGGATTAAAAAAATTATTGAAACTCTCTGTAAATAGGACAAGGAAAAAGTTATAACACTTATAGACAGAGATTGTTTTTAATATTTTTTTATATCATAATTTTCATACTTTAAATAAGTATATAAAAGTTTAATATACATATTCACTTATAGAATGCACCTTGTATTATATACATATATAAATTCTATCTAAGATTAGTTAAACGCATAAGTCATTCACAGATTACAAATCAAGTGGATGAAATTAAATTATAACTAAACTATCGCATACCTAATTATATACAAACCTACCTCGTTAATCCTCTTTCCATTACCGAAAGCCTTATCAAAATCTGTTTGGTGATTTTAAAGAAATTAGCGGAGAAACAGAAAGAAGAAAATAGATATAGAAGGAAATATATATTAACAATAGAAACCGAATAAATATTATTAAATTTTAATTAAAATTATTAATGATAATTCTTCTATGCATATAAAAAAATCGTAAAAGAGCCGAGTCTTTAAAGACTGTAAAGACTGTTTTTGTTTTTGACAAAAACATAAGAAAATTTTGTCTTTTTGTCTGTGTGTTTATGCACGCTAATCTCTAAAACGGCTTAACCGATTTGAATGCGGTTTTCACTGGTGTATAACAAACTTCCCGCAACATATTAGTGTTTATTTCATTTCAATCGAATTATAAACAAAAATGTTACTCGCTATACCGAATACCACGCGTACGAAGTTGCAGGCTCAGCTTGTTTAAGTATTTAAAATTTATTTAACATTAATGTGTAAACCCTAACATCAGGTATGGAATTCGTCCCAAAATCATGTGACAACCCTGATTGGAAACGTTCGGCGCGGAATTAAAGCGAATTCTTCAACAACCAGCCACCTGTCTAATTAATGTTATTTTGATTTTCTTAAAAACGCCTCTATATATGAAAAAATTAACCGGTCTTTAATATCATTTATATATTTATCGTAACGTTTAAACGTTATTGTATGAAAAACATTGTAATATAAACTTTATTAGTTTTTTTTTTACTTCTACACTCGATTAGATAAACTCTTCAAGAGTAAAATTTTATTCCTGGTTACTGAAGTTGCAAAACTGTTATGTTGTTCACAAGGTTGGATTTTTATTTATTTATTTATTCATTCATTCATTATTCATTAAACTTTACAAATAGATTCATTATGCATTAATTATTCGAATAGAATTATGCTTTTACACTAAGCATGGCTTGCATCGTGAAAGCCAAAATTTAACAGTAGACAACTAAATTTAAATTTAAACCATAAAATTTTTACAAGGAGAAAGATATTTGTGTGTACCGTATGTATGTGTGTGTGTGTGTGTGAGAGAGAGGGAGAGTTTATTTATAAATCTATTTAGTCTTTTTTAAGTATTTATTAAGAACTGGCTGAGTTCGCAACTTCGTACTTTTTACTTCGTATAGCGCGTAACTTTTTTGTTTGTAAACCGATTGGAATGAAACACAGACTGAATGTTACGAGAAACTTGCTACAAATACATGTATTAAAACCTTGTTTAAACCGGTTAAACCGTTTATGAGATTAGCGTGAACAAGCGCGCAGACAAACAGACAAAATTCTAAAAACTGTTTTCTTAACCTCGGTAACATAAGTTACAATTTTTTTTAATGTTTAATGTAATTTATTATAGTTTAATTATATTTATAGATTTTCCTAAAGTAATACGATTTAGTTTGAACCAGCTGATAGTTGTACACGTGTATAGTTCCCTAAAGAAGTTTTCGCAACGTCAATTGACAATAAGACGTCGCGACAACAAAACGTCGTAACCCCAAAAAGTGGGAGAACTTTTTCGAGAAAACATTAACATGACAAAAGTGTCACAAAACCGAATCGACAAACTGACAAATTTGGAACCGATCGCCGAGTGCCCTTTCGAATGCAAATTTGTCGGGGGATTCTTTTTTTTGAATTTTTCTCGGAAACTTCCGCCTATTTTCCCGCTCAGCGCACTTCCGGTGGGGTGTCGCTGGTATCGGTTGCGTTCGGAAATCGGATGAGTTCTGACAAAGATAGGTCCATTCGACGCCCCTCGCGCCATTGACTCTCCTCCGGCCATTGTTCAGCGCTCATATTTTAGCTGTTTTGTGTTATTATTGACTTCGAATAATGGATTTTTATTGAGATTGATGTCAGTGAATATGTCTTATTTTTATAAACAACTAGCGACCCGCCCCCGGCTTCGCTCGGAGTGAAATTTTTATATATAAGAACATTCCCCGTTTATCCCTCTGTCCATTAGCGAAAACCGAATTAAAATCGGTCTACCCGTTTACGCGTGATGCCGTGACCAGAAGAAATGGGGATTCATTTTTATATATAAGAAGAAGAAGACTATATGTTATTTTTTAAACTCGTTCAATTTTTATATAAATACATTTTTTTATGTTAAGCTCGACTATAGGCTGAATCCACCTGTGCCGTCGCTTTTAACACAAGCAACGGCACAGGTGCTGCAATATGCGCTGCCGCCCATAGTAGGATTAAAGATAAAGAAATAGGAAGGGATAAAGTAGTAGGCGCTAGTAAATAAATAGTATACCTAAATGTGTAACCCGTGCCCACTCATACTGACATTCAACAGCTCTTGTGCTTTATTTTCACTGACATCCAGAGAAAGACAGTGTAAATGACAAGAAAATGATGGGAGTAAAAGACAAATAAAATAAATTTATGTAGACACGAAAACTAATGACACTGAAACCCGATAACACATGTGCTATTATTTCACTTGCATCTAGAGAAAAACAGTGTAATTTGTAAGAAATACAGTAACAGTTTTAATCTAGCTAGAAAAAAATGTAATATAATTAATTTATTATAATTTTAAAATAAATTAAAATTTTAATTTTTCTGTGTCGTTTTGTCATTGGTATGAATGATGTAGGTATATCCAGATCTTGAAATAATGTTAATATACATATCAACTACTCGCGTCAGACGATAGAGTGGCCGTCTTCCTATTGCAGAATCGTCTTCCTATCACCTGCCTCACTTAAGAGTGTGTATTGTTCCGTCTGTAGTTTTTGTCGGTCTGAGATACATACATATTAATTGTACGACGCATTAGAATTTTGTATGTATTATTACCCAAAATTGGTCGTTGGTTGCGCAGTAATGCCACGTTTTAGTTAACCCATCAATGGTGAGTGACAATCGGTGGGTTTGCGGTCGCAAACGGCCCGTGGTTTACGGGGCACGGGGTTCGTATCCCATCGCTGCGGTCTCGTCGGATATTTGTTTAATGTTACCGATAGATTAACGAATGAATATGTGCGCCGCCATGTCTAAATGCGACTTGCGGTTGCAGTGCTTAAATTTTTATAAGGAATTTATTTTTTAATAAATCTGCAGGTAATAGTGCTACTATGTAGTTCAGAATAGTTGAAACTTCAGCGGCGTGTATTTTGTTATGGGTGGACATTCTACTTATACTTGATTAATGGTTTTTTAAAGTTCTTTTGGTATTTCAGCCTCTGTTGTGACTTTAATTTTTTTGGTTATAATATCTTTGGTTATAAAGCTTTTTTGGTTATAAAGCTACAAAAAAATATGTTCTTTAAATATAATGTAGGTACGTAGTATAATTTCACTTTTTCATTTTTGATTTCTTAAATGAATTATTTTTTGAAATAGAATAGGAATTTATTTTGAAAGAATCATATCTAATTTTTTTAAAATGTTAAAGTCGGCAGACAGGCAGACGATCTACTTGATGATAAATGACTAACCGTCGCCTATAACACAAGCCCAATTCCTTATCACAGGTGTCGCAAGTTTGATAAGGAATTGGGAGGGGATAGGGATATGGGCTCTGGCATCCCTTACTCACTCACCGAAACACAATAGCAAGTGTGCTGTTATTTCACGGTGGTGTTCTGTAAGGGGGTGATTACTGCCGCCAGACGGGCTGCCCAAATGAATGCGAAACGCAATATGCCCTACCACTACTTTCCAAACCCAGTCCAGAACCAACTTTGAAAAGGTCACCCTGCCGGGAATCGAATTCAGGAACCCTATAACGGAGCGTTAAGGCAAGTATTCTAACCACTCATCCAACGGGCTCGTCATCTGCATTGCAGTGAAAAGTTTATTTTATTAATAACTCATAAAAGTTATTGATATTTAAAGAGCACATTATATAGGCGTACTATGCGTATATATAACACGTCACTATAAATAAGTCGCCGATAGCTCAACGGCAGATGCGTTCACTAACTGTCACCGTTTGATTCCCGGCACCTGTTGTTTTCAAACTCTTCGATTACGCCCATTAGTGGCGTCACATGATATTTCACTTTGGCTGCGTGTACGAGCCACAGCAATTATCAATATATATCTCTTTTCTCCTGTTTTCTACATTTGTTTTTATTTCCTTGCAATAGAGTTTATTTCCGCACACATAATTCTAGTCATTGTCATGGCTCAGAGGTAGCAGCTCTGCCTACTATGCCAGAAATCGCGGGTTCGATCCCCGCTTAACAAAAACATTTATTTGTATATAAAAATGTGTCTTATTATTGCGGTCTGTGTGTTTTCTGTATATGTGTACTATATTTTACGAATATATAATATATATATTTATCAGTTTTCTATAGCATTCATAGTATAAACTCTGCTTAGTATGAAAAAGTCGGGGCTAGATGGCCCTGTGTGACATGTCTAAACAAAAAAAATGTTTAGTACAAAAATTAATCAATTAATTAAATACAAAAACTAAATTATAGTCCAAAAGGGCTAACATTAATTTAGTCTTGGGTAAGTAGACTAAGGCTAAATTAATGTTAAAGCACGCTGCATAACATAGTTATAAAGTGTTATTGAAAGACTAAGGCTAAATTTAATTAATTAATTAATTAATTAAATTTAGACTAAGGCTAAATTAACTGCATAACATAGTTATAAAGTGTTATTGAAAGAGTAAAGGGATATCAAACACATCCTTCTATCCCGCCTATCAAAGTCTCATCCGTTACTTTCCTTGTGTTTTCAGTAGCTATATCCTGAAATGATTCTGCATATAGAATGATGCCTGCATTGCTGTCTTTCAAGTTTGTGTGTGAATTACAAATGACCTGAAATAAGAGCACTAGTGCTGTTGTGTACCGATGAATGATTGAGGCATGCTAAATCCCCTTATATCTCGCATGGCGCGTTTGCTTCTCCTTTGGCATTGATTTCATTAATTGGCGAGAGATCGTCAACTAGACCGTCAACCTGTCTGCCGATCTTTACTTTAAAAAATAACTTATTTCAACGGTGGAGCAAAACATCAACATAAATATTTGTTTCAAAAAATAATTTTTACACCTTGTAGGTACTTATGTCTTATGTTACCAAGGCCAAAAATAGTTTTTAAAATTTTTGTCTGTTTGTCTGTGAGTTTTTGCACGCGTATCTCAGAAACGGCTTAACCGATTGGAATGCTGTTTTTATTGATGTATTGTTGCAAGCTTCCCGTAACATTTAGTGTTTGTATCACTCCAATCGGTTTACAAACAAAAAAGTTACGCGCCATACCGTATACAACGCGTAGGAACGAAGTTGCGGGCTCAGCTAGAACAACATAATTTTCCTATCAGCCACATATATACGGGTTAGATTGCTGAAGGGCCGATTTACCTATCCTATGCCTATCGTGTGTGAAGACACAAGAAAACTTTAAAGAGTGCCTATGTTAAAACTTGCCGTTCGTCTGAAATAACAAATTAGAAACAAAACCAACTAATTAGCTCGGAAGGAACTTTTTGACACTTTACTTAAAACCGCTCCGGGTTAAACTAAACTCTGCTGCATGGAGCTACGTGTCAAATTCCTTCGCAAACAGTAAAGGGTGCTATGGCGAAAGGGTGTAACCGAACAATAAAATACTTTTGGTCAGCCGCAACTCAATAAATACTTCATAGTATCGGTTTGAGGGACTTGACCGGACGTTCGCTGTTCGATCTTTTGCCCTCAGGGAGGGTCCGTGAGGGTGGGTTTTGTGTTTGAATTTCTCCATTTATAGTGGGAATTTGCTTTGATAATGTCTATTTGAAGCCCGTATGAAAACTTTGCGTTTTCGATAATTACAATACGCAACAGTGGACAGCCGATAATGCAATCTCAACCTTAAACACGTGACTAATTAAGTCTGAAACCATAATTAGCTAGTTTAGTTAGGACTTTTATTACCTGCTACGTTTCTGTGATCTATTTGAACAATTTAGTCATTATGTGAAGAACTAACAGGTCTATCATAGGTCTAGACTAGACTATGTCAATTTTACTAAAACAATTTTCACAAAATAGCTTCTAAAAATATACCATGAATTTATTTATTTATTTATTATTACATGGCCTCCAACGAGGCAGGCACCGAAAAAAACACACAACAAGGAACAGGAAAAAATAACATGGCAGATGCTGCCTCAATTAAAGGAGGCACAGCCTACGCCAATAAAAGTCAAAGTAGCATCCCGACAATAAAGTTAGAAAAAAAAATCAAAAAGTTATGAAAATTTATCAAAAAATTTTTCAAAAAAAAAATCATACATAGAAATATAATTAAATCGCAAAATTTGGAATAAATGTCAAAAATAAACTAGTGTTAATTATCTGAACCACGGACAAGGATGAGTCTTTTAATTTTGGAAAATGCGTCGTTAAACAGGTCAACATCGTGACTCAGGGAGTTGGCAACATCCATAATACGATATAATTATTGCCATGTTTGAGTTGGTCTTCACACCCTGACAATTCCGACAACACTAGCTGAGCCCGCAACTTCGTACGGGTGGTATTCGGTATAGCGCGTAACTTTTTTGTTTGTAAATCGATTGTTGTAAATGTTAAAAACAGCTTGCTACAATACATCAGTGAAACCTGCATTCAAATCGATTAAGCCATTTCTGAGATAGGCGCGCACTTTTTTTTTGACCTCGGTAACATAAGTACAATGTGCACAAGTTGGCTCGTTTACAAATTTTATTATATATATAGTAAATTTCAACTTACTTTTTCTTTATATTGATTTCTTTAGGTAATTTATTGATTAAGAAATTCTGATAATGCATACAAATTCCCAAAATTGGCTTTTGTCCATGACTGCGTATATCTTTATAAATTATAGACTACACTATATTTCTGATTATGAACTATAACTATAAAATTTCATCAAATAGTTTTTGAGAGAAGGACTAACAAACATCACCATCGATTCATTCTCACAAACATTAATATATACTAGTTTTTATCCGCGACTTCGACTGAGTATCTTTACAAATTATAATCAGTGTATTATTCCGATCTATAAGCTACATTACAGTGAAGTTTCATCAAATTCCGTCAAGTAGTTTTTGCGTGAAGAAGTAAAAACATCTATACATCCATCTTCATAAACTTTAATAATATGCGTATTAGTAAGATTATTTACTTATTGCAACTTTAAGGTTCATTAATCTTTATTCACTAATTAATTATGTGACGATGTTAATTTTATTCCCATGGCGTTCCTTTGTTATGGAGGTCATAACTAAATGGGCAGTGGGTTAAAGATCCTGCCGGACCCGCTCAAGAGGTGTTTTATTGGGATAATCCCGGATTAGCATTGTATCCTGTCACGGGCCATCGCCTTAATTGGGGTCAATAGTTCCGAGTTCACTATGTAAACTGTCGGTTAGTTTAACCAACGCCTTCGATTGGTTCCGGGGCACTTTCATTTACTTATGCCACCAAATTATTAATTTAAATAAATGCTTAAGGCGACGCCAGATAAAAAAATACACTTATTTGCAACCGTTTTCCTTTTAAATTATCATAATAATTATAATTTAAAAAATTCTCAAATCATCTGCAGGATATATGAAAGGGGATCATCATAATTATTTTTTAAATTATATTTAATTATATATATATAAAAAAAAATTACTAATTTGCGGTCTAATATCGACGTTGTAACCGTGCGATTTGCTTAATAATCAATATTTTAAATAGCTAATTCTTAAGATAAATTTTAAGATCCACTATCTGAAGGCTCATCAAAAGAAAAAATTGAATTATACTTTATTTAATTTTTAAATAGATATTTCCGAGATTTGCAAGTAGCGACTCCCCCTCAGCAGTCCCGTCAATTCAGTACAAATCGAGTTTTGCGGCTGGAGTCGCCTTAAGTTGACATCTCGCGCTGTTTCTCAGCTCGCGTGATTAACTTGATTGTCAAATTTGATTCAATTGTTCGTAAAGTATATGTTCTGTAGTATTTTTATATATACATATATGTATATGTTTTATTGAGTCATGGCCTATACTGAAATATACATATATTACTAAACAAGCTGAGCCCGCAACTTTGTGCGCGTGATATACGGTATAGCTAGTAACTTTTTTGTTTGAAAACCGATTGGCATGAAACAAACATTAAGTGTTACGGGAAGCTTGCTACAATACATCAGTGAAAACCGCATTTAAATCGGTTAAGCTGTTTTTGAGAAACGCGTGCACAAACGCACAGACAAATATACAAAAATTCTAAAAATAATTTTTTGCCTTCGGTAACATAAGTGCAACGAGCACAAATTGTTTTTTTTTTTAATATTTAATATACAGTCAGGGCTCGTTTAAGATTTTTTGTATATAATATGTATAGATAGATAGATATAAATAATATAATAGCAACGTAAACTTAGTAGGACAACTGTCCTACTAGTCAGCACAGAGAAAAAAATCTAGTTTCCTTTAACAGAATATTGTAAATTCGACTTGATTTTATTGTATTATATGTGACAACTATACTCATTTTACACATTAACAGAATATTCTATTTCTTTGTAACATCATTTCTAGTTCCCGTTACCCACTTACCTAGTATCGTAGAAAGCAAATTTTGTGTACTATACAAAACCTATCTGTAGCCATCATTATAGGACATGGTAGAGTCTAACACTCCCCATAATCTCTGTTTACTATACATATTGTAGAGTTTATCGGGTTTTATATTTGTGTTGAATATCATTATTGCGTTCTGAAACGATCAATAATTTCCGTTTATTATATGCAGTATAGAGGATACCAGATTTTTTATACTGTTAAATGTCATTATTGCGGACTAAAATAATTAATGATTTCTATTTACTATGTGCGGTATAGAGGACACGGAATTTTTGTTTTTGTTAAAAATAATTACTGTGGCATGAAATAAACAGTATGTTCTGTTAACTATACATATTGTAGAGTTTAACAGGTTTTATATTGTGTTATTGCGGACTGAAACTAAAATATACTGTCGAGTTAAACAGAATTAGGTTAAACATCTTAGGTGAGTCTTGACTGCAACGAAAGCATATAAGAATTAAAAACGGGGTCCCTTAAGTTGTAATACAAAGCGAGGCTCGAATGAGCAAATGAAGTACACCGAATTTAAGCACGGGTTGTCAGCGTGGCTGCTTGACGGCGGCGGCGGACCCTCCTTCCAATCATTCTTCATACTTTGTATTACAATATGGAGTTCATGCTTTTGTTGCGGCGAAGACTCACCTAAGGTGTTTAACATTATTCTATTTAACTCGGCAGTATATTGGTTTAGTCCGCAATAATGATGTTTGTGGTATAGGTGTGGTTGCCTGAAACATAGATAGAATCTGAATTCTAAATAATTAGGTACAATGGATAAAAACAAACTTTTTTTTAATTCGTTTTATTTTTAAGTTGGCACCCTTAATGTTACGTAACATAAATCATCGGTCGCACTTTTAGAGAGCGTATGGCACTTGTAATCACAGAGATCAAACGCACATTGGAAGCAAAATACATTATTATTTGTGTTTGATTTTTTTATGTCTTCGCCCATCCTTCGCTTTGTCCGCCTTAGTACACTACACATACACACACACACACACACACTTTTTTATACTTATAACAGTGATCTACACAGGAATGCAACCTTTCATTTATTGGCGACACGTGCGATGAAGTCGGTTCGGTGAAAATGAAAGACTGTGGGCTCATGCGCTGGCTGGGCGTTGCGAGCGCAGAGGGACGCCAGTCGTGTTACTTGTGGACAGAACAGTTTTTCGTTACACGTAAATAATAATGTTTTTTTAGTGTACAATAATATTGTATTCCAAAAAAAAAGAGTATGTTAGACAACAGATAACGTATCTAGTTATGAGTAAAAATATTCCTAGTATTCAAGAAATCTCGACTAGGTAATGGGTATTAAAAATCCGCTAAAAGGTACGAGGAAATGTAGTATCTATAAATGAATTACATGAGGTGGACCTTACGCAAAGATTTTGTAAACACAATTTTACTATTGGTGTGTTGAACTAGATGATGGTGAACAAAATAAATAAATATTGTAAACGTGACAATTATTGAAAAGTGTTGTAAGCTAAATGCCCATTTTACTCTGTAACTATTAGATGGTTACCAAAACGATATCAGAGTTTTCGTGTACTAGAATATTCTAACTAGAATATTCTCGTATTAACAAAAATATGACTTGTTGTTATAAAAAAAAATTCTGTTAACCATAGCTGAAATCTTTTTTCCTTTACCAGAATCATAATTACTATACAATCTGGTAATATTGTAAAATATTTTTTTCTCCGTGAGTGCTTGGAAGGCAAAACACATACTTTATATCATACTAGCGACCCGCCCCCGGCTTCGCCCGGCGTGCAATTTTTATATATAAGAACATTCCCCGTTTATCCCTCTTTCCATTGGCGAAAACCGAATTAAAATCGGTCTACCCGTTCACGCGTGACCAGGGGAAATGGGGATTGATTTTTATATATAAGATTAATGTATATTATAGCCGCGTCTGCGCTTGGCTTTACTTTCTTAAATATAAACAATAATAGGTTACGTTATTAAAAGTAGTGTCTACAGAATAATAGCACATGTGCTGTTGTCTCTTGGTTTTTTTTTGACAACTACCGTACTTACCATCAAAGGGAGCGTCAACTAGCCTAGCGCCTTTTGTCATAAAAATTACAATTTAATTGTGCACACGCCGTGAATAAAACAGAACATTACTTTGTCCTGTAATATAAAAATGATGTATAACAGTAATAAACTTAAATGTGGATTAAGTCTATCAGTCGAGCAGGTGATCGGGTTAGCGGTAGCCAACTTATCTAGGGCAGAACAATATTATTCATTACGTACCTGCACTGTATAGTGTTTTTAGCTATACAACCCTATAGATCGTAATAATTATATTATAGAACGAAAGTCTCAAATAATCTCAAAAAACACTGAACGTATTTTCATGCGGTTTTCATTTATCAACAGAGTGATTCCTGAGAAATATATGGGGTTTGCAAATTGGAGCATACTACCCACAGGTGTATCACTAAGCAGTCCTACCTAAATCCGATAGATGTCGCCGCTTCAACTAATTCTATTGTAGTATAATAGATGGCGCCATCAACAGGGTTATAATTGTATTTTTGAACGCGGACTAAGTCGCGGGCACCAGCTTTATAGTATAAGCGCTTCAAACTCTCTCTCTGTCTCTCTCTCTCTCCCTCGTTTGTCTCGAATACTGACTTCAACAATCGACCAACAAATTTGAAATTTTCAATTCGTTTTTTCTTTTCTTTTGCTACATAAAATAGTAAAAGAATAAAAGAATAAGAAATAAATATCTATTTAATTTTTGTCATGTCTATAGGTACATACGTATCTATACTATAATAAAATCATAAACGAGAAAATTGTACATTAAAATACAATTTGTAAACGTTTTACTTATGTTACCGAGATAAAAAATATAGTTTTTAGAATGGTTGTCTGTGCGTTTGTGTATGCTAATCTCAAAAACGGCTTAACCGATTCGAATGCTGTTCTTACTGATGTATTGCAGCAAACTTCCCGTTTTTTCATTCCGATCGAATTTACAAACGAAAAAGTTACGCCCCATACCGAATACCACGCTTATGTTGCGGTCTCAGCTAGTGATACATAAAATAAGGGATCGGACAGTAATCAGATTAAAATCTAAAATGTACTTAGAAAGAAAATATATAATTTTTTACGATTATTTATCGAATAATAATTTAATATAATTCATTTAAATATTTTTAAATGAAGAAATAAAATTTTATTATTTACAATATTTTTAATCTATACTGAAACACCAATCACAGTGCGTGACGTCATTTGTGGGCAATCATTGTCTTATGCCAATGCATGATATGACCACAAATGACATTACGCGCTCTCAGATGAACTATCGTGGCGTTTTGGCGGCATTTTCAAACAATATTAAAACATGATTTTGAGTACCTAAAAGGCTATAAATAAATAAAATAGTATTTTTTATGGGAATAAATATCCATGAAGATTAATTTAAAACACTTTCTGAAAATTTGTCCGATCCCCTATTATAATATTTTAGCTATGAACGACAACATCTATAGATATGAGGTCCATGATGTTATATCTGCGTGAGATCCATGGCAAAACATATCAACTAAAAATACACTAAGGCCAACTTTAAAAGCTCCAAAGCTAATCCCCGCGACGAATTCCATTACAATCGTATTGATCTTATTCATCGATCGAGAACACCGCACAAATAAAAACGTCCTAAAACCGGACCGTATCATTACATAATTATAACTTTTATAGTTATAGTTTTAGAGTTGAGTTTGTCTGCTTGTTTATTAGACACGTGCAATCAGTTTAATAAAAGGTTAACGGATATTACTTATTAATATTATGGTTGAATCGGACTATTGCCAATAAAGATGATTGAGTTGAATACGACACGTTGTAGCCAAGTTATTTTAGTCCTTAATGCCACCGTCTTAAATGGCATCCTCATTTGTTTATTTATAGGTAATTAATTATTATTGTGAGTCAGGAGAATTCAGTTAATAAGACAAGTTTTAACAGAGCTTATTAATTATATTTTAATCTATATACATCTAACAAAATCGTAAACGAGCCGTGTATGTAGGTATATTAAATATTTTTTCAGATAACAATTTGTTACGTTGGAGTTATGTTACTCAGGTCGAAAAAATATTCTTAAAATTTTTATCTGCTTGTCTGTGCGTTTGTTCGCGCTATCTCAGAAACGACTTAACCGATTTAAATGCGGTTTTCACTGATATATTGTAGCAAGCTTCTCTTAACGTTTAGTGTTTGTTTCATTTCAATTGGTTTACAAACAGAAAAGTTACGCGCTAATCCGAATACCACGCGTACGAAGTTGCGGGTTCCGCTAGTCTTCGATACATATAACAAAATCGCAAAGGAGTAGGTACATTAAATATTTTTTCAAAAAACAATTTGTACGCGTAAAACTTATGTTTTTTTTTTGTCTGTTTGTCTGTGCGTTTGTTCGCGCTAATCTCAGAAATTATCTAAAAATAAAATAGAAAAAATCAAAAAAATATAGGTAGCTCTTGACGAAATGTTTGAGGCAACATAACGTTTGACATTTTTATTGCTGTTATACATTTGACAGGCAATGAATCGTTATTTTTAGATAGCTGATTCCCGCGGCTTCGCCCGCGTGCAATATATAATATCCTGTAATTCTAACTATTGATAAAAAAAATTGTTTTAATGTGATCAGTAGTTTCGAAGATTACCTCCTACATACAAACTTTACCTCTTTACAATATTAGTATAGATAAACTTCTAAACACATATTTGTGACATTTTATACACATAAATATATTTTATATACATAAAATTAAACATATTTTATACAAATAAATATGTGTTTTGAAGATAACCAAAACTCAAGTAATTTAATGAAGTGATATGAACGAAACATTTTGTAAAAATGGATTCCTTTACAACGTATCAAAAATAAGTCGGGTTTGTTTATAATTCAGATGAAATTTTAACTACCCTAGAGTATTTTTTGTGTATTCCAGTTACGACTATCCCATAAACAAAGTTACATAATTAAAAATAACTAATTACCGGCATCGGAATAACTATATTTGTCCATAGACGGGCATCGCACATAAATAAATCTTGATACAAAATGATGAAACAAAACTATGGACGATTGAGACGCCACGTGTATCATGGTTATGCTTAAAAGGTTATTTCTAGTGGAGCCGAAATAACATTAAACGGGCTTAAACAAATATTAATTCATAATAAGACAACATAATAAAATTTCTGAACGAACGGTTGACGTTCGAAAATTGATGTCTTGTTTATTTATATTTCTGAGTTATTGCATTCAGCTACTCTCATAACAATCTTTTGGGCTTGGAATATCATTCTTTGAGCTCCATCGCTCTTTTTTACAGATTTTTTAATTTGCTTCCAAAATTTAAAAAAAAATGTTTTTTTTTAAATCTAGCTGGTAACCCCTTGTAATGATCCTCTCACTCCAGTTGCTTCTGTATTTTTGCTTGTTACATGGCTCTATAATCACAGTTCAAATGATAGTAAAAAAAATAATAAACATTTTGGAATATAATTAATTTAGTTATAGATTGTACCACGACGATTTGAACCGACTAGAGGCTAAGAGACGCTTCAAATCTT
This sequence comes from Bembecia ichneumoniformis, assembly GCA_910589475.2. NCBI lineage: Eukaryota > Metazoa > Arthropoda > Insecta > Lepidoptera > Sesiidae > Bembecia > Bembecia ichneumoniformis. Next base: position 13,886,687 of record OU342540.1, read on the forward strand.
TGCATTTAATAACTTTTTTTATATTAAAATCGACAGGCTGACGGTCTGCCGATAACACAAGCAACGCCAAAGCTGCTGCAAATGCGCTGCCGACTACAGTAGGATTAAGGATAAGGGATTAGGAGGGGATAGGGAAATGGGCTCTGGCATCCCTTACTCACTCACCGAAACATAACAGCACACATGTGGTCTTCTGTAAGAGGGTGGTTACTGCCGCCAGAAGGGGCTGCCCAAATGACTGCTAAAAGCAGTGTGCCCTGCCGCTACTTTCAAGATCCAGACCTGGCAAAGTTAAATTTGAAAAGTTGATTTTTCAAAGTTGACCCTGCCGGGAATCGAACCCGGGAACCCTAAAACAGAGCGTTAAGGCAAGCACCGTAACCACTCATCCAACGGGCTCCTTGGATGTGTTTTTAATAGGGTGATAGCAAAACTTGGGCGTAGATATAGTTAAAACAGAGTAGGTTATAAGTAAATAGAATTGCATAGTTGAGGATTCTGAAACGATTGCCTATGGTTAATCCGGTCCTGGGTGGCTACCGTCGCCTACTAAAACAAGCAACGCCACAGATGCTGTAAATTCACTCTTGACCTTAGTAAGATTATCCTTGCTGATAAAGGATAAGGGATTAAGAGGGTAGATATAGTGAAATGGGATCTGGCACTCTTTACTCACTTATCGAAACACAACACCGTGCTGTTTTCACGGTGGTCTTCTTTGAAGAGGTGGTTACTGCTGCCAGGCGAGCTGCCCAATTTTCCCCACATAACTTACAATTTTCATTTCATGTTGGAATTACTAATTCACATCTATACATATAATAAAATCGTAAACAAGCTATGTTTGTACATTCAAAAAAAAAAACACGTAGGTACCTACCAACCTGCTTATGTTTTTTTTTTAATTTTTGTCTGTGCGTTTGTGCACGCTAATATCAGAAATGGCTTAATCGATTTGAATATGATTTTCACTGATGTATTGTAACTAGCTTCCCGTAACATTTAGTGTTTGTTTCATTCCAATCGGTTTACAAACAAAGAAGTTCGTGTTACCACGCGTACGAAGTTGTGGGCTCAGCTTATATATTTTTAAAAAGTCAGTGCCAACGCATTGACTGAGATTTGAACATCTCAGAAATAATTTAATTAATTTTCATCAAAACTATACTATTTACAACCGGTGTTACCATAAACATTTTTTTAATGTGCCTGGCATTTTCAGTTACATTACCTATTTTTTAACTAAAAAATAGTAGGTAAGCTGTCAAACAATTAAAATTTTATTTTTCTTGTAAGGTTTTTTATACAATATTGTAATACTTGTAACAAGTACCAGGAGCCCATAAATCCATAACAACATGTATTAACATTTTATACACATTATAGCTTTGATAAGAAAGAAATGCGCAGACAAAGAACCAGTCGCTCATCTTCCGAGCGAGCTGCGCTGCCGAGAGGGACGCACATACGTGGAAAACGCGCTCGAGAGCGAGACAAAACCAGCTCCGATAACACGTCAATACATTCCTCGCCCGACCTACATACAATAAAAAGCTACATGCCTCGTACAAAAGAGTCGGTTTTCGCTTGCGCGAACTAATGGAAAACCGATATCGCATCAATATGTTTTACGACGCTCCATTTCATGTGAATTGGGTCCTAGAATTTACGCCTTAAAGTCGATAATGGCTCGGGGAATGTTTTTAAGAAGGCGTTCTCGATATCTTGCAAGATAGTGAGGGCGTTCGGAACCGATCGAAGACCGATATTAAAACGTTATTGGAAAAACACCTCTATTCGCGAGCGTAAAGGTTTTATGTCACAAGGCGTTCCCTCGAAATGGACACGCCCATGTCTTATGTGGAAAAATAAGGAGTGACTTTTTAAAAGCATTTCCTTCGACAATGTCCTGCAAAGGTTTTTCTCCAAGTAGCTATTTCTATTGACCCCATCGTTCCGTTAACCATTGCGAGTGAATAATTATACTGTTTTCGTTTTTCAGGTACGTTCAGGACGAGCGACTGAAGATGTTGTGTCTTTTACAGGTAATTAGTTCGACATAGGTATTTTGTCCAAACGAATGCATGCGCAAAAACAAAGCTTTGACATTTCAAGGCGTTTTCCGTTAATTCGTATTGAATTACTCTGTGTTCGCTGCGAACAATTCCATTTTTAAAAACAATTGGAACCTCTATACTCTTGAAATCAATGCTATGCAGTTCCAATTGGCGGAGCGGGACAATTAGAATTTAAAAAAAATAAATGATCGAAAAGCAAATGAAGTGAAAGAGCCCGATTAACGATTCGAACGCGTTCATTATTCGAATTTTAAAACAATACAGCCATTCAGCCCATTTGAATATGGAATGTGATGGACAGGTCCACGCCGTCCACAGCGGGCGCGTTTACGCTTTTAACAGTTTATTTTGGTGGGTTCGATTTACCTTTAATTTGACATTTAAGTATAACCAACCCATTTCCGATTGGGTCCTTATTGACCCCAATTTTACTGAAAACCCCTTTGGGAAATACCTACCTTAAGTTATTGTTTCACTGATAACACTAAAGTTTCTTATTTTTTTTTAATTTTAGAATTAAAAAAATTATATGCCTAGGTAGTAAAAACAGTACCTATATCAGTAAAAAAGGTAATGCATAGTGTGGATAGGTAGGTACTAACCTACACAAAAAAATGTCTGCAAAAAGGAGAAAATGTTACTGAATATATATCTTTTCCTATTTATATCCTATTTATACATCTAATATGAGGATATAGATTAAAAATTTCATTTTACCTAGTAGTTTGAAGCTACTGAATTAACCAACTTTAATTAGCTAATAGTTATAGTTATATATACCTATACAATTAAAATGTCTGTAAATTAAGCATTTAAAAAAAAAACAATTTGTACCTGTTAGGTAGGTATCTAACCGATGTCAAAAAACCAGTTTTTAAATTTTTTGTCTATTTGTGCGTTTGTGCAAGCTAATCTCTGAAACGGCTTAACCGATTTGAATGCGGTTTTCACTCATATATTGCAACAAGCTTCCCGTAACATTTAGTGTTGTTTCATTCCAATCGGTTCACAAATAAAAAAGTTACGTGCTATACCACGCGTATGAAATTGCGGGCTCAGCTAGTTTTACATTATATCTACCTAGGTATTACGTTTATAAAATTTTTGAAAATCTCACCTAACAGGTACGAAATATGTTTCTTTACAAAATAAAGGAATGTGCTCTGGCAATATCCAGTAGGACAAGTAGGTACTACCTAGGTACTTATTTTTTTTTAAATCAGACACATGTAATCTATAGTTACCTATTATAAAGGGAAAGTAATTACTTAACTTTTTTTTATGTTAAGGTCGGCAGACAGGCTGACGGTCCACTTGATGGCAGTTGGCTACCGTTGCCTAAAACACAAGCAACGCCTAAACTGCTGCAAGTGCGCTGCCGACTGCAGTAGGATTAAGGATAAGAGATTATGAGTGGATAGGGAAATGGGCTCTAGCATCCCTTACTCACAACAGCACACGTGCTGTTATTTCACGGTGGTCTTCTGTAAGGGGGTGGTTACTGCCGCCAGACGGGCTGTCCAAATGACTGCGAACTTATAGGTAATAATACTGTAACATTCAACATAGAAACTAAGTTAAATAGATTCCCCACAAAAAGCTATCCGCTACGCTCTATCCGCGTATTATCGACGCCTCTATGCGTCTCGTCCACAATCGGATAGGCGCGGGCCTCACAAAGAGCAATTTGAGGTGTACAGTGATTGATTCGAGCTATACATCACTAAACGCGTTTTTTCTATGAAAAATGGCTATAATCGACTTAAAAACTCATTAGGGCGAAGACAAAGAAATCGTCCGACCGCCATCCGTCTAATTTGAGTTTCTCGATCGAGACGAATTTCAGTCGTGATTGCGGCTCGGCCCCCACTCTTTATAAATGCCATCAACCAATTCGATTCCGGTATCCTTGTTATATTTTTGGGTCGAGAATACTATTGTTAATTGGTAGGTAACTATTTAAAATAAATTACTATTTTATATTGACTTTAAATTTTTGTTGAAAATATAGCTTAGTGAACTTATGTAAATTTCTCAACTTCAAGTAATTAAATTAAATATACCTAGGTATATATATATACCTAATGTTTATATATAGCGCAAACTATTTATTTTTAATATAAATAAGTATAGGACGACATATTTTAATTAAAATACTTTATTTATGTAAATAGTGCGACGTCGGAGAAATACTACCTTAATGGCTAGTAAATAAATAAAACTTTCGATTGAAATCAGTATGAATTTTCTCATTTAAAAAAAATCTTTATTTGCACAAACACGTCTTAATCGTAAACAAGCTTTTTTTTTAATTTTTTTTTTCTAATTTTTTTTTCAAAAAAAAAAAAACAACAATTTGTACCTACACGTTGTCTTATGTTAATGAGGTCAAAAAATTGTTTTTAGAATTTTTGTCTGTTTGTGCACGCTAATCTCAGAAACGGCTTAACCGATTTCAATGCGGTTTTCATTGGTGTATTGTAGCAAGCTTCCCGTAACATTTAGTTTTGTTTCATTCCAATCTGTTTACAAACAAAAAAGTTACGTGCTACCAAATACCACGCATACGAAGTTGAGGGCTCAGCTAGTCATTATATTTATATACAGCAGTTACAGAACAAATTATGTTCTGTTCTACCCGACAAGGGCATGCAAATATTTGTAGTTAATAGAATTTAATTATATACCCAAACATGTTGTAATAAAATAAATCAATGAATTAATTTGTTTTACTAAAAAGTCTATTTTGCAACTTCTGATTTGTTATATTATAATGTTTTCTGACTATAAACTTGGTTTTATAACTTACCTAGATTACCTAGACATTAAAAAGATTTAGGCTACAAAAAAAATTATTTATTAAACTTTTTTTTAATAATTAAAACAACGTTTTAATAATATTTTAATGTTAATTAACTATTTATTAACATAATGTATATATAAATACATACATTTAACAATATACAAATAGGTATATGTATAAACTTTTGAGATTTGGAACAGGCTTTTGCCAAAGGACAAACAGATAAGAAAATATTAGTCCTTGAATCCTTAAAAAAATTGACTGCATTTTATCTAATATAAACACATAAATTAATAAATTAGATGTAAGTGGTATTAATACGAATGTGTGTGTGTTGGCATATGTCATCTGCGCCGCATTCATTAAAGCTGACAGCACAGGAAGCGGAATAAAGCTTGCGCTAGGGACAATATCATAAACAAAAAAGTATTTATCGAGGAGAAATCTTTTAGAAAAAAAAAAAAACTAAAATTACTCGAGCCGTTGAAGGGTTGAATTTTAAATTCAAACTTCGAACTCGTCCCGTCCGAAAACGGAACAGAAATTGTCACCATTCAAATTAAACGTCAAGATGTAATTTTTGAATATGTATCGTGTCGTGTATTTGAATAAGTGTTACATTAATATTCTTTTGTAATAATTTTGAATTCAGAACGCCCACGGCCGGGCATTGTCTCGCAAGTTATTGGCTCATTAGGCGACATGTCGATTCGATCCTATGCGGCCTTTTTTGATTGTCCCTCGCACCAAACTGTCACTGTCACCTTTATAAAAATTACAATGTATATATATATTCCATTTTGGGTACAACTACCTATCCACTCCGCATGAAGAGTAAAAGTTCAGTAAAACTTCAAAGTCTACTGTGAAAAAAACCACAGTTGTAAGTCAGATCGAATGCGTCTTCTATGTTGACAATATAATGTGCACAGATAACGTCATCCCACAAGCACCCACTGCTCGATGTTGTTTTTTCAAGTAATAATAATAATAATAATAATTTATTTAACCAAAAAAGTATAACAAACTCAGCTTAAGAATTAACTATAAATCAATAAGATATGTTCTAATTACCTACATAATGTAGGACCAGCAAGGGCATAATTGAGGGGGTCGTGGTATCTTCTTCAATACCTACTCGTCTACCTGTAGGTAGACGAGTCTGCTGCCCATAAGTTTCACGATAAATACTCATTCAAGATTCTTTGGACTAATTCGACCACTTTGGTTCTTCGTTGGATCTCTTCAGTTATACCTACTTTTTCAATGATAGGTATACATTGAAAGCAGTAGCTCGCTAAGTGACTTTAAATTCTTAGATGAGACAGAATCGAAGACGTGTATTAATAATGAAATGGATTAGTTTAATATAATGGTGGACGTAAAGGACGTAAGGAGTCCATTACGGACGCGACCCCGCTTTATCGCCATTCCAAATGGAATTTTTTAAATACCTACAAAAATGCAATTGCTAATAGAGTAGACAAAGACGTTGCAGCAAGTAAAACGTTATTTACTTAAAAGATTAGTGAGGAGTGAATGGAATTTTATTATTTATTGAGTTTTGTCAAAGAATCTAAACGTTGCGTCAGAATATCAAAGGGCTAAGTGGAACACACTCGCGCCGTGACGCTTTGTCTCAACGAATTTGAATTTTTAATTTTGGAATCGAACGTATTGATTTACTCCGCGACGAACATCGAAAGACATAGAGTAGTATTTCCGTTTGAATTATTGTAACGGTTGAGTAACTAACGTTTGCCAACTCAATCATCGTGCAGCTGTATTTTGAAACACAATAAACATTCTTTATTGTGACAATTTCGACGACAATAAATATCTAAAAACACAATCTGTAACGTCACATTGACGGTACCAACTTCCGTATTACGCGCGTACGTTTATCTGGAATCGAGTTTCGATCCGAGCGTGCACAAAGGAGAGAAATGATATATTTGAACAATAAGAAAGCGAGAGTCGCCCACGTGCACAGTGCGGGACAGATGTGCTCACAAATTACGTATGTAAATGTGTCTTGTAATCCTTCCGTCGGACCTCCCTGCGCCGCGTCACCTTGTCTCGCGGTATAATCGATCGATTATGAATGCGAGCGATGATTCTCGATTATAACACCGCATCGTCGTCGCAGCACTACACCCGGCCGTGTTTTGTTTTAATTACGCACTCATTAGAAATTCCAATTTCGAATGTACGTTACGTCTGTACTCGACTGTTACAAAGACGCATTAGAATATCGGACAGAATTCAACTTGCAGTAACTTTTTTATGTAAAAATCGTCAAACAGGCTGACGGTCCACTTAATGGTCCACTGCCGTCCATATTAGGATTCAGGATTAGCAAGGTATACGGAAATGGGCTCTGGGATCCCCTTACTCACTCACCAAAACATAGCAGCACACGTGCTGTTATTTCACGATGGTCTTCTATAAGCGGGTGGTTACTCCCGCCAGATGGTAACTGGAGAACTTATTCGAATTAACAAATATTACATTGCAGGACATTCTAGAACAAATCTAATTAACCTTAACATTAAAATTATCCTAAATTTAACTTAGTCCCTTTAGTTAGCAATACTTATTCAAAATCATTTATCTAAACTTAAATTCAGGCTGGTAACATTTTTATTAATAGAATAGAATATAATTATATTCTATTAATAGAATAGAATGATTTTTAATTTATTATTACCGGAAATACGTCATAAATTGATAAATAACCGCTATACAACGAAATTTGTTTGTTTTTAAAAAAATAATAAAAAGATGTTTATGTTATTACCTACTTGACCGACATTACTTACTTGCATCTATTCTCTCGTTAGTCGAGAAAATCCCATTTGAAACGGATAAAAAGCTGATGATACGTAGGTAACGTAGGTAATGGTTAGCCAGACTTAAAACCCTTGGATCTAGGTTTTTATTTTATAAGATATAACAGAAATTTAAAGAAACAGTTCTTAATTAAATTACAATTAAGGCTTCTGTATCTGCCAACGGCCTTGAGGTTCTGGACAGAGATAGATAGATACAAAAATAGATAGATAGAAGCGAGATGTTTCCCCGCGCCAACCGCGCTAATTTGTACAGAAAACAAATAATAGTTATTTTTAGCCTAATAAATCATTATTTTGACTCGCCAATCGTACACTTTGTGAAAAACATCTTGTCAAAAATTTATGCGAAAGAAAAATGCTGAAATTCAATGCCGTTTAGAAGTAGTTACAAAAATTCAAACAAAAAAGGCTTTACTTTGGGATTTTTTTTCAACTATTAATAATATTATAAGAATTATTTCCAACGTTCAAATTAAAATTTAATGTCCAATAAATAACATATTTTTTTTTTGTACATTTAGATCCACTCAGTAAAATATAGTTACACGGAGAAAACCTCTTGTTGGCATATACAGGAGCCTTAATGCTTATTATATGTATCTCTCAGAATAATAATATGTAGTAATTGTCAGGAGGTTCCTCACTCCGCAGCCCTAACCACCGATAACTTGGGCCTGGCCCCACTATCTGCGGAGTCCTAGTTTTAGGTTTTTTATGATAAATGTATATTACTTGATTGTTTGTTTTTTTTTAATATTCATTTTATAAAAAAAATTAAAATTAAGAAAATAAATAAATAAGTGAATAATATTAATAAAATAAGTGAGTATATATTTCAATATATAATCAAAGTCTTGATAGTATTTTTTTTAATTTCATTATTTGAAATACGTAAACAACTTTATGTCATCGCAACCCTAACGCGAAAAAGAAAGAACGAAACGTCAAAACGCGAACGAATCCACGACATTACCGGTAATCATGTTTTATGAGTTTTTTCCCGCCAAAATATACCTAACAACATGGCTCCCCCCATTGGTTGACACGTATCGCAGTTAAAAAAGTTAAATTGGTTGCATTTACAATACATGTACATAAATAGACAGTTATTATTAGGTAACTGTTGAATGGAGATTTTATTTTAATACATACCTAACTATATACATATATTATGTTGTTTCGCTGTGATTAATTGAGCAGCCAGTCTGGCGGCAGTAACCACCTCCTTACCGTGAAATAAAAAAGCATGTGTGGTGTTGTCTTTTGCTGAATGAGTAGGGGATGGCAGAGCCCATTTTCCTTACCCCTTCCTAATCCCTTTTTTTTATCATACTAAGGACGGCAGAGCACTTGCAAAACCTGTCGGTTTCAGAATGGGAGACGGTACCCAATTGCCACCAAGTGGACCATCAGCTTGCCTGCCTACTAATGAAATGCGAATATAAGTCTATCTTTTAAACCAATGTATAGTACCCGGCAAACTTCATGGACAAACGACCTTGAATGCGCAGAAACTATACCTTACTATACCTTATGGGAGGAAAATATAAATAGCTACAACTCATTTTAAGGTATATATGAATTATGAGTAGTAGTGGTAGGGCACACTGCGTTTCGCAGTCATTTGGGCAGCCCGCCTGGCGGCAGTGACCACCCCCTTACAGAAGACCACCGTGAAATAACAGCATATACGTGCTGTTGTGTTTCGGTGAGTAAGTAAGGGATGCCAGAGCCCATTTCCTTATCCCCTCCTAATCCCTTATCCTTAATCCTACTGTAGTCGGCAGCGCACTTGCAGCACTTGTAGCATTGCTTGTGTTATAGGCGACGGTAGCCACCTACCATCAAGTGGACCGTCAGCCTGTCTGTCGACATAACATAAAAAAAAATGAACACACTCTCATTCATAAAATTACACAAATACACACCATTATTGTAAATTAATAACTATTGTTTTAATTGTAATAAGTATGTTAATTATTAAAAAAAACTGTAAATGGCAATGAGCTGCAATGTATGAATATTTTTGGTAAAGATAATAATTGTAAAATAGAATTTAAAAAAAAAAATAGCAATTTGTAGGTACTTATGTTACCGATGTCAAAAAGATAGTTTTTAGAATTGTTGTCTGTCTGTTTGTGCACGCTAATCTCATAAACTGCTTAATCGATTTGAATCCCGTTATCACTGATGTGTTGCAGGAAGCTTCCCGTAACATTTAGTATTTGTTTTATTCCAATCGGTTTACAAACAAAAAAGTTACGCGCTATACCGTATACTACGCGTACGAAGTTGCGGGCTCAGCTAGTATTTTTTAAATCTTATTTTTAAGCAGTTCTCTGTAGGACCTACATATAAGTATTTAAATGACGCAAATGAAAATTTCAAGAAAAGTTAGTATTTTTCAAGTCTCAAACTTAGACTGTCCTTCGTCTTTCCGTAGTCCCAACTGTACCTATTGTAGTTATAAATTTATCATAAAGAGTATGAAACAAATGTCATGGTGACGTTTCTCGAGTGACAGTCCAGTTGTCAAACGATGATGCGTCATTAGAATAAATTGCATAGAGTGACCTATTATTTGTCATTATCGTAAATTTCCGTTCAATACAATAACGCAACATTGTGCGCGACTCCGACAAAAATTTTTATCAATAGAACTCGCATTGCGATATTTCGTTTGAATTTAGAATCAGTACCGTTTCCGCTTCCGTTCGATATTCTGCGGTCGAATTAAGACCGCGTTCTAAATAACGATAACGATACAATTCAAATTGGACGCGTTCGTTTGCAGTTCGAAAATTGAATTCAATTTTAAAGAGCCATCGTTCTGGAACACCTGAACCGTTTGTGATTTTTTTTTTTTCGAATAAGACAGCCAAAGGAAGGCAATAACCATTAAAAGCTCGCGGAGGGCCGTTCCCGAAGTTTTCTTTTCAATAACGCGTCTAATATTCAAATTAGAGGCACTAAGGCGAGGAATTCCCGGCGATATATCATCGGAGCTAATCAGATTTTTCCTTGCTCCATACATTTCGTAAACGCTTTCGAGATTAAACAGGGTAGGTATCACAAGGAGATAATTTACTAGTTTTGTTTCGAATTTATTTCATCCCCCATCAACGTGCGTCTATTTTATGAATCAATTTCGCTAAAACGCATTCAAATTTCTTATTGCCTTCTTAAATGTTTTTTGTGGAAATTTAAATGTTTTAAACACGGGCCTCGGTCACGAAGGAAAAGTGTATGAAAGGAGAACCCCCGTTTTGGGCTATGAATGTACAAACCAAATATATATACAAAAAAATAGCTTTTTTTTTTAGATTAGCCCAGCTTAATACTAAGCCTAAATGCGAGAAGTAGGTGAATTTGTTTTTCTGTAAACGCACCTTGCTACTACTCTGTGTCTTGGTGCATTCTATACTCTTTAGTGTATTTTAACATCGGATTCAAAATAATTTACTTAATGTTGTTTCTATACAAAATACTTGTCAATTGATATAAACGGTACGTCGATAAGCAGGACGTAAATAAAATGAATAAACATAATAGTTATGAAGATAAATTACCAACTTATTTTTGTGTTAGATAAAAGTAATTTTTTATATTCTGTGTCTGAATAGAGTTTTGGTCTCAGGATTTGTATTCTATGTAGGCCCATCTCCTTATCCCCTCCTAATCCCTTATCCTTAATCCTACTGTAGTCGGCAGCGCACTTGCAGCACCTGTAGCGTTGCTTGTGTTATAGGCGACGGTAGCCACCTACCATCAAGTGGACCGTCAGCCTCTCTGTCGACATAACATAAAAAAAAATGTGTTACGCTACGACTATGACTATTTTTTGTATAATAAGTGGCATATAATGTAATTATATGACATAAAATGTCACAAAATGACATTCATGACATCATTATATCATTGCAATTATGATTCCCATCGTATCAGAAGACGTAACACGCAAACGACATAACCTCAAATGTGCATATTCTACGATTTATTTATAAACATAGCCATTGCTGATAATTGTGAAAATTGAGCTCTTGCAATCTTTTTCAATGTCCTAATTACAGTCCAATTTCCAATCCTGTACAGTCATAGCCCAGGCTTATATGAGAAACGAGGTTTCTCCTTTAAAAAATAAATCACAAAAAAAAAACCATTTAAAACCTTCCAAAGTTCATTCAGAATTTATGACAAGAAAATTGTAACTAGTCCTATCAGGTCCCAGGGCGCATCGGTTGGCGAACACTCAATACACTCGAGCGCCATAAAAAATAATTTAAATTGCTCTTACGGTGTGACTTGCTATCGCCCGGAACATTTGCATACTAAAATAATGCAAAAATCTATGCGCGGAACGCACTCGGTGCGCGGTTCCATTGTCGCACGATAATTTTTATGCGTCGCAATACGAACAGACAGTTAGATGTGTTTTTTTTTAAATTATTATTACATAAAGTATGCTATGTAGAATTCAACATTGTACATCTATCTATACGGTCCATTTTATTATTAACTACCTGACCCGACAGACGTCGTTCTGTCAGAAGGAAGCCTTTGATGTGTAATTTAAACTAAAAAAATATTCGGGCAAATTTGCTAATTTTTCTCTTCGTAAGAACTTCCTAGGACTTCAATGAATATTAAAAAAAAAATAGACGAATTGGTCCAATCGTGCTCGATTTTTCGGTTAGCAACAAATATAGCGATTCATTTTTATTTATATATTAGCTGAGTCCGCAACTTTGTACGCGTGGTATTCGATATAGCGCGTAACTTTTTTGTTTGTAATCCGATTGGAATGAAGCAAACACTAAATGTTATACATCAGTGAAAACCGTATTCAAATCGGTAAAGCCGTTTCTGAGATTAGCTTACACAAACACACAGACAAAGAGACTGAAATTCTAAAAACTGTTTTTTTGACCTCGGTAACATAAATAAAACGCGTGTACATTTTTTTTATATACAGACACGGCTCGTTTACGATTTTATTATAATTATATGTATAGAAGATTATTAATAATAAAATAACCATTACTAAAATCTAATAAATAGGCCGTTTACTTTTATTTTTTAAATACTTGAAAACGAATTCGTATTATTGTGGACATAATTTGTGAAAAAATAAGGAATATTTTTTAAAAAAGATTTAAAGAAAGAAAAAATTTTTTACCCTGAAAGTATAACTTCGATAACAAACATTAGATAGCAATAGTTACTGACTTTATTATAAATCTTTTACTCTTCAGACCATTCGTCTCTGGAACGCCTTACCCGACGATATACTTATACTCGTATTTGCGTAATACGTATTTGCGATTACTTCAGGAAATTCCTTCGCAGCATAAGTGACCTTTCATATATATTTGATATATGTGTGTGTATATATGTATATTGTTTAGTGGTTGACTGGTAGAGAATGCTCTTAGCATTAAGTATGTCTTTTGTACGAGAATGTACATAAAGGTTTTGATAAATAAAATAATTAATATTTTTTGCAAGTAGTCACATTTTTTGTTTCATTCTCGCAATCTCCATGAAGTGACACTCTATTGTTGTCAATGGAAACGTATGCGAGCATTAGACGCGTGGGGTAAAGAAATTTTATGTTATTTTTTTTTTTTCTTGTTTTGAAATATGCGCGCCGTTACGTTATTTATTGCCTCCATGGAGGTTATATTTCGGGAAGTAATGAGGTTGCGTTCGGAAAGGGCAATTTAAATGTGCGTAGATTGAGTCGTTAGGGCGTCATTGATACGAGGCACTTTTGCTATTTTTTCCCCCTTTTAAGGAACAATACCTTGCGTGCCACATTTTAATTGCTTCTTTTAATACTTGAATGTTACTGCACAAGCAGCAGGGTTTATGATGATATTTATGCTGATATATATCAATTGATATGTTACTGTCTTCTGAACTAGAAATTTAGCATACTAGCATAACTTATTAAAAAACAACAATAGAGAATTCGAATGTTTTGTAATTTAATTTTGTTCAGCTTAATTAAATTGATTAAGACAAATTATAGGAAAGGTACGTATAGTGATTGATTTTTCGAGTATTTTTTTTTTTATTAAAAATTAATATAATATAATTTAATATTTGTTGAGTCTGAATGCCATAGACGAAGGTTTGATCTGTGGGCAAGCCGCAGAGTTTAGAGTGTATATAGTCTGTAACACAGAGGTTGTAATCACTGCTTTAACAGTTGGAAATATTTAATTATTACAGAAGTGTTCAAAATCAATAAAACAGTGAATAAAAACAATCGGGGTATATCTCAAAATTTCCTGTTCCCCAATAGTATCATATATTAAATATATTATATATTATACAAATATTAATTATAATATAATTAATATTATATTTAATATTTGCTCTTCTAAGTGTTGACTACATTTGATTATTATTTGATATTCTCAAAAAAATACTCCATTTAGCATTACTTTTTTTATATTATAAATAACTTATAATCATTTTGAGAGTTTAAACTACTAACAGAATGAAAATTGCTTCTTTGTCTTATCGCAAAAATCGGATATATATCAAATAACGGATATTTTGATATTTATTGTTATATATCGGATTTTTGCGAACACTGTTTTAAAGTAGGTAAGGTTTATATTGACTTCGTGACTCAGTCATTGACTTGGCAATTCGAGTGGTGGTAGTAACCACCTCATTATAAATGCCAATGTAAATAGAACAAATTTCTGTTAGTAAAGGTTGCCAAAGATAATATCCCTTAATCCTTCTAACCCTGTTCCTTCTCTTATATCCTATCAAGAGATCCATTGTCTCTGCTGTTGCTATGTGACCATCTGTCATCTTTGGGACTATTCGTCTGCTTACAGGATACAGGATACTCATAAAAAATGTGAATCTATCTTTTAATTCTAGACAAATATAATAATATTTATCTTTAAATAATGACGAATTCTTTTAAGATACAATCTACACATTTAATAAAATCGTAAACGAGCCGTGTATGTGCATTAAATATTTTTCAAAAAATTGTATACATTGTATACTTATGTTACCGAGATAAAAAAAATAGTTTTTAGAATTTTATTTATGTCTGTTTGTCCGTGCGTTTGTGCACGCTAATCTCAGAAACGGTTTAACCGATTTGAATACGGTTTTCACTGATGTATTTTAGCAAGGTTCCCGTAACATTCAGTGTTTGTTTTAATTCCAGTTGATTTACAAAAAAAAGTTACGCGCTATACCGAATGCCACGCGTACGAAGTTGCGGGCTCAGCTTGTATTTTTTAAATCTTATTTTTAAGCAATTTTCTGTAGGACCTACTTAAAAATAGTAGTAATGTATTTAAATGACACAAATGAAAATTTCAAGAAAACTTAGTACCTACCTTGATTGATAAACTTGATTAACTAAGTAAACTTAGTTAATTAAGTAATTAAGTAAACTTGATTGTCTTTCGTCTTTTCGTAGTCCCAACTATATTGTAGTCATAAAATATCACGAAAGCAGTGTTAATGCACCGCAAACGGAGCATTACAAATATAACATTTATATATCTGACCAGATATAATGGACACGGTAGATAAAACATTAAATTCGAGGCCCCTAAACCGCTAGATTCCAAACTCGATAATGAGCTGGCGAATTAAAAAAAAAACGTACAACCAACCGCGTAACTAATTTACTTGCGATTATGTCCGTATCGCGTTCGAAATAGGATCGAGAATTGGGACCGGCGTTTAATTACTATGCGGCCGAATGTACGTTCATAATTTTTATTTATATTAATTAAACATGGCGCTAAGTGTACCGTGACCGGTTCAACGTACGTTTTGGTCGCGGCCAATACGAACGAGCCGAGCGTTTTCAAATTTGGAATATCAGTCACGAGTGAATGATACGAATGTAAAAAAGGGTTCCGCTTATTACTTATTGCACAGAATAAATAACCTATTAGAGACATTTTTAAATTTCTACCACAATTCACGTTATATACTTTTATTATAGATGGGTTTGCTCTTGACCAGCATCTATCCATGTAGGAAGGATCAGGCCGAAGATGGAGCGAGCTCACCCAGAAGATGCCTATTCACTCGAACCTTGAAAAGATTTGGGTTATATGAGCTCGGAAATACAGACGCCGGCAGGGAGTTCCAATCCTTAGCAGTGCGCATCACAAAAGATGTTTTAAAGCGCTTGGTCCGAATTAGAATTTAAAATTTATAATTTATAATTTTTAAACAGAGAAATTATTTTAAACCTAAGAAGACCTAGTATTGTTTGCATTCGTCGTTATATTAATTATTGTCAATGTATTTGTCAATAATTATATATTGTACTAGCTAGCTGAACCCGCAACTTCGTACACGTGGTATTCGGTATAAGCGCTTAACTTTTTTGTTTGTAAACAGATTGAAATGAAACAAACATTAAATGTTACAGGAAGCTTGCTACAATATATCAGCGAAAACCGCATTCAAATCTGTTAAGCCGTTTCAGAGATTAGCGTGCACAAACGCCCAGACAAACATACATACACAAAATTCAAAAATATTTTTTTTGATCTCGGTGACATAAGTACAACATATAAGTACATATTGTTTTTTTTTTTTTTTTTTTTTTTTTTTTTTTTAGTATTTAATGCACAGACACGGCTCGTTTACGATTTTATAATATTATGTACAGATTTAAAATAACGTATAGATAAGCCTATATAATTATAGTTCATTATAAGTACAATATACAATTAAAATTTAATTCCATACAATAATATTTATAGAAGTATTTAAGCAATGATAACAATTATTTAATAGACAGTAATTTGAAAGCAATTTCTAAAGATAGTAAATTTGATTTCTTGGGTATTTCCGCAGCATAAAGCAAGCTTAAATTGTTTTATAATAATAACGACAAGCTGCTCAAGCTGTGTAGTTATAATTAGTGAGTACATACTAGATATACATATAATATAAAAAAAATCGTAAACGAGCCGTGTCTCTGTACATTAAAGATTTTTTCAAAAAAAAAAAACAATTTGTACACGTCGTACTTGTGTAATCGAAATAAAAATGGTTTTTATAATTTTTTTCTGTTTGTCTGTGCGTTTGTGCATATCTCTGAAACGGCTTAACCAATTTGGATGTAGTTTTCACTCATGTTTTGTATCAAGCTTCCCGTAAATATTTATTGTGTTGTTTCATTCCAAACGGTTTACAAACAAAAAAGTTACGCGCAGTAGTGAATAACACGCGTACGAAGTTGCGGGCTCAGCTAATACTGGATATATTATGTAATTTTTAAATAGAAATAATATACTTATCAATTGAAATAGCGAATTAATTTTTTGCGGAATTCGTGTGAATTGTTTTTCTTTTCAGTTCAAGTAAAAATGTATCCTTAAGGGGGAGACAAACCCTAAATACTAAAAATATCCATTGTTTAATGAAGATGTTACAAGAAATGGACAAGACAATTGCTTTGAAAAAAATATATATTATACTTAAACATGTGAAGAACCAATTGTATTAATTAGAATTTTCGTTAAAGTAATAGAAACTCCACAAAATAAGTTAGAACACAAGAAGAATTTCACTTTTATTGAAAATTCTCTCGAAAACGGCTTATTGCACGCATATGAATCCTGTACCTATTAATAAGTTAATATCAGATTAAAAAATTGTATTAATAATTTTTTTATTTTTTGTATTGTTCTTATGGTAAAAACAGAAAAACGCCATTTCTAGGCCTGTTGAATTGGATCCGCCGCCAGCGAGTTCTATAGTAAATGTCATTTGCCTCAGTGAAGCCCTTAAAAAGGTGTCTATTAAGATTTTCTTTAACAAAAAAGTTTAAAAAAAAAAGTTATTATCTCAACGAACTCTAAAACAATACAATTGGAACGTGTTAATTTAAATTATTATTGTTTACGGGCGTGCACTTGTCCAAGGAATTCTAAATTCAAATTGTTATTAATTGGAATAATAATGGAGATTATTCATTGGCCGAAAATTATTCTACATAAAAATTATATCCGGACGCAACCTTAGTGCGTTAGTAATACGAATGAAATTCAAATTGAGCTTTGCATTGCTGATTGTAACAGTGTTTAATTAATTTTAAAAAATATGCAGCGAGTAAAAATTCTTTTGGAAACAACTGATGTTGTATATGTTTTGGGAATGTCTTCATTTTCCCATTGTCTTTGGAACGTGAACAATAAAACAGCGGGAGATCTTCATTGTAGTAGGTACAATAATTTCCCAAGTTAATCTAATTATTTAACGCTACAAATATGGATTTTGAACTGGCATCACTATGGTTAGACATCACAGTCGGTATGTGTCTGTGTTCATAATATATTTACGTAAAGAAGAGTTACATTTAAAAAAAATACATTTTTTTTTTTTATGTTATGTCGACAGACAGGCTCACGGTCCACTTGATGGTAGGTGGCTACCGTCGCCTATAACACAAGTAACGCTACAGGTGCTGCAAGTGCGCTGCCGACTACAGTAGGATTAAGGATAAGGGATTAGGAGGGGATAAGGAGATGGGCTCTGGCATCCCTTACTCACTCACCGAAACACTACAGCACGTATATATGCTGTTATTTCACGGTGGTCTTCCGTAAGGGCGTGGTCACTGCCGCCAGGCGGGCTGCCCAAATGACTGCGAAACGCATAGAAAATCATAGAATCCTCATAGAATCATATAATCCTTCCTACATGGATAGATGCTGGTCAAGAGCAAACCCATCTTTAATAATAAAAAAATAGACATTAATATAACTGCTTAGTTACGATCTATCATATACGAGTCGTTTTAATAGGTAAGTAGGTATTCAAAAACAATATCCTATCTAATATTATATACTAGCGTTTCGCCCCCGGCTTCGCCCGGGATGCAATTTTTATATATATAAGAACATTCCCCGTTTATCCCTCTTTCCATTAGTGAAAACCGAATTAAAATCGGTCTACCCGTTCACGCGAGATGCCGTGACCAAGGGAAATAGGGATTCATTTTTATATATAAAGATTTTATGCGAAAGTGAGTTTTTTTATTATAATTATTATGATTATTGTCAAACCAAAATCTGCTATGTGCTAAAAGTATACTTTTGAGATATTGACAAAAGAAGTTTTCCTGAACAGCACACGTGCTGTTCCAGACGGGCTGCCCAATTTCTAACTGTTGCATTTCAATTTATATGAGTAGGTACCGGCTCTGTGACAAATCTATCATTGTTAGTATTAAAATAAAATGTTTATCTGCGCACATTCGACCCTAATTATTACATCCGCCACAGTCGCTCGTTAAAAGGTGTTAGTTGACTCATCATCGGCTCATTCGCTTTTTTAATTGTTTATTTTTAATATTACCGTTAACAATTCACTTCCGGTGTTTCAATCAATTCAATGGCAGATTTTATTTGACACTGGCAACATTTGAAAATTTTATTATAGAAACTTTATAGAAATTCCTAAACAATTTTATATTGAGCTATTTCTTTGGCTGAATTATTTCTGATTAACATGTAGGTCAGAGTCTAGTGTCCAGGGACACCTTTATCTTCTATTGGCCACTATCGAATCTATCTCGCAAGTTGGGAAGGCTGTGTATGGTGTGTTGCACTGCCCCGATGCTCCATATGCTTTTCGCCACAGAGTATTTTTTTTTTTAAATATCTATAAAAGTTGGCAGAAAGGCTGATGGGTCCAGCTGGATACCTTCACCTTTTAAAGCAAGAAAAATGATAGGTGCTGCAAGTGCGCTGCCGATTTTAGTAGGATAAAAAGATTCAAGGGGTTAGGAAAGGATAGAGGATTGGGCATCTCTTACTAGTTCAACAGCAACTGTAGGTACTGTTATTTCACGTAGACATTTCACATTATTATTCCATAAGACACGATTTATCCGGAATCAATTTTACTGATGAACCGTAAGTAATAAATCAAAAATCATCCCTTTCTCGAAGACTTTCTCACAGGACCGTTAAAAAGAAGTCTTAATATGCAAATAATTAATACCTATCAAACTATCGACTGACACGACGCGACCCTTGCCCTGAATGTAGGTCAATAAATTAAAAAAAAAATACAGCTCCCATTAAAGAAACCAGTTTCTTACGATTCGATCGCGCATAAATTATCTTCGTACAACCTAGGCAACTTGCATCGCGCTTGTTCAAAAATATTCCAAAGGAATTTCTATCTTGAAACGAAGGACTTAACGATTAAATTATCCTATAAAGGATACGACGCAACGTTCGACACATCGCAGGACCCCTCAATTGTTCTATGATTTATTCGACTGCTATCGATGCGCATATGCAAATTTATTCAAAGCACATATTTTTAATAATTATTTAACATTATTTCCGAATCCGGTTCGGTGTTCGGCTACTTAATATGCGAATAATAATTATTATAATTAGCGTTTCCTTATTTTCTTGAGGGTGAGATTCTCACGAAAGGGGTTGATTGATCTGGCAGACCAGTTTTATTAAATATTCGGTTTTCCGTTACTCTTTTTCGGGAATTCATACCGCGACTCACAAGTAATTATGTTCTAATTTAGAAAAGAATTCTAAATTCAAAAAATTGTGCTTTTAAAAATAAAACACTGATATATTAAAATTAATACAAAGATGAAAAAAAAATATCAACAATAACCGAGACTCTTATATTAATGCGTAAACATTGCATCGCATTTGAAAATAGAAACATTTCTGAATTCAACAATCGCTTAATAAGAATCCATACAATGCTACATTGACATCTGGACCGAAACTTAAGGGTAGCTAACAATCTTTTAACCCTTAATCCTATCTGAGGCCTTCCC
Source organism: Bembecia ichneumoniformis (assembly GCA_910589475.2). Taxonomy (NCBI): domain Eukaryota; kingdom Metazoa; phylum Arthropoda; class Insecta; order Lepidoptera; family Sesiidae; genus Bembecia; species Bembecia ichneumoniformis. Next base: position 13,907,255 of record OU342540.1, read on the forward strand.
TATTCAGGTATCACAATAGGGTCCCATTCGTTTAAACCTGTTTTACCAATTGATAGGTCGATTTCGATATTAAATGTCAAATGACAAAGGTCTAAGATGCATTCGTATCGATTTGCATACGTTTTTCTTTGATTATGCAAATAGCTTGTTCTGATTTGTGTAAGGAGCTTGCGTTATGGGAACTATGTGCCGAGCTCGTATAGTATGCTAATCGACAGATAACACTTCGGAAAGAGCTCCGTTTATCTGAAAGAGTCAGTCCGTTGCGCGCCACACTCCAGTTGACATCTCATATTTCGTGTCGAAACGTGCCCGACGATTCGTTTCAACGAAAAACATTTTAACCTGTTGCTTTAACTGTTTTATTTTTAATTTATAATAATTATTACTCGCGTAAGTAATAATTATTATAAATTAAAAAAAATGTTTACTATTTTTTAATTAATTACTTATAAATTCAAGTGAGTAAATGAAAGCTTTTGTGTCGCATTGGAACAATATTGATATTATGAAAATCATGAGCTATTATCACAGGGTAAGTTTTGTATTTTAAATTATCTATTTTAACTCAATGTTTGTATAAAAAATTTAATGAAGTATAAAAACATACCTAAATTTACTTATACGTGTAGGGACTATATCTTTTAACCCCATTTAAAAGTTGGGTACGAATTCAAGTAATGAAAAGAGATTCTATAATGGAGATCTCTTACGTGGCGTAAGAATAAAGAGGACAATGGATGCGGTAATTTACAACCTTATAGATACAAAAAAAATATGCACTTTTTTCATTGTTTTTCTATGCCTAGAGTAAACAATTAACAAACATACAGTTACTCTGTGACAAAAAAGTGTTCTATGATTTATTGCTAAAAATATAAACATTAATAACAGCCAACATACGTCTCTTTCGACTAATTTCCATCCGGGTGTCTATGGTAGATAGTGATCGCTTTAAACTCCTATCTTACATCGTAATATATTACTAAATCCTATTTTTATTCTACGCCGTTATAGCTGTGTTGAAAGAGATTCATAAGTCGTTATACTAAGTTATTAATATAATATTTCTAATATTAATTGTAATAATAATAATCATAATATACAATAAACTAATAACATAAAATTTTGAAGTACGTACTAATAATGCAATTTAAGTGTTCTATTCATTTTTACCAATAGGTAAATGACCCAATGTATATTTTTAAATTAAGGGATAGTAGGTTTAATTACTAAATTGATTGATATCTAAAAAATGTCTATGAATACCATTCTTATTGTCTCTATTAAGGGGAAGACGTTTTTTTTTAATGTTCTTTGTGAGTAACCCTAATTTCAATACATATCACTAAACTAATTCAAAAGTATTGTCCTTTTCAATCATCTAACTATATTTGTGTAATCGAGAAACTACATAAATAGCATTCACACAATAGCTCAGTGTTTGTTGATGAGCTTAGTTCTGCGCATTTTTTTTTTCTAGAACCTTACCTGTATCATATATGTCCGCACTGGTCACAGGGACATATTTATAGTATTTATATTATTATGAACTGAAAAATAAGATTAATTTTCAAATACACTTTTTTGAAATGAAGCTCAAAATCTCTTTTTTTTTTTATTTTAGTTTAGGAAATGTACAATTTATACCTATTTCAAAATGCCTCCATAGAGGAGTTCCCTATAGTAGAATAAAATTTGAAATAGCTTAAAAATTCACTAAAATAATACCGCATCAAAAGTTTCGTTCATCGCTCGGTGAGTTCGTAGCTCGTAGTCCCCACATCTCCGGTAATTAAGAGAGTTGCAAATTAGCGCGAACCAAAAGACGAATGTTTTTCTGTTGCCCGTCGACCGATGCGGGCACGTGTGACGCTTTGCATTCTCTTATTACTTTTTTAGTTTCATCGCCTCTCTCTATTGACCTTGTCCTGTACCACTGTTCGCAAATAAATCTAAACCCTTTCGAACTTTTTTTTACAAACTCTGTCTAAAAATTACATATGTATTTGGCTATACAAGTACAGGTTATCCCCCGCGCCTCGCTGGCGCCAACTGCCGTTAATTTTCAGGATTACCAGTACCAATGTATTTCAAACTAGCTGAGCTCGTAACTTCGTACGCGTGGTGCTCGGTATAGCGCGTAAATTTTTTGTTTATAATTCGATTGAAATGAAATAAACACTAATATGTTGCGGGAAGTTTGTTAAGATAAGATATATAGAGATAGGATAGGATAGGATTGGGATAGGATATATAGAGATGTTGATTATATTGATTGCTAGCCGAGCCCGCAACTTCGTACTCGTGGTATTCGGTATAGCGCGTAACTTTTTTGTTTGTAAACCGATTGGAATGAAACAAACACTAAATGTTACAGGAAGTTTGCTACAATTCAAATAAGCCAGATTCACATGAGAAAACCGTATTAAGCTGTTTCAGAGATTAGCGTGCACAAACGCACAGACAAACAGACAAAAGTAACTTGCCTATCGATTTTCTATCGTCTACACTATGGAGAGTGTGCATCTATTCTGTACCAATTAATCCAACCGGAACCGTTCCACTTGCGGATCACTAGGCGTGGGCGGGGGTTTCATCCCTTCGTGGCCGATGTACCTCGATTACGCACGATCCTTGTTCAGACTGCTAAGAAGTGGAACTCATTGCCTGCGCCTGTGTTCCCACAGAACTACAATCTTGTGGTCTTCAAAACCAGGGTAAATGGGCATTTACTGGGTAAGCGTGGTCCACCTTCGGCCGCATCTGCACCTCACATCAGGTGAGATGAGATATCGTTTTTTGAAAAAAATCTTTAATGTACAGACATTGCTGGTTTTCGATTTCATTATATGTATAGATATTCTTGTTCTTTAAGAATATATTCCTCTATAAATATAAGAATTAATTAATGTTATGTTAAGAAATTTTAGAGATTGTATTAAGAACGAACTCCGCAAGTGAGTTATTAGCTAATATCCGATTGTATAGGCTTTGAATTTTTATTTTAGATGAACCCTCGGGAGCAGTCTATTTGGTATCCTACGTCCTTACTGTATGTCTGACAACGTGTATGCTAAATTTCATCATAATCGTTTTTTTTTTTCTTTTTATTAAAGGTGGGTTATTGCTCTTGGCTAGCAAACCCATCTTTAATAAAAAAATTCTCTTTAATAAATTCATGTAGGAAAGATGAGGCCGACGATGGAGCGAGCTCACCCAGAAGATGCCAATTCAGTATTCACTCGAAGCTTGAAAATATTTGGGTTGTATGAGCTCATAAACACAGACGCCAGGGAGTTCCAATCCTTAGCAGTGCGCATTATAAAAGATGTTTTAAAGCGCTAGGTCCGAATTAGAGTTATTTCGATAACGTGTGGATGGTAACCAGCCGTACTTCTGCATGTCCGATAGAACAAAGGGGAAGGCGGTATGCATGCATGCTTCTCATGCATCTCATGCAGCTTCCGAGCTCACTCTCCGAAGTACATCTTATAGAAATACACAGAGACAGGCAATTTTGTGTCTATGTGCCAGGCTCTGCAGCTTGTTTTAGCGCCAATGAGCCTCCTAGCTCTGCGATCCACCGAGTCGAGAGTGGCAAGTTGGTATTTTGCTGAACCATCCCAAAGATGACTGCAAGATCGGAAAGCGTAACAAACAAACTCACTTTTGCATTTATAGTGTTACTTCGGACTTTACTCCAATTTGGGTAAATGAAATACTCTCTGCAAACCTCAAATAATAGACAAGTTTTTTTTCTTTTTTTTTTCCATCGTGTAAACAGATTTCTGCTGGTGACCGTACAACGCATTAAAATTGATCAACACATAACGACGTTATCCACATAATACCGACCCTTCTCAGTGGTCACTTCGACAGCGGTTGCCAACCTTTTCCAAAAACCACCCTCTAATTTTCAACCCACTTTTTACATCAATGTTTTTCTATAGTCGCGCATACCTACACCAAGTATAGGAAGAAGAGTGATGGGGATATCAAAACATCTCCCTTATCAGGCCAACCCTTGCCAGGGGAAGTTTTTACGAAAAAGGATTAGCTAATACATGACGTGGAGGCCTTTTAAAATGCCGTTTACGACACAATATTGTCGTGACTTGACGTCGCGTCGCTTTTATTGGACGTTTTCATTTTTACCGAAATTCAACGAATCATTTTATTAGAATTTCGCGTACAAAATTTCAATTTGAAAATTGTTCGTTCAATTGATTACTTGTGGCAAGTTTATTTGAACATGCGTTGCCGTTATATTTAAATATCTGTATATTTGAAAACACCTTTTAATGCCATCAATTTTATAAGAGACTAGCTTTCGCTCGCGACTTCGTCCGCGTATCTTTAGAAATTATTGATAATGTAGCTTTCTATACTTGAAAGAATTTTTAAAATCGGTCCAGTAGTCTTTGAGTTTATTCATTACAAACATACAAATAAATCTCTTATAATATTAGTAGGTACTTATAGATGTAGAGTCTGTTAGTTATCTTAGGGCCAGTCTACCGAAGACCTTATATTTTAGACTAGTACAAAATACTGTCTTTATGAGAAACAAAACTCAGCGAGAAACTTTTTTTTTTCATTTTTAAAAAATGGGGAATCCCCACTTATATAAATGGGGAAGTGAGTAGTTTAACATTCATCGTGGAATATTGCACAATAAGGCTACGTTTCATCGAATACTGCTTTGTGGTCATCTAAAATAAAAATAAAAAATTCAACGCCTGACAAATATGTATCAGCAATAAAGATTTAATAATTTTAATTACACCTAAAAAAGGAGGCGCCGACAAAGTTTTTTATACAATAATTTTTGACATTTAGGTTGCCTAATCTAATTTGTATTTATCAAAAAAAAAAACATTTTTTTGTCACAGCTCTTCCCCCAAAGTTGAAGCACCCTGCCAAATTGACAAACAGACAGAGTTACTTTCTCATAAATAATATCAGTACGGGTTTAAACCGTGAACACCACTCGAGTCGTCTCCCAAAAATAATCGTACGTTTTCGGAGCACGATACATTAATATCGCTACTAATGAACATTTTAATTTTTCCTCGTATTAATTCCTTCATATTGACGTACGAAACCGGCGCTAGGGGGTGAAAGGGGGGGCCCGCTCCGGGTGAAGGGTGTCGGGGGGGTTAGATAACGCGGGAGACATAAAGCGTAGGAGATCGCTAATTCATCATAAGTTAAAGGGGTTTTTATGTACGGACTCTCGGACGATACTCTTTGTACGGTCCGCAAAAAAGGTCGGCGATGTCTGGAGTGATACCATTCACATAGTAGAAAAAATATCCTTTTCAAAAAGCTTAGCTAGATGAGTTATTAATTTACTTTGAAGGTAACATTCGTGCTCCAAGCTTTATCTCGATACTTCGATATTTTTTTTAATTTATATTAAACTAGTCACATTAACTCTTTTTAATTTATATTAACCAGTTTTTTTTATTATATTAATTAACGTCTGACAAAACATATGAACTTTAATTTAGACAATACTAGCTGAGCCCTCATCTTCGTACGCTTGGTATTCGGTATAGCGCGTAACTTTTTTGTTTTGTTAATCGATGCGAATGAAACAAACACTAAATGCTAACGCAGCCTTAAGTGAACCGTCAGACTGTCTGCCGACCTTGACATGAAAAAAAATCTGAAAAAAATAATAATAATGTAAATACACACAAAACAAATAATTGTGTTTTTGTAATTGACAACATTATTCATTAATTTAACTCAAGTAGAGTTAAAATACACGTGGCGCGGGTGAAATTAGATTTTTTTTTGCTTTGTACGCAGCCTTAAGTACGTGTACAATTTTTTTTTTTAATCTTTACCTACAGATACGGTTTATTATATGTAATGTATTGATTTAATGTTGTTGGATTTTTATTTTTATATATTCCCTCGATAACAGCATACTTTTTTCCCGATGAAAGGTCCCTTTTCTTTATCCCTGACGATGTGTATGCAAAATTTAATGATGATCGGTTGAGTAGTTAAGGCGTGAAAAGATAAGAGACATACAGACTTATTTTCACATCTATATCCTAATAAAATCGTAAACGAGCCGTGTCTGCACAGTAAAGTTTTTTCAAAAACCAATTTCTACTTATGTTACCGAGGTCAAAAAAATAGGTTTTAGATTTTTTTGTTTGTTTCTCTGTGCGTTTGTGCATGCTAATCCATATTAGTATGAGGTATGGATTGATATGCAGGTGTGTTTTTTAAACTATTCATTTAATGTAACTCCTGAAAGTTGTAAGCTATTTAAAAAAAATGTTAATATTGAATGTGGAAATAGCAACCCCATATAGAATAATTAGAACAATGTGCTCAAATTATATAATTAATTGATTAGAAGGGGCTGCTCAGGACATTCGTTAGAAGTTTTTCTACCCACTGCCGCCCTCCGAGGAGGACTTTACACGACCTTAATTGATTTAAATCGGAGGGATGGTGTATATTCAGCTTTAGCATGAACGATCGCGCGTGCCGATAGCAATTTTTATATTTCGGATGTTGGCGTTCTGGGTTCTGTACCTTTACCATGAGTTTACAATGACCGCACTCGCTAGCGAGAGCGTAAAACATTTATATGAAAAACTGTCAATGTCAAATTGACAAATATGGTAACTCATGGTAACTCATGGTAGAGGCACTGGTGATATTTTAACAGTTCCATACTAAATTTGACTGTTCGCTTCTATTCTTCAATTCATTGGAATGTACTATGCTAGTAGTTTAAACTTAATTAAATATTAATACAATTCTTAATTCAAATTGAATTAATCTTAATTTTTCTTCGCTTCTATTCTTCAACGAGCCCGTTGGATGAGTGGTTAGGGTGCTTGCCTTAACGCTCTGTTCTAAGGTTCCCGGGTTCGATTCCCGGCAGGGTCAACTTTGAAAATGATCTTTTCAAATTTAACTCTGGTCTGGAGTTGGAAAGTAGTGGCAGTGCACATTGCGTTTCGCAGTCATTTAGGCAGCCCGTCTGGCGGCAGTAACCACCCACTTACAGAAGACCCCCGTGAAATAACAGCACGTGTGCTGTTGTGTTGTTACGGTGAATGAGTAAGGGATGCCACAAGGCAATGAAATTGCCGACGAATTGGCTCGTGTAGGCGCAAAAGGTAGGCTAATAGGTCCTGAACCTATGTGCGGACTACCAAATAGCCTAGCTCGCTGGACCATATGGAACCAGTGCTTTATTAAATCTTACCAACGCTGGATTAACTTGCCAGGGTTGAACCATTCCAAAGCGCTTATTAAAGCCTATAGTCGAAACGTGACAAATCAGGCTAAGTCGCTTAGTAGGAGCAATTTGTGTATGCTATCTAGGGCACTAACGGGGCACTGTCGCCTCAATAGGCACCTAAAAGTAATGGGGCTCACTAGTACGGGAGAGTGTCGCTTCTGCCATGAGGCAGAAGAAACACCAATGCATATCCTGTGCGAGTGTGGCCCCCTGATCCACAAGCGCAGTCACATCCTAGGAAGCCACACAATGGCTTGTGAAGAATGCCTCTATCAAAAAAGTACTACAGTTCCTTAACGTGGTAGGTATAGGTAGAGAGCTTTAGTTCACGTGGCGATCACAATATTTCAGCAATGGACGAAGTGATACTGGTACTCTAGCAGACAGAAATAGCCACTAAGATAAGATAAGATAAGATAAGATAAGATAAGGGATGCCACAGCCCATTTCCCTATCCCCTCCTTAATCCTACTGTAGTAGGCAGCGCACTTGCAGCAGCTTTGGCGTTACTTGTGTTAAGGCGACCGTAGCTACCTACCATCAAGTGGACCGTCAGCCTATCTGCCGATTTTAACATTAAAAAAAAGTTTAAACTTAATTAAATTGTAATTCAATTCTTAATTCAAATTAATTAATCTTAATTTTTTCTTAGGTGCTAAAAACAAAATTTATTCAATCTTTATTGCTCATTTTTTAACGCCTTACAAAAGTAAGGCGTTGATTTTTTTATTTTATTTTAATGTGATCTCTTGGGAATAGTAAATACTTTTTTCTGAACGAAGAGTACACTATGTCCTTCTCTATATCCGTGATAAACAAAGCTTAAAAAACAAACAAACGAACTCACTTTAGCATTTTGTTAGAATGAGAGCTATTCAGGTGCGTCTGTCAATTCTGTCAAACAATTTTGGAAAAGTTGAAATTGTTCCCGAAAGTAGGTAAGTTTAGTGAAGTATCGACGTCGTCCTCGTGGCGTCGGGCATTTATCAGAATCCATTCGTAATTAATTGTATTTCGTTGAAACTTCACGTTTAATCCAATCGATCCCCATTAACGCTGGTCCCTTGCCCTTTTCGTAAACAACAAACGATAACTTTGTTAAAAGTACGATATATTGATCTAGTTATAGACGGTTAAACAATGTTTGAATTTCGATTCGATTCCGACCTAAAACACTGTTTGTTTTGTCAATCAAAAACTCGCGGTCACCTCTCTTACTGGCTGTTTTTAATTTCACCGCTAAATCACTTTAAAAATTGTGACGAAATTTATCACGAGAAAAGAAAAAGCGGATAAATCTCTTTTTCTTTTATTTTTGTGCGTTTTGTGAACACAAATTTCTGTATGTGTGCGTTATCATGAAATTGTCTCTGAACATAGGCTACTTTTTACTTTTGACAGTGCAAAGCGGCGCGGCGGGTCAAAAGATTCATAAAAGGCTATGTAATTAATATTCAACCAAAACTATTGTTACTGATTCTATCGTAAATTAGTAAGGTCACTTAGGTCTTGATAACTTAATACTTCAAAAAAAAAAATGGATACAAACATTCAAACACATCTGATTTGAAATGGCTTTTTACGTTTTTGTAATAATCTATAAAATCGTAAACTAGCCGTGTCTGTACATTATAGATTTAAAAAAAAAAAATTGTAGACGATGTGCTTATGTTGCTATGTCAAAAAAATTGTTTTTAAAATTTTTGTCTGTCTGTCTGTGCGTTTGTGAACGCTAATTCTGAAGCGGCTTAACCGATTTCAATGGGGTTTTCACTGATGTTATTGTAGCGAGCTTCCGTGTTTGTTTCATTCCAATCGGTTTACAAACAAAAAAATTACGCGCTATACTGAATACCCGCGTACGAAATTGCGGACTCAGCTTGTATAAAATAGTACTCTATAGTACAGATTAATAATGTGAAGACCAAACCAGCTAACAAGTTATGCTTGTTAGCTTGTAGCACAACAGTGTTTATCATGTCTTTGATTTAAAAAAAAAACAACTTTACGATTCTTTTAGCAGTTGCCAATTAAAAAAAATGAATTAAACTGAAAATTAAAAATCATTTTTACGTCGTTTTTATTTGAACATGCTAATCCTATTAACCCTACTACGAGTATATATAGTTCTTTTGTATAAAATGTTAAATATATGTACATATAATTTCTCGTCGCTATAAATAAAAAGTCAACACCGCAATCTATTCTCGATCATTCGTAACGCACGTGAGACGCGAGAATTCGATTCCAATTAGTATCGAATCAACTAAATGAGGTGCGAACGAATGACAAGTGCGCGCTCATCTCTTTTGAACTCCTAGTGATGTGTTTAATTAACCGTTATTCTAGTGACGCTACTAAGCCGTGCTAATTTCAGTCGCTATACAAATCGCTGTTGTTTGTTGCTCTTTCATGTTAAAATGTCATTTTGTAAAATAAACAAGCTTTTACCCGAGACTTCGCCCGCGTGATAAGTTAACATTTAGATAAGTAGATACTCCTCGTAAGAATCTAAAATACAATACAACTAAACGTTTATTTGTTTGTTTGTTTGGTTTAATACGCTAATCTCTGTAACTACCTATCAGTCGAAATTTAAAAATTATTTTTGCATTTAATAGCCCAATTCTTGAGGAAGGTTATATAGGCTACCGAGAAGAATCGTTATGTGCATGTCTTTGGTAATTTAAATTAATCGGCGGGTCACAGCTAGTCATTTACAAAAAGTACTGGCTGGTGCCCGCGGATTCGTCCGCGTTAAAAAAAATAACGCCTGACTAAATATATGATCAATGTAATGCCTAACATCCTTATTGCAGTTATAGCTTTGCCAGGCGCTGCATGATCCCTCGGGAACAGCACTTTTTTCTGGATGAAAGATACTACATGTCCTTTCCTGCATCCCTGACAACGTGTATGCAAAATTTCATAATGATCGGTTCAGCATTTTAAGCGTGAAAAGGTAACAGACAGACAAACAGAGTTACTTTCACATTTATAATATTAGTATGGATTCGCATATCAGTTACTATTAATATGTGAAAAGAATTGGTTGCAGACATCTTTATGGTGGATGAAAATTTCCGGAGTTTTTTTTTCAGCATAATTTTACACTTAAACAAGCTTAATTACACATTTTATAAGTGGATGCAAGTTTTAACAAAGAATGATAGTTCTCTAACTCCCGAACTAGGTTGGACACCTGTATCTCGGGAGTAAGTGCAATACTACTGTGGTGCTTACAATCACAACTAGGTATATGAAAGTATAATCGTTACAAAAGTACTTTTATGAAATAAATAAATATATAAATATGTAATGTATATAAGTATGTAATATGTATAAATGATATATAAAATAATAATAATAATACATAAATGCAATTTGCGTTAATTTGAATCATTTAATACAATTAATACATACATTTGTCATTTATCAATTGCTCTGTATCATCATAATTTAGAGTTAGCAGCCAATTAGTAATCTTAGCCAATTAGTTTGTACATCCAGCCAAACTTATACAAAAGAGTTTAATTTATTTGCAAAATAACTTTCTTACAAAACGACCAAATATTAATATCTAATAAATAATTCGAACAGCACATTCCACTAGACAGATAAAATTTACCAATTAAGGGTAATTATAAATTAACGAATAGCGAACTAAAAGTCGGTTCATCGCAAATATTTCCGAAGCGAAAGACAAGTTGCCGAGTTTGGGAAAGTTCGGCAAAACTTCGACAAAACTCGATGAGCTACAAATAGGCATCGGAATTAAGTTTGCGTCGGTTTACAGTTCGCCTTTTAATTATTTCTTCGGGCACCCTTCATTCAGGTGAAGGCTTTGATCGGACCCTTACCGCCGCCTGCTTTCTGATTCCATTCGATACTGATTACACTTAAATCGAAGAAAATATCATAATGCAAGATTCCTTTTCGTGAAATTATTACAACCACCGCGAAGAATATATCAAATACCTGTGACTCTTGGATAAAAATAATATCGCGTGAAATAAAATAATAGACTTGTGGTCTGCTCCATATAGTTCAAAGAATGAGTTAAATGAAGGGGGAGCGAACGGTAATCAGATTGGTGTTGAGGTATACGAGTCTTGAACAAAAAACCATTGAGCACCCGCTCATTGAACCGAAGACCTAAAGCGAGTTACTGCCAGTGGCGGAATTCAGTGGGAGGAGACGCTTAGTTAAAAATGCCTGTGTCATTCAATGAAGAAATAATAAAAAATTTAAATGAACAGTCTCTGAATAAATTATGAATAAAAATGTTCAAAAATGAACAAAAAATGTATAGTCTGTAATAGCTATCTCCTAAAAGTAAGTAGTAAGTGAGTTTTAAGTAATGAAGTGATCGTATGACAGGTAATGGCACATTGCGTTTCGCAGTCATTTGGGCAGCCTGTCTGGCGGAAGTAACCACTCTCTTAACAGAAGATGACAGCATATGTGCTGTTGTGTTTCGGCGAGTGAGTGAGGAATGCTTTATTCTTAATCCTACTATGGTCGACAGCGCACTTGCAAAACCACCAGGTATCAAGTAGACCATTAGCCTGGACCTTAACATAATAAATAAGGTTATAGGATCTCTAAAAATATTTCATTCATAGCGACGGCTTAGTTGCCCTTAAGAGTATTGACAAAAATTAAAGTACTTATTTCAAACTATCATTATAAAAGAGTATTGAAAGAAGAAAATGAAAAGAAGTAATTATTCATAATAAAATTGTGTTTTTTTGTTTTTACCATTAGAACAATAAGCAAAAAAAATTTATTAATACAATTATTTAAACTGACATTAACTTATTAATAGGTACAGGATTCACATCCGCGCAATAAGCCGTTTTCGAGAGCATTTTCAATAAAAGTCAAATTCTTCTTGTGTTCTAACTTTTTTTTGTGGAGTTTCTATTACTTTAACGAAAATTCTAATTAATACAATTGGTTCTTCACATGTTTATGTATAATATTTTTTTTCTTTTCTATTTCTTGTAACATCTTCATTAAACAATGGATATTTTTAGTATTTAGCGTTTGTCTCCACCTTAAAATACTTTATTACATATAAAAAAGTTGTAATGTAAAATTCGATTCTAATATGGTAGCGTTCCAATATGGCGGCAGGCGCGTTTCGAATGAATCAATGAACATTTCGCTCATTCAGCACCGTTCGCCGATCAATTACTCGATACGGATCGTTTGATTCGATCTGTTCGCGCGTGCGCCGGAATATCTTGCACGCCTTTCGTTCGAACATGTTTATGATTGAAACGTCTTTCGATACATCGATGTTTACGATTGTAAACGTACGTCATAATGTTTGGAATTCAAATACGATTTATATGGACGAAAATGTAATTATTTTTAAATTAACCATTTTTTTGGCATTCCAAACACCCTTTATATTTCTTTGAGGTGATATTTCGTTTTTGTTAAATATTGTAAATGTTATGTTTTCTAATATAATAACAATTTGTTCTGAGAATAATTTGTTTTATTTAAAAGCAATATCGAGTTTTAAATTTAATATTTATATGACTTTTATATCCTATTGTCGGCGAGTTAACGTAGTAAAAAATAGGTAAAATACAATTACATCAAGTCGCGTACATACGCGAATTAATTGCCCGCGAGTTGACGTACAACTCTTCTGTAAACATTCGCCCGCTCGTCGCCTAGGTACACAAGTAAAACCTGTGTTAAGAGTGATGTAATCTAATCAATAAGAGTATGGATTCTGATTAATGTCTGATACGATGAACAGCAAAAGTATTTTAAAAAATGCAATATCCATACTAATATAAATGTGAAAGTAACTCTGTCTGCCTGTCCGTCACCTCTTCACGCCTAAACCGCTGAACCGATCATTATGAAATTTTGCATACACTTTGTCAGGAATGCAGGAAAGGACGTAGGGCACCTTTCATCCAGAAAAAAACTACCGTTCCCGAGGGATCATCTAACGCCTGGCGAAGCTATAACTGCAAATAAAGATGTTAGGCGTTACATTTGCTCATATATTTAGTGACACGTTATTTTTTTATTTTTCCAGCTGGTCTTCCATAAATTGAAAATGTTACATGTATAGGTAATAATGACATATCAATATTAAATGAACCGCCTAAAACCCCCCGCGTAGGTGGCAGCATCCGAAGCGAACAAGCGATATTATTAACTTTGGAAGCGGTGATTTTCGAAGCTTCTATTAATTCCCTTCAGCTCAATAAAGCTCTTATAGGTGCTTTAATAGATCGCTTTTATCTTTGCACGTGCCTATTATAAGGAGCTATTACTTTGTAATTTACAATTTAATAAAATTTACAATTGTCTGGAATAAATCTAGACATTTACTTCTGAAATTTTTTATTTAATTTAGTAAAACTAGTTAAATTCTACGTATTATTAAAATTATAAATGCGAAAGCCTATGACCTGTCATAAAATGATATATTATTTATATATAAAAATATATAATATATAAATCATATGTTATACATTTATTATATGAAATTATATATGATTTATTTATTACTAGCTGAGCCCGCAACTTCGTACCCGTGGTAATCGGTATATGTATATAGCGCGTAAGTTTTTTGTTTGTTAACCGATTCGAATGGGACATGACGAATGAATGAACTGAATGTTACGAGAATTGCTACAATATATCAGTGAAAACTGCATTCAAATCGGTTAAGCCGTTTCTGAGATTAGCGTGCACAAACGCACAGACGAACGGGCTAAAATTCTAAAAACTATTTTTTTGAACTCGTTAACATAAGTATAACGTATACAAATTGTTTTTTTGAAAAAATATTTAATGTACAGACACGGCTTATTTACGATTTTATTATATTTTAGTATCCAGTTTATTTCTATCGGAATAAAATCAGTATTATCGTCTATCGTAGTAAATTGACTAGTATTTTCTATATTTTTTAGAATTATCATTTTCAGTGATTTTATATAAGAAACCCGTACCTAATCAACATTAGGTACCTACCTAATGTTTTTACCTAAGATCAACAATAAATTTAATTAATTTAATTAATTTAATTAAACATTTAATTTAATCAACATTAAATTAAATCTATTTAATTCATAGTTTTACAATCGCAGGCATACTCCACAGTCATAATCGTCTTAGGAGCCCACACTAATAATAGCATTGTGTTAAGGCAAGCTTATTTTTAGCAGCTGCATATATGCTTGTGTTAAGTACATAAGCGACGTTATATGAAATGTCATCCCTTCTGGAGGCCGATCTAGAAATAAAACAATACTCATTTGTAAAATTTTCCAAAAATCATTAAAAATTTAAATTACATGTTTAATTCGGTCGAATGGACAAAGAAAAGCAATCGCGATAAATTTAAAAGTTCACACACACGGGGCAGAACTTAATGAATATTCAAGCGATTACTAGACCATCCGAAGTCGTGCTTGTTTACCAGCAACTCTAACCGAGCCTATGATCGCACCTCAAGATCGCATTTAAACAATATTTAAAGCAACTAATTTAGATGATTATCATTCATTCGCACCCATTGTTTACGGGGTACAGTTAGACCCCGAGTGTCCGCCAAACGGAACAAGATCTTCTTGATTACAAAGATTATGGCTCAAATTATCTAGAGACGACATGAAAACCGCTATCTACCGAAAATAAAACTGTGACCACATAGGCGTAGGACACTAAACACTAATCACAGCAAACAATAAAGCTTACCTATAAAAGTAAGCTTAAGGCGACTCCAGCCGCAAAACTCGTTCTGTACTGAAACGACGGGACTGCTGAGGGGGAGTCGCTACTTGTATATCTCGAAAATATCTATTTAAAAATTAAATAAAGTATAATTCAAATTTTTCTTTTGATGAGCCTTCAGATAGTGGATCTTAAAATTTATCTTAAGAATTAGCTATTTAAAATATTGATTATTAAGAAAATCGCACGGTTACAACGTCGATATTAGACCGCAATTTAGTAATTTTTTTATATATATAATTAAATATAATTTAAAAAATAATTGTGATGATCCACTTTCATATATACAGCAGATGATTTGAGTATTTTTTAAATTATAATTATTATGATAATTTAAAAGGAAAACGGTTACAAATAAGTGGATTTTTTTATCAT
Organism: Bembecia ichneumoniformis; assembly: GCA_910589475.2. Classification (NCBI taxonomy): domain Eukaryota; kingdom Metazoa; phylum Arthropoda; class Insecta; order Lepidoptera; family Sesiidae; genus Bembecia; species Bembecia ichneumoniformis. The sequence goes on from OU342540.1 coordinate 13,922,688, forward strand.
TAGGGGCTGGCGTCGCCTTAAATAAAATTCAGGCACTTTTCAAAGGTTAGGCCGCATAAAATAGATGCTTAAAAAAGTACATACACATTCTCAAGCGTGCATAGTTTTTGAATCGGCAGGAAAGTGCACATAAAACAAAACTTTAGGAACATAACAAGCAAATAAATGTCCCGCAACTGCGGAACAAGTTCTCCACCGATTGGAACAAGCGGAACACCTATAGTCAATTCTCCAAACTTTGACTCCCGAACGGTTCATAGATTGTATTTTGCAGACACGACACAAGTAGGTACGTTGATTATAGCATTAAGTAATTTTAAGTTCAACGAATGCTTTTTTATGTTAAGATCGGCAGACAGGCTGACGATCCACTTTATGGTAGGTGGTTACCGTCGCCTATAACATAAGCAACGCCACAGGTGCTGACTTGCAGCTGACGCTGCCGATTACAGTAGGTTTAAGGATAAGGTATTGGAAAGGGTTAGGGAAATGGAAGGGTTAGGCACACGTGCTTTTATTTCACGGTGGTCTTTTGTAAGGGAGTAGTTACTGCCGCCAGACGGGCTGCAATGACTGCGAAACGCAGTGTGCCCTGCCACTACTAATTTTAAAAAGTTTTTGACGAAGAATGTTTGTTGCCCTTTCACGTGAAAACTACTGAATAGGTTTCGATGAAACTTTTTATACACGAACGAAGTTGCAGTGAAAAGCTAGAGATTCAAATAAATAAATAACTGTGATTTTATTTACAGTAAAAATAATGGAATAATAAGCATTTTATGTACAAGGCACTAAAAATTCTCAATACAAGACAATCCTCTGTGAGCGAGCACGTCATCGAGAGGAAATGGAACAATTTCCTCCCGTAATCGCCTTTTTTCTTACTCCGTACGTAACAATACATTCCCTTATACGATTGAAAATTCGGAATACAGCACTTTAATTAGCAAATTTCCTCAGCGAGGCACTCACGTTTAGGTAAAAGCATCTCAATATTGTCATATCTGTTTTATTGCAATTCATGATCAGGTGTGGAGGCGAGGTGTACGGTTTGGTTTTATTGAGACACGGGGGCGAGTTCACTAACTCAATATTAGCTTATTAATGCACTGCGACATATGGGAAAGGATTTAGTTTTGATGAGGGGATTTCATTTTAGTACTTTCTGATCCGAATATTAAATGAATTTTAGGATTTATAACTTCCCATGTCGTCAACGTAGGATTTTACATGAGTGCTCTTCATTTTTAGGCTTAGAATTAGGCTAGAAATAGTTTTATTACACTAGCCTACTGAGAATTTCCATAACTCTAAAGACTATATCGCTGAGCCACGCGTAGCGGCTGCACATACGGCGGCGGGCGGCGGGCGCGTGGGGCGCGCGGTACTGGACTCTTCTTATATACTATTGATTATTATTACTATTGTTCGTAGCGTGATGTTATATAGCCTATGCCTTCCTAGATAAATAGACTATTCAATTGAAAGGAAAGTTCGAAAAGTAGTTCCTGAGATTAGCGCGTTCAACCAAACAAACAAATTCTTCAGGTTTACCTATATATTAGTATAGAAGTATATATATGTAGTAATTTGTTAAATCACATAAAGTATGTGAATTATGCAAAATCTACTCAAGTTATGTGATAGGTGTTCTTCCATAACTTATGTCAGATAGGCAACAAACGCAAAGTAATGGGTGAAGTAAGTGTAGGTACACGTCAATCAAAACTGTACTTGGCACTTGAAAATTTTCATTCATTTGCAATTAGAGAATCCAATTTCCAAAATTGAACGTCACTACAAAGTCAAACCGCCGCGCCCGAGAAACGCCGAAAACACACGAATATTCAAATGTGGAACGCCCGAATCACCAATCGGATTATCGTTCTACATGTATAAAAGACGAAAATTCTCGCGCGAGTTCTTACCCCTTTTCCCTCAACCCCCCACCCCCTGTAGGGCGAGAGAGGGGGCAGGGGGTACGTAATGGCAGCACTCGGATTCATTAGTAAATTAGAAAGCGGATGAGTCCAAAGTTACGAAAATTCAATATCTAATAATGATTAGCTCATCTCTCCTAATACCTGTCTATATTCGAGCACTCCACAATTCGATATTTGAATTTGTCAATCCCGAGTTTCAGTTGAGTTTGTCAATTGAATTATTCAGATTTGATAGAGTTCAGTTTGACACTTGTTACGGTTTTGTTTGACCGTTACCTGCTCGAACTGTCAATACTGTCATTCGATCGAATTCTGAAAGGCTGAACAGTTTTGTGTCGGTGTATAGACTTTTCCACTGAGAATAATAATAATAATTATTTATTTATTTAGACCAACAAGGATCACATTATGTTAGTAACAACTTAAATCTATGTTAGTGTTTACGTTTATAAGTCAGTACATAAACCATACATGGTTCAGGTACTGACAGTCAAGCCCACCAGCAAATGCGCTCAGGATGCAGCTAGAGCTGGCCCGAACTCAATGTACCAGGCATAGAAATAGGAATAATTATACTATTCCTACTTCCATGGCATCAGGGATGCACACCGCTTCCGAATTGTCGTACAGAAAGAGTCGACCCGCGCAACTCTGCGAACATTCCCGATGCCCCATCAGCACCCTAAACGCACCATTGTACTGAACTCGCAGAATTTGGGTATACTCCGCCCACAGGCTGCTCGTGTAGAAGAATAGAGGTAAAGAGGACTAACTTATACAACTTACTAGCTGGAGCCCGTCTTCGTCCGTGGACTTCTTGAGATATAATACCTGAGAAAACATATGCCTGACATCTTTATCGCTGTGATGACGGTGGCGCAGATTTCTTTATGTTTTTGGACAATCTCTCGGGAACCTAACATTCTTTCAGGATAAAAACTATCCTGTATGTTAATCCTGTTAATAAACTATATCTGTGCCAAATTTCATCCAAATCCGTTTAGCCGTTTTAGCGTGATTGGTAACAAACACACAACATCCAAACATACGAACTTTCGCATTTTTGTTAGTAGGATATAGCTTGACGAGCCCGTTGGATGAGTGGTTATTTTCCTTGCCTTAACGCTCTGTTCTAGGGTTCCCGGGTTCGATTCTCGGCAGGTTCCACTTTGAAAAGTGAACTTTTCAAATTTGTCTCTAGTCTGGATCTGAAAAGTAGTGGCAGGGCACACTACGTTTCACAGTCATTTGGGCAGCCCGTCTGGCGGCAGTAACCACCCATACAGAAGACTGCTGTGAAATAACAGCACGTGTGCTGTTGTGTTTCGGTGAGTGAGTAAGGGATGCCAGAGCCTATTTTCCTATCCAGTCCCTTATCCTTAATCCTATTGTAATCGGCACTTGCAGCAGCTGTGGCGTTGCTTGTGTTATAGGCGACGGTAGCCACTTAATGGTAGGTACCATTAAGTGGATCGTCAGCCTGTCTAACGATCTTAACATTAAAAAAAAAACTGAAAAACTGTTAAGCTTCATCCATTAAATAGTGGTTCATAAATTTGCCAGAATTGTACTTCTGGCAAATGTAGCAATTGGTGTTTAGTATGATTAGTTGCTTGGTTGCATAGTTCATGAAACCACTGTAAATAAAATGCTCTACAGCACCCTCTATTTAATAGTAGCTAACCGACACTTTCTCATGAATGAGTTGATCCTCCTCATCTCTGTTCATGGACTTTTCTAATCGACGTGTTTTATGTCAATGTCGACTGTCAAGTCAGATATCAATTGTCAATTTGACTTCGCTTTTCAATTTCAAATGACATTTGAGAAAATGGCGTCTATTTTAAAAGCAATCAGTAACAAACCTATGTGCTAGATACATTTTTTTTAATACCTATTCTTCGCCGCCCTATTTCAATATCCACATATTTTAGCACGAGATTATTTTTCCACGAGTCTGTCGAAACACATTTCCTTTGCCTTGTCTACAAATTGTACTTCAAAAATAAAACTCTTGGAAGGTAATTCGATGCCGGCAACAAATTAAAACTGACATTGAGAGATTAAGAGCTCGTACCTTGAATATATATTGAACGGGAAAAATAGACGAAGCATTCTTTCCCCGTCTCGAAATTCGTTATCGAATTTTTAATTGCCGGTTGTCGTAGATTCTAGCATTAAAGAATTTACCTTATTAAATTCACACAATAAAAATTACTTCACAAGTAAAAAAAAAAATTGGTACATTATTTTAGAAAATTATCTTTGTTTTTGTGAGCTTTAAAAAACAAATAGGTATTATATCTAAATACACCAAAGTAAGCACTATTTTAGCCTTGTGTTATGGCTAATACAACGGTCTGGAGACAACCAGCCCAGAGTCAACTTTGAAAGTTCATTTGCAAAGTAGAATCGAACTCGTAGTCCCTAGTTCGTGAATCGAACTCGGGACTACTGAATCACTTGATTCCATACTTAAACCATTCAACCTTACGCTCGTCAAGAAAGAAGCACAGACTTTATCGATTTTTTTTTAATAATGGTAGGTAATAAGTTTTTTTTACAAAATAAATGTGCTACTAATCCTAATTATAACATTACAAATTCGTAAGTGGGTTTACTGTTTGTTACGATTTCACGCCTTAAGTACTCAACCGATCATCTTAAATATTTGCAATAACACGTTCTCAAGGATACAGAAAAACACAAAGGATACAGAAAACCACAAGGATACACAAAGGACCTTTCATCTAGGAAAAAGTAGGTACTATTTCTGAGGGATCATTTGAATTTTCAAATTCAAATTAATTTATTTGCTGAATATGGTATACATAAGTTGTAAATTTTTATACATATCCAATCTCCACATATTCTACCGACAAGCGGTATGCAAATCAAGATAAATTTATCTAATAAAAAAGAAAAATCTAAAAGACATGATTTAAAGACATAGTTTGCATCGTTTGCACTATATAGTTTTATCACTCTCTTATATTTATTGGAATTTTATTGTATAAGTGTGGTGCCATACCAAAGACACTTAGTTTTTTTTTTCATTCTAGTTTTGGCAGGGACCATACAAAGCTTATCATTATGTCGTGACGCTCCATGAACTTAAATATGTTAGAATTTGAATATATAAAAAAATCAACACCAGACAGAAATCATATGGCAATAATGATAAATCAAATTGTTGCTCATTTATTTTTGTCAGGCTTTCATTTTTTACTTTTAAAGCTCTAAGAAAAGCGTTATATATATCTAAATAACTCAGGATAGCAGCTGGGGTTCTAGCTTCTTATAAGTTATTTTTATTCTTATGTTTCTGTTCTTCAGGTGAATTTAATAGAAAATTGTTCAGTTAGTAAGTTTATTGCGACAACTCGCAAACCCACAATCGCGGAATAATTCTTTCGAACAACCCCAAAACTTTGGAGTCAAAAACAAAATGAAATTAACACAAGTCTTCCTATTGACAGGCAACCCTTTTGTCGGGTCGCAAACAAAAAATAACCCTCCCCAAAGCCCAAGGAGACCCGTCCTTCATCATATTTATTTTATTTCAATTCGGTACGAATTTAATCCTTTTTCATTAATTAGTGACCGCTCTCCGTATAATGGGTCCGACTGACCGGACCCTTTTGAGACTGCGTTAATTTTTCTTCGCCGTACCCACTCTTAAATACGCCGTCAATATCATTGTTTACTTAATACAATGATTTATGTAATTAGATAGATAGGGTTATACGTCAACTCGCGGCCAATTAATTCGCGTGTCTACGCGACTTGACGTAATTGTATTTTACCTATTTTTACTACGTTAACTCGCGGACAATAGGGCGTACTGTACAGTTGAATATAAAAGTCATATAAATATTAAATAACTCGACAACTTTACAAGGCTATTTAGCTACGCCATGACCAACCTGATTATGGCGATCAGGATCTATATTTTAGATATAGATCCTGATCGCCATAATCAGGTTACCCAATGCCCTTTCTAAATACTAACCTAAATCTAAATTCTAATCTTTTTGAGTTCAATCGATTTGAATGCGGTTTTCACTATTGTATTGTAGTAGGCTTCAAGTAACATTTAGTGTTTGTTTCATTCCAATCGGTTTAAAAAAAAGTTGCGCTCTACACCTATTACCTAATACCACGCGTAAGAAGTTGCAGGCTCAGCTTAGTTAGTTATAAATTTGTCGACATAAAATCTCATTTGTAAACAAACGAGGAAGTTAAGCTAGCTTTGACGGGATATTGACAAATATTGCTCCTTGCAGATGACTACCACGTTGAAATGATAGTGTGAGTGCTGTAATGCCAAAGCCCAAAGCTTCTTCTAAAACTTTTGCCTTACTAACTTTTGGTTGTGTTTCAGAGGAACAAGCGACTAATGTTAATGGATTGTTATTAGGTACCTAACGAGAGACGCATATCCTGTTTATTTATTCTCTGAAATCCTTAATAAATAACAATCACTAACGGCGCCCGTAAAAAGATCAGCTTCCAAAAAAAAACGTACAATGTTGCCAGAATTTTCTACTAATTAAGAACAACGTGAAACGCACAATTAGTATGATGTATTATGAAAAAAGATCTGATAGCGACCCGTGGATTTGAATTTAAATGTATTACTGTAAATCATATTATACGAATAATGCTTTTTGAAAGCAACCATTTTTGTGTGAGCGTCAACCATGCGGAAACGATAAAAGATCTTATGAACTTTATTTATTTCCTACTCTTAGAGAAAGCGTCCTATGTATGCCACAGAATAGGGTTTGTATCGTATCGAATTCTATACCAATGGAGTAGGTATTAAGTTTCATATGTATCTTGACTTCACCTTAATTCTACATGATAGAAAAAGGTTTATTTTCTTTGATAATAAACGTAATAAAGAAAGAAAGAAAGCAACTTTTATTCCTCGAGGAGGTACATATAGAGATATCAGCTAAATACAAACATTATATAAACAAATAACAAGACCAATAGAAACCCAAGGGGACCAGACGATAACGGATAGGCCCACGTCTCAAAGCTTTAAACTAAAGTCAACCAATAATAATTGATATCACATCCAAATTAGTAACTAAAAAATTTACAATAGATAGTAACTAATTGTTTGTATGGGGCAGTCGCCTTTATCCATAATTTGTTTTTACCACGCGCCTAGTGCCATAGATTTGCCACCCCTCTTTCTTCTTATCGCAAAAGAATCATCATTACGATTTTGGACAGCCATTTCTAAAGCACTACAATAGCGCAGCAGCCTCAACAGCATCCTTAAGCAAGCAAGCCAAGCCAAGCATTTTCAATAGAAGATATGATAACTCATCAAACTTACTACCTATTTCTGACGGTGCAGACACAGGTGTGAATTCTGTTCGAGCTTTTTTGGCTTTGTCTTGCTCTGACAGTAAAATCGTGTGTTAGAAAACCTAATAGCCCAGCGTCGTAGACTTGGGGGATAATTCTAGATGTTTCCCAAGGAAATCATATACAGTTCCTTTCATGAGTAGTGAATAAAATAATCCATCGTTTCTAGACGCATTTATCTACTTAAAAATTGAATAGGAAATTGAGTCACACTATGAGTTGTCGTAAATTTATGCCAATTTCAAGATGAGGTGTCACGCTGTGGACGAGCCGACACGTGTCCCTGTTTTGAATTATGTCAAAGAATTGGAATATTAATTTTGTCTGTCGCGAGAGCGTAATTGCCAGATATATTTTAAGTTGTAGTATATAAAAAAATAAATATTCAGTCGCCACGCAACATCGACTCTTAAGAAATGATACTTATAGAAATACCTACGATGTTATTACTGCCCAGAACCGGAGGTAATTATAATATATACTTGTTACAAAGTGAAATTTGTCCGAAATTTGGAATTTGGATATTTAAAATTAAAAAAAATCTTGATTTAAAAAAAAATATTATAAAAACAGAAATCTATATTTCATTTTGTGGTTTGTCCACAATTTTCTATTGTGTTAAATCTTCCTTAATTAAATTCATAAGTCTTCTTTAGTGTGTCAAGACAAATTAGGAGCGGATTCGACTATGAGTGGATCGTATGAGGTTTGAGCCAGAGTGGCTCTGTTCTCCAGCCACTTTGGTTCAATTGCAAACATCAAATAATACATATACTATAAACCGTGTTCGTCAGTTTATTTATTGGGATAATTAGACATATTAGACAGGGAACCCAAGACAGGATTATTAACAAGGAATCTCAAGAAAAATAGGATTGCCTTCTTCTTCGCCTTTCGCCAGCTTGCAAGAGTGCTGTTACTTAAATATCCAATTGTTCTTCATTTCTTCTTTTATTTTAGATACATATAACAGCCGTTTATAAGTTATTATATTACATACTAGCGACCCGCCCCCGGCTTCGGGGTGCAATTTTTATACATATGAACATTCTCCCTTTATCCCTCTTTCCATTAGTGAAAACCGAATTAAAATCGGCCTACCCGTTCACGCGTGATGCCGTGACCAAGGGAATTCATTTTTATATATAGAGATAATATCATGGGTACAATAACATACAGTTTATAAGGTTAACCCGCCACATACAATTTGAATGCAGTTAAAATCGGTGTGATGGCAAAATGGAAGGAAGTCTGGTAACAATAGATATCATCTTTACTATGTTAAGACAGCTCACTTGATGGTAGATATCTACTATTATCTATGTACGCGAGCTATTATTTATATATTTTAGCGCAGTAATTCACCACTCATCACTTCTCTAAGTAAGGAAGACTCAATTTTTTTTGTTCGTTATTACTAAAAGAATATTTCGAAGTCCAGTTCAGTGTGATGGTTATAAATTATGCGAAGTTAAAAGTTAGTCTATAGAAACGTTTTGCGTTTTCTTCGCAAACTGAATTGTTGAAGCATAAACAAATCGAACTCGATTAGAGCAAGACAATGGTTCGAGTCCCAACAATGCACAGCCTTCGATTCACAAATCAGTATTAATTTCTGTCCTTTCATCCAAATTAATCAATCAATTGTTTCGTAAAATAAATTCTGTTTCAAGTTACGATTCAGTTTCGCCTTATTTTCTCTCAGACCAAAATCTTCAAAAGCTTTAATGTTCAATTCATTTTTACATGAATTCTTTGTTTTACTAAAAACTAACTTGTAATATATATTTTTGAGATCAAAGCACGCAATAGGTGGAACTGTTCCTTCAAAAGTCATTGGGTTTGTCTGAAAATACATTATCAATAAATTTATAGATGTATATAGGTAACGACATGCTTGAACAGGAGGTATTAAATTTCTTTTTTGGGTCTAAAAATTCTACTGGTTAGAATTAAAAACTTAGGTATTTTGAATTTATTCCTATAATAATTTGTATTTAGATTATTTCTCTTAATTTTTAAATCAATCGATAATCATTTTGTTTATTACAAATATTTTATGCATATCAGGAAAATGTCCCAAAAGCAAAACGCCACGGGAAATAATATTACGAAAGTTACTAAAATAAATCTTAGTATCTAACTTTTCAAATCTCTAGAGCTTATTAGAAAATGCCTAAGACGTTAAGTCATTTTGATAATTCTATAATTCTACGTTCGTGTTTAATTCTACGTTCGTGTTTAACCTTTGGAGTTCTAAACTCATCAAACAAAAAACCAACTTCAATGATTCCTAGAGTACGCTCAGTTGAACTGTACTCAATCTATTTCCCAAATCTCGATTCGATGTAATGAATTCGAATTAAACAATATAAGTCGTGATACGTTCCAAAGACTTGTTACACAGCATTAGAATAATTGTTCATTGAATCATTAACCAACTTTAAAGCTATAATTAAGGCGCCGTGAGAGTGTACACTTACTAAAAATTGCTTAAAAAACTTAATCTATTGCACAAACAAACTTGAATTTAAAATCCGATGACTCTAATAGATAACGATTCTTTGTTCTATACGGAAAGTTTCGTTAATTTTATAATTGCTATCTGATTTTGACTGTGTTTTCCAATTGACGTACCTTAGCACCGTGTACATTTCTTCAAGACGTTCCAGCACATGATTTGGTGATTTGAGTTTGCGTAGCGTGGGACGAGGCTCATTCACTCCAAGTGTTTATTTCATTTAAACACGATCCATTTGGTTACAAGTAAAACGCCTACCATATCATCGGTATACAAGTTTCTTATATCACACGTTTCATTGCTGTCTCTTAGGAGGTAGCCATGACAAAAGCTTATTTTCAAGCACTGTATCTTTGATTTCTTGACTATTTACTTTCATAGATGAATTGTTTGTATAAAAATGGGTAAAAAGGGTTCGCGCCATCGTCGGCCTCATCCTTCCTACACAGATAGATGCTGATCAAGAGCAAACCCATCTTCAATTTAAAAAAAATCTAAATGATTTCGACCAGTCGGCGAATACCAGTTAATATTTATTAGGTAATGTAAATTTTATAAAAGCATAATTAGTTTATATAATTATATTTTTTTTCATAAAGTATTATTTTTATAAATTAGCGATGAAATTTGTAGAGACTTTTATATCCCCTTCACTCTTTACTAAATCAACGCTCCGAGCTACTCTCCTTCTTCAGCAGTTTGAGAAACAGTGAGGAGCCAAATGAAGGCTGGCAACACACACTGATTTACTAGGTCCAATTTAGTGATCTTAAAATATTATTTTTACCACTGAACAAAAGTGAACAGATAACTGCGTCCGGCTGTGCACTGAAGCACCTACCGGACCCGCTGTTGTGTACCTTGTTGGTTCCCCATTGGCAATCCGATCACCCAGGCCCGCACCAGTGCTGGCCCCTACCTACGCGCTCTATCCGCCCTAGCCAACACCTAACCATCCTAACCCTGGCTCGACCAGACCGCCAATGAGTTAAGCCCTCCCCCACCACGACAAGGTCCTGGCACACCTAGGGGGGGAATGGGGGAGCCCTAACCGTCAGAAGTTTATCACTCGTTCTTTTAGGTTTGAATTATCTTTGATATACTCATCCATAGATCAATGTCAACAGAGATGTATATCTGGCAATAATTTGCTGCTTTCCAGTGACATTGTTATTTTTTTCTCACATTAAAGAGGCAATAGTCCCGTAAACAAAACGCGGTCTCGATTGTCATTATGCTTGTAATTATAAAGAGATTTCGGCCATCTTTAGCTACTTCGGTTATTTTTAATGATTCAAAATTATTTTTTACGTCTCAGTTCACACAGTTTACGTGCGACGCTTTGGTGATTTTCTTCTATTTAATTGAATGGGTCACTTTTATTTTATTTTAATGTGCGTTCATAATTTTTCGCTTTCGAATATTTAATGCCGCTTTCTAGTTGTAAAACTGAAATTATTCCGTTTACAGCTCTTTTTACTTCGTTTATCACACTTTCCATGTTAATATTGTATGTGATTGCATCAATTTGTTTTATACTAATACAGTTTTTAATACTATCGTTGGCTTTAAAATTGTTTTAAACATTTTATAACTTTTACATAAATTATCATTAATATTTATCTTTCTCTGTCTCTCCCAGTGCCTCTTCAGTGCTGAAGGTTAGCCGATATCTCATTGAACCTGGCTCTGTCATGTCTGGAACAATTGCTCGACTGAGGCAATTCCAATCCACTCCCGGATGTTTTGCAAGCAAGGATTCCTCAGTCTTCCAACGCATATCTTCTTTTCCACCTTACACGTCAAGATTAACTGAAGCAGCACGTTTCTGTTGCATCTAAGCAGTGAGCACGTGGCCAATAATTATCGTTTAAACTTAAATTAGTATGTACAAAAACGAATTATCAAATGTACTTTTGTCTATGTAGGTATATATTTTCTGTGGCTGTAGTCAATTAGGCAGCCAGCCTGCTGTAACAACTCCACACTCGTTTGTTCTATCAGAACACATTTAAGGGATTCCAGACCCCTGTCCACCGTCACCGTCTTCGTATAAGCACCGTCTTCGAACGCTCTTTGTATAACCTCTTTTTGTGTTTGTGTCTCAAAGTAACACCTATCTTCAAGTGGACCGCCAGCCACTTGAATTCTGCTATTCTGTGTTAAGAAAGAAAGAAGTAAAAATATTAAGAAAGGAACACTCACTATCTGAGTCACGTCACGTGTGATAATAAGCAGAGCCGATCAATCATAGTCAATTGAGAGTTCTCAAATCACCCGTTACGTAATCGGAAGATGACAAATCTTTACATTAGGTGCTGCCCACGATTGAGACAATATGATATAGTGAGTTATCTATACCTATATATGACATCTCTTCAACTCTCGAGGACAAGTTTTATATTAATTTAAAGAATGGCTTTTCCATATTAGCCGTGATTTTCATCAGATTCTCCGCAAAGCTATAGCCTGAAGCTTTTGCTCGTGAATAGGCATGATGACAGATTTTGAAATTCCCTTCCATAATGTAGATACACGTCTACCATGTCTGAAAAAAAGAATATTTCAGCAAAAAAACTAAATTTCAACGCGAATTATTGAATGTTTTTAAATCTATTTTGAATTACGCGCGAAAACGCTCTTAGGTGTCATGGCGTCGCGTCTGATGAACCGTGACGTCACCGACATCTCATCAGATTTTTCATTCTGTCAAAGCAAAGTCAAGCAACACGATGGCACTTACCTGGGCGTAACTTCATTCGCTCTGATTGGTGTTTCAGTTAACATGGCCGATTGCAGTTATTTAAATTTCTATTTTATTGAAAATCTTATTAATCTCAATTTTAATACAAAAAATTAATATTTTTTTAGACTCCTTTCATCATATATTTTTCTCCAAAACCATTTATTCTTTGATTCTTCAATACCGTCATCATGCCTATTATTACTAACAGACAAATATTCTTTTTCTTTTCTAATGAGGAGTCAATCAAAAACTACGGACGTTATTTTTTTATGGTAGAACACGAAGTCAATCACCTGATAAAGGCTTTACATTGTACATAAAATATGTTTGCCATTAATCCAACTATCTCTGATTTCATCAGTAAAATGAACAGTAAAATGTGCGTACCAACTCAATGAACGCTTGTCAGATTTGTTTCTAATGGTATTTACAGACTCACGAGCGTTTAAAAACTAACGTCTTTTACTAGTTTTTATAAATTAAAGTGAATTTTATGTTACTATAATTAATAAACGTTTATTTCAGACTATTTTCCGTATTTATCTTTTTAGTATTTTTTATGTAAAGATTGGCAGGCAGGCTGACGGTCCACATGATGGTAGTGCTGCCGACTACAGTAGGTTTAAGGATAAGTGATTAGGAGGGGAATAGGGGAAAAGGGCTCTGGAATCCCTTACTCACTCACCGAAACACAACAGCAGATGTGTTTTTATTTCACGGTGGTCTTCTGTAAGGGGGTGGTTACTGCCGCCAGACGGGCTGCCCAAATGACTGCGAAACACAGTGTGCCCTATCATTACTTTTCAAATCCAGACCAGAGTCAATTTTGAAAAGTTCATTTTTCGAAGTTGACCCTGCCAGGAATCGAACCCGGGAACCCTAGAACAAAGCGTTAAGACAAGCACCCTAACCACTCATCCACCAGGCTCGTCAAGGGTCAAGGGGTCATCAATCAAGCATTACCTGAGTCCTATAGCTATCCTCATCCAGTAATTTTTGGATAAGATAGCCATATCTTACAAATATCCATCTCAAGAAATAAAAATTAGAAATCGACTCAGAAATAATTAAAAACGAAATATAAAAATTGTGCTCAAAAGAAAACATTTAATTACACAATTCTTTTATTTACGAGTATTATCGGGTTTTATTTAACATAATGTTTCTTATTGAAAATAACTTTAATGAAATAATATGTTACGATAGGTTTTATACATATGTTTTGATATGTTTTAATACAACCTGTGATTACCAACAAACGTGCAGTTAGTGAACGATGTCTGAATGTACCTTTACGTCTTTCCACTCGGTCTGTTGTATCGTAACGATGGTATCTACCTACAGGAGCATAGGTGCGTCGTCATGCGTGTACGCTTGCGTGAGTATAAAATTTTTTCTTTCGCTTTCGACTCATTAGGCATAATACATATATTTTCCCATCTTTCAGTTAAATAAGAATGAGAATCGTCGTAAGACGTAAGAATGTGTAGGATTCAATTTGAGCTATAAGATAAATTATAAATTTCCAATTTAACGACAATATCCGGGTATCCTGATTAGGCTTAGGCTTAGGATAAGGGACACGAAAGGGATAGATAAATGAATAGCAAATGATTGAATTAGCGAACTTAACGCACGCACTAAAAACACAGTTTGATATCAGATTAATGCCAATACTCCAGCCGAATAGTCCGAAAACAAATAAAATAATCCAATTCAACCAATTACAATTCGCGCATCCGTTCGAGATCGTGTCGATTACTATTTATCAGGTCCTGAATGGGACATCGCGATGAATGCAGCCGGAAGCCTACCAACAAAGCATTTTATGAACCACCGACCATCAAGAACAAATGAAACTATGGGAATTGATAATATAATTAGATTAGTTATACAAAAAACATACGTTCATTAACGATATATTGTGTTTACGTGCCTATAAATCTATGTTTCCGCTATAAAAATACGTATTTAATGACGAGTGGTGTTGAAGGTCGTGATGATAATCTGTAAAAATTGACCGGTTCCAAGAGACTGATCTTCATGGATCAGCTTTAAACTGACGTCGTAACCGATCGGCTATGAAAAGAACCTTGCTTGAAAAACAATTTCGTCTACAAAGAAGAATTCTAAATTTTATAATCTAATTTGACGAGCCCTTTGGACCTTGCTTTAAAGCTCTGTCTAAGGGATCCCGGGTTCCATTCCCAGCGAGATCAATTTTAGAAATAAACTGGATTTTGCGTTTCGCAATCATTTAGTTAGCTCGTCTGGTGGCACTTACCACCCCCATACAGAAGACAACTGTGAAATAACAGCACGTGTGCTGTTGTATTTCGGTGAGTGAGTAAGGGATGCCAGAACCCATGTCCCTATCCCCTCCTAGTCTCTTGTCCTTAATCCTACTGTTATAGGCGACGGTAGCCACCTACCATCAAATGTCTGACGACCTTTTATCTAAAATAGGTTAAATTTAAACCTTCTAAAATAGTCGTAAATAGTTTTATTAATTGTCAACCTTCAATAGGAGAAAACACAAGGAATGTGGAAGATAATGAGTAGAAAATAAAATTATATTTCTTTGTTACAGAGAGCCACACTGGCCGAAAAAGAGGTGACAACGCTCAAAGAACAATTAGCAACGACAAGCCCCACACCGCTCCAAGCCACAGTGCCACCGAAAACTAATGGCTCCCACTTAGAATCCACTAGAGATCAGGGTACAGAAACTAGAATAGACAGATTTAGCCCAGACATTAAAGAAGAGAAGAGACAAACTCCAGATATTGATGAGGATATAGAACAGAAGATGGAAATGGCTGCGACCGCGAGGATTACTTGCAACTCCTCGAGGAGCAGTCCAGTCAATCAAGGGACCAATTTAGAGAACGAACTCGCTGCCAAAGAAAAAGAGGTAACGCTTATTTTTAATTATTAAAAAATAATTAAAATAATAATTAAAAAAGTATAAACTAGCGACCGGAAGTGGATCCCGCACCTGGTCCGCAAGGATGCAATTTTCCCGGCAGTTTTTCCAATTTCTCTATTCACAAGAACCTTCCTCGGATCAGCCGAATTGCTCCACCCGTTCTCGAGTTTAGCTCCTAGCAACACATTTGCGATTCAATTTTATTTATATAGAGTATAAGTTAAAGATACGCAAACATATATGTATACTTATTATACATATATGTATACTTATTCGTTTTATATGTATACTTATATTAAGGTCGTCAGACAGGCTGATGGTAGATGGCTACCGTCGCCTATAGCACAAGCAACGCCAGAAGTGCTGTAAGTACGCTGTCAACCATATATGATAAAAGATAAGGGAAGGGTGGAGTCATTAACCACCTCCTTACTAAACCACGCCGAAATAACTACTTTTGCATTATATGTAATGCCTAAAGTTAAATAGACGGCTGTCTCTAG
This sequence comes from Bembecia ichneumoniformis, assembly GCA_910589475.2. NCBI lineage: Eukaryota > Metazoa > Arthropoda > Insecta > Lepidoptera > Sesiidae > Bembecia > Bembecia ichneumoniformis. Next base: position 13,938,715 of record OU342540.1, read on the forward strand.
GGTTGCCAACTATACTGTTTTAAACAGTATTATACTGTTTTTCACTAAATTATACTTTTTACTGTTGAACTAAAATAAAGTATACAAAATACTGTTTTCAGCATCAAAATGCAAACACATTATTATGTGTTATACTTAGACGCTCACACAAATTTGTTTTTATTTAGTCAGAGGGCGCTCAATGCTCAGTGCAGCGCAGCCACAAACAAATCACACTGAGTTTCTGAACGAATCTGTCAATGTCAAAATTCAAGACTGTCACTCACTGACAGACATATGCGAGTGTGTGCGTTCTCAGAACTTAACCTCTCAGAGCTCCTCATTTATTTTATAATTGTGATGAGGCGTATGAAGTTTTTAAAAAAGATTGTAAATTAGTAAGTTGTACGAAAATCTCTAAAAAAATATGTATTTAAAACAATAAATAAATAAAATACTGTTCCATTTTCGTAAAATACTGTTTAATATTCTTCATAAACCTGAATATACTCTATTTCTTGTAAAAAAAGTTGGCAACCCTAGCTGTCTCATATCTTCATTAATAAAAAAAACCATATACTATCGTCGCATTGTGATTCTGACCCGTACTTTAAAACACCCTTTGAAATTCCACATCTAATGTGTCCCTTATTAGCCAAGATCAATACTAATAGTATTGAAATAATAAATAATACCAGAATTTGGACGATAAATCTATAAAAAGTGGCGTCGATTCGAAGCCCGTAGAGTAACATTGTCGAGGTCAGCAGGTTAACTGACAAGAAAATTACAGTTAAAGGATGCAGCCTTGTGGCACTTGCGACCGACAGAGCGCGCAACTCATCTCGTATCGAATGTAATGTACGATCAATAAATCAATTACTTGCGCGGGGGCATCGCTGAATTGAATTTGACAGTTGCCTAGATCTAATGACGCGACCGTTTGCGATGCATTTGTCGATAAAACCAATTAGTATTTTATTATTATTAACACGTACACATGTTCACTTAATTATTATTATTTCAAGGCTTAGGATTGTTGTTAAAAGATTATTTCGTTCAAATTGTTGTCAGGCTGACGGTCCACTTGATGGTAGGTGGCTACCGTCGCCTATAACACAAGCAACGCCAAAGCTGCTGCAAGTGCGCTGCCAACTGCAGTAAGATTAAGGATAGGGGATTAGGAGTAGGATAGGATTAGGGGTTGTAATTGAAACATGTAATAGCAGTCTCGAGCAGTGCCGGATTTATACTTTTCTTGAGTATAGGCCCCTCCACTTTGTGCCGCCTCTTCCTCGTGGCCTAGGTAGACCTAGGCCTTTATTATGTAATTATTATTATTGCATTTATTATCACACAAAAATTTGATGGCTTCCGAAAGCGTGCGAAAACCATCTAAAATCCGCCGCCCCTAGGCCGCTGCCGCCCATAGGCCTCGGCCTATTGACAAATCCAGGGCTGGTCTCGAGTAATTCGGGATTTAAAAACATACATGCGTATTTTAAAGGTAAATTGCATGAATTGAGTTTATGATAAATTATGTATTACTAGATGAAAACCCGGCTTCGCTCGGGTGTAATGTGACTCATAAATATGTACACATGTAGGTACAAAATGTAGGTAGATATTTCTGTAGTTATCGGTTCTCAAGGAATATTAAAGGCATAGATTTCGCTCAATGTTTGCGGCAAGACGTTTCGTTTTACACAGTCACAGTTCTTTGTAATGGACACTTTGTTTTTAAAATGAATGGTGCGACGACGTTATTAAATGGCGAGGCGTTTGTGCGCTAGTATGAATGAAACGGAACGTTTATTAACCACTCAAGAAGTCACAGGTGTCAGTGAGTGACGTTTCGCTAGAGTGGCCAATATGGCGACTGCGATTTGTTTGTCAGCACCATTACAATTTAACAAAATACTTGACAATCCGAATTTTGCGGATATATGTTGTCGACTCGAAATCTTTATTTTTTTATGTTTTATTATTCAGGTAAGGTTTCGATCGAGTCTACCGTACCCCTTGACGAAATTATTAATACAAGATATAAAATTTTTTTTTTTGTTTCAATTAGTTATGATTTTAAACATTATCAACAACATATCTAAACATATAATAAAATCCTAAACGTATTAATTGTACATACATTAATTTTTTTTTCAAAAAAAAAACCATTTGTACACGTTGTACTTAAATTATGTTACCGAGGTAAAAAAAAATAGGTTTTAGAATTTTTGTCTGTATGTCTGTTTGTCTATGCGTTCGTGCATAGACAAACAGAAACGGCTTCACCGATTCAAATGCGGTTTTCACTGATGTATTGTAGCAAGCTTCCCGTAACATTTAATGTCTGTTTTATTTCAATCGGTTTACAAACAAACAAGTTACTCCCTATACCGAATGCTACATGCAGAAGTGGAGAGACACAGGCTGATGATTATTATTTAACAATAATTGACAAATTAATGTCCTGTTCTCCGATGGCATATAGTCTATAATTTAATTAAAAAGACGATTATTCATTTTAAACGAGCTGTGTGCGATGTAATCCATGCCAGATACTATTATAATATTTGATTAATCAAAAATAGTAGGTACTATTTTTGTGTAAAATTTCTTTATCGATATTCGATACGATTTCGATCGGAAAGTCACAACACTGTTGAAGGGAAACAGGATACGTTCAATGGAATGATTGATCGGTACCGAACGGACGGTACCTAATCCTTGCACTAAATATATATCACGATTTATGAACCAGTTCTTAGCAACAATTATTATTTCTAATAAAATTGTTCGTTTCATTTAGAAGTTCTTTTTCATAATTAAATATTAGGGAATTATTTTTAGTTATCATAGTATAGTTATCTAGTTGTTAGTGAATTAATTATTAAATTAAGGACTTGCAATTGAATAGTTCAAATACATGCTCAGAGAAGAATCGAAGCTTTAGCCCATCTACAGTACAGTAGGTACTGTGCTGCCCATTTATGTAGAAGTATGTTCACTCATAAAGTTGTTTAGTTATAATATAAAATTACGAATTTGACGAGCCCGTTGGATGAGTGGTTAGGCTGCTTGCCATGACGCTCAGTTCTAGGGTTCCCGGGTTTCGATTCCAGGCAGGGTCAACTTTGAAAAATGAAAATTTGTCTCTGGTCTAGATCTAGAAACTAGTAGCAGGGCACACTGCGTTTCGCAGTCATTTGGGCAGCCCGTCTGGCGGCAGTAACCAACCCCTTACAGAAGACCACCGTGAAATAACAGCACGTGTGCTGTTGTGAGTTAGGGATGCCAGAGCCCATTTTCCTATCCAATCCCTTAACCTTAATCCTACCGTAGTCGGCAGCGCACTTGCAGCAGCTTTGGCGTTGCTTGTGTTATAGGCGACAGTAGTCACCTACTATCAAGTGGGCTGTCAAACTGTCTGCCGATCTTAATATAAAATAAACTGTAACTGACAATTCTCTGCTTTCTATCAATGTTTTTAAAAACTGTAGGTTTTTTTGTTAACAAGTAAAGTTTGCAATGGTTTTAAGACATCACAACATCATCAAAACTAAACTAAGTCAAAATATTGTACCATATCGGCCTCAACTGACTAGCTTTACACAACACCACACAATGACTCGAAACTCATCAAATTAGTGTTGTAACATCAATCAATCAATATTATCGATAGTACAATTAAAGATAAGTCGAGCGAACGCAACTCGAATTGAACGTAATAGGGCGGTGATGCAGCATGAAACTCAATTTAGACGTTTTGTTTATTAATACAGATCCGGTTGTTCTATGTTGTGTGTATGTACCATTATTGTATATAATACCTTAATTGGTATAAGTGGGTACTAAATGTACATATATCTAGAATTTATCTGTAACAAATTTTAGTCACAGGCATTAGTCACTATCTTGCTTATCCAATAACACCATAGTACCAGCTGATTCATATAGCTGGAACTTACAGAAGTCGGAAATTATTGCTTACTTCTACCAATAGGGAATATTATGCACATTTTTTTTTATATTTTCATACGATAGGTTATATCGTTATATTATAACCGTAAAAAAATATTCAGCGCAAAAAAACAGAAATTTGGTAACAAAAAAAAAGTTAAAATTAACTAACAGCTTGTCGTGACGTCAAAGTCTACAATACAATCAAATGTTTCTTCTTCTTCTTTTTATAAAAAATGACGATTCGGCTCATCTTAAAAATGGCCATTGTCCGCCAATGTCATGTAATTTGATTTCTCGTCTGCTGCGCTCCGCCACGAGCTCCGTTGAACGGAGCCCGCTCGGAGCCCACGTCGTGTGGGCCTTCTTTGTCCCCTAAACCAATCCGGCGGGACGAGCAAAGGCCGATGCGGGTAACCAGCACCGACCCCTGCGTCCCGCCGGATTGCCAAGGGTAAGCCCCCCCCCCACCACGACAGGGTCATGGCCCACCTAGGGGGGGCAATCAAATGTTAAAAATCATAAACATCTACACGCTTGTTGACATTTCATAGACGTTGACGTCACATTCCATAGACTTTGACGTCACATTCGATCTGACCGTTTCGAGTATTTTGAATTTTCCACATTTTTATGCACTTTTTAATAATTATACATCAGTGAAAACCGCATTCAAATCGGTTAAGCCGTTTCTGAGATTATTGTGCACAAACGTACAGACAAAAATTCTTAAAACCATATTTTTGACCTCGGTATCATAAGTACAACGCATACAAATTGTTTTTTTTTATTTTTTTTTAATATACAGGACACAGCTCGTTTACAATTTTATTATATGTATAAATTATTAATTATTTATTAAATGTTGTTAAATCTGTAATAACTCTCAATATAATATTAATTAAAATCCAATTATTAATGTTGATTATGTTGAATACTTATCGTAGATATATTAAATATACTTTATCTATATATATGTCTATAGCTTTTTCAACGTAATTTATTTAAAGCGTAGTTACTTAATTAATTCCAATTAAAATTATACTCTAATTAATAATATTTAATTTAATAAATACAATTAATTTTAGTTTAATTAAAGATATCCTCTAGAAAATATCAGGGATTCAAAATTATATTGAAAGTCAGATGTTACATAGCGAAACAAGAAAACTCCTTGACCGATGTATTTTAAATTCTTATAATATTGAGTAGGTACATAATACCAGTAATGAATATTTAATGATAGTCAAATGAATTAAATTAATAAGGCAATATGAAAAATAATCCTCAACTAAAAGATCGTCCGTTTTCGCACTCTACAAATTTAAGACAAACCCGCTGGACGCATCTGGCTTAAAACTAAACTATAATTTTACAGTTTAAACGATGAACACGAATAAAACTATCTCGTCAAAAGGCAGTTTGAAAAAAATTACCCCCGACCCTTTCAAGGGTTCAAAATGAAAAGTATCAAAGAGTCGAAAATATTCAAAGACGGCAAAGAGGTTGTGGAACAAGTATATGCATTCTGAATGCATTCATTCACGAACCAGTCATTAGTGCATTGAATCGCCAAATTTAAAGCATACAGAATATACGAGCACTGGAAACCGACGAATCCTCATTCACGGACGCTTGTTGGAAGCTTTTTCAATCGGCTAGATTTTGAAAAGCTCTCGCGCAAATCATTTTCATTATGAGGGAGGCATTAACTCAAAATACTAATTGTGTTCCAAAAATTAAATGCCAAAAGCGAATCGACGACGATTCCTCAGAAGAGAAAAGTTTCGAATAGTAAACACAGATAAATTTATTTCTATCCGTCTCTGTTAATTTTTTATTTAATAGATGGAATAACGCTCTGTTCTAGTGTTCCCGGGTTCTTTGAAAATGAACTTTCAAATTTGGCTCTGGTCTGAATCTGGAAAGTAGTGGCAAGGCACACTGCATTTCGCAGTCATATGGGCAGCCCGTCTGGCTGCAGTAACCACCCCCTTACAGAATACCACCGTGAAATAACAGCACGTGTGCTAATTGAGTAAGGGATGTCCATTTTCCTATCCAATCCCTTATTCTTAATCCTATTGTAGTCTGCAGTGCACCTGCAGCACCTATGGCGTTGCTTAGCCATAGCACTTGACGGTAGCCTTCTACCATCAAGTGAACCGTTAGCCTGTCTGTGGATATTAACATTAAATATATTTTCTTTATAAATAAAAATGTCTCACATACTTCCATTGAGTCGAGTAATATCTAATGAGAAAACCTTAAAGTGATTGTGGCTATAGGGAAATTATTATTCACATACATTTTCTTATTTAAATAATATGAATTGAATCTGCTATTCGAACTCTTGTTTAATGTTGAAATTGCTGCTCAGTAAACTGTTATTCGGGGTGCAGTCGAGGCCTTTGTGCAAGATACTCAAATTCCGGAGCGCTACACAGCTATCTCCAAACAACTACACAGCCCTCTCTTTAACTCACCTACTTCATTCTCACTATGTAGTAACGTAGAAATGGAAGTTGAAGTAAGCGATAGTTGAGGAATCCGAAAACTCGGACCCGAAGAACAAACTGTCCCGTAAAAGTTGAAGAAATTTCGTGTCGCGCCCATTCGCTATGCAAATTCGTATTGTATCGTGGCGAAAACATCGATTTTCTTGTTACGTTAAATTGTATACAACCGATTCTGTGTAACTTCTAACCGTTCAAATTGAATTACTCTATTAGCCGCATAAGTATTTGGAGTTTAAGTAAATTGATTTATTTAGAATACCATCGTTGACTGCAAGTGGTAGTTTCAGGCGGCGTAGCTATTTGGCGGTTCGTAAACGGTTATTTGTTTTCGATCGACTTAGACTGTTATTTTTGTCAAATTTTATAAAATACGACTTTTTGAATCTTCAATTTAGTGGCACGTCAGTTATTGACGTACATTAACTAGCAATTCAAATCAGCTAGTTAATTGGCTACGTCCATATTGGTTCTTCGACATACGTCCGTATGTCGAATAATTTCCCTCAGAGAAACATATTAGTGAATTGACTCATAGCATTCATTTTTATATCAAAAATCAAGTTCTTGTTAAATAAATGCTTCATTTCAAGCTTAAACTGCTCAGCATATTTAGGTTAAACTTAGAACAATTATAGTTAATATCCTGGATTTCAAGAAATGATCATTTTTACCCTTCTTATTTAAAGATGTAAATCTTATCTAATAATTTGCCATGATATAATATTTCACACATAAATTTCCGAAGAAAATTTCGTTTTACTTCTACTTAGAACTTCATTCTCCATCATTACACTAGATACGGTAACGTATATTGATAACCCTAAGGAATGATATAGAAAATTTTAAAATTACTGTAACAAAGTGCTAGTATTGAGAGATATACATGGAAACACATATGTAAGAGATAGAACACGTGTGACAGATACTCTCACTAAGATGTTCAAATGAAGTGGAGATGGACGAGTCATATGCTAGGAGGAGCTCATGATAAGTGGAGCAAAATATTGACAGAATGGCACTCTAGAACGAACTCAAATTGAGAGTAAGATACAACTGGAGAAGAGTTGCAAGGGATATGGAACAATGGAAATCGTTGCCAGGAGGCACACCGAACTCCGGGATAAATTATAACAAAAACATATAAAAGAAGGAGTAATCTATGCTAATATTATAAAGCTGAAGAGTTTGTTTGTTTGAACGCCCTAATCTCAGGAACTACTGGTTCGAATTGAAAAATTATTTTTGTTTTGAATAGTCCATTTATCGAGGAAGGCTATAGGCTATATAAGATCACGCTACGATAAATAGTATTATTATAAGCAGTATCAAGTACCGCACGCCGCCGCCGTATGGGCCGCAGCGAAGCGTGGCCGAGTTCAGCTAGTGTTTTATATGGAATAAGGAGTTTCGGGATATAAAGGCTACATTATTATATTATTATTATTATATATATAACAAATTTGATTTTATATATAAATAAAGAAATCTTTCTTTGCACAAACACATGTCTAGAGCACTTACAGTATGCAAATAGATAATTAGTAAAAAGATATCTTAAGGAGACGCATTGATAAACAATTAATACGGCTCTGATTGCATACAAAAACGAGAGCGCGGTTGCTTAATTAAAAAAACTATAATGTATTTTAAGAAACCCAACTGTAAAATCAAAGTGTATGCTTATACTAATTGAACATAGAAAATTTGGAGTTATAAATTGGTCCCGTTTGCCTGTAATATGTAAATCTGTGTTTTAAAAGAGTTTTCTTTGAATTTTTTTTCTCTGTTATAAAAGTTTACCAATCGTGTAATCCAACTGAGAAAATGAAGTCAGTAACATGAAGAAACAGATTACCAAACACCACTTTCATATGTTTTGTCATTGCTGAGAAAAATCTAAATCCCTGCTACAAAAATTTCCAATGCGGCGCCTAAAACCCTTGGAAGAATCCCTTGTTTTTAATCCCTCCCAAATGCAAAGCCTTGGACAAAAGCTAGTATTTTATAAATAAAGAAAAAATAAATTTAAAACGTAAAAACGAAATAAAGTATGAAATTAGGCGTTGGAGTCACTCAAATTCTCGTCCCCGGAGCAAAGGTCGAATTAACCGAGACAGAAAGTTTTTCTTCGTATTTTCTTTATTCGATTTTAATTAAGTTCACCAAAAAAGGGGTCACGACTTCAAAACATTATTTCTTTTTGATGACATTCGATAAACGATTCAGATTGCGGACAACTTTTTTGATTACGACTCCTCTGATGACAAATTTTGATTGGTCAAAAATTTCATTTAAACTTTTCACGCAAAAATGTCGGCGTTGAATAATAACACTGACTCTTGAAACGTGATCGGATAAAGATTTATATTCTGCTGTTTGATTTCATAGAAATATGTACAATATAATAAAGCAAAAGAATAAGTTTGGTTGAACGTGTTAAGCTATGGAAATACCAGTCGGATTTTGCATTTGATAGCACAATTCTAGAGGAAGGAATACTATAATGGGAACCCCATTTCTCCTATCCCTTCCCTATCCCTATCCTTGATCCTACGAAGGTCGACTGTCGCATTTGCAGGGCCTGTGGCGTTGCTTATGTTAACAGGGGACGGTAGCCACCTTCCATCAAGTGGACCTGTCTGATGATATTAACATAAAAATTGTTACAGCTGCCGATCGTATAAAAGTGTTCTTATAAGGATTTCTTGTCCTTTCTTGATAAGGAACATGTTAAAAAAATATATATTTTAAATTAAACTTAAACTCCGCCCTTACAGAGAACATCAGCGACAATTTAATTTTAAAGGTCTAACATTTGAGCATAAATCAAACATTCCTTTTTTGAACCATAAAAATGACCTTTCATCTGGCATTCGTAGATGGCGCTGCGTCGAACTGTAAATTTCCTTAATGCCACTCCCTCGGCCGACATGAAAGAGTGATGTCGCTATTTTTGAACATATACCAAAAGGAAAACACTCGAAATTAGTTTATGACGTCTGTCTGTCGTTCGATTTATTTTAATTTTGTTATTTTCGGTTAGCGCACACATTTCTCTTATTAGGCCTCGGACGTCGTAAAACGAACTGTTCGACGCTGAATTATCTTTGAGCCGACTTGACTGATGATGTTTTACTCTCCAAATGCATTTGCACAAACGTACATTGTATTTAGCTGTATTGATCGGACTGTCGATAAATAAGAGTTTTTTTTTTTTTTTCATTAGAACAAAACAACATAAATTATGCCTTTATGGAAGTAGGTACTGAGTTAAGGTTATAAGTAGGTACTCCAAACAAATGGATCGTCACAGCCTGCCTTTATCGTAAAACAAATAATATTTGTAAGAAGTACCAAATTGCTAGAAATTGGCGAATCCGAAAACTTATACATTGTTAGTTGCTATTTTGTGGCTATATTGTAACATTTTTTTTTAAATATATTAAAAAGTATATTTTTGTATGAGTAATAGAAAGAAAGAATAGAAATTAAAAAAGTTGTTAAAAAAGAGGCTCTACTTGATAGTTATCTCCTTTTTCATATATAAAGGTCAGCAGGGGAAACTGACGGTCAATTTGATAGCAGATGGTTACTGTTGCATATGAATACCAAAAAGGGATATGCTACTCTAGTAAATAGGATAAGGATTAAGCAGGGCATCCCATACTCTTGTAAACATGTGCTGTCATTTCACAGTGGTCTTTTATAACTACAGAATGTAGTGTCCCTTTCCACTAGAACAACTGAATTTGGGTAGTGCTCTCCTTTATTTGTGTAATACATTTATTAATATAAACAAAGAAACTAAAATTAATAAAATCCTGAAGTCCGTCGTTTGAGTCTGTCGAGATAAGTATTTAAGGAAGATCTTTATGTTATTGTTACAGTCTGTTATTTTCAATTACATGTCAATGTATAGTGAATAAATATGATAACCTTTTCGGCCTCGTTTCTAGGCGCGTCGAAGAGAAAGCATTCGAAATGTCGACAAGAGAGCAATCTGATGCCTCATCAAACGCAACCTATCATCTTGTCAGAAATCGGCACGCACGATAATTTAATAACAAAAAACTCTAGTATGAGTTACAGTGTAGGGAAAAAAAGCAAGGAATATGTTCCTTAAGTAGAAGGCAGTAAGACGTCGAAATTGCCGTCTCCGTAATTGCAGTGGATACACGCGAGGCGAACACATGAAAGCAAATGTCAAACTCACATATTTATTTCCAAGTATTGAACGCTGGACCCGTTTCTCGGAAGATCCGACGTAAACATGATCGTGTCGATGATGAAAGCGATCTGCTTCTTTGTACTCAAAATGTTGATTAGTCTAATTTCGTTTGGGACAAAAAATAAATAAATATTGTAATCTAGCGACAACACTCGGCCGGTGCACCGAGTGAGTCAGTGATGTAACAATAACTAGCGCTGTTTACACATCGGGAGGAAGCACGGTTCACTCAATCGGCAATGTTTCTTTAATAATCTCATAATTAAGTAAAACGAATACGACGCTCTCGTTGGATTCGTTCCGGTCTATTTATACACGCGCAGCGTCGATATTCAGGAGCCGACTTGATAGATTCATAGCAGCGAACATCAAAGACGAAGCATTAATCATAACTCCACATCAATCGCCGGTGAAACATTTCTGTTTTTATTGTAAATCAGTATTAAAAAGCGACAGCGCAAGCGTATGAATCAAACGTGCGCCTCGAGACGTCAACGGTAGCGATAAATTCGTGAAACGTAAATAAAAAGAGTGTAGCGGCCCGATTGGGCCACCCTGCGGGACACCTGTTGCTGCTATTAGCGGCGGACCGCACCGCAGCGTCCGCATCGCCCATCGCACGCCGTACTATGCAGATAGCATCGGAAATGTGTGCCTTTCGTTAGTGTTCGTGAGTCGTTTGTCAATTCACTCGATGCGTAAAAAAAATCAGAGCGATCACTCGAGTCAAACGCCTCCCTCGAATCCACAGACACCAGATCAAACGGACGACTCTGCTTGCAAACGATCCGTGGAATTTAATTTTTAATTTACTCCTATAAGTGCGACCGACTGCGAGAAACTAATAAAAGTTATATTTCCAACGAAGTGATATTTATGTATGTACGCTAGATACAACACGTCTGGCTTCCATCTTTTACGATCGTCAACAGTTACATATTTAATGTTGGATGTTTATCAACATTTCTTTCTTATGCAGGTTTTAGTGGGGCGATAAATTATTTATCATCAAAGAGTTGCTCCGTTTCGACCTTTTGTTTCTCTATTCCTGTCTCGCAGCGCAGCTGACGTCACTGCTCTTATAAAGTAAACTTACAATTTTTATCTCACGATTTGATGCATTAAGAGACTATAAATTTCATGATAATGATAAGCGTTACAATATTATGTTGATAACACATTTCGATAGATTCGTAATGATCTCATTCTTTACATACTTGCTCACACCGCGCATTACTCAAGATTGACTTACTGAAAACTACTGTTCCATTATTTATACAAGACATGCCTAATTCGTTAGTAACTACATTAATATATCAACAATATAAGATTCGCAATTTTATAAATCAATATTTTAACTGACACTAGGATATGACGAAAATTAGGGTCAAAATTAAAATATAACCACAAAAAAAAAAACGGGAAAAGTGCGAGTTGAACTCGCGTGAAGAGGGTTCCGTACGATGTTACCTATCCGCACTATATCGAGTGATTTACCATGTTATTTTAACATCATAGGGTTGTTGTATTTTTTTTTTATAATCTATAAGTAGAAAACTAATTTCTGTGTTTTTTTTTTTCAAAATTTTAGGTTCAGTAGTTTCAGAGATAAAGGGGGGGCGGGATGGTCGGACAGAGGAACACACGAGTGATCCTATAAGGGTTCCGTTTTTTTATTCGGACGTACGGAACCCTAAAAACAATTCAACTGAACCCAAGATCTTCCAAGTTTGTGTTGAAATTAACACTGAAACTTTCATTAACCCAAACATTAATGTCGTCTCGCACCGATCGCTAACTTTTAAATTAAAGTAAGTATATCGCCGACTGTGAAGATCTCTTTGTGTGATAAATGCAATGCATCTGTTCGGAGCTTTACTCGAAACGTCGCTTCGGAGCTTTCACAAGGTTATAATGCCATCAATATGACATTGGTGATATTTTTGGTTTTCAACTTAAATTGTCAACCACACAGACCACTTAGCAAGCTTGTTATTGAAAATCAACAATAGATGACGCTAAGTAAATAAATTATCTAGGTATAATAATAAATAAATAATATTTTGAAACAAATATGCATTTAAAATATAAATAAATATATTACTCGGGTGTTGAAACATTTATTTAATCTTTATTCCTCTTATATTTTTGTCAAACCTCTATTTTAGGTGTTCCCATAAAAATCTATTCTCTTATAAGGCCTCCGGTATGGAAATTTTGTGACGAGTTAATACAAACGTTAACTAAAAAGCGTTATGTTCTAAGCAGTTCTAACCCAAATCTGCCTTAATTCTATTGTAGTATAATAGATGACGCCGTCAATGCTGTTATATTTTTGAGTTTACCAAGCAGTTCTACTCTAATCCGATAGATGTCGCCGCTTCACATAATTCTATTGTTGTATAATAGATGGTGCCGTCAATAGTGTTATATTTTTGGAGTTCACCAAGCAGTTTTACTCGAATCCGATAGATGTCGCCGCTTCACATAATTCTATTGTTGTATAAAAGATGGTGCCGTCAAATAGTGTTATATTTTTGGAGTTCACCAAGCAGTTCTACACGAATCCGATAGATGTCGCCGCTTCACATAATTCTATTGTTGTATAATAGATGGTGCCGTCAATAGTGTTATATTTTTAGAGTTCACCAAGCAGTTCTACTCGAATCCGATAGATGTCGCCGCTTCACATAATTCTATTGTTGTATAATAGATGGTGCCGTCAATAGTGTTATATTTTTGGAGTTCACCAAGCAGTTCTACACGAATCCGATAGATGTCGCCGCTTCATCTTTGTAGTATAATAGACGGCGCCTTTTCCTATTGCATAGTCAAAGACAATCGTTCTTAAAACTCAAGTCGTGCGTCGGAACTGACACACACACACACTCACTTTTTTACTTTCTTTATTTTTAGATGATCCCTCGGAAACAGTACTTTTTCTCTGGATGAAAGGTTCTCTATGTCCCTTTCTGTATCTCTGACAACGTATATGTAAAATATCATGACGATCCGTTGAGACTATAAGATATGACTGCCCTGTCAAAATATTTACATGACAGTAACTATAGGACTTGAGTAGTGTTATGATTTTTTAAGCTAGATATCCTAACATAGTTCTACTACTAGTTACTAAAAATACTAGAATACTAGTTACTAAAAAATATAGATTGCAATTTGTAGTCTGAAACATTTAATATTAGGTAGTTATCATTTGGCTTACAAAAAGTCCGTGTGTCATTTTTCAAATAAATGATTAATCACACGTAAAACCTTTAAAACAATGCATAATAAATGTGTAATGTGTAATTGTTACACATATTTCAAAATTATTAGAATTTTTAATAATTTTGGAATTTATTTTCTGAAATTTACTGTGGCTTAAATTTTTGTTCGCTTACTTTAAGTTAGTCGTTAAAGTTCTAATTGTTTAATGGAATTAGGTATTTTATACGTTTAAAGGAGTAATTGCGTTTTTTCTATTAACCACTTGTATGCCAGCGCTTAAATTTAACATTTCAAGTGCCATTTGCCATGATATATACAGGTTGTTCAAATTTCAACCGTTTTTACCGATTTAACTACTGACTCTGACTGACCTCATTGTTCTCCCAGAAGGAGTCATGGGGGTTCTACCATGATTTATTAATAACGTGAATCCACGTTCCGGCATACAAAGGGTTAAATGTAATCGAATTTCGTGTATAGATGGCGTTTCTTAATCTTGTCTTGCTAACGAATTATGTTAATTTAAAGTTAAATCAAACATAATTAGTGTTAGTAGATTTATTACATGAAACGTGTGATGTTGTAAATTTAAGTTGATTTGTTGTAATTTAAGTTTCGATCGGTTCATGTATTATTTATGGGAGCTTAATTACACGTTTCCAGTTTGTACACATCAATATTAATATAACAATTACAATATCGCCTACATTGATGATTAGTTTACCCGGGTGACTCATTACTGTAACACTCGACAAATATCCTGCGACATTTTATCGAACGATATGGAAAACCATGAAAGTTATCGCTCACACCTTGTATTTGTTTTGAACTTTGTCCTCCATAACTTTCATCATTGGCTGTTCATGTTATTTACTTATATCCTACTTAAATAGCGACATAGTTACAAAAGGCTGTAATTTCTCGAAATTACAGAATGTTGAATTTCTGTGAGTAAGGGATGTCAGAGCTCATTCCTCTATTCCCTTCTTATCCCTTATCATTTATCCTGTCAGGGTAGGCAGCGCACTTAAAACTCCTAGTGTTAATAGGCGAAAGTAATCACCTGTCACCAATAGGACTGTCAGCTTGTATGCCGACCTTATACATAGGTAATTATATTAACCAATGATTTTTTACCTTATACATAGGTAATTATATTAACCAATGATTTTTTACTTGAAGTTATAGGTATGTTAAAAAACATTTACTATTTCAAACTTTAATCCTATTGAGATAGAAATAAGTGATTTTTGAACAATTGTTCAGAGAATCTATTATGGACTACATAGTTGGGCCCACATATTGTAATATTGTAATTACTTACCTATATTCAGTAAATAAATTATTATTCACTTATTTATTTATTTTTTAATTTTAAAAATAAATAAATAATTTTTTTATTTTATTAGATAAATTTGTCTTAATTTGCATACCGCTTGTCGGTAGAATATGTGGACATATATGTATAAAAATTTACAACTTGTATACATTTTCAGCAACATATTCAGCAAATAAATTAATTTGAATTTGAATTTGAAAAAAAAAATTTACAATATAAATATTTTAAAAAAACTTACAATATATATTATATCATAAAAAATTATCATAATAATAGTACCTAAGTAATTATTATTTTTATTATTTTTAACAATTCACTTTAGATTATTCATTCAAAAATTTGTGAATCCATTCCTATCTCTGGTTGAGTCAAAAATGTTACATATAACACTTGTGCAACTACTTGATGTAAACATACAAAATTAATCAAAGAGTAAAGAGTTGAGTGACATAAGTTTAAATCGTCTAACACACTCATTTCCTCAATTTAAAACTCCATTTGTACTACTTCAATTAAACGAGTAACCTCATCATACATTTACATTAACATCACATGTTATTTTCACTCATTAGAAAGCTCAAATCGAACCTTTCAACATTACAAGACTCGATTACCAATACAACTATCGGGTTGCAATCGACTCTCATTCCTATACACAGGCTCGCAAAGTCTAAAATCGCGAACACATCTCGAACTCGGAGCGTGCTATGAATACATCAATTCATTATCAAGTTGCCGTACAGTATAGACAATGATTTGTGACATATTCTCGTATGAAAGCTTATCTATTCGTATTCTACGTATTAAATGGGTTTATTGTTCGCCGAATTCTGTTTAATTGACGAATTACACAACACACAAGTCTTATCTTTGGTGTTGCCGGTGATAATTACTATTATTCCATATTATATACAGAAGTAATCGCCAAAAGAAATGTTCAACGTGTATTTTAACTCTACTTGAGTTAAATTAATAAATAATGTTGTCAATTACAAAAACACAATTATTTGTTTTGTGTGTATTTACATTATTATTATTTTTCAGAATTTTTTTCATGTCAAGGTCGGCAGACAGTCTGACGGTTCACTTAAGGCTGCGTACAAAGCAAAAAATATTTCTAATTTCACCCGCGTGGCCCCATAAGCGATTGTGACTGATCATGTGATACAATGCGCATTGAAGTATGCATAACATGAGACGGAAGATAGCGTGTTTCGCGCAATAAAAATGTTATAAGTGCCAAAAGTATTAAATATTAATTACTCGTAAACTACAATGTCAAATGAAAAATTCATCCTCAAAGCCCTAAATAATCTGGGAAGTGATAATTTTTTAGGTTTGTAATATGTGTCATTTTGAAAATAAAACAAAAAACGATAAAAATGAGAGGTAATTTGGTGATTTTTTTCTATCGAGAAAATTTCGTCGTATAAAATTTTGTTTTTCACATTTCACTTTTATTTATAACTAGCGGCCCGCCCCCGGCTTCGCCCGGTGTGCAATTTTTATATACCCTAAAAATTCCCCGTTTATCCCTCTTTCCATTAGCGAAAACCGAATTAAAATCGGTCTACCCGTTCACGCGTGATGCCGTGACCGAGGGAAATAGGGATTCATTTTTATATATAAGATGTATTAATCTACATATAAATATTTTCTTATTTGGACTTTACAAACTTAGATAAAATTCAATTCTAGGATTAGCTATTTCTCTTTATACGCGCTCTTAATGATATGTGGTTGCCGTTGTCTCTAAAATAAACAACGCAATCTCTAAAATAAATGGTAGGATTAAGGAAAAAGGATTAGAAACACAAAAGCACACATGCTGTTATTTCACAGTGGTCTTCTTTAAGGGGATGATTACTGCCGCCAATCGGTATGTTTTTTTTTATATTAAAGATGGATTTGCTCTTGACCAGCATCTATCCATGTAGGAAGGATGAGGCCGAAGATGGAGCGAGCTCACCCAGAAGATGGCTATTCAATATTCACTCGAACCTTGAAAAAATTTGGGTTGTATGAGCTCGGAAATAGAGATGCAGGGAGTTCCAATCCTTAGCAGTGCGCATCACAAAAGATGTTTTAAAGCGCTTGGTCCGAATTAGTGAGAAGTGAGAATCAGAGTGAGAATTGCACCTAATAGAGAGGCAAAGCCGGTACCATATGTATGTACTATCTGATATATTAGTTAGACTGTTACAGTAAACATGTAAATATATTGCAACAGTTGTAAAAATAACAAAAAGTATCAAAGGATTTATTATTAATTCCGCAATTTCGAACTATGCCCATCCCCATCGGACTCCCCATGAATTTATAATGAGCAAATTAACAGCACCTATTGTCTCGGTGCCCGTGTTTTTTATAACTGAATATTAATTTTCATTGTCTAAAGGAGAGGGTGCCAAGAAAAATGTTATTCTACCCTCGTCCGTGAAGTTAGGATTGATTGATTTTTACATTAATTTCTATGGGAACAAAAGTCGCCGCTGTTTTTGGCGGTTTCTAATTGCATTCGGCCTCAAGTTTGCACGTGAACGTCGAGGTGAAGTTTTTGAATTCGTAATGTGAGATCAATTATTTTTAATTATATCACTTTTGGGACAGCATAGGAATAAAGTCTGTTTGGTTCAAAACTTACTGAAAAAGAGTATACAATGCCTATGTTTTCTCTAATAACATAAGTAGGTGGAATATATAACAGCTTAACCGTTATGGTAGCTTCAGCTGTAACTCTAGCTTCAGGCTTACTTGAGTTTACTTGAGTAAATGACTTACTTTGACTATTATTGTTAGACGTTACCACATCCGCCGGTTTCAGTCGTTCTCAGATCCTACTAAAATTATAAATGCGAAAGTTTGTGTCACGCTGAAACGGCTGAACGGATTTGAATGAAATTTGGCACAGATATAGTTTATTACCAGGATTAATGTATAGGGTACTTTTTATCCAGGAAAAATGTTAGGTTCCCGAGGGATCGTCTAAAAATATTTAAAAAATCGGCGCCACCGTCGTCACAGCGATAAAGATGTCGGGCGTTATATTACTCATATGTTTTCTCGGGTGTTATATTTTTCAACGCGTACCTACTAAGTCGCCCGGCATCAGCTAGTAATTAAATAAGGTTTAATTATTTTATATTTTATTTATTAAGTATTTATCAAGTAGTATTAATAAATGTAATGACGCAAATAGATATAATGATTCAGGGACGCTCAAGAATAAATCATAAATCTCTACACAATAGTCGTCCATTGTAAAAAAAACCGATCACTTTTTAAAACGAATGACAATTTGACCACGTGTCGTTATAGGGTCCGAACCGGTTTAAACCGGTTTTATATTACAATCGCCATTCAAATCGATAACCAAATACACGCAAGTTTGCAACTGAATTAAAAAATTGTCCACAATTTTGAACCTTAAAAGTTAAGTATTAAGAATAACATTTATCTTGAATCAGTTTTAAGTTCTAAATTAGTTAGGCTGTAAATGCGTATGCCATTCATAAAGATAATATATATTCGGTCGAACAAAATGTCCAGCTGCCTTTTAATCGAAGTCGATCTATTGATGTAAGTCTTTTTTTTTATAGCAAACTGACGCATTGACCACCTCTTTTAACTTCAGTTTTAATACGACTTTTACGGCTACTCCACAAACAAGGCTGAATAGCTTAGTC
The DNA here is from genome assembly GCA_910589475.2 of Bembecia ichneumoniformis. NCBI lineage: Eukaryota > Metazoa > Arthropoda > Insecta > Lepidoptera > Sesiidae > Bembecia > Bembecia ichneumoniformis. Next base: position 13,957,654 of record OU342540.1, read on the forward strand.
TCCTTGCTCGTAAAATCGAAGAAAAAATTATTCGAAATTCAAATTGATTCGATTAACACAAATTTAAGTGGCAAGTAAAAATTATCTTTATTGCGTCGTTATGATCGAACTTAACATAAAACTGGATGACATTTTTCATAAAACATTTAAATACTTATAGTTTTTCTTTTTAATGTGCTCGGGAGCTGCATGAGATCATACCGCCTTCCCCTTTCTTCTATCGGACATGCAGACGTACGGCTGGTTACCATCCTCACCTTGTCGAAATCCCTCTAATTCGGACCAAGCGCTTTAAAACATCTTTTGTGATGCGCACTGCTAAGGATTGGAACTCCCTGCCGGCGTCTGTATTTCCGAGCTCATATAACCCAAATCTTTTCAAGGTTCAAGTGAATAGGCATCTTCTGGGTGAGCTCGTTCCATCTTCGGCCTCATCCTTCCTACATGGATAGATGCTGGTCAAGAGCAAACCCATCTTAAATATATAAAAAAAATTGTAATGGGAATTAAAACCAGTAACAATACAACACAGTAATGAAATACCCAAAGCCTTTTAAAATATAATTTAAAAACACAATAAGATTTATTAAACTCAAAAACTCATAACTATATAGATCGGGCAAGACGAAGGAATCCATAATGTAACATTTAGAACCACGTGGTACAAAATCGCTCAGTCCATCGCCAACTTTACAAGGCTATTTAGCTACGCCATGGCCAACCTGATTACGACGATCAGGATCAATATTTTTTTGTAGGAAAAATCTCCCAAGGCCCTCTCTATATATTCCTATTTATTTAATCTTTTTGATTAAACTTAAAACACGGATAAAACTATGGGCATGATTTTATGTCGTACACTCTGTCCAAAAACAATATGGCGGACGTATTTACCTATTATTTACGATAGGTAAAAAAATCAATTGGCAAATGTCCTACATAAAATATAATCCCATACTATTTTTTTTTGTAGATGAGGGTTCAAAATTAAAATTTATATATTGTTAATTTTAATCTCCCATTGGCCACAGAGCAACTATTTTGAGCAACTACTAACTATTACGAGAAAATAATGGTATTATATAACAGAAAATCATAAAGTTACTGTATTTCAGCAAATACATAAGCGATAACAGAAATAGACTGTTTATAGCGGAAAATATTCAATTAAATTGAATATCCACAGACCCCTCTCTGAGACAAAGCGTCAAAAGAAGTGTCTTGCATTAATTATGTTTTTTTTTTTCGTATTTTCCGCCACTTCATTGTATAAGATATCGTTAATATTAATATTTTGACACGGAAACAAACGGAATCGTTTTAATATTCGTTAAATTCAGCCCTTTGTTATTGTAATGAGAATTTGGTGATGCCACGTTTTCGAGCTGCAATGAAAAAACACAAGCTAAACCAATATTTAGCAGTTGTGCAAAAAAATATTTTAAACTATTAATAAGATAAAGTTTTTGACAATCTGTAAATGCTTGTGAAATCTTATAGATGAAATAAGTGAATTTGAATTTGACATATTCTTAGTCAGAGCTTTAATTTTTTTTATTCAGGGCCGGCAACACCTTACATTCTACTCACTAGAGTATTGCTTGCGCTCCTAGGCGATGGTAAACACTTATCATCAAATGAACCGTCAGCATAACTGCCACCTTTTACTAAGATAACGTTGTGATATAATTGGCAGTTTTATCGAATTAATTTGCACTTTGGGATTTTATTGTATTAAAAAATTGTATTTACGCAACAATGTGTTTATCCATTTCATTTGAAACGATTATACAGATTTTTTTTAATGAAGAAAATATCGTATTTTAGATTATTGAAAAAATAAACAATCGAAATGTAAAACCAATTAAAATAAATTAAGTCATTGGCCGGCTTATCGATCTGGGGTCAAATATATAAGAGTTCTTTTATAATTTTACGAGTAGCGACTATCTTCGAACAGATAGGTACACGGGACGCGGCTTCTCAAACTTTTGAGAAGCCGCGTCTTGTATTTTTTTATTAAAGAAAAGAAAGAAAGAAAACTAGATGAACCTGGAAAGAAACTCCAAGCTCTCCATAGATAATAAACTGCTGCTTTGGACCTACGGACTTCAGTTATGGGGACCTGCTGTTACACCAATGTAGCAAAAATATAAAGAGCTCAGAACTACATACTAAAACAGATTTCCACAACTCAGCCTGGTTCATTTAAAACTCGGAGCTTCATGAGTGTCTTAGTATGCCTACAGTCAAACAGGAAATCTCATCTTGCGGCAAGAAATACATACAAGAATAAGTTCAAATCCCAAAAATGAGATAGCTGTACAGATGACGTTACTCGTCAGCTGATGATGATCAGCTGACGGGATCTTCGCATGACGAGAGTTAAAAAAAATATTTAAAAAACTACTAGTTATTAAATACCGTCACCTTTTAACACAAACAACGTCACAGGTGCTATAAGTGTGCTGATAAACTTAGTGGGCTAAGGATAAGAGATCAGGTAGAGAGAAATTAATGGACCCCGGCATCCCTTATTCACTCGCCGAAATCCAATAGCACACATGTTGTTATAGTCTTCTGTGAAGGAGGTGGTTACTGCCACTAAACACCATAATATTTTGTTCAAATATTTGTCGATAATATTGAAGACGAATTACGATTATAAACTATTAATATATTATGCTTCAGAGACCTGGCTAAACTTTAAAATGTAATTAAATGAAAACACTGCCATTATTAATTTTTTGATTATTCAAATGATTATGTAGCCAAATACATGGCATATTATAGACTCCACCCCCCACCCCCCTCTTTTTTTTCTAGACAGGTTATTTCGAGGAGCCTTTACAAAGAGGAGATGGCCTAAACAAATTCGGTCCTGACGTCATTTTTGTGGGCGTGATCTTGGTCAGTCTGCTATCGGCATAGGCTGTTTCATTTGCAATTTAAGTATAATTGGACAGGGTCTAACTTCCTCCTTGCCCCGCGCAGTAGTCACGCACCGCTCTTTAGGAAAATCCAATAATTCCATGGGCTATTTCCACCATTCGAGCCTTCTGCGGATTGACAGGACTTCGCATTGCATAGATTGATAATCTTGTCACACATAGGATTCCTCACGAATATATCGTTTCAGTGTGAAAGGAACAGCAGTATTACCTCATACCTACCACATGAGTAAGTACTACATAAAACGGTGAGTCCAGGAAGCAAACCCAAGTTCAGATCCTGTTCTGTACCTTTACTATGAGTTTACAATGACCGCACTCGCTAGCGAGAGCGTAAAACATTTATATGAAAAACGGTCAACTGTCAATGTCAAATTGACAATTTTCCAAATAAATATTTTACGCTCTCGCTAGCGAATGCGGTCATTATAACTCATGGTAGAGGCACAGGTTGCATCTCCGAGTGTTACCGATTTCATGTGAATCCTAACTAATTTTTTAGGCATTCACGTCTCAGTTACTAAATCGATCATTATGAAACTATGCATACACGTTGTCAAGAATAAAAGGACATAAGGTAGGTTTTTTATCCAAAAAAGTACTGTTCCTGAAAAATCATAAAAATAAAAATATTTAAAAAAAAATCAATCAAATCGTGACAAAATATACGAGCAATAAAGATTGAATAAAATGTTTTAACACTTAAGGCGACGCCAGCCCCTAATGATAAAAAATCCACTTATTTGTAACCGTTTTCCTTTTAAATTATAATAATAATTATAATTTAAAAAATACTCAAATCGTCTGCTGTATATATGAAAGGGGATCATCATAATTATTTTTTAAATTATATTTAATTATGTATATAAAAAAATTACTAATTTGCGGTCTAATATCGACGTTGTAACCGTGCGATTTGCTTAATAATCAACATTTTAAATAGCTAATTCTTAAGATAAATTTTAAGATCCACTATCTGAAGGCTCATCAAAAGAAGAATTTGAATTATACTTTATTTAATTTTTAAATAGATATTTTCCGAGATTTGCAAGTAGCGACTCCCCCTCAGCAGTCCCGTCAATTCAGTACAGAACGAGTTTTGCGGCTGGAGTCGCCTTAAGAAAAAAGACCGCGGACGAAGTCACGCGCAAGCATAGTATAATAAAAGGACTACTAAAAAAAATAATACCTGCTTGCTTATGATTTCCTGATAACTGCAATGGCACATATTTTTACCATAAATACAGCGCAAAAGTTTGAGAATAATCAAAAATAAATCGATCTCAATAACCGCGTACTATGACATGACATTACGATATTAATAAAGCGTATACAACAATAATGGCCGATAAGGTGATCGCTACCAAACAGTAATTTTATTAATTTTTAGTCAACTTTTAAACATATCTAAGCTGACATTTGGCGAGATATCACCGCGCATCCGTTGTTACGCGATAGTGTCACCATTTTTGTTGTAAGGAAGTTCAAAATTTGTATCGATTAAAATAATTATTTGTGTTTATAAAAATACCGCCCAACGAGGTCGCCGGAGACATCTTTAATTTTTAAGAAACACTTTTAAAAAGGTATTACCAATTCAAAAATTTTACTAAATTATTTTAATTCGAGTATGTCTTAGGTATGTGCAACGATTATACTATTTTTATCATTAATTGTATTACCTCGTACTGACGGCTTATTAATGTTTTCGTTGCATAATAATTTCATAACCCATATAAATACATGTATAAGTATACAATTTTTCTTTGATAACTAAGATAATTGTAATAAATGTTATAATTAAATAAACTAAGTTGACACTTAGGTAACTACGAAACTATATATTTTAAACTAGATTCTATATATTTTTTGTTTGTAAACCGATTGGAATGAAACAAACACTAATGTTATGGGAAGCTTGCTAAAATACTTCAGTGAAAACTGCATTCATGTCGGCTAAGCTCATTTTGAGATTAGCGTTCACAAACTCACAGGCAAAGAGACAAAAATTCTATTCTTTGACTAAATACTATTTTTTTGACCTCGGTAACATAAGTACAACATGTACAATTTTTTTTTTTAAACTAAATAATTGATGTAGAGACACGGTTCGTTTACGGTTTTGTTATTTAATATGTATAGATTATTAAATTGGTTGCTACAAATATGTAATTTGAAATATTGAAGATATAATTTGAAATATTGAAAATTGTAAATATTTCAGTATTTGAAGCAATATCTGAATAATGACCGTGAGAAAAGATGTACAATCAATATACTGAATTTCTAAAGAGGCCTTAAGGTTTTCTCAGAGCTGAGGTAAACACGACTAACAATGGCTCCAATGAATATGTACCCAAAACAAAACGTTTCGATACAGCATCCGTTTAGAAGACATTAAGCAATTTACCTAATGTCTTTCTCGAAACTCGGTCGAGCACTACCAACTTTACCTATCAATTAATAAGATTGACATTCGATTGAAAAGCGACAACTGTCCTTGAGATTTGTCCTTCCGTCGCGAAACGACTTAAGTACAATAAAGCACGAGTGAATTTCAATTGTAAACATTAACCGTTGAGTTGTTTCTCGAATACGATCTATAACAGATAGGTCATTAATTACCGGGGAGTCTCTAACCAATCTATCGGAATAGTTCCCTAAGGATGGTGGGGGAGAGTGGGGGTAATGTGTTGTCGTTAAATTAATGCTACAATTTATGACGGCCCGAATTAGCTCCGAATAGCAATGGATCTGTTAAGTTTTATTGATGGATGTCTTACAACTAAATGTGACACGACTCACAATAGCTACTTCATACGCGTCGCGTTCAATATCTTATGTCTGACTCTCCATAAATTTAAACCCACTTGTGACTGTAATAGAAATGATTCGAAGTCTATAATGCGTCTCTATGGTGTAGATATCCTAAGTAAAATTATCATGGAATTTGTTTACGCGTTGTCTGACATAAAAAAACCACTGTTTCCGAGGGATAATCTGACATCAACGTCTGACAAAATAAATATGGACGAAGACGCTTGTAAGCGCTAGTTGTAGTTTCATCTCATTTCTCGTATGAGAATATGTGTCCACTAAACAGGTACACTCAGCAATCCATTAATCACGTCGCATTAAAAATGTATCTACCGCATTACTCAATTTACAATTTTTGCAACAAAGTGCCTTTGTAGAGCCAATGCACCGTGCAAAATGAGTGGCTTGTCATACTCTGCCGTAGATAATGGGTTCGATTCCGCGGGAAGCAATTTTCTTCTATAATACGACGATTTTTTTTCATCGTGATCGGCCCTCATTGTAGCTGAATGCTTATGTCGTGCGTTTTATTGTGAACTATGATTACGAATCTGAATATCATTTGTTATCGTGAGAAATATTTATATTAATGATTAAAAATGATATTAATTATTATTAACATTTTAGCACTTTTTAAGACTTATTTAACTTAATTATACTTTAATGCATGGCCTAAGTTTGGGCTTAATTTGTATGAAAACATAAGTCAGATGGCAACCGATATACCTATCATGAGTAAATATCGAAAAACTGCGCGAACGAAGTCGCGATCGATCTCTTACTATATTTTTACTACTATTTGAAACCGCAACTTCGTACGCGTGGTATTCGGTATAGCGCGTAACTTTTTTATTTGCAAACCGATTGTAATGAAGCAAACACTAAATGTCACGGGAAACTCGCAGTAATACATTAGTGCAAATCGCATTGAAATTGGTTAAGCCGTTTCTAATATTAGCGTGCACAAACAGACAGACAACAATTCTAAAAAATTTTTTTTTTTAGAATTCAAAAATATTTCATGTACAGACACGGCTCGTTTACGATTTTATTACTTGTACAAGATGCACGCTAATCTCAGGAACGGCTTAACCGATTTGAATGCGGTTTTCACTGATGTAGCAAGCTTCCCGTAATATTTAATGTTTGTTTCATTCCAATCGCTTTAAAAACAAAAAATACCACTCGTACGAAGTTGCAGGTTCAGCTAGTTTAACATATGTTTTTCTATGTATTGCATAAGTAGCTATACGAAAACGCCTTAGAAGGGATCATATTTTTAGTCTTAGTCTTCGCCTCAAAAGACTTTTCCCATACTTTTCCGTTCCTTAGGTAATCTCCACAGGATTAATGGACGTTTTCGAACGAATGACTAAATCGGAATTAAGCTGGCTTCAATAAATTCCTTAACATTTATTTGTCCCCCATTTCCGATAATTGAGAAGGGGCATTATTTGAGTCGCGATTGTTTATAAAGCTTTCGCCACCTGAGGCTTTAAGAACCAAAAAACAGGTGAAGAATTAATTGCTTCTCGATACTGCGACGTGTTTCAAAAACCAGCCAATTTCCATGGGATATAGGGTTCAAATTTGAACTGTGATCGGTGAGGGGATCTTGTTTGAGTGCGGTCTGGTTTCTTTTTGGTTAGATTTCCTTTAAGCGGCTTAATTTGTACTTTGAACAGTAATTTCACAATGGCGATTTCACTTCTTCAGTTACAGGAACTTTTTTGCCAGCTGGGGTCAAATATTGATTGTGTAAACCTTCTTTATTGGGATTGTTTGGGTTTATTTTTTATATCATCAAAAAGTTTTGTATCTGATCTACACTTATATTATATATACTAATATATAAAGCTCAAGAGTTTGTTTGTTCAGCTGTTTTAGGAGTTCAGCTAGTATAGAATAATTTACTAAAAAAAAGTTACTTAAGACTAGGACTAACTAACACAATTTACCAAAATGAGCGCAACCTAACTATGAATTTAAGGTGCAATATTGCACAACAAATTTTTGTAGCTTCTCGGAGATAAGCGAGAAGGTTAGGTTAAAAATTGGAAGGTATTTAATAAATGTGTAAAATTTGAAAAAAGAAATAAAAGTAGCATATTAAAACTTTAGTACAGAATTTAATGTAATTAATAAGCTTGAAAAATAATGTATTGTCGCTGAAATTTTTTATTACTGTGACGAGAAAGCTTTTTTTGACAGTAATTAAAAAAATCTGCCTATCTGCCCTATTCAAACTTTTTAAAATATTATGCTCTGTATTTTCATCTAAGTTTTAATTTTAAACAAGTCAAATTAGGCGAAGAAAATAACGCTTTTCTCCGAAGTCCTCGCCTCAACTATTTGACAAAAGTTCTTTTTATTTAATTTTTACTTCATCTATATCTATTCTAAAATCTAAAATCTAAAATCGTAAACGAGCCGTTAAATAAACATTAAATACTTTTTCAAGAAAACAATTTGTACACGTTGTACTTATTATACCTATGTTACCGAGGTAAAAAAAGTTTTTAAATTTTTTGTATGTTTGTCTGTGCGTTTGTGCACGCTAATCTCAGAAACGGCTTAACCGATTTGAATGCGGTTTTCCTTGACGTATTGTAACAAGCTTCCCGTAAAATTTAGTTTTGTTTCGTTCCAATCGGTTTACAAACAAAAAAGTTACGCGCTATACCGAATACCACGCGTACGAAGTTGCGGGCTCAACTAGTTATAAATAATGTAGATACCTAATCGAAAATGCCGAATAAAATGTATAGTGTTATTTTTGAGTTTTTTCAGCAACAAAAATATAAATGAAAAATAAAAATAAAAAAAATTTAAATATAATTAATCTGTGTTATTAATATTTGTTTATATTCAAATTATGTACTAATATTTACTTATTAGTATGTAAGTTTATGATGACCTTACTATGATTTTTACCACCCACACCTTTTTCCTACCTTAAGGTTGCCTGGAAGAAATCGCTATAAAGCGATAAGGCTGCCTTTTGTACTATTACTTGTTCTTTCTTTCTTTTTTTAATTCTTTTTTATGTTTATAGCACAAATAAAGAGTTTTAATAATAATAAAATTATTGAAATAAACGCGAATTTTTATGTTTTAAATCAAAATTTAATCTTAATTTTCCATATAAATATTTATGCATACAGGCTAACGGTCCACTTGATGTCAGGCTACCGTCGTCTTTTAACATAGGTGCTAAAAGTGCTCCGCTCGACTTAGTAAGATAAGGAAGAATGGGAATTGGGCTCCGGCATCTCTTACTCACACATAGAATCAGAACAGCACACATGCTGAAGGGAGATGTCCCATTTGCTTGTGTGTCATATAAATCCAGCGTACATACTCGTACATAAACAGACAGAAATAGGGTAATCCGAAAGAGGCGGTTGCAATGCAAACCGATACACAATTAAAGAGCAAAACAAGGAAGGCTCCTTGTACTAATGCAAAGACGAATGTTGCGGAAAATCGAAGACTCCCCTCCACCATTCTTCGACCCCCCACCCACAGTCTGCAGGGAATAGGGACGGCTGATTTACGATACGCCTTAATATAATCTTATTTTTTTTTTTTTATTTTTTCAGAATAAATTTCAAAATATTTTCTTCATATTCATCGAATGATAGTAATTATTTACCATCAACATACAAAAAAATAAACTATTGATTAATATGAAGAATTGTGTAGAAATTTCTTAATGTCTTTTATAACATTCTAAAATAAATTTAATTATTTTAATTCTTTTTTTTATATTTCATTTATTATTTTGTTTAGCGCCACCTGTTGGGGGTACATCGAAACGACATTAGCTTTTTTGATATTTCTGTATAAGTGATATTAAGAATTGGGTATTATTAGAAAGTACAGTTTATTTTCAAAGTTAAAAGGTATATTTTTGGAAGAAAAAAAAATGCAGATTAATTTGTGATGTTTTTTAAAAAATAACTACGTTTTTATTATTTACTAGCTGAGTCCGCAACTTCGTAGGCGTGTTTTTTTTTTAATTTATTTTTCATTTTTTTTTTATTAAAGATCAGTTTGCTCCTGACCAGTTTATATCCTTGTAGGAAAGATGAGGCCGACGATGAAGATGCCTATTCACTCGAACCTTTATTCGGTATTCGGTATAGCGCGTAACTTTTTTATTTGTAAACCGATTGGAATGAAACAAACACTAAATGTTATGGGAAGCTTGCTACAATACATGAATGAAATTGCATTCGAATCGGTTAAGTCGTTTTTGAGATTAGCGTGCACAAACAAACGCACAAACAGACAAAAATTCTAAAAACTATTTTTTTTATCTCGGTAACATAAGTACAACGTGTACAATTTTTTTTTTAATATTTAAAGTACAGACACGGCTCGTTTACGAATTTATTATATGTATAGATTTTAATTACAGTAACGGGAAAACAGTTCGTTTTTGATAACTAGTTACGAGAAGTAGTTGCGAATGTGATTGAAGGTTTATCCTTCCGTAGATTGCTAAGGTCCAAAATTTTGGGAGCCTCAGGCTTGTACAAACAACATTTATTATTATAATAAATGTGATAATTAAAAAGAACATTAAAGAAAAAATGGCATGGTGACAACCCTAACGGCTGAATTCGACGTTTTCTTTCTCTAATTGATAATTCTTCCGCGATCCCTCATCGGAGCAACTCGGTACAATAATACAATTAATTCCCTTATGCCGGGACCTACTTATACATTTCTTTGACGCAACCCCTTATTAAGATACTTGCACATTGCGTTTCAAATCAACAAAGCTTAAATCAAAGTAAAAATGCTTTTTTATACTAGTTTATTCCATTTCAAGCTTTCCACCTTCTTTAATGGGGAAACTTTTCATGTAGAGCTTTTCATGTAACTTTTTAAACTAAAAAAAATTTTTTTTTTTTAAATGGAAATGGTGCAGCTTTATAAATAAACTAGCTGAACTCGGCCACGCTTCGCTGCGGCCCATACGGCGGCGGCGTGCGCATGGGGCGCGCGGTACTGGACACTGCTTATATATAATACTATTTATCGTAGCGTGATGTTATATAGCCTATAGCCTTCCTTGATAAATGGACTATTCAAAACAAAAATAATTTTTCAATTCGAACCAATAGTTCCTGAGATTAGCCCGTTCAAACAAACAAACAAACTCTTCAGCTTTATAATATTAGGTATAGTATATATTATTATTAGGTATAGTATATATATATTAGTATAGTATATATTAGGTATAGTATATCGAGAAGTGAGGGCAAATTTTTTTTCTAATATTATATAATATAAATCTTTTTAATTATTATAGTGTTCTTATATTATCTTTACTAAAGAATCCGTTTAAAAAAAAGAGCGAACTTGTTTTAAATAAAATCAAAACACAATTTCTACAATTTGTCTTAATTGTAAGTGTTTGCTTTACATTTTTTTCAGTTAATTTTGTAAATAATTATATTCATTTTTTAATCAGTAAATACACAGTACCTATATTTTCAAAGTTACATTGTACTAGATTTTGCCTGCAACTCATATATTTTGTGAGTGTTGATTGTTTTTCTATTTTTATTTTTAGGTAATCCCTCGGGAACGGTTCTTTTTTTTCTGGATGAAAGGTACCCTATGTCCTTTTCTATATCCCTGACAACGTGTATGCAAAATTTCATGACGATCTGTTGAGTAGTCGTGAAAGCGTATAATATTAGTTAGGATTTGTTGTGTGTGTAGGCTCCTTAATAAGTCTACCCTCGCGTGTGTCGTATTCGCCACCCTGTGGATACAGAAGACACGTTGGTAATTGCTCGCTCCATATCTTTTGTTCTCCACAAATCGCCTAAAACAGAAAGATTGTTAAAATAATGCTAAATAACTTAAGTGGGTACTACGGTTTTACAGTACTCTAGCAAATTGCCTTAAAAATGCATATAAAAATCAGATAAACAACAATTTTGGTTTTAAAACTAGCAAGAGTTTAGGTATTTTCGAAAACCGATGTCATACAATGAAATAAGGACACCTGGGGCCTTAGACAAAGCAGCATTTGCTCCGTAGCGATGCGATATCGAAGTTCGTTATCGTCTCAGAGACAAAGGAATCGATCGCTTCTATATCTTCGTACGCGTAGTATTCGGTATAGCGTGTAAATTTTTTGTTTGTTAACCGATTGGAATGAAACAAAACTAATTACGCGAAACTTGCTACAATAACTCGGAGAGAACCGCATTCAAATCGGTTAAGCCGTTTCAGAGGTTAGCGTGCACGAACGCACAGATAAACAGACAAAAATTCTAAAAACTGTTTTTTTACACGGCTCGTTTACGATTTTATTACATTGATATAGATTTATATTTTTATGTATAGGTCTTCGGACAGGCTGACGGTCCACTTGATGATAGGAAGAAGGATAGAAGATTTAGAGGAGATTTGGAAAAGGGCTCGTGCATTCCTTATTTAATCATATGCTATTCATCATACAAAAGACATTTCTTTGTAACCATAGCAAATTCGCCTTTTATAATAATAGGGATGTAGGTAGGCAGATATGAGTTAGAGGGATGCATGTAGACATATCGATAAAACTCAACGGAGCCGTCATTTGTTTCTGTTATTGTGTAAAACATTTAAAATTGTTTCGTCGTTAATTCGGTTTCGTGGAGCCCCCCCGTCAACCCCCCCGCGCGCCCCCTCCCGTCTCGACTTTCCAGATGGTTTGATCGCAATCGCTGCCCTATACACCATTGCTACATTTAAATATGGCCTCCTTATTAAATCGATTCGATAAAAGTATCTGTACAATTACAATTTATTTGTTATGTTGCTTATGTTCAAAATTTTAATATATTTTTTTTAATGACATATAATACTAAGCTTGTCGTCGCAATTCCTGGTACAGGCGCCGGTCGACAGACAGGCTGACGTTCCACTTGATGGTAGGTGACTACCGTCGCCCATAACACAAGCAACGCCTAAGCTGCTGCAAGTGCGCTGCCGACTGCAGTAGGATTAAGGATTAGGGATTAGGAGTGGACAGGAAAATTGGCTCTGGCATCCCTTACTCACTCACCGAAACACAACAGCACACGTGCTGTTATTTCATGGTGGTCTTCTATAAGGGGGTGGTTACTGCCGCAAGGCGGGCTGCCCAAACGATTGCGAAACGCGTTGTGCCCTGCCACTACATTAATTTAATTGAGTAACTTATAAAATTTAGTCAAAATTTCTAGTGTAGAAATGTGTGTAGTCAAAAATTCTTAGCATCCGCTAAGAAAGAATTTTGGAAAACAATATCTAGTTAAAGACAAAACAGACTCGTTTGTTTAGTATTTCGTAGATATTGACAAGCTTAGTGTATTTTTTTTATTTCCCCCGGGGGTTAAACCACCCTCGTGGGCCATTTATTACATAACATATCATTCTTACATAATTATTATTTAAAATATATAAAATGTGAGCGTTTACAAATATGTAGCAACGTCAATAAAATCAGTAATTTAATCTCGACAAATGCCCGTAGGGAGGAGAGAAGGGGGTCCGGTACCTCCAACAAAATCAGGGTCTTTATTTATATAATTTTTTTGTATATTATATTGTTTTATTTTGCTATTTTGTAAAATATTTAATAAAAAAAATTCTGGTGTTTTCCATCATAATTTTACTTATATCTGTCTGATTTCAATCCAACGGCCCGTTGGATGAGTGGCAAGGGTGCTTGCCTAACGTCTCAGGGGGCCCGGGTTCGATTCCCGGCGGGGTCAAGTTTTGAAATTTTAATGTAATTTTCAAAATTGACTCTGGTCTGGATTTGAAAAGTAGTGATAGGGCACACTGCGTTTCGCAGTCATTTGGGTAGCCCGCCTGGCGGCAGTAACCACCACCTTACAGAATACCACCGTGAAATAACAGCATATATGTGCTGTTGTGTTTCGGTGAGTGAGTAAGGGATGCCAAAGCCCATTTCCTTATCCCCTCCCTTATCCTTAATCCCACTGTAGTCGGCAGCGCACTTGCAGCAGCTGTGGCGTTGCTTGTGTTATAGGCGACGGTAGTCACCTACCATCAAGTGGAACGTCAGCCTGTCTGTCGACTGGCGCTTGTACCAGGAATTGCGACGACAAGCTTAGTATTATATGTCATTAAAAAAAAATTTTAAAATTTTGAACACTGCGTTTTGCTTTTGCGCCCCTATACGCCTAACCACCCCTATACAGCAGACCAACACGAAATGTACTGTTACTGTTACGCTTCCATGAGTGAGCGAAGAATACCCAAAGCCCATTATCTTATTCCATCCTAACTCTGTGCATATTATAAAATGAACTATTTGTCCCCGTCTGTTTATTTCTCGGCTAAATTCTTCTAAACCACCCAACTGATTTTGATACGGTTTTCACTAATGGAAAGAGCGATAAACAAGTAAGGTTTGTGTATACAATTTGTAGAAAAAAAATGCATCCGTGCGAAGCCGGAGGCGTTAATTATAGTATATTTATAAATGAATACATGTCTATGAAGAGTACCGTGTTTTTTTTTCCATTTGTTCTATTTAAATTTCCTATTTTTTTAATATGTATTAAAAATGTATTTTATAATTAATGACTGATTCTCTTTGTTTCAGGTATACGTCGCCTTACACTTTGAACTTATTCAAATTAATCACCATCGATTCCAATCATTTCGTTTCCAACAAATTATAATTCGAAAGGCCATCCTAAGCGTCTCATTTGACATGATATCTTTGACAGATAGGAAAACAATCGAAGCGTAAGTGCCCACTTAGCGTCATAGAGCATAGAGCACAATCAAACTTGTAATGGTCGAAATTTGTCAATACAGACTGATTCGAATAACCGCCCATTAATGCCGGTAATCTTTTAATGTCGGACGGTTACGTTCGAATCGCGTGACGATTAAACGCTTTCGTTTTAAAGAGGCAACTTTATCGAATGTCACTTCGTCGATAAAAAAGGCGACCTTTTTATCGGCCTCTCTCAACAGTCTACGCTCCTCGCCATAGGACAAGTCTTGTAGACAAGTAAAATAATTGACGGAAGTGTTTAGGTACTCTGTGGCAGGCTGCTCTGTGCATAAGTTGTCGTGTCGTATAAGTTTGTAATCCTTCAAGTAAATAATGTGCATTTTAAATATGACAGGATTTCAAAAAAATCCCTAATCATGTGTAGTACGCCTTAACGATATGATGAACTAAGTTGCTTATAAAAAAAGGTTCTTTTCTAAAAAAGTTTTAGCTTCTCTGAAAACTCCTATTTTTAACCAGCGGACCCGGCAGTTGTCCTGCCCGAAATTCTTAACACGATCGCTGTGTCACCTGCCGGCTCCAACTGTGAATCTACACCAAGTGACCCACTCAACCACATTTGAAAAGTTTCATTAAAATTGGTCCAGCCGTTTTGGAGAAGTTAAATGACATACGTGTACTTTTTTTTTTTTTTTTTTTATAATGATAGATCAAGCATTTGACCGCAGTCTCACCTGATGGTAAGTGATGACGCGATCTAAGATGGAGCATGCTTGTCTATTAAGAACCGATTCACTCGCGACTTGAAGAGTCCAGGGTTGTAGAGTTGTGGAAACAAGGGTGCTGGAAGTTGGTTCCACACGCTAGCAGTTCGAATCAAAAAAGTTGACCCGAACCGCAACGTGCGGATTTTAGGTATATCAACCATTTTATTATATCATGGGATTTTATTATATTATATTATATATAGGTTCTTCTGTACACACGTACAGAAGAACCTATATATAATATAATATAATAAAATCGCTGCCCACTTCTGTCTAATTCTCTGCTATCAATCTTATAACAATCCAACTAATTTTGATACGATTTTTACTTTTGATTTTTGAACAGAAAAATCAGGTCTCTCGTTATATATAAAAAGGTGTTCTATATATATTTTCTCTTCACGTCTTATATATTATTTATATTTAATACTAGCTGAGCCCACAACTTCGTACGCGTGGTATTCGGTACAATAGCAACTTTTTTGCTTAAAATACATCAGTTAAAATCAGTTAAGCCGATTTCTGAGATTAGTGTGCACAAACGCACAAACAGACAAAAATTCTAAAAACAATTATTTTGATCTCAGTAACATAAGTACCTACAACGTGTACAAATGGTTTTTTTTTTTGAAACATTATTTAGTGTACAGATACGTCTCGTTTACGAATTTTTTATATGTATAAATAATGCATATATATTTAGTACGTAGGTATATCACAAATTGGGTATTCCGTTGGTGGCAGTAACCATCCCCTTGCCACCGTGTTATAATAGCATCTTTGTGGATTATATTGTATCTCTCATATCCCCAATTTCTTTATCCCATCAAGGTCACCAGCACGCTTGTAACTTCTATGGCGCTGTTTGTTTCTATAGGCGATGGTAGACATCAATAAATATCCTGTCAGTTTTTGTTTTCAAAAAGTCCACTTTGAAAAAATCCATATGCACATTTTTTTTATATTTTCATACGATAGGTTATATCGTTATATAACCGTAGAAAATATTCAGCGCCAAAAAACAGAAATTTGATAACAAAAAAAAGTTAAAATTAACTAACAGCTACGGGCACTTTAAACACCCGCCCTTTTGGCGCTCTTGTCGTGACGTCACAGTCTACAATACAATCAAATGTTAAAAATCACAAACATCTACACACTCGTTGACATTTCATAGACGTTGACGTCACATTCGAACTGACCGTTTCGAGTATTTTGAATTTCCCACATTTTTATGCACTTTTTAATAATTATTTTCTTAACGAAAAAGAAATAATATTAAAAAATATTTACATAGACATAATTCTAAAGCAAAAATTTTAATAAAAAAATATATTTAAGCCTTTTTTGAATTAGACGCATATTCCCTATTATCACAAACAACCAACCCTTTACGTAATTAAGACACGTTGTTTGTCTTGTTTTCATTGTCCCTCCAATAAAATGTTAATAAAATTAACGACTGAAAAAAATGTTTGAAATTTAATAATGAACGTCTACGAGGTTCTGTTTTTATGTGTCGTTGTAACGGTTATTTTGCTTGAGATATGGATTTTCCATTATTGCGTGCTGTCATTAATAATTTTAATTAATTACTGAACGTGCGGGGGTGTGTTTATGGAGGTGGCCATTGTCGGCGTAACGTGTATATGATTTATGTCTCGTATCGTCTTTGTAAGCGCTATCGTCTCTTGGATGGCTCATTGATTTTTGATGACTAAGAAAATTCCCATTTTGCAAGCCTTCTCTACTTTGTCTTATCTATGTATGCGAATAGGTTTTTTAACCTTTTTTTGACGTCATGCAATTTGACCCAAGTAAAGTGCTCGTCCTCGATCTATCCTTATGAGGATAATGAACATACTCTGGTTATTTGAATGGAAATCCTTTATCCATAATCCTACTAAGGTCAGCAGCGCAATTGCAGCACCTGTAGCTTGCTTGTGGATCCTACCATCAAGTGGACCGTCATCAGCCTGTTTGATGTGTTTACTTAACTAAAACTAATAAATTAGCTAAATTTGTCTAAAGTTAAAACTAGCTGAGCCAGTACCTTCGTACGCCTAGTATTCGGTATAGCGCATAACTTTTTTGTTTGTAAACCGATTGGAATGAAACAAACACTGAATGTTGCAGGAAGCTTTCTACAATACACCAGTGAAAACCGCATTCGAATCGGTTAAGCCGTTTCTTAGATTAGAGTGCACAAACGCACAGACAAACAGAGAAAAAAATCTAAAAACTATTTTTTTGACCCCGGTAACATAAGTACAACGTGTACAATTTTTTTTTATATTTACTGTACAGACACGGCTCGTTAAGGATTTTATTATATGTAAAGATTAACTGCGTAATTGTGCCGTTAAAGGGATACCTACCTTACAAAGGAAATGCCTACAGTTCTATAAACATACTTACGCCTTGTCCACATAGCTTTACTGGCTTATTGTAAATTCGCCACCAAAAAAAAAACATGTGTAAACTCGCCATTATTTGAAATTTGAAGATTATTTGGTCACATATTATTTGAAATTGTTGTAAACTCGCCACAGTAGTTTTTCTTTGCAGAAAAAAAAACAAGCTGTATAAAGAAAATCATTAATTATGTTTCTATTAATCAGATGAATTTTTATATTGGTGGGTCATCAGACAAGTTCATACACGCAGAGGGTCCCCTGAGCGGTGGGATAACAAGTAAATTAGATGAATCTGTATTATGTGTTAAAAGTTTTATCAGAATTTGTTGATCTCTTTCCATCTCGCAACTTGAAAATGAAACTACTAATGTTTTTTTTTTGTATTTTAATTGTAATTTTCCATTACGCTCCGATAAACCGCGTCCGCCTGTACCCACATTTCAATGATTAATTATACACATTTATTAGTAAAATTTGTGCTCGTGTGTACAGTAGGGGGGTAGCAAGAAAGGGTTAGTTTCGTCCTGTGTGTGCGTATATTGTCATTAATATTTATTTTGCATACATTTGTGTTGCCAAGGATTGATTGCTTCTAATATTGCGGTCGGAGAAAATTCTAATTTGAAGTGAGCGTGGCAGTAATTTTATGTATTCGTAATACCGTTGCGTCGAAAGCCTTGTCTTAAATTTAGATTAATTTAGCAAAAGCTTTTTTTGAAATGCGTAAAGTATGAAAGTTTATGAACTTTTTTTTAGAGCTCATTTTCCTATCCAACACTACTGTAATCGACAGCGCACTTGCAGCGGCTGTTGGCGTTGCTTGTGTTATAGGCGACGGTAGCCACCTACCATCAAGTGGACCGTCAGCCTGTCTGCCAATCTTAATTTTAAAAAAATTGTTAATTAAAAATTCATTTCATTAATTAAAATCCAGTAGACAGCAAGTGTACCGATACTCCTTAACACGGTTTTTTCTCAACTCCTTACAATTCTATATACCTACATGCTCGTATATTGAAATAGTGACACAGTTAATTAATCATTAAGTGGGTTTTTTAAGAAACACTTTTAAAAAAAGTAGCAAAAAATGATAACAGTCCTCAGATAAACACCGAAAAAGCTTTAGATTCAGGATAAGGTTATTTTCATCATCTTTAAGGAACAGTGTAATAAATTAGGGATAATTTTTGTATTTGACAACTATTTAAAAAAAAATTGAGATGATCAAGCACACATTTTGATAAGGGAGTACACACGTAGTAAATTAAATTGTCGCAGTGATTCAACTGAGGTTTATGTACTTACATTATTTTAAATATACACTGTGATAAGAAGGCAACAATTTCAAATTAACTTTAACAATAATAATTGACAATTATATTGAGTTATAATTATTAAACATAAATCATAGTAAGTAAATACAATTTTCTAATTTAATATGTAAATTAGAAAATTGTAAAAATGAGTTGTGGGTTTCCGGGATGATGGCCCAGGTCTGTTGGAAATTCTTCCAAACGTTTCGTCAACAACTGCGGTTGACATCCTCAGTGGTGTATCCTCAGTGTGATGTACTTTTTCTTCTAACACGGACTACACCACTGAGGATGTCAACCGCAGTTGTTGACGAAACGTTTGGAAGAATTTCCAACAGACCTGGGCCATCATCCCGGAAACCCACAACTCATATGGATACCGGCCGTAGAAAACCTAAATTGTAAAAATATTTATCCGCAATGCTCGAACCAAATTTCATTTAATTGGTTGAGCTGGCGTCATTTCGGGACCGCGATACACACAGACAAACATTTTGTAGCGCCAAAAAACGATAGCAATCACTAATTGCCCACCAAAATGCGAGACGTTCAAAGCGAAAATTTGAGTGTTAAAACTAGATTCAGTGTTAAAAACCACGGGGTCGGTCACGCGAAACACACGCCCGTATTCCAACTGCGCGACACAGTGTCACGTTTGGAAGAATTCCGCAAAGGAGTCTTGCGCTGTGTCTTCTGTGTTACGGCTACGGGAAACGTGAAAATGTTATCACTGTCCGCCATTTTGAATTCACTAAATAATCAGGTGTATCGCATGTCTCCTGATAATAAAATTGCATTATCAAGGTGGTTCTATAAGTTTATATGTACGATTTGGGGTTAAATAAAAAGAAATTAGAGAATTTATTGTGGCATCTTAAAAAATAACGCATAAGCCTTTCACCGCGTTCATTGGGTTGAACCTAAAATAAAGAACATCTATACATATGTGGGATTAAAAAAAAAAAAGAGTGTGCGACATTACTTTAATAAGAAGATTGATTTGTGATAAATAGAACGTAATGGAACGTAATGAATGAGGTAAGGAGGGAGTGAAAGAGATAAGAGATAAGAATAAGAAGAAAAATGGCGAAGAAGTAGTGTGTTGCTTGTTGGTTGTTTTATGTAATTTTAAGGTGTAAAAAATAAAGACGCAATTTAATCGAGCTAAAGATGGATTTTTGACTGAAAACGATTTTATTATAATATTTAAAAAAAAAAAAAAAAAAAAACAATTGATACACTTTATACTTATGTTACCGAAATAAAAAAAAATAGTTTTTAGAATTTTTGTGTGTTTGTCTGTGCGTTTTTAGCGCTAATCTCAGAAACGGCTTAATCGATTTGAATGCGGTTTTCACTGGTGAATTGTAGCAAAGTTCCCGTAAAATTTAGTGTTTGTTTCATTGCAATCGGTTTACAAACAAAAAAGTTATGTAAATTTAAAGAATCATTTTTTCCATAAAAATGCAATAAGATAACTCTTCGGTTGAATTGATTGATGAAGATGATTGAAAGTTTATATAAAGTTAGAAATAGTAATTTTAGGTGATTTTCAGATTCTAATTTAAGTTGACCTCAGATCTGTATGGTCAGTCATATTAAGGAGGGTTCAGCTTAGGCTGGTCATATATTATAATCGTTCTTTGCCTACTATACTACTTTGTGCACGCTAATCTCAGAAACGGCTTAATCGATTTCCATGTGGTTTCCACTGATGTATTGTAGCAAGCTTCTGGTAATATGTAGGTAGTGTATATTTAATTCCAATCTGTTACAGTTTTTTTTTTAAGTTCGGGCAGAACAAAGTCGCCGAGTGTCTGTTAGTCTGAAGTGTACTTTATTAAAAATTCAGTCTTGCTTCATTTCGTCCTATCTTTATCAGACAACATTGAATTAAATGAGTGTACCGATGATGCGTGACTGAAACATAGGACATGTCGGTAAGTAACCTCAAAATGCAAATTCATTTAATGAATTCATTTACTCTAGGATAAAGTACCCGTTAGCGCCCTAGATGTATGCTATCAAGGGCGCTAACGGGGCACTGCCGCCTCAATAGGCACCTTAAAGTAATGGGTCTCACTAACACGGGAGAGTGTCGCTTCTGCCATGAGGCAGAAGAAACACCAATGCATATCCTGTGCGAGTGTGGCCCCCTGATGCACAAGCGCTTGTGAAGATGTGAAGAATGCCTCTATCAAAGAAGTACTACAGTTTCTTAACGAGGTAGGTATAGGTAGAGAGCTTTAGTTCACGTGGCGATCACAATATTTCAGCAATGGACGAAGTGATACTGGTACTCTAGCAGACAGAAATAGCCACTAAGACAAGATAAGATATGTAATTATTTATATAAGTTTTAAAAATATACTAGCTGAGCCCGCAACTTCATACGCGTGGTATTCCGTATAGCACGTAACCTTTCTGTTTGTAAACCGATTGGAATGAAACATACACTGAATGTTACGGGAAGCTTGCTTCAATATATCAGTGAAAACCGATTTAAATTGGTTAAGCCGTTTCTGAGATTAGCGTGCAGACAAACAGATAAACAGACAAAAATTCTAAAAATTATTTTTTTGATCTCGGTAATATAAGTACAATTTTTTTTTAAAATCTTTAATGTACAGACACGGCTCGTTATTATATGTACAGATATTTTCTAATGGCAACATTTGATAGGAAAATAGAAATTAAGAAAAAAAAAAAGGAATTTTACTATAAACTTTAGAGTACCTACGAAAGAAGAATCCCTACTTAATTTGTATTTACCCGAGGGAACAGTTTTAATTCTTTATATATTATTCAACTAGATAAATAAGTATATCTGTATAAACTCTTGCATGTGCCTATGTCAGAGGGTGATCTCTCAAGGGATGTAAAAGTCGGGGGTGTTCAAAAATCAGACCAGATCGAACCCTATCGGCGCCTTTATCTTTGTAACGTTGTGTGCGTAGGGGGTTGACAAGTTTAGGGTTAATTTTTAGTGACGTCACTGTGGGCTGTGTCTGCTATTATTGATTAGCAGATTAGATTCGACGCCATTGAAAAACGGGCAAGGTTTTCTGATTAAAAAAAAAAACTAGTTATGGCATAATCACATCTATTAACTCGCTTGCGTAGGTTTTTTTTTTAACAACAATTGCTATTTTATATCAGCCAATAACTTCCCACTGCTGGGCACTTTGCTTTTTGTCAATGTAAACATGTAACCGCAGTCCACCACAAATTGGAACACATGTTGGAACATTGTTAAAATTTTGCCACAGTCAAATTCCTTATAATATTTTTCAGTAATAGATTATCATTTTCATTGCACTGACGAAGAAGAACGTTCTCAGAGGCCCAACCGGAATTCGAACCTAAGTATACTAATGAGACAGCTGCCCGTACTGAACTAATAACAACGTTATTTATTTTTTATTATATTTTTTGTACATAGTATTACATTACTAGTGATGCACAAATGATGGTTTTTTTTTGCAATTTTTTTCCATTATAGAAACCTGAAACCTAAAAATGTGTTCCCATTACCTATATACCACCAAAATTGTCTCATTTGGCACATTTTGGCAATTTCAAAAATAAGTATTTTCATTGTCCCCAAAATGTCCCACTGTCATTGCGGACATTTTGTAATTTCTATATATAAAAATTAATCCCCATTTCCCTTGGTGACGGCATCACGCGTGAACGGGTAGACCGATTTTAATTCGGTTTTCACTAATGGAAAGAGGGATGGATAAACGGGGAATGTTCATATTTATAAAAATTGCACGCCGGGCGAAGCCGGGGGCGGGTCGCTAGTTTTCAATAAATACTTACTTTACAAAATATATCCTGAGTTTCTTTCGGGGTTTCTTCTCGTCATCTTGGCTTTTTTTTTTCAGAAACCCTGGTAAATTTAAATTTAACTGGTAAATTAAATGACGATCAAGAGTTTCTTAAATAAACCTAATTGATAAATAAATATTTTGATTTGATTTGATTACTAATCGCGAAATGTTTGTTTAGAAGAAATTAGCGAAGAAACAGACAGAAGGGGACAACTACTTTATCTATATATAATAAAATCGGAAACGAGCCGTGTCCGTACATTAAATATTATTTTCAAAAAACTATTTATAACGGTATAAATAGTTTTTTGAAAATAATATTTAATGTACATGTTATCGAAGTCAAAAAAAAATAGTTTTTAGAATTATTTGTCTGTCCTTTAGTGCACGCTAATCTCAGAAACGGCTTAACCTATTTGAATGCTGTTTTCACTGGTGTATTGTAGCAAGCTTCCCGTAATATTTAGGTTTGTTTTATTCTAATTGGTTTAAAAAAAAAGTTTCCTATGCGCTATACCGAATACCACGCGTACGAATTTGCGGGCTCAGCTAGTTTTATAATATGTACATGTAGAAGTGACATCTTAAATGTTTGTTTAGAAGAAATTAGCGAAGAAACAGACAGAAGGGGACAACTACTTTATCTATATATAATAAAATCGGAAACGAGCCGTGTCCGTACATTAAATATTATTTTCAAAAAACTATTTATAACGGTATAAATAGTTTTTTGAAAATAATATTTAATGTACATGTTATCGAAGTCAAAAAAAAATAGTTTTTAGAATTATTTGTCTGTGCTTTAGTGCACGCTAATCTCAGAAACGGCTTAACCTATTTGAATGCTGTTTTCACTGGTGTATTGTAGCAAGCTTCCCGTAATATTTAGGTTTGTTTTATTCTAATTGGTTTAAAAAAAAAAGTTTCCTATGCGCTATACCGAATACCACGCGTACGAATTTGCGGGCTCAGCTAGTTTTATAATATGTACATGTAGAAGTGACATCTTTTTTTAAATCTTAATATATAAGAATGAATCCCTATTTCCCTTGATCACGGCATCACGCGTGAACGGGTAGACAGATTTTAATTCGGTTTTGACTAATGGAAAGAGGGATAAACGGGGAATGTTCATATATATATAAAAATTACACCACGGGCGAAGCCGGGGGCGGACCGCTAGTTATATTATAAAATCTATCAAAAATTTTATTGGCGATAATTTTATTTTTAGCTGATCCCTCAGGAATAGTTTTTTTTTTTCTGGATGAAAGGTGCATGTCCTTTTTTGTATCCCTGACAATTTGTATGCAAAATGTCATGATGATCGGTTGATTAGTTAAAGCGTGAAAGCCTAACAATCAAACAAACTCGGTTACGAATTTATAATATTAGTTACGATAGTGAGTTAATCAATGATTACACCTAAACATGACGTCGCTGACATCGACTCTTAGTGAAGAAAAATATTGTTGGTATATACAATGTACCAGTGCAAAATAGGACAACCCCTATGTCGTATTTAAAATGTAACCCTTTTCACCCCCACCTTCGCCGAGTTGGGATCAATCGCTGCCCACCCTCATTATTTACTGATTGATTATATTATTATGGGGGACCATATTTCTACTTAACACACAAAAGAGGATATGTGTTTCGTGCCATATAAAATCACTTTTCTTTCCAACTTACTTAAGCTACTCAGTCATAATTTTATGACTTAATTAGACAGTAAGAAATATGCATTTCTTCACAACAATTAATAAATTCAGCTATTCACTGCCCATTGCTAATGGAACATTACATTATTATAAACTAGCTGAGCCCGCAACTTCGCACGCGTGGATTCGGTATAGCGTCTAACTTTTTTGTTTGTAAACCGATTGGAATGAAACTAAAATTTACGGGAAGCTTGCTACAATACATTAGTGAAAACCGTATTCAAATCGGTAAAGCTGTTTCAATATTTAATGTACAAACACGGCTCGTTTACGATTTTATTATATGTCATAGATTTAACTTTTGTGTTTTTTTTAAATTTTTTTTTATGGACAACTTGATGGTAGGTGGTTACCGTCGTTCGCCTATAATACAAGCAACGGCTCAAGTGCGTTGCCGACCATAGTACGATTAACGATAACGGATTAGGAAAGTGGGCTCTGAAATATACTCTGCAAATTCCAAATGGGAATTAACAAAGTTTTTTTGTAGTTTACTATTTTAACTAATTAATTAGCGTTCGTCGAAAGCTTAATCAGCTTAATTTAAGTACAAATCCATACTAATATTATAAATGTGAAAGTAACTCTGTCTGTCTGTACATTACCTTTTCACGCCTAAACCCCTGAACTGATCTTCACGAAATTTGGCATACACTTTGACAGGATCACGGGAAAGGACATAGGTTACCTTTTATCCAGAAAAAAGTACTGTTACCGAGGGATCATCTAACGAATGGCAAAGCTATAACTGCAATAAAAATATTAGGCGTTACATTCCTCATATATTTAGTTAGGCGTTATATTTTTATTTGTCAACGCGTGCGAAGCCGCGGCCTCCAGCTAGTATTGAAATGACGTTTCACCTAAAATTATGTTGCTTAGGTACTAATGATTTGTAAAAGACACCAATTAGTTCAGTAGTTCAGCCAGGGCACACTACGTTTAGGTTTTGGTAGTCTTCTGTAAGGGCTTGGTTACTGCCGCCAGGGTTGCCCTTGGTTATGAAACGCCAATCGAACCCGGGAACTGAAGGTAGATAGTCCAGTACTGAGCCTAACATTCCACTTAGCATATACAGTCACGCATGCATGGGGTAATGGTCGTAAAACACACGCTTTTAATTGTGCAACCAGCGGTCGTCTCGCCGCATCTTTTAACCCTAAAATGATTAAAAAAAACACAAAACATTCGGCAATACCTCAAACGGTCACAATATACACAAGTATTAATACGCGGGTCCGTCTCGTAATAACCCTTCGGTACTGAATTAACCCTTTCGATACAAGGTGAACAACCCCAAAAAGGGTCTTGCAGACCGGTCCAAGTCACGAGAGCAATGCCCGCTTTTTTGTCTACTTGTCAACACTTTCATTGTATCACTGCACTTTTCATAAAAGTAAAAAAAAACGATGCTTGCTGGTTCGTGGCGTTATTTATGAATGATTTCTATAAGCTAACTTTGCCATAAATAAAAAGGTATTATTTATAAAAGTTATTATGGCAATTTTAATAATTAATGTTTCAGTAACACTAAAACTCAGCTATCCAGGTTTGGCTTACACCTTTTAACCTTCATTTGATATGTAAATCTATACATATAAAAAAAAGTCGTAGACGTATATAAAGTCTATACATGTATAAAGTCGTAGACGGATCGTGTCTGTAAACATTAAACATTTTAAAATTTAAATTTTGTGCACATTATACTTATGTTACTGAGGTCAAAAAAATTGTTTTTAGAATTTTTGTGTTTGTCTGTGCATTTGTGCACGCTAATCTCTGAAACGGCTTAGCCGATTTGAATGCGGTTTTTACTGATGTATTGTAGCAAGCTTCCCTAATTTCATTTCAATTAATTTGCGGGCTCAGCTAGTTAATAATAGTAATTATGAAGAAACCTAAAACCTTGAAAGACTACAGTGATTGTAATTTAATATACACTATTTAATTTTGTAATTTTACTTCGCTCGGCTGGTTTTGCATCTTGCAGAGGGTTAGACATTGGATGTTTATGAGTTGTAACATTGTTATTATAATTATATATTTATAGTGTAATGTTGTATTGGCGTGAAGTTAATGTCTAGACAAACCAATAACGGTTTACAGACATTGTAAACATCGTGTATTAATTATGTATCAGATAATAAATAAATAAAATAAATAAAAGAATGACAATTTCTGTGTACAGACGCTCCAACAACGTTTTAATTTCAAATTAACGTTTGCGTTCGTTCGCTTGTGAATTGCACTACAGATTATCCGCAGGGCGACATGACGCGTGGTTACGAATATTCATATCATACTTAAAAATTCTGCGTTCATTTAGAAAAATATTGGAACGACTCCAAAAACAATGAAATTTTATTAGTTACGGCGGCTTATACTGTTTCATTTAATTTACTATTTGTCATCAAATTATTAAATGTAAAACTTTTAGATTAATTTTCAAATTACAAATAGTCTGTGTCGGAATAATTACTCAAAATTCTTAAATATTGTCATAAGTTCAATAATAATTAGTAAATTAGTAACAACAGTACTGCTAGTTAGGTACTAATTGGTTACAAATTAGAGAGTACTATTTATATTTCGACCTATAACTGTTTGTTTCATAATGATCTAATATATGAAATTATGTGTTTTTATCTTTTTACAAATTATTTTTTAAAAGTTTATTTTATTAAGTATATAGTAAGTATAGTAAAGTTAATCCTACTGCAGTCGGCAGCGCACTTGCAGCAGCTTAGGCGTTGCTTGTGTTATAGGCGACGGTAGCCACCTACCATAAAGTGGACCGTCTGCCTATCTGCCGACCTTAACATAAAAAAAAAGAGTTAACCAATTTTCCTATGATTTTCAGTTTTGTCTGTATGTATTTGAAGCCAATAGTAGTTTGAAAACTCTCACAGATGTCGATAATGTCTTTATAAATACTCAAAAACTCGTGTAAAAGTCGTCAACAACACTTTATAAATATATTGTAACTATTTTATTAGTCACCCGTCTATTAATACATAGCTCCCCCCTCACAATAATCACGACGTAACCTTGCTCAGTCTTCAGATAATCATAACTCGCTCATCCGGACGTCAGACTGCTTCGCCGGCGAAACACCGAGTGACATTTGACGTTTGACAACTATTAATGAAGGCAGACATCTTGGATCGCGATGACAGCCATATTGAATGCAATGACGGGCTAGATTGAATTAAAATTCTCTTTTTAGCATTATGCTTAGAAACATTTTATTGGTGACCAGATTTTTTTGTTAACAATAAATCATGTATCTTTCCACTGTTGTACTTTGTACATATATTTGGTAAAAATATTAAAAAATGAATCAAGCTGCCAACCATCAAATTTATTTATTTTTAAAGTAAAATTATGGAAAATACAAAAATTTTCTACAATCTAGTCGTGTTATGAGTGAACTGAGCCACCCATTGAGTGAACTCAAAGGGTTACTCTGTATGTTGTCTCCTATTTAATGAAGTAGATAATGTGATCATGTTGTGTTACAATATGGCATTAGAGCTAATTTTAAGGATATTTGTGTCCTTACAATTTGGGGGGTAACTGTATGCCCGTATTTTAATTTTATTTTTACTTTCAACTGCTGATACTCCATTGAAACATTTTGCCACAGGTTTGTGTCGTTGTAAGGACGCCGCCGGGCTCGTCCATCCATTTCAGTGTGAACTTATCGTATTGTCCACTCGCCCTCTTGCCAATTTGATTTCGTAGTGTGTCAGTCAAACTAAAATAGATTTATTTTGTTTGGCTGTCGTTTGTACTAAAATCTTTTCCGCGTATTTCGTATTTCAAATTCTATTTTAATCAAGCAATTAGGTATTTTTTTTTTTATATATTGTAATAATTCTAGTTACTGTGTTTAACACAGCAACGGTTACTTAAAACCATAAGTATGAATAAAATAATAATTGTTAATTACCCACTTAAACAAAAGATCTTTATCTTTTGAATATATGACTAACGTTTCAAATCTTCTTTAATTATAGCAATTCAGTTATATGTTTATTGAATTTTTCTATACAATGATTAATTGTATGTGAAATTTAATATAATATCGTTCTTTTTTTGTTTTTTTATGTTAAGATCGGCAGACAGGCTGGCGACGGTCCACTTGATGGTAGGTAGCTACCGCCGCCTATAACACAAGCAACGCCATGGCTGCTGCAAGTGCGCTGTCGACTTCAGTGGGGTTAAGGATATGGGATTGGAAAGGGTTAGGGAAATAGGCTCTGGCATCCCTTACTCACTCACCGAAACACAACAGCACATGTGCTGTATTTCAAGGTGGTCTTCTGTAAGAGGGTTGTTACTGCCGCCTGATGGGCTGCCCAGATGACTGCGAAACGCAGTGTGCTTGCCACTACTTTCCAGATCCTACCAGAGCCAAATTTGAAAAGTTTTCAAAGTTGACCCTTCCGAGAATCGAACCCGGGAACCCTAGAACAGAGCGTTAAGGTTAAGGCAAGCACATTCATCCAACGGGCTCGTCAGTCGTCAGTCTAACTTATAAACAATGTAAATAGTTCTTAGTTAACTTATAATAATTACCTAAGTCGTAGAGCATTTACGACCTCGACTGTACCTAAAATAATTACTCAGTTCGTAACGTAACACACGCAATAATTACGGAGCAAATAAAATATCTAATTTCAAGAAGAATTTGCCACGCGCCCGAATATCATTAAGTACCCAAATATCTGGATTTGATCGCTGTACGTAGCAGAAAGTAAATTAATTCGGGAGTTCGCAAACAAAAAATCGGCGGCGCATTCGGAACAATAAGACTTGAATTTTATGAAAGGAAGCCTCGCATCCTTGCGAAATATCGTCCAAATTAATTATCCTATAACAACAGGCGACGACGAAAATCAGAAGCATTTTGAACGCATGTACCGCTTATATACAGCAATTCGTGTACAAAATACCGTTCATACCACGCTACAACGTCTACATTTGACGGCCCGTTGGATGAGTGGCAAGGGTGCTTGCCTAACGTCTCAGGGGCCCCGGGTTCGATTCCCGGCGGGGTCAACTTTGGAAATTTTAATGTAATTTTCAAAATTGACTCTGGTCTGGATTTGAAAAGTAGTGGTAGGACACACTGCGTTTCGCAGTCATTTGGGCAGCCCGCCTGGCGGCAGTAACCACCACCTTACAGAATACCACCGTGAAATAACAGCATATATACGTGCTGTTGTGTTTCGGTGAGTGAGTAAGGGATGCCAGAGCCCATTTCCCTGTTCCCTCCTAATCCCTTATCCTTAATCCTACTGTGGTCGGCAGCGCACTTGCAGCAGCTGTGGCGTGGCTTGTGTTATAGGCGACGACGGTAGCCACCTACCATCAAGTGGACCGTCAGCCTGTCTGTCGACCTTAACATGAAAAAAAAAACATTATTAGCTCTTGGCACATTCGAGTGATAACAACAGTCATCTCCAATCTTAGAATTGATCTTCTTCTTCTTGCAGTCTCTCCAACTAGTGAAGGTTGGCTATCAGCCTGGAACAGTCCTTCTTGTCTTTTGTTCGCCGGAACAGCTCTACTGCGTTAGCTATCCTGGTCTATTCCGTGATGTTTTTCAGCCATGACTTCTTCCTTCGCCCAACTTTCCTCAGCGACTTTGCCCATCATCGTTCTTGGCCAATCATTCGCAGGGCTTTTGCGTTGGTCACCTTTTGAGTCCAGCTAATGGACAGCATGCGCTCATGCCACATTTCGAATGCCTCTATTCGTCTTTTGAGGTCCTTTTTAACTGTCCAGGCCTCACATCCATACAATCGATCGATAATTAGAATCAATAATAACGCATGAACGTAACAAAGCCAGAGAAATGCAGGTGTGCTAAGATGAGTATGGAGTCTGGTATGGCACAATGCTTTACTATCCCAACAAAATGCTACATACAGAACATTCACTGTCAGGATACGGTCGCTAGACGAGCTCCCCAGTTTATGAATTCGAAAATGTATAAGTATGGTATATAATGTGCCCAGTGTAATTATCGTCGTTGTCAGACCAAAATCTACTGTTTGCACTTTTTTGACATTCTAACTATTTGACCTTAGTGAATAGTATCTAGAACCATCTAGAATCTGCTATATACAAAATTTACTCTATTATCAATATAATAAATAAACTATTAAATTTTCATCTTTAAAAGTCCAATAAGTTTAAGTATAACAACCCTAAGTTTTAAATAAAATGTTTTTAAAAAAATAAACCTTCATGTAAAAATTTTCAACAAAAAGGTATTATTATTATTTTTTCAATATCTCAAAAGTATACTTTTGATTTAATAACGACGATATTATGTAATTCTAATACAACTCTCCACTTTTTGCCAAAAACGGCTGAAGCAGGTTTTAAATCCCGGTCGGTCTGTACTTCTATTTAAAAAATATTTTGTCTTTTAAAAAAATATTATAATTATTTTATTTAGAATACCAAACAGTTGTGCACTTAACTAAATTTTAAAATAATAATTTTAGCTTACGATTGATTATAATCGATGAGGACATTATCCACACAAAGACATAATGATAACTTAGTACTTATAAAGGCCATAGAAGTCCTAATGACTTGTCACAATATTGTCATAGAAGTCTAGCAATCTTCGGAAGACATCGTTTTTTCCTATAAGTACCCTTTTTGTTCGTTGAATTTTTCGTGAAATAACTTTAAAAAAAGAATATGTATCATAAATTGTATTGCCATTTAAAAACGAGAGATTCATCCTTCGCTATGAAGGACTCTTATGATCATTCCACACAAGTAAAGTGGTGACGCACACAAACGGAATCGTTGGAAATTTCTAATGCACACAAATTTTATACTCATGCATATTTATAAAGCGTATGTATATATTATTTTATATTTGCGCCGGTGTGCGTTAAAGGGTGGGTCTTAATAACAGATATTCAATCAAATCAACCCCTTCTCGTCCGATATCTTTTGGTCGATGCATCTCCCCTTACACGCGTTTTGTTTTATTATACACTAGATCACACGTTATCGTCTCTTTAACAGCCGATCACAACTCTGGGTACAGGCGACGGTGAATAAAATAAATTTTGTAGATTTCCTTGGCTGAATAAAATCTGCGCAACTTTTTTTTTATGTTAAGTTCGGCAGACAGGCTGACGGTCCACTGGATGGTAGCAAGTGGACCGTCTAAACTGCTAAACAAGCAACGCCTAAACTGCTGCAAGTGCGCTGCCGACTGCAGTAGGATTAAGGATAAGGCATTAGGAGTGGATAGGGAAACGGGCTCTGGCATCGCTTACTCACTCACCGAAACACAACAGCACACGTGCTGTTATTTCACGGTGGTCTTCTGTAAGGGGGTGGTCACTGCCGCCAGGCGGGCTGCCCAAATGACTGCGAAACGCAGTGTGCCCTACTGCCACTACTTTCCAAATCCAAACCAGAGCCAAATTTGAAAAGTTCATTTTTTCAAAGTTGACCCTGCCGGGAATCGAACCCGGGAACCCTAGAACAAAGCGTTAAGGCAAGCACCCTAAGCACTCATCCAAGGGCTCGTCAAAAACTAAGTTTTAAAAACTATATAATACAAGTTTCGAAAATGGTTTTGACATTTGACATTTTGACATTGCCACCCGTTAAAAACAGCTTTTGCAAAGAAAAATACGTAACCGTTTTTGAACTATAATTTCTATATTTGCAACATATAGTTTCAAAAGAAACCCCTCTTATTAGGTAAGCGTAAAGAATTTTTGTTCGATCTAAGATTGTCGGGTTCATTCCATTGTGTAGAAATATTAATTTGCATATAAAAGGGTTGCCCTCTGTAAAGAAATCTACTTAAATGGGTGCTACATTTAAAGAAAACTCTGTGACAAAATTGATTTTGCCTACTCTGTGACAAAGGATTTTGTACTGATTAGCTCCAAATTTACTTGGACATGTCCTAATGTATTTTTTTTTTTATATTAAGGCAGGCTGACGATCCATTTCATGGTAGGTGGTTACCGTTAACACAAAACAACGCCATAGGTGCTGCAAGTGGACACCACCTTAATACTGCAAATATGTCTTTCAAGTGGCAATATTAAACCACAAAATTTCTCATCAATATTGAACATGCAAAACAAAAGCACGGCCAGACGTCGGTTAAAAGAAAAAAAAATGTATATAATGCATCAGTGAATGTAGCATTTAAACGGAATCGCATATGAAACGGGTGTATAAATCTTGCGGCGGCGGTGGTGTGAGTTTGTCTGGACCTAACTCGCCGCCATGTTTATGTATACCTATTTAAAATATTCCCTTTGATACGAATGATAATTTTGTTCGCAATCCTACGACTGTGCAGCGTCCACAGAAACGCGCGCTGAAAAAATTTAACGTCAAAACGACTTTGACATAACGAGTGTTCGATTGGTTGACGTATCTGTGTTCGAAATTCAAAAAAAAGTGACGCGTGATTGAAACGTTCGCCGATGACACCGAAAATGTTGAGCGGTTAGGTTGGCAGCATTGTGTCGGCAAACTTTTTCCCGGCGACGAGCTCGTTCCGAAAGTTATCTGAGCGTTGTTGCTTTGTTTCGCGCAATCATACGCTATATTGTAAGGATGCTGTGCTCCGAACACTCCACTCGTCCTTTTGCAGACTCTACTTTTGATTTCCGAACCGCTTTGATTCCAACTTTTAAGCAACTCGTATTTTGACGTCGGTTATTGCATTTCCGTGGCATATATCATTTGATATTTGTTTTGTTCGAACTAGTCTATGTATCTATCTCTACAAAACCAGAATACCGAGAATTTTAATTTGATAAATCTCCGCCGCCCGTTCCAAATAAATGTTTATAAAAATGTAACGCCATGATCGGGGCAATAACACTCCGTTTCTAGTTATTCCCATTGTATACGTTCTCACCCCACACAGCCGCCCCTCCGAGAAAAAATAATAAATTATTTTAGTTAGTATGCAAATAAGTATGAGCCGATATTTTAAGTTACACCCCATTCGGTATCGTGCAGTTTTTTTCCTCCGTTCTCTATGGTTTGGAAGAATTCATTTGTTTCCGTGTTGAAGTCGTTTAAAAAGTATTAATGTTCGAATTTTGAAATTCGATTTCTTTTTAGAATTTCGAAATTATCAACGTGATATGAGAGAGTGTGCGACTGTTGTGATCTTGTTATCTCATTGTATCTATATGTGTGTGTGTGTGTGTATGCATGTGATGCGTCCTTGTGTGCGTCAGGGCAATGATATTTAATTCGAAGGGTAGAATTTCTCATCGATTTTAATTTTATGCGCGCATCCCGTCTCCGCGTCTATTATTTGTTTTTTATGTAAATATTGCCGATCTCTTATTCAGACGCGTGGCGTCCGTTTTGTGGTTTTTTTCCTTTAATAGGAGATCCCCCGTTTTGGGCTATGAAACCAAATATATATACAAAAAAATCTCTTTTTTTTAGATTAGCCCAGCTAAAACTTAGCCTCATTAAGAATGGCCAAATGAGAAAGTACGTGAATATATTTTTCCATAAACGCACCTTGCTACTACTGTGTGTGTTCTATACTCTTCAGCGTGTTTGAACGTCAAAACACTTGTAAATTAACATCGATAAGTGGGACCTAAATAAAATGAATAAACATAATAGTTATGAAGATATTTACCAACTTATTTTTGTCTTAGCTAAAAGTACTTTTCTTATATTTTGGGTCTGCATTGAGTTTTGGTACTAGGATTTGTATTCTATGTATGTGCCACACTACGACTACGACTATTTTTAAAAATAACTAGCGACCCGCCCCCGGCTTCGCCCGGGGTGTAATTTTTATATATAACATTCCCCGTTTATCCCTCTTTCCATTAGTGAAAACCAAATTAAAATCGGTCTACCCGTTCACGCGTGATGCCGTGACCAAGGGAAATTGGGATTCATTTTTATATATAGAGATTAGTGGCATATAATGTAATTATATGACATAAAATGTCATAACATGACATTTATGACATTGCAATTATGATTCCAGAAAACGTAACACGCATCCACGACATAACCTCAAATGTGCATATTGTACGATTTATTTACAAGCTTGGCCATTGCTGATAATTGTGAAGATTGAGCTCATGCAATCTTTTTCAATGTCGTAATTGCAGGCCAATTTCAAGTCCTGTACAGTTATAGCCCAGGCTTGTATGGGAAGCGGGGTTTCCCCTTTATTGTTGGAATGCCGCTAGGTTTACAGATGAGTCCAAAAGTGCTGCCATCTGATGTTTTTTGTATTCAAAAACTTTTTCCTTACAATGATTTTAGTTAATCTTATAATTATTGTTAGAGAACAATTATTCTACTGTATTTATAAACTCGCATACTGGCGACAGAAAGCCCTCCCTCACAGAAGAAAATAAAGAAAATAATCTTTTTTTTTTTACATTAAAGATGGGTTTTCTCTTGGCCAGCATCTATCCATATAGGAAAGATGAGGCCGACGTTGAAGCGAGCTCATCCAGAAGATGCCTATTCAATATTCACCCGAACCTTGAAAAGATTTGGGTTGTATGAACTCGGAAACACAAACGTTGGCAGGGAGTTCCAATCAAAAATACTAACTGATGCCCGCAGCTTGGCCCGCATTGAAAACGCCTGACTAAATATATGAGCAATGTAACGCCTAACATCTTTATTGCAGTTATAGCTTTGCCAGGCGTTGGATGATCCCTCGGGAACAGTACTTTTTTTCTGGATGAAAGGTACCCTATGTCCTTTCCTGTGTTCCTGACAACGGGTATGCAAATTTCATAATGTTCGGTTCAGCGATTTAGGCGTGAAAAGGTAACAGACAGACAGACAGATTTACTTACACATTTATGAGAATGGATGTTTCAAATCGCTTTTAGTCCTCTATTTTCACCCTGAATTATCAGGATCTGCAACGGAATTGAATTCCATTGCTCTAGCTGGTGTCCTTGGGTAACTGTATCCCACTTGTCAACCTGCCTGTCACCACTTGTCTTAAAAAAGAAGAACACAAGTTATCAATACGTTGAAAGTGGGTAGGTATAATGCGAATGGCTGTCAATAAAGCACCACGCACCCTTTTAATATAAGGCTCCCACAAAATTAATATAGGCGAAGAGCCACGTCAAAAATCATTATATTTTATGGGCGACCAAAATAAATGGCGCTTATACGGTGCTGGTGGAAAGTTTATATTCAAATTCGAGTCCGTCCGTCCGTCCGGCATCTCCAAGGATCAATTTACATATTTCCACAGGTTTCCACGATTACATTTTAGTGCGAGACGAATATATGTGTGCGCGCCACCATGAACGAGCATGGAGCGCTTTTCGAACGCGCGTTCCAAATTCAAATTTTTAAATTTCAATTGAAATATTTATTTCGTTCCATAGACAAAGTTGAAAATGGACGCTTTAGACATTTATTCAAATTAATTTCACGTCGTATTCTTTATCTGTTGTGTAAATATAAAGGATTCTTTTGTACCAGTAATTAAACCGAGCGAAGGATACGTTTTTAATTGTTGCCGCAAATGTACACCCAACGTTTTCTAATTACATGTTTATTAAGAATGAAAATATCAATTAAACATATCAAACAAAACTACATACAGATTAATCATCTTACAATGTATATCTACATAGATACTAATATTATAAAGTTGAAGAGTTTGTTTGTTTGTTTGTTTGAACGCGCTAATCTCAGGAACTACTGGTTCGAATTGAAAAATTCTTTTTGTTTTGAATAGTCCATTTATCGAGGAAGGCTATAGGATATATAACATCACGCTACAACAAATAGCATATATAAGCAGTGTCCAGTACCGCGCGCTCCATGCGCACGCCGCCGCCATATGGACCGCAGCGAAGCGTGGCCGAGTTCAGCTAGTTTTATATAAATATTCTGTTTATTCGGTAGTGGCACATTAGGCAACCCTTCTGGCGACAGTAACCATCCCCCTTACAGAAGACCACCGTGTAATATCAGCGCGTACCTATGTTTGAGGAGGTTCTTCATATGTCTTGGAAGATTGTCAAGTATTTTCAAACATCGACATTAAACCAAAAACCGTTTTTTGTAGTCCACTCATTAAAATGAAAAGAAGTCGAGAGTCGAGCGCCTACCGGGTTTCGAACCATTGTCTTCCATATCGGCAACCAACCATTGACTCATTGAACTATCATTACTGGTTTCAATGGTGTATTTTATCTCGTTTTCCAAATCATTGCAAATATTTGCTAAGATAGTTGTCTTATTAAGTGTGGAAAGTTACAGTTTAATTTATTATTAATAAACTTGGCATATAGTAGTCTATGTCTAGAATCGGCGTTAATAAAAATTTACCTAGTTTTTGAAACTTTTTATCGAGCGGAGTCGTAGTAAGATAATATATCAAAGTCAACGCGGACAATAAGTTTTCCTAGAAGCTTTGCGCATATTAAAACTGAAAACAGGAACGCAATCAATTCCAATATGAACGAATTGAAGCCATTAATATTACAAAATTTGATTATCTCATAAAAGACTCGGCCCATAAAACTCTCATAGTGGCTGTAGTGTTACCGAATGTACGAATTAGGAACCCTTTTGATCGTCTACTCGCCTTAACCCCCTCCGCCCCCCTCCGCCACTTCCAAACCCCCCTAAAAACTCCCCGCGTTCGCCTGCCATTCATTTTCATAATAAAATCGCAACAAACGGCACAGGTAACAAAATATGGAGTGCGATTCATTATTTATGTGAAGGCATAGATTGTTTAGCTTCAAGTCTAATAATTATAACTTAAATATTATATAATTTATAGTAAGTTAAGGTGAAACCATTCGGCATTACCTACCTGTCGAAATTCGATCTTAATCGGATGCCGTATTTTTTTTAATTTATATACAAACGGTTACATTAATAATAAGATGGTGGGTAATGTCTTAAACCCTTGATAGGATTGTCTAGACAATTACTTATCGTATACTAAGTATACTAATTATATAAATATAAATTGTAGACAGTAAGTAAAATATAAATAGGTAATTAATAGATTGTATACAATTTGCTCCAATTTTAAATTGTATATCTTATTTTTTTATTTTAATAAAATGACATTAATTAAATTAATTAATTAAATAAATAATAATTATTATTATTAATAATAATTTGTTATTATTGTTTTGAGTTTTAACTATTTACAAAATATGTTTTTTAGTATCTTTTTAATATTTTTTGTTGTGATTTTTTTAAAATTCTATAGGCAGTTTATTAATTATATAGATTGGGAATTAAGTTTATTTTTCTATATCATAGTCACATATAATCAAGATCTCGCAATTCCTTTAAAGTATGGGATAATTTATTGTAAGCTTTAATTGCCATAACTGAATTATTGAATTATTATGCTTCATTTGAATTTGAATAATTTAATATAATATATAACACAAATATTTTCTAATATTATAGTCACAGTTTATATCTAGTGATATTATCTCAAAGAAACAATAAATACTTACTCACTTGTAACTGAAAACATGAACCAACGTACGTAAAAGTAACAAAAAAAATCCCTACTCAGTATTTAGCTGGCATAGGTAGGCCAGTTAATGATCTTTATCTAGTACATCTTATGATCGTTATTTTTAATCATCCACACTTTTTTTTTATGTTAAGGTCGGCAGACAGGCTGACGGTCCACTTGATGGTAGGTGGCTACCGTCGCCTATAACACAAGCAACGCCAAAGTTGCTGCAAGTGCGCTGCCGACTGCAGTAGGATTAAGGACTTGTAAGGGATTAGGAGGGGGATAGGAAAATGGGCTCTGGCATCCCTTACTCACTCACCGAAACACAACAGCACACGTGCTGTTATTTCACGGTGGTCTTATGTAAGGGGGTGGTTACTGCCGCCAGACGGGCTGCCCAAATGACTGCGAAAACGCAGTGTGCCCTGCCACCCTTACCTGTATCTGCCATTCGCATGTACCTTCAAGTGATCTTGGATCTTCTTGTTAAGTTTATATCTTCCGTAACCAAATATCCACACCTCGAAGCCGTTACAAAGGGCCCAATCAATCTGTCTGCACGCGATACAGCCTCTAAAATCTAACTATTGTTCCCGAATTGGGAAATTTCCATTTCGATTTATTCATTTGTCTAACTATTGTGGGGTGCCTCCCGATTTTGTATATATTACCTCCCTAATTGATTTTACCCGCGACGTTCTACTTTCTATTAGTTGAACTAATATTATATATTATAACTAATATTATATCTCAAGTGTATATATGTTATATATGTATTTGTATTTTATATGTATATATATATTATTTTGTATATATACTTATGTATTTATCTATTTATTTATGTATATGTGTATGTTTTTCTTCTCTGTTATATTTGAAAATTTAGTATATAGATTATTGATTATATTTTGTTTCTTTAGCACTCTACCTCTTTCTCTCTTTCTTGTTTTCTCCTCTGCCACGAGGTTGTCTGGAAGAGATCGCTCTTAGCGATAAGACCGCCTGTACTCACTTAGTTGTAGTATTTATTTATTTGTTATTTTCATTTATTTTGTGTGAGTAATAAAGAGTTTGTCTGTCTGTCTGTCTGTCTATTATAGTAGTCTGTGTTTAGTGGAATCTATTTTTCTCTCTTTATACAATAAATGAAAGATTCCCAATTAAATGTTTAATTAATTAATATTTTAAATCATTTACAAATGATATTTATCATAGCTTGAGTCTCTAAGCCAAAGTCCTACGCATACTGGTTGTCCACGTCGTTGTATAGCAAGGGTCATTTGATGACCGAGTTAATAGCCAGCCTCGGGGTCGCCAATGATGTCGACCGATCTTTCTAAAAAATATGGAAAAATGAAAACAACTCTTACAATTAATATCTTTTTCATAGAATTTTGTTAAATTTGTTATCGTTACACAATTAATTTTTTTTTTTTTAGTTTTTATTCAATAAATGATTCAATAAAGATTCCAACGTTTTGACTTTAGTGAATATAAGTAGTTCACTGCCTTATCTATCGTAAAAATAATGCTAAATAAGTTCTTATGAGCACTGTTTGTCGAATTACGACCTCTTAATAAAATATGCTCTGTTTATATTCAAAATTTACTCTATTTTAAAAATAATAAATAAACTATTAAACTTTCATGTTTAAAAACATCAATAAGTTTACTTATAACAACCCTAAGTTACTAATAAAAAAACTTTTTTTTTTTAATAAACCTTCCTGTAAATTTTTTCACGAAAACATTTTTGTCAATATCCTTTGGTTATTATTAATGTGAAAGTAACTCTGTCTGTTTGTTACCTTTTCACGCCTAAACCGCTGAACCGATCATCATGAAATTTTGTGTACACGTTGTCAGGGATGCAGGAAAGGACATAGGTTATTTTTCATCCAGAAAAAAAGTACTGTTCCCGAGGGATCATATAACGCCTGGCAAAGCTATAAACTGCAATAAATATTTTAAGCGTTACATTGCTCATATATTTAGTC
The DNA here is from genome assembly GCA_910589475.2 of Bembecia ichneumoniformis. NCBI lineage: Eukaryota > Metazoa > Arthropoda > Insecta > Lepidoptera > Sesiidae > Bembecia > Bembecia ichneumoniformis. The sequence continues at coordinate 13,997,777 of OU342540.1, forward strand.
AGGCGTTATTTTTTTATTTTTCAACGCAGAGTACAACACAGTTGTTAATTATTCGGCAGTTTCGTTTAAATAAAGTTATGCCAAAATGGAATAATTAGAATCGATCCGAAATCCAATCTTGGAACTGAATATTAAACCAATCGTCGTACAAATTTCACGTCGCACGCAAATCTAGAGCTCCGGCGTATTGTATTAAATTTAACGACAAATTCCGATAAGAATCGTCGCGTACAGACGCAAATTTTCTTAGATATAGCTCAATTAACAATTGGTTTCAATCGTGAAGACGTTCAGAGTATAATAAAGTACCCCCCACAACCACCCCGGGGGTTGCTCGAGGCAATCTTATTTCTGTTTGTGAATATTGCGGTGTCAATTTCGCATATTGAAGTGTTGGCGAATATATGAGAAGCATTGTTAAACAGTCTTCATACCTATAAGTATGGTAATGTGCATATAAATCAAGGTCTCTGCAGATAAAACACTTTTTTTTATATTTACAACAAAACAAACCAGCATTGTGATATAAAAGACAAAAATACCAAGAGCAATATAACCTATTCGGAATTGGCTTCTCGGACTTCATTATGACTATATTGAACTTTTACTGAAAGGCATCCAATAAGTCACAACACTAACTTACTATCTGAAACAGGATTTTGCTGGCGCGCCCACACACACTCTCATACACACACACACAGAGAGAGAGAGAGAGAGACCCAAATCTCCTTTTCTTTTAATGACTATTGTTTAATTCTGAAATTTTTAATCTTGTTAAATTCTGGCCTTTACAATTCAAACTATGCTTAGTGTAAAGGTCACCAAAAGGTCACCGAATAACTATATGTGTAAACTATCTGTAAATTTTAAAATAAATAAATAAATAAAATAGTTATAACACCTTACAAACCATTACAACGATGCCAGAGAAACGGAAGCTTGTGAAAGCGAAAATAAAAATGGAACGATTTTAAAAAATCACGCTCAATTTAACGCAAAATCAAAACAGAAACATTCAATAAACAAATGTGTAAACAAATGGCAATAAAGAATGGAACGCAAACACGTCACAATTTTAAAAATGGAATAAAAAGAACCGATCGGCATTGTTGCGTTCGGAAATTACACACAATATCCAATTGTGGTCGCCGTCAACGACCTATAAAAAACCGTCACCCTAACATTTTTTTGTACTCGCATTAATATAAATCTATCAATAATCCTCAATAGTGAGGCGTGAGCAATTGATCAATAAATAAAAAACGTGGGGGTTCAGACTTCCCCTTCGATTATCGACTATCGACAATCAGTGACGCTGGTCTATATTTTGATTGGGTCCTTGATTTATCAATAGAGTTGTCTATTATCCCTTTTTAAAGCCAATTGATTTGTTTATTCAATTACTTCGGATTTTCTGTCAATATATTTGAATCAATTATTCAAATTGTGTTTCGATACAGTTAAATTAACTCATCGTGATCGAATAGCCAAGAAGAAAATTACCTTGTTTTCAAACTGCATACAAATAAATTTGGTAAACAGTTATTTGGGTAGATGAACTTTTTGTTATTAGTTCAAAACTACTACATTAATTTAGTAAATGGAACTCAGAAACAATATTATTTTAGTATTAATTTAGTAGAAAATCTAGTATACCTATTAATTTAGTAATTCAGTTAGATTAACTCCAGTATTAATTAGTTCTTTTTTTAAGGACTGTAGCTTGTATCATAATTTGCCTGTGTTCTATATAATTTTTAATTTTTTTTTATTAGAATTCTAATAGCACACTGTTAGACTTCTAATAAAAGAAGTTATTCCATCAATTTCTACAGATGAATCTTACCATTTTGTTTGCTCTTAGAGGTTTATCTTAAGTGTCTTCAATTATTTGGCCAAAATATTACTATTTTATATCGCGACTCGCTCTAAGGTTCGCAGGGATGTATCGAAATCAGTCTGGTGGTATAGGAAGTCAACTGAGAACAGACAGAGGGGAATAGCGAATTTTACATTTTATTCATTTCTCTATAGTCTATAGATTAAATATATAGAATATACTAGCTAACCCAGCAGACGTTGTCCTGCCAGAACCCTAACCCGATTGTGGCGCCTCCTATCGGGTCAAATTGTATTTTCAAACCATATGTCAAAATGACGCGTCACTTCACGTCAATGAACGACGGTTAAATTATTTGAATATCTTCAAATAATTTAAAATCGCGATTAGAAAATGGGGGGTGGGGGTAGGAGGGTGAAAAATACTTTATGACCTATTCTCATACCTACAAAATATACAAAAAAAAAAATATAAAAATCGTTCCATCCGTTTCGGAAGAATTTTGTTACAAACACTGTGTGGCGATTGACTCGCACCGAATTCATTGTCCTGTGTCATGTGCACAAAAAGAAGTAATTTATTGCTAGTAACATACAGAGTTTTTTGAAAAGTAAACCGTTTCAACACTGTATTTAATTTCCGTAACCATCGTCACATCCATCTGGCTGCTGGATCCAGTTCAACACCTTCGAGATGTCACCTTCGAACTGGATACGACATCACTCCATTCCTCGTCACCAGTAGACGTCCGACTTCGGTCACTGTGACACAAGAATTTTATAGATTAGATAGAGAGGGCATTGGGAAATTCAAGATGGTCATGGCGTAGCTAAATAGCCTTGTAAAGTTGGAGATGGACTGAGCTGAGATTTTGTACCACGTGGTTCTTTCGTCTTCCCCGAACTTATAGAGTTGAAAATCTTGGATTGTAATTTATAGTATACCAAAGAGCGAGTCTCGCAAGAGCATCACAATATTTAATATCCATTTTAAGGAGTAAGTTCTTTGTTCTCCGAAGTGGCTCTTCAAATCTGGAAGATTTTCAACTCCATCACTTATCTGTCGGAACTTCTCAATCCACATGTACTTAATTACACTCGGCAAATACAATAGACATCGATAGCGAAGGGAGGATCGGGTGGGGGGAGTCGTATGTTTTCGGATTAATTCGTTCGTAAAATCGTCTCCTCCCGATAAGAATGGTAACGGCTGTACTAATTGAATGTACATTGTGACGGTATGTCTGATTTCATTAGTCTCGATGTGTGAGTGGAAACATGGGACGATAAACTCTTATAGGGTGTCCTCTTAACTTGCTCTGCCTATATCATTTCATATTGCTTTATAATATAATAGCTGTTGCTATTATATTATTCGTGAAAAACGGCAATTTTTTTATGGAGGGGGCTAAAGGGGGGAGATAGGGGGTGGTGAGTAGCCTATGTTACTCGCTGATAATGTAGCTTTCTATAGGTGAAATAATTTTTAAAATCGGTCCAGTATTCTTTGAGTTTATTCATTACAAACATATATTTGAGTGGAGGGAGTAAAGGGGGAGATAGGGGGAGGGTGAGTAGCCTATGTTACTCGGTGAAAAATCGATTCAGTAGTTTTCGAGTTTATTCATTACAAACATACAAAAATACATACATACAAATCTTTTCTCTTTATAATATTTTTATAGATGTACTTACTTTAGAGACTAGATGCTAAAAATGCAACCATTAACATACTGCTAAAAGAAGTTCCTTCTTTTATTGTAAATTTTAGAATTTTCACTAATACGTAAATCAAAATTTCGCGTCCTAAATACCTTCTTTCCCTTTTATTCCTGTTTGGATTTATTTTTATTACAAAGAAAAAAACCAATTAATAAAAATCTAAATTAATAATCTTTCAGCATTTATTAATTTGGACAAAATATGTTGTCTATTATTGCTTTTTTCTGGGGTCTATGAGCCCCCCGGTATGGAAATTTTATGAGGAGTAAAATTAAAAAAACGTTAACCTAAAAGCGTTACGTTATCTGTCACTTTGACATTTGTGCGACAGCTGACTCATGTATTTTAAGTTCCATAATTCTATAAATTGCTTATAAAAGCAAACGTCGAAATCTTGTATGAAAAGTGTAGTCCGCGTTGAGGAACGAAACGATAGCGCATTATAACCGACCGGTGCAGCGACATCTGTCGTCGAAAAATGAACTATTTGAACTTTTAAAACGTAGGGACATTTGTGTATACCGAACGTAACTAAATAATATAAAGTAATTAGGTATCATAGTTATCTATTGACGCGAGGAAAATTTTATACGGTTAAAGGACTAAACTTCAGCCGTGGGCCGGAAAGGAAATTTTACTTTTATTTTATTTCAAAAATGGTGTGTGTTTATGTGCGAGTATCTAATTGTATATTTTATATGAGTGAGTGAGTTTTCATAATTTATATTTATATCAACAAAAAGCGTTTACCTTTGCAGCTAGGCCACCATGGCCTGTATGATTCGCGATCTAAAAGATATCTTACACCGAGTAAGCACATCAATAGGGGATCGGACAGTAATCAGATTAAAATATAAAATGTACTTAGAAAGAAAATATATAATTTTTTACGATTATTTATCGAATAATAATTTAATATAATTCATTTAAATATTTTTAAATGAAGAAATAAAATTTTATTATTTACAATATTTTTAATCTATACTGAAACACCGATCACAGTGCGTGACGTCATTTGTGGGCAATCATTGTCTTATGCCAATGCAGCTGTTTTGTTATGATATGACCATAATTGACGTTATGCGCTCGTGTCGTTTTGGCGGCATTTTCAAACAAACAATATTAAAACATGATTTTGAGTACCTAAAAGGCTATAAATAAATAAAATAGTATTTTTTATGGGAATAAATATCCATGAAGATTAATTTAAAACACTTTCTGAAAATTTGTCCGATCCCCTATTCTATAGGATACGAGTTCATTACAATGCCGTATCCGCATTAGATTATTCATAAATCTTTTGAAGTTTCTTCAAAACAACATGAACGGGGGGAGGAATCGCGAATTGTTTCAGAATAATGGTATTTATATGGTACATTGGTTTCAAGGGAAATCATTCTAGAAACGTCCATAACGTTTTGTATCAGGCTCGTGGAACGGGTTAGTGCGAGAAGGTCCTAACTGCACACGTCCCTCGGCGTCTTTTACAACCTTGTTCCGCGTAATGTGATTCCTGAATTCGATATTACTTAAGCTCGTATTGAAATTTGGGGAAGACGGGGTGAAGCGAAGATTTGGTGGAATATTAAACATTCAAGTTTATTAGTTTGTCCTCCCGTGGAACGTATTTGGTAGTCAAAACGGCGGTAGTTTTCGACAGAAACTTGGAAAGTGTGTTAATGATCTCACTCTTGTTCAATCTTACTCCATTTCACTAATAGATATTGGTATCGATTTTAAACGGGTCGTTTTAACTTATTACCATTTTCATGTTTTGGTGTACTTACTTAATTGCCTCTTTAATAAATTATTGTTATCAAGAGTAATTCATAAACCAACTTAATAATTTTTAAATTTATCTTTTTTAAAGCCTTTTTAATTATATCAATGGTTATATATTTTTGAGAACCGTTTCAAGGCGGATTGTATTTGAAAAAAAAAATGGATATATTAAGTTAGTGGCGTAATTTTATCAAATTAAAATTTAATAACGTAAGCAACATTTCCGTTATTTCTCTGACTTCGAGATAATAATATATCTTTATTTCTATTTAATATTAACTCAACTGAACTAAAATACAGCAATATTATGGCTTCAGCATCTCCACAAACCTAGGACAGGCCTAAGCCTTTTAAATTCTGTCATAGGTTTATGTGGAGCCATTACATTTAGATCAAGATCAACTTTGAAAATTTTCTGGGAGATGATCCCAGAAATAATTCATACCAGAAGCCTCAAAGATTCGACACTTTAACATTTTAAATTGTCATACAACGCCTTTTCGTAATTGCTTCGACTTCGAGATAATAATATATTTTTATTTCTATTTAATAATGACTTAACCAAACTAAAATGCAGAAGTATTATAGCATAAGCATAACCTAGGACAGACCTAAGCCTGTCCTAGGTTTGTGGAGAGCCATTACATTTAGATCAAGATCAACTTTGAAAAAAAAAACTGGGAACTGGTCCCAGAAAATTTTCAAAGTTGAAAGCCTCAAAAAGTCGACAGTTCAACCACTCGATTGAAAGTCTGGTTTAGATTTTCATTTTAATTAGGACATTTCAAAGTTTCATTACTCTTAGCGACCATATCAATATTGCATAAAAGATCAGATGCCATTAGGTCGTGTTAAAAGCTTTCCAATCGATGGGAAAAAGAGTCACAAGAAATTTTGCTGTCGTATGACGATACGTTTTTATACGTAAACGGAAAGGGTCCTCTCACAAAGCTATCGGAAGGAAAACGAAAGGGTAATGCGGGCGTAAGACGCGCATCGGCACACACGGCCTAATCACGACATCGCCTGCCACCCACCACCCCGACTTTTGCATATTGCCCAAATTGCCCACTCTCCCCGTGGCTGAGGGTGTACATTTTTGCTGGCGGGATAATTCTTTACGACATCCACTGGTGCCGCATTATGAATTATCCGAAATTGGGCTGTATTCCTTTTGCGTTAAAGTCGTTGCGCAGATTACTTGAATGATTTCGTCTCGTGTGTTATAGTGTAAGGGTGCGCTGACGTTTGAGGGATGCCTCGACTCTTAGCCGTCTTAATTGTGAACGTGCTCTGTTTTGCTATTGATTTTTTAATGTGTGTCTCCGCTGCATGCTGTTTTATTACAATTTTAATGCCCCATAGAATTCTACGACAATTTTGCCTACGAATTTAATCATCTGCTATTATACAATATTGTGTCTGAAAATTAGGCATGTCAACCGTGTCAGGAGTTTTGGGCAATTAGTCCACTACGATAGCCCTATTAATATTTTACTAGTGATTAATATTTCTAACCTAATTAAGAGAATGAAATTAGTTTTAATATTAAGATCGGCAAACAGGCTGACGGTCCACTTGATGGTAAGTGCCTACCGTCGCATATGTAACGCAAGCAATGCCAAAGCTGCTGCAAATGCGCTGCCGATTGCACTAGGATTAAGGATAAGGGATTAGAACGGGATAGGGAAGTAGGCTCTGGCATCCCTTACTCACTCACCGAAACACAACAGCACACGTGCTGTTATTTCACGGTGGTCTTATGTAAGGGGGTGGTTACTGCCGCTCATAAATGACTGCGAAACGCAGTGTGCCCTGCCACTACTTTCCAGATCCAGACCAGAGCCAAATTTGAAAGTTCATTTTTCAAAGTAGACCCAAATCGAACCCGGGAACCCTATAACAGAGCGTTAAGGCAAGCACCTAACCACTCATCCGACCAGGATTCGAACCTACGTCTACAGTGTCGACACTAGGGTTGTCAGTGCAATGTAATGTAGTATATTTATGCAACAGAGTAAAGTGACCCTTATAAAGGCATTGCAACTTATATTAATAACCGCATTAATTTGAATTCCAATTGCGAAAAATCGTTCTATTTTTAAACTGTTAAATCTGTCGTATCGTCGCCGTGAACGACATCGTCGCAACACACTCGCCATTAAATCGTACCGCAATTATACGCCAAAGCGGCCGACGACAAAACACATGTCTATAATTCCACTTAAATCTTTATCATAGTAAATTATAATAATTGCAAAGTATAACTACGAGTTTAATGCGCATTTTGCCTTTTCTTGAAGACATTCTAGTTGCGGGCGACGTAATTAATGTCAATTTTGCTTAATAATTAAGCAGTGAGTTCTGAACAAGTATCTATACGGATGCCAGATGAACGTACGGAATACTTGAGGAATACTGCTCCAGAATGCGTATACCATGCGTATACCATTCGTATAACATGCATCGAGCATTGTATGACTCTCTGTCGGTCTGTCTGTATGTATGCGCTTATCTCGGAAAATTTGGAATGGTTATCGTTCCTGCTTGCATCGATGGAAAGAAGGATCTCTGGGGGGTAATTCACGTATATAATTCATTTATATTTGGCGAGCTATGTTTATCAAAGAAGTCTGTCAAAATATTGCTTTTAAATGGCCGTTTTTTATATGCAAAACTTCAATAATTAGTAGGGGAACTTAACCACCAACTCACAAAAACACCATGAAATTACAGCACGTGTGCTGTTGTATTTCAGAGCATGAGTAAGGAATGCAAAAGAAATCATTTTTCAATACTCCTTAGTTATCACTAAGGGCACACTGCGTTATCGCAGTCATTTGGGCAGCCCGTCTGGCGGCAGTAACCACCCCCTTATAGAAGACCACCGTGAAATAGCAGCACGTGTGCTGTTGTGTTTCGGTGAGTGAGTAAGGGATGCCAGAGCCCATTTTCCTATCTATTTCCCTTATCCTTAATCCTACTGCAGCCGGCGGCGCACTTGCAGCAGCTTTGGCGTTGCTTGTGTTATAGGCGACGGTAGCCACCTACCATCAAGTGGACTGTCAGCCTGTCTGAAGTTAATTTCATTTATCCTTAATCGCTTTTAAGCATCGAAAGCACACTTTTATTCACCTGATATTTTTTGTGTTTTTAGGCAACTGAATCTTGGTCAACATTACCACTCTTCTCATAAAAAAGTACGAGAACCGCTGATTTAAAATCTTTAATAGATACCTACTATTGGCTGTTTTCTTGAAAGATTTTCAGTATTAAATTGATTTTATAATATAGGAACCTTGTATTGTTTGAAACGATAAATGTTTTCAGGTCCCTTTGTCATGTCGCCATGTTTGCGTATTCGGTTCTCTATACGGGTCTCCCGTTGGATATATAGAGTTGCTGGAAGTAACTAAACTGTCCCATTACAATCTCTAAAAAATATACCTATACATTTATCACTGAATGTAGTATTCAATAATAAATGAATGAATATTGAATGAACTATTTTCTCCATACCTATTTATAAACATAACTAGCGAAACTAGGACTTGAAATTTTCATAAATCCTTTCTTAGCGAATACATACTTATAAAATAATATAAAAAATGAACTTTTAAAATTTGTTTCTGGTCTGGATCTAGAAAGTAGTGGCAGGGCACACTGCGTTTCGCAGTCATTTGGGCGGACCGTCTGGCGGCAGTGACCACCCCTTTACAGAAGACCACCGTGAAATTACAGCACGCGTGCTGTTGTATTTCGGTGAGTGAGTAAGGGATGCCAGAGCCCATTTTCCTATCTATTTCCCTTATCCTTAATCCTACTGCAGCCGGCGGCGCACTTGCAGCAGCTTTGGCGTTGCTTGTGTTATAGGCGACGGTAGCCACCTACCATCAAGTGGACCGTCAGCCTGTCTGCCGACCTTAACATAAAAAAAAATGACAAATCATTTTATAAGTATAGATGATATGCTTAGTAATTCATTTACGTATTCATTTCTCTATAAACTGTTTAATTTGTTTAATTGTGTGCACATGTTTTGGGTTGCTCTCTAGTACATCTCAATGAATAATTCTTTTTACAATTAATCTTCAACGACAGCATCCTGTTTTGTGTGCCTCATATATACATAAATAAAGAAATAAAAATCACTAGAGTGGTAAAAAGTACTCGATTGTATACACAATATTAATGTTAAAAATCCTTTTTATTAATAATATTATTATTATGAGTTGTGGGTTTCCGGGATGATGGCCCAGGTCTGTTCGAAATTCTTCCAAACGTTTCGTCAACAACTGCGGTTGACCTGGGCCATCATCCCGGAAACCCACAACTCATATGGATGCCGGCCGAGAAAACCTACATTCTACTAATATTATTATTATTATTTATTTATTTAAGTTACACCAACAGCATACATGTTGCACATATATAAATTTTTATATTGTCATTAATATATAAATTAATTTATAAATTGTTAAGAATTGGATATAAAAAAGAGTACATAAACATGCAGTTCGTAGGATAAATAATGGAATAGGTGTTTAGTGGGATCCTCATATCGTATGTCGTTTCCAGTAAGTATGCTATCTGTTAACCCGTTCCCCCTTCTTCCATTCTATTTGCTCGGCTCCTTAATGCTTTATTTCGCTTGTGTGCTTAGTCTAATTAGAAAACTCCGTCTAATAGCTTATATCGAATTGCCGCTTTTTGTATCTCTAACTTCGTGTTTAGTAACAGCGTTACTACTCATTATTATGGCATCCTTTGCTTGTAACTTTTCATTTATTAATAGTTCATTTTTGTCATTTTTATATTTTTACTAAGAGCCGTCACTCACTGCGCCCGATCCGTGCCGCCGCCGATTCGTTTTAGAACGCGTCTTCAGATCGGATCGCAAGGGTTTTTAATACTGAGTGCGATACCAGTAACGACCCGTTCTGCGATACATCAAATTAGCCATTCCACTAAAGATTAAGCCATTTTGAATGCCCGAATGTCTCTGCCGCCGGAGACAGATCGCGACTGACCGGCGTGCGATCAGTGGAACGCGTGCGATATACCGCAGGCATTGCGGAAGCATACACGGGCGACCATTGGTTACAAAGAACGCATGCGTTTAGATCGCATCGGTAGATCGGATCAGTGGATCGGATCGGGCGCAGTGGGTAAAGGCTCTAAGTGCGTTGCGTTTCAGCCATAATTGGACAGCCCTCCTGGCTATAGCAAGGCGATAGCAAATAACAGCATCTGCGGTATTATTATCATAATTAAAAAATTGTGGATGTGATGATTTCGATGATATAATGTACTAGCTGGTGGCCGCGGCTTCACCCGCCTTGAAAAATAAAAATATAACGCCTGACTAAATATTGGATCAATGTAACGCTTAACATCTTTATTGCAGTCATAGCTTTGCAAGGCGTTAGATGATCCCTCGGGAACAGTAACTATTTTCTGGATGATATATACCATGTGTCATTTCCTGCATCGCTGGCAACGTGTATGCAAAATTTCATGATGATCGTTTCAGCGGTTTAGGCGTGAAAAGGTAATAGACAGACACACAGAGTTACATTTATAATATTAGTGGGGATAAGGTCAAATAATTACGTTAATATACTAGTGGTATCGTATTTGGTCCATTTACAAATGTTTGCTTATAATTAATTCCATTTTTTTGAAAGTTACCTCCAAAATTGTCGAAATATTCTTGAGTACGTTTCAATAATACGATCCCATGTTACATGGCACTTTGTTATTGTCAATTTCCGTCCCGTTAAAATTGAAGACGCAACCCCCCCTCTATCTCCTCCCCCACTTCGGTCGTTCCGTTCACAACGGAAAGTCATCAAAGTAAGTCGAAATAAGGGAAACTTTACGTTTTACGTGTGTACTGTACGACTTTTGTAATGTAAAACATGAATTTAAACAAACAGACAAACACGCATTGAAAATTGTTCGCTATTAATATTTTAAATGTTACAGTTTATAGAGATTTATTGTTACTTTTATTTGGATCGGACAAATTTTCAGAAAGTGTTTTAAATTAATCTTCATGGATATTTATTCCTATAAAAAATACTATTTTATTTATTTATAGCCTTTTAGGTACTCAAAATCATGTTTTAATATTGTTTGTTTGAAAATGCCGCCAAAACGCCATAGTTCATCTGAAAGCGCGTAGGTAACGTCATTTGTGGTCATATCATAACAAAACAGCTGCATCATAAGACAATGATTGCCCACAAATGACGCTGTGATTGGTGTTTCAGTATAGTTCAGTTCAGTGTTCAAAATTTTATTTCTTCATTTAATATAAATGATGATCGAATAATAATTTAATATAAATGAATTATATTAAATTATTATAAATAAATAATCGTAAAAAATTATATATTTTCTTTCTAAGCACATTTTAGATTTTGATCTGATTACTGTCCGATCCCCTATTGTTTTTTTTATACAAATTGTTTTTTTTGAAAAATCTTTAATATATATATACAGACACTGCTCGTTTACGATTTTATTATATGTAGCTTAAAATATTACAAAAACTAAAACGATAATTATATCATGGTCCCACGATATAGCTCTTTGATTTAAATACAATTTGGCCCACACGTGGACCTGGATTATTTACTTTTTATATCAGTACAGTATTTCGCATGGGCTAGTAACAATATTTTTCAAAAGTGTCTTTGAAAAGCTAAATGTAAATAAAATGTCATAAATTTGATTATAAAAAAAGATTCACATACTAATCTCACTGATAACTTAGCCTTACACTTAAGTAATTCTTTCAGTGTATACGATACTAAAATAAGTTACCAAACTATACAAAAAAGACTATCTAACCATATTATATAATTAATTGTACCAAAGCCCATTGTAATGTAGCATACTATCTTCCTGACAAGAATTCTTGCAGATTTCTTTCTCATAGAAACAGCTTTCCCGACCGGAAGCTTACAGCTTTCCTAGAACACAAAATTTGGAGGAGGCCTTTGCCAAAGGGCAAACAGATAAGAAGAAAAAAAAATCAATGTACCTACTCTTATCTGAAATAAAGGCTTAATAATAATGTTTGTTTGTATGTAATCTACGAAACTACTCATCCGATTTTAAAAAATCTTTCACAAAGTTAAAATAGATTTTCAATATGGACGTAGGTTAAATATTCAACACGACAAACCCGTGGGCACGAGTTACATATTTTCAACGGGAACGCAGTCGCGGCACGAGCTAGTGTTATATAAATGTATATTCCTACTATTACTTGTAGTCCAATAACAGCTTAGATAGCAAAGCAACGATAGCATGTAACAGCTAGTCGAAACTAAATTAAAATAATTATCTTGATTGCAGTTTTGGGCTGACTGCAAGGCCGAACTCACAAATTTAGCTATTCTTCACACCCACTACCCGCTCCACTGCTCACGTGTGGAATTGGCTGTTGGCTATTTCATTTTCGTATTCATTTTCAAAAAAAAAAACACAATTACATTGTGATAAGTCTATGAATGACACAATCAATCTGTTTCATTCGCTTTTATAGATTTTTCAATGAAAGTTTGAAATAAAAATGTCAAAGTAAAAAAACTGTAAAAAAATATTAACCTACTTAATATTACAACGATCTAGATCCTGAGTTCCCAAAAGTGATCCAGGTGGACCCCCAGGGGTCCACGGCAGCATTCGTGGTTGGAACTCAGCCGCAACGCAAATTTCCATAGTTAAATCTAATCTTCAAATTTTTTGTCGAGTTTTGGGAATATGGTAGAAATGTAGGTGCAGGGGGTCCACCGGACCTAGCTAAATTTTGAAAGTGGTCTATGAGAAAAAAGTCTGGGAACCTCTGATCAAGATCTATGATTATAAATGCGAAAGTTTGTATGTTTGTTACTCAACGACTTAACGGATTTGGATGAAATTTGACACACGTATAGTTTATTACCAGGATTAACATATAGACTACCTTTTATCCTGGAAAAATGTTAGGTTCCCGAGGGATCGTCCAAAAACATAAGAAAATCGGCGCCACCGTCATTTTTTTATTTATCATTATTATATTGTCAATTAAGATTAATAGAATAGTGGATGGTGATGGTAGTATTTTTTTTTATATTATAAAGTGTGGCAGACAGGCTGTCGGTCCATTCGATGGTAAAGAGCTACTGTCGCCTAAAGACGCAAGCAGTACCTGCTTACCAGAGGGCATGCAAGTGCTGCCGATTTAATGTTTTTGAACTTTTTTGTTAAATTTAAACGACCAATTCTCTACATCCGAACTACGTTCATGAACGGTGACTTTTAATTGCACCACCGAAAACAATATTTTATGCGCGGCCTGCAGTTTTTTTTTTTCACCAGACTTCGGCTCGGCTATTACTCAAAATAATCTACTTCAGATATCTCGTAGAAAACAAGGTTTACTTAAATATCGTGGAAAGAATAACGTTGCCTTACGTTTAATACCACATGACGTGTAGTATGTATAATTGCAGTGTTCATGCACAGAATTCAGTATTTTTCACTTTGAAAAAGCACAATTGCTATAATTTTTACGCCTCCTTTGCCAAATACATACTCTTGTTGATTGCTTCGCTAACGTTTTCGGTGTGCTGTAATATTTGATATTTATTTTCAATGTAAAAGTCAGCAGACAGGCTGACAGTCCACTTGAGGAGACTACTAGTCGTCTATTAACACAAACAACGCGTCATAGCTTTAAGTGCGCTGCAGGTTTTAGGTAAAAGATATGATAAAAGATATGGAAATGGGCTTTAGTCGTCATTCACAAACACATGCTGTTATTTCACGATGGTCTTACACAAGAGGGTGGTTACCGCCGCCAGCCAGATACTCCAATTTATGACTAGTAAACGCATATACATGTACGTATAAGTAAATAAAGTAAAGAATTGTTATATGACCGCAATTTTTTTTTATTAAAGTGGGTTTGCTCTTGGCCAGCATCTATCCGTGCAGGTAAGATGAGGCCGACAATGGAGCGAGCTCACCCAGAAAATGCCTATTCACTCGAACTTTGAAAAGATTTGGGTTGTTTGAGCTCGGAAACACAGATGCTAGCAGGGATTTCCAGTCCTTAGCATTGCGCACTATAAAAGATGTTTTAAAGCGCTTGGTCCGTATTAGAGGGATTTCGATAAGGTGAGGATTTCGCCAACCGTAGGTACGTCTGCATGTCCGATAGAAGAAGGGGAAGGCGGTATGATCTCATGCAGCTCCCGAGCACTCTCCGAAGTACATCTTATAGAATACACACAGACAGGCAATTTTGCGTCTATGTGCCAGGCTCTACACTGTAGATAGAGAGTCTACAGCTTAGTTAGCTTAGTTTTTATTAATGTACTGCAGCCAAATCAGCCGAACTAAGTAAAATATAATGTTTTTTACAAATAAATGACAGCCTTCCAAAATGTGGTTATAGTTTTAACTGCCAAATAAAGTTTATCATTTGTTCTAAAATTGCAAGCGATAGACAGGTAATAAAAGAGGTTTCACAACTTATAATTGCTTTATTTCGTACTTTACAAGGAACACAATGCTTTTTAGTTGAATGTGGTTTCGTTTCTTTATTAAAATATGTTTTACCTAATTGCTAGGTGGCAAAAAAGGACCCCATAGCAATTAGGTTTAGTAACGGTCCAAATGAGCAGCGCCTAGTTCTCTATAAGGCCCAGATAAGACCCCATATCTCATTAGTTAAGAAGAGATGTAACAACTCTTTGTGTCTTCTGCCAACTGTACAATAGCGTTTTTACCGCATACATAGCGTCGGCAACACGCCTATGAACCCTCTGGTGTGGCTTGAGTCCTTAGGCGACGGTAACCACCTGTGTGATCGACCTGCGTGTCATCCTTCATAGTAAAAAATCCAAAATGAGCTCCTAATAATAACTGCACGAATGGTGGTTCAGCCGAAACACCGATTCGTTTTTCAAACTCAAATTTCGAACGCGGGGCTGACACACATCAAAGTGCATAGACAACCTCCCCGCCGATTTCGCCGCGCTTCGACGTCAGTAATGCCATATTTGCAACTGTCAAAAACGTATTGCTTACCGATTTTCGACTCTATATCCTGGCCGTAATAGAAATTAGCGTTGTCAATAGACGAATTTGTCTTTGTCTCGAGACTATTAATAATTTTTACGATTTGCATGGCGGCAATTCGATCGCGCGGCCGCTTGATTGATGCTCGTGACGTTTTTTGTCAATCAAATTCGTGTTTTGCAAAAGCATTCATTGCAATTGCTGTGAATATTTATGACTTATAAGTTATGACACGTTAAAACGTTTATTAAATTGAGCATTTAAATTCGTATAGATAAATCCGTTGTCAACGTGAAAAGCGGACATAATTTGAGTGGAATGATGCGAGCGAAATCTCTTTCGGGAACTGTCCGTAACTCGTGCTGTCCAACTGCTCAATCATTCCACGGCATTTAGCATTTTTTAGGCCGAAATGAAACTCGCTTCAAACTAGACACTGCGATAGATACGTAAAAAGGAAAAGTCGAAGCTTTCGCAACGTCTTTTTGTAACGGACCTTCCATTCGGATTCGCCGTTCGAATTCAGAGAGAGGCCCGCTCGCTCTGCACTCTGTGCTTCGTGTGTCCGCTTCGAATCGGTCGGTTTGTAACTGGCCGCTAACTCTCATCCGTCCCGACCTTATGTTTGATCAGTTTTGACAGACCACCGACATGGACTCTACTTTTGACGGCAAAATGGCGAATTATATCGTTTTTATTTCCCTCACTTGTCTTTCATCACTTCTTTTGTGATTGAGCTCTCAGCGTATATGACGACGGATTGTCACAAAGCGAATTGGCTCTGTTCTGTTGCTTTATTAGTTATGAATTGTAGCCCATTTGACATTGACGAGTTCTTTCATTTTGTTCTGTGTTTTGCGACCTCGTTTTTTCCATGCTCTTATGTCGATATTCAATTTTTCTTTTTTTTTTTTTTTTTCAATGTTATGCACTCGATGAGGAAATCGTGTCGCACTAATCAAGTCTGAAGCACTTTTAGACCTTATATACCAATGATAATTACGGTTATACTATTAGTTTCTTTAAAAGCAGTTTTCACCAAAGACCTAAAGAAACGGCGAAGTTTTAAACTCAACTGTTACTTATTGAGATCTCAGCAAATCTTTATTTATAACTAGCGACCCGCCCCCGGCTTCGCCCGAGGTGCAATTTTTATATATATGAACATTCCCCGTTTATCCCTCTTTTCATTAGTGAAAACCGAATTAATCTCGGTCATTTTTATATATAGAGATTATAAAAATGAATGTTTATACACATACATATATGTAGGTAATAGGTAAATATTTTTAGCCAATTAAAGAAATTCACACAAACTTTCAATTTATTCTGCTAGAGATAAAAGACTAGGGTCATTATATTATAGGCATGACATTAAATAGAAAGATAATTAGTGCAGAATATCAACTATCGTATTTCAACGGCCGCAAAGGAAAATATTGTAACGAAACGGACATAAATAATGATAAAAGAAATGGTCGCGTGTCGAGGAGTTATGGCGATGGCTCACAATTATCCCTTCTCTTGTGAACGGCCACCATCTTTTGCTTAATATCATTTTTGTCGGAATCCTGATATTATAAATGGTTAAGTGAGATTTGTTGTTTGTTACGCTTTGACGCTTTAACTATTCAGCTGATCATACTATGATCATCATGTGTTGACGTCATTTCTGCTATAAACCCGCACACATCAAAACACGCATCACACACATGCAAACATTCTTAATTAGATAATATTTAGGTATATTATCTATTTTTTTTTACTTTCCTACCCTCTAAATCAAGACAGACCGTTTCATGTCGTCGCAACGCTCACAGCACGGATTTTTAAGACGAACCCGCTATTCTCGTGTGTGGTGGGTGACAATTTAGACAAATACCTAAACGCTGTGTAAAAAAAACGGGCTTTCCGGATAAATTTTGATGAGCCCGTTGGATGAGTGGTAGGTTCAATTCCCGCAGGGTCAACTTTGAAAAATTAACTTTTCAAAATTGGCTCTGGTCTGGAGCTGGAAAGTAGTGGCAGGGCACACTGCGTTTCGCAGTCATTTGGGCAGCCCGTCTGGCGGCAGTAACCACCCCTTTACAGAAGACCACCGTGAAATAACGGCACGTGTTCGGTTCGGTGAGTGAAGTAAGGGATGCCAGGGCCCATTTCCCTATCCAATCCCTTATCCTTAATCCTACTGTAGTCGGCAGCGCACTTGCAGCAGCTTTGGCGTTACTTGTGTTATAGGCAACGGTAGCCACCTACCATCAAGTGGACCATCAGCCTGTCTGCCGACCGTAACGTAAAAAAAAAGATCTTAACGAAAACAGACTCTGAATAGAACCATTTTTATTGTAATCCCTTGCAGTGTACTGCTAATTTGTACTGTAATTTAAAGTATATTTTTATTATTATTCAAGATGTGAGTAAGAATCTATTTTAAGACAGAATATATTTATGGGTCTTATGACAGTTGTCAAAAATTGGTCTGTGAACTCGTTTCAGGAAAGGTCGAATGAAATATAAAAATGCGCTGAATAAGGTCTGTATTCTCGATCGAACCGACCACGATAACAGACCGGAGACGTTCGCACTAAATTTATAGTGCACTATTAGCATTCGCCACCGCAAACGTAAAGAATGGAAATATTTCTAAATGATAGTAGGAAGGAAAGTATGTAATCTATGTAGTCTGGTGTCGTCAGATTGCATTATTTTATGTTCTCTGTGTACAAGAGCTGCGTGGCTTTTTTAAATCTTTATTTTATACACTTATGACGCTGACAATAGGTATATAATATAACATTTGGGAGTAAATGCAAATAAATCTTGGAAGTAGATAACGCAAAAATTGCTGGAACAGATTGCATACTATCAAAAATCAAAATCAAAATATTTATTTATCAATTAGGTTTCTCCAAGAAACTCTTATGATCGTCATTTGTAATTACCAGTTAAATTTAAATTTACCAGGGTTTCGGAAAAAAAGCCAAGATGACGATCCTGAGAAGAAACCCCGAAAAAAACTCAGGATGCAGGATACTAATCAAAAAGATTCAGATATTTTTCCGGAGCTTTGTCTTTCGACATAGAATTACCATTGATGTCCTTTTGAGAAAGTCTTCGTTTCATTGCATTAGTAATTTTTTTTTAGCGTAAGTGCGACAATGAAAAATACGACACACGGAGTTTAGAGGACCGACGACGCGCGACGGTCCGGTAAAAAAGGTTGTAATTAGACTAAAAATGTGGTGTACAGGCTTCAATAAAAAGCTGTAACTGTGACCGGCTATGGCCGAAACATAATTGTCCACCGTAATGATTGTAGGTAATTGTCGGGGCTGCCCTTTAACCCTTCACAAGGAATAGCCCTTCGACTATGTACGGGTCGCAATTTAAGAGCTGTAGCGATTGACAATTTTTCATAAGCGATATACTTTTGCGTCCTATACTTGAATTTTATTCTGTTCTTTTTTTTCCTTCGTCAAAATCAGATATAATATATAATTTAAGAACAAATACACACTCGCGTTAATAATACTGTTTATATTAATAATATGCGTAATATTTAATATTTCAATTAGTTTTTCTAAGACTTGTTACAGATTTAATATTCTATTGTTATATTCTTTGACTTAATATTCGAATCATTTAACTCCAAAATCATAATATCTCAGATTCTGGATTTATAATATCCATACAAATTGAGAATTCAAAATTATATTTGAATTATCGAAATCAAAATCTCGTGTTATTTTATCGGTGTTTATTTTTTTTATATTTGGTAGGCATGAGAATAGGTCACCCTCCTACCCCCACCCCCCATTAATTAATCGCGATTTTAGTATGTTTGTAGGAACAATATCTAAATAAGTTAACCGTAGTTCATTGACGTGAAGTGTCGCGTTTAACCGTCGTTCACAATCGGGTTACAGAATTATTTTCGGGTTCGGGCCAGACAACGTCTGCGGGATCGGCTAGTTAGTATTTAATTATTTAGTATTTTAGAAATTTTTCCAAATATTTGCTTAGTTGTGATATAAAAAAGATTTGGTAGTAAAATACCAATGACATATTTTTTTTTTAATATCCTATTTTGACATCATATTTATAACCCGCTTCCGCTTGTACATCGTACCGCACTGTTAATAGCGGTCGGGACAGGGCCGAATTAAGACAATAATTACTGACCCGGTCCGGGAAGTTTTCGTTTCGGCTAATACTTTTTACTGCGCGCATACTATTTGAATTGCATGCCTATTGTCGACGGAAACATTAAACTATGTAGTATGAACATAACTTCATGTGTACTCTAGATAAAGTATTTGGAACTTAAATTTAGCAATACTCTAGTTGTTCAAGTAAAAAAGACTTTAAAAAACACAAAGAAACACTTCTTAGTAAGTATATTTTAATACTCTTTCATACTTATTTACAAATTTAAACTATTAATCATTTGCTATAACAATTGACGATGAACACTAATCACATGCGAAGACAACACAACTATACCGTCTAACGGCGAGCGACAAACGAAAATGAACCTTAATGCAGAGTATTTAACATACTGACAAATTCAATATCGCTAGAGCAGAACTGCAACGTATATAAGTCTTACAAAAACTTAACCGCGAATTGGATATCAAAAGACATTTAAAAATGCTCCTTATTGCTTAGCGGGTAAGGTTGCGCTGTCCACGATTGATTGTTGTCGTGGAAGGCTTCGCTAACGTGTTATTTGTCGACCTTCGAAAGAATATCAATTGTATCCAGTGTCGTGGCTCTTGAAGCGTGAAGATGCATATCGAGTGAAGATAGATGCGACGGAAATCGTTATGTTTATCAAGAAAATGGGTTTCAGGGTTCCGCATATGCACAAGATCTTATCTAGTCTTCTCTAATACAGAAAATATGGACTAGTCTACTGGCTGGGGTACTTAATGTTGATTCATCCCAAAGACTTCGTCACCTCCTTTAAGGGAAGTGTTAATGTGCGTTTTTTTATATAAGATCAGACGTATTTTTTTCCCTAATATTAATAAAATAAAATAAAATACTTACCAATTGATGGTAAGTAATCGCCTATTAAAACAAGCAAAGGCATACGTGCTGCTGCTGACCTTATTAGAATAAGGAATAGGGGACTGGGCTTTAAAGAAATGGGCTCTGGCATCCCTTACTCACTCAGCGTTCATACCAATAATTGTTATTAAAATAGTTTAGTCGTAAAAGCATAACAGACAAACAGTTATTTATATTTTTTTATTATTGGTATGGATTTCATAAAAGGCTGTTGGTTGAGTGGTTAGGGTGCTTGCCTTAACTCTCTGTTCTAGGGTTCCCGAGTTCGATTCCCGGCAGGGTCAACTTTGAAAATGGACTATTCAAAGTTGGCTCTTATCTGGATCTGAAAAGTAGTAGCAGGGCACACTGCGTTTCGCAGTCATCTGGGCAGCCCATCTAGCGGCAGTAACCATCCCCTTACAGAAGACCACCGTGAAATAACAGCACATTTGCTGTTATTTTAGCACGTGTGTTTCGGTGAGTGAGTAAGGGATTGCTAGAGCCCATTTTCCTATCCCTTCCCCAATCCTTTATCCTTATTCCTACTGTAATCGGCAGCACACTTGCAGCACGTGTGGCGGTGCTTGTGTTGCATTCGACGATAGCCATCTGTCTGCCTATTTTAACATAAAAAAAGACTAGAACTAACTGGGAAATTGTAAAATTATTTAACTAAATTATACTAAGAATTAAATTCTCTGAACATAAATATTAATATCCACTAATTTTAGTAGGTGAAAATAATAAAAAATAGAGTAACAATCAAATGTGAACTGTTTACTCAGTTCGAAAATACGTTAGTAATCCTCTTAGCCTTGACAGCAATATATAAAAACAAAAGGCAGTCGTCATTCTAATGCAGTAAGATTCGAAATCGCTTGCACCTTTGGAATCAGTGACATCGATATCTTTTACACACAAACTGACATAAGTAATATCATCAGTAAATATTAAAATCCTTGAACGCAGATACAAGACAATAAATCACTCTTTATATTACACTTTTAATTGAGTCTCGTAAAGTTATTAACAATTTAAGCGCGTATATACTCTTTAATATTTTTAATTGTTATTGTGCTATTAGTGAAAATTATTTAGATAAGAAATTCTAAAAATATATGACAGTACTTAATTTATTTGCGTCTTCAAGTTAAACTCAATCAATATGACATAAAAAACCATATATATACACGATTTTATTTTTGTAAAGTATCCCTGTTTGTCTGTCCGTCTGAATGCTGGTTAGGACATATACTAATCTAATATATATATATATAATCTATATAATAGTTCTATAGTTAAAACTAGAAATATTTTAACCGAAAAATTCTTTCAGTAAACTATAAAAGCCATTTATTTTAATGTAT
The DNA here is from genome assembly GCA_910589475.2 of Bembecia ichneumoniformis. Taxonomy (NCBI): domain Eukaryota; kingdom Metazoa; phylum Arthropoda; class Insecta; order Lepidoptera; family Sesiidae; genus Bembecia; species Bembecia ichneumoniformis. The sequence continues at coordinate 14,019,622 of OU342540.1, forward strand.
CGTGCCTACTTTGAATGCTAGTTGTAAATTGTAATTACTCTTTCATGCTATAAGTGGAATTTTTTTATTTGGTGTATGCTTCTATTAGAATTATTACTATGTAATATTAGTACCTGTAAATTTCCCTAAAATAAAATAAATAAATAATAAATATTCGTGTGAATATAATATTATCAATTCTAAATAAATAATAAAATCGTAAACAAGCCGTGTCTGTACATTAAATATTAAAAAAAAAATTGTACTGCTGTTACCGAGGTAAAATATAGTTTTTAGAACGTTTGTCTGCTTGTCTGTGCGTTTGTGCACGCTAATCTCAGAAACGGCTTAACCGATTTTAATGCTGTTTCACTGGTGTATCGTAGCAAGCTTCCCGTAATATTTAGTGTTTGTTTCATTCAAATCGGTTTAAAAACAAAAAAGTTACGCGCTATACCGAATGCCACGCGTATTTTTATATATAGAGATAATATATTCGCGTCGGTGAGAAACCCTAGAAAAAGTCCTATTCTTTATAATAATTCAAAAAATCAGAAACAGATGCTGCTCTTCTATTCGGAGACAGACAAACTTCTTTTACTTTAATCTTCTACCAATTACTAAATATCTACCTATATCAAATCTATGTTTCTTTTTTGCATGTCAAACAGGCTTCAAACTAAGCAGCTTCAAGTAATATGGGTGATAGACAACTGATAAATATACTTTTTTTGTAAATATATACATTGGATACATAGAAAAGTAATCTGTACGAATTAATCCAACCGGAACCGTTCCACTTGCGGAACACTAGGCGTGGGCGGGGGTTTCATCCCTTCGTGGTCGATGTACCTCGATCACGCACGAAGCGTTTCAGTTCCACCTTCCTTGTTCGGACTGCTAAGGAGTGGAACTCATTGCCTGCGTCTGTGTTCCCACAGAACTACAACCTCGGGGTCTTCAAAACCAGGGTAAATGGGCATTTACTGGGTAAGCGTGGTCCACCTTCGGCCACATCTACACCTCACATCAGGTGAGATAGTGGTCAAGCGCTACCCTGATCTAATAAAAAAAAAAGTCTGAGACCAAGCCAACCGCATTTATTATTCTTGTATACATGCAAATGTTGGTTTTGAGTGGGGACCAAGCGGGTCCTTAGACCCCTTTGGTAGAATTTAGAAAAATCTAGGTCATAAAATGAAACACCAACCTCTAATGCAAACTATTTTCAATCGGTTATCTTAATACAGAAAACTTATTCAAACAACGATAAAATCTTTTTTATGTAAACGAGTCGATTATTTTTTTCTCTTATCGCTTAAGGTGTTTTTTATTACTCTGACGCATTTCAATTAATAGTAAGGAACTTTGTAATGCCGATTTTATGATTTCGAAGTTGATTTGATGTATCTCGATGATATACTTGTGTAAATTATGACAAACTACGAGCAAACAATATGAACAGATTCTCGTTTGGTCGACAAAGCTTCCACAATTCTGCTGCAAATAATGTGACTAAATATGTACATTTCTTTATTTATCAACTGTTGCAAGGATTCATATAATGAACAGTACATTCTTCACCGGCACAACAAAATAGACGCTTTATGGGAAATTCTCACCCTTTTAGGCGTCGTTAGAATGAAACGACAGGAACTGGTAAATTTGCTCTTCCATGTCCACAATTAAAGCTATCTAGAAATCAATAGAAAGTACTTAATCTAAGATGTATCATGAAAGTGTCTGTTTTTAAAACATAACCCAAAGCTTGATTTATTACATTTCTACCTGATGTTAGTTGAAACTATGATGTATCATGTGTTACATACATTAGAGTGGTTTATTTAAGTTTCCTCTCTTTCTTTGCAGATTGCTCAGCTAGTAGAAGATGTGAGAAGATTACAGGCGTCACTAAAAGCGCTACAAGAGGCTCATTCACAGCAGCTACAGCGGTTGGAAGAGAGACTAGACGAGAAGAAACAACACATAGCCAGATTGGAAGCGAGGCTTGACACGCAAAGGGACTATGATGACATCAAGAGAGAAATCAGGTAAGATTTGCTTTATTAGAAACAGTAAAATTAAACTATTGTTGATTTCATAGGATCTAGTTTTTTTTTTTTCAAAGGATTTACATCATTCATACAAAACATCTTTATTTACCCTTTCATTTTTAATAAACTTAACTAATACTTCTCACTCAACTTTATTATTAAGTAACTGTGTACCGTCAGCACAAAAATCAACACGTGCTGTAAGATAACCAGTATCAGTGTTGGGTCGTTCACCTGTTTGTGTTAGATTATCATTGTTTGAACGTTGGGAAACATAATGGTGATTAAACCTTGAATGTGGTCGAGGAACTTGATGTGATACACCATTTACATATATACAGAATGTCCTTATTTATTAATAATTAATTAATCCTTTAGGGGCTCCTAAACCGGAATCAAAAAGATTTTTATGTATTGCACCAATTTAATATATAAAAAAAACAACGCAAAAATTACAAATAATATTACTCTTTGTGCGATTAAAGTAACATAATAGCATATCAATTTGATTTAGAATTAGAGATGCGCCGAGTACAGGTTTTACCGAGTAACCGAGTACCGAGTTTTACTCGGTTTAATGTTTGTTAAACCGAGTAACTCGGTTCTATCTAAATGCTTGTTTGGGGCGCGAGAACAGGTTTTTTTTTTTTATTAGATCAGGGTAGCGCTTGACGACTATCTCACCTGATGTGAGGTGTAGATGTGGCCGAAGGTGGACCACGTTTACCCAGTAAATGCCCATTTACCCTGGTTTTGAAGTTAGACCCTGGTTGGTTTAGACATGTCCGCGAGCCCCACCGTCCCCCGGCTAATCAGTCGCTCATTATTTTACAACAACGTAGTCTTCGGTGCGCGTCCAATTGCATAAATAATTGAAAATTATTGTTTTTCGTATACAATAGTTGTAATAGTACTAGTTCAGTGAATGTTGACATAATGAGTTCAACACATGAGAGAGACATAATACATTTTTAAAACTAATAAATACTCATTGCTTTTTTCAATAGACACTCATGTTCTGATTATATCTCCCAAAATATATTACTTTATCTAAACCGAGTATACTCGTCATTTGAACCGAGGCATTCGGCCGAGTACGAGCAGTAAAAAAACGCCGAGTACACCGAGTACCGAGTATTAAACGAGTACTCGGCCCATCTCTATTTAGAATGGACCTCACACCCGTTAATTCTCAGTCGTTTTATGGCTGAATTTCATGAAAAGAAAGAACCGATTTACACTACACCAATTACGGTTACTCAGACGTGGCTTTTTTTATGGGTACCGTTTTCCTCAATTTTGCCAACTGGATTGTCTATTATTTATGTAAAATTAATTTGTTTAATTATTGCTTAAAAATACTGCTCACACATTAAAGCAGTGCTGGTAATGTTTATGTACAATCTTTCACACTGTGTGCATATAGCGACTTACACTTAGTTTGTTTGCTGACAGTACCTTTGACTGATAAAGTGGCGCCGAGGTGCATTCTAGTAGTGCATTATCAAGCGATATACATACTTTAAATAGATAAGTGTACACTATAAATAGGAAGTCTTTGTTATTCTGTTAGATGTTGCTGACAAAAGGAATTATCCTTAGTAAATAAATATAGAAGTAAGCATAACAAACAATGATAAATGAAGCCATTTAATGAGGTATCTAACTAGTTCCAGACTATTTGAATACAACAAGATATCCTTATTTCAAATCTTATCTTTTTGTAGATTATTAAATCTTTATAAATTAGTAGTGGCAGGACATACTGCGTTACGCGGTTATTTGGGTAGCCCGTCTGGCGGCAGCAACCACCCCCTTACAGAAGTTGTTTTTCGGTGAGTGAGTAAGGGATGCCAGAGCCTATTTTCTTATCCAATCCCTTATCCTTAATCCTACTGTAGTCGGCAGCGCACTTGCTGCAGCTGTGGCGTTAGTTGTGTTATAGGCGACGGTAGCCACCTACCATCAAGTGAACCGTCAGCCTGTCTGCCTATCTTAACATAAAAAATAAATTTAAAAAAAGGCTAATTGTTTTGCTCAACTTTAATAATATTTGCAATTTTACTAAAATTATAAATGCAATAGTTGGACTATTTTGTTACTCAATAACACAAAACGATCAACGAATTTGAATAAATCTTGTTACAAAAAAAGTTCACGTCCTTTGTTATAACGTGGGAATCGTGGGATACTTCAATAATTTGATAGGAGAAATTATTTAAGTACTTTACTTTTTGAACTAGATGGCGTTTTGCTTGCGTCTAGAATAATTTAGAACAAAATTGAAATTAGTTCTTCCACATTAAACTAACTAGCGTAATGCGTAGTTAGTGTGGTATAGTTGTCGGAATGCACAGGTGTTAAACTATTCATGGGGACGAAACCGCAAACAAAAGCCAGTATAATTTAAAACACGTATCTCTATACGGCGAATTAACAATAACACGAGATTAACCATAAGTGTCAAATTTAAAAACCAATGAACCAAATCTGTTTCGACATCTTGATCACACGCAACCATAAACAAATTTGGGAGTTAAAAGATTCCGTCGAGGAAGTGGTGCGGTGACCAAACAAAACACAATGACTAATTAACTCTTTTCTGGGAAAACAAGCTGCTATAATAAAGTTCAAACGAGTTTCTGACCATATGCAAGTAATGTTGTTACACGGCCGTAAAATCTTTATGAAAAATATATACTTTCTGCATCTATTTAAGGTGTCTGATATTATGCGATGATGAAATTAAAGTATTCTTGTATTTAAAAAACTGTGTACATTAAAAAATATGTTTAGCAACCTAATATGAAGTTAATATTTTAGTATTAATAAAAGCATTCAATTCTCTGAACCTAATCTAATCAAACCTTAGGCGTTAATTAGTATTTCCCGAAAATGTCTCATTCCTTATCGATTCTCCTGTCTATCATAGGAATTTAATCTTATTTATATTTCCCACTGATGAGAACAGGAAATGTGAAAAAAGTTCGTCGGTGTTTCTCAGGGAGCGATTTTGGGTCCAATATTATTGTTCAAACACGGGTGTTACATGCTAAATTCCATATCTCGAATCGTTTAGCGTGTAGACGTTATAATACTGTGGGACAGTCACATAAATGATTTTTTTTAAAGAGCAACAAAAAAAATCGAGACCTCCTTAGTAGATAAACAATTGAAAATAATGATCTGTACTAACAATTATGTGTATGATAAATTCTTTCGATATTTAAATGGTACATTACTCTCGATGACACAGGCTATGTACTATGTACTAACTACTCCTGTTGTACTCAGGAGAAGTACTGCCTCGGTCTAGTAGTTATACATATATTTTTCTAATTGTTATCGTGTTCATCAAAGTAAGTAGGCAAATTAAATATCTACCTATCTAGGACTGGTATTAATTGAAATCTTAGCCTGTAGTGAGCAACTTAAATTACCTATAATTTAAAGAAGTTCAATTTGATAACTTCACTAGACTGTTTGGTAACTAGACCATTTGGTAACTTCATTGGTGAAGGGCGTGACAATGACAAACAAACTAATACGGAGCCAAACTGTTGGTGATGTTATTTTTATCAATATGGCGTCCATTGACGGCTTCTTTGATCATCAAAGGGTGATCTACATACGAGCCGCGTCACGACATAAATTCTCGCCTCGCCTAACATAATAAACACCATATTTTTGGAGAACAACTTAAAACATCAATCGATCGATTTTAATGACAGGACGTTATTCTGGCAGTATTGACATCTAAAAATGTTTTGACATTTTACAATCTTCAAAAATGGATTTTTATATGTTAAGGTCGAAAGACAGGCCGACGAAAAACTTGTAGATAGCACCGTCGCCTATAACACAAGCAATGTCACAGATGCTGCAAGTGCACTGCTGGCCATAGTAAGATTGAGAATAAAGGATTCTGACATCCCTTACTCACTCACCGAAACACAACAGCACACGTGCTGTTTTTTCACGGTGGTCTTCTGTAAAGGGTTGGTTACTGCCGCCAGACGGCTGCAGCAATGACTGCGAAACGCAGTATATGTCCTGCCACTACTATTTATATAGGTAATCGTATTTTAGTTTATATTTTACTATTATTGTTTTCTTCGAATCACATTATAAACACGCCAGTTGTGGAAAAAAAGTAAAAGAAACCCCAAGACGTATTATCGAATGACACGACAATAGTTGATAGAAAATAAAGGGAAACGTAATAGAAAAAAAAGCTTTTCAATTATGGCCGTAAACACGCGAGACCAAAGAACGACACTTGCCCGTTTTCCCATGATCGGCCCAATTTTACCTCGTATTAGACGATTTCTTACAAAAGAGATCGCGCCTGCCCACTAAAAATAATCCCATAATATCTTCTAATACTGAACACAAACAGTCGCGAGCACCTGTAACGGTTTATTGCTTATTTATTCCGCTCCTCAAGTCAGGATTAAGTTATAACCAGCCTCCGAAGATTAAGCCTTAATAGGGGGCGGAATAGATTGATTTCGGACGATCCCGCGCCAAATCTCTTACTTAACTTTGAATGCGATGTTTGGTTTCAGATTAGATTCGTCTTTGGATCGAGCCTCTACAAAATGATTAATTCCAATTTCAAAATCAATATGTTTGCGACTATTTATGTCATTCTAAACTTATTTACTAAATTCAAATTTGAAACTGCAAAAAAACTGTTATATTGCGTATCTGGTTATTTGCGAAACTGATTTTCTGCGACTGTACGATGGCCTTTCGCAGTCATAAATTGGGTAGCTCCTCTGGCGACAGCAACCATCCCTTTATAGTAAAGTACTGTGAAATACAGAATTTGTCCAGCCTTAAATTGTTTCGAATGCTTAAATTGCTTGTTTTAGCGCAACTTTGGGGTCTCGAGTTCGATTCCAGGCATTCTAATTTTGGAAATGAACTTTTTAAAATTTATTCTGATCTGGTTATAAGGTTTTGCCCCGTGTCCGTTGTTTGTTTATCCCATAACACAAGCTTATAAGTTGGTTTCTTTGAGGGCCATACAAGTAGTGTGTTTAATTTTTTTATTTTTATTTAGTTTCAGTGAGTCAATAAAGAATGTTTCCTAATCATTTATCCTACTAAAGATAGACCACTTGCACTTATTTCCTTGCAAGCAGGCCTATTAATATAGGCAATGATAGCCATCTAATATCTAGTGTATACGTCAGCCTGCCCTGCAAAATCCTTACATAATTTTATTTATGTTTCGCTCATTGAAAGTTTTGAAGCATCATTAGTTGTACACTTTATTTTTCAAATAGGATTGCTACATTTTTCCATAATATACTTATACTAGTCTATACTTCTATATTAATATTATAAAGAGAAAAGATTTATATATATGTATGTATTTTTAGATATTTGTAATGAATTTTGACGAGCCCGTTGGATGAGAGAGCCCCCTCTGTTCTAGGGTTCCCGGGTTCGATTCCCGGCAGAGTCAACTTTGAAAAATCAAATTTGACTCTGGTCTGGATTCGGAAAGTAGTGGCAGGCCACACTGCGTTGTCGCAGTCATTTGGCCGTCTGGCAACAGTAACCACCCCCTTACAGAAGACCACCGTGAAATAACAGCACGTGTGCTGTTGTGTTTCGGTGAGTGAGTAAGGGATGCCAGAGCTTAATCCTGCTGCTGTCGGCAGCGCACTTGCAGCAGCTTTGGCGTTGCTTGTGTTATAGACGACGGTAACCAACTACCATCAAGTGGACCGTCAGCCTGTCTGCCGACCTTAATGGGCCGATTTTAAAAATTCTTACATCTATAGAAAGCTACATCATCACCGAGTAATATTTTGTAAAGAGACGCGGACGAAGTAGCGTGCGACAGCTAGTCATAAATAATTTGGTGTATCCAACTTGAATAACCATCATTATGTGTGATAAAACAAAAAAAAGTTAAATTCTCTTAAATTATGTTGACAGACTGTGTTCGTTAAAAAAAAATCAAATATCGTCGAGCGATGCATAGTTTATCTCTTGTTTAATTAAAAACAAAACACACAGAGCATTTACATATTTCTCGGAGAGAATTATAAACAACGTTGTTCGTAGGTGTGTGTTATACGGCGTACCTATGTCCTCCTATCCCCTATATACCAATAGTGGGTCCTATCGGGGACACCTGTCTCCATTTGCTTAGGCGATGTTTGCCTTACATTTAACAAAGTTTAGCCTTACACACGAATTATCAACTAATTGACGTTACCCGCTTTTTTCGACTCATAAAAAAAGCCATGTCCTAAGCTCTTTACTGCTTGTTTACACGACGCTGGCATTTCGTTTGGTTTCACGACAAAAATTTAAATAAGTCTAAGAAGAACGCTTGAGTAAAGAGACAATGAGATATTTAGAAAAAAAGAATTGTTGAAACAACATAAGACTGGGCCTGAGGTGCGGCTTTCGCTTTGTTTTCGAATGTATACAGTGCGGGTGAGTGAGTGAGTGAGTTGTTACCGTAGGCAGGCTTTTGAGACCTCATTTTATCTGTTTATTGACCAATCGATCGGCCGCGATTGGACAGCACGTTCGAACTGGGCGGGGCGTCCCCTTATCGTCGGCCGATGATTTGACTGATAATGTTTGATTGTGTCTTCCAAACTTGAATCAATATTGATAAAAATATCTAACGTCACATGCGAATGAGTTGAAGATGTCAAGGCATCGACGACCAGTGCACATAAGGATGTTGCAATCATTTTATTGCCGGCGGCTTCGTCCGCGTATCTCGGGAGCAGTACTTTTTTATAGATACTTATGTCTTTTTATATACAACTGGCAACATGTATAGAAAATTACATAAAGATCAAATGAGTAATTAAGTCGTGAATGAAACCTTAACAAACAAACAATCTCAACTTCAAATTTTTAATATACCTATATTTTTTCTTTTTTTAGTTATTTCATATTGGTCTTTCGCATGGGGGTAATTATAGGTACTGCCGCTAGACGGGCTTTCCAATTTATATCTGCGAAACGCAGTGCGCCCGGCTACTATTTAAAAATTAAGAAATAAGGGGAAAATTCTCATCATATCTTCTCTTATCAAGAAGAAAACATGAATTGGGGAGTCCATTCGTACTTACAGTAAATGGGAGTAGGTAATATTTGGGTAACAGATACTTCCACTATCCCATCCGCGCTTTGTCCTCATCCGTCACTAGCTGGCGCACTTTTATTTTTCTAAAGCGTTGCTCATTTAAATTTTAGATTTTATTTCACTTTTTTTTGTTGATAAAAGGTAGGTACCCTAAACCCTTTTCTTTAAAATGTATATGCATAATTTCATGCTGATCGGTTGAGTAGTTAAGGCGTGAAAGCGTAACAAATAAACAAGCTCACTTTCGAATTTATATTAGTAATTATTTATATATAAATAAAAACATTCCTTATTGTTTATGACCAAATTTTGCCAACCCCTTTTGCAATTGCTACCAGTTCGGAAGTATATTTTATGAGGCAGATTCCTCATAGTAGCTCTTTTAATAGTAAGCACTATTTAATAGTAAACACAATAAAAAAAATGATAGTACACACACCTATAAAGAATTATAACATTAATTATAAAGAGTATTAATATTAACTTATATATTCAAACAAAATAGGCACAACCCATTGTTAATTTGTCTGCATAATTAAAAAATGTCAATCTCGATTTCCATAAATTCCTTAATTTATCGAAAATCTGTTACAAATTTTGATTAATGGACGCCCGTTCTATGACTAAGGGGTGCAAATTCACCCTTTGCCGATTTCAAAGACATATTTCTAGTGAAGACTGCTTGGGGGTGGAGAAAGGATGTTTCGATATTGATTAATAAATTACAAATTCCTTTACAGTTGCACGTCTATTCGTCTGTAGCGAACGAATTTCAAAACATTCGCTTTGTCATCAAAAACATTACTTACTATATTTAGTAACAATAGTGTTATTGACATTTAAATAAAATACTCCCATGTATTTATGATACACACATGCTTATATCTTAATTAATTCTACAAGCCCCCCCCCCCCCATACATCTTGCGCAGGTTACAAAGTTTATCTCATAAAGTATTCAGTATGTTACAAGCCTTAAACTGAAGGCTTTTGGCCGAAGACAAAGATGCTTTTAAGCTTCCGTGTCGAACAGTAATCTCAGTGGAGTGGTTGTACTGTTCGTAAATATTTAAGAAATAAGTAATTTAATTAATTAATATAAATTAATATAAATTTATCTTATGTCAATAGCCTTAAGATTATCTTAAGATTGTGGATTTTGACGAGCCCGTTGGTTGAGTGGTTAGGGTACTTGCCTTAACGCTCTGTTCTAGGGTTACCGGGTTCGATTCCCGGCTGGGTCAACTTTGAAAAATGAACTTTTCAAATTTGGCTCTCGTCTGGATCTGAAAAGTAGTGGCAGGGCATACTACGTTTCGCAGTCATTTAGGCAGCCCGTCTGGCGCCAGTAATCACCCCCTAACAGAAGACCACCATGAAATAACAGCACGTGTGCTGTTGTGTTTCGGTAAGTGAGTAAGGGATGCCAGAGCTCATTTTCCTATCCAATTTATTATCCTCATTTTCATTAAAATTATCTCTATTAACTTTCACATAATATAATATATCATTAACTTTCATAATAAAGTAAATGTCAAATTCAATGTTCAATGTTTCAATGTTGTTCCTCATAAACTACTGAGCAGATTGAGATGATACTTGACATACAGATAGATTGTGCGATGGATTAAACGATTATCCGAGACAACTAAATAGTTCTGTATTTATTTATTCAATAGATGGCGTGATTGAACTTAGAACTTTCAAACTCTTTTCCTCTTTTTGTAACTTATAAAGTTTAAAGCATGAATTTAAATTTAATTTTATTAGAGACTACATAAGTACGTATTATTTATCTTAAAATATGGGTAAAACTTTTTCATTTCTTTAAATATAAGTTAAGCCCTCGGCCTCTCCATACCATCTCTGTTCCTCGGTTGGACTATTAAAACTCCTTAGCTATCGTGAACACTCTCACCCACTTTCAAAACGCTTATAAAACTGTGTCTCCTTCATAAACATATTTATGTTTTATGGTTATGAAGTAAAAAATACATTACATTCGACATTACGTCTCGATCTAGGTGTAAGGTTCTCGTGGCTAAGGTTTGTAAGTAACGCTCCTTCTTTCTGTCGCCTTCAAACAATATCAGAAGGGATGCAAGTGCGACTTGCTTTGAAAGAATAAGGGATAAAAAATAAGATGAGTATAGGAAAATGAATTCTGAGCATCACTTACTCACTCACCGAAATACAAAAATTTATTTTACGGTCAGCTTCTGTAAAGTAATGGTTTCTACCGTCAGATGGGCTGGCTCTCTATGACTGTGCAGTGTACCTGCCACTACTTCCGGACTGTTTTCTATCTCGATTGGAATATAAGAAAGCAAAACAAAATGTTTTTACAAATTTATATGATTGAGGCTTGAGAACTTCATACATAGGTACTTATATTTTAATAGTTTAATAAGAATATCAAATGAAAAATGACATGATTGTATTTCTTAATATACAGTGTCAAATTAATAAACAGTGTTGATTTATTGAAAACCTGTTAGATACTAAACAATACACCCTCGCCTCACCTGTTAACGTAACAATCGTCTGGGGATCCCGCAATTCATACAAATGCAAGAAGTTCAAACGACAATGTGCCTTATGTCGCAACACTGCCGACTCCGAACACCTCTCATCGTTAACAAGTACACACACTCAAACACCTACCAGATTTAGTCGCGTACTACCAAAGATTTAATTGGCGATATATTAAATTGTAATTATGGTACAACCCTATTGTTCGAGGTGCGAAAATCTTGAGCTGGAGGCGAATCGATACCAGCTACACGACCGGTCGCCCGACCGATCTGAAAACGCTCCAGTCTAGTGAACAATGCCAATAAGTGTCAATTCTATGGCTTCTGTCAAGTACTTATTTGTTTTATTTAGATTCAATCTTTAAACCAATTTGTTATTAGTCGTTTTCTTTAATTGTTTAGACGTCATGACAAAAAAAAACAAGTATAAATTGACTGCCTAAATCGGCAGTATATAATTCAAAAAAATTCTAAAATTTTGATAACATCACTTTCTCCACATCGCAAAAATTAAATATCTTATAGGTATTATATGTATTAAATATCTTATTACGCAAAAAACATAGGTTTAACTGAGTAAATTAAATAAGATAATAAATAAATAGTTAAATCTTAATTACTATTTCATACTAAGTATATATATTATAACATCAATATATGAAGTAAAACTAAAGTTACGCAAATAAAAATAATTAAGACTTACGCAAAGGCTAGAAGACATCGCCTGTGTACGATTCGTATTTAGATCGATTGTCTAACAAATCGATAATATTTAGTTAGTTTCAAGATCGATCGCTCGATAAGTTTTATTGTGATTGTATTACCCAATACGCACCGTATAGGTTGAGTTAATTGCGAGAATTAGTTTCTTCAATCAATAACACATGCGGCGAATTGGAGGCCTTAAATTCTCATTCGCTCTATGCAAATTAATGCTTATCTAATAAATAACTTTGTTTGTTTGGAATAACAAACGAAATGGTAAGACAGTATTTTGCGGAACATATGTATTATTTAAGACTATTTATTCGTGGACTTGTTAGCGATTCTACTTTTGGTTTCAAATTATTCTTTCTAATCTTTCAAAATTCTCACTCTCTTCTCTCTCTTATTATAAAGTTATCTTACAAATTACGACAGTACATCAGAAAGCCATTAGGTACTCTTAAAATAAGATAGCAGTAAAATTCAATTTTCTCAATTAGTTTTACTTATACTTAGCTACATTGTATACTATGTTATCTTATCATAATTAACACAATAATTCGTTATGAGAGATGATATTTTTTGCTATTTAATCCGTAAAGAGTGGAAAATTTTACAACTAAAGAAATAAGGAATCTATAATAATTTGATTTGGAATATATATTTGTAAACCTGCTTATATATCGGTTTATCGTCCAAATCGCTGTCAATTCGGAATAACAATAAACTCTTTAAAGCAATGATGAAGTGACCATTCAAATTTCGCATCTGTAGCGAACAGATTAAGGTCTATACGTGTTTTATATTGGCTTGCCTTACAAGCGCCGCCAACCTGGGACACCTTATCTTCTAATAGGTAACAAGGCGGCTCAAAGGGTTCAATCTCAATAAATTTATGAAAGGAATATTGCCAATAGGGCCACCGTTATATCCTATTAATTAAAATACTTAATTAATTCACGTAAAATGGTTTTAATCAATTCGTCCGCTCAATTTATGAAGGTGTATCAGTATGACCCCACTCTTAATTATTCCGCTTTTCTAATATACCTAATGAATTCAATGTTCTCTTTTTGAATTATAATAATATTGAAACACTTTGTTATTTTTATATTGGCATTCTGAAACTTTCTTATTTTTTTTTAATGATGACCTTTCTTTAAAACGTCGTGAACAAAACAATAGCTTCAACCATTTTTAAATTATTTTATTTTTCTGATAAAACTCTAAAATAATCATAGCACTTGTTTCTCGTGAATTGAAATAAATTTGCTCTTTTTTACAATCTAATATTTTAGTTAACCGAAATTGTAGGATAAAACCAAGTAATTCTATAATTTTAAACGGTCATCAAATGTGAGAATATTTTTAGTGATTGCAGTTGATATTTCAATTTTTCGTATTATTACAGTTGTAGATAGATAGTAAGCATTATGTAAATAGTAAGCAGTAACTAAAATTGAATTTGTCTTGTTGCAGTATGCTGCGATCTTTGGATCTTGGGAGCGGGGAGAGATCTCTAGAGCGAAAACCAGAACCTCTCCGATCTCCGAGTGTCACGTTCTCGCACAGAGACGAGAGGAATTCAGCAGAAAGAGAGAGGAGCACGGAAAGGCGAGATACAGGTACGTAACACACGATTACTATAACAAGTACTAAAACTTGACAGAGCAACGTCTGATAAAGATATGCGAAGTCAAGTTAAGGTACTGTCGGTGTCGTCTATTGTACTCTGTATCAATGATTCAAGCACGTTCGATAGCCCAATGTGTATGTCCGTAGCTAGTTCGTGTTCGCTTCCTTTACCCCCCGAGTAACACGCGAGGAGTACGAGGAATTCCAGTTCCCATCACCTCATCGAATCATTGCCTCATAACTCAAGCCGCTTACAATCATAGGTCCACGTGTACCGCGCGTTCAAATTGAAAAGATCACGTAGCGTGCGTAGAACACAACCCTGACTCGACCCGCCTACTCCTCGACCTGTGCCCTTTCCTCGTGTTCCCGCGTAACCGTGTTCTCACCTGCAGGTCCCGAGGAGTGGCCGAGCACACCGCCGCCGCTCAACAACAACACGACACATCACAACAACAACGGTCCGCAACAGTTGCCTCTACCGCCTCCCAGCCCATTCCGCTTCGAGGATCACCGTCCGTACCGTTTCGCCGAAGACATGGGTCCTCTACCACCCGGAGCACTGGTCGGTCGGCTAGGCGACTCCCTAATACCCAAGGGCGACCCGATGGAAGCCCGGCTACAAGAAATGCTCAGATACAACATGGACAAATATGCCAACACCAATCTGGACACTCTGCACATAAGCCGGAGAGTTAGAGAACTCCTCTCCGTCCACAACATCGGGCAGAGACTGTTCGCCAAATACGTGCTGGGTTTGTCGCAAGGAACCGTCTCCGAATTGCTGTCGAAACCGAAGCCCTGGGACAAGCTGACGGAGAAGGGACGAGACTCGTACAGGAAGATGCACGCGTGGGCCTGCGACGAAGCGGCCGTCATGCTTCTAAAGTCCCTCATTCCAAAGAAAGGTATTTGTTTCGTTTCTCTATCGCTATAACAGACAGACCACCTCTAAATGAGTACCATCAGTTTACGTTTCAGCATGTCGCAAGTATATAGGCGGGTGCCCATCAATTCTGCCCCCTTTAACGTAATCTTCCGACTGGTTTGGCACGCTACCCGTTATCACTGCTTGTCAAGTTTACCTGACAATAGGCCTCATCAATCATTACAAGAATGTAGCGATAGCTATTAAAGACGTTCACTCCGGGCCATTACGCTTTAGACAAAAGAGTTTATAAGAACAATTTTGTGTTCACAAATATTGCACCTTCGCATTGATATCATAATTATTTTATGACAATAATTATTTTCCAATTGCAATGAACTATGCAACAACCAGTCCCTATTTTTTTTTTATTAAGTAAACCGCTTTGGCATATACGCTCCGCACTTTTTTTAACATTTTTTTTTATTTTGTTGAACCTTGACACCATGTCCTTTTCGTCACCCACATCCCAGACCTTCCTGTCGCGTGCGGAAACTACGTTCAGCTCGGTATAGTTGGTAGATCAGCCACCACCCCTCCTCATTCCTCGATTGTTACATAAAAGGGTGGTTTGTACAGTCGAGGCGGGGGGGAGGTAGGAGAAAATGTCGTAGACTAAAGGGGATATGGTCAAGCGAGCGCGCCTCGCTGGCAATTGCATCCTCCCAGGATTCTACTGACTTCGATTTATCGTTTTAATACGTGTTTCTTTTGTTAACAATGTCCGCAGTTCTATTTTATTTAAAAGTTTTGGCATATTTTCAAATTTTGTCCATTATATTGGTACGCAAATTCATTATTCAAAATTTTCAAAAAAAAAATATGTATCTGCTTCGTTTATAGGCGCAAAAGTTGACAACTATAGTTAATAAAACTATGGCGACCACACGAAAGTGTTTGTAAAGTAAGCGGACACGCACATAGCACCGGCTTTACACAATCTTTAAACCCTGTCTGCATTAAAATGTACTTTATTATAAGCAGGTTGAAAACTTTTTTACGAAACACCTAGTAGATTTTAACAATTAGTACGAAAACTATTTTAACATTTTTTAAATATCCAATTATACCATAATAATTTCGAATAGTAAGTATACCGATTGTCTAGGTGGAAACCAGTTCACTAAATAATGGCAATTGTCAAAGGCCGTAACGACGCATGCAAATGCACGGTGAGGAAACTCGAAAGACCAAAAAGTATTGAGTCTGTTGTAAAACAGTGTACACATTAACGACAATACAGGACAAAATATAAATCTGCAAGAGACAATAGACTTTTGTACATTAGCCTTTGTCCCCGTCGATAGGGATGAGCTCAAATAGATTGAATTTCAGATAATTCCGAAGGGTTCCCGGTTTTTCTTTTCGTAATTACGGTTTTTGTATGCACGTTCCGCCGCACATTCGGCAAATTTATGCATGGCCAATACATTAATAATCCATACCTTTTTAGATTTAAATTATTATTATTTTTATTTGTATTATTATAAATTTTGACAGTTCTGAATCTAATGAAAAAGGTTACGTGACATTATAGGTAAAATTTAAGAGCTCCCAACTTTTTCGTCGATCAGTACTGGCAAAGACATCAAGCTACACAGCCTTGTCGGTAATAAGTCGGTTCCAATAGTGAAAGAAGGTATTGTAGTGATGTTCCCACGATACGGTGATTATCGGTTGCTAGCGTGACCGAGTGTTATACACTCATTACCGTTTATTACATGAAGGAAGTGGACAGTCGGTACTGTTACACAGATAAATAACAATGTAGGCAAACATCTTATCGGCGGGTGTAAGTTACAAATTAAATCTTTGAAAAAAAAAATTGTAATAAGGATTGCGTTATTTAGGTACAGTAAATGTATGAATCAATTGATGAATTACTCGCGAACAACAATCACTGTTATTTATTCTTACGTCACAGCGTCGCCATTTTCCATTTTCTAGTTCCCACGAGATAAGTATATATATACACAAAATTGTCCTGTCCGTCCGTGCGTAATGTTGTGAAATGCACCAACAGTTTGTCGTTCACACGAGACGTTTGTGACATAGATTCGCGAATGACATGTTTTTTGAATTGATATTCATTACGCACAATTGTTGCGGCGTCGTCGTCGGTATTACTAATATTTTTAAACTGTATTACTTACTTTCTTTGATAAAAGAAAATTAAGATATGACTTTTTACCCCATAAAGGAAACTGTCTTACAATTAATTTATTATAAGCGGATAAACTTCACCGTGAAACAAAAAGCATTAAGTAGTGGCTATGAGCTTATATGAGTATAGTTTAAAAAAAAACATCTCGCTTTTATACGCAATTACAACCTATGACCGCCCTTTCAATTTGTTATCTTCATTGAAGTAATAAAAAGTGGATAAAAGCACTTATTAATTACCACAAGAGGCGGGATCTGCCAAGCCCTATCAACAAGTATAAATAGTTTTTTTTTTTTTAATTGAATTACAAACTAAGTTTGCTAAGGTTTACTAGCTCACTCAACACTAATACGACAACTTGGAGAAAACATGCCATTTAAAAAGAACATTAGTTTAGTTTTATTAAAAATAAAACAGATAATTGTTTTTTAAAATTTATACCTACGTATTTGTATATTTAAGCTTATATTTACAAATCTACAAACGCATTTATACAAAGGAAACATATTTGATAGTGACATGGAAACCTGTCTGGCGGCTGCAACCACACTTTGAGCAAGGGTTGCCAGAGCAAATTTCCCTATCTAACCCATCCTATTTTATCCCACTATAAACGCACTTGCAGCATATGTAGCGATACTCGTGTTAATTTCTTGTCTATGCCCGGTTTTAATTTAATTTAATTAGTTTAATAGAAAATACAAATTAAAAAGTAACCAATGATCGTATATCAACATTTATGCCACAAACACGATAATACCCTCACGGTGTAAGTTGTAAGTTATTATTTATTCCACATAATCCATAACTCCAATTAAGTGTAGTTATGGCGGTTGCAATTATTCTTCTTATTACTGTTATCACGGTTGAGTGATGAAGAGTTATCGAACCAATTTAGTTTGCGAACGTCAAATCAATTCCTAGCTTTAAAAGCAATCTTATGTTCGATGCGAACACATAATTCATTATTTTATAATTTATACCTTGCATTGTTTTAATCGTTAAACTTGCACGTTCATTAAAGGAGAAAGATCGGCGCCATGACGTTTATTATTTTTTTGAAAAATTTAGACGAAGGAATCATCAACGCATAGAGCTTTGAAATACAAATTCTGAGCGTATTTGCAAATGAGTATAAGATATTTGTTTTAATCATTCACTTTCACAGCGAAGAAAAAAGATCGGTGCCATCTTAATTAATCCATTTTACTATTTAATCTTTGACGTTTATTATTTTTCTGAAAAATTTAGGCGAAGGCGTTATCAACGCATACATCCATACTTTTGAAATACAATTCTGAGCGTATTTGCAAATGAGTATAAGATATTTGTTTTAAACATTCACTTTCACAGCGAAGAAAAAAGATCGGTGCCATCTTAATTAATCCATTTTACTATTTAATCTTTGACGTTTATTATTTTTCTGAAAAATTTAGGCGAAGGCGTTATCAACGCATACATCCATACTTTTGAAATACAATTCTGAGCGTATTTGCAAATGAGTATAAGATATTTGTTTTAAACATTCACTTTCACAGCGAAGAAAAAAGATCGGTGCCATCTTAATTAATCCATTTTACTATTTAATCTTTGACGTTTATTATTTTTCTGAAAAATTTAGGCGAAGGCGTCATCAACGCATACATCCATACTTTTGAAATACAAATTCTGAGCGTATTTGCAAATAAGTATAAGATATTTGTTTTAATCATTCACTTTCACAGCGAAGAAAAAAGATCGGTGCCATCTTAATTGATCCATTTTACTTTTTAATCTTTGACTTTTAATTTTTTTCTAAAAAAATAAATAAGCAAAGGCATAGAGCCATCAAGGCATCACTTAAAAATATAAACTTTAAATACGTTCCGAAATGAGTGTGGGACCTCGCCGATGCGATATTTGGACAAAGTTCGGTTCTCTAAAGCGGTTGGAGCGTGGCGTGAAAATCTATTTTCAATGGGCCACTATCGGCGGACGCAGGATACCCGCCAAAGGCTTTATGTACGAAGTTAAGCGTCCTCGATGCTCCTTTACTCTGAATCGCCCTTGTTGTGCTCTTAGTTTAATGCTAAGCAAATTTTAATATTCAATTGAGCTTTGTCCATTTGGATATGTTGTTTTAATCTTACGCGTAACTTCACGTGGCATTCTAGTTTTAATTGTGACGTCATTTCAAAACTGTTTACAAATTCAGTTTTAAGAGTTTTTCAGATTTCATATACAATATACGTATAATGCCTTTAAAAAACTTTTTTTAGTTTTAACTTGAAATAACACATAATGTTTAAATATACATCAATAACCTAATTAGTTTGAGTACTATAATTGTTGAAAACTATAGTAATTTTCTTTACATACAATACAAACCAAATACCAGCTATCTATACTAGCTGGCCCGCAACTTCGTACGCGTGGTAATCGGTTATAGCGCGTAACTTTTTTGTTTGTAAACCGATTGGAATTAAACAAACACTAAATGCTACGGGAATCTTGCTACAATATACCAGTGAAAACCGCATTCAAATCGGTTCAGCCGTTTCTGAGATTAGCGTGCACAAACGCATAGATAGACAAAAATTCTAAAAACTATTTTTTTGATGTCAGTAACGTAAGTAAGTAGGTACAACGTGTAGGGACGAATTGTTTTTTTTTTTTTTTAATATACAGATAAATATAAAAAACTCTAAAAACTATTTTTTGACCTCGGTAACGTAAGTACAACGTGTACCTACAAATTGTTTTTTTTTTTTTAATTTTTGTAATAAATACTTAATGTACAGACAAAGCTCGTTTACGATTTTATTATATGTACTTATTAGGTATATTTGAAATTTTTGATACAAACATACTATTTTGGGAAAATAATTTATTGTAATTTTCAAAAATTTACTTATTTATCTATGTTATTTATTACATAAGTAACAAATCATACTTGCCGGGGTACATTTTGTACCTACTATAACTACATTAAATATCTTTAGACATTTAATTTGTGAGAATAAAGAGATTTATTTATTTATTTATCTAACAGACAGTTCTCAAACTGTGCATGTCAGGGCATGTCGCAGTGATTTTAAACTAAGCAAAGTTGAGACTTTGAAGTGTATTAACCGTACGCTAATGCACTCGGACTTGGGGGACACATCGAACACAAAATGGTGGACAAGTTATCGTCTTCAGTTCCGTAACATGCCAACATTTCGGATGAACGAATCGGATGAAAATTCAATTTCAGTATTAACACACTTATAGGTGTTCAGGAAGAGTATACGTATAAAATACCTTCAAAGTCGCCGTTAGTGAAAGATAGGTTGTATCATTGACAGATTTAATAAACTGCAAAGAAAATGCCTTACATTTTAAAGATTTTCATGATAAACTAGCGGTCCGTCCCGGCTTCGCACGGGTGGACATTTATTTTTTAAATATTTTGGGATAGACGATAGGGATAACGATTTTTGGATAAGCATAAGCAGTTTTTTATTTTCAAATTAATATAAGTGAGTAGCCTATGTTAGTCGCTGAGATTGTAGCTTTCTACAGGTGAAATAAGTTTTAAAATCGGTCCAGTGGTATTTGAGTTTATTCGTGGAAAGCGACAATTTTGTATGGAGGGGGGTAGGGGCAGAATGGGGGGAGTGTGAGTAGCCTATGTGGTTTTCTATAGGTGAAAGAATTTTTAAAATCGGTTCAGTAGTTTTTGAGTTTATTCATTACAAACATACAAAAATACATACATACAAATCTTTTCACTTTATAATATTAGTACATAGAGTAGTGCAGACAATATTACTTTTATATTTTTGGTAACAGGGCTTAAAAATATGATTAAAATTACTTATTCGCGTGAGTTAAAATTAATAAATAAATATAAAAATCGTCCTTGCACGAATTTTCTTAGTTATATTTTGTACTAGCTGAGCCCGCAACTTCGTACGCGTACAAAGATTTTCAAATGTATAGATCGGGCAAGACGAAAGAATCCGTAATGTGACATTTAGAACCACGTGGTACAAAATCGTTCAGTCCATCGCCAACTTTAGAAGGCTATTTAGCTACGCCATGGCCATCCTGATTACAGCGATCAGGATCAATATTTTTGTAGGAAAATTCCCCCAATGCCCTCTCTATATATAATTTAATCTTTTTGTACGCGTAATAATCGGTAAAGCGCGTAACTTTTTTGTTTTTAAACCGATTGGAATGAAACAAACACTAATGTTACGGGAAGCTTGCTAAAATACATCAGTGAAAAGTCGTTTCTTAGATTAGCGTGCACAAACGCAGACAAAAATTCTAAAAAAAATTTTTTTTACCTCTAAGTATATAATTACAACGTGTACAAATAAAATTGTTTTTTGAAAAAATCTTTAATTTACTTACAGACAATATGATTCGTTTACAATATTATAGACATACTTAAATAGTTAAATTTGTTAGCTCTCGACTGGAAAATATCTCGTTAAAACCGCCAAATGTTGCCAGCAAACAAAACAAAAAGGGGACTTTTCGCACATGTCGAAAGTGAAACGGGTCAATATGCCATAAATCATAAAGTTTAAAACAAGCACGAAAATCCAACAGACGGCTGATAATCACATAATAATTACCTATGTAGTTATATCCATGCTTAATAGTTCCAAAATCGAATGACTGGTTTAGGAATGTTACTTTTTAGTGTCATTAATTTGTACGTTTTGTCATAGATTTAAATGTCAAGTTTTTAAGATGAAGGATTTAATCCTTCAGAATTATGTTAATTATAACTTTTTTTTTGTAAAGCAGACGCAAACATAAGAGACACCTATTTTACAATTTTATTGATATTTGTTTTTTATTGTTAAGTTGAAGAGGAAATATAAACAAAATTGTTGAAAATCATGGTCACGCATTTTATAAATAGATATGAATAACATTTTATTTTTATTAAAAGTTTTTTTTACAATTTTGATAAAACACATAAATACTAATAAATGAATACAACAGGTTTGGTTTCCTTTATTGTGTTTCTGAAACTGACTTGCAGCGCCATCTAGTTAGCAGCAGCCGAGATATATTTCTCTCCGCAGTTATTTTGTTTAGGAAACGGAAACTTCATCTATTCCTCACAACAATTATACGCGTCGTATACACGAACATTTATGAAATTACACCGGCCTCTGCGAACATTTAATTTACGACGCAATTATTAGTATTATTACAAAGGGGCATTCCTCGCAAAAAGTTATCGCGACTGGCTCCACTTAGAAAGCGTCTTTGAAAAACTAAATAGCCGTTTAAGAGCGTTTACGCTGAAATAACTCGAAAAAAGTTTAGCGGTGAAAAAAAGATGGTATGCTGGCGACAATGTACCCGTAACGCCATCTGTTGTCGAGTAGCGCGAAGCTAGCGCGAAGGGTCAAGAAATAATTTCGCCAGGAATGTACGCGGCCGCTTTGACGGCTTCCGACGAAGCAATCAAGCGTCCTTACCGACATATTTATGATTATAATACCGCGTCTCGTTATACACTGTATGATTTTTATACCTGACCGAGAGATGGCAAAGATAATTGTGATCGGCCCCAACAAACGCGTAAACAACGCTTAACGAGCTTTTAGACTTCGTCTATTCTATTTTTTATTTTTTACAATCGCACAGTACGCTATTAAACACACATTTATTTATTTTACTAACCCAGACAACGACTTGGCCCTTTCTCCCTCTCACATTGGGCATCCCCTATTAAATGTGTTAAATATGTTACCATGCGCAAAGAAAGGATCCATTCTATGACAAGGCAGTTGCAAAGGTAATGCTTCTGCGCCTGGAAGACCAACTATCGTTTCCTAATATATTATTATCATTAAAACTCTTTATTTGTACTATAATAAATAAAAAAGAATAAAAAAAAGAAACAAACAACGAGTAATAGTACAAAATCGCTTTATCGCTTTATAGCGATTTCTTCCAGGCAACCTTAGGGTAAGGAAAATTAAATAAAACAATGTGGGTGGTAAAAATAATCATAAACTTACATTGTAATTAGTAAATACTAGTACATAAATTGAATATAAACAAATATTAATAAGATAGATTAATAAATATAATATATTAGAAGATAAAGCTACATACATACATACATACATTTCAAGTCATCTTCCTATCTCCTGACTTGACGACCCCTACTTCTTTTGCCGTCTCTTGGTTGTCAGAGGGTGACTTGCTTGCTCCATTTGTTGATGGGGTGGCGTAGCATATGTCCAGCCCATCTCCATTTTTGGACATATCCAAAAATGACAGTCTTAGTCTCCTACGTGTTTATATATATCTATACATATAATAAAATCTTAAATGAGCCGTTTCTGTACATTTAAGATTTTTTCAAAAAAAAACCAATTTGTACACGTTGTACTTATGTTACCGAGGTCAAAAAAAATACTTCTTAGAATTTTTGTCTGTTTGTCTGTGCGTTTGTGCACGCTAATCTCTGAAACAGTTTTCACTCATGTATTGTAACGAGCTTCCCGTAACATTTAGTGTTTGTTTCGTTCCAATCGGTTTACAAACAAAAAAGTTACTCGCTATACCGAATAACACGCGTACGAAGTTACGGGCTCAGCTACTGTGTGTCAAATTGCATCTTTATCCGTTCAATGATTTATGCGAGCTTTAGTAATGACCTTATTATCTTCATCAACTTTCTTATTTATTGCTTTATATGGTAAATGATGGTAGACGGGCTAAATAATTACTCATTGGTACTCAGCTACTGTCACTTTAAAATAAAAGCAACATCAGGGAAGGAATTTTACCCTAATAAGAGTTTTAGGGCATTCATTACTCACCGAAACACAACAGCGCAAATTCTGTTATTTTACAATAGTTTTCTGTAAGGTGCTGTTTGATATTTCATATATCAGTAATAATTTAAATATTATACTATGGCCTGACTATGTGGGCCTCGTAAGAAAACTCAACATCATTCAACGAGCTATAGAGGGGGCTATGCTCGGGATTACACTGCGAGATCGAATCAGGAATGAGGAGATCCATAGACGAACAAAAGTTACCAACATAACACAGAGGATTTTTAAGTTGAAGTACGAGGCAGGACTCATAGTACGGAAGGAAGACGTCCACCAATAAGGTGGACATACGACCTAACAAGGGCCTTCGGTTGAAGGTGGATTCAGGCTGCTTCTGATGGATCCTGTTGGAAAATTAAGGAGGAAGCCTTTGTCCAGCAGTGGACGTCCTACGGCTGAGACGATAATAACAACTTAAAATTTGCTACTACTTGAGCGTTAAGGTTATCATTAATGTATGAACACATCTTTTCCTTTAAACTGAAACTGCGAACTCTTTGATTAACACACCACATAACAATACTCCTACTGAAACTCACCCAAATATATAATATGTAGACACTAATTAATTCGGCTTCTCATATAATAAAATAAATTCACGTCACCGCTTCTGTTAGGTATTAGAGAAAATAGAAATTCCAGACATCTTAGTTCACAGCGGTTTTCGCAAGTGTGTCCGCGAATAGAGTAATTATTTTATTTGATTGTGATGCGTTAACGTTCAGACAGGACATGTTCTTAGCATCCTTTTAATACCTACACCTATTATGACTAGATATGTAAGGTATTCAAATGTAGACTAAAGTCAATTAAGATACTAACTATACATATACATTTAGCTGTGCCCCGTAACTTTGGATCGCATAGAAATTTGATAGTATGAAAACTACCATGAAAAAATAGATACCTATAAATGCCATAGAGTTGGAGTTTAGCGATTATATTACTAAATAATATGAAGTCTCTCATATTCTCAGTCTATGTGTGTGATAAAAATCTCTAAAAGTTTTAAGGTGTTTATTCCTGTTTGCGTCAATAGAAAGAGGGATTTTTGAGTATTTTTAACGTTAGAAAAATGGAGCATTTAAAATTTTTATTTCATTAAAAAAAATATCGCTTTTAAAATTTGCTTATTTTTCGCATGCGCTATATTAACTCGAGAATACATAATTAATTCTTGAAGAACTCATCTTAAAATATTTTTAAAAACATGTGTCGAGTCTGCTCAAAAGAATTCATTGTACTTGCACAGAGTGCAAACAAAACGCGAAGACTAGCATCATTTTAATATTAGAATGTCTTTAGTCGCCAGTGTTAAACGTTTACTTGGCTTAATTTAAATACACTAACCCATAGTGCCTCGTCTTTATACTAGAAATGTTTTTAATAGAACAAAAGTCATGCTCTGAACAATTCAGTAAATAATTCGTATTGATTTGGAACTAATACATTTTTTTAGAATCGTTAGCATTTGATTTTAAATTTCCCACACTAAACTTGTGCCGGATAATCAGACCAAGCGTTTTAAAAAATCTTTTATAATGCGCATTGCTAAGGATTGGAACTCCCTGCCGGCTTCTGTACTTCCGAAATCATACAACCCAAATCTTTTCACGGTTCGAGTGAATAGGCATCTTCTGGGTGAGCTCGCTCCATCGTCGGCCTCATCCTTCCTGCTGCTTTACCCTTGCTGGTCAAGAGCAAACCTATCTTTAAAAAAAGGATACAGACTACTTGCAAATCACTGCCAAAAAAAAAAAATTTTTTTTGTAAGTATAATTTTAATAAACAGTAGAAACGAATTAGCAACACACAACAAAGGATTATAAAGATAATGTAATAGAAAATAAATGATTTATAAAATACAATTGAAAAAGCAAAAACCAAACGTTAGGTGCACTCCGAATACAAAGGGAATGGAAATGAGTCACAACAATTATTTTTGTAAAGGCATATGCGCCATAACACACTATTTCAAGTTGGTAATATCTACGCTAAAAGCTTCGATACAATTATAAACAACACGAGAACAATAAAGAAGTATACCTATTTCAGGATGTCGACAAGATAAGTTTAAAACATCCAGCGGTTGACCGCTTAATTGCTGTAAACATATCGGGAGACATGACTGTCAACACCCACGCCTCTGATTTTCAATCGAATTCATGAAACGGTATTTTCAATGTCGCGCGAAAACGGTATTTTCAATTACTTTTATGTTTTCCTTTGTTTATAGAACATTGAACTTCAATTTGTCAATCGACAGATTAGTGCTTTTAAATGCGATATTACTTTTTTATGGCAACACCGTCCTTATTTGACATTAAGCGCTTTTTTTTGTTAAATTAGCTGGCATCAGTTTTTTTTTTATGTCCCCACGGTATCGTATGCTATTTAAGAATCTATTCTAAAGTTCACAAATTATCAAGGCGGAATCCTTAAAATCGTTTAATAGGAAATTAAGTGCATCGCGACATATTATTCCAAATAATTAATTGCATGCGTTTCCTGAGTGAAAGCCGCGTATAATTCAACGGTTCTCTTACAGGATGGGTTGTTTAACATGTCACTTGGACGCGATTTGTGAGCCGCCATTTTACATCTTCGCTCCCTGTCTTGCATAATTAGTAAGGATTAATGTGGGGCTATGAATGACATGTTGTTGTGCCGTAAATTAGCGTTTACATAGAACTGTTTAGCCTCTAGTTGTGACAGCGTGATGATTTAACACCGAAACTGCACGGTTACCGTGAAAATTCGGACGCCGTACTCCTTGAGTTGTCACAGACTACTCACCTATTTCGCGCCTAGAAAGAGCGGCTCGCATTCAAAGATTTTAAGTCAAGCGAAATTTTAATCGCTACACCAATTAGTTATACCCAGGTAGACATATTTTCAATAATTTTGTATTGATTATTTTAGTTCGCGTGTCGTACGACAATCAATCGCAACTGCAATCAATGGAACAGGCGTGCAACAATCAATGTTTCAATTTATAGTTTTAAATCGAATATTAAATAGAGGCAGTCATCTACTTTACTTATTCAAACATTACCAAATTCTTTTAGGCATTGTATCTTGTAATTTTTTTTTAATATAGATAAATAAGTAAATAAAATTGACTGTCTAATTAATGTAGCTTCGAGCTTTAATTAATCAGTGACAATGTAAGACTAAAACGAATAAGAAATTTGTCCTTCATCATACTATGCTAAATGTAGGAACCTTTTTGTTTAGCTTATGAATAAGTATTCTGCTCATTATAACTAATATTAGAAGAACATAATATGATGACAAATTAAAATTAGTGCTAGTAGCGAAAGTTTATAAATCATTCCCACCATGCTGAAGGTACATAAGTATCGGAAAGCTTTAAACTGAATTAAGAATCGGCACACAAAGCCCTCGACAGACGTGAAGGTGCAACTAACAAAGTTATAGATACGAAACGTGGCGTAGTTAACGAAATTCGGTTATTTCGTTAAAAAACTTTGCTATCGTATCGTTAAAAGTTGTCCGGATCGGCTCCCCGTGGACCGATACCGGGGAATATTTATAGTGACGTGCAAATTAGACAATTTCGTTTTAAATCCATTCGAACACAGACAGATAGCTATGGATGCGAATCGTTCAGACAGCCTATGGATCTTTTTTGCCGCCAATGTTTTAGATCAATCAATTTAATAAAAACATACAATTAAAAAACCCAGAAAAACTAACAGTGACAGCAAGAAAAAAGTTACAAAAAGGTCCCTATACTCAACTTTTGCTGGCATATACTGATCTTCCGTAGGAACTCTTAGTTCAACACGCACACGGTCACACACCGTGCATGTACTCGCTAACAAATCAAATAAAAAAATTAATTTACTGTCAAAAAACACAATTGCTTGCATGAATATTGAAAACATTACTTTAAAACCAAAAAGAAGATATTGAAATGCCAAAAAAAATAACAATAATAATAATGAAATCTAAGAGCGAGGAGGTTGGTCTTGGAATTTATAAAAAGTTTACTCTCTATTCTGAAATTCTCTTGTTTTTTTTTTCTGAATAATAATTTTAAAAAAATTTAGATTTGCTCTAAATACCCGAATAGTGCACTGATTCCTTATTGATGCTTTCTTAATTTGAAATTTATTAATTTAGAATTGCATGGCAATTAAAACCAATGAGTTAACTAATTAGTCTGGAATGAGATGTAAATTATATATTTTATAAGTTATAATTCAATATTTTATAACTTATAAAATCATCCATTTTATGAGAAATTAGAATTTATTCTAATTTCAAATTCGAAAAAATATATTTAAACTATAATGTAGGTAAATGTCAGATAAAAATGTAAGTTGGTCTATGGATATGGACGCACTGCTGTAAAACTGGCAAAATTGATTATTGAATCTAGTTAGCAACTACGAGCGTCCGCACGACGCGCTTCACGTTTTTACCTCCACTTCAGGGATTTCAGGCTTCAAATAAAAGAAATATAACATTCAAATATAATCTATTTATCCAACAGATAAACTATTCTTTACTTAAAAATGTCTACGTGCTGACTAACCTAATCTAGATAGGGGTAAAAAATAGATCGAGTGTCCAGAATGTTCACAGCAATGTCCTGACTAATGGCTACTCTGATCTGCTGCTGCTGCCAGTCTCACAGGTCTGGGTCCACCCAAGTGAAAAATTCGGAAGTTGCGTTGGACTTAGTACCTCGATGTCTAAAACTATATTCGATGTCAATTGCAAAATATGTTTAATTATTGTAAATACTACTTTTCGCTCGCGACTTCGTCCGTCTATATAAATTATATAGGCTATATGATATTCTGATTTATATACTATGTATCTTTCAGTAGTTTATGTTCGAGAGTACATAATAAACAGCCATACATCAATCCTACTTTTCCGCTTAACAATATTATTACGGTAACAAAAAACTCATGTACGATACTCGTACAAGAGTTTTTTTAATTTTTTAAAACTTTATAAAAAATAATTACTTTCTTTAATTTTAATATTTCCTATTTTTATGACACTTGAATTTTGACGTAATTTATTGGGAATTTTGGATTAGTTGCTTAAAATCATATTTCTTTAACAAATTGTGTTATCCTTTGTATTTAGAATTATCTCGATATTTCTTTTGACTATTCTTTCCACCTCTATGCTATATAATACATAATTCTCATTTGTCAAAATTTATGTAAATCTTAAGTCGGGTCACAATAACCATCCCCTTACAGAATACCACTGTGAAATAACAGCACGTGTGCTGTTGTGTTTCGGTGAATGCGTAAGGGATGTAAAGCCTGTTTTCCTACTCCTTTTTAAACCCCTTTATACTAAAGTCAACAGTGCACTTAAAGCATCTATGGCGTTGCTTGCTTTAACTTTAATAGTCGACGATAGTCACCTTCCATCAAGTGGACCGTATGCTTGTTTCCGACTTAAATAAAAAATCCCACTTAACTACAAACTTACAAAGTAATCAGTCTCTAAGTAGACCCAAAGTTCGATAGACTGAGCCACGGCCGGACTTAAAATTGTCCACTCCTATTACATGTTACTTTAATACGAGTGAAAGTACCATCAAAATGTATTTAGCGGTGTTGCCATGTTCTTGCATCACTACATCCTATGTAAAAAACAAAATGGAAGCGGCGAGCGATCATATTTCAAAAAACAAAGCCCGCACCAAATTACTCATTAGTGTGAAATTTCGATTACTTCCGATAAGGCTGTGTACGTGTGTATCTTTGCCTATCGCAGTCTGATGAGATAAAATTTTACGACATTGTCATTGGCTGATTGTTTCCTATTTAGAATGCGGCTGTCACTTTTAACTTACACCGAATCGTTCGGATTCTCTCCGACGTGGAATCAATGGTGGTCGGTGCCCCCGTCCGTCGGCAGATTGCTATCTAGCACGCGATACCGATCAACCGACCCTACGCACGCGACGACGTCGATACAAAACTTTTGTCTGAACAAAAAAGAAAGTCGGTTTAACCGAAGCAACTGACCGAATTTTTACTCTAACATTATTTTACTGTCATTAAATAGTCATAATGCAATCACTCAATTGATAGTTATTGGTTCAACGATCATTATTTTTCAAGCACATTCTTGAAGGAAGACCGAATCATATAAGTATGAAGGACTTAAAATACTTAATGAACTCGATCATATCCTTGGTAACTTTATTAATATGGGAATGTTAATAAAATTAACACAGTTTCTGTACTTTTACTATTATGTTGTTTTGAATAAATAGGGGGATTCGAATTCGATACCTATCCTATGCTTCATAGCTTACTCTTTATCCTATAAAAAGGACTGCAATGTAGGTAGGTACTACATTTCCCCTGGTGTTGCGCAATTGCAGCACCTATGCGCTTAAAAGTAAATCGTCAGACAATCTAGTGCCGTTTATCTTAAAAAAGACCAAATTTAAGGAAGTTTTAAATGGAGAG
Organism: Bembecia ichneumoniformis; assembly: GCA_910589475.2. Taxonomy (NCBI): domain Eukaryota; kingdom Metazoa; phylum Arthropoda; class Insecta; order Lepidoptera; family Sesiidae; genus Bembecia; species Bembecia ichneumoniformis. Next base: position 14,050,076 of record OU342540.1, read on the forward strand.
AATTTTGTTTCTGCCGACATGTGAAATATCGAGCTTTTTGTAAAATAAGTAAAAATCTTGTCTCCGCTCCTAAACGATTCGGTAGTAGCGTGTACCGTGCCTTCTCATTTGTACATTTCACTGTTGCAACACTTAGCACCTAATTTTAACTCTGGCGCCCGTTTATGCAACTATTTCTTTTGCATATAATTAACAATTCAAATGCGCCATTTTTTCCTGTGCTCTGCAACACTTTCGAGCGGCCCTGACGTCCGCCGCCGTGGACGACTCCAATGCAAATGAGGATCGATCTGACCGGTGACGTACGGTGCACACTTCTCACCCCTTTCTTTGGCGACTACCCGCCACCTTGATTTACAATCCCGGATAAAAGCTCCCCGCTCGACTCTGACCTACTCTATGTTCTAGCTAAATTACCAACGAATACTTTTTTTTTTCACTATGTCACAGTGACACGATAATTTAGGGCACCGCCCCCTTTACTTTCCAAAGCCTTTGAATATTCATACGGCTATAGCAATCAATAACAGTTACAAAGAAATAGTTTTCGCGTGCACGCACGCGATATGGTGTCGCCTAAACAAATAATTTCAACTTTTATTATTATGATACTTAAAATTATAGTACATATTCACGAGGTCCACCCGGCCTCTGCCAATCAAACCCTATCCTTTAAATTCAAAGTTTCCGTGACCGGACTTCATTAATTGGTCTCCTTTTTTTTACACTTTCAACGTTCATTAAAAAAGCACATCGCAACGACCACAATTATATATATATATATATATATATATATATATATATATAAACATATCTTTGGGCACTTTGTTGATCACGCCACGAGCCCGTACATTGTTGACTCCACCTTTTGACCCGAATAACTTTAATCTAGTTGCGTATTTCTCGGGCGAGATGGCGTCGTAGCATTCTACTATGCGATGTTGCCAAACATATTCGTCCATAGTCGATATATTCGACAAATATTTTTACAACGATTCCATGCAACAGTGGATCCGTAACGGCTAAATTTTCTATATGCACGAAGACTTTTAGGCTCCGATTATATTTCAAAAATCAATTACTTGTGTTGATCACTTTATATACTCGTACTTCCAGTAATACTTGTTTTGATCCGAATAGGTAATACGGCATCGTAGCATTCTATTATGCGATGTTGCCAAATATATTCGTCGATAGTACCTATTTCGATAAATATTTTTTCAACGATTTCATGCAACGGTGGATCCGTCAAGGCTAAATTTTCTAAATGCACGAAGACTTTTTGGCTCCGTATATATTTCAAAAATCAATTACTTATGTTGATCACTTTATATACTCGTACTTCCAGTAATACTTGTTTTGATGCGAATAGGTACCGATACTGTAACGGTCGATCAATTATGAATTTATTATACCTAATCTAGATATTGTATATTCGCAATGCTCCATACATTGTAGATCCGCCTCGGTTGTTTGAATGCGCTAGTTGAACTGTGCGCACATCGACATTATTTTAAAGTCGTCATTTGAATTTGTTTTTGAATGAAGACAAAAATGAAGGTCAAGGTATGTGTTTTACATTTAGTACCTAGTTAAACGATTTTTTCTATCTGAAGTCCCGGCGCGAGAAGCTATAATTTTTAAAGTAGGCCAGCGGCCAGACGGTACGAGCTACGGCGACGGTCATTAGGGTGGGTTGTCATCATTTTCCGGGTTGCTTTTGATGGTCTACTCGAATGGGGGATATTCCTCTCGGTTGACACCCCTCCCATATAATTTTTTTCTTTTTTCTTCAACTTTTCTCATAGAAAGAGAAGAGTCCATTAGATGTGCAGTTCCAGGAGTTTCCGAAGACTTGGTCTTTTTGATCTGGTAAAAAAATGGTGAGAGGATCTCGAAAACTATTACAGCTAGCAGAGTCGGGTTTTCAGCGTTTTATAGAGGGTCTCTGGTGGTCTCCACAACTTTACTAACCTTCACCCCCTACCACACATTTTTTTTACAAAACATACATCTTTTTCAATTTTTAAGCTAAAAACTTGATCTTTTTTTGTTTAATTTTTAAAAATTCTCAAAATTACGAAAAAAATATTTTCGAGTCTATTACGCTTAATTTATGTGATTTTTTTCGAAACTTACAATATTACCATAACATTACCATACAACATTACCATATTAACCATACTTACAATATTACTACTCAAAATAAAATATTTAATGTGTATTAATAATAAATATAATATTTATATTACAAAAAGAAATTATAATTGATAAAGTAAAAATTCATAATTCAAAATACATCAAAATAATACTTTAAAAAAATATTGTAGTTGATAAAATAGATGCAAGGGATTAAAATAAATTGGTACTTTTATAAAATGTAATATAATAAGTATTTATAACATTAAACAATATCAATGTTGATTGAACGCATGTAGGTATATTTTTACAAAATCATGTTAATCGTTTGAAATCATTTGAACAGGTTTGAATGATTGCTAATTAGTACTTAATTAGTTGTGGAGTATTGACACAGGTGGGTATACACACTTCGAACCGAGCATCATTGTGACTCGAACAAATATTTTTTTATGATAAACGTTGACAGACAAGTTGACATTTTATTTAGTACAAAATCACAAAACCTCGCTATAGCTATTTAAAATACGATCTTTAAAAACAAATAATTTCGCCGGATCAATTTTTAAAAAAATAGATTTATCAAATTAAATATACTTACTATTTATGGTAGGTATTGTATGGCCACGTTATTATACCTACGTCCATTTTTATGATAAAGAAGAGTTACAAGTACAAAACAAGTTGACCGTTTAATTAAGAGATCCACATATAAGTAAAACAAATTGGAATTATTTATGGTAAACAGTAGAAAACAAATTAATTGAGCTTTAACATTTTTTTATTACATTTTTTACATTAAATACTGTAAGCTGTAGGCATCCACTTACACGTGCCGTGTTTCCTCGCCCCTGCCGCATGCGTCGCCGTCGCTCGCGCAGCGATGATGTCAGCGGGCACCTCGGCGGGCCTCAGTGAATTCCACCAACTACGCTTTTAGAAAAACGCGTGCGCTTCACGACCGGATTACAACACTTACGTTTTGTCGTGTCGTTGCTTATAAAATATACTTATTATAAAGAATCGTGGTTTTCTTAAAATACCTACGTAAGTATGGTTAGGTTAGACTGTGCTATTACTTACTACTCCTATTGCATGAGAGGCGAGGTCGTATACATCGGCCATTTTTTATGATAAAGAGTTACAGACAAGTTGAGAGTTTAATTAATATTATGTGCCTAAATTCTAAGAAAGTTATCTGAGGTTGTGAACAAAGAAATATAGACATAGCAAAAAACGTCATGCAAACTTAAAAGACACCGAGCACTAAAGACAATTTGTGCTTAGACTAATTAAATTACCTAATGAATATAATTTAATTACATATAGAAATTATCATAATAGGTGAAATTTGGTTATTTTTCTTTCTTTCCTACTTAGTTTTCTTTCTTTCTTACTAATATACTAATGATTGTACCATGAAGTTTATCAAGCCACCTATTGCTTACTACTTTGCACGAGCGGTGAAGTCGCATACATAGACCGTTTTTCATGATAAAGAAAAGAGTTGCAAGAGAGTTTAATTAATCTGACGTGCTGAGAGCTAGGACAGGGGGGTTTGCGGAATGTCTTAGAGGACCATCGGGGGTTACCAAATCGCGCCCCTCCCCACATACATGTTTTTTACACTCCCATACAACCGTCCAGGATCTTTGAAAGCGCGTAGCTCCTCAACGGTGACAGCTATCGCTGCGGTCACTTTGTAGGATAACCATCGCCCACCGAGATCCGTCGTCCGGTACCGTCTCCCTCTCCCCACCCAAGAGAGGAATTCGCAACCTCGGCTTCGCAAGCCGGGTTACGGCACGGGGTTTGCCGGGGCGATGAAAAGCGAAAATTTTGCCACCCCCCCTCGAACCACCTCAGTCGTTACTCGGAAATAACGCGACGCCAATTATTTATCGGTAATATCTCAACAACGGCGCGTCGCAGACCCCCCGTGTTGGTACTCATTTAAGAGGTCTCGGGGAGACCAATTTTTCTGTTACGACGAAATTTGAAAACTGACATTTTTGAAAATATCTCGGAAGCGGTGCGTCGCATACCCCCCGTGTCGGAACTCATTTAAGGGGTCTCGGGGAGACGAATTTTTGCAATAGACCAAATATCAAAATTTTACAGTACTCAATAGACCGTGGGTAACCGTAGCAGGTAGGGTTTAGGTCCCATTCGCCCGCAAGATTCACCCGAATTATTATTTTTCCCAACTGTCCCGGAAAAGTATGTCCCATTCACCCAAAAATTAAATTGATGACTAATTTTCCTCCGAATTAATAGGTCCTACTCACCCGCGTATATATTTTAATAGCGATAGCAGAAACATCGTACGTATTTAAGTTTAATTTGAATATTAATGGTTGAGGAATTCAGACCTTTTTTTTTTTTTGTCGAGGAGAAATCCATTTACGGATGCCCTACCGCTGGCTAGGCGATAGGGGTATGTGGGACTCACCCAGTCCTAAAGGGACTGGTCCTACCCACTAAAACTCCCCGGTGACCCCTTGAAGCCCTTGTGTGAGTTGGACCGGGCTCTGGCGAACCAACTACCCCGATCCAACTCCGGACAGCTCAGCCTGTTAGCCAAGCTGACGCCAATGGGGGGATTGCCCGAGGCACCGAGACAATCCCCAGACGAGAGGACCTTTGGACGCGCGCACAGCGGCCAGGCCATGCGCGCAGATCCTGGGCATTTGAAGGAGGGCGTCACACGCCCGTCTTCGCCTGCCCACTCATCTGCGTTAGGAGCGGCTGGAGCTTCCTCCGCCCGCTCCCTCTAATCTGAGATTATTGGCCCTGGGCCAAGTCCATGGGCTCCTCCCTTGCTGCCGGGGGAGCCCGTATGCATTCGGCTGGTGCGGCCGCGATGAGCCGACCTCTTACCGATGGGGGTTTGCAGCTTAACCCCCCCATTCTGTGGGTTGCTGGAAGGCCTGCGTCACTACAGATGGCACACTTAAAAGTAGCCTCACATCTGCTGGCTTTATGCCCGTCCATTCCGCAGCGGTGGCACAATCCACTGCGGTCCTTGGTGGACAGACATCGGACCGCTGGATGCCTGAGCCCCATACACTTGAAGCAGCGCATGGGGCGCTGTTCCATTATCTGGATGGAGGCAAAGCTCCAACCTACTGCTATCCGACCAGCGCTCGCCAGCTTCCTAGCCGCCTCCACCGGACAGGACGCAAACGCCGAGTTTGGTTTGTTAGGACTCACTTGGACGGCACTAACCTTGATTTGTTCGGGAGTGCAGCCCGAACTTGATGCCAACTTGGCTCTGAGCTCCTCAGCCGACACCCTGTCATCGAGCCCGTTGACTCGGATGTCGGCTGATTTTGCAGGCCGGGTGACCTTTGCGGTGTCACCTAGGACGGCACCAATTCCTGCCGCTAAACTGTCTGCTTGCGCGGCAGTGGTCTCCTTTGGCAACTCCATTATACGGGCTCCCGTGATGCCCACGCGGAATCTGGGTGGCCCTATGCCAAGGGCGTCCAGGGATACCAAGGCTTTAGCCTTAGTGATCGCCTCCCCGTAGCTGGCGCCCTTGGCAACCGCCTCAGGTTTTAAGGACACCACCACCGCAAGTGACTTTGGCTCTTTAGGGAGCTTGGTTTTCTTGGTATTTGGCGCAGCTACAGTGACGGGCCGCTTCTTTCTGCCCCGCACCACCTCCGACCACATTTCAGTGGTGCCGGAGGGGCCATCCTCAGTCTCCCTAGCAGGGTTCGTTGCTCTGGGCTCGGTCTTCCTGGCCACTTTGGCCGCTCTCGCCTCCTTGGGCAAGTTAGCCGGCGGAGCGAGTGTCGTATTTTGGCAGGTTTGTGTCTTCTCCATGGTAGTGCCGCTGTGCGTCGTCATCTCATTTGATGGTCGTCGCTCCGGAAGGGGTCTCACTTCAGACTCCTGATTCGCGGAGCTGTAGATCAGGATGCTGTCTATGTGAGAGACCAGCTCTTCCTGCAAGGACCCAAATGTCTCCAGGAACTCCGCCCTGGTTAACATCTGGGTAGCGGCCATGGTCGATGGTGGCTCTCCCGATTGCACAACTGGGCTGGGCCTTTCAATAAGTGCTCGTTTGAGTGACGATATTTCTGCTTCAAGCTTTTCTATCTGACCGCGGAGGCGCCCATTTTCCTCCCGCAGCCTTTTATAGCCTTCGGACCGGTCCTTCTGGCTTGACTCCGATTCTCCGTCAAAATCAAACTTGGACAGGATTCTATCGGTGCGTCCCTTGTACGATTGAGAATCGTCCGAGAGGGCTCCCATGTCCGACAGGTTCGAGTCGGACTCGTACTTGTCGTACTCCCTTAGTTCGCGTTTAGCACGCAAAGGCCAACATCATGACTGAACGGTTTACCACGGCCGGTCTTGGCTTTTGTCACCTTCAGAGGGACCGGCTCCTCGACTATATTCGCAGCCGTTTTGCCGGACCACTTCCGCGCCCATTTTGGCTCCACAGTGCCCTTGTCGCTTGATCCACTCGCCTCACCTAGCCTCCGCGGTACTGGCCTCGTCACAGCCGAGGAGTAAGAGAGCTTACGCCCCCCCTCCCCGATGGACGGGTCTCGCCAGCCCCTGTTTCCTCGGACATTGACCAATAGACAGCCCTGCCGACCACTGAGTCAGTCGGAGAATCCGGCTCTGGTTGGGTTACAACAATAATAAATAACAAAGAAAACAATCAACAACAATAACAATTAATAACGACAGTTTAACAAAGGAAACAACAAGAGGCAACAGTAAGGACTGCTCCGCAGTGGCCCTGAGAAGGGCCCTTTCAAACTGGAAGCAAATCCACAACGAAAAACCAAACGAAAAACTCCAATCCAAAAATTCCAAAAAACACATTAAAATCTACAACTCCCAAACTGATGGTGAAAACCATACTGTTCGACCTATCAAAATGTAGGTCTCGGCGAGACGCAACTTTCCCCCATAGACACCGAAGCAATCCAAGAGAAAAGTTTCAACAACAACAACCACCGTGAGGAATTCAGACCTAACACTAAGTAAAACAAAAACAAAAAAAATGCTAGCAAAAGTATGTTTGTGTTTCTTTTTGTAAACACTCATTTTTCAAAATATTTATTTATCAGTAGGTAAATATAATATCTAGTAACAATCCACTTAAGCAAGTAATTTCGCAGGTTAAAATGCTGTCACATATATAATTAAATGTATTCTTAGAAAAAATAAAACGTGAAATAAGTATTTTCAAATATTTTATTAATTTGGACATTTTTCTTTATTTACAAACCTACGTAAATAGTAAAAAACAAACAAATATACGGTTCACTGTAGGTACACCATGTAAGGTGCCCTTTATAAAAATGAAAAATTATCGACAATGTTGCATAATTTTAAAGTAGGTATAAAACCAAATGTATGCAATTTGCAAATACTGAACGTTCACTGCATAGTGAACTGGAATTGAAAAACCAAATACACACTTGTCAAGTTAGATGTCCAAACAACTTCCAATTTCAATTGTCCATACATTCAAAAATCCAAAGTGTAACGCGCCGTCTTGGTCATACTGCGACACGCGCGCCCCAGGGCTCCGAAACGACGCGCGGCAAAACTAACCGATCACGCGGATATACGTTGATATATGGCATTGGAAAGTAACGGATTTCCCCGCGCGCCTATCGCCGCGCGCATTTCAGTCGTCTCCGCGTCGCCAATGCGAAAATACGTTGGACTATTATCTAAGTCTCGTCCTTCAGTGTCCCGCGCTTTTCATAGTAACGGACGTAACGGTCGTGTCCACCAAGGTTGTTTTCTCTTCTTTTCTGTAGAAGTGACCTCCTTTTATAAAAGTAAACTATATTCTGAGTATGACGTTTTAACTGTTAGACAACTTTTCAATAAAGATACCATATTGCCTCAACATATAAAACTTCCCTATGACAATAACCTAACATTAAAGAGGCGTAAAGATAGGGTCTGTCCAGTTACTGTGTTTATTCTATTAATAAATTCCAACGTTATACATGCCCCTTATGCTTTATAACAAACTAAATAAAATTCTAGGATTATAGGTACCCATGTAACAAACCCGATGTTAAAAAAATAATTGTTGTGTGGCTGAAAAATAAAGCAAATGAAGAAATCGTAAACCTAATGACGACAATAATAATAAGATTTAATCAGATGTTTTATGTACATGTCCGCAGTTGCTTACACCTACCATCTATAAGACTACAACTTGACATATTTTTTAATAATATAATTACTAATGATTACATTTAGTCTTTTATTTCGAAATTATTCTAACTATCAAAAATGTAAATGAAAAATTACAAGAAAATTTAAAAAAAAAAACTAATCTTAAGTTCAAATGAAATGAACAACTGAAGATAAAAAACTGTAACGTTGGGGTGGAGCTAAAACTACGAACACTTTTAAATTTTAAATTACCTATTTTTTATTTGCGTTGTTAAGGTGTAATCATGTTAAAGCAAGCATAATATCCAAATATTAAAATATTATGTCATCGGATGTGGCTTACATTTACAGGCTCAGCCTAGTTTATATGTAAGGATAGATAGATTTTGAAATAACAAGATTTAAAATTTAAGATCTTAGACTTAATATTTACTCCCTGTAATTTGCCGGAACAAATAAATATTACAATAATTATTATTATTATAGGTAACATCTAGTCAAATTACAATTTTTTTCCAAGCAATAAGCATCTATATCGAAAGTGAATTGTATACCTATCTATTTAATTTTTGTAACTTGCATTTGTATTTCATAAACACAACATATAAAATATGTCGAAATACCCAAAAACAAACAAATCAATTTAAAAGCACAATAGCACGCAAGAACATTCGAGTAGTCCCAAACGTGCCAATGAGGAAGCCCAATGGCAAATGCTGCGCCCTGATTGGCCCATTTGAATTGGATCTACAACTGTTTATACGCCAAAAAGGTAGATTTGTATAAAAAACCCTTAATTATTATTATTGCTCATCGTGACACTTGTGGCTCCGAACGGAGCTACATATTTATGGTCAGCTGGCACTGGATCAAGAAAAGGCGCCCGGATCAAAAAGTGAAAATGGATCAAAGAATAACTACCTATACGGCACGTCTGAGCCACAAAGTGCCCAAAGATATATTTATATATATATATATATATATACATATTATTATATATATATATATATATATATATATATATATATATATATAAATATATCTTTGGGCACTTTGTGGCTCAGACGTGCCGTATAGGTAGTTATTCTTTGATCCATTTTCACTTTTTGATCCGGGCGCCTTTTCTTGATCCAGTGCCAGCTGACCATAAATATGTAGCTCCGTTCGGAGCCACAAGTGTCACGATGAGCAATAATAATAATTAAGGGTTTTTTATACAAATCTACCTTTTTGGCGTATAAACAGTTGTAGATCCAATTCAAATGGGCCAATCAGGGCGCAGCATTTGCCATTGGGCTTCCTCATTGGCACGTTTGGGACTACTCGAATGTTCTTGCGTGCTATTGTGCTTTTAAATTGATTTGTTTGTTTTTGGGTATTTCGACATATTTTATATGTTGTGTTTATGAAATACAAATGCAAGTTACAAAAATTAAATAGATAGGTATACAATTCACTTTCGATATAGATGCTTATTGCTTGGAAAAAAATTGTAATTTGACTAGATGTTACCTATAATAATAATAATTATTGTAATATTTATTTGTTCCGGCAAATTACAGGGAGTAAATATTAAGTCTAAGATCTTAAATTTTAAATCTTGTTATTTCAAAATCTATCTATCCTTACATATAAACTAGGCTGAGCCTGTAAATGTAAGCCACATCCGATGACATAATATTTTAATATTTGGATATTATGCTTGCTTTAACATGATTACACCTTAACAACGTAAATAAAAAATAGGTAATTTAAAATTTAAAAGTGTTCGTAGTTTTAGCTCCACCCCAACGTTACAGTTTTTTATCTTCAGTTGTTCATTTCATTTGAACTTAAGATTAGTTTTTTTTTTTAAATTTTCTTGTAATTTTTCATTTACATTTTTGATAGTTAGAATAATTTCGAAATAAAAGACTAAATGTAATCATTAGTAATTATATTATTAAAAAATATGTCAAGTTGTAGTCTTATAGATGGTAGGTGTAAGCAACTGCGGACATGTACATAAAACATCTGATTAAATCTTATTATTATTGTCGTCATTAGGTTTACGATTTCTTCATTTGCTTTATTTTTCAGCCACGCAACAATTATTTTTTTAACATCGGGTTTGTTACATGGGTATAATCCTAGAATTTTATTTAGTTTGTTATAAAGCATAAGGGGCATGTATAACGTTGGAATTTATTAATAGAATAAACACAGTAACTGGACAGACCCTATCTTTACACCTCTTTAATGTTAGGTTATTGTCATAGGGAAGTTTTATATGTTGAGGCAATATGGTATCTTTATTGAAAAGTTGTCTAACAGTTAAAACGTCATACTCAGAATATAGTTTAAGGATTTTATTACTTTTATAAAAGGAGGTCACTTCTACAGATCCCTTTACAGAAAAGAAACCGTTACGTCCGTTACTATGAAAAGCGCGGGACACTGAAGGACGAGACTTAGATAATAGTCCAACGTATTTTCGCATTGGCGACGCGGAGACGACTGAAATGCGCGCGGCGATAGGCGCGCGGGGAAATCCGTTACTTTCCAATGCCATATATCAACGTATATCCGCGTGATCGGTTAGTTTTGCCGCGCGTCGTTTCGGAGCCCTGGGGCGCGCGTGTCGCAGTATGACCAAGACCGGCGCGTTACACTTTGGATTTTTGAATGTATGGACAATTGAAATTGGAAGTTGTTTGGACATCTAACTTGACAAGTGTGTATTTGGATTTTCAATGCCAGTTCACTATGCAGTGAACGTTCAGTATTTGCAAATTGCATACATTTGGTTTTATACCTACTTTAAAATTATGCAACATTGTCGATAATTTTTCATTTTTATAAAGGGCACCTTATATGGTGTACCTACAGTGAACCGTATATTTGTTTGTTTTTTACTATTTACGTAGGTTTGTAAATAAAGAAAAATGTCCAAATTAATAAAATATTTGAAAATACTTATTTCACGTTTTATTTTTTCTAAGAATATATTTAATTATAATATGTATCACAGCATTTTAACCTGCGAAATTACTTGCTTAAGTCGATTGTTACTATATTATATTTACCTACTGATAAATAAATATTTTGAAAAATGAGTGTTTACAAAAAGAAACACAAACATACTTTTGCTAGCATTTTTTTTGTTTTTGTTTTACTTAGTGTTAGGTCTGAATTCCTCAGGGTGGTTGTTGTTGTTGCAACTTTTCTCTTGGATTGCTTCGGTGTCTATGGGGGAAAGTTGCGTCTCGCCGAGACCTACATTTTGATAGGTCGAACAGTATGGTTTTCACCATCAGTTTGGGAGTTGTAGATTTTAATGTGTTTTTTGGAATTTTTGGATTGGAGTTTTTCGTTTGGTTTTTCGTTGTGGATTTGCTTCCAGTTTGAAAGGGCCCTTCTCAGGGCCACTGCGGAGCACTCCTTACTGCTGCCTCTTGTTGTTTCCTTTGTTAAACTGTCGTTATTAATTGTTATTGTTGTTGATTGTTTTCTTTGTTATTTATTATTGTTGTAACCCAACCAGAGCTGGATTCTCCGACTGACTCAGTGGTCGGCAGGGCTGTCTACTGGTCAATGTCTGAGGAATCAGGGGCTGGCGAGACCCGTCCATCGGGGAGGGGGGGGGCGTAAGCTCTCTTACTCCTCGGCTGTGACGAGGCCAGTACCGCGGAGGCTAGGTGAGGCGAGTGGATCAAGCGACAAGGGCACTGTGGAGCCCAAAATGGGCGCGGAAGCGGTCCGGTAAAATGGGCGCGGAAGCGGCGAATATAGTCGAGGAGCCGGTCCCTCTGAAGGTGACAAAAGCCAAGACCGGCTGTGGTAAACCGTTCAGTCATGATGTTGGCCTTTCGCGTGCTAAACGCGAACTAAGGGAGTACGACAAGTACGAGTCCGACTCGAACCTGTCGGACATGGGAGCCCTCTCGGACGATTCTCAATCGTACAAGGGACTCACCGATAGAATCCTGTCCAAGTTTGATTTTGACGGAGAATCGGAGTCAAGCCAGAAGGACCGGTCCGAAGGCTATAAACGGCTGCGGGAGGAAAATGGGCGCCTCCGCGGTCAGATAGAAAAGCTTGAAGCAGAAATATCGTCACTCAAACGAGCACTTATTGAAAAGCCCAGCCCAGTTGTGTAATCGGGAGAGCCACCATCGACCATGGCCGCTACCCAGATGTTAACCAGGGCGGAGTTCCTGGAGACATTTGGGTCCTTGCAGGAAGAGCTGGTCTCTCACATAGACAGCATCCTGATCTCCCGCTCCGCGAATCAGGAGTCTGAAGTGAGACCCCTTCCGGAGCGACGGCCATCAAATGAGATGACGACGCACAGCGGCACTACCATGGAGAAGGCACAAACCTCCCAAAATACGACACTCGCTCCGCCGGCTAACTTGCCCAAGGCGGTGAGAGCGGCCAAAGTGGCCAGGAAGACCGAGCCCAGAGCAACGAACCCTGCTAGGGAGACTGAGGATGGCCCCTCCGGCACTACTGAAATGTGGTCGGAGGTGGTGCGGGGCAGAAAGAAGCGGCCCATCACTGTAGCGGCGCCAAATACCAAGAAAACCAAGCTCCCTAAAGAGCCAAAGTCACTTGCGGTGGTGGTGTCCTTAAAACCTGAGGCGGTTGCCAAGGGCGCCACCTACGGGGAGGCGATCACTAGGGCTAAAGCCTTGGTATCCCTGGACGCCCTTGGCATAGGGCCACCCAGATTCCGCGTGGGCATCACGGGAGCCCGTATAATGGAGTTGCCAAAGGACACCACTGCCGCGCAAGCAGACAGTTTAGCGGCAGGAATTGGTACCGTCCTAGGTGATACCGCAAAGGTCACCCGACCTGCAAAATCAGCCGACATCCGAGTCAACGGGCTCTATGACAGGGTGTCGGCTGAGGAGCTCAGAGCCAAGTTGGCATCAAGTTCGGGCTGCACTCCCGAACAAATCAAGGTTAGTGCCGTCCAAGTGAGTCCCAACAAACCAAACTCGGCGTTTACGTCCTGTCCGGTGGAGGCGGCTAGGAAGCTGGCGAGCGCTGGTCGGATAGCAGTAGGATGGAGCCTTGCCTCCATCCAGATAATGGAACAGCGCCCCATGCGCTGCTTCAAGTGTATGGGGCTCGGGCATCCAGCGGTCCGATGTCCGTCCACCAAGGACCGCAGTGGATTGTGCCACCGCTGCGGAATGGACGGGCATAAAGCCAGCAGATGTGAGGCTACTTTTAAGTGTGCCATCTGTAGTGACGCAGTCCTTCCAGCAACCCACAGAATGGGGGGGTTAAGCTGCAAACCCCCATCGGTAAGAGGTCGGCTCATCGCGGCCGCACCAGCCGAATGCATACGGGCTCCACCGGCAGCAAGGGAGGAGCCCATGGACTTGGCCCAGGGCCAATAATCTCAGATTAGAGGGAGCGGGCGGAGGAAGCTCCAGCCGCTCCTAACGCAGATGAGTGGGCAGGCGAAGACGGGCGTGTGACGCCCTCCTTCAAATGCCCAGGACCTGCGCGCATGGCCTGGCCGCTGTGCGCGCGTCCAAAGGTCCTCTCGTCTGGGGATTGTCTCGGTGCCCCGGGCAATCTCCCCCTTGGCGTCAGCTTGGCTAACAGGCTGAGCTGTCCGGAGTTGGATCGGAGTAGTTGGTTCGCCAGAGCCCGGTCCAACTCACACAAGGGCTTCAAGGGGTCACCGGGGAGTTTTAGTGGGTAGGACCAGTCCCTTTAGGACTGGGTGAGTCCTACATACCCCTATCGCCTAGCCAGCGGTAGGGCATCCGTAAATGGATTTCTCCTCGACAAAAAAAAAAAAAAAAAGGTCTGAATTCCTCAACCATTAATATTCAAATTAAACTTAAATACGTACGATGTTTCTGCTATCGCTATTAAAATATATACGCGGGTGAGTGGGACCTATTAATTCGGGTGAGTCGGGAAAATTAGTCATCAATTTAATTTTCGGGTGAATGGGACATACTTTTCCGGGACAGTTGGGAAAAATAATAATTCGGGTGAATCTTGCGGGCGAATGGGACCTAAACCCTACCTGCTACGGTTACCCACGGTCTACTGAGTACTGAAAAATTTTGATATTTGGTCTATTGCAAAAAATTCGTCTCCCCGAGACCCCTTAAATGAGTTCCGACACGGGGGTATGCGACGCACCGCTTCCGAGATATTTTCAAAAATGTCAATTTTCAAATTTTGTCGTAACAGAAAAATTGGTCTCCCCGAGACCTCTTAAATGAGTACCAACACGGGGGGTCTGCGACGCGCCGTTGTTGAGATATTACCGATAAAAAATTGGCGCCGCGTCATTGCCGAGTAACGACTGAGGTGGTTCGAGGGGGGGTGGCAAAATTTTCGCTTTTCATCGCTCCGGCAGACCCCGTGCCGTAACCCGGCTTGCGAAGCCGGGGTTGCGAATTCCTCTCTTGGGTGGGAGGAGGGAGACGGTACCGGACGACGGATCTCGGTGGGCGATGGTTATCCGACAAAGTGACCGCAGCGATAGCTGTCACCGTTGAGGAGCTACGAGCTTTCAAAGATCCTGGACGGTTGTATGGGAGTGTAAAAAACATGTATGTGGGGAGGGGCGCGATTTGGTAACCCCCGATGGTCCTCTAACCCCTCTGCCACACTATGCTCCTCGCGCTGCTCATCGCTCTGCTCCTCGCGCTGCCGCGATGTTGCCCTTCTGTCCACACGCTTCTCTACTCGCGCGATTAATCGCGACGCGCCGCACTAGGTCATTTGCTTTTGCAACAGAATGGACGTGGAAATTGAGAGAGCGTGCGCGCTATGCATTTTTAGCTAATTTTATAAATGTTATAGAAATATACGTCGTCGTCGTCGTCCTCGACAAATTATTACATTTTATTATCAACAAAATTATGAATCCTTATCAAAATCAGCAAGTTTATCGTCATAAGTATTTATACGTGTGATTTTTACTGCATTTGTTTTGCATTTATCGTTAAAGATATTACGATATAATTGTAAAGCACGACTGCGCCGGGTACCACAGATGCAGTGCAACATCAAGACACGCTACGCTACGCTTTTATTGTTAACTAGCTGTGCCCGCGGCTACGCCTGCGTGGAATCCAGATTGTTTCTCGGTGGTAGCGTATGTGTCTTGATCTTGCACTGCCTCTGTAGTTACACGGCGCGGTCAATATATCAATATTGGCGAAAGATTTTTTAAATCGGATATAGTTTCGAAGATTACCTCATACATACAAACTTTACTTATTTATAATATTAGAATTTTATATATTAGTGCTTGCCTTAACGCTCTGTTCTACGGTTCCCGGGTTCGATTCTCGGCAGGGTCAACTTTGAAAAATGAACTTTTCAAATTTAGCTCTTGTCTGGATTTGGAAAGTAGTGGCAGGGCACACTGCGTTTTTCGCAGTCATTTGGGCAACCCGTCTGGCGGCAGTAACCACCCCCTTACAGAAGACCACCGTGAAACAACAGCACGTGTGCTGTTGTGTTTCGGTGAGTGAGTAAGGGATCCCAGAGCCCATTTCTCTATCTCCTTGGCACATTATTTGTTAAAGTAGGTTGATTACTGACATACTACTTCACTTTCAATAGACAATATAATATATAAAATAAAAAAGGAAAAAATAAGTGTCAGTTGCTATGGTGTTTTTAGAGAGTGAAAAATAAAAAAATATAAAAAAGTATTAGTGTTGTGTAAATAAATAAATAATACGTGTTAACCAAATAAATTATAACTAACTATTTAGACTTCTTCTAATATTTATAATTATTAATAAATAACAATTATAAACGAACAATTCAATAACTACCTATAGCCGAAACTTTCACTGACTTTGGTGAGTGCACAAACATTTATTCTTCCACTGTGAAATAGTTTCAAGAATATTGGCGTTGCTTGTGTTATAGGCGACGGTAGCCACCTACCATCAAGTGGACCGTCGGCCTGTGTGCCGATCTTTACATAAAAAAAAAAAAAAGATATTTTCTTTTTATTTTAGAATTCGCGTCGCACGACAAAACTTTTTTTTGCAATAAACATTTATATAATTAGTTAATACTAATTATATAGTTAGTTGTTTTATACTTTTATTTATTCATTCGTTACAGAAGCAGTATGAACAATTTTACTACAATTTAAAAAAGCCGTCGGCGCGGCGGCCGGCGGCATGATTAAGCGTATGCGTGAAGTGTTTCCATAGCGAGCGCTCGATTCGGAGTGCGTCTGCCCGCGATTATGTGGCCGGTGACTCGCGTTCATATTGCCGCTCTTTGAATCGCGCTTAAAAACCGACAAAGCATGGATCGGTGGGCAAGACGAGGAGCATGACGTGCGGCATGACGAGTAACGTTGCCACACTACGTCTCTGCCTCCTTTCCTCGCTACTTCCCATGCCACTCGACGAGTGTGTGGCAGTGGCAGGGGCATAAGACATTCCGCAAACCCCCCTGTCCTAGCTCTCAGCACGTCAGATTAATTAAACTCTCTTGCAACTCTTTTCTTTATCATGAAAAACGGTCTATGTATGCGACTTCACCGCTCGTGCAAAGTAGTAAGCAATAGGTGGCTTGATAAACTTCATAGGCATCGTGGTACAATCATTAGTATATTAGTAAGAAAGAAAGAAAACTAAGTAGGAAAGAAAGAAAAATAACCAAATTTCACCTATTATGATAATTTCTATATGTAATTAAATTATATTCATTAGGTAATTTAATTAGTCTAAGCACAAATTGTCTTTAGTGCTCGGTGTCTTTTAAGTTTGCATGACGTTTTTTGCTATGTCTATATTTCTTTGTTCACAACCTCAGATAACTTTCTTAGAATTTAGGCACATAATATTAATTAAACTCTCAACTTGTCTGTAACTCTTTATCATAAAAAATGGCCGATGTATACGACCTCGCCTCTCATGCAATAGGAGTAGTAAGTAATAGCACAGTCTAACCTAACCATACTTACGTAGGTATTTTAAGAAAACCACGATTCTTTATAATAAGTATATTATAAGCAACGACACGACAAAACGTAAGTGTTGTAATCCGGTCGTGAAGCGCACGCGTTTTTCTAAAAGCGTAGTTGGAATTCACTGAGGCCCGCCGAGGTGCCCGCTGACATCATCGCTGCGCGAGCGACGGCGACGCATGCGGCAGGGGCGAGGAAACACGGCACGTGTAAGTGGATGCCTACAGCTTACAGTATTTAATGTAAAAAATGTAATAAAAAAATGTTAAAGCTCAATTAATTTGTTTTCTACTGTTTACCATAAATAATTCCAATTTGTTTTACTTATATGTGGATCTCTTAATTAAACGGTCAACTTGTTTTGTACCTACCACTTGTAACTCTTCTTTATCATAAAAATGGACGTAGGTATAATAACGTGGCCATACAATACCTACCATAAATAGTAAGTATATTTAATTTGATAAATCTATTTTTTTAAAAATTGATCCGGCGAAATTATTTGTTTTTAAAGATCGTAGGTATTTTAAATAGCTATAGCGAGGTTTTGTGATTTTGTACTAAATAAAATGTCAACTTGTCTGTCAACGTTTATCATAAAAAATTATTTGTTCGAGTCACAATGATGCTCGGTTCGAAGTGTGTATACCCACCTGTGTCAATACTCCACAACTAATTAAGTACTAATTAGCAATCATTCAAACCTGTTCAAATGATTTCAAACGATTAACATGATTTTGTAAAAATATACCTACATGCGTTCAATCAACATTGATATTGTTTAATGTTATAAATACTTATTATACCTATTACATTTTATAAAAGTACCGACTTATTTTAATCCCTTGTATCTATTTTATCAACTACAATATTTTTTTAAAGTATTATTTTGATGTATTTTGAATAGACTCGAAAATATTTTTTTCGTAATTTTGAGAATTTTTTAAAATTAAACAAAAAAAGATCAAGTTTTTAGCTTAAAAATTGAAAAAGATGTATGTTTTGTAAAAAAAAATGTGTGGTAGGGGGTGAAGGTTAGTAAAGTTGTGGAGACCACCAGAGACCCTCTATAAAACGCTGAAAACCCGACTCTGCTAGCTGTAATAGTTTTCGAGATCCTCTCACCATTTTTTTACCAGATCAAAAAGACCAAGTCTTCGGAAACTCCTGGAACTGCACATCTAATGGACTCTTCTCTTTCTATGAGAAAAGTTTCTTTGAAGAAAAAAGAAAAAAAATATATGGGAGGGGTGTCAACCGAGAGGAATATCCCCCATTCGAGTAGACCATCAAAAGCAACCCCGAAAATGATGACAACCCACCCTAATGACCGTCGCCGTAGCTCGTACCGTCTGGCCGCTGGCCTACTTTAAAAATTATAGCTTCTCGCGCCGGGACTTCAGATAGAAAAAATCGTTTAACTAGGTACTAAATGTAAAACACATACCTTGACCTTCACTTTTGTCTTCATTCAAAAACAAATTCAAATGACGACTTTAAAATAATGTCGATGTGCGCACAGTTCAACTAGCGCATTCAAACAACCGAGGCGGATCTACAATGTATGGAGCATTGCGAATATACAATATCTAGATTAGGTATAATAAATTCATAATTGATCGACCGTTACAGTATCGGTACCTATTCGGATCAAAACAAGTATTACTGGAAGTACGAGTATATAAAGTGATCAACATAAGTGATTGATTTTTGAAATATATACGGAGCCAAAAAGTCTTCGTGCATTTAGAAAATTTAGCCTTGACGGATCCCACCGTTGCATGAAATCGTTGAAAAAATATTTATCGAATAATAGGTACTATCGACGAATATATTTGGCAACATCGCATAATAGAATGCTAGGATGCCGTATTACCTATTCGGATCAAAACAAGTATTACTGGAAGTACGAGTATATAAAGTGATCAACACAAGTAATTGATTTTTGAAATATAATCGGAGCCTAAAAGTCTTCGTGCATATAGAAAATTTAGCCGTTACGGATCCACTGTTGCATGGAATCGTTGTAAAAATATTTGTCGAATATATCGACTATGGACGAATATGTTTGGCAACATCGCATAGTAGAATGCTACGACGCCATCTCGCCCGAGAAATTCGCAACTAGATTAAAGTTATTCGGGTCAAAAGGTGGAGTCAACAATGTACGGGCTCGTGGCGTGATCAACAAAGTGCCCAAAGATATGTTTATATATATATATATATATATATATATATATAATATATATATAATATATTATATTTTATAGTTTCTCTTTGAGATTAAGTACTCGAAATTGAACTGGATAGATCGTCTTTATCGGGTACGCGGCGGCCATGTTGAAGCGTTTGACGTTTCTCACAAAATGGCGCGCGTTGCGTCACTTGCAAGTGAAATAAACCTTTATTTTTGACGATATTCCGAGGCACGTCGCGGTAATTGTCCGCGTGCCGTATACGGAATAACAAAATATCTGCAAGAAGATCAAAGGCATTAATAGACGTGTGTGGAAATTTATTGTATGTCGAACGATGAATTTCAAACAAACATATTGAGTATCGGCGCCGGAGGACGCGCTCTACACACGACACACATTTTAATCATCTCTGATTAGATATCGATAGTGCTTTGTTAACGCCAAAATCGAATATTTCTTCACGGCCCGTCTGGATTTTTAATCTGCTTATTTGAATACATCACCAGTTGTGTTTCGAGGAATCTTTTTATCATTTCTCGATGTTTGTTTGCCGTGCGACATTAAAGATGTATTAAAAAGTAAACAAGGCAATTATGAAAACGAATCACGTCCGTAGTGTTATTGTCTAACATTTATGAGTCGAAATTTAACATTATGGTTGCGTTAAGATATGATCTAAAGAGCGTGGCGGCCATACATAAATGTATTTAGATCACGTTTACCTACTCATAAGTCGTTATGACTGTGTGAATGGTTGTTTCACAAAAAAAAATTGAACTCTATGTAGAAGGACATAGCTTTGTAATTTGGAACGTGAGAAAAACATAATTTCGCAATGTTTTATTATAATTTACTAATCGGTTTTACGAAATAAGTAATTTTAAATTCTATATACATACCTACAAGTAAGTAATAATTTCAATGACGAATTCTTAAGGCGACGTCAGCCCCTAATGATAAAAAAATCCACTTATTTGTAACCGTTTTCCTTTGAAATTATCATAATAATTATAATTTAAAAATCATCTGCAGGATATATGAAAGGGGATCATCATAACAATTTTTTAAATTATATTTAATTATATATATAAAAAAATTATTAATTTGCGGTCTAATATCGATGTTGTAACCGTGCGATTTGCTTAGTAATCAATATTTTAAATAGCTAATTCTTAAGATAAATTTTAAGATCCACTATCTGAAGGCTCATCAAAAGAAAAATTTGAATTATACTTTATTTAATTTTTAAATAGATATTTTCGAGATTTTCAAGTAGCGACTCCCCCTCAGCAGTCCCGTCAGTTCAGTACAGAACGAGTTTTGCGGCTGGAGTCGCCTTAAGCTTTCTTTTAAACTTGCATATGTGATTCTTGATATTTTTTTAAAATATGGTCTGTTGTCTGCACATTTTGAATAGTATAGGGACTTTCCCTACTTTTTTAATTGTGAAAGTGGGTTTGGCTGTTTGTTACGCTTTCACGCCTTAAGTAAACCGATAAGCATGAAATTTTTCATTCACTTCTTCGAGGACAGAGGAAAGGGTACCGTTCCCGAGGATTCAGTAATAAAATCTAAATATAAATGAGTAACGCTTTAGAAAAATAAAAGTAAATAAAGCCAGCTAGTGACGGATAAGGACAACGCGAGGATAAAGTGGGATGTATCTGTTACCCAAACATAAAATACCTAATGCCGTTTTCTCACTCAGGTCTTCTGTACAAACAGACTTCCTCAATTCATGTTTTCTTCTTTATAGGTGAAGATATTAACTGAATTTAAACAGTGGCAGGGCACACTGCGTTTCGCAGTCATAAATTGAGAAGTCCGTCTGACGGCAGTAACCACCCTTGCAGAAGACCACTATGAAATAATATGACGTATCCGGTCGTGAGGGAGTAGCCGTTGCCAGAGTTCATTTCCCTATCCCCCTCCTAATCCTACTAATGGGCTACGGTAGCCACTTACCATCAGCCTGCCTGCGAAGCTTACATTTCTTAACGTACCGTACACTTCTTCTTGATAGGTTAAAGTTTAACTGCAAACATTCACAGTTTGCTACCATTAAAAAATGAGTCATGTGTCAGCCACCTACTGTGGCATGAGGCCGCTAAAGACGAGCGTTGACGTACTCGCCAACTTTCTTGTTTTGAGTACTTTAATAGTAACTTGTACATGTTGTTCTGTTTTGCCAACTTTTATATATCTTCATAGAAAAGGTTCCATGTTGTCAAATTTCTTATTTCGTTAACTTTTATTTAATTTAATATTAGTAACTCTTGTTACGTACACTATTATTAAATAAAGACTAATATAGTATTATTTCGCCAACTATAAGTACAGTTCTACGCACGATCGCGACTTTTAAGGTTATTTCTTTATTCTCATTACAGCTTATAAGCTACTTACATGAGAAATATATATAAATAAAAAACTTAATTAAGTTACGAAACATTTAAACAAAGAAAACAAAAATATTAAAAAAAAATACTTACATTTAAAATTAAACAATAGTATTCTTGATTACTGCCATCAAATCATGCCATTTGTTTTGATAGTTTGAATGATGTGTAATCTGTGTACCAATTAATTTGACCATGTAGTCTTATCTGATTAATATTATTTACTAGCGGCCCGCCCCCGGCTTCGCCCGGCGTGCAATTTTTATATACCCTAAAACATTCCCCGTTTCCATTAGCGAAAACCGAATTAAAATCGGTCTACCCGTTCGCGCGTGATGCCGTGACCAGGAGAAATAGGGATTCATTTTTATATATAAGATTTATATAAGTCAACTGTTCGAATAGTGATCCCGCAAAATATCAGTCCCGCCTCATAAGCAATAAGGAAAATACATTCGAAGCTCGCATTGTTGTTTTTCACACTTTACTGTCTTTGCGAATATAATTATATCTCGCGGTATGCTGAATTTAACGAGCGCTCAAGAAAACAATAAGGATCAAGAGTTACACTTTTTACCGACGATTTATCAAGAGAAACGTCTCGATTGCAAAATAAACATCTCGGCCCGGTGAAGGACTCGTGCCGTTGTCTTTAAAATAAAATTTAAGGGCGCAATTAACTTTGTGATCCTCGAAAATTAATGACGAACGACGTACGTGAAATCGTTAATTGTAACCGCGACGCCAAACGAGCCATCGTTTTCCTAAAAACCCGAATTGTTTACACGAGATAAAGCGTTCATGTCGTCAGATTTCATGATTCAAAATAACTACCTACTTTATATGGCTGTCTACATACCTTTGTCGCTTTAATTACTTTATGGCCTAAATTATGAATCTACTAGCTTTTGCTCGCGACTTTGTCTGTGTATATTTAGAACCGACCATGCAAATTCACAAACTTTTATAGAAATCGGTTCAGTGGTTTTGGAGAAAAGCCTGAGCATCGAGACACGTGATTTTCACATTTTAATCGGGTATTACATAATTTAAATTAGATTATTTTGCAGTATAAGTAGGTATACATAGACGAAAACTTCTAGAATCGTATGAAAATTTATCCCTAATTGAGATCCCAAATAATATTAATCCCTATATATGTAAATATTTTCTCGACAGAAGTGCACTAGCGGTCTGTACAGCGTAAGGTCTTCCCAAAGTGTGATAAATCACACCACTCTTTCCCAAAACATGTCTGATCCAGGAGCTACAGACCAGACTACTGCCACTCAGCTTTTTTATTTCTAAGGGCTATATTTGTGATTTTGGTTTATATCACGCAAGGAAAACACAGTCATTTTCAAGATACATAGAGCTCGAGTTAGCCAACAGTCTCTACCGTGAGTTCCCTGAGGTGTTCAAGTGAGATTGCGTCCATAAGCGAACGGTAGCAATTTACCATCATCAAAATTTACCGTCGGATGAGTGGTTAGGATGCTTGCCTTAACGCTCTGTTCTAGGGTTCCCGGGTTCGATTCCCGGCAGGGTCAACTTTGAAAAATGAACCTTTCAAATTTGGCTCTGTTCTGGATCTGGAAAGTAGTGGCAGGGCGCACTGTGTTTCGCAGTCATTTGGGCAGCACGTCTGGCGGCAGTAACCACCCCCTTACAGAAGACCACCGTGAAATAACAGCACATGTGCTGTTGTGTTTCGGTGAGTGAATAAGGGATGCCAGAGCCCATTTCTCTATCCTCTCCTAATCCCTTATCCTTAATCCTACTGTAATCGGCAGCGCACTTGTAGCAGCTTTTGTGTTATAGGCGACGGTAGCCACCTACCATCAAGTGGACCGTCAGCCTGTCTGCGGATCTTAACATAAAAAAAAATTGAACCTTCGGCCTGTCTGCGATCCTTTATAATATAAAAACTTTAGATGAAAGAAAATGCTCAGTAATTTTCCAAAGAAAGCGTGCAATTAATACAGTAGCTGTTTGTTTGCCTTTGACAAATTTCCGAGAACTTGTTTAATCAATTCTTTCTTCTCAAAGCCTACGATTAAATAATTGGCAAA
This sequence comes from Bembecia ichneumoniformis, assembly GCA_910589475.2. Classification (NCBI taxonomy): domain Eukaryota; kingdom Metazoa; phylum Arthropoda; class Insecta; order Lepidoptera; family Sesiidae; genus Bembecia; species Bembecia ichneumoniformis. The sequence goes on from OU342540.1 coordinate 14,074,011, forward strand.
GAAACGCTTTACCAATATTTTATTTCATTTTAAATATTTTAGAAAAATGAACATACATATATGAGTGCCAATTTTTTTATATACTCAGACGATCCCTCGGGAATCTAACATTTTTCCAGGATAAAAAGCATCCTAAATATTAATCCAGGTAATAAGCTATCTGTTTGCGAAATTTCAGCCAAATGCGTTCAGCCGTTTTTGCGTTATTGAGGAACAAACATACAAACTTTCACATTTATAATATTACTAACCGAACTCAGCCACGCTTCGCTGCGGCCCATACGGCGGCGGCGTGCGCATGGGGCGCGCGCTTATATATAATACTTTTTATCGTAGAGTAATGTTATATAGCCTATAGCCTTCCTCGATAAATGGACTATTCAAAATAAAAGGAAATGTTCAATTCGAACCAGTAGTTCCTGAGATTAGCGCATTCAAACAAACAAACAAACTCTTCAGCTTTATAATATTAGTATAGATTAGGGTGTTTTAATTAATAAATATACAGAGACAGTAATGTATAATACCTATTTGCCAGTACATAGGCATATGTCACGGTTATTTGAAGAACGCAGCGCCCCCGCTAATTGTATGCGCATCTCTCCAAACTAATTACCCGTCTTAATTAAACTAATGCCAAGTATAAATCAGCATCTAAATAGTGTCGTTTCATTGTGAAACCAGAGACAATATGTTGACAGAATGAATGACCGCAATATGGCGGACGGTTTTCGCGATACTCCTTAAACTCGGCTTGTTTATGTTAAACGCGCGCACTGTTTTAGGATTAGTGGCTTAGGCGATGAGTGGCCGCGGCCATTCAATGATTTTATCATTAAACACTTAAGCACTGTTCATTGCGTTGCACTCGTTTCAATTGTGCCAGATATAACTGTCGTATTTACTACTTGGCAACGTTCGCATCTCACAACTTAGGAAATTAATTTGGTGGGATTCAGTCACAATTAAAATTGTTCGCTGCGCTCGAACTATCAAACCATCCCGACACAATAACGCGTATTATGTATATGTAATCCTATTTTATGACTTCACTATCTATTAAAAAAATTTAAGTTAAAAGAATAAAATAAATAAATAAAGACACCATCCCCTTGCTCACTTGCAGTACCTACCGTGGCGTTGATAGTGTTATAGGCGACGGTAGCCACCTACCATCGAGTAGACCGTAAGCCTCTCTGACATAAAAAAATTTATCTATAAAGTTATACGGCCAAACCAGTCATATTCAAAGTAAAACTTAGCAAAAATTGACTAAAAAAAAATCAGAAGTTTTCGTACATAAAGTTCAATATGTGTGCCATTAATTTTCAGTGGGATCAAAAGATGGCACCATTGGTCCAGGATTCGGAAGACCAGAGAGCGATAGTGATGAACGTCTAGCTCATATACTGAGTGAGGCTCATCTTATGAAAACACCCACAGGTCCTGCTAACAACGATGATTCGAGAAGCAACGAAGACTCAAGTTCACCGCGAACGCAATGCCCCTCGCCATTCTCTAATAAGGTAGGTCCAATCCAATGTCACTTTTAACGTTTTTATTAGTAAATGTGACAATTTTATTGATATTATTATATAATTAGGTAAGTCACAAGTGCTTATAAAAGAGGATTTGTGTGTATGTTGCACCCGACCCATCGTAGCCTTCAGTTTCTATGTACCACAATTTCTAATCTTTGTCATCCAAAAAATAAATCCAATAATTCGATAGAAACTTTATTTTAATAAAAAAAAATTCAACAATTTGGCAACTCCTGCACAACCACAAACCACAATACCTATAATAAGTTTCTAACCAAATTAAATTGTAATTTTTCAGGACTCAAGTCAAAACAGAAGGCTCAAGAAGTACGAAAACGATGACATTCCACAAGAGAAAGTGGTTAGAATTTACCAAGAGGAATTAGCCAAGATTATGACCAGAAGAGTGGAAGACATGCGTCACAATCGCGACGGAGGCTTTCCTGGGTATGTTTCTTTGATTTGAGTCGCATAACAGTAACAAGTCAAAAAATAAATTAAATAAAAATAGCTGTAATTAAGTGTAAATAAACTGAATTGTAATTGTCAGTAATATAAACGAGAGCAGCCGACTAAAAGTAAATGTAGTTTTCCACCATTTTTCAGCAGCGGAATGCCACCACACATGGAGAGACCGCCGGAAGACATTCGGATGGCTTTAGAAGCTTACCACAGGGAACTTGCCAAAATACAACCCGGAAGTAACATTCCTAACCTCCACAATTTGCCAGGGATGCCACCGTTTCCCAATCTTCTGGCGTTGCAGCAGCAAGCTATGCAACAAGCTCAAAACCAACACATGAATGGCTCGGGCGCCATCCAGGATCTCTCGCTGCCGAAAGAGAAGAGTATGAAGATAAATGGAATGACTGGCATGACTGATAGTGATAAGGACAAGCCGATGGATGCTGAAGAGGCGATAAGACACGCGGGGAGCGCATTCTCACTTGTCAGGCCCAAACTTGAGCCGGGGCAACAATCGACCGGTTCGTCGGCGTCCAGTCCCTTGGGAAACGCGATTCTACCCCCAGCGATAACTCCCAACGAAGACTTTAGCAGTTCAGCTGCGGCGAGTCCATTACAAAGGATGGCATCGATAACGAATAGTCTCATTTCGCAACCTTCAAATCCGCCGCATCATCCTCCACCACAGCGGTCGATGAAAGCTGTTCTTCCACCAATCACACAGCAACAGTTCGACTTATTCAACAATCTTAACACCGAAGATATCGTCAGAAGGGTGAAAGAAGCTCTAAGCCAATATTCAATTAGTCAAAGACTGTTTGGAGAATCAGTTCTTGGTCTCTCGCAGGGATCCGTGAGTGATCTTCTGGCGAGGCCGAAGCCTTGGCACATGCTCACACAAAAGGGAAGAGAGCCTTTTATTAGAATGAAAATGTTCTTGGAGGATGATAATGCTGTCCATAAATTGGTCGCCTCACAATATAAAATAGCGCCGGAGAAACTTATGCGAACCGGAAACTACAGCGGAGCACCAAGTAAGTATAATTTATTTATTTAGAGGTACCTCTTACTTTTCTGCCTTTACGCAATGATTAACTTTTTAAGTGTTGCGTCGCAATTAGGAATAAGATTATATTCTTTATTGTATCGCTCTGATGCTCCAATAGCAGCATTCACATCTTTATTTAATTTGTTTATTTTTGAAACAAATTAAATAATTAAACTTCACTAGAGGAAAATTTGTGTACATAATTTAGAGAAAAAAATTGCATCCGTTCGAAGCCTGAAGCGGGTCGCTAGTATTCTTATAAAAATTCCAAATAAATATCTACAATGTACATATATCAAATACGAAAGAAGCTTTTCTCTGTCGAGTTTTGTCTACTTATGCTTTTTATCATTATTGTTCTTTTTTTCCTAGGTTCCTAGGTTCTTTTTTTTAAATTAAATTGCACAAGCTATTCAAGAATCCTTGTATTCAACAATCTCGAAAAATATAATTATAATACCAGCGACCCACCCCGGCTTGGCACGGTGTTGAAAATTTCAAAAATCCTTTCTTAGCGGATGCTCTCATAAAGTACACGTATGTTCCAAATTTCAGCTTTCTAGGCTTAGTAGTTTTAGCTAGTCACACAGGACAAACAATTATATAAGTACTAGCTTTTTCCCGCGACTGACATCTTTATCGCTGTGACGACGGTGGCCCAGGAACATTTTTTCAAGACAAATAATCCTATATATTAATCCAAGTACTAAACTAGCTGTGTATCAAAATTCATCCAAATCTGTTCAGCAGTTTTTGCGTATTTGAGGAACAAACATACAAACTTTCGCATTTATAATGTTATTAAGATAGATTATGCTGCAAAGTCCTTAATATAAACCTACGATTCAACGGATGAACAGTTATTACCTATTTTACTCTATTACTTTGTAACTAACTGGTTCTTTTCTTCTTTCAGCATGTCCGCCGAACATGAATAAACCAATGCCGCCTACGCAGAAGATGATCTCAGACGCCACCTCTTTGCTCAGCAAAATGCAACAAGAACAACTCTTAAGCTCCGGTCACTTAGGGCACTTGGGCCCTCCCACTCCCTTACTTTTGACGCCTCCAGGCTTCCCTCCACATCACGCCGTTACGTTGCCGCCTCAACACCACGAAAACAACAACAAAGACAGAAAACCACCACCACCACCACCACAGCCACATCACCAACCTCCCTTAATGCGGAATATGCACCAACACATCTCACCGAGTGTTTACGAAATGGCTGCTCTCACTCAAGATCTTGACACACAAACTATTACAACGAAAATTAAAGAAGCTTTACTGGCAAACAATATCGGTCAGAAAATATTCGGCGAAGCTGTACTGGGTTTGTCGCAAGGTTCCGTCAGTGAACTGCTATCGAAACCTAAGCCCTGGCACATGCTAAGCATTAAAGGGCGGGAACCCTTCATTCGCATGCAATTGTGGCTCAGCGACGCGCACAACATAGACCGACTCCAGGCGCTGAAGAATGAAAGGCGCGAAGCCAATAAGCGGCGACGATCTAGTGGCCCGGGACAAGATAACTCTTCCGATACCTCCTCCAACGATACTTCAGAGTTTTACCATTCGAGCTCACCCGGACCCACATCGGGGGCTCCGTCAGCGAAGAAACAGAGGGTTCTATTCTCGGAGGAACAAAAGGAAGCATTAAGGCTGGCCTTTACTTTAGATCCTTATCCGAATATGCCCACAATAGAATTTCTTGCAACGGAATTGGGTCTCTCAACGAGAACAATCACGAATTGGTTTCACAATCACCGCATGCGGTTAAAACAACAGGCGCCCCACGGCTTGCCCGCAGAACCGCCTGCGAGAGATCAGTCTGCGGCACCTTTCGACCCAGTACAATTCCGGCTCATACTAAATCAAAGACTGCTCGATTTACATAAAGAAAGAATGGGTCTCGCAGGAGTGCCTCTGCCGTACCCCCCTTACTTCGCAGCCAATTCGAACATAGCTGCTCTCATTAGTAGAGGATTAATTCCTCCGGAACAAAAGGACCAATCCGGTGGGCTAGATCTGTCGATGCCGCTCAAGAGAGAACCCGACGGCGACGACTTCGAAGACGACGACGTCGAAAGCAACCTCGGGTCGGACGACTCGCTGGACGACGGTGAATCTAAGACTGAACCGAAAGCCACGTCCACGCCGGCGGGAAGATCCAACAGACGGAAACCTGCCGCGCCGCAGTGGGTCAACCCCGACTGGCAGGACGAGAAACCCCGCAATCCGGACGAGGTCATCATAAACGGAGTGTGCGTAATGAGAAGCGACGACTTCAGGCGGGAGTCAGAGGAGACAGTGCGAGTGGAACCCTCCCCTGTGCCTCGAGACACGTCACCAGCCCTTTCACCGCCCACCCCGCGCGCACCGCATACTCCTCACACACCTCAAACCCCGCACACCCCTCACACACCGCGTGCGCCACACACTCCCGAGGAAGTCCTCCCTGAGGACAAAATCAAATCCGAAGCGGACGACGACCGATGGGAGTATTAGTACTTTAGCCAATTGCGTGATGGATTGAAACGGGTCCCAGTGTGAGTGAGGAGTGCTAGTGTTCCGAAACTGTACGGAATCCATGAATGGTTGCGCTCGCGCAGCAGTGACGGTCAGTGCAAATATTAATGTGTTAGTTAAATATAATTTTCTGTTATAATTAATTATGGTAAGGCCAAAGACATTGTAAATACGTCCCTCTATTTAGCGTACCTTTCGTGATAATGTCAGGCATTATGTCGAGGAACTTGAGTTACAAAAATGTGCATTTTGCTTTAATGAATTTTTTTTTATTTCTAAGAAGTTAGTCGCGTACCCCGTTTTGGTACAAATTTCTTAGCTCCCCTTTAAGTTGTGGCTTTTTGGATTTAAATTCGATCGTTGTAAATAAGTAGGTATACCAAATGAGCGTGCCGAGTGTTGTTCCGGACTGCGTTGTACATATGTAGCATTACATGAAGTGATAGGCAATATTTGTAAGATATTTGTGACGACGGTGTGGTCTGGTGGTTCATTAATGAATATTTCGAAGTGCAATCTTGTGTATATCTAAATAAGTATATATGATATGACCGACACCACTTTAAAAGTATTATTATGTTTAAAGAAACCTCTTAGGTTTAAAATATATCAATTGGTTTATGTAAGTTTTATATTTAAATTATTATTATTATTATTATTGTTTATTTTATTGCGACTCTACTTATGTTTTGAATTTTGGATTATAAGCGCCGCGGTAACGCTCAAATTTGTGATTTAACATACATTTAGACTCCTGCAAACACTAAATACATCTAGACTACTTTGCTCCATTTAAAGAAATGTTATTTTTAAACGACGTACAAACTATTGAAACAGAAATAAGCGTTTAATGATATAAGTGTATTGCTTGTGGTTATTATTTTTATTTTATTGTAGCAATAAATTTGCTTTTATTCATATTTTTTGCTATTTTTATTTTTATTTTTTGACCCTCCACCCCCCAATCTCTTATAGGAACTATAGTTGTAATAATGTAAATTAAAAAGGAACCATACTCCTTGCATCGTGATGTAAATAGTCGGCATCAAGTGGACATTGTAAATACTTAGTTAGTGAAGTGATAGATAAAATTAGTGAAATAGGTAAAGTGGAGAAAGAGAACGAATAATCAAAAAGTATTGTCTAAAGTAAACTTTTATGTATGGGAAATGTATCAAAATTTAATCCAAGTATGACTAGTTCTAGGCGAAACGAAAATTTACCCAGAAAACATTACAAAAATGACGAATCTAGGGGAAGACATAAAAGCGGTTTTAATTCAGTTAATAGAAATACCAAACTTCATACATATCGATGTTATAAATATAAAACATTAAGTAATAGTCATAAGTAATAGTATAATAGTCAATATTAAAGAAAACTTGGCTGTTTAACAGTTTCCGAGATTATTTTTGAAGATATCAAATACACCATCAAACGATTACCATAGATTCGATTCGATATTGTCTATGGAGATTTTGAAAACGATTGCTTTTTTAAATTCGCGGAATAATTTGTACATCTTGATTTAAAAGTATATTTATTGATTGTCTATATAAATATTTATATTGTTATATCGCATAATGTTACATGTCTCGATTGTTTTTTTGGAATTTCAAATTTTATTTAAACGCTGTTCACATACATACAATTATATTATACAAAATATACGATATTTATATTTATTAAATTATATTTAATTACAATTACATTTCATTTTATAATTGAAAATTTCAAAATTGCTTTACTTAGTCGATTCGTGCACCTAGAAGTTTAATTTACTTCATTTGAAAAGGAAATACAATGTTAGATTCAATAAGTTGACTAGGATTCTTTATTTTGACTGAGAAAAAAAATTACATTAAATATAGTCTTTGCATTTAAACATAATTCATTCAGAAATCTATAATTTTTTATACAAGGTCAATAAGTATTTTATAATAAGATTCAATGCATACGTAATTTTAGCTATGAGTATTAAAAAAAAAACCTTAAAAGAGTGGAGTGGCACAAGGCAACGTTCTCGGTCCTTTAACTTAAGCAAGACAAAACTGCTCAGACGACTGAGTACCGATTAATAAATATGTACATTCGATTTACATACCTTTGTTCTCAACGATAAGACGCAAAATAATAATCGAGTGATGTGATGTATTACTATTTGGCCATGTATTTTATTGTTACGTTTTAATGTTGGCAATGGTAGGTATACTTGTGTATATATAACGTAGCAAATAGACGATTATATACGTTATCTCCATTACATTTTAATGAATAGTGATTAATATAGCGGTAATTATTATTGTTCATATCATAATATTAATAATAATGACGCTGAAAACATTGTCTTCTTTCTGAACAATTTCTAAAGTTATTAAATTTAAAAATAAAGAAATTGCTAATCAGTGTTTGTTTTATTTAAAAAAAATTGGTATGTACCGGATTCTCCATACTCCATGCTATGGTCCTGGTAAGAAAGCTCAACGAGCTATGGAAAGCTATGCTTGGGGTTACTCTGAAAAATCAAATCGAATGAAGTAGACAAACGACATACTAACCTAGCGGATTAGTAAGTTAAAATGGCAATGGGCAGGACAGCCAAGCAATGGCAAACAGGAAGCGCTCTGTCTCAGTGGTCCCAGGTTAGATTCCCGGCAGGGTCAAATTTGGAAATGAACTTTTCAAAGTTAGATCTAGTCTAGATTTAACAAGTAGTGGAAGGGCACACCACCTTACAGAAGACCACAGTGGAATAAGAGAACGTGTGCTGTTGTGTTTCGGTGAGTGTGTAAGGGATGTCAGATCTTATTGCTCTATTCCTTCCGAACCCTACTAAGCGGCGCGCTTGCAGCACCTGTGGTGTCGCTTGTGTTATAGGCGACGGCAGTAACCTGCCATCAAGTGGACCTTCAGCCTGTTCGACGACTCTTACACAAATAAATAAAAACAATCACAGTACCCACAAGATTTAGACGACCTAGTTATGGCTGCGGTTTGAAGCTAGATCCAGACGCTTCTGACTGGTGCTATTGAAAAATTATTGGTGACATCTACATCTAGCAGTACACATCTTACGAGTGAGATGATAATAATAACGATGACTTCTATACTTAAAAAATAGTAAAAAGAATTAAACATTTAATATGGGTAATCATTTTCTTAGAAAATGTCCTAAAGAATTATAATGAGTTATATGACGAACACAGTTCCTTCCATCGAACTAAACGGTACGGCTCAAAGTTAATATTTTTAAATATCTTGGACACTGGGTAACCTCTGACTTGAAGGACGATGCAGACATAGAGAGAGAGCGCAGGGCGCTGTCTGTCAGGGCTAATATGATTGCTCGCAGTTCTCTAGTTGTTCGCAGTTCTTTCTACACGAGCAGCCTGTGGGCGGAGTATACCCGAAGGCAGTACAGCGCTCTGCGAGTTCAGTACAATGATGCGTTCAGGGTGCTGATGGGGCTTCCACGATTTGTAGTGCATCGGGCGGGAATGTTCGCCGAGTCACTGGTCTACTGTTTTTATACGATAGGGTTTGGGCCACTTCTAGCTGCATCTTGAGCGCATTTGCTGCTAGGCTTGACTGTCAGTACCTGGACCATTGTTGTATGGTTCTTGTACTGGACTAATAAACGTAAACACTAACATAGATTTAAGTTGTTACTAACATAATATGATCCTTGTTGGTCTAAATAAATAAATCATTATTATTGTGATACATTTATTCATTTTCATTCTTAACTCTAAGTTTTTTTACAATCAAAAAACATATATTACAAAAAAATTAAGATTAGTCATTCCCTGGTAGCGAGGCAAGGCCCAAGCTACTTAAGGAACCTCCTGACGAAACAAGCCGTGTCAAAAAGCACCGCCTTCTGTATCTGTCCCTTGATCCAGCCATCTAGTGAGAGCCTCTTGAGATGTTGGTCGAGGCTCTTCGCTATACGACTATCAGGACGATAATTGTCGAATCGACGTCCCATATGGCGGTCACCTCGTGAGCCAAGTCAATGTATTGGTAAGCTTTTCATTTTCGTCATGCGGGACAGCGATGTCAACAAGTAGGTATCGTCTGGCGCTGGGATCGGTCAATAACCACGATGTCAGGCTTATTGGCGACAATAGTCCTATCCGTGATTATGGAGCGATCCCAGTAGAGCGTAGCATCACCATTTTTAAGAACGGGTGTAGGCACGTACCTACTTGGAATACGGTACCTCAGACTCGATTTGCCCGTATTATTATTAAATCATGTATATTCCTAATAAGTGTAGGTAGGTAAATTTAAATAGGAAACACTTTGAGCGACAATAGAGCATTCACCAGTAAATTTTATGTCTCTTCGAAGTCTCAATAGGAATTCAGTGTTATTTCATGCTATATTTTATTTGAAGAAATCACCATAATAACGAGACCTTAAGTCAAGTCTTAGCATGAGTGTACCTATAGGGATCCATACAAGTTACTGATCTGGGATACTGAGTTTTGTTGTCAGTATGTTGTGAGTGTTGTATAATACAAGTTTTATTAGCAATTTATTAATATTAACCACGCCTAGAAAATAAGCATAGCAACAAGTTGCACTTACATTATTTTCAGGCGCACATTATTATATAATTACTTAATAACGATGAACATGATACTAATGCTTGATTATGCATTTTATATGCTAATAGATTCAGCATTACTTGCAATATTATTTTGGTTCAGCACGTAAATAATTATTGATACAACTGTAAGAGAAATATTTATTCTTACTAACTGAGCTCGCAACTTCACACGCGTGGTATTCGGTATAACGCTTAACTTTTTTGTTTATTAATCGATTCGAATGAAACAAACACTAAATGTTAAGGGAAGCTTGCTAAAATAGATCAGTGAAAACCACATTCAAATCGGTTGAGCCGTTTCTGAGATTGGCTTCCACAAACGCACAGACAAACAGAGAAACATTCTAAAAACAAAGAGTACAAATTGTTTTTTTTTAATATTATACATTAAATATTTTAAATATTATAATATATTTAATATACGGCTCGATTACGATTTTTTTATATACTTATTAATATTATAAAGCTGAAGAGTTTGTTTGTTTGTTTGAACGCGCTAATCTCAGGAACTACTGTTTCGAATTGAAAAATTCTTTATGTTTTGAATAGTCCATTTATCGAGGAAGGCTATAGGCTATATAACATCACGCTACGATAAATAGTATTATATATAAGCAGTGTCCAGTACCGCGCGCCCCATGCGCACGCCGCCGCCGTATGGGCCGCAGCGAAGCGTGGCCGAGTTCAGCTAGTGTTAGATACATATCAAAATTAGAACGTTAAAGCGATATTTTTAGTCAAGGAAGAAAAATCGAAAATTAAATGTCCTTTTAAATGGCATCTATAGTACGCGCCACCTAAGCAAGCCCCGCAGCTTAAGGCGACGACGCCAGCCCCTAATGATAAAAAAATCCACTTATTTGTAACCGTTTTTCTTTTAAATTATCATAATAATTATAACTTAAAAAATACTCAAATCATCTGCAGGATATATGATCATCATAATTATTTTTTAAATTATATTTAATTATATATATTAAAAAATTACTAATTTGCTGTCTAATATCGACGTTGTAACCGTGCGATTTGCTTAATAATCAATATTTTAAATAGCTAATTCTTAAGATAAATTTTAAGATCCACTATCTGAAGGCTCATCAAAAGAAAAATTATTTAATTTTGAAATAGATATTTCCGACATTTGCAAATAGCGACTCCCCCTCGGCAGTCCGTCAATTCAGTACAGAACGAGTTTTGCGGCTGGAGTCGCCTTAAACATCAACTAATATTGGCAAAACTAGAACAGAAAACAACATTTTGCAATGAGATGACTGCGTCATGCATGCGGGAGTTGCGGGACTTGTTTGCTGGCGAGGATTCTACCTGGAGTACCTACCTAACAAAATTGATTTACTAGGTCATTTGAAAAGTTCTTAGCCTAACATGGTTAAAGTCATTGGTTTTTTTTATAACTACCCTCATTTTGTAGTTACATTATTTAGCAACAAGTATGCAGCGTTTAGTTTATTCACAGTAACTCATTGTTCGTTTACACGTGATACCGTAAGTCAAGTCAGAGCTATTTTTCAAAATGGATAAAATTGAACATCGTGCAGTGATAAAATACCTGAATTTGAAAGTTTTAACTCCAAAAGCTATACATGAAGACATGTCTGCTACTTTGGGTGAGTCCGCTCCTTCGTATGCGACTGTTAAAAACTGGGTGGCAGAGTTTAAACGTGGTCGTAAGACCATTCAAGATGAGCCCCGTAGTGGCCGGCCTTCGACTGCTTCCACTGATCAAAACAAAGAAAAAATCTGTGATTTAATTTTATCTGACCGAAAATTGGCTGTCGAGGAGATAGCTAAGACTGTAGGCATCTCATCTGAGCGAACACATCATATAATTACTACTGAACTTGGATTCTCTAAGGTGTCTACGCGGTGGGTACCGCGACTGCTTTCAGTGGAACAAAAACGCAACCGAATCACAACTTCTCGCGACTGTTTAGAGTTATATGAAGCTGACCCAATAGAATTTGTTGAAAGATTTATAACCATGGATGAAACCTGGGTTCACCACAATACACCCGAGACAAAAGAACAGTCGAAACAATGGAAAAGAGCAGGATCGCCCACCCCAAAGAAGGCAAAGGTGGTTTTATCGGCGGGCAAAGTCATGGCATCCGTTTTTTGGGATGCAAAGGGTATAATTCTCGTGGATTATTTAAAAAAGGGTGAAACAATAAACTCCGATTACTATTGCAACCTGTTGCGTCGTTTGAGAGAAGAAATCAAAGAAAAACGTCCAGGTTTATTGAGAAGAAAAGTCATGTTTCATCAGGACAATGCGCGCGTTCACACCTCTGTGCAATCCATGGCAGAAATCCATCAATGTGGCTTCGAATTGCTACCTCATCCCCTATATTCACCGGATTTAGCACCGTCCGACTTTTATCTGTTCCCAAAGCTGAAAACATTTTTAGGTGGTAAACATTTTTTTACAAATGAAGAGGTCATAGCCGCCGTGGACGCTTATTTTGAGGAGTTAGACGAAGATTTTTTTAAAACGGGTATCGAAGCCTTACCGGGTCGATGGAAAAAGTGTTTTGAGCTCGGAGGAGAGTATGTTGAAAAATAAAAATAAACTCAAAATCGTGTGGTTTCATTAAGTATGTTAGGCTAAGAACTTTTCAAATGACCTAGTAGATATGTCACTTTTAGTTTATGTTACTTTTTATTTCATTCATTAAATTAATAATTTTCGTGCAAATCGTGTACTCGACAACTTAACGTATCTCTAAAATGCATGTTGCATTTTAAATTTAATTAAATTTGAATTACGTGCAAGCATCTATACGTGTTTAGCAATTTGAAATAAGCAGTCGTAGGTCACGATGCTGAGAATACTCATCATATTGAACATAATCTGTGTTGTATCAGCAAATATTGAAGTTGATGAATCTAGATTACACCAATCTGATGTTATCAGTAATCGTTACAATGTAATTTATAAGAGTTTGAATCAAACGTTTCCGTTGGTTCATGGAATGTTAAATGCTGTGTTTGGAAGACGTGTAAGTACCAAAGTTGCATCAGTAGAATCGATTAAATGAAAAAAAAAAGACTGTGCCATTATCCCGCGGGTTTCATTTAAAACTAAAAGTAGGTACTATGTTTTAAGTATTCACACAATTAAGATCTTATTTTGTACTCTCATTTTAAGGTCCGGCTCCCGAAAATTATGATTTTATTGCCTTAAGTTTGTAACTAAACCAAATATCTCATCAATGTAAAACTTACATAATATGTTTTTTAAAACCTTTTTCTAGTCATTTTAAAGACAAAATCACAATTGATGGAAATTGACTCGATACTTTTATTTTTTTAAATGATACCTTTTTCAAGATTTTTTTCGGAAAAAACTTTAGTTACATTATGTATAATGAATACTCATAGAAAGAAAATACGATTTATTAGTTACATAAAAGACAAAAATTGCCTAGACCGATTATTATTCTCATAATAAACTAAATATGATTTGAGACTTGCAAGACTACGGTCAAACGGATCATTTTATTTTCAACCTTATTTTAACGTAGTTTAGATTGAATATCGAATGATCAGTAGCGCGCGTGGTCTTTGACGGACCTAGACAGGGCCAAACGTAACATTCGGACCTATCGCGGCTTTGAACGACCTTGACAGCGCGGTCTTAAGCAAATACATATTTCTTTCTTTCTCTTTCTTCTTTCAATCTTTTCATCCAAATCAGTTCAACGATTATTGACGAAAATGTTAACCATTTTAAAGCATAAGAGCTCAAAATATACAGAAACAAATACATTATAATAAAATCGTCTTTGTTTGACTGTGCGTTTGTGCACGCTAATCTCAGAAACGGCTTAACCGATTTGAATGCGGTTTTCACTGACACAAGCTTCGCGTGATATTTAGTGTTTGTTTCGTTCTACTTGGTATACAAACAAAAAAGTTACACGCTATTCCTAATAGTCGCTATTCGCGGGCACAATTAATAATTATGATTAATAACAGTTAATAATTATAATTGTTTAAAAGCTTGTCTTATTTTTTTTATTTAAAATCAGAAGGCAAACTTATTAACACAACCAACGCCGCAGATGCTGCAAATGCTGCCGACCATAATAGGATTAAGTATAAGGGATTCGGAAGGGATAGGGAAATGGGCTCTGACATGCCTTACTTACTCGCCGAAACACAACAGCACAAGAGCTTTTATTTCACGGTGGTCTTCTGTAATAGGGTGATTACTGCCGCCGACAATAAGATTAAAATTTGAAATGCTTTGAGTTTTATAATAGATTACATTATTTAATACAATTAAAATAAAATACATGCCCATAAATTTTGAGTCAATCATTAGTGTAATAATTTTATTAGTAACTAAGTTTGCAAAGAGGCATAGAGGTATCTCTCTCTCCTCTGTTTGAGAAATAATGGGCGTATTCATTTGTAATACCTCCTTTCAGGATAACGTAAAGAGTTTTCGCGCTTTTTTGTCGATGGTAGACAACCTGATGAAACCATTGTTTCCAAGTGCTGGGTACTCGCCCAGGATTCCTGAAGTATGGTGGGGAGACCATAGCACTCCCGTGGACGACAATATTAGACCTTTTAAAGTGCATTTTACTAATGAGGTAATACAGCAAGGGATATATCTATTTGGCCAAATATTAACCTCAATTCAAGCCGAACGCAGTAGTTTGTTTCCGGTTTAATATTTTCATTTAAGCAACAAATAATATGATTTCGAGGTTTTTATTTTTCTAACGCTAACACAATATTTTTACTCCTTTAAGAATCGATTGTCATATAAGGCCCCCGGTATGGAAATTATTATGAGGAATAAAATTAATACAAACGTTAACTAAAAAGCGTTACATTATCTGTCACTTTGACATGTGTGCGACAGCTGACGCATGCATTTATGTTCGCTAATTCTATTGTAGTATAACAAGCAAGTAAACGTCGAAATCTTGTATGAAACGAAACTATATCCGCGTTGAGGAATGAAACGTTCAGATAATCTAAAAAAAATTTTTAGATGATTGACGATCTCCGCGCTCGTATAAACAACCGCAGAAACCTGACGAGTTCCCTAAGAAACAGCTTCAACAGCTACGGAACTAATACAGAATTTGCAGAACATCTGCTGGAGTATTGGAAAAGCGATTATCACTTTCAGGACAGAGAGAAAGTTTTGAATCGTTATCCGCAATACATCACTAATATACAAGGTAATACATTTTTTGTCTCTTTCTATGACTTTATAAAAATGTGAATTTTGTTCCTTTAAAATACTAGTTTTTGCCCGCAACTTCCTCCGCGCTCCTTTTTCTAGGCGTTATTGGTCAAGTTTTGTTTTCTGATTCCTGGGGAACAGCGTAATTTTTTCTGGATGAAAGGTGTCCTTTCTATGTCCTTTTCTGTAGATGAAAACGTGTTTGCAAAATTTCATGGTGACAAAGAACATTAAATTTTTAAATATATTGTATATATAGACTATAATAAGCGATGAGAAGCTTCGCTTGTCTTTTAATATAGAAAAAATACGTAAATAGTAAACATATTTGTTTATGCACCACCTCGGTTGAGATTGACTGTGTCTGTTGAAGCAGCAATCACTGCTTATCATGGCTACGTTTCTTCGGTTTTGTTCAACATAAAGTGTTTTCTACTAGACTGAAGAATAATAATTTAAATCCCGTCCCACTCTCCGCTTTTATTTACTTAGTTTACACTAATAAGTATAAATAATGTTACAGTAATAATAAACTGTATCCCAATGCGAAAGTTTGTATGTTTCAATGTTTTTTCCTTAATAACGCAAAAACGGATGAATGAATTTGACGCACATAAATAAACTAATATTACCTGGATTAACACAAAAGATACTATTTATCCTGGAAAAATTTTAGGTTCCCGAGAAATCGTCTAAAAATATAAAAACTTCGGCGTTACTGTCGTCACAGCGATAAAGATGTCGCGAGCACAGCTAGTAAAGAAATAATGTGTATATTTATTTTTAATTGCTATTAATTAAAAAGTAATGTTTACTTAGTCAATGCAAAAGGAGTTAATGATTGAAAGTTAGTCAAAATATACGGTAGAATTGACCATTATCAATCAAGGCAGATAAGTCTTATACTTCTTGTGTATGCTTGGTATTTACGTGGTAATTATTTCTTAAATGGAAGTCTTATACATCACCAATTTTATGTCGAAGGAGATTCTACGTCGACGAGGTATCTTAGTTTGATCATCTTGAAAATTGCAATCTAGAAAAGGTGCTTTTAATAATTTTGTGCAAAAAATGTTTGTCGAGAAGTTGCTGGGAAGCTGCTAGTGATTCTTTTATTAATGTAAATAACATATGCCTAGAACGGTAAAAATGGGTGGTAATATGGTAACCTTCCTTTATAAGCACAAGTAACACTAAGAGTAGGTATGATCAGTCGCCTTCACAAACTGACCATAGTCTTATGTTACATGTAGGTACTCACTAAATAATCTACATAAGTAACATTCATTAGAATCAATGACTTTTTGAAAAAAAAATTTCAGGCTTAGACATTCACTATATCCACGTAAAAAGAAATGAAAGTGAAAAAAAGAAATCTGTACCAATTTTACTGTTGCACGGATGGCCGGTGACCGCTTTTGAATACTTAAAAGTAATAGCACACCTGCTTGAAAATCGTGATGACTGCAACTTTGTGTTTGAAATCGTAGCCCCGGATTTACCGGGTTTCGGATATTCTCAGGTGAGGAAAATTTAAGAAAAATTGTCTCAACAAATGTAGATAAACTCATCACCGGTTCCAGGCTACATATATAGTAAGTAATTATTTTTAAAGGTTGATTTCTTTTAACAATGCACAGCCCAACTTGGTCTATTCCCAAAATGTCCCACAAGAAATGTCCAATTTGGGACATTATACCTATAACTGAATATATTTTAAATCATTGTCAAATTAAAAAGGCAACCTATCTTTACTCTCTTGACTGAACCCATTAGTTGAGATTTTAAAGTGCCGAGTTCAATTTCCGGAACGGCCAACCTTGGATATAGAATTTTCAAATTTGACTCTGGTTCGAGGGCGCAAGATTTCGACGCCAATACTTTTTTTTGGTTATCCATATACACAAGTGTACACAATTCCTAAAATAGGAAATGTATGATATATTTTGTAATATGCACTTTTCCTAGGAAATTTATACATTTCCTAAATAGCAATTGGAAATTTATTACATTCGAGATATCGTCAGTGGGTACAGCAGGGCGGGATGGAACGATTCATCGCCGCCGATTCATCACCAAGCCATTTCAGCGCCATTTAGAAAATGTGTAAAAGAGGTGGAAACAAAGTTACGTTAGGTTTTAAAAACTTTATGAAGTTAAATGCGATTCATTTTGGCAAAAATTCTGTCGAAATGTGTGTAAAGAATCAAAGAATCTTTGAAACATTCCTAATTATTCTCAGAATATTTATTTCCTAGGAATTGTAACATATATTATGCTTACTTTGGTGTTTTTAGTTTTGGTTATTTATTTATTATAAACTAATTTCTGTCTGCAATTATGTACGTGTCCCTCGGGAACAGTACATTTTCTAGATGAAATGTATAAAAAATTCACGATGATTGGAATGCATTTGCGTGACAAACAAACTCATTTTCGCATTTATATATTAGTTAGGATTGTTAATTCTCTTCGTATCAGTCTCATAGGTATTTATCAATTAGAATACACGGTATCCTCTGCCTGTCGTATGAGGCGACTAAAAGAGGTTCCGGTGATTGGCTTACAGAAAGCTGGGATAACACCGGGGTATTCCACAAGAATGGTGCTACAGGGATCGCGGGGTAATACGGATGGAGGTACCATGGTCCCTGATAGGCACGGCTGGCGACAATCGGGGGGGTTTTTAGTGAGTAAAAATCTCACATAACCCGGTTTTTTACAAACCGGGTACCTATGGAAGGTTTTCCCCCTCGTTAATAAAAAAAAAGGTTAATTTATTTTTATTATAATTGAGGAATGAATCGCATCCAACAAATATAATTTTTAATCCACTCTAACCTAAAATAAAATGTTATACTTACTTATAGGCAACACAAAAAATTGGTCTTACGCCTTACAACGTTGGCGTCATAATGAACAATTTAATGAGACGTCTCGGTCACAAAACATATTACATCCATGGAGGCGATTGGGGAGACATTGTGGCCGGGACCATGGCTGTCATGTTTCCACATTCAACGCTTGGAGTGCACACCAATTTTCCACATAGGTAATGTTTTGAAGGCGTATTTGTATGTAAGCACTATGACATACCTACCTCTGCGTCCTTACAGGAGACCACCTTGAAATAAAAGCATATGCCATTCCTCCACTCTCCACTTATCCCAATGGCGTTGCTTGTGTTGAAAGGCGACGGTACTGGGCTGTAGGGTAGAGGCTTACAATAAAACTAAACAAACTGTAGAACACTGACGAGCCCCTTGATCGAATACTTAAGGTGTTTGTTTTAACGCTCTGTCTCAGGGGTCCCAGGTTCGATTTGTTTGTCATACTTTAGTTAGCATTTGACATTTTGGGTAGTCCGTCTCGCGGCAGTAACCACACCTTTATTTCTGTAAAGGTTTCGGTTCTGTAAAGGTTCGTAAGGTTCTGTAAAGGTTCGGACTGTTGTGTTTCGGTGAGTGAGTAAGGGATGCCAAAGCCAATTTTCCTATATCTTCCTAATCCCTTATCCTTAAATCTACTATGGTCAGCAGCACACTTCTAGCAGCTATGGTGTTGCTTGTGTTATTGGCGACAGTAGCCATCTACCATCAAATGGACCTGTCTGATGATATTAACACAAAAAAAATACATTTTTTGAAAACATTTTTACAATAAAGCTGTGCATTTTATTATTGGAAGAATTAGATTTTTTCTGATTGCATCACTATTTAGGTAATCGTGAAATAAAAGCATATATGCTGTTGAGTTTCGGTGAGTTAGTAAGACACCGTTTCCAATAACCCCTCTTAATCCTACTAAGGTTGGCAGTAGCCAATATTACTTAGTAGCTTTAGCCACCTACCATTGAGGACTGTCAGGTTGTCTGCCACACTTTACATAAAAAATATAAATTAAATCATATAATAGAGGTATGTATTAATAAAAAAGTCAATAGACTGTAGATCGACTCACTTTACTAGTTTCGCGAATACTTACTTAAGTCTATAGGTACTAATACTTATTATAAAGAGAAAAGTTTTATATGTATGTTTGTAATGAGTAAACAAAAAGACTAAAGGACCAATTTAAAAAATTCTTTCACCTGTAGAAAGCTACATTATCAGCAAGTAACATAGGCTACTCACCCTCTCCCATTTCCCCCCTTTACCCCCTCCATTAAAATGTATGTTTGTAATGAATAAACTCAAAGACTACTGGACCGATTTAAAAAATTCTTTCACCTATAGAAAGCTACATTATGAACGAGTAACATAGTATTTTATAAAGTGACGCGGACGAGGTCGCGTGCAACAGCTAGTTATAAATTAAAAAAAAAACATAACAGTCATGTTCAGTATGTTCCAGTACCTAATATGTTTCCACTTTTCCAGGCACTGTATTAAGACAGCAAAACTTAGCAAAAAAACAAAGTGTTGTAGCAGTGATTTTTAATTGAGCTCAAATATTACTCTTAGGTACTCTTATGACTCACTGAGAGTAATCGAGGCCAAAATGCATAAATATAATCGATTAATTACGTACAAGTTCAAGTGATTCAATTGCGTGTATTCAATGTTTTTTAGCGCCAAAATAATTGCTATGACCCATTCA
This sequence comes from Bembecia ichneumoniformis, assembly GCA_910589475.2. Taxonomy (NCBI): domain Eukaryota; kingdom Metazoa; phylum Arthropoda; class Insecta; order Lepidoptera; family Sesiidae; genus Bembecia; species Bembecia ichneumoniformis. The sequence goes on from OU342540.1 coordinate 14,094,032, forward strand.
TTAGTTGCTAAGTAGAATGTTAGGTCAAGGAACAAACACAAATAGAAATGTTTTTTTGTAAGAAACAACGCAAATCTAATACCGCAAATCTGGGTAGTAATGTAATAGTATAAGGTCACGGCCCACGGCTCCATGCTCCGTATAAGAAAGAAGATAGACGAAGAATAACTAAGATCCCGTCAAATTTAATTTTAAATGAAAGATATTTTTATTTAATTTATAAATAAAAAATATTTTTTTATGTATTTGCATAAACATATAGGTTACAGTACAAAGTATTGTTTTACCCGACAAGGTCATCCATATATTTCTAATTATCTGTTATAAACTTACATCTAGCAGACGCTCGGTGTTTTAATTTTATTAATAAACCATTTTTTATTTAATTTCATTTTTTTCATTTTTTTTTAAATGAATTTTTGAAAAAGCAATGCTCGACAACGAATTTATATAAAAACTACTGTAAAAATAGTAGGTCTGTTCGCTTTCATTTAAAAAAAATTTTTTTTAAATATAATATTTAAAAAATATTTTAATATTTCATTTAAAAAAAAGCATTTAAAAAAACGCTTTCAAATTCCAAATATTGAAAGAAACTTTCGAAGATTATGTAAACTTAAAATTAATTTATTTATCTTTTCGTAACATTTTTTTTACTATATTTTTTAATTTTTAGGACTTTTACCTTCCAAAAGCATGTCAGCCCCATCATCCTTCGTAACATTGATACCTACCTACCCAATTTGTTTCCCTGTCAAGGGCTATAATAAATTTAACGATTCAACAAATAAGTCAATCTTTTCCTTTTCTCGAAATTTCTATACACTTCATTCATTTTATATTTATTATTCATTTTATATTTCATAAACTCAAAATTTTGACATATTTCAGTTTTCTACCACAAACCTTTGTCAAGTATTTCCTTGGCCAACTATACCCAGCAGCTGTGGTTAAACCAAAATATGAGGATCGACTCTACCCACTTGGGTTACATTTGAGAAAATTCATACTGAATAGTGGATACATCCACATTCAGGGCTCCAGACCTGACAATCTTGGTAATTAATAAACTCAACCTGTACCTTTACTTATACCTAGACAGTTTCAGTTTTAGACATTAAGTTTCACCATAAAAAGGGTCCATAAAAATATGTTATTCTATGCCTATTATATGTCCTCATTGCAGGGGCACAGGCCTACCCTCTAAACAAGGGCGTATGGGCTATATAGTCCAGCACGCTGGCCCAGTGCGGGTTAGTGGACTTCACATGCGCCTTAGAATTTCTTCTTTGGCGTATGCAGGTTTCCTCACGATGTTTTCCTTCATCCTTTGAAAGCAGTCAGTAAATGCACTTAAGTTTTTAGAAAAAAGTGTGTGTTTCAGCTCCGACAACGCACTGCTGGAGTTGTCTTTTGATTTTGCCCTTTTTCCAAAATCCACGGTCTGGCAACACTGCTGTGCAATAGGAAAAGAGGGTATAACGCCATCTATTATAATACTGAAAGTATATTACTATAATGTACCAGCGGCGACATCTATCGCATTTGGATAGAACTGTGCGGTCTCCAAAAATGGAACACTATTGATGGCGCCATCTATTACACTACAATAGAATTAGGGAACGCAGTTTGTGCATCAAATGGTTCATTAATTGACGACAATTAATGCTGACAATAACGCGCTGTCGCTTCGTTTCCCAACGCGGACTACTCTATTCATACAAGATTTCATACAAGATGTTTGCTTTTATAAGCTGTCAAGCATCGCACAGATTTCAATCAAAGGGACAGTGACAGACAACGTAACGCTGTTTAGGTAACGCTTATTAACTTTACTACTCAAAAAATTTCCATCCCGCGGGCCTTATTTAAAAATCAATTCTTAAGAAGGTAAACTCCAAAAAAACCATTCAACTCGGACCTCTCGACATGATAGGCCGTGTCTTTCCCAGTGCGCCACCGACGCTCTGAAATGTACAATAGATATATTAGATCAGAAGACATACATTAATTTACATTCGTGGACGACATTGTGGTCAAGGCAAAGTCGATAAGAGTCAAGGCAAGTCAACCATCGAGCATTATGTTGAGATCTCTTATTAAGAGATCTCAACATAATGCTCGATGGTCTCACCTTATTTTCCCAAAGGGTGAGCCTAACGAAAGTTAAGTCAAATGTTTAGCTACTCCTGTAACAGTTGGGAACACAACTAATGAAGTTGCTGTTGAGTAGGTAGATACGTCTGCTTGGGTTAAACAGTCCAATTAGGTAGATGCAATTTCGAGAAATGAGAAGTAGAATCCAGCTCGGATGGACAGCATTTGAATAGTTCCGAAACATCTTTTCTTTCAAAATTTCAAATACATACATAAAACGTGTATTAATACTATTAAATAGGTACTACATTGAGGAGGCATTATTTGAAACTGTTTTTTAAGAAAAAATAATTACGTAGTTTCGAGATATTATCTAATATCAGAAATTGAGTGTAAATTTTGTTGCACGGACGAAACATTTTTAAAAACCTAAAAAACACATGTTTTAAAGAGTATAGCTGTGGTGAATTAGTAATATATTAATTGTATTTTCCAATAAAATTTTTATTAAGTTTCCATAGACGCTTCGAGGCCAATAAAACTATGTAGTAAGTAAAACAACTTCTAAGTTCGCTTGTCTGGACGAGAGGCCAATATCACAGATTGATGAAATTGCCATTGGATTATAGGGACTAGTAGACCGTAGGTAAATGACGTCGGAAAAAAACGCAATGGAATTGGGCAATTTCTAGAGACCGAGGTAAAATATGGTGTAACAACAATATTATGATTTCAGTGAAAGGCTTGGAGGATTCTCCAGCAGGTTTGATATCCTGGATAATATACCACTACATGGTGATCGGTGATGGTGGAAATGCAAACCTTCTTCTCAAAGACGGTAACCTCGCTCGTAACTACAAAATAGATGAGTTGCTAGATTCGTTGACGATTTATTGGCAAACTAAATGCGTATCCACAAGTGTTAGAATTTACACGGAATATTTGTCTTGGTTCCAAGACCCCATGAATTTGATTATTATGATGTAAGTATACCTCCGAGCGGATAAAAAGAGTGGTAGATAAATTATGCTGTTTGTAATCCTATACTCTTTTTACCTGCCGGGATCTTTATCAACTCAAGCATAAAAAAATAAACGGCCTAATAGTCCGTTTTTATATCAGTTTAATTTTTTATTTGTTTTTCAATTTTTTATGTCAAGAATTCCATTTTTTAATGGCATTGGATAGGGGCGATATCCCATTACAATATGCCACATATCTTTTGCTTTAACTCTACTTTATATTTTGTTCAAAGAGCAAATTGTATTTTTTTAAAGGACGCCAACGAAGGTACCATACGCAGTGATAAAATTTCGATACGAGCTCCTGTACCAGCCAGACAGGTTCTTAAAAGATAAGTTTCATAACATCGTACTTTCCAAGACTATGGATTTCGGTGGTCATTTCGCAGGCTTCGAAAACCCATACATATTATCGGACAGTATTTGGAACGCTGTCAAAAGGATGGAATCTACTCATAAACCTAAAACTGATATTCTAGTGTGAACCTTTTCAATCTACAAAGACCTTATGAACTTCAATATGTTATTTATAAAATTTCTATGATTTTTTGGAAATGAAATACCTAAACATATTTTACCAAGTATTTACAATAAAATTCTATTTATAATCAAACCTACTATTTCTTATTTAATAATGACCCACTTCTTGGTCGAACTAACATGTCACTCTTTTATATATGTAGATTTTTTGTGAATATTTTTTTGTGAAACTGAACAGTGCCTTAGATCTATTGAGAAATCGACTTGAACTAGTTTTATATAATTTAATATATCTCGACTACATTATTTCAGAACCAACTTAGGCCATTTTTCCCCATTAAATCGTATTATGGATGTTGCCAACTCCCTGAGTCACGATGTTGACCTGTTTAACGACGCATTTTCCAAAATTAAAAGACTCATCCTTGTCCGTGGTTCAGATAATTAACACTAGTTTATTCCAAATTTCAGATTTAATTATATTTATATGTATGTTTTTTTTGATAATTTTTTTGATAAATTTTCATAATTTTTTTGGTATTTTTTTTTTCTAACTTTATTGCCGGGATGCTATTTTGACTTTTATTGGCGTAGGCTGCCGCCGCGTTATTTTTTCCTGTTCCTTGTGTGTTTTTTTCGGTGCCTGCCTCGTTGGAGGCCATGTAATAATAAATAAATAAATCTCTGTATATATTGTGCATAATCACGAGGACTTCGACTTTCAAGAGGGGTACATCTGAGTTTGCTTACCTGTCCTTGTCACGTGATGACCGCTGTATGGCGCAGAGAAGTCTCGCGGCTTAATGGGGCTTGTACACATTGGGCCAACTTGGCCCAATAGAGGCCAACGTCAATGTGTAAGGTACACGGGGCAATAGCGCTTAATTGCGAACTATTGCTAGTGTTATCGGTTTTTTCATAACACTTCAAAGGGAACCTGGTGTAACGTGGCCGGTGATGTTTACACATTGTAACACAAGGGTTCAAAATTTCGTCGACCGCTGACTGGGTAGTGCACTATTTTTAGTTTATTTTTAGTTTTATTTTTTTTATTATTAATTATTGTTTCTATTAATCTGATTTTTTGTATTATTTAAAATGAGCATAATAATAATTTTAATGGCAGTAGCAAAAATTAACAGGTTTTTAACTTTTGCACTACCTACTTAGTATAGTATGAACCAAAGATGTTGTATTAGTCTGGTATGAACCTATACGGATCGGATTTGTCCATATGTCACTACATGACATACGATCAAAGTTATTAATTTCCCCTGATGGTTCCGCAAAAAGGTCGCATAGCAGACTGTTCATGGTTTACCTACATAACACTGGATTCAATGATAGGTAGGTCAGGTCAGGTAGTTTGCTGGCACAGACTCTATGTATACATGGTTTTCAATCAAGTGGACAAAAGGTAACGTCTTAATTAGTTTGTTTAGCGCTATTTATACCGTGAATTATAGGATAGAAATTTTAGAAACAACGAGACCCTTGTTAGTATATAGCGTTCTATGGACGAGACTCTATTGCTATACAATAACATAATAATCTGTGGACAAGACCACAAGTTGTCATTAATCTGTGACCACAAGACTGACTTCAAAAATGTAAACAATTGTCATCATGTAAACCATATAACTCTTTAGACATATAACTTTATAATCTGTGATGTAAACAGAAAGTCAGAAACACAGATTATTATAATTGTGTTATTATAAAGTAAGTAAAATAACTAAAGAGAAGAGAAAGAAAACATACACGGAAAACAGTGAAATTATTTTATTGAATACATGACTCGTTTATTATTTGATAATTGTCGTTTGAAATCCGGTAGTGAGACTAACGTCGCATAATTTGAAACTATTGCTAAAGGTTTTGCGTTCGACTGATTCATAACCTATAAAATGCGTTATGCACAACTTGTTGTTGGTCCTGCCGGCAGCGGAAAAGTAAGATTTATTTTATTTATTGATTGATTAAATTGCCTGTTTGTGTGTATTCTATGAGATGTACTTCGGAGCGTGTGCTGGGAAGCTGCATGAGATCGCCTTTCTTCTATCGGACATTCAGACGTATGGCTGGTTACCATCCTCACCTTGTTGAAATCCCTCTAATTCGGACCAAGCGCTTTAAAACACCTTTTATAATGCGCACTGATAAGGATTGGCATCTGTATTGCTGGTCCCTGCTGGCGTCTGTATTTCCAAGCTATGTTAAAGTATGTTACATGTCTTTGGGACATGTTATTTCTATAAAATAGTCCCTCAATAACACACTTTTCTTTGCAGTCATTTGAGCAACCCGTCTGGCGGCAGCACCCCACCTTACAGAAGACAACTGTGAAATAACCGCATTTTCATATCCTTTCCTTAAACTTAACTTTAATCCTAGTATGCTCAGAAGTGCACTAGCAGCACTCGTGGCATTACTTATGTCATAGGCGAAGGTGGCCACTTACCATCAAGGGGACCATCATTCTGTCTGATGACCTTACCATAAAAAAATAGACATATATATTCTAAAATGAATGAAATTAATTAAAATGTTTAATTTATTCACAGTCCACATATTGTTCAACAATTGTGAAGCATGCAAATGACTCCAAAAGAATTATTGAAGTTGTCAACTTGGACCCGGCAGCTGAACACTTTGATTATGAACCCTTGGTGGATATCAGGGAGCTAATCCACCTCGATGATGCCATGGAGGACGATGAGCTACACTTTGGACCCAACGGTGGACTTGTTTTTTGTGTTGAGTAAGTAATAAAGTTTAATTAGTGTCCAAGGGGATCTTAACCCAACATTATTTGTCAGAGAAAATAAGCACTTTTCACGCTATAAATCACTACTAATCTGAAAGTAGACAAAAAGTTCCCTATTTTTTTTTATAATTTTGCTTTCATTATATTTTTTTTTTTTGTTATTTAAAATAAATAAAGCCTTTATTTCTAATAGTTTACAATAAAACTGAAATAAATTTGTGTACATTTCCATATTATTAATACTTAATAAATTTTAGTTTTATGTTTTTCTTGAAAATGTAAAAAAAGGTTTTCTTTCTATGCTTGCCCTTTGGGCAAAGGTCTCCCCTAAAACTCGTCACAATCCCTTATCCATTGGCTTCCTTTCTTCCTGCCGTTTCTCTGATTTCAGAACAGAATAACATTATTACTACCATAGTTATAAGGTTTCCTGCCTCGTTCTTTCTCATTGAATTTGCACTCTGGACTGGTGGTTATTTGTAACTATTTGTGGTTATTTTATTTGGCTTAATGTTGCCCTATTCAATAAAGAATGTTTCCACTTTGACTAATAAAACCCAATTTATATAAATTTTGGTATTCTTCAAATAAAATATTTTGTTAGCTTTTTTATATTATGATATCGACAGACAGGCTGACGGTCGACGTGATGGTCGGTGGCAAATGTGTTGCCGAGCATAGTATGACCATGAATAGGCAATAGTTAAGTTACACAAATATCTAATGCTCAAAACATTTTCAGGACTCTTCTAGAAAATTGCGATTGGCTCGAAGAACAACTGGGTGATGTGGACGATGACTACATACTGTTTGACTGTCCCGGTCAGATAGAGCTGTATACGCATTTACCGGTCATGAGGCGGCTTGTGGACCTGCTGCAGAAGTGGAACTTCAGATTGTGTGTGGTGTTCATTGTGGACTCCCACTTTATGGTAGACGGGGCTAAGTTTCTCTCGGGTAATTTTATTATCATCATGTTGACTTGAATTAATAACTAGTGCCACTTTGAAAAAGTGCTTTCTGCTGGGACTGTAATAAAAATAGCACGTTAATAAGTTAGTGCATAACAAAGCATATTGTTAGGATATATTAAGAAATGTGTGTAATTGGTGATTACCATACATTTGAACAAACCTGCATTAGCTATGTATATGGGGCATGGGACGAAAGAACTTTAAATTTTTAATAAATGCTTTCCTCATATATATAGATCATTGACCAAAAGTGAAAAAAATACTTATATACACTAATATAATATTATAAGGAGGAAAGATTTGATTTTTTTTGATAACTGATTTTAAAAATTATTTCAAATTCAATTATTATAGAACATGAGCTTTTATTTATGATAAAAAAAAATTGAGATCCTTACGAAACTTGCGAAAACTATTGATAACACATAAAATAATGTACTACATGTTTACAGTACACACAAAAAGTTCCCTAGGCTTATATGTCTAATTTATTATAGTTAAGTTACTAACCGTTTTTTATTCAAATTAAAATCTTTTTTTTTATAAAAAAAAATTTTTTCGTCAGTTTTCGTACCACATCTGTACATGTGAATCCTCCTTTAAGTTATTCGCATCGGATATAAAAATGCTATGGTGTGAGCGAATAGCCCAACGCTTAGTTTATTAGTTACTAACACATTTTTATTTTATTTTTATATTAGTTTTTGTATATAAAATCATAATTTATATGTGCATATTGATGCAGTCCACGCGATCGAATTCGCGGGCATCGGCTATTGTTTTAAAAAAACGACGATCGAAATTTATACATTCCCATAGCTGTAGGACACCTGTAGATTAAGTAGGTTTGTGCAGATAAATGAGTAATTAAAAAATTATTGTTTTCGTTTTCAGGTACAATGGCAGCTTTGAGTGTTATGGTAAACTTGGAATTGCCACATGTCAATATTTTGAGCAAGATGGACTTACTCAGCAAAAGTGTGCAGAACAAAATTGATGAGTTAGTACTTTTTTTTTATTATTTTTGCTATTGTGCTATTTTAAAATGGCTTAGCTCGTTCACGTACTCTTGAATGTCGAAGTAAGCATGGTAGGTACATCGTACCAGCACTAAAGATACAAAATGAAAAAGATTAAACTAATCTATACTCGATATCCTCGCCTATATAACATGAGCAACTCCATAGGTTATACAATTAAATTGGAAATGGTGTTGCATGTACACCATAAACTAGGTCAATGTTGTTCATTTTATATCACACTGCATTCCAGAATCATAAATTGGGCAGCCCATCTGGTGACAGTAGCCAGTCTGCTCTTTTTAAAAGACCACTGTTATAGCATCTAATAGTAATAGCATCTGTTGGTTTCGGTTGTTGAGTAATCCTTTAAAAAAAATCCCTGATCAAGTGTTAAGTCAATATTCCAATATTATATACATATAAAAGTGCTCTGATCAAGTATTACGTTGATGATTAAAGTGATCAAATATCCCAACTTGTTGCAGTTACTTAGAACCGGACCCTCACGTGTTGCTGGCAGAAATGAGGAACTCCAAGTCCAAGTGGCACGAGAAGTATGCGAAGTTGACTGAGGCCATCGGAGAGTTGGTCGAGAATTTCAGTCTGGTGCGGTACTACCCTCTCAACATAAAGGATGAGGAGAGCATAAACAACATTCTACTCACCATAGACAACATCGTACAGTATGGCGAAGACGCAGACGTCAAAGTGCGCGACTTCGATGAACCCGATGACGATGGCTATAACGATGATTAATAAAGAGGTTTTTTTTAAAACTGTTTTATTGCTGAACTGCAAATGGAGACATTGTTATTTATTTATTAATTTAGACCGAAACTGGCATTACATAGGAATTCGTAAAAAAATTGTTCAGTGGAACTTTTATTGTTTTTTATTTAAGATCGACAAACTGACAGTCCACTTGATAGCTCTGTGGTTTATGCAGTTAAGCAGATTCGACGCCTAACGGATGTCGAAACAGCTAGGATTGTCTGTTTTAGTTGCTTTCACAGTGTAATGAGTTATGGGATCCTTCTTTGGTGTGGCGCTGCGGACATAAATACTATTTTCATTTTACAAAAAAGGGTCATTAGAGCCATTCTATCAACTAGATCCGCACTCTTCCCTCAGAGAAAAGTTCAAAGAAATTAAGATTTTAACTGTTACATGTCAATATATTTATGAAAATTTAATTTACGCGCATAAAAATATTAGTCAATTTAATAAAAAATGTGATGTACACAATATAGGTACTAGGTTTAAAAATAATTTAGATTTACATAAGACGCGACTCCACAATATAAGTAATTCTTTTATGGATCAGTGTATACGGTTTTATAATAAACTGCCTGAGATGAACAGAACCTTATCTATAAATAAATTTAAAGATGTCGTTAAAACCAAACTCCTCTCGAAAGGCTATTATAAGGTTACTGATTATTTAAGTGACAATGAAGCCTGGAATTAAAGCCTGGATTCGGAGCTCATACTATGCTTAGTATTGTATATTTACTTTAAGTATTAAGTGAATAATTATAATTGTTGTAATTTTTATATTGTAAAGATGACAAAAAGTAATAGTATCCCGAGTTTCTTTCCGGGTTTCTTCTCAGGATCGTCATCTTGGCTTTTTCCCGAAACCCTGGTAAGTTTAAATTTAACTGGTAAATCTAAATGACGATCATAAGAGCTTCTTGGAGAAACCTAATTGATAAATAAATATTTTGATATAGCGTTGCCCATTAACACAAGCTAACAACGGCACGGGCGCTGCAAATGCGCTCCCGACCATAGTAGGATAAGGGTTTATGAAGGGACAGGGCAGGGCAATGGGCTCCATTACTCACTGAAACACAGCAAACATGCTGTTATTTCACGGTGTAAAATGTCTTCTGTAAGGGTGTGGTTACTGCCGCCAGACAAGCCCAAATGATTGTGAAACGCAGTGTGTTCTATGAATTGAGGGTAATATGGTAAGACATGTTTTTTTAGATCTGCAAAAATAATACCACTAAGTATGGTCATAGATAAAATACTACTGGTTAAGTAGTATGGTACTACTGGTTTTATCTATGGTATGGTTAAACTGTGATAATCACAGAACATATATACTCTCTAGCGAGAGGTGATAATACATGACAAGTTTCTTTCACTTCTTGCGATAATTTTTTCCAATTTGTTTTTGATTTTTTCAAAAAAAACATTTTGTACACGATGTACTTGTTACCGAGGTCAATAAAATGGTTTTTAGAATTTATGTTTGTTTGTGCACGCTAATCTCTGAAACGGCTTAACCGATTTGCATGCGGTTTTCACTGATGTATTGCAGGAAGCTTCCTGTAACATTTAGTGTTTATTTCATTCCAATCGGTTAACAAACAAAAAGCTACGCACTATACCAAATACCACGCGTATTAGTGTCAGTGCACAGTGGGTTCAGTAGTTATAAAGAGCAACTCTTCTGGCTACAATAACCCACTTACAGATGACTATCATGAAATAACATTGTGTGTACTTTTGCGTTTTCTATTGATGACTGAGGCATCCCTGGACCCCAGGGACAGAGCGTTAATGCGAGCATCTTAGGCACTCGTCCAATGTACACTGAAAAAAAAAAATGTATACTACAACGAAGATCTTGCTCGTCGCGAACACACATCTTGACTCCATATGAGCCTAACAAGATCTTGACCATTGAAGCTAAGAGAACTTTGTTAAATTGTCATAGTTCCGATTACTAAGTAAAGTATTGATCTAACTACGAGTACTTGTATCAATTAACTTATATTTTGTCTAATGTAATCATTGAAATGTGTCAAAGTAACAAAATCATATAGTTTCATCTACTAAGTGATGTGTTGACCAAACAAAGGAGGTTATTCAGGCCAACTAAGATCTTGCACGATTTAAATATGAAACATTTTCAGAACAATAAACTTAATTTACTAATTCAGTTAAGGTACTTATTTCTGTTTATTATTTGTCTTGGTCAATTTTAACAAAAACTTAGTTGTATTGAATAAGGAGTGATTGTTATCGTAACTATAGACAATATTCAATTTAACTAAGTTCTTATTTATTTTTACTAATTTTATTGATTGATTTTAGTAATATAATTGATTATTCTGAAGTTGACACTTGAGCAAATTGACTATGTGTCTTCTTTGATACAATAATGGTATTTTTTAAAATAACCAATATGTACAAGGGAAAATAGGCCACCCGAAAATATAAAATAATCTAAAAAATGTGGGATCATATTGTAAGCAATACTATTTGTTGTCGATGCTGAATTATTGATTATTATTAAGATTATAGTTTTTATCAGATAAATTTCTCTGTCTGTTTAAAATAGCACCAACAAAAATATATCGTCTACAAAATGAATACCACAATATTATAGATTATTTTTATTTTCGGATCACCTATATTCCCTTGTTAATATCGACCACGCCAAGCTCCGTTCTTTTAATCCAGCCTGCAACATGCACGTGACCTGTTACATTAAAAAAAATACTGGAATATAGCAAATTATTAAACACGTCGTGTCATTATTTTCTGAAATTGGAAATCTAGGTAGAATCGGAATTAAACTACATAATTCGATTTAAATTCTTTATTTATTTACAGTGAACAACGTAAAGTTATACATGTTTTTCCATTACTGAGAATGCTTATATATTACATGGTGTAGGAGACACTAAATATTTGTGAAATTTGACAATTTTCCTTAGCTTTTGGTACTTCTGGTCACCTACCGGTCACCCCTAAAATGAACGTCCTCTAAAATGTTGTGCATACAATCGACACCTACTTGATTAAATAAATCAAAATCTTTTACCTAAAGCCAAATGTACTAAGTAACTCTAAAGTGTTGTTTCTTATGCTTTGAGAGAAATATGTAAAATATGCCTTCTGAAAGAATTAAACAACTGAAATTGGCGATTGCAATTATCTTCCACGCATATATAACACGAAACTTCAGGACTATGTATTAGCCTAAAGTGTAATTTGAGAATTTTTACACTTGGCAATTGCTTACGGCATATAAAACATAGCACCATGATATACAAATATATGATAAGAAAAACGCATCTAACGAAAGAGGACTACTGATCAGAATCTACTTTATTTATTTGATCAGCTACCTAAAGCAATCTTACCATAATGAACAGTACCTACCATTGAGAAAAGAAACATTTTTACTCTCAAATAATATTTTTTCTTAATTTATTTTGAATAAGTTATTTCTATGAGTTAAAGTATTAATTTTACGTACTTATTTAGTCAGTACTTCGTAAACTTAATACACAGCCTTAGAATAAAATGATACAATGATATGTACGCTAACTGTTTTAGGTGATAAGTTTACGTATAATACGCTAAAGTTGACGGTCATTAAACTTAGACTTAATTCTAACATAGAATTAATTCCAAAAATTACAATCAGTTAAGAGAGGCTCGACTAAAAAACCTTTATCAAATTTTGATGTCATTTGATAAAAACGTCTCTATATAAAAACCAAATCGCATAAGAGTCGACGCCATATTCTGCGTTGATTGCCCAAAAGGTTTTATAGCAAATATCAATAGCTGTTTAATATTCGCTGTCTCGTAAATTACTGATTTGTTGATAATGACTAAATAGGATTTAATTTCTTTCAATGACTCACCAATTACATATAATTATGCAAGGCTGAGCAGACACCCCTTTGTTATTTAGTGTTCAAAGTCAAAGCTCAATTGAAGTTATTTCAGCATGGGATTTGACATATTTAATAAAAGCATCACGTGTTTCTGCCTTCGATGGTTTCCAGCTGAAGCTACACTCCATTTTATATTTTACTGTTGTATTTAATAAATGTAGTATAGATAAAACCACTGCAATATTCTTTTCTTCTTCTTTGGATGCTGAAAGGAATAATAAATAAAGTCAATATTCATGTTCTGTAAAATACTTGTTCAGGTATAAAGATTTCCATTCCCATGATGAAGCTTTTATGGAATACTAGGATAATAAAGCTAGAATAGCCGGAAGTAGATGGAAAGTAGGTAAGTGTTATTAACGATACAGTATGCGTATATTCCAAATTAATATTTAAAAAAAAATACTTACAATCGGCTAGTAGACAGATTAACTCTTGACAGTAACTATCTTTTGATTTTTTGTTTTTCAATAATTTTCATATCCTCGTTTTTGCTATCTGAAAGTAAGTAAACAAATTATTTCTTTTGTGCTTATTGGCCACATCAAAATCACTGTTTAGTAATTATTAATAATAAACAAACAACTAAAAAGTAAAAAAACTTCTGATCTACTTATAAAATAAGTTGAGTTTTTTCTGATATTACAAACAAACCTTACCAAAATATAACCTTGTGGTTTCTTTAATGCTGGGTATTCATTAGAGTAGGACGCTATTGACTACTCTGGTTCTGATTTCTGGTTGTAAAGACAAAGAGAGTGTTGTTTCAAGTATTTTTCCATTTTATTTCCACAAGACTCCAGGGCTCTGATGAATTTCGAAGCCATTGTAAATCATCTGCAACAATTCCATCTAGTTTTCGTTAAGGATATCAGACAATGGTTATGTAGTTTCTTTTAGTTGTCAGGGCTCCGAGTTACTGCAGACACCTTATGTTCATTACCTGGTGTACAAATTTACCTCGTGCTTATAACAATGTACCAGACGCAGTTGTGCATGCAGGAATATAATAGGTTGTGGTTCTCTCACCCGGAAAGAGTTCATTTATATGATTTGCTCACATAAAATATATAGGCCCGGCAATTGTAGAAGACAATAAATTTCTTGTAGCGTCACCATCAAGAGTATCACCCTTGTATATCGAGAGGGAACATGTCTCCCCTCCCCTGTTTTAGTAAACATTCAAGTACCTAAAAAATAAACATTAAATTAATAAATCATATAAAGTATGATATGCAAACAGAATTGAATTTCTTTATAATTATTATTTTTAAACAACCATTTTACACAATATCACCGTAAAATAAAGCAGGAATGCTTATCTGCCCTATCCTTTACCCAACTACTGCCTTTATTATAAAAATGAAATCAACATACCCCACTCTGAAGTCCTTGAATATTAATTAATCCTTGAATATTAAACATTTTCTAGTTGTTCGCATGAATGAGTAGGATCACTTGGGTGTATATTTTCTTTTTCATGTGTGTCATACAGAGCATCCGCAGTTGGGACAATAATCAACTCTGTCAAAACTCTTTCAGTTGGTAATTCTTGCTCTAGTTCAATGTTTGTTAAATCCAGACTCTAAAATAATAATTGAAACAATCACAGTCATGATTATAAATTTATGAATTTATAGATAAGTAGGTATTGATAGAGGTATTTCTAATATTTTAAACCTATAGCTGCAGGAAAATGTTAATTCCATTTTTTGATAATCCAGTAGTTTGTGTGTACATCTATAGAACAGAACGTTTTAGTTAAAAAAAAATTGGGTATGATAATTGAAATATTTAAAATAAGCAGATAAAATACCCAATCCATCTACCTAGGTGAGAATATGCCATAAATTACAGGCAGTATAAAAGCAAACTTACAGAAAAAGATACATTCTCCAGCATCTCTTAAAAGAGAACTCTCGGTCCAATCTGAGGAATTAGATCCTTTACATCGTCTGGGGTCAGGGCTGACAAGGCCTGGACAGTGATAGCCTGTACTGAAAGAATAATTTTGAATTCCTGCTAGTAATCAGTTAGCAAATAACAACAACCTAGTTCTCACAAAGTAGGTAACGCAATGTCTAGGTACCTAGGTAGTTAAGTAGCATGAGAGTAAAATGTTTCTCTTTGGGGTTTAATGAATTAAAACGCAGTAAAATATATATCTAAACTTACCTGCAAATTTTTGTATGAGATCGGAGAGCTCCTATGTCCTTAACTATTCGGCAACTTCGTCCATAAACGATATTTGTAGTATACGAGTCCATTAGATTTTTAGGTAAAACCATCGATGTTTAAAAACATAATAAAGCCACAATTTAAACTGTGGTAAAACCATAAAACTTACACTAACGGATATCACTAACGCGATTTAAGTCTTCTAATTATACGTAGTACCTACAGTACAAACGACACGACTTAAATGGCTATTATAAATTATAATAATATAATACGATAGTAAAACAATAATTTGTGAAAAGAAATGCTTCTACAGTGAACAATAGTGAACATGTCCTGACAGGAATTAGTTAGAATGACGTGACGGGCAGGTAACGTGAGGTGCGGGGGGAAAACTTATGCGTTACTTGTTTGAAATGGACAAAATTATTGTCAATCGTATTAATTATCTTGTATGATTTTGCAAATAATCTTGTTTTATTCTACAATAAAGTTTGATTTAAACTATTATTGGAATTGTTAAAAACAATTATTAACGTTAGTATCATTAACAATCAAATAATTCAATTAACTAATTGAATTATTTAAATTGATTAATATCAGCATTAATTGATTCGTACAAATCGAATTTGTTACAGCAACTGTGCACACTTTTTTAAAACAGATAAAATATTTGTTATTCCAAATAAAACACTGCCAACTAAGACAAAACGTCACTTAGTTGGACTACATTTTTTTCAGTGTACTCGATCCGGCAAAATTGATAGCATGCTGTCACTTTTTGAGTTTTCTATGAGATACTTTTGTACAAGTATTTTGATTGGTTTTTTTTTATGTTAAGATCGGCAGACAGGCTGACGGTCCACTTGATGGTAGCCACCTACGTTGCTTATGTTATAGGCGACGCATCGCCTATAACACAAGCAACGCCAAAGCTGCTGCAAGTGCGCTGCTGACTACAGTAGGATAAAGGATTAGGAGGGGATAGGGAAATGGGCTCTGGCATCCCTTATTCACTCACCGAAACACAACAGCACACGTGCTGTTATTTCACGGTGGTCTTCTGTAAGGGGGGCCAGACGGGCTGCCCGAATGACTGGAAACGCAGTGCCACTTTCCAGATCCAGACCAGAGCCAAACTTGAAAAGTTCATTTTTCAAAGTTGACCCTGCCGGGAATCCAACCCGGGAACCCTAGAACAGAGCATTAAGGCAAGCACCCTAACCACTCATCCAACGGGCTCGTCAAAACATATCTGCTGATTGTATGAGAGAGATTCCCGGACTAATGAAGAAAACACAACTTTTTTCAGTCAAATTCGATTTTATTCATCAAAACTCTATACAATCATTCCAACGTATCTCTAACGATACCTTTCTTGAAACGATTTATCTTTCGGCGTTTTTGTTTCAGCGATCACTTCTTCATTACGTCTACTGTTAGCACGCGTAGCACCCTCTTCGAAAACAGCTCTTTCATGCGAAATTAAGCCTACACGGTCCTGTCATATATTCAGAGTGTCAATTATCTCCTGCAACTTCACTCGACTGTAAAGACGATTTTGTGAACTTTTTTGATGTTTTCCGATGCTATAACCACCTCTCTTGGGCGAGTAGAGCGTGGCGTGTCATCGGTGTTCGTACGACCACGTTTTAATTCAGCAATTTTTCTGATGCAGAGTCCGAATAACACTTATCAAACCATGCTTTCGTTAGATCCTCATAATTTTTTTACAGCTACCTTTTAAAAGTTACGTCTACGTACAAAAGTCTACGTGTCAGCAGCCGATGTAATATAATAAATAAATTATTATTATTTATTCAAATCGTCGTCGTCGTTTCAGCCGATGGACGTCCACTGCTGGACATAGGCGCCTGCAATGACCGCCAAAACCCACGATTTTGTGCCGCCTGAAGCCAGCGACTACAAATAATACACTTATATCAGAATCTACACCAGTCTGAATTTTCGCTACGGTCAGTACTTATCTTCAACGTGAATTATTATGATATTAGCGATCCTTTGAGCTTCTCGCTACTTTGAAAAAACGAGCTTTACCATTTGTCAAAATAAAAGCTATATTATTTGTCCCCTTCTATAACCTAGCTGCAAATTAATACCGAATGATCAATCAGTATTTTTTTTTTTTTTTTGATCATGATTTTTCATCTTTGTTAATCACCGATCATACATGTTGTCTTTTGGTGTGAAAAGAACTTAATATGTCACTCTCTATGAAATTACTATTGATTGAAGTAAACTCAATGCTTAAAATCAGGAGCCAATAGAACTTCTTCCATTCTAAATTCAATGGAGATTTTGTCAACACGTTCGTTCACTATGCGACATGCACGCGACATGCTTGGGGTGACTAAATTGCAGTGTTGCCAGTGGCAGATAGTCAAATGTAACATGAGAGAGCTCAAAAGTAACATTTTCCCAAGAAAAGTAACATTGCCTTATTTTATGTAGAAAACGACACTAATATATGGCTTTTTATTATACATAAACTAAAAAAGTTATATAATTAAATATAAACTAAAAAAGCGACGCCATATTTGTTTACATTTTTGATCATTTTTAAAAAAAATGGAATACAGGGATCGAAGAAAAGAAAATCATAAATTGGCACGTCTGTTCACTATAGAATGTCACTAAGCGATTAGCTTGGCTCTTAGCACTAACGCTCTTAACACTACAATCTGGCTCTGTGGAGTGTGGCCGTAGCGTAAATAATCTCGGTGTTCTACTCCGACAAAATCCAGATAAAAAACTTTAATTGCAACCATTTAGTTATTGTATGTGGTTTCTATATAATAATTATATTTATATAGAAACCAATTTATTTACGTTTTCAGTAACAGCTAGTTATAAGACTCGAATGACATCTGTCAATTAGTAAGTATTTCAAATAAGAATCTAAAAGGGAGTAAGCCCTTGTGAATTTTTAGGTAGGTCACTTGTGTTGTGAATAAAACAAATTTTCCAACTTAATATTTATAGGTACATTCAAAGTGTGCAAAAAGGCGTATACCTAGTTTTAAACAGAGTAGAGTCGAGGTTAAAACCATTTGATTGTTGATGTAATAAATTAAAATTAAATTAAAACTTTAAAACGCCAGTCGCTTAAGACCTTACAAGTAACAATTTCCAACCTTGTTGGAATACTAAGCAAATACGTATGAACTTTGCACCTTTAGATCGCGAGAAAAAAGCCAAACTGTTTTAATTTGATATTCTTTTTGTTGTAAATATTCTAAAAATGTAATTTCCATAGAGAAATTTATCATTTCTCTGACTAATTTATAGTCAGAGAACAGTTATAGAAATGAAACACCCTGTAATGTAACTTTAATAATTACCTACTGACACGGATCTACTACTGAAACATCTTAGGTGCGAAAGCGTAGCGTAGACTTATAAAAAAAAACTTAATATTTTTTCAACGTGACCATTGATTACATAATAATAATTAGATACATAGATTAGCCATTTGGAAGGACGACATTCACATTTTACAATTAATATCAATAAAATGACTAATTATGTAACAAAATTTTCGAAACTTTGATGTCGTCTAATTTTATTTAAAATAAATAAATATCAATGTAATTAAGAAAAAAAAAACACAATCATGAATCACTCAAAATTTAGAAATCGCTTTCTGGATGTGATGCCAATTGTTGAAATACATATAATGCACTTAAAAACTAGCTACTAAATTTAATCTAACCATAACTTTTATAGTATTACATCTAAACTTTGACAAATATTTGTCATATTCAATTAAATACTTTCTGGTAGACGAACCGTTGTTGTCGCTCTGAACAAGGCAACATTCACATGACGCTAATGAAAAACCATTTTTTTTAATGTTGTGATCGGCAGACAGGCTGACGGTCCACTTGATGGTAGCTGGTCACCGTCGCCCATAACACAAGCAACGCCAAAGCTGCTGCAAGTGCGCTGCCGACTACAGTAGGATTAAAGGGCTCTGGCATCCCTTACTCACTCACCGAAACACAACAGCACACGTGCTGTTATTTCACGGTGTTCTTCTGTAAGTGTAAGGAGATGGTTACTGCCGCCAGGCAGTACTGCGTAAGAGGGGACCACTTAACAACCAAACGACTGGTCGCCGTCCAAAATGGATCTGTACAAATTATATTCTATCTATATAAACTTTGATTTATAACTGGTTATGAAACAGTGAAGAAAAATTGCTTTTTGTTATAAAAAATGGTCAACCACACGGATCTATTGACAATTTCATGTCGCACTTTATTTAGGAGAAACTGAAAAACACAAAGCTTTGCTTTCTGTAACAAAATGTATCTATCATCTGTGACAAAAGTTTTTTTTTTTTTCATTTTCTATACAAACTTAATTTTAATACAGAGAAAGTAACATCAGATTCCGATAAATTACCATATAAAATAGATATTTCTATATCCAAACCTTTCAAGTTTCGGAAGATAAGTAAATTTTTATAACAAATGTTTTAATATTCAAAAACGCCCTGCAATATACAAGTTTATTTAAATGTGAAATTGATCAGAATTTAATATATTCAATCAGGTGAACCAGTTTATACTAGCCCTAGATTTAAATTACAAAATTCTGTCATTAACTCCGATGAACTGTTCGATACTTCTCAGTTTAACTGTGTATAAGTACATTTAGGGATCTAGTCTAGGTAAAACTAAATGTCTTATACTTATTTCTGGTTAAATGCGTCATATTAAAAGCGCCAGTTACTCATAGCAATTCTTTTTAATCATAATTTAATTTCTATTCACATCGATCATAAATATTATACAACTACAGAACAAGGAATCGCTGCGCCGGCCGCCCGCTACTAGAGACGACATAGAAAACACTTTACATAAAAATCGCTACCGACTCGGGGCTTACGCATTGTTTAGGTTTTGTGCTCCAAGACAATCTCGATTCGCACTTTGTTAAAAACTAAAAATATAATTGTATTTAAGAGTCTTCGACTGAACATTAGCAGACAATAGAAAAAATAAAACAACCCGATTGTAGTGCCACTGTTAGGTTTCATTAGTGAATCAAATATTTCAGGGCCCACCATCGTCCAGCCGTTTAGGAATTTAGTGACATACACAAGTAGAAAAGAATCTATACTGTTATTTAAAAATGTATTATGTATTTAATTTTATGCTCAACCAATTTTGATCAAAATTTTCAGGCAATCTTCAGATTATCCCACCAGGTGATTCCGTACAAATCTTTGTAAATATTTAATAAATCAGACTTGCGAAGAATGGGGGGCCTAGAGGGCGGGCGGGTCGTTGATGGCCTCATAAGGAAAGATGTCGGCGTCGGTGATGCTGAAGACGTATTTGAGACAGCCGAACTGCAGGAGCGCGCCGTGCGGCACAAGCGCCGAGCCCTCCCACGCGCCCGCCGCGCTCCGGGGCTCTTCGGAACACGAGCACGCGCCACGTGTGCCGACCGTCAGCGAGCCGGAGAGGCGCGGCGTGGGCTCGGCGCGGGCCGCCAGCGCGCGCACCTCGGCGCCCGCGTCCCCCTCGCCCGAAACGTCCGCGGCGGGGCCGCTCAGCGACGCGTCGCACGCGTACAGCACGCCATTCACCAGCGTGCCCCACTCCGAGTAGTTGATCAGCTCGAAGTGACGCGACACCTTAACATTCAACCATACTCACTTCAATAAAAGAACAATTCTTGAGAACATCTATCGACAGCATAACGAACACACTATACTTCATCAAATCATTTATTTAACTTTTGACACGTTCCCATTACATTCGAATGATTTGCATCGAATTGTATGGTGCACTTTACTAGATTCGGAATGCGACTATACCTCGTCGAAGAAGATGGTGGCGTGCAACCGCGACAGGTGGCGGCAGTGGGCGTCGTCCAGCCGCACGTCGCAGCCGCTGTCCGCACCCACCGAGAGACGCGACAGACGCATGGGTATCGGCCGGTCCAGCGTGTCGCCAAGCGCGTGAGACTCGCGACGCACGCGACACAGCGCCGCGCGGATGGGCGCGTCGCTTAAAGAGTGACCGGGCGAGTCTGGAGACGAGGCGCGCGCGGGCGGAGCGCCCCAAACGGCGCGCGCGATGCGCTCGCGGTCCGCGCGCGACAGAAGCTCGGACGGCAGCGCCACGTGGCGGAAGCCGAAACGCGCTAACTGCGCCCGGTCGATGCTGGCACGCACCGCGTCGGCCGCCCTTGCGCTTAAGCCCGCACCCCGCCACTCTCCGTACGCCCGCTCGCCCTCCAGGACCTGCTGCAGCCGCTGCCACGCCAACAGCTTCACCAGTCGGTGGTCCAGGTGCTGCAGCTGGTCGTCCACAGCGGCCAGCAGACGCTCGGCGTCGTCGTCGTCCCGCAGCCGCAGTCGCTCGGCGCGTGCCCTCTTCCGCCCGCGCATGCGCCTCCGGCGCTTGCCCGGCGCCAGCGCCACTTCCGCCGAAGACGACATGTCGCTCGAAGACGACCTCTCCCCCCGCTCCTCAAGCACCTTCCCAGACGGCGAGCACGCGTCCTGCGCGTACAGTGGATCAGTTATTTTTTTTGTTATATAAAAGGTGAATTATAAAAGTAACTTGTTCTACAGTAAGTCAGTAGGCCAAGGGTACACATTGTTGCATTTATAAAAAGAATAATCCGTTTCTAAGTATAAATATTCTCTTTATTGTTAAGAGTAGTGTGTAGTTTGAAAATGTCAACTGACGCTCGCTGCGGGAGCAAAAATGGCGCGATTAGAAACAGCCTGCATGTAGATAGTGGTATCTTCCTATGTTATTGGAGTAGTATCACTCTGCCTACCACTCGTCTACAATTTTAGTTATCCTCAGGATTGCCTCACCATAGAGGCTACATCGGCTGGCGGGGGCGTGGCGTCCGCGTCGGCCTTGTGTCCGTCGCACGCCAGATCGAGGCAGATCTGAGCGACGTCACTGTCACTGCCGCTGTCGAGGTAGCCACCGGCCGCCTCGAGCGTCCTCTGCACGTTGGCACACCGCACAAACTCACGGCGCGACGGCAGCAGAGGCGGTGGGCGGCGGTAGTGGGCGCGCACCGCGGCCGGCACCACCACGCGCCCTCGCACGCCCACCGGCACCTTCACGCGGAAACGTGGTTGCGCGTTCCTGGCGCGCCGGATGAAGTCGATCTTAATCGCGTGCTGGTCGACCGGTCCCGCGAAGCGGTCCCACAGCGCGACACGCTCCGACGCCGACAGGCTGCACACCATGCGCCAGTCGATGTACTGCTCCGCGTGGTTGGGACACATCCACCGACCGGTCGGCAGACTAGTCAGCGGTGGCTCGAGGCAGTCGAGGTGGAACAGCAGCGGGCAGTAGTCGCACTGCAACAGCGGCGCCGTCTTGCATGTGCGCGCGCACACGAAGCACAGCTTCGCGGGCAAAGGCACGCAGCCCCAAGCGTCCACGTTCACCACGCTGACGCCCTCTGCTTACAAGTAAACAACAAACTAGGATAATTCAATCGAAATCAAGATTGTAGCATGTTGACGGTTAACTTGGTGGTAAGCTTATTATGTATAGAACCGAAAAAACTCCATATACTTGGACAGACAAAAAAGATCACAGGGACGCATTTAATCACAAGATTCAAGAATTAACTATTGGAATTAATAGAATCGCTAAGTGCTGCAACTAGGAGTACACTTTGTACGCAAGCATTACAAAGTATTGGCTTGGTACCCATTACTTTGTAATACAGCTTATCTTAACAATGTGGATATGATGTGGATACTGATTTAATATGAAAAACTCAACAATTGAAGACGATAAAAGTGACGGCGATTGTTCCTATCCCGGTGAGTGCTACGACTTTTTTTATTTGTTTGTGTAACAACGATAATAATGATTAATTGACTTAAAAGTTAAAGGAAATACTTGCGAGAAAATCTCCTTGGGTGAAAAGACTAGGAATATTTGAAAATACGTGAAATCCTGTTAAGTAAGCACTTCAGAAGACTTAAATACAGGAAGTAGTCTGTAGAAATATTAAATATACTTTTATTATTTTTTAACATTAATTTTTTAAACTATAAGTTATATCGTAATATAACCGTAAAAAATATTCAGCGCCGAAAAACAAAAATTTAGTAACAAAAAAATATATAAAAAAAACAGCTAGGGGCACTTTTAAACACCCGCCCTCTTGGCGCGCTTGTCGTGACGTCACAGTCCACAATAACAATCAACTGTTAAAAATCACAAAAACATCTACGCGCATGTTGACGTCACATTCGATCTGACCGTTTCAAGTATTTTGAATTTCCCACATTTTTATGCACTTTTTAAAAATTATTTTCTTAACGAAAAAGAAATTTTATTAAAAAGCATTTACAGACATAGTTCTAAAACAAGAATGTTCATAAAAAATATATATTTAACCCTTTTTTTAATTAGGCGCATATTCCCTATTGAGTAATATTCATTAGTGTTGAACAATTGTTCATTTTGTTGCTATTTTGATGACCTAATAAGTAAGTGAAAAACCCACCTTTATCAGTGCCAGGGAACGGACAGGGAACCCTCATCTCGCGCGGCAACTCAAACTGTCTCGGATTCATGATTCGAGCCGCCTTCACCAGAATCTCCATTGGGCTCAACTCCTTCTCTTTTTTAACTTTCGGCTCTTCCACCTCTTTCTCTGTCTTCTTTTTAAGCGTTGAGTTTGTGCGATTGTTACAAAAAGATCTATTAACAAAAACCCCTACTTTAAAAATGCCATTTTTATATTAAACTAGCGACCCGCTACTGGGCTTCGCCCGGGGTAAAATTCTTATGTATAAATTTTTATTATATATATGAACATTCCCCGTTTATCCCTCTTTCCATTAGTGAAAACCGAATTAAAATCGGTCTACCCGTTCACGCGCGATGCCGTGGCCAAGGAAAATGGGGATTCATTTTTATATATATAGATTCCCTATGGATCAAATAAAAAAAAAGAATTTTTAGTCTAGTCTATGATTAAAGATTTACCTAGGAATGTGAAACTTGGTCACTAACCAAACACAGATAAAAACAGGAACGGAGAGCCATAGAGAGAAGCATGGCAGAAATAAAGAAACAAGACAAAGGGAGGAGTAGCACAATGACAAGAAATTGAACATGTTGTGACTAAAACAAAATAACTCAAATGGAAGTGGGTGGGTACACGTAGGATTTGGGTCCTGGGGCAACTTGTGTCCCGAAGTCCTGGGACTTTTTGATAATTTTGCTGTCTTGAGTCCTGGGACTTTTAGGTTGATACTTGAGACAAGACACAGATAGTTATAATGGTAGTCATGTTATTTTCAAAATGATATACATACATAATAAATTTTTCTCCCACTTGCTCGGAAATGGTTTCATTGTTTTAAAAAAAGAATAGATCAATCAATTTTTTTCTGTTCACTCGTTGACAATTTCCAAGAGGACAACAGTAGAGATTGCTGGACAGTTTTAAAGTGCGACCAACTAGATCAGAAGAAGACAACCGCCATTTTGTTTTATTCATGCTGTCAATTCTATTCTGAATTAACAAATATTTTTACATTTAGAAATTGTTATACTAAAAAATGAGTATTTCACCTAGCATAATTGTGTTGCAGACACAGCAACACAATTATGACAATGAATGAAAATGAATGAAAATAACTAATTTTCATTCATTGTTGCCTATGTTATGTATGAAATATGAACATAATTATTGTAAGATAAAGTTAGCAAATAAAGACTAATCTATATTAATAATTTCGTCAAGGGGTACGGTAGACTCGATTGAAACCTTACCTGAATAATAAAACATAAAAAAATAAAGATTTCGAGTCTACAACATATATCCGCAAAATTCGGATTGTCAAGTATTTTGTTAAATTCTAATGGTGCTGACGGACAAATCGTAGTGGCCATATTGGCCACTCTAGCGAAACGTCACTCACTGACACCTGTGACATCTTGAGTGGTTAATAAACGTTCCGTTTCATTCATACTAGCGCACATACGCCTCGCCACTCAATACGTCGTCGCATAATTCATTTTAAAAACAAAGTGTCCATTACAAGGAACTGTGACTCATGTGACTGTGTAAAACGAAACTTCTTGCCGCAAACATTGAGCGAAATCTATGCCTCTTTGCCTTTAATATTCCTTGAGAACCGATAACTACAGAAATATCTACCTACATTTTGTACCTACATGTGTACATGATATGAGTCACATTACACCCGAGCGAAGCCGGGTTTTCATCTAGTAATAATAAAAAACTAACTGCTCGCTATTAATTTTAGTTACTTGAAATTGTATATTATTGTGGCTCATGCCAAATTTTATATGCAGAGCAATTATTATAAAAAAAGCATTTGGGTTATAGAAAAATGTTGTATAGAAACATGTTGAGGGATTATAGTTTCGTATTTATCCACCCCATAATCAAAAAGCTAATAACTCCAAACCTAGTCTTCCTCTCTGTATCAGATTTGATGTCAGCAGGTGATTGGGCTCGGCTACTACGACTGCTGGGTGGCTTATCAGCGTCAGCCATGGCTCCGGAGCCTTGGCACTCCTTGCACAACCACTGCCCTGAAGGTATATCATTTTCATCCAGAGGTGGATCACTGAAATTTTAAAAATTTTAACTGTGAATATTTTTTACTTTTCATGTTAAGGTCGAAGGAATAACTCGTAAAGTAGGAGATGGGCTCTGAGAACCCTGTCTACCAAAAAACGCAAAAGCACATTCATGATAGTCTTCTGTAAGTGGGGGGGGGGGAGGTATATTGCAGCCAGAAGGGTTGCTTAGTTTATGCCTCCTGAGATATGTTCCAGCACACCTTCGGCCAAAACTAATGTTGCTCAACTGTCATTTGATCATACCCATTCCAGCAGGCAGAGCATAATTAACTCTGACAGGTCACCCAGAACAGGTATGATCAAATCTTTTCCAAATCAAATTATGCTTGAATGGAGTGCTGGAACGGCGTGTATCTGGAGTTAGAGCAAAATTAGCCTTGACCAAAGGAGTACTGGAATACACCCCTGAAGACCTGCCCACTGTGCCCTCAAAATCTGTCAAAAGTGAAAGAATCATGCTATGTCAGTCATTATTGCTTTTGCTAATTTTTGGAGGGTTTTCCAAAAAAAACATATGAAAGTCTTACCATATCACTCTCAATACATACAATGGTTATCTTTAGAAACAGATTCTACAGACAGGATAAAACAGTACAGATACCATAAGGTTGTTTGGTAACACAGAGGTTAAGCATTCAGATTAGTTGAGTTATTAGATTTAGGATGGCCTCTTTACTTCTTTTTTACTTAAGGCTTGTTAATTTTATTGAGCTGTTATTGCAAGTGATGTAATTAGTTTTAACAGAATGCTGTTTCTTGTAACAGTCAGTTATATTGTTTTTAACAAGTCTCTTCCACTCCTCACATAGCAGGGTGTCAATCCATACATAATTTTACTAATGATTAACATCTGTACTGAGCACCTTCAACTGTTACTTAATTAGTGTAAATTAACTTCATGGAAGACAAGATCACAACAGTGTTGTTGTAATAAGGTCCAAAATTCAACTTCTTGGAACTTACTAGCAACCGAGATGGAAACTGGCCGGGCAGCGGTCGCAACAGATAAGGTCGCCGCCTTCGCCACACGCGTCGCAAGAGTCATGATTATGACCCTTGCCAGGTCTCTTGTAGTAAGGGTGCTGAGGTTTCTTAGGTTTCTGAGGGTTGGCATCTTCATCGGGAGGCTTTATTAATGCACGTATAAGCTAAAATAGAGAGGAATAGAATAAATCTCCCTCAATAGTTAAAATGGCGCCACTACATTGAAGCAATCCACTCTTATTATTTCCACTTACCGGCATTAAACCTCCTGAAGTATCAAGATCATATCCCACACTAGACATCGCAGCGGTTTTTATGGCTTCAAATCGAATTTTATTATACGAAGAAAATTAGTAAAAAAAATTTGAAATTGCCGATAAATAGGTAAACAAACAGAACTTATGTATTAGATTATCTTTTATATTGGCGGCCGAACGTTACCTATTCTCTGAAAATAAAAACCAAGGATTGTAGAACAATTATCAAATGAGAAAGAAAATCATATTTCTCAAATTAAAATCGAAAATTCAATTTGAAGATTATGATATTTATGATTGAAGGCAAAGCTAAGAGCTAAGCATAGAGTAACTTATTATATATTATATCTAAGCTAAGCGCTAAAGACTCAAAGTACCACTTGACTTGATTGAGATTGAGACTATTGATGGACTATTGAGAGTATATATGTTCTGTGCATACCACAGAACATATATGGCTTGTCCCAAAGATAATTGTATTAGTGTATAGATGGAACAATAAAAATTGAAGATTCCTTCGATACTCGATACCCGTCTTTCTAATGGCTGCATGTCGTATGTTAAAAAGAGATAACAATAGCCTAATATGACGTCTAAAAACGCTGCGCGCCATAAAAGAGGCAACGTCATATTTGTTTATATCATGCTGGTTAACAAGCGCGTTTAGCTTTATGTGATTTAAAATACTTAAAAATCTGAAAATGTGATTTCATAAATCTGTTGCTTGCCAAGAATGGCTTGTACTGTTCCCGTTTGTCCAAGTAGAGTGGGTGTTTTGAAGGAGAATAATGGAAACATATCATTTCACCGGTAAGTCGCGCAGCTCGCACTCATTAATTTTGGTGTTTTGTAAACAAATTTTTATAATTGTTTACTAAAAATGAATCATTGTACATGCATACACAGCTCTAAGTTTGATTTATTTAAAGAAAAGCTGGTGTTTATAATTAAAATTTACAAAAACCAAAGTTAATCGGAATTTTTGACATTTGTCTTGCTTATAGTGCTGTAGTCTGATCTTGATAAGTTTATCGATATCGATAACTAATTTATTTTTAAGTGTTGACAATTTCTAGCATTCACTGCAGGTTGAAAGTAATTTTTATCAATTTATAACAGATTTCCCATCGACATCGATTTAAACAAAATGTGGACAAAAAATGTAAGAAAAGGCGACGATTGGAGAGCTTAGCAATATACAAGAATATGCTCGATGCACTATGAAGATTCTTGCTTTCGCCAAGGATTTCAGCCTAAAATTCTATACTCGTATGCAGTGCCGACAATATTCCCAAAATTACCACCATCGTGTAAACCAGTAAGTAATATCTATAAGTTATAAAGAAGCTTTGCTTCAATCTATGAAAATTATGAAAATCTTTTGAATCATTAATAACCAAAAACTATTTCTTTTCAGAAATTACCCAGAAAAAGAAAACTTACTAAAAAATACGTAGATACCCAAGCGTCAACATTAACTGCAAGTCTTTAAATTAAAATGTTACTTTTTGAAAGAAAGAAAGAAAGAAAGAAAGAAAGACTTTTATTCACTGCACTAAGGACACATTATGTACAAAAACAGGGAAAAAAATAATAATAATGTAAAAAACGTGTGTGTGTGTCCTCGCGGCAGCGAAACGGATACTGGCTCAGCATTGTGCTGAGGTGCTGACAAACACCTACAGCGCTGATTTTCAGCCAGCACCGTATGTGACTCATTGGACACCATACAAACTTACTTTATAAATTACTATATACATACATACACACATACATACATACACATACATATATACACACACATATACATATACACATACATACACACATACACACATATATATATATATATATATATATATATATATATATATATATATATATATATATATATATATATATATATATATAAAATTACTTATTTATACATAATGCACTGCTTCTATTGAGAGAAAAGGCGCGAAAAAAAAGGAAATTCTACAGTAATGAATAATAAATTTAGTAATTGCTAAATGTTAAAATTTACATACATATTATGTTGGTGTATTAATGCGGTGATAAATGCTGGAATTTTGGAATTTATGAATTTTGAAGCGCCAACAAATAACCCCTAAGCTCACGCCTAAAGGTGTACCTATTAGACGCTCCTTGGACAGGAGGAGGGAGATCATTCCAGCACTTGGACGCCGCAAACCTGAAACTTCCTCGGAAGGCCGCTGTCCTGTGAACGGGCACGATAGCCGTGGACCTTATTCTGCGCACGCGTTTGGGCCATTGGAGCTTCCTGTATAGGTAGGACGGCGTTTCATAACGCACCACCCCAAACAGCAGAGTGGCGAGGTGGAGGCGTCGGCGTGCAGACATTTTCAGCAGGCCAGCGGCGCTCAAGTACGGAGTGACATGGGAACGAGGAGGGATGTGAAAGCAAAAACGAGTGCATGCGTTTTGCACTCGTTGTATCAACCTCTTAGAGCGGCCAGTAATGCAGCCATCATACACGACATCACAATAATTTAATCTAGATAATATAAGCGACTCACAAAGCGTGACACGCAAATCGACACTAAGGTAATCACGTATATTATATAGAACTTTAAGGCGATAGAAGCAGTTGCTCACAACTTTAATAATGTGACTCTCAAAGCGTAACTTGCCATCCATGAGGAGGCCGAGATTGTTTGCTTCCATCACTCGTTCTATTGGTTCGCCCATGATGGCTACATCACTTTCGATCAGAGCTTCCAGACTATTACGAATTTGATGCTCAGACCCAAAAACCACATATCTCGACTTGCCCGGATTAAGAACCAAACAGTTCCTCTCCGACCAAGAAGAGACACGATCGAGGTCCGCATTGATGCTGTCCACTGCAGCAGACATGTCCGACGGCGAGCTGGAGAAGTAGAGCTGCAGATCGTCCGCGTACAGATGGTATCCGCTGCTCTCCATACTGTTAACAACGTCAGCGCTATACAATATAAACAGCAGAGGACCCAGGATTGAACCCTGCGGAACCCCCCTCGTCACAGGACGAAAGCAGGACCGCAGAGTAACTCCATCCATTCTACGCAACGCAACCATCTGCGCGCGGCCAGACAAGTAACTGTCGAACCACCTCAACGCAGTGACATCAAACCCGTAATAGGACATCTTGGATAACAGCAAGGGCACGCTAATGCAGTCGAAAGCCCTGGAGAAGTCTAAAAGTACCAGTAAAGTACTCTCACCAGCATCCCGAGCCTGTAAAATGTTATCGACTACATCTAGTAACGCAGTGACTGTCGACCGACCTTTGCGAAAACCCGACTGCATTTCAGGTAGGATGCCGTTTTTCTCCAGGTATTCCGACAGCTGATCGCACACAACCCTTTCTAATATCTTTGATGCACAAGGAAGGATACTAATGGGACGAAGATCGGTTAGATTTATAGGATTTGGTTTTTTAGGTAACGGAATCACTTGAGCTATTTTCCAGTCAGTTGGGAACGTCATAGTCTCTATGCTTGTGTTTATTATGTACGTCAATATATCAGAAATTTTCGGAAGAGTCATAATTATCATGTCAATATCAATCAAGTTCTAGTTTTCTTTACTATTTTCATTTAATTATCTATCTCAGTTTAGAAACGATATCACAGATTATCCAATCTGTGATATCGTTTCTAAAAATAAAACTTTAAGATTATCGAGTTTTTTTTTTCTCGTAATAAAAACCCACTCCCGTTCTACCTCTTAAGGATGGAATCTAAATATTTCTATCCAAAAAATAACTATTCTTTTGAAATATTTTGGTGAAATAAATACGAGA
Source organism: Bembecia ichneumoniformis (assembly GCA_910589475.2). Lineage (NCBI taxonomy): Eukaryota > Metazoa > Arthropoda > Insecta > Lepidoptera > Sesiidae > Bembecia > Bembecia ichneumoniformis. The sequence continues at coordinate 14,124,976 of OU342540.1, forward strand.
GGTTGCATACAATCGATTAGCAATGCGGCGAGTACCAATACGCACCCACATTTTATTTATTTTGAATAACCAAACAGTACACCGAAACGCATTTAGCCATACTTTTTATCCGTCATATATTTAAAATCTATATCAACGATATCTAGTTATCGATAAAAATGCACAGCACGATTATACGCTATAACTTTAGCTTGCATTGTATAGTCAAAATGGAGACATTCACTCAACTTCGACCCGATAGATTATATATGTATGTCTCTTTCAATCTTATGACAATTTGAAGGTGTTAGAAAGAATAAAATATTGCTGCATTTTGTGATCCATCTATAGGTACAGACTAATACAACACCTTTGGTAGTAATGGTGTAGTATCGTAAACTAGTATCGTAAGCCTCAGAGCAAGGAACATTAGTACTCTCTAGCGAGATACAAAACCATACAAAACAAACAGATAAAACAGAGTACTCTCGAAGCACTATGATCCTTGGTGTGACCACTCGTTTGACATGCCATGCTTTATTTTTTTCTGTGGTATACTTTATCAATCCACACACCCAAAGATATTTGTATGTGTGCAGTGGCAAAATTTAGTCCATACAAGATGACCGACCCTGCCTCAGAGGCTCTAGTATGAATGTCAATGTCAAATTGTCAATTTTCCATATAAATGTTTTACACTCTCGATAGCGAGTATACTATCGTAAACTCATGCTAGAGCCACAGATCATACTGATCTAATCTGACAAGATATTTATTTCGTTCAACTTCCTGTGGTTCATTCCAAAAAGTTTCTTTTTATGCAAATTTGTTATATACTATAATATAGACAGAAAATTATTTTAAATTCATCTACGTAAGTATAAATAAAACAGCGCAGTATATGATTATAAATTTATTACTACTCTAACTAAATACACCGCTATAAGTATGTTTTGGAACTGAGATTAAATGCTCAGTGATCAGTTGAAAGAATGGACTGGAATATGTTTGTTTATCAAGGAATTCTCAAATTGTTATGTGCTCTTAATTTGCTAGTCAAGTTGATTCAAATTAATTAAATCGACTTTCATATACTGTCCCAGGTATGGAAATTTTTTGGGGAGTACAATACCAACTTTAACTAAAAAGCGTTACGTTATCTCACTTTGACATTTGTTCGACATGTGACGCATGTATTTATATTCCCCAATTCTATTCTCTGGCCCCAATTCAACCTCTTTTCCAGAGGCATGAACATTAATATGATATCATCTTCTTTTTCATCGTTCAATAACTGTCGAACACGGATCAGCTAACCTATAAAGTACTAATATGAACCATCCAATTCCGAAACACATCAGTGATTTGTCACTAATATACATCAACTCTCGTCGCTCGCTGTGTACTGCGCCAGTGACACGTCTGTTCGTACGTGTCCGTTTATTTCGAAATAATAAAAAAACTTTCACATTAGCTTTTTGTTTTATTCAGTGGTGTGGAAAAAAATAAACTTTAAAACAGACAGAATCATATACATATTCATATTAACACGGCTCTAGATAAAATGGGCACGCGGAGTGACGAGATCTTTTCGTCTTGCTTTCACTTAAGTAAAAGCCCTATTAAGTCATCTCATTCTATTCTTTTTAGTGTTGCACTCCAGTAATCAAATTATATGTCGATATTAACCAATAAATAGTTACATAATTATTTTACACAAACTATTAACTTTTGTCTTATTTTAAGTTTGCATAACGTGTTACATACTGCTAAATAGTGTACATAATTTATCGATTATATTAAGTATGTTAGATTAGATCTTGATCGCAATATGTTCGACAATTAAATCCTTTTCTTTATAAGATGTACTAATAAAATACGAGTAAACCTCGTTAAAAAGCAGATAAATTAATAATCTTAATTACTTAATGTTCAGTTTTGCCTTTGGATATTTGATTTTGTTTTGGCTTACTTACCTATACCTTGAAAAAATTAGGCATCTTAAATTATTAATTTGTATTCTTATAATTATTTTTTGTATAAATGATAGTTTGTTTCTTAATAAAATTAAATTTAAAAAAATATGTATTTTTTTCAATCAATTTTTTAAAGCACTAAACGTTTGTTTGCCGGCACTAAATGCAAGCATTATGCCCAAGAGTATAAATTGGAGGCAATTCGACTTATGTCAAATTCTACTCTTTTATAAGTACATATTAAAATATCATTTTGCTGCACAAGTTAGTTGATGATTGAATTTTGTTAGCTAGCAACAATGTTCGGTTCTTCAATCGCCTTCTTTGTTTTCGTTTTCAGTCATTATTGTCAGATGCAATTTTTCCAATGTTGCTCTTTAGTAATTGGAAATTAAATTTATACGATTGTGGGAAACACCAAATTTCCTTTTCACTTGTATATTCCGCAATATCGACTCGACTACATTCAATAAAAATTTCATTTTCTTGTTTTTAAAGAAATCAGTGTAAAAACTCCTATCTTCTAAGCTCCCTACAAGTAAATGAACATTTTTATGTACACCGTACCACAATATTGCGTTGTCTGAAGTCGCTTACCATTTCTCCACTCCTTCTACAGGGTGGAATCAAAAATCTCTCAAGCCCATCGAAATTACATTCCTTCTAGAAGCTTATATCAAAAAAAGTCCTGGACTTTCGAATGGAAATTTTTAATTCCGTTTTCACTAACAACCATTATTGGCATTTAGCTGCCTCCTACACCAATGCAACGGCAAAATAATAAAACACTAGATTGGACTTTTGAATTTTTATTATTAGATTTACACTGTCATTTACAATAAATTTCAATGTAGATGGTAGGACATAAATCAATATTGCATAACACTAAGGCTATCTGCATCAGTATTTTTTTTGTGGCAAAATTAACAAAAATATAATATGCAATATTACAAATCGAAATAAAATAACGCTAATATCTTACTCGGGCACGCACTTGATGACACTGCTCCGTGCCAAGTACGATCGGAAGGAGGTTCAACATTGGCCAAACAAACAAACGTATGAAGATGGAATGTCTTCGAGATATATATCTTCCAGTCCCTCAGCTTCAAATAAATATTTCGCTCGAGTGCTCACCTCATCGTAGCGCAAGGTGACACCACCACAGTCTGTGTGTCTGCGTGTGTAGCGATGAATGTAAGAGATGTAGCGCTACAGCCAATTTCGGACAAATGCAAATAAAAAAAATAAATTAAAATTATTATACAATCTCTTATCACAATACTCGTAAGTAATTAAAGCAATCAAAGTGTGAATACTCCAAATGTAGAATACGAACGAAGCGGATACATCGATAAGGTAAATTTAAGTCTACGTTAAGCTCGCGCGACGGGACGCAAACCGACCGAGGAGCCCCCAAAGTCACTACACAGTAGTCGAGCGCACGAGATCCCTTCGGCGGAAGCGAGTACAGAGAAGAAAGGACAGGTGACGCGACTATCGCGCAGCTAAGTATTGCAAATCACTACATATATACGCAATCCATTAATCGTAGGATGTATACAAATGCGGGACCAAATACAAAACTATTTTGTGCAGACCGAACTAACGTCCACAGTACACGTACGTAACACACTAACGCCTATTATATTCATAGTATAATCAAACGAAATAAACGCATTTCAAACAGTAACCGTTAGCTATGCATGAGAGTAGTGCCGGTGCACGCGGTCAACAGTAAAACATTCGATTGTACATACGGTATAAAATACATAGAAAATTTACAAGTTCCGCGGCGACGGGACAAAGAGGCGAGTGCGCGCGGAGGGGTCGAGTAGAGTCGAGGGTCTTAGTGGCTAGTGGTGTGCGGCGTCGGCTATTACGACACGTCCTGGTCGTCGGCGTCCGCCGCCGGCTCCTTTTGCTCGGCGTCGGCCGCCTCGCCGTCGCCCTGCATGTCCGACGTCCACAGCGTCAGGTTGTCGCGCAGCAGCTGCATTATCAGCGTCGAGTCCTTGTAGCTCTCCTCCGACAGCGTGTCCAGCTCGGCGATGGCGTCGTCGAACGCCGCCTTGGCCAGCCGGCACGCGCGGTCCGGGCTGTTGAGGATCTCGTAGTAGAACACCGAGAAGTTGAGCGCCAACCCCAGGCGGATGGGGTGCGTGGGCGGCAGCTCCGTCATGGCGATGTCGGAGGCCGCCTTGTACGCCACCAGCGAGTTCTCGGCGGCCTCCTTGCGGTCGTTGCCCGTCGCGAACTCTGCCAGATATCGGTGGTAGTCTCCCTTCATTTTGTAGTAGAATACTTTCGACTCGCCCGTCTGCGAGCTGGGGATCAGGTGTTTGTCCAGCACACCCAGAATGTCTGAACAGATGTCGCGCAACTCCTTCTCCACCTGGCTGCGGTAAGCGCGGATCATGTTCAATTTGTCCTCTGCACCCTGCAACAAACCTTATTCTTTAGCTAGCTCACAATAGTGGTTGTTTATGCATTATCTTCCTATTCAGATTTTTCACTATCCACATTAATTACTATCATTTTACTAATTACGATATTATTATATGTATAGATAATATAAACAGATAACAAATAGGTTCAGAGCAAATTTCATGGCTCTTGTTTAAATGTTAACCACCCAATTAGTTAAAATGTCCATCCTTATGTAATGTGCTTCATTTTTTGAACTTTTAAGAGTTTGGCAATGATTGAAAGAGGCTGATCCTTTTAAACACAATTAAAATGCATTTCAATCTCTAACAAAAAAATTCTTATAGATCTAGTCTATTTTTGTAAATCATTATTGCACTAAAATAATCTGGAAAATTTTAAAATAACTTTTAGTGCACCTCTCTCAGAGTCTCTACTATCCCATAAAAGAATATAAATATTTACTATTTTATTACAAGGAGACAATATTTGATTGAACAAAGTAATCTCAGAAAGTTGTGTATACTGATTCTAATTAATTTGTATACTAATTAATAGCTATTAAACAGAGTAACATTTTGATGAAACTATGTTTTCACTTTGTATGTGAATACATACATATTGGTAAACTAAGTCAGAAGAAAAGATGATCTTTGGCTGCATTATTGACAGCTGTATTCAAACTGTTATGTAAAAGTTTGCACTAGAAAAATGTTGTCACACATAGAAAATTTATTAAGCTATTTTTGACATAGATATCTCACTCGCTCTGAAACACATGCATATTAACTCGCGTTCATACTCACTGCAGATTTTCTTTACATTAAGTATTTAATGTTACACAACAAAATTGTAACAAATTAGCTTTCTTCCATGATAAAACTTCTTCGTCCATTGTAAATATTACAATTGATTTCTTTAAATAAGACGAGTCTAAAGGTTGCCTGCTCCACACAAACTAGTCTTAGTTTCACTGTTTAAACATAAGTAGTAAAGCATATTTATCTGTAGCAGACTACGTACTATAATAACAAAAACTTGTACAAATCAATGCTTTTCTTCGTACTAATATTTGTGCGTATTACATAATTATTATTTTATAATCAGTAATAATGAGAATAACAGGGGTTACTTCCCGGTAGAATTTTGTACAGACTACATCTGTATTATTCTTATTTTGTAAATAATCTTTTTGTGCGTATACTTTAGTCATTTAAAAATGAGGTTTTATTTAAAATAATTAATCTTCAACAACAAATTATCATTTATATAAAAGACAATCTAAACTAATCTATACAAGTATTATAAAGAGGTAAAGTTTGTATGTAGGAGGTAATCTTCTAACCTACTAGTCCTATTTAAAAAATTCTTTCACCTATAGTTAGAATAGAATATCAGGATGGACATAGGCTATATATTCCAAGCGGGTGAAACAGCAGACACTAGCTATCTAAAAATAAAGACTTAACACCTGCCAAATGTATAACAGCAATAAAGACGTCCGGCATTGTAATATATTGCTTTACATATTTCGTCAGGAGCTGTATCTTTTATTTTTCAATGTAAACGATGTCGCAGGCACCAGCTAGTATTTTATAATCTGATTTCAAATATTTCATTTTATTTGGCATCATATAAAACGAGCAAAAGCTAAATATTATGTTATTTACAATGGAAAGACATAACTGCTGTAAAATCAGCAGCTGGAAGCTTCTACATAGAAATAATTTATTTATATGAGATTATTTGAACACATTAGTATTTTAAATGTAAATAAACTGTCTTAATACTTTTTTTAGCTAAACCACTGAACTGATAATGAAGAAAATTGATATGGAGATAATATTCAATCCTAGGGAAGGACAATGGACTACTTATTTTTTTAAATCCCTAAAGAAAATTTAGGAAAGTTAGTAATATTTTCTAATTTTTCTTCAAAAATTACATCCTGTTGGGCACAAAATAAGTGCTGAAATTCAGTATGTGAATCTGTATTTTTTTAGAAATAGGTATGTAGATTCATTTATTTTGATAACTATTGTCTTTCAATTATTTTATTGATCATAAAAAATCCATTAATTATATCACAAAACCAAACTCCAAGTAAAGCCATGGGCAAAGCTGTAATTTATATATTAACTATAATTTATACAATACTATGCTAATGAGAATAACAAAGTTATTTAAAGTGGGTAGGTACTTGATTTGTAAGTAAATGCCCCAAAAAGTAAATGTGGCAGAACAATTAGCAAAGCTCTATGTAAAATTTTAGTTAATTATTAGAAAATCTACAAGTGAAGAATAAAATGATTAAATTAACCGGAGACATTTTTACTGTTACAATAACAATTAGGTAATATTTGATAGCTCTCTTGGGTAAATCAACTTTTATTATTAAAAAAAAAAGTTCTTCTAACACCTTATCTTTAAAAATACATTAACAAATTGTCAACAATAAACAAGTACAGATAATATTCGAGATACCAAATATAAATGAAATCCAAGAAGAAAATTTCATGGAAATGATTTGGTTGTTGCAAACCATTTCGACATAGTCTACTCGCCAGTTTGATTTTTGTGCCAATCTACAAAATTTACAGCTAAATTAGAAAGGCGAGGATAAAAAACAATTGTGGATTTTTGTGATTCATACTTTGACAACCATTAGGTAATACAGTTAAGCAATGTATTTCTTAATAACTCATTAAGCGCTGTTAGTCATGCTGATGGTGATATTAAAGGCTGTTTTGGCTTTCAATTTCATTCATTGTGTATGTCCTCCTTGAAGAGTTACTATCAAGATTTAGGGTCATAAAGGGCTTTAATTATGAAGGCTTAGGCTAAGTTTAGGTTTATAACATTTAAGGCAGTATTTTCTTAAAAAGCGAATAAAACACTTACTTTGGTTTCCTCTTTTTGTTCAATGGATGAAATAATTCTCCATGACGCTCGACGTGCGCCGATGACATTCTTGTATGCAACTGACAATAAGTTCCTCTCTTCCACTGTGAGTTCATTGTCAGACACGTTGCGGGAAGCTACATTCTTCATAGCCTCCACCATTTCTGAAAGACGACATTTTTAAAATCAGTGGTCTTCATCACATTTCACTTTTCCGTCATGAATTTTCTCCTGAAAGTATTTTTCATTGAAACACCATGGTAAGGATAAGAAGTTGTCAAAGCGTCAAGATTTAAAATCTAGTTTACTGGTTAGATAAACGAAAGTCCCTCACAATGAAAGGTATTATCTTAATTCGGAGGCGCTATGTCGGAACGTTCACAGAAAGTTCTCGCGACACAGAAAGTTATATGAACAATAGGTGAAAATAGTAGCAGTTTCATGTCTACACATCATTATTCCATGTACGACGTTATTTTATTCTACTAATTTGTTCAAGGTAGGACATGCATGAACGAACTCAATGAGATCGATAGTTTTTCTTTTGAGATGAGGACGATTTTTTTTTCTTTCTCGAATGTTACAACATTTTAGAGGGCATTAACAAAAATCAATATATAATAAAGGATTCAGAAACATCTCCGCGTTGTGCTTCTACATTTTAGTTCAATGTGATATCGTTTTTGTGGATGAAAAATGTAAAGGGCATCCCACCGGCGGATGACGCATCGATCGCTGACCAAGCCTACGGAATGCCATTGAAAAGTATTATTCAAATATATATTTTTCAAAATGATTGCACTGTATGTGAGTTGCAAATGAGACATACAAGGGGTTATCTATGAATCTTGATGGGATTTTTTCCCAACTCTCTCAAAATTGTCCTTCAATTGTCGGCGAAAATAAGATACATTTTTTCATCTCATAAGTCAAAGATATAGCGAAAATATGTACTCACCATCATAACGCTCCGCCTGCTCGGCTAACTTGGCTTTATACACATTATCTTCTCTCTCCGACATTGTGGATGACAAATGATTTTTCACTAACTATACCGAATCGCCAGGTCACTAATTCACCAAGATGGCCGCGCCCGCCAACCGAATCCAAATTCGATCTTCAATTCAACTAAACTCCGCCCATGACGTCATTGATATGGCAATTTCCGTTGAACTATATTGCCATATCTTAAAAATTTATTCAATACATAGAAACTACACAGATGTAATTTTTTTTTATTTTGCGTAGTTGTTTAGCTATGCGTTCCAATTGAAGAAATTTCAAAACACAATTATATTTAACGAAACAATACATACATACATACAATACATACAAATACCTATGACTGTTTATATTTCTGTTCTGTACATATTTTATTATTTCTTGGAAACAACGTTGTCACAAAGTCACAAACGTTTTTATCAATATATTCGGAATTCACAAACGATTTCCGATCGATTGACTACCGGGAAGCCTATCTTAAACTATTTTTTAATATGTTTTGGCTAATCCGTATGCCTTAATTAACAATTAATTTTTTAATTAACTACGTAGTCACAAACGAAATGAAAGGTGTCACAAACGATTCAGAAACGATTGACCGAAGCAAAATTTTAAAATTTGAATTTTTTGGGGCTAATCCGTAGGGGCTATTAGTATGTAATGTACCTAGTCTCTTCTATTCTATTCTCCTTCTATGTACGATAAGGTAGACTTTGTGATTAATCTGTGACAAATTAATGTTCTTTCTAATCTATAGTTAATAGACACACAGACCAAAACAAGGTGAACAATGAACAATGTTGACAGAAAGTATAAAGTATTGTATTTTATTGTTTTATCTATGGCTATTCTATGGTTATGACCACAGACTATCATAGATGCTAGGCTATGACCCATGGAAGTATTATATACTACGTATAGCTGGAAGGTTCACTAGAAAAGTAGTGACAAGCAAAAATCATCTCAACGTCAATTGCGTAAGACTACTTTTATACTAATCAAAATTTTAAAAAAATACGTGCCGAGAGAGACCGCATAAAACCTTCGCGTGTCCCTTTCATACAATTGCCACATTAAAAAAATGTTTCTCTTTTAGTTGGTAAAATTTACCAGGTTTCTTTATTTTTTAATTTAATAAATCTAGAATTATAATATAGAAAATAAGCATGTATTACATGTGAATTACAAACTGAATTACCGTTAATTATAGGTACCTATGTATCCATAATAGCAAAATAAGTTGTAATAATAGTAGACTTTTATAATTCGAAACTAGCAACATTGATAAAATAAAATTTAATGAATGGCTGGCCTGTCAGCCTTCCACAACTATAAAATTTTTATATATTTTAAAAGCAACGTGGGTAGCTCCATTCTTCTATAATAATCATAAATATGATTTCTAATAGCATCCTTATCAAAATCATCTAAATCTGTGATTGGCTTCACCTTGGTCCGCTTTTTGACATGGCCAATTTTCTCACGTGTTATACGCGAAACAGTATTGCGACCAATATCAAGAGCTTCGGCTACTCGTTCTACAACTCGATTAAGTGGTAACAACGGTCCATTATTTTGTTGTTCTCTTTCAAAGTAGTCTCGGAGGCGAACAACAAGTTCCCTGGCCTGACTACCCAAAACAATTTTTTTCGTATGCTTAGGCATGGTAATAACCACAAATAGAACAACAAATTCAACAAACTATAACAAATAACAATTTAACGAAAATGAAAACAAACAAATGGAAACAAACTCAACTTTAACAAAAAAAAAACAACAAACTCAACAAACTATAACAAATAATAATTTAACGAAAATGAAAACAAACAATGAAATGGAAATACGTATCACATACAAGGCGCTAGCACTCGTACGACTGACTGACATCATCGTACGGGTAAACAAAATGGCCGCCACGCCGATGCGCCATAGAGCAAATATGTTGTAATGAAAAAAATATCAAATACCAAAAAAATTTGAATTATTTAATTAATTCAACAATTTATATTCAAATAATTTTCTTTTTAAAATATTTTCATAAAAATAATAAAGAGAACGAGATTTATACTACGAGTATCAATAGCGATAAAAATTAATCGCAGAACGTTACATCCCTAGTCACGCGGTACTGACAGTTGTCAACGTCACACCGACAACTGTCACCCGCACCATGCTACAGCGCACGGACGGAGTATAGGTATATAGTTAGTTGTAATATCCTTTTATTTATTTGCGTGCGCGTGACGAGAGCTCGATTCGGAGTGCGTCTGCGCGCGATTAATATGTGGCCGTCACGTCACTCGCGTTCATTATGCCGCTTTTTGAATCGCGCTTAAAAATCGACAAAACATGGATCGGTGGGCAAGACGAGTAACGTTGCCACACTACGCTTTCCTCGCTACTTATCCCATGCCACTTTGTATCTTTAATTATTTAAAATCCTTTTTGAAAATAAATAAGTCTGTATAATTACCTGCATAATTTAATCACTACACTGATTAAACATTCTGAGTTTGAAATCGAATTTAAATAAAATCCTAGTAACTCTTATCAATAATCGATAAATTTATTATAGTACGGTCATTCTATGAATGCGTTTTTGACATTTCTTTATGTCCATTGCATAAAGTTCATTTCCGAATAAACGATACAGAAAATGTATGGAATTGACACCTGTCAGAACAGCACTCTTATAATGGCCGGAGTATAGCCATACTTATATGATTAATAATGACATCTATCGTGCAGTAGCTCAAATATCTTGTAATTATACACCATGGTAGATGGCGTTACGGCGATCAGGATCAATAGTTTTATAGGAAAATTTTCCCATTGCCCGCTCTATATATTTAATCCTTTTGGCCTAATGTAATTTACTCCTATGTATTGAGTAAGCCAAAGCATAAAATTAATCATTAGGCTCGGAACGCCGCAGGTATGCGTGACATGTGCCACTGACATTTTAATAATAATTGGTTATCCACTGAATAATATGCTTGCACATGATCAAGTTATTGCAATAGCTAAACAGCACGCGCGCGGGGGAAGGCTGTGGGGGAAGGAGTGCACCTGTACCCCTCGCTCTCCATGTGTTAGTGCGCGTCTCTAGAGTAAGGCGCGTTTACCGTCCATACGCTCACACATAGATAGACCGTTTAAATGAGTCTTCGCCCGCTTGGTACAGTCAGCGTCAGAAGTAGATGAGCATCTGAAGTAGGCAAATAATTGTTGGCATTTAATTTTTCAGTAACATCTACACAACAACAGTTTCAAATTGATATGAGCTTCTTTGAATTCAAATAGATCTAAACACTCATATGTCATATATTTCTTTACAAACCGAAAGTCTTTTTTATGTATACAATACGATTGCCAAAGGTATCTAAGCACGGAAATCTTCAATTAGATCTCAACAATTATTAGGAATAAACTTTCACCTCTTTGTATTAAGGTTCATATTTAACTGGTGGCAATAATCTCCTACTTACATTATCTTTCATATTACGCTTGAATGACATCAGTGAGGAATCATAATCCTACTAATATTATAAACGCGAAAGTTTGTAAGTATGGATGGATGGATGGATGTTTGTTACTCTTTCACGTAAAAACTACTGAATGGATTTTAATGAAACTTTACAATAATATAGCTTATACATCAGAATAACACATAGGCTACAATTTATAAAGAAATGCGGACGAAGTCGTGGGCAAAAGCTTGTAATAAATAATAATAAATCATTTTTTCAGGTTTCAGTTTTAGAATCTTTATTTATTCGATATTCGATGTAAGTTTTTTACAAAACATTTATCTTCCTCGAATTTTATTTTTTATATTTTTTATTTTATCTTTCACATTTTATATAGGTAATTATAAACTTCCACAAATGCTGCTTCTAGGGGGAAGACTTTTAAGTATATAGCTATAAATGTATGTACTGGAAATAGAGAATGCAACGGTAGTTTGAAACAAATTTATCTAAATCATATACAACATTTAAATCTTACTGAGGCGACAGATAAGTATTATTAGTATAATGTTGTTTGATCCCGGGTGTTAAAATTTTTTAAGTTTGTTTAAACACTTTTGCGTGCCTACACTCTATTTCTTTTTGTTGTGGGATCCAGTCTTCTTTCTTTAAATTAAACTCATTTATTTTATTATATACATGCACATATATTAATCCATTTCTTATATACCTTAAAATAAATAACACTATAAAATTCTATCCATTACATATCATTTCTAAACTTCAACACACTCTCACTAATTTTTCTCACAATGACATCTTACATATATTTTTAAAACATTCTTATTTTAAACTCAAACCTATATAAATATATATTGCCAGTATTTATGTTCAAATACATCAACATCCCCTCTGAATCTTAAATACTGGCTCACTATACTACACCAAAATAATCTGACTGACTGTACTTCACCAAAATAAGCTGACTGACTGTACTATCTATTCACCTATAATATCTATCCATCACATACATTACTCCATACCTATCTTCAAATACATTAACCCAAACACAACACTAATTTCTACAACATACTAACCCCCTAAATATAAAAACATCACCTTCAAATATAAAAACACTTATGTTCTCCTCGAACTTCATCTTCATCTTATATGAAGATCATCATCAACAACATCTCCACCTTCAATTACTTCACTATATAAAACTCCTCTATCTTTAAACTTCAAGCCATCTCTTATTTTAACATTTTCCCCCTCGAATCTATAATCCTTTCTATATTTCTCTCTTCTCACCAACTCTCGATATTGCTTTCTAATAGTCTCCTTCAATACAGCCATCAGTCATCAAACTAAATTTCCTGAATCCTTTCGTAAATAATTTTTATCTCCATCAAATCTTTCAAAATATATATTCCATTTTCCTACATATTAAAATTTCTACTTAATCATTTATTCTTTTCAAAATCAATTTTGTAAAATTTTTCACAAAAATGTCATCAATTGTCAAATCAATAAATTTTCAATTTTCGTAGCCATCTTTTAATCTCCTTTTCATCATATATAATTTTCAATACTTTCTTCATTTAAAAACATTTTCTCTCCATAACATTTTCTCTATAATTTTAATTTTCTTCTCTATAATTTACTTTACGCAGTGGAAGCGTGCCTGGGCCCATAACCTGTTATTGGGGAAATCTTCATCAACAAAAACTTTTGGTTTTATATGTGCACATTTATTTCATATTCAAATTACTTTCACATTCACATATATATTAATACATTATAAACAGTTATACATCAACAATACAATTAAAACTTGAACCAAAACAATTTTCCATTATCTCTCTACAACTTCTCAAAATACACTACTGTCAATACATTTTGTTTTTATATTCTTTATTCTTTTTAAACTATGAACTACATAAAGTTTTATATGCCAGTACAAATTCTCATCTCTAACATCCCCTCTGAATTTGACTATAATAAAACTTTTCCTAAACTTCAACACACTCTCACTAATTTTTCTCACAATGACATCTTACATATATTTTTAAAACATTCTTATTTTAAACTCAAACCTATATAAATATATATTGCCAGTATTTATGTTCAAATACATCAACACCGGGCTCTGGTATTCATATGCATATTATTATTAAAATATTCAATCCTATCCTGTAAAATTATGTTTCAAGTAATATCATGTTAAATCGTGAGAATAATAAGTAGACAGAGTTTCGTATGTCTAAGTCACAAAGACATTGTCCGGCACAAAATGAAAACTCTTGAAAAGAGATAAGTTTAGTATACGTCTATGTGCCTGTTGTCCTATGTATGTATTTTAATTGAAATATGCAAAAAGAGTATTTAATCCACCTATTATGATGCATTTATACAACCTCCTTAGTATAACAGTAATTTGCTTTTAATTTTGAAATCTGTCAATAAGCAATGTGAAACTTGAAGAATATTTTATTTTTTGAATTGCCTTTTTAATTGAAGCAATATATTCGATTGAAAAATTAACTAATTACATTATTCAATAACGTCGCGCAAATATGTATCGAATTGACAACCGTACCAAAGAGAAAATTATAGAAATGAGAAATACAGGTTTATCAGTGACTGATATTTCTGATGAACTAGGAATAACTGTAAGTAGTCATAACGGCGCCGTCACTGTTCAAGTTCCATTATTTACTTAGTACCCTGCGGCTAATATTGTTAAAATTTTCCAGAGGAATACAGTCTATCTTTGGCTGGATAGGTGGCGACACGCTGGCAATTTAAATTGCCATGTTACAACTGGCCGACCTCGAAGCACAAGTCACAATCAAGACAACAGAATTGTTCAAAGGGCACTAGATGAAAGATTCATCAATACGACTCAAGTGGCTACCGAGTTTCAAATATCTTCCAGCACTGTAAGAAGGCGTCTCAAAAAACGTGGCATTAATTTCAGAGTTCCGGCTAGGAAACCAGTTTTAAATGATAGGCACAAAATGCTCCGTTTGCAATTTGCAGCCAGATACCTGAACTTTGATTTTAGCAACGTCATTTTTATGGACGAAAAAGTTTTTTGTTCTTCTGACAACGGCCGGGTCAGTTTATGGAGAATTAATAACACAAGATATGACGAAAGGAATATTGTTCCCGATCGTCGTAGTGGCCGAATAAGCAATGCATATTGGGGTTGGATGTCAAAGAACGGTCCAGGAGAATTAGTACCCATTTCAGGACGAATGAATGCAACTGATTATAGAGAAATTCTTGAACATTCTTTTTTGCCAACCGCTCAAATTGTATATCCAAACCAAAACATTCAGTTTATTCAAGATGGCAGTTCTATACATAATTCCCGAATAGTACAAAACTGGATCGTTGAGAATAACCGCGAAATAACTTTAATAAAACTACCTCCAAAAAGCCCGGATCTCAACCCAATTGAAAATTTGTGGGGGAAAATGGTTCAAGAATGGGACAACACCCAACCAAGAACGCGACAAAACTTGGACAGACAAGTTAATGATGTATGGGAATCTTTTAGAGGTCGACAAATTTGCGAGAATTTAGTGACCTCTATGCGGAAGCGTCTACAGGACGTGCTCAATGCTGCAGGAGGGTATACGCAATACTGAGTTACTTTTTACTTGTTTCTTTTCTCAGGTTTTAATAGCTACATTTATAGTCACCTGATTAATTATTGTTAAAATGCGATAGATTGGAATAATAATCTATTTCTGGGGGATTTTCAGGTCTATTCAACATAGTTTAACTAATTTTGTTTTGCCGTAGAACTAAGTGGAATTTTTTTCAACATAATAATAATAATATTTATTTTCGATCATGGGTATTGTACCTGAGATAATATTTTTATTATTCCGCTCCTACATGAACTAACCGACAATCATTCGGTGTAAAAATTACCAATAACTTAAAACTATTCAAACCCACTATTAGCTATCTACACACAAATAATAATATCTAAAAATTAAACTTTGCAAATGTATTATATTATTTTATTTTCGAGGGAAATAGCTACTTTCTTTTATCTATGTATGAACACTTTTATTTTATTCATTTATAAGTTATTTATTTATATTAGCAATCTACCCTCGAGGAAATTTTATAGTAATATTTGTCTAGTAGAATTTTTTTAAGTTTAGTTCTGAATAAATGTATAGGTAGAAAATAGTTTTTGTTTTGGAAGGGTGTAAACAAAGTCTATCCCCGTTTCGCCGATTTCGAGATACTTTTTGGTTTAAGGTCGAAAATAAATGCATATTATTTTTAACAAATAAAGCTATTTTCAATATGTAAAGAAAAGGGAGAGTCAAATTTTTTTGTTTGATAAATAGTGGCTTACAGCTATCCATAGTACTTAATTTAAACATAGCATGTATACACCGCTTTTGAATCTTAAATATTATATAATTATCTGTAGAATTACCCCAAAATATAACACCAAACCTAAGAACAGATTCTACCATACCATAATAAGCAGTTATTATAGCATCTGCATTTACTATTGGAGCCAGTTTATAAAGAGCATAGGAGGAACTGCTGATCTTTTTACTAAGTTCATTTATGTGGCATTTCCAGTTTAATTTTTTGTCTATTGATAAGCCAAGAAATCTGACAGTATCAACATCATTAATAATGCTGTCATGATTTCGAGATCTTTGACAAAAATGCATAACATAAGTTTTATTTAGATTAATTTTTAAATTATTATTTTCAAGCCATTTGATTATTAATGATAATGTATTATTTATGTCGGACTGATAAGAATTTTTATCATCACAAGTCAAAGTTACTGTACAGTCATCAGCAAACAGTGTCATAGGATGATTAATGGCATTTGGCAAATCATTTATGTAAATAATAAAAAGAAGAGGACCGAGGACACTGCCTTGCGGGACACCATAAATATTATTACGTTCCTCTGATATGTATGTATTTTCACTTTTAGTTTTGTAATTTATTGTTTTAATTTCTGTGATTTGACGGCGGTCTGTTAAATATGACTGTATCAAATTCAATACATAGCCTATTATACAGTAGGCTTCTAACTTTTTTATTAAGATATCGTGACTTACATAATCAAACGCTTGTGACATATTACAATAAATAGCACAAACGAGTGATGATTTATCAAATTGATATTATCAACATTTACTAAAAAATCACGCACAGCCATATAATTATTGTTTTCTTCTGACGGAATCCTTTTTGCTCACAACAAAATATTTCGTTTTTCTCTAAATAAGCATTAATTTCATTATAAAAGTAGTCTTCAAAAATTTTGAGAATATTGATATCAATGCAATAGGTCTGTAGCACTCCATTAGTTCTCTATTATCTTTTTTGAATAAAGGTTTAACAATAGTTTTCTTAAGATCTTTAGGAAAGACACCCGCCTGTATGCAAAGATTGATAATATGACCTAGGTGATGTGATGACATATATCTCTATTAACAGTTTTAATAATTTTAGTAGAAAAACCGTCAAATCCAACACTGTTAGTATTTTTCAGATTTTTTATTATGTTGGGGAAGGCTTGGTGCCATGAACATAGATTGAGTTTATGATCAAGGCACACTTTAGCTTTTTCACCCACACCTTTGATTGGTTCGATTTTATCAATAAAATAATTATTGAATGAATTAGTTATGTCTGTAGGATTATATATATAAACATTATCCCTTTTAATTAATGATATAGGTTCTCTTCGAACATTCAGTCTAGACTTGTTAATGATGTGTCATGTAATTTTAGATTTATTACTTGATGTTTTAAATATTGAAATTATTTTGTGCATATTTTGTCAAATGTATTATTTTTTATAATCGCTTTGAATAATTAAGAAATTTTAGTTTGCTGATTTTCGTTGATTTTAATATAGATTATAATAATTATTCCACAATAATTTTCGTTTTTTTTGCTACATATTTGAATACGTTTACTGTTGAACAGCATAGAACGAAATGTGGTTGGTGTGAGAAGAATAGACAGGGTAAAATTGCTATCTAACGCTTACAGTGTTTGCAAAAAGATAAAATGGCGATGGACGGGACATATGTTGCGGGAAACAAAAGAAAAGTGGACCAGAATAATAACAGAATGGTACCCTAGGGGTGAAAAGAGAAGTAAAGGGAGACAATTTAAACGTTGGGAAGATGAAATAAGGCAAGTAGCAGGTCCTGCATTGACCCGATTGGCCAAAGATCGAGCAACGTGGAAATCTTTAGAGAAGGCCTTTGTCGTAGGACAAGCTGTTACAGTTAACAGACAGATTGCCGATTTGTAAACAAATACAAATGTTATTTGTATTTGTTATTTGTATATGTTTTATTTATATGTTTTATGTATATGTTTTATTTATTTGTATATGTATTTTTTATTTGTATATATTTGTATTGTTATTGTTATTTGTTATTATGTTATTTGTATTTGTATATGTTATTTGTACTCACATACAATAAAACATGTAATGATTGGTAGGAACTATGAGTGTATATGTAATGAAACACTAACAGTAATAAAGGCTTATTTTATTTATTTTATTACTGTTGACCCATAAACATATTTTTCCAAGGGAAACATAAGTAGGTAGTAGAAAACACTGGAATTTTCATTAAAAATACCGTATGCAACATTTGGATCATCGGTTTCATATATTTCATAGAAAGATAAGCTTTTTATACAGGTTTTAAATTTTATTAAATTAATTAAGTTTTGAAAAAAAAAATAACGAAATTAGTTTTCTACTTATAGATTATAGGAAAACCTATAAGAAGTCCATGATATTAAAATAACATGGTAAATCACTCAATATTGTGCATACCAACTTACATTTGCAGGTGGAATGTGTGGGAGAACATATTTTTCAACTCCATGTGATAGGTAAAATCGTACGGAACCCTCTCCACGCGAGTTCAACTCGCACTTGTCTCTTTTTTTTTTGTTTAACGTCTTTGTTTCTAACTTTTACAAATTCTTCTTAAAGGGTAAAAACATACCTGTTGAACAAAACACGATATCTAAATAAATTTAATTTTAATTTGAAACATTAATATTCGGTAAACGATACCTTATAATATCAACAATCAACTGGCATTTTTTTGTTTAATGTAATAAAATGCATAAAACTCATACAAAAATAAACTTCAGAGGTGTTTCGATTTTATTTTTGATGTGAATAAAAAATGTGTATAAAAAACTACCCAATATTGCGAGTGCACAAACATAGTCTATATAATTTTTATTTCAATTTTTACGTGAACTCATACCGTTCACGTGACGATGGTTAAATACACGACATTTTGATACATTACAATGAATAAAACCATTAGAAGAACAACTATATGGAATATAGTTAAAGCGTTAGTTCAATCAATAAAACTATGTGCCCTACAGTTGACAAAATTAGTAGAACCGATTATCAGAGTACCGATTGTAGATAGATAATATAATAAAGTACATCTAAAAACAGACGAGGCATATACCCAGCAATAATGAAAAATATATAGCTGCTGTTATCGGCGCGACGACTACGCTTGGTTCAAACTATATCACCTACAAGTATATTGAACAACGTAAAGGGCCAAATCTCAATGCATATTATTTTTTTACTCCTTAGAGATTTTGTATCGGGGCTTTTTTTAAATTTCTAATTTAAGTTTTATTAATAGGTCATTGACACCTTTAATATACATTAGGTATTCGTCCTTCTATTCTTTTGTTATTGTAGATGCATACCTAATTTAAAAAAAAAATACATATAAACATTTCGTATCGAATGGTCTATAATGGACTTTTCTATATTTTCTATATTGTGGACGTATTTTTCTATTAAGTGAAGAAATGACAATTTTAGTTAGGTTTAAAATAATAAACCAGTTTTCATTAACCTAGTTTCTTAATTTATTATATAGCAAGTACCTTTCACCTATATAAAGACGTATATAAAACCCTATATAAAACGTATACACGTCCTAATATAAAGACGAGGGTCATTCGAATAGCGAAATAATCTTTCGCTTAAAATATAATATAATATCTATATACATATAATATTGTCAATTATATTTAAATGCTTAGATACATTTGGCAACTTAGTTGTACAATTAATTATGAAAATATGCTTGTACAGAAAATAATGACATTTGACTGTTTAGATATTTTTGACGCGTTGAATGTTCACATTAATTGGATTACTTTGCAGTGCACATATATTTGATTTTCGAAGTGTGTACTATTATTTGAGTACCTGGACAGATCCGATATATCTGATGCTGACTGTACATACAGGAGCACAGGGGTATGACGACAAAGGGGACCGAGCGAGAAGCGGACGGCGGGCGCCCGCCGCTATTGCATCTAAAGGGATTACAATAGGGGATCGGACAAATTTTCAGAAAGTGTTTTAAATTAATCTTCATGGATATTTATTCCCATAAAAAATACTATTTTATTTATTTATAGCCTTTTCCTACTCAAAATCATGTTTTAATATTGTTTGTTTGAAAATGCCGCCAAAACGCCACGATAGTTCATCTGAGAGCGCGTAACGTCATTTGTGGTCATATCATAACAAAACAGCTGCATTGGCATAAGACAATGATTGCCCACAAATGACGTCACGCACTGTGATCGGTGTTTCAGTATAGATTAAAAATATTGTAAATAATAAAATTTTATTTCTTCATTTAAAAATATTTAAATGAATTATATTAAATTATTATTCGATAAATAATCGTAAAAAATTATATATTTTCTTTCTAAGTACATTTTAGATTTTAATCTGATTACTGTCCGATCCCCTATTTTGCGTCTCTCCCATCATTGTGAACTGAACCCAACTGAAATAACATCGGCACAGGTGAAAAGTTATGTTGGTCGAAAAAAACAAAATTTCCAAAATTGCAGAATTGAAAGTTTAGCTGGCAGAATGTTTGGCGCGAATAGGCAAGGAGATTGGGGAAAGGGAAGATAAAAAATTTAGAAAGGCCAATTGACAAGTAATTACAGATAGAGTAATTGACACTCCATAGTTCGTACGATTCAAATAAAGACAATTACTAATTTATTTTTTTTCATTTGAGAATTTACAATAGTTCCCATCACTAATTTTTTCAACCATTTACAAAGCCAATATGGCGGAATGTTTACATTATGGACGATTTCTAATAAAATAGACTATAATAATATTATAAAAAAGCAAATTTGTTTGGCAAAGGAGGTACCTAATCTTCGAAACTGCTGATCCGATTTAAAAAATCTTCTACCAATAGAATTTCAGGATGGACATTTGCGTGAGGATCCGAGGATAAGGCCTCGCACATCACCGCTGATGGTGGAATCGGAGGGGGGGGGGGGGGGCGAGTCGCACACTCCCCCTCGTCGACGAGGGATAGTGCGTAAACGTCATTTCCCCTCCTAAAAAAAGGCGTATATGTATGTATGTTATACAGTCGTGGCCTCTGCTAGTATTTTATGTAAAGAAATAAAAATAATTCAATATAATCACAGTTTTAATAAAAAAAAATAATTGCACAATATATTTCATATAGTTTTCAAAAATAATATCGCTAGCAATAAAAAAGAACTTACATATTCGAAATATGAAATTCAAAAGCTTGTGAATAAATGTTGCCAGTGCCAATTTCATAATTTCAATAAACGCGCTGTTTAAGTCAGCCTTGCTTTGCACAACTCTTGGCAGCCTTCTTGAATAACGATTTAGGCTTTGGACCCGCTTATTTTTTGTGTAAGAAATTTGCAAGATTTTAGATTCACTAACTCGAGTATATTGTAAGATATAATTTTTTCTGTAACCAATTTGAAAGTTTTTTTGTTTTTGGATAATTTTACATTGCTTTGGTATATCAATAACACAAAAATGACGGTTCCCTGTCAATGGCACACATCGTTTTTCGTATCGTCCGTGCTTATCAACTTTATTATCTAACACATTATAACATAAAATATTTTTATTTTGCTCAAGAGATAATGTATAGGAAAACACACTTTTAAATGTGGCAACACCGACAGCGCATCAAAAGGATATTATATCATTTCGCTTAAATTTTATTGTAGGTATAACTTATAATAAATATAATTTATTAAGTTTAATTAATGACATAATCCATGGAGCAAATAAACAATTTCATTTGATTAATTTTTAAATACGTTCTCTAATTATTTTAATTATGGTTTTAGGCAAATTTTCGAAACAGGCCGCAATGTAGAGATTAACTCACATACGTAATGTTCAAACAATGCTTCCCCATATTATGACTTAAGTATTTACATTTATACAAAAAATAGTGCTTATTTATAATGATTAAGCTCGTGATTCTAATGATTAAGAATGCCAACCAGGATAACAATTTTTAAAAATGAACAAATTTAATAAGCTTTAAATAGACAAGCAATTTTGCTTAGCGCCACCTATTGCTGATTTAAAGTTAAATTGTTTGCATCTATAAATGTCTTCGGTAGCGTTAATGCTGGACATAGGAGGATGACTATGTCCCGAAACGGCGAAGTGATCCTAATAAGTCAAGGGGTATTCCTTGACAATATTCACAATGAAGTTTGTATGTGTCCCTCTAATTTCGAACTTCCTAACACAATTTGAACAGAGCGATTACTGATTTAAAAAAAAAACCTTGAAACGTGTAGGTAGGATTCGCAAATGTTTTCAACCATTTCAGATAATATTAAAACTAAAAATAACTCCGTGGATAACATTTAATAATGCATTATAATAACAGTTATTATATTACGAAAATATATTAACAAATATTTTATGTTTTTACCGCAAAAAGCTGCCTTTGCTTGAAATGAAAAAAAAAAAAAAAATATTGTAACAGTTTCCCACAATAATAAAAGCACAGATAACATTTTCTAAATATATAATTGTAATGATTGCGGTGTTGGACTAATGGACGATTTACATTAGTCAAGTGTTTAAGACAGTGGCGGCTAACAAATATTTCGTGGCATTTATATATCGCAATAAGTTGTATGATACATTGTGTTACGAGTATAAGCTACCATATGTTCTAAAGAAGCAGTCCTAAGTACAAATTTTGCTCAATTTTCACAATGGTTTTAACTGAATACACAATGGTTTTCAATCGAATCGAGATTATTGCACCGTGAAATGATTTATCGAATACAAGCAAACAGCAGAATTCTACGGCACATATACTGGTACAATATTTTTACTGTTAAAAACTTAAAATAATCACTTTCACATAAAAAGCAACATCTAAACAAAAGTGTAATTCCTTCTAGAGATTTTATGCACAATAAACCTTACTTACTATGCGTAATTAAATTCATAATAAATCGATGAGTAAACATTATAGCACATCACATTTTAATATACATCACATCAGTCTCGATTGTAATATTTATAAAAAATAATTGTAAGTTTGACCGCGCGACACCGCGCCTCAAGCTCAACCTCAAGCACTCGCATTATCGGCCACTTACAGTAGTTATGTACACGTTAAAACAACTATAAGCGAAACGAAATTCATCTTGAACGTTATTAACAACAAAAGGAATGCGCCTGAACTAAACCTATAGTAATAATAGATTGTTTCAGAGCTCCCCCAACAGCCCAGAGGTATTGAGCTATCGCGATTGATTAATTTTTTTATTGTTACCATATTATAGCGACTGTTAGATCGCCAGTGAGCTCTAGAAAATGTACTATAGTCACCGTCACGAGAAGCTGTAAATTATGTAAAAAAACATTTAGGGGTTCACAAAATTTCGACTGAATTTAATAAATTACAGTAGTACACGCTTAATAAGGCGCGACGTGAATCTTCGTTCGCGCAGAAGAGAAAATACGGCTCCGACGATTAACGAAAGAAAGCTAAACTTACAATTAATATTAGATGCAATATCAATAAGGTTCATAATACAATGCAGCTGTTAGTTCCGTCGCACTCGCACGAATTCATTCGGTCCGTCCGGCTGACTAATGCCAAGCGGCGCACGCTCACATGGCAGCTGGCGACCAATAGCGGTGCTGGAAAAAGCCGCGTAGTGTATGCAGCGTGCCGATTGGTCGATAGCATTTCCCATACATCGGTAAGCCGTACCAGTTGGGTACTACTGTAACAACAACTAACCAAAATGACACTGATTTCTAATTAATAAAAACAAAATGAAATAAAAACCAAAATTAGTAATAAAATCCAACATATAACCTAATCCGCAAAAACGACAAGCAACCTCATGCGCATTTTAAATTCATGCGCATTTATAACAATATAACGTAGAACCCACATTATAACGTATACATCAAAGGCCTAGAGTCAGTGCAAAAGCGATTCCTTTGGCATTTATCTTACGGTCTAGCGAAGGCCCTCCCAAGCTATCCAGCCAAAAAAGCCACTTCAATGTCGATTCATTGCAGTCCCGGAGGCTTATGCTCCATGTTTTGTTTCTCTGCAAATTGCTGAGGGGCGGAGTTGATTCGCCCGAGCTCTTGTCGCGCATAAACTTTGGGGTTCCTAGTCGAGCGCCCAGACCGACATTTCGACTGAATTACTTCAGAACCAACTTGGGCTGTGATTCTCCATTAAATCGTATTATGAGCGCTGCTAACTCACTAAATCACGATGTCGACCTTTAATAACGACTCCATTTATAAAATTAAACGACTCATCCTTGTCCGTGGTTCACATAGTTAACATTTTTGTCATTTGAGTCCTATATTTTTTTTTTATTATCACTATTTTTATCATTGCTGGGATGTTACTTTGGACTTTTATTGTCGTATGCTGTGCTTTGCCATGTATATTTGTCCTTTGTGGCTTTTTGCTTGGTGCCTGCCTAGTTGGATGTGCCATGTAATAAATGAATAAATAACCCAGTGAAATGAAGTTGCGTCGAAGTGTGCGCTATACCATAGATAAAATACTACTTAACCAGTATAGATGGTCAACCTCCATATAACGATCTGAAGCCAATTTCATATTGGGATTTCCACTCCCTAGATGTCACTAAGAGTCTCGAATTTAACATTAATGTGTATTTTGTTAAAAATTATAACCAACAAATTCAATCACGCAGTTATAGTTCCTTATTATCGTGGTAATAACTAGAGGGCGACGTTGCTGAGAGGTACTTTTATCATTAATCTGTGACTTTTATGTATGATATTATTGCCCTATTTTTTAGAACAGAACCTATACCGTTCATACGGCCCTTTTATCGTTGTTCGTGCCCACTTCTTTTATATTTTAAATAAATTTTAGTAGTGCCATCTCTTGTACACGAGAATTGACTGAATGGTCGACTGCAGCGACTCTAGCGGATTTTTAATGACAACAAATAAGCGACAAACTACACAGGCGGCATCTAGATATAAGCGAAATTGGATAGGGTACGGATTCAATGTACGTGAGTGACCATCTATACTGGTTAAGTAGTATTTTATCTATGGCTATACAGACACTTTCCTTGACAATTGCTCGTATGTCAACTGTACATTATACATAACTAGATGAAAACCCGGCTTCGCTCGGGTGTAATGTGACTCATAATGGACCAAGAGCCAGTGATCAATTTCAGGTGGTCATTTCAAAAGTCACGAAACTTTCTACAGTAAATCATCTATACCTACTGAAAATGAAAAGCCACTTCTGGCAGCCCTGTGAGGCCGGGGTAGACTACCCTAAAATTTTAAGGAGGGTGAGAAATAACATTTATTTTAGTTAAAGTATCAGTCATAAATTATTTTAGTTAAGTATAGTCTTGAGTATTTTAGGAAATTACTCAAGATGTCACAGGTGTCAGTGAGTGACGTTTCGCTAGAGTGGCCAATATGGCGACTGAGATTTGTCTGTCAGCACCATTAGAATTCAACAAAATACTTGACAATCCGAATTTTGCGGATATACGTTGTCGACTCGAAATCTTTATTTTTTTATGTTTTATTATTCAGGTAAGGTTTCAATCGAGTCTACCGTACCCCTTGACGAAATTAATAATATAGATTTACACCCTTTCGTGACGGCGACTATAGAAAATAGTTGACAGGCAGAAGAACCAAGGTTAGACACTTGACTACGATTTCATTTAAATGCATGCTATTTCGAACAGCTTGCATGCACAGTGCACGTTTCTGTTAGCTATTTATATATTTTACACCTACATATAATCTTTTTAATTCATAAATCATAATTAAATCTTTAATCATCACAATCAATAACAAACAAAATTAGAATGTTGCCAACCCCCGGGAATCTATTGTTGGCTGAATCTTTGTTTGTACTGGTTTGAGTTTGTTGTTTTAACCCTGAACACCCAAAGTTAGCCTCCAGTATTACACTACGAATACACCATAAACAAAGCCTTTAGTCGCTCTAATCGAATTGTCACTATGTAAACTTGTCTGCAGTCTCTGCTTTTCTCAGTATCTTCAACATAAAATTGTTAATAACTGTCACTTATTATCAATTAGATAATTATTTCTTGGTTAACGTGAAAAACGTCGATTTTTATCTCTTATACTTTTAGATTTTTTTTAAATATAGTTACGAAATATTATTTAGCGCCATTTATTACCGATTATGATCAACGTTGGTGCTGTAACAAATTGTAAACGTCAGCTAACACCGAGACGCGATGAAAATAAACCAAACTAAATGCAGACGTTGGTTAAGCTAAAGCACAAGCCGAGCGTACGTCTTCATCGTCGTCCGCCAGGGTCGCCTTGGGGGCTGCCGTCTGCAAGGCGGGCAGGTAGCTATCGTAGTGGAGACCGCGACGCTCGTAGAACAGCAGGTAGGCAGAGGCGGGGTCGATGTTGGGGGGCGGACCGTCGGCCGGCGCCACCTCTCTGCACGAGCTGTCGTTGTAGCAAAGCCACGCCCCGGAAGGGTTCCGAGCGTACGCCACGTAATGTCCGCCGCTCATCTGGCCCGAGTGGCACACCGCGGCGTACAGCCTGTACTTGAGGTCCAGCGGGTCCTGTTCATCCAGTAGTCGGTGTTGGTGGTAATCCACCAGCTCATCGTCGGTCACCGGTGTACTGGTCAGGCTCGCCGATTCGAGTCTCTTCCTGCCGGCCGACACGGACACGGCCGGAGCAGTCGGCTCGTCGTCGGACGAGCCTCGCGATGCTTCGACGAGGTCTCGGTGCCGCAGGATGGTCTCCTGAGGCACGGCCGCGAGGAAGGCGGTCGGATCGAAGTCCTCGAACGGGAAGTTGACGACCTTCTGTGACTTCGCCCACTTGTTGTTCACATACTGGAATCTCTTCAGATGTATGATCTGCAATACAAGAAGATTTGAAATTTGCAATTTTTCAAGATCACGTTTACAAAAGTGTGATCTAATGGAGTTCATATAATCTAATAAAAACTAGTGTATATAATATTAAGTCGGGGAAAAAGTCTTTTCGCATATAGTATGTATAAACTTGTAATAAAATCTCTTTGGCTGTACAACTTGTATATGGCTGGTTGTGATGACATTCATAAGGTTACATTTCAAAAAAGAAATTAGTAAAATGTTGTTTCCAACTATTTTTCATTTGTTTTTCTTTTTGTCAAAATGGGTGAGTGTAATGAAGAAATTTAAGATTTAAAATAGAATTTTAAAATGTATCGAATTTCTTCATGATACATTTTAAAATTCTATTACAAAAAGGACAACGCAAACCACAAAAAAAATTGTGACATTTATAGACTTAATGCAGTGTCAGTAAGAGTAGCACAAAGTTGGTTTAAGCGTTTTCAGTCTGGGAATTTTGATGTCAAAGATGCACTTCGCTCTGGTCGCCCTATTAAGGATAAAATGGACGCTATTTTTGAAAAAGTGGAGCAAGATCGGCATATCTGCAGCTTCTAATTATGAAACCAAGGGACCTGAATGCTTCTTTTACAATATTATCGATAAGGAAATTAAAACGAAGTTTTGAGTCAATCAGAATTCCAAGGTCCCTCGCAGAATCCATGCTCCGCAAATAAGTGGTAAGTCTGTCCTGGTGGGAATCTCCCATTAGAAAAATGCGCAGGTGGAAGCATTTATCGATGTTGAGAGACAAGATCCTCCTGAAGTCTGACACTATCGTCCAGAGATGTCACACTTGCCAAAATCTTGAGGTCATTAATTTTATTAATTAAGGATAGTCATAGGGAAAATATCGATTCAGCAGTTGTTGAAGAATTTTTTTTCTTATTGAAAAACTTGAGTCTCAGAGCAGTAAGGATCTTGGTTAATTTGTTGAAGGAGAGAATTGGAAACTTTGCGACAAGTTCCTGAGGAGAGAAACGATGTATTATTACAATACTTGAACAAGTGTGAAGTTGTATATGCTCATACATCTTGTCTGCAGAATTATATTAATAAAAACATATTGAAGCCAGTAAAAGGTTAAAAAAGTGGCAATTTTTAATGGGTATTTTTTTTATTTCAGGCCATAAGAAATCCAACAAAAGGAAATCATTCAAATCCAATCATTATAACTGGATTCCGAGGTATTAAGCCAAATGCACTCGACTAATATCACATGCTTTGATTGCGACCGGAAGTCGTACATGTGATTAATTAAGCATTTATCATTGATTCACTCGGTGATTGTCACAGCCCCGCGAAACGCGGGCAAGTAGTTGACGACCGGCCTTCCCATATAACTGTAAGATTTCCACTGCGTAAAATTCCTGCTAGAAGGCTTGGCTGTCTCAAACAAGTAGTCACTAATTCAAAGAGTAAATTTTCCAATCTCTTTCTGAAAATCGTCATCGAAACGGAAAATAGGTCTAAATCAGTTAATATTTTGTTGTATCGCTCTAGCGAACAAACTATCCTCTTATAGTAGTTGTGAAAAGATGTTATAAATACCAGTATGGGCGGCGCGCGCCAAATCTGCAGCGTCTTGGTGGCGGGCTGCTTGGTGCGGCAGCGGGCGCACTCGTAGCGTGCCTCGAGGCGTTCGGGAGAGGTGAACGCGCGCAGGCAGTGTGCTAGGTCGACCGCGCGAGCCGCGGCCGCGGCCGCTTCTAAGACGGAGGCGTGCGTGACGCATTCCTTCTCGCGCGTGGGTTGGTAGCGCAGGTGCAGCGCCGTGGGGTCCCAGTCGATGGCCAGCATGACGGCGCCGCGCAGCGTGCTTAGATCGAGCTGGCGAAGCTCGCCTGGTGCGGCGCGGGCGAGTTTAGCGCGGGCGGCAGGCGAAGCGGAGAGGGGCGCGGGGGAGGCGAAGGAGGCGCGGCGCGGCGGGGACGAGCCGCCGCAGCCGAGCAGTAGAGGCGCATCGTCCGAGGGCAGTGCGCAACCGCGACACAGCGCCGGCCAGGGGCACAGCGCGCACCAGGCGGCCGCGGCGTCGGCGCGCACGATGCGCAGCGTGAATGGGAACTCGTAGCCGAGGCTGTCGTCGCAGTCGGCCGCGTGGTTGGGATGTTTACGCTCGGGCGGCGGCGGCCGCGCGGACAGCAGCCGCTCCAGCTGCGCCCACACGCTGTCGTACAGCTGGCGGCCCGTGCCGCCCTCCTGCACGCGCACCACCAGCGGCGCGCCGAACAGCGCCGCGCGCACGCGCTGCCACGGCAGGAAGTACGCATCCGCGCGTGACTGCTTCCTGCAACAATGTTGCTGAGGGTCAATTATGCTTAAGTGATGTAATGCTAATGTGATGTCAATATGATGTTGATGCTAAGTTGATATCGTTTTTAAATGGTATTATGATAGTTTCCTATGTCACATCAAGATCATATCAAGATCATATCACAGTAGTAACCTGTGTCGCATTTTAGTATTGCCATCCAATTTACTCGATTGACTCAATGCATAATCAAGCAATGATTTTCTTTAGTTACGACCACTAATTATGCATATTGTTTTAATATTCGACGAAGTAAAATTATTACGAAGATAAAAATACCAATAATAATAAATTTAGAGCCGGTTTGGGTTAAAACCTATTTAGATTCTAAAGTAACTGAGAAATAATCGGGCAACACTTCTCCCGGCTGTAATCTGTTGAGGTTATGTTATTGGTACACAATATTTTTATTTTGATGGAAAAGGCTAATTTATTGGATTACTTAAAAATGTGTATTAAAAGTCCCCTATTTTAATAAAAGATGATGATGACTTCGATGTTGAAAATAAAAAACTGTACCGACTTACTTACTACAAACTGGAGCAGGGCCATCTAATACTTTAACAAAGGTTTTAATTCGTCTATTAAATCCCGTGCAAGAGGTTTAGTGAGGCGATACCTATCTTCAAATGCCTTGTCGGGAAGGTTAAATGCATCACATAAATCTCTTAGCATTTTGCGTTTTCTTCTCAACCTACGCATATCCTCGGCATGAGCACGCTCTAAATACTCCATAAACAACCCGAAACGAGCCATTTTACACTTTTAAAATATAAAAAAGAGGAAATTGATACAGAAAAACCACCTTTCAAACTTGATAACTCTGTATCACGTCTGTATCACATTTTTGACGTTTACGCGATACTGGTTTATGTCAAAAAGTTGACTATAATACGCATCTAAATTGATATCAAGTTGATATCACTTTGAGAAGGTGAGCATAATACGCAGAAGTTGATGTCAAATTGATGTCAATTTGATATCGCATTTTTCGGAGAGCATAATACGAAATAGTCTGTAATGTAGAGTTGACATCAAAGCAACATCATAATTTATAAGCATAATTGGCCGGCTGTACATTATACAATTTGAAAGAACCGCTGAAAAGTTATTTCCAATTTTGTAGAACGGTATTAAAGCCAATAATTTTGTTGACTTTTTAAATATCATTAAATGATTTTTGATATATTTTGAAATTATATTTCATTCTACATCAATGTTCTGAGTTTTTTTTTTCTGACATTACCATCGGTTCTGTTTTGTTATTGTTTATGATACCTTTATTATTGTATCAATTTCTCGGGAATTCTGACACACGCTGCGCGTTCTCTAGTAACAGTTACATATAATTAATTGTAATATCTTACGTTAATGAAGTTTTAAGCAATAAATGAATTATTATTTATGTTGAGGTACATTTGGCTTCATTGACTGACCTATGCACGGCGAAGAGATAATGCACTGGCCCGTTGGCGGACAAGGTGGCGTCAGAGGTTCGGCCGAGTCGCTGCATGTCTGCGGGCGAGGAGCCGCAGCGCAGCAGTTCGGCCACGGGCGCAGGCCGACTGCGAGGCAAAGTCCCCGCGCGCCACTCCCGCCTTCCGCCGAGCCCGAACGTGTACACTCCCTCCGACGGGCTCTGGCCCATCACGATTTCAGACCGCGAACGCTGCAATTCCACATCAAATCTCACTGCACCCCCCTCGCATTGCTCTCGTAGAATTTTGAAAAATTAGATGTGGGGGAGGGGGGGGGGGGGTAAAGCGGTATTTTGGACCGTTAGAATGGAACGACCTGGTGACTTTCGTAGAAGATTAATCAAAAACAATTGTTTAAAAAATAATCAGCATGTAAGAAATAAATTAAAAAAAAAAATTTCAACGAAGTATGGCGTCCCTAAACACCCACCGGATAAGTAAGGCATATAGAAAGCGCCGGATTCTTTTTTATTTAAATAACAAAAAATTAAAGAAATTTTGAGAAAGAAATTGTTTGACACCACCGAATTTTCGCAAATTCAATTAATTATTCTGCAATTGCGTCCCGCGCACCACCGGTGAGATCATCATTTTCTTTTCAATTATTACGTATCCCCCTAGAGTTGTAGAGCGCCATACTGTGAGAAATGTTCATCTGAATCTATTTGTTTTATCTTTCATTTGTTTTCAAATTGTGGCGTCATTTTAAAAATTGCATGTTTACAACACCATGGATTTAACTCGTGAAAATTTTCGTAGTATGGTTTTCCACGATTTTAAGTGTAATTTGACAGCTCAGCAGAGATTCGTCATGGTCGCCCGTCCGATGTTGTGCGCCGTATGACCGAAACAGACAGGTACGTGACCTACAATAATATTCGGGCATCCATAGGCATAGGCATGACTCAAATACAATCAATCCTGTACAAACTTTTTGTAAAAAATCTGTGCTCTCGGTGGATTCCACAAAATTTGACTCAGGCTCAAAAAAGGGACTGTGTCACTTGGTGCAAAATAACCTCAGATGCTATTATTTATTACCACAGTTAGCCTATTGACGTCACAAACTACATTAAAATAGTGTGATGATTTTCAAACAATTGCTACGTTTTTAGTATGAAATTTAATTGTATTTCTTGCAAATAGTTTACATGATGATTTAAAACAAATATGTAATGAATATTTAAAACAAATTAACATGTAACATAACTTCACCGATGCCTTCGTCCTGTGGAGACAACTGTTCAAATGCAGCACAATGAACAGAATAATTGAACAAAAATTAAAAATTTATTAAATAAATTAGAACCGTTACCGACCCCCCACCAAATTATTTTTGCCTATTACTCATTTAGCAGTTGTGCGTGGATTATTTTAGTTTCTAAATTTAAATAATAATCACATGGCTTCGGGAATAATAGTACAAAATGGTAATAAGCGTTACGATTTAATTCTTAGGTCTTTTGCCAGTATTCTATAGTGAATGTCTATTTTCTTTTTAGGACTCAGTATGAGACTTACGGCGACATCTGGACCGAACCGAAGCAATACATATAACGTCACCGATCATGTAATTTTTTTACCCACATTATAATTAGAGTGGTAGGTAGGGCACCACTGCGTTTCGCAGTCATTTGGGCAGCCCGCCTGGCGGCAGCAACCACCTCCTTACAGAATACCGCCGTGAAACAGCATATACGTGCTGTTGTGTTTTGGTGAGTGAGTAAAGGATGCCAGAGCCCATTTCCTTATCCCCTCCTAATCCCTTATCCAATCCTACTGTAGTCGGCAGCGCACTTGCAGCAGCTGTGGCGTTGCTTGTGTTATAGGCGACGGTACCCACCTACCATCAAGTGGACCGTCAGCCTATCTGTCGACCTAATTTAAAAAAAAATATATAACTTGTATCCGAGACAATATAAACACGTCGTTCGTTAAAAAATATATCTCATCCAAGAAGTCGCTTCTCAAAAACTAATTACAGTGAATAAAATCAACGCCTAGCTCTAACAAGGTCATAAGTACAAACTACGTGTTTATCATCACTACATTGGATAGCAAAATGTCTAAAGTGATCAACAATGATCAACGGTGAACACTTGTGGTTTGATGATGATAATGATGGATTTAAAAGTGCAGAAAAAATCTGATTCAATTTCGATTCGCACCCAACGTTTGGAGTACTGTTCTTTTTTTTCTTTAATAGAAACAAACCTTCACTATACGACCAAGAGTTTCCTAAAATATATGTACAAAAAATAAATAATCAAAAAATGTTAAGCAAACAGGGCTAAAGATGACAAAGCAGATATCGAACTAACAGAAACTAATACTTTAGCAAAGATTAATTTTAAATTTAGATGTTTTATACTTATCTCCTTAGTAATTCTATTCCATACGTCGCCCAGGCAGCTCAAAAATATACTTGCTAACAGCCATTTTAAAAAATAAAAAAAATTAGCTTGCGTTTTTAAGATTAAGTTTTTTACTTGAATACTGTAACAACCTTTAAAATTACTTGTGAGACTAAATTTTGTAAAGTGTAATAAATTGTTACTTAATATAGGTTTGGTCAAGTGGCGTACCTACTTCATATATTGTATGTCATCTACCTATATGTGGAAACTTTTAATTGGCCATTGATGTTCTATTCTGTGACTACATTGTATTCTATTAGCTGTAAGTTTTCCTAAAAAATAAAATAAAATAAAGAAAATCTCCTTCCAAAAATTTGCTGTCATAGTTCTTAAGACAAAGAATAACATCAGACTGAATTCAATCAGACTCATCAATCATTCAATCAGACTGAATCAGACTATGAATTAAGGTGCAATACTGCACAAAATTTTTCGTAGCTTCTCAAAGATAACCGAATAGATTAGAATCCATAGAACTAAAATTAACGATATAATTCATAAAAAATGGCTAATTTATGGGGGAGGCCTGCTTATATATACAGATTATAATTGGCTTATTGGGCTCAAAATAAGTTTGTCGACTATACGCCTGGTGTGAACGGGGTCTAATGTAATGGGATGAATTTGTAGTCACTATATAAAGAATACTATCACAGTCTAACCATACACGTCATACAGTCAGGCAAAGAATGTACTTGCGTAGAGCAACGTTCGGCGAACTCGCTTCAGTTTGTAGGCTCGAAGCGTTGCTCGACTGTATGACGTAAGTGTGGTTAGACTGTGATAATATGTACAGAAAAAATTATGTAGGTAAGGAAGCCTTCGCAGTGGAATTATCTGAACTGTTCTATCAATATAGACAATGAAACATTAGATAGTGGCTACAAATTGAGCTCTAGTCTATGCGTAATAAATACTACCAGTGAGTCCCACTTTTCTTAGAGTGAAAAATGGCAACAAGCAGATAAAGAAAAAATAATAAATAAAAAAAACAACAAAAAAAAAATGAAAAACTCTATCCCTCTCTTTCAGACCGCACTCTCGCGTGGCTCTATCGACTCACTAGTACTATTCGTAACGGCTCCAGTACCTTTTGGCCGCGGCACCAGTCTTTGTTTATAACCCTTGCGCTGCATACAAGCGAAAATTAACACTTGAATATCCTACTTAGACAGGTGAGATATCCTTTTCCCACGAAGGATTTTCTAGGATCTAGGATCCTAGGATTTTCAAAAGATTTAGAAGTTTTGCAATAAAATTCTCAATTAAAACATTGTTAGGGGTCATACAAAAAAGTTTTCTAGCTACATTGGTTCTTCGAGGCCTGGTTAAAGGTTCTGTTTTAGTATAAAAATCTATAAAGTAAAAAAAAACGAAAGGCTAGTAACCATTCTGTTAAAGTTTTTGAAAATATAAGAGCTTGCAATTCTTTTATATTATCTGCATTTCTCTTGGAATAGAAAAAGACGTACAGTGCACTGGAACCATTACGGGTGGTGTAGGGCGGTGCGTGGTCGGTGTGCGTGCTCGCTAACCTTGAAGCAGAAGAGTGCGGGCATGCAGAGCGAGGAGGGCTCCTGCGCCGGACTCACCTCGTCCGCCCCCGCCCCCGCTTCCGCGCCCGCCCCCGTCTGTAGCTCGGCGGGCGCTGTGTTCGCACCCAGAGCGCGTGGCGGCACCTCATAAGCGTGCAGCTCCGTGGTCCGCAATGCGGCCACCCGCGTGGCGTCGTCCCACTCGCGCGTCACCCTAGCGCCGCTCAGCTCCACTAGGGCCAGCGCGGCGCAGCTTAGCCCGCAAAGCTCCGCCACGTGCCGCTTCACGTCCAGTAGAGTGCCTTCCGAGTTGACGCGGACGCCGTACTTCACGGGCACCGAGCCGTCCAGCAAGGTCACTGTAACAAGTTAGCACTCACTTCTATACTTCTGATCGCTATCTCATATGTACTGGACTAGCGGTGGAACTAAGGGGATACTATTATATGCTAATGAATCATCATACAACATATCCTGATCTGAAAGCCTTGGCAAAACAAGACCCTGACAAGACAAAACCTTGATAATACCATAGATAAAATACTACTTAACCAGTATAGATGGTCACTCACGTACATTGAATCCGTACCCTATCCAATTTCGCTTATATCTAGATGCCGCCTGTGTAGTTTGTCGCTTATTTGTTGTCATTAAAAATCCGCTAGAGTAGCTGCAGTCGACCATTCAGTCAATTCTCATGTACAAGAGATGGCACTACTAAAATTTATTTAAAATATAGGTAAAAAGGAAGTGGGCACGAACAGCGATAAAAAAGGGCCGTCTTGTCAATCGATAAAATATTATTAATTATGTTTTGTGTTATTTGTATTCATAATCTTTACATACTTAGATATAATTTTGCTTAGGTACCTACGTATGTTTGTGTTCAGAAAGCTGAAAAACTGGGCTATGGATTAACTTAATTTCTTTACACAGCGATGCATTTTATCACAAGAGTGTTTATATATCATCGATGTTATACATATATACTTTCTATTCCGAAGTTTCAGCGGAAACGAAAATAAAAATGAGCTTACAGCAAAGCATGGCCAGGTTCAGTTAGTTATAACATAGATAAAATTAACCAGTTTTTGTTGATTGTGTTACGAAGAAAAAAATGAAAACTCACACATTTTAATTTGTTATTTTTGTAATACGGTCACTATGCATTATAATTATTGTAAAACAAATTAATAACATAATGTTTTCTGATATAATAATATTAAATATCTAAATAAAAAATCATTTTCATTAAAATATGCATGAAATGGAATAATATCATACATAAAAGTACTCTTAGCAACGTCGCCCTCTAGTTATTACCACGATAATAAGGAACTATAACTGCGTGATTGAATTTGTTGGTTATAATTTTTAACAAAATACACATTAATGTTAAATTCGAGACTATTAGTGACATCTAGGGAGTGGAAATCCCAATATGAAATTGGCTTCACATCGTTATATGGAGGTTGACCATCTATACTGGTTAAGTAGTATTTTATCTATGATAATACAAAGAACCTCGACAAAGACTTGCCCCAATTCAAATAAATGCAACACACTTCAATCCCAAAATGCCCCAAAATGGTATAACACTTTTTTTATTCGTAATGACTCCACTTTTACCAACATGAGTATTATACCATTTTAGGATTTGAATTGGACTTTTAGAGTAACTTGTGCCGAAATAGTGGAGTATATTTATTTTATCAGTACAATGAGTTGAAGTTGGGAGTTGTAATAAGTACATGATTGGGCTATAAAGTGTCATTTTCTTAAAAATGGAGGCAGATGCATTTTTATGTATACTCTAAGTTACAAAAGGGTTTTTCCGGGTTACATCACAATAAAAATATTAAAAAAAGTGAAGTTGTAGTTACGGTTGTTCAAACACCATCACAGGGTGTCAGTTTTGACGATTTTTTTTTCTAATGCACTGTACGGGCAAGCGCGTACAACACGTCTCGTCATCATTATATTAACCTACATTTGTAAATACATTTAATTAATTATTCATAAAAATCAAGTCAGTTCGTTCGCGTCCACCAAAACAATACGTCGTGCGTTCTCATTACAAATCATCCATTTCTACTTTAATCAGTTTAAATTACAAGTTTATCCTTTTACAATCAATACTCTCTTTTCATAACAATTATCAACATAGTAGTTACGGCAGAACCCGTACATTGGTCCTTCGAGCTACCGTGGCGGGACCTCTTACACGTGTTCCTACAGTGACCTGAATTACGTGTCAAGTGTTTCCGCAAGCGGCCTATTGTGACATTGTCCACGTGTCGTGTTCAAGTGTCAACGAACTTCATCACTGTGCTATCATAGCGCAATCAGGGGCATCAGCATCTCCACCACAGCATTCGCCGCATCAGCATCGGCACACCAGCAGCTTCAGCAGAAGCTACAGGCAGTATCTTGTAATCAAGTAAGATCAGTCCTTTTTTACCAACACCTATCTACGATGACTTCCGCCAGAGATATTCTTGCTACCCAAAAGCAAATATTCTCAGCAATTGAATCGCTGTATAGCAATTTCAAGAAAGATGGGTCAGATAGGAAAACATCAGATTATATCAAGCGTAGATTGGATACTCTGGACAACTATTGGTTCGAGTATGGCAAAAACTATAGAAATTTATCACAATTAGATTTGGATGAAGCAAGCAGAAACCAGATAGATCAAGAGTATGTACAATTAAGAGAGAGATTTGATATCATTAGAGCTCAGATTCAGACCTATGCAGTACAAAGGGAGGAAAGACCAAAGACACCAGTAAAACCTCCGACATTTTTAGCTCCTAGTCCGAGTGAGCCAAACGTAGCACCAAGAACATCTTCATCAACAGCAAGCAGTACAGAAGAGAGGTTACGAAAACAGCAGAGTAATTTTAAGGCATTTAAAAGGACGGTCGATAAAATAGACATAACTTCAGTAACAGATAAATGGGAGTTTGAAGACTTGTTAAGCACTCTCCAATCCCGTTGGACTGTCATTGATTCTTTACACTGGGAGCTGGATAGTGAACTCGATGGGTCAAACAAGAATTATGAGGAAGCCTACACAAGTTATGAACAAGAATACGAAAACATTAAAAAGGCCATCAACAAGAAGATGTGGTCTGTAGCGCACCAAGAGAGGTCCACCCCACAAATGGAGGTACCGACCTTCACTGGAAGCTACACCAATTGGGTTTCGTTCAAAGGCCTATTCACCGAGGCCATTCATAATAACTCATCTATTTCCGATGCACAAAAAATGCAATATCTAAAGACAAAAGTGAAAGGGGAACCAGAAAAACTCATACAACACCTCCATGTAAGTACTGATAATTATAAAACATGTTGGAACATCCTTAACCAGAGGTACAATAATAAAAAACTTATTTTTACATCTCATATGAATATCATGATGAATATCCCATTGGTACAGCAGCAAACAGCAGGACACCTGAAACGCATTCATGACACTACTCTAGAATGTCTCAACGCCATCAAGAACTTGGGAGTTGACATCACCACGTGGGACCCCATTCTTGTGCACATTTTGACACAAAAATTAGATACAGAATCATACACAGATTACGTGGAATCTGTTAAAGATCCCCGAGAACTGCCAATCCTCGATGAAATGCTGCACTTCTTAGAAACCAAATTTACAATCTTAGAATCAGCTCGTAGAAAACAAGAATCTACACAAAAAACGCTAGTACCAAATCAGGGTTCAAAGTATCAAAGTAATAATCATAAAATAAATCAATTTAAACATTCATTTTTAACAAGTAGCAAAATTACTTCGCAACCTACTTACAACAAGAGAGCAGTGTCAACAACAAGCGGTAAATGTATGTTGTGTAACAATAACCACGGCATTTTCTTCTGTCCAAAATTTCTGGAAATGCAACCTTACAATAGACTTAAAACCATAAAAAATTTGAATCTATGCACTAATTGTCTCCATAATCATATGGGAAAACCATGCTTATCAGATAAAGTTTGTCGTGACTGTAATAAAGACCACAATAGCTTGTTACACGCAGCGTTTTCGCAATCGCCCCGCTTGACGTCAGAGACCAGAAAGAGGGCAATGGACGAGCGCGAAGCAAGCACAAGCAAAAATGCTAACGCCGGAATTCAAGTTAACAACGACTCGAAAGCGAAACACGAATCGAACAATGAACCCGTCCAAGTTCTGTTACCAACTGCAATTATCAAGATTCAAGCAGCGGATGGTACGGATCTAACAATGCGTGCGTTGCTTGACCAAGGATCACAAACATCTCTTATCACAGAGCATGCAGCTCAGCTTCTAAGGATACCTAGAATTAGATGCAAAGGTATGATTTCAGGCATAGGAGATAATGAGAGCAACTGCAAGGGCATGATCAATCTGAAATGCTCATCAGTAGTTAGTGACTTTACTTTTGAAACAGATGCTCTCATAATGAAACAACTAGTCAAGAATTTACCAAATCAAAGCTTCATCAAACCTGACTGGTCTTACCTGAATCATATAACTCTAGCCGACCCTGACTTTAGCCACAGCCGACACATAGATGTTCTACTAGGCGCTGACGTCTATTCAAGGATTTTAATGGACGGGATCTGCAGAGCGAGCCCAACCCTCCCAACAGCTCAACAGACACAACTTGGGTGGATTCTAAGTGGCAATACAAAGACCTTCCAATGTAACATAGTAATGCATAATATTGACGAGATTCAAAGGTTTTGGGAGATAGACGAAATCGCTGAGCCGGTAAATCTTTCCACAGAAGATCAAAAATGTATCGACTTCTATCAATCGACCACTAAAAGAAGGGAAGACGGGCGATATGAAGTATACTTACCACTGAAGCCTGATTATCAAGAAAAATTAGGCCACTCCAAAACAAAAGCCATGGCTCAATTTTATAGATTAGAACAAAAGTTATCAAAAGATGTAAACATCGATAAGGAATATAAGTTATTTATAAATGAATATATGTCGCTCGGTCATATGACACCCGCTGACGACGGCAGTCTCGGCCTTACATGTCATTTACCTCACCATTGCGTCATACGAGAGCACTCGACGACAACAAAATTGCGAGTAGTTTTTAACGCTTCCGACAAAACATCGTCAGGCTTGAGTTTGAATGACGTAATGTATAAGGGTCCCAATCTCCAGCAAGACATTCAGAGTATCATTATCAAGTGGAGACAGTATCGTTTCGCATTTACAGCTGATCTGGAAAAAATGTTTAGACAGATATGGCTCAACAAGCAAGACCAAGACCTACAGAGGATCATGTGGCGAGATTACCCAGGAGAGAAGCTTAGAGAATACAAACTGGCGACTGTGACCTACGGAACAAAAGCAGCGCCATTCTTAGCAGTGATGACGTTGAAACAGTTAGCTCGAGATGAGAGGCGGAACTATCAGGACAGCTCAGTGCCAAGCGTCCTGGAGGAGTCGTTCTATATGGATGACCTCATCCATGGATCTTATTCACTAGAAGCTGCCAAACAGTTACAGAAAGAAATGATTAACCTTTTAAAATCAGGGGGATTCCATCTTAGGAAATGGAAATCCAACGCAGCCGAGCTTCTAGAAGACGTACATACAAATCAAAAACCTCAAGATTTTGATTTTAAACAACCTGAGTCAACCAAAACTTTGGGGCTTGGATGGAACCCTGACCAAGATCAATTCATATTCCAATCACAAATTCCTTCGTCGTCGTCAATCATTACTAAAAGATCCTTGCTGTCAGCTATATCGAAGATATTCGATCCCTTAGGCTGGCTCTCACCCCTCACCATCAAGCTGAAAATACTCTTTCAAGACGTATGGAGGGCTACTAAGGAGTGGGATGCACCAGTGCCAAAAGAAATCAGTGAGAAGTGGAAAA
Organism: Bembecia ichneumoniformis; assembly: GCA_910589475.2. NCBI lineage: Eukaryota > Metazoa > Arthropoda > Insecta > Lepidoptera > Sesiidae > Bembecia > Bembecia ichneumoniformis. Next base: position 14,165,726 of record OU342540.1, read on the forward strand.
ATCTAAGAGTAGAAATGGAAATTATCAATCAATACCAAATACCAAGATGGCTGCAAACCACATATAGAGACCGTATTGAACTGCACGGTTTTTGTGACGCAAGCACAAAAGCTTATGCTTGCGTTATCTATTGTAAAACAATTAAGAAAGATAAGTTATCAGTTGTATTAGTAGCAGGGAAAACAAAGTTAGTTCCTATCAACAAAAATATGTCTCTGCCTCGCTTAGAGCTTTGTGGGGCATTACTATTATCAACACTCATGGCTAAAATCAAGACATGCCTAAGTAATCATGAAACAATAGTCCATGGCTGGGTAGACTCCATGGTCGTACTCGGCTGGCTCAATGGTGATGCTGACCGATGGAAGCCCTTCGTTGCCAACCGAGTGAAACAAGTCATAGCGTCGATGGAATCAAGCTGTTGGCGTTACATCAAGTCAGAAGAGAATCCAGCCGACTGCGCTAGCAGAGGTCTGACTCCTTCTCAACTCAAAGATCACTCTCTGTGGTGGCAAGGCCCTACGTGGCTAAAATCAAATAGTACCTACAAAACAAAAGATGAAGAAAAACAAGCTTACATCACTAACCTTGACATAAAGCAAACAAAGCAAGTTAATGTCATGCAAGTATCAAGCGCAAGTGAAATTGTGGAACAAATATTAGAAAAGCAAAGCACATTAACAAAAGCGATTAGAGTATTAGCGTGGGTACTAAGATTAAAAAACAAAAAGCAAAAGCAAAACTATTTAACAACAAATGAATTAAATAACGCAAGATTAATTGTAGTAAAAAATATTCAACATAAAGAGTTTAGCGAAGAAATAAATGATTTATTACGAAACAAAAGCGTAAGCAAGAAAAGCAAATTATACAACTTAAATCCCATGTTAGATAAGAATAACATCTTACGTGTCGGCGGTCGACTCAGGAACGCAAACATGGACCCTGAAATGAGACACCCGGCAATTATACCAAGCCAAACTAAACTGGCTGCCCTAATTATCGATCAAGCGCATAAAAGTACCTACCATGGTGGCGCGCGCCTGACTACTGCTTTTATACGCCGAAAATACTGGCTGACTGGAGGCAAGAATGCTATCAAAAAGCGCCTGCACTCATGTGTCAAATGCAGCAAGTACAGTACCACTCAGCAATATCAACTGATGGGAGACTTACCTTCGGCAAGGACGAATCCATCGCGTCCTTTCTATCACTGCGGAGTAGATTACACCGGTCATGTAACTATTAAAGCAAGTAAGGGCCGTGGAACCAAAACCACCAAGGAATATGTAGTGGTATTCGTCTGCATGTCTACCAAAGCTGTACACCTGGAAGTGGTCTTTGACCTAACTGCCTCCGCCTTTCTTGCTGCCTTACGCAGAATGTCGGCTAGAAGAGGAGTCCCAGGTCATATGTACAGTGACCAAGGTACAAACTTCATAGGAGCTAATAAGGTTTTACAGAAGGAGTTAAAGCAAATACAATGCTCTTTCAATCAGGAAGTCCTGGAAGAGGTAGCGAACATGGGCATAGAATGGCACTTCAATGCGCCCTCTTGGCCGTCAGCAGGCGGTCTGTGGGAGGCCGCAGTAAAAAGTTTAAAGTACCATCTGAAGAGAGTGATAGGCGAGCAAAAGCTGACGTATGAAGAATTCAGCACACTTCTTACTCAATTGGAAGGGTGCCTAAATTCTCGCCCTCTCTGCCCACTAACAGAAGATCCAGATGATCTAGATTTCTTGACACCCTCTCACTTCTTGTCTAGTGGACCCTCTTTGACTCTGTATGACACCGAAACCGATTTGAGGACAAGATGGCATCTCACGCAAAAGTTAGTCAATGATGTCTGGAGCCGTTGGCGCAGCGAGTATCTTACGCAGCTCTCAACAAGAAGTAAGTGGAGACAACCAAAGACGAACATCAAGCTAGGCGATGTTGTCGTAATTAAGGAGGACAACCGGCCGCCAGGCAAATGGGCTTTAGGTCGTGTAGTACAAATACACCCTGGAGCTGACGGCTATACAAGAGTCGTCACATTAAAAACAAAAAATGGATTGCTGAAGCGACCAATCGTTAAGCTTTTCAATTTACCAACAAATCAAGAGGAAACCCAATTTTAACAAAAAGAAAACCAAGATTCATCATCAGAAAAACCATCTCCAACATTTATCACTACAATGGCTTCGTCCTTGATGCTATTTTTATTTATTATTCAACCAATCAAATGTTTTTACAATATGACAGCATTACCAAGCCAAAACAGTATGCATATAATAAACATAATACGAGACGACTGGCGCCTCATTGTCTACTATGACACACAACCTTATTACGAAGGAAATGCAGCGTTAGCAAAATACGTCAAGTACATCATAACAATAACATGAACGACGTCACCGGACACCGGAGCCGTCGTGGTCTAATCAACGGTGCAAATGACTCACTCTGGATTTTTTAATGTCGATAGAAGGTGTGTCATAAAATCAGCTGATTTCTTTGTTTACTCGCATAGGCATGAATTCAGTAAAATCAGTACGAGCCACAATATTCTTTCACCACAAATTATTTCTTCGATCAATCAATCAGATCAGAAACCATACATCCATGATCCATGTCCTACCATGATGTTCAACATTATGCGGCCATCTACACATTGGTCGCCGTCGAGAGCATCGTGTTAATCGCGTATGCATGGCGGCGCTGCAGAAGCAGAGGCGGCGGCGAGAGCGGGCGCGCGGCTTCGACCTCGGTCCCGGACCCAGGAGCAGCGCCTGCGCCGCTCCCGGCACCACGAGAAGGTGCACAAAGTGCGCAGCGTAGTGCTCAGTGCAGTGCGTCTAACAAGTGTCGTGACAGTTGTGAAGTGCCCGATACGAATTCGCGAGTGTCAGACATATCAGACGAGCGCCTTAATTAAGTATAGGAAATAAATTGTTAATCATCTTGTACTAACACTGGGGAAACTATAGTTATAAGAAACAATAATTGCATCAACTTGTATTCGCTATCAGCATCCCATCAGTCATACTAACATCATCTTTCTCGCCCGGGAATATGTACGGGCAAGCGCGTACAACACGTCTCGTCATCATTATATTAACCTACATTTGTAAATACATTTAATTAATTATTCATAAAAATCAAGTCAGTTCGTTCGCGTCCACCAAAACAATACGTCGTGCGTTCTCATTACAAATCATCCATTTCTACTTTAATCAGTTTAAATTACAAGTTTATCCTTTTACAATCAATACTCTCTTTTCATAACAATTATCAACATAGTAGTTACGGCAGAACCCGTACATGCACATAATTTAAAAAATACGTAACTAAGATTTTTTCATTTTATTTTTCTGATAACTGGCATTACCTGGCCTATCACCCGTTTACGGCTTGACTTTGACTTTCCGCACACTTATATATTGAAATTGAACAGAGTGTCGTAACAAACTGATAGTAGTTAAAATCTCCCAAAAGGCGACATCTAGCGACATTGATAGACTTGTTGATTCATTTTATGTGTTATCATTATCAATATCGTTAGATGTTCATTGCATTCTCATGATGAAAATAAAAAAGGCTCTTTATGTTTTGAGAAAATCAGAGATGTGTTTTATTTAGTTGTAAGTGAAATAAAATCAGTTATTGGATAATGATTGGAATGATTGGATTAGTTAGTTTAATAGTGGAGGAGTCCATTACCTTTGACGTGCACGGTGGTGAAGGACTCGAGCGGTAGCGGCAGACTGAGCATGTTGAAGGCGTCGAAACGCACAGAGTCTTTCGCGCAGGCGTCGCATCGCACGCGCGACTTGAGCTGTCCGTGGAACAGCTCCGTCACCACGGATCGGTTGCGGGCCGCGTGGGCCGCCCACGCCTCGGTCGCGGCCTCGCGGTCGCTGCGGCCACCCGACGAGTCGTTCACCGCTGGCTGCGTGGCCGTCTCGTCTGCCGCGGGCGACGCGCGGTTCAGGTCCTCGTGCAGCGCGTCCAGTAGCCACGCCAGCAGCTCCTGCGCGTCGTGCTGGCCGCCGCCCGCCAGGTGGCGCGCCCACCGCGACACGCACAACCGCACTCGCAATGGTGCCACCGAGCGAGCGTTGCACGCCCACACCTATCGCCCGATACAGATGAGTCGCCGAATCAATTAGCGAGATTTCTATACGCCATGTACATCGCTCTCTTAGACAACATATTAAGGTACATCCATCTAGTACATTGTAGTTAACATAGCAACTACGTGGCAGTCTTGGATTTTCATCACCACTGTGTATTATTTTCGGAATGGGCAAGCTGATAATGAATCCGATTTAAGCCGTTTGAACAGGAGACTTGTTAACGAGTATGCACATTACTATTTAAATTATTTTATTTCTATGAACTTGCAAAATGTTGTACTACATATGCAAAATGTTTTATTTTTTTCAAAAATGCAAAACACTTTAATGAAAGTTTTTGAATTTTTAGTGAATAAATAAATTAAATAAGAAAAATAAACGGACTTGCTGACACAGCTCCCCGAAGCGAAGAGCCAACGCGCCGCGCGTGCCCAGCGGGTTGGAGGCGTTGACCTCGTAGAGGTGCATGTCGCTGTTGAAGTACTTGGTGAGAGGGCCCGTGTTCCAGACGGCCTGCAGCGCCGCGTTCATGTAGCACGTGTTGCCGAGATTGTGCAGGCCCGTGGCGCCGGGCAGGTCTGGCGCTATGAGCGTCTCGCGGCGCTCAGTGGCGCGCGAGCCGCCGCGCACGCTCAACGCGCCGATCTCCTCGGGCCATGTCAGGTCCGGGTTGCGCACCTCGAGCAGCACACGCGCGCGCTCGTCGAGCCGCAGCTCGCGCAACGTCGGCCTGTCGTCGTCCAGCAACGTCGAGCAGCCCGTCGCCGTGCCCAGCGCCCAAAGGCGCACGTCCTCGCGCGCCAGCCGCAGCGCCTGACACAGAAACTCGCTCACCTGGCGGACGGTCGCCAGACGCGAGAACGCCGCCGTGTACGCCAGCTGCGTGTCCGGCGGCGCCGGCGCCAGTGGTACGCTGCTGTACAGGGCGGCGCCGCCGGCTCCCACGCCCATTCCCGCGCTGGCAACGCCCACTCCTGCACAGTACATTTTAGGATTACTACTTATACTCTACGACAGAGGTGCTCAGACTTAAATTGCTGGACTACAATCGATCGCAAGTATGCGTTGAAAGGTACACAGGCACACAGGTAGGTCACTGAGTTTCCAGAAGAATCGGCGGGAATTAAACATCGCGCGCCTCGGCCTTTCTTTGACAAATACCGCGCATATTATCCCTTTGAAAAAGCCGCTAGGGTTTTTCCGATTTAAAAAAAGTAATAAGGGATTTATTCTGGCTTAACTGTGAATCAACTTAAATGTCAATCATGTTGTGATTCAGAAAACTCTCGTTTGAGCATCCCTGTCTGCCTTATTTGAATTCCCTAAATATAAAGCAACATTCGAATAACAGAACTTTATTTTTGACTTGTTTATCAAATAATTAAATGTTGCAATGTAAAACATACTGCTGGGGAAATACAATATATGCAGTTATATTATGTTACTAAAGGATTGATCGTATAACGAGATAGGAAGCAGTTTGACTTTGCGTTAGGCCGGAACGAATTAAGAAAGACGACGTGGGCGCTCGACGCGAGTGATCGTCAACGATATGATTTTGTTTAGTAAGCTCGATCGTATCTGATACAGATTCACACTTTATAATAAAAAAAATCGTCGCAGACGGAAACGGATCTCCATCAGGGTTGGGATCCGTTGTACACGAAGTAAAAAATCCGTCATCCGTCATCACATATTGTAAAAAACTTAGAATTAAGAATGAAAATGAATAAATGTATAGTAATAATAATCATAATAACAATTTAATAATCCAATAGAAGAGTATATTCCATTTTATAATTAATTGATCACTTTAGTATGCATTTTGTGAAAGGTATATCAATAGAAGGAGAATTGACTCACTGTGAGGGGCAGCCACGTGTCGCAGTATCTGCAGCTGCAACGGGTACAGCTCCAGCTCCACCTCTGAATTAGGCGGGCGGACGACCTGGCGAGGCAGCGGGTCGGGGCCGCCGTACCAGTGCGCCAGCGCGCGCCACAGCGCATCCGGCAGCAACTCGAAGTCGCGGTGCTGCACCAGCGTCACGTCGCGCCGTAGGTGCCCGCCCTCACCCGTCAGCGTGGGCACGGTGGGCGCGCCCGGCGCCAGTAACCGCTTGTTGTCCACGGCGCCCGGGTGCGGTGCGTGCGACGCGTGCGGGCGCAGAGCGGGCCCACTGCTCACGCCGCTGCTGCTGCCCGCGCTGCCCAGCGACGCGCTGTCGCAGCGCCACAGCAGCGAGCCCATCGACTCGCTGGACGTCGTGGTGAAGCTCTCGTCGCACACGATGGCCTCGTCCGCGGGTCGCACTGCCTGCCGACAGCAAGCGTCGTTCGCCCCGCGCGCCCCGTAAGCGCTCCACGCGGCCCACCACTCGGCCGACACCAGATACCAGAACTGCCCCACGGCGTACCCGCGGTTCACCTCGCGCCGCAGCCAGCCCAGTACTGCGCACATTAACAATTCATAAACTCTAATGACTAGATAAAGCAGGCAAGTTGTACAATAATCTTTTAATAAACGAATTAAGTTTTTTTATGGCTCACGGTCCACTTGATGGTAGGTGTCTACCGTCGCCTATAACACAAGCAACGCCAAAGCGGCGGCAAGTGCGCTGCCGACTACAAAAACAACACAAAACAAAGACGGGGTACGATATGTTTGTCAGTCTATCTTAAAAGTTAAAAAGCTCACCGATATCTTTCTCCTGATGTTTGCACTGTGGCCTCAGACCCAAAACGATATGACAAACTTCGAAGATCAGTTCGAGGAACGGAGTGACGAGGGCTTCGGCGCTTTCCACGCTCCATATCAAAAAGTCTTCCAGCGTCAACGACAATGTTTCTCGCCCATCTTCTGTCGTATCCTAGAACAAATAGAATTGAATTATAGCATTATGCAGTGCGCTCACAAAAACAATTGAGACACATCTGAACAGACTACGTAAACTTATATCAGATGGATCTTATCACTTAACATAAGATTCTGGCTATCGAGACCTATAATCAAGCAAATCTCATGATATAAGAACACCTCAAGCAATAAGAACATCTTTATATACATAATACAAACGTGTGAAATTAGACTGTACACTTATTAAATGTCATCCCGGGAACTTTGTGTTGTGATATGATGATTATTACATTAACACTTGAATTGTTTTTATGTACTTAAATTTTTTTTTTGTGATAAAAACTGACGGTCCACTTGATAGTGGAGGCTATCGCTGCATATTAATACAAGAAACGGGTGGGGAGATGCAATAGGGGATCGGACAGTAATCAGATTAAAATCTAAAATGTACTTAGAAAGAAAATATATAATTTTTTACGATTATATATCGAAAAATAATTTAATATAATTCATTTAAATATTTTTAAATGAAGAAATAAAATTATATTATTTACAATATTTTTAATCTACACTGAAACACCAATCACAGTGAGTGACGTCATTTGTGGGCAATCATTGTCTTATGCCAATGCAGCTGCTTTGTTATGATATGACCACAAATGACGTTACGCGCTCTCAGATGAACTATCGTGGCGTTTTGGCGGCATTTTCAAACAAACAATATTAAAACATGATTTTGAGTACCTAAAAGGCTATAAATAAATAAAATAGTATTTTTTATAGGAATAAATATCCATGAAGATTAATTTAAAACACTTTCTGAAAATTTGTGCGATCCCCTATTACAAAATCAGCGATAGGCGAAGAGGCTCTGGCAACCCTCACACTCGCACAGAAACATACGCTTGCTTCACGAGCCAGGTACAAACTTCGTCAATCATTTCCCCTCGGGCGATAACTCGTAAAATGCTTCTGAGAGTTGTATCATGAAGCCTTGTGAACGTCAGCTACGACTCCGTGGGGGGGTTGAGCTAAGATAATCTCCCATACACGTAGAGAATATTTTTAGTCATCGGGAGGCGATTTCAAATTGCGTAGTTATCTTAAAGAAAAAATCGAGACAAGTGCGCGTGAACTCGCGTGAAGAGGGTTCCGTACGATGTTACCTATCCGCACAATATTGAGTGATTTACCATGTTATTTTAATATCATGGACTTCTTATAGGTTTTCCTATAATCTAGAAGTAAAAGTAGAAATTTCTGTAATTTTTTTCCAAAATTTTAGGTTCAGTAGTTTCGGAGATAAGGGGGGAATGGTCAACTTCGTTGAATAACTTGGAAACTATTTATTTTAAAATTACAAAAAAAAAAAATTATTTAAGATCTTCACAAAAAAACCTTCCATTTGATATGTCACACGATGCAGTTTTCAATATATTTTTTTAATTATCCACTTTCCCCCCAAAAATGACCTGCCATATACAGATTTCACCTCTGCGTTTGGGTCACAGAAATTGATATGTGTACCAAATTTCAACTTAATCGGTCTAGTAGATTCGGAGATAATTGACTGACGGACGGACACGAGTGATCCTATAAAGGTTCCGTTTTTTTATTCGGACGCGAACAACCTTTTCTATTTAATTGTTTTAATCTATTATAACTTTTCTTATCTTTCTAATAATATGTTTTAATGTAATAAAAAAATGAATTAATTAGTTTTATTATATAATTCTTTAAAGTATACTTAATAGCAATAGTCTAATAATAACCATTCTGAAAGTTCTAGAACTATTACTATTACTAGTATTAGTAGTGGCAGGGCACACTGCGTTTCGCAGTCATTTGGGCAGCCCGTCTGGCGGCAGTAACCACCCCCTTACAGAAGACCACCGTGAAATAACAGCACGTGTGCTGTTCTGTTTCGGTGAGTGAGTAAGGGATGCCAGAGCTCATTTCCCTATCCACTCTTAATCCCTTATCCTTAATCCTATTTTGGACGGCGACCAGTCGTTTGGTTGTTAAGTGGTCCCCCCTTTCGCGGTCATTTGGGCAGCCCGCCTGGCGGCAGTAACCATCTCCTTACACTTACAGAAGAACACCGTGAAATAAAGGCACGTGTGCTGTTGTTTCGGTGAGTGAGTAAGGGATGTCAGAGCCCTTTAATCCTACTGTAGTCGGCAGCGCACTTGCAACAGCTTTGGCGTTGCTTGTGTTATAGGCGACGGTAGCCACCTACCATCAAGTGGATCGTCAGCCTGTCTGCCGAACTTAACATAAAAAAAAAAGTTCTAGAAATGTAGTTTTCGGCAATTCCTTTATATTATTGGGTAGTTTATTGTAGGCTTTAACTGCCATAACAAAGCATTTCTATTAAGTATATAATTCTGGTAAATTACTTTGCCTAGTTATTTTGGACCCTATTTCGCTATTTTTTTATAGAAATACACTATAACAACCTATCAATAGTTATTGCTTACGTCTCTTAACTCGTGACGTGCTAAGAGCGAGACAGCGATGTGCATTTTATAATAGAGATGTTCCTTTTTTTTTAATGTTAAGATCGGCAGACAGGCTGACGGTCCACTTGATGGTAGGTGGCTACCGTCGCAACGCCAAAGCTGCTGCAAGTAAAATGTATGTTACGATAACGATGAAAAAGGTTACTAGATTACCTCCATAAAGATATTAATCGGCTCTCCACCATTAGTAGGCCCCAATTGAAACACTGGCTTCCTCCCGTCCCTTTGCAAATTTGCCATACATTTATCCCTTAAATTGAATAATATAGTTTCGGGATCGAAACCTTTCTCGGATCTATCCGAATCATCCCCGTCGGAGGGTGTCGACGCTCTGGATTTCTGGTTATTCATTGACTCTTCGGCGACAAAGCAAAGGATATCGATCATATCAATCAGTTCTCTTTTATTTAAAACTCCATCTCTGTCCAGGTCGAAGATTTTGAAACAAACTGGAACAAAAAAAATTTGTTGGATTCTAACTATAATAATTAAACAAATTGTTAACAATCGAGGGAATGACCAAACTATGAAAACGTTGATTAACTTGCGATACTTTATTATTTATTCTAGTTAACTTTAATTTTGTATAATATTGATAACAGTGTGAACATTCCTTATTTTGAAAATTTTGAATGAAATGATTCTTTAAAGATAATCCAAAAAGGTTTTTTTGTTGTTGATCTTAGTATAATTCTGCGTGAATATAAAACATTGGGTAAATTTGCAATCACAATTCTTCTTCTTCTTCTTGCGGTGCCGCCCCAACTAGTGAAGGTTGGCGATCAGCCTGGAACAGTCCTTCTTGTCTTTTGTTCGCCGGAACAGCTCTACTGCGTTAGCTATCCCAGTCCACTCCCTGATGTTCTTCAGCTATGACTTCTTCCTTCGCCCAACTTTCCTCTTTCCAGTGACTTTGCCCATCAACATCAGCCGAAGAAGGTTGTATCGCTCATGTTTAAGAATATGACCCAGGTAGGAAACTTTTCACCTATGACCGTGAGAACGCAAGGTCTTGGTTTATCATTCACAGAACTTTTGCGTTGGTTACCTTTCGTGTCCATCTAATGGACAGCATGCGCCTATATATCCACATTTCGAATCCCTATTCAAAATTAGTTAATGGGTACTTATAATCAAATACCCAATATGTTATAAGGCCCTTAACGTTAACATATTTTAAAGTAAGTAAAGAAACCTCTTAATCAGTTATTAATTAATCTAATTCTTAATTTAAAATTATCTTAATTTCCATTTTATTCATGAATCTAATTTAATTATTTGTATGAGATAATTATTTTAGTAGTGGCAGGGCGTTTTGCAGTCATAGTCAATTAGGCAGCTTGGCAGTAACCACCCGTTACAGAAGACCACCGTGAAATAACAAGTGTGTTGTGATACGGTGAAGGAGTGGGATGCCAGATCCCAATTCCCTATCGCCTCCTAAATTCTTATCCTTTATTCTACTCGGCAGCGCAACTGCCACATGGTTCTGACACCATAACCTTGGTCATGGTAAATAAAGAATATTATTATTATAAAAAAAAGGTAAAATTTCTAATTCCTAATTCCATTTTTAAGACGATGGAAATAACTGTAGATATTTCTGATTAAATTTTTGAAATCCGGTACACGATTAGATGATTTCTGTACTGTACAACAGAAAAACGATAGCAAGGTTAATCTCTATCCCCAATCGATTTTATTGAAATTTTGTTACTAGTTATGATTGGTTCCAGCTTGAAAGATGGGATATCATTTACAAAGATATGGGGACGAAGTCACGAACAAAATCTAGTATATCGTTATACTAGATTTTAGTTAGTAGTAAGTAAAAATACACTATTGGAGAGACGGACAAACGACAATGGTTTGTGCAACGACAATAAGTTAAAATAAGATTTATTTTTTTCAATAATTTTTTATCTAGTATTTTTATAAAAGGGACTGATCTGATCTGATCCTTTACAATTACTTTTACTTGAACATTAATTAATCAGTCCATGAATATTATATTTAAAATTAAACATGATCTTAGTCCAGTACTATAAACATAATACCACATACAACCATGAAAGAAGTTCGTTCTAAAATAGAATCTCGCGGGCCCCTATCGGTTGTTCAAGTACGTCGTCACAACTAATCTGTTCATGGTAATATAAATATACGAGAATTACGCATCGTAATATTGCCATTGTTATCAGTAATTATAATGCAAATGTCTTCTTATCACATCGTCTGTTTATTTAGTAACGACCTACCTGAGATTTGTGCTTTCATCAGACCTAATATATAGGTTTGAAAGAATTCAGAAAAAAAAAACTCCGAAACCATGAAGTTTTTCCGATAGTAACTGACGCCACTTTCGATCCCATAAATAAATTGTAATTAGGTATCTCTGTGCAAAAATCATGGTCACTGTGCATTGATAATGTTAGATGCATCTGTTTAAATTACTTGTCTGTGTGCTAAAAGCCCTACACAACCTGTTCTATGAATTTACAAAATAAAAACTTGTTTTAACCATATTATAACAAAACCAGGCCAGATAACGATAACATTAAGATTATTTGGGTTTTGAGTAATAACAACAACAGTAATAAAAGCATGAACAAACATACAGAGAATTTTTTCTTAAACTAGCTTTTGGGCTCAACGTTGTCAGCGCCCGATATTTTACACGATCGCTTGGGAGCATTACTTTTTTCTGGATGGGTATTGGGTACCCTATGTCCTTTTCTGTATCGGTTGATTAATTAAGGCGTGAAATCGTAACAAATAAACAAACAAACTCACATACTCATTTATAATATTAGTTAATTAAGATAGAAAATGTTATTGCTAAAACTGTGGATCCGGCTATGAGGGCGAACGTTCATCTGTGTGGCGTTTCTATTAAAGAAATTTCATTCTCACTGATAAAACTTGGGTTATTTATAAACATATTTACTATGCTTAACTAATATAGTATTTCTTAGTTTATTTCCACAAGTATGAAATATCTTATGACGCAAATAGAAGCCTCAGCTGGTTGAATATAAATTAGTCACAATAGCGATCTAAGTCACTATTCCGCGAGAACAACACATCGTTCATGCAACATATTTATGTGGCTAACAAAGTGGCTAAGTGACACATACACATACATTACATTTTTATTTAAATATGTACTACATAGCGCGTAACTTTTTTATTTGTAAACCGATTGGAATGAAACAAACACTAAATGTTACGGAAAGCTTGCTACAATACATCAGTGAAAACCGCATTCAAATCGGTTAAGTCGTTTTAGAGATTAGCGGGCACAAACGCATAAAAAGACAAAAAATACTAAAAACTGTACAAATGTTTTTTTGAAAAAAATATTAGGTTGGGGAAAAAGTTTCTTCGCATTTTATACAAAAACTCGAGTCATTTTTTTTTCAAAGTTTATTTACATCTGATTACAGTAATTATGTGCCATTTTGTTCGATGACTTTTTGCCATCTTGTAGGACATGGCTCGATTACCGTTTTATTATATGTTATTGTAAAAGTGATGATATTAAAAACTTCACTGGTGGTATTATAATTTAACGGACTATCTAAATCGAACCCATTTTATACAATATCACAGGACAATCTTAGTTAAATGAATGTGGTGGAAAGCCTCGGTGCTTTTTGATTGGTCGATTCTGATAAGCATATCATCCGTCATTTGTAAAACAAAAAATTAAAACATTGTTAATTTATGTTTTTTTAATGTCACAATCTGACAGCCTTGGAAATGTAGTAAAATTTCAAAATATCACACTATATTATCATAACTGTATGGGTCTAGTGATTATAATTTAAATGGTGAGTTTATGATAACGGTGTAACTCACACTTGAGTCGCTCGGTGGTGGGCCCCCGGCAGGCCGCGCTGAGCCCGCAGCAGAGCTCCTTGAAGTCGACGTGGCCGTCGCGGTTCTCGTCCAAGGCGAGGAACACGCCATTGACGGCCTCGCGCGGCAACGGCGGGGACAGCAGGGGCGCCAGGCTCTCCGCGTCCAACTGCCCCGTTGGCGCCGCGTTGTGCAGCGACCAGAAACATTTCTCCAATTCTATTATATCCTGAAATCGGATAGCCCACTTTACGATATGGCAATTGATCAAGCGTTCCATTGATAACCCCTCTATATTAAAATAAAATATTATTACACGACAAAATTAACAATACTTTTTCAAAACATCGATTTTCAAACTTAAAAGAATCGATTAACCTGACTTTAAATTGCTCATATTTGTGTACATTTTTTTTTGCCTATATTATGGATTATTTAGGTGCCCAAACAGGATATCTAGATTACAAATTCAACCATGTAATGTAGCAAGTATATATAGCACAGGATGCAAAGGACTTTCTGGCTAAAATTAGGCTATACAGGGTGGTAATTTGAGATGGGTCAGTAAGGGCAGCTACCTAAACCATTGTAGCTAGAACAAAACACTCTTAGGAAACTATCCATTATTTTAATAGTTATTTCCATCGGCATTCAAAGATTTTGGAAAAATGGTACAGTCAGCGAGAAAAAGGTCAATTTTCACGTTTTGTTTTTATAATGCCAATCGATTCTGTTACTTATAAGGATCAATTGACCCTATGGGACCACCTGAGGTTAGAGTACTAGAAACGTCAAAAAACTCAAAAAACTACTTCCATACATTTCTTACAGAATGAGATTGAAAAATAAGTTCAAACATTGTTTTTGATTAAAAAAGGCGGCAATCACTACAATGGAAACTGGCTAGGCAATGTTTATTTTAAATTAATTTTAATTTGGAAGGAAAACATTGTTTTAGAAACAAATGTTATTTATTATTATTCTTGCATGTCAGCTAAATTATGAAAATATTGAAGTAAAAATGGTTTCAAATTTAGATCGCATAGATTTATTAGAAGCTTATTAATACCCTATGCCCTATATCAAAAGTTATAAAAAAATCTCCTAAATATTCTTAGCTCCTTTAAGAGAAATCCTTACGACAACAATGATCTTGATAAAAAATAGCGGTTGCAATTTTAACACTCGTAGAAGTCGGTAGAAGCTTTGAAGTCGCTGCCGAAGTACTCATTTCCCATAACCAAGTTTTAAAGATATGGAAAAAGTACAAACACAAATGCTGTCGTTGTGGTCGTTGAGACCTCTTGATATTTTTTTGGGATATCTCAAAAATGGAATTTACAAGAAAAATTAGGTAAATTACAGTTCAAGAATTGTCACTACAACGGTGTATGGAATTAACGCAAACAAAATATCAGCGGTTACACGCTCATTGCGGAAACCGTCAAAACGGCAAACAATTAGAGCAACTACTATCGTAGATTTATTACTTACGATCTTTACTTGTTTTTAAAGATTGGCAATTGTAGTGATTGCCGCCTTTTTTAATTAAAAACAATATTTGAACTTATTTTTCAATCTCATTCCGTAAGAAATGTATGGCAGTAGTTTTTTGAGATTTTTGACGTTTCTAGTACTCTAAGCTCAGGTGGTCCCGTAGGGTCAATTGATCCTTATAAGTAACAGAATCGATTAGCGCTATAAAAACAAAACGTGAAAATTGACCTTTTTCCCGCTGACTGTACCGTTTTTTCAAAATCTTTGAATGCCGATGGGAATAACTATTAAAATTATGGATAGTCTCCTAAGAGTGTTTTGTTCTAGCTACAAAGGTTTAGGTAGCTGCCCTTACTGACCCATCTCAAATTACCACCCTGTATATTCGGCAATAAGTAAAAGCATACGAGCTTAAAATTAATTATATATACATATTATACTATTTCTATCTTGGCGATTACCTAAAAAAAAATTGGTATAATCGAATAATCTCGATTCTCTTGGTATACCAGACACTGCAACAATATGTTTACCATAACATTTATAATGAGTTGATAACATACTTTGGCGAAAAGATAACGAAAGTCTTATCAAATGTTTACAATCAATGTAGATACTAATTTTTAAATTATGTCTTAAATACCTTTCCTACAATATAAGCAAAAGCATACAACAAATTAAGGATGTATTTTACATCAATCATAGGTAGTAGGGATACTTCCATATCACTCAAATCCAATATCAAGTACTGACAGATATACATAGAATCCATAACAAATTAACAATTAGTTGTTGGAAAATTTTCTAGTGACGAGATCACAAATTTTAGCTGAAAATTCACTTGATGAATGCGGTGCCGGCTTAGAGTAAGGACAAGTGATGAAAAATGTGAGGATAGGAGAATGGATCTGGCATCCCTTACTCACGCGCACCAAAACACTACAATATCTCATGCTTATCACGATGGTCTCCTGTGGAGTTGTCACTGCCGTCAATCAAGCTGTCCAAGTTTAACATTTAGATAAGTACTTGTATAAATAAAGGAATTTTAAAGAAGCTAATTGTAAATATTTTTTTTAAACTTTTGAATGTCAAGTCAAGTCTAGTCAAGTCTCGCAAGGCAGTTCTTCCCCTAGAAAAAGTTGTGAGATCTCATGTAGAACTAAATCTCAGTTATTTTAGTTAGTGTCTACGGAAGCACCTATTCAACGACTTTATTATAAATTGTTATCTAATCAATTACCCATCAACATTTACAGAGACTCTATCAATATTAGACATCTTTAATTCTATAATAATTTCAATAACTTAGGTATTAATTGTAGTTTTGTTAATGTGTAAACGTGACATTAACCATGAAACGTGACACCAGTCTTTATTAAAGTCGATCTGTAATTTTTTTGATCATCACCTCATTTCCTAGTTGTTGAAGGGATCTCACTAACTTCGGTGGTATTTCCATGACATAGTAACCTTGACCTGATGTTGCAGCATCAAGTAGTCTGCAGGATATCCAACTCGTCGGCAAAGTAAAGCAGATTATAGCGTGTTTGGGCTCATTAGAATGGTCTCGATTGTGGGTGTTACTGTTGGAAAATTTTATGACGCTTATAATTGGCTTGCACAACCAATCTTTAAAATTTTAATTGTACTTACCCAAATAATTAAATTATGTTAAGCTGTTGGTGTATTAAAAAATAAATAATTGGCTAAGCGTTAAATAAGAACACTATGACTAAGATAAAAAGAAACGACCAAAGAAAAACAGTAACCACTCCTAACAGAAGACCATCATAAAGTAATAACATTACATTTTTTTGTTTCGTTACGTGAATAAAGCATGCCAGAGTCTGATAAATATCAAAACAGTAGTTTAACATCAACAGAAAACAGTTAACAAAGAAAAAAACAGAAAACAAAAAAAATAATTATATTGATGTCAATAAAAATATGTTATCAAATTTATTTCTATAATATAGTCTTTTTTCTATTGTAATTATACACATATATTAAAATCATAAGTGGAAATCAAGAGAGGTGTAAACAAGGATATGCATCAAAAGAATTGCTCATTGAAACAAATAAAAAAATATATAATAAAATATATGTAAATAGGTAAAAAGAAAACAGCTAGTTCCTTTTCCTCCACCACTCCTCATCCATTTATTCTTCTTTCATAGTACCTAGGCATCCACAAGCTTTAGCGCTTAAGTTATCAGTAAAAAATCTCCACTTTTAAAAGGATTATGGTTGAATTTAAATCAGAGGGTGAACACTAAAATGTCATTTGAACTTAGTAATGAATCTAATTTACATGAGCAAGTGCATTTATTTTATGACGTAAAGGATGATATATCTTCATAACTTCAAAGGTCAATTATTCTTTTACATAAAAATAAATGAATTATAATTAATTATATTCAATATTATTATTATGACTGATGCATGTTGAATGAATCATTGAAATCTTAACTATCGCAACAAAATGACCGATTGGAATTAAACAAACACTAAATGTTACGGGAAGCTTGCTACAATACATCACTGTAAACCGCATTCAAAATCAATATGAATCTGAAATACCACTGACTGACACACTGATTGATACAATTGTTGTCTCAGAAAGAGCCCCAGGAGGGTTCCCCATCTTAGACGGTCGTAGAGGGAGTGGCTCGGTGATGACCAGAAAACTCTTGAACCCTTGGTATACCGACCTGGTAAAAAGTCGACGACGGGATCTCGGCAACTATGAGGACCATGAGG
This sequence comes from Bembecia ichneumoniformis, assembly GCA_910589475.2. Classification (NCBI taxonomy): domain Eukaryota; kingdom Metazoa; phylum Arthropoda; class Insecta; order Lepidoptera; family Sesiidae; genus Bembecia; species Bembecia ichneumoniformis. Next base: position 14,183,341 of record OU342540.1, read on the forward strand.
GGGTTGCGGCATGTCATAGAGGGTCATCGGGGGTTACCACACCGCGACCTAAGGAAAAGGGACGCGGACGAATTCGCGGGCAAAAAGCTATAAAGCTGTTTTCAGACGGTATAAAGAAACTCAATATATTGAAAACTGTTGTGAATACAATACCACTGTATAAAAATAGGAAAATAGCCTGAAGAAATAATTGTGAATTTTAAAGGAGACATGACAGTGAGCAAAAGTTAATAGAACTGTTGATATAGATATGCTAAAATAATATCTATGAATAGAAGATTTTATTATCGTTGTTATCAGTATTATTATGTCACAACGGATGCATGGCATCCTTGGAATGTTGTAATAATTAAATTAATAAACTCAATTCTTTCTTTTATCTCAAACTCAATTCTCAATTCTTATAAAAACATCATGTTTTCTAGTCACTATCTAATCTTTTGTATTGTATTCTAAGAATATGTATTTGTTTACTTAGTTTTATTAGTAACAAAAAAAAAAATAAAGTTATAAAAGTATTATTTGTCCAAAAAATACTAGTTTTTATGCTGAAAATGGGTGAAGGTCTAGCAAGTCCATAACTCTGAAGCTGCTAGAGCTGCCATTATGTCATGTCTAAGCAGTACTGATAATTATGACAATATTTTTTATAATAAGAAAAATAACTATTTAAAAAAATATTTTGCTCTATTTTTTATTGAACATATTTATTTCAGTATATTTTTTCTTTATCTCATACATAATGGCTTAAAAAATATATAGTGACTAAAAATCCATGCTATATCTTCTTCTAATATATAAAAATCTCGTGTCACAGTGTTTGTGGTTGCATCCTCCTAAACGGTTAGAAGGATTTTTAAGAATTTTTTTTTGTATATTTGGTAGGTATGAGAATAGGTTGAGAACATCGATGTTTGTAAAGCATTTTTCACCCCTCATTTTTTAATCGCGATTTTTGTATGAAGAATATCCAAAAAATTTAACAATTGTTCATTGATGGTTTATAATTATAATAATTTAATTAAACCCAGCCTGCATAGGAAATTAATTTTAATTGGGAAATCAATTTTTAAGTTTAAATGTAAAAATATTAATTTCTTAATCAGTACTTGAGTTTTTATTATTATTATTATTAAACTCTATTTGTATGTCTTTCTACACGAGCAGCCTGTGGGCGGAGTATACCCGAAGGCAGTACAGCGCTCTGCGAGTTCAGTACAATGATGCGTTTAGGGTGCTGATGGGACTTCCACGATTTTGTAGTGCATCGGGGATGTTCGCCGAGTCGCGGGTCGACTGTTTCTATTCGATAATCCGGAAGCGGTGTGCATCCCTGGTGCATAGGGTTCGGGCCAGCTCCAGCTGCATCCTGAGCGCATTTGCTGCTAGGCTTGACTGTCAGTACCTGAACCACTGTTGTATGGTTCATGTACTGACTAATAAACATATGTAATACTAACATAGATTTTAAGTTGTTACTAACGTAATATGATCCTTGTTGGTCCAAATAAATAAATTATTATTATTATTATTATTATTATTATTTGTACTATAAATAAACATATAAAACATTTAATACAACATATATATAATTTTTTTTATTGGATTGTTAAATGTAATGAATGCCTTAGAATATATTATTATAGGAAGTAATCTTCCAGAATTACTTTCAACAGTAGTGACATCTTTTCAATAGTTTAGAAAAGTGCCCATGTTGTGTTCATTAATGGTGTTATTCAAATACAAACCTCAAGTGCATTAGTACTTAAACAATGTTATGTACAGTACCCAACAAAGCAGACTGTTGATTACTGACAATCTTGTGAATACATTTTTGACCACATCTTCTGCTTGCATATGAAATATGCTTGATTGTATAGCAATGAATTTTAAGAGGAAAAAGAGAAACAAGCAGAAAGGCACAAAATATTATTCGAATAGGTATTAATCCATTTATAAATATAAAAATGAGTCACTAATGTGTTATTGAGAGCAAAAGTCTATAATAACTAGACCCATTGGCATTATGAAGACAAAAATTGCCCAGAAAATTTTATTCATGCGAAGTCGGGATGGGGTATTAGTTATTTCATAAAAGTAGATATTCTAGAATTACATTATGATCGACATCTTACATTTGAGGTATCACATTATTTATTATAGGTAATTTAAAAACAATAGCTCAAGACACTTTAAAAAAAGATACTTACCCTTTCTTCCAAGTGTGTGACACCGGCTAGGCTTTGGTAAAAAGTTGGCGTCTCCAAATTTTGAACAGAATTTGTACAATCCGAAAGCAACCATTTTGAAAGCACGGTTGCATCCTTGTGAATGAGCAGCCACGATCGGAATTGATCAAATGTGACCCTCTCGTTGCTCCCAAATAGGCCAGTTAATATTTCAGCACTCCATTGAGTCCCATTAAACGGTAGAGAACTGTTTTCTATGTGCAGTGCCCTTGCGAGATCCCACTTGTATATGTACGTGCCACTATCACTTTGATTGTTTACATACAGTGTCCAGAGGAACCTATAAACAGGATTTATTTATTCTGTTAATTCTATTAATAATTATAAAACTATTATTTTTATAGAGAATGTTCTCACTTTATTTTCTCTTCTATATTGCCTTTCGTTAGGACGACGATACCACATAGTAACTCCTTAAATGCGATGCCCCTTTTGGTGCCTCCGCAGGCCTGATACAACCATTCCGCGACTTCGAAGGGAACACCATCACATAATACATCATGAGCGAACGCTTCCAAACTCAAGGATGTTCCATTCGCGCCGGCACTTCTCTTGAAAGCCTCTCGAATACGTCTCAACTCACTATCAGACACTGCAAACAATGATACGACAAAAGTAGGTAATCACAATCTAACAACGCACTAGAAATTACGTCTGTAAAACTCGTTTACCTCGTTTCACTGCTTCATCGTAGGATATAAAACTAGGTTTTGAATCTTTTGCACCCATATTAATATGAACGTACCGATCATAACATTTTTATAAATCTTGATATATACAGAAAAAATGTAATACAGCTGATTGACAGTTCACGACATGATCTGCGCGATCTGCGGCCATATTGAATATTTATATTTTTCTTTTTTTTTGCATTCCATGCAAAGAGAACGTTTCGTTTCACGTTATTTATTATTAAGTGACACATTATGTCACTCACAGCTTACAAAATATTTTTTAACATTTTTAATAAACAACAAGTGATTTTAACTTGAAATTAGGGTTACAGTACGTGATATTTAACTACTTTTATTAATATTATCGAAATTTTCGTAAAATAATTCACAGACCTTATCACAATGTCGGACTGTCATGTCATCATGTGTGATTTATATTCTCTTTGCTTGTGCTATGAATTGAATTCACCGTTATTAGGTACCATGTCTCTGAATTCACCCAGAGACATTGAATTCACCATTCAACAACATAGTCTTTATCAAAGATAATTGTATTATAGGTACAGACTAATACAACATCTTTGGTCTTTATAATCTGTGGAATCACGTCACTTTCATTCATCTTTCATTTCATTCACAACACCCAATGTCTCCCATTGTCTATGTCTATAAAATTTGTGTTTATAAAATTTGTGTCTATAAAATTTGACTTACAAGATTTATAATATCTCTCCTATTTCTTTTTATTTGCGCGAGTATGATTACCATTTTGCATTTTACAGAGATTTTTAGTTTAATAATATTGGCATTGGCAACTTATTTGTGCAAAATTAATTGATTTGGTTTTATTATTTATATTCTTTCCATGTTCTTTGTTCGTTAAAATACAAGTTACCTTAGAATTTATCTCTGTAAATGTGTAACGAAACATAACGAGTACGCCATGGTTCTAAATAAATAGTATCAAAGATTTTCTGGGTAATCGACATTATTTGAGTAATTGGTGTTCTATTTTTCTGCCGTAAATGTCCGTGTCATTGTGCGTATTGCGTATTGAAGTTGATGAAGAATTACCCGAAATGGACGACAGTCAACCTGAAGCTGGTATGTATTTGATTACTATATAGTTAGTGAAAATAATGTAACATATATCGAAGTATGTCTACAGTGACTAAAAAACGTATTCAGAGGCCTTAGGTATTTACAGATGTCTTCAACACTTGAACTACCTATCACATAACTATCACATAATTATGCTTAGTAAAGAGCTCTCCAAAGCAATGACCTTGAAACCCTTCAGATGTCCTACCAACTATACTCTGAGTGTGACGTTTTGACTATTAGACAACTTTTTATTAAACATACCATATTGTCCTAACATCTAAGACTTCCTTATGAAAATAACTTGTCATCAAAAAGGCGTAAAGACAGAGTCTGTCCAGTTACTGTATTCATTATTTCTTTTACTAATAAATTCCAGTGTTATTTTGGTCCTCTGCTTTATAACAAACTAAACAAAATTCAAGAAATATATTCACATCAGAAACTTCACGACAGAACTGCTCCAAAACAAAACATATGAAGAAACAGAAAATCTATTAACAACAATAATATAAACTTTAACAGATGTGCTAAGAAAACAACAATAAGAAAATAGTATACCAGTTATACTATTTTCTTTTTTGTGTTTCGGTTTGGTTTTTGGTTCATTTGGTTCTCTGGTATTTTCGATATTAATTTGTTTGTTATTGCAAACAGTTTTAATTACAAAGAGTTTCACTGCAGATTATTGTAATTGTTTTTGGCTGTCATGAGCTATCAAATAATATGATATTTATGTTATAAATTTACTTACTGTCAGAAGATATAAATATAGAAAAAACAAAAAAGTTAAATTTACTTAGTTATGCTTTTATTTATATTTTAACTTATTTTTTATTGTTCATTTTGTCTTAAGTTTACAATTTTAGTAGTATAACTTAACTGTTCAGAACTTAAGAGGGTATTTCTTTCTTCCATAATTTAATACCCAATGTATATATGAGTAATTTATTTTTAAATCTTTTAAATTACCCTCATATTTGTAAAATCAAAAATGTTTACTTAAAAATGTGTATAAAATAGAATGGATTGTTGTCATAAATGAAAATATTGTCATTGGAAGAAACTAGCGTCTAAGATACAGGCTCGGCCTAGTTTAGATGCTAGTACTCAACCTAATTAAATATTTAAAATTGGACTTACAATACACATGTTTATAGATTTGTTAATAATTGCTGCCCATTAATGATTATTTCTAATAAAAAAAAAATATTATAATAAAATTATTGTAGGTAATTTTAAAATAATAGCTCAAAACTGCGAAACACCAGTACACTGCAATATTCTTTGGGCTGGTTTTTGTAAATTACGCTACTGTTATATATCCATAAATTTTCTTTCAAACTTGGAAGTTAAGAAATATTTTGTTTAGTGCCACTTGTTATTGTTTTCATTATAGCGGTTGTGCTTTTAATTGCCACAGAATCGTCAAAAGAACAGAAGAAAAAGGATCGTGGGGCCCGCGAGACAAAGACTATAACAGTGGAGACTTATGCTAGTGTCCTGATGGGACCAAACACAGTCGACGGGATACTGCCTACGAGCTCGCGTCGTTCACCGCCCGACGACGGCACAGTGTCGGAATGTGAGGATACCGTCAGCTTTTTCTGTGGAAACCCACTTGTTGAAGTCACCAAAGGCGTTCTGCATTTGTACAAAGAGAAGTAAGTTTTTTTCAATTTAGTTCACCAAATAGTTTTTGTTAAAACAGTTCTAACAGCCTTGTATGTCTTCGTGTCCGGCCTCAGTGTGGTGCAATTAATATACAACATGTCCCAAAATTCAACGATAAGCAGGCACCAAGAGGTGTACCTGCTTGTGACACTCGAAAAAAAAATATCTTTTTTTAATTACAAAAAAAAATGTGAAATCCTTAGAAAATTGACACCCCTTATTATATTTTTAAGTACTACGGTTACGGTTTTACAAATATTTCAAATTTTTTTGTATCGGCTAACTAAGTAGCTCTGCTATCCACCACAACTTTCAAAAATCCTAGAATGCCTGTCGTTTTCACATAAAAATTAAACTAAATTATATTTTTCGCTAAAATTATAGTAAAGATATTTACTTTCAGTCCACTCTCACTCACCGTGGTGAAAAAAAAAAGTAAGCACACTACTGAGGAGTTTTTTTTTTTAAATTGATGCAACTAACTAAGACTCCAAAATGGTATAATACTCTAGGAAAACTAGTCACGACAAAAAAAATATGCCTTTATGAATTTATGAAATTTAGTTGTGAACAAGAACCAAATTTCATAAATTGATGGTATCACTTTTACTTTGTAACGTGTTTTTTATTGCGATTTCTTTTAATTTGAATAAGACATGTGCCTACACAATAAAATAAGTTAGAGAGAGACAAAAAGAGGGAGATTGTACGTTATAGAGAGACAGATAGATCTTCATTGTTGGATAACATTGGGGCAGGTAAAGAAGTAGCTTTTGTTTTTGTAGTAAAGAAGTGTTTTTCGGCTTTCGTTAGCTGATTATATTTCCCTATCCCTTCCTAATCCCTTATCCTTAATCCTGTGGCGTGGCAACATTCGTGCCACTTCACTCACACACACGCATATGAGTGCACGAGAGAGCGAGACTGAAAGCGCGCAGGTTCCAAGCGCGAAGCCCCGACCCCGCGTCGGTGGCCCCACTCCCGAGGCAGTCGGTCCCTTGCCACGGCTCGCGACACATGCGCAACTGCGCAACACTGCGCACGAGTTATCCCGCCTCGGCATCGCGTCTCGCACTCGTGCCTCATACATATCCCACTCGAAGCATATCCTTCTGAGTGATAACCGTAGAGGGTTATAGAGGAAGAAGGTGACCCTGTGGGGGAATAAATCTGTGTACCTGAAAGATCTACTTTTATTTCGGTACGCCGCCTCATCATCTCCGCCCCCGGTCATCCTGCCCAAGGGATCCTCTACAATCCTATTATAATCAGCAACACACTTGCAGCACCTGTGACGTTGCTTTTGTTATAGGCCACGGTATCTACCTACCAACAAGTGGACCGTCAGCCTGTTTGACAATCTTACCACCTGTTGACAAATAAAATCTACACATTTATTTTCTTTAAAAATTATGGAAACATCTTTCTAAATTTTGCCTTATATTTTGTCTTATATATGATTTTTAGTTACTTTAGCTTTAATAACATCACTATGGGTTTTCCAGTTTCCTAATCTATAAATATAATAAAATCGTAAAAGAGCCATGTCCGCACATTAAAGATTAAAAAAAAATATTAATGTTATATATTATTATAAATTTAATGTATATGTTGCACTTATATTACCAAGGTCAAAAAAATGGTTCTTAGAATTTTTGTCTGTTTGTCTGTGCGTTTATGCACGCTAATCTCATAGTCGGCTTAACCAATTTGAATTCAAGCAAGCTTCCCGTAACATTTAGTGTCCGTTTCATCCCAATCGGTTCACAAACAAAAAGTTACGCGCTATACTGAATACCACGCGTACGAAGTTGTGGGCTCAGCTAGTACTTAAATGTATTTATTTAGTTTTTTTTAGAGAAAATGCCTGGCTGGAGAAAAGAACACTGAGTGATGTTGTAATTTGATTTACAGTGAATTGAAAGAAGCGGAGGAGGCGAAGACCCTTTGCCTGCTCTCTGTGCCCGGGGCTCTGGGCGCCCGCGATTTGCTGGCGTTTGCGGCGGCGTGCCAAGAGGACATCGCTCACGTGAGAGTGTTAAGAGACGGTTCCGCCGATCACTACATGGCGCTGCTTACGTTCCGGACGTGCGAGGCGGCGCGCGAATTCCACGGCGCGTTCGACGGTGTGCCCTACAGCACTCTGGAGCCCAACGCACTTTGTCACGCCGCGTGGGTGGCGCGCGTGGAGTGGGCGCGTCACGGCGCCCCGCCCCCGTCCCACACGGAGCTACCCACTTGTCCCGTGTGCCTGGAACGCATGGACGAGAGCGTGGCCGGCGTGCTCAGCGTCCAATGCGCGCACGCTTTCCACGCCGACTGTCTGTTACGCTGGCGCGACGCGTCGTGCCCCGTCTGCCGCTGCGCCCAGACGCCAGAGCCTCGAGGCACGGCGTGTTGCGAGCACTGCGCGCGAGGCGAAGAGGGAGACTCGCAAGACTCGGTCGGCGGTGTCGTCGAAGGCCTGCAGGACGGTGGCGAGGCAGGCACGCTCTGGATCTGCCTCATATGCGGACACGTCGGCTGCGGCAGGTACGAGGGTGGGCACGCCGCGCAGCACTTCATGCAGTCCAATCACACATACGCCTTGCAACTCGGCTCCAATAGGGTGTGGGATTATGCTGGTAAGTGCTTTATTTTTTTCACATAAGAGATGATTGTCTCCTATTTAATATTGCAAGAAGTGTCATTGAAACATAACATTGTAACAGGCATTAGCTGTCTCATTCTTTAGAGCCAAATAAGTCACAGGTGTGCTTAAAAGAAGTCATGAAATCTAAAAAACAGTGATAATAATATGTATCTTGATAGCAATGATCACTGTCAGATTACACAATAATTTCTTTGTATTAATTAACTCCATACTTGCCTTTATAACCTTGACTACCAAATAACTTTAATGCTTTTTATTTATTTTTTATTTTTATTATTATTTATTATTATCTGTTGATGTACTTAATCTGGCTTTAAATCTTTAAACCTTACGAGGGCACTTTCCAACTCGAACAACTTACTTATTCCATACTACATAATTCCATGACTACTCATAATTTTTGGGTGATAGCAATACATAAAAAACATGACATTTCTGGGACATAATATGAAGGTTGCATAAAACTGAAATTAATTTTATATCTAGTATAATTAATTTCTAAAATGTGCAGAATTTGTGACATTTTCGTGGGTTGAATTCTTGTAATTACTGACTAAAATCCAAAATTGTTTTTGGATGGAAACATCCTACCTATAATATACCTATAAATATTGGAATTATTATTTTCGCGAGTTGAATAAGTGGCGCGAATGTGTTGCGTCACATTCTGTCTTCGATTATTTGCATTATAGTAAGTTGAGAGAACAAATTCTCCCAAATACCTATTACTGAGTTTTCACGCTCGTACAGCGCCACCTTAATATACTTATCATAGCGTTTTGTCATCATAATCTCCAAAAGAGAGCGAAAATAATCAAGTGTATGTAGATTGGTCGAATGAATTTACTACACCACGGATGATTTCTTTGTGACTAAATTTAGTGTTATGTAGAAAATAACAAAATAAACATTAGTTAAATTGACAATATTTTGTAAAATTAAATTTTATTTGAAAAGAAAAAGCAGCTATAAATACAATAGCATAGTGAAATTTATTAGTTTTAATTCATTTAATAGAAAAAAAAGCATGTCAAATAATTAAGAAGAAAAATGTATATATTCCATAAATATAGAATATAAAACTGTATAAAAATTATTTTCTAAAAGTGACAACAATATGTACAAAAGTATTAACATTGAGTGTTTTACCTGAAAGTTTGGTGTGATTGCAGGGGATAACTTCGTGCACCGGCTGGTGCAGAACAAGGCGGACGGCAAGCTAGTGGCGGCGGAGGGGGGCGCGGCGGCGTGCGGCGGCGACAAGATGGACGCGGCGCAGCTCGAGTTCACCTACATCCTCACGCAGCAGCTGGACGGCCAGCGGCGCCACTATGAGGAGCGCATGCGGCGCGCCGAAACCGACGCTGCCGCTGAGCTGACGAGGGCCCGTGCGCGCGCCGACACCGCCGAAGCCGAAGCAGCGCGCCTTAAGCAGCGGTTGACGGCGCTAAGCGCGCACGCAGCGGCGCACGAGCGCCGCCTGCAGCAGCTCACCACCAAGTGAGTCACGGTTTACTAGTATAGTATCAGTGAGTGATAGATTATTTGCTAGGACTGAAACTGATGATGATCTGTCCCAGATTGAACACGGTGCAGGCCGAACTGGCCGAGGAGCGCAGCCTGGCGAAGGCCTTGGCCTCCAGCCAGGCCGAGTGGCAGGCGCGCGCTAAACTAAGGGAAAACAACTTTGTTCAAGAGGTCAGTCAGTCTGCTGTCAAATATATTGATGTGCCATGTGCTAGCTATGAAAAGATAGGCGGAAGTTCCGTGTCAACCTAATAAAACCCGACTCTGTTATACTTTTGCTGAAGATTGTTGTTGAATGTTGATTGTTGCATCTTGTTGACTCTTTTTACTATCAGTGTTTGTGAATTAAAATAAAAACTGCCGCACTCAGAGATGTCAGTTAAATTAGTGCTAATTAGCATTTAACTAATTACAATTAAATACAATAATTAGCCCCGGGTTTCAGAGATGAAAATAAAAGACGTTTCGTTAGTTAATTACCAATTTAAGTAAGGATAGGACTGTGCGTTCTGTCGATTTTATATCGATAACGTGCAGTGTTGTCACATGAAAAATCTCAATGACAGTCTTATGATTTAGGTAAAGCAGTTTTTGTGTAGAAAGAAAAAGTTTTACTTAAAAATCAGTTAAACATATTCCGTCTTACTACAAAAGATTAAATAAGCACTGTCTAAACACGTGCTTACGTAGACAATGTATAACTATTTAAACATTGCTAGGCGAGCGCTTAAAATGTCCTTACCACAAAACCTTGTTTAGCGCTTGTTTTTGTAGATAGTGTTAAAGTACGAGAATGATATTGCATTACGGCAACCCTGACAAACATTCATTCAGTCACTCGCCCTGAATTCATGTCGTTTTCATTTTACGCAGATTTTGGTTTTCACAAGCTATTATTACGGACTATAGTAACGATATAAGTAAATTATCAAATTGGAATAAGGCACAAATTACAACAAATACGTTAGATTGTTTATAAAATTTTGTTATATCAAAAAACATTGCGCTTAATGGAACGTAACTGACACGGGCGTAATTTTCAAATGTCAAGTTGGATGAACAAAGCTATAAAGACTTACCTCCAAGAGCAACAGCAACCCTTGACATGACAAAAACAGTTGTGAACCTATCGGAACATCAACTTACGGAAGACGAAAGGTCGATACTAGCGAAAGGAGGGAACTTTGCTATTACTCCAATCAATATACCTCGGGAGGATATCATTGCGAACATCGAGGCGGCAATTCGAATTTTACCATCAGAAGAGGCGGAGGAGATACGCCGGGAAGCATCACGAATACTCCAGAAAGCAAGACCCCCAAAAGACAATATCAACGCCAGAGAGCGAAGGGCTCTAAGAAATTTAAATAACAACAAAGACATAGTCATTCTACCTGCAGACAAGGGTAATGCAACCACGATACTCAACAGGAAGGATTACCAAAAGAAAATAGACGACCTTTTAGATCCATCAACATACAAGAAACTATCCAGAGACCCGACATCCGTTATAGTTCGAAAAACGAACCAACTGATAAAAGCATCATCCATACCTGATGAGGACAAACGGCAATGCATAAACAGCGAAGCCCTTCCACCAAGATTTTATGGTCTACCAAAAATACACAAGCCAGGAGTACCATTACGACCCATTGTTAGTGCTATTAGGGCACCAACCTACAACTTAGCCAAGTACTTGTCCAAACAACTGCTATCTTTTGTCGGGAAGACATCATCACATATCAGAGACTCGGCGCATTTCGTAGAAAAGATCGAAAACATGACAATAAAACCAACAGATATTCTAGTGAGCTTTGACGTCGTTTCCCTTTTTACAATGGTCCCGGTGAAAGAGACAGTTGAAAAGCTAAGCCTAATCTTTCCGGAAGACATAGTGTCATTATACAAACATGTTCTGAACACCACCTATTTCCAAGTGAATAATAAATTCTACGAACAAGTAGATGGTGTGGCAATGGGGAGTCCGCTCAGCCCTGTCGTGGCCAACTTCTACATGGAATCGTTTGAAAAACTTGCTCTAGAAACAGCATTTCTGAAACCTTCATGCTGGTTTCGATACGTAGACGATACATTTGTAATATGGAGCCACGGACAGGAAGCACTGAATATGTTTCTTAAACATATCAATAGCATCCACCCAAGAATACAATTCACTATGGAAACAGAGAAAAATGGCACACTCCCATTTCTGGACGTGTTGGTCTCTAAAAACGAGGATGGTAGCCTGGGACATAAAGTCTACCGGAAGCCCACCCACACAGATAGGTACTTACACAAAAACTCCAACCATCACCCTCAACAAAAAAGAGCTATGATTAAGACGCTGGTTGATAGAGCCAAACGAGTCTGCGAACCAACACAGATACAAAAAGAGCTGGAACATTTAAGCCATACTCTACGGTGCAACGGATACACACCCACTGAAATTAAGCGAGCGATAAAACCGAGGAGAAACAGGACTAATACCGAAGACAAAAACCCAGATAAAGGCAGAGCATTCCTCCCATATATTAAAGGAGTAACGGATCGCATAGGAAAAATGTTACAGAGCAGAAACATCAAGGCCATATATAAGCCCACGAGCCAAATCAGAAACCTGCTCGGTTCAGTTAAAGACCCAAGGGATCCGTTATCCGCGACAGGGGTATATAAAATACCTTGTGAATGTGGCGCAGTATACATCGGCACCACAAAACGCAGCATTAACACCCGTATTAAAGAACACAAGGGCAACTGTCGCAGAGGAGAGACCGAAAAATCGGCAGTAGCTGAACACGCCTTTTCTGAAGGCAATCATAAAATCCTTTTCAAAAACACATTAGTTCTGTCATCCGAGGTACACTATCACTCACGCCTTAATCGGGAAGCCATTGAAATTTTCAAGCATCCAAATAATTTCAACAGGAAGGAGGAAAATCTAAGGCTACACAACATTTGGTATCCGGCACTACGCAGGAATAATAATAATAACGAAAGAAAGAGAGGGCATTATAACCCCTCTCCTAGTGACCACACCCCACCAATTCAACCACGGGGTGGGGATATAAATTTAAGTTTAAATATAGACACATTCCAGTCGACAAATCAGTCTCGCTCGAGAAGTCGAAAAGTGCAGAAGTGAAGTGCAGTGATGTGATGTATTTTTTCTTCTAACTTGGACTACACCACTGAGGATGTCAACCGCAGTTGTTGACGAAACGTTTGGAAGAATTTCCAACAGACCTGGGCCATCATCCCGGAAACCCACAACTCATCAAGTTGGATTTGTTAATTTAATATTCTTATTTTCATAAATTCCAATTATTATTATTAACATGGATAAAAAAGCGCGCGTTGCGTCATCGTAATATTCGAATGGATTAATTCGCTCGCGATGTATCCTATCTCACAAAATTAGATATCCTTATAAATAATTCATATCCTCCATACGTAATCAATTAAATTTAAAATATCCATAGTCATTTCAAAAATCAAAAGAAATCTTTAATATTACGCAAAACGATTACAAATTTGACAGCACGTACAAGGAGAAGCCGCTAACTAGATAGACACTTGTTAATCAAGCATCTGGCGGTATTTAAATTTAAATAATGCTCAAGCATTGTCTAACCCTAAACAATGCCTAGACACTCTTTTGTAGTAAAGTTTTATTTAACCACGTGTACAAAGCCTGTTTAAAGTATGTTTAATGTTTTTGTAGTATGACGGATTTTCTCTTATCAGTCTCAATCAAAAGTAACAATAATAGACGTAATTAAATAAATTAAAAACATCAAGGTTTTTTAAATACGGCAACATTTCACGTCATTGTCAAATTCTACTTCCTATCCTAACCTATTTTTCATAGAATATGTATACTATTTTTTCGTTTTTCGGCGTAGTAAAGTATGTGTTATTCTTATCATCTTGTCAAGATATAATTTTCGTTTTTAAATTTAAATTGTTTTTTAAAACATATTTAACTATGTTACAAGTCCACGAACATTAGATTATTATTAATAAGATTACCTCATTTTCGAAATGTCAAATGCTCCATTTTAAGAAGCTTAAGTAAGGGTTGAGACCACTAATGAAGCATTAATTGTCTCTGAGAGTAAACATTTTTAAATATTTACTAAAGAGTTGCTAAGTAATCATTAAAACGACTCTGAGTGCGGCTGTAACTCATATATAGTTAATATACATTACATAAATAGTAAATATACATTTGCTGCAGATAAAAGAGTTGAAGGAGCAACTCCGTGATGTGATGTTCTTTGTGGAGGCACGAGGTCAGCTCGAGCAGGCCACGCAGGGTGAGGGGGCTTCGCGGGATGAGATCGCGTCCGCCAGCGTAACGGTTGCGCCACCTCCGCGCAACCGCTCGCGCCGCAATAAGCGATAGCCACCACAAACCCGTTCCATCGCGGGCGATCCAAACAAAAAAAGGGAGCTGCGTTTATTATGTTCTGTGGCTTCCGAAGTTTCCGAGTTCTTGTGATATGAGTCAATAAAGATAAACGTTTTCTGTACATAATTGAACTAGTTTAAAATTTTTATTTTATTAATTGTTGGTAAAAATGTCTTAAATCTTTAAAACCTACTTGTAATATAATAATGAGATGATTTTTCTTTTTATTAATATGCTAATGCCACTGCTCTATTAACCACCCTAAGAATTAATGTCGATGGTAATGTTTATCCCTTGACATTGATTTCATTATTTCCGCTCTCATGTTAACATTAGCGCCGTCCAGTCGTTTGAAGTCTACCAAAACCGCCAATGGGAGCATAGGGCATCGCCAGGAGCAGTGGCATTCGCTTCCACGCATTGCCCACTTCCCTGCCGATTCCAAGTGAAGATTATTATATTATCAAAGCTATTATTATATGACCAGTCATTTTTGAAGTGAATTTCTTTGCGAGCCATGAGAGTAAAATTTCAAGGTCGAATTTTGTGTGACGCTTGTAACATTTCTTGTACTGACATCTATTTACCGCTTACGCATGTTTTTTTTAATATAAAGTACGACAGGCAAGCTGGCGGTCTACTTAATGATACAATTAACGACTATAAGAAATTTATGTTACATCAAACGATATCTGTAAAAAAAAGAGACAAGATGTATCTTCTATGTACGCCACAACAACAATATTCTAATTTTCAAAACTATTTCGTAATCTGTTCCATCATTAAAAAGAACAGACATTACGATTAATATTCGAATATTAAATGTTAATGTTCGATTAATAATCGAATATTAACAATCCTTAGGTCATACTTCGCTGCAATCCACCTGATATTCTTTAATTTGTGACAAGGGATGCGTCATTTTCCAATTTCTCCAGCCACTACATCTATTACTACTCTTTTTTCTTTTAAAAGAGAATCTCGCATAAAAAGTTCCAACAAAATAACTTACTTGGGATGGAAAGGTTATAATGATAATGTAATGATAACATAGAATGTAATGCGAGTCCGCAGCAGAGCATGTTGCTAATATATGTACCTATTAGTTTTTTTGCAATTTTTTTGTGTTATAAATCAGCAAACAGTGCAAATAGGTAGAGCCAACTTCGAGAAGGAAGGCAATCGACGAATTCAGCTCGGATGGGCAGCGTTCGGGAAACTCCGAGACTTCTCGACCAAAATTTCGACCAATAGTGCCAAAAGAAAGCCATAGTTATGGGCCTCGTAAGACAGCTCAACGAGCTGTGGAGAGGGCTATGCTCGAGGTTATTCTACGAGATCGTATCAGGAATGAATGACCGAAAGTTACCGACTTTGGTTACCGACGTCAGCTGGCGGATTAGTAAGTTGAAGTGTACTGCCAGGAAACATTGTACGGCGAGTCGCGCCTTACAAAGAACAACTTAATTAATGTTTAATTATAAGGGACCGGCTAGCCACAGAGCCGCAGCTGACATTCATAAAAGGCTTCATGATACTACAACTTGGTCATGAAAACCTGCCGCTGGCTTGCGGACCATTAGGGATGCGTGTAAATCGAGGTCGAAATTCACTCTCGTCAACTTTTAATTTATTGTAAGACAGAATTATGGAACACAAAAGCCGAATCGTGTCAAAAATGATTATTATTCCTTTAAATGTCCGGCAACTCTTAAAAAAAAATCCAAAAATATTTTCGAAAAATTATTTTTTTTCCTAAATTTAACCGTCGACTTGTAAAAATGTGGGAAAAGCTGGATTTTTTATTTTATTTTTAATAAGTGTTTACGAGCAAACGTAAAGTATCCATGGATCCACCTGTGGATTTATGAAGGGATCCACGGATACACATGTGGATCCAACTGGACGGAGGGTATGCGCTTTGCGCTCGCTAGTTGTGACCGCTGCGCTGGTCGCGAAGGTGAAGCTCTTCAGCTGATCGAAGTTTGCTTGGTTTGTTCATGCCGATTGGTAGGTATATCGCCTACTATAGTTACACAGAAGAGGGCTATGCCGACTGTTCGTCCGAAACGGTGTGTATACTCCGGCCATTATAATATAAGAGTGCTGTTCTGACAGATGTCAATTCCATACATTTTCTGTATCGTTTATTCGGAAATGAACTTTATGCAATGGACATAAAGAAATGTCAAAACGCATTTATAGAATGACCGTACTATAATTTAGTTTTTGGGTCCGACTTGTACATACTATTGTATTATATTCTATGGTCCGACTAAAAGTGGAATTTATTGTACTGTGGCATGGATTGATTGGTGATTTAATTAAGTTTTTGATTGAATTGAATTAAACTTACATATTGAACAGAAAGTAGAAACGTGATATACTTATATAAAAGCTTAAGTAGTTTCTAATTATACAAAATCACAATTTTAATGTTTATGTAGTTTAATGTTCACCTTACTAGTTTCTGTGTTAACAGTGTAATCCGAATTGTAGTCGCGAGCTATCTCGCTTTTTAAGTTTGTCCAGTAAATTTAATCGTTCAAATTGAAATTTATATTTGTATTGAGGTATAAAAATATTACTATATTAACAAATAGGCAAATCATCACTTCTTTCCGTTCACATTGTGGAGGTATTTATTGTGTAATAGTATAATAGGTCAGGTAAGCTTGTTCTACAATCTTTTTAAGCAGACGCAAAATGGTCTTTCATGATGGTGTTTCACATTTCATGTTACAAATTATGCGGAATGGACACAATTAAAGTGATGTTTACAGGATCATCATCTGAGACTGTTTTGTGTATATCATTTTGTTATTCAGATCTGATTTCAGTTGCCAGTGTTGTGATTACGTGGGAGCCTCGCTACGGTCTTATTATGGTCTAGCAAGTCTCTGTATAACATTGTCAGAGCGCCTAGGCTATTGTAATCCTACGTTCTTCCTTGCTGATAATATCTATCTCGGTGGCATTCAGAATGAAAGTCTGCAGCAAACGATGGAAAAAATCCAACTGTTCATCTACATTGGATTTTTAGTTCCATCGCTATTTGTGGACTATCTTTGAACAACCTGTCAAGTTTTAATTGTGATACGTTTTAGGAAGGTTTATACACTAATATGAAAATTTATAACACATTGGACACCTAAATCGAAACTGGGACAACTCAAGTATCGTGAACTTTGAGAGACTACAGACATTAACCGATATGAGTATGTATGCATAACTGCATACAGATACCTTAAAATCTACACTGCATGACCCTGATTATTATTATTCTAATACACTAGCAGCTTTAAGCTGTTGCGTGTATATTGCTTTCAGTACACTTCAAATGTTTATCCAGTCTACCATTGAAATAGTTCACCGACGGGGCACTAATCATGGATTCCGGCAGTTTATTCCATTCTTTCACTATACGGTTAGGCAAGTAGTGTTTTTTGGGATTACTTGATGCATTATTAATTTACTCATTCAATGAAAAGCTGAAGGCACATGTAACTGTGAATTTAAAATAGAATATTAGCTGGGGGAAAAAGTATTTTCGCGTATAGTATGTACTAGCTGAGCCCATTTATATGCAAAGGAACACTAGAGTGTGCACTTGTCTAACTAAAGCATATTTCCTCGGCAAAGGGAATACTGGGGTAAGAACTGATACATTGTACTTTCTTTTCACACATATAATAACAATTCTATAGTACTCTGTAGCTTTGTTGGAGATTTAGATTTTAAACTAGCTGAGCCCGCAACTTCGTAGGCATGGTATCTGGTATAGCGCATAAATTTTTGTATGTAAACCGATTTGAATGAAACAAACACTAATAAATATTACGGGAAGCTTGCTATAGTACGTAATCGAAAACCCCATTCAAATCGGTTAGGCTGTCTCTGAGATTAACGTGCACAAACACATAGACAAATGTACAAAAATTCTATTTTTTGACCTCTGTATAGTACAATGTGTACAAATTGTTTTTTTTTTTTTTTATATTCTACAGACAGGCTCATTTACGATTTTATTATATATATATAGATTTGTAGGTCAGTGTTTTGTAATGCGATGATGAATTAACTGAAAAACAAACCAAATGCTTGCTTGCTTTTTGTAAGTTATTGTGCATAGCTGTGCCCGTGACTTCATATGCGTTGTATTCGGAATAACACGTAACTTTTTTGTTTGTAAACAGATTGGAATGAAACATTTTAAGCATATTTTTTGCACCATTTGATACGACACTCTCATTGGGCGTCAGTCAAATCATGGGGTACCCAAAGCATACACCGCTTCGTTACTTTGAGGTGGTCATGAAGAATATCGCGAAGAGTGACCAACTCGCACGGCTGACCTGATCGTGGATCATCGTCCATGTTAAAAGTCCTTACGTTCAAATTGTTTGTATCACCGAAACACACTGCTACGGCTTGGTGCTGTTTCATGGAATACATTCTGCATCTCACTAACACATTCATCAGTAGTTAAAGCGCGCTTAAAATTGTACATTCGCGACTTACATGTGATATCACCAAATGCTCGTAATTTCAATACATAATCTCGTACATAATTCAGTCTATTTACTATTATTGGTTGAGCTCGAGGATGTCAAATGAACAATTAGGTAATGCATATTCTAATGATTTTATTTACATACCTACTAACAACAAAAAAAAAAAATAATTATGCAATTAAAGAATGAAATCTGTCGTATTTATGTACTACTTGTAGATAATATTGTCTTCTTTTTTTAATTAAGTACGTCTAATGTAAACGTCAATCACTATTAAAAATTTAGAGTAAAATGTCGAAACTTGAAAAACTTCAACCAGTAATGCGTAACAAGACTAAGGTTCATTAATGATGTTGTAATGAATCTATGATGTGCAGAGTTGATCGTTTGTGGCGTGGACATATTGATATATTTTTTAGCTAGTATGCATGGCGCAGCCAGTGAACATTGGTAAAATCTCATACAAAAGTGTACGAGATTTTTATTATTCTCGTATCTCGTACAAAAACTGTTAAATCTTGTAACAGTAGAGAGATTTCTCGTACGTATGGTAACCCTGGGAAACGCACGAGATGTTTCTTATTGCCAATAAACATGTTAAGACATGCACTATAAAATGACAGAGTATAGTGCAGTTCGTCTCAAAACTTTCTTAGCGGCCTATGTTAATATAATTTTGTTTAAGAAATAATTAACCTGAATGGTTTTGATAGAAACAATTAAGAACCTGTAATTTATAAACTGATTGAATACAAAAAGATATACTTACTGTTTATTGTACTGATTTATACTTACCTTTTAATATTGTTTACTTTGTCAGTTTTTATCGATTTACTTATTTAATTAATTATACATGCTGTTCAAAAGATGCCGCCATAGTGATAGGACGCAACAGCATACACCATTAGATACATACGAGCACAGAAATGGACATAATATTAATATTATATTGTTTACATGTAAGAGTCCAAAGTAAAAAGCCAACACTTTCCTTACTTAAGAGACTGATAAGATTATTTATTAGTTATTTCATTTACGAATAAGTATGAGTTTTGTATTAGATTTGCATTATTGTTACTTATTTTGTATTAACATTTTGTGATTTTTAATCATTTCATTGAAATAATTGTGTTTTTTTTTTCAACCATTGATGCATATTTTTTATTTTACCTACTTTAATAGGATAATTCAAAGGGTAATAAAAAATAACAGTGTAAAATAATAATTTGTGTTTTACAATTTACATTCACTTCTAGATATAGAATAGAGTTATTATAAAAAGGCAATCTAGATTCTTATCATGTAACTGGATTTACAAAATAAGAATGTGTAAACTGCTTTACATTAATTCTGAAAAATTTGGTTTTTTGAGTTGTCCCTAGTTTCGATCTCGGTGTGCGATGTAGAGTCACCTGTATTAGAATGTATTTTCAACAAATAATGTAAGGTTGCATTGTGTTGTGATGCAATTTGTTTATGAAAATTATATGAACTGCATCTTTTTATTGTTACGTGCGGGGTGAGTTAAAATGCTGTGTAAGGGCGAAACGAACGATTTATTTTCACAAATCAAGATGACTGCCAAAATCACAAACTTATCCAATGAAACCGTTAAACTTGCCAAAAGTAGTCAATGATTTCCTTAATGTGTCGCCAGTTCACTGTCGCAGATAATTTCGCAAAAGCTCCGAAGAGTCGTTTTCGTATTGCTTGTTGTCGCGCGACTCACTCTTCTCGGCCGGCTGGACTCTTATTTATACTTGACGCCAAACGCCTTAATGTATTTCGAATTTTCCAGAAAATGTAAACAAGATGTAAGCCATTGAAAGTTCGGGAATGCTATTTCTGTTAAAATATAAACTCGATGTTGCAAACATAAGGTGGACCAATTTCCTTTGACACTAGCCGGGAAGGGGCGTGGCTACCATCGCTAGGGTGGAACGTTCGAGACTTTCTGCCGGCGCGAACGCTTGTTCCAGAACGTTCTATAGTTAGTCGTAACAATATAAATACATGTATGTGTTAATTTTCATGGTTATTGGTCAAAAAGTTGGGTTTATGCAAACTTGAAACTTATTAAGTAATATGAAAACTAGAAAAATGAAGTTAATTTAGTAAGATGAATAAAAAAAAGAACATGAACTTACATTAAATTTATTCCTATTATATCTATCTTTAATTTGTTTACATAATTTCACACAATATGGACAAATATTTTACAAATTGTAATATCCATTTTTGTTATTTAATTAGTTTTAATTTAATCTGGTTCTACCATTTTTTTTTGTATTTCATACATTTGATTTGTCACTATAATTTGTATGAAACTTTTTTACACAAATTCTTGTATTTTTATAAAGTAGGGTTCATACCTAGATTATAATTGTGACCAAATTGCAAGAAAACAATAAAAACCTGTTCAGATATCATATTGACATTTTAGGTAACTTAAAATGAATGAAGGAAGTCTAGATATTGACCAGCCAGCAGTCAAGAGGATTAGATTAGAAGAGACGGAAATTACAAAATCAGATTCTACAGGTGATGAGTCTAAGGAGACGCAAGAGAGTTCAATTGAGAAGAAGTCAATAGAGGAGACGAAATGTGTTAATTTCATATCGCCAGAAGAGTTGGATAAGCTCCGAGAGTTCAAAGTTTTGGATGAAGTCAAATCGAACGATGACGACAGCGACGATGAGGACTCTGACAGTTCTGATGGTAGATTTATTTAATGTTTAATTTTGAGTTTAAATGAATCTAGTCAACACAATGTTCTGGTAATGTTGACTGTACCTTTTCTATGTGTTTCTTTAATTAATATTATATGTAGCTACAATCAACTAATTCGCAATGCAGGCTAATTTTATTTGTTTTCTATTTTCTATTTATAAATAGTGCAGACATAATTGTAAGGTAAGTTGCATTTCAGATTAGTTGAGTGTGTGTAACGAAACTGTAGCTTGCTATTTTTGACTATGAAAGTTGAGCTTCTATAAACATTTCAAATTCTTAAATCGACAGGGAAATCTGAAGAGTTCCCGGAGGAAGAAATTGAAAAGATGCTAGAGGAGGGCCTCCCCGAGGAGCTGAAGGGCGCTCCTAAACCCAAGGAGAAGCCTTATGTAACTAGAACCAAGATTGTGCTAGAAGGTATTGATTCAATTATAATATTAAATTTGAAATTAATGAATATAAGGGCTGATCATAATTGAAAAATTAGGATGTGCAGACTCTACTATTATTTTGTTTAATGGCAAGTACATATGGAATAAAATATAGAATGATGTTGTTTTTAATGTAATAATGTGTATTGCAGAGAAAGGCGTGAACCACTTTGAAGTGTTGCCCCTGGACTGGGTGATGGTGCGTCACTACAGCGGGATGCCCATTTATATGCAAAGGAACACTAGAGTGTGCACTTTGTCTAAGCCATATTTCCTCGGCAAAGGGAATACTAGGGTAAGAACTGATACATTATACTTTCTTTTCACCCATATAATAAAAATTCTATAGTACTCTGTAGCTTTGTTGGAGATTTAGATTTTAAACTATAGCTGAGCCCGCAACTTTGTACGCGTGGTATTCGGTATAGCGGGAAACTTTTTTGTTTGTAAACCGATTCGAATGAAACAAGCACTAAATGTTATGGGAAGCTTGCTGCAATATATCAGTGAAAACCGCATTCAAATCGGTTAAGCCGTTTCTGAGATTAGCGTGCACAAACGCACAAACAAACAGACATACAGACAAAGAGACAAAAATTCGAGAAACTATTTTTTTGACCTAAACTATTTACATAAGTACAACGTGTACAAATTGTTTTTTGAAAAAAAAAAAATGTAACAGACGGCTGTAATGTTAAGTGTTAAGATTTTAGGAATTGCTATCACATTGAAATAAAAAATTCAATAAAGATATTCTTTACTAGCTGTGCCCGCGACTTCGTACGCCCTGGAACCTAAATTTTTTCCAGGATAAAAAGTATCCCATATGTTAATCCAGGTTGTAGTGGTTTGTATATAGAAGTTGTCAAATGTCAGTTTGCCTGAGGGATGCAAATAAACCTTATTTGAACTGGATGCAGTTTACTTACTGTTAGAATAAGTTTAATATAATATGTCAATTATATAATGTCAAATGTCAACTGAGTGCTTCAACCTGAGCACATAAAATGCATGGTGTGATTTCATTTTATTCTGAACTAGCGACCCGCCCCCGGCTTCGTTTTCCCATCAGTTATTCCCATCAGCATTCAAAGATTTTGGAAAAATGGTACAGTCAGCGAGAAAAAGGTCAATTTTCACGTTTTGTTTTTATAACGCCAATCGATTCTGTTACTTATTAGGAGTACTAGAAACGTCAAAAAACTCAAAAAACTACTTCCACACATTTCTTACAGAATGAGATTGAAAAATAAGTTCAAATATTTTTTTTAATTGGAAAAGGCGGCAATTATTACAATTGCCAATCTTTAAAAACAACTAAAGATCGTAAGTAATAAATCTACGATAGTACTTAGTTGCTCGAACTGTTTGCTGTTTTGACGGATTCCGCAATGAGCGTGTAACCGCTGATATTTTGTTTGCGTTAATTCCATACACCGTTGCTGTGACTATTTTTCCAAAATCTTTGAATGCTGATGGGAATAACTATTAAAATTATGGATAGTCCCCTAAGAGTGTTTTATTCTAGCTACAATAGTTTAGGTAGCTGCCCTTACTGACCCGTCTCAAATTACCATCCTGTATACATGCTTTTTAGGTTATTTTTTGTGCAGCGGTAAATAAATTTGTCAATGTTAATTTTCTAATTGTATTTTGTCTAGGTATTTTACTCTCTTCGGTTTCCTTTCCATCGGCTTCTATCAATGGCACTAATATAATGATTGGTAATTTTGAATCAATTCTAAATTACGTGAATTTCTATATTTAAGAATGCAATGCGGACTATACTCCGGCCATTATAAGAGTGCTGTTTTGACAGGTGTCAATTCCATACATTTTCTGTATCGTTTATTCGGAAATGTACTTTATGCAATGGACATAAAGAAATGTCAAAAACGCATTCATAGAATGACCGTACTATAGTGATAGTGACTGCGTTTGTTGACCGTGGCCTCGTGATTGAGTTATATTGACCTACATTTACTATTGCTTCGTGCGATATGATATTATTTGCATCACCGCATTCTTTGCATCGTTTCTGTGATTTACAATAAACATTTTTCATGTTGTAGAGACGGTTTTTGCAGGTGTAATATTTCTTTATTATGTTTAATTTGTTTTTGTCTGTCATTTGCTTAAAGTTTCGGCATTGAAATAAGGCATTATTAAAATTGCACATTGGACAATTAATAAAATTAGATCATGTAAGTCACATGACAAAAATAGAAATTTCCAAGGTTGCCATGGTTGTCAATGACTTCTTCTGCTCAAATGTTCGATTTTTCTGTGATGAATAAAAACGTTGCTAAATTCCGTTTTTATATATAGGCCGTGTTTTTTTTTTCTGGCCTTTTATTCTTTAATGGTTAGGTTACAAATACAAGATTACAAAAATGAAATAAGTCAATCCAAAGCAGTCGAATAATTATTAAACGATAATAATAATAATACATCATCTTTATTACAGGTTACTCAGACCCAATGTGTTGGTAATATAATTATTACAAACCCATTGTTAGCATAAAACTAGTCTGGCCATAAATACTGTTACATGAAAACTTTTTCTTTTTTCAACTCTTTATTAATTTTGAATTTGGAAAGCGTTTATTTTATCAAAAACTTCTTTTGATTTCTTGCAATTTCACATATTTTTTTCGTGTTCATTATCAAATTACAATATAGAATGGGGTGTTAAAGAAAATAGGAGATCAAATTATGGTTAGTTTTAGAAGATATGGCCTGCTCTAAACGACACGCCGACATTGAGTCTCTTAAGAAATCTCTAGAGCAAACAGTTGCTTTTCCCATGGAAACAGTGCGTAAATCCATAGATTCGTAGCCAAACATATTATAGGCCTGTCTTAAAGTTAAAGGTGGCCATTTTGAATAGAATTATTTTTTTATTTTTTTGCTGAGACTTCAATAAATATGTATATATAAGTTTTATTAAGATCATTTCATAAAAAAATTAATGCTGGACTAGGTACATGGAATATATATATTTTCCTCCCTCCACAAGATATGCATCTTCGACCAATGGTAATGTTTCATGTAAAGAGAGTCAAGCCTACCTGCTATCATAGTCAAGGCCCGATTGGGGCTGGCTCTCACTTTGCAGAGCAGAGACGCGCACCGCTTGCGTATGATGGTGAAAAAACAGGGGCCTTAGACAAAGTAGCATTCGCTCCGTAGCGATGCGATATCGAAGTTCGTTATCGTCTCAGAGACAAAGAAATCATGACAAGGTATCACGTGTTTATCACGTGTTACAGTGTCGATTCCTTTGTCTCTGAGACGATAACGAACTTCGATATCGCATCGCTACGGAGCGAATGCTACTTTGTCTAAGGCCCCAGGCCACTCTTGTCTCCGCGAACATTCCCGATGCACTGCAGAATCGAGGCAGCCCCAACAACGCTCGGAACGCGTTATTACATTGAATCTTCAGTGTTTTATATGACTTGCGTAAATAACTATATAACTATAAATAATTTGCTACACTATACTATTGACGAGCCCGTTGGATGACTGGTTATGATGCTTGCCGTTGGATGATGCTTGCCTTAACGCTCTGTTCTAGGGTTCCCGGGTTCGATTCCCGGCAGGGTCAACTTTGAAAAATAAACTTTTCTAATTTTGGCTCTGGTCTTCATCTGGAAAGCAGTGGCAGGGCACACTGCGTTTCGCAGTCATTTGGGCAGCTTGTCTGGCGGCAGTCCAACCCTTTAAGACCCTAGAAGACCACCGTGAAATAACAGCACATGTGCTGTTGTGTTTCGGTGAGTGAGTAAGGGATGCCAGAGCCCATATTCCTATCCAATTCCTTATCCTTATCTTAAATCGTACAATATTTTTATTGTGGAAGGGCACACTGCGTTTCGCAGTCATTTGGGCAGTCCGTCTGGCGGCAGTAACCACCCCCTTACAGAAGACCACCGTGAAATAACAGCACGTGTGCTGTTGTGTTTCGGTGAGTGAGTAACTGATGCCAGGGCCCATTTCCCTATCCCCCCTCCTAATCCCTTATCCTTAATCCCACTGTAGTCGGCATCGCACTTGCAGCAGCTGTGGCGTTGCTTGTGTTATTGGCGACGTTAGCCACCTACCATCAAGTGGACCGTCAGCCTGTCTGCCGATCTTAAAATGAAAACTATCGTGCTAATTTGTATACTAATAAATATACTATTGTTGTATTATTTCAGAGACACGAGATTCCTATTAGCGCAATCCCCTGTCTGTCATACAGAAAAGCTTTGGAAGAAGAGGAGAAAGAAAAAGAGATCGACAAAAGAATTCAAGAGAAAATAAAAAATGGTACCTGGAGCGATAGCGTAAATAACCATCAAAAAAACATCGAGTCATTTAAAAATGTTAAACAACCTAATAGTGTTACAGAAAATGTAATACTAGCTGGAAAACAGTCTAGTCCTACGATATCCACTGAGACAAATAAACCAAAATGTCCCTTTAGTCATGAAACTAAGACTGATATTGCATTGAACTTCGTTGGCGATAAAGATATTGACGAGAACTGCCATAATGAAATTTGTGGTGTCGATAACAAAACAAATTGTAGCCTTGATGCTGGTGAAAATAAATTAGCTATTAGTGAGATTAGTGTTAACAATAATGGAAAACATGAGAATAATAGTAGTAAAGATGATGGTGATAATAGTAAAAATGATGGCAATACTTGTGTTATTAGAGCCGAAGGTAACGGTAGCGATAAGGACGACGGTGGCATACCTGCGAATAGGAAACCGGTCGTGCTACCCGGCGGGCTGATCATGCCTCCTCCGAAGGTGGAGACTGTCAGTACTAGTTGGAAAACTCAGCATTTGAGTCACGAACAAATATTCGAGTATTGCAAGAAGTTATTCAAGTTCAAAACAGTGAACATAATGCATTTTAAACGGTGGGCTGACCGGCGCAAGTACACGAAGGCGCGCAAAACACTGCAGTGCCCGATGCTGCCCGAAGGCACCAAGTTGATCACGATCCCGGCCCAACCCGGGGGCGAAGGAACGGGCAAGGCGGGCAAGCACGATTGGGTCATGAATATGAATGGGCGCAGCTACTTGTCCGTGTTCCACGAGTACGTGCGAAGGGCGCTGCAGAAACAGCCCGTGTACGAATTCAAGCAACTGGAAAATGCCTCCTCGCCCTACCAGGCCACGGTGTTCATCGGAGGCATGCAGTACGGCGTCGGTCTCGGCTCCAGCAAACGTCAAGCCAAGTCGGCCGCAGCCCGCGCCTCCATCCACATCCTTATCCCGGAGATGAAGGACGACTTGGATCGCGCCGAGCCGGACTTCTCTTTCTTCGACTATGTGGGCATCGAGGATCCTCGCATTACCGAGTTCTGCACTGCCACCTGCGAGCCCTCGCCCCACGCCATCCTCCGCACCTGTCTGCTGCGCAACTTTGGCGCCGGCGACCGCCACATCAACACTGAGGTTACTATCTCTTCTATCTCCTCGTTATTTTCATTTCGATGCTTAAACATTCATATATATATTTACGATACCATAAACAATGTTTCATCTATAAAGAACTGCTTTTCCTACAAATGATCCAGACAAATTGTCATAAAAAAAACCCATTGAATTTGGATGGTCAAGTTCTAAGTAGTCGCGTGTCCCACATAACTTATACCCTGCAGTTCAGCACCCATAAGAGTTTCCTGAAATTTAAACTTATCCCGAAAAATCGCATCTTTTAAAAAATGATGAGGGTATTGTTGGGTATCATTTGAAAGGTAATGAAAAGGAGTACTTACACAAAAACAATTCAATTGATTTTTTTTTATTGGACAGCACAGAAAACAAAGTTTACAATACAATAAAATTCTTAATTAAGCCTTAATTAAGAATTTTATTGTAATGTAAACTTTTTAACTTAACTTTTTTTTGTGTAATTTATCCGTTTTTAATTACACAAAAAAAAATATCCAAAAAATTGTTTAAAACTGATCAACCTAGTGTTAAACCCTCCTAAGATGACTGCTTCCATACGCTCCCTCATGGATCTTACTAATTAGGGATACTGTTCAATTCATCAATAACGGTATTTTCAAGTTCTTGAAGTGACACTTTTATTTGGTAACTAGCCGAGCCCGCAACTTCGTACGCGTGCTATTCGGTATAGCGCGTAACTTTTTTGTTTGTAAACCGATTGGAATGAAATAAACACTAAATGTTACAATACATCAGTGAAAACCACATTCAAATCGGTTAAGCCGTTTCTGGGATTAGCGCGTACAAACGCACAGATAGACAAAAATTCTAGAAACTATTTTTTTGACCTCGATAACAAGTACAACGTGTACAAATTGTTTTTTTGAAAAAAAATTTTAATCTACAAACACGGCTCGTTTACGATTTTATTATAATAATATGTATAGATAACGCTTAAAAGTTATTTTCGTGGAGTTGCGATTTTTTTGACGCCGTGTTTATTTCTTCTCGTGATGCGTCTGTTTAAAGATATAAGCTGTTATAAACTGAACACACTACAGGATAATGGCCATTGTTACAGATAAAGAAGCTGGAGTATCAGAAAATAGAGTTGACGATGAAAGTGGGCAAGCACACGGCCACCGTCATCTGCAAAAACAAAAAGACCGCAAAGCAGCGCGCCTCGCAGTCCATTCTTCAAGTGAGTATTGTCAGTTATTGTACCTACATACAATTTTGTACAAGAAAAAATAATTTAAAGAATCAGGAATTGTATCTTTTGTGAGAATCTACGCTCGTACAAGATGGTGCTTCATAAGCAAATGCCAATCGAAGTCTCAGGACCGTCTCAAGTTGTCTTTCTCTGGTTTTATCCAATGTCACAGTCTCTAGTAATAGATATTCTCTATTACGAGGCAAGCCACCAATTGTTGTTTTTTTTTTGTTTTATTAAATGCACCCCGTTTGAGAAACTTTCAATATGGGTCTATCTCACGAATAGCACAGGACTTCGAGTTGTTATACAAAAATATTGCACTGTTAACAAACTACACGACACGTCGCGATAATAATATAAACTACCTAATAATATAAAAGAATTGCCGGATCCTAAATTTACAAGAACATTAACAAAATGGTTATTAGATTGTTGTTATTATGATGTTAAAGAATTTTATAATAAGAAACATTAATTCCTTTATTAATATATTTTTTACCAACAATTAAACACAAATATTTGCATGCCCTTGGCGGGTAGAACATACTTTGTACTGTAACTGCTGTATACAAATTAAAATCCTGTAAACATGTGTTCGCGCAAATAAAGATTTATTTTATTTTATTTTATTTTATTTTGCGAAATTTAAAAAGATTGGAAATTTTAAAGATCGGAATGTTTGTGGTTAGGCTCTGCACCCGCACGTGCGATCGTGGGGCTCCCTGCTGCGGCTGTACGGCTCGCGCTCGGTGAAGAGCTGCAAGGAGAAGAAGCTGGAAGAGCAGCAGATCACGCTGCTCCAGGACAAGGCGCGCCACAACGAGCCCAATTACGCCGTGCTGAACAAGCTGCGCAGCGAGATGCGCAAGCTAGGAGAGCGCGACGGCGCCGTCGTGCCCATCGGCACGCTCATGGTGCACGACCACCTGCCCACTCACTCCGGCTCCAACCTCAACAACGTCGACCTCTGACTTCCCACCCGAGCATGTCTGTCTTTGCAATATAATCTACTTTTGAACTTCCAAGCGTCGAGTGAAGACTTCACATCATCACACGCTTTCGCATTTACAATTTATCTAATAATAATCGTATATTGACAAAAGCGTTGTATTCATTCGTATACCGGCGCCTGTGTTCTTCGATTCCTACTCAATTGGTCAGCGTCACAATTGGTCAACTCCAATCTGTATTAACTTTAAAGGTGCTTAGATAGAGTTTTAATGTTGATTTATTTGCAATGGAGATGGCCAGTTCTGGGGACCAGCATCTCCAGTACCAATTTGGTGGTGGTGGTGGTGGTGGTGGTGTTGCGGAAGATTAAAGCGATGGGTAATTAATTGTATATATACAATTAATTACCCATTGTATTACAAAAAAATAAAACAATATGGCGTGAGAGACAGAGGGTTGAAATTAATTGTAGAATGTCACATTTGTGCAACATACTGTATGATTTATTCATGTGTATTGTTAAATTTATATTTTTTGTAATAGAAATGAGTTTTTTTATAAAGTTGGCAAGCAGACTAAGGGTCCACTTGGTAGGGTGGACTTTCAGACTAACTTCGCCTATAACACAAGCAACATCAAGATAGGAAGCGAATGCGCTGCCAATCTTGATATGATAAAGGATGAGGAATAAAGAGTAAGTTTATTGCCATAACACTTAAACAGTTAAGTTAGTTACTAGGTTGAGTAAGCATCCAATAGATGGCAGTGTGCTTCGATTTCAAACTTAATTGCAATGTTTTTTTTTGCTATATTGTTACATTATATTATACGGGGAATTCTTCTGTATGTGTGTATGTCACTAAACTCCAAAACCGCTGAATCTATTTGGATGACATTTTGTGCGATTGGACAATTGAATGCGATAGGTGGCGCTGGAATCTGGCTATCTGGATAGGTGGTCCACTAATTAAATATATTTTCAAGTAATAGTCCTTCTATCATCATCATCAACAGCCTATTACATGTCCCCATTGCAGGGGCACAGGCCCACTCTTTTAACGTGGACGTATGGACGATATGGTCCACCGCGCTGGCCGAGTGCGGGTTGGTGGACTTCACATGCACCTTAGAATTTCTTCTTTGGCGTATGCAGCTTTCTTCGCGATGTTTTCCTTCACCGTTTGAGAGCAGTCATTAAATGCACTTAAGTTTTTAAAAAAAAGTAGGACCTTTCGACAAGATAGGCCGCGTCTTTCCCACTGCGCCATTGAAGTTCTCATATCTATATTTTAAAATATTACTTTCAATCATAATCAGGGCAAACAAGATTTTAACTTCCGTCCTCCAAATGTTGGTATCCTCGTTCTCTATGAGCCTCGTATTTTGGAGTACTGGTCCCATTTATGGGTTGGCGCACCATAATACCAGAGCTAAATCCATTTGACACTTGTAGCGACGAATTGTTGACGGTCCATTAAACAACAATGATTAGAACTCCTTTATGTATTCCACCGTCTGGTCAATGGTGAGTTTTTCTAATTAATGTCTACCCCAAGTTGTTACCACCGAACAGCGGCCCAAAAATGTGGAGTTGAAGGTGTTGCGTATAGTCTGAAAGAGTAGAGACTTTATCCCCCGAACTTTGTAATGGTATCCCTTCTAATTGTGTTTTTCCTAGCCGAGCTCCTAACGAGCCGTATACGAATTCCTGGAGGGTCGACAGCAATCTGCATTATTTTGGTGCTTCTCGTGTCCTTTGGCAACGGTAGCCACCTACCATCAATTGGACCGTAAACCTGTTTGACAGGATATTTTAAATAAAACAGTGAGTCATAAAAATACTTTATTTAACTAAAATATAGACAAAATCTTGAGTATTATTGCTAGTCTTCGTAAGTAAGTAATACTTTAAGTAGGTTTTCCATTCTATAAAATTATAAATACTAGGTATATTTATTACCAGCTACTTAAATGAAAGGGTTATAATTTTTCTAATAAATAATTTGTACAAACTTACCCGAAATTGTGTTATAAGGTACTTCACGGAAATTGTATATTTTGTATGCTAGTTGATTAAGAGTGCGCAAGCGACTTAGGGGAGCTAGGTCCTCCTTGGTGTGTTTGTTAATAAGCATTATGTAATAATAATTAATTTC
This sequence comes from Bembecia ichneumoniformis, assembly GCA_910589475.2. Classification (NCBI taxonomy): domain Eukaryota; kingdom Metazoa; phylum Arthropoda; class Insecta; order Lepidoptera; family Sesiidae; genus Bembecia; species Bembecia ichneumoniformis. The sequence continues at coordinate 14,215,087 of OU342540.1, forward strand.
CGGAAATCTGTAACCCAGTGTTGATTCATTATTGAAGAAAGTACACCTTCCATCCGACCACAAATTGTTAAGATGTCTCGTCTAAACATAAATTCGAAGGATTTTCTCTTAAAACATAGAGTTTTTAGTTTTAAGAGAACTCTTTAACTCTATCAAAGAACAGTTTAAATTCAAAATTAAAAATAATGTTCAGGTCTGTTTTTGCATATTCTGAAACATGAAACCTACTAACGATTATTATTCTCTAGTTCCTATAGAAAATATTGATTTGGACGCCAAATGAATAGAGGGTTACGCATAAAGAGCAACTTAATTAATCCTACCAGGAAACGCATTTATACAACATTAGCTGTGCTTGGTATTCAGTATAGCGCGTAACTTTTTTGTTTGTAAAGGATTGGTATGAAACAAACACTAAAATGTTACAGGAAGCCTGCTACAAGACATCAGTGAAAACTGCATTCGAATCGGTTAAGCCGTTTCAGAGATTAGCGTGCACAAACGCACAGACAAAGTTTCTTATATTTATGATTTAAAACGTGAAATGAGTGAGTTGTAACAAAATTAATCAAGTCTATAACTATGAGAAACCATAGAAGTATTTACCCAATGTAAGTAATTTTTCAAGTTACATTATTATTGGAATACAATTTTTTTCGATCTATATAATTTCAACTAAGCTCAAAAAACAATGAACACACAAAATACTTAAAAAAAAAATTACAATATATTATTTTTAATCTAAATTTTTTTATTACTTATAACTCTTATTATTTTAACTCATATGGAAGGTCATAAGTAGCATCAATAAAACATTACCTAAAAGTGTATAATTATGTATGCACTTTCAACTGTGTAGATCGGGCAAGACGAAAGAATCCGTAACGTGACATTTAGAACTTTAGAACCATCTGGTACAAAATCCATCAACAACTTTACAGGCTATTTAGCTAGCATGGCATAGCAAGCATGGTCATCCTGATTACTGCGACCAGGATCAAATTTCCCAATGCCCTTTATATCTCTATATATAAAAATGAATCCCCGTTTCCCTTGGTCACGGCATCACGCGTGAATCGGTAGACCGATTTTAATTCGGTATTCACTAATGGAAAGAGGGATAAACGGGGAATGTTCTTATATATAAAAATTGCACCCCGGGTGAAGCCGGGGGCGGGTCGCTAGTATTCGATATATTTAATCTTTTTGTGTATGCACTAAATTGTGACAGAAGTTTTACTATCTTTCTGACTAACTAGATGTCGCTATTAGTGTCGCTTTTAATCATTTTTGTCTAAAAATATTTATAAAGTTAGAATATAAAACAATCGAATCTAAACACGAAGCCAATAATGGCAGTAATTTAACTTACAAGAGGGGAAAATTTATAATATACAAATTATTATATTACTTAGATATTTCATATGTAATATAAAAAATAATTTTATTAATTTGTTCCTAGTGTAAAAATTATGAATTAAAATGCGTGAAGTTGTTTTTTTATTGTACTGGTTAAGTAATGTTTTGTCGATGGTAGAAGGTACTCAAATTGGTAACTTTAAATATGTTATAATTAAACATGGGATGGCATCAGGTCAGACCCAGCGCTGCCACAGCTGGTGTTGTGACTCGCTCGCCTGCAGAACATTGGACACGCCACCGTGATTGCTCAGCGGGTAAGGAGCCTGCAAATAAATAATAAAATTGTGTCTTAGACAATGACATACTTTAAACTTTTCTTGTCCATTGTCTCAAGAACTTTTCTTATAGGGGATGGCTCAGGTTCACAATTTAGGTACACAAACATTAGTACCTGCTTACAGCCTCACTAACTATTGTATTGTTATTATTAAGTATCTCTAAATTTAATAAATAAATAGTAATAATACTATAGTTATTATCCTCTCTAAATGTAAAATATTGTCTCTAAATATTTTTAAATGAAGTCAGTTGGAAGTTTGAGAACGCATACAATAGGCATGATGACGGTATTAAAGAATCAAAGAATAAATGGTTTTGGAGAAAAATATATGTTGAAAGGAGTCTAAAAAATAACTCATTTTTTGTATTAAAATTGAGATTAATAAGATTTTCAATAAAATAGAAGTATAAATAACTGCAATAGGCCATGTTAACAAACACCAATCAGAGCGAATGACGTCACGCCCAGGTAAGTGCCATCGTGTTGCTTGACTTTGCTTTTAAAGAATGAAAAATCTGATGAGACGTCGGTGACGTCACGGTTCATCAGACGCGACGCCATGACACCTAAGAGCGTTTTCGCGCGTAATTCAAAATAGATTTAAAAACATTCAATAATTCGCGTTGAAATTTAGTTTTTTGCTGAAATATTGTTTTTTTCGGATATGGTAGACGCGTATCTACATTATGGAAGGGAATTTCAAAATCTGGCATCATGCCTATTCTGACATTGGGTGTTTCGGAATATTGTACGTTCCGAGACTAAACCATTTAACATAGGTAGGTAATATTGTGATACACAGCGTCACGAACTGGAAAGACATTCTAATTGGAAGGTCTCTGAATGTTATCTATGTATGCGATTGGTGATGTACCTGCGTAGCGCCGAGCCACCGCTGCTTGATGAAGTCGGCAGCACGCTCGCCGATCATGACGGTCGGCGCGTTGGTGTTGCCGGAGGGGACGCTGGGCATCACGCTGGCGTCCGCCACTCGCAACCTGTCTACGCCTTGCACCTGCGAAGCATCTTTTGGTAAAGCTATTGCCCATTTGATGGTAGATGACTACCTCAAGTACCTCTGTACCTCTGTACTCACTCACTACAGAACACGAGCTGTTATATCACAGTGGAGTTCTGTAATAGGGTGATTACTGCCACCACACTTAGTCGCCTAATTTATGACTGCGAAACGCAGTGTCTCCTACCAATAGGTGCCGGCAGGGGCGTCGCCAAGGGGGGGCAGGGAGCGGCAGCTGCCCCCCCCCCCCCCTAGAGATTCTAAAAAAGTTGCCAAATGTAAAGCAACCAAAGTCCCAAGGCTTGTACCATTGTTATAACAATCGCCGTAGATGTAAGGCTCGTACTACAAGTGAAAGGCTTCATGTGCTCTCGATTTTCTCGACCCCCCCGGCCATCGGCTGGCGACGCCCTTGGGTACCGGTCTTTCTTGCTATGCGAGTTATGCGCATGCGTTGCGACAGTAGTGGGAGAAGCCCAGCTTATAAGATGCTTATATGTAGTTCTCGGACATGTGCACAACGTTCGAAGCCTTCATGAGGGAGGGAGACATATATATGTCTGCACCGTTCGGTCGGCATCGGTTCGGTGCACTCTACTAGCAATATAGGAGTAGAAAACCGGCCGTAGTGGACAGATTCGATATTTGAAAAACTATTGACCTTTACTGCCTAATAATGCTATCCTTTTTTGTTAAGTAGTTTTTACAAAGTTGTGACCATTTGAATTATTTTTTTGTATGGGAAAAATAATATATTTTTTAATTTATAAAAATCCTGGAGATATATCAAAATAGGTATAGCTTATGTGTTCTTATAGCTGATGAAGATTCGGGCGAGGATTCTTGAATATATGAGAAATATCCCAAGAGGACGTGAAAACTGCCCTTTTCAGGCCCACAATCTATAAATCTTTCTTTAAAATAGGTCTAAACAAATATTTATAAAGATAATAATCTGATTTGTTTTTGTAATTATAAAAATCATAGTATTTACTGTATTAATAACTGATTTGTAACATGTTATAAACTTTTATTTTCACATAGCGAAAAAATTACATATATCGTATCAGGTTATCGACATGCGCCTCCGCACATCACTATATTTTTTTATAATGTATCATTTTTTGTAATCATGATACGACAAAGAAGTTTAACAAAGACAAAAATCTCTTCCTCTGAACTATCTTTCATTGTCGCCAATAAAAACAAATGCAGACAAACTTCAGTACCGTATACATTCTTCGTAACAGCGAGATCTAGGTATCGATATATCGTGAACACCTGCGTTAGAAATAATAACTTGTTAAAGTTCAAATATATCAGGGTGGAAATTATGCATTTCTGACAGTTTTATGGGATTATGTTAGATTATTTGTTTAATAATAATAATAAATCTACGTCGAAGATTTTAGTTCTACAGTTATGGCTAAGTACAGGAAAATCTTCTAATACCCTGCCATATCACTCGCATATGGTGATAGTTTAAAAAGTGACTACCTGCAGCAAATGGTCAACAACAGCGTCTGGATCGCCGCGGGGTCCCATCCGGCAGGAGCCGGCCTGATGGTTCTCGGGCGCCGTCTGCGTCCGCACGGCGCACTCCCAGTAGGCGTCGCAGCCGAACTTGATCTTCTCGCAGCCGGGCACCGGCGTCTTGTCCAACCGTACGCCGAACTTCTTCAGCGCTTTTGTCTCCGACAGCGAGATGGCGAACTTTATTCCTTCGATCAGCGTCCGAACGTCGTCAGGGTGCGTCAGGTAACTGAGAACAAAATCGTGTGTTGCATTTGTGTTACGAGAACGCAAACAGAAAGAGTAGGTATTTTTGATTTATTTACAGGTACATTTAATGCATAAAACTTGTGTGTGTCCCTTGTTTGAGTGGTTAACACAAACATCATGACAGGACAAGGCATAGGAGGTGACAGAACACAACACAATCGTAAACAAACACATGGAGTTATTTCATAGTGTTATGAGAGAAGTGTTTGCTGCCAGACGGGCTTTCCAATTTGACTGCGAAACGCAGTGTGCCATGATATTATATTTTTTTTAATGTTAAGGTCGGCAGACAGGCTGACGGTCCACTTGATGGTAGGTGGCTACCGTCGCCTATAACGCCAAAGCTGCTGCAAGTGCGCTGCCGACTACAGTACGTTTAAGGATAAAGGATTAGGAGTGGATAGGGAAATGGGCTCTGGCATCCCTTACTCACTCACCGAAACACAACAGCACTTGTGCTGTTATTTCACGGTGGTCTTCTGTAAGGGAGTGGTTACTGCCGCCAGACGGGCTACCCAAATGACTGCGAAAACGCAGTGTGCCCTGCCACTACTTTCCAAATACAGACCAGAGCCAAGTTTGAAAAGTTGATTTTTCAAAGTTGACCCCGCCCGGAATCGAACCCGGGAACCCTAGAACAGAGAGTTAAGGCAAGCCCTAACCACTCATCCAACGGGCTCGTCAAATATAATAATTTTAATATAAAATTAAAAACTTGTTTTCTCCGAAACAATGAACAAATCATACTAACTTTTGTAAGTGGTTTAACCGGAAATTAAATAGAGCTTTGCTTCACTTTAACAGATAATCATTTTTTTTAAATTAGATCAAGAGTTTCAAAGAATATGTTTTTGAAAATGGAAGTTACTACTTAGAAGTACTAACTTAGCATATATTTTGGGGTATTCGAATGGATCAGCAGAGGCTATTTCAAGGCGTCCTCTGCTCTTAGGATGTAGTACGGTCGGGATGATTTGTATGGTTCGGGAGCCGTTGTCCAACTTTTCGCCGACCATGCCGGTCTTGGCGCAGTCTGCCAGGAATCCACCGAAGAACAGCTGGACGTCGGGATTGTCGTCCGCAGGTTTGGCGTACTTGGTGTTAATGAAAGCCGTCACTTCGGATATGCCTGTCGATAAAATACGAATTACAATATTACCTCCTCATAATTATTTACAGCATTACTCCAAAACATTACACTAAAGCTAATCTAGCGAGAAGACGTAAAAAATTAAACAAACTTTCAGGGGTTCATAACATTTTTTTAATAAAACAAATAGTTAATACGTATTTTTAGTAGCAGCCCAACTATTCATAAAAAGATGACCAAGTGTTTTTTTTGAAATTTATATGTTTTTTAATTTTTAAAAGTCTTTCGTTTAACGTATCACGATATACTTGTAACACTGTATCTTGCTGTTACTTCCCTATTGAAATCTTTCGTTACTCCTAATTGTTACAATCATGTTACATTACCTATATCACCTAGAAAAAGAGAAATTCTAATTTTCCATGTTAGTCTTTTTTTTTCTTGTGTTTCATTCTTAAATTATGTTTAATAGTATCATAATTAAAGGAAGAGATCTCTGGATGAAAACATAGAACTGCGTCAAAATCATTATGTTATCTCCCTTAATCATAATTTCACTAATAATATTTATATAATTAGTGCATCCTATCACTGATGACTAAACGTGGCCTCTCACGGCAGGACTGATCCATAAGCTTAAAGTCGCTCAGCGAGCTATGGAGCGAACTATGCTCGGAGTGTCTTTGGTGGATAGGATCAGAAAATTCTTCGAAGGTTGTCGTCACATCTGTCGCAGAGCGGATAACCGATGGCGTAGACGAGTTCTCGAATGGAGGCCACGAATTGGAAGGCGTGGGACGCCCTGTGGCCAGGTGGACAGAAGACCATGCGAGACACAGGCTGATGATGGTGATATCGTCCCTAAATAATTTTTAACTAGGGATAGTAAGGATATATTTGATGTCTGGTTACCATTATATACATTGTAAACTAGCTGTGTTTTGTGGTTTTACTTGCCGTTTAATTTAAAAGAGAATGCTCAATGATCGCCCCATCGCATCGGAACTTCTGCCTGCCCTATTTTCGCTTAACGTTCTTCCTAATGTTAAATAAGTTATATCCAAAAACATTAAATACATATATAGAACTAGCGACCCGCCCCCGGCTTCGCCCGGGGTGCAATTTTTATATATATATATATGAACATTCCCCGTTTATCCCTCATTCCATTAGTGAAAACCGAATTAAAATCGGTCTACCCGTTCACGCGTGATGCCGTGACCAAGGAAAATGGAAAATTTTTATATATCTTGGTTATAAAATCTTTGGTTATATCGAATCTTCCCCAAAATTCAAAAAGAATATTTTAAATTCAAACAGTTTCAGAGAAATGTTCGGCTTCATTATATTAATATATTAGATACCCGTTCCGGACATGAGTCCGTCCCTGAAGAGCAGATACTCCATGGCGGTGGCCCAGTTGAGGGGCGCCGTGTTGTTGTCGTTGACGTGGAAGTTGAGGAAGTGGGCGACGTGGTTGTGCAAGTTGCGACCGACCGCCGGCAGCCGGTGGACGAGTCGCACGCCCGCGCGCGACAAAGTCGCCGGGTCGCCGACGCCGCTCACTTGCAGAATCTGCGGAGACGCCACTGCGCCGGCGCTCAGCACGATCTCGTTGTTGGCGAAGATGGTCTCGGTGCCGCCGTGACTGTTCCTCACTTCTACGGCGTACGCCTGCCTGGTCGTCTGATTGATGAGCACCCTGGTCACCGTCGCGTTGAGCATGATGTGCAGGTTGGGACGGTGTTTCGCGGGTCGCAGGAAGGCGCGAGCCACGCTCAGTCGCGACCCATTGCGGTTTGTTGTCTGCGCTATCGCAAACCCTGTGTGTCGCTCGCCGTTTAAATCTCTAGCTTGATATCCTGGAATGTGATTCAATTCTGTTATCCTACCTCTTGTAAAAAGGGTTGTGTCAATATTCTTGTTATATTTACTTATAAAACTTTATTTTTATCGAGTGTATGTTTACTTTTACCGTTAAAGTCGTGTATAAACATTTAACCAAGGCGGTGTCTGTAAATATAATAAGATTTAATAAGAAATCGCTCCCAAAAGTCATAAGGAATGATAATTCCCATGAATAAATGGGCTTATTTTTTTAAATTAAATAAATTAAAATAAGAATAACACGTTTTTATGAAATTGTAGATATATAAATATGAAATGTAAATAATAATGCAATAAAATTTTACATAAGACATACAATTAATTACAAAACAAAAAATATTTTTTACTTTTTACAAAATTATGTATACTCAAATATACAAAAATTTGCAATAGAAAAATTATTTTATCTTTTAATAAATGATTTAAATTTAGTTATAGATTAGTTGGTGTACATCTTTTGTTAACGTATACATTGGCTTTTTAAAGAATTATTACTTATTTTATGGAGCATGCAACTAGGAACGAGTTGATTTTAAATTTGTCAATATTCTTATGAACGAACATTAATTTTTCATAAAAGTAAATACAGTTTGTAAATTGATTTCTTTAAACATAAAAATGTTCAAATTAAACCTTACCTAGTTCTTCACCGGCTTTCACGATACTATAACTCAGCGGTGGATGGTAAGGGAACTGGGAGACGGTGAGTGGCCCTCCGGTGGCGTGGTACCCTTGGTCCATCTGCTCCACTTGCTTGTTGTCTTCGGACTTGAGGAAATAGGGCAGAACCTCATCGTAGGACCAGCCCTCGATGCCGGCCGCCGCCCAACTGTCATAGTCCTTACGGGAACCGCGCATGTACATCATGCCGTTCATGACCGAGGTCCCGCCGAGGACCTTTCCTCTCGGCCAATAACACTTCCTGTCCGTTTCGCCGAGACAAGCCGCCGGCTCCGGCTCCGTCTGGTATCCCCAATCGATGCTGGATCCGATGAAGTTTAGAAACATAGACGGAACTTGAGTGCCAGTTGGTTCATCAAACCCTGGAAATATATTTAGAACACTGAATTTTAAATTGTTGTTGATCTAGGGTTCCCGGGTGCGATTCCCGGCAGGGTCAACTTTGAAAAATGAACTTTTCAAATTTGGCTCTGGTCTGGATTTGGAAAGTAGTGGCAGGACACACTGCGTTTTCGCAGTCATTTGGGCAGCCCGTCTGGCGGCAGTAACCACCCCCTTACAGAAGACCACCGTGAAATAACACCACGTGTGCTGTTGTGTTTCGGTGAGTGAGTAAGGGATGCCAGAGCCCATTTCCCTATCCACTCCAAATTCCTTATCCTTAATCCTACTGAAGTCGGCAACGTACTTGCAGCAGCTTTGGCGTTGCTTGTGTTATAGACGATGGTAGCCACCTACCATCAAGTGGACCGTCAGCCTGTCTGCCTAACTTAACATAAAAAAAAACAATATTAAAGTACCTACTTGAACCTTCCAGTCTTGTCATGATTTGGATTTTACATTGTTTTTAAGTGTCTACTAGCTGTGCTCCACAGCTTCACCCGCTTCTTACTTAGTTGTTAACATTGATGTAACGGTAAACAGTGAGATTGTATTGAAGTTTACCTACTTACAAAGTTTTAGTGGGTTGAAAGTTTAAACCAATTACATAGAAGGTTTGGTTACATTTATTCATATTGTTCGTGTGTGGTAGTCAATTGCCTTATTGTGACGAAAAGTAAAACCAAGTTTGGAAGGATATCAAGAATGAACCCGTCAGAAAATCATCAACCTCGTAAGGGTTTTCTTCTTAGGGCCAAATTTTTTAAATCATAAAATAATACCTGCTTCCAACAATAACACTCTCCATTCGGGGACCTCTGACAATCTGGCGGCGACGACCGAGCCCGCGGATCCTCCTCCCACTACTATGAAGTCATACACAGAGTCCATGTGACGACGATACTGGAAGCAAAGATACGTATTGTCTTAAACAAATTAAATAATACGCTGCGACGTGGAAGCTAATAGCGAAAAGACCAGTAGACAACCAGTAGGAGCAGTTCACACTGAGCTTACAGAAGCTTGCTAGCGAGTAACGTCTCTTCTTTCCATAAGAAAACAGATTTTTTATATAAAGAAACCAATTTTTAACCCAGTCTATGTTAATTATTAATTTCTCTCCGTTGGATAAATTGTACGGAATTAGTTAAGATCTCACAGTTCTTTTTGTTTTGAGTTCTTTTTTTGAGAATAAAATTATTTATATCGAAATATCAAGGTATACACCTCTATAGGAGGGTGTTTATAGGCTCGCACGCAATTTCTTTTTTTTAAATTTTAATTTTCAGATCAATCCACTTGATGGTATAGGTGGCTATCGTCACGTATAACACAAGCAACGCCACATCTGTTGCAAGTGCACTGCAGACTATAGTAAGTTTAAGGATAAGGGATTGGATGGGAAAATGGCTCTGTCATCCTTTACTCACTCACCGAAACACAACAGCACACGTGCTGTTATTTGACGGTGGTCTACTGTAACTGGGTGGTTACTGCCGCCAGACGGGCTACCCAAATGGCTGCGAAAACGCAGTGTGCCCTGCCACTAAGTACTTTCCAAATCCAGACCAGAGCCAAATTTGAAAAGTTCATGTTTCAAAGTGGACCCTGCTGGGAATCGAATCCGAGAACCTTTGAAAAGCACCTTAACCACTCGTTGGCCGGGTTTATCAATACTTGCATCACAATTGTGGCTCCCGCTGGGCTACAAGGGCCCCGACGACGACGTGTGTACGTGCAAAAATTCGAATAATGTTACTACAATCTCACTTATAAATATTTAGGTCGTACGCGAAAGGACACAGTTCAAAACCAGGCTATTTTTTTAACTTACATTTTGGAGATTTTGGTAATAAAGGTATTTCTTAATTTCAGTAATTTCCTGTGAATATTTCACATATTGTAAATTACTTATAACTTTATTGGAACAATTGGATATTTTAATACACTCAAACTTAAATATTTATGAAAGCTCATTACCCCAGTAAAAGATGTAATTTCTTCTTACCTAATGGTACAAGTTTCAATTGTATTAAATCGAAAATACCATACATTGATGGGATGATCTCCATACAAAACTCATTGATCTCAAGCGTTCAAGAGTTCTCGTTCTTAACGTTAATTAAATTAATTAATTGATTGATTTTTATACAGGGCTTATCTAGAGCAAACTGCGCCACCTTTTTAATGTGTCTCACGGTTATTGGTTTAGAATTGTATCACTTTTTTTGTTTTATTTATATAATTTAAATCAATCATCAAGGGTCATAATAATAATAATAAAATGAAATGTTACACAGTAAACAATAAACAAATCATGACTTGGTGGTCAATACATGAATCATGGAGCAATGGTTCAAGTACTGCCCATCTAATCTCCCTGCCAAGGTTTGGAGGATGTGGCCATTCTGCAAATATTCCCGAAGCGCTACAGAACCCGGGCAGCCTCATCAACGTCCGAAACGCATTATTGTATTGAAGACGCAAGGCGCTGTACTGTTTCCGCGAATAATCTGCGCAAAGGCTGCTCGTGTAGAACGATGTACAAAAAGCTTTAAGGGGGAGACAAACCCTAAATACTAAAAATATCCATTGTTTAATGAAGACGTTACAAGAAATGGACAAGACAATTGCTTTGAAAAAAATATATATTATACTTAAACATGTGAAGAACCAATTGTATTAATTAGAATTTTCGTTAAAGTAATAGAAACTCCACAAAAAAAGTTAGAACACAAGAAGAATTTAACTTTTATTGAAAATTCTCTCGAAAACGGCTTATTGCACGCATATGAATCCTGTACCTATTAATAAGTTAATATCAGATTAAAAAATTGTATTAATAAATTTTTTTATTTTGTGTATTGTTCTAATGGTAAAAACAAAAAAACACCATTTCTAGGCCTGTTGAATTGGATCCGCCGCCAGCGAGTTCTATAGTAAATGTCATTTGCCTCAGTGAAGCACTTAAATAAAGAAATCTTAACATCCCTCGAACAACGAGCAAACCCACTGACTAATCATATTCACTCTTACAGACAGCGCCCTTCGCTCTCTAAGTCTCACTAAGTCTGCATTGTCCCTCAGGTCAGAGGTCACCACTTTGCTCTTACACTTTGTTAATTAGCAAGACACAGAGACTTTAATAATTTTAACCGAAATAGAGCCTTGTTTAAACTTAATTATTGATCAATTTTAATTTATATATTGTTTTGCGCAAATAATAACCTGATAACAATGATAACACACACAAAAAAGCACCCCACAACATCCATACGTCGTCACGTGGTCTGTATGACGCATATTAATCAAACAAAAGAAAATCCCGAAAATCCAGTCAGCTAAATTACGGACATAGTAATATTTACTAATAATCTTATCAAGATATGAAAAAGAAGATTACCTAATTGTGAATTTAATTAGGAATATTGTGTTAAATGACTTCCTATCCCTGAGAGTTTCAAAGAAAAGATCATTACCGGGTGATTATCATGCACCAATTTTGCATTATATTCTACTTTCCCTCATTGTTCTACACCTTTGGCATGTGCACTTTTTACAGGGCGTGGAGCATATCTTGGTCTCTTTCTTTTGCCAGTCTCCGGCCATCCGTAGCATTGACGCGGGTATTCCGAAGCTTCAACGTGTAGCTTCCAATTGTCTTTGGGGAAACCACAGCCGGATTTTGAAAGTTTATTGTTTCGAAGAAACAGTCAATCATGCTTCGATGTGCTTTTTCCGCGAACCACTTTGTTAATTTTCGCCCGTTTTGGAATACAGTCGATCGCTGTTTTTTATCAGGCTCATATGCATAGATCCATGATTCGGCACCTGTGTAGATGTTATGCACAGATTTTGATGCACCTTCATTGTATTTTTTTTAACAATTCCTTGCACCAATCGACGCAAGCTTACTTTAAGACCGTTTGTCAAATTATGCGGAATCCAACGAGAACAAATTTTTTGCGGACAAATGTTCATGCAATATCTTATCGATGCTAGTCATACTTATGCCCAGAGTTGCCTTTGTCGCGCTATGTCACATGTCGGTTTGCATTTTCAGTTCACGCACAACATCAATGTTTTCTGGGACAGCAACTGATTTTGGACGACCTTGTTTGGGCACATCGTGGAGGAAACGCCGACCACGATCAAACTCATTATACCAGCGTTTACAGTAGCTCAGAATGGAGCTTCATCACCAAAAGTCGAAGTAAGTTGACCGAAGCACTCTTGTCTTGATAATCCACGACAAAATCGTAAAAAATCATCGCAAGAAAATTTTCACGAGATATTTTCTCGATGAGATTTTTTGACAAGGCACTGGACTGGAAACAACAAAGATCGCGTTCATATAATTATTGTTACAATTGAGGCGTGTTGCCAACCTAAGTATGATAACTTTTTGCTGAAATCACTTCCAAGTCACAAGAACTGTCATTTTAGCAGATACCGCCTGGGCTACGGGGTTAGCATTTTATGTTAAGTTCGGCAGACAGGCTGACGGTCCACTTGATGGTAGGTGACTACCGTCGCCTATAACACAAGCAACGCCACAGCTTCTGCAAGTGCGTTGCCGACTACAATAGAATAAGGATAAGGGATTGGAAAGGAAAATGGGCTCTAGCTTCTCTTACTCACTCACTGAAACATAACAGCACACGTGTTGTTATTTCGTGGTGGTCTTCTATAAGGGGATGGTTACTGCCACCAGACGGGCTGCCCAAATGACTGCGAAAAGCAGTGTGCCCTGCCACTACTTTCCAGATCCAGATTTTGAAAAGTTCATTTTTCTTAGAACCTTAGAACAGAGCGTAAAGGCAAGCACCCTAACCACTCATCCAACGGTCTCTGCTGTCATAGCCGATGGTGCACAGCCACTGATCTCCAAAACAAATTGTATCCTAGCCTAAAGGTCAGAGAATACCCAACAATGCTTTTCATTATTATTAGAATATATTTTCTTTCCTGTGTAAACTGGACCATAAATGCATTTTTTTTATCATTATCAATGGCAAAAAAAATTGAACTCAATTGAAACGTATCTGTAACATCTAAAGACAATCAAAGCCAATAAATCGTACCACTTACGTGTAGAAAAATGCTTCTTATCCGCACGTCCATCTAAACTTATGGTTTCCACAACACAATGCCGTCGTTTTTGCAAATCAATGCCGGGCGTTTCGGTCACGCATTGTAGGAATCAGTCGTTCTACTTGCAAAGCTTTTGATTTCATCTCGCATTGTGATTCAATTCAAAAATGATAATGCAAGCTAGAAGACCGAGTATTAATTTATCGTTCCTTTAATAAATACAAAAACAATGCGGGGTCCTTATTATACAACCTAAGTTTATTAAGGACCATCCTTTTTTTTTTTGACGAGGAGTAATCCGCTTACAGATCTCCTACCGCTGGCTAGACGGCAGGAGTATGTGGGGGTCGCCCAGCGCCTGATCATAGCGGCACTGAGAATACCCACTAAAACTCCCCGGTGTCTCCTTGCCCTTTGAGCGGGGTGGACCGGGCTCCGCCGAGGCAACAACTCCGATCCACCCCAGGGCAATTAAGGACCATCCTAAGGTTTTAAAAGAAACTAAGTTTTGATGTAAATTTTGATGTAATAAATCTTTAAATATTTCTCTTGTGATTTATTCTTTTGTGTTATTTTTAAATTAATAGAATTAAATCAGCTTTAAATTAAACTGGCCCTTGTTTACCGCAGGTACCTTACTTACAACTAATACGTATCTTTTCTTTTCTATATGTGAACCTTACTTTTTGTATGATAAGCAGGAGGGTTGACAGTCTAAGTGATGATTATTGAAACTGTTAGACTAAAGGGTAAGGCAGCATAATCTCTGGTATCAATTTTACACACACCGAAACACGACTACAGACACGTGAACACGCGGATCCCACCTTCCTATACCCGTCTTTATTTTTTATTTATTTAATAATTCATTATTCGGGTTATTCAGACCCAACGTGTTAGTAAAATCTTACAAAACCTATTGTTAGTATACATACATAATACAAACATACAGACATTATACTCATATATAAACTTTTTTACCATTTAAGACTTACTTCTCTCAACATGCATCATCAAGCAATGGTTCATGTAAAGAGAGTCAAGCCTATCTGCTAATCATAGCCAAGATGCGATTGGGGTTGGCTCTCACTCTGCAAAGCAGAGACGCGCACTCTGCAAACAGTCTACTAGAGCCTCCGCGAACATTCCCGATGCATTACAAAATCGAAGCTGCCCAACCTGTGGCCCAACAGCGCCCGGAACGCGTTATTGAATTGAATCCGCAGAGTGCTGTATGATTTTTGAGTATTTCTTGCCCGCAGAGGACAAGTGTAAAACGATGTACAGTATGCTCTACACTAAGTATTTTTTGCCTCCTGTGAACACCGTGAAAACCTTTGGGCAAGCTCTGCGCTCTGCGTTCTATCTCAATGACTGCATCGTCTTTAAGATTGGCAGTCAGCATGTGTCCCAAGTATTTAAATCGCTCAACTCTCCTGAGGGGAATTCCCTTCAAGGTTATTACAGGAACAGTTTCTGGATACCCACCGCCTGTCCCAAAAACCACGCATTCACTTTTACGAGCATTGTATCTAAGACCATTCCCGTTCGCATATGATTCACAAACCACCAACAGTTGTCGGATGCGCTAAGCAAGCAAGACATGGTCTTGCAAGACCAACAGAGGCGCTAAGCAAGACCATGTCATCTGAGTAGACAAACATTATCGATGTGGCAGCTGACTACGTCGTCGCCACGATAGGTGAAGTCAACCCCTCTGTCGTACCCCACATCTCAAACTATATGGATCTGAACAAATACCAGCGAAAATAATTTATTTGGCTCGTATATCATTATCTTAAAATAGCTACGAGTTTTACAGGCAGACCCAGTTTGAATAACTTTTCCCATGGAATGTTGTAACAAGCCAGATCAAAGGCCTTGGAAAGATCAAGTAAGCAGGCATATATTGCGATCTACATATATACTTATAAAGATAGGAGTAGACTCTTAGTGAGCAATCTATTACAAGATAGCGGAACTTTATACGTTTTATTGACTGGAGGTCTTGGTACATGGAAGCAATAACGCTTCGTTAGTCAACCACCTAACCGCTGGACCAATAATCTCAAGAGAGCGGCTGGCGGTGCGGAGGACCGGGTGTTGTAACGATCAATTGAAAAGATCTACGAGTAGATCCAACTGGAGTCTTAAGGGTTGATGTTGTGTTTTGATAAATACATTTTGTGATTTACCTGAGCTCTCCCACAAGGGTCTTCCAGATCGCATTGGCTTCGAAGAAATACTTCAAGTAATCCCATGAAGAGCATGAACGCACCGCCTCCACAGGTCGCCGCCAACGTAGGGCCAGGTTGAGTCATCGGGCAGTCGCATGTGATCGCCATCTTCGACAAATTAACGTATACTTAAAAAAAATGTCTATCGACATGACTTTATGTACGGGAATAGATGACTTTTGTAGATTATCTATATTTGTACATATAATAAAATCGTAAAGGAGCCATCGATTTGTATACGTTATTCTTATGTTACTGAGGTCAAAAAAATAGTTTTTAGAGTTTTTATCGTTTATCTGTGCGTTTGTACACGCTAACCTCAGAAAAGGCTTAACCGATTTGAATGCTGTTTTCATTGATGTATTGTTGCAAAAAATGAACGACATTTGTCAAACACTTACCAAACACTGTTCCGGGTATCGGTAGTTACATTAAGCGTATTATGAACCATACTTACTGGAGCCTCCAAACCCAGGAAGTGTATCCGAAAGTTTGGTAGACTAGCGAAACGCTCATGCGGTATCTAGGTTCGTGTCCACAGTTTTGAATAGTACTGATAATTGTATAATTTTCATTCTAGACAGTTCTCTAACTGTGGGCCTTACAAGAAAGCTTAGTTTCGCTCAACAAGCTATGGAGAGGGCTATGCTCGCGGTTGGTTACTCGGTGAGACCTAATCCAGGAATGGATCAGTAGACAAACGAGTCACCGACAAAACCAGGACGCTAGTACGCACAAGATTCAAGATGGACCGATCTAGTAAGGGCCGCGGGTCGTCGTTTGATCCAGTCTGTTTGTGACCGGTCCTATTGTAAAACTATGGGGGAGACCTTTGTCTAACAGTAGACTTCCTCCATCACTGCAGCAAACGCGGCGTTTGCTGGTGATGACCAGGACATGTAGCTACCCCGACACCGAGAAAGGAGAGGAAGACCGCCCCGCGCCGCTTCTCACCTCCTAGGCGCGACCAGGACACGGCGCCTGCGAGGGACCTCCCGGCCCGGGGACCACTTGTACCGGCCACGGCCAACGCCGTGGTCGTCGCAAGTGGCCCTTCAGGGCTAGCCGGTCCCTCATAGCTTAAGCATTAGTTAAGTTTTTATTTGTAAGGGCCGGGCGCTTCTCGCCCCGACGCCCGGTGACGGTTCCAAAGTCCCCTGTGGACTAGAACCACACCCATTTCGAGGTGAGTTTTAGTGCGGTAAGAGTCCCACATAACCTCTATGGGCATTTGCATTGCATGCGGCATTTGAGCATGAGGTATCTTTTGAAGATTTCTCTCCTCGTGAAAAAAAAAAAAAAAAAATACTGTCAGATAAAGGTGATAATTTTTATCAGGTGAACTCTAGGGAATATTTAATGATTTTTTCATATATGAATAGTGATTAGAAAGTTACCTTGTTTTACATTCCCCAAGCCATGTCCTACAGGCGTGCATGAGACATTATAATATGTAATTTAGATATGCATCTATATATGCAATTAATAACTTAGTAACAGCAACTGTCAAAACATTGACGAACAATCATTACTTCACTCGTCACACATAAATACCAGTTACGAGCACACGTGGCTGGTTGTGAAATACCTACTATACGTTAACTATACCTATAGTTAAACGATTTGAGTAATAGTAATGTCTTCCTTTCTTTCTGTGCATTCGCAATTAGTCTTCCACCTTTGTGCGAAAATTTCAAGTGTCGTAAAAGATATTTTAACTACCTTAGAGTTGATATCAACTAAGAGGCAATCCTCTGTTGATTATGTAATAAGTAGGTACTAGTTTACTGTAACTTTCATACATCTTCCCTCGCCCTTTCTATTAGTGAAAATCGTATCAAAAAAGAGAAGAGTTAACGGAGAAAAAGAGAGAATCGAAAGATTTATCTAAAGATTTAATAAAATCGTAAACGAGCCGTGTCGTAACGTTAAAAAAAACAATTTGAACACGTGGTACTTATGTTACCGAGTTAAAAAAAAAAAGTTTTTAGAATTATTGTCTCTTTGTCTGTGCATTTGTACACGCTAATCTCAGAAACGGCTTAACCGATTTTAATACGGTTTTTATTCATTTATTGTAGCAAGTTTCCTGTAACATTTAGTGTTTGTTTCATTCCAATCGGTTTAGAAACAAAAAAGTTACACGCTATACCGAATACTTATAATATGAAAGGACAACTGTACATTTTGTCATGATTGATTTGAATTAATTCTATGGATTCAATTTTAGGTAATTATTTGTAGTAAAAGATTTAAATTTTAAGTATTCTTGAAAATGATAAACTTTTTAGTACCGGGATGTTGGTAGGTAAGCATAGGTACTTTTTATTTATTTAAGCCTTTATTGCTGACACTTTTTTTTTATTATGAAATCGAGGTAGCGCTTGACCACTATCTCATCTGATGTGAGGTGCAGATGTGGCCGAAGGTGGACCACGCTTACCTAGTAAATGCCCATTTACCCTAGTTTTGAAGACCCCGAGGTTGTATTCTGTGGGAACACAGACGCAGCAATGAGTTCCACTCCTTAGCAGTTCGAACAAGGAAGGTGGAACTGAAACGCTTTGTTCGTGATCGAGGTACATCGACCACGAAGGGATGAAACCCCTGCCCACGTCTAGTGGTCCGCAAGTGGAACGGTTCCGGTTGGATTAAATCGTACAGTATATAGATGCACACTAACTAAAACAGTTTAATTTTTAAATACATTATACAAAATCACACATCGGATTTTCAGCGTGTCCTGTGACACATAGGCCTCCTCCAGCTGCCTCCACTCATTCCTATTTTTCGCCTTCCTTGTCCAAATTGCCCCACCAATTGTCTTAATATCGTCGGCCCATCTTTTTGTCTGTCTGCCTCTCTTTCTCTTGCCGTCTCGTGGTTGCATAGTTATCTTTAAAGGTAGTTAGTTACCTTTAAAAACTAAGTCATAACGAATTAGCCGCCAGTGAATGTTATGTCATAAGTACGAATAAAGTAAGTTTATACATGCGTGACCCTAAAGAGGTCTTTTAAATAAAAACAACTTCCAGCACCCTTGTTTCCACAACACTACAACCCTGGACTCTTCAAGTCGCGAGTGAATCGGTTCTTAATAGACAAGCATGCTCCATCTTAGATCGCGTCATCACTTACCATCAGGTGAGACTGCGGTCAAATGCTTGATCTATCATTATAAAAAAAAAAAAAAAAAATAACCGTTTCGCCAAACTATTGCCCGTAGGCCTAAAAAATTGCGTATCTTTACCTTATTTTAGGTCATGTCCTTGGATTTTATTGTTCATTACACAAAAGCTTAGGGTTCCGTAACGAAAAAAAAATTAGTATGAAAAACTGTTAAGAGTTATCTGCGACAATTACTGTAAAACTATACTTGCATATTAATTACTAATAATTATAGTTCACTAATAAATTAATTGACGAACCCGTTGGGTGAGTTATTGTTAGGGTGCTTGCCTTAACGCTCTGTTCTAGGGTTCGATTCCCGGCAGGGTCAACTTTGAAAAATGTTTTTTTCAAATTTGGCTCTGGTCTAGATTTGGAAAGTAGTGGCAGGGCACACTGCACTTCGCAGTCATTTGGGCAGTCCGTCTGGAGGCTGTAACCACCTCCTTACAGAAGACCACTGTGAAATAACAGCACGTGCGCTGTTGTGTTTCGGTGAGTGAGTAAGGGATGCCAGAGCCCATTTCCTTATCCCCTCCTAATCCCTTATCCAATCCTACTGCAGCCGGTAGCGCACTTGCAGCAGCTGTGGCGTTGCTTGTGTTATAAGGGTAGTCACCTACCATCAAGTGGACTGTCAGCCTGTCTGCCGATCTTAACATACAAAAAAAAGTGAAAGGGAAATTAAGTCAAAATGTAACATTGGTCTAAAAAAGATATGGTCAAGAAATAGGAGTAATGGATTGGGGATATTTTGTCATATTGTATTATTTTGATTATTTAAAAAGTGTTAGTTAATATTTGCTACTATTTTGGTGTATGTACTTTATAAGTTTCATGGGAACGGGGATTGCATATTTATCCTCGTGTCAAAGGGGAATTATTTGTTGGTATTTTAAAAAAAATATTAGTTTTGCCACGTGGCAACGGAGCAAGCCATTTAGACTTCTAGGTCCAACTATTTTTAAGACACAAAAATAAAATCTACTTATGGAATAAAATATTAATCTATCTATAGATATAATAAAGTCTTAAACGACCCTTAAAATTAACTATTTAAAAAAATATTGTACACGTTGTACTTATGTTACCGAGCTCAAAAAATTGGGTTTTTTGTCTGTGTGTTTGTACACGTTAATCTCAGAATCAGCTTAACCGATTTTAACATGGTTTTCACTAATGTATTGTAGCAAGCTTCCCGTAACATTACGCGCTAATATACTGAATACTTACGAAGTTGCAGGCTCAGCTAATATTTAATATAGTTCTGAAAATTTCTAATTAATTTTAATAACAGCTTACGCGTTTTAATAAGAATTTTACACTTTCGTGTGATTTTATCGTCATGATTTTAGAATAGTATATTTCATTACAAGTGCGGAAAGGCTGTCATTGCAAAGAGTTCCGACAAATGTCTACCCGAGCCGAAGGCGAGGGTTGACAGTCGGAACAAGTTGCAATGACGGTTCCGCACGTGTACTGAACGACTATTTTTAATACAGTTGCGAAAAAATGAAGCGATTTAATAAAACAAACAACTAAACTCGCAAAGAGAATTTCTGGAAAATGGCGCCAACCGTACAATATAAGCAGAGACATTTTTTTTCTTCACGCATTCCGGTAGGCAAAGGAAACTATGTGCCCATACAGCCAAGTCTTCAGTAGAATTTTTTTATTGATTTGAAATGAAAATGAAATTTAATGAGATGAAATGAAATGAAACCTAACCTAACTCATTAAATCAAATCATTAAATCTGATATTGAAACAAATTCGTAGCTTCTTTTTAGAAATATACGTATTTGCATGAATCATAAAAACTTTTTAGTAAAAACTTCATGGTTCGTTTTTCTTTTTAATATACATTATTTTGACAGTTGGGAAAGAGAACGCACGAGTGCGGGAAAGGTAAAAAAAAAGCACGAGTGTGTAATAGCCCACTTTCCGAACGCTATACGTCCCTGCAATACGCCACTTTTTGAGCAACTGTATTAAAAAATTCTTTTCATACCTATGTACAGCCAAATTATATGAAAAGAAAAATATACATAGTACCAAATAGGGAAGTTTGAGGATTCTATTCGATTAGGCAATCGTTGTCATACTGGTGAGTGAATGGAGTTTGATCGGAGAGCTGCGGTAGACGAATCAGTAATTATCGACTGCATAATTCTGAATGAATGAACGAATGAATTGAACCACTACCGAATTGGTGTGAAATCATCTCTAAATGCCATTATTCGGACACCCAGTATTCAGCAAAAAATTATACAAATGTCTTTCCCTATTTAATATAAATTTACTTTCCCTATTTAATATAAATTTACTTTCCCTATTTAATAGGTACCTAAACCCTTCAGTTAATTTGACTTGTAAACTGACTGAATACACTACTATTTTACTAATTGGCTTTTGCCTGCTACTTCGTCGGCAACTTTTTCTTACATTTTAAAACTTTTATCGAATCTTTATTGTTCAGGCGTTGAATTTTTCATTTTTATTTATTAGATGATCGCTCGGGATAAAAGATGATCGCTCGGGATTTTTTCTGGATAAAAGGTACCCAATGTCCTGACAATGTGTAGGTATGTAAAATTTCATGATAATCGATTGAGTAGGTAAGGCGGTAAAGCGTAACAAACAAACAAACACATTTTCGTTTTTATAATATCAGTTAGGATATGTAAAAATAGTATTTTATAAAATCAATGTAGTTTTTATTATTATAATTATTGTTTTACAAATTGTGTACGTACATTATAATTATAATTATTCTAATAGTAATATAAGTAAGTATACGAGTATGGAATGTCATTAAAATTAAAACCAACGTCAAATAAATTCTAACACCTTATAAGTAAACATAGGTTCTAAAAGTACCACATCCGCTCTCCAATCACTTCAATTAACTAAAATGTGCAATTAAAAACACCTTTTCAAATTCAATATTAATGTGCAAAGGGTAAGGTTAATTTTTCATTAACGTTCTGTTAGGGCGGCTCTCAATTTTGTTTAAAAAAAACAAAATTTATTAAACACCAACCGTTTATTTTGAAATATTACACAAGTACTTATTTTCACTATTCTACACTAGACACTTATTACACGTTTTATGGGGGTGGTTAATATAATAACCCCCTTAGCGCGGCGCAAACCCTTTGACTAACTATCTAGTCACTGAAGGCCAGCCGGCAGGCAGAAACCGGGTCCGTAGCTGGGCAGTGATTCGATAGAAATCAACAGGAGAACTGAACTGAAATTGAAAAATGAACTTGTATTTATATTAAATAAGGAATCGACTCAGTGTTTTACGGAGCGATTCAGCAGTTTTAGTATTAGGGCTTTATTGCATATAAAGCTAGGATATAACACCTCCCCCCATAAGACGGAGCATCTGGGAAAAGAGATGCGAGTAGGACAAAGAACTAGGATAATTTACAATCTAAGTAATATTAGACACAATGGAACAAATTGACATAGTAGTAAATCAAGATATAGTAATTAAACATAGTAATTAGACATAAAATTAAGACATATTAGGATTTAGTAAACAAAAACGAAATTCAAAAATACAATTAGTCAATTAGCAACTAAGATGTTTATTATAATCTAAGTAACATTAAACACAGTGGAACAAATAGACATGGTAGTAAATCAGGATATAGTAATTAAACATAGTTAATTAATATAACATTAAGATATAGTAGGATTTAGTAGACAAAATACGAAATTCAAAATACAATTAATCAATTAACAACTAAAATGTAGTACAATAGTAAAAATCTTAAAATCTATTATAGGTACCTACACTGGAATAGAAGAGATGACACTTAGTTAACAATTTTACCTTAAATGTTGTTTATTGGAATTCAAGATTCCTCTGGGGTTGTCTTGATTCACTCGAGTCATCTGAACTGTAGTTTTTATTTCTTACAGTGTTTAGTTCAATATTGGAACCAGAGTTAGATTGAACTGCTGTCGGTTTTGTGAAACAGTTATTAAATATTTTTATACAGCAATCAGCTTGGCGACTAGACATTTGAACATTATGTCGTCGTCTATTTTTTCGAGCACAGAGACATTTATAAATTTTGTATATTAGAAAGGAAAACATTGAAATAGAAATTAGACTTGTTAATATACTGAAGTAGTGACCGTATTTTATATGGTATGGTTGGTTCTTTATTTTTTCGAGTTCATCGTTGAACTGGTTTAGCTTGTGAGATGCATATGATAAGCTGTCAAGATTTATGTGGGATAGTTTAATAGGAGTTAGGTGTGGTAATGTTTTGTTAATATTTGCTTTAATACAACAATCATCTAGGATAATATTAAAGTTTGGCGATGGGATATAAATCTTGGAATCGAATTCAGTGGATGGGATGAATTGTAGCAATTTGTGGTATGCCTTACACTGTTTCGGCAGTTTAAGGATACCTGAACCAACGATATCATAGTCTTCTAATTTATTATTACAATTGATTGACAATTTTGTTATGTCGGATTGTACATATATCCATCTATTGTTACTAATTTTTTGCCATAGATCGATATCACCATATATTATTTTATAATTACACGACTTAGGAATAGAATT
This sequence comes from Bembecia ichneumoniformis, assembly GCA_910589475.2. Taxonomy (NCBI): domain Eukaryota; kingdom Metazoa; phylum Arthropoda; class Insecta; order Lepidoptera; family Sesiidae; genus Bembecia; species Bembecia ichneumoniformis. Next base: position 14,238,723 of record OU342540.1, read on the forward strand.
TAAATGTTCACTTAAAATAGACACTTCACAAGTAGGATTTGTAACACTTGATTGGACGTCGTTTAATTTGCACAGAAAATTATTAGAACTTATCACTTTGCAATCACTTATACTGTTCATAGTGGAGAAAGTTAATTTATCTTCCGTAATTGCCAAAAATTTGGCTGAAGGACTTATCATTGCAAATGAATTGGGATTCTTAATATCATGAGGAGTTGGAAGAGCATAGACGTGGTAAAGATTATATTCGGTTAAGATTATGAGTGGTATTTTAATAACAAAAACTAATTTATTTGATGTGACGAAAGATGAGACATCGGATATATCTAAAAGAATATGCATATTATCTAAAGTTAAAGGAACTGGAAAATTATGAATGGCGATATTAGCAATATTTTGGTTCTCGTTTAATTCATTATACAACATTGTAGGGCTTAGTATAGAAGGATGAATAATGTTGTGTTTTCCAAAAAGAATAGAGTCAATGAAATTTCTTAAATTATAACTTAAAATCATTAATGAGCTTTCTAGAGCACTAAAAGTTAGTGCGAGGTGAGTATTTATCTCGACTTTATCTGTGTTTTGGGAGATTGTTTCTAAAATTTTATCCAGTTTTTCCATATTTTGGTTTAAAGTATTCTCGTTTTCGTTGAGTTTAGTAATTGTGCTATTGAAAGTTTTGATTGTGGATGAGACGATATGGATGTTGTTTTGCATTAAGGAAGCTAAATGTTTTTGATCATCTTGGACGGCATTGATGGCTTCCGTGAAGGTGTGAGCGTCGTCTTCGTCTAAAGAACCGAAAAGTTGTTTTAAAATTGGTCCGCCTATGCCAAACCAGGCAGATCTTTTACTTCTTTCAGTTCCTTCTATTGAAGTTAAATGAGATAGGCCTTCATAGTTGTTATTTACATTGGTAAACAGAGCCTCTAAGGGACTTAGTACATTAGAGCAATCTGCGTGCATTTTATGGGAAGGATATTTTTTACAAATTTCTTTTGATGTTTCTAAGATTGACCTTATATTTTCGATGTGTGGTTTCAAATAGGAGAAGTCGGAGAAAGTTATTATGTTCCAGTAGTCATTGTAGAATTTGAGAGAGCCTATTGGATCAAAGTAAAGTCCGGGACCTTGAATGATGGGAGTGGTAAAATTCAGTCGAGTTGAGGAGCTTGCTGGCATGATGGCCCTGGAAGAGAAGGAGTGTGTGCTAATTTTATTTCGTCGAAATGATATTTGATATGCCTACGGTTGATCAGTATCGTAGCATTATGATTAGGATGAATTTTGACGATTTTAAAAGGTCCTTTCCAGACCGGAGATAGAGCCTTACGGAGCCTGTGGTGATGTTTTATGTATACCATATCTCCAACTTTATAGGGGATGTTTCGAGACCTTTGATCGTAGTAACCTTTTGATTTTTCCTTGGACCTGAGAATGTTTTCTCTCGCTATGTTGCGGGAGATATTTAATTTGTGTTTTAAGGTTCTAACATAGTCTAGATAGGTAGTATTGGAACTGGTATCATATATTGAGCTTGGTAAATAAGGCTTGCAGCCGAAAAGTAATTCGTGTGGGGTAAAGTTTGTTGTGGAGTGGACAGAAGAATTGTACGATATAATAGCGGTTTGTAAATATTTGTGCCAATCATCTTGGTTTTCATTAACATAGGATTTTAGATATTCTTTTAGAGTCGCGTGACTTCTTTCTAAGGCACCGTTTGTTTGTGGATGATAAGGGGATGAAAATAAGTGTTTTATTTTAAATAATGCAGTGACTTGTTTGAATACTTCTGCTATGAAGTGGACACCTTGGTCGGAAAGAATAGTTTTGGGAATACCAAAGTGGCAAATAAATTTGACTAGGGCGTCTGCGGTTTGCTCGGAGCTTGATTGAGCGATGGGGTAACCCATTGAATATTTGGTTAAATCGTCCTGGAAGGTAACAATATATTTATATTTTTCTGAACCGGATTCGGGAAGGGGACCGACTAAGTCCATCGAAATTCTTTGCAGTGGTTCATGCGATGTGGAAGTTATTTCCATTGGAGATTTGTTTGTGGCACGTAACGCTTTGTTTTTCTGGCATTCGGAACAATTTTTAACATAGTTTTCTATGTCAGTTTTCATGCCTTTCCAATAATAATTATCTTTTAATTTGTTGTATAGACGAGAGGAACCAACGTGTCCTCCAATTGGAGTGTCATGGTTATCCTTTAAGATTATTGGGATTTCAGAAGGGGTAGGATAAGAAATAGTATTATGATATATGTTAATTTTAATTTGGGTATTATGAAATAAATAAGCTATCATGTCGTATATCAGAATAAAGTTTAATTTATCATAAGGATTAGAAAAATCAGAGATGGATATTTCGGTAACTTCATTATGGAATATTATGAGAGTATTTCGTAATTCCCATAGAACTTTAAAAACGTCTTTGCATGTTGCAGAGTCGTAATGATGTATTTTGTAAAATAAATGAAAAAAAGTTTTATTATTAACTACAGAACTCTTAATATAATGTAACTCCTTTTCGGAATTTTCGAATGTTTGTCTATCGTCTAATAAATTAAGAATTTGTTCACTATAAGGATTGGAAACATCTAAATCTATGGATGTTGGATATGCGATTACGGAACAGTGAGTGTTTAATAAACTTTTATTATGTTCAATTATATTGGTATCATAATTAGTTGGGGAAGATCGATTTTTAATAAAATTTTCATAGGTTAGGTTATCGTCATTGTCTATGGTGTTTACGGGAAAACGTGATAAGGCGTCAGCGTTTGAATTCATTTTACCGGATTTGTATAAAATTTCATATTCGTATTCCTCTAATTTGAGACGCCAGCGAACTAATCTGCTGCTAGGGTCTTTACAGTTGAATAACCAGACTAATGGGCGATGATCCGTAACTATTTTAAATTTACGACCATAAAGGTAGGGTCTGAAGGTTTTTACACCGAAAATTATACCTAGAAGTTCTTTTTCTGTTGTGCTATAGTTACCTTCAGCTTTATTGAGAGTTCTTGAAGCGAAGCCAATAGGTAAGTCCTCTCCAACCTTTCCTTGTGAGAGAATTGCACCTAGGGCATGATTTGAAGCATCTGTTGTTAGGATAAATTCCTTATTGAAGTCTGGATATTGGAGGATAGGGGCATTCGTTAACATTTCCTTAAGAGTAGTGAATGAGTTTTCTTGTTGCTCATTCCATGTGAATTCGGCATCCTTTTTTAAAAGTGAAGTCATCGGTTTAGTGATTTTTGAAAAGTCCTTAATGAATTTTCTATAATAACCTACGAGACCTAGAAAAGCTTTAATTTGTTTGGGATTCTTAGGTGTTGGATAATTTACGACTGATTTGACTTTTTCAGGATTTGGCAGTACACCTTTATCCGTTATTATATGTCCAAGATAGGCGACCTCTCTTCGAAGAAATTCGCACTTATCTGGTTGTAATTTGAGATTGTGCCTCTTTAGGGCATCGAAGACAAACTTCAGTTTTTGGATATGGGATTGAAGGTCATGGCTGTAGACTATGACGTCATCAAGATAAATAAAACAGTGAAGACCTTGAAGACCTGATAAGACAGTATTCATAAGTCTTTGGAAAGTTGCAGGCGCGTTTTTGAGTCCAAACGGCATGCGGTTGTATTCAAAGTGACCATTAGGAACAGAAAATGCAGTTTTTGCAGAATCAGAAGGGCTCATTTTTATTTGGTGAAACCCGGATGCGAGATCTAAAGTGGAGAAGTATTTACTGTGACCAAGTTGGTCTAAGATGTCTGCGATGTTAGGTATTGGATAAGCATCTCCTATGGTGATGTTATTTAAATTTCTGTAGTCAACTACAATGCGCCATTTCTTTTGACCTGAGGCGTCTTGTTTTTTGGGTACGACCCATATTGGAGATGACCACGGAGAGTTAGAGGGTTTAATTATCTGTTGTTTCAACATTTTATCTATTTGTTTGTTTACTTCTTCCTTGTGGCATTCAGGATATCTGTAAGTTTTAGTATGAATTGGTTGAGAACTAGTAGTTTGTATATTATGTTCTATAGTATTAGTATGAGTAAGGATATCACCTTCTAAATAAAAGAGATCAGAATAATCTGAACAGAGATTAAGGAGAGAATTTGATTCTTCGGAATTAAGATGAGATGTTCTTATTTGATTTTTTACCTTATTAATTCTATCGGTGATGTTGTGATTTATTGTTTCGAAATTTAGCTCAGAGTCATGAACAATATCGCAAGCATGAAGTTTTACAATTAAGGATGTTATATTAACATCTTGATTAGTAGTATTAAGAATAGATACATTTGCGTGTTTGTTTTGTTTGACTGATGTTAAACAATTGGATAAGAAGACACCTTGTTGTATCTCTGATTTCTCGATATATCCAGATGTCATGTCTGGATTTGATATTTCGCATTCTACCATCATTTCGGATCTAGCAGGAATAATATAACGCGGTTTCGAAAAATGTAATTGTAATTTATTATTTCCCATGTGTAAAAGACAATTTTTGTAGTCTATATTTGAATTGTATAACTTAAGTGTATCATTACCAATTATACCATCAAAGTTTATGTTTACCTTCTCGGGTATTAAATGAAATTTACTGTAGATGATATCTGACTTTGATAATTTAAGATCTAATTGAAAGTGACCTAGACTTTCACAGTACTCGGAGTTTTTATCAATACCTTGAAATTTAATTGTTTCTTGATTTAATAAAGGTTTTGTTTGTAGGGATGATTCTTTTAATAACGATATACTTGATCCGGAGTCTATTAATAGGGTTAGCGGTTTATCTGAATATTTTGATTCTATGTATACATGAGGCAAGTGGATTTTGTTATTATAATTTATTTTATATACTTTATTAGAAGTTGATGAATTGATGGATATATTAATTTTAGGATCCATTGATTGATTTTCAGTTTTTGAATTAGTAAGAAGATATTTTGATTTGGTAGAATTGTTCGATTTTATAAGTTGAGTAGGTGGAGTTTTAGTAGAGTTTGTATGGTTTTTATGGCTTTGGTAATGCCTTTTGAATTTGTTAATCTTAATATTATTCGATTTAGTAGGTTCAGATACAGAGGGTTTGGCATCAATATTGTTAGTTTGGGGCTCGTTACCCTGTGGGTTAGTGTGAGCGGATACAGAGAATTTCGCATCAACACTGTCAGTTTGGGGCTGGTTACCCTGTCGGTTAGTGTGAGCGGATACAGAGGATTTAGTAATACTTGAATTGGTAGAATCAGTGGATTTGGTAGATTTAGTAATATTTGAATTAGTAGAATCAGCGGATTTAGTAGAATTAGTAATATTTGAATTGGTAGAATCAGTGGATTTGGTAGATTTAGTAGGTTTTTTCGCATCGACTTTATTATTGAGTTCCGTTCGACGCAACGACGGAACCCTATTTAGTTTAAATTAAATTCGGGGTTAGTTTCGACTCCCTTATTATCATTTATAGAATCATTGGAATAGTTAATTTGTTCGAGATTGTACACAGGTCTTGAATTATGACGGTATGAGTGGTTATTATTATTATTAATATTATTATTATTATATTGTCTTTTTCGACATTGACTTATGTCGTGACCAATAAATTTACAATACCTGCATATTATTGTAGAATTATTATTTTGTTTAGGATTTGGCATGTCTGATTTCGAGACTTGGGGCTTTTCAAGGTTAACTGCATGAACTGGACGTTTATTAAGGAAACACTGTTTCTCTGAATGACCAGTTTTGTTACAAAATTTGCATTTTGGTCTTGATTCTGGGGTTCTAGAAGAATGTATAAAATTTTGTAATTTTTCTTCTTGAATAGCTAAATTAATGGCCTCATTCAAGTTAGAAGGATCTCGACATCTGATGATGTTGGAGATGTGAGACGGTAGACCTAATAAAAATGTGTGTAAGGCCAGATCTTCGGTACTGGCGAGGCGACCTTTTAATTCGCTTTTATCTACAGTGGAGTGAGATATATCTGTCTGCAACCTCGTAAGATATGTCTCTATGCGTAGACTAAATTGCGAAACAGATTCACCGTGTTTTTGTTTGCAATTTTGGAGGTCTAATAGTAAGTGATTTCTGTGTTTTAGCTCTCCAAAGGTTGCTTTTAAAAATTGTTTTAATTCCGCCCAAGAATTGAAAATTTTTAGGGAGCAGACAGATTCTGCCTTGCCCTCTAATTGCGATAGAATATATTTAAATAATATGTCGATTTGAGATTGGTTAGCTAAATTTAAGGCATTTTCGCAATTTTGTATATATGATGACAGTTTATTTCTGTCGCCATTAAATGGTTTAATGAATTTAATAAGGATTCCTAACGGAATATTATCGATACTTTGTCCCGATAATTCTAGATTAGACGTTTCAGTAATTTCGAACTTTGAACTTTCATTTGCCATGATAATAAAATTTATAAATTATTACGGAGATTGAACAAAGGAATTACGTAACGTTGATATTCACTTACAGTAGCAGGAACGGTGCAACGTGAAACCAATGCATCGGCGATCTACTCGTGGGAACCGGTGCGAGTAAGTTGACACTGTGATGTCGATTGTGAGTCGTCCTGTTGTTATGCGCGTTTGCGGGGCACGTGGAGCGTCCTTGTGTAGAAACGGCGGGAACTGGTAGAACTCGGTGCTAGGCAGTGAACCCTCGGCACGGTGGAGCTTCTTTAGTTCAGGATGTGCGTCCTCGATTCGTCAGATAAACGAAGAAGACAGCACGCCGTTTGTAGTGTAGCGAGCGGCAACCAAACCAGCTCAGTGAATGACTTGAAGTTAGTAGGCCGTCGTCAGGAGTAGTAGGCGACCAGCGAGACTTAATCCCGCTTTTCTTCTGACACCAATTTGTTAGGGCGGCTCTCAATTTTGTTTAAAAAAAACAAAATTTATTAAACACCAACCGTTTATTTTGAAATATTACACAAGTACTTATTTTCACTATTCTACACTAGACACTTATTACACGTTTTATGGGGGTGGTTAATATAATAACCCCCTTAGCGCGGCGCAAACCCTTTGACTAACTATCTAGTCACTGAAGGCCAGCCGGCAGGCAGAAACCGGGTCCGTAGCTGGGCAGTGATTCGATAGAAATCAACAGGAGAACTGAACTGAAATTGAAAAATGAACTTGTATTTATATTAAATAAGGAATCGACTCAGTGTTTTACGGAGCGATTCAGCAGTTTTAGTATTAGGGCTTTATTGCATATAAAGCTAGGATATAACAGTTCGTTATTTATTGGAAGAATATTTTTAAATATTAGTATTTGGGCTTAAGGCTCGGTTTCCCATCGTGTAATGTTTCGTGTTACAATAGTTTAATGTAATTTTCAAAATTGACTCTGGTTTGGATTTGAAAAGTAGTGGTAGGGCTCACTGCGTTTCGCAGTCATATGGGCAGCCCGCCTGGCGGCAGTGACCACCCCCTTACAGAAGACCACCGTGAAATAACAGCATATACGTGCTGTTGTGTTTCGATGAGTGAGTAAGGGATGCCAGAGCCCATTTCCTTATCCCCTCCTAATCCCTTATCCTTAATCCTACTGTAGTCGGCAGCGCACTTGCAGCACCTGTAGCGTTGCTTGTGTTATACCATCAAGTGGACCGTCAGCCTGTCTGTCGACATAACATTAAAAAAAAAAGTTTATCCTCCAAAAAATTCTCTAATTGCCAGTGAAAATCTATAAAATCGGTACAATCTCTTCGGAAGTGTCACCAGACAAGGAGAATTAAAAATTATTTGATCTTTTCCAAACCAAACCCTTAGCGAAAGGACATCTCGTCGTCTCACTTGACAGGGTTCTAATCGTGGATGGTAATAACATCTATGGTTCAATTATTCTACTTTTTGCGTTATATCTGCTTGTAAAATTGTTTTAAACGTTCGTGATTCATTATCGAAAAATCTACATTTGTCCTTTTTTCAAATCAACATAACTTAAAATCCCCAAAACCGAACTTTAGTAAAGTACTCAAAATCGATGGCCTCAACCGAGTTTCCCAAAGGGTGAGCCTTAACATGAATATATACAAGAAGAAAGTTATGTCTAATGTCCATGATGTGCCCACCCCAATAACAGTTAGGAATTAAAATCTCGAAGTTGTTGAAGTACATGTACTTGGGACAAAAAGTCCAATTAGGTAGAATCAACTTCGAGAAGGAGGTCAATCGTTGAAGCCATTGATGACATATGGCGCTGAAACATGGTCTCTAACTATGGGCCTCGTAAGAAATCTCAACGTCGCTCAACGAGCTATTGAGAGGGTTATGCTCGGGGTTACACTGCGAGATTGAATCAGGAAAGAGGGGATTCGTAGACGAAAGTTACCGACATAGTCCGCGGGATTAGTAAGTTGAAGTGGCAGTGGGCAGGACACATAGTAAGGAGAACCGCCGTTTTCGAGTGGACATCACGGACTGGCCACAAGGTGGACAGACGACCTGATAAAGGCCGCAGGTCGCCGTGGATCCGGGCTGCTTCTGGTCCCTTTAGAAGACAAGGGGGTCCAGCAGTGGACGTCCTACTGCTGAAATGATGATCACTCAAAATATGCTCATCACCTTTTGAAGAGAATCAATAGCATAAATTTCATATATTATTATTCAATGAGAATGGAAGAACTATGTGTGTAAATATGTTATGCTATAGTGCAGTGGCTTAAACAAAGGTAGCATGCTTAAGATTTAATCAGTGTTACTTCCAAGTAGATATAGAAAAACAGCCATTCTTCTTAGAACGGCGACCTATAAATATTCGATCAAAGTTTTGCCTGTTCCAGCTACTATCTCTGAGCTTAAGTTGAGCTTAAGTTAATGATGAAATGCCTTTAGTAGTAGAACGTTATTTTTAAAATTTATTTTTCAGGATTCTTTGGGCAACAAAGTTCTATATGACCATCAGAACCTTTTTGAAATTGAAAGAAATTCATTCCACAAGATAAGGGATTGAGAAGGGCTCTGGTATCCCTTACTCACTCACCGAAACACAATAGCACACGTGCTGTTATTTCACGATGGTCTTCAAGGGGGGTAGTTACTGCCACCAGACGGGCTGCCCAAATGACTGCGAAATGCAGTATGCCCTGCCACTACTTTCCAGATCCAAGAGCCAATTTTTGGAAAAGTTCATTTCCTAAGTTGACCCCGCCGGGAATCGAACTCGGGAACCTTAGAACAGAGCGTTTAGGCAAGTGCCCTAACCACTCATCCTAACGGGCTCGTCAAAATAAAATAATAAAACTATCCACAATCAAAAGTTATTTTTGAGGTATGTGAAAGAGAAAGTAGATAGATACTCGTACGCTTATGTGAATATGAAGCATTCACACAATTAATAAAAACGGGACAAGTGCGAGTTGAACTCGCGTGAAGAGGGTTCCGTACGATGTTCAGTGATTTACGATGTTATTTTAATGTCATGGACTTTTACAGGTTTTCCTATAATCTATAAGTAGAAAACTAATTTACCTGTATTTTTTTCAAAATTTCGGAGGTAAGGGAGGGGGGGATGGTCAATTTTCGTCAATTTTCTTGAATAACTTGGAAACTATTTATTTTAAAATTACACAAAAATACATTTAAGATCTTCACAACAAGACCTTCCATTTGATATTTCACACAATGCAGTTTTCAAATATTTTTTTTTAATTTTCCACCTTCCCCCCAAAAATGACCTCCCATATATAGATTTCGTCTATTCACTTCACACCTCTGCGTTTGGGTCACAGAAATTGATATGTGTACCTACCAAATTTCAACTTAATCGGTATAGTAGATTCGGATATAATTGACTGTGACCGACGGACAGACGTCACGAGTGATCCTATAAGGGTTCCGTTTTTTATTCGGACGTACGGAACCTTAAAAAAGAAATATAAATCAATTCAACACCCTTGAAACCAATTCTCTGGCTTCTCGCTATTAAATAGCGTAATAAAAAAAATTGATTTTGAATTTGAAATTGATTTTAAATAATATATTTTATACTAGCGACCCGCCCCCGGCTTCGCACTGAGTTGAAATTTTCAAAAATTCTTTCTTAATGGATTACGTTATAAAAGAAACCTATTCAAAATTTCAACTCCTAACTTAGTAGTTTTGGAATTTATTTGCAAAAGAACCTACTGCAACCAAGCAAGGTTCACTATATGTGAACATATCAAAATCAAAGGCCAAAACATAATTAGAAATTTACTCGAAAAAGTACACTTAGAAAATCTGTCAACATGCCAGTGTCAATATGACACAAAGACATTTGCTGGTATTGCCAGCTGTGACCCCGCGAAAGTTAAAACCCTGGAATCGAGAGAATTAAGACTAGGCCCGAACAACAATTGTTTATTATTGACATTCACGGTTTGCTCTATTGTCCGACAACAATGAACAAGACGATTTAGCCTTTGAAAAATATGCAATTAGTGTACCTCTGCGCAACGCCGGCCTGACCCTCGACCTACGTTGCGTCACAGATATGCCTTACGAGAGGGAACAATCTCTTCTCAGCGACTAGTTTGCTTAATCTTATTACGTTACATTAAATTACAGTTTCGTGAATCGGATGCTATTACAATTTGCTACCATAATTGCACCTATTATTGAAGGTGGGATAAATAATGTCTTTCCCTTTCTTTCTTGCTTATTTATAAACTATTTGGTAAAAACGTTGCATACCATAGCATTGCATACCACCAAAGAATTGATAATGCGAATAGTCTTTTTTTTGTTTGTTCTCACGAATAATTTGAAGGTTCTTACTTCTTTTCGACATGGCCAACTCTGCGGTAGATTTTTACCATTACTGGCAACATCGGCGTGCGGCTAATGTATTCTTTATATATTTTATTTATTCGGTAGCATAAAAACAATATAAAATGTTTTCAATGTACCCATTACTAGGTATATAGCTTTGCTAAACTTAAAGTTGATAAACGTAAAAGCGAAAATCATTCAAAGAATCATACAGTAGAATGGTCATATCGTATAATATCGTAGTCGTTGGACCATCGAAATAATATAAATTCTAGCATTTCAGTTCGCTGCGTAGGACCGTCTTTTTTAATTAATTCATATTTTAAAATTTTATGGGCACGTCACGACATACATATAAACAAAGATTTTCAACTGTATAGATCGGGCAAGACGAAAGAATCCGTAATGTGACATTTAGAACCACGTGGTACAAAATTGCCAACTTTACAAGGCTATTTAGCTACGCCGTGGCCAACCTGATTACGATGATCAGGATCAATATTTTTTTGTAGAAAAAATCTCCCAAGGCTCTCTATATATTTAATCTTTTTGCATATAACGAACATTTTTATTAAAAAGTGGGTTAGGTTAAGATCTCAAATGAATATGAAAATGGTAGGCGAAGCGAGCGCATCCCGAACAATACTTTAATTATAAAATATTACTTAAGTATTAAAAAATATAATTTATTACATTTACCAAAAGGAAGGTGCAATTAGGTATTTTTAACAATTGTTAAAGAAAATAATTTATTAATTTTGCCTTCAATCTTGATAATCACTAGTAATTTTCAATTAATCACACAGACTGTAACGTATACCTATAAATTTACATAACTGTTTACATTAAACGCCTACTCATTTGATCTGAAAAAAATATATCATAATAGTTGCGTAATACTTAGTAAAATATAGTAAAGTGTTTTAGCGAGACCCCATTTAAACATATCGCCAATTAGAGGCCATAAAATAAAATCGATATCTAGTTATTGCATTTGAATTCGCGAACAACTTTCCATACACAACATTTCTGCGCATGTTCAGGTTGGATTTCGTGCTATAACAATAAGTATATGTGGAACTTTAAAACACCTCTACTCTCTACGGCCTATGTTGCTGCAAGTGCGCTGCCGACTGCAGCAGGATTAAGGATAAAGGATTAGGAGTGTATAGGGAAATGGGCTCTGGCATCCCTTACCCACTCACCGAAACACAACAGCACATGTGCTGTTATTTCACGGTGGTCTTCTGTAAGGGGGTGGTTACTGCCGCCAGACGGGCTGCCCAAATGACTGCAAAACGCAGTGTGCCCTGCCACTACTTTTCAAATCCAGACCAGAGCCAAATTTGAAAAGTGGATTTTTCAAAGTTGACCCTGCCGGGAATCGAACCCGGGAACCTTAGAACAGAGCGTTAAGGCAAGCACCCTAAACCACTCATCCAACGGGCTCGTATTATTGTATTATTTTTTTATTTTATTATTCGTTTATTTGTATTACTTTTTCAAATACAAATGTTTTAGCTAATCCATCCTTCTATACTTCCAAATTAATATTATAAATGTGAAAGTAACTCTGTTTGTCTGTTACCTTTTCACGCCTAACCAGTTGGATGAGTGGCAAGGATGCTTGCCTAACGTCTCAGGGGCCCCGGGTTCGATTCCCGGCGGGGTCAAGTTTGGAAATTTTAATGTAATTTTCAAAATTGACTCTGGTCTGGATTTGAAAAGTAGTGGTAGGGCACACTGCGTTTCGCAGTCATTTGGGCAGCCCACCTGGCGGCAGTGACCACCCCCTTACAGAAGACCACCGTGAAATAACAGCATATACGTGCCGTTGTGTTTCGGTGAGTGAGTAAGGGATGCCAGAGCCCATTTCCTTATCCCCTCCTAATCCCTTATCCTTAATCCTTCTGTAGTCGGCAGCGCACTTGCAGCACCTGTAGCGTTGCTTGTATTATAGGCGACGGTAGCCACCTGCCATCAAGTGGACCGTCAGCCTGTCTGTCGACATAACATAAAAAAAAAAAAAAAAAAAAAACCGGCTGAACCGATCATCAGGAAATTTTGCATACACGTTGTCAGGGATGCAGGTAAGGACTTAGGGTACCTTTCATCCAGAAAAAAAGTACCGTTCCCGAGGGATCATCTAACGTCTGGCAAAGCTATAACTGCAATAAAGATGTTAGGCGTTACATTGCTCATATATTTAGTCAGGCTTGATTTTTTTTATTTTTCAATGCGTGCGAAGCAACGGGCACTAGCTAGTTATTAATATAAATGTGAAAGTAACTCTGTCTGTCCGTCTGTTACCTTTTTACGCCTTAATTACTCAACCAAGCATCATGAAAATTGGCGTATACGTTGTTAGGGGTGCAGATAAGGATATATCGGATCAACTAATAGCGGTTAATATTTGATTTATTTTTAGTACTGGCATCTGGCCGTGGGTAAGTGGGCACTTGCCCAGAGTGCCCAGTGGAAAAGAGGGGCCTGCTTGTAGGATACACAATAATTTTAGTAAGTAATCTTTTATTAGATGACTAACATTTTGTTGTTTATAGATAAGTTATAGTTTTATGAAATTATTTAACAATAAAATAAAGTAAAATAAGTAGATTTACTTAATAATACCTAACATACTGTTTGCCAATCTAAGTAGGCGATAGAATGGCAATAATTAAAATCTAGTAGGTAATCTAGATCCTCAAATGAGTTATTTTTCTTTTCTATATTCCCTCTCGTTTTTACCATTGGTTAAATCAAAAGTATACTTACGCAATCATATGTTCTCATACATTATTTTGTTGCTTTTAATAAGACAATGTTAATTATGTGACAAGCACGCAACAGTTAATCACTCGGCCACAATTGGAGGCCTAAAAGTGCAGCGAAGCAAGTGTGATATTATCACATCACGCTAATCAACCTTGCAGCCTCTGTATGTACCTACTTATTATACTTAATAAACAATGATTAGACGAACAATGAATTAACATAGAGATTTAGATATCTATTAACAACTGTGTGGTTCGTAATTTTAATCTTACTATTGTTTCTCGAATCTTTATCACGAAAACTCAGGAACATTAATATTATATTTTATTAGAAAAAATTTGAACTCAATCAGTTTTTTAATTAAGAATTTAAATTTATCATATAAAGACGTTACACTTATAACACATTAAAACAGCTGTCATAAATGTCAACTGTCAACCGATAGAACAACTTCAAAATTTTCAATAAATAAATATGGAGTGACTATAGCATATTAATTATTCTAGAAAAAATATCCTAAGACTAATTCTAAATAAAAGCTTCCAAAAATTGCGATTGAATATCTTCTCAGAGACAATTGAAATTGGGGCAAGTTAGGTAATTGTTATTTTATAAAATAATAAAAAAACTTACAGGCCCTACCATTATTGTGCGCTTCTGTAATTTTAACAGTAGAGCAAAAAACTGGGCTACTACTATATTTATTAGTAATTAATTTAAACATGGTTCCCGTCTGGTAATGTCCCAACATTCGAGTAAAAATATAGACATATGTAGTTTAGAATAACCAATACCTAAAAACCACAAAACCTAAAAAGACTTCAGATAGGTAAATTTGTATGTCAATCAGCAGTACCTAATTAAGATCGCGAAACCTTAGTAGAAGACAGAGATCATTTACGCGATGCGGATTGACACCGCCCCATCGCCGGCGGCTATAATTTCTACTTGTTCGGGCCTTGAGCTGCCAAACGATATGATATTATGTTATAGGTAATTGTGTAATTATAGTGCAGGTTGTTAATTGGGACGCGTTACACCGAACGGTGGCTTATTTTATGCTATGATCAAGTAATATTACTTATAATTTAAAAACGAGACAAGTACGAGTCGAACTCGCGTGAAGAGGGTTCCGTACGATCTTACCTATCCGCACAATATTGAGTGATTTACCATGTTATTTTAATGTCATGAACTTCTTATAGGTTTTCCTATAATCTATAAGTAGAAAACTAATTTCTGCATTTTTTTCAAAATTTTAGGTTCAGTATTTTCGGAGATAAGGGGGGAGGGATGGTCGGACAGACGGACACGTGATCCTATAAGGGTTCCGTTTTTTTATTCGGACGTACGGAAAACTAAAAAAGGATATTTGTGACATAGAGTGAACCCCCCCACGCGATCAAGTGTTATTTGAGTCTGTTACAACTAAAATCGATAAAAGTGATGACCACTTGATAATGGTTACCTTTGCTTATAAAATATAGGTTTGGTAAGTGCGCTACCGACCATAGTAGTATAAAGGATAAGGGATTAGGAAGGGATAAGAAAATGGACTCTGGCATCCTTTACCATAGATAAAATACTGGTTAAGTAGTATTTTATCTATGCCTTTACTCACTCACCGAAACACAACAGCACACATGCTGTTACTTTACTTTGGTTTTCTTTAAGGGAAAACATTTAAAAAAATTAAGTAAGAACGAGCGTAAGACATATAGATACGTATGTAATCTATATTTTCTATACATATTTTAATAAAATCGTAAACGAGCCGTGTAACTTTAAATATTTTTTCAATTTGTACACGTTGTTATATTTTTTCAAATTGTACAATTTGGAGCAGCGGGTTAGAACCACGTTATTGCTAACCTTCTAATGCCTATAGTTGCCGAGATATTGAGGTTGTGTCAACTTACCTTTGTGTCAACTCTCCCAGGTCTCCCCTACTTATGTTACTGAAGTCAAAAAAATTGTTTTTAGAATTTTTGTCGCTAATGCAATGCACGCTAATCTCAGAAACGGCTTAACCGATTTGAATGTGGTTTTCACTAACTTATTGTAGCAAGCTTCCCGTAACATTTAGTGTTCATTCCAATCTGATTACAAACAAAAAAGTGACGCGCTATACCGAATACCACTCGCGGGCACAGCTAGTTATAAATATTTCCTCTCACGAATACACGTTATTATTATAATTATTAATTATTACAGTTTTATTATTATTAATATATTAGTGTCTGGGATCCGATTTTGTATTTTTAGTTGCTATTGAATTGAAGATCTTTAGTGTTACCAAAAAAAAAACCCCACCATGGTCTGAATTCATACACTGGTCTTCACCAGTGTAAGAAGACTAGTATCAATTAATACAAAACTTGTGGCCCAAAGTTGTAACCGGCAGACGAAAGTAAAAATATCTTAATATATTCTTCTATGATCCATTACCTAATCTTATTATTCCTTTTGTTGATATGTCTGAAAGCAATAAAAATCTACCACATTAGACCAAGTAAAAATAGGTAAGTTAACATAATAGCAGGGCCTGAGTTACCCACAGGTTATTCAGGCTTGAGCTTAGGGCGCAAGTTCGCAAGCATAACTTATTTACAGAATAAAATTTAGTAATTTGTTACTAAATTTTATTCTTCTTCCTCTTTCGTTGTCTGACTGTGATTCGAAGTTTTTAAATTACTTGAGCTCTCTTCTCAACCTCTAACCACAAAATAAATAATAATACTAACTCTAACTGAATAAACACTGCCCCTCTGCCCATTTGTACCTAGGTCATGGATGTCTATCTGTACCTGTTTCATTTTTATGTCTGCTGAACAGATTCACCTGTATCTGGTTCATTTTTATGTCTGTTGAACATTTGGGTTTTCGTTTTCGCAGTCATTTGGGCAGCCCGTTTGGAGGCCGTAACCACACCCTTACAGAAGACCACCGTGAAATAACAGCACGTGTGCTGTTGTGTTTCGGTGAGTGAGTAAGGGATGCCAGTTATTATGCATTATCATCAAAAGAAAATTGTCCTCAATAAATGGGGCAAAAGGCATCGCAATCTGCCCTAAAATGAGTGTTACGTATCTTGCCATAGTCAGGGACAATGTGTAGCTCCGGACGTGCTTCTAAGCAAATACCGCCCCATTCCATTATTGACCCTTCACCATAGGCTCTCATCCAACTATATTACAATGAGCCTGTCTTTCTCTGGATCGTCTCAATATTTGGCCCTTTCATCACATGGTATATGATCAGAATAGATCTTCCTCCAGGATTTTAAAAAATGCCTACATAATAAAAATGTATTGCTCCATTTTTATGTGACCGCTGTATTTGGTACCAATTTTCAATTTTGTAACATCCCGCCAAAGACGCCATCTTATTAAATGTTGTGCAATTGTTTTCAACTGACGTGTTCTTAATTAGAAAAGTTACGGTTTAATTAGTTGTTAGATAAACAGTTGAAACGGAAAAAAATAAGTGCGTTTTATGTAACACTATTGATTTAGATCTCACTACTGCAGTGCCTTATTTAGAGTTCTGAGAGCCCTAGGCTAACTATGGATAAGCGCTCCCCCCTCTTCCAAACCTATTCTGACGGTGCCTAAGACAAGGTTATCGGAAACTGTTTTATTTTTATTTTTTATGTTAAGGTCAGCAGACAGGCTGACGGTTCACTTGATGGTAGGTGGCTACCGTCGCCTATAACACAAGCAACGCAACAGCCGCTGCAAGTGCGCTGCCGACTACAGTGGGATTAAGGATAAGGGATTAGGAGCGGATAGGCAAATGGTCTCTGGCATCCCTTACTCACTCACCGAAACACAACAGCACACGTGCTGTTATTTCACGGTGGTCTTCTGTAAGGGGGTGGTTACTGCCGCCAGACGGGCTGCCCAAATTACTGCGAAACGCAGTGTGCCCTGCCACTACTTTCCAGCTCCAGACCAGTCCATTTTTCAAAGTTGACCCCGCCGGTAATCGAACCCGGGAACCCTAGAACAGAGCGTTAAGGCAAGCACCCTAATCACTCATCCAACGGACTTTTCCTTGTTATATTCAAACGAGTCCAATAAAATTGTTGGCCAGAAGCATTAGCAATGTCAAAGGTGCACGGAAGAACCGGCGGAGGAAGTGCAAGTAATTACAATGGCGCAGATCTAACCCCGTCACGACACAGCACAACGGTCACGAAATACGAAATGAGCTCAATTTTATTATAGGGTTGACACTGATTATTGATTCTTTCTTATTGACTGATTGATTCAATATCTAAATATATTCATTTAAAAATATTATTTATTGCATACAAACATAAAGATAAAATAAAATAATTATTTTGCCAAATTCTATATTTACAAGAGCACTGACGGAATACTTATTAGACTGTTGCTATTATGACTAAAGCATTTTACAATAAAACACATTAATTATTGAAAACATATCAGTTACTAGTTGAGCCCGCAATTTCGTACGAATGAAATAAACACTATGTTACCGCATTCAAATAGGTTAAGCCGTTTCTGAGATACGCACAGATAAACAAAGAAAACAACGTGTACAAAAAAATTTTTTTTTTGAAAAAATCTATACTTACTAATATATAAATCTGAAGAGTTTGTTTGTTTGAACGCGCTAATCTCAGGAACTACTGGTTAGAATTGAAAAATTCTTTTTGTATTGAATAGTCCATTTATCGAGGAAGGCTATAGGCTATATAATATTACGCTAAGATCAATAGTATTATATATAAGCAGTGTCCAGCACCGCGCGCCCCACGCGCACTCCACCACCGTATGGGCCGCAGCGAAGCGTGGCCGAGTTCAGCTAGTATTTAATGTACAGAGACGGCTCGTTTACGTTTCGTATTTACGATTTTACGTTAGAAAAATAAGAAAAGTTACAAAAGATTAAAACAATTAAATAGAAATATTAGCATGTCCTTTGTCGAGTAGAAGATACTTTGTGTTGTAACTGCTGTATGTGTGAATTAATAAGATTACTTTAGACATTGCATAAAGTACAAATTCTGTACATTTATTCACTAATTAATATAAATATAAATAACAATTTCATTCCTATTATAAATTAAAATCTAATCGGGGGCCCCTTGGGAGGGTCTCCATCACGCAGGCAGCATTCCCGCGCTGAATTGCAATTGCAATTCTTTGCGCGAGAAAGCCGATAGCGCGAGGGTCACCTGTTGCCTCCCTCAGACGTTTGCATAGGTCCCTGTGGAGCCCGAGCGCACCCTTACCCCAAGGCCCCAGTGTCTCGACCCCAAACGGTATGAACTGATATTGGGCGCCGAGACAACTGTATTTAGAGACCTTGAGGAGCTCCCGGGCATCTGCCGCTGCACCCGCGCGTTTTGTGGTCGCTGGCAGGTAGGAAGCCGCTAGGGTGTCAGTGCAGTTCGCGTCCCAAACCAGCGCACGGCCCACCCTCCAGGGTATCAATGACATCCCGTCAGGGCGCTTGCCATCGCCCCGTATAATCTATGCTCCAGAGCGGCGGGAACGTTGGCACTGACGAGCGCCCTTCTAAGGATGTTGTTGAGGGCGGCGTGGCGGGACAGGCGACCGGCGCCCGAGGAGCAAGAGAGGCCATGGTGGCCAAGTCGGTCCACAGGGGCCCCACAGGAAGCGCAGTTGTGGCCAGTGCAAATCCCAGCTCCCAGGCGGAGACCGACAGATATACGTAAAGTGTCCGGGTCGATGAAGGTTTAGACATTTATTTATTTATTTAAAGACAGATAAATGTAAACCAGGAACTAATACAATACTTTTTTGGTGAATGCTCGCTCTTTCACACCATTGTATGCAATGTCTTATGCAGGAACATCGAACAATTTTCAGCTTACCCAATACTTGCATTGTTGCCGATGGATGATAAAATCAACTGTTACCCCAAAAAATTGTGGAATGGGGAATACAAAGTTCGGCTAACATTCATTGCTAACAATGCCATTATTATGTTAACTGGTAGTCGGATGCAATCCAATCTTGATCGATCGTAAAAAAAGTGTGTGCGATGGCTCCGACGAGCGAACGTATAAAATAAAATGTATAAAAATCTTCCTCGCCTCACTAGTAAACTCGATACCTAATTACTTTAGATTATTTAATTACGTTCGGTATATACAGATGTCAATACGTTTTATAAGTTCAAATAGTTCATTTTTTTGACGACAGATAGGTATACTTAGGGCCTGAAACAGTTGCGTGCTGAAATCTAGTAATCTAGATTTATCTATTAATCTGTTTATTGTCATTAAATAATTAATATTACCTTGAAGACATTTTTAAATTTACTATATTTTTTTAATTGTGTCCATTTGGACTTCATTTAAACTTTATGTTTTTCAATGACATACAATCAAATCGGAATGATTGTAATAAAATGATTGAGAATCGGCATTATTAGAAGCCAACAAAGTTAATTAGTAATTACGCAAAACCTTTATTTTAAATTCATTAGTTGTATAAGTACTTGTGGTTGAGTGGATATATATTAAATTAAATTTAATAAAGGTAATGTTTAATATAATTATTATACTATTATGTTAAAAGTGTTTACAAAAGACAATTCGGTGTTGATATTTGGCTGTGTTGGCTGCCACCAACGAACATCAGAAACGGATACAAAAGGCAAACAACAAGTTAAATCGGGTGCCATAGGGGGATAATTGGGGGATATGTTGGCCATAGGGGGATATGGTCCAAACATAACACAGGTAATATTTTACCTTTAATTATTTAAACGTAGGATAAGTATGAGATAATTTTTATTTCAGTTACTTAATAACAATAAAAAAAGTTATAACCTTTATTCAATGAATGTTATTAAAAATTATAAAAATATTATTTTATGCTACGTGAGCCCGTTGTTTGTAAACCGATTAGGATGAAACAAACACTAAATGTTAGGGGAAATTCGCTACAATACATCAGTGAAAACCGCATTCAAATCGGTTAAGCCATTTCTGAGATTAGCGTGCACAAACGCACAGACAAACCGCCAAAAATTTAAAAAAAAATTTTTTTTTTGTTCCGTCTATAGTTTTTGTCAGTCTGAGGGTTTAACAGTTTCAACGCTGCGCGCATCGTTTTACACGAATTTCTGAACATGATTGTGATTCACATAAAAATAATACAAACAAAACAAAAATGGAATAGGATAGCTCCATTTTTTCTATTTTTTTGCTGCAATTAAATTTAAAAAATATTATTTATGTTTTTTTTTTAAAGATGAGTTTGCTCTTGACCAGCATCTATCCATGTAGGAAATATGAGGCCGACGATGGAGCGAGCTCACCCAGAAGATGCTTATTCACTCGAAACTTGAAAATATTTAAGTTGTTGAGCTCGGAAATAAAGACACCGGCAGGGAGATCCAATCTTTAGCAATGCACATCACAAAAGATGTTTTAAAGCGCTTAGTCCAAATTAGAAGGATTTCGACAAGGTGACGATGGTAACCAGCCGTACGTCTGCATGTCCGATATAAGAAAGGGGAAGGCGGTATTTTTTTTTTTTTTTATAATGATAGATCAAGCATTTGACCGCAGTCTCACCTGATGGTAACTGATGACGCGATCTAAGATGGAGCATGCTTGTCTATTAAGAACCGATTCACTCGCGACTTGATCTGCATGTAGCTCTCGAGCACACTCTCCGAAGTACATCTTATAGAATACACACAGACAGGTAATTTTGCGTCTATGTGTCAGGCTCTGCAGCTTAGTTCTTATTAGTGTCCGTCGTCGTCCCAATGAAATCTAATGAATGGAAATCCTGTTTTTAGCGACTCGCATTTTCCTAAATTTTACTATCAAATAACTTTTTGTCATCTATTTACCTCAGAAAAATTGTTAGAAATGTGTTTTGAAAAATATTTGAATTACAATATTTTTTTGTACGTAATTGTCCAAAAAAAATATTTTAGTACATAATTGATTTCTTTTACTTGTAGAAATGGATATTTATAATTTTAATCCAACATTAGCGTTAAAATAATAATGAAATAGTGCAATTTGGGCTTTATATTTTGTGCTATTTCTACAAATTTAGATCATTCGTTGAAAAAGCAATACGTGTACATGAACTTTCAATCGTTTATTTAAAAAAAAAAAAAAATTAAAAAATATGTAATAGTTTAACAATTTTTATAAAATCTCTACTTATATATAAAAATGAATCACGGCATCACGCGTGAACGGGTAGACCGATTTTAATTCGGTTTTCACTATTGGAAAGAGGGATAAACGGGGAATGTTCATATATATAAAAATTGCACCTCGGGCGAAGCCGGGGGCGGGTCGTTAGTACACTATAAATGCTCGGAGCAAATACGCAGCTATTAAGCTACTCAAACAACCATAATGAAATTTTTCATACACGTTGTAAGCGATAAAGAAAAAGACTTGGGGTACTTACCTCTCTTTCAGAAAAGCAGTTCCCGAGACATCATATAAAAATATAAATGAAAAATTCAGCGCCTGACAAAAATATCAGAGCAATAACGATTGAATAAATGTTTTAATGCCTAAAATAAGGGGTGCGTCGCGGGCAAGAGCTAGTTTAATCATCATAGGACGTCCACTGCTGGACAAAAGCCTCCCCTTAATAGACATGATGACAGATTTTGAAATTCCCTTCCATAATGTAGATACACGTCTACCATATCCGAAAAAAACAATATTTCAGCAAAAAACTAAATTTCAACGCGAATTATTGAAAGTTTTTAAATCTATTTTGAATTACGCGAGAAAACGTTCTTAGGTGTCATGGCGTCACGTTTGATGAAACGTGACGTCACCGACATCTCATCAGAGTTTTCATTCTGTCAAAGCAAAGTCAAGCAACACGATGGCACTTACCTGGGCGTGACGTCATTCGTTCTGATTGGTGTTTCAGTTAACATCGCCGATTGCAGTTATTTATACTTCTATTTTATTGAAAATCTTATTAATCTCAATTTTAATACAAAAAATGAGTAATTTTTTAGACACCTTTCGACATATATTTTTCTCCAAAACCATTTATTCTTTGATTCTTTAATACCGTCATCATGCCTATTCTTCAAAAGGACCGATCAGAAGCTGCTTGGATCCACCGTCGACCCTCGGCTTATACCTTGTAGATATAAGTTGAAAACATTATTTTGTGTATCTTTGAGAGACAACCCTACATACAGATTGGAGCGTTCGTGACAGATGTCATCGAGTAAGATAAAGAGATGTCGTTTCATGACTCGCCTTTGTTTTAGCCGCTTTAACATAACATTATAATAAGTTATGGAAAGATTTCACAAGTGAACGAGGAAATCTTACAACCAATGTAATATAATTATTTTACTTTGCTGGTGTTATCTTATATATAAAAATGAATCCCTATTTCCCCTGGTCACGGCATCACGCGTAAACGGGTAGACAGATTTTAATTCGGTTTTCACTAATAGAAAGAGGGATAAACGGGGAATGTTTTAGGGTATATAAAAATTGCACGCCGGGCGAAGCCGGGGGCGGGTCGCTAGTTTGAAATAAAATAAAAATATTTGAGTACAATATTTTTATTGTGGGAGGGCACACTGCGTTTCGCAGTCATTTGGGCAGTCCGTCTGGCGACAGTAACCACCCCCTTACAGAAGACCACCGTGAAATAACAGCACGTGTGCTGTTGTGTTTCGGTGAGTGAGTAACTGATGCCAGGGCCAATTTCCCTATCTCCCCCTCCTAATCCCTTACCCTTAATCCTACTGTAGTCGGCAGAGCACTTGCAGCAGCTTTGGCGTTGCTTGTGTTATAGGCGACGGTAGCCACCTACCATCAAGTGAACCATTAGCCTAGACAGGCTAACGGCTAATATACAAATGCCGATCATACATAAAAAAAAAAGAAAAAGTACATTTGAGTAACATTTGACCCTGTTTGAAGGTACTTGTCAATTTACATTTGCTTCAACTGACTGACTAAATGGCTTATACAACATTCGAACACTAGAGCCCGCTCTCCGGCTGCGCTCGGATGACGTCGATACGCATCGCTGGCGTGATATGTGCAGAGATAACACGCCTATTACGACGAATCTGACAACTAGAACTAGTTGTGTGTTGCGTAATAGTAATAGTATAAAGAGTGATTAAGCTCGCAGCTACTTTTGACAGAACTTTGTACTCAGTTAAGTATACTCAGTTAAGTATACTCTTTTGAAACTTATTCATCTGTCTACTATAGTTAAAAAATCGTTTGTTCTGACTGACTCATCAATGCACAGCCAGAACTGCTAAGTTTACAAAGCTCAAATTTCTAAAATAGTTTTTATTTATAGCGTAAGCATCCGCTAAGGAAGGATTTTTGAAAATTTCAACTTCATACGAAGTGGGAAAGTCGAGAGGTTCGAGTTCGATCCCCGGTCATGCCATATACCAATCTGTTTTTTTATAGGCATCTACTGCAATAGGCATGATGAAAGATTTTGAAATTCCCTTCCATAATGTAGATACACGTCTACCATATCCGAAAAAAACAATATTTCAGCAAAAAACTAAATTTCAACGCGAATTATTGAGTGTTTTTTAAATCTATTTTGAATTACGCGCGTCATTAGGTCTTAGGTGTCATGGCGTCGCGTCTGATGAACCGTGACGTCACCGACATCTCATCAGATTTTTCATTCTGTCAAAGCAAAGTCAAGCAACACGATGGCACTTACGCGGGCGTGACGTCATTCGTTCTGATTGGTGTTTCAGTTAACATGGCCGATTATACTTGTATTTTATTGAAAATCTTATTAATCTCAATTTTAATACAAAAAATGAGTTATTTTTTAGATTCCTTTCAACATATATTTTTCTCCAAAACCATTTATTCTTTGATTCTTTAATACCGTCATCATGCCTATTAGTAATTTCTTTTTTGAACAGGACACACACTGTGAAAAAACTAGCAACCAAATCGGAATGTTCGTAGATATCCTCTCAAAGAAGCCCTTAACTGATCGAAATGCTTGTAAAGTGTGTAAGCTAGTTAAATTCCCGCGACATCGTTCCCACGAATGTGAGATAACGACTATAATGACTATTGTACAATATTACAGGGGTTTTGTTCAAGGCGCTCTCGATTACGTTCATTCGTCTTTTGATGGATCGCTGTCAGGAAAGTGGGCCATTTTTTGGAATTACCCGTGCTGCTGGTGGGTTCAGTTTCACTGCGAAACACCAGCCTGTTTATTAATCACATTAGATTCTCACATTAGTTTTTGTGATTATTACATATGCATTAGACAACCCACTAGTTTTTGCTTACAGAACTATTTGCAACTTGATGGCAGATGGCTACCATCGCCTGTTAACATTAGCTACATTATTATTTAGGTATTAGAATTCTTTGTCGAACTAAGAGTTTTACCGTGTCTCATAACCTGCTGGTTGCCGAAACCAAATCTAATTCACTAACGTGTTCCATATTTTTTTTTTAAATTTAAGGTCGGCAGACAGGCAGACGGTTCACTTGATGGTAGGTGGCTACCGTCGCCTATAACACAAGCAACGCCAAAGCTGCTGCAAGTGCGCTGCCGACTACAATAGGATTAAGGATAAGGGATTAGAAGTGGATAGGGAAATGGGAAATTCACTTACCGAAACACAACAGCACACATGCTGTTATTTCACGGTGGTCTTCTGTAAGGTGGTGGTTACTGCCGCCAGACGGGCTGCCCAAATGGCTGCGAAAATGTGTGCCCTGCCACTACTTTTCAAATCGAGGCCAGAGCCAAATTTGAAAAGTTGATTTTTCAAAGTTGACCCTGCCGGGAATCGAACCCGGGAACCCTAGAACAGAGCGTTAAGGCATGCACCCTAACCACTCATCCAACGGGCTCGTCAAAATTCATGTTACACCAGGACAATAGATTTTAGTATAAGCTAAGATAGATACTAGTCGAAAAAAATTCGGAATTGAGGAAGTGGCGACATACGTGAATATATAATTCCCTACATCATAGGTACTGTGTTAAAAATGAGAGGCGTGTCTGGTTAGGCAATTGCATGAATATTGCCACAAATCGTGCTTCGGTCGTGACCGCAGAAAAATACGCAGCGAGCAACGTTGGCATTATTTTTCGCTACAATAACAACCGCAATTATGTCCTGATTCACAACAGATTGTTTGGGTTCTCAAATCGTGCACTTTTACGTCATTTCGAGCGCATTAAGCTTGCCATCATGCCATCTTGCCGTCTTGCCAACGACTTACTAATTGGCATTTCTACTACCAACCTAATTCGATTGTTGTCCAATATTAATTTTATAATTTTCTTTTAATCTATGCATAAAAATTGTGTTTCTATGTAAATTTTACTTTGAACAGCTTAAAAAACATTTATGATAGACTTTCCTTAAAGTCACAATTGTTTACTGAAAACAAACTCGCATTATATTTTTTTTTTAAATAACATTGACAGTCCACTTGATGGTAGATGGCGTCGTCGCCTATGAACACTAACCAAAGACTTTTATAGGATAAAGGATAAGGAATGAGCTCTCTCTGACATCGTGAATGGATGAGGAGTATGATAGCCGAGGAACACATGAACTATAAAATGCACAAGTCTTCTCCTGTATTTGGTCTGGGCTGTTTAATAGAATGAATGCTATAACATAATTATATAAGTTTATTTTAAGCCTATTTGTATATTATATATGTAGACAGACAGACAGACAGACAAACTCTTTATTACTCACACAACATAAATAAAAATAACAAATAAATACTACAAATAAGTGAGTACAGGCGGCCTTATCGCTAAGAGCGATCTCTTCCAGACAACCTTGTGGCAGAGGAGAAAACAAGAAAGAGAGAAAGAGGTAGAGTGCTAAAGAAATAAAATATAATCAATAATGTATATACTAAATTTTCAAATATAACAGAGAAGAAAAACATACACATATACATAAATAAATGGATAAATACATAAGTATATATACAGAATAATATATATACATATAAAATACAAATACATATATAACATTACACTTGAGATTAAAACAATAACAACTTGCTAACTAAGCTTGGGACAAGAGATAATTATTTTTAAAGATAGACAGTGACTTAGAGTGCCGAATTTCAGGTGGCAACTTTAAATGATTCTTTAAAATATCCAGAGCGGGTTAAAGGAATTTTCAAAATGTTGTCGAATTTCGACCTCAGTTGAAGAACATAATGTAGCTTAGATATAAGAACATAATGGCTGTATGAAACCCAATGAAATAAAAATAGAAACGCCCCTAAAACCGCCTCTCATTGTATGAGTTTCAGGATGTGTTCGAAGAATTGTTGCGTTCGCTTCGCTCTTGTTCTTTGAGGAGACCGCGGAACCATGCTCGTGGTGAATATGACTTATTTGGTTCCAAGTATTTGTATAAGTTGTTCAAGTTCGAGTGAGAGGACATCTTCGTGTAATGTCAAGGCGGTGCTCGAACGAACGAGTTTGAGAACCGTTTATTTGCTATCGTCGTGAATGTAAGCGTGATGCGCCATTCGCTCCGTTTATTAACCTAAACTTGGTGGGTGTAAACGACGCCGAGCAGGCTGTTGGTCTACTCGATGGTGATAGCTTCTGGTGTAATCTAATGATTATCTGACTGATAATCTAATATTTAATGTATGATTCTTGTACCAGAAATTTATTTAATGTTGCATCATTCATCATTCCGTTCTCGGCGGTAATTGAAACTTGATCATTATCAGCATGTGTACATTGCTAGACTTGCTAGACTCAGCATCCATCAACTGCCAAGCTCTCTTGAGACCAACGAGTGGTTGGTTCGTGGTCTCCACTCCAAGACTCATCTAGACCAATGCCGTACGCTGCATGACCTATATTTTCCCGTTCATTCCCACATTAACTGATTTTTTAAATGTTAAGATCGGTCCATCCGTGTGCAGTGCTACTACTTTCCAGATCCAGACTACAGCCAAATTAAAAAATAATAATTTTCAAAGTTGATCCTGCCGGGAATTGAACCCGGGAACTCTAGAACGGAGCATTAAGGCAAGAACCCTAACCACTCATCCAACGGGCTCGTCATTGATTGATTCTTAGCGCTATGATGACTACATTGTTTCTTGTATTTTGGGTCTCTCTCAGTAACTTGTAGAGCATTGCCCTCAAGTAACTAGTAATTTGTTGATAAGATAAAAGTGTCTACATATCTCAGCATTATGTGGTCATAACTTGCAATATGCATAGGTTTAGTCCTATGTGCAACATTTTATTTATTTATTTATTTCCACGCTTACAACTATTTTTAAAAATAAAAATAAAAAATAAAATCAATCTTTATTTGCGCGAACACATGTTTACAGGACTTTAATTTGTATACAGCAGTTACAGTACAAAGTATGTTCTACCCGCCAAAGGCATGCAAATATTTATGTTTAAATGTTACAGGAAAGCAACATAAAAGCAATGACTTATGTAATAAGTCATGCATCGATATACAACACCACACAATGCTGTCATTTGATGGTGGTCTTCTCTATAAGACTGTCACTGCTACTGTTGTTACTGTCGCCAGATGGGCAGCCTAGTTTAAGAGTGTGGGAATCTACCTACACACTATCTTAAATCGTTTGCTGAACTTTACATAAGGTGAAATGTCGCAACATAGCCTCCGTCCAATCTAAGCTCCACTTGATATTTACGTATCTATAATTTAGGCTATAAGTCGATAACTAGATGGCACCATTAATAATATGACTCGAGGCAGCGCAGATTGATTCCTGACATTAGTTCTGAATGTTGCAATATATTGCTTCTTGATAGCTTAAAGAAATACTCCTATTTGGAGACCACTAAGAACGTCACATGGTCACATTCTAGGTAAGTTTCTATCTGTTTAATAATGTAAACTTACTTTCAGTACTTACAAAAGAGGAAAATCTAATAAAGAAGAAAGAAGTTTATATTTTTTACATTTATAAACGTCTCTGACTATGGAACGAAACTATCTTTCACCCATGATTCCCTAATGCCGTGCCTCTATCTGAATAAATCATAATCATAACCATCTGGGAACATTTGTTAGATACAATTCACAACTTAACGCTATGCTACCTAGTACAAGTTGATTTCCTGGTGACCTCAATAATCAGTAACAGCACGTAACAGGGTCATCGAACAATGGCTCATACCGACAGTCAAAACTTTTGGTAAATGGTTTTAGGGATGGTATTGGAGCTGATCCGAATCCTAGCTGGTGCACCAGAGTCTTTCCTGGATTCAGCGAACATCCCTGATCCGTGATACCTTGGTAATTCCAACAGCATCCTGAACGCATTATTATATGATACTCGCAGGGCGTCTTTAAGAACATTAAGGATAGCTAATATTTGACTAAAAGATATATCGTCGTTGTCATACCGAAATCTGCTATGTGCTAAAAGTAAACTTTTGAGATATTCACAAAAAAAAATTAAAAAAAAAAATGACATGAAGGTTTATTTAAAAAAAAAGGTTTTTTGCTCATAGCACTTAGCATTTTGTACGACAGATAAGCAGTGAACTATTCACTAAGGTCAAACTGCTGAAATCTCAAAAAAAAAATGCACATAGCAAATTTTAATTTGACAACGACGAATATTGTCTACGTGAAATTATTATGAGAACGACGAGGTTGAATAACCTCACGGGCGGGATGAAACCGTGCACCGCCAACCCTAATGGGATTAAGAATAGTGATGAGGATTGGTAGTGGCAGGGTACACTGCGTTTCGCAGTCATTTGGGCAGCCCGTCTGGCGAGTAATCACCCTTACAGAAGAGCACCGTGACATAACAGCATGTGTGCTGTTGTGTTTCGGTGAGTGAGTAAGGGGTACCAATGCCCATTTCCCTATCCTTTTCTAATTCCTAATCCTTAATGTTACTATTATCGGCAGAGCACTTGCAGCTCCTGAGACGTATTACAGGGCGACGGTAGCCACCTACCATCAAGTGGACCGTTGTTACCTTAATTGGCGAGTCAAATAATAATATTTCAATAAATTTTCCATTAAAATACTGAAAACGTTATTTATTTTTTATTGAATACCTGTATTACGTTGGTAGAATAGTATATAGTATCGTTTGCTTTTATTTTTGATAAGGTACAAATTTAAGTAGTCTAAATCTTTTTTATAACATCGCCTTGAATATTTTAGGTTGAACACACTGTCAGACCGCAGGTGCATGTACGACCATGTTTTCCTTTTTAAACTATTGCGTGGAGGCCTTGACTGTCCAGATGTAATGTCGAGTGTATCCTACTCAGTGCCACGTCTAAATTCGAGAAGGAAGTTTTCTAGCCCCTTTCACGAGCCTGTATATAAAACAAATGTAATGAGGCACTCACCGGACCCTAGAATGCTTCAGAGCTACAATAATATATTTTGTAGCGCAAATCTGGACATTCATTTCGATCGTTTAAATAGTCACAAGAAGAAGATTCTCGCTGCCATTTCGTCACACACATGACTGCTTTCGATTTTTTTTTTGACATTTGACTTATTTTTTTTTATATATAGAGACATTTATATTGTTGTTGCTGATTCCGACTTTTTGTTTTATGTTTTTATTACAGTTTGACTTGATCATATTTATTGTATATTGTATATATTGACCAAAGAAATAGTGTGTTAATTGTATTATTATTTAGAAATTATTATTGTCATTATTATTATCATTATTAATTATTAATTGTAATAATTTGTGTTAAAATTCCTTTATTTTTCCAAATTGTTAACATCCTACCATTTTGATATATAAGTTAATATAAGATACAATAATATAAGATGTAATAGGTTTGTATACCAAACTGAAACGACGTGTTCAGCTTTAATTGGCTTGCACACTGGACCATAAATGTTGAATGTTAATGCTAATAAACGTTAAGTGTGCTAAGCTGTTGCTGAAGTGAATAAATAAATAAATAAATGTGTCTCCTAAAAGATTTATTGAAATGGAGTTAGTTGACTTGCCGTCAGCCTGCTTGATGACTTTCACATAAAAGAGGATATGGTGGAAACGAAATGGGCTCTGGCATTGATCCTCATTGACAAGCGTTGATCCTGCTTGGCGTTACTTACTATTCATTTACAACTTTTATATTTTAATAATATAAAAATAGTGCCAAAAAAGTGCAAGCCGCTTCTCCAGACATGCCGCACTTATCGATATCATACGCCGGTCCCTTGTCACCGTCAACGTGCCAAGTCTACTTGAGCCGACTGTTGCAAGAGACCGGACGGTATGAGTTTGATTCCATGGAAGATGGGTCGGGTGCTGGTATGGGATGCAACCTGTTCAGACACGCTGGCCCCTTCCCATCTACATGGAACCAACAACAGAGCTGGTGCGGCTTGTGAAGCGGCTGAAAAAGCTAAAGCATGCAAATACAGGGGTCTAGGCTCCGAATATGATTTTGTCCCATTCGGTGTCGAGACCCTTGGTCCGTGGGGTCCTAGCGCTATGAGGCTTTTTAAGGAAATAGCAAAAAGTTTAGTCGAGATCACAGGAGACCGAAGAGCTGGCAGCTACCTCGGACAAAGAATTAGTCTAGCTATCCAAAGGGGGAACGCTGCCAGTATCTTCGGAACTATTTTAGTTATTATATTTATATTAGGACTGTACTATAATCTCCCTTGAGGGATGGCTGGCAAAGAGGCGCGGAGCCCTCACGTTCCGCCTGGTGCAGGTACTCTCGGGGCACGGTTGCTTCGGGCGTTACCTTCACCGAGTGGCCGTGAGAGAGCCAACCGAGGAATGCCACCACTGTGGCTGCGCGGTTGACACTGCGCAGCACACTTTGGCTGACTGCCCCGAATGGGCAGAGCAGCGCGCTGCTTTGTCCCTCGTCGTGGGCGCCGACCTCTCGCTGCCGGCCGTCGTGAAAGCGATGGTCGGCAGTGACCTTGCGTGGCAGGCGATGCTCACTTTTTGTGAGCACGTTATGTCGCGTAAGGAAGCGGCAGAGAGGCAACGGGAAGAGGATCCCCTCTCCCAGCCGATCCGCCGGAGAAGGCTCGGGCGCAGGCGGATGGCCTATATCCGCCGCCTTCCCCCTTGACCAGGACCTGGGCGGTAGTCTAAGGGGAGACTACCGCCCGTTGTGAGGTCCCCGAGATGGCCGGCGTACCTCCGCGTTCGGGTACGCTGAGGTTCCGATAGGGAGCGTAGTCCTCCCCGCGCTGAACAGCCGTGGCGGGTCGCCGAAGTTGTGCAACAACGTTCCTGCGACCCCGCCCATCTACGGCCGCGCTAGAAAGTCGTTGGGTTTTAGCCGGTAGGAGTCCGGCATAACCCGCAGCGTCCCCCTTTCGCTGCTGGGTATCCATGATGGATTTCCCAACGTAAAAAAAAAAAAAAAAAAAAGGACTGTACTATAATAATTATGATTGTTGTGAACTGTAATTAAAAATAATAAAAAATATATATTAAAATATAAGCAGACATAGATGATTTTAAAGAAAGTTCTCATAATTACCTTTTTAGACAACTTGCGATAAGAATGGAATTAATAATTGTAGTTTAAAATGACAATCGACATTCATAAATCATCGCAGTGTTGCGTCACAGCACTACGCTTTCTACCTTTTGTGATATTGACGACAAAAGATATCGATGCTAGAAGATTATCGTCTTTCGTTATTGTTGGTTTAATGGCAGGAAAGTTTGCGAAACTGACGAGATGTGTTTGTTGACAGTTAAATTAAAGATAACGTTTAAATTAAACTTTTGTTATAAGAATGGCTGCTGATTTAAAATGTCACTTGTAAAGATTAATTTCAAACTGAGCGTTGGACTTCCATCTTATTTGTCGTATCGAAGTGACATATTATCTTTTTTAATCTTTTAATGTAACTGAACTTTCCTTGTAGAACGCATTAACTCCATCTTACTTATTCGTGTAAACGCGTGCACATTATTACGATGTAATTTCTGAAGAGTTGTTTTGTTCCTATTGAAAAAAAAATAACGTTTTAAAATAGAAACATTCTTTAGAGATAACAAGACCTAGTCTGTTCGCACGTAGACAATAAAAAAGAACAAGGCCACATATTTAACGAAATTGGTTGCCTATAAAAATATAGGTGCAGTATAATGTAGCACGCAGTAGTATAACTTAAGTGATTATTATTATAATTATACTAGTAAAATGATATTATTACTATTTTTATAGTAAAAATAATATAACTCCAGTAAAATGTTAGTTAAGTCCAGTAAATATTCGTCAGGGAGTAATTGTGGATAAAACAGTTTTACTTGTTTTATTTTTTAAAAGAAGCAAAACTGCATTTAAAGATTTTTGAAAATACTACGCTTGCAATCAAATGTGCTAAAATCCGAAAAAATAATACAAATGTACATTTATTTATTTATTTATTTTAGAACACAAACAGAAATTAAATTACATTTAAAATAAAAAAAAAAATAAGTATACACACATTCCAAAAAAGTGTCCACAGATAAGTAATACATAAACGAGTCCGAGCAGAAAAAAGAAGAAAAAAATAATACAAAAAAATAATAATAATAAAAATTGACAAAGCTTTAAACTTAAAAAAAAAAAAACAATCGATAAGTTCAGTCATAAGGATCAAATTACTCTGTCAAACATGATATATCATGGAATTTTTTTTTTTGTGAATCAAGTAGTTATTGATCTGCAATTTTTTAAAAAAATCTGTTGTCACCATTGACGTATACATTACTAGCGTAAGGACCAGATGAACGGCGCGGCGAAATGGCACCAGCGCATTGGCCTTAAAATCTCAGTTTAGGGCCACCTAAAGGCAGTAGTCGTCCCTCGTTCGCGCAAGATTGTGGTTGAGAGGAGTTTTGTACTAAATAGTTACAAATACTCAACTAACTCAAATAAATGGCTGCAAAAACTCAAAAACTATAAAGAAAGGAAGACGGAATATCGTATCATCGGTAAGTAATCTTGTTACATGTTAAATAATTACTTTTAACACATTTCTTTTAATGCCAAAGTCCATAATGGCGGCCATGTGCCGCACGCGAATTGAAATAAACGTAACCTTGTATTGACGTCATTCTTTTTTTTTTCTTAAAAATTTGGTGTAGGTAAGTGTAAGTATATTTAGTGTAGTGTAAGTCTATAAGAAGTAAGTTTGTGTAAGTTATCCTTACTTTTAAAATCACTGCTTCTCTCACATTGTTTACCTACTGTGCGTTTCTTGTAATGACATACACACGTCCGGTCCAGCGGCATATTGTGCATTACGAATTTGCATTGACTGATTTTTACTCGGTGTTTAATATAAGGCATATTTTAATTTGCAAAAAATTGTATCCGTCACAATTAGGCTGGAGTTACATCGGCTGATGAATTTAATTTTTAAATTATTTATTAAAAAAATTTTTTTATGTTAAATCGGCAGACAGGCTGACGGTCCACTTGATGGTAGGTGGCTACCGTCGCCTATAACACAATCAACGCCTAAATTGCTGTAAGTGCGCCGCCGACTGCAGTAGGATTAAGGATAAGGGATTAGGATAGTGGATAGGGAAATGGGCTCTGGCATCCCTTACTCACTCACCGAAACACAACAGCACACGTGCTGTTATTTCACGGTGGTCTTCTGTAAGGGGGTGGTTACTGCCGCCAGACGGGCTGCCCTAGCCTAAAAACATGAGAAACACAAGAGGTTTGCAAGTGTACTGCCGAATTTGATTGGTTCATGGGTATCAGGATTCAAATCCAAGTCGGGCCCTACACCTCTAAGTAAGAGGATAGGCGTCTTTCCAGCAGTGGAACGTATCTTCATCTGATTAAGAAGAAGAAAGAACGGGTTCTGTTCTGCCATTCTTGACATACTCACGCTTATTTTACGTTGGCATGAGGGAATACACTATGCTCTAACTAAAAAAGCTAAATAGTAAAATGTAGGGTGTTTTAAGATTAACCGGATTAGTTTTTGCACGAGCGTGAGATGTGTTCGTTG
Source organism: Bembecia ichneumoniformis (assembly GCA_910589475.2). NCBI lineage: Eukaryota > Metazoa > Arthropoda > Insecta > Lepidoptera > Sesiidae > Bembecia > Bembecia ichneumoniformis. The sequence goes on from OU342540.1 coordinate 14,273,305, forward strand.
CATTAGCCATGTTTTTGTCGTTTGGTGTGATCGCGCCCTTTCGCAACTACAAGTGATTGGTATCGCGCCTAGCAAGCTGCATTAAGGCTCCGAGCACAATGACAAGCTGTCGCGGTAGCTTATAATATTAAAATAGAATAAGAAAATACAAACTAAGCGAATGATAAAATAATAATTTATCAGTATTAATAATAATTTAATTAAAAAACGCATTAAATGGATATGTTTTATTTTCGTCACAGAAGCAGGTCGATAGCAAAGAAGTTACAGTATAAGAGTATCATATTATTATTATATGTGACAATTTTTAGTACTCAATTTTTTAATTAAAGTTTTTTTTTTTTTTTTTTATTATAGATGGGTTTGCTCTTGACCAGCATCTATCCATGCAGGAAGGATGAGGCCGAAGATGGAGCGAGCTCACCCAGAAGATGCCTATTCACTCGAACCTTGGGAAGATTTGGGTTATATGAGCTCGGAAATACAGACGCCGGCAGGGAGTTCCAATCCTTAGCAGTGCGCATCACAAAAGATGTTTTAAAGCGCTTGGTCCGAATTAGAGGAATTAGTGTATAATGATCATAAATCATGTTAAATTTTTTTTAACAATGTGTAATTTCACTGAAATCTTATTGCTTAAATGATTAATTAATTTCAATGTTTTTACATTGTCAATGTAATGACTACTAGCTGAACTCGGCCACGCTTCGCTGCGGCCCATACGGCGGTGGAGTACGTGTGGGGCGCGCGGTACTGGACACTGCTTATATATAATAGTATTGATCGTAGCGTCATGTTATATAGCCTATAGCCTTCCTCGATAAATGGACTATTCAATACAAAAAGAGTTTTTCAATTCGAACCAGTAGTTCCTGAGATTAGCGCGTTCAAACAAACAAACAAACTCTTCAGCTTTATATATTAGTAAGTATAGAAGTAAGTATAGATTAAACACGCCCCTGCGCTCGCTCCCGCCTATCAATATAAACACAAATAACTATACGTGCACCTATTATTTATGTTACTCCATTAACATTTAGTAAGCAGTAGATATATAAATAATTAGATTACTTTATAATACTTTTATAAGCGTGATTTATGAAGAACCCGTTATTGGGCCACTTCTACATTGTCGATATTTGATATTAATTAATTTATTTACTGGCTGGTGTCCTCGTTGGAAACGAAAAACTATACTAATATTATAAAGCTGAAGAGTTTGTTGGTTTGTTTGTTTGTTTGTATGGTTGAACGCACTAATCTCAGGAACTACTGGTTCGAATTGAAAAGTTCTTTTTGTGTTGGATAGTTCATTTATCGAGGAAGGCTATAGGCTATAACACATCACGCTACGACCAATAGGAGCGGAGCTTCAATGAAAAATATTGCAAAAACGTGGAAAATTATCCTTTTTGAGAGCTTCCGTTGCGTGCTCTGCGTAAACGGTTAAAGTTACGCAAAAATAATGTATGACGGAATTGTTCCCCTTTAAAAGTTCTAAAAAAAGTGTGCGACAGCATATGTCTACCTTTTAAGCTCTCGCTAGAGAGTACTATGTTCCTTGGTTTTAAGGTTGACTCACTATAAGCTTTTTAATCAACTTTGTTCTAAAATAATGCATTATTTGCGAAGGTGTTTTACTAACATGATATTAATCCTTTTGAACAAAATTGCCCTTGACATCATTTGATTTCAATGAATATCTTAGGAGATATCATAGTTTTAAAATAACAGCACAACAAAATAATGATCAAGTACCACGCGCGCATATGATGTACAAAGCGGGCGGTCGTGAAAACTGTATTACTGACATTTAACATTTAAGAAAGTAATTGACTTACTAACTAATCATTTAAACTTTTCATAGTATGAGCCAATTATGAAGTTGATGGCCATAGCAGGTAGGAAACATCTCTTAAAGTTCTTGTAATTTCTTTTCTGATATGTAGAGAAAAACAAACTTGAATATTGTTTGTTTTATACTTTTGATATTTGATAATAATTATAGATATTAGCATTAGCGCGCCGCCGCCGTCAATCTGTCTCTCGATGCTAGCAGTCGTGAAAGCAATGGTCGGCAGTGACCTTGCGTGGCAGGTGATGTTCGTGTTTTATGAGCACATTATATTGCGCAAGGTAGCGGGACCCTCTTCCAGCAGATCCGCTGGAAGAGGCTCAGGCGCAGGCGGCTGGCTTATGTCCGCCCCTTTCCCTTAACCGACACCTGGGCGGTAGTCTTCCCTGAAATTGCCGGCGTTCCTCCACTTTCGGCGTATGCCGAGGTTCCGACAGGGAGCGCAGTCCTCCCCGCGCTGGATTGCCGCCGGGTCGGCTAGAACCCTCATGAATACCATGCCAGATATTTCCCAACGCTAAAAAAAGCCAGGGTGAAATAACAATTATAGTGAGTAAGGAAGTCCACTTTCTCATCCCCTCCTAATCCTTTGACCTCTATGCTACTAAGGTCAACAGCGCTTATACATTCTTTCTTCTTTTTTTCTTTCTTTCTTAAGGCGTGACAGCTTAACAAACAAATAAACAAACAAAAAAAAACTTAATAATACCACTATTATTAGTTTAATTATTTTCATAAAAAGTTAATGAACTTTGAACTATAGAAATAACCTATTATTAAAATGCGATTTCTGAGATAAATTTCATAATAAGCAATTTCTTTATCAACAATAATCAACCAAAGATGGGTTTAACTATTGTTACTTAACAATGGTTAATGGAATAGTAAATTCATTGTTATTGAAGCGATTAACCTCGCCCCGTAACAACGGTGTTAACGCACCGTGAGATGACCACATTGTTATACGACCTTTATAAGCCCTCGTCTGACGCGGTATTTATAACAGTTTCAAAGCCTATTCCATAACCTATGTATGGCGATGAACACCAGATGCAATGACACTTGCTTAAATCCATGGTATAGGTCAGAGATCCTCAAATTTCTCTGTCTCGCAGATCACTTACCGTGATTTTCGGGTTTTATTAGACCCCCTGCTTAGCTGATATTGCATTTTTGTTTATAGTAGGATCACGCGCAGACTATTAGGGCACACCAAACTATGGGACCCAGAACAAGTGATTCCTCTGATAATCGAAGTATGGATCGCGAGGGCGAAAAGTTGTAATAAATTGAATTGAATTTTTTTTTGTTAAGATCAGCAGACAGGTTGATGGTCCACTTGATGGTAGGTGGCTACCGTCGTCTATAACGCAAGCAACGCCACAGCTGCTGCAAGTGCGCTGCCGACTACAATAGGATTAAGGATAAGGGATGGTTGGAAGGTTAGGGAAATGGACTCTGGCATCCCTTACTCACGCATCGAAACACAATAGCACAAGTGTTATTTCACGATGGTCTTCTGTAAGGGGGTGGTAACTGCCGCCAGACGGACTGCTAAAATGATTGCGAAACGCAGTGTGCTCTGCCACTACTTAGTAAAAAAATTATATAATAGGTAGGTCATCTTTGTAAGTATGTTACTCCATTAATGGCAAGTTTAAATTAGAGTTCGGACCTGTTTAACGAGATTCACTATCGTGGACCCCAGTTTACATCTCACGGATCCCCTTTTTCGTTCACATGGACCCCTTGTAGGTCGTCGTCGACCCATGGGGTTTTCTTCTATTTAACTTGAAAGGCAAAATCGATTTGATATTTGAGTGATTTTGAAAATTGGTCACTTTGATAATTTATGTTTAAAGCAGAGTATTGGTTTAGTGTAGCTACGATTTAGAGAGGAGCAAAATGCATCGCAAAACAAAGACGGCCTTGTTCAAGCGAACGAGATTTCTTAGATGCACAATAATCGGATGCACTGTTTGAATACTTCTGTGAAACTGTGTGACAGAACTCCTTGTTTCAAGTCTCCTTGTGTCTACAACTAATATCCTCATGCGACATTGTAACAAAACTTAATATCTGGTTAATAGGAGACAAAATACAATGAGTATATCTTAGAATATTGTGTGCTTAAGATATTTATTGTCTTTCGTGTTTTGTATTTTATTGGCAAATATAATTTCTTATGAAAGAATAATCATCAGAAAACAAATGGTGTCAAACCTATTATTAATTTATTATATAATATATTTACAAATTATATACTAAATTAAGCTTTGGTCTCCTAGGCAGGGTGCCAAGCATGCTGGCTGCATTACCTCGTTGTATTGCAAGACCGATTTGCTGACCGAGGTAATGGCCAGTTCTAGGATCGCCAGTTATGTCGAACAAACGTTTAAACAAAATGTTGAAGAATTTTAGCTCGTTGGGAACCCACGGACCCAAAAATTCGACACCGAAGGGAATGAAAATGTAGCCGGTGCCGATATCAAGAATATTGTCTGCAACTAATATTTAATCGATCAACACACAGACAAAACTAGTTTTAGACTAGTAGAAAAACTGAAATTAGGAATAAATTTGGAAGTTTTACCGCCGAGAAGATGATGATGATTAGGTACTTATTATTAAATCATTTCAAATTTAATCATTGATAGTTTAAAAGGTTACTAGATATAGTAAGTAACATATTGCATTATATGATCTGCTATGGACAGATCTATCCCACATATTCAGTTAATGTGGGATAGAGTTATCTGCAAAACCAGGGCAGTCGATGTGGCACTGTCTTCGTTGATGCAAGAAGCAAAATGGTATAGAGTCTCTATACCATTTTGCTCTATACTTCTATAATAGAGACCAAGCTAACTTTTTTGATTCCTTTAAGGTTTTTGCCGTTATTTTTATAGGTTAAACTTTAAATTTAAAACTTGCAGGGCACTTACAGCAGCTTTGACGTTGCTTGTGTTATAGGCGACGGTAGCCACCTACCATCAAGTGGACCGTCAGCCTGTCTGCCGATCTTAACATATAAAAAAAAGGTTACTTCTAACCTGCTAAGAAATTTAAAGACTTGAATATTCAGAAAGTTAATTCCCGTATATTCAGTTCCGACTGTTTCGAAGTTGCGCTATCAATAATCCGAGGTGGCCGGAATATTTATGACATTCAATAATTAGTTATAATTTATTGCATATATGCAGGGAATAACAAATGTTGAAGTTTTGCCTCGAAAGAGAAAGTGAATGGAAGTACTAAGAACGATAAATCTTCAACTAGTGATGCAAGGAAAAACAGAGCAAACGTAACAGAGGGAGGGAGGAGAAAGATATCCCGGTTGAAGAATTTAAGAGAGTGATTTAGTGTGAGCACTAGAGGGAGTTTCTCGTGTAGCAGCTTCCAAGGTAAAGATAGCCATGATCGTTGCCAATCTTCGTACAGAAGTGGCACTTTAAAAAGAAGAAGATGAAGAACATAGTTAATTGTCATGCGAATTTTCAGTCAAAATTTCACGAATTTTCGCGTATTCACATACGTGTGCGACGATGACTGTTTTCCGCATGACGAAAACCGCAACACCACATTGGCAATAAAGTTGAAATAGGCAAAAATGTGTGGCATTTAAGTAAATCGCTCTCCATCTCGTTCGTGCTGAGAGCTGTTTGCCGCTATTCCTTATTGGCCATTGTTTCGCGTTTGCATAATAATTTTAATAAAAAACTTTTGTGAAATTGAATTTTATTGAATTTTAACAATTTTTATGAAATTGTTTTTCATAAAAAAAAACCTTATCCAGTTTAAAAAATATTTTTATATAAAATCACCAAAATTTAATACGAATAAATAAATCACCAAAACTAATTTCGGTAAAATCACCAATAAATCAAATAAATCAAAAAAGTGTAACATTCATAAAATTTTATAACATGATAGCTGAAACAGCAGTTAGATTAAACAGGACAACATAGTCACAACGTTCAACATAGCAAAGGATATACAAGGTTCCTAATTATGTTATGGGTTCGGTCTCCCACTCACCCTCCATTGATTGGTTGAGATTAAAGAATTGGCTAAATAAATCAATATGTTTTAATAAAATATGTAAAATAATATGAGGACTACAACGATATTGTAAAAAAAGGAAGTACATAAACGACTCGTGAGAAACGAAAAGAAAAAAAATCACCAAAACGGATTTAAAAAATATTAAATAAATAAATTAAATAATAACAAAAAATTAAAAAAAAAAAACAGTTTAAAATTTTTTAAGAAGAACGAATGTCAATGACATCAATGTAGAATTTATCTTCTATAGATATCTATATCTATACATATTATAAAATGAAGTCGTTGTCCAAGGTATGGGTCTCGGTTTTGCGCATGAGGACTGGCGCGGGTCGCAGCGGGAGGATTCTCTCGGATGGCTCTGTCGCTCAGTGGTAGTCGGGCAACGCACGCGAAGACGGAGCTCTATACGGCAGGGAAGGACCGTCTGGCAGAGTAACGCAATCGTGGCTTTGTGGGGGGTGGTGAAGACCCGGTTGCAGGGGACCGGCCTAGTAACCACCCTCTGTAGTCGTCCGGAAGAGTGAACACCCGGCCTCGCCACCCGGCCTAGTAGCTCTTCCGCGACGACAACAGGAGGTGGAGCCCGTTTCGGGCTGCTGCGATTGTTGGGCCGCCCACCCATAATGTCGTATGAGATGAGCGGCCACATGAGCGGGTGTTATCTGAGAGTTTCAGATGGAAGCGGCCTCCAACTCTGTGGTTGGTTGAGCCAGTATGGGGTGCTTCAAAGGTGAAGCCCCTCGCTGACTGCCCGCTGCGAGAGGTGACTATGGGCGTCTATGGGGCAGCGGACATGGAGTCATCCGCCGTCATCACAACACCGGGCAACGAGGAGAGACGTGCTGTGTGTTTCATGCCCGTCTCTCCACGGCGCGGAGGTCAAACTCCGCGCCTAATCGAGGTGGAGCCCGCAAGTGTTCGGGCCTCATCTGGCGGTGGAGGCAGATGCATGTTTTCCACGATACCTTACCTCTCGCCCATAGACGCGAAAGGAAACACCGTGGGTTTTTAGTGGGTAGAAGTCCCACATACCCCACCGATCTCCCCACGGTCGGTGGGGATCTGGCTCGCACATTTTCCAACGCAAAAAAAAGGCATCAACCGAATTCCTTTCGCCTTTCTCGTTTTCAATGCGGTTTTCAAGATTTGTACGTCTATGTAGTATACCTACGTACACCGACTTATATGATTTTTTAAGGTCATATAAAACATGTATGACTAAAAATGAATCCATGGTTTAAATTGCCATTGTCCGTCCCTTGGAAAGATAAATAAAAAAAATAACGCCTGACTAAATACATATAATATGACCAATGTAACGCCTAACACCTTTATTGCAGTTATAGCTTTGCCAGGCGTTACCCTATGTCTTTCATGTTTCCCTGACAAAGTGTAGGTATGCAAAGTTCATGATGATCGGTTCAGTGGTTTAGGCGTGAAAAGGTATTAGACAGATAAAAATAATTTTCAGTGTTTCTGGATCTTTTTTGGATAATTTTTGTTTTACTAGCGATATATTTTACTTCCAGCTTAAGCAATAGGGAATATGCGTCTAATTCAAAAAAGGCTTAAACATATTTTTTTATCAACATTTTTGCTTTAGAATTATGTCTATGTAAATATTTTTTAATATTATTTCTTTTTCGTTAAGAAAATAATTATTAAAAAGTGCATAAAAATGTGGGAAATTCAAAATACTCGAAACGGTCAGATCGAATGTGACGTCAAAGTATATGGAGTGTGACTTCAACGTCTATGAAATGTCAACAAGCGTATAGATGTTTGTGATTTTTAACATTTGATTGTATCGTAGACTTTGACGTCACGACAAGCTGTTAGTTAATTTTAACTTTTTTTCTTGTTGCCAAGTTTCTGTTTTTTGACGCTGAATTTTTTTTTTACGGTTATATAACGATATAACCTATCGTGTGAAAATATAAAAAAAAGTGCATATTCCCTATTCTTTTGTATTATTGTATAACGACATAAAACATCCGTCGTTGTATCCGTTCAGAACGTTACAAGATTAGCGAATATATTCAGATAGGATTAATGGCTGACAAAGCGATAATTGTGAATATTATTAATGAGTGTACCTAATTAATAATGATATTGCACAAGACTGTACGTCAGATTTGAACTCACAACTTCTAGCGTGAGCTTCTCGAAAGCCACTCGGAATCTGCATTAAAAATGAAAGGAAGATTCATTTTGTATTCTGCACGAGGTCATCATCGTCTTCCCATTGTAATATGTAACGAAGGTCATTACAACACTTACATTATATACCTACTTACTATTAAGATTATAAAAGTTTTACCAGAAACCAAACATCGCCAAGTTTAAAGGCGTTAATTTAATATTAACGCCAGAGAGGTAATTCAGCCAGCATGCCATCTAGACCCATTTTAATTGCATTCATAATTTATAAATAGTAAATCTATTTTTTTTAATCACTCTAATTATTTGTTAGGTAGTTTTAAATACTAAGAACATAATATTTATTATAAATACAATATACATGATTATATTGAATTAAAATAAAAACTAAAATTACATAATTTAAAAATAAATTAACACTAAATGGATTAAAACTAATAATATAAAAATGGACCCTGCGGCATTGTACCAAGTGCGCTGGCAGCATTTCCTCTTTGAATGGCCAAACTAATACGTTGGCCGAGGAAAGTGCCAGCTCTTCTGTCTCCCGTCGCATCGATAAGCCTCTTCGAGATGTCTTTGAAGAGGCTCACTGCTGCAGGGCCCCACGGACCGAGCGTCTCGACTCCGAATGGTACAAAACCATATTCGGCGCCGAGGCCACTATATTTAGACATTTTATTTTTTTCCGTCGCCTCTGCTGCGGCTGCTGCCTTAGTGGATGTTCCATGGAGATGCGAAGGGGCTAGTGTGTCTACACAGGTAGCATCCTACACCAGCACTCTTCCCAATCTCCAGGGAATCAGGGACATCCCATCCGGTCTCTAAATTTTTTTTTCACATAATAAATTTTGTGAAAAAAGGATTTTTTTAAAGATAAAAATAAAAAACCAAAAACTTGGTTATTTGATTTTTTCACATAAATTTTGAGCTTAGTGAAAAAATTGTAAATACAAAAGTTGTAGATCTTTTTATCTTACCTACAACTTTGCCATTTTACTTTTTTCCATAGGACTTGTAGTTCTGTCGGAAATCGAGATAAACCGTTTTTACCACTTCCCGACGTCAGATCGCCCCTAAATTATCTTTCCATTCTTTTATTTTATTCTCTTCCTTTTCCAATGGGTTTCATCCTACTATTTTTTTTTTCACTTTTTACCATTTTCAAAGGCTTAGTTAGCCCTGGTCTAATTTACTGGTTTTCTTAAAAAAATAGTAAATTATCTTAAAAAAATATAGTAGGCAGCATTAGTGCTTTTTTAACGGAATTTTATTTTCTTATTTTTAATGGCAAAAAATACATATTTTAAAAATTTAATTATTAGAATTACAATTTTAAAACTTAAAGTGCTTGTAATATTGATAAATTTATTTAGCTTGCGCGCAAATTTTTTCCCCTTGTAGTTAAGGGTTGTAAACGGTTACATGCAATAATTTATTTAGTAAAATGTATAATTATATATGCAATATAACTAAACTGATATAAATATAAAAAATGAGAGTTTTTACTAACGTTCACTTTCATTTACATACCGTTATTCTTTAATTAAAATTTAAAAAAAAGCGAAAATTTAAAATTCAATTCCTATTTAACATTAATTAACTTTATGATTGAGTAATTGTGAGCGTTTATAATAATCTTATACAAAAAAGTTGTGAATAATTAAGCTATTACGGACTCTTAGGCATTCAATTTTCTGAATTATTGTGATGTTTTAAATAGCTTTCAAAATAAGCTATGGAAAGGTAGAAGTTAAATTTTATACGTAATAATAGTAAAGACAGACATACCTTCCGAATATCTGGCAAGAACACAAACTAACAAACAATCCAACGAGTTCGATTCAAACTCGACCGACACCGAGATTGCGTTTCATGCAATCGACGCGACAACAGTCCGCGCAGTTTCAAAGCACACTGCCAAACCACCAACACATAGATCGTGAACTCGGGGTCGTTTCGTCTTACCTTTTCTTATTGCTCATGCTCATATGGTTTTTTAAGGCATTTATTTTTTTGTTATTATTTTTAGATAATCCCACGGGAACGGTACTTATTTTTCCGGTTGAAAGGTACCCTATGTCCAGTGGCGTAGCTAGGTAACCAAGGGCCCTGGGGCAAATTAAAAAATGGGGCCCCACTGCTATGTAAACTGATTAGGTTTTATCAAATAAAAATATGAAATATACAAATACTTTAAAAATGCTAAGCTACTTAAGCTCTTTTAAGTACAACATAAATTACAATTAATACTTGGTGTAGGTTGGGCTAATAAAACGAAATAGAGAAGATTCAAGGGTTTATTATATAAAGGTCGGGCCTACCAACTGACTAAATAACAATTATATTTACAATTTTTTCCTAGCTTTAGTTTTCGCAAAAGTATCAATGACTTCGTTTAAATCCAGGCTTGATTCGGTTTTGCTTTCAATTGCTATTAGCGAAAAATGTCGGAGTCGAATTTGGCCCATATTATTTCGCCTGTTTGCCATTAAAAAAAATGACAACATGTATATGTAAAATTTCATTTTGTCGGTTGAGTAGTTAAGGCCTTGAAACTCACTTTCTCATTTACAACTAGCTGGTGCCCGCGGCTTCGCCCGCGTTGAATAATAAAAAAATGACCCCTGACTAAATATATGAACAATGTAACGCATAACATCTTTATTGCAGTTAAAGCTTTGCTAGGCGTTAGGTGATTTAGTACTTTTTTTTGGTTGAAAGAAATCATACATCCCTGACAGACAACGTGTACGCAAAATTTCATGATGCTCGGTTCAGCGGTTTAGGCCTGAAAAGGTAACAGACAGACAGACAGAATTACTTTCACATTAATAATATTAAATATGGATTCGTATTTTTTTATTTTGTAAAAAAAGTAGTATCTTTTTCAAAAATATTATAAACTTATGCTAATAGCCGATGTTTTTTATGTAGTTAAAATAATCGTGAATTAATAGCAAATTAATTAAATTAATAATAATAATCTAAGTTGCTGAGTCAAATATAACTGAGCAACTCAGTTTAGGAGTTAATAATGCGATAACATACCTTTGGCTGAACCCAATAGACTATAAATTAATAAACTAATAATTATTAGTAATGGCTACTAGTTTATCTACTAATTTAAGATAATAATATATTTAAAAATGTAACAGATAATTGCAAAAGTTTTTCATGAAATGTTTAAACAATTAATCACTAAAGCTTGTGGTTATAATAAATGTATTCTATTTATTTATTTATTGCAATTACAATGAGTACTTATTTATAACAAATGCGTAGAACTGCAAGTGAATTTACAAGTGAAAATTATACATATACATACATATGTATACATATACATAAATTTAATTTACGCGCATAAAAACATTAGTCAATTTAATAAAAAATGTGATGTACACAATATAGGTACTAGCTTTTAAAATAATTTAGATTTACATAAGACCCTACTCCACAAGATAAGTAATTCTTTTATGGGTCAGAGTATACGGTTTTATAATAAACTGCCTGAGATGATCAGAACCTTATCTATAAATAAATTTAAAGATGTCATTAAAACCAAACTCCTCTCGAAAGGTTACTGATTATTTAAGTGACAATGAAGCCTGGAATTAAGGCCTGGATTCGGAGCTTAGTATTGTATATGTACTTTGATTTAAGTATTACTTAAGTGTATACAATTGTTGTAATTTTATATTTTAAAGATGACAAAAAGAATAGTATTCTGAGTTTCTTTCGGGGTTTCTTCTCAGGATCGTCATCTTGGCTTTTTTCCGAAACCCTGGTAAATTTAAATTTAACTGTAAATTTAAATGACGATCATAAGAGTTTCTTGGAGAAACCTAATTGATAAATAAATATTTTGATTTTGATTTTTGATTTTGAGTGAGCTTAATGTAAAACCTGTACTAACATTGAAATATGGAAGATGATTACTATTATCTCCTTCTCATTTCACGATAGTCTTCTGTAAAAGGCTGCGGCAGCAGCTATGTATGCAGACCGTTGAGTGGATTGTCACCCTTCCTGCCTCTGTTGATCATAAAAAAGTCAGTCTTGCATCATCAAGGAGAGACAAGGGCCAGTTCTTGTCTCATAAAATTTGCATTCCGAACAGGTGGCAATTGCAAAAGATTTGACTATTCCAACTATTAAAATTTGAACCAATGACGCCAAGAATAATTTCATTAATTCAAATGTTTTTTTTACAATTATCTATTATTATTAAAGAGAGTCCAACACAAAAAAGGGGATATCTGTTTCAGCTTGTTACAAGCGGCTGGACAGCGAGCTTTGGGAGATGCCTACATCCAACACAACCAGATTGATAATCATGATTACAAGCATCTCCTCCGTATGGACGCGAGGTCAAAAGTCTCTGAGGTCCAAATGATTCGAACTGACGTCTTCCACAGCAAAAGACTAGCCCTTTGCTATTACTCACTTGCTTGGTTGCCCTAATTGCCCTTAATTAAGCAACACACAGCCGTTTAATTACATTCGCTAAGGAAATGATGTAAAACCATTTTACAAATGTCATTTGAAATCACTTCCACACATCGTGTCTTATAAAACTGGAATTAGACCATTTGTCACATTACTCATATATATTAATTAACGGTACACTGTTAAGGCGAGGACTTAGTCGAAAAGCTTTATTTTCGTGGTGGCCTAACTTGATTTAGAGTAAAATTGAAACTTGGATAAAAATACAGAGCATAATATTATATTTAAAAAAGCTTAAATAGCACGGATTTAAGAAAATAACTGAGAAAAAAAATATAATAAATTACTACCCAAAAAAAGGTTTCTCGTCACAGTACTAAAATATTTCAGGGACAACTACATTATTTTTTAAGATTATTAATTAACTAAAAGTCTGTACTAAAGTTTTAATCGGCTATTTTTATTTCATTTTTAGGGTTCCGTACATCCGAATAAAAAAACGGAACCCTTATAGGATCACTCGTGTGTCCGTCTGTCCGACCATTCTCCCCCCCGCCCTATCTCCGAAACCACTGAACCTAAAATTTTGAAAAAAAATACAGAAATTAGTTTTCTACTTATAGATTATAGAAAAACCTATAAGAAGTCCATGATATTAAAATAACATGGTAAATCACTCAATATTATGCGGATAGGTAACATCGTACGGAACCCTCTTCATGCGAGTTTAACTCGCACTTTCAAATTTTCCAAAACATGCATTCGTATTTTCCAATTTTTCCCAACCTTTACTGTACTTTAACTAAATATTCATTAATCATCAAATACATAAAAAATAAATATGTATAATCAACAAGTAATTCGGTAAGCAATAAAGTCTTAGTACGCAATTTTACTTCGATAAATCTTTGTAAATAGGCAGTAGTCGTGCATCGTTTGGTAACTTATTGTAGAACCTTTATTTTTTAAGAATATTTTGTAGAAACCAATATTGATTCAGTGAGGAAGGCGACGCTCAGAAACTTCATAGATCTTTTTCAATTAGTTTACAATATTTGAAAAAAGAACGCCCTATACTAATAATGTTAGTATTTCGATGACAAAGAATGAATTAAAAGCCACAAATTCGTCTGCCATGAAAAACTAAAATCATATTAAATTTTAAATTGAATAACTGTCTGAGAGAAATTAAATTTGTAACGGACGAGTAACTCGACGACCGGCGCAAGCGCAACGCAACGGGAAGGTTTTGCATTGCGTCGCAAGCAGTTTTAGTCTTTTTGCTTTTATTATTGCGGCTTAATCTCCATTTTTTATTTCTTCATTTGATTATTGTTTTCCGGACTGTGGCGATGACCGTCACTCGTTTTTGTAACGCAACTTCTTATAGACTAATTAAAATATAATATTTGTATTACTGTGATTTTTTGACAAAATCAATGTCAATAGGCATGATGACAGATTTTGAAATTCCCTTCCATAATGTAGATACACGTTTACCATATCCGAAAAAAACAATATTTCAGCAAAAAACTAAATTTCAACGCGAATTATTGAATGTTTTTAAATCTATTTTGAATTACGCGCGAAAACGCTCTTAGGTGTCATGGCGTCGCGTCTGATGAACCGTGACGTCACCGACATCTCATCACATTTTTCATTATGTCAAAGGAAAGTCAAGCAACACGATCGCACTTACCTGGGCGTGACGTCATTCTGATTGGTGTTTCAGTTAACATGGCGGATTGCAGTTATTTATACTTCTATTTTATTGAAAATCTTATTAATCTCAATTTTAATACAAAAAATGAGTAATTTTTTAGACTCCTTTCAACATATATTTTTCCCCAAAACCATTTATTCCTTGATTCTTTAATACCGTCATCATGCCTATTGTATCATTGAGTTGAGATCTATTGGTTCATCTTAATGGGCTAATGGGAGGCTGACGATAAACTTTTATACTCACTAATACAACAGGTAGGATATAGTCACTACGCAATTCTAGGTACTAGAAATTAAGGCTAAGATTTCCTAGTGCAGGCCTAAGTCTGCAGGACAGTACCTCCATCTCTGCTCTGTTTAAAGACACTTTAGGAAGTGTTGACCGCTTACATATCTTTACGATATCTGTTAATACTTGTGACTTGAACATTGGTTTATACTTTTAGTATAGGTATGATGTAGGTATATAAAATTCTCGTGTCACAGTGTTTGTAACAAAACTCCTCCGAAACGGCTGGACCAATTTTTATGATTTTTTTGTATATTTGGTAGGTATAAGAATAGATCGGAAAGTATTTTTCACCCTCCTACCCCTACCCCCCATTTTTTAATCGCGATTTTAGTATTTTTGTATGAAGAATATTCAAATAATTTAACCTTCGTTCATTGACTTGAAGTGACGCGTCACTTTAACTTATAGTTTGAAAATAAAATTTGACCGTATAGGTGGCGCCACAATCGGGTTACGGAATTATTTTCGGGTTCTGACAGGACAACGTCTGCTGGGTCAGCTAGTAATTTTATAAATTGTTTGTACTAAGTACATAGATATAATTTTTTTTATATGTATAGGTATTTAGTTTTTAAATGTAATAAGTACATTTAGGAGAATCCGTGCAAGACTAGTTGGTACATTTACTAAAGTATAGTAAATAATGTTGAAAATAAATTAAAATAATATAGCTGAGATTGTGTATGTATACGACAGTTTATTTTGAAGTAAGTATTTTCAAATATGTTTTCATTATAAAACAATGTACTCCAAGGAGTCCACATAACATGCTCCCCATAATGAAAACAAAGATTAATATATACAAACAAAGACACGAAAAATATACAACAATAATGAACAAAGTAAAAAATAATAATATAATTATTACTTTATTCACACTAAGTTATGCCCATATCTACAACACACCTATTATGCGCTATGCGTCGAAGGGGCTTCGTAAGGACATCTGCTGTCATATCATTAGATCGCATAAATTTCAAATCTATTATGCCGTCTGATATTTTGTCTCTAATGAAATGATACTTTGTGTCTATATGTTTTGTTCTGTTGTGGTGGATTGGATTGAGCGCAATCTTTTGTGCACTTTGGCTATCATTATAAAGTACAACCTTATCAGCGTTGCCGGTAATATCAAATACTAACCGTCTAAGGAACACAGCTTCCTTAGCCGCACTTGTCAGTGACATATACTCCGCCTCGGTCGAAGATAACGCAACTGTCGGTTGCTTCTTGCACTCCCAACTTATAGGTCCACCTGCCAGGGTAAAATAATAACCCGTGTAAGATCTTCTGTCATTAATACAGTTTGCCCAATCTGCGTCCGTGTATCCACATAAGTATTCACCAGATTTTCTGTAAGTAATGCAGTAATCTGATGTACCTTTCAAGTATTGTAACACTCTTTTTGCAGCCAACCAGTGACTTTTGTCAAAACAATTATTGAACTGGCTCAAATAACTTGTAGCATAAGCGATGTCTGGCCTTGTATTCACTGCTAAATACATTAGGCAACCTATTAGATTCTGATATGGATATTCACACGCTTGCTTACCCTTTTCCAGTTTATTATTCTCTAAAGGTGTTGGCATTGCTTTATAATTCTCCATATTGAAGCGTCTCAATAGTGATTGTATATATGTTTTTTGATTTATACAAATCTTGTTTTCTGAACGCTTGACATTCAAACCTAAACAAAACTCGAGTTTTCCCAAATCCTTTAAAGAGAAAAATTTGCTCATTAATGTTTTGACAGTGTCAAGTGTGTTTTTCTTTTTATAAAAAATTAAAATGTCATCAACGTAGACACTGACAATTACAATTTCATTACCGAACTCTTTTGTGTAAACGCATGGTTCCGAAGAGGTTCGTATAAAACCAATATCTGTTAAAACTTGATTTAACTTCTTGTTCCATGCACGAGCCGCTTGTTTTAATCCGTATAAGGATTTCTTCAATAGGCAAACTTTATCTGCAGCTCCTGTCTTAACAAAACCTTGTGGTTGTTGCATGTAAACTTCCTCCTCCAAGTCTCCATTCAGAAATGCAGTATCGACGTCCAAGTGCTGCACACTTAAGTCCATTTCTGCCGCCAAAGCAATTAATGTACGCAGAGATGAATTTCGCACTACCGGAGAAAACGTTTCATAATAGTCGATACCTGCAGTCTGGTTGAAGCCTTTGGCAACTAGTCTTGCCTTATACTTAACAACTTGACCGAACCAAATCTCAGCTATATTATTTTAATTTATTTTCAACACGTTATCAGCACGAAGTAATGAAATAATAGAGATTTAGTGAGTAAAAGTTATTTTGGTAGTCGCAATTCACGCTTTTACAAAAATTTTCAAAATAAAAGTGAAAATTTTGTTCTGACAACGAAACAAAAGATGTCGTTGGGAGATCAGAATTTTGCGTGCAAATCATTTCCAAAATCGAGTCTACAAACCCTTGCGGGAATATTATTAAAAGGTAGACAAGACTATACAATGTGGAAATTCAAAATGAAGATGTACCTAGTACATGAAGGTTTGTGGAATTGCATAAAGGGTTATCCTGAAGGGGATCCCACTACTAGTGTTATTAAAGAAAGGGAAGATGAGATTGCCTTGGCAAAAATATGCTTGACATTGGATGGACCAGCCATAACGCACGTTAGAAACTGTAACAGCGCGAAGGAAGCCTGGAGTACTTTAGCGGCTGCTTACGAGGATAAATCTATGGGTCGTCGTTTGGCGTTGGAGCGAAAGCTGTACAGGTACAATCTCAATGATTTCAGTAATATAGAGATGTACATTGATGCAGTGATGTCCACAGCTCAGGATTTGGCTGACATAGGAAAGGTGATTGAAGACGCCTCTATAGCAGCTATATTACTAGGAGGACTTACATCTCGGTATGACCCTTTGATAATGACACTTGAGAATTCTATGGCACAAATTTCTAGTGAGCTGGTAAAAAGTAAACTTTTAACAGAGTTTTCACGGTCCACTGAGAATGAACCAGAAGAATCCGTCACTGCTTTACGCGTTCATCAGAAGAAACCTAAAGGCAAACGGGAGATAGTTTGTTACAACTGTAAAAAACCTGGACATAAAAAACCGGATTGCCCATTGAAAAGAAAGGCCAAAGAGCCAAGTAGCTTGCAGAAAGACAACCAATTTTCCAACTTGTTCGGCGCAATGAAAGCAGGTTGTGATTTTGAACAATTTAAGAACAAATGGTATATTGATTCTGGAGCAAGTGTACATATGACGGGAAGGTCAGATTGGTTAGAGAACATGCGCGAATTCTCTAATGGTCAAGTTAGAATTGCGAATGGCGATATTTTAACAAGCGCAGGCATTGGTAATGTGTCGATCATAAATAATAATGTATCTAATAATATAGCTGAGATTGTGTATGTAGGTACGACAGTTTATTTTGAAGTAAGTATTTTCAAATATGTTTTCATTATAAAACAATGTACTCCAAGGAGTCCACATAACAAATAATATAACAAGATTGTGAATAGTGTTATAGAGAAGCCTCCAGCCTCCCAGTAGGCTGGGCAATGGCGGAGGTGCGCCTATGACCACTTTCCATTGCCCTGCACTCACTTACTCACTTCTGCGCTTGCGCAATATCACATACTACACCACATATGTCCACTGGACGCTCTGGTACAGACAGCACATCAGGTGCGAAGCGCTAGGCGCTAGGAAAAGTTCAAAAACTCGCATTTCTTTAAAATATTCAATGTGGTAGTATAATAATTAGTGAAGCTGCTCTCAATATTAAAATTCTGTTTGATGAAGGTTCAACTACCATAAGGAGTATTGAATAATAGGTTCTAAAAATGACTCGCAGTCATGAAAATTATAAACTTTTCAAGAAAATATTGAACACATTCATTATGTGTTAGTATTTCCCATTTCCTTATCCCCTCCTAATCCCTTATCCTTATTCCTACTGTAGTCGGCAGCGCACTTGCAGCACCTGTAGCGTTGCTTGTGTTATAGGCGACGGTAGCCACCTACCATCAAGTGGACCGTCAGCCTGTCTGTCGACTTAACATAAAAAAAAAAACATTTCAATGGCGTGTAAAAAACCATTTACCAAAATTAGTTTATTTTTTATTTTTATTAAAGATGGGTTTGCTCTTGACCAGCATCTTTCCTTGTAAGAAGGATGAGGCCGACGATGGAGCGAGCTCACCCAAAAGATGCCTATTCACTCGAACCTTGAAAAGATTTGGGTTGTATGAGCTCGGAAATACAAACGCCGGCAGGGAGTTCCAATCCTTAGCAGTGCGCATCACAAAAGATGTTTTAAGCGCTTGGTCCGAATTAAAGGGATTTCGACAAGGTGAGTAGTATTGATAACACAGGTAGGTGGGTAGTATTGTGGGACAAGGTAAGGTGAGTTGTTAACAGTATTGATAACACTGTTCGTAAAATAGTTTCATTTTTACTTATTTGTAGCTACCGTACCGATTGAAGATGTGGGAAATAAATATATGGACAACCTATTAATTGGAATAGCTCTGAAAAGAGCTGTTTATCAGCGTGTTTTTGTATACTATTGCTGGATTCACGACGGAGGATAAATAGGAGTCAGCAGCCAACTCTTCGGAATAATCAACGAGATGTTGTCTCTCCGGCATTGGCGGCGCAAAAGGGCAAAATATCGACGCGGCCCATATTTATATTGTTCGCTGTCTCAGGCAAGACATGTAATAGCTATCGTTAGGTCAATGTAAATACTGTATATAAATATTTTTTTCTTTTATGTTAAGGTCGACAGACAGGCTGACGGTCCACTTGATGGTAGGTGGCTACCGTCGCCTATAACACAAGCAAAGCCAAAGCTGCTGCAAGTGCGCTGGCGACTACAGTAGGATTGGATAAGGGATTAGGAGGGGATAAGGACTACCTACGGAGTATTATTTCACCAAAGTATCACCAATTTATGTCACAATTTTAGTATTCTTTCAAAGAAACTAAAAAAAATCCAATAAAACACTTGATTTATTATTATTATTTTTAGTTATTTATTTATTTATTTATTGTTACATGGCCTCCAACGAGGCAGGCACCAAAAAAACATACAGCAAGCGACGGAAAAGAAATAACATGGCAGATGCCGCCGCAATGATAGGAGGCACAGCCTACGCCAATAAAAGTTAAAGTAGCGTCCCGGCAATGAATTTAGAGAAACAAAAAATCATAATACAAAAAAAGTTTACTCTTTACAATATTATTTAAGTTTTTTTTTTGCTAACTGTACCAAATCCTAATCCAGTTCGGCGAAATCGTAAGTCGGTGCGATTAAAACGCTGCACTTCAAAGCGACCATCTATGCATCGGGTTCGATCTCTATTAGTATGGTGCGTAAGAGCCTTTTTTCTTTGTCGACGTTAAATGTAAAGTTGGTGATACATCCGCAGCTTATTTAGCTGATGGTGACCGGTTCACGTGCTCTGGACGTCACACCGTTATCTAATGAGTGAATTGCGTATCCGATTTTGTTACGAATTGGTGATAGGCCACAAAACTTCAATCAAGTCAGTCGGTATTGTGAAAGGCCACCTACTTGGAATTTTCAGAGAAACAACATTTTGCATGCAATTGAGGGTATAACATATTTTGTTCTAACTGCTGTATATATGTAAATTAAAATCCTGTAAACATGTGTTCGCGCAAATAAATGTTTATCTATTACTAGCGACCCGCCCCCGGCTTCGCCCGGCGTGCAATTTATATATATATGAACATTCCCCGTTTATCCCTTTTTCCATTAGTGAAAACCGAATTAAAATCGGTCTACCCGTTCACGCATGATGCCGTGACAAAGGGAATTGGGTATTCATTTTTATATATAGAGAAGATAAACTGTTTTCAAATGAACGAGGATGCAATTAGAAGATGTAAATTCATATAACACTGCATTTTTGAGGGCTGCTGGGATGGTGAGTTGCTACCATAAATTCCCATATCCCTATCCCTTCTTTATCCCTTAATTATCCTTAATACAATGGTCGACAGTACGTTAGCAGCACCTGTGGCGTTACTTAAACACATAAGGCGACGGTAGTCACCTACCATCAAGTGGAACGTCAGCCTGTCTGACATCATCTATATATAAAACAGTAGAGAAAATGCAAGAGAGCGGCCCACTCTATATAATTATAGGGCCTCAACAACCTCATTACTCGGTGACCGTTTATGCCAGCTGACGGTATGAAAAGTCTTCGGTGAGTGTTTTAGTTTAAGTTAATTTGTAAGTTGTAGGTACATAAGTTATCGGTAAGTTTGTGTTTTTAGGGACTGAAGTGCGGCTTCTCTTTCAAGCTCTTCAGACTTAAAGCATTAAGGGGTTCACTTAGGCAAATGACATTTACAATAGAACTCGCTGGCGGCGGAGACAATTCAACAGGCCTAGAAATTGTGTTTTTTTGTTTTAACCATTAGAACAATGCGCAATAAAAAAAAAATATTAATACAATAGGGGATCGGACAAATTTTCAGAAAGTGTATTAAATTAATCTTCATGGATATTTATTCCCATAAAAAAATACTATTTTATTTATTTACAGCCTTTTAGGTACTCAAAATCATGTTTTAATATTGTTTGTTTGAAAATGTCGCCAAAACGCCACGATAGTTCATCTGAGAGCGCGTAACGTCATCTGTGGTCATATCATAACAAAACAGCTGCATTGGCATAAGACAATGATTGCCCACAAATGACGTCACGCACTGTGATCGGTGTTTCAGTATAGATTAAAAATATTGTAAATAATAAAATTTTATTTCTTCATTTAAAAATATTTAAATGAATTATATTAAATTATTATTCGATAAATAATCGTAAAAAATTATATATTTTCTTTCTAAGTACATTTTAGATTTTAATCTGATTACTGTCCGATCCCCTATTTTTTAAACTGACATTAACTTATTAATAGTTACAGGATTCATATTTATTTATTTTATTTTATTTTATTTTATTAGGGAAAACAAACAATTACACCATGTATATTAGACTAAAGAAAGAAAAAAAAAACAAAACATAAACTTAAATAATAGTGCAATCAACAACATTTTCCACAAAGTAGTAAATCAATTTTATACAGAGAGGACACACCAATAAAAAAATTAAAAAAAAAACCAAGAGAGAAAAATCAATAAAAAAAAAGAACAATAAAAGAACAATAAAAACTCATTAAGCTAATGCATTGATTTGATTATCTCTTTTCTATATTTTTGTGGACCAGTTGCAAACAGGTCAATTTGTGTAAAGAAACTATCATATGCGCGCAATAAGCCGTTTTCAAGAGAATTTTCAATAAAAGTCAAATTCTTCTTGTGTTCTAACTTTTTTTGTGGAGTTCCTGTTACTTTAACGAAAATTCTAATTAATACAATTGGTTCTTCACATGTTTAAGTATAATATATATTTTTTTCAAAGCAATTGTCTTGTTATTTCTTGTAACATCTTCATTGGATATTTTAAGTATTTAGCGTTTGTCTCAGTTAGATACGTATGTATTAAAACCACAAGCGGCGGTAAAAGACTATTTTATTATGCAAATAATGCTGCTTACCTACATACTATATACATAACACAATCACCTATACCAAAATACCCTACAGTCTCCACCTTAAGCTAACTTAGATAAAAAGGAACACTGAGGATTAAAGTAAGAGATAAAAAGACGAGAGAGAAATGAAACAAAAGACCACGTGTCTCTCTTTCACGTTGAAATAACAAAAATGTAACCGCAAATTTCATCACGGTTTAATAATTATGTCATCGTTGCGTAGGACTCGTTATTATTGTTCCATTTTTTTTATAGTACGGAATATTTTACGAAGTTACCAAACTGCATTTCTCACGGTTGCATTGAGGCTTTTTTGGGTCTACATCAAAGGCTTAGTTGTATCTATCTGGTTCAATGATCGTAACAATTACCGCAATTATGTTACTCATTGTTGTTTCGCGATTTGCTTAGCCATTATATACTTAATTAGTTATTAATTTAAGAAACAGAAAAGTAGAAGTGTTACTGATTTTTTTTTTGCATATACCACAACGCCTCAGATGCTGCAACTTAGCTGCCGGCCTCAGTAGGATAAAGGATTAGGAAGAGATAGGGGAATGGTCTCTGGCATCTTTTTTTTTTTTATTATAGATGGGTTTGCTCTTGACCAGCATCTATCCATGTAGGAAGGATCAGGCCGAAGATGGAGCGAGCTCACCCAGAAGATGCCTATTCACTCGAACCTTGAAAAGATTTGGGTTATATGAGCTCGGAAATACAGACGCCGGCAGGGAGTTCCAATCCTTAGCAGTGCGCATCACAAAAGATGTTTTAAAGCGCTTGGTCCGAATTAGAGGGATTTCGACAAGGTGAGGATGGTAACCAGCCGGTCTGCATGTCCGATAGAAGAAAGGGGAATATTCAATCAATCAACGAAACACTAGCACAAATGCCGTTCACGGTGGTTTTCTGTAAGGCGATGGTTACTGCCACCAGATGAGCTGCCCAAATGACTGCAAAACTCAGTGTGCCCTGTCAGACTCAGACTCTTTGGCTTTGGCGAACTCAGAGTTTATTTTCAAAGTCGGTTTTGCCAGGAATCTACCCTCGAGTTTAAAGCCAGGCTTTGTTTAAAGCAAGCACCTTAACGACTAGACCAAGGGGTCGTTCGTATATTCTGATGTAATATAAACCTTTTACAAATAAAAGTCTGACAAAGACCGTAACATAAGAAAAAATCGCCGAAACAAACACACCAATTGTATGCCCCCCAAAAGTCCTAAGCACTATTGTAAGCTTGTGGTAACTATACAACGTACTGGGAACTGATACTGATACTGGGGTACTGGTAACTGACACCCAGAGTTGTTCATTTTCAAAGTTGGAATTGCCGGAATCGAACCCAGGACCTAAGTCTAGGCGCTAAGTTAGTTACTAGTGCTGTAAAATCAATCTCAAAAAGACCTGTATATCTTTTGAAGTTTGTGAATATTAGGCGTTAAAGCAATTATTGTTAGTTCAACAAATTATTGCTAACATATGAACCGCAGGCGTTTCTGAATAACTCAAACAGAGACAGAAGTTTTGATTTAAAAAGAAAAAATTAACTAACTAGTGCTACTAAAGTGAAAAATGTAAAGTAAACAGGTGGGAAGAAATCCAATTCCCCTAAACTAATTATATCCCTCATGGTAAGGTTGGTCAGCTTCTGAGCTTCCATTCATTGTTTACGTTTTCTTGTTTAGGTATATGCAACCGCAGCAATTTAACATAAGTGTCTACTTGTCTGCCACTCTTTGTCACATAAAAACATAGCGGTATTAAAGTCAACTAGGTACTTATCAAATTATATTAAATACTAGAGAATTCTTGAATATACATAAATTTTAGAAAACGTAGAATTAGAGTCAGAAATAGTATTGTATTTTATAGCAAGTACCAAATTGTATCGCATTTAAATAAAAATAATAGTATGATATGGATGGAGTGACGATTAAACAAAAATATGTATGAAAATAATGATACATAATTTCCGGAATTTCCATTTACAAAAAAAAAAAAAAATGTATTTTCTGTTCAGTGTCATTACATAACATTAAAATCGCAATATTTTGTTCTGACTATTTATTGACGATTATAAATTAACGATGGAATTAATAATAATAATATATTTACTATTTATTTTTAAAGGCCGCGGATCGACGGTGGATCCAGGCTGCTTCTGACGGGCCCTATTGGAAAATTATGGGTGAGGTGGACGTCCTACGCCTGAGATGATGGTGAAAATTTATTTCACACCACAATTTGTCACAATAAATTATAGCAGTTTTATATTGATTGACTTCACTGGCTGAGTGGCTAAGGTGAACGATATCTGTTTCAAGGGCTCCGAATTCGATTCATAGCAAAGTGAAAGTTCTATCGTATAGAATTCTAGTTCTATAAGAATTTAATTTGGAGCCATGCGATTACTATGTTTGGCGATATTTTGTTATATACTTATATCCTTTTTATATAGCCTACATTATATACAGGTATCATAGGTACACAGTAATCATTTTTGATAGGTATGTGTTGATTTTGCTATCTCAAAAGTAGGTATAAAGAGTCATCGCTTTTCAATCCATACAATATGATAATACAGTAGTATGGTAAAATATGTATATTGTTACAAAAATATTTTGACATTTTTGTTTGTCTGTTTGTCAAGATGTTCGTCAATTAATGGATGATTAAGATTAGCCTGGACCAATATTTGGACTTTGTTTTATCGAAATCGGATGTCCGGATGAGATGGAATTAAGATGGTGGGTAATGTCCTAAACCCTTGATAGAGTTGTCTAGATAGAGTTGTCTAGATAGAACCCTTGATAGAGTTGTCAATTACTTATCTACTATATATATAAATATAAATAATTAATAGATACATTAGTATAGCATAGCAAACTGTCCACCATCGGACTTTTATATGTAGTAGGGCTAAAAAGCTTTTGGCCGAGATATCGCCTTAAGGGGGAGACAAACGCTAAATACTAAAAATATCCATTGTTTAATGAATATGTTACAAGAAATAGATAATACAATTGCTTTGAAAAAAATATATATTATACTTAAACATGTGAAGAACCAATTGTGTTAATTAGAATTTTCGTTAAAGTAATAGAAACTCCACAAAAAAAGTTAGAACACAAGAAGAATTTGACCTTTATTGAAAATTCTCTCGAAAACGGCTTATTGCACGCATATGAATCGTACCTATTAATAAATTAATATCAGATTAAAAAATTGTATTAATAAAAAAAAAATTTTTGTGTAATGTTCTAATGGTGAAAACAAAAAATACCATTTCTAGGCCCGTTGAATTGTTTCCGCCGCCAGCGAGTTCTATAGTAAATGTCATTTGCCTCAGTTAATCCCTTAAGGGTGCTTTTCCACCAGAGATGTTCTAAGCAGCTATGCTGCGAGGATGTGAAAGCATCCAGCGTACGTATCCATTAATATAAAAAACATAGCTTAGTTGAACCCGTTTCCACAGTGCTTTTGCTATGCTATGTGGACCAATGAATATGATTGGTGGATATCAAACGCATCCATAGCAACGTAGCATAGCACAACTCTGGTGGAAAAGCACCCTTAAAGCGAGCCCAGTGAGTCAGTTCACGGTTCTTTGTGAAGATTGTGTTATTTAGTTAGTTTTAGTATTTGAATCTCTACGTAAAATTATGTTTTCGTATTTATTACCCATATTAATACAAATGATGGTTATTTCACAGTAATCTTCTGTAAGGCCGTGGTTACTGACTCCTCACTGACGGGTGGAGGGACCAGGTGAGGAACGCAGTGTAACCTATCTCTACTGAAGTTTGTTTTAGTGGTATTTATAGAAAGTTACATATTACTAGTTTTAAGATAAGATGAGCCCGAACGAAGTCGCGGACACATGATGTATTTAATTTTATACTAAAAATAAAATCGTCTATTTTCAACATTGAAAAACTAAAAAAATGTGACCAATTATTTTTTATTATTATTTGAATGCGGAAAAATAATGTTTGTTTGTATCTTGATTATCTTCTCTCAATGTTTAACCGCGTTTAAAGTTACGGGGACATAAGTAGGTACGTTTAAATAAGGCTGATTGCGCATGTGACAAATTAATTTTCTAACCACACGTGAACGTGTGAGAATCTCCTGTTTTGACTATAGAAATAATGCCTATAGACTATAGAAATAATACGTTTTTTGATTGTTTCTCTATCGTAACAAAATTATTTTAAAGTGATTATTAAAGTAATGGCAAACAAATATTATGTACCTACTACCTGTGCTCGCAACTTCGTACGCGTGGTATTATTCGGTATAGCGCGTAATGTTTTCGTTTGTAAACCGATTGGAATGAACCAACACTAAAAGTTAAGGGCAGCTTGCTACAATACATCAGTGAAAATTGCATTCAAATCGGTTAAGCCGTTTCTGAGATTGGCGTGCACAAACGGACAGACAAATAGACAAACTTTCTAATAACTATTTTTTTGACCTCGATAACATAAGTACAAGGTGTAGAAATTATTTTTTTGAAAAAAAAAAAATGTACACACACGGCTTGTTTACGATTTTATTATAATATATTATAGATAAATAACTTCCCTGTGAATATCCCACTGAAATACATCTATTTTTTTATTATTTTTACTTATACCAAAATGTAATTTCCGTTAATATCACAAATTTTAATAAATATAAAAACTAGCGGACCCAGCAGACGTCGTCCTGCCGGATCCCGAAAATAATTCTGTAACCCGATTGTAGCGCCACCTATATGATCCAATTGTATTTTCGAACCATCCAGGGACCCACTCAAATATAAACACAAAATTTCATCCATATCGGTCCATTTTTTTTTTTTTTACGAGGAGAAATCCATTTACGGATTCGCTACCGCTGGCTAGGCGATAGGGATATGTGGGACTCACCCAGTCAAGGGACTGGTCCTACCCACTAAAACTCCCCGGTGTCTCCTTGCCCTTTGAGCGGGTGGACCGGGTTCTGCCGAGGCAACAACTCCGATCCACCCCAGGGCAGCCTAGTCATTGCTGACTAGGCTTACTCCAATGGGGGATTGCCCGGAGACACCCAGGCAATCCCCAGACGGGGGGGACCTTGTGCAGGCACACATAGCTCGCCAGCCATGTGTGCAGGTCCCCTAGGGCATTTGAAGACGAGCTAGGTATGCCCGCCTTCTCCTGCCCAGTCGCCTGTCCGGTCCGGTCATAATCTGCACCATACGGTAGGTAAGGCCACCTTGTCGGCGCCTTACCCACTCCTCCAATACCGGACGGATCGCCGAGATCGTCCGGTGGCCGGCGGTAGGGTTGAGGAGTGCCTCTCCCCAGTCGTGCATGGCCCTCTCTTGCGCCTCTGCACGGACCCGTTGCACTTCCTCGGCGACAGGTCTTCCTCCTTGGGCCCTTGTGGCGACCCGATTCCAATGCACCTGCGACAGAACCAGGGCATCGACATCCCACGGTAGGACGCCCGCTAGCACGCAGGCGGCCCCGTGGCTGACAGTGCGATAGGCCCGCACTGCCCGGATCGCCATGACCTTTTGCGGCCTTCGCAAGAGGGCCCGGGTGCGAGGGGTGAGGCACTCAGCCCACACCGGGGCTCCGTAGAGTGCCATCGACCTTACCACCCCGTGGTAAAGTCGACGACATCCATATCGGTCCAGCCGTTTAGAAGGAGTTTGGTGACAAACACACGCACAGAAGAATTTATTCTCCTCAATACCCCCAGCCTCCAGCCTGAGGGTTCAATCAGCCCCCAGGCTGGTTTAGCAAAAAACAGAAATTGGAAAACTTAAAGGAACAGATGAAAAATCGGAAAAATTGCAACTATAATTCGGAAACATTGATAATTTTGTATACGAATTTCCAATACGTATTACTTTCAGTAGATGGCGTTAGTGGCGGTCCTATTTTTTTAATGCTGACGGTCCACTTGATTTTAGGTGGCTACCGTCGCCTATAACACAAGCAACGCCAAAGCTGCTGCAAGTGCGCTGCCGCTACAGTAGGATTAACGATAAGGGATTAGGAGGGAATAGGGAAATGGGCTCTGGCATCCCTTACTCACTCACCGTAACACAACAGCACACGTGCTGTTATTTCACGGTGGTCTTCTGCGCTGTTATGCGCATGCTATTCATTCACAATAGCATAAGTACATACTGTTAACTCACGGTCGTCTTATGTAGGAGCTGGTTACTGCCGCCAGATGGGCTTACCAATTTAGACTGTATTACACAAATACTTAGTAGTGCCCTGCCGTTACTAAATACATGATCTAATTGTTCTTTTATTTTGTTTTCTATTAATTTTGCCTACTTTCTCTCAATAGCGAGATTGAACAAGTACATTCATATATTAAAGGAAAATACTAGATTTCCCATATAACATAAGAACATAAGAGCGACTCTCTTAGTTTACGAATGCCCTTAGTCGTGTGGCCTTTGTAAGTATTCAACATAATATTGTGAACCAAACAAGTATTTTAGTCAGATCTCGAACTTAAGCCACGCTGGCCGATTTCCGCGACCCTTAAATAAACTAAGTATACGGGTTATATAAGTTTATGTAAAGTGGTTTTCGTTCTGTGTTTTGGTGTCATCATAAATAGGGTGCGTTGCATTCATTATTGTTTATTTGTTTAATTGAATTATATAAAATTGAAATTCTTTTTAATAAATTAAATTACAATTACAATAAAATATTAAATATTTATAAAAAAAATTATATATTAAAAATATTAAAATTTACTATCTTAATATATAAAATTCTCGTGTCACAGTGTTTATAACAAAACTCCTCTGAAACGGTTGGAGCGATTTTTTATGAATTTGTATATTTGGTAGGTATGAGAATAGGTCGTAAAGTATTTTTCGCCCTCCTACCCCCACCCCCCATTTTTTTTTATCGCAATTTTAGTATTTAATAATTAAACCGTCGTTGATTGACGTGAAGTGTTGCATCACTTTGACATATGGTTTGAAAATAAAATTGGACCAGGACAACGTCTGCTGGGTCAGCTAGTATAATATAAAAAAAATAGTAAATTTTCATTTATTTTCACGTTAAAGTGTGACGGACAGGTCACATTGGATAGGAACTCGCTTGAAATTACTTTTAAATAGGCCAATTAATTTAAAACTTATTTACTTCATAAAGTTTAAAAAAAAAGAAAATAAAGTTTATTTATAACTTTATTAGGTTCGTTTTCAGCGTTTTGTTACAGTTAAGTTTAAAGTGATATTTTTTATGATAAGGGTTTGTAGACAGCACTCTCGTATGTGCCATAAGACTGACAATCGACACTACCGGGGATTTGAACACTTCCAAACGCCTTCAGGGTAAAGGACACGTTTAAACGGAACAGCACGTGTGCTGTTCTGTAAGGTGATAAACGTGTTCTGTGTGCCCTTCTACTCCAAGCTTTTCCTAATGTTCTGCCGATTATCCGGTACTAATTAATGCAAAACAAATTTAAACCATAAGACCATGATCAGTTATAATGGACATTTCATTAAACTGTATATGTTACTAGATTTTTTCTGTATGAAAGGTACCTTACGTCTTTTTCTGTACTCCGGACAGCGTGTATGGAAAATATCATGACGATCAGTTTAGTAGTTAAGAACTCATTTGCCAATGGGAGCCGCTTACCGAGTCCATAGGTAATTCCATCGTTAGTTATTAGTTGTAGCGATAAATTAAAAAAAAAACTAAAAACTCAAATTAATTTCATGCTACAGTTAGTACCTACTGGTATTTATTCTGTGGCTATAGTGTGTATAAATTGTGACATTTAACTGTCTTAACTGTAATGTGAATTTAAAATTAGGTTGTCGATAACTACCGTCTATAAAGATGTTGTAAAACATTAGAAACTCCTGGAGTATATTTTATTATTTTCGTGAGTTCAATAATTGCTGAAAATATTTTACTGAAAAATGTTTTAGTTAAGTAAGCTGAGACAACAAATTAGGTATCTCAAATACTTATTACTTATTTACTCGCTCGTAGAGGGTGCCCTTAAGGGGTAAAGCGTAACAATCATAGGAATTCACTTTCCCATTTATTGTTAGGATATCAAATCCAGATATTCCTCCATATATCAAATCCAAATCAAATCGTTTATTTGTCAAAAATCGGATAAGATCACTTTTTTAAGTCGATTTTACATTTTACCAGGGTTTCGGAAAAAAAAATAGCCAGGATGATGACGATCCTGAGAAGAAACTTCGAAAGAAACTCAGGATACCATTCTTTTTGTCATCTTTATTTTATCTTATCTATATCTTATCTTTATTATAATAGTCTTTACAATAATAGGGAATATGCGTCTAATTCAAAAGAGGCTTAAATAAATTTTTTAGCAACATTTTTGCTTTAGAATTATGTCTATGTAAATATTTTTTAATACTATTTCTTATTCGTTAAAGAAAATAATTATTAAAAAGTTCAAAAAAATTGCGGGACTTTCAAAATACTCGAAGCGGTCAGTTCGAATGTGACGTCAAAGTCTATGAAATGTCAACAAACGTGTAAATGTTTTTTTTTATTGTAGACTGTGACGTCACGACAAGCGCGCCAAAAGGGGGGGGGGGTGTTTAAAAGTTAAAAGTGCGGTTAGTTAATTTCCCTATTACAATATATTCAATACCAAACATAGTATGAGCTCAGAAGCGTTTAAATCCAGACTCACAGGCATATCAATCTTAGTTCTTCTGAACTAAGATCTGAACTAGATTCAGACTTCCGTGAGAGCTTTATCTATTTTTATCGAATAATTATATTGTCTATTTGTAAATTTTGTATTTTGTAATTGTATACTAATGTGTATGTACTCATTACACACGGAAAGAATAATGCTAGCCAATGAAGTAACTGGTTGTTGGGGCAATAAGTCATTTGTTAATAAAAAAGTCAAACGACAAAAAATCTAAAACCGGTCTAAACCAGACCGAAATGATTTTGTTCCAAAACAGGCTAAGTTAATTACCACATAATGTTTATATTTTGTGTTTTTTTAATTAATTAATGAATACCAATGATACATTGTTAAAAATGCTAATTTAAAATACACAGTTAATATTAGGAAAAAAAAACTAAGTGTAAATAAGTTAAAAGCTATTAACTATGGAGAGTGTGCAGCTATACTGTACGATTTAATCCAACCGGAACCGTTCCACTTGCGGAACACTGGACGTGGGCAGGGGTTTCATCCCTTCATGGTCGATGTACCTCGATCACGAACAAAGCGTTTCAGTTCCACCTTCCTTGTTCGAACTGCTAAGGAGTGGAACTCATTGCCTGCATCTGTGTTCCCACAGAACTACAACCTCGGGGTCTTCAAAACTAGGGTAAATGGGCATTTATTAGGTAAGCGTGGTCCACCTTCGGCCACATCTGCACCTCACATCAGGTGAGATAGTGGTCAAGCGCTACCTCGATTTCATAAAAAAAAAAAAAAACTATGTATTCTTAAAATTATTTAAATGTATTCTTAGAAGTTCAAGTTACTTTCACCATTTTTTTGTTTATTTTTTATTTTATTTTTTAGAAATGAATTAAATTTAACTAGTAAAATTACGTTCAGTATATTTGCATGTAAAAATTAAATCATTTTTTTCCATTAAAATATAAAAGACAGCAAAGCATGGATTTACTACACCCCGCAAAGTATAGTCACTGAACGAAATTTTTTATACTTTTATAATTATTCAGATTTTTTATGATCTATTTATTTATTTACAAAATAAATGAATAAAGCGATCTGCACATATATTTTCATTTACATTTTTAAAATGAAAATGAATGGTTAAGAAAATGGTTTTCCATTAAAATTTTATACAGAATATTTAGTCACTGCGGATGTCAATAGAAAATATTTTGTGAATAATGACAATCATGAAAATTTCACAGTAAACTTAGTAGCCATGTTGGTTTTAAAAAGAATTTAAAATAATATTTAAAACTAGCTGAGCCCGCAACTTCGTACGCGTGGTATTCGGTACAGCGCGTAACATTTTTGTTTGTAAACCGATTGGAATTAAACAAACACTAAATGTTACGGGAAGCCTGCTACAATACAATAGTGAAAACCGCATTTAGATACATTAAGCCGTTTTTGAGATTAGCGTGCACAAACGCACAGACAAACAGACAAAAATTCTAAAAAAATTTTTTTGACTTCGGTGACATAAGTACAACGTGTACAAATTGTTTTTTTTTTAAATATTTAATATACAGACACGGATCGTTTACGATTTTATTATATGTATTGATATAAATTATGTAAATTAATTAAGTAATTAATTAAGTATATTTGTTAATTTTTGTAAGGGATTTAAAAAAGCCCAATTTTTATTAATCGTTTCTCTTTCTTTGTTTATTCATATATATATTTTTTATTTAAATATAATATGTTATACATTTACCATTTATTGTGCCGACAGAAAAACGATTAGATTTATTAAATAAAAATTCCAATAAAATACTATTTAATTAATGTTACAACTGTTGTTATTGTAACATTAATTATTGTTATTGTTTTATTGTTATTGTTGACAAACTGTTGCTTACCTCGTTGAAACGACTCTTTATTATTTACAGTGGTCGGAATGTCCGTTGTGATTAAGCAGTTCCCAGTGGACAAGGAGTACGTGAAGAATCCCGACATATCCAGTGAGGATGTGAGGAAATTACGCGAGTGGCTGAATACGCAGCCACACTTGCCCGGGAATTACTTGGACGGTAATGCACTTACTTCCACCATTTTTTCGGTAGACGCGGATCCTGACATAGTCACTCAAAATAATTCTATATTATATAACGTGTAACTATGCAATTGACGTCATTTTTACTTTTACTTTTATATTTATGTATAGATCGGCATGCAAGCTGACGGTCCACTTGGTGGTTGTTGCCTATTAATAAGTTCAGCTGTTTATTCTACATTCTAATGTATAGCTTAGAAGCACGAATTATGCTGGCTGAAACGGTATATAGCTGAAATTCCAATATTAAGTAGTGACAGGGCATGTTGCATTTCGCAGTCATTTGGGCAGCCCGTCTGGTGACAGTAACCACCCCCTTACAGAAGACCACCGTGAAATAACAGCACGTGTGCTGTTGTGTTTCGGTGGGTGAAGTAAGGGATGCCAGAGCCCATTTCCCTATCCCTTCCCAATCCCTTATCCTTAATCCTATTGTAGTCGGTAGCGCACTTGCAGCAGCTTTGGCGTTGCTTGTGTTATAGGCGACGGTAGCCACCTACCATCATGTGGACCGTCAGCCTGTCTGCCGATTTAACATGAAACGCTGGTATTCTGGCGATAGAGGTGACGGTGGGAGCCACCTTCCATCAAGTGGACATTCAACTTGTCTGGTACCTACCCTTTTCAATATATCCAAGTATAAAAAAGTTTTAAAGACACGTCTTCAGTAACAACTGTCAGCTCGTCTGCCAGAGGTAATCTTAAAAAATGTTAAACTATAGTTCTCTTTATACGTCAATCGATTTCTACGCAATTTCCTAGTATAACTTAATGATAAATGCTTCAAGTTAGATCCTTGACGACCCATTGCCGTTAATGATTATGCACAATTACATACTTTACAAGTGCAACGTCATTACAAGAATGGCTGTATACATTGTTCCTAAACATTGCTGCTTACACTATTCTTGTACTATTACATTGCAATAAATGTACTTATTATAAGAAACTATGATGACAATAGCGGTGATTTTCACAAGGAAAATGTACAACGACTTCATTTATCACTGCTCGCTGTTGCTCGGTTTATAGTGTTGCCAGTAATAGACTATTTAGACTATGTTGCCAGTAAATACTCTTGGAAACTTCCCTTAGGGTATTCGTTATTGATAGTGTTCACGAAAGATTTTAGTGATATAGGTATTTTTTTATGTATAAACGTCGTAGTCACAACGCGTGACTATAGTAGACACATTATCAACTGAGTCGTCGAGGAATAAACGTCAATGGCGATAGGAATGTGCAATGGAACACAGTTTGCTATCGATAAGAGGTACAAAAACCAGCCTTAGTGGACAGATTCGATATAATCGACTAGCAAATTTTGGAAAACTATACTTACTACCTAATGCTATCCTTTTTTTATGTAAATTTTTACCATAAAGTCAGTTTTCACAAAGTTGTGACCATTTGAATTATTTTTTGTATGGGAAAAATAATATATTTTTTAATTTATCAAAAATCAAAATCGAGATATCTCAAAATATGGCTTATAGCCGATGTACATGGCTACCTTGTGTACTAAAGCTCACACATTTTCATTTTTACAAACATTTATCAAGACAAAGATAATCTGATTGGTTTTTGCAAATATATAAAACAATTCGTTTTATTTTTAAATAGCAAAAAATCACATATCATAATATCTTATCAGGTTATCGACATGCGCCTCCGCACATCACTATACCACTCCATAAGACCTGTAATTGCGAGCGAGATAGACTGATAAAAATGATTTATTACCTGACGACTCAGTTGATAATGTCCTATAGTCATGTCATCGGATTTAGGATAAGGGGATTGGGAGGGGATAGGAAAATGGGCTCTGGCATCACTCACTCACACAGAGAAACACAACAGCATGCGTGCTGTTATTTCACGCTTCTGTTCAGGTCGTGGATGACCCTGAAACGCAGTATTCCTCGTTCTTACATGAAATTTATTTATTTTGTTTTAAGGAGATGAAATGAAATTTCAACCCAAATCATTTCGGCCATTCCTGAGATTAGTCAGACGTCCGTATACTTTGGCTTACAATAAAAAAACATTTATTCGATGCGACAGGCAAACACTTGAATCTTATTTGTTAAAAATTTCAACTTTTTTTATCGTCATAATGCGTCCTGATATATTTTCTCAATATATGAGGAGCCCATTGACGTGCTCCACGCCCTGACTCCGTGGATCCTGGTCTGGTCTGGGTATGCGTAAGGTTTTTTAGTCTTGTCGATATATTTATTGTTCAATAGATTCTCTGGAATATGTTACTAAATTAAAACCTCAATGATCTACAATCGAGATAACTTCTTGATGTAACAATAATTTTATGTGAGTGCGTGTAGTCATGGTGAAGTTCAAAGTTTATGTAATTTTGAGGTACTCCAATTAGATGCTTTTTTAGGTGGAACAAGGCTCAATATAAAATATTAATTAATTAGTTGGAATATATTTAGATATTTCATATTCAAAGGCATTTTCTTATTATTTTGCTCATTAAAATAAGTAGGTATATACGTTTAGTATGCAAAATTATCTAATATATATTTTTTTTTTATGAAATCGAGGTAGCGCTTGACCACTATCTCACCTGATGTGAGGTGCAGATGTGGCCGAAGGTGGACCACGCTTACCTAGTAAATGCCCATTTACCCTAGTTTTGAAGACCCCGAGGTTGTAGTTCTGTGGGAACACAGACGCAGGCAATGAGTTCCACTCCTTAGCAGTTCGAACAAGGAAGGTGGAACTGAAACGCTTTGTTCGTGATCGAGGTACATCGACCACGAAGGGATGAAACCCCTGCCCACGTCTAGTGGTCCGCAAGTGGAACGGTTCCGGTTGGATTAAATCGTACAGTATAGATGCACACTCTCCATATTCTGACTAATAAGCTTTTATAATATTGCTGGTAACGCCATTTTAATGCAACTGTAGTTTTAGTTGCTTGCCAAAACTATAATTTCTATAAAAAAAAATTAATATTATTAAAGGTGGCAGACAGGCTGACGGTCCACTTGATGGTAGGTGGCTACCGTCGCCTAAGGACACAAGCAACACCAGGGGGGGTACGTGTGCGCTGCCGACCTTGCAGGAATTTATTTACTGCTCGCTTGAAGAAGCCCTTATTGTAGCTAGATGGAAACACCTTAGAAGGGACACTGTTCCAAAGATCGCGCGTCCGTGGGATAAAGTTTCTACTCATCCGAACTGTGCGCAGCGGCACTTTATCCAAGTAATGCGGATGAACTTCGCATCTATAAAATCTATAAAAGCTTGCTGAGGTAGGCATTAATTGGAACAACTCATCCGAGCACTCGCCATTGTACAGACGATAGAACACACAAAGAGAGGCTACATCTCTTCTTAAACTGAGTGGTTCTAATCGTTGCTGTATGAGCATTGGATCGTCAACAATTCGACGCTGTAAGGTGTCAAATGGATCTAGCTGGTACTTAGGCGCGCCAGCCCAGAGATAAGAGCAGTACTCCATGTGGGGCCTAATTTTGGCCTTATAAAGAATAAGGCGCTGCTCCGGTGTGAAATACTGCTTTGCTCTGTTCAATACGCCAATTTTTTTTGAAGCTAGAGTAGCCTTCCAAATGACACTTAAACTCGACCCTGCTCGAAATGTCCACACCCAGGATACCAATGCTCTTTAATATTTCGAGAGGAGTGCTCTGGAAGTTAGGTGACGCTACAAATGGGGCCCTTTTTTGCGGTGAAAGCACAGATTTGTGTCTTACAGGGGTTGAATTGAACAAGATTCGAGCAACCCCAAACTCCTAATAATGAAAACTCCTTAATAATGAAGAAAACACTGAAAAACAGGAAGAGAATGAAGCCCTCATTAACATTATTAACAATGAAATAAGGATTTTGGAACTACATCGACTTCAAAAAATATAAGTAGGTTCCAAAATTAATAGAAATATAAAGATTATTCATATGGAAGATGAATATAAAATACGAGACGGAATAATTGAGGATATGAAATAAATGATAGAAAAAGTAGGACTATCTCCTACTCCTTTTAGTTTGCGATTCATATAGACTCCGATCTTGATTGGTGGAAGGCAGACGCCCTAGGAGTATATCGCCTACCCGCTGGACAGACAGACAGATAAGATCTAAAACCCGATCTACTGTGGTCTACAGTATACTGGTGACGACCGACTGTTAAAAGTGTCACAACTCAAAAGACAAAAGTGTCAACCGCACGACCATGACCAATCTGACAATAATGTGTGACTCTAATGAATAAAGCATATTATTCATTATTCATACATATTTAACTTATTTTAAAATTACTAGTGCGAATTGTCAATTCAAGCAATAGTTTTTAAAAAAGACAATGCTGTAGTGATAATGTAAACATTAATTGCATCTCTCGTTAGCCAAAAGTTAGTTTGACAGAAACATGAATGCAATAAATGAATTTCCCAACTTACCTATCTATCAAAAAAATTCAAAATTTAAAATTCAAATTGAGTGAAGTCAATAATTCGAAATCGCACTAGTTGTTATTTGTATTAGAATAAATTAAGAGTTGAGAACTCTAGAACTCCCAATACCAACTGAGTCATAAAGCGGACTTTATCATAATTGCGGTTTACCCAACGAATAAAATGGGGTCAACTGTACACAAATTTGAAGGAAAACTACTTCTTAAGTATTACCATAATTTTGTTGAGGTCACATTTGTAATCAACGGTACAAATATTGTCAACTTTATATCGTCCTTATGCCACTAATCATCACTACTACTAATCATTATACATATTGTATTACTTATAAGTTTAACTATAGTTAATCAGTTATACATATAGGTTTACTTATAGTTTAATCATTATACATATTGTATTACTTATAAGTTTAGTTAAGTTGTTTATAATAACAAACTAGTAGTGGTAGTAGTATATATGTATATGGATATTCGCTGGATCTACTGATTGATTAAAAAAGTTAAGTTAAAAAGGTTAAGGTTAAGTTACTTTATTACTGATTGATCTCCTACAACACAAGCTGAGCTTAGTGTAGGGGTCAAAATTCAAGTTACCAATTGTGAACCAGTGTATCATGCTAATAAATCATTATTATTATTATTAAACGACCACTAACCTTGTCCAGATATTTAATTGTTTATGTCACACCAACAGTTTAACATAACAGGGGTAGGTACTTTAAAATAATAGATATAAGTTATGCAAGCCAATTACAGGTATAAGTAAAACATGTATGTTATTATAAAACAAGATAGCTATGAGTACTTGAAACTTATTTTATTGGTACAAAGCTTTCCAAAAAATCAAAAGTCGCAAAAGAAATGGCTAAGTTTTTAAGGAATTTTTTTCAATTTGCAGATGTGGACCTGTTAATAGTGTTCCACTGCTGCGACAACAGCATGGAGGTGTCCAAGCAAGTGCTGGACCTGCATTACACGCTGAGAACACACTTCACAACCTTCTTCAAAGATAGACAGCTGGATCAGAAGGCCGAATTCTGTTTAAATACCATGTAAGTTAAAATGCTGGTGATAGGTGTCTTGCAGAAATAGACTGGACAGGTTGTCTTTACAGATTATCTACGATCCGCCCCTGGCTTACAAGAGATCGATTTTTATTCTGCAAATTATTCTGCACAAACTTTCCTCTTTTATCACTTTTTTCATTAGTGAAAACCGTCTCAAAATCTGTTGGGTGGTTTAGATTAAATATTTTTTCAAAAAAACACGGCTACTCATGTTACCGAGGTCAAAAAAATAGTTTCTACAATTTTTGTCTGTTTGTCTGTACGTTTGTGCACGCTAATCTCAGAAACGGCTTAACCGATTTGAATGCGGTTTTCACTGAAGTATTGCAGCAAAATTTCCGTAATATTTAGTGTTTGTTTCATTTCAATCAGTTTACAAAGAAAAAAGTTACGTGCTATACCTTATACCACGCGTATGAAGTTGCGGGCTCAGCTAGTTTTGAGAATAAAATCTGTATTTTAGGAACAGTAGAAAGGTGAAACTGCAAATATTTTGGACTTAACACAATTAATATAGAAAATGAGATACTTAGTACTGGCAGGGCACCGTCCCGTTGCCTTTAGGGCAATTCATCCCCTATGCATTTGGTTTTCACAATTAGTAAATAAATTGCTGGGGGTCGTTAAACACAGTGGAGACACGGCTTATTTAATGTAAAATATTTTACTTTAATAAAAAATAAAGGCTGAGCCTGTTTGGATGTTGTTTAGATTAAAATATAGACACCTCTGTTTTTATATGCATCTTGTTGTAGACTTATTTTATTCTTGCTATGTTCCAAAATTCGACTAAAATATGTATCGAGTGTCGGTTATTAGGAAGCATCGACCTTTGAAAGTGGTGCAACGAGTTCAGTTGGTTCTCACACATGGTTTTCGTAATAGGTAGGTACATTTTATCCTCTAATCCAACGTTCATGGTTATTTTTAGGCCTTAAGAGGGGCCTTTATGGGCATAATTTAAAGTCTTGTATACACAAATATTTAAGTTTGATACCTTCGATATTTATTCGAATTTACGATTTAACTTGCAACTAAAATGCCTCAAAAGCATGTTATAATGGTGTACAGAGATTACCTATATGTATAATTTTTTTTTCTTAACCTCACTAGCGTTGTAATAAGCAATCGAACTACCAAACATCTGATACATCATCGACCTCATAAATTCTTTATAAAAAAAATGAAAATTATCATTTTTTATAAAAAAAAAGAAGGTCCTCCGCAATTACCCACTGCTAGTTCGTCTCTTGAAGTCAACCCAAGGGGCGTTTCGTCAGAGGTCTTATGTATCTTAAGTTAACTCTTATATCGAATAAATATAAATACAACTAGATGAAAACCCGGCTTCGCTCGGGTTTAATGTAACTTCATAATGTACAAAATGTAGGTAGATATTTCTGTAGCTATCGGTTCTCAAGGAATATTAAAGGCAAAGCGGCATAGATTTCGCTCAATGTTTGCGGCAACACGTTTCGTTTTACACAGTCACATGAGTCACAGTTCTTTGTAATGGACACTTTGTTTTTAAAATGAACGGTGCGACGACGTATTGAGTGGCGAGGCGTATGTGCGCTAGTATGAATGAAACGGAACGTTTGTTAACCACTCAAGATGTCACAGGTGTCAGTGAGTGACGTTTCGCTAGAGTGGCCAATATGACGACTGCGATTTGTCTGTCAGCACCATTAGAATTTAACAAAATACTTGACAATCCGAATTTTGCGGATATATGTTGTCGACTCGAAATCTTTATTTTTTTATGTTTTATTATTCAGGTAAGGTTTCAATCGAGTCTACCGTACCCCTTGACGAAATTATTAATATAGATGTTACTACTGAATAAGTAATCTAAACCAAGTCAAAAAACGAAATCATCTCTTGTATAACAATAGCTTAAGTTTGAGTGTTTACCATAGTAATAAAAAATATATTTTACAAAAAAACAATTTGTACACGTATACTTACTTACCGAAGTCAAAAATAGTTTTTAGAATATTTGTCTGTTTGTCTCTGCGTTTGTGCACGCTTATCTTTGAAACGCCTTAACCGATTTAATGCGGTTTTCACTGATTCTTGTAGCAAGCATATCATAGTGTGTGTCATTCCAATCGGTTTACAAACAAAAAAGTTACGCGCCATAACAAATACGCGGGCTCAGCTAGGAGTAATTAAAAATTTGTCGGCTCAATTTGTATAAAGAACTCAGTTAAACTCGAAGAAACTGGTTTTATTTTTGCTTGCAGCGCATGTCAAGGATAACTCTGTACTTATAAGTAAAAAGAAAGTATAGAGATAAGCAAATGTGCATTTTAAGACGAAACCCGTTTCGATTTCCAGATTATACGCGCCTCTCCCAATGCCGACCGTTCACGGTTATCGCGCCATATACCTGCGACTGCTCGATGCGGACCCCAGAAATTTCTTCTTCAATGATGTAGTCAGAACCTTCATGATGGTCTTCGATTTGTGGCAGTACGAGGAAGGCACATGGCCCGGGTGAGGGTTTTAATATCATAACGCCTGCCTCCGGATTCGCACGGATGTTATTTTTTATGTTAATATCGTCAGACAGGTTGACGGTCCACTTGACGGTACATATAATATATCTTCTATATCTTATCACATTTACAAGTAAATACACGTCATATTTGCAAATCGAAACTCTAATGTTAAGGCACTAAAGTTAAAAGTTTAGTTAAGTTAAATTTAGTTTAAAGTACCTACGTGATGGGAGTATTAATTCTTTATTTTCTTTTTTTTTTCCTGTGTTTTATAATAAGAGTATACTCTGTTATAATACTTCAATTAATTAAAACCATTAGATTCTGGGTCTTTTTCATCTGCTCTTGAAAGTAGTGAAATATCTTTAGAT
This sequence comes from Bembecia ichneumoniformis, assembly GCA_910589475.2. Classification (NCBI taxonomy): domain Eukaryota; kingdom Metazoa; phylum Arthropoda; class Insecta; order Lepidoptera; family Sesiidae; genus Bembecia; species Bembecia ichneumoniformis. The sequence goes on from OU342540.1 coordinate 14,314,611, forward strand.
CTTCGGCATCAAAGAATAGACGGTGCTGCAAATCGCAATTCTTGTGGTACCTACAGCATAATGATGCTAAAGGTTGTGGAAGTAAATCATTTTTGTTTTCAGATTCGTGTTGATGATTGACATGGATCAAGCTGTTCTGGGACACCTCGGTCGCCTGGAAATATTGACGATTAAACAAATTCTTTACTTTTTACAAGTAAGTTTGTTTCCAGCATATTACTCACGACAGTTTATCCCGACAAATTTAGCAGTAGTACATTTATTTAGTAATGGAATCTAGTAGCGTTCACACCGTTGGATGAGCAGTTAGGGTGTCTAGGGTTCCCCCCCTAGGTGTGCTGGGACCCTGTCGCGGTGGGGGGGCTTAACCCTCGCCAATCCGGACGGTTGCAGAGGTCGGTGGGGTCACCGGCCTTCGCTTGGCTGACCGGATTGTCGCTGGGGAACTAAGAAAGCACACCCGTGAGGGCTCCGAGCGAGCTCCGAACATCGGAGCTCGTGGCGGAGCGTTTGCTGGGAGGCTTCAACGGTCAGTTGGAGCTTCGCCGGTCACCGTTTGCTGGGCCGAGGATCCGTACTCGGCTCATGCGGGTGTGGGCCGGTGAGAGACGGCACCCCCGGACCTTGTTTGTCGGACATCTCTTAATGCCGTAGAGATGAGCGGCCACATGAGCAGGGGTTATCCGAGAATTTCAGGTGGAAGCGGCCTCCGACTCTGTGGTAGGTTGTGCCGCAGAGAAGAGGTAATGGGGTGCTTCAGAGGTGAAGCCCCTCGCTGACTGCCCGCTGCGAGAGGTGAGAATGGGCGGCTTGTGCCGCTTCGCCCGGGGGCGGTGGACATGGGGTTGTCCGCCGTCATCACAACACCGGGCAACGATGGAAGACGTGCTGTGTGTTTCCGGCACCTCTCTCCACGGCGCGGAGATCAAACTCCGCGCCTAATCGAGGTGGAGCCCGCAAGTGCGCGGGCCTAGTCTGGCGGGGGAGGCAGATGCATGTTTTCCACGATCCCTTACCCCCCCGCCCATAGACGGCGCGAGGAAGCACCGTGGGTTTTTAGTGGGTAGAAGTCCCACATACCCCACCGATGTCCCCATGGTCGGTGGGGATCTGGCTCGCAGATTTTCCCACGCAAAAAAAAAAAAAAAAAGGGTGTCTAGGGTTACCGGCAGGGGCATCTTTGAAAATTTACTTTTCTGGTCTCTTTCTGGAAAGTAGTGGCACTGCGTTTCTCAGGATTTGGGCAGCCCATGTGGAGGGCGGTAATAACCACCCCCTTACAGAAGACCACCTTGAAATAACTGCACGTATGCTGTTGTGTTTAACTGAGTGAATAAGGGACGCCAGAGCTCATTTCCCTATTTCCTCCTAATCCTCCCTTATCCTTAATCCTACTGTAGTCGGAAGCGCACTTGCAGCAAATGTAGCGTGTCTTGTGTTACAGGCGACGGTAACCACCTACCATCAAGTGGACCGTCAGCCTGTCTGTCGATCTCAACATAAAAAACATTGCTTTTGTTTGGCTCCTAAGAGTCGTAGAAATTTTTCAAATCCGACCGCTAGTTCTAGAGATTAACAAGTTCAAACAAAAAAAGTTGCTTCAGATTTTTTATATTAGCACACAAAGACGATCGCACAACAACTCAGCCAGTTTTTTTATTAGCATATTTGCTAATAAAAAAACTTACTTATAGTAAGGGATGTCAAAGCTCGTTTTCCTATCCAATCCCTTATCCTTAATTCTACTGTACTCGGTAGCGCACTTGCAGCAAATGTAGCGTTGCTTATGTTATAGGCGACGGTAGCCACCTACCATCAAGTGGACCGTCAGCCTGTCTGTTGATCTTAATAATAAGAAAAAAACTAACTGGACAATCTATCTGGCGCAAGTAATAACTGAGTAAGGGATGCCGGAGCCTTCCTTTACCTCTCAGTGTAGGCTTGTGCTTGTGTAATAGACGACGGTCATCAAGTAGACTATTAGCTTGAATACCTTTTATCCTTTTAAATAAAATTAACAATAATACAAAAAATAATTTTTTTTTGTCGCAGGAATGCATGCTGGTAAGACTAAAGGAAGTTCACTTCTTAAGCGCTCCGCCGTTCATGGACAAACTGATGTTGTTGCTGAAGCCGTTCATGAAGAAAACCCTGCTGGACATTATTCACATTCACCAAATCGGATCGGACTCCATATACGAGTTTGTGCCGAAGAATAGCTTTCCTAAAGAAGAAGGCGGCGACTATAAGGACCATAACACAATCAGAGGTAACTAAGAGCTGCAATAGATTCGTTATCCATATCATATCTATGCACATTATAAAATGAAGTCCGTCTGTTTTGTCGCAAAGATTTGATTTTTTGTGCTTGTCTATTTGTATGTTTGTTTGTAATGGATAAACTCAAAAACTGCTTAAGGCTCGAGTCTCCTAAAAATTAGTGTTCTTGCATAATTTACAGAAAATAAATGTTTTTTTACAGTTACTAACAAAAGAATAAATGAAATATATTTTACATTTATTGAAAGTGATGGATTTGAAATTTCAAAAACACTTTTTTAATTTTATTTTGATGCACATTTTAATAGCTCTATTGGGCGTTAAAAATGCCTCTATTTAGGTTGAACGCGTTGAAGGTCTCATTCAAGCACATGCTACGTAAAAATTATAACAAAAATACGAAATATATTCAGTTTACATTTATTCTCATATCGTTAGCAATAATTTAAACTGGTTAAAAAGTAATAAACGCTTTAGTTTTCTTATTTAAAGAGGTTTAAAAAGTTGTAGTTTCATGAATTTTATCACTGCAAATGCATATATTTTTCTGTTGAAAAATTTTTTTAATGCAGTCGCTCTTAAAACCACTTAGTAATGACCTATTTTTTAATAAAATTATGAAAAAAAAAATACAAAAAATATATTTTTTTATGTACTTTTTAATAATTGCAATTCATAACAAAAAAGATGCGTGAAAGTGCGCTTAGTTCTGTTTGCTAAGATAGAGTCGCAAAGCGAGACCGCGGCCTTTTAAAAATTATTTCACTAATAGAGTAACATAAAATAAAATATAACATTTACAAAAATTTGCCTATAAAAGTCAATATTTGGCTTGCGCTACGAACACTATTGCTGATATTATAAAATAAATTGTACTACAATTTACAATTGACTTTCGGGTTCAATTCCCGGCAGGGTCAACTTTGGAAAATGAACTATTCAAATTTGGCTCAAGTCTGGATCTGGATAGTATTGGCGGGGCACACTGCGTTTCGCAGTCATTTGGGCAGCTCGTCTGGCAGCAGTATAACCACCCCCTTACAGAAGACCACCGTGAAATAACAGCACATGTGCTTTTGTGTTTCAATGAGTGATTAAGGGATGCCAGAGCCCATTTTCCTATACAATCCCTTATCCTTAATCCTACTGTTGTCGCAACGCACTTGCAGCAGCTGTGGCGTTGCTTGTGTCATAGGCGACGGTAGCCATCTACCATCAAGTGGATCGTCTGCCGATCTTAACATAAAAAAAATCTTTATGGCATTCTTTTTTACCCACAAAAAGTTCGCAAAGCTATATGTCTATGTTAGTCAAGTTATAATAACCGTTTTTTGATTAAATTAGTCAATCATAACATTTGAGTCGAAATATTAATTCTTATCTAACTAAACAGCTTTATAATCAAGGTTGATTATGCACGTGTAAATTTGTCTTTAAATTATTCGAATCGGACCTTTCGTTTAGAATTTACGGTTCGTACAGAAATGGTAAAAGTAAAAAAAAATGCTCTGCACATTTTATTTCTTGTATAATATTAGTTTTTTTTTTAATAAAATTATTATTATTTAAAATTAAATTATTAAGATAAGATGTCCTAGTCCACGCGGGCCGATGCTAGTATAAGAAAGCAGATTCATTCAAACTAGTTTATTGGTTCCAGACGAGTTGATAAAACGCCTGCAGAACAATCGTCAGTTCATTATTGAGGAAAATCGTAGACGAGTGAACGAGAATCTTCGAGTGAATGGAAACAAAGCCAACGTGCAAGACTTGTTCGGTATCCAGGGAAACTTTAAGAAATTAGATATTGATTGAGTATTTAATTAAAAAAAATACAAATAAGTTATTGAAATTAAGTGTATTTTCTTCAAATAAATTATATATTTTTGTTGTTACAATACCTATTACATAAATCAACGCTATGGGAAATAGTAATAAAAAAAATTATTGATAAATTCTTGCTTGATAGTAAAAGAGAAAATTAAAAGGTTTTAAGAATGGAATATTAATGGAATGTTATGTAGTGTCCAAATAAAATTCAGTTTTAGAAATTGAACTATGTAGTAAGTAATGTAGATAATTAATAGTGATGAAAGCAAACTAAATACCTACATTGTTTGACGCAATAGGGGATCGGACAAATTTTCAGAAAGTGTTTTAAATTAATCTTCATGGATATTTATTCCCATAAAAAATACTATTTTATTTATTTATAGCCTTTTAGGTACTCAAAATCATGTTTTAATATTGTTTGTTTGAAAATGCCGCCAAAACGCCACGATAGTTCATCTGAGAGTGCGTAACGTCATTTGTGGTCATATCATAACAAAACAGCTGCATTGGCATAAGACAATGATTGCCCACAAATGACGTCACGAACTGTGATTGGTGTTTCAGTATAGATAAAAAATATTGTAAATAATAAAATTTTATTTCTTCATTTAAAAATATTTAAATGAATTATATTAAATTATTATTCGATAAATAATCGTAAAAAATTATATATTTTCTTTCTAAGTACATTTTAGATTTTAATCTGATTACTGTCCGATCCCCTATTACCGTCAAAAAACAATTCTTGAGCTGCTAATTTGTTAAATTTGACCGTTTATTAAATTTTCATCAACAAAAAATTTAATTTAATACGCTAGATTCGGATATTCTATACAAATGTAGGTATAAGAAACACAGACGTCGAAGTTTGCCAATATATTTAAAAAAGAATGATCTATAGTAGAGGAGACCGTGAAGAGCGACCTTCACCGATCTGATAACTCGATGAGACATATTTTTTTATCAAGTATGATTAATAAACAAATATGCCTATATTGACTTGCCTATCGAAAAGTGTTCATAGCTATTTTTAATTTAATTAATTTTAATCCATTTTCTTTCATCACCTTCACTCTTTTGATAAACGAATGAGTTTTATCTCAACTGATAATTTTTAACACACAGAGGATGCCTAGGTAAGCTTGCCTACTTATTTCTGTGCATGGCTACCTGGCAAGGTAAGTCAATATAGGTAACTACACCGATCTGTTAACCAATCGAAATTAATATCATTGGTAAGCTATTTTAATATCCGTATTTCTTTCATCACCTTCAGGTGATAAAAGAAAATGGATTAAAATTAATTAATTTAAAAATAGCTATGAACACTTTTCGATACGCAAGTCATTATAGGCCTATTTGTTTATAAGTTATACTTGATAAAAAATTTGTCTCATCGAGTTAACAGATCGGTGAAGATCGGTCTTCACCGGCTCTTAGACCATTAGGAAAGGGCACGAGTTGTTAACAGTGCGGGGATATATTCGTTTTAATTGCCAACTAAAAGTAAATAATATTAAAATATTTTCTCAATCGATTGCTACTGAAGATCGGCAGGCAAGCTGACGGTCCACTTAAACATAGGTAGCTCCCGTAGTCTAATTAATACAAGCGTCGTCATAGGTGCTGCAAGTGAGCCGCTGACCTTAGTAGGATAAATGATTAGGAGGAGACAAGAACAGTACATTATTGTTAATTATTTTGTTAATAAAGTTTAGTTAATTTTCTCGATGAATTATAGTTTGTGGAAAACGGTGCTGGTTGTACAATTACCACTATTTTATATGTAGGTACTTGTGTTTTATGTATACTCGTATAGCAATAATACCATTGTTACAATAGGGGATCGGACAAATTTTCAGAAAGTGTTTTAAATTAATCTTCATGGATATTTATTCTCATAAAAAATACTATTTTATTTATTTATAGCCTTTTAGGTACTCAAAATCATGTTTTAATATTGTTTGTTTGAAAATGCCGCCAAAACGCCACGATTTTCATCTGAGAGCGCGTAACGTCATTTGTGGTCATATCATAACAAAACAGCTGCATTGGCATAAGACAATGATTGCCCACAAATGACGTCACGCACTGCGATTGGTGTTTCAGTATAGATTAAAAATGTTGTAAATAATAAAATTTTATTTCTTCATTTAAAAATATTTAAATGAATTATATTAAATTATTATTCGATAAATAATCGTAAAAAATTATATATTTTGTTTCTAAGTACATTTTCGATTTTAATCTGATTACTGTCCGATCCCCTATTGTTTGTTGTCCTGAAAAAAAAAGGCCCATTAACTAAAAAAAGCCTCGTGTTTGTATAGTTGTCAACTATTGCATTCCTTGTATGTCCGATGTCCGATTTCATTCTTTAGGGATTAAAATTTATATATTTTAATATACAAAACACGATAATTTAAACATCTCGATGTTTATAAAATAATAAACAAAAATAGATCCATAAAAATATAGTCGATAAGATATCGAATTGGTAATGTATACGTAATAGGACATCACTAATTAATCAGTGCTCGAACTATCAAATGTAAAATAAATTTTGGAATTTTTTTTCTTAATGTTAAGATCGGAAGACAGGCTGACGGTCCACTTGATGGTAAGTGGCTACCGTCGCCTATAACACAAGCAACGCCACAGCTGCTGCAAGTGCGCTGCCGACTACAGTAGGATTAAGGATAGGGGATTGGATAGGAGAATGGGCTCTTAATTTTACATCCATCTACGATCACAATTAAAAAGTTAGAATAGTATTAAAAATTCTACTTGTAAAATTGTTTGATTTGTATAAAACATATTTTTGTTCTGGATTTGGGAGAGGGACCGAATTATATAAAATTTGATCACTAAAACAGGTATTTAATTTAGAATTTTTTAATACATTTTCTTACGCTGACTCGCTCGCTATTTTTTTTTCGAACGGTATAAACTCGCATAAGTTCGAGTAAATAAATACTTTTTCCTTGTGTTGTTAAATAGATAAACAAAAGTTTAATTGAAATAAGTATATTATTTTCATTTGGAAGACTTCGTTATGTTTTTTTTTTTATGTAATCGAGGTAGCGCTTGACCACTATCTCACCTGATGTGAGGTGCAGATGTCGCCGAAGGTGGACCACGCTTACCTAGTAAATGCCCATTTACCCTAGTTTTGAAGACCCCGAGGTTGTAGTTCTGTGGGAACACAGACGCAGGCAATGAGTTCCACTCCTTAGCAGTTCGAACAAGGAAGGTGGAACTGAAACGCTTTGTTCGTGATCGAGGTACGTCGACCACGAAGGGATGAAACCCCTGCCCATGTCTAGTGGTCCGCAAGTGGAACGGTTCCGGTTGGATTAAATCGTACAGTATAGATGCACACACTCCCTAGTGTAGACGTGTGTGTGTGTTCCATAGTGTGTGTGTGAATTATGTCTATAATTCCTTAAAGGGAAGGGTTTTAATCGTTGCGTAATATCTTGTACACAAATTGAATTTGAAGAATAGCTATGAAGATGGCAATGAGAGATATTCAAAGTTTTCGACATATTTCTTTTTACATATCGGTCGAGAGAAACAGTTATGTTGTGATGGTAGGTAGCTACCGACGTATAAAACCCATGCAACGCTAAGTACGCTGCCGACATAGTAGAATAATGAATGGGATAGGGAAATGGGCTCTGGAATCACTTATTCACTCACCGAAACACATGCCGTCATCTTCTGGAAGGGAGTGTTCTCATTCTTTTCCCACGTACCTACACCAAAGTCGCATCAGTGTTACCATAAACTTAGTGATATTTATAAGTAAGGGTGAAAGAAAACATCTCGAGACGATAATAAAATTGGTGAAACTGGTATACGGCTGATCTGAGTTAAGAAAAGCCCAAAACGACTTTCAAAGGGGTTAATGGGAGGTATTAAAAAACACTTACAGAAGACCACCGTGAAATAACAGCATATACGTGCCGTGGTGTTTCGGTGAGTGAGTAAGGGATGCCAGAGCCCATTTCCTTTATCCCCCCTCCTAATCCCTTATCCAATCATACTGTAGTCGGCAGCGCACTTGCAGCACCTGTAGCGTTGCTTGTGTTATAGGTGACGGTAGCCACCTACCATCAAGTGGACCGTCAGCCTGTCTGTCGACATAACATAAAAAAAAAAACTCAAATTTATTATGACATGAGCCAACGAGCTGATTTACTTTGGAAGCAACATTTTATTGTTCAATGACACTCCGTACGACCTTGCCCATAATGTTGTGTCATTAATAAACTCCTAAATCATTAATTTAACGGGGTAACCGAGCGTGCAACAACTTACTAATGGCACACAAATTACTATTATTATGTAAAAATTATAACTTCACCAATTTCATGGTTAATATAGAAAAGCATATTCACCTAAAACTAGTTGGTTATAAAAAATATAACCCCTGAACAAATAATTTACTCAATATTTCTTGGATATTACGTCGATGTTGCCGTTATAGTTTTGGCAGGCGTCAGATTTTTATTTTTATATCATCTAAAGCAAATCAAATAATTTATTTTTCAAAAATAGGACAACAAGATTACTTTTTTGAAGTCGATTTTAAATACATTTTGCCTGTGTTCCGGAAAAGAAAAATAGCCAAGGTAATGACGATCCTGAGAAGAAACCCCGAAAGAAACTCAGGATACCAATTTTTTGTCATCTTTAAAATAATATTGTATATAGAAATTACAATTATTATACACAAATTACAGTCTATACAATACTAAACATAGTATGAGCTCATTATCGCTTAATTTTTTTTAATTTTTATTTTCTCTATTTATTTATAGGTTAATGTATGTATTTACGAATATGTTTGATCGGTTAACCGAACTTAACATAAAAAAATGGTCGTCAGACAAGTAGACCGTCCACTTGATGGTAGGTGGTAGGCTATAATTCAAGCAGCGCCACAGGTGCTGCAAGTGCCACCTTAGTAGGATTAAGGATAAGTAATTAGAAAGGCATAGGCAAATATACTCTGGCATCACTAATCACTCAATGAAACACAACAGCACACATGCTGTTATTTGACGGTGGTCTTCTGTAAGGTAATGGTTACCGCTACCAGACGGACCGTACTTCTACTTGCTAGAACAGACAACAGTCAAGTTTGAAAAGTTCATTTCCAAATTGCGGACAGTTCCATCCTGCAGGGAATCGAACCCAGGGACGAGTGTTTGTCAGATGCCGATTTTTTTATTTTTCAAAGCTTAAGAAAAAGGCGCGACGAAGTCGCTGGTAAAAGCTAGTATGTATGTAATACACTGAAATATACCGAGAACATAGTGTATAGCAGTTATGTAATAGCTAAAAATTGTAGAATGTATAATTAATTTAAATAGTTGTATAGGTACTGTTGAACATTAGTGGAACTAAATCTGCATGCGTTTACCTCATTAAACAGTTCCTGTGATAAACTGTATAAAAAGGTGACAATCGCTGGCGGTCACCATCAGTTGTTTGGAATTGCTGACACCATGAAGTTCCTCGGACTAATTCTGGCCGTTGTGGCCATCATCTTTGCTGTAGTGGTGAGATTTTTTTTACTAATTGATAGACAGGCTGACTAAAACGTGCACTTCTATAAAAAGATCTTAGCTCATACACAATTACACACACACACAATTTATCTTATTATATTATTATTATTTACATTTATTTATTTTTATTCTTAATTCTAAATTTTTTACAATATACATATATGTAGGAACAATAAATAAAAAAAAAAATTAAAATTAGACATCCGCTGGTAGCGGGGCAAGGCCTAAGCTACCGGTGGTTAGGGCTGCAGAGTGAGGAACCTCCTGACAATTCGTGCCGTGTCAACAAGTACCGCCTTCTGTATCTGTCCCTTGATCCAGTCATCTAGCGAGAGCCTCTTCGCTATAAGACCGGGACGATAATAGCACATAATAGGGGATCGGACAAATTTTCAGAAAGTGTTTTAAATTAATCTTCATGGATATTTATTCCCATAAAAATACTATTTTATTTATTTATAGGTACTCAAAATCATGTTTTAATATTGTTTGTTTGAAAATGCCGCCAAAACGCCATGATAGTTCATCTGAGAGCGCGTAACGTCATTTGTGGTCATATCATAATAAAACAGCTGCATTGGCATAAGACAATGATTGCCCACAAATGACGTCACGCACTGTGATTGGTGTTTCAGTATAGATAAAAAATATTGTAAATAATAAAATTTTATTTCTTTCTTTTAAAAATATTTAAATGAATTATATTAAATTATTATTCGATAAATAATCGTAAAAAATTATATATTTTCTTTCTAAGTACATTTTAGATTTTAATCTGATTACTGTCCGATCCCCTATTGTCGAATCGACGTCCCACATGGCGGTCACCTCGTGAGTCAAGTCAGTGTACTTGGTAAGCTTTTCTTTTTCGGGTTCACGAGGTTTTCGTCATGCGGGACAGCGATGTCAACAAGTATCGTCCGGCGCTGGGATCGGTCAATAACCAGGATATCAGGCTTATTGGCGACAATAGTCCTGTCCTTGATTATGGAGCGATCCCAGTAGAGCGCAGCACGACCATTTTCGAGAACGAGCGTTGGCACCTTAGACTCGATAAGCCACTATTCAATTGTCTATGCAAATACTCGACGTTAGAAAGATGTTATTATTCTTATCTTCTATATATAAAAATGAATCCCCATTTCCCTTGGTCACGGCATCACGCGTGAACGGGTCCACCGATTTTAATTCGGTTTTCACTAATGGAAAGAGGGATAAACGGGTAATGTTCTTATATATAAAAATTGCACCCCGGGCGAAGCCGGGGGCGGGTCGCTAGTTATTTATATTTATGTATTTATATTATTTGACTGATGCAACTTCTTGGAATTGATGGTTGAATATTTGTTGATTGTTCACTCGTACGAGTATAGCAAATTGGTGTTGAAAGAACAACTTTGGAGTTCCTCGCCAGTAGGTACTTCCTCACAGGATATGCATTCCGAACTGGTGATAGTCGTAAAAGGATTTGCTACTCTAAGTGTCCAACAAAGAATATATATTTATTAATTTTATATAAGGAAATGTCAATTACAGCTACTCCAAACGTCAGTTCTATTTTAACTTTACAATCTTGGATTAATTCTATTCTTACGACGATGTGAAGATGATTTTAATTTTTTTTTATGTTATGTCGACAGACAGGCTGACGGTCCACTTGATGGTAGGTGGCTACCGTCGCCTATAACACAAGCAACACCAAAGCTGCTGCAAGTGCGCTGCTGACTGCAGTAGGATTGGGAAATGGGCCCTGGCATCAGTTACTCACTCCCCGAAACACAACAGCACACGTGCTGTTATTTCACGGTGGTCTTCTGTAAGGGGGTGGTCACTGCCGCCAGGCGGGCTGCCCAAATGACTGCGAAACGCAGTGAGCCCTACCACTACTTTTCAAATCCAGACCAGAGTCATTTTTTGAAAATTACATTAAAATTTCCAAAGCTGACCCCGCCGGGAATCGAACCCGGGGCCCCTGAGACGTTAGGCAAGCATCCTTGTCACTCATCCAACGGGCCGTCATTATTTTTATTATTTATTTTGTAAGTAAAATTTATCTCGATTACGAATCTTATCCCACATAACTCAACAAATGTGACAGTTTCTATTGATTCCGTTACATATTTTGTGCAGCAAAAGTAGACGATTAAGTAATTAGTAAATTATGGTGATATCATGTTTCAATTATCGAGTAACACCAATGTTATTGTGTCTTTAGAGCGGTATGCACACGGGTGGTGAAAATGCAGCTTTACGTGAAGGTGGAGAGAAGGCCGCATGTGGAGGAGGTTTTCCACCACCACCACCATTTAGTAAGTATTTCCTTTTAACAATCGATTCACTTTACTTTACCGCTAAGCAATTTTTACTGGGTTTTGAACTTTGGTAAACTAAGATTTTACCACTTGTACTAGAGTTACTAATTAAAACATTAAATAACTATACTTTTTAGTATTCCCAATTCTCGACCAGATCTTATCTGTTGTTTCGAATAAGATATTAGAAGACATCTATATTAGTAGTTAAGTAAGCACTTCGCTTAACACTTAGCACTTAGCACTAGTTAAGTAGACATTTAATTCAATTCAGAGTCTTTTTCCAATGAGTGCAAGCGTAATTCTTAGTTACTTCTACACTAATATTACGAAATAATATGACTTTTATATATTAAGACTATAACTGAGAATATCTACCAAAGGAGTATAAATATTTTTTGTTTACAGACAGCTCCGGTTAGAAGGCTCACCCACTCGACAGTGTGACGTATCAATAAACGACTTCGGCTCAATAATTGTTTATCTTAAATAAAGTTTCAATTAGCTAAAATTTTAGTCGTATTTATTCATTCCAACGTAAACAATATTGTGATAACTTCAATTCCAAAGTTAAACTCTACTGGGAATTAAACCCGAGTATTAAATCCATCAGTCACAGCCCGGGTTTACTCAGCCAAACCACGCTAAACGGAATTGTTCAATTCAAACGGATTATTACATGATAAAATTTTGGGTTTGAAGACAGTAAGTATTAGCAAACTAAAAGGTTAGGTGAGCAACGCAACAAGATATTTAAAGAATCACAGACATTCCCTTGGAGACCCCTTGAATGTAAGCGATTTAAGTGTTTTGAGACCATTTGAAACAACCAAACGATGAAAATTTTAATTAAAGCTGAGAACTGTCTGTCTGCAAATTTGAGAATAGCATAAAGGTCCCTGGGGAAGCTACATTATCATCAATGAATGTGCCATTAGGTTCCCTGATTATCCTGAAGAACCTGATAGAGCTTTTATTAATGCCTATATAAATATTTTTCTGCATATACATAAGTACTGAATGAATGGATGTTTCATTTATAAATTTTCTTTCTTATATTGCTAAATATTAATATTGTTACGTGAGGGGTGAGTCAAACTGCCGTGTATGGGCGAAACGAACTATTTATTACAAACCAAGATGACTTCCAAAATCACTAAACTTGTCCGATGAAATCTTTAAACTTGCCAAAAGTAGACAATGATTCCCTTAATGAGTCGCCGGTTCACTGTCGCAGGTGACTTCGCAGAAGGTTCGAAGATTCGCTTTCGAATTGCTGTTATCGCACAAACTAAACTCCTTGACCCGCTTGCTCTCTTATTTATATTAGGCGCCAAACGCCTCGATGTATTTCGAATTTACTAGAAATATAATCAAGATTGTAAACAAGCAATTGAAAGTTCGGGAATGCTATTTCTGTTGAATGTAAATTCTACTAACCTTATTTTCATTTTAAAATTGAAAGAGGATTTATTTAAAATTACATTTATTCACTTTTCCTTATGGCGACATTTCTTATGAAAATATAAAAATCTTTTCTATACGCTAGTTACATTTAAAACGATGGCATTTGTTAAAAGAGTATTCTCGTTTCGTTTTATATTTAAAACATTTTAAAATGTGTTCATTTTCTACATTTATTATAGAGTACACAAGTAAACACAATATTTTTAAAATCAATAACCAAATGTTGAACTTAGAAATTGAGATGTCAATTTCAAAATCTGTGTTATTTCTCTAATTCCTTCGAAAAATTCTTTGGACCATTAATGTGAAACTCGGGTAGTGCAATTTAGTTTGATCAACTTGAAATCAACATATTGAGTCAAAAACATAATAGTTTTCTGATTACGATCCAACTTTAATATCATTTTGTTTTTGTATTTCTAATCGTATTTTCCAAAATAATTACAACAATTTTTTCGTAAAAGAATATTTTTTGTTTTTTTTTTTTTTCGTATAATTTTTCGTACGTAAACATATCATAATTTTGTTAGTTCTTGTTTAGTTTGGTTTTCCAAAGGGTGTTCCTCAAAAACGAAACTCTGTCAGCTTTTAGTGTGTATTCGGCATTCTTTTGTGTTTGGTAACAAACAGCAAAATATCACATTAGGTATTATTCAAACATTATTTTCATTAATATTTTATTTGAAAATATTTTTCATAATTTTAATATTTTCATTTGAATTGATTTTATAAGTTTAGTCAATTCAAAGCAAATTGGTAAGACAATTGATTTATAAAAAAATAAATGAATTTAATTTTGAAATCTATCGTATTCTGACTTTAATTGTCAGAACTTTAAATTTACCAAGAAATCAAAATTAGAGCCCCTCAGAGGAATTTTGAAATATCGAAGGGTGAAAAAAAATTTCGATTTCACCCTGTAGAAGTATGAATAGGTGTCTTTTTCCAAATTATAGAAAAACGGTAAGAGCTAGAAGAAAAGTTTCAGACAAATATTTTAGAGAATTTAATTTTACATTACTTTTTTTGCTAAAATTTAAATTAACAGAGTTAGGGACGTGAGAATATAAGTTATATAGTTACCTATGTTATATTATACCTATGTTATAGTTAACTGTATTTTTTTAATGTAAATACCTATCAACCCTTATATCTTCTAGCCTCTACTCTGTTAATTTTAATTTTAGCAAAAAAAGTTCACAATATTGGTCTAAAACTTTTTTCTAACTCTTACTCTTACTCTTACTACTCTTACTCTTACTTTTGTATAATTTAGAAAAAACACCCAAGTATGGAATGGAAAATTTCTTCAACCCTCGATGGGTTTCACATCTTCTAGAAACTTATATCAAAAATGCTGGGACTCAAATTTTGATTGTTAGTAATTTTGCTAGACTAAAATGAAATATAAATAATAGTATGCTTTAATAAATTCGTTTTTTGTTCGATGTTCAGGTATTATTTAGCATGCAATACTTGGTTTGAAGGTTATTTCAAAACGTTGATGGATTTGCAACCCGAGTTGTCGACTAATGTACACGCTTCTGTCAGTGCTGGTGCGGCTCTTCCAGGTCTTGCAGGTGCTGCCGCTCCTCGTCCTCGCGTTGCAGCTGATCGCGTTCAGCAGCGATGCGCGCATGTTGTTCGGCGATAACGCGGAACAGCTGCAAGTGGTTAGCGGCTGCTGCTGCCACAGCTGCCGACTGGCGAGGACTGGCGACTTCTGAAATTCATATTAAACATAAATTTTTCAATTCGTCAATATATTGTAGTAATATTGACTATCATTGAGTTGACCTATTTTAGAACTGTAGTACATCGATTTATTCTTTCAAGAACCTCCATAGTTGGTCTTTTCAAACTATTAATTTTTTTAATATAATAAGTACGCTTTGTTATTAAAGCTAACTTACGAGTATTTTTACTGCAGCGACTGTAGTAATAACCTTCTTACAGAATACCACTTTGAAATAAAAGCATTTGTGCTGTCATGTTTCGGTGGCAGAGTTCAGTTCCATAATTCTAATTCCACATTTTAAATTCAATTCAATAATTTCCACACATTATTTTTATTGTTTAGTTAAATATACATTATACCAAAACTTATATTTATTTCATCGTTCATCTATTTCTTATTTGTTTATCTATTTATTTCATCTAGGTTTAATTTTAAACAGTAATTTTAAGACAATTTAATGATTGTATACGTGGAAGTCATAAATGAAACGGACACAGGATAAAGCCCTGCGGAACACCCATGTCTATTTTAGAATTAAAATTGTAATCTAATAATAAGTAATACATTAAATGAATTTTTGTTCTAACCAGATAAAAAGATTATTTTTTTGTTCTAACCAGAAGCTGGAAACTTACGTATACCGGCGTCTGGATGTGGATTGTTGGCATGGTCTTCTGCGATCTTGGCGTATAGATGGTAGTGGCGGTCTTTAGCACGCGCCACTGCCTCGGAGTCGGCTGGGTGTTCCGGCGGTACATCGCTCAGTACCGGGTGAAAGCCCTCCTTATCAGCCACGTAGTCCACCGTACGAACTTTCTGACGAGGGTCTACGTATGAAAAGGTGCCTCTGATAACTCCGCTACCGTCGCTCACTTCCGTGTGTTGTCTATCCGCGTGTCCCGGATAGCGTCCCGCAGTATACGAGAACACGTACGGCTTTGGGGGCGGAGGCTCCGTGGTAGTGCTGCTCAGGTGAGACACGTCACACCAGGCAATCGCTGCTGCAGCCAGGATCACTAATGAGTGGTACAGCATCTGGAAAATGTTAATAAATCATCACTCACAGTCATATTTCTTACTGGAGTGTGTTCCAGCAGTCCTTTGAACAAATATTGCACGAGTTGGATTTGTTCGATGGTGCTGGAACGACCTATATAGGTAGCTACTGTCAGAATTTACATAAATATGACAAATGTTTTTAGGCGGTAAAATTAATTGATCTTCAAACAGTTCTGTTTTGGTTGAAGTTATCAACATGTAAAATATTGATAAATTATTTCCACTATTTGATTTTATTTTGCCGAGTTGATGGATGATAGGTGCCTCATTTTGACAAAAAATCTATCAAATTTGACGGCTGGTCAAGTCAAGATTCAAAAGGCTGGTCAAGATTATCGGAGCATAATTAACTCTGACAGGTCACCCGGAACAGGCATGATCAAATCTTGTCCGGATCAAATTATAGTCGAATGGAGTGCTGGAACACACCTCTGAACGGTCTGTTATAGGTATATGCAGAATAATGTCAAAAACTACTAAAAGTGTTTGAAGAAAAAGCTTAAGGTAAGCATTAGTTGAACGCTGATAAAATCGTTAGTCAACTGTAGATCTAAAAAGGAGAAGTGTTAAACACTTTTTTTTATGTTAAGGTCGACAGACAGGCTGACGGTCCACTTGATGGTAGGTGGCTACCGTCGCCTATAACACAAGCAACACCAAAGCTGCTGCAAGTGCGCTGCTGACTGCAGTAGGATTGGATAAGGGATTAGGAGGGGATTAGGAAATGGGCTCTGGCATCCCTTACTCACTCACCGAAACACAACAGCACGTATATATGCTATTATTTCACGGTGGTATTCTGTAAGGTGGTGGTTACTGCCGCCAGGCGGGCTGCCCAAATGACTGCGAAACGCAGTGTGCCCTACCACTAATTTTCAAATCCAGACCAGAGTCAATTTTTTGAAAATTACATTAAAATTTTCAAACTTAACCCCGCCGGGAATCGAACCCGAGGCCCCTGAAACGTTAGGCAAGCACTCTTGCCACTCATCCAACGGGCCGTCAAAGACTTATGTTAATTATTAGCTCGTGAACAGTGCCTTTTCCTGAATGAAAGGTAACCTATGTTCTTTTCTGTAATCCTGCCAAGGTGTATGCAAAATTTCATGGTAATGGGTTCAGGGAAAAGTAATAATCATACTCATTTTTGCATTTATAATATTCTGGTAAGTTAGGATTTAAGCCACTGTTAACAATGATAATATGGTCAATTAAAAAATTCACGCTAGAGTGAAGTTTATTATTCCATTCTAAACAACATTAAAGAGCTTAATATTAATTTATTCAAGAAGAAAATGAAGAATCTACTCGTCGACAAATGTTATTATAGTATAAAAGATTACATGTCAGATAATTCATTGTAATAATTAATAATATATTAGCTTTATTCATTTAATGTAGTAAATATTAGCTTCATTCATTTAATGTAATTAAAATATTTTCACACCCTCGAAGGGTAGAATGTAGCGAGAAATATCTATTGTAAAATCCTTGTAACCTATATTCAGCAAATAAATGATTATTATTATTATTATTATTATTTTGAATTCTAAAATTCTAAAATCCAGCAGTCACACGAAAGCAAGGACAAGAAGTAATCTTGTCCTTAAATACATACAAACAACCAGACAAAATACAGATTTAGAACAAAATTTAAATGAAAGAATAATAAGGCTATTTACAAACTTCACACGGCTAGATCCCTGCGAAATTGTTAACGAAACTGAATTTTAAACGGAAGAATGTGACTCGAGAATTTATCTAGATACTGGAATCGGTCGCCAAGTAGGACGATTTCTAAATAATTTCTGGCGCGATTGTTACGTTCGAAAAGACGAGTGAAAATCAAATTGAAGTGTCAATCAAAAATTGTTATATCATCGCACGAGTTCATTATTGCCGTGGCGCCAAAGCCTTCACTGATAACATCGCTTCATTTGCGACATTCGAATGGTAACAAAGGCTTTTGTTTCATACAAATATCTTCTGTAGCAACATAAATGTGGAGGCTGCCTTCGCTGATTGTACCATAGTTGAAGACTTAAATAGAGCAAAGAAAATAATACATTCTTATTCAAATGGGGTGTTAGTAAAACTCCAGTGAGTTTGTGTTCGTACACCGTAACCTTGTTTGGTGATAGTGGTAACACTTGATACCTACAAACAGTGTCTGCGGTAGTATCGTAAATTTAAAGTTCAGAAAATTTCATCAGTCTTAAGTCTTAATTTATCTAAGTCTATTTAAAGTATATCTTAAAATAGACTTAGATACACGGAATGCAGTACTTGCTATTAAGATGAAGTATTTATTTAACCTTTAAAATGATTATGGTGTTATTTGTTATTGTTTATTTTTGCTCAAATAACTTTCATTTTTATTTATTTTTATTAATTTCATTTTATGTTATCTTATTGGTCACGTCTCATCTTTTTTTTTTTTTTTTTTTTTTTTTTATTATAGATGGGTTTGCTCTTGACCAGCATCTATCCATGTAGGAAGGATGAGGCCGAAGATGGAGCGAGCTCATCCAGAAGATGCCTATTCACTCGAACCTTGAAAAGATTTGGGTTATATGAGCTCGGAAAAACAGACGCCGGCAGGGAGTTCCAATCCTTAGCAGTGCGCATCACAAAAGATGTTTTAAAGCGCTTGGTCCGAATTAGAGGGATATCGACAAGGTGACAAGGGATACATAATTATTTTTCACATAAAAAATAATTATGTATTTTTTATTCTTTTTAATGATCAATTATGTGATTAAATACGTATGTGAAAACAATATTTCCCATAAAAATTATTAATTTAGCCATAACTCCGACGTATGACTGAAGTTTACTCTTTTAAACGTATAAAATTTTCCTCGTGTCAAATAGTTCATTTTTTCGACGACAGATGTCGCTGCGCCGGCAGGTTATATCGCGCTATCGTTTCTTACCTCAACGCGGACTACACTTTTCATACAAGATTTCGACGTTTGTTTTTATAATCTCAAAGAAACCCTCTGGTGTTGCTTGTTATACTACAAATCGAATTAGGGAACATAAGTATACGCGTCAGATAACATATGTCATAACAATATGACAGATAACATAACGCTTTTTAGTTAACGCTTGCATTAATTTTACTCATAAGATTTCCATTCCGGGGGCCTTAATATGAAAATCAGTTCTTAAATAGTACCAAAAAAATAATAGTTTAATTTGTCATTAACGCTTATAATGAATCCAACGCTTTCCACGTTTATTTATTCGCAATTTATGTTTTTAAAGAATTGTAAACAAGATAAAATCCAAAATAAGTGTTTTTTCTGCCTTGTTTGTTTATCAGTAGCTAAGTAATTACTTCACTATTAAATAAATACGCAAACATCAATCAATAACAGAAGATGGCATTATGTTCAGGATATCCTCGAAGAGGTTACTAAGAAGAGAACTCGTTTAAACGACCTTTTGAAGCAGTCGGTCCGTTGCGTCACGAACCGTGAGAACTAATTTGCAATAGTTGTACTCGCATACTCAAACGTGGATCTCTCAACGCCTATTACTAACACGTTTCAACTTGTTAATGCTATCATATAAACTCGTATAGCAGTCTTTATAAATAAAATGAACGGTATCATAGATAAAATACTACTTAACCAGTATAGATGGTCACTCACGTACATTGTATCCGTACCCTATCCAATTTCGCTTATATCTAGATGCCGCCTGTGTAGTTTGTCGCTTATTTGTTGTCATTAAAAATCCGCTAGAGTCGCTGCAGTCGACCATTCAGTCAATTCTCATGTACAAGAGATGGCACTACTAAAAATTATTTAAAATATAAAAGAAGTGGGCACGAACAACGTTAAAAGAGCCGTATGAACGGTACCTATAGATTCTGTTCTAAAAAATAGGGCAATAAGGAACTACAACGTTAATAACTGATCGATTATATCCTATAATAGAAAAACGTCTTGTCAATCGATAAAATATTATTAATTATGTTTTTTGTTATTTGTATTCATAATCTTTACATACTTAGATATAATTTTGCTTAGGTACGTATGTTTGTGTTCAGAAAGTTGAAAAACTGGGTGATGGATTAACTTAATTTTTTTGCAAAACGATGCATTTTATCACAAGAGTGTTTATATATACTTTCTATTCCGAAGTTTCAGCGGAAACGAAAATAAAAATGAGCTTACAGCAAAGCGTGGCCAGGTTCAGTTGTTATAACATAGATAAAAATTAACCAGTTTTTGTCGATTGTGTTACGAAGAAAAAAATGATAACTCACACATTTTAATTTGTTATTTTTGTACTATGGTCATTATGCATTATAATTGTAAAACAAATTAACAACATAATGTTTTCTGATATAATAATATATCTAAATAAAAATTTTCTATAATTTTCATTAAAATATGCATGAAATGGAACAATATCATACATAAAAGTACTCCCAGCAACGTCGCCCTCTAGTTATTACCACGATAATAAGGAACTATAACTGCGTGATTGAATTTGTTGGTTATAATTTTTAACAAAATACACATTAATGTTAAATTCGAGACTATTAGTGACATCTAGTGAGTGGAAATCCCAATATGAAATTGGCTTCAGATCGTTATATGGAGGTTGACCATCTATACTGGTTAAGTAGTATTTTATCTATGACGGTATACATTTAAGAAAATGATTGTGGACAGCATTTGAAAGTTCCGTCCATGAAAAAATAGGCGACTTCGGCTAGTATTTTTGTACATGACTGTACAAAAATTAAGAATGGGACATTTTGGGAATAGTAAACTAAATATTTATTAAAAGTTGCAAAATGTCCACAAAGATAATTAAAGTGGACATTTTGGGAACAATAAAAATATTTATTTTTGTAATTCCCAAAATGTCCCAAATTGGACATTTCTTGTGGGACATTTTGGGAATAGACCAACCTTTATGTTCCCTATGGACTTCAAAAACGCTCAACCGAGCACCGTGAAAGAGCATCGTTTGGGCTATGAATGTACAATTCAAATATATATTTACAAAAAAAATCTTCTTATTTCTAGATTAGCCCAGCTAAAAACTTAGCCTCATTAACAATGGCCAAATGCAAAAAGTACGTGAATTTGTTTTTTCCATAAACGCACCTTGCTACTACTCTGTGTCTTGGGATAATCTATACTCTTTAGTGTGTTTGAACATCGGATTCAAAATAATTTACTTAATATTGTTTCTATAAAAAACACTTATCAATTGGCATAAACGGGGACGTAAATAAAATGCAATAATCATATTTAGTTATGAAGATATTTACCAACTTATTTTTGTGTTAGCTAAAAGTACTTTTTATATTCTGTGTCTGCATTGAGTTTTGGTCCAAGGATTTGTATTCTATGTAGTGCTACGCTACGACTGACTATTTTTGTATAATAAGTGGCATTTATACTGCAATTATATGACATAAAATGTCACAACATGACATTTATGACATTATATCATTGCAATTACGATTCTCATCGTATCATATCAGAAAACGTAACACGCATCCACGACATAACCTCAAATGTGCATATTGTGCGATTTATTTACTAGCTTGGCCATTTGCTGATAATTTTAAAGATTGGGCTAATGTAATCTTTTTCAATGTCCTAATTACAGGCCAATTTCCAGACCTGTAGAGTCATAGCCCAGGCTTGTGTGGGATATGGGGTTTCGCCTTTGCATACAGGGTGTCCGTATTTCAGAAAAGGACATTAGTATCTTACATTCAGTAAAAAAGTATTATTCCTGAGGTACACGGACGAAACCGCTAGCAAAAGCTAGTAACTCATAAATCATCACATTGAGAAGAAAACTAGAATACCAAATTTGTTTTTTTCTGACGAGATCTCTTTTGCTTTCTACCAAATTTACTTTGGTTTTTCACTCGCAGTGATACAGCGATATTGGTCCTGATTCGCCTGCTTTGCTTAGCTGGGTGGACCTTCTTCTATTTTAATTTCTCATGAATAAAACATGAAATTTGACTATTTAAAGCCAATGTGTATATTATGTCTTTGTATTTTCAAACTAATCAGACAAAAACACTCTAAAGTTGGTAACTTTAGAGTGTTAGAGAATTAAACGTGTCATCGGAACAATGAATACATTAATCAGGTAGCTGCCATTCTCAATAATACAGTCAATGAAACTGACAATAGTAGGTACTAGTGAAAACCAATGCTATTAGGAATGCAAAGTAAGCTAAAAACAGCGATGATCTTGACAACACTAATTTGTTTACACTAACGTATTTCTGCGTAATATCCTAATGAATAATTATGACTAATAATCAGTATTTCCTATAAACAGATTCATTTAACGATTTTAGTAGTAGCAGGTAATATACAAGGATTTTAATTACAATCTATCTTACTTACTAATACATATAATAAAATCTGAAGAGTTTGTTTGGTTGAACGCGTTAAAGTCGGATTTTAAAAATTATTTTTGGATTTCATAGCCTAATTCCTGAAGAAGATTATATGATAAGCTACCAAAAATTTTGCCTCTACCAGTCCTCAAAACACAAAAAAAATGTGCCTAAATTTTTAGGTAAGATAAATTTTTATGGAAAATATGTGCCAAATATAATTATCTGAGATACTGGATCTGTTACATAATTTGTTAAATCTGTTACATAATTAAATTGCTAATAATTTGTTAATGCCAAGAATCTTTTGAACTAATAAAGAAACTAATAAGAAACTGCCTGAGATGATCAGAACCTTATCTATAAATAAATTTAAAGTTGTCATTAAAACCAAACTCCTCTCGAAAGGCTATTATAAGGTTACTGATTATTTAAGTGACAATGAAGCCTGGAATTAAAGCCTGGATTCGGAGCTCATACTATGCTTAGTATTGTATATTTACTTTAGGTATTAAGTGTATATGATTATAATTATTGTAATTTTTTTATATTGTAAAGATGAGAAAAAGAATAGTATCCTGAGTTTCTTTCGGGGTTTCTTCTCAGGATCGTCATCTTGGCTTTTTTCCGAAACCCTGGTAAATTTAAATTTAACTGTTAATTCCAAATGACGATCATAAGAGTTTCTTGGAGAAACCTAATTGATAAATAAATATTTTGATTTTTGATTTTGACTACTTTGCTTAAACCTATTTTGGCAATATTTGATCCAGATCTACCAATTCGTGTTTATACCGACGCCAATATACAAGGCACAGGGATAAGAAGAAATACGTGTCTTATTTATTCTTATGGCATAGGTGCTATATTGAAACAACCACAGCATAATGGCGAAGTATAACCTTGTGCATATTTTTCGAGAAAATTAAACTTTGATAAATCCCAAGAAGAGCCTTTGTCAATTTAATTTTAACGCCGGATGAAACCATGAGTTGGTGAGTAATTTGTAATTACAAACTACATAATGTAACCCTTATAAATTAATGTGTTTCTTTCAACTGACATAATTATCAAAAGGAAACGCCTCTCTCTCTCTCTTTGCGTGTATCATCCAATTGTCAACTCTAAGCAAATCTTTATTAAAAAAATACTAGCTAGCGACCGCGGCTTCGCCTGCGTTGAAAAATAAAAAATAACGCCTCACTAAATGAGCAATGTAATGCCTAACATCTTCATTGGAGTTATAGCTTTGCCAGGAGTTAGATGATCCCTCGGGAACCGTACCTTTTTCTGGATGAAAGGTACCCTATGTCCTTCCCTGCATCCCTGACAACGTGCTTGCAGAATTTCATGATGATCAGTTCAGCGGTTTAGGCGTGAAAAGGTAACAGACAGACGGACAGTTTTTGTTCTTGTATTTTTATATAATAGGTAAATAGGTGTCGATGTGTATGAATATGTATGTCACCTTGACCGAAGCGAGATGTTGGAACGCGTTCACTGCTTTCCTTGGATTTGTTGCGCGAGAATGTCGAAAGGTACATTCTGATTGGCGCACATGCACTACCGGCTTTTAATAATCGAACACAAACATTTGCAAATTGGAGTTGTCGACGATAAAAAGTATGTAATCGAGGCGTTAATCAAGACAATGGGAGCATGGTCGCACTAATGTGTAAGAGACCTTATAATTAGGCAATATTTCGACTAGGTCGATTAATTTAACGATTCGCTAGATAAGAAAGTTTAACTATTCGCGGTTATTACCTTCACGCATTCTTGAACGCGTTAATTTGTATAAATTGTATAATTATGATTTTCGTGTTGCTTAGAAAGCCTTTAAGTGTGTGTGTGTTTTTTTTATACTTAGCACATTCTAGAAGTAGTAATAACTATATCAAATCGTTTATTTCTCAAAAATAGGATAAGAAGATCACTTTTTTTAAGTCGATTGTATATTTTACCAGGGTTTCGGAAAAAAATAGCCAAGATGATGTCGTCCCTGAGAAGAAACCCAGAATTCAGGATACCATTCTTTTTGTCATTTTAAAAATAATATGCATAACAATTACAATTATTATACACAAATTACAGTATACACAATACTAAACATAGTATGAGTTCAGAAGCGTTTAATTCTAGGCTTCAGTATAGCTTAAATAATCAGCGATTTTATAATAACCTTTTGAACAGAGTTTGGTTCAGAGTTTTTATTTATGTTTAAAGCTCCTACTATGTCAGGAAGTTTATTATAGAACCGTATACTTAATTTGACCCATACATTTTTAAACCTAGTATTGATATTGTTAATATAATATTTTTTATTAAATTGACTAATATTTTATGTATATAAATTAAATTTTCATAAATATACCGACAAGTAACAGACCCACCACCAACCCATGGCCCTTTCGACAGTCTAGTCATACGGGCCGAATCGTATACAAATTGTTTTCTCGTCCCTGTCCCTTTGTCGAATCTCCCCTTTCTGGGGCCGACATCACTACACAGTTGACTGATGCGGGGCCTCGGGCTTCGCCCACTTCGCCCATTTGCGCGCGAATCTTTCAAGCCTTGCGTAGTTCGCCGCCGTGGATACGTGGTCCCGGTAATACGCGGGTCCCCCGCTATCTTGGTAGATCCCATCCATCATCTCGTTCCTCAGATCGTCGTACAGAGGACAGGACCACAAAACGTGGTGCAAGTCCTCATCCTCCATACCGCACTCACACATACTCTCCTCGCAAAGTTTCATGTCATACAGTCGAAGTTTCAACTGACAAGTAACAGTAAAAAATTTTATTTCCTTGAACTTCTCTCGAAGGGAAGACTGTTTTAAAGTTATAAAAGGGGCAGCCTGTCTGGTGGCACTAACCATCTTCTCACTGTCGTGAAAAGCACGTGTGCTATTTCGTTAACGTAAGTCAGTACGAGATACAGGAGATCCCTATCTCCTTCTTATCCTTGGTCAAGGTGTTGTTATTTTGTTATCCCCAAGACATTATAATCTTTATAAAAGTTCCCAAGGCATGGAGATAGACTACTTTTACTTTCTTGACAAAATTACCACAGATAGAGTACCTACTTATTTTGTAAACAACAATTAATAAACTTTAGCCAAAGTATGGGACACAAAAAAAAAAACAATTTGTATGTACACGTTGTACTTATGTTACCGCGGTCAAAATTGTAGATTATATAATTTTTGTCCGTTTGTGCACGCTAATCTCAGAAACGGCTTAACCGATTTGAATGAGGTTTTCACTGATGCATTTTAGCAAGCTTCCCGTAAAAAAAGTTACGCCCTATACCACGCGTACGAAGTTGCGGGCTCAGCTAGTTTTAAACACATTTCCATTTTTTTGCGTTTCATTAATAATGATTACTGTTAGTGTGGGTCCACTGGTTGAAATTTGAGCAAATAATTTCTAACGTGGAGAATTTTTAAAGTTCATTGTTTTCAAATCAAAGGAGGAGCCCATTTCCCCCCCTCCTAATTCCTTATCCAATCCTAATCCTACTGTAGTCGGCAGCGCACTTGCAGCAGCTGTGGCGTTGCTTGTGTTATAGGCGACGGTAGCCCCTACCATCAAGTGGACCGTCAGCCTGTCTGTCGACATAACATAAAAAAATAAACATTTTTTCGTCTGTTTTAAACAACTGTTTTAAAGGTAATGAATTGTCTTACATTTAGGTTAGCAGCTACAATAATAAATAATAATACTAATATAAGGCTGAAGAGTTTGTTTGGCTGAACGCGATAATCTAGTCGCGTATATTAAAAATTATTTTTGCATTTTATAACTCAATTCTTGAGGAAGGTTTTAGGCTACCGACAATTACCTAAAAGAGCCACGTGTTAATGCATGTGACAATTTAAATTTAACGGCGGATGATCGCGGGATACAGCTACTAGAATCTAAAGCTGGATTAGTTGCCATCTGGTCATCGATTTCCTGCTGGTTATATTAGTCAGTTTTAATTTTAGATGTAAGGATAAAGATGTCACTCTTTCTCGTCTCGTCAAAAGACGTGACCTTTACTTTGACTTATTGAGCGAGATCCGCGTTCTATTTGACCCTCATGTCGTACGTGATTCACACCGTGTTTAATATACCATATTAATTACAATAGCGAAATGATGGGCGGTGTGAGGGTGGAGTAACAATGGCAGCGGGTGGAGTAGATATGACAGATTAGTTATTAAAGTTTATGCAAAACCAACTTTTGTCTACGGCTTCATGCGTGAGTTTAGTTTTTTTTTTTAATGTTAAGGTCGGCAGACAGGCTGACGTTCCACTTGATGGTAGAGGGCTACCATCACCTATAATGCAAGTAACGCCATAGGTGCTACAATTGCGCTGTTGACTACAGTAGGATTAACGATAAGGGATTGTATAGGGTTAGGGAAATGAGCTCTGGCATTACTTACTCACTCACTGAAAACCAACAGCACAAATGCTATTATTTCACGGTGGTCTTTTGTGAGAGGGTGGTTACTGCCGCCAGATGGGCTGCACAAATGACTGCAAAACGCAGTGTACCCTGCCACCATTTAAAAAGTAGCCTACATTTTCCCGGGGTTTTTTAGAATATTCCACAAATTTAATTTGCTATCCAGTTCCGAAACTACGTCGTGAACATTTTCCATAAAAATACTAGGGGCGTAGTTACAGCTGAGGCCACGGGCTACAGGGCCCCGACGAGTGTAAACAAGAATTGGTAAAATATACTCACAACTAGCTGAGTCCGCAACTTCGCACGCGTGGTATACGGTATAGCGGTTAACTTTTTTGTTTGTAAACCGATTGGAATGAAACAAATACTAAATGCTACAATACAACAATGAAAATCGCATTCAAATCGGTTAAGCCGTTTCTGAGAGTAGCGTGTACAGACGCACAGACAAAAATTCTTAAAAAACTATTTTTTTTTCGATCTCGGTAACATAAGTAGGTATAACATGTATAAACAAATTATTTTTTGAAAAAATGTTTAATGTAAATACACGTAACGTAACGAGGCACGGCTCGTTTACGATTTTATTAGATGTTTAGATTTCACTTACATTTTACAAGAGTTAGAGTTTAACGTCTAAGACTTTTTTTAGTTCTTTTTTTAAATTCCCCATTTGGGCTTCGCAACAGTCAGGTAACACCGTAACAGGTAGAAGAGACCCTTGCCACCTAGAGCAATACGTCACTGGAGAACATATCATTGGGACAAAAATATCCCAGATAATTGTAGAATCTATGCACTATCGTCGCTTGCAATGCGACCCGAGACTGTGATGCATGCTTGTGGGCGAACCCACTGTCTATTACATGTTTTTAACACCTACAATGGGCAAAACTTACATTGATGTCATCATTGCTATATTAATTACTTAATAGTGCACTATAAAATCTGCTACGATTTTCTACACAGTAAAATTTAAGGTTGCAAATATTACTTTTTAATATAAGGATGTTTCGACAGTGGGTGGTAGTCACTTTTTTTTATTTTATTTTTTTATAATGATAGATCAAGCATTTGACCGCAGTCTCACCTGATGGTAAGTGATGACGCGATCTAAGATGGAGCATGCTTGTCTATTAAGAACCGATTCACTCGCGACTTGAAGAGTCCAGGGTTGTAGTGTTGTGGAAACAAGGGTGCTGGAAGTTGGTTCCACACGCTAGCAGTTCGAATCAAAAAAGTTGACCCGAACCGCAACGTGCGGATTTTAGGTATATCAACCATATAAGGGTGACATTTAAATGTACGCCGTGCATACAAATTTAATTTAAATAAAAAAATTTGAATTAATTTTAATGAATTTTATCATAACAAAGATAGAACTCCGAGTAAGAAGAAATGGAATGAGCAAAAGTTACTAAAAGGTAACACTTGAACAAATATGTATTTACTCCTAATTATTTTGTCCTTAAAATGCGAATTTCAATTTTAAAAAATAATAATATTGCGTCCTAGTAGAATGTAAAAGGTTGGGGTCATGACTCGCGGTCGAGACTTGAAGGCCGTATCTAACCTGATTAACCACAAAAATACATACTTGAGAGACACGAGTTCGCGTCTAGACACACATTTTACACAAATTCATTTAGTTGGAGTATAAAATGTTATTATTAAAAATAAGAAAAAAAGTGTGTTTGTCAGTTCTTTTTAAATGTATAAAATTTTCTGGGTGTCAATAGATATCTAACTGGATACCTAAATACTTTATATTATTTAGTTACGTTCGGTATACACAGATGTAACTACGTTTTATAAGTTTATTTCATTTTTTCGGCGACAGATGTCGCTGCGCCCGGCAGGTATCGTTTGGTTCCTCAACGCGGACTACACTTTTCATACAACCAGAAAATAGAATTAGGGAACATAATTAGATGCGTCAGCTGTCGCACAAATGTCAGAGTGACAGATAAAGTAACGCTTCTAAGGTAACGCTTGTATTAATTGTACTCCGCAAAAAATTTCTATACCGGGAGCCTTATATGAAAATCGATTCAACTCCAATTAGGAAAAATTACTAATATTATAAATGTGAAACTGAATTTGTTGGTTACGCTTTCACGCCTTAATTTAACTTAACGCCTTAACGCAACGGATTATCATGAAATTTTTTATACACGTTGACAGGGATACAGAAAAGGATATAGAAAAATACACAGTTCAAAATAAAAAAAAATCACACATTTTTTGTTTGTAAATCGATTGGAATAAAATGAACACTAAATGTTACAGGAAGCTCGCTACAATACATAAGTGAAAACCGCATTCAATTCGGTTAAGCCGTTTCTGAGATTAGCGTGCACAAACGCACAAACAGACAAATATTCTAAAAAAAAATTTTGACTTCAGTAACATAAGTACAACGTGTATAAATTGGTTTTTTGAAAAAATAATATACAGACACAGATCGCTTGTGATTTTATTATATGTATAAATAGATATTGTTACATGCGGGGTGAGTTAAGATGTGTAATTATTTTCACAAACTAAGATGACTGCCAAAATCACCAAACTTGTCCGATGAAACCGTAAAATTTTCCAAAAGTCGTCAATGATTCCCTTAATTTGTCGCCGGTTCACTGTCACAGGTAACTTCGCAAAAGCTCCGAAGAGTCGCTTTCGTATCGTTGGTTGTCGTACCACTTACTACTCTTGACCGACCGCAAACGCCTCGATGTATTTCGAATTTACCAGAAAATGTAAACAATATTGTAAACAAACCATTGAAAGTTCGGGAATGCTATTTCTGTTGAAATGGTTGAAATGTAAACTATGTTGTAAACATAAAGACCAATTTCCTTTGACACTAGTCGGGAAGGAGTGTGGCTACCGTCGATAGGGTGGAACGTTCGAGACTTTCGGCCGGCGCGAACGCTTTTTCCAGAACGTCCATAGTTCGTCGTAACAATTTAGATAAAGATTGAATAAATGTTGTAACACCTAACAAAAGGAGCTCTGACAAAAGTTAGTCTTTTTAATAATTGTACTCTATATGCAGTTTATTCTCCGTCTTGAGTGCAAGGATACCATAATTAATTAAAGACAGATATTGTGCAAAATTCTTATGAGTGGGTCTTTATACTAACAAATTATACTTATTTACGATTTAATTCTTTTGCAAATAAAGGTACTGGCGATTAATATGTAGTTGTGAATGGGTATGTACATAACTGCTTATTTTTACTAACTTGTATGTATTATTATTTGATTATTAGTCCTTGTTTGTCATAATTGTACCACTAAAAATTAAATGCAAATACACTGATAACTATTTAAGTACTGCGGTGTA
Organism: Bembecia ichneumoniformis; assembly: GCA_910589475.2. Classification (NCBI taxonomy): domain Eukaryota; kingdom Metazoa; phylum Arthropoda; class Insecta; order Lepidoptera; family Sesiidae; genus Bembecia; species Bembecia ichneumoniformis. The sequence continues at coordinate 14,345,080 of OU342540.1, forward strand.
CCTACGTCCCATTCATAAAAAAAATTAATACAACCTACTCGTGGAACTTCCAAAAAAGCATCACTTTCTAAAAACTTAAATTGAATAATGAAATGGTAAAAGAACATCACAATACTTAATTCCCAATCTAATTAATAAACTGCCTATTGAAATAAAATCACTTAAAAAATATATAAATGAATACTAAAAACACATTTTGTAAATAATTAAAATTCAAAACAATAATAATAAATTTTTAATAATAATAAAAAAGGTAATTTAATTAATCTCATTTTATTGAAATAATAAATAAAATATACAATTAAAAATTGGAGCAAATTGTAAGTAATCTATTACTTATTTTTATACGTATTTATATGACTTATTGTCTACAATTTAATTTAGTAGATATGTATGATAACTCATTGTCTAGACTATCAAGGGTTTAAGAGATTACCCACCATCTCATTATAATCAAATTATTTGCTGTAATTTGAGAATTTTAATCTCTTCTATTAAAACCATTAAAGAATGTGGATTTTGAATAAACAAAAAATAAAATAAAAGAACGGAATGACTTAGTCACATTAGGAGTTATCGAAATATTTTCCTTATTTATATTTTTTTCATTCTTTGGTTGAGACGCAGTTTAAAACGACATTTAAAAAAACAAAACTGTTTGGAGCCTGAGGTTGGAACGACAAAAATAAACTCGATCTTAAATGTCATCGTACTAACATTTAGTCGCCGAATGCATGTATAGGAAAAATATTTATCAAAAACTTAAGGATTGTACTAGTATTTACACGCGACTATACACGCGTTTTTAGTCATAATGTCAGAATGTTTTTAGTAGAATGTGTCCTCCACAAGAATTCCCAGATGTATCCCACACTAACCCTGTTCGATAGCTAACTCTGTATTGGTCTCGATTGATCTAAGGGGATACTATTATAGACAATTGAATTACCATATAACATATCCGGTTTACGTATTTGACGGAACAAGACCCGTAAAAGACTTTTATTTCAATTTCACTTTTATCTTAACAAAGACAAAAGTAAAACTGATCTTAAATATCTTTCATTGCCGCCTATGCAAAGAAACGCAGACAAACTTCACTGCCATGCACATTCCTTGTAATAGCGACATCTAGGCGTATATATGTCGCAAACACCTTGCATCATGCGATTTGGTATTGTAAAACAAGTTAAAATTCTTTTCGTTATAGAGCTAAGTCTGCTCTTGGATTGCATCTATTCTTTATTTCTCATCGGATAAGGCCCAAATTAGGTCCCACGCAGAATGCTGCTCTCACCTCTGGGCTGGCGCGCCTAAGTACCAGCTAGATGCATTTGACAACTTCCAGAGTCGAATTGTTCGAAATGTTGGCGATCCAATGCTCATACAGCAACGATTAGAACAACTAAGAAGAGATAAGCCTCTCTTTGTGTTGGTGAGTGCTCTGTACTACCGTCTGTACAATGGTGAGTGCTCGGATGAGTTGTCCCAATTAATGCCTACCTCAAACTTTGACCACCGCACTGTGCGCCATAGATGCGAAGTTCATCCGCATTACTTGGATAAAGTGCCGCTGCGCACAGTCAGGATGAGTAGAAACTTTATCCCACAGACGCGCGAATTTTTGAACAATCTCCAAGGTGTTTCCTCTAGCTTCAAATGAACACTAAACAAATTCCTGCGAGGGTCACGTACGTCTGGTGTTGCTCGTGTCCTTAGGCGACGATAACCAGCTACCATCAAGTGGACCGTCAGTCTGCCTGCATTCTTTAATAATATTTAAAATAATATTTAAAAAATTGAAAAAAAAAAAAAGAAAAAGTTAAATATTATTAGCTACCTATTGAATATAGATTTTTTGTTAATTTTAAACTATTTTTTTTTAATGTTTGAACATCAAATACACCAAACTAAACAAAGCTTTTTTTTATTGGAAGAAGCTAGTCAAGTCTCCTATGAACCATTGTGAATGCAAAATCTGAGTTATTAATAAACAAACTTGATCATGATACACATTTTATGTTAGCTTGCAAACGTATGCTAACAAATGAGAACGCGCATAACTTATTTATGACAAAAACAGAAAGAGATATCGTGTCCTTATATTAATGGTAAAATCCAAACTATAATATTATAAACGCGAAAGTGAGTTTGTTTGTTTGTTACGATTTCACGCCTTAACTACTTAACCGACATGGGATACCTTTAATTCGCGTCTCTCTTCTGTTATTTCAAATTTAACACTGTTTAATTTGGACGTGCTGTGTGCACATGTTTTGGGTTGCTGTCTAGTACATCTCTATGAATAATTCTTTCTACAATTAATCTTCAACGACAGCATCCTGTTTTGTGTACCTCATATATAAATAAATAAATAAATAAATTCGGAAAAAAGTAAAATGTTCCCGAGGGTTCACCTAAAAATGAAAATAAAAAATTCAATGCGTAACAAAAATATACATATGGTTACGTGCGGGGTGAGTTAAAATGCCGCGTACCTAAGTGCGAAACGAAAGATTTATTTTCACAAACCAAGATGACTACCAAAATCACCAAACTTGTCCGGTGAAACTGTCAAACTTGCCAAAAGCCGTCAATGATTCCCTTAATTTGTCGCCTTAATATTTTAGAAAAAAAAAATTAAATTATTGCTATAAATAGTAATAAAAAGTTATAATTAGCCTGCTATTGATAGTGCATATTATTATAGAGCGGGCTATAGAATTTTGTCCTTGAAACGAGACCTCGACTAAAAATGAATATTTGTTTAATTTTATAACTCTGCAAAGACCGTTTGTCTAGATGACCTTGCCCGAGACCACTTGGCGGTCAGTTATTGAAGGACTCACTATAGTCGCAACGTTAAAGTCTAGTTAGATACATTTTGAAATTGTTAGGTCTGTGTACACAGGTGAAAAAAATCACACGTACATCGCAAAACGGTTGATGGAGTAGAACCGGCGTTGGCCAAGCGGAGCGTGTGCTAACCGATAACATCTAACAAGAATGTTGCAAGTAAGTTGCGCCGTTCGCTACAATGACTCGTATCCGTGTGTTATACCTACGGCAGCTCAATTGCCGGAACTAATCGTACAACAAAAATATTGCATTGTCTACAACACAGGTTCTCAAACACAATAGATTATCTTATCATCTCTATATTTATTTAATGGGTCACAAACGCCAACTAATTTACGTAAAGCGTTTGGAGGGGGTGGGTAAGGTTGCTGGGGGGGGGGGAAGGTTGGGCCGAATCTCACTAAATCTCACGTGGGGGAAGAGGTAATTTTTTTCTTGCAAGAAAAAGTGTAAAATTGCGGTTCACAATTCACTAGTTGCGCAAGCGCCCAAAGTTAGATCTTCACAGATTGTCACAAGATGACGGACTGTTATGGCTTCATCAGAGCGAGGTTGAAAGAGCAGATGATTTTGCTGAAAAGCACATGGACATGTTGGTTCCAATAGTCACTGTTGTAACCGTGCACGAGTCTCCATTGACTGAACGGGAAATATTATTCCTTTATGATTTTTTCTATTTACATCACAACTATATCACTGTGATTCTAGACTACGTTCTAAGCAATTTTAAGTACTAGTTTTAAATAAAAATTATGAACTAAAAAAAATTTAGTTTAAAATTAATCCAACGCAATTACACAAAAACAATTTTTTTTTAAATCTCACGTGAGATTAGAGGAGGGGGGAGAGGGTCAGCTAAATCTCACGACCTCTCACCACGGGAAGAGAGGGATCGGAAAATCGCCCAAAACGCCCCTATAAGTGATCATTTGCAATATGAAATTTAAATGTCTAATGAATTAATATGTATTTTATGTGGCCTGTTCACTATTTTTAAGCGAAAAGGAGACTGTTTCAATGAAAGCAGTTGAAATGCATGTTTAGTTATACTTATTCAGATATTTATTTCATTTTAGTAGTAGTAAAATACAGATTTTTTTAAACTAATCTAATGCGAAGATTGACTCTAATGCACTTTAAGACTTCAATTAATTTGACTTAGCGCTCACATTGCGAACAACTGATCTTATCTTTCGATAATGATCGTCGAGGGCGTAATAATTTTTTAAAAAAATATCAGCATAAATGCTTTTTGTTATTTCTAATGTTATCTCTAAATAATCATCAATACATCAATCAAAATAAAATCGTAAACAAGCAGTGTCTGTACATAAAATATTTAAAAAAAAAAAAAAAAAAAAAAACTTGTACTTATGTTACCGAGGTCAAAAAAATTGTTTTTAGAATTTTTGTTTGTCTGTGCGTTTGTGCACGCTAATCTCAAAAACGGCTTGACCGATTTGAGTGCTGTTTTCACTTATGTATTGTAGCAAGCTTCCCTTAACATTTAGTGTTTGTTTCATTCCAATTGGTTTACAAACAAAAAAGTTAAACGCTATACCGAATACCACGCAATAGTATAAAATAGAGTCGCTGTCCGCCTCTGCGTGTTTCTCTGCTTATTTCTTCTAAACCACGGAACTAATTTTGATAGGGTTTTCATTAATGGAAAAAGCGATAAACGATAAAGCTTTTTATGTATATAAAATTGCATCCGTGCAGGTTGCTGATGTAATTTTAAAGAATGATGATGGTCTACGCTGTTTAAAGAGGATTAAACCGAGCGTAGATCGCACGATTGCCACCAGATAAGACCTAGGTTCAAATTTCAGTCGGGCTTGATAATCGGATTAAAAAGTTACCTATTTTTTTATGTTAAGATCGGCAGACAGGCTGACGGTCCACTTGATGGTAGGTGGCTACCGTCGTCTATAACACATGCAACGCCAAAGCTGCTGCAAGTGCGCTGCCGACTACAGTAGGATTAAGGATATGGGGATTAGGAGGGGATAGGGAAATGGGTTCTGGCATCCCTTACTCACTCAATCCCTTGCTCTATAAAAGCGAATGATATCGTGGTAAGTATAGATATCCTTACCTAACATTAGATAGGGATAAGGATAGATATTCGTATCTATTATTAGGTACCATGCTAACGCTGTGACTGGCAATGGAACTATAGAGTTGAGCAGACACCTTCTCAGAAACAAGAGATAATTATAAATATACGAGTAGGGACTAATAAAGCACCTACATTTAAAAAAGTTCACAAATTAAACTAATATTCACAGATGAACCATAATTACTTAAAAGTTTAGAAAAATATTTGCAATAAACAAACACAACTTAATCTTAAGAAATACTTATTATCATAGGTACATATAATAAAAATCATTGTTGGGTTTGCGCACGCTAATATGCGATTTTCGCTGGTGTGGTAAGCTGCCGTGACATTTAGTGTTTGTTTCTTTCCAATCGGTTTACGAACAAAAAAGTCGCGGTGACAGCTAGTTTCCAATAAATATGGTAAAAACCAATTAAAGCTTTTTATGGACTAAGTTTTGATTGATGTCTTTGACGTCAACATTTCATGGAAATATTTGAATTGTCAGCTAGGAACTTTGGATGACAAAAAAAAATAGGGTTGTAACATTTGTAGGGATTTTTTTTTGGAAATTTTTCCAATTATTCTCTTAATTAGAACCTTCATCAACCTGCAACGAATATTTGAAAAAGAAAAAAAAAAAATTTTTTTAACGAACTAAAGAAGCCTCAAGTTTTACGATTAGCAACACATTTTTATTTATATAGATATTTTCTATAGTTCTATGAGATTGTACTAGTCAAATGGGAGAAATATTTAAAACTCGTGTCGAAATGAAACGTACCTATATCAGTGTAAAATATAGACCGTTTTAATTTGGTTTGTATAGTATGTTTTAATTTTAGATAACATATGATCACATCACAAAATCATAAAATATTATTTAAATTACAATTTTTTTTAAAGTTTAAAATTATCGATGAGGTTTTAATTATGCTGCTTATATTGATACAGTTAGGTAGTATTTATTTCACATGTAGGTATTTGACGTCATAAACGTATCTAACTAAAAACAGTTTCACAATAACGTTATATGTATTTTTAATATTATTTAAAAATGAGTTATAAATCTTATAATTTGAATATTAAACTTTTAAATCCTTCGCAATTTAACATAATATCATGTTTTAATAACTGTCAAACATATAAGTAATAGTAACATTGGTGTTACTGGTTGAGAACAGTTTGTAATATTTCGAAATAGACGAAGTAAGGACTAGGTTTCTATTGCGCAAATTGCGAGCTTTATTCGCGCACAAAACATTATAAAATTTACTGTAACAAAACTTAAGTATTACAAATGAAAAAGGCTTTCAACAAATGCACTTCTTGCAAACTTTAACCGAGAGAAAGAAGCAACATAACATAAGTCTTATTTGTAAAATATAATAAATGCCACTTACGATTTTTTGTATGCGGTTAAAATGAAAACACACCCGCTCACTTGTCGACACTTATCTAACTGAACTGAAGTTGACCTACTGAACTGAAGTCCATTTGAACGAACGAGTTTAGTTTCGCTTGAATTGAATGAACGACGAATGATGTCTGCACGAACGAGACAAAGTTCTATAGATTCTTATCCGATTATGTTTGAAGTGTATGGCGCCAACGTAAACATGTTTAGGTGTGGAAACATTCTTGTATTATGGTATGTATTTATTCACTGCTTTTTTTATCTTTTGATTTATATTGATAAAATAGTAGTAAAAACAAGACATACATTAGTCAGCACACGTGCTGCCGTTTTAGCACAACGGCAGCACGTGAAATTTTTTTATTATTATTTAAATACGCCAACCACGGTCTATCCGCGACTTTTCAGGGAGGCTTTAGTCCAGCAGTGGACTTCCTACGACTGAGATGAATTATGATGACTCCAACAACAGGAAGTTATTTATATCCCGCAATATTGTCTAGTGTTTAAGTAGTGGCAGGGCACACTGCGATTCGCAGTCATTCGGGCAGCCCGTCTGGCGGCAGTAACCACCCCCTTACAGAAGACCACCGTGAAATAACATCACGTGTGCTGTTGTGTTTCGGTGAGTGAGTAAGGGATGCCAGAGCCCATTTACCTATCCACTCCTAATCCCTTATCCTTAATCCTATGCAGCGCACTTGCAGCAGCTTAGGCGTTGCTTGTGTTATAGGCGACGGTAACCACCTACCATCAAGTGGACCGTCAGCCTGTCTGCCGATCGTAACATAAAAAAAGCAAATACTTTGAAACTGTGACTATTTATCACCGCTAGATGACGCTAAAGAAGTTTTAAGTAAATGGAATATGTGTTTTACAGAAACTAACGATTATAATCGTTTGGGTTGAGTCAGAATTAAGCAGGTACTGAAAACACACATGAACTTGAATATATGAAAATTGTCTTCGTTAAAGTTGATATGCAAACAAGCACGTATACAGAGGGGGGGATAGTTGGGATTTATCCCCCCCCCCCCCGAAATCTGACTGAAAAAAAAACGATAGATGTCATTCATTCAGAAAGTAAGAAAAAAAGAGTGGTCGGCATGTGTGACACTAGATTTATAGAACGTCACGACTCTATAAATGTATTTTGTGAGTTACTCAAACCTATTGTCATTACATTGAGAGAAGTATCCTGCACAAACAGAACTGTTGCCCAAACTGCGTCTACATTCATAGCTGCGATGGAAAAGAGTAGTTTCTTGATTTCTCTAAAAACCTGTGAAAGATTTTTCAGAAAAATTGGAGTAAAGTACAGTGATTACAGCGATTTTTACACAGTTCACATGGTTGTTTCAATGTTTGTCCCCCCCCCCCCCCCCCCGAACCAAAAGTCTGGATACGTGCCTGTATGCAAATATGCTTCGCAAACACAGTCATAATATGTCGTAAATTATTATATAATTAGCAGATATTGGATTAAGTTTGTCGTTCATGCATACACAATACAATACAAAAGTTACAAAAAGAAAGTACGTTACAAAAGACATCAACGCGTGAAAGCGCGGAAAGTTCTTTTGGGTTTTTAATTTTGAGAAAACTTGAATTCTGTGAGAAAAGAAAATGTTTGATTTTTCAATTATTGTCTTTTCTTCTTTTTTTATTACATGCTAAAAATTGTAAAATAAAAAATTAAATTTTTGAACTGGAGTTAAAAATAGTAAAATAAAAAATGTTAAAAATAGTAAAATAAAAAATTAAATTTTTGAACTGGAGTTAAAAATAGTAAAATAAAAAATGTTAAAAATAGTAAAATAAAAAATTAAATTTTTAAACTGGAGTTAAAAATAGTAAAATAAAAAATGTTAAAAATAGTAAAATAAAAAAATAAATTTTTGAACTGGAGTTAAAAATAGTAAAATAAAAATGTTAAAAATTGTAAAATAAAAAAATAAATTTTTGAACTGGAGTTAAAAATAGGAAAATAAAAAATGTTAAAAATAGTAAAATAAAAAATTAAATTTGCTGTTTAACTCTATTTAAGAGTTAATAAATTAAATTTAATTAAGGGTATTTACATTTCACAATTAAAGTTGCTATTAAGTTTTGTTCAGATTGTTTTGGTGAAAATTATATAAAAAATTCAAACGATGATATGAGGACAAGAAAGCTATTTTTAAATCAAATAAAACGTTGGTTTCAAAATAAAATAAACCCTACTATTGATTTATTATCTTATCTAAATATATTTTTATAAAAAACAGGCTTTATTGGCGTGGTGACATCAAATGGAACACCAAACAAACAAACTATTCATCCTTATTATGTTAGTAGATATAGATAATTGTAGACAGTTTTCCGAATAAAACAAATAAACCTAGTTGAGATGTACATAAATAAAAATGAATCGCTAAATGCGTTGCTAAGCGCGAAGGCTGGACCAATTCGGTTAATTCTTTTTCCAAGTATTCATTGAATCCGAAGAAGGTTCTTTTAAAGAGAAAATTTGGAAAAAAATTATTCCATAAAAATATAATCTTAGTTAGAACCACAAATTATTATTAAAATTACAATATATTTATGTTAATTAAAAACAACTGTTTGGTATAGGTAAAATCTATAGAAATTTGTACTCAAAATACTTCTCTATTTGAGGGTAATCCATCGTGCTAGAACTACGCCCACTGCTAGATAGGTTACCCACAGACTACTAAAGTCAGAAATGTGACTTATTTCAGATACAAATATTTGAAATGCAGATACATTATACGTATATTTATTTATTTATTTATTAAAGAGGCTTACCTACTAAATACATACTGATACATGTACATATAGACAGTGGCGTAGCTAGCATGGGTGGCACTCGGTGCGGATATTGTAGGTGTCACCCCAAAAATCAAGTAAAACTATTAAAATAAAAAAAAGTAATAATAATTTATGTTTTATAAACTATGTTATAAACTAAATTATGTTTTATAACGGATTGCGGTCGGGAGCAAGAGAAATTCCCTAAGCACACAGGTGGCAAGCAATCGCTATTTCCGGGGAATCACCTGATTTGCGACAGTTATAGTGAAATTCGAAGATAAAAACAAAATTTTGGGGAATCCCCGATCGACAGACAGCGTGTACACAAATTTACTAGGCACCTATATATTATTGTTACATATATTGCTATTTTATTAATGCAATCTGCCACAGCTTTGAGAATTTTTACATGTGGCACTACTGACGTTCCCCCCCCCAAGATAAAAATAAAAAGAACAAATAAAAAGATAAAAAGAACACACACACATTATATACTACCCATTACGATTTACAAAAAGCAGTTTTTTTTTCATCTTTGGAGGGGCAGGACCTACCTCGTACACCGGCGGAGCCGCCTGTCTCTTTGCGCTTTGCGTTTTTTCCTTCTTTGAAGATTGGTGTCCGAGACACTTATAACCACTTGTAAAAAGAGTTTGAATGTTCACATATGTACACACACGATAAATTGAGTTGCACAACTAATCAATTAATTTTCTTAATTGATGTAAAAATAGTTTGCGTAATTTTGCGACTTGCGTACACTTAAACTTCACTTGAGGTAGCAGGGAAAAGGAAGGGAGGAACAGTGTTGCCAGAATGAGTAGTGTATGAAAATGCGTTCAGTTAGTGAGTATTGAAAAAAAGGAGTTAAATAAAAAATAAACAAATTAATATATCTGGCGCAGCCAATCTTATATCTGAAATATTTTTAAATTTTCTTTTTGTATCTTGTATTTAAATCCATTGTTTTGGTATCTTAGTATACATTATATCTTATCTCATACATAGTTTTTATTTCATATAATAATTTATCAAAGTATCAAAATACTTTGACAAATTATTTGTTTGCCTAACGCCGATTATACAAGCAATACCAAGTGCAGGTCGTCGGATAAAAAAGATTAGAACGAAAACGCTCACCGACACTCACCGAAACACAACAGCACACATGCTGTTATTTCACAGTAGTCTTCTGTGAGGAGGTGATTACTACCGCCAAACGGACAGTATGTCCTGCCGTTACTTGAATTGTATCTGATATCTCAAATTCTTTATGAAGTATACTTAGTTCTCCAGAGGCCAATTTATGTCGCAAGTGGGTGACTTGACATTCCCGTTATCCGATGATGCCAGGGAACTGTACAAGATTTACTATGAAAGATTTGATGATTTGTAGGGCACACTGCGTTTCGCAGTCATTTGGGCAGCCCGCCTGGCGGCAGTGACCACCCCCTTACAGAAGACCACCGTGAAATAACAGCATATATACGTGCTGTTGTGTTTCGGTGAGTGAGTAAGGGATGCCAGAGCCCATCTCCTTATCCCCTCCTAATCCCTTATCCTTAATCCTACTGTAGTCGGTAGCGCACTTGCAGCACCTGTAGCGTTGCTTGTGTTATAGGCGACGGTAGCAACCTACCATCAAGTGGACCGTGAGCCTGTCTGTCGACATAACATTAAAAAAAAATATATAATTTAGTAAAGTGTATATATATGACCTTGCCCAATGAGGCGACATGTCCTTAATGGAAAAGCCTCCAAATAAAGAATAAAAAAAAAGGTATACTTAGTTGGAGTGGCGTCCACCTTAACGTCTCCCGGTATCTTGGTTCAATTTCCTAGTTCATTTCTTATTAATTGATGAAATGTTTCTTGTTTTGTTGAACTACCACTTATAAAAACAGATGTCGCTGAATGACGTAGTTAAATTGTGTTTGTGTTATACTATTGACCAACAGAAGTGACACGGTCTTAAAAAACCACGTAGTTTCGGCTACTAAATAATTTTGGAAAAAAAAAAATTGAATTTTATTAACAACAAATATAAAAAAAAAGAACTGGCTTGTTTTTAATGTGACTCGCGGAAATGTTGAGGCAGGTACATGTATGTTTAGGGTTACTTCTATCTGTAGTGAGAACCTTTTTGCGACTAATGTTAGTAAAAGGAAAAATACATATTTTTGTATAATGTTTTTTAGGTTATATATAACTAGCTTTTCTTAGGTGTTAAAACATTCATTCAATCTTATTTGCTAATATATTTTTGTCAAGTCTTGTTCTATTTATTTTTAAGTATCTAATCCCTAAAAATAAATAATTCAAGGCCAGTATACTTTTCTGACACTTCTTACCTTGACAACATGTAAGCAAAATTTAATGATAATCGGTCGAGTAATTAAGGCGTGAAAGCGTTACGAACGAACAACTCTCTTTCGCATTTATAGTAAAAAATTGCAAAAATCAATATAAAATATTTATTTATTTTATTTAAAGGTCGCCAAAAGGCAGCAGTCTTCTAGACATAGGTACTGGCTACGGTCGCCTATTAACGCAAACAGGCGACGCAAATGACTTTCATAGAACAAACGATAAGAAGGAGATCACCGAAACACAACAGCACACGTGCTATTATTTCACGGTTGTCTCCTGTAAGGAGATGGTTACTGTCAGTAGACGGAATGTTCAGTTTAATGTAACCTGTCACTACTAGAATAATTCATCTTCATCTTTTTATAAAAAATGGCGATTTGGCTCATTTTTAAAAATGGCCATTGTCCGCCAATGTCAAGTGAGTCATGAATTCAAGTAGTCAACGAAGCTCCGCCACGAGCTCCGTTGAACGGAGCCCGCTCGGAGCCCACGTCGCGCGTCGTGTGGGCCTTTTTTGTCCCCTAAACCAATCCGGCGGGACGAGCAGAGGCCGATGCGGGTAACAAGCACCGACCCCTGCGACCCGCCGGATTGCCAAGGGTAAGCCCCCCCACCGCGACAAGGTCATGCCCACCTAGGGGGGGTACTAGAATAATTTATTGGCAATAAAGATGTGACGTGCAGATCTTATCTTATCTGCCGTCGCTACAACGGCGGGGACATCTGTCGTCAAAAATCTGTCTGAGCGGACTACACTTTTCATACAAATTTCGACGTTTGCTTTTAAAAGCTGACAGCTGTAGCACAGATTTCAAATGACAGATAAAGTAACGTTTTTATCTGTCGCTCATAAAATTTCCATACAGCGGGCCTTATATGAAAAAAAAAATCGATTCTTAAAGAGGTAAATCCAAAAATGTAATTACAGAACCCGAGCAAGAATTATTTTTATGTCGAGGCAAACAATGTAAAACTTGATTGTCGTGACCGGCGTTCGCTTCGCATTGCTCCTATAACACAGCACACAACACACACGCGACTTAAATATCTTAACTTATTTTATACTCAACGTACCTGACAGAGCTATCACCGATCAAGTTCAATGTAAGTACAAATACCTTACTTAATCCCATCAGTTATGATCAGAATAATTAACAATTTTTGTCACAAGTGTGTAAATTTTTAATAGTCTTTTTAAAAAAAATGTTGATATAACTAGATATTACAACTATAATTGTGAAAGTAAATCTGTATATCTGTCTGTTACGATTTCTCGTCTAAACCATTGAACTAATTTTGATGAATCTATGACATTGGGAGATGTAGATAGGCTACATTTTGACGCGAAAATGACATCAAAATAATTCCTAATTATTAAATTTATATAATAATAATGGTTACTTGATCGGGGACTTTGTAGAATTTAGGTAATGAGGGTATAATATTAAATTAAATATTCTGATAACAGCTGTATTAATTTTAAATGCACTATTGTTTATTTTATCATATAGTCACCTTTGGCCTTTCAACTAATCAAGCGTAATTTACATTTACAAAAGTCAGTGTCTGCAAATGTTCCAAATATTGAAGGCACTTTTACACCATTGTTAAGTTACATTCATTCACGGATTTTAAAAGAACACAGACATATTTTAGTTCACCAACGCTTATACTGATTTTTTATTCAAACAGTCACTCAATGCAACGTTCACTCCAACGAAAAACTTTAGAAATATATATATATATATATAATATATTTCTAAAGTTTTTCGTTGGAGTGAACGTTGCATTAACATATTATATATATTATATAACATTAATATATTATATATATTAATATATAATATATTATATATATTAATATATAATATATTAATATATTTGGAATTTTCAAATATTCATATATTTTTCCAAATAAAGTATTGTTATTATAACATAGTTATAATATATATATATTTTTTTCTGTTTCTCTGTGTGTTTGTGCGCGCTAATCTCGCTATATATATATATGCATTGAATATATAAGATATCTTAATTTTAATTTTTGACGTCACAAAATGTGCTATATTTCACACATGCGTATTTATACGCGAGTACAAAGACGAACCGATTCTGTCCACGTGTAATTTAAATAATAAGGCAAACAATTACGTCTAACCATGTCATTCTGATCGGCTGTAGCGATTTTCCTACATGACGGACAAGTGTTAACTTGTCCGTCATGTAGGAAAATCGCTACAGCCATGTAACATACATGGTCATGTAACAGCCAGTCATGTAACATACAATCAAGATATCCTAACGGATATCTTGATTGTATGTTACAATTTTAACTGTAATTTTTATATAATGTAAATACATTAAGTTTTTATATATTACTGTAAATATTTAATTTATCATAGTCTACCGGTTTTGAAGTTTAATTTACTGTAATATTAAACATTAATTATAAAGTTAATTTAAGGCTAAGAACTGGTTTCTCCAAGGTTGATTTATGTTTTGTGAGGTCATAATAATACTTTTGTTAGATGGGTACTTTTGTTTTGTTCTTTACGTCTTAATTATTTATTTATTATACATGAAATAATTAGAAAAATATTTACAATGTCCCATAAAACTGGAAAACAGTTTGTCTATGGGATCAAACTAATGTTATCAAAAACAAAACTGAATTTAAAAATAAATATAACCTAAATTAAAAACCTAAATCATTAATTAATTTAAAGAAAGCAGATAATATATCATTAATTTATTTTTAAATATAGTTTTATTTTTCTCGTGGACAATGTCTTCAGGCAAACTATTTAGAATGTAGGGCAACTGCTTCTTTATAGTTCTGTCACCTAGGAACTAGGGCAATGTCTTTTCCCAAAGACATTGCCCTCGTATTGTGCGTATTTTTCACTTTATCCAATACTCAGTCACGATCTCGATTGCCATGACTATTAACTAAAAATAAGTATTTATGTTTTATACTAATAGGTAATATTTTACAAATTTTAAATAATTTTGTGTAGTCATTGTTTAATTCATTTTTTACTTTTTTGTTAACTAATAATTTCAAAAATCTAATTTGGATATTTTGTAATTTTTCAATATGGGATTTAAAAGTTAGTCCATAGCAATCGAGCGCGTAGCCCAGTATAGAATCAACTAAAGCATTATACAATAATCTTAAAATAGAAATTGGGACTTTATAGCCAAGGTGACAAAATTTTCCTAATATTATTCTAAGTTTATTAGCAATAAAGTCTATATGATTAGTCCATCAATTTTCACTCCAAGATAAGTTATACGGTTTACTCTCTCTATTTTGTTACAATTACAATTAATAAAATTACTATGGAAACAGTCATAGGAATGAGCATATTATATTGAACAAGGCAAATCCTTTAAAGGTAAGTAGGGAGAGTGTCTAATAAGTAATTTTGTTTTCTCAGCGTTTAATACTATGCCATTATCGTGTGACCATTAAACAACCATGGTAGGTCTCTGCCTCGCAAAGTTTTCTTGTAATATGGAACAAGTTAATTATAATACGAACAAATACGGGGTATGTAAACTACTCAATCACATAATTTATTTAATTTATCTTTAGGTAGGTGTCCACTTTTTTTAATAGATTGTTTGCTATGGCCGATGGCAAAATAATTATGCTTTTGTAATACACCGAATAAGCATCCGTTTCCGCTACAACATGCTGAGTGTCATTAATAAAATAAAATATTATTCTCAGACAAATGAGTTCATATGTAGTAGGTATTATTTAGAGTAAAAAATTAAATTAATTTCTGACGTGAAAGAAAAATATAATCAATTATCATATATACAAAGATAATGGACATATAACTAGACAAACACTTTTTGTATTGTCAGTTTCTTTTGTTGTTAGATTTTTTTGTAAGCGATGTGACCGTTAAACCATTAAATTTTTTTTTCCTTTCAAGTGATCGTTAGGGTTCAAACCTCCAATTGCCGTGTCGGTAGCCGAAAGTTCATTCTATTAGACTGTGAATATTATAAAACGAAACAGTTAATCATTTACTAGCTGGGCTCGCAACTTCGTACGCGTGGTATTCAGTAACGGTTGGAATGAAACAAACATTTATTTTAACGCCACCAAAACGCAGGCGTGTTTGTTCTCTGCAAAAAGGAGCCCTTTCGACTTGGCTCCAACTTTCCGAGGTGCATCCGTACCTGTGGCCAATGATCTTGAGCTTCTTGGCATGAGGTTGTGCTCAAATCTCAACTTCGGTTCTTCTATCTAGTCCAAGGCCCAAACAGCGGCCAAAAAGTTGGGCATCCTAAATAGAGTGAAGCGATGCTTTACATCTGGACAGCTCCTCCCTTTATACAAGGCACAAGTCCGATCCTGCATGGAGTATTGCTGTCACCTTTGGGATGGCTCAGCAAAATACCAACTTGCTGCACTCGACTCGGTGGATCGCAGAGCTAGGAGGCTCATTGGCGATGATACACTAATAAGAACTAAGCTGCAGAGCCTGGCACATAGACGCAAAGTTGCCTGTCTGTGTGTATTCTATAAGATGTACTTCGGAGAGTGTGCTCGAGAGCTGCATGAGATCATACCGCCTTCCCCTTTCCTCTATCGGACATGCAGACGTACGGCTGGTTACCATCCTTCACCTTGTCGAAATCCCTCTAATTCGGACCAAGCGCTTTAAAACATCTTTTGTGATGCGCACTGCTAAGGATTGGAACTCCCTGCCGGCGTCTGTATTTCCGAGCTCATATAACCCAAATCTTCTCAAGGTTTGAGTGAATAGGCATCTTCTGGGTGAGCTCGCTCCATCTTCGGCCTGATCCTTCCTACATGGATGCTGGTCAAGAGCAAACCCATCTATAAAAAAAAGATTAAAAAAAAAAAACATGATGTCACGGGAAGCTTGCTACAATACATCAGTGAAAACCGCATTCAAATCGGTTAAGCCGTTTCTGAGATTAGCGTGCACAAATGCACAGACAAACCGACAAAAATTCTCAAAACTATTGTTTTGACCTCGGTAACATAAGTAAAATTGTTGTTTTTTGAAAAAATATTTATTGCAGACACCGCTTAAATAGGTTAAAATTACTTAAATAGGTTTCGAAGAAACACTTTTAATCGAATAAAAATAGCCAAGATGATGACGATGAGACGAGACATCAAGAAAGAAATTCAGGATACCATTCTTTTAAAATAATATATAATGTCATCTCTAAAATAATATATATAGAAATTACAATTATTATACACAAATTATAATATATTCAACACTAAACATAGCATGAGCTCAGAAGCGTTTAAATCCAGGCTTCATTATCGCTAAATAAATCAGCGATTTTATAATAACCTTTTGAACAGAATTTGGTTTAGATTTTTTTTATAGATAAGTCTCTAATTATGGAATTTTTTTTAGTTATTTATTGTGTATGTTTGTTATATGGACTTTTTAATCATTTTTTAATAATAATAATTTATTTATTTGGACCAACAAGGATCATATTATGTTAGTAACAACTTAAAATCTATGTTAGTATTACATATATATGTTTATTAGTCAGTACATGAACCATACAACAGTGGTTCAGGTACTGACAGTCAAGCCTAGCAGCAAATGCGCTCAGGACGCAGCTGAAGCTGGCCCGAACCCTATGATATGAGGTTTCATTGTGCCCACTTTTTGTATTTTTTTATGTTGTTTTGTGACGGGCAATCAGAGGCCATAAGTAAGATCTAATTCGCCTGTCGACGCTGGATAGTCATGGATCATGTAGTGGCACGTTGAAAAAGATGTGGAAATGTGTATAGGATAAAACAAGGGACGAGGATAGAGGAATTGGCTCTGGCATTGCTGAAATACTCAATAACATATAAGACATTTCTTCTAGAAGTCTTTGTGTGTAATATATTCTAAGTTAATTTATTGCAGATCCAGTTGAGTGGCACATTGGGGAACAATGTTCCACGAGTCCAGAGGAGTAGTCAAAGAGTTTCCTGTTGAAGAGGAATTTAAAAAGGGGAATGGCATTACTTCGCAAGATGTGGAGACGTTCCGAAACTGGTTACAGACGCAGCCACATTTACCTGCCAAATACATTACAGGCAAGTTTTCGTAGGAAAAACAAGTTTTTTCGAGCTACTTGGTAGTTAGCTCGAGTGATCATTATTTCCATTCTATACATAATTTGGAAAAACATTTGAGATGCAGGCTTGGTCTGGATTCGAACATGTTTACAGTATTTTAATATATCTTCTAGAAAAAATGTATTTCATCATCTACTTTCCCGTAGGTCGTGCACTGCTAAATAGGCCGGCCCCATAATTTTTCAGTAGCACCAGTCAGAAGTCGTCTGAAATCCCATGTCTGAGCTTTTTTAACTCCAATGCCGTCTTGGAGATGATGGAGGCGTAATTGTTTAGGCCAGGCGAAGGTTTAGTAATGGTAGTAATTCTAACTTGTACCTAATATTAAAAATGGAAAATGAGTTTCTTTGTAAAGCTTTCAAGCCTTAACTACTCAACCGATGATCATGTAATTGTGTACCTATACACGTTGTCACTGTAGAAAAGGACATAGACCTCGTAGACTACATTTTATTCAGAAAAAAGTACTCTGCTCCAGGGATCAACTAAAAAGAAAAATATTAATAAATTTAATATTTTTGTTTTTAAATATTAATAAAAACAAATATATTAATATTAAAAATATTAATATAGATTGAATAAATGTTTTAACACCTAAGAAAAAGGGCGCAAGGTATTATTTAGGTATATAGGTGCTATATACCTAAATAAGTGTGCTGCTGATACTGCATGAATGAATTATTATTGTGGTGCAGTTGGAGTAATCGCGGAATTCGGGATAATATTGATGTTTATTCGAAGAAAGTCGCTCCAAGAAACACAGGTGTGATTGATTTGTTGGGTTACTTAGTTGTTACAATGATAGAAGCTTCATTATAAGGTTACATCATATAGGATTTCATGCTTTGATTCCATGTTTAACATTTCAACCTTGACAATGCACTTCTCTTTATAGTGTAATAATTGTAATCGCGTGACAGTTGCAGTCGTAACAACTTCTTATTACATAATTATCTCATCTTAGATATTTACTTCTTGGCTTGGCCTTAGGTTAACTCCACTATTAACAGTACAGTAGTTAAAGAATAAAGAATATTTACGCCAAAAATATTATAAAAGTTCATTAATAGCTTTTCAGTAGTCACAATCTGTCACTTTGGCACTAATAGGGGCAAAATTTTGTCGACTTTTGATTTGCAAGTATTTATTAATAATGTTGCGTGCGGGGTGTGTAAAAATGCCGTGTAAGGTTGAAAGGAGTCGATTTATTCCTGCACACAAAGATTTATTCCAAATATTACAAGACTTCCCGATTAAACTGTTAAACTCGTTACTGTCGTCGCTAATTCGTTCAATGTGTCGCTAACTCACTATCCCAGATGTCTTCGCAAAAAACTCTCGACTGTAGCTTCCGTAGCACACTGCCCCTCAAACGCACATGCCCGTTTTTATATTCGCGCAAGGACAGTCTGGATAGTCGTAGAAAGTACTCGAACTTTTAAACAAGTATACATCGAGCGTCAATTATTCTATCGGTTCCTGGAATATGAACCCCCTGCCGTAACCGTAAAGACCAATTTCCTTTTGCACTTGTTTAAAGAGGCGTGGTCACCATATATTGGTTAACATTATCTTTTTCTTCCTGAATGTTCTATGCCTCTAACGCCAACTCGCGTTCCTTCGAAAAGGGTATCAATAATAATAATATTTATTTTTTCACAAATTTAAAAGCGATGGGTTTCAAGTTTTTAATTTAGAAAATGTCCTTTTCTTATAATAATTATTGGCGAGTTTTAATAGATGTGTAACATTTCTTTTCCAGATCTAGATCTAATCCTGACATACCACTGCTGCGAGCGAAGTTCGGAAGTATCAAAACAAGTATTGGACCTCCACTTCACGCTTAGGGTGCATTTCCCGAACTTTTTCAAGGACAGAATAGTTGACAAGAAAATTCTAAACACCTTCAATGTCGTGTGAGTATCAAAAAATATGTTCATAAGAGTATTGACCCATTTAGGAAAAATAGTGACTTCCACAATTTTCATTTAGGCGTTTAGTTCTTTTAAAATTCAATGTTTATAGCACTGCAATAAGTTACCAAACGATGGGCAAGCAACTATTTGTAACTAAATTTAAATAATAGAATTAACCAATGAGAAATTAGTAGGTATACCTTCCATATAGTGTAGCAAAATATGTCGCTGACAGAAACCCGTAGAGATGAATTGATTTTGTCCAAATGTTACTGTCTTAAGGGCTTCACTGAGGCAAATGACATTTACTATAGAATTCGCTGGCCGCGGATCCAATTCAACAGGCCTAGAAATGGTGTTTTTCTGTTTTTACCATTAGGACAATACACAAAACAAAAATTTTTATTAATACAATTTTTTAATCTGATATTAACTTATTAATAGGTACAGGATTCATATGCGTGCAATAAGCCGTTTTCGAGAGAATTTTCAATAAAAGTCAAATTCTTCTTGTGTTCTAACTTTTTTTGTGGAGTTTCAATTACTTTAACGAAAATTCTAATTAATACAATTGATTCTTCACATGTTTAAGTATAATATATTTTTTTTTCAAAGCAATTGTCTCGTCCATTTCTTGTAACATTTTCATTAAACAATGTATA
This sequence comes from Bembecia ichneumoniformis, assembly GCA_910589475.2. NCBI lineage: Eukaryota > Metazoa > Arthropoda > Insecta > Lepidoptera > Sesiidae > Bembecia > Bembecia ichneumoniformis. Next base: position 14,365,370 of record OU342540.1, read on the forward strand.
TTTTTAGTATTTAGGGTTTGTCTCCCCCTTAAGATCGACTGTATATCCCAACTTAAATACTTAATAATTCTTATAAATGGAAAATGATCAAATCTTCTAACTGTAGGTTGGGCTTGCCTTTAGAAATTCGTAGCAACGAAGGTTATGCTGTTTTCTACACCCATCTACTAGACTACGATACCAAGAACTTCGTGTTCAGCGAGGCCGTCAGAGCGATTCTCATGACCTTGGATCTGTGGCAGTACGAGGCCGGAACCTGGCCCGGGTTCGTGATCCTCATCGACATGGACCGTGTCACCTTGGGCCATCTGGCGAGACTCGACATCGTGACCCTGAGAAACTTCTTGTACTATTTACAAAAAGCGTTACTGGTGAAATTGAAAGGGCTGCACTTCCTCAACGCGCCTTCCTTCATGGATAAATTGATGATGATGCTCAAGCCGTTCTTGGAACCGAAGCTCACGGAGATGCTGTTCATCCATCAGGTCGGATCTCAGACGTTGGAGAAATTTGTGCCAGTGAAAGGGCTGCCGAAAGAAGCCGGAGGAGAATTTAAAACTTTTCAGGAATGCAGAGGTTTGTAATTAAGGATAATTGACATTTTTAGAGTTTACTTTTTAAGAATCGATTTTCGTATAAGGCCCCTATAGATATTTTGTGAGGGGTAAAATTAATACAAGCGTTAACAAAAAACCGTTACGTTATCTGTCACTTTGATATTTGTGCGACAACTGACTTATGTATTTATGATCCTTAATTCTATTCTCTGGGCTTAGCATCTCCTTTAACTTATCATTACTAATTTTTGTATGTCCAACATGTAAGCATACATTAATATATTTTCTTTCTTCATTTATTTATTATAAAACAGTGTGAAATTAATATTTGAGCACATATGGAATACATATTTACCAATTAGGTTTCTCCAAGAAACTCTTATGATCGTCATTTAAATTTACCAGGGTTTCGGAAAAAAGCCAAGATGACGATCCTGAGAAGAAACCCCGAAAGAAACTCAGGATACTATTCTTTTTGTCATCTTTACAATATAAAAATTACAACAATTATAATCATACACTTAATACCTAAAGTAAATATACAATACTAAGCATAGTATGAGCTCCGAATCCAGGCTTTAATTCCAGGCTTCATTGTCACTTAAATAATCAGTAACCTTTCGAGAGGAGTTTGGTTTTAATGACATCTTTAAATTTATTTATAGATAAGGTTCTGATCATCTCAGACAGTTTATTATAAAACCGTAAACACTGACCCATAAAAGAATTACATATCTTGTGGAGTCGCGTTTTATGTAAATCTAAATTATTTTTAAACCTAGTACCTATATTGTGTATATCACATTTTTTATTAAATTGACTAATGTTTTTATGCGCGTAAATTAAATTTTCATAAATATGTAACAGTTAAAATCTTACCAGATTCGTTTGCACCACCAACGATGGTGCAAATGAAAGGTCAATAACACAAGCAATGCCTTAGAATCTCTTATTCTTTAAGCAGCGCCCTTATACCATCTAAGGCTTAGATGGTATAAGGGCGCTGCTTAAAGAATAAGAGAAGATAGGCAAGTGACATCTCTCACTCAGGAACACGACAGCACATATGCTGTTATTTCACGGTGTCTACCCAATTGATGCTGCCACAGAGTTGAACTTCATTGGTATTTTTTTTTCAGATCACATACTAGCGAAAATAGAAGCAAACAGTGATTACTTTTTAAACGAAAACAAGAAACGGGTGGTGGAATCGTTACGGCCAGGAAATCCCAAATCAATTTCAGACATTTTCGGAGGGGTTGAAGGGAGTTTCAAGAAGTTGGATATAGATTAATTGGATCTAGTTAGATACCTAGATAAAATATTTATTCAAATGTGGTGTTTTGTGTCTAAATAAATGGATTTATTTAATTCAATTATCAACTTGCATTCTCATTTGTTATTGTAAAATAAAGTTCAATTGTTTTCTGCAAATTATAACAACACAAACCTTTCTCGTTTATTGCCTTTTCCATTGGTGAAAACCTTATCAAAATACATTAGGTGCTTTAAAAGAAGAAAGCCGAGAAACAGAGGCGGATGGCGACTTTATATGTAGGTAAGTTCTTGTAAACTATTTATTATTCATATTATTTTATATTTTCAAATAAGTTCTTAATTTCTTTATCTGTTTACCCTAAATAATCACCAAAATGGCTGAACCCACTTTGAAAGGATGGGGAGCTCGAGACTATTCAGAAAATAAGATTTGTTCTTAAATTACAATATTATGGAACGTACATAGACAATTTTTCGACTGTATAATTCGTTCTGTACTTATTCAGAGAATTCTGTTTTAGACAAAAAATTATTAATATATAGGTTTGAAAATGAAAAAATGAATTGATAACCCAAATCTTTTCAAAGTTCGAGTGAATAGGCATCTTCTGAGTGAACTCGCTCAATCGTCCTTATATTTCCTACACGGCTATATGCTGGCCAAGAGCAAACCCATCTTTAATATAAAAAAAAAACTCCCATTATTATTAAGTACCTAATTCAAAAGGCATATCATGAATAGAACAGGCCATAGATCCTTGATCAACAAAGTGAAGATTGGAAAAGACAATTTCTTGGTGGTAATATATGTATTTGAAACTTTCAATTGGGAACGAGCGAAGTCACAACAGCTAGTCTTCATACATACACTGATAAAAAGTTAATCTCAAATCTATTTCATTACTGACGAATGCAATAGCTATAGTTTCTCTATCTATACTTATAGATGTAATAAAAAAAGCCGAAGAAACGTTTGGTAAAATGCGAAACTCTGATCTACAAGTCGGATGTTAAAAAATTTTTTGCATTTTTCTAGCCCAACAATTCTTGAGGAAGGTAAAAGCGCTTATAGGCTATTTATCATCACGCCTTGACCCTTAGAAGTAGAGGCAGATCAAACCGCGACACACGGCTAGTTTTTATTTTTATTAAATCAAGGTAGCGCTTGACCACTATCTCACCTGAATTGAGGTGCCTGAACACTAGGCGTGGGCGGGGGTTTCATCCCTTCGTGGTCGATGTACCTCGATCACGCACGAAGCGTTTCAGTTCCACCTTCCTTGTTCGTACTGCTAAGGAGTGGAACTCATTGCCTGCGTCTGTGTTCCCACAGAACTACAACCTCGGGGTCTTCAAAACCAGGGTAAATGGGGCATTTACTGGGTAAGCGTGGTCCACCTTCGGCCACATCTACACCTCACATCAGGTGAGATAGTGGTCAAGCGCTACCCTGATACCACGCTTACCCAGTAAATGCCCATTTACCCTGGTTTTGAAGACCCCGAGGTTGTAGTTCTGTGGGAACAGACTACAAAAAAAAGCTTTATTTAGTTTGTAAATACATATGTGAACACAAAATAATGATAAAAACGGCCTCAAAGGGAGGTATAAAAATTACCAGACAGCATATATATTATATATATAACTTTTACATTAAAGCTACTATATCTACATAGCTTTTATGTTAAAAAAACAATTAGGTAATAACATTTAGTTGAAGAAATCGCCATGAATATAATAAAATTGTTTTGTCCGTGCACACTAATCTCAGAAAAGACTCGACCGATTGTATTGTAGCAAGCTGCCCAAACATTTAGTGTTTGTTTCATTCCAATCGGTTTAGCAATACAATATGAAGCCTTATTCTATCATTACGAGTTAAATGGCGATAAAATCTGCCATTTACTTAAGTTATTAGGTAATAATTAAGATGAGATACAAAAGTATATAAGTAACGCATGCAATTAAAGCGCCTCTAATTACCAACAGCCTTCGACAAAAGCAGAGCTGTGGCAACTAAAATCATTTTATGCTCTTAACTGTTAAGGCGGGCGAAGCTGCAGAGAACAGCTAGTATTAAATCAACTGTGTGGTACACAATAAAACAAATTTTAAAATTATTAGCAATATATTTCACAGAAACATAATTGCAGTCTTCATGTTACTCTTACACCATAACTGGAATAACACCGCGTCTGCCAGATACTGAAAAGAGACATACTCCATCAATGTAAATAAACTTTCTCTCACTGGCCGAGGGCAACATTTAAAAAAAAAAAAAAAAATGAAGAGGGTTACCTATCCCATGCCAGGGTTGTTAACCGTACCATTTAAATCGTATTTGTACGATTATTTGGACTCATGTACGATGTACGATCGTAAACTTGGGATCGTACGCAAAAATACGATTTTTTCATACTTGTACCAAGTAAATATAATCATCCGTATTCCGAAGAGTAATACTCTATGCGACATGGATGCACCCATGTTGCATAGAGTATTATTATCCATAGTAATAATATAGGAGGCACCTTTACAAATTGTCTATGGTAAAAAGCTTTCGAATCAATGCACAATACCTATACTCTAGCGGTGGGCGATTATGAATGATTGGTATAATCTAATTACTTTGTAATACTAATGTTGATAATCGATTATGAAATTAGTAACTAATATATTTTCATAATCGAATGACGTTACTAATTTGTACTACTAATCCTGTTATAAAAAGTTGAGCGGCGAGTCACTCTCTCGCTTTTTTTAGTTTATCAGACGTCTGTTTTGTTTTGTTCCCGTGGTGTGTGATGTGACGCTTTCTTGGTGGGATCATTTAACAGTAAGTTAATTTATTTTAATTTTTTTATTGATATATTGCTATTAAATAACTCTTAGATGGCTATTAACAAAACAAGTCAATGTAAATTAACCTCAACTAACTAAATGTTTTTTTTTATATAGGGTACTAGCGGCCCGCCCCCGGCTTCGCCCGGCGTGCAATTTTTATATACCCTAAAACATTCCCCGTTTATCCCTCTTTCCGTTAGTGAAAACCGAATTAAAATCGGTCTACCCGTTCACGCGTGATGCCGTGACCAGGAGAAATGGGGATTCATTTTTATATATAAGATCTGTTCATATATACGCATTGTAGTGAAGTTATTGTCAATTTCGTGGCTTGCTTATATTATGTCTATGTAATAAATAGTTACATATTTATTTAAACAATCTATGAATCATTTTATTCTCGAACCAAGAAGTCTGATACAATATTATTCAGGACGAGCGGCGTAGTAAATTGCTGTGACGATATCCGTGCGACCGAGACAGCGCACAGCGCTCGCCTTGCGTCGACTCGCGATTGCGACTACTAACTACATTAGTAACTACTAACCTTTATAATCGAGATATCTCGAGATATCTTCATAATCGAATGATTTTATTAGTATATCTCATAATCGCCCACCTCTACTATACTCTATGTACAATACAGAATACTTCAGTATTCAGTAAAGTTAACCTAATGAAGTCGAAAATAAGGAATAAGTTGTCAATAGAAACTGTAAATGGAGCTCTGTTAACAGCTCAACATCAGTGCTCAACATGTTAAAGAACAAGGATCATGTATAAATTTCACTCCTTCAAGTGACATGCTATCTCGACGTAATGTAAATATGTATAAGTACTAATGAAAACTTCGAAAGTGACAGGGACGAGAACTGAATTTTGTGTGTTTTAAATCCAAAAATAATATATAGTGTTCTGTGGTTAAGTCAGGTATAGATAGTGAAAACGACATTCGGTAATATCATATTAAAAAAGATATTTAAAAAATATTATATTTTATTAAATAGTATATGTACGATTTTTTTTGTCAATATCGCCCTAAAATACGATTGTTTCAGGTTTGCTGTACGATTTTTCTTTTTTTTTCACATAACAACACTCCCATCCTATCCGCACAATATCAAGTGATTTACCATGTTATTTTAATAGTCCAATAAGTAGAAAACTAATTTCTGTATTTTTTCAAAATTTTAGGTTCAGTAGTTTCGGGGGGGGGGGGGGGGGGGGAGAATGGTCAGACAGACGGACACACGAGTGATCCTATAAGGGTTCCGTTTTTTTATTCGGACGTACGGAACCCTAAAAAGACTACCAAAAAAATTGCATTGCTTATACATAGCTGGCCTTGCCGTAGGGTTGAAATTGGTTACAAGAAAATAATCTTTTGGATATATACATATACCAAACAGTGTGAACAAAAAATGTTTCATTAACATTACAATTTATCAACTGTTACTAAAGAAAATAATTAACAGGTTTGGGACTCTAAAATAAAAGTATTGTTACCTTAGAAGATTTAATCAAAAAGTCCGAAGCCCATATCCTCGTCCTCCGATTCAGACTCCTCTTTCTTGGTTTCCTTCTCCTCTGTAAACAAACAATAAACCATGTTAATACTTTTTCCATTATATATTCCCATTACGGTACTGCATTTGGACATCAGTTTCAATAATATTACAGCACAGACCTTCAGTCGAAAGATGGTGTTTTTAAAAATCATCATTATCACACAAAAATGTTGATTTAATTTTGTAGATATTATTCGAATAGACTGGTTTTTTATGCTGAAGCCACATTACCCTATTTCAACTTTAAATAAATAAAATCTTTATTTATGCAAACACATCTTTCATCATCAACAGCCTATTTATTATGTCCCCACATGCCTACCCTCTCAACAAGGGGTTAATGGGCTATATGGCACCTTAGAATTTCTTCTTTGGCATATGCAGGTTTCCTCGCCATATATTCCTTCACCGTTTCTTTAGAGAAAAACCCATTGGTACATGGCATGACCAAGGATTGAACTCAGACCTCTCGACTTAATAGGACGCGTCTTTCCCACTGCGCCACCAACACATCTTTACAGGAATTTATATACAGCAATTAAAGTACAAAGTATGTTCGACCCAACAAGGGCATGCAAATAATTATGTATTTGGGTTTTTAATAGCTTAAACTAATATATATATAATTCTTCAGTCATAATAGCAATAGTCTAGTAATCATTCTGTCAAAGTTCACCAATTCCTATTGTGTTAATCTAGTCTACATTTTCGTCTTTGCGATAAAATACTTTGCCTATTCATTTTGGAGCCTTTTTTGACAACATGATTTGTATATTTTCTAACAAGGTAACTTTTAAACAGCAGTACACACAACTCTCCATTTAATTGGTCTGATACAGTTTTTGCAATCTGTGTGCTTCTAATAGCATTTGGTATGGCGTTAGACTGCACAAACCTTTTGTAAGATATAAACTTCAGGAAAACAGATTACCTTTCTTCTCCTCGGCGGCGGCGGCGGCAGGTGCCGCGGCGGCTGCAGCCGGAGCAGCCCCACCCACTGGCATCGAAGACAGCTTCTCGCGACCTTCAACACAGACTTAAGTCACTACGAGCCACATGCTTCCACACCTACGCCTTCACCTTCAGTGATCAGATATCAAGTGGAACAGCAATGTGCTTCAGACGAAAGATGGTGTTGTTTCATGGCTCATCATTAATTCTTAACTAACCCATAGGAAAATAGTGTTAGAACTGCACGCCAGTGGAGATTTAATACATCTTTCCAACAGTATCTCTTGCAAAATCATAAACACTCCTTAAATCAGTACACTAATAAGGTCAGTTTATATCTTCAAACATAAACATATCAAAGAATTTAGACCGTTTCAGACACAGTTTATTTACATCTAGCGTACCAGAAACGTGTCATATCAGACAAAACAGACAAGTCAGTGGCCGCTCTCCGCCGGCTAGTTACTTGTGCGGTTCCGATTCTGGGGCGCAGGCCCTCAGACACATTCCAGCTCCAAGCATATCCTATTTCTAGGGGATACTCCTCTCCTTTGCAGAACCTTTAATTTGCTGTAACTGAGAATGTAACTGCTCCATGATTCATAAAAGTAAATTCTAATGGTATGAGCAAATGTATTTACTTTAATAGGATAAAAAGTTTTAAATAATAAAAATGCATTAAATACATTAAAAGCAGAATTCAGCAACACATTGAGATGTGACTAATTGATGAATACATGGAGCTGTCAAAAAATAAATTAATGGATAAAGTATCACTGCAGATTTGTACAAGTTACATGTCTTTGATAATCTTGTCATTCTCAAGACAGAAATTCCTCTCAATCACTTCCTTAACCATTAGAGCAGGTTTAACTTGGGTTGGAACTTGTGTCTACCACATCACACTATTTAACAGAGGTCACTTTAAAGTACCTTGTGCAATCAAGTCATTGACGCTTTTGCCGCTCAGCTCCGAGATGACTTTCTTCAGTTTCTCAGAGTCCGATTCAATACCCACGGAACTCAGGATCTTTTCCAAGTCTGCGGCAGCCGGGGAAGCCTTCCCACCCAACACGGCTAACAGGTACGCGGCCACGTAACGCATTCTAAAAAAAATGTATGTATATTAAGATTACAATCCTAAAAATGCTTTAGGACAAGTGAACATATAAAAATTCATATAACTCCCTAATAAGGTTATATATTTTACTAGCTGAGCCCGCAATTTTGCATGTGTGGTATTCAGTATAGCATGTAACTTTTTTGTTTGTAAACCGATTGGAATTTAACAAACACTAAATGTAACGGGAAGCTTGCTACAATACATTAGTGAAAAACGCATTCAAATCTATTAAGCCATTTCAGAGATTAGTGTGCACAAACGCACAATTAAAAAAATTAAATTTTTTGACCTCGGTAACATAAGTCCAATGTGTACTTACGATGTTTTCTAATGTACTGACATGGCTCGTTTTTGCATTTTCATTTTAACGGTTGAAACTTAAGTAAGAACCATTAGGTACCATAAGGCATGAAGAAATTATAGATTATACTGAGTTACTGAAATTAAGAAAGACTTATTACCAAAATCTCCAAAGTGCAAGTTAAAATGGCCTGGTTTTGAACAGTGTCCTTTATAAATACCTAATACAAAATGTGTTGCTACTTGGAATTATGCATTTTATAACAGTTTCTAATCATTATAGGCACAATACCGATCAGGAGTGGGTGGCCTAGTTATATGAAAGAATACAGCATCTGCTGTGTGATTATACCTAAACACTGATGGCTTAGAAACTAAAAGACAAGCACTGTGTATAATTGGTTTACATTTAAACGTATTTGTAGGCATTAGTATAAAAATAATGGATCTCTGAAATTTTGGCGCTAACTTAACCAACAAGACAACAATGTGCGTTTAGGTTAGAATAAGCGAAAACAAACATGTTATCGTAAATTGTTTATATAAAGACATTTTAAGTATTTAATATATAACAATAAGGAGAATGTTAGTACATATTTACTTAAATGATGTTTCATATAGGTAACCATATTTTATATTGAAATTTGAGTGGGAACTACGCACGTAGAGATCCGATCACATCTCGCATTAATTAAATTGATTTATACGATATAACACATTAATATAATGAAAACAATAAAAAAACACACAATCACAACAATATTTTTAGTATATTACTTACTTTTAAGTCGTACAGACACGAAACGTGTATTGCCGAAAAATGGAAAACGAAAAACGTGCGAAAAACGTCTAAACGCTTACTATCGAAACGTCAAAGAGAAAAAAGTTAGAGGGAGAGGGAGGGAAATGAAAAAAAAAAAAAATACTTTTGACGTTTGTAATGCAGTGTTGCCAGTTCACAGCATGAATTTCTCAATTCTTTTAAACGTTTTGTTTATAGTTATAAACAAAACGTTTAAAAGAATTGATTTACTTATTATACATATAGAAATTATACATATAATAATTTAATTACTCTTATTATAATTTATTGCAACGAACGAACAGTGTAACTTCAAGTTTTCATGTGTTTTTAGCTTGAAATTTTAATTACAATTATTTATTCGTATAATATGATTTCTGCTCCTTCTGTTTCTGCTTCTGCTCTTCCTTTCTGTTTTTAAAAATCAATTTTACAGCTGTCACTAAATTGTCGCATTTGGTCAAGGCACTGAAAATCACTGAACAATGAGTCATTGATAGGTACTAGTTATTTAATGATGTTTGCATTATTGTTTGTGTTACTCGGTGTTAATTGGAACAATAATTTTCTTAAGTTCTGTTTTGTTTTTAATGGATTTTAAGCTTAATTTAAGACAAGTGAGAAAGAAATTTTATTTAATTGACACCATAATACACACATAAAAGATAAGAAAAACTCAAATTAAAAAAAAATGTTTTGTAGTAACAAAATGGTCATCAACTTAATATGTTGTTAATTAACTAAAAATAATAATAGTATTCTTTCGCTTTGCCAGAAGAAAAAAAGCATTCGTGTGGTACAAATAATAAGATTGTGAAAATAATAAATCATATATTTTTCATAGCATTTTTCCTTTTTAAATATTATTATTATGACTGATATGTGGAAATGTGGTACTGCTACTAGCGTATTAGGTGTATATAAATCATGTTATATACACCTAATACGCTAGTAGCAGTACCACATTCCTTTCACTAATATAATGCCTGTAACTTCTTTTTTTTTTGTCGTTTGCTCTTGACCAGCATTTATCCATGTAGGAAGGATGAGGCCGAAGATGGAGCGAGCTCACCCAGAAGATGCCTATTCACTCGAACCTTGAAAAGACTTGGGTTATATGAGCTCGGAAATTCAGACGCCGGCAGGGAGTTCCAATCCTTAGCAGTGCGCATCACGAAAGATGTTTTAAAGCGCTTGGTCCGAATTAGAGGGATATCGACAAGGTGAGGATGGTAACCAGCCGTACGTCTGCATGTCCGATAGAAGAAAGGGGAAGGCGGTATGATCTCATGCAGCTCTCGAGCACACTCTCCGAAGTACATCTTATAGAATACACACAGACAGGCAACTTTGCGTCTATGTGCCAGGCTCTGCAGCTTAGTTCTTATTAGTGTATCATCGCCAATGAGCCTCCTAGCTCTGCGATCCACCGAGTCGAGTGCAGCAAGTTGGTATTTTGCTGAGCCATCCCAAAGGTGACAGCAATACTCCATGCAGGATCGGACTTGTGCCTTGTATAAAGAGAGGAGCTGTCCAGATGTAAAGCATCGCTTCACTCTATTTAGGATGCCCAACTTTTTGGCTGCTGTTTGGGCCTTGGACTCGATAGAAGAACCGAAGTTGAGATTTGAGCACAACCTCATGCCAAGAAGCTCAAGATCATTGGCCACAGGTACGGATGCACCTCGGAAAGTTGGAGCCAAGTCGAAAGGGCTCCTTTTTGCAGAGAACAAACACGCCTGCGTTTTGGTGGCGTTAAAATCAACCAGATTCCTGTCTCCCCATTGGGACACAAGATTTAAGGTTGAGTCAATTCGCTCAACCATTGCCTCCCTCTCAGAACGAATCTCATCGCGACCGGCCCCCGCGCCGGACAAATATCTCTCCATGACCGTACTGTCATCTGCGTATACAACTACTCCTGGAAGAAGTAAGTCATTAATATGAAGCAGGAAAAGAGTCGCAGAGAGAACAGATCCCTGAGGAACACCGGCATCAATTGCCATGAGGTCCGAGGAGCAGCCATCAATGACTACTCGAATTGACCGTTCATTCAGGAAATCAGAAATCCAGCTACAAAGACCGGAGGGGATGCCGTATTTAGGAAGCTTGCCAAGTAGACTTGCATGCCAAACCCTGTCAAAGGCCTTTGATGTGTCGAGTGACACAGCGAGAGCCTCGCCATGTTTCTCGATGGCTTCACCCCAGTAGTGCGTGACATATACAAGAAGATCCCCGGTTGAACGTCCCTGACGAAATCCATATTGGCGATCATTGAGCAGGTCGTTAGCTTCAAGATATGTCAGCAGCTTACTATTCAGCACTCTCTCCATAACCTTACAGAGTACAGAAGTGATGGCGATTGGTCGATAATTACAGGGGTCGGCACGACTACCCTTTTTAGGCACTGGCTGAACATTGGTTTAGGGTGCATTTGCTGCATTTGCTGCACATGGCATGCATTTGCTGCGTAAGCACCGCTACAATTGGCAAGCTTCCAAGATGCCGGCACGGTATTCGTCCTGAGAGAGAGACGGTACAGGCGTGTAAGTACAGGAGACAATTCAGGACCACATTCCTTCAGGACCCTTGCAGGTATGCCATCAGGTCCACTAGCTTTGTTCACGTCAAGACTCCGTAGTGCTCTTCGAACCTCTTTGTTGTGAATTGAGACCTCCGGCATTGAAAATTCACAACGAGGTATTGATGGTGGCTATTGAGACTGGTGTCCAGGCGTGAGTTGCAGGCAAACAGAGAGGCGAAAAGATTAGCCTTCTCTATTGCAGTGTGAGCCAGTGAGCCGTCTGGTTTCAGCAAAGGAGGAAGCGACGGACGACAGAAGTTGGTTTCAACGGATTTAGATAAGGACCAGAACTGCTTACTACCGGGAGGGTATGTTGCTAACTTGGCCCCTATTCGTCTAATAACTAAGAATCATAAAAAGGAAACTATTGAAACCAATTCCTACTAAAAATTAAAGCTTATTCCCCTTAAAGTTTATTCCTGGCAATTCCGTTTCCTTGTCATATTACCATATTGAGTCACGTTCCAATTTATGCAAAGTAAATTATTTTATTGAAGTTATTTAGGTGTGGGTAAATAGTAATGAAATCTGCACTTTTACTCAAATATTATTTGTTTGAATTATTTCTCAATTATTAATAATATTCAATGAGAAATATACATCTTAAATTCAAGTGCCATCTGTTGGCAATAGAATGTATTAATAGTGGCATACGATATACTTGCGTCAAGCAACAGAGGGCGGCACAGCAGTTGCTATAAAAGTAGTACTTCAAATATTGTTTCACATAAGAAGGTAATTATTATTCTTTTTTCAAATATCATTATTTTGTTTAATTTATTTTTTGTGTACTTAAAAGGCACGCTTTGTAATATAATATGATAATAGATATAGTGTAAGTTGTGTGAATACTGTTTTTTGTTTTTATATTGTTGCATTTTCTCAATTTATATATTTTAAATACCTAATATAATTTATTCCTAATATAATTTTACCAGACATATTCTGTCGCTAGAGCGATTAAACGGTGTCAGTTTGTTTGTACGCATTGGCCAAGTCCTTCAAAGTGACAAAAATAATACGAGCAACATAATGCCTACTTAGATAGAAATAAATTAAATCATAATATACATTACAATCTTATATATTTTTCTTTGTTACAGAAGTTCCCTGCAGTACTTGAAACTTTATAGATACCACCCCAAGAATATGTCATTCATGTGTCAAGAAAATATGTGTAGAAGATCCAGAAAGATCAAAGTGCAGCCAACCTCCATTGTGCAACGGAAAGACAGGGGAATATCAGAAGGAAGGATCCAAGCTGAGCGTCCTACCATATTAGAAGGACGAAGTGCCAAAAAACATTGAATAAAAATTCTTCATTACCAATTTAGACTCTTATTCATTTTTTTTTTTTTTTTTTTTTATAATGATAGATCAACGTTTGACCGCAGTCTCACCTGATGGTAAGTGATGACGCGATCTAAGATGGAGCATGCTTGTCTATTAAGAACCGATTCACTCGCGACTTGAAGAGTCCAGGGTTGTAGTGTTGTGGAAACAAGGGTGTTGGAAGTTGGTTCTTACCCTATTTGCTTTATTTGTCCTGCTACGTGCTCTATTTATACCTTTTAACCATAAACTAATATTAGGTGTAAGCCTTCCTTTAGTATCAGTTTCACGTTGACAAGCAGAATTCGTCTGAGAAGTATTTGAACTACAAATGAGCATACGCAATTTATGGTTTGGAAAAATTGGAAATGCCTCAGCAGTACATCGCCGGCTGGGACGTAGGATAGTGTGTGCGGATGGTCGCTTCAGTAACTATCGCCGAGTTAGCTAATTTTTAGACACCCTTCTCATCCGCCAATGGTCTACCGTTGAAGGATATTATGTATTTTTAAATAAATTTTATGAGTTATTCAAAAATTTAAAAACAATAAGGTAGAGGCTCCATTTTTTTTTAAATCTTCTGCCTTTGAACTTCAGTCAAAAATATTATACTAAGTCTAAAATGGCTAACTATCTTAAAAACTTTCCTAATACAAAATTCAAAATTGTACAACACATCCCATATTTATCTATGGAAACCAAAATAATTAGTATTATCGTTAGTACCAAAATACTAGTAACCAAAATATTAGGAGTTTAATTCACTGCACAATTCTTGCTACTTAATTTATTATTAATTCTGTCGCTATTATTGTAAAGTAAGAAATAAAACAAAAATAACACCCAAAAACAATTTGTAGAAATAAGATTGTAGGCGTGTCGCTAGTATAGGTAGTCTTAGATAAGAGTCTGGTCTGCAATATTCCGTCCGAGTAATCCTAGAATCGCAGTCACCGCGACAACTTGGAACAATATCATTTCCTTTATTTATTCAACAAAGGTTTAATATTCAAAGCAAGCGAACTTGTTCACTTTTAATATTCCTGATGCACGGAGCGCCAGAAATCTGTCATGCAGTCACCGCTTCTACCGCGTCTTATACCAGATTAATTTGTTGTCTCTATCCAAACATTTTAAAAATGAAATGAAATTAAATTTAATAATTTTTTATTCGGTCATACTCAGACACAACGTGTTAGTAAATTCTTACAAAACCCATTGTTAGTATACATACATAACTTTTCTTTCTAGCCTCTCTCAACGTACATGTAAAGAGAGTCAAGCCTACCTGAGAATTTTGAAATAATCTTCATCTATGAAGGAAGTCGCAGCTTGTTTTAGTGCGTATCCGACAGATTGTGGTTTTTTGATAGATCCAAGAATTCCGTCTCTGAATGGTGACTTTTTTTATTTTTTTTATTAAAGATGGGTTTGCTCTGGACCAGCATCTATCCATGTAGGAAGGATGAGGCCGACGATGGAGCGAGTTCACCCAGAAGATGCCTATTCACTCTAACCTTGAAAAGATTTGGGTTGTATGAGCTCGGAAAACTTTTATATTTAAGCCACAAAGACTACTTTTTGTATTAGAAAAAAAATCATTAGGTGAGGTTTATTAGTCATATTATCAACAAATACACGTGATTTTTTCTTTTTACTACTTATGTTTAGAACTTATGGTGAAAGAGATAATACGATATATGTAAAGCGCGTCCGCGCCGTGAAACTACAGAGGCAGTGTAATAAATCAAGACGCGTACGCTACGACTGTGCGGCAGGTAATTGATTTTTACTGATACCGAGAAACAAACTAAGTCGCGGGTACAGCTAGTATTTAATAAACTTAAATATTAGTACTGGTAGGGCACACTGCGTTTCGCAGTCATTTAGTCTGGCGGCAGTAACCACCCCTTTACAGAAGACAACCATGAAATAACAGCACGTGTGCTGTTTTGTTTCGGTGAGTGAGTAAGGGATGTCAGATTTCATTTCCTTAACTCTACCCAATCCCTTATCCTTAATCCTACAATGATCTGTGTTGAGGCGACATTCGGCCGATCTACGGAAACTAAGCTTAATGTGAAGTCTATTTCTTTAGCTAGGTAGACATACTTAGATTTTATAGCTCAGACGAAGCCGCGGTCACAGGCAGTATGTTTAATATAACCACACATGAAGCGTTAAACGAGCGGAGCCGACCATTCTCGAAATACATCGGACGATGAGCCGATTGGGCTGCGGCGCGCGGCGTTACTAGCGTCGCGTACGCACCTAATATTAGACGAGATTAGACAAAGAGTATTCATTGGCGTAGGTATATGCTTCTTTTGTGCCTAGTTGTGTAGGCATTCTTTGAAGACCATTTCCTTTCCTTAGCTGGTAACTCCACATAACTCTGTCAATTGAAGTTGACAAGTGACTAGGATATATCAATAAGGGGAATTCAAAATACTGCCCTTTAACATATTCTCCAAATTCATCATAAATATTTAAGAAGCAGGTGTAATATTCACTCTTTATATATTATCTTATAATATTATATTATATGTTACGAGGATTATACTTATTGCATGTAACATAAAAATGTAATAAATAAATAAATAACATCATTCTTTCAAAAATTAGCATAAGTTTTTTATCTTTTATACATACAGATTTAAATTATTTACAATCAAGGGAATTCTTTTACGTTTTCTATAAAGCAGTGATTACCATATTTAGATCGGCTATAATTAGTTTACGACTAACGAACTTAGTGCCAGTCAAGTGACGTAAACGGCCAATTTGCCTGCACTTTTTCATTTTAAAATATATAAAAACCTTGGTAACTGTGTTTCACGACTAATTTTCATTTTATTCTTTAGTTATCTTATTAATTATTCATATAATTTACAAGATGTTTTAAATGTTTAAAATAATGAATTAAAGTTATATTAAGAAGACTCTATAAAAAAATTGATATTATAAAATATTGGATTGTATAAATGATAAACATCTTTGGAGTTAAATAATGTTACAATGTTAATAGTTAAATATTACAATGTTGGTACAATTGTTATATAAATTGCTGAATTTTGTTACAAATTATGTAATTGATGATTTATGAAAAGAGCAACTAGGGGGTTTCTTGCCGAGTATATAAGATATATCTGAAGAAGATAAATGTTTTGTAAAAAACTTACATCGAATAAATGATTTATTATTAGAAATAAATTATAATAATTTTATGTAACTTGGCTACAAAAAACAATATGTTGTTTTATAAAATAAAAAAAAACAGTTACTAAAAAATAAGGTATATACGAAACCGAAAACTGATAAAATATCATTTATTTATTCATTTGTTAAAATGCTTTTGAAATACATTTTTTTGCGTTTAAGCCGAACAATATCGAAAAGTAGGTGTTTATTATGTTTTAAATCGTCACATCTGAAATAAAAAATATTCTTTGCCTCTCCATAAACCGATTCAGTTCAGTGGCGTGGCGGCGCGCGTGAGCAACTTTATGAAATTACGTATTTTCAACTCGTCCATACATTACAACATTATTTTTATATAAACAAGTGCTATAAAGTGTTTATTAGCACAATCAGCCAGGCGATGAAGACCAACTTTTCATGATTGATGTGATTTTTTTATGAGTTATCTCAATTAAGTGTTTCCGTATTTATTTCGTGTGCTATTTGCTATTGCTATGATCTTATGAATAAAGGTAAGTAGCTTTCTTTTATGGTTAAATAAAACGTTACATTTTAATTCATTAAATAAAAGCAACCTTAATTAGTTCAAACTATTTAGTTTAAGTATCGTTTACTGTCGGGATAAGTGTAGTAATAGGTAATTTTAAATTACATATATTTAAATATCATGTACAAATCTTTGATTATAATTATATTGACATTATAACGGATTTTTGTGTCTTATGCTATATAAAAGCATCCATATATGAAGACTTAAATCGATTAATATATTTATTTATATACCTATAGATTAACACCATATCGATTAGAACAACTTTGCAATATCTTATTGAATTTTTTAGTTTTAACAATAAGAATTGCTTTTTTTAGTTATTATTAGAAGATGAAAATAATATACTATCGCGAATTGCTTTGTTTATGCATTTAAGGTCAACAATTTTATGCGGCTTTTGCATGAATTTAATATCAAACGGTTTAGGTAGCTGGCGCATACAAAAGGGGTCATTTCAGTCGATATTTTTATCGAATTCATCGACATAAACCCTAATATAAATAATTTATTAAATGAATTATAAACATAAACCATTCTCTTTCTGCCAATGGAAATCGGTTCTCGAATTTCCAGACAAAAAAAGGGCTGATAATCTTTTATTGTTTACGCTAAATACCTACTTTTAGCACAGGGATCTTCGTCAACAAGATATCTGCGGACGCACCTACCTCGGTTACCAAAGGAGATTAATCAGTTTTGTATGGAGATCGGGCCATCAGTGTATGGTATTTTTGAAACTCGTACCATTAGTTAAGAAGATAGTATAGATTTTACTGGGAAAATATCTTGTAATTTGGTAATGGGGTATCAAAGATATTTAAGTTTGAAAATATTAAAAAATCCAACTGTCCCAATAAAGCAATAAGTTTTTTAATGTTGTGAAATATTGACAGGAAATTACTGAATTTAAGGAATAATTTTATTACCAAAATCTCCAAAAAATGGCCTGGTCTTGAACCGTGTCCTATGTTTTATAAACAAATTAGCTATATCCGCTACTATGTAACAGGTATCTAGTTGAAACTTACCGGTAAATATATATTTTAATTAAACCAAACTAGCAACCAGCGTACGGCTTCGGACGGTTGCAATTTTCCGACTAATTTTTCAAATTTTTGTCTTCATAAGAAAAGCCTGATGACTTTTTGTAAAAAAAAAACTGCTGAATTGGTCCAACTGTTCTTGATTTTCGGGTTTAGAAATATTCATTTTTATTTTTTAACTGGCTCAGAACGCTCAGAGTGGTATACGATATAGCGCGTAACTTTTTTGTTTGTAAACCGATTGGAATTAAACAAACATGTTACGGAAAGCTTGCTACAATACGTCAGTGAAAACCGCATTCAAATCGGTTAAGCCGTTTCTGAGATTAGCGTGCATAAACGCACAGAATAAGAGACAAAAATTCAAAAACTATTTTTTGACCTCGGTAACATAAGTACAATGTGTACATATTATTTTTTTGAAAAAAAAGAAAAATTAATGACAGACAAGGCTCGTTTACGATTTTATTATATGTATAGATTTAAAAATTCCAATTCACACAATAATTAAAGAGAGACAGACCTATCAAGTTATAATTTCATATATAATTAAGTGGATATATTGTTTTTCTCTACAAATTCTTTTTTTTTGTATTTGCCGCCCATTATACACATTTACAGATCCTTCCTGTTATGAGCTGTCTACGAGAACAGAGAAATGTATTAAAAATATAGGGGAAAATTTGAACCAGACAATTCTATGTGGCTATCCTTGGAGGGAGCACCATTAAATAACAGCAGACACACCTTTATGGCTGTAATTAATATTTAATGTGGCTTAGGCAAACTGAGACATTACGAGTGGGTACTTGGCGTTTGTATGCTAATATCCCGCCATCAGTCATGCGCGGTTAACGATTTGGCGTTGGCATCTGCCAGACGGATCTTCATTTTCACGTTTATTTTTATGTTAAGGTCGTCAGACAGCCTGACAGTCCGCTTGATGGTAAGTGGTTAGCGTCGCCTATAACACAAGCAACGCGGTTGACATCCTCAGTGGTGTAGTCCGTGTTAGAAGAAAAAGTACATCACATCACTGCACTTCACTTCTGCATTATAACCCAGAAAGAGAGAGCATTATAACCCCTCTCCTAGTGACCACACCCCACCAATTCAACCACGGGGTGGGGATATAAATTTAAATATAGATACATTCCAGTCGACAAATCAGTCTCGCTCGAGAAGTCGAAAAATGCAGAAGTGAAGTGCAGTGATGTGATGCACTTTTTCTTCTAACACGGACTACACCACTGAGGATGTCAACCGCAGTTGTTGACGAAACGTTTGGAAGAATTTCCAACAGACCTGGGCCATCATGCCGGAAACCCACAACTCATCTATGTATCATTGTTCTGTAGAAGCGAGCTGTTCGTTCCATCTATAAAATAGATCCCAGGAAGTCTTCCACAAATAAATATACAGAAATTAATACACCTGTGTTTTCACGATACATATTAAGTTTTTGATGTGAAATTTAAATAAAGGATTGGCAAGTAAAAGCATATATTCTTTTAGATTAAGTAATTACAACATATAGAAAAGTACAATATTGACGGACAGGAAAATCAAGATTATATCAGTCGCCTAGCAACATCCTCTTTACAAAACAAATAGAAGAAAAAAAACAAATAGTTAGTAGGACAAATTTGTTTCTAACAAAGATACCACTGAGAAATACACCCAGTGTTTAGTGCCGAAACAGTGAAACAGATGTCGTCGAGACATTATAATTTATTGTAATGTTGGGTCTAACATGAAAGAGTTGATCCAAAGCAATTTGAAAACTAGATCAAAGCTGTTATGATTTATTTATTTCTATTTGAAAAGATTAGCGAATTAATTCAAGATGTTTGCGCTCCTTTCGCTGCGAGGAATTAAACGAATCGTTTACTTTTATTTATTTTATTACCCTTTATTTATTATATTTTATACTTAATTTTAAGGACAAAAATTAATATTATAAAGTAAACAAAAAATTAGCCACGCCAAATTATTTGTGGGTAAGATTGAGCACTATAAAATGTATTACATTATTTGATGTGTATCAATTTCGCAGCGCACACATTTTTGATACATTATTAACATTGGATTAATTTTCGTAGGGACCTCTATATTTTTTAAATAAATTACAACCCATGTTACTCTCTGATAATGTAGCTTTCTATAGCTGCAAGAATTTTTAAAATTGGTTAAGCAGATTTTGAGTTTACCCTTAACACACAAACATAAAAAAATATAAATAATTCCTCATTTATTATTAGTGTAGACTTTTTTTTTATTTTTTTTTTATTTTTATGTTATGTCGAGACGGGCTGACGGTCCACTTGATGGTAGGTGGCTACCGCCGCCTATAACACAAGCAACGCTACAGGTGCTGCAAGTGCGCTGCCGACTACAGTAGGATTAAGGATAAGGGATTGGGAGGGGATAAGGAAATGGGCTCTGGCATCCCTTACTCACTCACCGAAACACAACAGCACGTATATGCTGTTGTTTCACGGTGGTATTCTGTAAGGGGGTGGTCACTGCCGCCAGGCGGGCTGCCCAAATGACTGCGAAACGCAGTATGCCCTACCACTACTTTTCAAATCCAGACCAGAGTCAATTTTGAAAATTACATTAAAAATTACTTATTACTTATTTATTATTTGCGGAACAAGCTATAATTGAAATTAACCACCACTTTCTATTAAGCTCAAACACGCTATATCTGCTGCAGAGTTGGGTGTACACAGACTACTTGATGCTGCAGCATCAGGTCATGGTTACCATGTTATGGAAATACCAAGCTGTTTTCAAGGGTCATCAAGACCATGTAGCCCTCCGTTCGAATCGGTAAATTTCGGTATATTTTAATACCGAATTTAATAAAATGCTCACATTTTTAGGTTTCGCCCATCATGTAGATACACTTTCGTATCGTACAAATTGTATCACACAAACAACAATCAACAAAATACGCCTGGCTTTGAAGTTACTTTATGTAAAATGTTGGCGGGTTCGTTTCAGCTTTAGCTTTTTCCCAACGGAGCTTTAACGTGAAACCTTCACCTGTTTATGCATACATGTATACTGGATTGTATCGAGAGATGATCGTATTATATGAGAATTTCAATAGAATAAACTTTATCGGATGAACAATTGAATATTGACAAATTGATTAAATATAGTGACTACTTATTAAAATTAAGAAAAGAAGGTTAAGTCGTCGTCAGGCTCAATAAAATAAGTAATTCCTTTGAAGGTCAATAACTAACTTTAATTCATTTATTAAAATAACTAGCTGAGCCCGCAACTTCGCACGCGTAGTATACGGTATTTCGCGTAACTTTTTGTTTGTAAACCGATTGGCATGAAACGAACGCTAAATGTTATGTGAAGCTTGCTACAATACATTAGTGAAAACCACATTCAAATCGGTTAAGACGTTTCTGAGATTAGCGTGCACAAACAGACAAAAATTCTAAAAACTATTTATCTAAAAACCTCGGTAACACAAGTGCAACGTGTACAAATTATTTTTTTGAAAAAATATTTATTTATGGACACAGCTCGCTTACGATTTGATTACATGTATAGATAGATTTATTTAAATTTTTATTTAGGCATGATTAATGACAATTAATTAAAAGTATGTCATAATAGCACAACATTAAACCTCTGTGCATTAGTGCTTACATACATCTATTAATTACTTTTGAAAATTAATTAAGTATTAATATTCAAAAATAATTTAGTTATATCATTACTTACACAGCATATTTATAGTTATTTATACTAAAAAAACTTTTTTAATTTATATATTTTTGAATTATATATAATTTATTCTAATGATACCACCTTGAAGATTTTGATATTCAAAATCTTCAAGGTATATGTATATACATAGTAGGTAGTCATGAATAGCGGGACAGTAACTGCCCTCGTATTACAACAGCAGTAGTGCTGTTAAAGTTAGCACAATTGCGGATTCTCACTCTCTGTTTTTAGTGATGCAGCTACTGAGACTTACACCTAAGTATCTGTAGACAAAATTCCAAGTTCGTTTGTCTAACTTCTAAGTAATAAACACCTCTAAGGGCAAGATTCAACGCTCTGTCTTCCTCAGCCATTATTCCTTCAGGGAATTTACATTGAGTAAATTTTTATGTAATTTTATTATAGATATGTAATAAAACACGTAAAACAAACACAACCGTGTGTGTGAATCGTAATGTGTAAAGTAAAAAAAAAAGCAAAAATTAGAGAGACAATTTTGATGTGATTTTCTCTGTCATGTAGAGATATAATCCAAGCGAGCACCCTATCCTGCCATAATATTCTAAAGGAGAAAATTTGTGAGGATGTATGGATGTTTGTTACTTTTACACGTAAAAACGGCTTAACGGATTTGGGTGAAATTTTGCACACAGATAGTTCATTACCTGGATTAAAATATAGGATACTTTTTATCCTGGAAAAATATTAGACTCCCTAGGGATCGTCTAAAAATATAAATAATTGGACGCCACGGTCATCACAGTGATGTGAGATATTTTCTCAGATGTTACCTATATTTTTATTTTTCAACGCGGACGAAGTCGCAGGCACCAGCTTGTTGTACAATATCTATATTGTAATTAGCACCCGTGCGAAAAAGCACAGGTGCTGACTTTCTATAAATAAAATATCGTTTCAGTGCACATTCCAATTTCAGTTAAATCGACCCACGCGTTCGTTCTTACCAATAAAAGAAGCTCCAGGTATCGAACCTTGAACCGACTACATAAATCTTATATTACACTATTGCGTCACGCAGACAAACGTCATTGTTACTATGTATAAATTAATGCGGGGCCACGAAGGCAGCGAGTTATTTCATTAATAATTAATTCTAGCTTATTTATTATTAGGGTTAATTTATTATTATTATTAATAGAGTTAATTATAGCTGTGCTGCTCAATATTTTCGATCTTTAATTTAAAAGAAATCTGATCTGATCGCTCGCAACGTCCGCACGCTTTATTACTTTTTTTTTGTGAACAGGTTATGCGCCTAGCGCATATGCTGTTATTTCACGGTAGTCTTCTAGAGAGGGGTACTTACTACTAAAACCTCTGTAAAACAGTGTTAACAGAGAGTAGCCACTATTATATCGTGTAACACCACACCGTGTTTTAGTGGCCCCACGTGGCTAATAACGTATCAAAGCAAGATCATAGCTTTCAGAGCTGGCGGTGCGGGCTAACGGACTTTGCGTATAATGACGTTTTAAATAAACGCACCTTGGCTTATTGAACTAACAGATTACGTATTTACATTGCTAGTCTATACACTCTTCGATAGACTCGGCGTGGGCTACGACTTCACTTGCTTTAGAAAACAAACATGGATATATTTCGTTCGTGTCCCTAGGGAACAGTACTTTTTTCTGGATGAAAGGTAACCTATGTTATTTTCTGTACCCTTGATAATTTGTCAGCAAAATCTAATGGAGATCGGTTAAGGCTTTGGCAAAGCGTAACTAACAAACAAACAAATTCACTTTCACATTTATAGCTAGCATGATCTCTAAAATACAGCTCCGAAAATTCTTTTAGATGCCAATAAAAGCGGGCGTTTTATCGGAAAATAAACTTTCAATTCTATTTCTTAAATTTTTTTATATAAACGTTTATCCTTTAATGTTATTTTATAGAATAAACAGTACCTAACATTATGTTATACTCGCATAATGTCCTATAACATAATACCACCTGGCGCCAGCGACCTCATTCACAATAAAATGTTCCGTAGAAGTTTATACTGTATTTGGCGATTATTTGCGTGAAATATTTCCAATGACAGCTTCTTTATAACATTTGCGAGGAAATGCGTGTCAGCTGCCGACTCGGCTGTGATGTTGAGGAGACGGTGGACACTTCTTGAATTAGCATTAAGGGAACTCGCATTGTCAGCGAAATTTCGGATATATATTTCTGTTTAATTCCGTCCACGGTTTGGCGGAAATTCCTCATCGTCTTGGGCTTTCTCAGTCTGGTCACCGCACTGGCGTTTCAGGCAGCTTCATTCTTCTGCCGGCCAGAGATTCCCTTTTGGCTGTTCCTTCTGTCGGTGTTACCACTTTGGCGATTATTTGGGTGAAACTATACTCCCTAGGTAGTATGTACAGGAACGTTTTTAATTTTAAAATTACCCTATTTATATACAATATTTACAATGGCATACACATAGGTATTAGGTATGCGACGACGTATGCCTGTGGCCTGAGACAGCGAAACCGCGGTGTGCGCGTAATGTTTGCTTGTATCCCCGCGCGCACACTCCGCAGCAATGCAACAATATAAATATGGGCCACGTAGGTATTTTGTCTTATTGCGCCGCCGACGCCGCCGGGGAGATAAAATCTCTTCGATTATCCCGAAGAGTTGGCTGTGACGGAAGCTGTTGGCTCCTATTCATCCTCTGTCGTGAATTAACCTCCCTGATAAACAGCTCTTTTCAGAGCTATTCCAATTTAACCGTTAATGAATTTTCTATATATTATATTTATATCCACACCTTCACTCGGTGCGGTAGTTACATGTGCTTTACAAAAAATGTTATGGAAGTCGAGATCTATATCCCGAAATTTTTAAGAAATTCTGAAGAAATTCGTTATCATTTTAGACAAGAAAACTCTAAGATTGACGATGTTGACGATCCATCAATACTTGTAGAAGTTAAAACACTTGTAGAATATAAAAAACTCGCGTCACGAGTTCGAAATACAGGCAGAAGATAGGCGTTCAATCAACTCGGCTCTCGCCAATTCCATTTTTTTATTTCATTAACGGTGGTTCATTTTATTTACTTTCAATTGCTCCTTATCTTTTTATTTCCGGTGAATAACTTTATTATAAACAGTATTTACTATAGTCAGTATTTCTCACGAATAAAAACCTCTCAAGCGACTTCTTTTTGCGGATATTTTAAGATAGCGTCAAAACAGACATTTGACAAGGGTGTAAAAGCGTCTTCACATTATTTTAACGCAAACAGATCGAAAGTTATTAAATCAAAACATTTTTGAAAGAATTCATGCTAACTGTTGATACGCATTTTTTAACGTTTTCTTTAAATGATAACGCTAATGGATCCTTGGTAGTCTAGCATCTCCTATTTACACAAGAGTATACGTGTTGTCTTCCACAGTGTTTTTGTAAGGGGGTACTTACTGCCGCTCCAGATTGGCCACTATTTTTATGTATCGATAAGTCGACAAAGATAGCCTACACTAAGACAAAGTCTTAGAGATTAACCGCCATGTGGGATGTCAATTTAACAATCATTATCCCTATAGTCCTGAAGAGTCCGACCATACCTCTCGTTAGTTGGCTGGAAATAGGTGCATATTGTCACAAGATTCCTCACTTTGCAGTCCTAACCGAATACAAAGTTTTTAATGGGTAGGTATCCGAAGATTGTATGTGTATTTGCAACCAGATTAAAGTACAGGAACAGTGCGTGATTCTAAATGATACTCGACTTTGTAATGTCCATATGATTACAAAATGTTTCATGTACAAGACGATTTAAGATTTCTCTCTCTTCGCACTCCAAATATTTGGTCAGTTTTACTAATTCTTATTCCCTTCATGAACCAAACGAATTTAAAATGCTGTGTCCAAAAATAAACAGGTTAGAATCTAGAATTTCATTTCAAAAACGTACTAGTAATTGGGCTACGTCAACATCGTTACCGTTTATTGGCTATCGTCTGGAACGCTACACCTGTGAACGGTTTTTCATGTGGTTCGTTTGACAATGGAAGCCCTGGAGATTTGTACTTTTTTCTAGTACAAAGTCCCTTTTGATTCATCAATCGTCATCAGTAACCATCCAATTAAAAAAGACCACCATGAAATAACAGCACTCACATTGACAGAACTCATTTCCATCTTCGTCGTTGTACCTGCTAGTTATATTTGAATCATTGCAGAGTGAATGTCGTGTTTAGCATTTGTACAAAACACAGGCAAACACTGTGTGTCCAATACTGTCGTGATCGAAACGTTGTTCACTGCTAAGATATGTATTGACCGCTGATATTGAACTTGGCGTTCAGAATATTTACGTTGAAGTGGAAGCCTTAAATATTGAATGCGGCGTAATACGTAACGCTGAGAGCGGTCGTTGGCGTTTATAGGAGACCATAATCTGACGTCTTTTTAGTCTTTCCACCATAGACACCTTTTTTTACTTCGTGGTACCTTAGATAAAACTTTCAGACAGTCGCAACGGTTCACTTTTCCGTTTCACTTTTTTAACCACAATGTGTCCTCCTGAACAAAATTCAAAAGAATACATGATAATAAATATGACGGTGCTTTTGATTAACGAGAGTAAACAGCAATGACAACTGTCAGTTGTCAACTGGACAGCGGGATCGGAATGTCATTGTCGTTGACTCTGACACAATACCGAGCGCTAGCGCAGAGGCACGTCGGCTGAAGGGTACCTCACGGGAAGGCAATCGGTTGACATCAAGGGACTTGTTTGGTGTTGGTGGAGTGTTATCTGATTTGGTGTGATTGGCTGGTGGACAATGCGATCGAGGACTTATTTTGTGCCGATTATAGCGTTTTGTTTAGAATTACAACGCATGACCTAACGTTGAGTTTTATTCTCCGCGCGCGACTATTCGCGCCTATCTGTGATCAAATATGGAGACCAATGATACGGAGAACCCTAATCATGTCCCTTCAATTACAATATTAATATTGTAAATAAAAATAATAACACTTGAACAATCGTTATAGACGCTACATTAATAACATTTCTACTTTAAGACAAGATTTACATCTTTCTTCAAATTATAAACACAATTTTTTAACGTTTATCGCTCGTCTCATGAACGTTTCTCTACTTCTTTCTACTTGTCGTCAACGACGAATTGTTTTTGCCCTTACATTTCTGCTTGATTAGTGGCAGACTAACGGCTCTCTGGTAATGGTTAACGGTTGACATCCCCACGATAGACTGATCGAGTGCACACGATATGCCTATATAAAACAAAAAGTATATTTTCCTTTGGGTGGAACGTTTGGTTTATACAAGATCGCCAAGACTAAGTCCTTATGATTTTTTTAATGCGTTATAGGAACCAAACCAATGTGTCAGACGAACTAAAATCCTGTAATCTCCAGTGAGCTAGACCTGTGGTGAAATAGAAAACAAACCCGTAAACCTTCTACTTTCGTTTGGCTTCCTTTCTAACATTTTGAGGAGCCCGTTGGATGAGTGGTTAGGGTGCTTACCTTAACGCTCTGTTCTAGGGTTCCCGGGTTCGATTCCCGGCTGGGTCAACTTTGAAAAATGAACTTTTCAAATTTGGCTCTAGTCTGGATCTGGAAAGTAGTGGCAGAGCACACTGCGTTTCGCAGTCATTTGGGCAGACCGTCTGGTGGCAGTAACCACCACCTTACAGAAGACCAACGTGAAATAATAGTACGTATGCTGTTGTGTTTCGGTTAGTGAATAAGGGATGTTAGAGCCCATTTCCCTATACCCTGCTAATCCCTTATCTTTAATCCTACTGTAGTCGGCAGCGCACTTGCAGCACCTGTAGCGTTGCTTGTGTTATAGGCGACGGTAGCCACCTACCATCAAGTGGACCGTCAGCCTGTCTGCCGATCTCAACATAAAAAAACATTGCTTTTGTTCGGCTCCTGGGTCGTAGAAATTTTTCAAATCCGACCACTAGTTCCAGAGATTAACAAGTTCAAACAAAGAAAAGTCTCTTCAGAATTTTTACATTAGTGTAAAAGCACACACAGACGATAGCACAACAACTCAGTCAGTTTTTTTATTAGCACATTTGCTGTTTACTGTCCGCACACCTACCTTATGTGAACAGATTAGCAAATATTTATCCAAGTTCGTTATATGTATCCCAGGAAAAAACCCGTAAATTGTCGGCACATGATTGTGTTATTAGTTGGGATGTTGGAGTGTGTATCTTACGAATGTCTATTGGATCGTCCGTTTTGTTATTATAACCGTGAGCACAGTTTATCTGGAGTCTGTCTGTCGTGTTAACGGTTTCTCGGAAACATATAATAAATAGATTAATTGACATATCGCGACTGCAAATTCCGAATTTACTGAAATTCTGTCCCAAAATTCTCAATTTTTTTTTTTAAATATTAAGTTCGTCCGATATGCTGATAGTAGGCGGCTACACAAGCAACGCCACTAGTTCCCGCAGTGAATGGGTTCTTACTCATAAAATTTTGCATAGGGATACAGGAAAGGAAATAGGGTAATTTTCATCCAGAAGAAAGGGATAATTTTAAACTATAAAAATTTGAGGCGACGGGCGCCACCGTCTTCACAGCAATAAAGATGTCGGGCGTTATATTACCCATATTATCTTCTCAGATGTTATAAATAATATTTTTCAAGTGTAGGTACCCAATAATTATGGTACATAAAAAAAATTTAATATTTTTATAAATAAATTAATATACATATAATAAATATTTAGAAATAAATTTGTTTGAAATGTTGTCTTTTTTAAGTGTTAAAATGTTTGGAACATCTGGACATGTCTTAACAAAGCGAATATTTGATTAATCAATGTGAAAATTGTATTCGGCCCATGATTCTTTTTCCCGCATTGAATGGGTTAAGCAATGAAAGCATAACAAACATAAAAAAAACAAACAAACTAATTTTCATAACATTTCGCATATAATATAATCTATAAATATAATAAAATCGTAAACGAGCCGTGCCTGTTACATAAAATATTTTTTCAAAAAAAAAAAAAAAAACGATTTACTTATATTACCGAGGTTAACAAAGGGTTTTTAGAATTTTCGTCTGTTTGTCGATTTGTCTGTGCGTTTGTGCACGCTAATCTCTGAAACGGCTTAACAGATTTGAATGCGGTTTTCACCGATGTATTGCTTAAGCTGTAAGCTTAAGCAATAAGGCTTAAGCTGTAAGCTTGTGCTGTAAGCTTCGCGTAACATTTGGTGATGTTTGATACCAATCGGTTTACAAACAAAAAAGTTACGCGCCATACCGAATACCACGCGTACGAAGTTGAGGGCTCAGCTAGTTTATAATATATATAATTTAAAAAAAAAAATCTAATTTTCATACATGTTCTTATACAATATACAAGTCTTTGTAACAAGTTGCTTCTGCGGTGTCAGAAAAATGTCGCTATAGACGTAAGAAAACATTGTAAAATAAAGTTCAAAATTAGTAACAAAATTTTATACTGTGCTGTGTTATATTGTAAAGTAGATTTTGGTCAGTTTCTGTGACGTATTGACAGAATATTAGAGAAGTTTTTAAGATAGTTTTTAATTTTTTGTATTTTGTAATTTTTTTGAGTTATAACCACAGAAAGTTAAGTTGTTATACTCGGTTTTAGAAATTTTTTTAGAACAACATTTTTTTATTCAGTGTAGTTCAATAGCATCAATTAAATTATGTTCTCATGTGATAGCTATAGTATCAGGCTATAAGAATAAAAATAAATTATAGCTTTAATAATAATGGATTACTCATAATAAAAAAAATTGTTTACGAATTCGGAGTTACATAAAAGCAACACAAAAAGCTGAATAACTCGAAATCTAATAATAATCGCTGAACATACATGGGGGTCCATTGGATAGGTCTTGGGCCCCTCTACCGCAATACCCTGTTCGATCCGTCGATGCTGGGTCACCCTGTATAATAAGGAGAAAAATGTATTTTTGTATGTTTGTAATGAATAA
Organism: Bembecia ichneumoniformis; assembly: GCA_910589475.2. Lineage (NCBI taxonomy): Eukaryota > Metazoa > Arthropoda > Insecta > Lepidoptera > Sesiidae > Bembecia > Bembecia ichneumoniformis. Next base: position 14,395,263 of record OU342540.1, read on the forward strand.
ACTCAAAAACTACTGGACCGATTTTAAAAATTCTTTCACCTATAGAAAGCTACATTACTACCGAGCAACACAAGCTATATCTCCGCCCTTTACACCCCCTCCATACAAAATTGCTGTTTTCCACGGGCCGAAGCCGGGACGGGCCGCTAGTTTTAATATAAAACTTAAAATATAATCTATTACTAAATCGGCTAGCTGTTACAAAAAGAAATCGAAAAAGTGTTTCGAGCAAATACGCGCATAGATGGTATTTATTTTGTTGACGCTACGCAGGACTCGAATAGCGTACGCCGTAAACATACTTCGCTAAATAAATTCATAGAGTAAACAGTGTTGGCAAATATACTACTCAAAATATTAAGTTTGTCAGTCTGAACTAGAGCAAATAGGTACATATTCATTCCACGCTGTTTACTTTGGCGACATAGCTTTCTCCGTTAACTTATTTAACTTTTTAAGTACCAAAGTTTAATAGATAACATTTATCCTATACTTATTTACAAGAACGGTTACGAGACTTTAAATTATTTCATATTAATTATTCATGTTTTACTTTTCATAATTCCCAATTTGGGCTTTAAAGCGGGACTACCAACGGAGGCTGCGATCCTCAGTCTTATACTGTTCACTACTACAATGAAAGGTAAACTCCTATCTACGTTTGCTTTCTTGATCTGTCCAAGGCTTTTGATCTTGTTTCCCACGATATCCTATGGAGAAAGTTGAGAGAACAAAATTTTCCACCTGATATAACTAACTGTTTCGTATGGAAACCAAACCAATAACGTGGGAACACGCTTTCTGAAGAGTACACGTTGGAGTGTCGGGCGAGACAGGGTGGGTTAACGTCTCCCAAACTCTTCAACCTGTATATAAATGACCTAATTGTTGCTCTCAGCAGCATGCATGTCGGATGTTGGGTGGATGATGTGTGTGTAAACAACATTAGTTGGGCTGATGACATGGTGCTGCTGGCGCCAACTGTGGGTGCAATTAGAAAGATGTTAAGAGTATGTGATGAGTATGCCGCTGTACATGGAGTGATGTACAATGTAAAAAAAAAAAACGAATACATGATATTTGAGACCGCTGATAAATGTCAAAGATAAAGAGGGTATACCAATTTAAATATTTTGGATATAAATAAAATAAATAAATAATAAAACATATTACGACATATTAATTATTTAATTATTAACATCAGTTTTAGTTCAGTTTGACGAAATGGATCAGTTTTCATATTGTGTGGATTGACCTTTGCCATGAACATACCAGGGCCTACTTCTTCGCAAGAGGAGAGATCTATGCCCAGAAGAGAGACCTAATATGTAGCATGAATTTATACTCATCATCAACATTTTTTCAGACAATGTTTCTCTATAATATGAGAAGTAGGTCAAGCTATCATAAAGTGAAAGAAAAAGTTATTTTTTCCGCTATGTTTAAAGTCTACATTTTAGACCACTTTGATGTGTAATATCTTTTTTTTTGTCGTCAATTGAGTCAAATAGGAATTTTTATATTTATCATAGACCAGCTTTTGCCAGCGACTAAGTCGCTGGCAAATAGGCTATATAATAAGGTATTTTTTTATGGAGATACCCTTAAAATCCTATCGGTCGGAAAGCAGGCTGACTGTCCTCAAGATGGTAGGGGCGGTCACCGTCGCTTATTTACACAAGGAACACAAGTGTGCTCCAAACTTAGTAGAATATTGGATGAGGGATTAAGAGGACTCACTTACTGAAAGGTCTTCTTTAAGGGGTGATTACCGGGCTTATAAGTGTTTAACGCTGTGTATTCGCCACTACTAAAATGAAATATGTAAGTATACTGTAAATAAATTTTATTTTAAACATAAAACACTATTAAGTTTGAAGGGACATGATTGATTAGGGTCCTCCGTATCATTGGTCTTGAAGGGACATGATTAGGGTTCTCCGCATCATTGGTCTCCATATTTGATGACAGATATGCGCGAATAGTAGGGGGCGGAGAATAAAACTCAACGTTAGGTCATGCGTTGTAATTCCAAACAAAACGCTATAATCGGCACAAAATAAGTCCTCGATCGCATTGTCCACCAGCCAATCACACCAAATCAGATAACACTCCACCAAACACGTAGCACAAGTCCCTTGATGTAAGCCGATTGCCTTCCCGTAAGGTAGTACCCGGCCGACATCCGACATGCCTCTGCGCTAGCGCTCGGTGTTGTGTCAGAGTCAACGACAATGACATTCCGATCCCGCTGTCCAGTTGACAACTGACAGTTGTCATTGCTGTTTACTCTCGTTAATCAAAAGCGCCGTCAAGTTTTTCACAATATCAACAAAAATAATAATACAAAACATAAATAAGGTCACAAAGTAACTAATAACTAGAACTAGATGAATAATAACTAGAAAATAACATACACAGAATTGTACACGTATGATGGTAGCCATTTGACCATCAAATCAGTTATTGTATTGAAAATAAAAAAGATAGATCACTTAAATACATGCGTTGATACCTAAATCCAATAACGTCCGAAAATATTAAGGATCCCGAATAACGAGAAAGCAACTTGTTTGCCCCTGGATGAGCCGAAACACGTGTTGCTAGCTGGCAGCACTCGATTAAAACTCAATTCTGTTCTCCCTCTTTATGTTTAATTCATTATTTAAGCTCTCGGTTATCCTGAGCCTGTTTCAGCCTTAGGGGAAGCGAAATGGTCAGAACACATTTTTAACAACTAATCTGGCTCTATAGTAATTTTTTTTATTATATATGTTAAGGTCGACAGACAAGCTGACGACGTATGGCTACCGTCGCCTATAACACAAGCAACGCCGCAAGTGCAAGTGCGCTGCCGACCATGTTACAATTATAAGGGATAAGGACGGGATAGGGTAATCGGCTATGGCATCCCTTACCCACTCACCGAAACCCAACAGCACGTAATCTGTTTTTCACTGTTTTCTTCTGTAAGGAAGTGGTTACTGCCACTAGACTGGCTCCCCAGCGAAAAAGTTCATTTCCAAAGTCGACCCTGCTGGGAATCGAACCCGGACCCCTGAAACTGAGCGATAAGCAAGCAAACACCCTAACCACTCATCCAACAGCAACGTGAGTTTCCTGTAAAAAAGGTTGCTTTGGAATGTAGCCAATAAAAAGTTTACACTTGGTTTCAAAACTTATTATAACTTATACCACAGAATAAATAATAGTACTAACGTATAGAATTTGCAGTCCATTGATCTTGAAGATTAAATCCTACATAATTAAATAGGTACCGCGTTCAATCTAAATCGCACCTTAACGCCACGTGCGCGAGGCGAGAGTGGTTTTGATGAGCCCACTGGATGAGTGGTTAGGGTGCTTGCCTTAACGCTCTCTTCTAGGGTTCCCGAGTTCGATTCCCGGCAGGGTCAACTTTGAAAAATGAACGTTTCAAATTTGTCTCTGGTCTGAATCTGGAAAGTAGTGGCAGGGCACACTGCGCTTCGCAGTCATTTGGGCAGCCCGTCTGGCGGCAGTAACCACCTCCTTACAGAAGACCACCGTGAAATAACAGCACGCGTGCTGTTGTGTTTAAGGTGAGTGAATTAAGGGATACCAGAGCCCATTTCCCTATCCCTTCCCAATCCCTTATCCTTAATTCTATTTTAGTCGGCATTCCTTAATTCCTTAATTCTATTGCACACTTGCAGCAGCTTTGGCGTTGCTTGTGTTACAGGCGACGGTAGCCACCTACCATCAAGTGGACCGTCAGCCTGTCTGCCGAACTTAACAAAAAAAAAGTAAGTATTTTGTGTTGCCTTTTGTTCCGAACATACTTACGCCGCCGCTTGCTCGAGTGTAAAGGAAAACAAAAAATAAAATAGAACACTTCAACTAACTTAATTTTGTTTATTGCGACATCCGTCCACACAACAGTTATTATGGTTCGCCATTGCTACGAACGGTGCAATGCATTGTACTTACTGATCTCAGAGAAATAGCAAAGATTAGATCAGTAGTAGGTACTAAGGGCAATAGCAATGTACTGATCCACAATAAAAACATTCAAAGTAAAGTCTGTAACAAAGTCCGATACGATCGAATCACGCATGTGTATGCATCAATGGCGAGCGGCGGCCCCGACTCATTTGTAACTCCGAGTTGCAGCGCGCTGTAGGTAATTATCGCTGTAGATATGGACGAGTGACGGATGCCTGCTCAAAACTAAAGAAAATACAAATATTCTTTTAAAATAAGGAACCTCACATTACTATCAGCCCTCGCCTTCGGCTCGGGCTGCTAAAAGTCTCGGATAAAAATGGTTCGTTTTGTGCACTTGTTGTAAAATCTACTATTTTTGTACACAAATGTGCTATCTCTATTTAAAAAAATAAAAAAGAATAACAATATTCAAGAACACAAACATCTCAATTTCCCTACTAATATTATTAATGAAAAAGTAACTCTGTCTGTCTGTTACATTTCACGCCCTACTCTACTCATTTTCTGGAATACAGAAAAGGAAATAGAGTACCTTTAATCCAGAAAACAAGTACGGTTCCCGAGGGATTATAAAAATAAAAATCCAACGAATAAATTATTGCTCACATATTTTGTCAGGCGTTCTTATATTTCAACGCGGACGAAGTTGCAGGAAAAATCTAGTTTGTTTATAAATGGCAATAATACAAATATCCAAATAGACTAAATTAATAGTAATTGTTCATCATTTCTATGACATCAATGAATTCATGGATTATAAACTTTGGAAAGACTTATTCCCGCCTAAAACTAAAAATGTCATACAATGATTCCCAAGAGCTCCGCGAAAAAGTAATGATAAATAGTAAAGTAATGATAAATAGTAAATTAACCCATACCTAACGATTTCGTTCCCAAGAGCTCCAAAGCATTTCTAATTTGTATAAAATTTAGGTCTCACCGGCTCGTTTTTGGTAAAGTTTTTGATAAGTTTTTGGAGCCCGTGGGAATATTTTAATATTTTTAATTAATATTCAATTTCACTCTTGGAGAGGAGAACAAGCCTTTGAAAATGTAATTTAGATAATAAGTCGGTTGTTGTTATGAAATAGAAGAATTTAATATCTATGAATTAGGTAATATTTCGTGAAATATTTGCTTATTGCGGCATTTTATAGCGAGCATTATAAAAAATTATTGACAAAAAAATAATATTATCCTACTGCTGGCAGCGATCACTATGGCCCGTACGGTAGATCACCAGACAACAGCATATGTGCTGTTGTTTTTTCCTTATCTACAACTTTTCCTATTTCTCCTTTCAGAATTGATAGAGAAATAGGGGATCGGACAGTAATCAGATCTAAAAAGTACTTAGAAAGAAAATATATAATTTTTTACGATTATTTATCGAATAATAATTTAATATAATTCATTTAAATATTTTTAAATGAACAAATAAAATTTTATTATTTACAATATTTTTAATCTATACTGAAACACCAATCACAGTGCGTGACGTCATTTGTGGGCAATCATTGTCTTATGCCAATGCAGCTGTTTTGTTACGATATGACCACAAATGACGTTGCGCGCTTTCAGATGAACTATCGTGGCGTTTTGGCCACGATACAATATTAAAACATGATTTTGAGTACCTAAAAGGCTATAAATAAATAAAATAGTATTTTTTATGGGAATAAATATCCATGAAGATTAATTTTAAAACACTCTGAAAATTTGTCCGATCCCCTATTGAGTCCCTTCTGCTTCTGTAAGGCTGTTGTAGTCATCCGCCTAATCGTTAGCGTGCGTTATCATAAAATACCTATAATTTATGTGAACGTGCTAGTATGTGTATAATAATGTTAATAAATTAACAAAGCGAGGCGACATCCGGCTTCAGTAATGTTTAAGCAAATGTTATCACAAATCAAGCTGATATATTAGAGCAGGATGCGGCGGACGGACGTACAAATTAAACTGGATGTCATTCGCGTCGACATATATCTAATTAACTGTGCGTAACTTTTTTCATTAAATATTTTCGTGGGAAATTCTAATAAAATATTCCTCTCACTTTTATTTGTGTCACCAAAAAGTATTTCCAAGTGACAGAAAATTTACGTTACCTATTTCTTAAAAAAAAAAAGGTTATATTAATAATTATAATAAAGTGAGTATAAACTAGTGAGCCGGCCTCGGTTTTGACGATGTCCAATTTGTTATTTTTCAATTTTTTTCTTCATAAGAATCTTCCTCTGAAATTTTTTTTGGTAATTTCTTTTTTAAGTTAAGATTGGCAGACAGGCTGACGGTCCACTTGATGGCTACCGTCGCCTAAAACGCAAGCAACGCCACAGCTGCTGCAAGTGCGCTGTCGACTACATAGGATTAAGGATATGGGATTGGAAAGGGTTAGGGAAATGGGCTCTGGCATCCTTACTCTCTCTCCGAAACACAACGGCACTTGTGCTGTTATTTCACGGTGGTCTTCTGTAAGGGGGTGGTTATTGCCACAAGACGGACTGCCCAAATAACTGCGCTGCCACTGATGTAATCTCTTATAATATAAAAATGAATCCCTATTTCTCCTGGTCACGGCATCACGCGTGAACGGGTAGACCGATTTTAATTCGGTTTTCGCCAATGGAAAGAGGGATAAACGGGGAATGTTTTAGGGTATATAAAAATTGCACGCCGGGCGAAGCCGGGGGCGGGTCGCTAGTATCTAATAAATTATAATATCTAATAATAATAGTAATTTAACACCCATACACATTAAAGTGTATGGGTGTTAAACTGAAAAACTGTCATGCTACAACCATTAACAGTGATTCATAAATTGGCCAAGATGGCGCTTGTGTAGTATTGGTCCTTAGTAATGACTGGTTGATCGCGTAGTTCATGTTGGCCGGTCACTTTCTCATGTATAGAGTTGATTCTCCATGGCTTAGATGTGCCTCAGTGAGTAAGTAGGACGCCATCGCAACGCCAACTACAGCATTGCTTGTCTTGAAGACGTCTATAACACGCGGCTGAGTCTCTAATTGCTTTACAACGTAATCGCAGCGCCACTTTGTATAACTAATTAGAGTTATGTGTGCGTTATATTAGTTAACTCTTGGCCTGAACGGTTTGATGCGGGTCACTCGAGCAATAAATCATCTCTTCTCATAAAACAACGTGGGACTGACTATAACTAAACCAATTACGTCAATTCACGCTTCAAATGTCTCCACGGCTTCAAATAAATATGTACGCTCGACGATGATTATGTTTTCAGAGAATTAATCAAAAATACGCATTGGGTTTATAAAGTCTAGATTTGAAAATTATCTCGTTGGAAAAAATATGGAATTTTTTTCCATTTTAAAAACAAAATCACTTCACATTTTTTATGTGAAGGTCGTCTCCTTGATGATAAGTGGCTACCATCGCCTATAACACTAGTAACGTCACAGGTGCTGCAAGGAAAAGGGATTAGGAAGGGACAGGGAAATGGTCTCTGGCATTCACTTACCGAAGCACCTGCTGTTATTTCACGGTGGTCTTCTGTAAGGAGGTGCCGCTCAAGTCTCAAATTAACTCTTGCAAGTTATAGTAAAAGTCTCGTTTAGAATAAATGTTTAATCTTCAATAGTATAGCTCACAATAATTAATTAATTTAATTTGAAGTTATAGTGGTTTTTAAGTAGGTGAAAAAATGGGGGCGCTGGAAAATAATTTATTCACAAAGTGGAGAGTAGACAAAATAAGTTTGGGAACCCCTGTTCTAGACGAAAGAGCTTAGAGTTCTAAGGGGCTCATAAATTAAGTTATCGGCTTCATCGTGCGACTTAAATAAAATACTTTAAATAAAACAACTAAATCGCGTTTCAATCAAACTACTTCAAACAATTACAGATTTTATTATTATTTTATGATTATGACGTAAATAAACCTCCGTTAGAACTCCGCAAAAAATTTGCGGAAGCGAAGGCGGAGGCGAATGTACGATTTCTTGCGGAACTTCCGCAGTAACGGAGGCGGAGGCGAAGATCCGTTACAACCCTAGGAGGTGGTTACTGTCGCAAAACGAGCTGCCCAAATGACTGCGAAACGTAGAGTACCCTGCCACTACTAGCAGATCCAGATCAGAACCAGCTATGAAAAGTTAATTTCCAAAGTTGTTCCTGCCGGGAATCAAATCCGGGACCCCTGAGACAGAGCGCTGAGAGCGTTAGAGCAAGCACGTTAACCGCTTGACCGAGGGGTCAAGCGGTTTTTTTTAAACAATAGATAAATAAAAATATTTTTTGCATTTACCATAAGTTCAAAATACATATTTTATGAGTCAGAACTGGAAAAAGACCTTATATTTGCTCTTTTCAATTGAGTACTTCAATATTATTATTATTTACTAGTATCAATTAAATATGAAATTAACTATTTATTACTAAAAACTAAAATTATTTAATCTAAAAATAAATTAATTTTAAATTGATTAAAAGCTAATAATATAAAAATGGACCCTTCGGCATTGTACCAAGTACGCTGGCAGCATTTCCTCGTTGAATGGCTAAACTAATACGTTGGCCGAGGAAAGTGCCAGCTCTTCGGTCTCCCGTCGCATCAATAAGCCTCTTCGAGATGTCTTTGAAGAGGCTCATTGCTGCAGGCCCCCACGGACCGAGTGTCCGAATCCGAATGGTACAAAACCATATTCGGCGCCGAGGCCACTATATTTAGAGATTTTATTTTTTTCCGCCGCCTCTGCTGCGGCTGCTGCCTTAGTGGATGTTCCATGGAGATGCGAAGGGGTTAGTGTGTCTACACAAGTAGCATCCCACACCAGCACTCTTCCCAATCTCCAGGGAATCAGGGACATCCCATCCGGTCTCTTGCCATCGTTTCTTGAGATGCCTGCAGGCTCTAATATAGCTGGTACATTGGCTGACGCAAGAGACCGGCGGAGGATGTCGTTCAAGGCAGCATGCCTTGAAAAGCGGTCAGTACTTTTTAATTTAATATTGTACTTACAAGTAAACTGTAAACAAATAATATAAGAGTACTATATCTGTATGTACTACTAATTTCAAACTAATTATACAAAAAATAATCAATTATTTCATTGAAAAGTATAAAACAAATATATATAAGAAAAAACTCTTAGGTGAGTGTACAACTATTTGTCATTGTCAAGATCCCGTCATTAATTTTATCTATGAATTCTCCTATATGACATAAATGACATTGGTGGGCGTTGGTGCTTCACTTTGCACAAAATCATTATTTATATTTTAAAGTGGATAGTTCATTTAATAATAAATATTTATTAATATTATTTATGGTTACCTAGAGGTTTTATCTATAAGGCTACAAGGCTATCGGGCTATGCTAACAAAAAACCATGGCGCTAATTCCTTGGTAGTTTGATATGGATCACATTCCACCATCACCTTCAATTCAACATAAAACCATGGCGCTGATTCCTTGGTAGTTTGATATGGATCACATTCCACCATCACCTTCAATTCATCGTTATTTACCTTAGTGGCTGGTCCTCCTCGTGGTTCATTCTTCAAGTCGAAGTTTCCACCACGAAAGCGCTAAAACCAAAAACGCACGATGCGACCGTTAGCTGTATCCTCTCCGAACAGTTTCTGCTGCGTTAGTCCCACTTCGGAACTCGTATTCGAAAATAACTCTGATTTTCGCTCTATCCATCTCCACCCGATCTCCACGTTAAAAACTGAATGTAAATAAAAATGAGTCGAACAGTCAAATGTCATGTGGTTTTTTTTTTAATTTACAATGTTACAGATTTCGTTTGAAAAAAGTCTCACTCTTAAATGTAGCACCACGAAGGTATAATTTTAATTCAATCTTCGTGGTGAATTTCGTATCGCTTGTTGTCGCACAACCTTCGTGGTTTTAACGAAGGTTAAAAACTGAATGTAAATAAAAATGAGTCGAACAGTCAAATGTCATGTGGTTTTTTTTAAATTTAAAATGTTACAGATTTCGTTTAAAAAAAGTTTCACTCTTAAATGTAGCACCACGAAGGTTAAATTTTAATTCAAAATGGCCAGTGCGTAAAACGGCCATTCTTACATGTATTTAAACCCTTATTATCTCAAATGCATGTCAGAGTTAGGGTAACTGATTTAAATGAATGTAACCCTGTTTATATGTACATTGCAGACGACATCTCGGAAGAGTATGGTTTAAATGTTTGGACCAATGAGTGAAAGAGATCGAGGAAGAACGAGGCGGGCGCGGCGTCCATCAGGATGACGCTGTGATGTCCCGAAGGAAGCGACGCCTCTCATCCCGCATCAGGGGTTGCGTCAGGAACATCCTCGCATTTCTCTTCAGCAACGTGGGAGTCATCGTGCTCGTGGTCGGATATATTATTGCCGGTAATCACTGTAAATTTGTTAGAGCACATAGCCTCCCGCAACCATTAACCGCCCTCTCTCGTTCAGAGTCAGGGGAAGGAAGTGACACTGTCTGATAGTACCCTGTCTTTACTGATTTCCATGTACGGGTTGCATGAAAACTAATACATTCTCATCTTTTCTCGTGCTTTAAACATAGCAGAGTTAGCAGCGTAGTTGCAGAATCTTAGATTTGTCAAAATCGACAAGCAGGCTAACGGTTCACTTAATGGTAGGTGGCCACCCTCGTTTATTAATACAAGCAACGCCATATGTGCTGCAAGAACTTAGCAGGATGAATCTAAAGGAATTAGAAGGGGATATAGAAATAGTCTCCGGCATCCCTCACATAAAACAAAATTTAGTTAACAGTTTGTAGCAGCCGTTGCAGGGCACACAGCAACTACGTGCGGGGTGAGTGTAAATGCCGTGTATGAGCGAAAGAAGCGATGTATTTTCAAAAACCAAGATTACTGCCAAAATCACCAAACTTGTCCGATGAAACCGTCAAATTTGCCAGAAGGCGTCAATCCCCTTAATGTGTCGCCGGTTCACTGTCGCAAAAGCTTCGAAGAGTCGCTTACGTATCGCTTGTTGTCGCACAACCAACTCCTTAGCCGCACTCCTATTTACATACGTAATTGGCGCCAAACGCCTCGATGTATTTCGAATCTACCAAAAAATGTAAACAAGATTGTAAGCAAGCCATTGAAAGTCCGGGAATGATATTTCTGTTGAAACGTAAACTCTGTGTAATAAATATAAGGACCAATTTCCTATGATAATAATCGGAAATGGGCGTGGCTACCATCGATAAGGTGAAACGTTCGAGCACAGAAGTTGCACTCCTTTCACATTCAATGTGAGTGACGATAGGCAATTATATCACGGTACACACGGAGTGACAGAGGCTTGGTTCGAGGCTTTCGGTCAGAATGTCCCATAGTTAGTCAATATATATATATATTGAATAGTTAGTCAAATTCAATATATATTGAATTTTCACTTTTTCATAATAATGCCATTAGCGTTTGTAGGTTTTCTCGGCCGGTATCCATATGAGTTGTGGGTTTCCGGGATGATGGCCCAGGCCCAGGTCTGTTGGAAGAATTTCCAACAGACCTGGGCCATCATCCCGGAAACCCACAACTCATATGCCATTAGCGTTGTCAGCAATTAGAATATAATCAAATATCATGTTTTATAAGTTATTCTGATATTTGAGATTATTTTTTTAGCTATCACAAGTTTTTTAAATACATTGCGCATTCTGAAGCACAATACATTGCGCAGTTTAGTAGTCGCGCAAATGGATTCGTTAAGATTAGAGAAAATACGACTCATTTAACATGACACTCACGGCAAGATATGTAAAGAAGATAATTAATTAAAGAAAATTGTCCTCTGTTTGCATTCGTGGCCCGCAGAGGCACCGAGACACGACCATAACATCACTCTTCTTTATCTCTGCTGATTTACGCTTATTTAATTACGAAACAAGACAAAAAGTGGAAACAATTTATCATTGACCCAAGTTAATTACTGATATAATGTTAATTATAAACAACATTCATTATGCAAATTACCAAACAACCAAAGTCAATTTCATCGCTACGCAATATTCCGCCCAAAGTTATTATCCCGGCTGTGGGTCGTGGGCGGATTTTAACGAAATACTTCTTTTTCTTCAATGTAATATTTTAGTGATATGTTCCAATAACCCTTTGTGCATCTGAAGCTTTGTGGGGTTCTTTGTCTTCCTGTGGTTAAGCTATAATTGTATACCTATTATTGAATTGTAAAAAATTTTGAGAAACATTTGTCTTCTCGACTCAAAGGGATACGAAGACTTGAACTCAAAATGCCATTTTTAAAAGTAATTCTATATTAAATATGGGGAGTTATTTTTATCACTTAAAGAAACTCACATTAAAAATGTAGGTCATAATTAGGGTTCCGTACGTCCGAATAAAAAAACGGAACTGTGTATGTCTGTCCGTCCGTCACAGTCAATTGTCTCCGAATCTACTAGACCGATTAAGTTGAAATTTGGTACACATAATATCAATTTCTGTGACTCAAACGCAGAGGTGTGACGTGAATAGATGAAATCTGAATATGGGAGGTCATTTTTGGGGGACGGTGGAAAAAAATAATAATTTGAAATTGCATCCTGTGACATATCAAATGGAAGGTCTTGTTGTGAAGATCTTAAATGTATTTTTTTTTGTTAAAAAAAAGTTTAATAAATAGTTTCCAAGTTATTCAAGAAAATAGACGAAAATTGACCCCCCCCACCCCTTATCTTCGAAACTACTGAACCTAAAATTTTGAAAAAATACAGAAATTTGTTTTCTACTTATAGATTATAGGAAAACCTATAAGAAGTCCACGATATTAAAATAACATGGTAAATCACTCAATATTGTGCGGATAGGTAACATCGTACGGAACCCTCTTCACGCGAGTTCAACTCGCACTTGAAGTTTTTTTTTTATAAATAGGACATATATTAGTCGTATTTATGCAATAAATAAATATTGTTAGCCCATACCGTGTTTATAATAATAAAAAACTGAAGATTATTTTAATTATGATTGATTTACTTACATTTTTTTTTGTTATACAAATGTAGTACATGCTGGGATATTATTATTGTAAGATCAAATTCAATAATCAATAAAATTCAAATAAATTGTTTGAATTTGAATTTGAGCGATCACGTGCCTTCAATTAAAATTCATGTTGAGCATGCAAGGTGATAAAATCTATATATTTATCTATAAAATCGTAAACGTGCTGAGTCTGTTCATTGAAAAAAAAAAAAAAAAAAAAAACAATTTGTTCACTTTGTACTTATGTAATCTAGGTCAAAAAAAATAGTTTTTAGAATTTTTGTCTGTCTGTGCGTTTGTGCCTGAATGCGTTTTTCACCGATGTAAGCAAGCTTCCCGTAACATAGTGTTTCTATCATTCCGATCGGTTTACAAACAAAAATACCACGTGTACAAAGTTGCGGGCTCCACTTAGTTTAGGAATAATTTTTTGATAATAACTTTTTTAGCACTAAAGCCCGGTTTAGATTTCAATAAGTACAGTAGCGAGTAGTAAGTAGCGTTCAAACGTAGGCAAGTCAGTAGTCATAAGTTGCCTGCACAAGAAGACGACTAGTCGCGTCAACGGTTGTTTTACTCGACTCAAAGGGCCTCCAAAACAGCAATTCATTATTTCAGCAAAATCAATATTATTTTTTTTTTTTTTTTTTTTTTTTTTTATTATAGATGGGTTTGCTCTTGACCAGCATCTATCCATGTAGGAAGGATGAGGCCGAAGATGGAGCGAGCTCACCCAGAAGATGCCTATTCACTCGAACCTTGAAAAGATTTGGGTTATATGAGCTCGGAAATACAGACGCCGGCAGGGAGTTCCAATCCTTAGCAGTGCGCATCACAAAAGATGTTTTAAAGCGCTTGGTCCGAATTAGAGGGATATCGACAAGGTGAGGATGGTAACCAGCCGTACGTCTGCATGTCCGATAGAAGAAGGGGGAAGGCGGTATGATCTCATGCAGCTCTCTTAAAAAAATGAACATTTTTTTAATTCCAGACTATGTCGATCTTTTATTTTCGAGAGAAACTCCTTCGATCGGAAATCAGTTGTTATAACATACATATCATTTAATAATACCTCGAAAATTTTAATAATAGTTACATACATATCATAACCTCAAAACTTTAATAATAGCTGCATCTCTAGCCAGTGAGGTATTTTTGTACAAATATAAATGTTGTTTCATCACAGACCATATCATTTTTACACTAATAAAAATCGCACGTGTCCGCGGCCGGTGTTAGCAAATATGGTACCGCACTAAATTAAACTCGCCGGTTCACATGCCGGTCAGTTAAGTTGGCGGGGTGCGAGAGACGCGGGAGAGGGGCTACTTCGCACTAGACTCGCCGAAAAATAGGATCGCATTCTATTCAACTCGACTTAATCAACAACTTACTACTTATCTCGCTTTTGGCGTTCAAACGACAATACCAACTTAACTCGCCGATGAGGCAACTTAACTCGCTACTGTACTTATTGAAATGTAAACCGGGCATAAGCGATCGATACTAAAAACACAAATACCTACTTTTTACATTCATTACAGAATGTTTTGTTATTGTTTTTTTTTTTTTTAATATTTATTTAAAGTATAATGTTTCGTTTCTTTTAAGATTGATGTGAACACAAAAACATTGGGGTTTTACCGAAAACCATCCCTATTGCTGTAAACAATAAATGTTGCTAATTAAAAGTGCATCCTCTAGGATTCCTACATTAAAAGACTATTGTCAATATTTCTAATCTTAAACACCCACCACAGCACTATCACAGCATTGCATGACATTAGCATTTGAAAAGCAAACACTTTGCGAATTAATTGTACCTTCGCTTAGAAAATTCGTGGCCGCTGTATGAAAGTGAATAAAAGGGAAATTGATGATGAATAATGTTATCCTCAGAATAAAATACAATTTGCAGGTCAATGTCACACGTCGATCTGACGTCGATGACATGATTAACGATAGGCTGTATTATGTTTCAACGTGGAAGAATGACAAAGAACCTCCCTCGAGGCAGTTTAAATTGAATTGGTTCGTTCGAGCGAAATTCGCTTGTATGCCCTGTCTACTTCCAATGGCTTTAATGACGCGATCTTAATTTCACTATTCTCATTCATAATGGCGGTAAAGGACCTTTCCTTTCATGCCTAATTAATATTAGAAATAGAAGTTAAATTTTAATTAAACTCAAAGTTTGAATAAGCATTTACAATATTAAATGGTTACGAACAATACTTCGGGATTAATAAATTGAAAACTTACGCTCGGCTCTTCCCAAACGGGCTCAACATTAAAAAAATAATGACACGAGAGGTTTACGAAGCTCTTCTTTATGTTTCGGTTTCGAGACGACTACGTTCGGTTACGTTTGTGTAGATATCCGAATATGCGAGAAAATTGAAGGCGTAGTTGGAGGAGGCTGGGGAAAATTACAACCTCTTATTTTATTAATGTTTGTATATTTAATGTTAAGATCGACAGACAGGCTGACGGTCCATATAACACAACACCACAGCTGTTGCAAGTGCGGTACCGACTACAGTAGGATTAAAGATAAAAGATTGGATAGAAAAATGGGCTCGGGCATCCCTTACTCATTCACCCTTACTCATACTCACACGTGTGCTGTTGTGTTGTTTCTGTTGTGTCTTTTGTATGGGGGTGGTTACGCCACCAGACGGTCTCCCCAAATTACTGCGAAACGCAGTGTGCCCTGCCCCTATTTTTCAGTTCCAAACCAGAGCTAAATTTGAAAATTTTATTTTTAAAGTTGAACCTGCAGAGAATCGAACCCGAGAACCCTAGAACAGAGTTCATCCAACGGGCTTGTCAAACGGGCTTGTTTTATGATATATTTTTTTTGCTCTTTGCCGAAATGGATTTAAAATCGTTCAGCGATGTGTATGAATTTTTTTAAACTTAGTTTTAATAGTGATAATTGTTTTTAAAGTTCATTTTAAATGGATATAAATTATACACTAGCATTATAGAATCAGCCTGTAAAGCCTATAATGAAGTGCGCTCTGACATTGATAAGGCAAAGGGATAAGAAGGGGATAGCGGAGTGGGCTTTGACATATTTTACTCACTCATCAGCACACGTGGTGTTAATTCACTTTCTGTAATAGGGTAGTCATAGTCGCTAGATGGTCTGCCTAATACTACTTAAGCCTAGATTAAAAATGCTAATCCATCTTCCATTTAGTAGAACCGCGATATCATTGTTGCATTTCACTTTGCATATAAAAGTATTTTGCATGCTTAGAAAACGACTATGCGAGGATAAATAATACAACAGGATTGTAATCTTTAAAAGACTGTATTTATAAACAAATGCAATTATTTCAGGAGCTTTCATGTTCCAAGCAATAGAGGGCTCCGGAGACATGGAACGTGTCAACTTAATGTCCGCAGAGCGAAACAACACCGTGCAATATCTCTGGCAGAACGTCACTTTGATCTTGAATAGCTTCAACGACACTGCGCTCAAAGAGAAGTAAGAAATTAACCATGTTTCGCAGCGTTACAACTCTTTTGCTACGCCTCGCTTCAGATATAACTCAGTCATTTGCTTTGTGATAAATCTAATTTTTGAATTAAAGTCTAAATTTGAAGGCACTGGCTTCTTCCATACAAGACCACATGCTTGCCTGCCTCATTAATTTTGCGGCTTCCTCCTCACTTTGCTCTAAAAGGCATAAGCCCTTCAATATATAACTTGATTTATGGACCAAATAAAGAAAAGACCCTATAAATTGTCTAAATTTCTGTATGATTAATCTCCTTTAAATCATTGTAATTTTATTTTGTAAGGTGTCCAAATTCAATTGGTTCTTATTTTTAACTAGCGACCCGCCCCCGGCTTCGCCTGGGATGCAATTTTTATATATAAGAACATTCCCTGTTTATCCCTCTTTCCATTAGTGAAAACCGAATTAAAATCGGTCTACCCGTTCGCGCGTGATGCCGTGACCAAGGGAAGTGGGCATTTAATTTAAGACCGATTTTAATTCGGTTTTCACTAATGGAAAGAGGGATAAAGCGACCCGCTAGTCGCTAGTCATTAATAAAAAATTATTTACACTATTGCTTATTAAAAATACACAAATCAGATATATCTTAATTTGACGAAAGGTATATATCATCATCTTAGATGCTACAATCAGTTTACTGACAATCCTAACTTATAATTGGGCAAGTTTGTTTGTTTGTTTGTTTGTTGCGCTTTCACGCCTTAACTACTTAACATATCATCATGAAATTTTGCATACACATCGTTTAGTATACAGAAAGGGACATAGCGTCCTTTTTATTCAGAAAAAGTACCTACTACTTTCGAGGGATCATCTAAAATATATGAGCAATAAATATTGAATAATTGTTTTAACACCTAAGAAAAAGAGGCGCAGACGAAGTCGTGGATAAACGCTAGTTAAAACTAAATTGCACTAAATAAATAAATTTGTTAGTACTGAATTTACAAAAATATATCAGCCCGGTGCGGTGGCTTACTCCATAAATATTGAGTTTCTGGTCTTTTTTGTTACATAGATTCGACCATAATCGCGGCCGTAGGACGGTTACTGTTAGACATGGGCTTCCCCCATAATTTCCCGTAGCGGACCTGCGGGAAATTAAAAATTCAGAAGTATTCTGGGCTAGATCTAACAACCTAACAAGAGTTGTTATGTCGTCTGTCCATGTGGCCATAAGCTTTCCGTCCATTGTCCTGTCCATTGTCATTTAAACTTACTAATTCCTGTGACTCGAGCTCACAGTGTAACCACGAGCATAGGCCCATCCCAGCTCGTTGAGCGACGTTAACCTTACACGCGCATTCATTTAAAATTAACTAATATTAAATTGATTTGGGCAGCCCGTCTGGCGGAAGTAACCACCCCTTTACAGAAGACCACCGTGAAATAACAGCACTTGTGCTGTTTGTGTTTCGGTGAGTGAGTAAGGGATGCCAGAGCCCATTTCCCTATCCACTCCTAATTCCTCGTCCTTGATCCTGCTGTGGTCGGCGGCGCACTTGCAGCAACTTTGGCGTTGCTTGTGTTATAGGCGACGGTGGCCACCTACCATCAAGTGGACCGTCAGCCTGTCTGCCGATCTTAACATAAATTTATATCAATAACACGTTTAATTTTTGAACACGCATTAGCATTGGCTAGAATACACTCAATAAAACTTCTTTTGCTTGAGACGAGGTTGCTTTGAAATCTTGCTCTAAGCAAAGCATTCATTATTATTAATTCGGGGTACCAGTAGGGTGTAACGTCGACGCAAATCTGCGTGGAATTTGCACAACCAACTGTGACCGAATCTCTGTTAGATGAGAATTTATTCTACTGTGAGTTTCTACAAGATTTTCACGATTTACCACATTCAGTGAGAGGTCTTAAAAACTAATTAAAATGACAATTTAATACCTTTAAGTCTAGATGACAATTTAGTTTCGGAATCCTTTAAGCAATAAGCTTTTGTTATTGTAAGCGAGTGGTTTGAAACGTTAATTAATTCAATTCTAAGAAAACAATTATATTTATTTTGATTAAGAATTATTTGATTCCTTAATATCCTTAATATTATAATATTAAGGATATTAAAAGCACTTCTGCATTTGGAACATATAATATAAATATATTTTAATGACATTGAGCTCATTGGATGAGTGATTAGAGTACCTACATGTGTTCTGTTGTGGTTCTGTGAGTGAGTAAGGGATGCCAGAGCTCATCCCTATCCCTTCTCAATCCTTTATCCCAAAAACTACTATTGCGGCACCTGTGGTGTTGCATCTTATCAGTAGTGGCAGGGCACACTGCGTAGTAACCACCCCCTTACAGAAGACCATCGTGAAAGAACAGCATGTGTGCTGTTGTGTTTCAGTAAGTGAGTAAGGTATGCCAGAGCCCGTTTACCTATCCCTTCCCAATCTCTTATCCTTAATTCTACAGTAGTCGGCAGCGCACTTGCAGCACCTGTGACTGTGCTTGTATTATAGGCGAATGTAGCCACCTATCATCGAGTGGACCGTCAGCCTGTCTGTCGACTTTAACGTAAGAAAAAACATAAAAAACATATAATATTAGATTATGACGTTGAAGTGATTGTTACACCAATTCGTAATCCTGTTTTTGTTCTACAGAATCGGTATAGAAATCCAGCAATATCAGAAGAAGATTGTGGTGGCAGTAAGGAAGGGATGGGATGGCGGACGTTCCTCGAGGCAGTGGACTTTCTCATCCGCCTTTTTATACTCACTCACAGTTATTACTACTATAGGTATGTTTTTTACTATAGGTTTATTTATAGGTTGTATTTTAGCTTTTTCTTGAAATCCTTTTTACACTAAAAACAGTGATAACAGTCCAGAGTATAATAAAAAAACAAATTTCAGGCTACGGTCATTTATCTCCGCGCACTAGTTGGGGCAAAGTCACAACGATAGTATACGCTTTGCTGGGGATGCCCCTTTTCTTGCTGTATCTTAGTAATCTTGGTAAGATATATTTTTAAGTTAAAACATAGTATAAAATTAAATGTAGACTGATTAGCTAATAGTTTTCTTCGATAATGACGATTGCCAGTAACACAACACAAACAGCCAGTACCAGGGTTGCTATTGAATCGTTATGAAAATAAAAGCACGAGTGCTTCTGTATTTAGATGTGCCATAAGGGATGTCAGATCCTTTTATTTTACCCATTCACCTTGATCTATTATCCTTTATAAGAAAGAAAGAAAGAAAGAAAGAAAGAAAGACTTTTATTCACTGCACGAGACACTGACTTTATATACAAAACAGGACAGAGAATAATAAAATTAAAAAAACGTGTGTGTGTGTCCTCGCGGCAGCGAATCGGATACTGACTCAGCATTGTGCTGAGGTGCTAGACAAACACCTACAGCGCTGATTTTCAGCCAGCACCGTATGTGACTCATTGAGCACCATACAAACATACTTTATAAATTACTATATACATAATTATACATATACATACACACACATACACATATAAAAACATACAAACATATGCATACATACATGTAGACATGTAAATACATCGAAAAATACATAGGCAAGAAATAATATAAAAAGTTATAACAAAATACATATACAATCTATACACAATGCACTGCTTCAGAGACAGAGAAAAGGCGCGGAAATAATAAGGAAATTCTAAAGGAATCAATAATAAATTTGGTAATTACAGTAAACGTTAAAACTTACATGTAATGTTGGTGTATTAATGCGGTGAAAAATGCTGGATGAATTATGAATTTTGGAGCGTCAACAAATAAACCCTTAGCTTTCGTCTAAAGGTATACTTGCTAGGCGCTCCTTGGATAGGAGGAGGGAGATCATTCCAACACTTGGACGCCGCAAACCTGAAACTTCCTCGGAAGGCCGCGGTCCTGTGAACATTAAGTTTATCATTTAAAGTTCTGCAGCGAACTGGCATCTGCGCAGCCTTAAGTATGTGGGCGGCGAAAGACACCTTAATAATAAAAAAAATGTCAATAATCCCAAACTTCATATGTTTTCTTATTTTCAAGTTTATATATCTTTTTCGAAAATTCGAATTATACTCGTAAATGATGAAAACATCGCGAAGGCACGTTATAATTGTAAACTTTTTAGTTTTGTCATAAATAGTTTTTAAGAATTTTGTGACTTACTTTTTTATTATAAAGGGTGACAGACATACTAATTCATGGTCCACTACCATGAAGGTAGTTGGTTACGCCTAAAAATACAAGCAACATTAGGAAGGGCTTATTTGTAGAAACTTGAAGAAGCTCATTTTGTAGCTAGGTGGAAACACCTCAGAAGGATGATTGTTCCAAAATTCGTGATAAGTTTCTACTCAGCTGAACTGTGCGTAGTCACCTTATCCAAGTAATGCCAACGAACTTCGCATCTAAGGCGCGCAGTAGGATGGTAAAAACTCCATGAACAAGCATTAAGAGCATTCACCATTGTACATCCGGTAAAACAAAGAGCCTCCATATATTTTTTTTATTTTTTATCTTGTCTTAGTGGCTATTTCTGTCTGTTAGAGTACCAGTATCACTTCGTCCATTGCTGAAATATTGTGATCGCCACGTGAACTAAAGCTCTCTACCTATACCTACCACGTTAAGGAACTGTAGTACTTCTTTGATAGAGGCATTATTCACATCTTCACAAGCCATCGTGTGGCTTCCTAGGATGTGACTGCGCTTGTGCATCAGGGGGCCACACTCGCACAGTATATGCATTGGTGTTTCTTCTGCCTCATGGCAGAAGCGACACTCTCCCGTACTAGTGAGCCCCATTACTTTAAGGTGCCTATTGAGGCGGCAGTGCCCCGTTAGTGCCCTAGATAGCAATCGACTGCAAGAGCCTCCATAAACTAAAGGTTTCTAACCGTTATTGTGTGAGCAATGGATCGTCAACAAAAATATAGTAATCACCGAATGATTTGATTTTAGATTAATAGAGAAATTGCTTGCAGGTACTCTGTTGGCGAAGTGGTTCAAATGTATATACGCTTTAGTTTGTCTCTGCCGGGGTTGTCCAGGATTCAACAGGAGACGAGTTATCAGAGTAAGGACGCATGTATGTGCCTGTGTCTTCTTTTGCATATCTTTATAAATTATATACCAATTATACCAATACCAATAACTTGGACGACAACCTTAGTGGCATGCTGGCAGAAAAGCCGGCGGTATGTGTGGATACGCCATAATGAGGTGGCAACATTTAAACATTTTTTGGTCAAAATTTTGTTTTACACTTAACACTACCATTGGCGCCATCTATCTTCCTCACAAACACTTAAAAGGAGATCAATCAGATTTGTATGGAGATCAGGCCATCGGTGTATGGTATAGGTTTTTATTTTTATTTTTTTTATGTCAGGTCGGCAGACAGGCTGACGGTCCACTTGATGGTAGGTGGCTACCGTCGCCTATAACACAAGTAACGCCAAAGCTGCTGCAAGTGCGCTGCCAACTGCAGTAGGATTAAGGATAGGGGATTAGGAGTGGATAGGGAAATGGGCCCTGGCACGTGCTGTTATTTCACGGTGGTCTTCTGTAAGGGGGTGGTTACTGCCGCCAGACGGGCTGCCCAAATGATTGCGAAACGCAGTGTGCCCTGCCACTACTTTCCAAATCCAGACCAGAGCCAAATTTGAAAAGTTGATTTTTCAAAGTTGACCCTGCCGGGAATCGAACCCGGGAACTCTAGAACAGAGCGTTAAGGCACGCACCCTAACCACTCATCCATCACCATCCACTCATCATAGATATTTAAGTTTGAAAGTATTGAAAAATCCAATTGTTCCAATTAAGTAATGTTGTCTCAAATTCAAATTCAAATTCAAATAATTTATTTACATGGGTTACTGTGAACCAGTTCACATGTACTACCACGTCTGGCGTGTAAAATAATGACATAAAATATCTACTATTTATTTAAAATTAATAAAACGATAGAAACAAAAAAAAAAGAATATAATTGTAAAATATAATTAAATGTCAAAGTATTCTTTAATGTCATAAAAGCATTGGTCTAATAGTCACATGGTCGGTTTTTTTTTTTAAATAAATTTCCCGCTAAATCCCCGAGTACACTGTTGTATATTTTAATAGTAGACTAGTAAGAATCTCCATCTACAGAATCTGAAATATTCACAGGAAATTACTGAAACTAAGAAAGACTTTTATTACCCAAATCTCAAAAGTTAAAGTTAAAGAAAGAAAAAAAAACTGGCCTTTTTGAACGATGTCCTTTTGAAAAATATGTTTCAGACTGATGTGAGTGAGTCTGAGAGTATCGAGCGGCCTACGGAGTGGAGATCTCGGTACATAGAGCCTGAATTCACAACGCATTACGAATCGTCGCCCCGTCAGAGTCCAAGGTCTCTACTTACTTTTATCACTACCATAATTAATGCTCTCTTTATTGACTCTTTAGTTGGTACCCAAGGAATCAAAAAAGAAAACGAGGTAGACAGTACCAACGGTGGGAAAACAAATAAAGGCCATAGTGGGAAAAACATGGACCAGGAGAGCACTAAACAGAGCAGAATGGAAATAAATGGGAAGGCCTTTGCCAAAGTTGGGCAAAGGCACAGACCAAGTTGTCGATGTCAGTGGCTTACCAGAGCCGTCAAATAACATTCATTTTAAAATGTTAAAGTGTCTGAATAAAACACTTTTATTATTATTATTGACTATTAAAATCGCAGCACTTTTAACCAAAACTCTTTCAAAGACTTTTTATTACTAGAAATTATTTCATAATACTGCTAATTTATATTAAGGTCTAATTTATGATTGAGTGTAATCACAGTCTAACCATACTAAAGTCATACAGTCAGGCAACGAATGTAGTTGCGTAGAGCAACGTTCGGCAACTCGCTTCAGTTTGCAGGCTCGAACATTGAGCGTTGCCGGACTGTATGACGTAAGTATTGTTAGACTGTGGTGTAATTTAATCAATGAATTACTTTCATAGTGCATTTAATATCTATATATAGAACATATTAAAAACAATTCATGGACATTGGAATTACTCTATTACATTAGGAAGAAGGATAAGTCATTGTGAACGAATAAGATGTTAGATCACTTATGCAATATACATTTCAGAAGAGCTGACCTCCGCGGCCAGTCGCTGGCGTACTCCAGGAGTCACAGTCCTGACATCAGCGAGTACAGCTTCATCACTTTCCAGTCTGAAAGCGTCACTGTTCCCATTAGTGTCTGTGTCTCAATCATGGTTGGGTTTGTATTCTGTTTTTCCTACGCCCTTTACTTCTATAACTTTAAGTACACGCGTAAGCTTTATTTAAGTTGATGTAAAAATAATAAACAATTAATTGTGTATAAATGTCTCATCTTAATATTTGCCTTCTCGTCTTCTCATACGGGAATTATTTTTATCATGAAATTGTGTAAATTTAGGGAAAATTACTATTTTTGTGTCGGTCAAAAATGTTTTATCTTTCATTGTTATATTTATTGCAACTTATAATTGTGTCTTTCTGCAAAACATATGAGAGTGTAGGTAGAGTTCATTATTTTTTCTCTTTCTTGTATTTACGTATAAATTATATTCCCATGTTCATAAATAATAATTATGGCCTTAAAGCATTATCCTTCTTAACATTATAATTGCGAAAGTTTGTGAGGATGGACGTATTGACGTTTGTCACTCTTTCAAGCAAAATCTACTGAACGGATTTTGATGAAACTTTACAGTAATATAGTTTATACATCAGAATAACACATAGGCTATACTATAACGAAGTTGCAGCAAAAAGCTAGTTTTTAATTAAAATAATTTTACAAAGCATATCAGATTTGACAAATCAAAATTTCAAAACAATAAACCTACACAATATAAAAGTAAGTTCTCAGAGAATTTAAATAAATGGATATGTTTGTGTGTGACAGTGTGTGCGATTCTGCTCATAAGAAGAATTAGAAGAATTACGGAGCAGTATCTCTAGTGTGTTACTCATAAGTAAATTACGAATAATACATATAAAAACAACTTAGTATACATAGTAACACAATAGGAAATATGCACATTTTTTTTTATATTTTCACACGATAGGTTATATCGTTATATAACCGTAAAAAAATATTCAGCGCCAAAAAACAGAAATTTGGTAACAAAAAAAAAACTTAAAATTAACTAACAGCTAGGGGCACTTTAAACACCCGGCCTTTTGGCGCGCTTGTCGTGACGTCAAAGTCCACAATACAATCAAATGTTAAAAATCACAAACATCTACACGCTTGTTGACATTTCATAGACGTTGACGTCACGTTCGATCTGAACTTTTCGAGTATTTTGAATTTCCCACATTTTTATGCACTTTTTAATAATTATAACGAAAAAGAAATAATATTAAAAAATATTTACATAGACATAACTCTAAAGCAAAAATGTTGATAAAAAAATATATTTAAGCCTTTTTTGAATTAGATGCATATTCCCTATTGGAATTTAAAATTAAAATAAAAATTACATAGTAATTCTCCGATTTAAATAAAACGTGTCCTTCATTTTCAGTTACATAGTATTCGGCTCAATGTTATTCGGAATATGGGAGAAATGGGACAAACTGGACGGCACCTACTTCTGTTTCATATCTCTCAGCAGGTGAATTATCATCTTCTCATTACGACACTTGTCCTGATTGAGGACAGGTCTTGCCTGTCTCCCGCACAGGTCGAACTGAACAGAAATTTGCTTCCAGCATTGGCTTTGGAGACTTCGTGCCGGGCGAAAGGGTCTACTCGCCGCGAATCGACACCTCGTTCATCGCCTGCTCTCTCTACCTGCTGCTGGGGATGGCGTTGGTGGCAATGTGCTTCAACCTCATGCAGGTCTATTAATGCCTTATCATTAATTTAGTGTTGTGTTCTTAAAATGTGTCATCCTCATCGTTGAATAGCATCTGAGAAATTTTATAATTATTCATTAGCACAATGAATTGTGCAATGTCAGTTGGTCAATCAGGAACGTCTGGGACTTCAACACAAACACATTGGGGAAAGGCTCCCCTCCCCCTCCCCCCACCAAACAAATCGGTGATATACTCGGGTTATCATAATCAATTTTATTGGCAAAATAAAAACACGGAGTCAGGTAGAAATTTTCCTTTTGATTTTAAACACCATGGGCGACATAACTCGTTCTTGTATTTCAAATACAAGTTGTGCGACATTTCATGTATGTATATCCACTACTCATCATCAGATAAATACGAAACACCACCACTAGTGCCACCTATCTTCGGCACAAATAATTAAATTAAAAGCTTTTTGTGCATGCCAAAAAAAATATTTTTTTTTATTCAAAATCTACAGCTCTTAAATGGTTATTGATCCTTGATTATTACGAACAAACGGAAACTTTATTATTACATGTGACTTAATTCATTTATTCTTAAAACAAGAATAATTGAATCTCTCCTACATCTTCTCACACATCTTCATTAATATATTATAATTTTAGAAATAGATATGGCTATGGAGGAGACACATCTTCATGGTTTATTTTTTAATATTTTGATACACTAGTCATACACCACACGTATTAACCGTTTTGCATCTTATTTTGAAATTAATGTCAACGCTGATCAAGACGGGAATGGACCTGGCATTATTGTGCCCGAAGTGAGAGACGGGTAAATGGGGTAAAAGGGTAAACACTCAAAAAAGTCATAACTCAAATAATGTGTTGAACTCTTCAAAAATCAGTGGCAGGGCACACTGCGTTTTTCGCAGTCATTTGGGCAGCCCGTCTGGCGGCAGTAACCACCCCCTTACAGAAGACCCCCGTGAAATAACAGCACGTGTGCTGTTGTGTTTCGGTGAGTGAGTAAGGGATGCCAGAGCCCATTTCCCTATCTCCTTTCCCTTAATCCTACTGTAGTCGGCAGCGCACTTGCAGCAGCTTTGGCGTTGCTTGTGTTATAGGCGACGGTAGCCACCTACTATCAAGTGGACCGTCAGCTTGTCTGCCGATCTTAACATAAAAAAAGAACATTGGCAGTCCTATCAAATTGTCAAAAAAACTTCTATGATTAAAACCCCATAGCAATAAATATACTTACATTATATTTATCATATATTTCAGGAACAAGTCATACATTATTTTGCTGGAGCGAAGCGAGCTCTGAAAAGGATCTGCCGATGCAAAAGATGATGACCACAAGTTCCTACTGCTAATTATCTCGTATATGTACATTGTATATTATAGTGTATAGTGCGCGCAAATTGTATACGAGTGATTGAATGATTGAATGCAAATAAATTATTAATTTGAAAGTTTTTTAGTATATTTGTTAATGATTATTTTTCCTGTGTTAAAACGTATTGGAAAATAGTGGTCTGTGGTTTTTGGTTTCGAGCAACATCGAATTGGAACAAAAGGATTGTCTTAAAACGGAACGTAAAATGTAAAATTGCGCTCCGTGCAATCATCTTCTATCAGGCATACAGATGTACCAGGTCACCATCCCCCCACCTTGTCGAAATCCCTCTCATTCCGACCAAGCGATTTAAAACATTTTTTACAATGCGCACTGCTAAGGATTGGAACTCCTTGCCGGCTCATACAACCCAAATTTTTTCAGGTTCCAGTGAATAGGCATGTGAGAGCTCGCTGTGTGAGCTCGCTCCATCGTCGGTCTCATCTTTTCTACACGGGTAGATTTCAAGAGATGAAAAAAAAAAAAAAACGATGCGTAATGGAGATCACGTGGGTATATGCGGGCTGGTGAACTGCGCTTACGCAGTTGATTGATGAACGCTAGTGAATTAGTCTCGCGCTTGTGTTTTGGTGAATTAAAGCATGTTAATAATTTTGGGTGATTTTTGAGTGATTTTGGGAGTCGAGTTTGGTATTTGTCATCGTGTGGTGAATGAGCATTGTAACGGAGATTCAATGGTCATTTAATTTTTCGTCTATCGATTGGTACATTGTTACTGGTTACAGCCACGGGAGTGTACATGTAGTTTGGTGTATAAACAACTGGGAAAAATCACGTAGGCGTGAGCGAGCATATCGTCCGACTTAAATTGTTGTCACATGCTTTGGATCGAACGTTTGTGTCGATAAGACATTTTAAAGCCGGCTAGTGGCCGAGAATGTGCCGAGAATACGAGGCAGTTCGGCATCGGGATTACAATTTTTATTCACAGTATCGCAAAATCTCGTAGAGAGGGAGGGTCTAGGACAATTCATCGCTGGCCGTTTCATCGCCGGCCGATTTGTCCTGAGATTTTCTTTATAGACAACGGTTGCCACATAAGATCAAGTCATCGTTAGCTTGATGGCTGAATTCTGAAAAATGTACAGAAAAAAACGTAAGAACAATATTTAACTACAATGTACCTACGGTCTTTTCTCTTTATAAAATGTACCCACAAATTATTCAACTGAGCGAATTGTCCGTGAGGAAGTTGAACCGGAAGTGAAAAAAGTATAACATTTGTAGTGGAGGCGATCTTTCCCGATTCTTCCGCCCCTTTTACCTGCAATGCGCGTTAAAAATGCACTTCGTTTCCTTTGAGAAATTCTTCTTTTAAAACGGTTTAATAGTAGTAACGACTGGGAATTCTGAAATAAATCACACTTGGACAGATTTAAAGTTTGTTATTTGAATTGAGGTCACAGCTGCTTCAAGTTTAAAGACTAGACTAATACTAGTTTATGCTAAACACTCTGTAATAAGATACCGGTTGTTTATTAGTTAAAGATACACTTTTTCTTTATTTTACAGATAACAGTACTTTATAAAATAAAAATATAACTCAAGACGGCTCTCTGAGGATTATTGTCTATAGAACAGACTGTTTAATTATGAAGTAAGCATTGGAATTAGCTTACGCAGGCTGCTGATCTTTAATTTAAATAAATGAATTTTATTATAAATAAATGAATTATATGAATTTTTGTTCTATTAACAATTATTTATATTTTATTCTGTTATAGTCGTCTGTGGTCTTGATATGGTGGTGATTTATGGACTAAAATGTGTGATTTGTTTTGAAAAATAATAGCCCGCAATTTCGTACGCGTGGTATTCGGTACAGTGGGTAACTTTTTTTGTTTGTAAACCGGTTGTAAGCCGAATGAAACAAACACCAAACGTTACGGGAAGCTTGCTAACAGACAGACAAAAATTCTAAAAACAATTTTTTTGACCTCAGTAACATTCAGTAACATAAGTACAACGTGCACATATTATTTTTTGAAAAAATATTTAATGTACAAACACGGCTCGTTTACGATTTTCTTATGTGTATAAACAATAAATAATATCCTAAATACATACTTACTTATATGGTACAGAGAGATAGTGGAGACCACTGGCAAACGCAACGTGGATCCAGGCTGCTTCTGACTGGTCCTACGGCTAAGATGACAATGATACTAAATAATATATTTAGTAAATTATTTATTGTATTTAGTAGTGGCGGCAGAAACCGCCCCCTTATAGAAGACCACCGTGAACAGCATATGTGCTTTGTGTTGTATTCTGTTGCTAACATCATATGTCCTGTATTTTCGGTGAGCGAGTAGTAAGGGATGCCAGAACTCATATTCCTCTTATCTTTTATCTGATTAAGGTTGACATTGAACTTACAATAAGTTGCAAAGTATTTTCAAAATCAAAATGAAAATATTTATTTATCAATTAGGTTTCTCCAAGAAACTCTTATGATCGTCATTTAGAATTACCAGTTAAATTTAAATTTACCAGGGTTTCGGAAAAAAGCCAAGATGACGATCCTGAGAAGAAACTCAGGATACTATTCTTTTTGTCATCTTTACAATGTAAAAATTACAACAATTATAATCATACACTTAATACTTAAAGTAAATATACAATACTAAGCATAGTATGAGCTCCGAATCCAGGCTTTAATTCCAGGCTTCATTGTCACTTAAGTAATCAGTAACCTTATAATAGCTTTTCGAGAGGAGTTTGGTTTTAATGACAACTTTAAATTTATTTATAGATAAGGTTCTGATCATCTCAGGCAGTTTATTATAAAACCGTATACACTGACCCATAAAAGAATTACTTATGTTGTGGAGTCGCGTCTTATGTAAATCTAAATTATTTTTAAACCTAGTACCTTATTGTGTACATCACATTTTTTATTAAATTGACTAATATTTTTATGCGCGTAAATTAAATTTTCATAAATATATTGACATGTAACAGTTAAAATGTAAATTTCTTCGAACTTTTCTCTGAGGGAAGAGTGCGGATCTAGGCTCTAATGGCCCTTTTTTGTAAAATGAAAATAGTATTTATGCCCGCAGCGCCACCCCAAAGAAGGATCCCATAACTCATTACACTGTGAAAGCAACTAAAATAGACAATCCTAGCTGTTTCGACATCTGTTAGGCGTCGAATTTGCTTAACTGCATAAACCACAGAGCTAAGTCTTTTACTTAGTTTCTCAATATGTGGAGCCCATTGTAATTTAGAATCTACGGTAATGCCTAAAAATACTGTCGATTCCACGGGCTCCAATTTCTCACTACCCAAAATCACATTCGTTCCAATATTTTTAACATTCGGGGTACTGAATTTAACAAGTTTAGTTTTCGTGGCATTTAAAAGAAGATTATTAACACTAAACCAATGCACTACGTTAGAAAGTACATAATTTACCTCATTATAGCACTCAAGTTGCCTTTTAACCTTAAATATTAATGATGTGTCATCAGCAAATAATACAATATTGTGTTTACTCACAGAATGAGGTAAATCATTAATATAAACTAGGAATAAAAACGGACCGAGAATCGATCCTTGAGGGACGCCCATTTTAACTAGAGAACCCAGAGATTTCCTACCATTAACATCAACCTTCTGAATTCTATGGCTGAGATAAGAAGTCAGAAGATCGAGAGCCTTATTCTTAATTCCATAGTGGCACAATTTCCTTATTAAAGTGTCGTGCTGGACACAGTCAAAGGCTTTGGACAAATCGCAAAAAATACCAAGAGCATCCTGCGAGTTTTCCCATGCCTTAAATATGTTTTTCAATAGTTCAACACCTGCGACCGTAGTAAAACGCCCCTTAGTGAAACCAAACTGTTTCAAATAGACAATCAGTCTGTCCGCTAAAACATTTCCTTAAAATTAAAAATTGGCGAGAAATCCTCTCCGTACAAGCTATTTCTTTTATATCTAAAAATACATTGAAATACCATATCGTCCAACTTGAAAAAATATTTATTTAATATCTCAGGTATTTCTTATGTAATTTTAGATCAGGACCCTCAAAAATCTGGAAATACTGTTAATCTATCTATTGACATAAGCCTCCACCATAACTTTACAGTATGATTTTCCCATAATTCTCCACAATTTAATGAATTCGATCCCTTGATACTGCACCAAGTTCTCCATTAAAAGATTAACGCCTTTGCTAGTACAACAATGAAGTGCGATTTTCTTTTTACTCGAGTTTTCTTGAATGCATTTCCTTCCAAGTTGGCAAACTTAGTTCGGTGTTAACAACAATTACATCCGGGGAAATTAAACAGCAAACTTTGGCCATTTCTTTTATTCCCTTCGATTGCATTTTCTTAAGTTATCCGGATAGTTTTAGAGAAATTACCTCATTAGCTTTATTTAGTACTAGCTGTGCCCGCGAATTCGTACGCGTTGTATTTGGAATAACGCATAACTTATTTGTTTGTAAACAGATTGGTAGCTTGGAAATATTACTGGAAGCTTGCTACAATACATCAATGGAAACCACATGAAAATTGGTTAAGCCGTTTCTGAGTTTAGCGTGCACAAAGGCATAATAGGCAAATAATGATTTTAATATAGATTACATGTACCAACATAACCTGAACCCTGTTTAATGTGATCGATCATATAGATCTGAGGTTAACTTACATTGGATAATGCAAAATCACTTAAACTGACTATTTTTAACTTTATATAAACTTTCAATCATCATTGTAGTTAACTAAAGTTTCAGCCAATTCAACCGAAGAGTTATTTTATTGCATTTTTATCGAAAAATATTGGATGTGATTCTTTAAACCTACATAACTTTTTTGTTTGTGAACTGATTGGAATGAAACAAACACTAAATGTTACGGGAAGCTTGCTACAATACATCAGTGAAAAAACTGCAATTGTAGTTAAATTGTAGAGATTAGCGTGCATAAATACAAACGCATAGACAAAAATTCTAAAAACTATTTTCTTGACCTCTATAACACGAGTACAACGTATATAAATTGTTTTCTTGAAAAAATATTTCATGTGAGACATGGCTCGTTTACGATTTTATTATATACTAACGTTCCGCCCCCGACTTTGCCCGGGTTGCAATTTTTATATATATATGAACATTCCCCGTTTATCCCTCTTTCCATTAGTGAAAACCGAATTAAACCGAATTAAAATAAGGATTCATTTTTATATATTAAGAAAAGATAAAATATAGAATAGTAAGTAGGTACTGCACTGTTATAAATAGCAAAAAATATATAACATAAAGTTTAGATATGACATATATGTCTTTAACATATATGTTTTAAACACTGTGAATTGCAGTATTAAATACTAATCGGATCTAACACAGGGCGGGCATTAATTCTAGCGAATATCATAAATGCGAAAGTGAGAAAGAAGTTATTTTCCCCCTCGGGATCAAAATATCTCAAAATTAAAATAACAAATTCAACTCCTGAAAAAATATATTTATTCAATAAAGATTGAATATTAACATCTAAAAAATAAAAAGGCTTTAAATAATGCGTATAATCGTCCATTGAAGTTGATTCCTATGCAATAGGCATGATGACGGTATTAAAGAATCAAGGAATAAATGGTTTTGGAGAAAAATATATGTTGAAAGGTGTCTAAAAAATTACTCATTTTTTGTATTAAAATTGAGATTAATAAGATTTTCAATAAAATAGAAGTTTAAATAACTGCAATCGGCCATATGAGTTGTGGGTTTCCGGGATGATGGCCCAGGTCTGTTAGAAATTCTTCCTGAGGATGTCAACCGCAGTTGTTGACGAAACGTTTGGAAGAATTTCCAACAGACCTGGGCCATCATCCCGGAAACCCACAACTCATATGGATACCGGCCGAGAAAACCTACATTCTACTATGCAATCGGCCATGTTAACTGAAACACCAATCAGAGCGAATGACGTCACGCCCAGGTAAGTGCCATCGTGATGCTTGACTTTGCTTTGGCAGAATGGAAAATCTGATGAGATGTCGGTGACGTCACGGTTCATCAGACGCAACGCCATGACACCTTTTCGCGCGTAATTCAAAATAGATTTAAAAACATTCAATAATTCGCGTTGACATTTAGTTTTTTTTGCTGAAATATTTTTTTTTTTCGGATATGGTAGACGTGTATCTACATTATGGAAGGAAATTTCAAAATCTGTCATCATGCCTATTAATATTTCTATAGTAATTTTATTCATAAAACGTTCCGTCCACCGTAAAGCACGTTTTGAAAATGCGTTGATTACATTTGCTAGGTTTCCCAGTGCGGGCCTCGGGGTCCTTTACAATTTGTTACAAACCTGAACCAACAAAGAAGCAAACACAATTAACTCCATTAGCTCATTAGCCGTTCTTTGTTACTTTTTTACCTTTTCGTTCCATTTTTACTTTTATTTTTCACCTACCTACTTCATTATTAATTTTAACGCATTCATTGATCCTTCGACCTGGCTCACTATGGCTTCATCTCGCTATTAAAAAAACTTCAAATGTAAAGACGAATTATACCACATTGGTATAAAAATAGACTTCAGTTTTGTTTGTTTTACAGGTTAAAAAGAAGTTAATATTATAACTTCCTTAGTGGGTTCAAGTTAATGTTTTGTTTTATAACACAATATCTGCTGCCCGGGGCTTCCCCAAAAATAACTTCTTACTAAATAAATGAGCAAATGTAATGGCGTTAGATGATCCCTCGGGAACAGTAGGCACTTTTTGTCTGGATGAAAGGTATCCTATGTCTTTCCTGCTACCCTGACAACGTAACAGACAGACAGACAGAGTTACTTTCACATTTATAATATTAGTATGGATGAAAGATGTGGTCCGTCTAAACTTTGCTAAAAACGCAAAAGACTGACAGAGTTACTGTCGCATTTTTTTTTTAATGAAAGATGGGTTTGCTCTTGGCCACCATCTATCCATGTAGAAAAGATGAGGTCGACGATGGAGCGAGCTCATCCAGAGCCTATTCATTCGAACCTTGAAAAGATTTGGGTTGTATGAGCTTCAATCCTTAGCTGTGCGCATTATAAAAGATGTTTTAAAGCGCTTGGTCCGAATTAGAGGGATTTCGACAAGGTGAGGATGGTTACCAGCCGTACGTCTGCATGTCCGATAGAAGAAAGGGGAAGGCGGTATGATCTCATGCAGCTCTCGAGCACACTCTCCGAAGTACATCTGTCAGGCTCTGTCAGTGGGAGTCAAATGGCATTGCCTTGCCGCTTCAGAGTGCAATTTATTGTCCTTTCCAAATACTCTGTACTTGGCTGACCGCGAAGCAAATTAATGGAGTGATGAAATGAATATATACAAAGAGTGCGTGAACTATGTACATAGTCCCTTAGGAACTTGGCCCGCGAGAACCCATCTCTCTGATGAGTAGCCGACGTACATCCGATGATGTGACATTTATATGTAATTTTATAAACAAAAACTAATCATAAACTAAAAAAAAAAGAAAATTGTTTCACAAAGTAGAAAAAGGTTCTACTGAAATTCTTTGTCGTTAATTTATCTATTTAAATTCTGAAATGCAAATAAACAACTGTATGCGCCGCCGCCGTCTTGATATAAATTATTACACGTGGATGCTTTAATTTGAGCGACTTTGTAACAATTTTTTTTTAAATTTAAATGTCCTTATTTTTTCTTGTATTTAGAAAAAAAGATTGCCCTAAACAACAATGTAGATAATGTTGGTAGTGTTTTTTATTTCGCAAAACGAGACACTTCCTATTTGTTGAATTTATTGCTAAGTTCCGGCCGATATTGTATCTTTAGTTCCCAACTTCCGAGGCCATACAATTCTTTTTATAAATAGTGTGGATTTGTTGTAAACTTTTATATTATTTTATTTGCTTCTTCTGCTTCTTTTTTAACGCAACAAAAGTAATTAATAATTCCTATTAATATATAAATACATATTAGATACCTATTGTATATTGGGATTATATAAACTCCAAAATGCGTAGGAGGTGTTCTAGGAATAGGCAAAATGGTAGGAAATACATCTGACCTTTTAACCTTTCACCGTCATAAATCTATTCCACATTCAATCAGATATCCCATAAGGGTCCACTCTTCTTATACCTTTCAATTGAGCGCCATCACAAAAGATCCTGCACTCAATTCATTTTTAAATCATAAATATATCAGGTCGGAGGCCACTTTTATTCGAAAGATTTTTAAAATTTGGTGCAGTGCATTACATAAATATCTAGAATTCGGTGCAGCCATAGATCTAGATAGATCTATGGGATCAGCCCGATTTCTCATATGGAAGTTCATCTGCTCTTACTTCTTGAATTTCATTAAGGACGGAAAGTGTTTTTTTTTTTTTTGTTATGAAATCGAGGTAGCGCTTGACCACTATCTCACCTGATGTGAGGTGCAGATGTGGCCGAAGGTGGACCACGCTTACCTAGTAAATGCCCATTTACCCTAGGTTTGAAGACCCCGAGGTTGTAGTTCTGTGGGAACACAGTCGCAGGCAATGAGTTCCACTCCTTAGCAGTTCGAACAAGGAAGGTGGAACTGAAACGCTTTGTTCGTGATCGAGGTACATCGACCACGAAGGGATGAAACCCCTGCCCACGTCTAGTGGTCCGCAAGTGGAACGGTTCCGGTTGGATTAATTCGTACAGAATAGATGCACACTCTCCATAGTGTAGACGATAGAAAATCGATAGGCACGCTACTTTTCGTAACTTTTTGTGTCGTTCTCTCTTTCATTATTTACAAAAAAAAAACACAGGCAAGGGATTTTGGCGACAGGAGACACATGATTTAATTGTCTAAAAAATGAAGCAATCTTGTATTCTAAGATGGTAGTTTTCTTAATTGCCAATGGAATATTTACAGCTCAGTATTGTGCATGGATTCTTCCCATCTCCGTATGCTTATATATATATATATATGTCGGAGTCGGAGTCTATATAATGTCCGAGATTCCCGAGGCGACGCGACGGAGAGTTAAAGAATCAGTGGGCTCTGGCATCCTTTACTCAGTCACCGAAACACAACAGCCCACGTGCTGTTATTTCACGGTGGTCTTCTGTAAGGAGGTGGTTACTGTCGCCAGACGGGCTGCCCAAATGACTGCGAAACGCAGTGCGCACTGCCACTACTTTCCAGATCCAGACCAAAGCCAAATTTGAAAACCTAATTTTCAAAGTCGACCTTGCCGGCAATCGAACCGTGGAACCCTAGAACAGAACGTTAAGGCTAACCTAACCTAACCACTCATCCAACGAGCTCGTCGTGTTTTCAGCTTCTGGACCTTCTCCTAAACCTTATAGGGAACCGAACAAACACGCGAACAATGGGTTTAAATCACACATATTTACTCCTCTTAGCGGATATCTTGTAAGGGTGAACCGGGCGAAATGAATGCAATTAGGCTCCTCGGATGTCAGTAATGAGGTGCTCGGAGGCCCCGCTCGTTTCGTGGCCCCTCCCTAACCACGTACTGAGGAGACAAAATGACTCGTCGTCACATTTTTTATCAACGGAAAAGTACTTTCCTTCCTCAAATAATGGATCATAATAATGATATATTCGTTGCCGTTCCGCTTGCTTTGGGTTAAAAGGAAATGTCTACTGCTCATGACTCGAAGAGTACTCCCAAAAGCTACATTTATTTCACTCAAAAACTTCTTCAGTTATATTTTATTATCATTAAATTGACAAAAATATTAATAACTAACTTAAATATAATAAATATTAAACAACTAGCTGAGCTCGCGACTTCGTACGCGTGGTGCGAGTATTCTGTATAGCACGTAACTTTTTTGTTTGTAAACCGATTGGAATGAAATAAACTCTTAATATTACGGGAAGCTTGTTGCTATGCTTCAATGAAAACCGCATTCAAATAGCTTAAGCCGTTTCAGAGATTAGTGCGCAACAAACGCAAGGACAAACAGACAAAAATTCTAAAAACGATTTTTTTGACCTCGGTAACATATGTACGGGTACATTTTTTTTAAATCTTTAACACGGCTCGTTTACGATTTTACTGTATGTATAAATTAAAAAGCGAAGCGAATTATCTATTATTAATATTATTTAATTAAAATTTCTTATCACTTCTTTTTATTGTAAATTTATTTATTTATTTATTGACATGTATTTACCTCATTTTATTACCTACGGCACTATGTATATCAATATATCCTATAC
Source organism: Bembecia ichneumoniformis (assembly GCA_910589475.2). NCBI lineage: Eukaryota > Metazoa > Arthropoda > Insecta > Lepidoptera > Sesiidae > Bembecia > Bembecia ichneumoniformis. The sequence goes on from OU342540.1 coordinate 14,432,268, forward strand.
ATATTATAAAAAAGTCGATCTCTTCTGTCAGTTTCTCTGCTAACTTCTAAATTACTCAAAGGATTTTGATACAGTTTTCACTAATGCAAAGAGCGAAAAGCGAGGAAAGTTTGTGTATATAATTTGATGTAAAAAATTGCATCCGTGCGAAGCCGGGATCGGGTCGTTAGTGAATTATATTAAACATACCCACCTATTACTATAAATGCAGTGGATTGGCGATTACTTTTTTTTAAATTTTACATAATAATATTAAACAAATAGTTAAAGTTAACTTAATTGAAACACAAAGTTACAAAAACGCAGATAATGTCGGTAAAGAGAAAAAGTAATTAATTTATTCGTCAATTTAAACTATCCTTGTTGGTTAAAAGTCACCTTTGAATGTGTCTGCTTTAAATTGAAAATTAATAAATAAAATAAAGAGCAATAATTAATGCATGCAAATATGCCTATGACAAAACTGCTTTCCATTCAACATGGTAGAAGTTATTGGAGTATACCTCCTGAAGAATCGATTTTCACATAAAGCTTACCTAAAAAGCGTTACGTTATCTGTCACTGTCACTTTGATATCTGTACGGCAGCTGAGAGCTTATAAAAGCAAACGTCGAAATCTTGTAAACAATTGAACTATTTGATGTACAAGCCGCGTTCCCTAATTCTATTCTAAAATAATAGATGGGGCCATCAACAGTGTTATTTTTTTTGGAGTTCACCAAGCGGTTCTACCCAAATCCGAAAGACGTCGCCGTTTCATTATAGAATAAAAATACATACATACTTTATAATAGATGGCGCTTTTATTTATCCTTTTTTTCTAATGGAGTAAACTCTAGTCGTGCGTCGGAGCTGACACACTTTTTTTAATTCGTTATCTGCATCCACTACATTATATTTGCTATTTTCCCCTCAAGCACTGACTGGTAGTTGTATCCTCTACCTTAAAGTGAAGGGTCAGCCTGTCTGTCATCCCTTCTCAGAAAAAAAGAGTGTATCGACTCATTTTCGAGGGAAACTCGCTGGAGTGGGCAACACTAATCCCTACCCTATTACTCGGGTCATTTTGCGAGTCGTTCGGTGACCGTGTGAATTATTTTACTAATTTGATTTCTGCTAACTAAATCCGCTATCAATTAATAAGTTATATTAATTTTTTTTTTTTTTATGGAATCGAGGTAGCGCTTGACCACTATCTCACTTGATGTGAGGTGCAGATGTGGCCGAAGGTGGACCACGCTTACCTAGTAAATGCCCATTTACCCTAGTTTTGAAGATAAACAAACAATTAATAAACAAGATAATAATAAATAATAAGATAATAATAATAATAAGATTAATAAACAGATTATACTGCGTTGGGCATACTCACAGAAGACCACTGTGAAATAACAGCACGAGTGCTGTTATGTTTCGGTAAGTGAGTTAGTGAAGGATGAAAAATCATAAGTTATAAGTAAAAAAATATAATGGAAACTAAATAAAAAGAACACAGTATTAAAGGCCCAGCAGATGTTGCATTACAAAGCGCTCCCTGATACAACACAAAACACAATGTTTTACGGCATACGAGCAATTATGTTAACGATAAATGAGGTACAAATAAACGCAATTATTCTTATCACTATTGTTCTTTCGTAATACTACGATATAAACAAATGGAATTTCTGGTGAACCAGGAAAAAATAATTCCCCGTAGTACACCTAGGTGAACAAGGCATGTAGAGCACGGGCACAGACGGCAATGGCGATGTCTCTAATATTTATGCTAGCTAATATTATGCTAGCTAAAGTTCAAAACTTAAGTAACTTGTAAAAGTTTTTAATTACATGTCAAAAAAATATGACATATTAAGACGTCTGTATTTCCGAGCTCATACAACCCAAATCTTTTCAAGGTTCGAGTGAATAGGCATCTTCTGGGTGAGCTCGCTCCATCTTCGGCCTCATCCTTCTTACATGGATAGATGCTGGTCAAGAGCAAACCCATCTATAATAAAAAAAAAGATAAATTCAATCATTATTAAATCCATCGAGCCCTGTTATTAAGGCTTTTTTGTGAGATTTTAATTAACGAGATCTTTTCAATAAGGAGAGTGGGGTGTTTAAATAGAGATGATTAGTTGGAAACGTAACAGTGTTTTATTATAAAAGTAATTTTTTTAATGTTCAATAAAGAAGGTTTGCCTTTTCGCGTAAAAATCAAATTACTTGGGGAAAATTCGCTATTGCGATCGCTTGTCTATGGTTGAAAGAACTTTGACGCCGAGGTCAGAGAAATGTTATTCAAACACTTCGCGTTTTTATACCTAATCTTAAGTCTTAAAAAGAAAGTTATAAATCAATCATGATTCCGATATAGAGACTTTTCTTTAAAAATGCGGAATCTCTTGAAACAGTAATACATAATAATATTCAGTAATAAATATAAATATTCATTTTAAAGTGAACTGAATCGGCAAGTAAGTCATTTGGGCTGCATTGGATTACATATTAAAAAACGGGACAAGTGCGAGTTGAACTCGCGTGAAGAGGGTTCCGTACGATGTTACCTATCCGCACAATATTGAGTGATTTACCATGTTATTTTAATATCATGGACTTCTTATCGGGGGGCATGGCAGTGCCCCCGCCAAGTCGAGCGCGAAGCAAAAGCAAACACTGCCGTACCATCCTTTACTGGAACCATTTCGCCGCATTTTCAGGCCCCTATTTGAGAACCTCTGGATAAGACCAGAACGCAGAAATTTTCGTCATCCAGTAAGCTATAATCACACACTTAAAATCCAAAATTTCAAGTCTGTAGGTCATTTAGTTCCGAAGTTAAGCGAAAGCAAAGTTTCGCATTTTCGACACTCACTCACTCACTCATGATCATCAAAATAGAACTAGTACTTCCCATAAACTCAGAGAGCTGAAATTTGATACAAAGTTAGGGTTTAATGGCCACATAAAGGGAAAACTATAAAAACTAGGATAATCGAAGATCTGGAGTACCTGGTGACCCTGATAAGAAAACACAAGAGCTCAACCAAACTATTAGAGATCGACATACCGCCTTTACAAAAAATATTCACCTTGGTGGGCCGCTTCTTTTGATGTCAAAAATCGAAGGTCGGAAGTATCTGATGAAGAACCCTCAGCTGGTCTCAGCTGTATTAGAGATATGGTAATGCCCCCTTCTACTATTGGTACATAAAAAATCGACTGTCATTGCAAAAATCCAGCGTAGTGGTTATTAAATCAACGTTTTCCAAGTGGTAATTTTCCATCGTCAATGGGTAGCGGTTCTGGTGACAGATTGGTGCAATGGTGTCATGGAGCACCTGGTTTTGTACCCTTGTGTACCCTTCAACGGCCAAGTCACACAAGATTAACTATAATAATAAAGAAATCGCAGTAAGGAACCTTAGACTTGGTACGACTTTGTCTAGATTTCATTACTTTTTAGAGATAAACAAGCAGCTCCATCGAGATTTGGCTAGTTTTTTACAGAATGTTTTTGGTGGGATAGGTTTTCCTATAATCTATAAGCAGAAAACTAATTTCTGTATTTTTTTTTTCAAAATTTTAGGTTCAGTAGTATCGTAGATAAGGGGGGAGGGGGAATGGTCGGACAGAACACGAGTGATCCTATAAGGGTTCCGTTTTTTTATTCGGACGTACGGAACCCTAAAAATACTTATGAATACTTATATAAGCCAATTTTACTATCGTCAATATAGATAGGTAATATTAAAATATTAAATTGGGCATTGAAATAGTAATTGCATAAAAAAATTATAACAAACTAGCTGAGCCCGCATCTTCGTTCGCGTGGTATTTGGTATAGGGCGTAACTTTTTTGTTTGTAAACCGATTGGAATGAAATAAACGCTAAATGTCACGGGAAGGTTGCTACAATACATTAATGGAAACGGCATTGAGATCGGCTAAGTCGTTTCTGAGATTAACGTGCACAGACAAACAGACAAGAAGTCTAAAAACTATTTTTCGACCTCGGTCACATAAGTACCTACAAAGTGTACAAATTGTTTTTATGAAAAAATTATAATATACAGACTCGATTCGTTTACAATTTCATTATATGTATAGTTTGCTAACTGATAGTAAGCCTATCATTAACACTTATTAACTCACTAACGGAATCACACATACCTACTGTTATTTTATGGTGATCTTACCATAAGGGGGTGATTACAGTCGCCAGACGGGCTACCCAAATAACTTCGAAACGCAGTGTGCCTTGCCACTTGCCAGATCCAGACCAGAAACAACTATGATAAAGTTGGCCATGCCGGGAATCAAACTCGGGTCGACTAATACGGATAGTGTCAATGGTCTTCGGTAAGATGTAAAAGACAAAAGACTCAAGAGCGAAGCTTTCGTTGATAAGTCGACGGTATAACGATTTAACTGATTGCACCGAGTCCGTTACGCGTGTTAAGCCAACGAGATGCTCATTATTTATGGACTCGCAATGTGGGTCCGAGCATTAAGCTTTACGGTCACTTGACCCTCGGCGTTCGATTCAATCAGCTCTGCGGTTATTTAACTTGGGCGCTTGTGGTGTATACAATAAACACAAATAACACAAAACACAAGTTGAGTTAAGTGCAAAAAGACCGATAAAAGTTATTCATTGAAATTATGTTTTACTCGTGAGTTCGGTAAGTTTATCAATTTGTGAAAAAGCGGGCGTAAAATAATACAATTTATCTCTCGTTTAGAATCCTACGAATCTTGTTGTCTCCCGGTGACATATATATGATGAAAGAATCGTGCTTAGCATTTCATATGTGAATGCATTCTTCTGTTTCTGATCAGTGCTGCTGGAAAATTATAGGTGAGGCTTATGTCTAGCCGTGTGTCTAGGCTGGGAAAAAAAAAATACCAAAAGAACAAAAATATTACTAAAATGTCCATTTATTAAATATTATTAAATGAACGAGTCCATTGGGGTGTTTGCCTTAACGCTCTGTTCTTAAATCAGGACTGTTTCTGATCAGTCCTGCTGGAAAATTATAGGTGAAGCTTATAATATACATATAGGTAATTAAGCTTATAATATAAAATTATAGGTAAGCCGTGTGTCTAAAAATACCAAAAGAACAAAAATATTATTAAAATTTTCATATTATTAAATATTATTAAATGAACGAGCCCATTGGATGAGTGGTTGGGGTGTTTGCCTTAATGTTCTGCTTTAAGGTTCCTGGGTTCGATTCCCGGCAAGGTCAAATTTAAGACTGAACTTTTGAAATTTGGCTCTGGTCTGGATCTGGAAAGTAGTTGCAGGGCACACTGCGTTTCGCAGTAAATTGGGCGGCCCGTCTGGCGGCAGTAACCACCCCTTTACAGAAGATCACCGTGAAATAACAGCACGTGTGCTGTTGCGTTTCAGTGAGTAAGGGATGCCAAAGCCCATTATCCTATCCAATCCCTTATCCTTAATCCCACTGTAGTCGGCAGCGCACTTGTAGCAGCTGTGAGGTTACTTGTGTTATAGGCGACGGTAGCCACTATGACCTTCTTGCCGATTCTTCCTCACAGAACTGGTGGCAAATGTAAAAGACTAAAAGACTGGAATTTAGTAGTTTGCAATGAAAAAAGTTTACTTTTTATTTTATTTATTATGTTTAAAATGTATAAGTATTATTTATTTGATTCGAAGCAAACACAGTTGAAAACCATCCATCAGAGAGATTGCTCGGAACATCGATCAGTGTCACTGACCGTTCTGGAGTAGCGGATGAAGAAATCATCAAAACGATACCTACCACTTTAAAAATAAGGCTCCTATTTGATCGTCGAAATGTCCCGGTTGCCTTACGGATATAAATACCTTGGAGTCATAGTGAGTAACGTTTAAACGCTGCATGAAGTCCTTCGACGTTGGCCGGTCAATTTACACTCGTAGTTGCGGAAAGCACATTTCGTTTCATATTTCGATATATCACTTTTTAATCTTTGACGTCTGTCTGTTTGTTATTTCGAATTCATTTTCACAAGTGTGGCTTCTTTGTCCTCCTTCTTTAAAAAGGCTAAGAGTCCACTTGTTACAGTCGCTACATTACGTCTAGGTATGTAGGATAAAAGGTACCTAACGTTGTAGGGACAGTGGAAAGGGTTCTGGCATCGCTTACTCACAAAAGTACAAGTGCTGTTATTTCACTGTGGAGATGTGGAAATTAACCCAGTCCATGACTGCAAAACGCTGTGTGTCCAGCCGCTAAATGGTCAAATGGTCAAAGGAAGGTCTCCCTTTTTTTTTTACGTTGGGAAATCCATCATGGATACCCAGCAGCGAAAGGGGGGACGCTGTGGGTTATGCCGGACTCATGCCGGCTAAAACCCAACGACTTTCTAGGGCGGCCGTAGATGGGCGAGGTCGTAGGAACGTTGTTGCACAACCTCGGCGACCCGCCACGGCTGTTCAGCGCGGGGAGGACTACGCTCCCTGTCGGAACCTCGGCGTACCCGAAAGCGGAGGTACGCCGGCCATCTCGGGAACCTCACAACGGGCGGTAGTCTCCCCTTAGACTACCGCCCAGGTCCTGGTCAAGGGGGAAGGCGGCGGATATAAGCCATCCGCCTGCACCAGGCGGAACGTGAGGGCCCCGCGCCTCTTTGCCAGCCATCGCTCAAGGGAGGGGCGAATGGCCTCGATCGTGAGGCGGCCCGCACTAGGCTCCGCCAACCTGTCTTTCCAGGTTTGGAGGAGGATCGTCTGGGAGTATCTCCTCAACCTGACGACCTCCTCCGATGTCAAAAGAGAGCCGCGCGACCGCGCGTCTGCGACTTTGTGGTACACCGCCGCCAGCACTTCGGCATCCAGCTCCCATGGAGGGGTGCCAGCCAACACACACGCCGCCTCAAAAGAGATAGTGCGGTACCCTCTCGCAATCCTGACCGCCATGGCCCGTTGCGGCGCGCGCAAGAGGGACCTGTTACGGACGGTCAGGCGGTTCACCCAGATGGGGGCCCCGTACAGGGCCATGGACCGCACCACGCCAGCATAGAGGCGGCGACAAAGGAAGGTCTCCCTGAATACTTATAACCTATATCTCTTTCAATTTGACTTAAAAATAATTATTAAGTAAATTATAATATTAAATTATTAATTATAATATTAAATCAAATAGGTACAAAGACGTCGGTACCGGCTAACGTTTTTATTACCTTAGGTGTCGAATTTCTTGGTCCGTGGGGCCCTACATTTCGTCAAAACGCTTGGGCCGACACGGAGCTGGCCTCGGGCAGTAAATTAGCCTTGCTTTGCTGTAAAACGAGGTAATGCAGCCAGCATGTTTGGTAAGGGACTCAAGCTTGATATGATTTGATATAGGATAGTTTTTAAATTGATTCTTTTAATTGAGTATCTAAAATATTTATTTAATTTCCTTATAAAATTATGTGTTAAAAAGGTGTTTGACACGCTCGGTGCACTGGTGGGTGCAGCTCTATGAGCTTAGTCACCAACACTGACCTACTGCGGATTAAGACTTCACACGTCTTTAAACACAGCATGTTTTCTTACATCGTTGGGTACAGCGATCACTATTTCTTTTGCTTTTGCACTCGACTTAGCCTATGTGTTATTCTCATGTTATATTAACTATATTAATGTCATCATAAGTGCAATAGTTTTTTCATAAAATGTATTGAACATCTTGTATATAATATTTATTTAATTGCAAATAGTTATAAACGAAATAGTTATATAAGCTACAAATTAGGTTAAAATCCAAGCATTTGGGCATTAAACGTTCATTTCCAAACACACTATGTATGTATGTAGGTATATACATATTTTTATATATTACACCTTATGTATAAATCATATCACTGAAAAGTGTGATCAAAGTCCGTTTCCTAGTTTTAGCGACAAAGAATGAGAAATTCTCAGTCCTCGAAACTTTTACATAAAATTTTATATTATTAGTATGAAAAAAATATAGAGATTCTCAGAGGCAGAGTGAGTTAGGGAAGTTGGATGAGTGGTCAGGGTGCTAGGGTTTCCGGTTCCACTTTGGAAATGAATTTTTCAAAGATGGCCCTGTTCTGAACCTGGAAAGTAGTGGCAGGGCACACTGCATTTCGCAGGCATTTGGGAGGCCCGTCTGGCGACAGTAACCATCCCCTTACAGAAGACCACCGTGAAATAACAGCACGTGTGCTGTTGTGTTTCGGTGAGCGAGTGAGGGATGCCAGTGCCCATTTCCCTATCCAATCCCTTATCCTAAATCCTACTGTAGTAGGCAGTGCACTTGCAGCACCTCTGTCGTTGCTTGTGTTATAGGCGACGGTAGCCACCTACCATCTAGTGGACCGTCAGCCTGTCTACCGATCTTAATACAAAAAAAATCTAGAATTAAATTCCTCGCTTATTTAAAAACAAATCACAATAGTTAGTATCACAATGATTTTAATAACAGAATAAAGAAATTTCTAGGAGCGTAACTACCTACCCACAAAAGGCCATCGTGAAATAACAGCACATGTGAGTTTTGGGTTTCCGGGATGATGGCCCAGGTCTGTTGGAAATTCTTCCAAACGTTTCGTCAACAACTGCGGTTGACATCCTCAGTGGTGTAGTCCGTGTTAGAAGAAAAAGTACATCGCATCACTGCACTTCACTTCTGCACTTTTCGACTTCTCGAGCGAGACTGATTTGCCGATTGGAATGTGTCTATATTTAAATTTATATCCCCACCCCGTGGTTGAATTGGTGGGGTGTGGTCACTAGGAGAGGGGTTATAACCCCTTTCCTAGTGACCACAGTTGTTGACGAAACGTTTGGAAGAATTTCCAACAGACCTGGGCCATCATCCCGGAAACCCACAACTCATATGGATACCGGCCGAGAAAACCTACATTCTACTAACAGCACATGTGCTATTGTGCTTCGATGCACGAGAAAGGAATGCCAGAGGCTACATCCTGATGCATTCTCTTGCTGTTAGTTTTAATATGATTTACTTCCTTGACGACTTGGCTACGGGTCCAAATGTTTCTAGTTGACGCATTGGGTGCAGTGTAAAGCTATTCCGAATTCAATACTGTAATGTTAGTGATATGATTCGCCGGGTGATGTAGACGATGCGAGGGAAAGAGTGAACGGTGAGTCGACTAAGTAAGTTGTTGACGGGTCGCTATTCCGCGTTCCCTCGGGAGGAAATTTCCGGAGCGCGGAAAATTCAACAAATTTGCCATTTAAAGTAGAAATTTTGCTGGCTTTGTACGCCGCGGAACGGGAACTCTTCGGAGATTATGGCAGCAATATTGCGGTCCGCCGTATAATGCCACGTTTTCCTATTTTATACGGCTTAAGGTCAGACACTTTTTGAATAAAATGCTCTGAATGTCATAAGAAGAAATATTCTTATTTATTCTTATGTGAATGTTCACAAACATTTCATTAATATCATTCAGTAGGTACGAATAATGTTTTTTTTAATGTTAAGATTATCGGACAGGCTGACGGTCCACTTGATAGAGTGTGCTGCCGACTACAGTAGGATAAGAAAATGAGCTCTGGCATCGCTTGAAAAGTTCACATTTTTCAAAGTTGACCCTGCCGGGAATCGAACCCGGGAACCCTAGAAACAAAATCGGACCAGTCGTTTAGGAGTTTAGTGAGTTACACAAATGCACAACAATTCTATCTTATTATTCCCAAATATGTGTAATTTTTCACCCCAGAACCATACATGACGGAAAATTTTCATAAACTACACTTTCTGTAACATGTGTTATACGTGTAAGTACTCGTTAGCAAGAGCTTTTATGGCCCGAGATCCAAGGCATGCCAGACATAACTTATTTCCTAAAGGACAAAATGTGGAGAATCGAGTAGTAGGTATTCCTATGTATTTTAAACTATGCCTACCTATATGCTAAGTTTGAAAGACGGCCAATTTAAAGCTCAGGTGAGAAAGGTGAGTAAAAGTAAGACTAACTTGACTCATTTTCTAAAAGCTAATTTTTAAGTATGTTTTGTAGAATATTATTACAAAATAATATTCAGAACTGCCAGACACTTCCCGTGGGCCATAAATTCTGCCAAACGCTTTAAAACCCCTTTCATTGGACATAGGAACACTATTCGATTTCTACTCATTTAGAAAATAAGTTATGATGCAAAACATAACTGGGATCTTACTCTATTGTAAGTGCTGTGGTTTCTGTATTCTGAGATCTTATAGTAAATACTTCATTGAATACGAACTATCGTTGTTTTTCTCCCATCTTTGTCTCTGCAAAAGATTTTTGTAAAATCTATGCGATCCAAAGCGTGGAGTTAAAATAAAAATTAAAGACGAAACCTTACTGAATATATTTTTTATTTCTATTTTTCTGTTACAATCAATATTTGGCACATAGTGGACGTTTTACAAGCATTTATATAACAATCATAAAATTTTCAAGCACAACGTGTTCATCACAATATTTAATTCTCTTATAAAATATTCTGCCATAACCGGTAACATACCTACCATCTGAGTTTATCGGACACACCGTAGTTGTAACAATAGATTTTGTAGCATTTTTAAATTCAATCAACAGTACTTTTTTTGTGTCCATCTGTCCGACCATCCCCCCCCCCCTTATCTCCGAAACTACTGTACCTAAAATTTTGAAAAAAAAAATACAGAAATTCGTTTTAAACCTATAAGAAGTCCACGATATTAAAATAACATGGTAAATCACTCGATATTGTGCGGATAGGTAACATCGTACGGAACCCTCTTCACGCGAGTTCAACTCGCACTTGTCCCGTTTTTTGCATTCATTCTGAATTAATATTCTCTGAGAAATTGTCAAAAAACCTCATAGCTTCTCTATGAGTTATCAATTATCAATTTTATCAATTTGCAACAAAAGTATTCAATAAACATACGTATATATTCAGCCATCAGTCCCAAAAGCAGCGACATCAGTCGAATTTTATCATTTATACAAGTAGGTAATATTTTGCACATAAATTCTGTTTTAGTACTCCTATAATGATATGGTTTAAATATCATTTGGGACCTTATTAATACAAGTGTTTGCATTGACATATCTATACTATTATAATAAAAAAGAAGAGTTTGTTTGTTTATATTAGTTTGGTTGAACGCGTTAATCTCTGGATATACCAATTAGATTTAAAAATAAATTTTGTTGCATTTTTGACAGGAATCGCCATTTATTTATTACTAACTGAGCCTGCAACTTCGTACTCGTGGTATTCGGTATAGGGCGTAACTTTTTTGTTTGTAAACCGATTGAAATGAAACAAACAGTAAATGTCACGGGAAGCTTGCTACAATACATCAGTGAAAACCTCATTCAAATTGGTTAAGCCGTTTCTGAGGTTAGCGTGCACAAATGCACAGGCAAACGGACAACAATTCTAAAATCTATTATTTTGACCTCGTTTACATAAGTACAACGTGTACAAATAGTTTTTGAAAACAATATTTAATATACAAAGATGTTAATCCATCAAACTTGAATAGTGTTTCAAATAATATGCGACTGTCTAAAATGATACCTATTGAGTTTCCCCAAAGCGAAACAGGCGCTAGTTGTTCGTTTGAGATCCGATAACAAATTGATTGTTAACAAGACAAAGTAAATTATACTTAAATTCTTAACGAAGGCTTCATCAAGTGTTGAGTGAATTCGAAACACTTTAGTCCGCACTTAATTCATAAGGTCTCTCGGGAAATACGCTCCGTGGCTGCATTAAATCATGCCTTATATAAAATTAATGAAATTTAATGATAATTACATGGTGGAAAGGTTGTTTCATTATGGAGTTAATCTACTTCATTTATAAGCACGGCCAACATTCAGCAGCTAAGAATAAGAAGTTGGTGCTCAAAAATCGACTTAAGGGGGAGACAAACGCTAAATACTAAAAATATCCATTGTTTAATGAAGATGTTACAAGAAATAGACAAGACAATTGCTTTGAAAAAAATATATATTATACTTAAACATGTGAAGAACCAATTGTATTGATTAGAATTTTCGTTAAAGTAATAGAAACTCCACAAAAAAAGTTAGAACACAACAAGAATTTGACCTTTATTGAAAATTCTCTCGAAAACGGCTTATTGCACGTATATGTATCCTGTACCTATTAATAAGTTGATATCAGATTAAAAAAATGTATTGATAAAAATTTTTTTTTTGTGTAATGTTCTAATGGTAAAAACAAAAAAACACCATTTCTAGGCCCGTTGAATTGTCTCCGCCGCCAGCGAGTTCTATAGTAAATGTCATTTGCCTCAGTGAATCCCTTAAGTGATAGCTCATTCTAAGTGAACGTCGAAAGATTGCTGAAGGTCACTGAAGATGTAAGTGATTTTTCGACCATTTAGAAGGCCTCACGTTAATAAAACTGTTAATAACTTAAACGACCAAAAAATAAAAATAAATCAACAATATAATACTGATGCTTTCCTTTGATTACTAAGTTCATTCACAGTTCTTTCCGAAACATTAAATTATTTGCATGACATCAAATCAAATTATCTACCTAACATTCAGATTTGTGGAAGAACAATTATTCATTCAAACCAAAAGTTTAGTAAATAATAATAATAGATGCAAAATTGCCTGTCTGTGTGTATTCTATAAGATGTACTTCGGGGAGTGTGTTCGGGAGCTGCATGAGATCATACCGCCTTCCCCTTTCTTCTATCGGACATGCAGACGTACGGCTGGTTACCATCCTCACCTTGTCGAAATTCCTCTATTTCGGACCAAGCGATTTAAAACATCTTTTATAATGCGCACTGCTAAGGATTGGAACTCCCTGCCGCCGGCTTATACAACCAAAACATTTGAATAGGCATCTCCTGGGTGAGCTCGCTCCATGCATCGTCGGCCTCCTCCTTCCTACATGGATAGATGCTGGTCAAGAGCAAAACCATCTTTAATTTAAAAAAAAATAATTTGATGATATTTCATCTACCGAACAACTAATTTAAAATTATCGCTGCAGCGAAAGTGCGTTTAGCCCAAAAAATGCTTATATGACTGTGGGCGAAGCATTGGTTTATATTGCAGGCAATAGGTCCTACTTTAAAGACATACTTTAAATTAATCTTGATTCCAATCAAGTTTTTTAATAATTTCACGATTTCGGATTATTATTATTATTTAATTTTTAAATCTTAATGTTATTCCTAATGTATTTGTAGTTACAAATAAATAAATTGTGAGATAGGGGATGGCTCTCACGATACTGGGATTCATTTATATTGAATGTATTTTAATAAATTTAAAATTTAAAAAACACGTACAAAACGCTAATTACCTTCTCTAGTAATGATTATTTCATTCGCAGGGCTATTTGGGACTGTTGTTTGAAAAACTGTTTAAATAGTCGAACCAGCAGGAATTATAAAATATTAACGATTTTAAACGGGTGAAATTTAGTCTTATGCAGAAAGGGTAATATCACAGTCTAACCATACTTACGTTATACAGTCAGGCAACGCATGTACTTGCGTAGAGTAACGTTCGGCGAACTCGCTTCAGTTTGCAGGCTCGAACATTGAGCGTTGCCCGACTGTATGTGGTAAGTATGGTTAGATTATCGACAGATGAACCTTGCATCTGAAGGCGAGGTACATGCATGTTACCCTTGTGTGCGCGTCCGTTGGAGCGTTATATGTTGCACTGGAGTTATATGTTGCAAATACGGTCTACTCTCATATCTGATACTCCTTGTAATTCCAGTTCCAAGTTTTGTTCACTTTATTCATGTCCTCAAAATCCACCGGAGGAGGCTTCGCTGGACTTGGTTGCTGCAAATTAATTTTATTTTTAAATTTTAGTATAATTTTGCTAAAATAGGCCATATTGTTTTCTGGAGACCGGCTTTGGTGTGCATCTTAAGCACACCTACACCTAAATTTTCCAGAAGTTTCATTTATTTTCAATGAAAAAGGGCTTATTGATATAATTTATTGAATATATTACTTTTTCTTACATTCAAGGCGAATTTCCGCAATAGTTTAAATTTTATAAGGAACAAATTGGAATAGTACAATAAATACTTCATGTCAATTAGACGCATATTTATCAAGATATTGACAAAAAACCGAAAAAGGAGCGTTTTTTTTTTTAAAAGTTATTAAAAAGACGTTTTCGGCATCCCAACGAGGGCACAAATTTAGGATTGTAATTAGCACATTTTTTTTATTTTATAAGCCAAAAAGTGAAGCCAAATGCTTTTGGGGCATGTTTTTGAGCTGATTCTCCCGCAGCTGATTTGTCCCCTCTGAATATCTGGTAATTATAATCAATGTATACATATATCAATTCTAATATCTCATTATTTATGTAAGAAGGATAATTTAATTCATATAAATTATCTGAAAGTATTCCATATAAATTAAAATTTAAAAAAATATAGTTATTTATTTATTTATTTATTTATTTATTTATTTTATTTATTTATTTTCGAGGAAAACTTACAGTGACATATTTTATACAACATTTACTTAACAACTAATTTGGCACATTAATTAGACACCATTTATAAGTTTCCGCATATTGAGACTACATATAAAAATTAATAAAACCGTTTCTAACCAAGCTAAGTAAGAAAAAAAGAAAAATTAATATTAAGTGAACAAATAAAGCAAAAAGAAAAGGGAAAGAAAAAGTCGGCAAGGAAGAAGTCTACAGCGAACCATCAAACCAAGATTTCGAAAGTAATTGTCTTATTTTATAAATCTTTGAATTATATATATTGAGCTCTGGAAATTCAACTAAACTATTAACAAATTTGACAGATCTGGGAAAGAAAGAGTTCTTCCCATAATTTGTGGCGTAATATCTGGAACTTAGTTGTGATGCCATCCTAACAGACCTAACAGACCTACAAGGAACTTTTAAATTAATTTTTGATAGCAAATACGGAGAATCAACAATATTTTGGGCAATTTTCATAAGAAAAATATTGTCCGCAATGAAACGCCTTTCTTTAAGACCAAAAGAACAATATATACACCAAAAGAACAAGTTTTGGTGTTTTATAATTCTGGATTCTGGCTTATTATTAGAAAATCTGGATTTTTGTTTTCAAAAACTTCAAAAAATTTAGTTCTCACGCAGAAGGAGCTTTTTATGTAACGGTCGTCCACTTGATGGTAGGTGGCTACCATCGCTTATAACACAAACAACGTCACAGGTGCTGCAAGTGAGTCGCCGACCATAGTAGGATTAAAGATAAGGGATTAATAATCACTGAAACACAACAGCACACATGCTGTTTTTCACGGTGGTCTTTTGTAAGGGGTTCATTACTAACGCCAGAGGGGCTGCCACTACTGCAGTGCGTTTCATCAGTACTAGTGCTGTTGTCTTTCGGTGCGCAAGTAGAAACCTAAATTATGTTATATCCTTTCATTTTGCCCATTCCATCAGGGAAAGGTGACGGTAGCCAGCTACAATCAAATGGACAATTCGCCTTCTTTACCATAAGAAATAATACCTCAAACATTCCACATTGGCTACTCGGCGGTCCTGGCACTTCAGGATGGTCTATCTGCACCTGTGGATCCAGGTTGAGAGGTTCATACTCATCGGAGACTCCGCTATCAGGGGATTCGGGAAGTGGGACAGAGTTCAGATAGCCGTTGGGACCTGACCGGCTCTTGTGCACACAATAATCCCCCGTGAAAGGATTTCGGTAAGCCACTACGGTTCTGGAAATGAACAATATTTACTATTACTTTTATACAAGCTGTCCTGGATTCCCAATATAGCGACTTAACTTAAGCTCTATATTTATATAAGTTCCGTATATAGAGATAAATCTATCTCTATATAAGGCTATATAAGGTAAATTTTGTAATCACTATATCATTTTTAAGGTATAAAATAGATATTTTAGACGTTTAAATGCAACAAGAAAAGAAATTCTAATCTGTTTCGTACCTTAGCTGATCGCCTGCTCCATTTTCTTTTTTATGTTTGAAGAGAACTTTAGTAGGTCGTAATAATATGGCCACCTGACAAAATAACATTCATTAATTATTATTTTTTTATGTTAAGGTCGGCAGGCTGACGGTCCACTTGATGGTAGGTGGCTACCGTCGCCTGTAACACAAGCAACGCCAAAGCTGCTGTAAGTGCGCCGCCGACTGCAGTTGGATTAAGGATAAGGGATTAGGAGGGGGATAGGAAAATGGGCTCTGGCATCCCTTACTCACTCACCGAAACACAACAGCACGCGTGCTGTTATTTCACGGTGGTCCTCTGCAAGGGGGTGGTTACTGCCGCCAAACGGGCTGCCCAAATGACTGCGAAAACGCAGTGTGCCCTGCCACTACTTTCCAAATCCAGACCAGAGCCAAATTTGAAAAGTTGATTTTTCAAAGTTGACCCTGCCGGGAATCGAACCCGAGAAACCTAGAACAGAGCGTTAAGCACCCTAACTCATCCAACGGGGGTAAAGTGGATCATTTCCCATGTTTTAAAATAACCAGAATTATAAAAAATCTACGTCTCTTAGAGTTCATATTGTCAGTTTAATTTGCACCTTAATGATGTAGGATAAGGATAAATTTTAAATTTTGGGCTAAATGTGATTAGACTTCGAAATAATTGTTTTTAAACAAAAAGTGATTCACTGATACCCACTCTCCCCTACTTATTAACTAATTGCCTATAATCAAGCCCACCTGTCCACTTCTTTGTAGACTTCTTACACGATAGAAGCAATAGCCGCAGGCGAATATTGTAAGACATAACTGAAACAAGTCAAAACATTATTATATTATTGAACCGTTTCTTAAAATACTCAGCGAATTATAGTATATTTATGAAAATTAAATTTTACGCAAAAAATATTAGTCAATTTAATAAAAAATTTGTAATATTTACAATAGGTTTAAAAATGATTCTTTTATGTGTCAATGTATACGGTTTTATAATAAACTCCTGAGATGATCAAAGCCTTACTTATAAATAAATTAAAAAGTGTAATCTAAACCAAACTCTGTTCAAAAGGTTATTATAAAATCGCTGGTTATTTAAGCGATATTGAAGCCTGGATTTAAACGCTTCCGAGCTCATACTATGTTTAGTATTTCAATATATATTATTATTTTAAAGATGACAAAAAGAATGGTATTCTAAATTTCTTTCGGGGTTTTTTTCTGAAACCTGGTAAAATATAAAATCGACTTCAAAAAGTGATCTCCTTATCCTATTTTGAGAAATAAACGATTTGATTTGATTAGTGTTAAACGACATCGTAGGCGAAATGTATGTCTGTCTAAATACGCGAAGCTTATAAAACAACTTGCTTTTAACTTTGCTCGCGTTCCTTTTTCTAGGTGATATAATCATTTTCTTTCTTTTTTTATTAAAGATGAGCTTGGACTAGCATCTATCCATGTAGGAAGGATGAGGCCGACGATGGAGCGAGCTATTCACTCGAACCTTGAAAAGATTTGGGTTGTATGAGCTCGGAAATACAGACGCCGGCAGGGTTCCAATCCTTAGCAATGCGCATTATAAAAAATGTTTTAAAGCGCTTGTTCCGAATTAGAGGGATTTCAAAGTGAGGATGGTATACAGCCGTACGTCTGCATGTCCGATAGAAGAAAGGGGAAGGCGGTATGATCTCATGCAGCTCTCGAGCACACTCTCCGAAGTACATCTTATAGAATACACATAAGGCAACTTTGCGTCTATGTACCAGGCTTTGCAGCTTAGTTCTTATTAGATCTATTGGGAACAGCAGGTACTTTTTTATGGGTGAAATTTTATGTCCTGACAATCTCTGACAATGATGGCGCAGGAAAGTATAATATTATAGTTATTATAAGTATTTATAATATTATAGTTAGGATACCTATAAACACACGTAGATGCAAGTGAGTTGTCGATTCTGAAATGGAGGAAGCAGGTTGGAAGGTAAGAAACAAGATGGGACAATGATCAAACCACCAAAGGAATATACTATCGTATAGTGTCTGTCACAGATTGTTCTATCTAAAATTCATATTTATGCTTTGTGTTCTAATAAAACGTAATAATGGTTTTCTGTTAAGTATCATAATAGATAATTGTTCTTTTTTTTAAATTTTATTAGTATATACAACCATCCTTAAGGGATTCACTGAGGCTGAGGCAAATGACATTTACTATAGAACTCGCTGGCGGCGGAGACAATTCAACGGGCCTAGAAATGGTGTTTTTTTTTTGTTTTTACCATTAGAACATTACACAAAAATATTTATTTTATCAATACAATTTTTTAATCTGATATCAACTTATTAATAGGTACAGGATTCATATGCGTGCAATAAGCCGTTTTCGAGAGAATTTTCAATAAAGGTCAAATTCTTATTGTGTTCTAACTTTTTTTGTGGAGTTTCTATTACTTTAACGAAAATTCTAATTAATACAATTGGTTTGTGACATGTTTAAGTATAATATATATTTTTTCAAAGCAATTGTCTTGTCTGTTTCTTGTAACATCTTCATTAAACAATGGATATTTTTAGTATTTAGCGTTTGTCTCCCCCTTAATACGTAAACACATTTAAAAATTCATTTATAATATCGTATACTCCACTTATAGGCTAACTTAGCATGCATTAAGACGAAAACAAAAAAAAAAACAATAATAAAAGAATAATAAACAAAAACGATAAACCATTATGCAGTACGCGATAAAAGAAATTTTTTAACCCTTCTTTTAAAACATATGTTCATATGTTCATATAGGCAATGGTGTTAGTTTAAATATTCGCCTTGTGTGGTCTACCATTACTGGCATACAAACATTTGAAAATAAACTTAAATCTAATCTCACAAAAGGTATAATTATTGTCAATTGATATAATTACTCAACGTCAGTTATAAATTTAAACCCTTTCGAAAAATAGTGCAGGTATTTAAATTCATATTTTTGTCACCTATATAAGTATTTGTCTTTTTTTAATCAGGAATGTGATAGTAAGCCACTACATTCCTCATAATACCAGATTGTTACAAATTAGTGGCTGTCGTGTTTGAATAACAACCAGGATATAACAATAATAACATTTATATGAAAACAGTGAATTTTTTAATATGATATTTATATAAAAATTAATTATCTTAATTATACTTAATCGTCAAAGAAGTAGACAAATATGTGGACACGAAGTAAAGGCAAGGAAAATTAGCTCTTACTAGATTTCTTATAGAGATTGGAATCACTAAACAATATTTATTGAACGTTCACACTCACCAAAACAACTAAAAGGATAATGTCAATATAAATAATGATCATATCCTTTTTAAACACTGCTTTATAATTTTTCACTGGAATAAAGAAAAAACAATCCCGGTTCATACCGGGACTTATTCGGTTTGAATATGGAATCACTGTTAGTGGTCGCCAGACACGTTTCAATGTTGCCATTGGCTTATGAGTGCTCTGGCTTCGTCACGATTGGTTGCCGAACATGTAGTATACCAACCGGAGCGGACTGCGGCTGAAGATGAACAAACTGGGCTAGTTGGAGCAAAGATTAAGAAAAAGAAAATACACTTAGACATTTTAATACTCCGTTTCCTATGTTCTAAATAATAGGATTCATAATTGAACAGGATTCATTTATGTAATTACCCACCTATATATTGTATAACTAGCTGAGCCCGCAACTTCGTACGCGTGGTATTCGCAGGGTTGGAAAAAAAAAACGGTTTTTTTAAAAAAGAACAAAACATCGTGTTTTTTTCTCTATAAAACAACATGTTTTAATCTTTTTTTGATAATGTTTTAATTGAGATGTTTTAATCATGTTTTAAACATGCTTTAAACATCGTTTAAAATACTTGTAAAAAATATTATTAAGTAGATACCTACCTGCTTACAAAAGAAAACAATAAAAGGGATTTTTATAGTGAAAATATCTTACCTAATAAATAAAAATATTTATTGAATCTATACTTACCTATATTTCAATAATGCTAAACAAATTATAGCCTAACCTAACAAATTGATAAGTTGCTAATACGCATTTTAGCACTAGTCACTTACCATAAACTAGATCGTCAGCCTGTCTGCCGAACTTTAAAACGTAAAACTCTTTGTGATGTCCATAACTTGAGGAATACAATTATCTTTAGCAATTAGTAAGTAAAAAAATATCAATCAAAAGAATCGATTAAAACTTCACCATTATTTTTAAAATGTTAATTTAAGTCTTTGTCAATTAATATAACTGGGATATATGAAATTTTGCAAAGGTATGCACTCATATGAATTCGTACCTAATATCGCTTCCGCTTGTCGACTTAGTCTTTGGCCGCCCACAGAATTTTGGCGCCAGTCCTGTCGCGTCGTCTGCCGCCCGCCCCAGTATCGTCCCGACCTATTTTTTATCATTAGCTTATCCTGTTAATTCCTGCTCCCCTTTTTTATTTGTTGTTAATTATTGTACTTTGTTGATTTTTGTTTTACTCGTTTCTTTTGATTTTACAATCGTTTTCAGTAATTCGCATTTTGCTGCCATTGGCCAATTGCTCAAAGATGTTCGTCTGTCTGGAATAAGAATTATAATTTTGTGCTTAGGAGAATGTTTTCAAATCATATCCCCCTCCATTAAATAATTCCGCTTCGGCCACATTCGAAACCATAAAAAAAAAAAACCCAATTCAATTTGTACATAACAGAGCTGGCCATTACCTCGGTCAGCCAATCAGTCTTGCAATACAACGAAGTAATGCAGCCAGCTTAATTTAGTATATAATTTGTAAATATATTATATAATAAATTAATATTAGTATTACTTAAATACAAATTTAATGCTTTATACATTAAATTTGTACACGTTTTACTTATGTTATCGAGGTCAAAAAAATTGTTTTTAGAATTTTTGTCTGTTTGTCTGTGCGTTTGTACATGCTACCCTCAGAAACAGCTTAACCGATTTGAATGCGGCTTTCACTGATGTATTGTAGCTAACTTCCCATTACATTTAGTGTTTGTTTCATTCGCATCGAAGTTGAGGGCTCAGCTAGTATTTTAATAAATATCTTCGCTGTTAAATAATCTATTATAAAGAAAAATGATATCTAAATAAATTGTATTCTAAAAGTGTGTTAGCATGAAACGACGTCATACATACGCCTGAATGAGGGCGAATTCCTTTGCTCACAACTTCCCCGATAGGCGTACAAAAGTGCCTGTCACTCATGACTTACATTAAGACGGTTGTCATATGTAACAAAACGCAATGTTTGTTGGATGTTACACATTCGTTTTGGAGCATTAATTATTAATTTAATTTAGAAAACTGGGGTTCACAAACCCGTTGGATGACTGGTTAGGGTGCCTGCCTTAACGCTCTGTTCTAGGGTGCCCGGGTTCGATTCGGGTTCCCCGGTTGAAAAATTAACTTTTCAAAGTTGGCTCTGGTCTGGATCTGGAAAGTAGTGACAGGGCACACTGACAGCACCGTGAAATAACAGCACGTGTGCTGTTGTGTTTCGGGGAGTGAGTAAGGGATGCCAGAGCCCGTTTTCCTATCCAATCTTTTTTCCTTAAATCCTACCGTAGTCGGCAGTTCACTTGCAGCAGCTGTGGCGTTGTTTGTGTTATAGGCGATGGTAGCCACCTACCATCAAGTGCATATTTTTATGTCTGCCGATCTTAACATAAAAATAATAAAAACAGTGCTAACAGCTATATATTTAGGTTCAAAGTTAAGGTTATTTATTAAATCTATAGTGTTCGCCTACTATTTTCGATTCTATGTTCAAATTCCATTGATTCATGTTTCCAAGTTTTTTTTTCACTGGTAACACTAACAATAGCTAAGCTACTAAACAAAAAAAAAACCGGTTCACAAATTAACAACATTTATTTGTTGTTATACCTATAATATTTATATAGATGTTTCGAGTTTTGCTTGGAATTATTTCGATATTCTATAAGGGAAAAAAAAGACGAAGTAAAGACATGAACAATTTTTATTTTCGTTTTATGCATAGAACAAAGATAGGTATACAAAAATGTGCGTTCAATGAAAACTCACAGTGTGCACTGCACCGAATCTAAAACAAGATGGATGCCATATTTAGTTTGACAATAATTCGTGTTAGACGAAACAAAGTGAAGTTGAAAATGACACATGTATGTATCCCATCCCATTCTTTAATTCCCAATACTGAGAATTGAATAAGTGACTTCTCGTTATTAAGAAAACTAGTCTAAATGAAGCAGTTTTTGTTGCTTCAGTTTTTTACGCGATAGCTCTATCTGGTTTATTAACCGACTATGGCGAAGTTATGATTTTGACAGGCATATATGTCATCTGCTCACTATTTATCATAATTTGACAAATGATATATCGTTGAAAGCGTCATGATCGTCCGCCGGTTATAGGCTATGTGATGTCACATCAAATTAAATATGACGCCCTCTAGAGGACATAAAGTCATGAACTTTTTTTTAAAGATACCGTGTTGAGTATCAAATGAACGGGCTTAATTATTAGCACATTTCAAATTTATACATATTGTTGCTCGCGGTTGTGCTTGCAAGCATGCATATGGGTATATGGGGGCGGTTCAATCATGGTGTAGGGAGGGATATGTTTAGGAGCTCGTATGGAGTTAATGATGGTCGATAAAGGGAATATGATCGCTGATCGGTATATCAGGGATATCTTAGAGGAACACGTTGTCCCATTTGTCTTATTCTGATGCAGGATAATGCTCGGGCTCACAGTCCAAGCATGTCGACACCATGTGGGTATAACAGTGATGCAATGGTCAACAAGATCCCCGGATATGCATCCTATAGGGCTTATATGGGACTTGTTAAAGATAAACGTTAATACCAGAATGTCGTCCTTAATAACCAGGGAGAAATGCAAAACGCATGCGCTTATCTCAAGATATAATTGATTGTTACTTCATGTCTGATTATTATTTTTTAGGGTTCCGTACGTCCGAATAAAAAAACGGAATCCTTATAGGATCACTCGTGTGTATGTCTGTCCGTCCGTCACAGTCAATTATCTCCGAATCTACTAGACCGATTAAGTTGTTTGGTACACATATCAATTTCTGTGACCCAGACGCAGAGGTGTGACGTGAATAGATGAAATCTGTATATGGGAGGTCATTTTTTGGGGGAAGGTGTAAAATTTAAAAAAAAAAATTTGAAAACTGCATCGTGTGACATATCAAATGGAAGGTCATGTTGTGATGATCTTAAATGTATTTTTTTTTTGTAATTTTAAAATAAATAGTTTCCAAGTTATTCAAGAAAATAGACGAAAATTGACAATTCTCCCCCCCATCTCCGAAACTACTGAACCTAAAATTTTGAATAAAATACAGAAATTATTTTTCTACTTATAGTTTATAGGAAAACCTATTAGAAGTCCACGATATTAAAATAACTTGGTAAATCGGTCAATATTGTGCGTAGTTTAAAAAAAAACATTATAAAATCGTACGGAACCCTCTCACGCGAGTTCAACTCGCACTTGTCCCTTTTTTTTTCAATATACATTTTATTATTTAAAACTCAGCCTTTTTTTTCTGTTCCGCTAATTGTGTCGGTGTGTATTATGTATCTTGGCATTTGCTTCTAAAAGCTGTTGTTTATGTTATATTGACAATAATTCTAATACAATGCAAAAACGAATACCATGATCCTTGTTTTCTTTTTAAGTTTTATTACTGGTCCCATGGCTTCAAAGATAGTAATATCCTTGGACTCCCATCTAAAGGCGGTAAACAGGCAAAGTTTAACAATTCTAATAAAATAAAGGAAAATGGCTCAGCAAATACCTACTTTATCATGAAATTATAATATAGGTCCAAAAAAACCCCGACTACTGAAAAATTATGATCTAAAATGTATGAAAGAAGAAAATGTTGTCATCTAAAAAGTGTTAGGTACATATTAACTACTGTTCCTATTCCTTCCTTCATTCTTCATTAACCACTTTTGTCATTGTCCATTTAAAGAAACATATTAGAGTAAGTGTTACGATTATCCCGATTTTGTCCCCTTTTTGTTAAATCTTTGCGCTTATTAAAACCTTTTATGTGCCCAACAAACTTTTATGCGGCTCTCAACAGAATTGGCTGTTACTGTGTTTTATGAAGCGCAAACACGGACTTGACGCACAGTGCACAACGTTGCAGTATGGAAACTTTTAAAACTGACCATGTACTATAATAGGTTGAATTTATCGAACTGGTCTTCTAAGATGATTAAAAAATACCTTTGTGAAAAGAGTTTTGCGTGGACCGTGTATGTATCCATCTTCTTTACTTAAGAATTTCACAGTAAAAAAAATAGTAAAAGTAAAAATAGTAAATACAGTAAAAGATATTCCTCGTAGAATACATTTTTAGTAGTGGCAGGGCACACTGCGTTTTCGCAGTTATATCGTTTTGGGCAGCCCGTCTGGCGGCAGTAACCACCCCCTTACAGAAGACCACCGTGAAATAACAGCACGTGTGCTGTTGTGTTTCGGTGAGTGAGTAAGGGATGCCAGAGACCATTTCCCTATCCACTCCTAATCCCTTATCCTTAATCCTACTGCAGTCGGCAGCGCACTTGCAGCAGTTTTGGCGTTGCTTGTGTTATAGGCGACGGTAGCCACCTATTATTATTTTTATTTTATTATATTTTTATTTTTATTTTTATTTATGCTAAGGTCTGCCGACCTTAGCATAAATAAAAATAAAAAATTCGAGTGATTTATTTAAAAACTTATTAATATATTTACAAATTATATAAAAACCTTTCATAGTTTTTAAATTGTAATTATTCATTGACTTCTAGCAGCAGCCACATCCTTAGAGAATGTCACATAATACCTATATAATTTTGTGATGTTATGTGATGCTATGGCCTATTTGCTAACCCTAACTTGTCTTAAAAGGTAAAATTTGTCCCTTAAATATATTGTACATTATAAATATTATATATAACAATAATCTAAACCTTTTCTCTCTGAATTCTTGTCAATCTTAATTAATTATAGTAAAATTAATGAAATAAAAATTTGCAGACGCCTTCTTATCTGTATAACTTAAGATATGTATGTTTGCCACATAAAAAAACAGTAAAATCCAACTTCTCGACATGATGAATATGCTAAAACAAAGCCGTTCGAGTTAGTTTAGTAAAGTATAAGTGGAAAATGGTTACATTGTGAAATATAACAGTAATGACAGAAACTAAGCAAGGTAACTGGATTCGAAACTTAGATATAACTTATTAGAAATTTGGGTTCAAATAATAATGAACTATGAATTAAATAATAACGTTTCTTTTAAATTTCGATTTTGACATACGGATTGGGGTAACTCTGTCGAAATAATAAGAGCTTTTAGGGCCCAAAAAAAATGCATCAGAGCAATATGTGGCGTGGGCTTTATGGAGAGTTGTGTGCCACTATTTAAAAAGTTACATATACTTCCCTTACCTTGCTTGTATATAAAGACGTTGTGTATATTTGTTAGAAAATATCCGAACTGTTTTGTCGAAAATAACGAAATAGGAACCAAAATAACTAGACAAGGTAATTTATTGCAAAGACCAAAATGTAGATTAGAACTATTTAATAGAAATGTTTATGTTATGGCAATTAAAACATACAATAAACTACCTAATAATATAAAAGAATTGCCGGATCCTAAATTTACAAGAACATTAACAAAATGGTTACTAGATTGTTGTTATTATGATGTTAAAGAATTTTATAATAAGAAACATTAATTCCTTTATTACTATATTAGTTTACAAACAATTAAACACAAATATTTGCATGCCCTTGGCGGGTAGAACATACTTTGTACTGTAACTGCTGTATACAAATTAAAATCCTGTAAACATGTGTTCGCGCAAATAAAGATTTATTTTATTTTATTTTATTTTATTTATTTATTTAATAATGAACTATGAATTAATGAACCCGTCAGATTGGATTTCTAAAGCTCCATTAAAATATACCATATTTTGCCATTAAAATGGGTCGCTGGTCGCAAGATCCTCACTGGAGTTCCCACAACTAGTGGCAAGGTGTGGATTTATGAGACGTGACGCAGACTCGTGCGTGATTCGTATAACAATTTCATGCGTACACAAAACATTGTCGAATGGAATACTTTATTATACCAACAATTTAATAAATCACTTGAGTTATATTGTGCACATATTAAATCGTTCATATACCTAGAATATTTTTGATAGATCTGTAGTCTCACTATCAATTAAGTAGGTACATGTCGAAAAACAATCCATTTGATTAATTATTGTTTTATTGGAACTTTTGCACGTGTTTTAAATCTTTCTGAAATCACATAATGTCTTACATAATAATCGATAACTGTACCAAAGTAATAAATAGAATTTTTGTTCTGTTCAACCAGAAAAATTAAGATTACTCTATAGAAACCCTTGAAAGGTTTATAATTTCTTATTAAACGATAACTGTGTTAAAAATTGGGGTTCAGTAAAACAAGTGTGAGTTGAACTCGCGTGAAGAGGGTTCCGTGCACAATATTGAGTGATTTACTATGTTATTTTAATATCATGGACTTCTTATAGGTTTTCCTATAATCTTTATATCTACTTATGTAGAAAACTAATTTCTGTATTTTTTTCAAAATTTTAGGTTGTGTAGTTTCGGAGATAAGGGGGGGGGGAGGGAATGGTCTATTTTCTTTATTAACTTGGAAACTATTTATTTTAAAATTACAAAAAAATACGTTTAAGATCTTCACAACAAGACCTCTCATTTGATATGTCACACGATGCAGTTTTCAATTTTTTTTTTATTTTTTTTTTCCGCTTTCCTCCCAAAAATGACCTCTGATTTCATCTATTCACGTCACACCTCTGCGTTTGGGTCACAGAAATTGATATGTGTACCAAATTTCAACTTAATCGGTCTAGTAAATTCGGAGATAATAGACTGTGACGGTCGGACAGATATACACACGAGTGATCCTAGAGCCCGTTCCCACTTATCCGATCAGTCTTTTTGCCCTGAAACCGGACGCCGGACGTGGCTGTTCATATTATATCCGATCAGTCTGTTTTGCCGGTAGGTCGGTGTTTCGACTCGCCGGCAGTTTACGTTTGTATTTCGTATTTCGACTAGCGATATTAACGCGCAAGCGTCCACGTCCATTTTGCACGAGCACTGACGCCGAATGAGACTAGCGGCGCGAGGAAGGGCGGGGCAGAGGGGGTCTCGTCTTCAGTCTTGACGCAACGTTCGTTCACACTCATCCGATCCGGGCGTTTTGACTGATCGCCGCAGTAGCAAAACGTCCGTCAAATAACTCGGATCAGTCTTTTTCCCCGAATCAGTCATAATGTGAACAGCTCCATACAAATTGTATTGCCACTGGCACATCCGTCTATTTAGACTGACCGAGAAAAAAGACTGATCGGATAAGTGGGAACGGGCTCTGAGGGTTCCGTTTTTTTATTCGGACGTACGGTACCCTAAAAATATGTCGGGAGAAGGTAGTTATGAGAAAAAAAATGTTCCAGAAAAAAAAGGTATTTTTTAAGCCTGAAAAAAATAATAATTTAGGTATCTATAAGAATATAAGGCTGTGTGAGAGTGTGCATTAAATATATAAGAGTGTGTGTTAAGGGATTCACTGAGGCAAATGACATTTACTATAGAACTCGCTGGCGGCGGAGACAATTCAACAGGCCTAGAAATGGTGTTTTTTTGTTTTTACCATTAGAACATTACACAAAAAAAATATTTTATTAATACAATTTTTTAATCTGATATTAACTTATTAATAGGTACAGGATTCATCTGCGTGCAATAAGCCGTTTTCGAGAGAATTTTCAATAAAGGTCAAATTCTTCTTGTGTTCTAACTTTTTTTGTGGAGTTTCTATTACTTTAACGAAGATTATAATTAATACAATTGGTTCTTCACATGTTTAAGTATAATATATATATTTTTCAAAGCAATTGTGTTATCTATTTCTTGTAACATCTTCATTAAACAATTGATATTTTTAGTATTTAGCGTTTGTCTCCTCCTTAAATATATAGATTGTTTCAGTCGCACGCGAGAACTTATGAAGTACGTTAACAAGGTATCCAAATCGCTTAAAGTTAGAGTCAGCGAATTTAGATTTTAATCTGTCTTATTGTTCTAGTTGTCTTATTGTTCGCCAAAGTTTTAATTAATTGTGCCGAGTAGTTGTACCTTCTCTCTTAACAAGCACAGATTATCGGAGCGAATAAGATATATACAATGGGATCCGAAATCATTTTCTTATAGCATTGTGATCAAAAGCATAACACAGTACTGAAGTCATAATTAAACAAAATTGTCCCAACTTTATGCAGAATAAATAAAATTTTATGCTGAACATAAAATCTGCAGGAAAAGAACATTTTTTGAAAAAGAATTCGCCCTTTTTCCCGTTTTTCATTTGACGAAATCTTAGTACGCTTTTTCATATTTTTCTTTAGATTTTGTGGTAATAAGTTTTCAGATAATTCTTCTGATGACATACTCATTTTTTTAAGTAACAACTTCTAAATTTAAAAATGTTCAAAATATTTGTTAATTCAGAATAGAACTCACAGAACAAAATTCAAAATGAATAAATTTCTAAATGTAAAAATGTTCAAAATATTTGTTAATCCAGAATAGAACTCACAGAACAAAATTCAAAATGAATAAAACAAAATGGCGGTCGCGCTTTAAAACTGTCTAGATATCTTTATTATTGTCCTCTGGGACATTGCTGGCGTGCGAACAGAAACAATCGATTGGTGTATTCTTTTTTTAAAATAATGAAGCCATTTTTGAATAAGAGGGAGAAATAGAAGTTATTTATTCATAGGTTTAACAGTCCAAATAACACCATTAAGGGCTTAGAATATATATATAATATTCTGAATAAAAACATAATCTCTATATATAAAAATGAATACCCATTTCCCATGGTCACGGCATCACGCGTGAACGGGTAGACCGATTTTAATTCGGTTTTGACTAATGGAAAGAGGGATAAACGGGGAATGTTTTAGGGTATATAAAAATTGCACGCCGGGCGAAGCCGGGGGCGGAACGCTAGTAATATAAATAAATTTCAAATGTCAAATTACAGTTTTTCAAAGTAAGAAGAAAAATAATTCAACAAAATAAAAATTAAAAAACTAAAATAAAATCACAATAAAAATTTATCAAAAATGTAAGCAATTATGTTTTAGGTATACTTTAATTATTTTTATAAAAGCTGTTAATTCTATAATTAACAGATTTGATTGAAAACGCAGGTTCGCATATTATGTTGGTGTATACGGATCATGGCATTTTTAAATTTTTTTATGTTAGGATCGGCAGACGACAGGCTGACGGTCCACTCGATGGTAGGTGGCTACCGTCGTCGCCTATAACACAAGCAACGCCACAGCTGCTGCAAGTGCGCTGCCGACTACAGTAGGATTAAGAATAAGGGATTACGAGGGGAGAAGGAAATGGGCTCTGGCATCCCTTACTCACTCACCGAAACACAACAGCACGTATATACTGTTATTTCACGGTGGTCTTCTGTAAGGGGGTGGTTACTGACGCCAGACGGGCCGTCCAATTTACTGCGATATGCAGTGTGCCCTGAAACTACTTTCCAGACCAAGACCAGAGCCAAATTTGAAAAGTTCATTTTTAAATTTGACCCTGCCGGGAATCGAACCCAGGAACCCTAGAACAGAGCATTAAGGCAAACACCCCATTGGGCTCGTTCTTTTAATAATATTTATATTTTGGTTCTTTTGGTATTTTTTTTCGCAGCTTACACGGCTAGACATAAGCCTCACCTATAATTTTCTAGCAACACTGATCAGAAACAGTCCAGATTCAGCGCCTTTTGAAAAATAAAAGGCATTGCGAGTAAGACCATAATTTATGCCTTTATGGTACATATTTAGATTTAAAATGTGTACTCATTTGTAACTTAGAATTGCAAAGCAACCCTAAGTTCAATGTACGTACAAGCTTCTTCTTTAAGATTAAAATTAAGTTTCTTCTTTCTAAAAGATACTTATTAATTCTTTTGTCTGAGTCTCTGCGGAGTCCACATTATACAGACATTTACGTTTTTAATCAGCATGACTTGATTAAAAAACTAATAAAACTGAGTAACCCACCCAGTTAAGTGAATTTAATTTCAACTGATTCCAAAAGAAAATGTGACGTAAAGAGAAATGAGTAATTGGTTCGCGTCACCCCAAAACATATGCGTCTCTGTAATTCGATAAGGACATTAAATGTGATATGTATATAACGTTATCTCTGTCTGACCTTATCACGGATAAGAGGAAAAAAGTTGACGTTTTTGACAGGATAAGGAATGAGGTTGTACCGCGACCGATAAATAATTCTTCCTCAGAACGTAGACGAATGTATGGAGGCGATTTTGTAATGAACGAATTCGGGAAAACAAATGCATGAAATACACGCGTATTTCTATTTGGGGGACTTTCTTACGGAATACAACAGCGAAATAACCGCACATGTGCTCTGCAGTTAGAGCACTTATGCTTAATGATGGAATATCTCCCCATTTATGAACAGATTGGTAACTTCTCTCAATATTCGAGTCTTTTTTTTTAATGTTATGTCGACAGACAGGCTGACGGTCCACTTGATGGTAGGTGGCTACCGTCGCATATAACACAAGCAACGCTACAGGTGCTGCAAGTGCGCTGCCGACTACAGTAGGATTAAGGATAAGGGATTAAGAGGGAATAAGGAAATGGGCTCTGGCATTCCTTACTCACTCACCGAAACACAACAGCACGTATATGCTGTTATTTCACGGTGGTCTTCTGTAAGGGGGTGGTCACTGCCGCCAGGCGGGCTGCCCAAATGACTGCGAAACGCAGTGTGCCCTACCACTATTTTTCAAATCCAGATCAGAGTCAATTTTGAAAATTACATTAAAATTTCCAAAACTTGACCCCGCCGGGAATCGAACCCGGGGCCCCTGAGACGTTAGGCAAGCATCCTTGCCACTCATCCAATTCGCTAAGTAATACGACATAGTATTACGACATTTTTTGGACATAGTAGGTATATTTCATTAGGTACTAGTTCTATCTCGGAGACTTCATGTTATGTATATAACATTATTTCTATAGACATAAATGGCCTATCATGTAATTGGTTTTCAAATAGCACCTTAAGGCTTCACTTAGGCAAATGACATTTACATTAGAGCTCGCTGGCGGCGGAGACAATTCAACAGGCCTAGAAATTGTGTTTTTTTTTTTGTTTTAACCATTAGAACAATGCGCAATAAAAAATTTTTATTAATACAATTTTTCAAACTGACATTAAGTTATTAATAGGCACAGGATTCATATGCGCGCAATAAGCCGTTTTCGAGAGAATTTTCAATAAAAGTCAAATTCTTCTTGTTTTCCAACTTTTTTTGTGGAGTTTCTATTACTTTAACGAAAATTCTAATCAATACAATTGGTTCTTCAAATGTTTAAGTATAATATATATTTTTTTCAAAGCAATTGTCTCGTCTATTTCTTGTAACATCTTCATTATACAATGGATATTTTTAGTATTTAGCGTTTGTCTCCACCTTAAGTGTAATAAAATTAATTTAAAATTCAATATAATAATAGTGAATTAATGACGAAAATTAAATCAATATATACAAACTTATGTGAAACATTTTCGTTTTAAATGTTTATTTATCTAACAGAGCAAACTTAAGATCTTATCTTTATCCACATAGGTTATCGTCATGAAATCCTTCTGTAACCAACCCAATACTGGGATTCAGTATTGGTTACTAAATTCTAAAGGTATCAAATTAGATGAGCGGGTTGAATAAGACAACTGCCACAAATGACAGATAGACCACCATAGAATGTCTAACTTAAATGTAAGTACTTACAGGAGATGATGCTGCAAGATCGCTAGATTCGATCTAACACCTTACACGTACACACACAGGCACTCACATACATATAGTTCGTTCCTGCTGGCCAGCGTATGTTGCACTTCACAGTAATCTTCAGCGAGCACTCTATGGGTTCTGGGCGATGCGGAAGGCGGTAAGGAGACCACCAGCGTGATGGTACAGCGAGAGGAATTTTGGTAAAAAAGCGCGCGTCCGTCGGCGTAGATCGATCGAGACCAACTAGTTAGTACCTTGCAGCGAATCAAAACAATTAAAATATTATGAAGGTGGGTAAATAAAAAATGAGCACCGGTATTGGCGCGAACAAGTATTATTGCGTTCAATAATATGAACTACTGTGAAATATTTTTCTAAGTCTGAATATTCAGCAAACCGATAGAGTTTCTTACATCAAGAACTGTCTCATGGATACAACAGTAATAAGCATTACACAGCAGTGGCCTGCATGTTGTGTGGTTGGCATTTCGCCAAATTATTCATTGCAGCTAATAACTGTACATGTTTTAACACTTGGAACTTATGGTTGGAAATACTGACCTCTGATACTATTATATTATCGCAAATAGTATGTATAAACTTGTAATAAAATCTCTTTGACTGTACTAATTGTATCTGGCTGGTTTTGATGACATTAAAAAGGTTCCATTTCAAAAACAGAAACGTAAAATGTTGTTTCCAGCTATTTTATAAATTTTAAAATTTTATTTAAAAAAAAAGTGCGAGTTGAACTAGCGTGAAGAGGGTTCCGTACGATGTTGAGTGATTTACCATGTTATTTTAATATCAAGGACTTCTTATAGGAGCGAAATAACCGCTATCAATAAGTAGCGGATTAAGGATCCGCAATCAATAAGTAGAAAACCAATTTCTGTAAGTAGTTTCGGAGATAAGGGGGAGGGGGGGGGGGATGGTAATGATCAGACAGACGGACACACTGGTGATCCTATAAGGGTTCCGTTTTTATTCGGACGTACGGAACCCTAAAAAAGGAAAAATGCAACGCCAGTCGCAAAAAAAAAATTGTGAAGTTTATAGACCTAATGCAGTGTCAGTAAGAGTAAGCGTTTTCAATTCGGGAATTTCGATGTCAAAGTGTACTTCGCTCTGATCGCTTTGTTACGGATAAAATGGACGCCATTTTTTAATAAGTGGAGGAAGATTGGCAAATCAGCAGTTACGATATATGTAGTTGTAGAACTGGGAATTGACCACAAAACAGTTTTGACCCATTTGAAAAAAGCTGGGTACGCAAAAAAGCAGATATTATCAGATTATACGATCGTGTACTACCAGCATTTTGTCTTATTTCGTGTTTTCGGCTATTCCTGAGCCCGATGAGGCCCATATCCTAGAGGACCGATCGCGACATTAGAACTGTGATTCGACATTTCAGAACCTGGTACTCGAATATGTAATAAAACCCAATTGCATCTTATATTTGTCCCAAAATGTATAAAAATCCCTTGGGAGAGAAATATGCAAGCTTTCACATTTGTGATAATAAGCAGTAAGCAAGTAAATGAAATATGGAGAAAAATACACAAACAAGTTTAATTCAAAGTTTTTGAAATTCTCATTCGCATAACTGTTAATGAACCTCTTATTACAAATCCTTAAGGCATGAGCTTGCTGTACAATTCACGTCACGACCTTATTAATGTGGGTTATGCTAATGAGACAGATAGACGAAAGGAGAAAATGTTATACACAAGTTAAAATAACATTAGATTTCATTCGATTATTCCTATAATGATTATTTGACACAAAAGTCACAATAAGTTTGACGAACAAACAAACAAGTCGTCAAACAAGTGTGTCTGCCTTAACGTTCTGTCTCAGCGGTCTCGGATTCGATTCAAGTTTTCAAAGGCTCTGGTCTTCTTTGAAAAGTTATAGAAAGTACTGTGAAGACTGTATGTCTATAACAAACTCTTTGCTCAAATGATTAATACAAGTTTGAAATATGACATAAAAGAAAAAGTATATTTGGTTTCTATGTTACGTGTTTATTATGAAAAGAATATAATACACTTGAATATTTTTCTCTATTTAATTGCTCTTGTAAATATTTACCAATTATTTATTTTACTAGTTAATACAATACAGTTCTTCAGTTTATAAACGTTTATTCTTGTAGTGTATTCTTCCACGGCAATCGTGAACATAAAAACTTAAAAAGTACACTGCGTTTCAGTCATTTGGATAGCCTGTTTGGCGGCAGTGTACGTACGCCCCCTTACAGAAGACCACCGTGAAATAACAGCATGTGTGCTGTTGTGTTTCGGTGGGGGAGTAAGCGATGCCAGAGCCTATTTCCCTATTCCTTCCCAAATCCCAATACCTCATCCTTAATCCGACAATGGTCGGCAACGCATTTGCAGCACCTGTGGCTTGATTGTGTAATAGGCGACGGTAGCCTACCATCAGGTGGACTGCCAGCCTGATTGTCGACCTTAACATAAGAAGGTAGTTCCTCGTAGAATTTGCATTTAGAACTGGTGGTAAATGCGAAAGAATTTAGACTTTTATGAAAAAAAATTTAGTCCTATAAAATTAAAAATATTTTTATTTACTCAATTAGTTACTTAATTAGGCACTCACTTAGTGCCTTTTCATTGTGGTGTTCTGTGAGGCCGTGGTTTCTGTCGCCAGACTGGCTATCGTTGTTATTATTGCGAAAATATAATCACCGTTAAGCGGGTTATCCCAAAGTGGACAAACAAAAGTTGTAAAACGAAATTCAGTTATAAAATTTATTTATTGCTCTGTTATTTTATTTGTTATTTGCGATTTTATTTGCGAAAACTGTTATTTTCATTAGATTGCACCTCGAACGTGTATGAAAACCATTTCATTCGATAGTTACTGTTTGGATGTCATTTAATACATATTGTTCATACTATACTAGCAGAACCGACTGGGTCTAATTGAGAATCTGAACCACTCAAATTACATGAAAATTTCATCAAAATCGGTCTAGCCGTTTGGAAGGAATTCAGTGTCACGCAAACGTAACCATCGTCTATGTTAGTATGGAGTTTTTTTATGAGAAAGGTCAGGGAACAGGGAACAGTACCAGAGGGATGAACCAGTCTTTCCAGTTAATGTAGTATGAATTTGTGATGATATACGCAGCGAACGTACAGTCCACCGCGCAGGTTGTTATTTATAACCCCCGGACCGCAACTAAATCATTTAGATAAGGAGACGACCTCTTTTGACAAATGCCCCTTGTCCGCTCTTTCGTTTTGTTGTATTTATTTGCAGTTGCAAGATAAGTTTGGTGATATTTTTCCCTGAAATATACCATCGCGAAAAACGGAAGGAACCTCTCATATTTTTCACGGGATTGAATCGGGGAGGTTGCGAAAAATAAGCAAAACGTGATGCTCGCCCGTCACTCGGCGAATCTCTTTTAATGATGATGGACAACTATTTCGTTTTTGGGATTTACTTCATGTGGTATGCCGGAAACTGCAAAAATCGTAAGAAAGGCTACACTTGCTGTTAGGTGGCTATACCGTCGCCTATTTCCACAAGGACGCAATAGGATAAAGATTAAGGCATAGGATAGCGTGTTCAGGAATCCCTTACTCACTTCCCGGTGCTTTTCTATAGGCGGTTGGTTACGGCCCAATTTGTGAATAGGATGCCCTTCCACTACTAATATGTATAAATATAAAAAGTATAAAACAAATAATATATGCTGCAAATTGACAAATACTCCGCTGACCTTAGTAGGGTAAAGGATAATTGATTGGTACCTGTCACTCACTCGTCAAAATAGCACTAATCCTGTTATTTCACGGTGGTTTTTGTAACGGGTCGTTTGTTGCCGCAAAAGGCTAAATTATAACTGCGAAACGCAATTTTGTGAAATTTAGGAAAACTCGTTTCAGTTATTATTAAAAAAAAAACGTCAATTAGTCTAATTTATTTTGAATTTGTTATGAATATTTATTATGAATATTTATTATGTAGGTACCAGCTGTGCCCGCGATTGATTTCGTACCTACGCGTGGAATTTTAGTATTCGTTATAACTTTTTTGTTTAAATAAACATTAAAAGTTACTGGAAGCTTGCTATAATATATCAGTGAAAAACGCATTCAAATCGGTTAAACCGTTTCTAAGAGTAGCGTGGACGAACGTACTGACAATAGTTCTAAAAACTGTTTATTTGCCCTCGGTAAATAAGTACCTACAACGTCTACAAATTGCTTTTTTTTTTAAATATTTAATTTACACGATGGCTCGTTTAAGATTTTATTATATGTATTGATAAATGGAAGAGCTATGTCCAGGTTACCCATTTATCAAAATTTCGATTTAAACTTTAAATTTTATTAAATTAATTTCATAATCTGTGAATGAATTAAATGAATACTTTACCTATATTTTTTAAAGAGACCAGCATATCTACCTTTACATTTTTTAAACGTTGTACGGTGTTACGTATATTATATTAATAAAGAAAAGTCAAGGAAAAGAGCATCTATAGAAAATTTGCTTATCATATAGAAATTAAAATAATTGTTACAAAAATTGAAGGCAATCACGTAGTAATATTTTGATCTGCTATTCCATTATGGAACACGTATAGGATACTAGCTGAACTCGGCCACGCTTCGATGCGGCCCATATACGGCGGCGGCGTGCGCGTGGAGCCCGCGGTACTGTACACTGCTTATATATAATCGTAGCGTGATGTTATATAGCCTATAGCCTTCCTCCATAAATGGACTATTTAAAACAAAAAGAATTTTTCAATTCCAACCAGTAGTTCCTGAGATTAGCGCGTTCGTACAAACAAACTCTTCAGCTTTATAATATTAGTATAGATATTCTGTATCTTCGGGAACGGAGAACACAAAATGCATGTTTTTACATAACCGACTAAGACTAAGATAAGATATAGACTAAGACTAAGATATAGATTATTATTATTATTATATTATTGAAACATACGTAAAAATAATTTAGTGTTCACCGAACAGTCAAGTAGATTATATCCAATAACTTAAGCAGTGCTCTTCTTAGACCAGTAGTTAAGCTACTAAGTGACACTCAAAATAATGTTTTGTCAAAATAAGTCCCCTTTATTATAAGTCCCAACAGTAAAATTACATCCAGTAACAAAATTGGTTTAATTCGCTTCCATTAGCACACTTGGCGTTATACAAAAATGAATTAACAAACTGACAATTGTTTGACAACATAAATCTCATGTAAACACTTACAACCCTTACATCCGTAATCGAAAACTGTCCTTTTAATTGGAGAAAATGTCACGATTATTGATATCATCTTCATTTGCAGCCAAGAGACGCCTACTTTTTGGACATAGATTGCTATAGCCACCACTATACGAAGCCTGTTATTCATTGTTTTATCGCAACTTTTAATGTGATTTCAAATCAGCCAGTGGGTGTGATCACAGTTGATTCTATTTAAAAGCCTTTTTGAAAACAGCGCTTCAGGTGTGGAGGACAATAAATGCGCTTTTTGTGAGGAAACAACATCATGAGGAACAAGAGACACTGGGCCCCTGGTCGACAGACATGAAGGCTGTCGGCACGGCTGGTCGACTCTACAGGGGACCTCAAGACTGGCATATACTTCTCTCAACGTATCGCCCTAGCGGTACAAAGAGGTAAGCATAATAGGGTCGATGCCGCAGGCGGACCTGTTAGACGGGGTTTTCCTTTTATAATCTATATATGTCTATAAATAAATATATATTTTTTAGTATATAATAATAAATACATCGAGTTTTTATATATTACGGCATGTAATGTAAATAAATATATAAATTTACAACATAAGTGCTATTATTGTCTACTCATATTGCACTGATATCCTGGAGTACAACTGCTGTGGAGTTCTTCATTCAAATAGTAGAAGTCTTGTGTAAGTTAATTCTTCTTAAAACATCTTTTTATAAAAATCTGCAAATTAGGTCACGGAACGCAAACACGGTGCAGCTTCCCTAAAGTTTTCAGAAGAACTATTACGAAGTCAGATCATATTGTTTGCTTTCTGGTCCGAATTCTTTAGCATTGTTATAAAACGATTTACAAAACTATAAAACAAGTATTACTTTTAAATTCCATAAAACTATAAAGCTGCCCAACTCCATAAATTAACAAAAGATTAACAACAGTGTCAGTCGGAAGATACAGGTTCGCTTAGCAGTAGTTGAAGTCCTTGCGGATATCTTTCTTCAGACCTCAATCCATACAGGATTATATCTTACTTAACTAGTAATGCGAAAATGAGGTTATTTGTTTGTTACGATTATACGCCTTAACTACTCAATCGATCATAATGAAGTTTTGCATACACATTGGAAGGATACAGAAAATGTCAAAAGCTACCTTCCAACCAGAAAATACTGTTCTCGAACGATCATCTAAAAATATAAAAAAATCAGCACCTGACAGAAAAATGAGGCATATTTTTTTTTCTATACTTCTTTTTCCACTTGATTGGTAATCGACTTTGTTTTTGTGTTTAATTCCTTGTTGGTCCAAATAAATAAATAATAATAATTATTATTATTATTAATAGCTGTTAATGAGCTTGTATTAGATTATTGGTACAAAATGTTTGTGTTAGTAGATTTATAGTGTACTCTTATCTCATTTTATAAGTCGTTTTAGATAAAAATAGTAATTGGAAGTGTCATGTCAGTCTAGCTAGTCTATGATAGATTGGACAGATTTGGACATCGTTCGCATATGATAGGCTCTTCGAGCCATAAAAGAACACACCACGCATTATGGATTCTTTATGAAAGCCACGACACCCATTTCGCTACATGGCCTATTTTTATTTGCCAGAACGCGTCATGGCCGTTTTTTAAATTGCCACGAACGCCGTTGATGCAGCCGTTTGAAAAAGGTCACATTGCGTTGTGAGCTATATATTTATTCGCTCATTGAACGATTTCCGACTTTGAGGCTAACATTTCGGTTAAGAAAAAAAGTAGTCTGTTTAAAGAAGTAGCAAGTGCTCATCATGGATATAAGCATGCGGTTTATTGGTTAGAGAGAGTTTTAGGAGTTTTAGGAGTGAAAGGAAAGATACTAGAGACATACTATGTGTCCTTGGCTTTATAGAAAGTTGTGTGCTGCTATTTCAAAATCTCAATGAATTTGATTGATCCAAAGAGATTAGGCGGACAGAAGTATTGGAAATATCAAAATGAAGATTAGAACTAATCATTGAAATGTTTACACTATGGCAATTAAAGCAAGTAAACAATCCAATAAGACTTTTGAATAGCTAAAAAAATAAGTAGTAAAGATTAATCAGCAATAGAACCCCACTGCTGGACACAGGCCTCCGCTATAATTTTCCAATAAGGTCAGAAGAAGCAATCCGGATCCACCGTCGACTCGCGGTCCTTATCAGGTCGTCTGTCCATCTTGTTGGTGGAAGTCCTATGCTGAGCTTGCTGGTTCGTGACCTCCACTCGAGAACCTTAACGAATTGATAGTAAAACATGTTATCTACTTAATTCATTTATTTCTGATAATAAAAACATATTTAGTTGTTTACGTTTATAAATTCATTTAATACCATTGACTACATTTTCCGATAGAATATACTTTATAATATGACTGGTACAAGTGAATTAAAATTCCCTCAACATGGTCTATGCAAATTAAGATTTATTTATTTAATTAGTTTTTCGGGTCCTGCTCCTTTAAATATATTTATATTCATTCAGCATAACCTCAGATCACAAGATTCCATCGAGAAACTTCAAAATCGTCCAATCCACAAAGAGACGTCTCAAAACATCCGTTTCGCAGACCATCGAACCGCAGTAAATAATGCTTGTTTGGAAAACCCATCTGCAATTTATAAGATGTCGATCTGTTTTCACTGTTCCTTGTAAATTACTCTCTCGCCGCAGACCACTTATTTAATCAAGTATATTTTTACGGTAAAGAACGGCATGCAGGTTGATGGTTCACTCGATACAGATCTGTCTGTCCTCTTAAAATGTACTCACATCAGCGCAATGTAAATTTAAAACCCATCCCTGGTAAGATAAAAGGCAGTGGACGCTGTGACTTTTGTAGATAACAGGCTCCAAAGTATCAAAGTACCAGGTAGATCCTTTGACACTTTGCAGCGACGAATCATTCAAATCGTTGACGATCCAACGCTCAAACAACAACGGTTAGACCCCCTTGGTTTAAGAAGAGATGTAACCTCTCTTTGTGTATTCTACCTGGCTGCTTCTATCAGTTGTATCAATGAATTTGTTTTTACATCCGTACTGCGCCCGCCATAGGACGCGGTAACTTTGGAATAGTATCTCTACTGAAGTGCTTTCACCTAACTACAATAGGGCTACTTTAAGCTAACCGTAAACAAATTCCTACAATGTCACCATCACACCTGCTGTTCTCCCTGATGTTGCTTATCAAGTGGACCGTCAGCCTGCCTGCTATCCTTTATAATATATTTCGGATCCCAGTTCTAATGTCGAATCCCAAGTCTTGATGTCGGAGACTCTCTGGGACACAGGCCTCATCGGGCTCAGGAATAGCCGAAAACACGGAA
Source organism: Bembecia ichneumoniformis (assembly GCA_910589475.2). Classification (NCBI taxonomy): domain Eukaryota; kingdom Metazoa; phylum Arthropoda; class Insecta; order Lepidoptera; family Sesiidae; genus Bembecia; species Bembecia ichneumoniformis. The sequence continues at coordinate 14,472,828 of OU342540.1, forward strand.
TAAGACTCGATCCTTCTAGTACACGATTATATTCCGATAGTAATCGAACTTATAATGTATATGTGAACAATTAACTCGCTGCAAATGGATTTAATTGGAAACGTGATGTGTCCACCGCGGCACTAGCTCGACATTCTAAGGAGAGAAGTTAGATGGCGTTGTATGCAAACTGGAACCGATTCTTAAACTCTTCTCTTGTGGTCGCCTTAGGAATCTCCGACAATTATAAAAATAGGATCTGCAATCTCCTTAACCTTAAGTCTTATGAATCGAAATACAAAAAGATGCATTCTGTAAACTCACTGTTGTTTTCTGTAAGAGGCTAATTAATTATGGCTACTATAGTATAGTAGATCGCATCGTTTCCTACCGCGATTATAACCTCCCATCATCTTTAACTTGAACCGCGACGAAGCTTCCTATTAAAATTTGCAAGACGACAATTTTGAAATCGAAATTTTGACCCTTTTCTCTTTGAGCGGCAAAAGCTATTTCCTTTCCGAAACCACTCCCTATTGATTGTCTAATTATAGGGAGAGGTCTGCTCGGTTTTGCCCTGCACCGACTTGTTATGAACTTTTGCGGGAACGAACGCCGCTCTCATTCCACTCTTTCCAATTCCAATAGATTATATTCTTTATGAAAAAGTTTATGAAAGCGCTTGCTTATATATTTAACCCTTCGGGCAAATATATTATTATATTACTTGTTGGGCATTATTCATTGTTGAGCGAGATTTCGGAATTTCAGAAAAGAAGACAAATACTCATTTTTAATTAAAATGGCGTTAAACACAAATATTAAATCATTTTAAATAAATTAATTTGAAATAAATGAATTCATTATAATTAAAAAGAACATTAAATTATGTCAAATTTTATGAAAAAAAAAAAACAAATTAATTTAAATAACAGTTGTAATTTGATTAAAAGATTAAAATGAAATTTTTATCTCATTTTGCAACAATGCAGGTCAAAGTTTATTGAAATTAAAAAAATAACACGCATTAAAATTAATTTTCGTTACTTTTCAAATTTCGTTAGAATTTCCATTATGCTTGAACTATTTAGTTAAGTTAGCGGAATTTTATCTAAGTTTACGTACACAGGTAACACTTAAGTTAATTAGAAACTTTTGTCTCGAAGCTCGAAGCTTTAGTAAAAAAAATTAACTACAGGTCGACAGTCAGACTGACGGTCTTCTTGGTGGTAGGGAGCTACCGTCGCCTATTATGCATAACTGCTTGCTAATAACGGTGCTTAATCCTCAGTAGGATAAGGAGGAGAACTATTAAATTATTAATTTTAATGTTAATCACAATATTCTTTTAATTGTGGTCTGCGCTTTAACTTCTTTGCCATATCTTCAACAGTACAACAAAACACACGCACAGTCTTAATAATAATAATAATAATAATAATCGTTTATTTGACATAACCATATTTAACAGCAAACATCATTACCAGGGGTCCCCGCACTAGGCTTGGCCTGTATCGCGGGGAACCAGTTGAAATTACAAATCAGAATCAAGAAAAGCCCGAATAAAACAAACTAAGACATAACATTATACAAATTAAATTTAAATTTAAGACATGACAATAGTTGGGTTACTTAGCTAGGAAATTCTCTGTCTCTGCGTAGTTTAGAGAGAGAAGCACATCAAAGATTAGTTTTTTTGCTTCATACATAGTGCAATCCTTAAGGTCACAGTGTTTGAGAAAGGCATTATACATTGAAGCCCTTATGTAATCCCCGAAACGCTTACCAAAAGCGGATAATGTTCGTGGGACCGGTAATTTAAAAATGCGTTTATTATGCATGGAATTAATACAAGAAATGGAATTTAATGACTTATGGGCTAATAAAGCAGTTCTAAACAAAAACAACTTACGAATAGATAAAACCTTAGCCTCTGTATACAGGGTGGCCGTTGGAAATCGAAAGGGTTTTTTAACATCACTTTCAACACAGACCTTTGCGCTCTTTCGATCTCCAACATAGTTGTTTTTGCCGCGCTGCCCCATATTGTGATACAATAGTTAATCACTGACTGACACAGCGCGGTGTAAATAATTTTTAGTAGTGACTCATCAGCACAGTTGCGGAGTTTTTTGAAAATAAAAATAGATTTTCTAACTCTCGTAGAGAGCTTATGTATGTGATGATTAAAGTTTAATTTTTCGTCAACTATCAATCCCAGGTACCTGATTACGTCAGTGCGCTGAATGGTGTCACAGTCGCAAGGATTGATAGGATAGTTTTTACAGGAATGAATTCTTATAACAGGATTAAAGGATGGTTTCGACGAAGCAGTTTTATGGAAACAGAGGAATTTAGTTTTATTACTATTAAGGGTCAATAAATTAGCACGGAACCAGTCTGATGCCACTTTCATGCCTTTTTCTGTTGTATCGACAGTACTATCCCAGTCTATGCCATTAAAAAGGATCACTGTGTCATCTGCATAACAGATGATTTCAGCATTTTGTATTTGGAGGTTCATAATGTCATTCATATAGATTATGAAGAGGGTTGGGCCAAGAATACTACCCTGCGGTACGCCAAATTTTATTAGTTCTGTGGTACTTTTGTATGAACCCACCCTAACAAGTTGTGACCTCCCGGAGAGGTAACTCTTGAACCACAACCACGGAAGACCCCGAATGCCTAGGTTTTTCAGTTTTTGAAGTAGAATTGGGGTTGACACAGTATCAAAAGCCTTGGCCAGATCTAAAAACGCCTAAGCAACTGGTGTTACTGTCTAAATAAGAAGAAATGAGGTTAACTAAAAGAGAGGTAGCATCTTCCGTTGATCTATTTTGCCTAAATCCGAATTGTCTGTCACCCAAAAGACCGAAATGCTCCAAATATTTCACTAGTCGTGTGTTGACGAGTTTTTCTAGAATTTTGGAAAAAGCACTGAGTAGAGATATTGGTCTATAGTTTTCAGGAACGTCTTTAGGACCGTCTTTGTGGATAGGGGTTACGGATGCTACCTTCCAGATCTCTGGAAAGCAGCCGGAGCTCAGACTAAGATTGAAAATATGAGTGATTGGTTCTATGATACAGTTATTAACATATTTAATGAATTTATTGTTTATTCCGTCAAGACCCGGTGCGCTATCAGGTTTAAGCTGCATGATAATGGCTTCAATCTCTCTATAGTCCGTCGGGTGCATGAAAAAAGACCTATCTGTACCATGGTTGTCAAGCGACTTACTCGCTAAACTCTCTTCAGTTTCTTCAGTTTGTGAAAGTATACAACCAGCTAATTTTCTGCCGACAGATGTAAAGAATCTGTTACAATTATTTAAAGACTCTTCTGATGAGATGAGTTCGAAAGGTGGGGCGTCCCGCTTTCTCATGTTGCAAATGTCTTTAACAACATTCCAAAGTCTCTTTGGGTTATGGGTGTTAGAGGAGAGTTCCTGTTTTTCATGTTGTGATTTGAGCTTTTTTAGAAGATTGTTACAAAATTTTTTATATCTACTGTAAGTTAGTTGAAGGACTGCGTCGTTTGGGAATTGTTTAGATTTCAAATGTAGTCTGTCACGGTGCCGAATACAGCGAAACAGTCCAGGTGTCATCCAGGGCTTTAATGTGAATCTAGAACGAGGAATCTTTACTATTTTAGAGTATTTGTCAATGGTTTTTTGGATTATAGCCATGAAGTTATGAGTAGCAACGTTCACGTCCGATTCACCCATAACCCCGCACCAGTCAAATGATGAAAGCTCCAACGCGACACTCTCGAAATCAATCACTGTTTTTGTTCTGTTTGGCTTAGGATGGTTCAATAAGCTGTTAGAAATCTCAATAGCGGCAGCTTTGTGATCTGTCACATTGAAATCACAAACTAAACCTATCACTGTGCGATTCGTCTTTACAAATATATGATCCAAACAGGCTTCCTCACGTGTTGGCATGGTAATGGCCGGTATCAGTCCATTTTCAGCAAGCAGACAAAGATATTCGGTGACGTTAGTTCGTTGGTTATGGGAGGAGAGTATGTCTATATTTATGTCACCAGTAATAATTAACTGATTCACCGATGTGAGTGAGTTGAGTGTAGCCTCTAGTTCTGAGAGGAAGCATGTTGTAGTAAAAGAGGGAGATCTATAAAAGCTAAGAATTGTAATTTGGTTGGGGATATCAACCCGTAGGCAGCATGCTTCATTAAATAATGGTTCCGTTACAGATGCTTTCCAATGATCTCTAATATACACCACTACACCGCCGTTTTGATTTATATTATGAGTAGTGTAGTATGAACAGTAGCCCGGTATTTCTTCTATCGAAGAAGTATTTTGTAGTCTACATTCAGTCAGCACTAGGACATCAATGTCCACCTGTGTTCTGTGCAAGTTTAGTAGAAAGAGATCCAAGTTTCTATTAATGCTGCGAATGTTAAAGGTTAAAAGTTTAAAATTCTTCTCTTGTTTAAAAACTGTTTTGTAAAGGTCAGGGGTGGGGATTTCATGGCATGCTATTTTGAGAGCAGAATCTATATCATTTGCCACTTCTACACTGTTCATTTTGGAAAAAGAGGAAAATTTGTACCAGCAATGTATGTGAAGCGTTTATTGTTAAGTGCGTTAAAATGATGACAAAGGCTAAAATATTGTGAGATTGGGATTCTCTTGCGACTGCGTTTATGTACAAAACAGTTAAAATTAGACAAATATTATGGCCAGATATATAGCTGTAAAGTAACCCATTCAGACTCAACGCAAATGGTTCTCTAAACCGTACACAGCTAAATGCGCCGCTCACCATAAAAGACACAGTTTTTTGAGATATATATGGCAACAGCGAGACTGCGTACATATAAAAATCTAAGTTAAAATATATATCTAAGACAGTAGGAACTATAGGTAATATCACAAATAAAGCTTCTGGAATGAGCAAAAACAACCACAATTCCGCTTTTAATCGGCAATCTCTCGAAAAGACTCAGTCTGGTTTTTGGGAGCAGGGTCTTTGCGAAGGCCTTCCAAAATTGCTAGCGATGTGATCCGGACTACCGAGCTTGTCTCAGTACGACGCATGTAGATGTTTCCATTGGAGGTCCAGACAAACTTAAACTTGAGTTCAGACCCTACAGCTCGGGCCTTACTAAAAAGTACTCTGTTTGCCTTAGTCAGATGTTCGTTAAAATACACCCGGCGAGGGTTCCCAGGAATCTCCAACATGTCGGTGGTAAACCCACGGCGCACTTTGGCGGCGTGCAAAATTTGGTCACGTGGTTCACGACGCGCAAGCGTCAGCACAACAGGGCGCGGCCGCTCCACGCCGCCTGCACCACCGCCGCGCAGCCCGACGCGCCGCACATCGTCGACGTCTCTGGGGTCTAGTGGAATACCTAATTTATTACAAATTACGTTCACTACTTGGTGTAAATTTTCGCCTTTATACTCAGATATGCCAGTTATTTCAACGTTTTTCAGTAGGTGACGCTGTTCTTTCGCCCCAAGTTCCTGGCGCAGCTGGGCGACCTCGGCGCGAAGGTTCTTTACTTCGGATTTGTAGAAGTCAAGCTCCTTCAGCTGCCCCTTCATTTCAGAAACTTCGTTTCGAAACACAACGACATCCTCTGTTGTGTGATTGAGCGATGCTGTGAATTCGGTCATCTCCCGCTTCATTGCTTCAAAAGCGCACTGCATTTGCTGAAGGGTTGTAGTGAATGACGATAAAACCTCGCCAGGGACATTCATTGAAGCCAGGTTCTTGGCGGAGTCGATGAAATCTCTCGACACGCGCTCTACGACTTCATTCGATGCTGAACCGGGTGGCTCGGACTGTATTGGGGAGGAACAGTTGCGGTCTGGGCTCGCGTCTCTTTTAAATATTGCGTTGCTTACTCTGCAGCACGGGCACACGTATTTATTTATATTCGAGTTGATCAACTTGTTGTCCTCCCGAGTTAGTTTTAGGCAAACAGCATGGTATTTTTTTGGACATTTTGAACATGTGACGATTTCACTTTCGCTGCCCAATTTCCCTTTAATATTTTTATTACAGGCCCCACACTGCATCTTGAGAAAGACCACAAGCGCCCTCTCCTGGCAGAGAAGCGTATCTCGCTGACTATGTTCAATTTGTGATAACTGTTTACGCCAATCGATATAATTGCTAGTTTCGCCGACACCGTGCAGATGGCGCTAATCAAATTTGGTCCGATTAAACCAAGATAAAATTTAGTTATTATTGATATTAGAATAATATTATTGCACTAATCACTTTTGTTCCGAAGATTAAACTGGGCAAATTAGGATTAAACTGAGGATGGCGCTTCTCCCACCAAGAGTCGTGATATTTCAAGGACGCCAAGCGCTCAAGGTTAACATACACTATTTCAATGTCACTGCACATGAATTATTAACTTTTAATTTTAATCTAGTATTAGCTCAAAGTTCACCACACAAACAATTGTACACTGTCCTCGAACTGCAGACATGCGTAAAAACTAAAAATTTCCAGTCGGGAAAACGTAAAACTTATTGAAATTAAATTAAATTGTAGGACGTAACTTTTGTTGATGTTGACACGAAAAGCGCCATCTGAAGAAAAAAAAGAGGTCTTAGGTTCTTTACATATAAAATTTACCTTTGTTCTTCGCTTTTTATGATCTATAAATAGGCAACATTCTGCGTAACAGCTCCCTTTTAAAACCTCACTCTCATTTATACTCAATGAGAAGTCTGTAAAAAGCACTTCGATACCCGATTCTGTTCTTATTGAATCAAGCGCGAAAGCCTCAGAGTAAAAAGGCTCTGAGCTCAAACGCAATTAAAGACTGTTCGGTTGAGTCTGTGCGTCTTTCGCATTATCGGATTTTTAATACTACTTGGGTCAACTTCCTTCGTTTGTTTATGTCAACGTTTCATTACACGTCCGATACATGATATTCAAAATGGTAGATGGCTACCTAACTTAGGAATGCAAGCAACACCCGCATAAATTGTGAAGAGAGCAAGTAGCTTTGGCATCTTAATGAAAGCGAAGTAAATGGTTATAGATTCAACCATGGCTGAGAGCCCATTTCCCTATCCACTACTAATCCCTTATCCTTAATCCTACTTTGCAGCAGCTTTGGCGTGTTATAGGCGAGGGCGACGACGCGCGATGGTAGCCACCTACCATCGAGTGGACCGTCAGCATGTCTGTCGACCTTAACATTAAAAAAAAACAAAAAATATTTCTTCCAATTTTTTTTATTGATAGTGCTTTCTATCTATCTATCTAGCTAGATCTAGCTATAAAGCTAATAACACAAAAAATGGATCCGAAGATTTCGCTTCATGTATTAAAATTTATGTTTTGTTATTGAAGTTTGACATAAAAAATCGGTAAATTGTCCTACAGTAAATTGTCGGTGATTTTCCGTACAAAGTTAATAGTCTGACGTTGGACAAAATCAGTGGTGTTAAAGAAATCAATTAGAAATATGGATCATGTGTTTAAAATACGTCATGAATGCTAAAAGTGGACCTCGAAACACTTGGGGTGACATTTGAATAGAATATCAAAAAGTTACGAGTCATTTGAATAACGCCAATAATCGAATAATGGAACGGCCTCATTCAGTGGAGGGTCAGTTATTCTTATTGCGACTCCATTTTACATTTATTTCTACAGCACTTTTGCTTATTCGGGATCGACTGAATTAATAATTTTAAATAATTACACAATACGAGCATGGAGACAAATTCTAAATTAACTTTTAATTAAACTTTGAGTTTAAAATTAGTATTAAGGTTCCGTACGTCCGAATAAAAAAAAAGGAACCCTTATCCATCTGTCCAACCCCCCCCCCTTATTTCCGAAACTACTGAACCTAAAATTTTGAAAAAATACAGAAATTAGTTTTCTGCTTATAGATTATAGAAAAACCTATAAGAAGTCCATGATATTAAAATAACATGGTAAATCACTCAATATTGTGCGGATAGGTAACATCCTACGGAACCCTCTTCACGCGAGTTCTACTCGCACTTGTCCCGTTTTTTTTATATGATTCGTGTTTCTATCGACCAAAACAGCTGTAAACTCCGAATAATACTTTGGAAAAACCAAGTGGACCTCAGCCTGTCTGCCGACAGATAAAAAAAACGAGAAATCAATCACTGTATGGAAGAAAGACACAAAACATATAGTTGCCTAGTTATAGATATCTTTGAATGACAGATATTTTAAATTTCAAATTAGATTTGGCTTCGCTTGTATTAAAAACTTGGTTCACCATTTTTTGACAAGATGGCCCATGTTATGTATACTCGTACTTAGTTTATTTTCCGGTGAAATTTCCCACTTTAGTTTTGAAGCGGGTAAAACCACTCTCTCAAATTCTTCAACCAGGATGTCTTTCTGCTGCCTCAGCTACGCTTTCGTTGTATTTTCCCCTGCATCACTAACTGAAGAATACGGTACCTTTCGCCCCAAATACTGCAGCTTCCTCTCCTTTATCGTTCCCAACACCTCCATTCCCTTTCTCATTTGACGTAGAACTTCAGCATTCGGTATTTTCTGCATCCATGATATGCCGAACATATGCTTATATATCCACATTTCGAATGCTTCCTTTCGAGCACAATGTCCAAATATCCACTCCATAGAACAAAACACCCAACACATAACAACGGACCAATCTCATGCGGAGTTTGAGACTGAATCGTCTGCAAGACAGGATCTATCCCATTTTCATGAAGGTACCTCTCGCCTGTTCAATGCGTACCCGAACCTAACGCTCACTGTCCCAACGTTCATTTACATAACTGCCCAGATATTTAAATTTGTTCACACGTTCTATTAAATTATTACTCGACGACAAAAATTCGTCGATGACTGGGACTTTAGAAATTACCATAAAATTTGTTTTTCTCGTGTTAATTTTCAAGCCATATTTGTTATTAATTAAATTTATCCAGTTCAATTGATTTTGATGATCCTTAATATTATACCCTCTTCGGCTTCAGCCATTATTCTTTCTGGTTATACATTAAACAAAACTGGCGACAAATCGCACCCCTGCCTATACACCACTGCTTTTTGTGCGCAGTATAAATTGCTGACACTTTTAAGATCGCACTTGTCAATGCTAATATGTTCCAAACTCTGAATCAATTGCTCGTGGCGAACCCTATCGTCTTTTCATAATCGATGAAACACAGGTACCTTTTTTTATTCATATCTTGACATCTTTGTTCTAATATCTCTGGCATCTCTGGTGCCAAGACCACTTCTAAAACTAAACTGGGTGTCTGACATGTATTCTTCACATTTGCGATGAACACGGGAGTGTATAATTTTTAGGAAAACTTTGAGTACATGACTCGTTAAGCTTATCGTCCTGTGTTTTTTACAGCGCCTTGCGTTATGTTCCGTTACCATTCAGTAGGTAAAATACCTCTCCCATAAACTATGTTACAAAGTTCCCTTAGGACACGAGATGACTGGACATGATTTTGAGAACTTCGACGTAATTTTTTTTTTAATCCTAATGGCACTTTCTACCTCAGTTTCTAATATTTGCAGATAATTTACCGCGGAATACAATATCTCTGATTTGGGGCCTGTAATCTTAAAAAAAATTCTCTAAATACAGCTCCCACTGCGTAACTTTATCCTCAGTTATATGAACTAGGTCTCCCCAGTCGTTAATTAAAACTCCGGTATTGGGTTTTCTTACTTCCTTGATTTTCTTAAACATATTAAAACTGTCTATGTACGTTGCGGCCTCTTGCTGGCATACTGGGTCCACTGCTGCCTAGATCCTAGAGAGCGCTTACGTCACCTCATTTTATAAATAAGCCTGCCCTACCAGGCTTACCACTACGACTTTGTAATCCCAGCTGCTGCTTGGACGGGACCGCTTATTTAGTATATTCGCAGCTAACCACCATATCTGGTGGATGTTCCACTATCAGCCACCCGTGGACTCCGCTGGTAGCCTACAGCTCAACCCCAGCTATAAATTTCTAATAAATTTTTTAAATAAAGGTTAATTCTATGATATATTTACAACTGACAATAGAAAAAGAAACAGATAACCTAGAACAACTAAAGGATGAAAAATATGTACTTAGTGAAAATAAAATAATCTGAAACATGAAAATGTAATTCGAAATGCGAGGACATCCATCGGATTCATCTCCAACTTGAATAAGATTGTGTAACTTTGATTATTATCAAACCGAACGACGAGACGTAAAACTTTCAGAAACTACCGATGCAAGGAAATTATTATCATAAAATTTACATTGAAAATTGCTAACAAAGTCAACCTTTGAAAAGACGACTAACCGACGCCATAAGCCAACTTTTAACATAGTATTAATGGAATTGTAAACACTGAGACTAATATTTGACTTAAACGGAAATATATTTTCTAATCCTCTCATTTTACCCATAAACTTTCGGTAACTTTGTTCTGAAAGCATCCAATCTCTCAGTTCCATTTTCTTCTAATAGATATTCGGTGTCACAGGAATATAACAAAATTAAATAAATTTCAATCATGCTTGCTGCATTAGAATTAGTAAATTATTACCAAACGAGGTCATAAAGGGAACCCAAGGATTCGGAGATTCGACACGGAATGGAATGAAAATGAGTCTGTATTTGTTGATTTCATTATTGTCATTAAATGTGGGTTTATGAAAACGTTTGGATGTCTGTTACTCCATTACACGTAAATTTCTCCATTACGATTGCGTGATAGCCCAGTTGGAAGAACGAATAAACCATGATTTTCCCTTGTCAGGGGTAAATTGTGACACTCCGACACCCTGGCTATGAGAATAATGTTTTGGCGATTATACGGGTGAAATGAAATTCCGTAGGTATGTAGGTACAGGAATGCTTTAAATTCTAAAATTACCCTAATTATATACAATATTTACATCGGCACATAGCCAGGATGCCTGTTGCTTGAGATAGAAAATCAGTCTTGCGCATCGCTGTTAATTGTTCCAGTGCCTTGATTCTGTATGGCAATTGTGATTGCACGCTTTTGTTTTACCTTATCAAAACACGTTATGTCTTGTCATGGGATTTAATATGTATATATATAGATATATATGTAAGAGAATGACTTTTTGGCAGATATCGTAACAATTTGAGGATATGACGTGGTTTTGAAGTCCGACGAAGGTTCTTAGGGTGAGAAAAACCTACAAACCCCATTTTTTTTTCATCCTTGGCAAAGGTGAAACGACCCCTCTCTTTTTTGAAAATGGCTGAAAGCTTCACTTAGCTTTCACGGAAACTCTCTTCACATAAATGTCGGTTAACGATCGATTTAACCATTTTAATGTCAAACGGAAAGTAAATTGAACACGTTAATGTGAAAGCAATTAAGATTAACTCCACACCGTTAAAACTGAATCAACTGGATAATTACAGCAGCGAAGTGTGCATTTAACCAAATGCACAGTGCCACGAAACCCAGTGCAGCCTCTCCTCAAGCCGACGAGTCTTCAGCTTTTTCCAGTTTGGTGCCCATATTAGTCTTAGCGTATCTTTGGAAATTTTATTTTCCAAATGACGTTATTATGTATTGTACTCACAATCCGATGTAGAACAACGTTACATAAAGTTTATTTCCTCACTAGCTTTTGTTCGCGACTTCGGCCACTCCTCTTTTCTTCATATTTATTCAATCTTTATTTTTCATTATATTTTTGTCAGGCGTTGATTTTTATATTTAGATGTTCCCTCGAGAACAGTAATTGTTTCTAGTTGAAAGGTACCTTATGACTTTTTTTTTAATATTATGTCGACAGACAGGCTGACGGTCCACTTGATGGTAGGTGGCTACCGTCGCCTATAACACAAGCAACGCTACAGGTGCTGCAAGTGCGCTGCCGACTACAGTAGGATTAAGGATAAGGGATTAGGAGAGGAATAAGGAAATGGGCTCTGGCATCCCTTACTCACTCACCGAAACACAACAGCACGTATATGCTGTTATTTCACGGTGGTCTTCTGTAAGGGGGTGGTCACTGCCGCCAGGCGGGCTGCCCAAATGACTGCGAAACGCAGTGTGCCCTACCACTACTTTTCAAATGACTATTTTGCATTTCTGACAACGTGTTCCATGATGATCGGTTGCGGGAAGCGTAACAAACAAATTACAATGTCTATGTGCATCAAATGTGTGTATTTTGTTTTCTCTACCTTATTACTCTTGTTAGCTTTTTCCACAACATAACCACTCTTTTAGAGAAAAATGGTTTCATGAGCAAAGTGATTGCTATTTTTCAGTTGGAATAGAGTCCAATTTAAGTATGAATGTTTCGTCTCTCTTGAAGTGAGCTTTGTAGCCTTTTTTTTAATAAATCCTGTATTTAAGTCCTCGCAGTAATTCAGTGTCACGAAATCAATTCCAAAGTGGTAGAGGGATGATCCGTCCCTAGTTAGGGCATGAGTATATTTGTATTTTATTGAACTTTTTTTTTAGAAGATCAATATCTCTTATGAAATAAGGAATCCATATATTTTGTGCAAATTCAAGCAATGGTCTTACAAATTTTTAGGTTCCGAAAGTATCATATTGTCATATTCATTTTTTATGTTAAGATCGACAGACAGGCTGACGGCCCACTTGATGGTGGGTGGCTATCGTCGCCTATGACAAAAGCAACACCACAGCTGTTGCAAGTGCGCTGCCGACTACAGTAGGACTAAAGATAAGGGATTGGGTAGGAAAATAGGCTCTGGCATCCCTTACTCACTCACCGAAACACAATAGCATACGTGCTATTTTTTCGGGATAGTCTTCTGTAAGGAGGTGGTTACAGCTGCCAGAGGGGCTACCCATGTGACTGCGAAACGCAGTGTGTTCATTTTTCAAAGTTTAATCGAACCCGGGAACCCTAGAATAGAGCGTTAAGGGAAGCATCCTAACCACTCACCCAAAGAACTCGTCAAACGGCTTCTGTCAACTGTCTGTCGAAGTATTGGTAAGTAAAGGTTACATATCCATGGACCCTAAATAGCATTAGAATCGTCGGGGTCACCTCAGCGTCACTGGACCCAAATGAGATTCACAGGGTATCTAAAAGCCTGGCTGAAATTTAGCTGCGCCCGCAGCTATGCATATAGCTGCAAGTGTTGCATACTGCTCTCGAATTGTATGTGTGATGTTTCGATTCAACCATGGGCGTCTGTTATATTGTGACATAACGATTACATCGAGGGTGAACTGAATTACATTCTATCCATTGAGACGAAACGAACATTAATTTATTTTTATGGATACAAAATTACATATAAGGCGTAAACCATACCATTTAATGGAAATAGGTGCCGGTCCATGTAATACTATAATACGACATGGACAGACAGACTTAATGATACAATAGTGCATTAACAGTGTAGTAAAATATAGCGCAGTTTGTAATGTTAAGATGGGCAGACAGGCTGACAGTCCACTTGATGGTAGATGGCTACCGTCGCCTATAACACAAGCAACGCCAAAAGCTGCCGCAAGTGCACTGCTGACTACAGTAAGATTAAGGATAAGAGATTAGGAGGGGATCCCTCCTAATGGGCTCTGGCATCCCTTACTCACTCATAGAAACAGCACACAACGTGCTGTTATTTCACGGGGATCTTCTGTAAGGGGTTGGTTACTGCTGCCAGACGAGCTGTCCAAATGACGCAGGGTGCCCTGCCGCTAATACTTTCCAGATACAGACCAGAGCCAAATTTGAAAAGATCATTTTTCAAAGTTGACTTTTCCGGGAATCGAACCCAGGCACCCTAGAACAGAGCGTTAAGGCAAGCACCCTAACCAATCATCCAACGGACTCGTCATCAATCGTCAGTCTGGCTACAAAAACCATCCCCTTAGAGAATAAAAACGTGCGCGAGTCCAGGATTCCCTACGTATTGTCCTAACCTTTATCTTTGAACCGACAGCGCACTTGGACCCACTTCTGCTGGTGTTACAGGCGAATGTAATTACTATCAGCCTGCCTGCTACGAAGACATTTTTCGTCAAAATGTACATGTCGTAAGGATTATAATAATGTTTATTATTTTATAATTGAAAATTCATTGTTATAAGAAAAATAATAACCCCGCCTATTTTATTAATATGAAATAAATTTTCAATATGAAAGTAAAATTCTTTTGATTACTCGACTCACGTAACTTTTTTTACTAAAATTTTATTTTTAAAACCGGTACTTAAGAACAAATTTAAATTAATTAATTAATTTATGTTAAAATTAATTAATTAAACAATTTAATTAATGAAATTTAGTTTTTTAATTTAGGTTATATTTATTTTTAAATTCAGTTTTGTTTTTGATAACATTAGTTTGATCCCATAGACCAACTGCTTTCCAGTTTTATGGGACATTGTAAATATTTTTCTAATTATTTCTTATATAATAAATAAATAAATAAATAATGAATTGTATGCTTGTTGCTACTGTGTTGCGACAAGCCCAAATGAAAATAATATGTAACAAAATAAGCAAAGATATTAAACGATAGTTTTATTATAAAATAAAAAAGCTATTGATATTCCGAATGTCATAAAAATGTTTTTGAAAGGCTGTAATTTATCATGTTGATTCTTATTTAATTACTAGCGACCCGCCCCTGGCTTCTCACGGTTTTTTTTCCAATTTCCAACCTATGATCTGACGGTGTGTTCAACTTAAAATGTTCAAGGCGACGCTGGTATCCATATGTGGGAGTAATTCTTGGGTCTTTAAAAGTCAAATGTCTCGTGAATGCCATTTGAATGCGTTCAATGCTGTCACTGTGAACCTGACAATGGACCCGTACAAGGAGAGGAGTGATTTTATTTTAAATACATAACATTATAACATAAATTTTATATACTCTTAATGATTAAGAACAGCAGGTAGGCTGATAGTCCACTTGATGGCAAGCGGCTACCGCTTACCGCCCTTGCTGATTAGAGAAAGGAGAGAATATAATTTCCACAATTCTCACATGAATGTACGTTTTAAGGTCCAGTTTTTTAGTGAAATATAAACGAAGTTCTAGTTGGTAATGTGTAAGAGTAATGAATTCGTACTCCGAGAAAAAGCAGTAGGTATTTTGTGAACGCTGTGTACGATTGCGAATGTAGTAAACAGACCGAGTGGTAAACAAATCGTAAAACTCTTTTATGAACAGCACATTTAAAAGCCTCCTTTTATTCAGGATGTTGTAGTAAATCAATCACAAATGCACAATACGAGAAAAGCAGTAGGTAGGCAGTTCTCAATACGTATGTATTGAGCGGACTAATGAAAAAACAAATATTGATAATTGAAATTGGTCTTACTATTTTTCAAAGTAGGTACTCTCCTTGATGATCGATATACTTTTGCATGCGTTGGAACCAATTTTCGAAGCACTTTTTAGGGTTCCGTACGTCCGAATAAAAAAACGGAACCCTTATAGGATCACTCGTGTGTCCGTCTGTGCGACCATTCCCCCTTATCTCCGAAACTACTGAACCTAAAATTTTGAAAAAAAATAAAGAAATTAGTTTTGAAAGAAAGAAAGAATTTTATTTCGTACACATGGCACACATACAAGAAATACATATATATACATCAAAACAATATTAACTAAAAAGCGTAGTGGCGCGTCCGAAACAGGTCCCTGACTCAGCATAATGCATAAGCATAACCCACAGCGCTGATTTTCAGTCAAGGCCTGAAAAATACCTGAAAAAAGCTGTGCAAAGCAACGTTCTACTTATAGATTATAGGAAAACCTATAAGAAGTCCATGATATTAAAATAACATGGTAAATCACTCAATATTGTGCGGATAGGTAACATCGTACGGAACCCACTTCTTGTGAGTTCAACTTGCACTTGTCCCGTTTTTTTTCACTCCGATTGAGGTATCTGTAAAACGTGGTTTTAGAACGTTCCAACAGCTTCTTCTGGTGACGAAAATCGTTACCCACCCATTTTGTTCTTAATGTTTGGGAAAAAAAAGAAGTCATTAAGTGTCAAGTCAGAGCTGTATGTAGGATGAATTGAAGGATCAATTTGATGTTTTGGTCATACTAAAATTCGTTTATGTATTAGGGCTCGCATTGTCATGATGAATAATGATTCGCCTCCGTTTCAAATTTTTCCTGATTTCTGCGGACTTCTGACAAACAATGGTCGTGTACCATTCAGAGTTGACTGCCCTACGTTTCTCCAATGAGACTGTTGCCACGTGACCGGTAATTCCAAAGAAACAATCAATAATTTGCTTTGATGTGCTTTTTCCACGAACCACTTTGTTCGTTTTTGCTCGTTTGGAAGACCATCCATGATTCTTCACCTGTGTAGATGTTATACATAGTCTTTGATGCACCTGGATTGTATTTTTTCAATGTTTCCTTGCACCAATCGACGCAAGCTTACTTTTGACCGTTTGTCAAATTATGCGGAATCCAACGAGAACAAATCTTTTTGCGGACAAATGTTCATGTTCATCTTATTGATGCTAGTCATACTTATGCCCAGAGTTACCTTTGTGGCGCTATGTCACAATGTTTTCTGGCACAACTGATTTTGGACGACTTTCTTTGGGCACATCAGGGAACGCCGACCACGATTAAACTACTACCAACGTTGGTAACGTTTACCAATATACCAACGTTTTACAGTGGCTTAGGATGGAGTTTTATCGCCAAAATGAGGCCGACGATGGAGCGAGCTTACCGAGAAGATGCTTATTCACTCGAACCTTGAAAAGATTGTTCCAATCCTTAGCAGTGCGCATTGTAAAAGATGTTTTAAAGCGCTTGGTCCGAATTAGAGGGATATCGACAAGGTGAGGATGGTAACCAGCCGTACGTCTGCATGTCCGATAGAAGAAAGGGGAAGGCGGTATGATCTCATGCAGCTCTCGAGCACACTCTCCGAAGTACATCTTATAGAATTTTATCTTTTGTCTCTTGTCAAATTTTTCAATAGTAATGCCAGATAATGCCTAAAGCGTGTTGCTAAGGCTCAATACACAAGTAGCAATCTATTTACTTCATACATACTATTTCTACATACATATAAATATTTGACTCGGTGTATGTTGTTATACAGACTAGACATTATTTTTCTTCAAAAGTAACTATAAATAAAAGAACAAAGAAACAGAACAATTAGTAATGGCAGGGCACACTGCGCTTCGCAGTCAATTGGGAGCCCGCCTGGCGGCAGTAACCACCCCCTTACAGAAGACCATCGTGCAAGAACAAGTGCTGTTGTGTTTCGGAGAGAGAGTAAGGGATGTCAGAATCCATTTCTCATCCCTGCCATCAAGCCTCACTGAAGACCTTTAAAATATGTTTTGTAGCTTAGCTACTACGTGGTCTGTTGTCTTGTGGCAGAAATAGGTTGAGGAGAGTTTGCTTAATGAATGATCTTGTGCTCTTGCTTTATGATTAGACGCGGTTTTCTTAATTAAAGTGTGACGGAACCGTGTTTATTCAAATGCCGGTCACTTTTTTAATAAAATTTCTCTCTTATAAATACATTTTTTTCAAGAGTAAACGTCTCTTTTTAAATTTGGAATACTATTAATAATACCTATTATCGATTTGTTTTTGGTCGTTCTTAGAAGAGCACTAAAACGAAGATATCTAAGAAGAATACTTTGTTTAAAGAAGCGGGCGTCACGATTTGCGAATTTTTATTTGCCATCTAAGTAAAACAGTGTGATCCCGTGAATGCCAACGACTCGTTGACAAATACTTTCATTTTATATGTTTTTGTCGTCGAAATAACCAATGTATTTTTTCTGATGGGAATCTAAAGGTTTAAAACTATTATTTTATAGTCATGAAATGATTATATGTATAACCAGCTGAGCCCGCAACTTTATCGATTGCAATTAAACAAACACTATTTGTTACGGCAAGCTTGCCACAAACAATCAGTGAAAACCGCATTCAAATCAATTTGTTCTGTTCTGAGATTAGCGTGCACAAACGCACAGACAAACGGACAAAAATTCTAAAAACTATTTTTTTTACCTCTGTAACATAGGTAAGCGTGTACAAGTTGTTTTTTTGATAAATTATTTTATGTCATAGGATATAAATGATTGGACTTGTTTTTTTTTTTATTTATAGCAAAAATTTAATAATAATTTTTAAAGATTAATTTGTGCACTTCTTATTCGATTTCATATTCCGTCTTAGAGATAAGTCTCCCGACCCACGTGCCGCAAGGTCGCCAGAGCGATTGCCTAGAATGCCCTCGGAAAATATATTGTTATGTAGGCAGAGATAGTTTATCGGCACTAGACGTAGTTAGGTGGCCTGGCGCCTCGTGTACACAGTGGCCCGTATCCCGCTAACATATTCCGGGCTTGTCTGTTAAGACAAATGCGCGAACTACCTCCGCATGCATTATTCATACAAATCTTATCCTGCACACATCACTTCCATCAGACGGAGACTCAACTGCCGTCTTTCCTTGCAAATATTCAACTTGTGAGTGATTAACATTTCTTATATAATATCTACACTAATCTCTATATATAAAAATGAATCCCCATTTCCCTCGGTCATGGCATCGCGCGTGAACGGGTAGACCGATTTTAATTCGGTTTTCACTAATGGAAAGAGGGATAAACGGGGAATGTTCATATATATAAAAATTGCAGCCCGGGCGAAGATTTGATTTCTAGGTATATGTTTGTAATGGATAAACTGATTTTAAAAATTCTTTCACCTCTAAAATGCGTGTAACATAGGTCTTATTTTCCAAAAAATCAGAGATATCTACGAAAATTATATTAATGTGAGCCAAGGTATTACAAATCATTATTTGGCGTGCGCTGCGAAAACTATTTATGAGACATAAAATAATGTGCTACACGTTTATGATCATCGCGCGGTACGGGGGCGCGGGGGTGTGATGACAAAGGGGACCGAGAACCGAGAGAGGTTCGGGCGAAGACTCATTTAAACGGTCTACCTATAAGGTAGGTACTCATCATTACCCACAAATTTCTAACTACTAGTTAAGTCACAACAACCGTTTTTTGTTCAAATTAGTTAATAAAACGCGGGTAAGATCGAAAGTTTATAACATTCGTATCATCCTTATCAATAATGATTATGTTCGTATGAATCACTCTTGAAATTATTCGAATAGGACAGAAAAGAAGTCTTTTTTTAGGACAGGACGGGTATTAAAATGCTAAAAGTCTGTGTCAGCGAACAGCCTACACAGTCTGTTCCTATATACCGTATAGTTTTTGTTTACTTTATAAAATCATATACATATTCATATCTTAATATGAAGTCTAAACGAGCGAAGTCGCGGGCTTCGACTAGTAGTTAATAATTTGACTAACCATCATTAATCGATGTCAAAATCATTAGAATTTTTTGGGTGAGAAAGAATTGAAAAAGCATTTTGGAAAAATGTAAAAGCTCACCTGCCCATAAACGTCTATCCACTGCTAACCGCACTCTTGAGGTTATTAGTCCAGAGGATGAGTGGTCCAATTATATGATATGCATCATGTAGAAATAGATAGTGCGGCACAGAGATTACACACTGTCAAATTGAACATCTTGTGCTCTGATCTACACTAATATTTGCAAGTAGGAAGTGATTCTCGAAAGCACCTATTCTAATGAAAAAGATTAAACACTCGGTGCATTGTCGATCTATAAATACTGTTTATGGATAAATAAGTTAAATAAATACTCACTGACATAATATTGTATTCAGACTCACATTTTCCAAAGGGAACCTCGAGATGTAAAACTTACTCTAATTAGGTATCTTACGAAAATTGGTGGTTACTTGAAAAACTAATTAAAATTAACGTCTGGTAAACTAATTAATAATATAATTGTTGCGGTTCCAACAGTTCCATAAAAACATTCCGAGTAAAAAAAAAATACATGAACTGAATTCCTCAGCAAAATATGTGAGTATTATTTTTAAAATGGATTAAATAAATTAGTTGTTTTATCCTCGTATGATAATAATTCCTTTTTTTATTTCTATTACCTAAATATATTTTCCTATTGCTGTATTTATGAACTTTGAAAACCCGATACTATGTATCCGTCACATTCCAACAAAATGGGTTCAGAGGGTTATCAGTGGAAATCCATATACATATAAAACATATATGAAACATTCATATGAAATTATGAAATCCTAAAAGACTTGTGTCTCTTCGTAGATACGTGATTCTACCAGCCATACACAATCGTCATCATTCGATTGGTTTAATCAAGTCAATCGGGCGATTTATGGGTGTCGTTTTGGATGACAAATATGGGTGTCATGCAATCATGTCGATTGGACGATAGGCTTGATCGAATACGGCTGGCATAAGGACACTGTGGATAGTTTAAAGAGGCTTGCGTCCTGTAGTGAGACTTAGTCTAGAATAAATGGTAAAACAGACATGGACGCTAAATAAAATATCTCTTGTATCAAATGTTTTATTTTGAAAATAACGCTGCGAGCAGATTCCTTTGTAGCAATAGCAAAAGTTAAGCGGTTCAAGCCTTTTCAAAGAAATAAATCCTTGCGAACGTTGATTGAACCTTCCGAATATAAAATGAAAATTTTCCTCACAAAAGTAATTTCGCGCTGATCGTCGGACAAAGGTTTGCCGAAATGGGATAACAATAACAAACATTTATTTCGGTTAAAGTTTCAAGGACAGTAAAATTATTAAAACAGTCTGCCCGTCGAGTCGAGTATACACGCAAAGTTACGAGTGGATATAATCTAACAGCATTTATCTTACATGTTCTTTCCTTATTGCTTATTAAAAAGTTCGTTATTATATTGATAGAAATGGTTTTTGTTTGTGCGAAAATAATAGTCCAAAAAGCAAGTTATATTATTTTCCATTTACTCATAACTCGTCTACGTCTCCGAAAGCCAAAGTCAGAGGGAGGCGGTTTTACCTTCGACTAAAGCACACTCGGATCGGGATTTAGGGTGACAAGGCCAGAAACCGTCATACTATCTTGGCCGTATCGAGCAGCACCGCTCTCTGCATCTGGCCCGGGAGGGAACCTCAGGTTGTCACTGATGCTGGCCGGGATCAAACCGTTTACGAATAGAACAACAGAGACGATTTCACCGGAGCACACAGTGGCCAAGTCGAGGTCCTTCTCTTCCCGATTTCAGCCTTCACGAGACCGTCGTCATGCGGGATGTGACATCCACTAAAAACACCCGCGACTACTCCCGGTCCATGAACATAATAGTCCTGTCTGTGATTATGGGTCGATCCCAGTAGAGCTTGGCACGGCCGTTCTCAAGGACTGGCTCTGGCGACAACCTTTAGTAAGGCATCCTCTGCTCAAGGAAGCCGCGAGCAAACTCCTGATGCAGAATCCTGGTCGCTTGGTTGTGCCTGTGCAGGAAATCAGTGTTGACAAGCCGAACAACCGGAAGTGACATGTCGGAGTCTCTCCAGGAAGGCGACAGGCTCCAGACATGTCTTCCGTACCATCATTTATGATGTACCTCCGGTAATTCCGCGTCTTGAGTACCTGATCTTGTATCGCACAGACATAAACCTCGATCTCTCCGAAGAGATCGCCTAAGCATAGCCAGTGCATGGAGGCTTTACGATCAATATGTGGCTCGTGGAGAGCATTGTAAAACCGCCCGTACAGCTCTTTCTCCTTCCATACGGGCTGCCTGGCAGAGACGCTCGGTACTGCCAGATCTCGCTATTTACTGATCGCCCAGGGATAGAAGGCGATGTCACATTCTACGATCGCCTTGTGGAGCCCGCCACTCGAATCAGTCAAGAAGAAATTTCTAAGGTTGCATCTCGCGGTTATTATTATTATTTGTAATCCACAAATGAAACCAGAAACATCTGGTTGCAAACCTATAATCGGGTTTAATAAATCGAATTCAACATAACACAAAAATATTATTGTATCGGGCAATATTGGATTTTTTTCACTAATATGCTAATCTCGACTGGTCTCTTCAGTCAAACTGATTGAGGAGCTTGGGGGAGCCAAGATTGGCTGCTCCGTTCGTGGAACCTTTGTTAATCATATTATAAGTTAAGCAGACGCTATGGTGCTGCTGAGGCCCTCAATCGGCGCCCTTAGAATACTGCTCCTATCTGTGAAATGGATGCCGAGGCTCACGGTTTTAGGTGTAATGCAACTAAAAACGAGTTGGTTATTTTGAAAGCAAGGTCCCCCTGTAACATTGAGAGGCACTCCGTTGAACTAAAAGAGGAACTGGGTCACGTGTGACTCTTTTCAACGTAAATTTGCTATACAAGTATTAATAATAAATAAATAATAAGCTAGCAAAATAAGCGGCTCATCAATCAAACGACGTTGCACGGGGACATAATTTCAGTTTTACTGTTTAAAACACCATTATTACAATACATTAATTTCTAATAAAATAAGATCACCGCCAATGTCGGTGATCTGTTTGCTAAAATTTAACAAAGCTTTTAAAGAAAGCCACAGTCAGTATCGATTCCTCCAACAACTTTCTCATACCAATGAATCGTTCCATGTTGAACGTAGACAATATTGAGGGAAGACAATCCCAACAGCACAGCGCGAACACACGCAGAATGTAATCTCTATCAAATAATAAGAAGAAACTCTTTCTGGGAATACTACATTAAAAAAATACATTACCTTTTTATTTAAGATTTTATCTAAGATTATTTTTTAAGAATCAATGAGTACTTATTATGTTTAAACGATCGTTGATTTTTTTACATATCTTCGCAGAATGTGTGTTCATACACAGTGGAAGTGGATTGCTGTAGAAACACTTGTATTTGGTCTAAAGAACGTTTATTATATTTAAAGAACTATTTCAATTTTATAAAGCAGTGTAATTAAAATCTAAGTATTAAACTCGCAGACACAGTGCAGTGAACACACCACAGACTAAAAAAAAACGTTTATAACAAATTGAATGTTGCCTTATTTTAACAACATAATTTGAGAAAATTTTGAGAAAATCATTTTGTGTAAAGTTCGGTAGTCTAGCTGGCGGTCACTTGATGGTACAAGTAGAAGTACTTCCTACGGGTCGCGGGCGCACATCATGGGGAGATGCGCAGTTAAATCACGCGGCGCGGGACCGTACAACACGTGGTGTTTCATTAGATTTGTTTGAACACATAAATATAACACAATATCTACATTAAAGCCAAAGAGACAACGCAAACAATGTAAAAGAATCTGACCCTCTGTCCTTTTCCCTCACACGAAGCGGCCAGCACTATCTCTTTCATGGTATAGGAGGCCCTCTTGACAACTCTTGAAAGTTTAATTCTTTGCGTTGTCTCGTTGGCCTTGCTTTACTTCATAGATAAGTTTATAAATTAAGAAGGATCCGGTTAACACTCTGCTTACACTAAGCAGAGTGAAACTAGTGTAATGAAAAATAGAAACTTTACAATAACTGAAGTTCCACACTGTATTTAGTTGTTAATGTGCACTTATAAGACTTATTCGGGTCGGGCCTAATTCGATTACGCGACGGTTGAGAGGAGTCGAACGTTAACGGCGTTTCACATCGAATCATATATCATGAGCAACGAGAAACGAAACGATAATGTTTCGATATATAAACGTCATTTCAATTTGAACTCACTTAAACCTTGCTGTAAGTTTTGCGTAATGATTTTACCTGGAACCGTTTGATTTGTACCTCTTCAACAATGTTTATGAATTAAATGAAGAAAAATAGTTGTAATTTGAATTAAAAGTATCAATTATAACATAAAAGAACTATGAGTTGTAATATAAAAATTTAAATATGTTATATTGTGTCTTATACAATGTTTTCATTTAGTTTTATAAGAATCCATTACAGGATTTTTACAGTATATCACAGAGGGTGCATAGAAATTTGTTACATGGTCAATTTCTTTCAAGTTCACATAATTATGATTTTTTTTTCTAAACTTACCTTATTATCGAGATCTAAAGTATGTATAACTTTAGTAAAACTGTAACTCACTCTTTTATACGGTTTATCATTAGATTGTATTATCGTTTTAATATCGTTCCTCGGAGTGAACCGCCGACCGCAGTGGGGTTCCTCACGTAAACGCGTTATTCGGGGTCACGTTACCGGTTAAGTGTCTGCCGTTACCGACTTGTTTCTCTTTATCTCCGTTAAGGGTTGTTGTTTCTGCAGTTAAATGGAATCTCAACCTAGTTTGCTTTCGTATAAAGCTTAAGTATAAATACCATAAAAAGTAATGGTGTGAGGTTGTGTCAAAGAAAATTAAGGAAGCCTAGAAAAGTAATTGTAGACGGCCAGGGCACATTGCATGCCGCACTTGTATGTTATGCAGTCCGACTAGTGGCAGTAACTATTTCTTTATAGAAGACCAATATGAGATGTCCTTAGTCTTTCCGTAGGTGAGTAAGGGATCTTAAAGCCGAATCTCCTATCCAAATTTCCTAAATTTACATCCTTTAATTGATACTGTATTGTAATTTTTATCTATTATCTAGTTGTATTATTTAGTTATTTATCTATTATTTATTTATTGTAAAGTCAGGGTAAGAAAAGGTTCGTCACCTGAAAGTCGACATTTGCTTGCACCAGGGTACAATTATATCAGTCATTACAAAATTTCATTTCAAACGTCTGTCAGTTGTCTGCTTAGTGCTTTAGTTTCAAAAGGTAGTAAGAGTCTACGACTTGAAAAAAGGAATTAATTTGAAAACTGACGAAGTAATGTAATCCAATAATTATTCAACCATAAACCAAATAATGTAGTCAGTGGCGTAACATGCTCTAGCTAGGTGGGCCATGTATCAAATTTTGTCGAGAGGCCTTCTGTGGGAAGTCCACATGGAGGATAAAGATTTTTTACAAAAGAAACAAAAATGTTCGTATTACTTAACTAAAGTCCCAAAATGTCTACAGCAACGGGATAATGCCACTACCTACAAGATAGCAAAAAGCCATAGAACAAAATGGCACATAATTACTGTAATTTTTACTTTTAATAATTTAAGTGGGTAATTTGTAATATTTAAAGTGGCTACCTACAACGGTAACAAAAACGTACCAATAAATGTTGCCAATAAATGTTATACTTTATAATTAATAAATAATTATAAAGTATATTGTTAAGTGTTTGCAAAGTTGAGAAATAATAGCTTAAATGTTGTTTCTCTTTTCAGGTAAGATTTTATTTAATGTAAAGATTTGTATAGCAGAAAATTTAAAATCAATTTATTTTAATAATAAAATGTTTCTCTTTTCAGAGCAACACAATTTTGTTTTTATTTCAACAACCACAATTTAAATATATATAAACCTGTATGACCTGTAGGTATCTAATATTTATAACATTCAAATCGGTTGCCATTGTCACATTAGACTCTTAACCATTTGTGACTAATTTTTTATACTTATTACATACTCAGATAAGTACCGTTGTTTGTTGTCTGCGTCATAAAGCTTGTATGACAAAGATAAATAGTATTTATGAATTGGGAATACAAGTGAGAAAGTTAAAATCCGAGTTAAAGTGTAGGGAGGAGGTGTTAAATGCGTTGGAAACATCTGGCCGACTCCACTATTTAGTGTTGCATAAGGCGTTTTTATCTTTCCACCTTGGTAATCCTTTTATGCGCCAGCCAACGCTTTAAAAAATAAAAGCTTCGATGCGGAAAAGCTCACAGTGGCATAACGCATCTCCGTCCTTTCAATTGCAATGATCGCTCGCTTTAAAGTGACCTCAGTAGCAGTAGTCATAGTACAAGAGTTGTAGTGGCTTCAGTAACCACCTCTCACAGAAGACCATACTGTTGTATTTCGATGAGTAAGGGTTGTCAGAGCCCGCTCACCATCAAGTGGACCGCCAGCCTGCCTGCCGAGCTTTGGATAAACCACGAACAAAGAGAAACTAATGCGGAATTTTAATCTTAAAACACAAAACACAATCTTAAAACACATACTACTTTATAAAACAAAGTCTTCCGCCGCGTCCGCGTCTGTATGTTTGCGATGATCTCAAAAACGACTGAACAAGTGCCGACGATGGAGACAAAATCAATTGATTTTTGATGACCCTAGTTCGCATATTTATCGGACACACCTACGTACTGAACGAATTTTCATGTGGTTTTAATCTATCGACAGAGTGATTCCTGAGAAATCTATAGTATCTAATCCTTAAGGTCGCGAGTGTTTACAAATTGGAACATACCTACTATGCGCAGGTGTATCGCACCAAGCAGTACTACCCGAATCCGATAGATGTCGCCGCTTCACCTAATTCTATCGTAGTATGTGGTATTATAGACTGTTTTATCAAGTCGGTGTGCCAACTGGTGTCCCAGCTAGTATATAAATAAAATTAAAATAATGTTCTATGTAATTTCAGTTAATTTACAGCCAAAAAATATTTTATGACCCTTGTTTTCTCTATTGTGACATAATTTCAACAGCGACATAAGATTGTGTTTTAGCGCGAATATTAAATAATGCAATTTCTACAGTAAATACGACAGATATACCGAAAATATTAAAGTAGTCTGTATTTATATGACAAATAAATATTTTTCAGAAGTAGCACCTTTCATAATAACTACCTACAGCAATTTTCTGTTATGTTTTGACATTGCTTGCTTCATCTATTCGCTTACGTATTACTAATAGCATAGATAAAATACTACTTAACCAGTATAGATGGTCACTCACGTACATTGAATCCGTACCCTATCAAATTTCGCTTATATCTAGATGCCGCCTGTGTAGTTTGTCGCTTATTTGTTGTCATTAAAAATCCGCTAGAGTCGCTGCAGTCCCAATCAGTCAATTCTCATGTACAAGAGATGGCACTACTAAAATTTATTTAAAATATAAAAAAAGTGGGCACGAACAACGATAAAAGGGCCGTATGAACGGTATAGGTTCTTTTCTAAAAAATAGGGCAATAATATCATACATAAAAGTCACAGATTAATGATAAAAGTACCTCTCAGCAACGTCGCCCTCTAGTTATTACCACGATAATAAGGAACTATAACTGCGTGATTGAATTTGTTGGTTATAATTTTTAACAAAATACACATTAATGTTAAATTCGAGACTCTTAGTGACATCTAGGGAGTGGAAATCCCAATATGAAATTGGCTTCAGATCGTTATATGGAAGTTGACCATCTATACTGGTTAAGTAGTATTTTATCTATGCTAATAGTAATAGTAGTCACGTATTACTAATAGTAAATATGTTAGATAATTTATCTATATACTAATATTATAAAGCTGAACAGTTTGTTTGTTTGAACGCGCTAATCTCAGGAACTACTGGTTGAAATTGAATAATTCTTTTTGTTTTGAATAGTCCATTTATCGAGGAAGGCTATAGGTTATATATAAAAAAACAGATTACTTAAAACGCAGAACCAGAAAGTTAATGTTGAACACATTTAAACTGAAGAAATATCGTAGGAGTTTTTGTAGAAACTGTCGCGGAAAAGATTGAATCAGTCGCAGACTGATTTTTCCGCGATGTTGTCTCTGCGATAATTTCCGCGAAAACGGCGGTTCTGGATTCGATTCCGGAGGCAAGCGGCAGCAGATTTTATTAGCTTTTATATTGGATTATGGGAACCTTTTTATTAGGTTTCCACTTTAAAAGCCACTTCAGTGTAAAGCCTACGCTATGGACTAGGAGTGAGCAAAATCAATTTGGGCTGGCCTTTGTTCTAACGATGGCGTGTAGTGCACGTTTGCGAACAGAGGACTTTTATGGATTTTATGACGAATAAAGTTAGGAAGGTTGCTATTAGGAAAATTGTCTGACGATAGTGACCACCGCCATTGAGAGGCTGGTTAACTGTCGGCCTTGTCCCTATGTGGGGGTGTAGGCATTAGTATATGATATGACGAATCCGTTGGATGAGTAGGTAGGGTGCTTGCTCAGTTCTAGGGTTCCTGGATTCGATTCCCGGCAGGGTCAACTTTGGAAATGAACTTTTCAAAATTGGCTCTGGTCTGTATCTTGACGCACGGCACACTGTTTTTCGTAGTCATTTTGGGCAACCCGTCTGGCGGCAGTGACCACCCCCTTACAGAAGACCACCGTGAAATGCTGTTGTTTCGGTGAGTGAGTAAGGGATACCAGGACCCATTTTCCTATCCAATCCCTTATCCTACTGTAGTCGACAGCACATATGGCGTTGCTCATGTTATAGGCGACAGTAGCTACCTACCATCGAGTGGACCGTCAGCCTGTCTGCCGACATTACACAAAAGGAATGTACATGTTGCAAATTATGTCGCGTTGGACTCTTCTGCGCATCGGAAATAATGCACTTTTGTCTATTAGAATGGTTGAATTAAGATTGTTGTTCTACTCTATTTATGATAAAAGATTCACCCTGTGAGTTCTTGACGGGATAAGGTGACGAGGTCTGTTGTATGGGTCGGAGAAAGACAAGGGTTGTGAATATTCACACTATCGTGTATGGCCATTTTAAACAGGAAACTACTCGCAACAAAAATAAAGAATGTTTTGTTTCAGTAAAAATTTATTTTATATACTTTTCACGATCTACAATATGTAGTAACAATTAAATAAGTAAATACAGGTTAATCTCAAGTAAAATTCATAATTAAAAATTAAGTACATTACCCATCACAATTGTTAGAACCGACCACCTACTGCCTAGACAATAAGACGATATGTATTTCAATGGAACCGCAAAAATACGAGGATCACAAATTGGTTCAAGTTGAAAGATCCAAGTAGATAAGATAGACAAATTTATAACTTTGTATAATATATTTTACGTAGAGATTAAATAAGTAAAGACAATGTTCCTATATGCATGTCGATTGCGCCTACCTCCTACATGTTAAGGCGATAAAAAAATATGTATTCTATACGTGGAAACCCAAACTTTACAGAGCCTATTAAGGCGTCATTTCTAGATTTTATTAACAATTTGTTTTATCAATTATTTAATATTAATAACTACTTGTAATATTATCATATAAAAAACATAGGTAATTTATTAAATTAATTAATAACTAGCTATGCCGGCGAATTTGAACGCGCTGTAGTTCGTTTTTTGAAAATCCCACAGGAACCTAATATTTTTCCAGGATAAAAAGTATTATTTATGTTAATCCAGGTAATAAACTACCTATGTTCCAAATTTCACCCGAATCCGTTCAGCCGTTTTTGCGCGATTTAGTAACATCCAAGCATAACAAACTTTCGCATTAGAATGTCATTTAAGTCAATTTTTAACAGTAACACAGTTTATTATAGATACATCAAATAACACATAGTCTATAATTCATAAAGAAACGCAGATGAAATCGCTGACAAAGTTAGAAGTAAAATCTGTTATAAAAAACGGGACAAGTGCAAGCTGAACTCGCGTGAAGAGGGTTCCGTACGATGTTACCTATCCGCACAATATTGAATGATTTATCATGTTATTTTAATATCATGGACTTCTTATAGGTTTTTCTACAATCTATAAGCAGAAAACTAATTTCTGCTTATTTTTTTCAAAATTTTAGCTTCAATAGTTTTGGAAATAAGGGGGGGGGGGGGGGGGGGGGGTTGGACAGATGGATAAGGGTTCCGTTTTTTTTTATTCGGACGTACGGAACCGTAATAGTAATTTTCGTTATAATTTTAAACTTAAACATATTTTCATATTTTCCTATAATTTATAAGTGGAAAACTAATTTCTGTATTTTTTTTTTTCAAAATTTTAGGTTCAGTAGTTTCGGAGATAGGGGGGGGGATGGTCAATTTTCGTCTATTTTCCTGAATAACCTGAAAACTATTTATTTTAAAATTACAAAAAAATACATACAAGATCTTCACAAGACCTTCCATTTAATATGGTCACACGATGCAGTTTTCAAATATATTTTTTTTAATTTTCCACCTTCCCCGCAAAAATGACCTCCCATATACAGATTTCATCTATTCACGTCACACCTCTGCGTTTGGGTCACAGAAATTGATATGTGTACCTACCAAATTTCAACTTAATCGATCTAGTAGATTCGGAGATAATTGACTGTGACG
Source organism: Bembecia ichneumoniformis (assembly GCA_910589475.2). Lineage (NCBI taxonomy): Eukaryota > Metazoa > Arthropoda > Insecta > Lepidoptera > Sesiidae > Bembecia > Bembecia ichneumoniformis. The sequence continues at coordinate 14,502,880 of OU342540.1, forward strand.
GACGGACAGACATACGAGTACACACGAGTTATCCTATAAGGGTTCCGGTTTTTTATTCGGACGTACGGAACCCTAAAAACTATATTTTTATAATATATTGTTAAGAAAGTATGTCAGTACTTTCATGGATTAATATTCGATTAAAAATGGTACATTTGAGGGACCCAATTTAGACAAAATTCAGCCTATGAGACAACTGATTCAACAGTCAATATACTAAGCAATTATAAATACAATTATGGAACAAGCTTACTTCATTATAATATAGACATATTTAGCTAAAATTGATTACTTATGTGTAGCAATTATTTCTTATTTCTAAATATTATTAGATCCGCTTGTTAAGTGCTTTTAGAGTTTCAATTTAAACTCGTTAATAATACTTCTATCAAATCATCCGGACAATCGGAAAGATCACAACAAATTGATACCATTTCGAATTCGAAATGATGTTTACACTTTTATTTGGTTATTTTTTTTTAATTTTCTTACTCTATTTTATGACACAAAAACTATTTGTCAGCCGGCCGGTTCGGGAGGTGTTACGTGGAGGGTACCGACAGTGGGCTCATTTCTGTGGTGACAGGCTTCGGTTTAGTTTCAGGCGGCAAAAGCATCACGTTGCTTTGCAACTTGTTCTTGTATCCTATGCGAAGTAGACCACTCTTGGCCACCACCAATAGCAGCACGGTGCCCGATATCAGGAACGACAGGACCTGTAAAAGGAAGATTCATTCCTGGAAATTTCGTTCAATAATTACTTAGTCGTTTGACGAATCTCTTGTCCGGCCACTTGCCGGCTGGCCTCCATCGAGGATATCCATGGAGTAGAGGCTCCAACGTTACGCAATATAAGCAGCACATCGGAGGATAAGAGTCATGGCATCAAAAATTTTTCATTAGTAGTTTTTGCCAGTGACAAACATTTATTCAATCTTTATTGCTCGTGGAATTTTTTTATCCCACGGGAATGGTATTTTTCTTTCTGAATGAAAGGTCATCTGTATTCCTGACAACGTATATCCAAAATTTAACGAACTCACATTCGCATATATAATATTGCTTAAAATTTCTTCCAAGTGATTGTGAGACAAGATAATTAAGCCATCCGATTGTCAAACAATTAGTAGGCTTACATGGAATGAGCGCACGAAGGCCTCCGAAACAAAAATAGAACCTGCGGGTTTGTGTATTAGGTACGATTTATGGTGAGCGAGAGCTTCCATTAAAGGCATCTTATTGTAAATGTAATGTACTTGCGGATAAATTTTGTGTGTTCGTATAAGCATTGTTATGTGTGTAATTAGCAGAAAGTGATATAGTTTGTTCATCGCAATTTCTTAATGGTTTTACGCGAAGGTCTAATCAATCAGTGCGCAGTCAGAGAGGCATTTCTTAAAGGCCTTGTTGTGGATGATGGTGATGACGAAACATCTAAGTACATAATCTTTTTAAAAATCCGTGTTCCTATGAATGTTTCCTATGGACTCCAAAACTACCAAAAGTTTATAGAAGTAATTTGTTATGAATGATATTATTTTCAGTAGCTCTCGATTTCTTTAATAATGGACATACATATTTAGAGAAATGCAAAAATGGGCAATATAATATGAAAACACATTTATTTGTACAATAGAAGCTTAAAACTTTGTTAAGTAACATTTGAATATAGAAAAAAAAAAATACACTTAACGAAAAAAAAAAAAAACAAAACAAATTAAGAGGCAGTAAGGTTAGTGTCTAATTGTGAAAAGTTTTGACCGAACATTAAACAAAATTAAATATTTTTTTATAATGGGTGATAATTATATTTAGTGTTGCTCAAAATTACCTGCATCCGTCTGGGCATACTTCAGTTTATATTTCTTTATTCTCATTAAAGCTTATAGCTACTTACATGAGAAATTCTGATAAAAAACTTAAATAGGTAACGACACACTGAACAGAGAGACCAAATAATAATAATAATAAAGGAAAATTAAATCAAATTTGATAACTGCTATCGAAACATGACATTCAAATACTTAACATAACATGCTTACACAGCTTGGATTTAAATTCTCCGAAAGATTTTGCCTGTTTTATATCCAAGGGTAATTCGTTAAAAAGTTGTGCTCCCTCAAAAGTAAGAGTTTTCTTGCCATATGTAGTTCGTACTTTTGGTAAAACCACATGGCTTGCTCGTCTGGTTGTGCAGTTGAAAAGATCTTTTTGTTTAAGCAAAGTAATATCGGAGTGAATTGATTTATCTAGTATCTTTCGAACGAGTATACATATATTAAATTTATATAATTGACTTAAATTCATTAATTTTGTTTCTTTATAAATTTTGTTGGTAGGTGTTAGATAGGGATAATGAAATAGCATTTTAATAATTTTGTTTTGCGTAATTTGTAATTTGGCAAGATTTGATTTGTAGGCACTGCCCCAGATTTCAATCAGGTATAATAAATGTGGTTTTACCAGTGAGTTATAAATGGTTAGACGTACTTGTCGGGGAAGAGACCGTACAACCCCTTTGAGAGAACCCATCAATCGTGTAAGCTTGGACTTAACATGTTCTATATGAGAATTCCATGTTAGAAAAGAATCTAGTCTTAAGCCAAGATATTTCTCTTCTTTTCCCTGTTGGATGGGAATATTGTTTAATAACAAGGGCTTGTGGGATGGGATCTTTTTGTTTTTGGGTTTAAAGACAATGTAGCAAGTTTTATCTGTGTTAATTGTTAGTAAGTTACACTGAAACCATGTGTGAAGTGTACTAAGGTCTTCCTGAGCCCGCGCTATGATTTCATGGATAGAAGATCCATAATAAAACAACGATGTGTCATCTGCATACAAATTAATTTGACCATGCAGCCCTATCTGATTAATATTATTTATATATATTAAGAACAGCAGCGGTCCCAAAATAGATCCCTGCGGAACTCCATAAGATATTAAAGCTGGTTTACTTTGATAACCATCCATTTTTACAATTTGAAATCGATTGGATAAATAGGATTCAAAAATACTAAAAGCCTTATCCGTAACACCTAGTGATCTGAGTTTTTTTAAAAGGATAGAGTGACTTACTGTATCAAATGCCTTTCTCAGATCAATGAAAATACCTAAAGCCAAATTTTTATTATCTATATTAGTTTTTATTTTTGTTATTCAATCGACTGTTGCAGAGAGAGTATTGGATTTCGGTCTAAAACCGTATTGCTTGTCAAAAAGAAAGTTAATAGCATTTAAATGATTTAACAATCTATTATGCAAAATCTTTTCTAATATTTTTGACATAACTGGCAAAACCGATAACTGGCAAAATACTTTTTATTAATATGTCAATGAAACTGTGGCGTTAGGTTCCATTCTTCAACTAATGCAGTTCTAACTGCAAAGAATGGGATCTAATCCCTTAGATTAGCTGGTGCTGGATTTTTATTTTTCTAGTTTATCCCAAACATGTTCTATAGGATTTATGTCTGGCGAGCGTGCTGGCCACCCCAAAACCTGGATTCCGACCACCGAAACTACCGCCTTAGTTATCAAGCATTATCATCAAAAGAAATTGTCCTCAATGAATGGGGCAAAAGGCATCGCAATCTCCTCTAAAATGTGTATCTTGCCGTAGTCAGGGACCGTACGTCCGTACCTGCTTCTAAATAAATACCACCCCATACCATTTCTGACCCTTCACCATAAAACTTTCTTCCAACAATATTATAATGAGCGTATCTTTCTCTGGATCGTCTCAATACTTTGGCCCTTCCATCATATGATTTATGGTAGAATCTGGACTCATCATTAAAGAGTACTTTTCCCCGAGCGTCATCATCCCAATTTAGGTGCGAACGAGCAAAGCTGGACCGAGCTACTCGATGACCTGCGGTGAGCAAAGGGCACCTGGCGGGCAAGTACGGTCTTATACCGGCAGCCTTAAGTCTTCTTCTAATCTTTGTGGTACTAACTGTCACGCCGAACTTCTTGTAGTTTATTTTGTACCTTGGAAATAGTCGAAGAGGAGTTTCAGAAGACACTGCTTACAATACCTAAGGACTAGGACGTAAACGTCTAGTATACTCCCCAGTCTGCCGGTATCGTTTAATCACAGACTTGGACACTCGCAATGTTTGAGCCACTTCATTGTCAGTGTAACCATTTTCAATTAAAGCAACAGCTTTAGACGCCTGAGTTCAAATGAAGTTCTCTCCACACGTTATATTTCGATGCTCTCATGAGTGTAAATCGTAAAAAATAGAATAACGAAGCAAACACAGACGGACAGACACTTATATTATTATAAAAGGAGTTTTTCGTGCGACATTGCGCGTTATGAAAAACGCGTTATGAATGGATTTTACATTTTCTTGTTTGTAACGAAAACTTTGAGTACATTTATGAAGCGCTCGGCGCTTCGGAAGGTGGGAAGGGAAAGGGGCCCGATGTGAATTCCTCTCAGTGCATATGTATGTAAATAAGTTGCCAAAAAACCTCATTTGTGAGTGCGGTTAAGGCTCCGTTCAAACCCCACCATTAGTTAACCGAACGAACGCCATTTTCATAAAATCTCCCCGCTTTTGCAAATTACTTTGGCTTTGCTCCTAATTTTGTTGCTTTTATATATTCGCCAACATAGGTATTTGTAAAACGTGAATGACCATTCGATTTTCACGTTGCGTTGCGTCAAAACTCACTATTTTTATCCTCAGGACCTTGTATAGCAGAGATAATACGACAGGATAGCGAAAAGTAATTTTTAAAAGTAGCAAGATACTCTGACTTGTAGTTACGAAGTATGTAGTCTGCCGGTAGTTTCAGTCTGACGGTAGTGTGTCACTACACACTACCGTCAGACTGAACTTCAGTGTCTCCTCAAAGGTTACCGTCGCCTAAAGACAAGTAAAAGCGGAAGATTAGCTAGATTAGCCTTTTTAATATTATTCCTTTTTCGTTAAAAAACTGTTAATGTAGACTGTGACGTCACGACAAGCGCGCCGAAAGGGCAGGTGTTGTAAAGTGTTGTAAGCTGTTAGTTAAATTTGAACATTAAATTTTTTTTTCGTTACCAACTAAATTTTAGTTCTTTGGCGCTGGATATTTTTTTACTGTTATATATAACGATATAACCTATCGTATAATCACATTTTAAAAAAAAAGTGCATATTCCCTATTGAAGATCGCAATATCTTTGAGATTTGTCAGTCGAATGATTTCGAAGTACATGAATAATTATCGCTTGGTTTGACGACGAAGAAAAATATTGCGAGAGAGTTTCCGTCCTCTTTCTTCCCCACAATTTTTTTTGATCAATGTGCCTCTTAATAACCCCTGGTCCCCTGGTGAAGGTACCTAATCGGTTTACCAATTATATCATCAAACCTATTTGACCTCTATATAATATTGCAGATGTCCCTGTAGCTGCCTGGAAAACAATGAGGTTCCAATAAATGGAATAATATACAATTCCTATTATTTGCAGGAAAACTTGTGAAATGTAATAAGTTTTTGCAACGAAACGGTTTCATTTCACTGTAAATGGAAAAATATTTATTATAATTTATGATATTCTGAATACAAAGCATTGTATGGATGCATGTGCGTTCTCTTGTGCGCCCTGTGCCAATTTTACAAGTAATTTATGAACATTACCCTCTCAGACCGGGCGAGAACTCATATTAATGGGATTGTCAACCCATCTGTCTGTCGGCCTTAATAAAAACAATTCTTCTTAAGAGGATATACCATATATATATTTTTAAGAGGATACAGGACATCAACAAAGTTTCATACATTCAAGTGGCTGCTGAAACTTGTCTCAAGTGTGGAATAATATTATTTTAACTATGTCATACTTAATCCCATAATTTAGTACTACATTAAATAATATCCATGGTCTACCAAGGGATTTTGATGTTAGGACATTCCCAAAACACTATAGTTATTAATAATGTGAAAATAGTTAAAGTTTTAAACCAACTGTTAAAGCTAATAATAATTAAGAAAATAAAAATAAAAAAGTTTTTAAAAAAAATTTTTTACTCATGGTGAATGTATGAAGCTTTTACGTCATGGCACAGGACACCACCATTTTATATCTTATAATAGAGAATTGTATGTAAATTTAAAATTCACAAAAATGTGAAGCGACAGGTCATATAAATAATGCTATAAATATTTTCCTATAAATTCAAAATCAAATTAATCTTTAATAAAGCCATTTTTATTTTGTTTATGGGATGAAATTGTTTAAATGACTATGTTTTACCAACAAAATATTCTCTATATGACTACTTATATTTATTTATTATTTTGATAATACAATAGCCATAATTGATTTTATGTACAATAGCCATAATGTAACTCCCACACTAAGCTGTGCTTGTTTATAGTAATTATATTTCAAAAGAGGACTCATAGTATATAATATACATATTATAATATCTGGTATACACAGATGCTCACATGTCACAAAATAAATTATCATAATTAGGAGATACTTTGTAGAATCCTAGAATAAGGTACATGTTGCATACTTGGAACAAATAAAAAAAAACACTAGGTATATCACTAGGTATCTTTCAAAGAAAAATAATAAATAAAAATTTAAAACATTAAAAATTTTCAATTTTCTGATTGCATAAAAATAATAATCTTCACTTGTTCTAATATCAAATATGGCAAAGACCACAATGTCTGATTTATAGTAATTAATATCAATAGATCGTTTTTGATAGCAATACATTATAAAACATTCAAATTGCCGATTTTGTTACAAAATAAATCATTCATTTTGCAAAGAGAGTGTTGCCCAATATTTTGGTATAATAATGTTTAAAATTGTGGACTTTGCCGTATTTGATATTAGATCCCTGATTTGTAACTAGCTGGTGCCTGTGAGTTCGTCCACATTGAAAATTAAAAAAAATATGATCCCCGACAATATTCAGCAATGTAATGCCTGACATCTTTATTGGTTTTATACTTTTGGGCTTTGGATTTTTTTTAGATGATCCTTCAGGAACTGTACTTTTATTACGAAAAGTACCCTATGCTTTTTCGGTATCCCTGACAACCTGTATGCAAAATTTCATGATGATAGGATTAGTAGTTAAGGTGTGAAGAGATAACAGACAGACACGAGTTACTTTCACATTTATAATATTAGTAAGGACTAGTTCTTATTGAAAAGCATTCCATGCAGGAGCATAGGTGTTTATGCTTACCTATTAACATTAACCTATGTAAGTAGGGGAGTTTTGAAATATTTAATAACTTTCATTAATATTTGATGAATAAAAAATGCAATCAAACAAAAGCTTTAACAGACCTATATTTAGGTTAATAATTATATGAGTTATAAAGAAAGTATACTATAGCGGCCCTCCTCCAAAATCGCATGGATGCAATTTTTTTCTGCAAATTATGTGCACATACCTCCCCATTGGTCGCTCGTTCCATTAGTGAAAACCGTATCCAAATATGTTAGGTGGTTTAGAAGGTAGTGGAGAATCGTAAAGGAGCCGTGTCTGTACATTAAATATTTTCTTAAAAAAAAAAAAAAAAACCATTTGTGCACGTTGTACTTGTGTTAATGAGGTAAAAAAAAAATAGATTTTAGAATTTTTGTGTATTTGTCGGTTTGATTGTTTGTCTGTGCGTTTGTGCACGCCAATCTCTGAAACTGCTTAACCGATTTGAATGCGGTTTTCACTCGTGTATTGCAGCAAGCTTGCCATAACATTTAGTGTTTGTTTAATTCCGTTCGGTTTACAAACAAAAAAGTTACGCGCTATACCGTATAGCTCAGCTAGTTTATAACATGTATAGAATAGATACAAACGATATAGTAATGTATATGTACGATATAGTATGTTGAACAACGCAAACGTGACTTGTACACAAAGAACATTCCTTTCTTTAATTTATTTGAAGAATTATTCCTTGTATTATCTCATTTAAAATTGATACTCACTGCTGAAATCCAAAACACTGCCAACGCCTCGAAAGAAAATAACATTTTTTAAGTTAAAGTTTCAAATTAAAAGAATAAACACCTAAACGAAAGTTTTAGTTTTTAGTAAATATCAAAACACGTTCTGTTCAAGAAATAAAATAAATAATAACTGACTGACTGACTGACTGAACGAACTAATCTGACAGCAGCTGCGAAGCTGCGATCGCATAATTTGAATCATAAACTCAAGCGTCACTGTGACGACACTGTGTCAGAACTGTTGTTGACTTTTATGTTGGAGCGGGTATCTGTGTTTTACATTTGGAAAGCCGTTATAGTGCACAGTGTGGCAACGTGGCGTCAAATCAATCAATCTAGTCTGTGCATCATTCAATTGAGTTGAGCGTTGAGGATGCTCTTGCGCAAAGAATATACTACTCTCTAGCGAGCTTTCGCGTCTAAAAAAAAACAGCTCCTACTTATAAGAAATTAACATGCAATTATTTACAAACGTACAAGTGATTTTTATAATCAGGCGTCTGGAAACACGATATTGCAGTACTGCAACAGAGATTTTTTCATGTAAAATGTGTTAGAAGAAAACCATGCAGCTGCGCCATTGTTTGGAGAATAGTCTCATAATAATTATGAAATAGTGAGATGTATTTCACCCGATTATTTATAACTTTGTTATTAACAATTTTATGCAAAAAATAGCTGTTTTTTTTAGTTTTTTTGCTCATAAAATTAAAACTATGAGGGTAATCGTGATGGTGCATAGAGGTTTTTTTGGCCGGTTTTTCCTGATTTCCTAAACTAACGGTCCGATAGAGTCAATCGACCTCACATTTTCTTCGTGTTTTCATTCCCTTCAATTTCTCTCGTGACACCATCACGATTACACTGAGAGTTTTAATTTTATAAGCAGAATGAAACTATTCTCCAAACAATGGCGCGGCTTTTTCAAGGCAGCGCTTGACCAGTGACCACTATCTCACCTGATGTGAGGTGCAGATGCGGCCGAAGGTGGACCACGCTTACCTAGTAAATGCCCATTTACCCTGTTTTTGAAGACCCCGAGGTTGTAGTCCTGTGGGAACACAGACGCAGGCAATGAGTTCCACTCCTTAGCAGTTCGAACAAGGAAGGTGGAACTGAAACGAGGAACATCGACCCCGAAGGGATGAAATCCTCGCCCTAGTGTTCCGCAAGTGAAACGGTTCCGGTTGGATTAATTCGTACAAGATGCGGCTGGTTTTTTTCTAACATTTTTTACACAAAATGCTCACTCCAAATCTCCTTAGCTTGGCCTATTGATAGAAGATAGAGAAACGAATTACTTTATTTACTCATCATAATGGAAATAGCAGTACATTTTTACCCCGACTTGTATTTGTAATAAATGGTAAACACATACCGCTAACTGCTTGCCAATTTTTATTTACACATCATATCATTATTCATCGCCGGAATTTATTTCTTAATCCATAAGTACCCAACTAGAAAGTGATGAACAAATATTTAAAAATAGTAGGTATCATATCAAATCTCTACAAGTGTTATTTTCCCTAAGGATTGCTCCTAATGGAATCTTTTCAGCAAAAATAACTCAATGTGAAGCTTTCATTATAGGTACCTACCTAATATAAATCTCAATTTAGATGGAATATTCGCCAGAGATATTGCGATTTGCGAAGACAGAAATAGCCCATTGAGGCGAACTTTGGCTGCTGAGATGGTGAGTGCAGGTTCAAATTCTGCACTTACTTCTTAACAGTAAAGGAAAACATTGTTTGGAAATTAATGTTATCAATTTAAATGAAAAGAGAAAGAGACACGCCTACGTGCTAGAATAGCGTGGATAACGCGCAAGTATACTTATTTTTGTGATAATGGCGTCGTGATCGTGGTTCAGTCAGTTCAGACGAGTCAAGGCCACTGACTGGCCATGGCCGTAGTAAAAATAATTTATCAAAACAAAACAAGACCAAACGAGAACGTCGCACTTAGTGAATAGTTTCGCGAGACGTTATTTTCTAATAATTCCGGTAATGTCTATATTGTGAAAGTGCTGAATTCTCTCTTCAAAAAGAAGTAAGATATAATATAACCTCGAATCAACATTGTAAGTGTGTTCTATAAGGACAGCTGTTCTGTCAGTGAATCGATAGTGACGTGGGAAGATAAAACATGATGTCCCTTGAAGCCTTCATAGTTCTGTTAGTTATTTTTCTTGTGGTGAGTTGATCGAAACCATCATTTTATTAAATGTGGTGATTTTGTTTTCGTTGAAATTATTTTTAAGAAATAGTATTCGATAACACAAAGCGGGCACTAAGCTTATACAAATATGCATAAATAATGATAACTAAACTAAAATGATCTCCTCAAACATGGTTAATGTTAAACTGTGAACACTGAACACTACTCACAGTTTCTGAAAATTGGCCATAGATGGCGCTAAACAAAAGAGTTTACATTTGATTTTAAAAATATATTATGGGCAGATAAACGCTCCTATAAATAGCAATACATGATCTGGTAAAATTCATAATTTGGTAGATTGTATATGTACCAATACCACTATAAAATGAATCGTTTGACCTGACCTCACTCACCATCATCCGACAAAACTAGAAAATCTAGAAAGCTGACATTTGGAACATAGGTAGCTTTATTTTATAAATATATTTATATAATAAGTATATTTCATTATTTTTTTTCGACCAAAATTAATAATATTTAATTCTTTACATTTGAATCAAAAGTAGGTAGCCTTAAGTGAATAGTAAGTAAACCTAGATACCTACACAGGAAGGAATGAATGAATGATGTCTAGTCATCTAGCTATGACGCCAATGCTCCACGTGAGGACGTGAGGGTGAGGGCATTGTGACATCGCTTCTTTAGTTTAATATATATTTTTAAATAAAGTTGCCTAAGCTACTCCTTATAACATCATCTATCTGTCAATGATAGTCATGCCAGAATCGGTCCAGCCGTTTCGGAGATTATCCGGAACAGACATACAATTTTTTTTTAAATTATTTATATTTTATTTATTTGCAGGTAAGTATAGATAAGACTTCATAATTTTTCTTATAATTTTAAAATAAATAAATAATACTTTAAAAGAATAGTAAAATCCTTATCTGGATATAAACTCCCTCATTTTAAATTCTTGCAAGAATACATACACACAAATAAGCACACACACACACACACTTAACTTTTTTTGTTAATTGTAATTGGTAAACTTTTTCTTTTAATTATTAAGTTGTGTTTATAAAAAATTGTTTTATTGTATAAGAAAATATGAAAGAAAAAAAAAAACACCTGAAGGGGCTGACATTGGTGCAATTATATTGTCTATTTCTTTTCCAGATATTATTACTCCTTCTTTTGCGTCAATGGTTTTGTCGGGATGAAAAAGTGTCGTCGTGTCTAATGCGCCCTAGAAGAACGAGTACACGATTCACGGGGAATAGAAACATATACAGGGAAGACACTTTCCCATCGACACTTATGCATTATGAACCAGCAACTGTATTCAGTTGTCACGAAGCTAAAGGAGATGATACATTCTTCGGGGGCACTGACTGTAATAGAGACGATGACAATAAAACGTGCCATTATACAAGTTCTTATAATGATGACTCTGGCGGCGTTAAGGATAGTGGGGGCGGGGGCGCGTGTGATAGTGGAGTAGGGGGTGATAATGGAGGAGTTTGCTATGATAGCGGAGGTGGTGGTGGTGGTGATAGTGGTGGAGGAGGATGTGACAGTGGCGGAGGAGGTGGCGATAGTGGTGGAGGAGGCGGTGACAGTGGTGGAGGAGGCTGTGATAGTGGAGGAGGTGGCGATAGCGGTGGATGTGATTAAAAAAAAGCGGATGATTCCTCCTTAATGCTCTCGCTTGATGCTCTCATCTCGCTGCAACATTGAGCTCGATTGCTAAATAATCCTTTTTTATTTTATCTGTTTCTTTTTTAAAATATTAATCACTATTTTTAGTGGTCTCAAAATTCTTACAGAACTTTATACACTTTTTACAGAAAATGCTCACTCCAAATCTCCTTAGCTTGGCCTACTGATAGAAGATAGAGAAACGAATTACTTTATTTACTCATCGTAATGGAAATAGCAGTACATTTTTACTCCGACTTGTATTTGTAAATAATTCTGCATCTAAACAGTAAAGGAAAACATCGTTTGGAAATTACTTGCTCGAGTAAAATAGACATGGTCATGTTCTATTATCTGCAGTGGGCTGGCCATTGCTGTCGAAAGATAATACATTAAGAAAAAGTGTAAGCAAATAATGTCGCAGTGTAATGGACAATAGTTTTTTTTAAATATTAAATCAAGGTAGCGCTTGACCACTATCTCACCTGATGTGAGGTGCAGATTCGGCCGAAGGTGGACCACGCTCATCCAGTAAATGCCCATTCACCCTGGCTTTGAAGACCCCGAGGTTGTAGTCCTGTGGGAACACAGACGCAGGCAATATAACGTCATGACAGACTGATATAATGTCGGATGAGTCGTCATAACACATAAAACAAAATAGGGAGTGGCTCCTTATCGATTGCCCATGCATTATAATAGAATGTAGGAAGAGACAACGTGATATTCAAATGGGTCTTATTTTAATTAGGTACCTATTACATTTAGATAATAGAACATAATTTTATGACACACTTGGCAGGCAAATTGAAGTATTGAAATTGACCTTATAATAGCATAATTAAAGGATAATTATGATAAGGAATTTATGTATAATTATGCAGCCAGATAAGCTCGCTGTAAGCACTCATAAATTCGTAGAACCAAATGAGTCAAATGTTATCAATTCAATTGAAAAGAGAAGAGACACGCCTACACACATCAGAATAGCGTGGATATAGATAGGCGCAGGTATGTTTACGTTACGCATACTTATCTATGATCACGACGACTTGCTCAATGCTGCCATTTTAGCGCTTTCGTCGCCAGATCTAGCGGAATTTTAGGGTAATCAACTCCCAATATTAGCAGTTGACTCTTAGCGGAAAATCTAACGCTTTATCGAAATGATTGTTATATTATACCATATTTATTATTTATAATCATTTCAAAACGAACGTTATTTCCACTGAATGCTTTTAAACTTATTCAGGGTAATTGAAAATGTATTTATGGCACACGATACAACTTTTAAACTTATTGTGGGGTTCCCGGAGCGGCCTCGCATCGCACTAACAGGTGTAAACTTAAATACCGTCTCATATATACATATAAACTATTATAAACAATTTTATTGCTCTCATTCATTCATTGTGTGTGATCGTACTCTTCTGACGTGCCGGTGTTTATTTATCGTGTTTTTAAAGTTTGGTAGATGTGATTGACACGTCGATGTGATTCTGATTGATATCAAAGACGTGCCATTAAGAAAGAAAACATCTTACAAACAACATTATAAAACTGAATGGGAAAGTAATCTCAACTTCAAGTCGTGGTTAAAGAAATTTTTGTTCAGAACGAAGACGATAGGTACTTGAAATACCTACAAGCACATTTTTTTGGTCAATCAAACAATATGGTTGTTATCTGGAACGCATCTATTTAACTCCCCAATTTAAAAATAGCATTAAGGTTTAGCGCTTTTTTTAATCACGCTTGTTTAGCGGAATCTAGCGCTTTTTTTAAGTGATCTGGCGCCCAACACTCAAATGGACGGCAGCACTCTGGCGTCGTCGTTCGTTCGTTTCGTAGTTCAGTCAGTTCAGACGAGTCAAGGCCACTGTCCGGCCATGGCGGATGGCGGTAGTAAAAATAATTTATCAAAACAAAACAAGTCAAAACGAGAACGCCACGCCTCGCTCAGTGAATAGTTTTGCGTGATGTCATTTTCTAATAATTCCTGTATAATGTCTGTTTTGCGAAAGTGCTAAATTCTCTCTTCAAAAAGATGTAAGATATAATATAATTTCGAATCAACATTGTATTATTAGCGTGTTCTGGTTTAAGGACGGCTGTTTTGTTTTTACACTTTCAGTGAATCGATAGATGACGTGGGAATATAAAACATGATGTCCCTTGAAACCATCATAGTTCTGTTAGTTATTTTATTTGTGGTGAGTTGTTCAAAACCATCATTTTATTAAATGTGGTGATTTTGTTGTCGTTGAATATATTTTTAAGAAATAGCGTTTGACGACATAAAGCAGGCACTAAACTTATACAAACAATTATGCCACAAATAGATAAACTAAAATTATCTCCAACATGTTTACACTGTGAACACTACAAGCGATTTCTGTAAAACAGCCATAGATGGCGCTAAACAAAAAAGTTCACATTTGATATTAACAATAATATGGACAAAAACATAATAAAATTATTAAACGCTTCTATAAATAACAATAGGTACATAGTCTGGTAAAATACAGAATTTGGTAGATTGTATGTGTACCAATATTAGGTACTATAAATTGAATCGTTTGACCTGACCTCAACCATCAACACAACAAAACTAGGAAATCTAGAGAGTTGAAATTTGGAACATAGGTAGTTTTATTTCATAAAGTAAGCTAAGAAAGGATTTTTAAAAATTTAAAAACTTTAGAAAATAGTTAGTAAAATTATAAAATTAAATATTATTTTTAAACATCAACGATTTTAATTAGTTTTAATAATTTTAATTTTAACTAGCCACACAATGGCTTGTGAAGATGTGAAGAATGCCTCTATCAAAAAAGTACTACAGTTCCTTAACGTGGTAGGTATAGGTAGAGAGCTTTAGTTCACGTGGCGATCACAATATTTCAGCAATGGACGACGTGATACTGGTACCTACTCTAGCAGACAGAAATAGCCACTAAGATAAGATTAAGATTAAGATTAGCCACACTTCTCTGCGGCGGCGCGGCGGCGGACGTGCGCATGGGGAGCCCGAGTGGGCCAGAACATTCGAGCCTTTAAATCTATGGGGGCTGTTATTAAACTATAAGTATTCTTTTCGATCAAAATCAAGAATACTTAATTGTTTACCTGAATGATGTCTATTCAGCTATGACACCAATGCTCCACGTGAGCACAGTATAATAAAGAGTAACGTGAGGATGTCCTCATTGGACATTTGGCATTGTGACATCGCTACTTTAGTTTACCTATATATTTTTAAATAATAGTTGCTAAGTTACTCCTTATAACATCATCTATCTGTCAGTGATAGTTATGTTAAAATCGGTCTAGTCGTTTCGCGGATTAGCCGGAACATACAAAAACTTATTATTACTATTATTTTTAGTAAAAAGTACCGTATATACTTTGATATACCTACATTTAATAAAAAGCAGTTATTTTGAAATTACAAGACTTCATACTTTAATAGAATATTAAAATCCTTATATATGGATATAAAGTCCCTCATTTTAAATTCACGCAAGAATACACACACACACACACACACACACACAAATGTATAAAAAACCCGTAGGAGTTGAAACTGATGCACTTATAACTATAGCAGCTATAGTCCCCGTTTCTTTTTCAGATAATATTACTCCTTATTTTGTGTCAATTGTTGTGTCGGCATGAAAAAGTGTCGTCGAGTCAACTGCGCCCTGGAAGGATTCGTACACGATTCACAGGGAGTAGAAACATGTACAACGAAGACACTTTCCCATCGACACTTATGCACTATGAACCAGCAACTGTATTCAGTTGTCACGAAACTAAAGGAGATGATACATTCTTCGGGGGCACTGACTGTAATAGAGACGATGACAATAAAACGTGCCATTATACAAGTTCTTACAATGGCGAAACTGGCGGCGTTAAGGATAGTGAGGGAGGGGGCGCGTGTGATAGCGGAGGTGGGGGTGGTGATAGTGGTGGAGGAGGATGTGACAGTGGCGGAGGAGGTGGCGATAGTGGTGGAGGAGGCGGTGACAGTGGTGGAGGAGGCTGTGATAGTGGAGGAGGTGGCGATAGCGGTGGATGTGATTAAAAAAAAGGTAGATGATTCCTCCTTAACAAAGAAATTTAATTCATCTCGCTGCAACATTGAACTCGATTGCTAAATAATCCGTTTTTATTTTATCTGTTTCTTTTTTAAAATATTAATCACTATTTTTCCAGTGGTCTCAAAATGTTTACTGAACTTTATCTTTTATAGTTTCAAGACCTGTGTAAAAACCTATCTTTAGTGGATTATATAATTACACACAATGAAATCATGAATAGCTTTAATGAATTAAAGCGCCTATTGGTTAAGCATTAGATTTTATAATTAATATTGTATGCTTATGTATGTACGTGCACTGTACTTAGAATAAGTATTGCACTGCCACAAGAGATACATATATGTATATGTTGAGTATGTTAAGAGTAAAATGTGTTAATTATGTTAAGTGTTATTAAAATATTGACATAGTTCTTTCCAGTACTTATATAATAATATATGCGACATATATATACGTATATGTCATCTTATATACATATTTTGGGACACAGATTATTTGTTTAATTGGATATTAATTAGTCCCTTTAATTAGTCATCTAGTAATTTAAATGTAATTTGAATCTGCTTTACATGAAAGTTTGAGGAGTTATGTAAGTATGTAATGTTCTTTAAACACCTTTAATAAGTATGTACATAAAATTATGTCTTCTCATATTATCTGCAAAATATTTTTGATAGTCATTTTTGATAGTTCTTCAGAGGACAGGTATAGCCTAGAGTAGGAATCGTCGTTATATGTGATTGAAAAAATTATGTTTTTTGAAATAATCGAATAAATTATCATTTTTAAGCATTTGCTATTATATAATGTATGCATATACAATAAGATGAGAGTATAAACAAATTTCTTACTTACCTAACCAGTTACGGAAAGCATGTTGCAATTCTTTACCTTGGAAATTACAGGTCAATCATTAATATAAAATTCATTAATTGAGGTGAAAAAAAAATAAAAAATAAAAAAAGGAAAAATGTACTACTGAAGATCAAAAGCCTTCATTTCCTTTCCGTATATCGTGATATATCACGAAATATTTATGTGGAATATATTAATTGATGTTTAAATGTTACAAAATGCATGTTTAGGTGTCAGTATTGAATTACTAAAAAATTCTCCATTTTGCATTTTTTATATTTTTTTTTTATAACCATCAAATAATCAAGCTCATAATTTACATGCCTTATCGAATATATGTATATCAAAAATTGAATATTTCATAAAGACTCAACCCTAGGGAAACTCAAACTAATACTTAATAAACGTAAGGCTTGCTAAGTGTTTTTGTTTTTTATATTAGTAACTAAATATTTTTATTTTTTGATTATTTCTATGTGCAATGAATAAAGTTAAATATATAAATTTTTGGAAGTATTTTCCTTGTCTTCAGTATATTTTTATTGTTCTTCGTGCCATAAGGGCCTTTTACTTACTGAAACAGAACCAAGTGCTATTCTCTGCTAAAACTGAAGAGTTTTAGCAAAAACGTTTCTGAAACGTAATTATTTTTCTATGAAGAAATTGTAAGTAAGACATGTTTATTGTGAAGGCTGACGATCCACTTGATGGTAGTTGGCTACCGTCGCCTATAACACAAGCAACGCCAAAGCTGCTGCAAGTGCGCTGCCGACTGCAGTAGGATTAAGGATAAGGGATTAGGAGTGGATAGGGAAATGGGCTCTGGCATCTCTTACTCACTCACCGAAACACAACAGCACACATACAGCATGTACACACATATTTCACGGTGTTCCTTTATAAGTGGGTGGTTACTGCCTCCAGACGGGCTGCCCAAATGACTGCGAAACGCAGTGTGCCCTGCCACTACTTTCCAGATCCAGACCAGAGCCAAATTTGAAAAGTTGATTTTTCAAAGTTGACCCTGCCGGGAATCGAGCCCGGGAACCCTAGAACAGAGCGTTAAGGCAAGCACCCTAACCACTCATCTAACGGGCTCGTCGTTCGCGCTTTTTCATTAAAAATAGAGGAAAAAGACGTTTCGCGACTATACTAAACGAGTAAAATACTGATCTTTTTATATATTTTAAAATGTGGCAAGTAGACTGACAGTCAGATTGATGGTAGGTTGGTAGGCTACCGTACTATAAGAAACACAAGCATCCTTTGTTTAAACTTCCTTGAAAGGCCATATTGTAGCTAGAAGGGAGATTGATCCAGT
Source organism: Bembecia ichneumoniformis (assembly GCA_910589475.2). NCBI lineage: Eukaryota > Metazoa > Arthropoda > Insecta > Lepidoptera > Sesiidae > Bembecia > Bembecia ichneumoniformis. The sequence continues at coordinate 14,521,010 of OU342540.1, forward strand.
GTGTGCGCGTCTACCTGATAAAATTTCTACTCATCCGGACCGGATCCGGCTTCAATGGCTTGCAGTATGATAGTAAGCACTCTCCATTGTACAGCTGATGGAACACACAACAAGGCAATGGATCGTCAACAATTCGACATTGCAAGGTGTCAAGGGGATGTATGAGTGCGCCTGCGTAGAGGTGAGAGCATACTCCATATGGGGACTAATTTGGGTCTTACAGGGAATTAGAAATAGAAGTCAATTTCAAAACATTAGCAAATATCTTATCATATTTTTTCTTTTATGTTAAGGTCGACAGACAAGCTGACGGTCCATAATATAAACAGCGCCACTAATGCTGCAAGTGGATAAGGATAAGGGATTAGGAATTAATAGGGCAACAACAATTGCTGACAGTGATTACTTTGGAAATGGCGATATAAACTTTTTTAAATATACACATTAATTTCCGCCTTAGAATGTCTTTTACCGTCATATAAATAAAGAAGCGCAAAGATAAAATTAATCACAGCTTCTTTGGTAAGAACAAATTAAAAAAGTTGAAATTGTCAGAAGATCGCCAAAAGTAATTTAATAAAACTGTTCGTCAAAACAGAAATTACGTTAAGTATCACTACATTTCCATAATAAAAAAATATTTTGGGATTTAAAACCAAGGCAACGGATTTTCTTGGGATTTAAAACCAAGGCAACGGATTTTCACGAATCTTCTATATATAAAAATGAATCCCCATTTCCCTTGGTCACGGCATCACGCGTGAACGGGTAGACCGATTTTAATTCGGTTTTCACTGATGGAAAGAGGGATAAACGGGGGATGTTCTTATGTATAAAAATTGCACCCCGGGTCGCTAGTTTTTAATAAAATTGCCATTTAGAGATATTTTGACGATTATACGGGTGAAATTTCTTATCAATATGATTTTATGTGCTATTTTGGGATCCAATCATCTAAATTTAATAAAACACTCTGCTGCATATGAATTCTCCATTGTTTTCTCCGTATACAACATTTTATGAAATAAATTAAACACTATCAAAAACACATCACTTTTTTTTTTCGTCTTTTTACTTCGACTCCTTTTTACTAACCATAACATCTTATATATTTCTTTTTAAAAACATTCTAATTTCAACTTTTTAAGTCAGCCAGTATTCAAGTTCAAAATACATTAACAAAATTACCAGTATACTGGATTAAATGTAACCTACGTCCTTTCCTGTATCCCTGATAAAGTATGCAAAATATCATTATGATGGGTTAAGCAATTAAAGCGTGAAAAAGTAACAGACAGAGAGCAGTTACTTTCACATACTTATAATATTTATAGGTTAACATTGGCATATCGATATGTATGCGAGGACGGATGCCTGTCGCTTGAGACAGCATAACCGTTGCACATTGCTGTTAATTGGCGTAGGCATTTCGCTCTGCCGGCGGCGCCAGGATGACGTGTCGTTATGCTGATCAATAACGTCAAAATGCTGAAGAGTTGACTGTGACGGTTGCTGTTGGCTTCTGTCCACCCTCCGTCGTGTACTTACGATTGTGGTGCAATAATAAAACCAAGTTGATAGGCAGTCCTTTTCAGAACTATTCAGATTGATCTATTATTGGTTGTCTAGACATTTATTTGTTACACCTTCCGCAATATTTTCATTTCAGTTGGGGCAAGGCTGATTTATTTCCGTTGTTATAGGTATAAAGATCACTTGTCACGACGTTCATCTCTTAAACACCTCCGCACTAATCTCTTCAATTTGTGAGTATGTATGGATGGTTCCAGCTTGAAAGAAAGAATAAAGATTATAAGGTATATAAGAGTCCAGGAAGTGAAGGATTGCCGGACGAAGTGGTTTCAAAGCCGAGCTTCAGCGAGGCCTTGATAAAGATCTGAATCCGGCAATCCTCATTCCGGTCGAGGCTGGTATAATGCTTTTCTCAATAAATGTGAGGAAATAATGAAACACGCCCCCGCCAACTACGCCTGAGACAGCGGCGGGCGTGTTCGTGAAGACTCGTGAAACTTCGGGTTTTATCGGCCGAGTGGCGGCCGAGAATGAATTTTCATACAACTTTCTTGGCCTAGGCTGAGAAAGAAATGCATGAGCCAACAATTACAAACTTCGTGGCTTGTTTTTAGTACTTGAATGCCTACATTTCCGAGCATGTTTGAGAAAAGATTATTTATTTATTATATATTTCAACATATATACACACATTACAGGAGTAACCTAATGTGATGTGGTAGTTCCTTAATTTAGAAGAGATAACAAATAGTCCCACAGTAATGAATTAAGGTTGCACAGAGGATGGCCAACACCTTAGGTTTCCGTCTCCTCCACACAAATCTGTCAGGAACACACAGTCTAATCTTATTTAATAGTTCACTATTATATGCTTTCCCTCTCACTAATTTAACAATTGCGAGCAAAAGCTAATAATTTAATAGCTTGATATAAAATAATAAATAGTAAGACCTGGATTGTGTTCCAGAAAACTTTTTTCAATCCCCAGGTCCCACCTTATATTCCGTTCCCTTATTTGGACCTGCAGAGAATTGGCATCGTCCCTGACGATCGCACTTACCGTCAAGTGCACTGTCACTGATATAATTAAATATATATAAATAGTTGAGAATAGCGAATATTTTGTCATTAATTTTAATTGCTTTTTTGTGCATTTCGCCCTTGTGAAGTTGGGTGTCTTGTACGCGAGAGTTTCCTTTGTGCCTTTGGAACAATTCTAAGTATTTTTCATATTTTTGTGAAATAATCAACGCCGGTAAGTCTATTTTATAAGATTCGCTTCTAAATGAAAGAATACAAGTTGAATGTACCAAAGATAACCACCAAAGATACCAGAGATGGACACATAAGCAAAAAATATATACATACAATTATATCATTTCTACGACAGAGGTTGAATCAAATTATTTCCTTTATAGTGACAGATGGCCTTGCCTTTTATAGCCTTTTATAGTTGTGAATAAAATTGTTTATTACCGGAACCTGTTACTCGCTCTTGATGCATTAGGAACCTTCTCTTCTTATATGCTTACTCTTTTTAATGAATCTGATTGTAAAAATTCACCTTGGCGAAAAGGAGATATTTCACACATAATTAAAGATGTTCTAACTTTTTTTGTGGAGTTTCTATTACTTTAACGGAAATTCTAATTAATACAATTGGTTCTTCACATGTTTAAGTATAATATATATTTTTTTCAAAGCAATTGTCTTGTCTATTTCTTGTAACATCTTCATTAAACAATGGATATTTTTAGTATTTAGGGTTTGTCTCCCCCTTAAGGCTCCGGTCTCGCTTTGCGACTCTACCTTAGCAAACAGAACTAAGCGCACTTTCACGCGTCTTTTTTGTTATGAATTGCAATTATTAAAAAGTACATAAAAAAATATTTTTTGTATTTTTTTTTCATAAATTTATTAAAAAATAGGTCATTACTAAGTGGTTTTAAGAGCGACTGCATTAAAAAAAAATTTCAACAGAATAATATATGTATTTGCAGTGGTAAAATTCATGAAAATACAACTTTTTAAACCACTTTAAATAAGAAAACTAAAGCGTTTATCAAAAAAGTAACCAGTTTAGATTATTGCTAACGATATGAGAATAAATGTAAACTGAATATATTTCGTATTTTTATTATAATTTTTACGTAGCATGTGCTTGAATGAGACCTTCAACGCGTTCAACCTAAATAGAGGTATTTTTAACGCCCAATAGAGCTATTAAAATATGCATCAAAATAAAATTAAAAAAGTGTTTTTGAAATTTCAAATCCATCACTTTCAATAAATGTAAAATATATTTCATTTATTCTTCTGTTAGTAACTGTAAAAAAAACATTTATTTTCTGTAAATTATGCAAGAACACTAATTTTTAGGAGACTCGAGCCTTAAGGAAATTCGTTCCATATTCTTATTTTCTAAGAAAATAAAATAAAATATCGAATTTAGAATAATATACTATATTGAGAATTTGAGAAGACAGGAAATTGAAATGTATGTAATGTGCACATAAATCAATGAAAAAATATAGTGTTTTTATTGGTTCAAGATTAAAAAAGATCCCATAGAGATATGAATAAATTACTGATGTGAATAAATTGAGTAATAAAATGACATTGTTCAGAGGAGACATATAATTCCAATTTCGCTTTATATAAGGCCGGTTAACATAGAAAGGGACAGATCTAATTGGCCGAAAGAGAGGCGACTACGATCAAGTTTTAATAATTATTTAAACCAAGAGTATTATGAATGTACGTGCACTTATCACGCCTAAGTAAAGCGAGTCGTGTGTTAAATATTAATTAAAAGTTTTAAATTGATTAATTCAAACTAAGGATTGGAAATAATGCTTTATCGACATGTTGTCTCCTATATTGATATTTATATCACTGTGCTCAGTGGTGAGTTAAAATTATAGTTCTTTATTACTGTGTTGACGACGAGTCCGTTGGATGAGTGGTTAGGGTGGTCGTATTAACGCTCTGTTCTAGGGTTCCCAGGTTCGTTTCCCGGCAGGGTCAACTTTGAAAACGGATTTTTCAAATTTGGCTCTGTCTGGATCTGGTAGTTAGTCTGGCGGAAAAATCTCAAAAAGGGCCTGCTTTCAACTGTTAACGGCATTTAATGAAACTTTTTGCCACCGGGTCTTTTTAGACTAATTCGACCCCTACTGAACACGATTCTGCCCGGTGTCACCCCCTCCCCCGCTCCCTTCTCCCTTTCCGCCCCAAATGTGTCCCCGATCTGCGGTTTTTTCAATTTCTTTCGGAATCTTAGAGATAAAAGAAAACTGTTCATGATAAAATTAATACATTCCGAAAAAAAAATGAAAAAACCGCAGATCGGGACACATTTGGGGCGGAAGGGGGGAAGGGAGCGGGGTAGGGGGTGACACCGGGCAGAATCGTGTTCGGCAGGGCCGAATTAGTCTAAAAAGACCCGGTGGCAAAAAGTTTCACAAAATGCCGTTAACCGTGGTTTTTTTTTAAATTTCCACCGGACTAAGTGGCAGGGCGCATGGCATTTTGCAGTCATTTGGGCACCCGTCTGACGGCAGTAATCACCCCCTTACAGAAGACTACCGTGGAATAACAGCACATGTGCTTTTGTGTTTCGGTGAGTGAGTAAGGGATGCCAGAGCCCATTTGCCTATCCGCACCTAATCCTACAATAGTCGGCAGCTTTCTTGCAGCAGCTTTGGCGTTGCTTGTGTTATAGGCGACAGTATAGCCACCTATCATCAAGTGGACCATCAGCCTGTCTGCCGATCTAGCATAAAAAAGTTGAGACTGTGGTAACATGCTGACATTTCTGATTCAGAAGAAGTAGGTACTTCCAATCGGACAACGCTAAAGAAGATGCAAGCATACTGCTCAGATCTATATCAACGATATACAGGGTGGTAATTTGAGATGGGTCAGTAAGGGCAGCTACCTAAACCATTGTAGCTAGAACAAAACACTCTTAGGAGACTATCCATAATTTTAATAGTTATTTCCATCGGCATTCAAAGATTTTGAAAAAATGGTACAGTCAGCGGGAAAAAGGTCAATTTTCACGTTTTGTTTTTATAGCGCCAATCGATTCTGTTACTTATAAGGATCAATTGACCCTACGGGACCACCTGAGCTTAGAGTACTAGAAACGTCAAAAATCTCAAAAAACTACTGCCATACATTTCTTACGGAATGAGATTGAAAAATAAGTTCAAATATTGTTTTTAATCAAAAAGGCGGCAATCACTACAATTGCCAATCTTTAAAAACAAGTAAAGATCGTAAGTAATAAATCTACGATAGTAGTTGCTCTATTTGTTTGCCGTTTGGACGGTTTCTGCAATGAGCGTGTAACCGCTGATATTTTGTTTGCGTTAACTCCATACACCGTTGTAGTGACAATTCTTGAACTGTAATGTACCTAATTTTTCTTGTAAATTCCATTTTTGAGATATCCCAAAAAAAATATCAAGAGGTCTCAACGACCACAACGACAGCATTTGTATTTGTACTTTTTCCATATCTTTAAAACTTGGTTATGGGAAATGCCTACTTCGGCAGCGACTTCAAAGCTTCTAACGACCGAGTGTTAAAATTGCAACCGCTATTTTTTATCAAGATCATTGTTGTCGTAAGGATTTCTCTTAAAGGAGCTACACTCTACAAGAATATTTAGGAGATTTTTTATAACTTTTGATATAGGGTATAGGGTATTTAATCTTATATCATTCCATGGCAGTTGATATTATTTATAAAATAAGCTTCTAATAAATCTATGCGATCTAAATGAATCAATATTTTCACAATTTAGCTGACATGCAAGAATAATAATAAATAACATTTGTTTCTAAAACAATGTTTTCCTTCCAAATTCAAATTAATTTAAAATAAACATTGCCTAGCCAGTTTCCATTGTAGTGATTGCCGCCTTTTTTAATTAAAAACAATGTTTGAACTTATTTTTCAATCTCATTCTGTAAGAAATGTATGGAAGTAGTTTTTTGAGTTTTTTGACGTTTCTAGTACTCTAACCTCAGGTGGTCCCATAGGGTCAATTGATCCTTATAAGTAACAGAATCGATTGGCATTATAAAAACAAAACGTGAAAATTGACCTTTTTCTCGCTGACTGTACCATTTTTCCAAAATCTTTGAATGCCGATGGAAATAACTATTAAAATTATGGATAGTCTCCTAAGAGTGTTTTGTTCTAGCTACAAAGGTTTAGGTAGCTGCCCTTACTGACCCATCTCAAATTACCACCCTGTATAAAAAATGTAGGTTTTGAACATTATTAGTATGTTACTCACTAAGTAATTATTTTGGAGTTATTTATTTATATTATGTGAATTTATAAAAAAATGTAAGTGACGATAGATATTATTATGCATGTTTTGTTCAAATTAATAGTTTTGGGGTTCTATTTATTAATAACAAAATTAATTAAGCCAATTTTATTTTCCATTACTTAGTTGATGCTGATGAGTAACGGGGATTTGTGCGTATGTATAGAACAGTAAACATATCTTTTTCCTCGTTTCCAGGTAGTACTACTAATATTTCTATGTTTGACATGCCTATGTTGCTGTAAGACAAATAACAAAGGTAATAAAGGATATGACTCGTTTGCTACTGTATAAATACATTAGTTCTCTGGGCCTCAGAATACAGAAGGAATCAGAAACCTGTTTCATAAAATAAATAAAACAATTTTATTCTAAACAGGAAAATACAGAAAAATCTAGCGACATTTTTATATGTCGGAACGACACAAGTCACAAGACCCCTCATCACACAGACACACTTTTTTTTTGTATTTTGAGAAGTAGACCTACTCTACAGAATGCGCAACCAGGCCAAATGTGTAGGTACAGATTCCTAAAAATATATTATTATTATGCGAAAGTAAGTTTGTTCGTTTCTTATGCTTTTAAGCCTTTAACTACTCAACCGATAATCAGTAAATTTTGCATACATGTTATCAGGGATACAGAGAGGGATATAGGATACTTTTCACCCTGAAAATATAATCTTTTCGAGCGAACATGTAAAAATAAAATTTCAACACCTTACAAAAATATATGAGCAAAAAGATTTAACAAAAATTTAAAAAACCTAAAAAAATATTTAAGAACACACTTCCAATCATACAGGTACTGATGGTGATGAGGGATACACCATGGACGATGATGGCGGTGGATGGGAAAACAACGGGACCACGGATATGTGCGATATTGGTAGAGTTGACTGCGGAGCAGGTTATGATAGTGGAGGTGATGATGGCAGCTGTGGATGTGATTAAAGGTGAATGAGATTACAGAGAAGACGAAGAAAGCATATCAAACATATATGATGGCATGAAAAAGTGTGTTTTATAATGTGTCCAAGGTAATAAGTCACCTATAGGTGAAAATTGATAGAAAGCAGATTAACGCAAACTCATCTTAAGGTTTTTGGAAATGGTGGTGAAATAGGCAAAGAATCTATGGAATTTTTGAGACTAAGATCTTGTAGACTTATTCATTTCTTAGTTAAACTATTAAAATATTTAAAAATCGCTTTTATATTTTGCATAAATTTAAAAAAAAATTGTAAAAACATTGATTTTAAATTATGTAGAACAATTAAACGCGCCCAAATCTTAATTTTAAAGTGGAATAATTTATTTATTAATCAAATTTATTCAAGTTAATAAGAGGTTTTTGGGTTACACGAGCAACAAAGAATTTACTTTTTCCCATATAGAGTTACCTAGTCTGCTCCTCATTATAAGCATAACCTCAATGACATGAAGTAAGTATAAAATATGTCCGCAATCACTGCCTGCTTCGTAGCAGCAAATTAAGAAAGTTCAAATTGCCACGAGACCGCAAACAAAAATTTATTGTAATTTTCGTCGAAGGAGATTCGTCAAGAACCTGAACTTCCATGTGCCTATTTCTGAATTTTTCAACATTCAAAATTCGCCCGTTGGATTCTTAATTTTTATATGATTCCTCGGGAATAGTATTTTTTTTTCTGGATAAAAGGTGCCCTATGTCTTTTGCTGACAACGTGTATGCACAATTTTATGATGATCGATTGAGTAGTTAAGGCGTGAAAAAGTAACAGACAGACAGAGTTACTTTCACATTTATATTAATAACTAGCTGGTGCCCGCGGTTTCGCCAGCGTTGAAAAAAAAAAGGCTTAAATAAATTTATGAGCAATATAACGCCTAATATCTTTATTGCAGTTATAGCTTTGCCAGGCGTTAGACGATCCATTGGGAACATTTTTTTTTCTCGTTGAAAAGCACCCTATGTCCTTTCTTGCATCCCTGACAATGTGTGTACAAAATTTTATGATGATCGGTTGAATAGTTAAGGCTTGAAAAGGTAACAGACAGACAGTCACTTTCATATTTATAATATTAGAATGGATACATGATTATTTTATGCTCCTTAGCAATTTTTATCTTAACGAACAGCTGATTGGCTGATAATCCACTTAATGGTACTCGTAGATGGCTATACCGTCTTTCAAGAACAAAAGATTAGAGGAGATACAACGCTGCTGACCCAGATCACACATAACAAGTATGAGTACTGGCATCCCTTACGCATAAGCGCATAAGCGCTGAAACACTACAGCACATGTGCTTTTATGTCACTGTGATCTTCGGCATTTAATTGTAAATAATTACAATTAAAATTATTTCATTTTAATGAATATGAACTGAAAGAGGATAATAATTATTAAATTTAGTTGAACACAAACGGTGTTAAGGAAAACCTCAGTAATTAACTGAATAGTTAATTAGTTATTGATAAAATAACATACTTTATTTATTTTGGTGGTGATGTCACACAAATTAAACCAACGCACTTTATTTTGTTTAATAACACATTTTGTTATTAAACGCTTTTTGAAGGAACCGTTGTTGATTATAGTAACTCTTTTTTTTCTTTACTCAACATCTTTCCGACGATGGAGCGAGCTCACCCAGAAGATGCCGATTCACTCGAACCTTGAAAAGAGATTTGGGTTGTACGAGCTCGGAAATACACACGCCGACAGGGAGTTCCAGTCCTTAGCAGTGCGCATTGTAAAATATGTTGTAAATCTCTTGCTCCGAATTAGAGAGATTTCAACAAGGTGAGGATGGTAACTAGCCGTACGTCTGACTGTCCGATAGAAGAAAGGGGAAGGCGGTATGATCTTATGCAGATCCCGAGCCCACTCTCCGAAGTTTATCTTTTGCGTCTATGTGTCAGGCTCTGCAGCTTAGTTTTTATTAGTGTACCGTCGCCAATGAGCCTCCTAGTTCTGCAATCCACCGAGTCGGGTGCGGCAAGTTGGTATTTTGCTGAGTCATCCCAAAGGCGACAGCAAGATCATGCAATACATGCAAGATCGAACACACCGACGATTGGCTAATTATCAAAAATAAACATAAACGTGTGGGTGACGACTGGTGGCGAATGGGAATAATACATCCCAATTACCACCACTGGTGGTGACTGGGAAAAATATTCCCATTTGCCACCACTGGTGGTGACTGGGAAAAAATTCCATTTGCCACCACTGGTGGGGACTAGAAAAATAATCCCATTTGCCACCATTGGTGGCGAATGGGGATAATACATAGCAATTACCACCACTGATGACAAACATGGTGGTGGCGAATGGGAATATACCCGTATTTTAACAAAATAAATATACTTACGTGCAGAAGAGAAGCTGCTGCTCACATTTTGAAATAACAGCACTGATTCACTGGGCTACAACGAAGTCTATGAACTGTTCAAAGTTCAAGTAGTGGCAGGGCACACTGCGTTTTGCAGTCATTTGGGCAGCCCGTCTGGCGGCCACCGTGGTGAAAGATTAAAGGCATATATGCTGTCGTGTTTCGGTGAGTGAGTAAGGGATGCCAGAGCTTATTTCTCTAACCCTTCACAATCCCCCATCCTTAATCCTACTGCAGTCTGCGGCGCACTTGCAGCACCTATAGCGTTGCTCGTGTTATAGGCTACGGTAGCCACCTAGTATCAGGTGGACCGTTAGCCTCTCTGCCGATCTTAACATAAAAAAAGAAAGTAGAAATTATGTGGAAATCATAATTTTCTAAAATAAAATCAGGTTACGAAAAATTCTTTGAGCGTGCAGGGTGGCATTGAAAATCTTTGACCTGGTCGACTAGGGCGTTTTATTAGAAGTTAAAATGCAAGTGAACTAAGTAGTGTTTGCTGCGAGAGTGGTTAAAGCATTTCATATATGCGGTAACTCAATTAAGGCGGTAGACGCCCATGTCGAAGCCTACGGGCGACGGGAAAATATAATTTGTCGCTCCATTAGTGCGTGCCATAAGTTACACATGTGGCTCGGGACGATTATTGGTTACAGCGTTGAATGGATTTTAAGAGAAAAGTACTACGATTCGGACTTAGATAGTAACTCACCAAGGGAACGTTATAACATTCCAGAATTAAACCTTTTAACTAACTTAACTTTTAAGTTTTAAATTAACTTTGAAGTTTTTTCTTGATTTTCAATTGTTTTTTATAATGAAATGAAAACAATTATTGTATAAATTTCTTAACATAAATGTGAATGTTGGACATTTAATTCAGAACGGTGTCAACAGATGGCGTTGGTCCGCAATGTTAAAACGCGCTAACGCTGCGTTTGTGGTAGTTCTTTAGAATTAATTCTTATTTCATAATAAAAAAAATCTTTCTACCCGTGAAAAGGTGTTCTGATCATTTTCCCTACTTCCCTTGGGATGCATCCTGCATCTCTTGGGCGTACAAGTGCGTGCGTACAACAATCGATCGAATTGGAACTTGTAACTGTTTCTGCAAGCTAACGTTCATTCCATTGAGCTATCGGTGCTCTCAAACTTTTACTGAAAGCCTTGTTTTAATACTTACGGAATCATGCTGCAGCGGATGCAGAAAAAGTCGATGTGGTAACTTTAGCCTTTTATTCAAAACATCAATCGAACAGGTGAGGATTGTCGATTGAATACAATTGGTTTTATGGAGCTTGCGAGTCTGGATTAGCTAAGATTCGCACACCACGAAATGGTTACATGAATTACGATAATAAAGGAAGGAGTGGAGCCGCCCAGGTGACATTTTCAAAGGTCATTACGTATTCCGACCTTATTGAATAGAAGCCCTTGCGTCACAACGGTGACACGTTAAGGGCTTTCTATTGTTTCAGACACATTGTCACCCACCGCCGCTGCCTCGGCAACGTTGGCGGGTCCTTTCGCCAAGCGTAATTGGACTTTGTTTACGACCGAGTAAGGTCGATGCCGCGGAATTTTCGCGAACAATTACGCCAACGCGGCTGACAAATGACGTCTGAAACACTCGAAGTTACCTTGTACGTTTGTTTATTGAGTGATGTCTTTGATCGTGGCTCGTATAAAGTGCTACAATTTCACACTCGTCATGTTCTCGGAGTTTCGCTCGGAGGGGAACGAGCACAAGAAATGCTGACGCTTATTCTCAGCCTTGGATCAAAGTTTCAAGTACGTTTGCCTAAAACATACTTTCTAACATTTGTTCTTCTGCCTGTAAAAATTATAACAACGAAAAAATGTTTTAACAGCATAAAATTAGAGTATTTTATGCTGTTAAAACATTTTTTCGTGTGTGATGTTATCATAGTGATAAGTGTATAAAAGTTTGCGATCGAGAATGACTCCAACATCATGAACAAATTCAACTCTTGAAATTGGAGTACCGTTCAGAGTATAATTATATTTTATGTAGTTACGTTTTCCAGAAAAAGCGATTATTTAGCACTTATCTACATTCAAATCTAGTCGATATGCTGAAAGTCTCTCAAGGTCAGACTGTAGCTTGTCACAATCATCCATACAGTCTTCTAAGCGATAACTAATCAGAATTTAGAAACTCTCGAAAGGAGACAGCTTTAAAAGCTTAGAATAATTTGAATATTCCGTTTATATTTTGGCATATCTGTTATAGTCAAACATCGAAGCTCCGGCGCTCCTAGGTTTGGCTAGTTAAACCTCAGGTCTGTCGTAAAGTTTTAGTCAAAGTACAAACCAATAGCGTTTTTTTACCTTTGACAAACGATTTTTTGTATCGGTCAGTCAAACACCGAAACTCAATTTGATGAAATCGGAGCTTGACGAGTGTTCGCGACATGTCCAAGTCTAGATGTCGCCATTAATGATACATGACAGTGTATATGTGTCATTTTGTTCGATGACTTTTTGTCATCTTGTACCTAACTAGTGACATGATCTCGTTGCTGTAGAAATTTTGGGACTTCTGATCAAAAAAAAAAAAACGCGACAAGTAGTTTTGGCAGTCCTCTCTTGATGTTAACGTTACACTGCTTAAAGAATTCTGAAGAGACCGAAATAATCGCCGCGAATCTTCTCCGGCTCTCACCTTTCGTTTGCGCATATATTACAATTGCGAAATTCGAATAAGCAATACGGCGCAACTGCTTCCTCTCTTGTACAAATGTTATCATTGCGTCTCGCTCATTTCGTTGCTCCCACCCCCCCCTCCCTACGCCGCAATATTTCACAAACAGTCCCAAAATCGGTTACTGCGCATATTTGACACTAACTTGATATCGTCAGAGCCCAAGAAGATTTGCGCCGATTATAACTTAATCATTTGTCTTTTTATTGATGACTAGCGACTCGCCCCCGGCTTCGCCCGGCGTGCAATTTTTATATAACCTAAAACATTCCCCGTTTATCCCTCTTTCCATTAGCGAAAACCGAATTAAAATCGGTCTACCCGTTCACGCGTGATGCCGTGACCAAGGGGAATGGGGATTCATTTTTATATATATAGAAAGACTAAAATGAACGATTGCATGAGACATAAAAGGTCTCTAATTTATTTGTAGAATTTAATTTATTTAAAAGGTTATAAGTATATCAAATATTTAGTCTGACAAACGAATTAAATATAGCGAAAGATTGTGTTTTGTTTTGTTTTCCCACTGTCACAGGACAAGGAATGTAACAAATAAAAAGCCTTTAGTGAAATAAATAAAACATTGTTTTAAAACGTTTTATCTTTGTCATCAGAGTTTTTAAAAAGTTTATTAATAACTGCGATAGCGGAAAGCCAAGTTGAGTGTAGTCTCTGCGCACAGACAACTTAAAATTAAGTAGTTCAACTTAATGTTATCTTTACGTCCTTTTTGCCGTTTATTTTATGTGTGTGTAATTTGTGTGCTAATTACATTTGTATTTTATGTAGAAGTTTATTGAATTTCTTTTAAATTAAATGACAGATGAAACCCGGAGACACAGCTAGTTTATTAATACAATTTTGAAACTTGTTTTATATGAGCATTTTGTCCAGAGGCGTTTATCTGACGTTATATCTCACTTACCACCTCATTATCATTGTCCACACTCTGTATGACAGATTATAAAAGGATAATTTTTGACAAAAAAACCTGTCAAAAATATTCATCATTAAATCTTATATTTGACCTAATATACCTACGTACAAGGGGCACGCCGAAATGATAGGCAATATAAAAAAAATATTTGCAGATTATACATAAATTATGTTTTATTGTTTATCGAAGTGTTCTCCCTTGCCGTCAATGCATTTTTTCTTTCTTTCGAACCAGTCATTGGAGCAGTAATTCCAGTCTGAAGAAGACGTTGCCAAAATGGCTGATTATAGCCTTCCACGGCGGCTTCTGGGTCTTTAAACCGCTTATCACGGAATAAATCTTTATTCTTTGGAACGTAAAAAAAAAAACTATTGTACAGAGAATGGGTCATCTATTCGACGTTTTCATGGTCCAAAAAATCTTTTGTCCTACGGACGGTATGGAAGCTCGCATAATTCTGATGTAGATGACGCGACGTGTTGGGTTGCCTCTGTGAGGTTCGGCCATCATCTCTGGTATATAAACCGAAGTGTACCAATAAGCGGTAACCGTTCTTCGTTCTTGTAAGGGAATTGTGGTAACATACCTTTTTTTTGAAACAAATGAACCCACCATTTTCTTGGACACGCTTAGGAACGCACGACTTTTGTTGGCTTGACCTCGTTTTCGAAGACCCAAACTGACGATTGATTCTTTTTTCAGGTTCATACGAATAAAGTCACGATTTATCATCTGAGACCCCGTTGAAGTGTTTCAGAGTTCATCTGACAAATAACGGGAAACTAGTTTTCTGACACTAGACACAATGTTGGATTGCAATTATTCCAATGCTTATGGTTGCCCGGATCAGATCGTATGGCAGACTTAGTATCAGTAGTCCGATTACTTAGTCCGATGATCGGACTGATGAGACTTTTTCGTCTCAGTAGTCCGATGATATAGAACGTCGGAATACTGTGTCACATATCTGTCATCTTTTGTAATGTTTGCTGCCACGTTTTTAGGTGTTCGCGATATTTTTGGTCCAACTGCTTCAATATAATAATTATATAGAAACAAGCTCATTGAGACATTCACCTTGAGGTAAGCCTCGGCGAAAGTTGTGATAAACGGAAATTTTCACGTGTGAGTTCCATTTTGTTTATCGTCTTGTCAATTTTATAACGTGTTTTCTATAATAAATATATTGTGTTTTTAATTTAAATTGTAAAAATGCCATCGTGACTGTAAGAGGCCAGTATGCATGTAACAAAAAAGGTTTTATTCTAATTCAATTTAAATTACTCAATAGGCTTTAATTTCGGTGTACCCCTATCGTGTACCTACTATTAATTTTAGTTACAGTTTTGAAAAACTTTTTATAGTCAAAAATATAAGTTTTTTACGTTTCGGTTAAAATGTTGATGAATTACTTTGAATCCTACCGAAATTCCTTTGGTTGTCAATAATTCGAATTGCTGTGACAAAATCTTCTCGCAATGTTTGTCGTGTGAGCGAGTTGCGACGTAATAGCACTGGCCGTGTCGTTACTGTGTACTAGCATCAGCGCTAAGTGCCAGCTCAGCGGCAACACTCTGGCTTGACGCCAACCTGAACTAATTGAGTAGACCAATAGAGCACTAATTGAAACTATACAGAAAGAGCTTTCGCTCTCGTCTCAACGAGGTGACAGTGGTGCTTCATCCAGAGTTTAAAATTATTTTCTCTTCTTTCGAGTGGAGTCCTCAAAACGCCATTTAATAGAGACTTGTTTTAAGCACTTTGAAAGAATGGATGATATCAGTAAGAACTAATAAACCTAACTTATAACGTAACTAAGAACTAGTAATGCAATCCAGAAACACAAGAAGTGCTGAGTTGAGATGTAACGCCTTGAAACAGGGAAGCCATCGCTGGGAAGACTCATAGTTGAATTTGCCATAGTTGAATAATATTCAACTATGGCAAATTTCTAGTCTCTACACATATTTACTTACGAAATCGTTCTTTACTAAAAGTATATTCAGACTATTTCAGCAATAGTACTGAAATCATAATAATAGCAGGTCGTGTTTCATCATGTGTCTCATGGGCTTCTTCGTTGGGGTAACGCTTCAGCATAAACACTATATTCATTTTTCAAAAAGAGTCATTAGAGCCTTCTACCAACTAGGTCCGCAATCTTCCCTCCGAGATAAGTCAAAGTAATAAAGATTTCAACTGTTACGCGTCAGTATATTTATGGTAATATTAGTCAGTTTAATAAAAAAATGTATCTTTTAAAATAATACCTATTATTGCACATAGGATAAGTCAATGTATACGATTTTTGTAAAAAATTCCAGAGAAAATTAGTGTCTACCCGTAAAAAAATTAAAATTGTAATCAAAACCAAACTATGTTCGAACGGTTATTACAGAATCATAATGTCTGGATTTAAACAATTCCGAGCTCATACTATATGTATTATACATATAATAGAAATGAACAATAGGCATAATGACAGATTTTGAAATTCCCTTCCATAATGTAGATACACGTCTACCATATCCGAAAAAAACAATATTTCAGCAAAAAACTAAATTTCAACGCGAATTATTGAATGTTTTTAAATTTATTTTGAATTACGCGCGAAAACGCTCTTAGGTATCATGGCGTCGCGTCTGATGAACCGTGACGTCACCGACATTTCACCAGATTTTTCATTCTGTCAAAGCAAAGTCAAACAACACGATGGCACTTACCTGGGCGTGACGTCATTCGCTCTGATTGGCGTTTCAGTTAACATGGCCGATTGCAGTTATTTATACTTCTATTTTATTGAAAATCTTATTAATCTCAATTTTAATACAAAAAATGAGTAATTTTTTAGACTCCTTTCAACATATATTTTTCTCCAAAACCATTTATACCGTCATCATGCCTATTATAATAGAGCACCAAAAAGGCGAGGAGCAACGACACGAGTGGCTTCTGAATATATTCATTTAGTTGGAGCGGTTTTGTATAATTATTTATTTATAAATGTATTCGATGATATTGAAAACTGTATTTGTTTTGTGTTTTAATGCTTTCTTTTTTATTTTCATTTTATTATTGAGCATCCATGTTATTAGTTTTGTGCGTCACCTCACTGTCGGCTCTAACGAAAGGCCAGCAATGTTGAGCTGGGGCCGGTTTGTGGCATGGGATGTTTATATTTGTTCCTATGTTTTTTCTGTCAAATTTATAGTATAATGCAATTGTCCTTTGTCGCAAATAAAATTTACTCTTATGTTATTAAAGATGACAAAAAGAATTCTATCCTCATTTTTATTTTCAGGATTTTTTCCGAGACCCGTGTAAAATTAGACTGACGATTAGAATTACTTCTTTAAAACCTATTTAATTAATAAATACTTCTATTCTTTGATTTCTTATCATTTCATCTTTTTCAATGCACCCCTGTGCCTCCCCTGTATTTGAATGTGTTTGAATACAGGTGACACTAAAACTGACGTCTTCGAAAGGTATGTGTTATCCAAAATTATCCCAAATTGCCTAGGAAAAATCGTTGCCAGGTTCTCTGGAAATGTCACCTTCTTTGACACAGTTTGGAATAGTGTGAACGTTTACAATGCAGGAGATGTTTTGTTCGTGGGTCTTAATGTCTCAGTTTTGTTAAAGGGTGTGGGATTAGTGTGGGACATTTTGGCATTACTAGGACAGTTACAAGCTACGCACCGTGCTGACGAAACTTTCACGTTGATAAGCGAGAGCGGAGCGGTTTATACCTTAGGCCTCCAAAGCACTGTCACCATACGAATATGTCAGCCGAGGGGCGCTATATCAGCTTAACAATTTATCCGAAACTTTTTATTTTTACGAATACGTTTTCCACAATAATATTGTTACGTGTGGGGTGAGTCAATCTGCCGTGTAAGGGCGAAAATCAACTATTTTTTTCCACACACCAAGATGACTTCCAAAAGTGCTAAACGAAAGGTCCGATACAAGCGTTAAACTTGCCAAGAGTCGTCAATGATTCCCTTATGAGTCGCTAGTTTACTGTCGCAGGTAAGTTCCGAAGTTACGCTTTCGAATCGCAGAATCGAACTGTCTCCTAGCTCGCCACTTCGCCTATTTATATCCGCTGCCAATCGTCTAGATCTTTCTCGAATTTAGTACAAACAAACAACAAACAAAAACAAGTAGGTAAACAAGTAAGTAAACACGTATTGTAAACGAGGTCATTGAAAGTTCGGGAACGCTATTTCTGTTGAATGTGAGCTCTATGTTGTGTGCATAAGGACCAATTTCCCTTGACAATAACCGGAGAGTGGGGCGACTTCTATTCTAAGGTGGAACTTTCCAGTTTTGTTGACATGCGAAGACGCTTTTCTAGAACGTTCCATGGTGAGTCATAACTAGAACGGTCCATGGTGAGTCATAACAATATAAATAACTGCTGCAACTTAGAAGCAATGATGATTGCAACTTAGAAGCAAAGAAGAGACCATACAAACACCATAAGCAGGAATACGCGGTATTGGTGGCATGGCAGGCCGTTGCAGCAACTCTTCGCCCCATTGTGGCTAGCCGGTACTTTGTCGAAGGCTATAAAGAAGCCAAATGTCGTGTCACTTGAAAAGTAGTTTTAAATAGGACCATATTGTATCAGTCTATATTAATATTAATTTTGTAAAATTACATTATAGACACGAAAAATATATATTTTTTCGTGAATTTTAAACAATATGTCTCGGAGAAATATTTGGCTTCGAGAATAATTCTTATTTCAAAATCCTCAATTACCTTTTAGTTGAATCGCTCGCTTTTCCCTCCGCATTCGCTTATCAGGTCGCAGTGAGCCTTACGAATATAAGAACGGGTGCTCGGTGTTGGTTGGACAGTGATTGAGACGGGTTTCCACGATTACAACTCGGCTTACGATGCAAAAAACACTTAAGTACCTCACGCTAATATTATAGAAATTATTACAATGGGTACAAAATAAGGTAATATCCGTCAAATAATAATTGAACTTTCACAATGTACGTATTTGACATATTAAAACAATAAGCGGATCAAAGTAATGCTTCATTTATCATATATGTATTACGCCGGTAATATTTAATTAAACACACAAATGAGTAAGGATTAAGTTATATTATTATATTAACATGAGATAAACAACATTGATAGCTGGTAACAAATACCTAAGCTGCGTTTCGCAGTCACTTCCCCTCTGACGGCAATAACCACCCCCTTACAGAAGACCACCGTGAATAGCACGTGTGCTGTTGTGTTTTGGTAAATGACTAAGGGATCCCCTCCTTATCACTTATCCTTAATGCTACTAAGGTCTGCAGCATGCAGCGTTTGCATCACGTGTGGCATTGCTTGTGTTATAGGTGACGATAGCTAAGGGTCTGTCGACCTTAACATAATAAAAAATAAAATAGTTCAAGGAGTGTCATGAACCTCATCAGCGAGTGCGTCATATACAGTAGTATTTACCGTAATAACGCCCACGGGGTGTTTTGATCCTGGTATCCAGTTACAATGAAACAGTTGTTTATACATTAAATGGGTTTAACATAAACACTTTTAACGGTCTATTTTACCAGGGTTTCGGAGAAAAAAATTTACAAGAAGAAGAAATCCCGAAAGAAACCCAGGATACCATTCTTTTTGTTATCTTTAAAATAAAATATATAACATTTACAATTAACAATTATTATACATAAATCACAGTATATATGATACTAACATAGCATGAGCTCAGAATGATTTACAGGCTTCATTATGGCTAAAATAATCAGCGATTCAATAATAACCTTTTGAAAATAGTTTGATTTTGATTATATTTTATAGGACATTTGTTCTGGGACTCTTAATTGTCCAAAACTGCTGTCCGAAATATTGCAGCTTCAGGACGGGCCTAGGCGTGGAAGAAGGATAAAATTGTTCCATGTCTCACTATCTCGATCTAATTACAACCTTAATTCAGTATACCACAGATTACCCACAACTTACAACGATAAGTTTATAGACTTGGACATTTTCCACCTGCCGAGAGCGTCCTTCAAGCACAGTGTCGTGAATACGCTGAAGGACAAATAATCACTCACGCGCCCACGCATACACAAACATACACACACACACATCCTAACTCCTTACCTAGATCCTTTTCCTCTGTATAAATCAATTTACTTTTCAACATAATTTGGATACATAATGAAGCCCTGTAAGTGGCAATGTGCTTGGTGATCTGTATATTAAATAAAATAAAATAAGGCTCACATTATCTCAGTAAGCATATTATAAAACATCGCACCATAAAAGAATTATCTTTTGGGGACGCGTTTAAACATAGTAACGTATATATATATATTAAATTAATTAATATTATGCATATAAATTAACTTTCCATAAATATAAAACGTAACAGTTAAAATCTTTATTTCCTTGAATTTTTGTCGGAGGGAAGACTGCGGATCAAGTTGATAGATGGCTCTAATGACCCCTTTTTTGTAAAATAAAGATAGTATTTATGTTTGCAGCTTTACCCCGAAGACGAATCCCTTAAGACAGTATACTGTGAAAGTAGCTGAAATAAATAATTGTAGCAGTATCGACATCTGTTAGGCGTCTAATCTGTTAAAGGCATAAGCCGCAGAGCTAAGTCTTTCAATATGGAGTCCCGTTGCAGTTTAGGATCTATAGTGAACCTGTCGATTATACGGGCTTTAATTTTTCACTACCCAAAATCACATTCGTTCCAATATCTTTAACTAAATTTAACAAATTTAGTATTTTTAAAATTATTAATAATTAATTTTCGTTATAGTACCCAAGTTACCCCAAGGTAAATTATTAAAATAAACTTTATTTAAATAAAATTAAAATATTAAATAAAATTTCTTTGATTCACTCGAAATCCTGTCTTCCGAAACTCCATTCGCTGAAGCCTTCCGGTTTAATTTCATTTCTAAACTTAAATGAAAGAACTTCATGTAAATTGATTTTAAGTTCAATCTTATATGTCTGCGTTGGTAGACCAGAGCAGACCTGAAATAAAAGAAAAAAAGAAAACAAATCTTCAGAATTGATCAAAATTCAAAAGAAAGCTAAGCGCGTTTAGCATTATTTATTTATTTGTATGTGGTATATTTTAATAATTAAAAAGATTATTCTCAAAGCGGTACTCAGACTCACTGTAATAACATTAGATTAAGTTGAAGTTCTTACATAAAATTGTAAATGAGGTCTACTTAAAGCTTACTTACATGTTTTTATTGTCGTATGTTTTATTTATTATGGACTTGGGCGGACACTTATGGAGTCTTTATGATTTTTAGGGAACATAAATAAAGCGACAGATAACGTACGCTTTTTAGTTAACGCTTATATTAATTTTACTCACCATAAAATCTCCATACCAAATTCAAATGAAATTAAGTAGTTTATTTCATTAAGTAATAAACTACTTAATTATTTAATTAAGTATTTTATTCATTAAGTAGTTTAATTAAGTAGAAATTAACTAATTTCAAATGAAACTTGTTTGTGTGTGTGTGTATTTGGTGCTTGTCTCAAATGAAATGTGTTTTCTTTTTTTCCTTTTAGTCAGATATACAATTTAAGAAATCACACCCCGAACCCAAACGCTGGTAGAAAGACGCAATTAGGAGGGTCGGAACTGCGGCAATAGATGGGCGGCTTGGCCTCAGGTATCACATATTATCGCGAAACACCCGCTACACCCGACCACGGTGAATTATGTGAAATCAGTACCACGAGGGGAGCCTTATTGCCTCTGAAATTCTGGGCCTTTTTCTCTTTTCTATTTATATATGAAAACTATAAAGAAATGCCGAAACACAACACTACATATTCTCTTATTTCAGGCTGGTCTTTGAAAGGTGTGGTCACTTTCGCCAGCATATCGCAGGATACTCATTTTAATCTTAAAAACGGATATTTTTGTAATTTCGTACACATACGTGAACTTATCTTTTTTTATGTCAAGGTCGGCAGACAGGCTGACAGGCCATTTGATGCAACGCCGTAAGTGTTAGGTGCTGCAAATGTGTTGGCGATCATAGAAGGGATTATAAAGGGATAGGCAAATGAGCTCTGGCATCCCTTGCACACTTACTGAAACACAACAGCACACGTGCTGTTATTTCACTTCTGTAAGGAGGCGGTTATTGCCGTCAAAGTGTGCTTGGACAGTGTGCCTTGCCACTACTTTCCAGATCCAGACTAGAGTCATCTTTGAAAAATTCATTTCCAAAGTTGAACTCGGGATCTTTGGAACAGAGCGTTAGGCCAAGCACCCTAACCACTCATCCAACGGTCTCGTTAATTTATACGTCTACACAGAAAGACGTATACAAAAACGTCTACGATGGAATACCTTATTATTGTCACAATCGTATTTCTAACGGAGAAAGTCAAAAGCTCAGCCGGGTATTAATGTTCCAGCAAATATCATTACTTAGCTGTAGTTACGTTACAGCTTCTTCTTATAATCGACTTGTCACGCCTTCAAATTTCACATTATAAAATGTTTTAATCATATATTGTCGTGTTACTAATTTCAAGATATCTTTAACATTTAATACTCGTGATAATTAATTTTGATCAGAGTTCATATTTTATCACATTGTCAAACAATTTTTTTAAACAAACAATTTTAAGAGTTGTAGCTTATATCTCCACCAGTTTATCTACGACTTGACTAAAAACTAACATCACAGGACTCGTCGATAAAGCAGCTTTTCATTGATGAAAGAAGTTTCGGAGATTACCTCATACATCGAAACTTACAAACCTTTATAATATTAGTACAGACGCAGACGCCAACTAAGGCCATCAGCTGAAATACATTGCCCCGAATAAATCTTATTAGAGAACATTTAAAAAGGAAAATTTATCAGTGAACTTGTTAACCGTACGTAACAAATATGCCAATCAAAAACCGCTTCGAAAGTAAGTCGGGAAGCAGGTTGTCACAGTGGCAACATTTTCTAAAGTTTCCCAATAAATTATGCACCAACAGTTTATTTGTCCTCGAAGCCAATGTACAGACGGACGAATGTGCTCGAGATGTAAACAAGCGAAAACTTACTTCACACTGCTTGTTGTCCGCGGCTCCGCTCGCACCGTCTAATCAATTTTCGGAATTAAAGTGAACGGAAATTCATTGCTTAATTTTTTGATAAAAATGGGCACAGCTTACTAGCAGGTACCCGCAACTTAACTTTAACTAAATGGTCTTTACACAGGATCGTTAAAGAAGCTACTTTTTATACCATAAATTCGAAGACTTCGTGAATTGAGGAAATAGCTGGCACACAATAAGTTTAATAATCGAATCTTAAGAATTTCCTAAAAAAAAATCTTACATTCAAGTTACAAAGCTTTTGATTTCAAACATAACCATTCTTTCCTTACATTGTGTAATTAATACGAGGGCGGAGTGATAAGTCTGGTAAAAATTAAACAAGGAGTAAAATTAATTAAATAATAATTATTTATTTTTCAACGTAGTCTCCGTGTAGCTCGATGCACTTCACCCAACGTTTCTCTCGTGAGTATTATACTACTCACATTAATAAAAAAAAATACCTAAATTACAATATATTTTATTCCGTTACCTGCCGTTACTATTTTAATTAATATCATAGGCAGGCAGTCAAAAATATTTTTAGCGCTTTAGCACGCTCCAAATGACCATATAAGGTAATGTTCTCGTCATTTCTTAATTACCCACGAAATAATCAAAAGTTACACGTGCGAGGGGGGCGCCCCGCAACCCCCACTTCAGCCGAGTTTAAATAGACACCGCCGCCCTCCCCCCGCGCACAATGTACTCTTTTAAAGTACAGGCAGCGTCGTGCGCCTAATATATTACGAAGTAACCAGTTAAACCTTTGAGTACCTAATTATAATCCTTTTAACGTAAAGTAGTGCCATTTAAAGTGATTTTGCTATCATTGCTAAGCTTAGCTTCTATTCTCTTGCTAGCTTCTGCTTATTTAACATTGTGTAGTGTTGTGTGTCTTTCCACATACAGACAGTACCGGCCTGCAGAGCGGACGAGGGCGATAAACCATCGCCGCCGTTCGCACATTAAATGTACTTACTTATATATTTCTCATTGTTTAAATTCATTTTTCTTTTCAATTGTAAAGATCTCACGCCATCGGCCCGCAGTCATGGTCTTTCTGTTGGTGCTTGTCGAGGCCGGTGGGTGCGTGAGATTAGTGAGCTGAGCAACTTTTTACGGCGGCCCATTCATTGACCAATTCCAGGGTCCCAGGTTCTGCTTAAAGAACCCTTCACGTCGGCAGCGAGCACCGCCGCGTTCCCAGGTCCCGCTTAAGGGAACCCTTCACGTCAGCACACGAACACGAACACGGACGCACGACGTAGTTGCCACTACAACAGCCCGAGGCCGCCAAGGGTGGAACGCCAAGTCACCGCGCATCGTCGACGAGTGTCGTAGTCTCCTCCCACACGGCTCCCGACGTGCCCACGACTCCGACAAGTTAAGCAGACCTTTTCATTGACTCATTGTCGATGAGGACGTGACCAGGAGGACCGTTCGCCTTACCAATAGCTCAAACTACAACAGGTTTTTTTTCCTAGCCGCGACAACGTTAACATCAACTGTGCCAAAACTCGGGTTAACTCGCAATATGGTGATGTTGTGTGTGTGGTGGGATTGGAAGGGCATTGTTCATTATGAGCTTTTACCTCCTGGGAGAACCGGTGTTAATGCATCCGCCATTAACACCTTGACCTCGCACCTTAAGACTTCCACCTAATTCGGTCTCTTCAGTACGCATTCTTTAGGCAGTAGTGTCAGGTTAACATCAAGAGAGGACTGCCAAAACTACTTGTCGCGTTATACTTAATTAAATGTAAATAAACTATGAAAAAAAAATGTCTTGAGTTTTCATATAAAATGCGAAGACGGAGTTGGATCTTGAGAATTTGAAGGTAAGTTTTGAGAAGCCTTTATGTTGAAAAAACACTGACGAAGAATGCGCTCGCGTTCTTATCCTCAACGGTACTGTGCACTCTTACACGCCTCCGACTAATTATTTTTCTATCGTTACTCATACCACCTATGAGCAGCGTCGGACAAACGGGTAAGCTAGCAGTAATTCGAAGATAAATCAATGACCAGAAAAATCACAAATAAGCCTTACCTCAACCATTTTTTTCGCAATCGTGATTTAATAATCTTCAGATAATAGATCACAGAAAGAAAAAACACATTCGAAATTCAATAAAAACTGAAATATTTTGGTAGGCACACACGCAACTTGTCAGAGATCAGTTAAAACTAAAGATGTACGCGGATGTCTTTCCTCTGATTAGTTAATGCCTATGTAGACTCTAACAGTTACACTCTCTTAAGCCATAACACTTACAGGTTACATCTCACAGCTCTCAGCTCCAAGTCTATAGTTAGTAGCAAATAGAGAAGCTAGGAGATAAACACGAAGAAGAACATTGTTTTTGTTATGCTACGCAGTAACGTAAATTAAGAAAGTTTTTTTTTATTTTTTTTTAATAAATCAAAGTAGCGCTTGACCGCTATCTCACCTGATGTGAGGTGCAGATGCGGCCGAAGGTGGACCACGCTTATCCAGTAAATGCCCATTTACTCTGGTTTTGAAGACCCCGAGGTTGTAGTTCTGTGGGAACACAGACGCAGGCAATGAGTTCCACTCCTTAGCAGTCCGAACAAGGAAGGTGGAACTGAAACGCTTCGTGCGTGATCGAGGTACATCGACCACGAAGGAGGTACACCCTTGCCCACGCCTAGTGGTCCGCAAGTGGAACGGTTCCGGTTGGATCCGTTAAAGATAAGTTAACGGAAAAGTGATAGGAAAGAACCCAAATGTGTGCCCTGCCACATTGAAATATTTACTTGCAATTGGGCAGACTTTACAGTTTGCTATGTTGTGCGAAACGTAATTTATAAAAAACAAAGAAAAGTTTGTCGAAAATGAATTGAAAATAGAATTGGGCCCAATGCCCGTTACACCGCACATCACAATAGAAATGGTTTCGCCACAAAAGTTCAATAACGCGAGATAGCAGATAGACTAGATTGACTAGATTGAAATCGGCAACGATCCGACCACAACTGATGGCAAACGAATTGTCAGGGTACCGGCATGAAGGCTCCGTCGTCTTATCCCCTTATCCCCTCTGGTGGGTGCGGCATGTAAAACGGGGCCCAGCTCGATTATGTTCCATACGATAGCTTCCACTGTAAAAGGCTTAGTGGCAGATGGAGCGGAGCATGTTTTTAATTTTACATTTGATGGAAACATACGAAAAGTATTGCGTCGGAAAACGCTTTGTAATAAAAATAATCAAATCAATATTTGATTACAAATACAACTTGGAACTTGACGAGTCCGTTGGATGAGTGGTTAGGGTGCTTGCCTTAACGCTCTGTTCTAGGTTCGATTCCCGGCAGGGTCAATTTGAAAATGAACTTATCTGTCCTATTTTTTAAAAAAATAATTACCTCACTTTAAGATAAGTTTAATTTTATTTAAAAAAAAAAGTATTCCTATAAAATAAAAATGCTTGTTCATAATTTTTTGGATTGATTTTTAATTCAGTTGCAAATAAAATTATGTTTGGCCTTTCTTTACAATGAAATTAATTTCGAAAGCGTCACGCAGCGTTTATGAATCAGTTAGTTGTTCGTATGTTTAGTGTGACATACCGAAGCTAATTGCTTGAAGCACTGGAGTTGAAGGTAGTTAAGCGCTTGCAGCTTCAATAAATTTAAATTAAAGTTTATATGAACCGAGATTTGTGGGTAACTACTTTGAATGCACAAGAAAAAGATTATCTTCCGCACCCACAGAGTCGGATATTACTTTTGATCCAATCCTTTACTGCTATTTTATGTTTATGCACACAAAATCCATCTAATATCAATTTAATTGTTTAAATTGCTGATCATCAACTGACCAATACATTCCAAAGACGGATATAATTTGAGCAGAGGGCTACAGCGTTTCGCAGTCTGAAATTTTGTAGCCCGTCTGGCCCTCTTGTAGAGTGATAAGAGATGCCAGACCCCATTTCTGTATCATGTCCTTATCACTTATCCTTATGCTACTAACCGTACTATGCTACTAATCACTCATATCTACTTATGTCGTCAGCGCACTTGCAGCACTTGCTTTGCTAATTTTAATAAACAACGATAGCCACCTACCGTGAACCGTCAATTTTTGTAAGTGAACCAAAATATAATTGACCTTTTTCACCTAAACCTGTTATAAAAGTTATAATACATCATATTGGGTTTGTCCTGATATGTCAACCTGATGTCCTGATTGTCCTGATTTGTGTTGAAATAAAATAAATAACTAATCAAAAGTGACAATTGTCATCTAACAGGCATGACGACGGTATTAAAGAATTTAAGAATAAATGATATTAGAGAAATATAAATGTGAAAATTTTCTAAAAAATCATTCAGTTTTAATATAAACGTTAAAATTAACAAGATTTTCAATAAAATAAAAGATAAAACACCGTAATCCGCCATGTTAACTGAAACACCGATCAGAGCGAATGACGTCACGCTTTCGTAAATATCTCCGTGTCGCTTGAATTGCGTGAACTGTCAAATTCCCGAGTTAAGAAAGCGTGACGCCACAACAGAGGCCATTGCTACTCTAGCGTTTTGGCGCAACCCAATTTTATTTTTAGAAATAAAATTTATTTTGCTTGAAGAAAATGCGTAGAAACACTATGGAGTAGTTTTTTCAAAATCAGCCATCATGCGTATTATGGCACTAAAGGCATATACGTATATGAAGAGGCCAAGTAAAGTAAAATATAATCCGTCCTAACTGCTCTAACTAATATCAGAATAAATATAATAAATGATAAATGTGAGTACATGTAAAAAATTCGTCTTGAATTAGCTCCGTTAAAATGTCCACTTACTTAGCTTCCATTGTAAAAGTTTCCATTATCCGCGAGTCACAATCGTGGCATTTACATTTACATTTACATTTTACAAATTCAGCCAGTTATGTTGAGCAATGATAGTTTGAAAGGGCGTTGTGTGGGATTGCGCGGCGGCCGCAAACTCAATTTCGTCCTTTACAATTTGGCCACTGACATTTTCATTTTTGATGACCATTCAATTCCTGATAATAGAATGTAACTAAATGAATAACAAACAAGAAATACTCATATCGTTACCGCTAAAGTGCAGTAAACTGTTTTTGAGTATTTCATTTTTATGGGTGTATTTGTAAATAATACCAATAAATAATTTTCTCAAAAAGTTTCAAGACGTAAGTAACCTGATCAGTCCCCACCGTGAAGCTGTGAATCAAATTACTTCATATTAAATCATTTATTATTATAAAACTAGATGAAAACCCGGCTTCGCTCGGGTGTAATGTGACTCATATGTACACATGTAGGTACAAAATGTAGGTAGATATTTCTGTAGTTATCGGTTCTCAAGGAATATTAAAGGCAAAGCGGCAAGACGTTTCGTTTTACACAGTCACATGAGTCACAGTTCTTTGTAATTAAAATGAATGGTGCGACGACGTATTGAGTGGCGAGGCGTATGTGCGCTAGTATGAATGAAACGGAACGTTTATTAACCACTCAAGATGTCACAGGTGTCAGTGAGTGACGTTTCGCTAGAGTGGCCAATATGGCGACTGCGATTTGTCTGTCAGCACCATTAGAATTTAACGAAATACTTGACAATCCGAATTTTGCGGATGTATGTTGTCGACTCGAAATCTTTATTTTTTATGTTTTATTATTCAGGTAAGGTTTCGATCGAGTCTACCGTACCCCTTGACGAAATTATTAATATAGATAAGTTGACAATAAGCTGAGTCCGCAACTTCGTACGCGTGGTATTCGGTATAGAGCGTAATTTTTTGTTTGTAAACCGATTTGGAATGATGTAGTATTAATATTCCTATCAGTAGTTGAATATATAATATTAACTATAATATTCGTATCAATATTTATATATCTACGTAGTATATAATATTGGTACTAACAGTATAATAGGTTGATAATCCACCTCTTCTTCTCTTTCCTTTGTTATTGATCTTTGAGTTTTTCATTAACATTTTCTCTGACCTTGCTTCTGTGATAATTATTTGTAAATTGATCCTTCTATGCTTTCGTAGGAAAGCTTATTCCTATAAGAAGTTAATGTATTAGTTACAAGACAAATACTTATTATTTGTTGGTTTTTCTTCGAGTTTTTCGTTTGTATGGCTCACCTCCAATTGCATTTTCTATTGTAAATATACGTATTAGACATAGGGGTACCACGTGATTACATGTCCTTTTTCCTTTTCTATAAATTACTAATTACATTTACTTATATTTTCAAACGAATTGTTAAATATTCACAAAAATGTATTTTTGTGACATTTCTTTTATGTTTATTTACATCGTTGCCATAGTAACTTTGTATCCGTTTTCAGACCATGATGTCAGATTTTCAGGTATAAACTCTTTAGAGAAGGTCTAATACCTGGCCGCTAAAATATATAAAAATCCAAAATTCCAAATTTCCTTATAAAAGAACGGATTCGTTCTACAGATGTTTCTTGATAGATATCGCCGATGAGAGAGATCATTATCGCCGATGAGAGAATCAGCTTTCAAGACGAAAGCTGATAGGATATACCTATACTACTGTGTCTGCTCTGACCTCGAGTGCCTTCGAGAGGCGTTTGGCGCCAAGTATAAATAACAGTGCAGCCAGCCGAGATGGGGGAGTTGTACGACAACCAGCGATACGAAATCGACTCTTTGGAGCTTTTGCGAAGTTACCTGCGGAAGTGAACCGGCGACACGTAACGGAATCATTGACGACTTTTGGCAAGTTTGACGGTTTCATCGGACAGGTTTGGTGATTTTGATCATCTTGGTTTGTGAAAATAAATCGCTCCTCTCGCCCTTGCACGCCACTTTAACTCACCCCGCACGTAACAATATTATAGGTTTCAATATAAAGCGTATTACACGTGAGAAATTAATGTAGCATTTGTGAGAGAATAAAGAGCCGAAGTGAAGACAACAACGTTCATTAATTTTGTTGGTTAACTCCGTTAATTCTGCAGATAAGGTTTGAATTTAATTACTCACACCCTTCGACATACTTCCCTTACGTTGTAATCATGTTTTACAATTCATTCATTACTGCTTTCATACTGCTCGATTAATTCTAATTTCTTGTTCCATAAAAGGGTTTATTAATGTAGTCTGTATTAGATACTTTGCCATTATCAAAGTCTCAGTTCTCATAATAGATCACCCCGTCTGGGGGCAGTAACTACTTTTAAATTATAAGAAGGGATGCCAGAGCATATACTATCCCATCCTAATCCCATATCTGTCCCAAGTCGAGAGCAGCCAACCAGACAGATAACATCTTCCTGAAGTTTCAAACGGTAGGTAAAGTAACCAAAAGCTCTCACAAATCAATGTCAACATTTCCCATGACGATGGATCAACTCGCTGGCGCCTTTTAATTTGCGCAGATGATAGACTTCGCTAGTGTTAAGTGTTCACCTGTTGATGAGTATGCCGTCCATGAAAATGACTTTATCCTGACACTCGCTTGTTTTACAAACCCAACTAAATCACCGATTTAGTTGGTGGTGGGATTACCGCAGATAGGTAATTCTGTAAAGCATTCTGCCTCTGAGCCATATTGTGAAAGTTATACATAATTAGAGTACATTTTTAGAATATCGTTTTTTATGCTTATTCATTTAAGGCGACTCCAGCCGCAAAACTCGTTCTGTACTGAATTGACGGGACTGCTGAGGGTGAGTCGCTACTTGCAAATCTCGAAAATATAAATTTAAATATTAAATAAAGTATAATTCAAATTTTTCTTTTGATGAGCCTTCAGATAGTGGATCTTAAAATTTATCTTAAGAATTAGCTATTTAAAATTAAGCAAATCGCACGGTTACAACATCGATATTAGACAGCAAATTTGTAATTTTTTTATATATATAATTAAATATAATTTAAAAAATAATTATGATGATCCCCTTTCATATATCCTGCAGATGATTTGAGTATTTTTTAAATTATAATTATAATGTAAAAGGAAAACGGTTACAAATAAGTGGTTTTTTTTATCATTAGGGGCTGGCGTCGCCTTAAGTAATGACAATAATAACAACATTCATACATTTCGACAGTTTGCAGTAATTATTTTTCTTTGAATTTCTCTCATCCATTTAATTTTATTTAAAATGTAAATTTTGTAAATTTTTGTGTGCTGTTAGGTTTGCTATTCAATAAATAAATATTCTCTTTTTTTCATTGTCTTATAGGATCACTCGTGTGTATGTCTGTCCGT
Source organism: Bembecia ichneumoniformis (assembly GCA_910589475.2). Classification (NCBI taxonomy): domain Eukaryota; kingdom Metazoa; phylum Arthropoda; class Insecta; order Lepidoptera; family Sesiidae; genus Bembecia; species Bembecia ichneumoniformis. The sequence continues at coordinate 14,552,330 of OU342540.1, forward strand.
CCGTCACAGTCAATTATCTCCGAATCTTCTGGACCGATTAAGTTGAAATTTGGTACACATCAATTTCTGTGACCCAAACGCAGAGGTGTGACGTGAATATATGAAATCTGTATATGGGAGGTCATTTTTGGGGGGAAGGTGGAAAATTAAAAAAATTTTTTTTGAAAACTGCATCGTGTGACATATCAAATGGAAGGTCTTGTTGTGAAGATCTTAAATGTATTTTTTTTTGTTAAAAATTATAGATTATAGGAAAACCTATAAGAAGTCCTTGATATTAAAAAAATAACTCGGTAAATCACTCAATATTGTGCGGATAGGTGACATCGTACGGAACCCTCTTCACGCGAGTTCAACTCGCACTTGTCCCGTTTTTTTAATTTAAGATATCTCCTAAGATATTCATTGAAACCAAATGATGTCAAGGGCAATATTGTTCAAATTTAAATACCTTTGATGAATAAAGTATTTATTTGGATAAGGATTAATATCATGTTTATAAAAACACCTTCGCTAATAATGCTTAAAGCGCTTTAAAACATCTTTTGTGATTCGCACTGCTAAGGATTGGAACTCCCTGCATTTCCGAGCTCATATAACCCAAATCTTTTCAAGGTTCGAGTGAATAGGCATCTTCTGGGTGAGCTCGTTCCATCTTCGGCCTCATCCTTCCTATATGGATAGATGCTGGTCAAGAGCAAACCCATCTATAGTAAACAAAATAAAAAAAAAATTATGCATTATTTTAGAACAAATTTGATTACCATAAAAAAGGTTATAGTTAGCCTGAGATTAGCGCATTCAACCAAATAAACAAACAAACAAACTCTTCAGCTTTATAATATTAGTATAGATTAGTATGGATTCTAAAATTCCATTAAATATATATATATATATATTTTTTTTTTTTTTTTATTTTATTGCAGAATCAACAATTCTGCAATAAAATAACATACTTCTTTCAATTGTATGTATATTTGTAGAAATAGTGAACCACACTCTCCTTAATTTTGTTCGCTCTTTCATCGCCTCAGTAAAAGGTGCTAATGAGAGTGTTTGTCAATTCTTGTTTGCTCATCACACAACTCGCGCGAGTTAATGCTTTCACGAAAAGCTCTCAAAAAGTTCAGAATGTTTTACTTATTATTTATGTAGAGTGAGTGTGGGCAGGCATATTTCTAATGTAAATAGCTGCCGGAGTCCGAGCCCGTGTTTACTTTCGACCTACCGATTTGTTTAAGTTTACCCTCTTCGAGTCGCAAATATAACAGATGATAAGTTGGAAATTAAATGTGGTCGCGAAGGATGTCTGGCGACAATAACCACCCCTCACAGAAAACCATCCCGAAATTGTAGTGAGTGAGGGATTTATTGCATTTTACTTATTTAGGACAATGAAAAGTAACATTTCATTAAATAAGTATTCTAATAACAAGTACGTAAAACGTTTCTAATCTACTATATTAATGCGTGAAGCGAAAACTTTGGATCCCTTTTTAACAAAATTGCGCAGAAGAGTGTTAAATTTGGAAACTTAACTTAACTCGACTCTGTGGATCGCAGAGCTAGGAGGCTCATTGGCGATGATACACTAATAAGAACCAAGCTGCAGAGCCTGGCACATAGACGCAAAGTTGCCTGTCTGTGTGTATTCTATAAGATGTACTTCGGAGAGTGTGCTCGAGAGCTACATGGAGATCATACCGCATCCCCCTTTCTTCCTCCTCACCTTGTCGAAATCCCTCTAATTCGGACCAAGCGCTTTAAAACATCTTTTGTGATGCGCACTGCCAAGGATTGGAACTCCCTGCCGGCGTCTGTATTTCCGAGCTCATATAACCCAAATCTTTTCAAGGTTCGAGTGAATAGGCATCTTCTGGGTGAGCTCGCTCCATCTTCGGCCTCATCCTTCCTACATGGATAGATGCTGGTCAAGAGCAAACCCATCTATAATAAAAAAAAAAAAATTTTTTTGGAAATATTGTTTATGTTCGAATTTCGACCACTGGGCGACCTCTAGTAGTAATCATTGTACAGCCTCATGTTTATAAATTAACTCAAGAAAAAGCGAAAAAAGCTATAGTTGTGTGGGTAAAGTAAATTTGCGTTCCGTCGAAATAATGTCTCAGTAGCATCTCGAAGCTCAAAGTTCGAAGCGTAGCTCTCTGGCGAGTCTGCAACCCGAACGACTTTACAAACTTGTTTTCTCCTTTCTCTTTGATAATATAAGTATTCAAACGGAGGCCCGTATACAATCTCTTACAAGACGACTATTACACACAAAGCTGACGTCGCTAAATAGTTACGTACCAAATACGCCTGTTGAAAGTAGAAATTCGAAGTTAAGAAAAAATGTTTCAAAAATAGCTGTTCAACACTAAATGGCTGCTAAACAAAAAGAAAAAGAAACAGGGTTCACAAACAAATAAGAAAAAGCATTTATTTATTTGAAGCATGTTTGAAGCAAACCTAACAGTTATGAACATGTAGATTAAAATTAAAATATATTTGATAAATTTATTCATTTTATACTGTGAGGCCATCGCGGCGCGTCTCGTTACTCGTGTCAGATTTATGTCCGGTCAGATGTCTATGCATATCAAGTGCGAATCGAGCGACTTATCAGTAAGTTTAGGACATAATTGCTAAACAAATTTACTTTAAACATACGTTTCGTTGCCCAGGCATTTCAAGGTACAAATATAAAACTAAATGACTATGCGGAGAAAAGTATTTGAATGGAGTCCACCCACAAGATGGACGTACAGAACTCTGGATCCAGGCTCTTTCTGACCGGTCTTACTGGAAAATTATGATGGAGCGGTGGGCATTTTACGGCTGAGGTGACCATGACGATGATTATGAAATTAAAATTGTGAAGCTTTCTAAACCATTTTTGATGAAATATAAAATATTTACTCGTATTACGAACACAAAATTCACTTAGAACTATCCTACACCTGTTTTATGGATAACGCACAATTAAGTAGGTAATAAAAATAGAACAGGACCTTTCAGTTATGTATTAAGCCTAAACTACACACTGTGTACACTACTACTATTGAGAATAATATCTAACTGACTGAGGGCGGAAGTGGAAACAGCTATATTGCTTATTATTCACTAAATAAATAACTTGAAGAATTACATTACCAAACTTTCTGTGAAACACGAGTCTCTCAGCATCGTTTAGAGAGAACAGCTTATAGAGTAAGAATATGATAGACTAGCTGTTGCCTACGGCGTTGCATGCTTCGTTTCAGATATCTAGAGTTGGTAGTTTTGGTTGAGCTTTGATAATTAGCCAGGACAACGACAACTATAGAGCAAGTGTGGTTGCACTAAAGTTCACTAATGTCAATGCGTTTCTTCATACACCTTCAGCAGTAGTTAATAAAATTGAAAAGGCAGTCTGCTTTATTAAGCGATAAGCTATTATTATGTTGATCACTTCAGTTGTCGCCCACTGTGCTTGTCTGCCAATACCCCTATCGGCCATTTGTTCACAACTTTTCGGCGTAAGTTTGCGTACTAGTTTGGCTTCTGATTTCTTCAAACGTAAACTACGTCACCAAACGGTGCCGCGATTTTAAAACGCGAACAACACTGCGGAAGTCAAGAATATTTTCAGGAGTCTGCACAAAAATTTCCATCTCCCACTAAACTTGTGTTAAAAACCGGCTGGCCTATTTATGAGGTTACATTATTAATGACGTAGGTCATAAATCGGGCAGTGCGTTTGCTGGCTGTCATCACCCGCTTACAGAAGATTACAGTGGAATAACAGCACGTGTGCTGTTGTTTCGATCAGTGAGTAAAAGGAATGTCAGAGCCCATTTCTCTATCCCTTCCTAATACTTTGTCCTTAACTCTACTATGGCCGGCAGCGCACTCACAGCACCTGTAACGGCTACTTTAGACTGCGTCCTGCCGAAACTTACATAAAAACAGTATAAAATTGATATTATTGGCTGTTGCCATGTATTACTAACAGAAAGGTATATTGCATAAAGAAACAAAATAGGAGAAAAGGCACTGAACGCAAATTAGGGCATAGTTTCGCTTCGTGCTTGGCCAAATTCCTATTATTAAATTATAACTATTTGATATTTTGATATGATGACGAAGTTTACATAAAGTAAAGCCTGTAAATATGGTAATGAATAAATAAATATCTCATTCACTTGTAAAGGACTGTATGGACTATTTTATCTTTATTTAAAATGAATTGGGATGAAATTGGGTGCACATATTAAAACAAAGAGTTTTTTATCGGTAGGATTAAATCATAGAAATACTATTTTACGAGAACCAATCAAAACTTCACTAATGTTATGGAGTAGCTAAGTAGATAATAATATAGTGTTTACCATAACACTATTAAGGGTTTATGACATAGGTACTTTCCATTCTACGCCTATCTTTCTAATTGTTGTCTGAGAACAGTCTGTTCTTTAATAAACTTCATTCTAGCCATACACGATCAAGCCTTTGTCCAATTGAAATGATATAATTGGCTTAATCAAGCCAATTTGATGCTTTGCATCAATTTTGCATTTTTCATGACAAGTATGACAAAATCAATAATGATCCCATTGGGCTGCTGGACCGGCGCACGCACCCGCAGTCGGGTCACATTTTGCAATAACTAGATCACTCCGGAGGAAATAGGGGATAATAAACATGGCAAAGCTAAAGGACTGTCTAAGGGAAGGTTGTATCATACAATCTGTGACGGACCTTACAGCACGTGTCTATAGAACTGTGCTTTACAGGGTAATATGGATCACTCAAAAATCGCACGAAAGTGGTATGAAGAGTTACCAATTCCATTCCATTCCAGCTTCCAATATTTCAATTGGGACGTAAAAATTTCTTAACATAAGTTAATACATTTCCTTTTTGGAATCAATACAAAAATGTTTCTCGATTTAATAGCCACAAGTTTATTACATATATGAGCGTAGATAAGTAACGTCGTCGCGTCGAGGAGATATTTGATTTCCTCTCGAATATCATTATGTAAGAAGAGATTATTGGCATTCTATGAGATGTGTTCTCCCTTTTCAATATCACGTTTAATAAGCTGAGATGTCTTGAAAGGTTTCTTTGATCCGATTTGATTTCTCAAAATTGAAGGCTTACAAAGTGTGCCCCATATAGATTCGCACAATACGTCCGCAGTACATGCCGAAGACTTTCCTACTTTATTTAAAACACCTGCCTTTTGTATACATATATTTACCCGTATATACAACAAAAAGGAACAGTTGTTGCCTTGCGAACTACGAAGTAATAAATTATTAATGCCTGGATGGGTTTGCGTTGTTCACAAAACAACCGAACTTTAAACCTCTCATTACGAGCTTTTCACGATGCTCAAGTACTTTGCTTGTGCCCACGTAGTTTCAAATATATTTCAGTATCGGAGCCTTGCAGGACACGACTCTGTTGGAAGTGCGATGATTTACTGCTACCTGAATCAATATCTGACAACTGGAAATTCTGGAATTTCCATAGTCCTTTAATTGAGTTTCAATCTCATCACATAGTACCCATATTACAAGAATAGTGGTTAGGTTAGGTAGTAGATATATGTCTAGGTGTGATGGGACCTTGTCGTGATGGGGGGGCGGTTGCAGGGGTCGGTAGGGTCACCGGCCTTCGCTTGGCTGATCACATTGTCGCTGGGGAATTAAGAAAGCACACCCGTGAGTACTCCGAGCGGGCTCCGAACATCGGAGCTCGTGATGGAGCAAACTTTGAAAGGCACTAACTGTCAGTTGGAGCTTCGCCGGTCACCGCTCGCTGGGCCGAAGATCCATACTCGGCTCATGCAGGTGTTGGTCGGTGAAAGACGGCACCCCGATCCTTGTGCGCGGACCGAGGTATGGATCTCGGTTTTGCGCATGAGGACCGGCGCGGGTCGCAGCGGCCGGATTCTCTCGGATGGCTCTGTCGCTCAGTCTTCCGGAAGAGTGAACACCCGGCCTCGCCACCCGGCTTAGTTACTCTTCCGCGATGACAACACAAGGTGGCGCCCGTATCTTGGGCTGCCGCGATTGTTGTGGAAATGTCAGGTGTAAACCCTTTGGGCCGGCCACCCTTAATACCGTAGAGATGAGCGGCCATATGAGCGGGGGTTATTTGAGAGTTTCAGATGGAAGCGACCTCCGACTCTGCAGTAACTTGTGTCGCAGAGAAGAGTGATGAAGCCCCTCGCTGACTGCCCGCTACAAGAGGTGAGTATGGGCGGCTCGTGCCGCTTCGCCCGGGGACGGTGGACATGGGATCGTCTCTCCACGGCGCAGAGGTCAAACTCCGCGCTTAATCGAGGTGGAGCCCGCAAGTGTGTGGGCCTCGTCTGGCGGGGGGAGGCGGATGTATGTTTCCACGATATCTTACCCCCCCGCCCAGCGACAAAACACCGTGGGTTTTTAGTGGGTAGAAGTCCCACACACCGTTCTTCCCATGGTCGGTGGTAATCTGGTTCGCAGATTTTCCCACGCACAAAAAAGGTAGTGGATTATGTAAAGCATAATAAAACGTATATAATATATGTATAATTAATTATATTGAAACTTTCTTTTTAGATTTAATATGAAAAATTCTACTAAAATAAGCTACCACATCTTCACACTAAAGAGAAGTCTGTTCCCCAGCTTATGACATAGTAACATAATCAAGTGAAAACTAGTTTTTCCCCGGATTTTTTTTTCTATCTTCATAGTGTTTTTGATGTAAAAAGGGTTTTCATTGCAACATTAATACCAAAGATTTACAAAACGCTTCATATGTTTTAGGATCAATGACTGCTTACAAGAGGCCCTAAGGGCAACCTCCTTAAAATATTAAAGAGCATGGAAATCCCGGTATTAAAGCAAGTTCGAATTTAGGTGTCACTCGGAAGGCAAGGTTGACCCAGCTCACCTTATTCCGTATGAGATCCCAGATTAGGTTCCGTATAGAGTACTGCTCTTATCCCTGTGCTAGCGTGCCTGTTTTGAAACCTTGCCTGTTTGAACTTATACAACCAGAGCAGCTGTTCTTCTTCGAAGTGACTAGAAAAATTTAAGAAGAGATGTAGCCTCTCTTTGTGTCCCTGTTGAGTAGTTCCCTATTGCGCTCCACAGACATAGTTCATGTGCATTACTGGGAGAAATAGCTGCCCACAGTGTGTGTGGGTAGAAACTTATTTCATGGATGCGCAATCTTTATTAGAAACATCTTTTCCTGAGGTGTTTGCGTCTAGCTACAAAATAGGCTTTTTAAAACGAGCTGTAAATAAATTTTTGCAGTGCTTGCAGTGTATATACAAGGCGTCCCACAACTTTGCCACATGGAGGGAATGTACCTTAAATACCGTAGATAGAAAATTTTACTAAAAGAAAAAAATGTTTTATAATAATCATAATAATAATAATTCATTTATTTGCTTAAAACATTGTATAGAAGGTGCAAAAGAGTTACAAAAGGAACAAAATGTTTCGCCGTTTTACAAGGCATGCAAAAATTAATTAACAGAAATAACATTATCAAATTTAACAGCAATTATAACACAATTTAGGAGAGTAGGATGTCATGTCAAATAATTATTTATGTCAAAAAATAAAAATAAAACAGAACCGATTCATTTGAATTTAAGATATTCCATCAATCCTATAATTTTTTTTATTTTTCAGCCAAATCACAACCTTTTTTTTAAAATTCTTTTAAGGACAATAGTTTAATATCATTTGGTATCTTATTATATATTTTAACACTCATGTGATTGCAACCCTTGCTACATTTTGTCAACCTAGGTACATCATCGAATGCTATGTTATTAGGATTCCTTTGACTACGTGGGTTTATATCAGTCAATTTCTTAAACAAATACATATATCGCTTGACAAATACACACATTTCAAGAATATACATTGATGGCAAAGTCAACAGTCCCAACTCCTTAAAAATTGGTTTACATGACTCGCGCGGACGTCCAAAAGTCATGGCTCTCAAACATCTTTTTTGCAAAACAAAAGCTCTACCCGAATCAGTACTATTACCCCGAAATATCAGTCCATAGCGGAGTATCGATACTACATAAGCATGATAGGCAGATAATGCTGTATTTAAATTGGTATCTTTTCGTAGACTTTTTAATGCATAGACAATTTTATTAATTCTTTCATATAAGTTGTTTACATGCATTTTCCAGTTTAATTCTTTGTCTATTAATAGACCAAGAAATTTAGTTACATTTGTTTCTTTTATATTTATATCACCATATTTAATATTAATTTTTCTAGTCTGAATATTGTCAAATTTAATATAATTGGTTTTGGATAAATTTATTTTTAAGTTATTACTGTTAAGCCATTCGATGACAGATTCTATAGTTTTATTTATATTATTTTCGTGATCAAATATTGAGTTATTTTTAGTGTTTGTGCGTACCACAATTGATATATCATTAATAGGATGTCATTAATATAGAGTAAGAACAGTAATGGTCCAAGTATACTCCCTTGCGGTACGCTATATTTAATTACCCTAAGTCCAGAACACTGTGGTATACGTTCATTCTTTTGATTAAGTTTTGTCACTTCAAAACGTTGACGTCGATGCTGTAAATATGATTTTATCCAGTCTAGTGGTATCCCCCGAATACCAATTGCTTTTACCTTTTTTATGAGAGTGTTGTGATCTACTAAGTCGAATGCTTTACTAAGATCGAAGAAAAGCACGGTAGTAAGATCTCTTTTATTAATGCCATCCATTATTAATTTCAGCCTCCATTAATCGCTTGTACATACATTTTTCAAATACTTTTGAGAATATTGACAAAAGCGTAATGGGACGATAATTGTTCATATCCTCTTTACTGCCACTTTTGAAAATCGGTTTGACTAAACTGTTTTACTTCTTTTAGTAAAATAGTCTATCTACTGTATGTAAGGTGCTTTCCCTCGATGTGGCAAAGTTGTGGGACGCCCTGTATATAATATAATAGGTAAGTCTATTGTTAATCTCTGATACTTAATTATGGTTTCAAAGTAAAATGTCAAACTAACATGTTTGGTATAATGAATAATGAAAGTGGTGACTAAGATGAACTATATTGGCTTCAACATTTGTATGCTTAGCTTATTCTCTTCCAGCATATTTTATGCATCAATAAAACTTTGAAATAAAATTTCGTATTTACAATCCTCTGCGGCGATCTCACCTATACGTTCCAAAAATTTACGATACGCAATGCAATTTTAAAGGTCGTAAAATATATTAATAAATTGGGAAACGTTTACATGACATGGTGGAAAATTATGGCCCAATTTTCCGATACACGTATTTGGGTTATGACACATATTCATCGAAATATATTTTAGACTAGTTGGTAATTAAATTATCACTGTTAACTCGAAATGACCAGCAAAGCTTCTTAAAGGCTCTTAAAACTGTGTTTGGCGTTCAATCTACGTCTATACAGGTAAATAATATGCATTTCTTTAGTTTGATATTTTACCGCGTCCGCGTAGGTAATAGTACATTACTGCAGAGTCCAGGAAGTGAAGGATTGCCGGACGAAGTGGTTTCAAGGCCGAGCTTTAGCGAGGCCTTGATAAAGATCTGAGTCCGGCAATCCTCATTCCGGTCGAGGTTGGTATAGTGCTTTTCTCAATAAATGTGAGGAAATAATGAAACACGCCCCCGCTTACTACGCCTGTGACAGCGGCGGGCGCGTTCGTGAAGACTCGTGAAACTTCAGGTTTCATCGGGCTGAGCAGCGGCCAGGAATGAATTTTCATACAACATTCTTGGCCTAGGCCGAGAAAGAAATGTATGTGCCAAGAATTACAAACTTCGTGGCTTGTTTTTAATTATTTTATTATTTAAAAAGTATGTGAAGAATAAACTTTAATTGTAGTTTCTTTGGTTACAGAGCAACACAATAGTTTCATTTCCAAATTTATTGAATAGGAGACGAATAGTCTTATATGTATACACATTGTTACGTGCGGGGATGAGTCAAACTGCTGTGTAAGGGCGAAATGAACTATTTATTTCCACAAACCAAGATGACTTCCAAAAGGGCTAAACTTGTCCGATAAAACCTATAAACTTGCCAAAACTCGTCAATGATTCCCTTAATGAGTTGCCGGTTCACTGTCGCAGGTAACTTCACAATAGCTCCGAAGAGTCGCTTTCGAAACGCATGTTATCGCTCAAATAACTTTGTCCCGCCCGCCGGCTCTCTTATTTATATTTGGCGCCAAACGTCCCAATATATTTCGAATTTTCTAGAAATATAAACAAAATTGTAAACATGGAATTTTTTCTATTCGGTGTTTGTAAACAAGTCCATTGAAAGTTCGGGATTGCTATTTCTGTTGAATGTGAACTACATGTTGTAAACATAAGGACCAATTTCCTTTGACACTAATCGGGAAGTGGCGTAACTACTATCGACTCGAAGGTGGGACCTTCGAGATTTTCGGCCGACGCGGTTCCTTCCATGGTTAGTGGTAACAATATAAAATCGTAAACGAGCCGTGTCTGCAAATTATAGATTTCTCCAAAATAACAATTTGTACAATTGTAAATAACAATTTTTAGATTTTTTTCTGTTTGTCGGTTAGTCTGTTTGTTTGTTTCTCTGTGCGTTTGTGCACGTTAATCTCTGAAACGGCTTTTTCTTTTAATTCCAATCGGTTCCAATCGGTACCGAATACCACGCGTACGGAGTTGCGGACTAAGCTAGTCATCAATATGTTTTTTAAAATTTGTCTTTAGAATTAGAATGACAACGATGACTTTGCAAACTGTTCATTGTGTTTAATTGTATATTAAGTGTTTCTCGCGTACAATTAATTTGGTAAAATATTTAATATTTTCATCATCTTCTTTCAAACATTATTTCGAACTGCTTTGACTTTAATCCGATACAATATCGGGTCTAGGATGAAAGCCTAGTTATATAAAAGTAATTGTCATTAAATATATTTACATAACCGAGTAAGGTTTCCGCGTGTTCCGTTCATTTGAACATAGGGTTAGCATTAAAAAAATGTACTACTGTAATTATTTTACTGTAAAATTTGCCCCTTTTAACAGTTTTTCTATTTGTCTCTAAGATTTTCAGAATATAAAGTATATAAAGCCTATTAAAGTTTCAGCAATATTGTTATTATAACCGTTTGACTAATAAAAACGACTGACGTTGGTACATGGATAGTCATGAGGATGCTTGCACTCACTCTGAACTATTACGGGAATGTGGCACAAATACATTGATCAATTGATCATGCCCAGTGTTAGGCCGTGAAAGTCTAGCCGTGTAAGGCGTATACAATATACATTCACAAATAAATTGTATGGAAAAACATTTTTTTTATATGTTCTATATAGGGCACTTAAAAAAGATCTTTACTTCAAAATCCTGAGATTTTGGATTTTTTGTGTTAATAATTAATTTTAAAGTAGATTAATATTTAATTAACTTATTGAGGCCCTTAATATAAAAGCGAAGAGGCAAGTTAGGTACAAAATGTAAGTAATAAGTTGGCAGAGCTCCATGTACCTGGTAAACAATTCATACGTTATTGTTCTTATTAAGAAAATTTCCCAAGTTATTAACTTGGCAATAAAATGTACGTTATGAAGACTTCTTGCGGAAGTCTGGAGAATTCTCCACTTTAAAAAAATACTTAAAGTAATAATTACGACATCTGCAAATATAAATATCCGGGGATATATTTTCGCTCTATGAGTAGATACTTACGATCTTCATTACAGCTGCAATTGGCATTTGCAAAACGATTAATATGAAGGTGATTAATATGAATCTCGGCAACTGGAGAATCGAATCTAACGTCTTTTTTGACGAACCGAAACCGATGTTTTGCTACGAACCTAAAAGAAAAAAAAATCTGTCCGCAGGAAATTTTTCTACCAAGTTAAAAAATTTGAAACACTGGTCAGAGTCAATTTGTCATTTCCAAATAGTGAAATCTTAACGCTAACGAAGCTGGAAGCTCAGATGAACTCTCCATAAGGCTCTAGTGTTTATAGGCACTTAATGGTCAAGTAAACGGGACAAAAATGTTGTTCTTTTTTCGGCAATTCAACACTTTGTTTATAAATGGTATGTAGTATCAGATGAAGTAAATATGTAAACATTTGCTTACCAAGCACATTTAAAAAAAATCCGCAGTCCTTTGTCCACTCATATTTACAGCTACGGTTAGCGTTATTTGCACACCTGATATATAACTGTATCTTATACCTTTAAGATCAAATATAAATGATTTAATTTATCTTTAATCTTAAGAATAAGATACGTAAAGAATGAAAACCAATGTAAATCGAGAGGGCACATACTTTGAATGACAATAATATCAATATCCCACGTCACCTTATTTGTCAAATTCTAGGAACTGTCAGTTAGGATATTGTGGTGTTTGTGTGTGAGTGCCTAGAAATACGTACAGTTAAGATAAATAAAAGAATATTCGCCACTTATCTACACATAAAAAGAACGCATTCGCTCGTAACGACTCGGCCGTTTTCAAATGCCACGTTTAGCATTCGTACCCTGCTTTCCAACAATAAAAACACGTCGCCACTGAAGCTATTCCAATAAGAGAAACTTCACTTTTATTTTCTATGAAATGACTATGAATTAGAAAAACGATTCCATAAGACAATATAACCATCCTCTCATTTTCATGAGACTGGATCTAACTTGGTTGTCATGTCTTTTAGGTTTATGTGATGAAATGTGTTGATGTTTTGCAACTTGAATGAAATGTTACTGTGATATTTATTTTCCAAATATTTTTATTTTTAAGGTATATTCGTGAATAGGAGAAAAGGTATAAGGTAAGGTATTTTAAGGTATAAAAACCAAAGATTTTCAACTGTATAGATCGGGCAAGACGAAAGAATCCGTAATGTGATATTTAAAACCACGTGGTACAAAATCGCTCAGTCCATCAGCAAATTTACAAGGCTATTTAGCTACGCCATGGCCAATCTGATTGCGGCGATCAGGATCAATATTTTTTTTGGAAAATTTTCCCAATGCCCTCTCTACATATTTTACATTATTTAATATTTTTGATAAAAACATAAACATAGACAATATCCGGAAATTGGTCCTTATGTTTACAACATAGAATTTACATTTCAACAGAAATAGCATTTCCGAACTTTCAATGATTTTTTTTACAATCTTGTTTACATTTTCTGGTAAATTCGAAATACATCGAGGCGTTTGGTGTCAAGTATAAATAAGAGTGCGGCCGGTCAAAAGAGTTCGTTGGGCGACAACAAGCGATACGAAAGCGACTTTTGAGAGCTTTTGCGAAGTTTCTGCTACAGTGAACCGGCGACACATTAAGGGAATCATTGACGACTTTTGGCAAGTTTGACGGTTTCATCGGACAAGTTTGGTGATTTCGGCAGTCATCTTTCCTCATACACGGCATTTACACTCACCCCGCACGTAAAAATAATATGTAATAACAGGGATAAAAAGTCACGCAGAATAGAAAATACGCAGGGAGGAAACGGCTAAGATATCATTAGTATCTTCTGTAATAGAGCCTGTACATTGGCTCTCTATTTGTGATTACAAGTTGTGAGGCTGTCTCTTGTCTTTTATCACAAAACAAAACATGTTGGAATGACATTTCATTTGTATCCTAAGACTTTGATAAAGATGTTTACACAGTGCTTCTGCAAGTACGAGTATTTCGTCATGCAATAAATATGGCAGTTTAATATAAGCTAGTTCAAATATGAACAGACAGACGGCGAAACGGACCCTTTCGCGATTGGTACATATTGGAAACATGCTCTCCGTAAGAGGCATCAGTTCGACATTAGCATCGATATCGCATCCTCTATTGATATAACCGAATATTGCTCCCGGAGGGGCCGACGATTCTTTTTTGTTACAAAAATATGCCTCCAACTTACATGTCGACACTAATTAAATGCGAAACGGAATATTTTTATTATTAACGCCGAAAATTTTGCCTCTAGGGCTTTTCGCCCTGAGTTAGAATATAATGTTTCTTTATTGAGACTAGAAAATAAAATGAGAGAGTCTGACGTCACAGTCACGACTCCATAAGAAATTGATCTTTGCCTGAGCTTACTTTTATTGAGCAAAGTTATTACAGGAAAGGAAATTGACTCACGTCTGACGTCTGACGTCTTTTCAGGACTAGAATCTTTCTAGGATTTTCATTTAATACATTCATATACAAATTAGATTAAAGTAAAACTATAAAATTTTCAATATGGTACTGACGGCACATTTGATGATAAGCGATTACCATTGCTTATTTGCAGAAGCAACATCGGATGATACATAAGAACGGTTCACTCTCGTTCCCTGTCGATCTCGCCAAGAAAAAGTGGAATAGCGAAGTAGGCTACAAAGGAATTATCAAAATTAATAATAATTTAGTAGAGACAAGGCACACTGCGTTATGCTGTTGTGTTTCGGTGAGTGAGTAAGGGGTGCCAGAGCCCATTTTCCTATTCCTTCCTTATTCCTTATCCTTAATCCTACCGTGGATGGCAGTGCACTAGCAGTACCTATGGCGTTGCTTGTAGTATAGGCGACGATAGCCACCTACCACCGAGTGGACCGTCAGCCTGTCTGACGACCTTAACGTTAAGAAAAAACCTATTGCCTATAAATACATCATCATCATCTCAGCCGTAGGACGTCCACTGCTAGATGCACTGCCTCCCCCTCTAATTCTCCAAAAGGACCAATCAGAAGCAGCCTGGATCCACCGTCGATCCGCGGCCCTTATCAGATCCTCTGTCCTCTGTCCACCTTGTCGGTCCGTGGCCTCCACTGGGGAACTTTCCGCTTCTAACGGCCGTCGGCTCTCAGTACCATGAGTCCTGCCCACTGCCACTTCAACTCACTAATCCTCCGAGTTATGCTGGTAACTTTCGTTCGTCTACGAATCACGAATCTCCTCATTCCCAATTTGATCTCGCAGAGTAACCCCCAGCTTAGCCCTCTCCATAGCTCGTTGAGCTATGGATAATACCTTATTCTAAAAACCAAAAAGGCACACATGTAGTTTTTTTTCAAATCACAGTTTTTCTTGTAAAAGAAAAACTCCTGCCCAACGGATTGTCAAGTTTATGAAAAGAAGCGTTCTTCCGTCACTTCTAAAATTGAATAGAACAAGAGAATAAAAAACGAATTAAAAATAAGAGAACAAGAGAAGGGTGAAGATATTTAAAAAGGCGTCATTAATCCATTCTGAATTTCTGCATTTGGAGAAAGCAGCGATAAGTAGTCGCTCACCACCAGGAATTATGTTCCAGGAAATTATGAATAACAGTCTCCCGATAGTTTCCGACCGATTGTTTTCTTGATCGTGTTCCCCTTCAGTTTGAAATTGCTCGATACGCTGCAATGGAGATAGGAAACCGCTTAACTCAAAACATGTCTGTCCAAGATTTATACACTAATTGCAGCAATCTCGCTCGACTATTGAGCAATCCCGCAAACTTACGGTGTTATTACCGTTAACTCTATTTTAAGGAGGTTAAGATTCGCTTCAGCTTGATCCAGCCGAAGTACTATAGGCATTTGGCTGTGTTTAGCAAAGACGATTGAGCGGATATATGAGCGTTATGTGAACGGTGTAAAGTTGAAAATGGCACGTTTTAGCAGCACTCGCGTCGGTGTGAAGTTGGAATGCATGCGAAATTGAGATTCGGTTGTGAGCACGGTTTTCTCGAAGGCTCGAAGCGAATCTCAAGAGTCTGCTTTGGTCGAGTGAACGTAGTTCTGGCTTCCAGTTTAATTTGAGAATGACCGCTAAACATGTTACAATGGTTAGTATTCGCATAAGCTAATTTTATTAACTCGCTGGTATCACTCAGCAACATAGAGAATACTGGAATTTGTAATCACTGATCAACTTTTTGTGTTGTGAACTTTGATGAACGATGAATCTTTAAGATGAGATGAGATGAGATTAAACGATACGAGACAGATAAGACAAGATAAACCATTAATGTGGTATTCATCAATTTATCCATTTCTATTTAATTTAGTATGCAATTACAGTAAACTCCATATAACGTCACTCGATTTAACGACAAACTCCCTAAAGCGTCGAAATCACTCCTCTTTGGTTGGTTTAGCTTGTTTTCCATACAATGATACACTCCATATAGCATTACACCCATTGTCAATAATGACAACAATTAAGTAATAAAAAGTACCTTTTAAGTTGCCGCAACTGTGTACGTTCTTTATTGCTTTATTATCCTAGCCCATAATAAACTCGATTGTTCGCATCATGCATTCGTTCTTTTGTTTACAAATTGGGATTGCACGTGTAGACTGTTGTTGACCATGCAAAACTGAGGATCACGAACAAGAAGATGAAGAAGATGAGACGGGTGAGCCGGAGCCCACGCCAAACATTGAAGAAGCTCTAGAAGCGGCAAAATTATTGGAAAAGTACTTCCTTTATGACCAAGATGCCTCAATATCGCAAGATGTGAGTAAAATAAGTAAAAAAATACAACAAAATTACTGGTGCAGCAAAAGACGTCAGACAAAAATAACAGTTATACGCAATAGCGTTCAAATAACATTATTTTTTTATGTACATAACTACTAGCTTGAAATAAGTTTTTTCTTTTCAAAATTCTGATTTTTCTTCTTTCCATTTAACGACAACTCTCTATAACGTCAGTCCCTTTAGTGGCGTTATATAGAGTTTACACTGTATATGCAATTATAGGTGATAAGTTGTATTTTATAAGTTTGTATAATTTTATTATATGTATATACTATGTCATATATTATTTTATTTTATATAATTATTGTCTAATTTTATTTGTTATACAAGGCCTAGCATGTGTGCTATTGTGTTTCAAACACTATATAATTAATTAAATGAATAATAAACATATAATTTATAATTAATTCAAATTAATGATCCATTTTGGGTTTCGATCGATTGGATATTATGATTGCCGATATGTACTCGTAGATAACTTTACTATACAATATTCATTTTTTTATAAGCTTATTTAGAAATAATGTTCTGTGTTCTAAGTCGATGATAATCACTCACCACCAAGGATACAGATAAAGCTAATATAGTCAGAAAGACTCCACGGTCAACTTAATAGTAGGTGGTTACTGTTGGCCAACCTCAGTAGGACGAAGGACAAGGGATTGTGATGAGATAGAGAAATATGCTCTGGCTTCCCGCCATTTCTTGGCGCTGGGGTGGTAACTACCGCCTTAAGGGATAAGAAGTGGTCCACTGCAAATAGATTATCAGCAATAACGACTGTGTTGAAATAGTATATTTCATTACAAGTGCGGAAAGGCTGTCATTGCAAAGAGTTCCGACAAATGTTTACCCGAGCCGAAGGCGAGGGTTGACAGTCGGAACAAGTTGCAATGACGGTTCCGCACGTGTACTGAACGACTATTTTTAATACAGTTGCGAAAAAATGAAGCAATTTAATAAAACAAGCAACTAAACTCGCAAAGAAAATTTCTGGAAAATGGCGCCAACCGTAGAATATAAGCAGAGATTTTTTTTTCTTCACCCATTCTGGTAGGCAAAAGGAACTATGCCCATACGGCCAAGTCTTCAGTAGAATTTTTTTTATTGATATGAAATGAAAATGAAATTAATGAGATGAAATGAAATGAAACCTAACCTAACTCATTCAATCAAATCATTAAATCTGATATTGAAACAAATTAGTAGCTTCTTTTTAGAAATATTTGCATGAATCATAAAAACTTATTTTGACAGTTGGGAAAGAGAACGCACGAGTTCGGGAAAGGTAAAAAAAAAGCACGAGTATGTAATAGCCCACATCCCGAACGCTATACGTCCCTGCAATACGCCACTTTTTGAGCAACTGTATTAAAAAGAAATTTGTTATAAACAAGCTGATATACATACTTAAGAGAATATTCATATGAGGATAATAGGTATGTCGCGTGGGTGTAATGGGATGCAGTTGCAACTGGCGAACTATGAATTGCAGCATCAAATGCGGCGGAAGCTTGCGGGGAAACGAAAAAGTTCCGAGTGGAGAAGTTTCGAGTGGTGCGAATGAGAGCTGCGCACTTGTGATAGTAAATTCATTAGACGGAAAGAGACGCGCCGAGCCGGCTCAATTACAATCTATTCTCATACTATTACGAATAGGTAAAATATATCCTTGGTGATTTTGGTAATAAGTCTTTCTCAATTTCAGTAATTTCCTGTGAATATTTCACATTTTGTAAATGGGGATGCTTGGAACAACTGGATTTTTTATCCTTTCAAACCCCATTACCAAATTACAAGATATTTTCCCAGTAAAATTTATAATTTCTTCTTTTACCTAATGGTACGAGTTTCAACCGTTAAAACGAAAATACCATACAAAATGGACTGATCTCCTTTGTTCGTTAATTTGTTCTCAGGAAAATATCTCTGATATATTCACTGAACTAAACTAAACAGTAAAACTAAAAAGTATGTTATTTTATTTTATTATTAACAAAAAACTTACTGCATTATTAGTTCGTACAAAACAATGGAGCAGTTTTTTTTTCCATAATTTTTATGCAACCTTAGTTACTAATATACTTATTTTATTATTGAAAAAAGTTTATATAATTATTACTTTACAAAAATTGTGAAGTAAATATTACTAATACATGTGTGTGTGTGTGTTTTATGAGTGGGTTGTAGAGCTATTCGTTATTTTGCGATTTAATCGGTTTCTTGCTTCAGATCGATCAGAGACGGACGGCAAAGACACGGTTTCAATTAGAATATTATTTTAATGTATTTAAAATTTTTATATTTAAATTAAAAAATTGAATTACAACCAACAATTTCATAAAATAAAAAAAAATCAAATGTCTTTTATATTAATTAATTAAAAGTAAACACAAAGTCACAGGCAAAACTTTAATGAGAGAAATCGATTTAGGAAGATGTATGTGTGTGAGTGTTGGTGTCAATTTATAGGACAAATAGCGACAAATGTCGCGGAGGCAGTCGGCTGTCGCGAGTCCGGCCGCGACATGAATAATTCACGGGCGACAAAGCGAACGCGACTCTTATTATACTTACACCTGGTGCTTCGAGAGAAGGATTCCCATTCGACACCTAACCGCATACCCCTGTACTCAAACATTTATTTGATTACTCTAGTATAACACAAACATAATCTTCGCACAACGGACTAAAACGCAACTTATCATTGAAAAAATTTCAAACGTTGTTTTTTCTCCAACTTAGAAATGATTATGATCGATCTTTGTCACAATAAATCAGTGGGGAAAGCATTAGTTATAAAAAATCTGTCTACCTTCAGAAATTTATGCAGATTTTTTCAAAAAATTTGCATTTTGTTCAAAGATAATATGACACAAACAAAACCTAATTGTAAACTTATAAATAAACCATTTATTTCACAATAAAAAAACTGGAACTATCAGGATTGAACCTGATACAGATCATAGTAAATTCTTAATACTGATCAGTTTAAGTAAAAAAATAATAATGGTAAGTTCGCCCATTATGAAATGCTGATCACATTTACTTTGTGTAAAAATCCTACTAATATTATAAATGCGAAAGTTTGTATGTTTGTTACTCAATAACGTCAAAACGGCTAAACAGGTTTGGATGAAACTTGGCACACAGATAGTTTATTACCAGAATTAACATATAGGATACTTTTTATCCTGGAAAAATGTTAGATTCCCGAGGGATCGTCATAAAATACCAGCGCCACCGTCGTCACAGCGATAAAGATTTCAACCGTTATATTACTCCTACGCAATGAAATAAAAAGCGCGGAAGGGTCACGCAATAGAGTTAGAAGCGGAACGTGCTCACTCCGCGCACTGAGGACGGATTAGCAGGGGACAGGTCCGCTCTCCCAAACTTTATACGGGATAACATTCTGCGACAGTAACATATTATATAGATTTATAGTCTGCGGTACCATATTACGTCGATGCCTTTTATTACATACCGTTTGGTCGAGTCGGTTGGTCAGGCGTTGAATATTTTTATTCTATTTTTAGATAATCCCTCGGGAGCGGTACTTTTTTCCAGATGAAAGATACCCTCTCTGACAATGTCTATGCAAAATTTCAAAATGATCGGTTGAAAAATCATGATGACGTGAAAGCGTTAGAAAAAAAAGCGGAACCCTTATAGTATCACTCGTGTGTCCGTCTGTCCGACCATCCCCCCCCCCTTATCTCCGAAACTACTGAACCTAAAAATTTGAAAAAAAAAATACAGAAATTCGTTTTCTGCTTATAGATTATAGAAAAACCTATAAGAAGTCCATGATATTAAAATAACATGGTAATTCACTCAATATATTTTTTTTTTTTTTTTTTTTTTTTTTTTTTATGTTATGTGCGGATAGGTAACATCGTACGGAACCCTCTTCACGCGAGTTCAACTCGCACTTGTCCCGTTTTATTTATACATTAAGCCATGTTTTTTTTGGTCTGACAGACATCGAGCAGTCGGAAGATCGTCGGAGAGTCGAAAATCAGGCAAAAATTTTTTTATTTTTTATTTTAACAAGGAAATATTTTGGAAACCTTTATTTTAGAATTCGCCAGGCAGTGAAGCACAGTCTTCGTATTCTCAACGCAACAAAAAGTTCTAAATTTAAAACTGATATCCTCGTAACGTCGATTTAAAATTGTGTACTTTAAAACAGAAGTTTTCAGTATTTATATTGCAATCACTATAAACACTTATTTATAACATTCATCGGAGAGATTACTGCTCAAACATAGTATCAAATACGTGCAGCAATTAACTGAGCCCGCAACTTCGTACGCGTGGTATCCGGTATCACGCGTGGAACCGATTGGAATGTAACAAACGCTATATATGTTACGCGAAGCTTGCTACAATATATTAATGAAAACCGCATTCAAATCGGTTAAGCCGTTTCAGAGATTAACGTGCACAAACGCATAGACGAACAGACAAAAATACTAAAAACTATTTCTTTGACCTCGGTAACATAAGTACAAGGTGTACAAATTATTTTTTTGGAAAAATTACGAATTTTGTCGTATATATAGATTACTGTATCTACAAATATCCTCATTTCTTAACAATGTAAGAGCAACGTTATTTTATACTTACTACAGTATTTTTGGGATACATTTTTAAATCAAAAAAAATCAAGACAACATGTTCATAATATATTATTAGAGGACTCGGCTTCACCAATGGCTGGCGACCACGTCTCCATGTTGGGTCGGTAGAGGGGGCGCGCAGCCTTCGCAGCGACGGACGGCATTCATTCGGTTAAAGGCTCTAGGTTGTATCAGACGTTGCGCTTGTTTTTATCGGGTAGTTAATATCTTTTTGTAATAATAATTATTTTTGATCGTAACTAAAATCTTGCGTCGAATCGAGTATTTCTTTTTCTATTTAATCTCAATCCTGATTCATAAGAATATTTAAAAGAAGATTGCTTAGCTACATACAATTTACTGAGGTTAAATTAAGGTGACCATAACGACATTGTTAACTTTTGAATATAAACAAACAAAAATATAGAGATCTCATTAGGTTCTTTTTACGCTACCGTCTTGTAAACGCCATAGACGTTGCTAAAGTGCTGTCGATAGGGGAATGAGATTTAGCATCCCATAATTACTCACAAATACGACAGCACACCTACTGTTATTCCACAGTGGTGTTCTGTAAGAGGGTGGTTACTGCCGCCAGGCGGGTGTAGCGTTCAGGAAGCTTCCAGACATCTTCTCGTCCGAAATTCCTCAGTGACTTAAAATAAAAGTTTTCGACCAATGTGTGTTGCCACTGATGACATATGGCGCTGAAACTTGGTCTCTAACTATGAGCCTTGTAAAAAAGCTCTACGTCGCTCAACGAGCCATGAAGAGGGCTATGCTCGGGGTTACTCAGCTCAGGAATGAGGAGATTCGTATAGACGAAGGAAAGTTACCGACATGACCCGGAGTATTAGGCAGGGCACATCGTACGAGAGCCGACGGCCGCTTGGGCCGGAAGGTTCTCGAGTGAAAGCCACGGATCGGCAAACGCAGCGTAGGTCGTCCGCCTATAAGGCGAACAGACCGACAAGGCACCGACAGGGTGTTCCTGATCAGGCCCTTGTCCAATAGTGGACGTCCTACGGTTGAGATGATGATAATGATTAATCTAGTGTGTGCAAAGAATATGAGTATTTCATGGTTAGTTTAGAAGATGTGGTATCTTTTTAAGCATCCATCAGGCACGAATATTCCATCCCTGCTTCAAGTGCTCGGTTAAGTGACGATGAGTGTCAAAATGAGATATAGACTGAGCGGAGAGACGCGCATAGATTTATTCAACGAATCAATTGTGACGTGAGCTTCTCCAGATACTATTTCACTATTGCAATAAGCGTACTAATTAATCAAAGGCCCGTCATGTTGCGGACGGATACCGCGCGCCATTCCCCATCTAATTATTGCGTAGCTACGCAAACGCGGATATTCCCTGCCTTCCGTCTTGCACATCTGAAACTAAAAGTCTACATAAACGTGAGTCTTTTTGAAGGGAAATAATAATAATCGGATAATTCGGATAATTGACATATACAAAAAGGAAACTTAAATTAGAAATGTCAACAAAAACCAATATTTACAAAAATAAATTTAAAATTAAAATGAATTTTTAATAACTTTGGATATTAAGAATCCCGACCTCGGGGTATCCTTCCAGCAGCATGCAGCCGAATCTAACGCCCCAGTATCGGAAAGTCCTACCTATCAGTGAATACGTTCAGGATGGTATTTTGGCAGCGCGTAAGCATCCCAAGGCAGAAGCGCAAAGCTTACCTATTATAACTGCGGAGCTCATCGACACGCGCTTCGGTAATCTTACCAGATCCAAAATCATCCTGAATGTATTATTATATTGGACGCGCAGGTCACTGTATGCCCGTCGCGACTAGTCCACCCATAAGCTGCATAATATGTAAAATGTTGAGCAATATGCCTTAAAGAGTGAGACTTTGACTTCATTACTGCAACGTGCGAACCTATGAGCTAACATATGGCACCGGGCAGCCAGCGATCTGCGCTCTCGTGTTTCACATCAATATCATCATTCATCTTTCTTTAAAGAGGCGCCGCAAGCATTTTTTGCCTGCTTTAAAAACTTTCACTTTTTTGTGCATTGTACTTAAGCACATGGGTCTTGGCATATGGCAAGCAGTCTGCTCACCGCACCAATGGAGGGGCTCAAGTAAGCTATAGGACCATTTCATAAAAAGGGGATTCGATAGGTTTTTTTTATCCCTTACTCATTCCTTAAATACAAGAAAGCACAAGAAACAGTGTTCGGAAAAAAAAAAAGAAAAAAAAAAACAGTTCTTAGACCCAATTTTAAAATCACTTCGTTAATCTGCCATTAGGTTAATAATGAATGCCGAATGTCGTTTAATGTTATTTTGACAATATGAACACTTAGGCAAATGTATACTCTACAAATATGCATATTTCCTCTGAAAGCTGTAGAATTGCTAGCCTTAACAATTCTGTTGGAATTCACGAAATTAGAATTATTATTTATATACTAATATAATGTAAACGGACCATCAAAGAACAGTGTAAAGTAAACCAATTAGCGTGAAATGTTTCGGTGGCGGCCTCTTGCTTCGTATTTTACTGGAATTAAGTGAAATCAAAGTCGGACGCTTTGTGAAACGCTCTTATAAATTTAGCAACAAATAATAGCTACCGAGTCCAGGGTGTAATTGAGAATTATAGTTGGTACCTACGTGAAATACTCGAATTCCAACCAAATAACTTCAGAAGACAAGTAAAATGAGAAGATAACTACGAATAACATTTTGTGATTTTCGCTTTGGGTTGTTTGTTGAAAGCTGAAAAGTGTTGTTGAAAATTTGAGTAAAAAGATAAGAGTAAAAAAAATACTATTCATTGGACTCCCGGAACCTGGACAGGAAAGCCACAAGGATTTAACTGCCCTGGTAACACCAACATTAAAAGAAATACGTTTGGATATTGAGAATGGGGAGATCGACGGCTGCAAACAGTGGGAAAAAAGGGAGTTGAGCAAGGCAAAATTGGACCAATTGCACTAGTCACTACTTTTCTTGAGAAAATAATAGATATAATGTTATAGGCAACGGTAGTCACCTACCATAATCCCATCGGTTTCATTAAAGTTATTATTGTATAGACAACAAAATATTTCAGTCTTCGCAAAAAGTTCAGTCTTCAATTTATTTATTTCGTAGCGCATAAAAAATATTGAAACGACTTTAACAATTGCTTTTTAGAATTCTTCATTTTCCTAGTAGATATTTAAACCTAAGCCATTCTAACCTAACTATAGATTATAATTATATTCTATTTATTCAAGTTCATTTCCAATCAAAACAAAAAGCTCCCACGAAAAGTATTTGTATTGTAAACATTAGTGCCCCAATTTTATAAATGTACCAAAAATCTATCTACATTTAATAGAAAAAAAAAAACGGGACAAGTGCGAGTTGAACTGGCGTGAAGAGGGTTCCGTACGATGTTCTATCCGCACAATATTGAGTCATTTACCATGTTATTTTAATATCATGGACTTCTTATAGGTTTTCCTATAATCTATAAGTAGAAAACTAATTTCTGTATTTTTATTTTTCAAAATTCTAGGTTCAGTAGTTTCGTAGATGGGGGGGGGGGATGGTCAATTTTCGTCTATTTTCTTGAATAACATAGAAACTATTTATTTTAAAATTATAAAAAAAATACTTTCAAGATCTTCATAACAAGACCTTCCATTTGATATGTCACACGATGCAGTTTTCAAATTTTTTTTTATTTTCCACCTTCCCCCCAAAAATGACCTCCCATATACAGATTTCATCTTTTCACGTCACACCTCTGCGTTTGGGTCACAGAAATTGATGTGTACCAAATTTCAACTTAATCGGTCTAGTAGATTCGGAGACAATTGACCGTGACGGACAGACGGACACACGAATGATCCTATAAGGGTTCCGTTTTTTTATTGGGACGTTCGGAACCCTAATTAATAATTTTCCCCCATTTGTTTGTGAATCCATTTTGTTTTATGCTTAGTATTGTTTTTTTTTCATCCTTGAAATGAATAAGGTCAAATTTCGTCATTAGTACACTAGTAATTATAAAAGTCAGACACAAATAGAGAAAACAACTGAGTCATATTGCACAAAACTTGAATAGTTGGAACAAAAATGAGGAGAAAAGTAGGTTATTCTAATTTGGTTAGCAGTGTTGGTCAGCATGGGTCACTGTGTAACGCAATCATTAATTGTACTGCCCGTCTAGCGGTAGTAACCACCTCCTTACGGTTACGACCGTGAATTTACGCTACGCGTGTTTTGTGCTTTAATCGCCTATCTTTGAGGGAAAAAGAAACTAACAAATTTTAAGGTATCAATGAGAAATTTAATTTTTAATGTTCCTTTGTCGAATTCAGATTATTTAGAGTCATTTTGTGCTATTATTAACACAGGTTCGATGTGGATTGCCAGAACTACAAATGGTTTTGAAATTTGTTAGTTTTCTTTTTAAAACATGCAGGTTTTTCTTCAGTCCTGTTTATTATCAGCCTATGCCGGTTTCTGATTGAATATTGTAACCTCCTCAGTCTGTTCTCCATAACATAATCCACTATTGTCAAATGATGGTGCATTTCAACCGTTAAGGGGTGGTCTTAGAGAAGTAATTTGCGCATGGTGGTTTTCCTCGTAGATTGTTCGAACACTCGGCTGAAACTTTGCGAGTGAACTCCAACAGGTCTTGTGCCAAATTGTCCTCGAATCGTTACGATACCTCCTGGAAACAATAAACACGAGCTCGAGATTGTTTGCAGTGTTGCCAACATTGAGGCCACACATTACGCGGATCACTAACTACATGCTCAACCACCAGCTTTCTCCTCTGACGTTTCAGATATTTATATATTTAGAATGGTGACTCATTAGCCAGTGCAGCACATTAAGCTCAACATTTGTATATTTTTATATGTGGATCACTTATGACGACCATTTACTTCACTTATGACATCACGAGGAGAATAATTATGCTCGTATTTAGGTAATTGTACAAATTATTACATATAGGCTGATTCAGACACAGATAATTTCAATTTATTCATTTCCATGTATAATGGTGTTAATTAAAGCAATCCATAAAATTAGTTGTCATACGTTCGAACAGGAGCCGCATTCAAATTTAACTTCCCGAATACTGAAACCTTTTAATGGATCTGGTTGACGATTAACTGACTTCCATTTTGAATCTAATTTTGCGGATGACACAGACGGCCCTTATAACCATCACCTCACAAAAGACCAAATAACGGTTGTACTATTGTGTTTCTTTGCCTTAATGATGGATGAATGGACACTGAAAATAATAAATACTACATTACATCACAGTTCAAAGTCGTGTGTGATAACTATTGTTTTATCGCTAACAATTATTTTTTACAGTGAGATTAATGAAGGTGCCCGCGCCGCGTCACCGTGACTTATTTTTATGTAAAGAATTGTGGCGGTTATGGAATTTATCTAAAGTAAAAACAATAAGGTTTTTTTAAATCCTTCCCACCTTTTCCTGGGGTCCATTGTTCCGCGAAGTAACAATGGGCTTGGAACAAATAGTCGGTGACGAAGCGCGAGAGTGCGAGTTGGGGCGTTCCTGCTTTTTATATTTAAACTGATGATTTACGAGCCCCGGCCTGATGCTGCGCGGGCAGGGGGCAGGGGGTGCACCCTGCACCCACCTGCTTTTCACTTTGGATAATTCATCAAGCAATATTTCAACTTTGACATGCGTCATAATATCTGTTTTTGTATTTTCGTCTTACATATGTATTTTTATTTATTTCCTTTATCATAAATTTTATATTCCTTCGTGAGAGACTCACTCAGGTTGGATTAGTCTATAGGCGGAATCATATTTATTGAACATGTTTTTTCCTTTTTAAGACAATCTCCGCAATTAATCATTCGATTTTTGTGTCGCCCGGGTACAAGCTTAATACGCCATCCCTACGACGTTCTTCTTCCGATAGAGCAAGTGAATTATAGTAACACATCAAAATTTATTATGTTAGTATCTTTGAGGGAAACGACCAAAAATTTGGTGCAAACGTAGAAAAATCGGCATTATTTAGCGGATTTAAAAAGGCTTTTAGGTAATATTATAAGTCATGACTCCTCAATAAACTTGTAACTTACAAATTAAAAACGTCGAAATCTGTACTAACTCAGCATTTAAGAAGTCATATGCTAATTCAGTACAAATTTCAACACCTCGGTATCCATACTTACTAATATTATAAAGCTGAATAATTTGTTTGTTTAAACGCGCTAATCTCAGGAACTACTGGTTCGAAATGAAAAATTCTTTTTGTTTTGAATAGTCCATTTATCGAGGAAGTCTATAGGCTATATAACATCACGCTATGATAAAATATTATATATAAGCAGTGTCCAGTACCGCGCGCCCCATGCGCACGCCGCCGCCTTATGAGCCGCAGCGAAACGTGGCCGAGTTCAGCTAGTTATGGATACGGTGACACGTCTCAGATGAACAAATTCGTTCGAACAAGTATATTAGTGAAGAAATTAAGAGTTAGTGAAAAGTGATATACGTATATAATAGTGATATAAAATTGTGAACAAGTCTAAGAAAGGTTTGATTCTTATTATAACGTCCAACATTCAAGATTCTTGGCACCAATAACATATTCAGATTAGCGCTGAAACAGGCTTGGCCCAATAAACGAGGTGATCTGCTCACACGATACATGTCAAAGATGACCTAATTAGAAACTCAATGTGAAAATTCTTTTAAATCAAGATAAGTCCATCGAATGTGCTTGTTTCATCCTGATTTGTTAATCTTTCGAGCATAACTACTGAACAGGTTATGAAGAAACTTTACGGCTATTTGACTAATTCGCGGGCAAAAATTACCCGGCGGCTAATGAAATATCCGTCTCTACTCAAAACAGAACTATTAATTAGTAATTTTAAAAACTCTGTTCTCTTGATCTTCCTTTGTCTCTTCCAAACTGAAATGGTATATAGTTACACTTTCAATAATTAACAGTATCATGAAAAGTAATATGTGTCACACTAGACTTCTAGATTTTACTATGTCTACGATTGTTATTTAGAATCAGTTACACTTTGTTCTCCTGAAAATAGAGACACAGTTACGTTACTTTTAAAACTTACGAGGATAACAAGATACTTGTTCTCTGGAGAGTGTCGTATTTTTCAGAAGGACAATGGAACATGTCTCGAGCGGTAAGTGGTAAGTGAAGACTCGGCCTGCAGCTCTAATGGCCGTCCTCACAAACACAAACCCTACTTACAATGCGCAGTGAAGTGCGAGTGTGCCGTGATTAATCCTGCGCCCGTTCTTTCTCTAATTACCCATCTCCAGCAGTCGTTGCTATTGACGCAGCCACTTGTTTCCCTTCTACGAGTATATATTTCCAGGACATCTACCTCTTTAAAACTTTGATTAGATCCCAAATAGGTATATACCATTCGCGATTATCATAATGCTAAATTGTTAAACAAGTTTAAGCTTGTTAACTTGTCGAAGACAAATTGTTTTAAGACGACTTTATAAGCTAAAATTATCGCTGTGTTCGTCTTATACAATTGTACTTATCTTACCACAAGGTAAGATAAGTATGATGATGTTTTTATCACTTAGTTTCTCTTTTAACCAATTTAGAGGATAGCGGTGCTGATCATCGTGCTGCACGTCATCGACATCATCATGTCGGCCGTTAGATATCTACTGCTGGACACTTAGCAGATTCGAACCGTGGCTTTTACTAGGCACTGTGGAATTTTGGACAAGAAGATGTCTTGGAGTCTTCCGAGCACTTCGAACACACAACCGAGCTCATTAGCCTCTCCCAAGTAGAGGCGCACTCGACAACAACTTTAAGAGTTGATTTCCCAATTGTTACAGGGGTGGGTACAAAATCTCTTTCGCCTCGTACAATTTATATATTTTTCTCGTATCTAGAGGCCTTGGAAAACTTAGTTGAGGCCATCGAGCATACTTGTCTGTTATCCTGAATAAAATGTAATAAATAGAAATAAAATAAAATAACCGGTGTTTCTAACATTAAAGCTTTCTTACCTAATCTTAACGATGTTACTAAGAAGGCAATTTAAATTTTCTTCTTGAATTTCATACCTCGGATATCCTCGCGCATTTTCTATGCTATATCCTCGCAACAGATTCCAAAGTCAACGATAAATTTAGAACGCGATGATGCGAAAGGATGCAGCGACAGATTTACTGTCTCCTGTTTTTTACTGGTCAATACGAACTTCTACAATCCTCGTTGGGCTAATACTCAACCAACATGTGTTCATATACACAATTTCTTTAATACTATTACATATTGTATTAATTACACTTCACAATTTGTTAAACAATTGGTGATTTTCAACTTTTCTTTAATTCAATCGACAGCTTCTATGACAATAATTATTATAATGTGATGTGATTTTAATTCGATATTTTAAAAGCAGTATAAAAGCAGTCGTATAAAATCGTTTGTCTTCACTGACTGTCAACGCACAGCCGAAACAAGCTGAAATTTGGGACATAGTTTTATTTTATTAACCCCCGACGCTCGACGCAAAAGGAGTGTTATAAGTTTGACCTGTGTATTGTATCTGTCTGTAGCTGTCAGTAATTGTCTATAGCTGTCAAACGGATGACCGATTAATATCCTTTTATTATCATTTCAAAGCGGACGTGATCGAGATAGTTCATAGCTGTAATTATAATATAAATTCATATTTGGTTTGCTTTTCATATTATCTATATCGAGTGTTTGTGGGGGAGTAAGAGAAAAGTCGAAACTTTAAGGGATCTTCAGCCGCCGTCACCAATTGGGGTGGCGACGTTGCCCGGGGGGACCACTCGGAGGTAGATCCCCAACCACCCATATTAGAGTATACAACTTCTAACTTAGCTTTATTAATTTAAAATGACGTCAAACTATGGTGCAGTTAATTTACGTGGCTTGATGTCCTTTATTTTTCGGACACACATCGATGGCCATATTGTTAAAGATGGCATTTAGGCCACCGTTTTAAACAGTTCATATTAAATTTCTCTTTAAAAATAATCATTTGTTGTGTATTGTTATATTAAATACAACAAACGCGACATTGTATTTTATGTAAAGAGAAAAAGTAGTATTAATAAAATAATAAAACACATTTATTATAATATCAACAGGAAAAAATTCGGATCGGATCTCGTCTAACGAATTTCCCAGGGCGATTTAAACTCCGTCAGACTGAAATCAACTTGTATGTTATTTGATACATAAAAACCATTATTACGCAAGACGAAGGCAGAAGAACCGTATCAAGAAGAAGTTAGCGACGAAATAAAGAGAACAGTGTATAAATGTGGATCAATTATTTTTAATTACTGTTGTTCGCGACATATTCACCCCTAGATGTCGCTATTGCAAATAATGGGAAGTTGGTCTGCGTTTCTGTGTATAGGCGGCAATGAAAGATTTGAAAAATTGATTTTTGTCTTTGTTGAGATCAAAAGGTTTTAACGAGCCCACAGAGCGTTAAGGGTGCTTGCCTTAACGCTCTGTTCTAGGGTTCCCGGGTTCGATTCCCGGCAGAGTCAACTTTGAAAAATGAACTTTTAAATTTGGCTCTGGTCTGGATTTGGAAAGTAGTGAGATTTCAAATATAATACAAATCAAGGAACGGCCCTGAGTCCCCGGCAGACTTTGAATGGTCACAGGGTGCTAAGAATCCCCGGGTGCACAATAAAAATAGGAACTTGGAATGCTAGAAGCTTATATGAGGATGGAAAAACTTACAACGCTATACAGTAAAATGGATAGGATGTCGCTGGATTTATTGGGAATTAGTGAAATGAGATGGAAAGGGAACGGAGAGGTTAATTGGGACAAGCATAAAGTGTATTTTGCAGGGAATGATGAAATCCCTGCAAAATACTAGACCAAAATAACTAGACAAGGAAATTTATTGCAAAGACCTAAATGTAGATTAGAACTATTTAATAGAAATGTTTATGTTATGGCAATTAAAACATACAATAAACTACCTAATAATATAAAAGAATTGCCGGATCCTAAATTTACAAGAACATTAACAAAATGGTTATTAGATTGTTGTTATTATGATGTTAAAGAATTTTATAATAAGAAACATTAATTCCTTTTTTATATTAATATAGTTTATAAACAATTAACCACAAATATTTGCATGCCCTTGGCGGGTAGAACATACTTTGTACTGTAACTGCTGTATACAAATTAAAATCCTCTAAACATGTGTTCGCGCAAATAAAGATTTATTTTATTTTATTTTATTTTTATTTATTATTTATCCATCACAGAAATGGGGTTGGTTTTATATTAACAAATGAAATGGCGAAATACGTAATAAATTTTATACCATTGTCTGATAGAGTGGCTTTACTTAAACTAGACGGTCAGCCTTTAAGACTGAATATTATTCAGGTATACGCGCCTACGACTGATAGTTCGGATAATGAGGTGGAGTCATTTTATTCCGAGGTCTTAGAATGTTTAAAATTGACTAAAAACCATGATATTAACATTATTATGGGAGATTTAAATGCAAAGGTTGGTCAAAGAGCTAAAAATGACGTTGTTGGCCCGTTTGGACTTGGTATTAGCAATGAACGAGGAAACCGTCTAGTAGACTTTTGTTTGGAAAATCAATATGTTATAACAAACACTTTTTTCCAGTTACCGCCACGCCGTTTGTATACTTGGAGGTCTCCTATGGACAAACCGGGACATATTGTACATAACCAAATAGATTATATTATGATAAATAAAAGATTTCGCAATAGTGTGACATCCGTCAAAGCTTTCCCGGGAGCAGATATTGGATCTGATCACAATCCTGTAGTGGCTGTTTTGAGAGTGAAGCTAAAGAAAGTTAAAAAAGTAATAACTCAAAAGTTAAATGTGCAAATACTTAAAAATGACCATATTAGGAAACAGCTATCAGCTGAAATTGACAAAACTTTTGAGGTTATAGACTTACAGGATAGAGATGTAGATGAGGGATGGACAGTTGTGAAAGCAAAATTATTAGATCTAGCAAATAAATATCTTAAAAATACCCGAGCTCTGTCTGGGAAAAGCTGGATGACGGACGAAATATTGGACATGTGCGATGAAAGACGAAGGATAAAGCAATTGGACGAAAAAATGTACCTGGAACTAAATAAGAAAATTAATATCAAAATTCAAAAAGCAAAAGAAAATTGGTTAGTTAAGAAATGTGAAGAAATAGAACTTTTGTCACAGAAGCATGACAGTTTTAATATGTTTAAGAAAATCAAGGAAGTGTTAGAACCTATAAGAAAGCGCAATACAGGAGTTTTGGTTAACGACAGAGGAGACCTAATTCATACAATTGAGGGTAAAATTGCGCAGTGGGAGCTGTATATAAAGAAACTTTTTGAAGATGACAGGGCCCAAATTGGAGATATTGTAGTCCCAGTAAATTATTTAGAAATATTAGAAACTGAGGTAGAAAATGCCATTAGGAATTCAAAAAACAATAAAGCACCAGGTTTGGATAATATTTACGTCGAAGTTCTCAAAATCATGTCCAGTAAGTCATCTCGGGTCCTAAAGGAACTTTATAACATGGTCTATGAGAGGGGTATTTTACCTACTGAATGGTTGAGGTCTACTTTTGTCCCTATACCCAAGAAACATAACGCAAAACGCTGCGAAGACCACAGAACGATAAGCTTAATGAGTCATGTACTTAAAGTTTTCCTAAAAATTATACACTCCCGTATTCATCGCAAATGTGAAGAATACATGTCAGACACCCAGTTTGGTTTTAGAAGTGGTCTTGGCACCAGAGACGCTCAGTTCTTTTTAAATGTATTAGTACAGAGATGCCAAGATATTAATAAAAAAGTGTACCTGTGTTTCATTGATTATGAAAAGGCGTTCGATAGGGTTCGCCATGAGCAACTGATTCAGATTCTGGAACATATTGGCATCGATAAACACGATCTCAGAATTATCATTAATTTATATTGGGCACAAAAAGCAGTGGTGAGGGTGGAAGACCACATGTCTAAAGAGACTGACATCGAGCGGGGTGTGAGGCAGGGGTGCGTTTTGTCGCCAGTTTTGTTTAATGTATATGCAGAAAGGATAATGGGTGAAGCCCTACATGAAACCAAAGAGGGTATAGTGATAAATGGAGAAATCATTAATAATGTGCGATACGCAGACGATACGATACTCATTGCAGAGAATATTCAGGATCTTCAAAATCTATTGAACCGGGTAAATGTAGTTAGTAATAGATATGGCTTGAAAATCAACACGAGAAAAACAAATTTTATGGTAATATCTAAAGTCCCAGTCATCAACGAATTTTTATCGTTGAGTAATAATTTAATAGAACGTGTAAATAAATGTAAATATCTGGGCAGTTATGTAAATGAACGTTGGGACAGTGAACAGGAGGTTCGGGTACGCATTGAACAGGCAAGAGGAGCCTTTGTGAAGATGAGAAGGATCCTGTGTTGCAGACGATTCAATCTCAAACTCCGCATGAGATTGGTTCGTTGTTATGTGTTGAGTGTTTTATTCTACGGAGTGGAGAGTTGGACGCTAACTTCAGCATTGTGTTCAAAATTGGAAGCATTCGAAATGTGGATATATAGGCGTATGCTCCGCATATCATGGATGCAGAAAATAACAAATGCTGAGGTTTTGCGTCGAATGAAAAAGGGAATGGAGGTGTTGGGGACGATAAAGGAGAGGAAGCTGCAATATTTCGGGCACGTGATGAGGGGCGAAAGATACCGTATTCTTCAGCTAGTGATGCAGGGCAAAATTCAAGGAAAGCGTACCAGAGGCAGGAGAAGGACATCCTGGTTGAAGAATTTGAGAGAGTGGTTTGGGTTGAGCACTCGCTCCCTCTTTCGTGTAGCAGCTTCCAAGGTAAAGATAGCCATGATGGTCGCCAATCTTCGCAGAGAAGTGGCACGATAAGAAGAAGAAGAGATTTCAAATACCTATAATTATTTAAATAATTAATTAGAAGAAAGAGGACACCGTATCATCTGTGCTATATGGTTTCACTCGCTGTTTTTTTTAAAAGGAATTGGATGTCTTCTCTCTTATCTATCCCTCAGCAATGTCGGTCACCGACTTTGTTTCTTTTGTTTGCTCAGCTATTAAGAGTCGTGCCGTGATGTTATATATCCCATTATCATCAGTAGCAGCAGCCTGTTATATGTCCCCACTGTTGGGGCACAGGCCTACCCTCTCGACAAGGGCGTATGGGGCTATATGCGCCACCGCGCTGGCCCAGTGAGGGTTGGTAGACTTCACATGCGCATTAAAAAATTTTTTCGGCGAATGCAGAATTCGTCGTGATGTTTTCCTTCACCGTTTGAGAGCAGTCACTAAATGCACTTAACTTTAAAAAAAATGTAGACAGGACGGAGGTCGAACTCGGACCTGTCGACATGATAGGCCGCGTTTTTCCCACTGCGTACCTTCTTTAAATGCCCTATACTTCCGTCAAAAACTGAACTATCTAAGTGAAAAATTAATCTTTAAACTCCGACCACTAGTTCAAAATGAAAAGTGAGCGATGCCCTTAAAAAGTGCATCATGGAAGGTGGTGCGGGAAGGTTTATTGTGCATTTCCTTCGGAAACGGTGAGGTTTTTAGTGGATGCCGGATGTATTTCCGAACTAGACTCAAACGTCGAACGGATATCGTATAATACGCCTTTATTCTTCGAAATAAAATGATGAAATCTTTACGTGTGGACTTTCACATGACTTTATTGTTTAAAAGTTTATTTTTTATTGTTTAATAGCGCCACCTATTGACACAAACAACGTGAATAAGGAGCATATGTAACACTCCTTTAAAAAAGTTCATACAAATGTACAGTTTATTTTGTTCAGGAGAAATGTAAAATGATTTGAATAAAGTTAATGTCAATGTAGTAAGAGCACAAATTATCTAAGATCGAAGGTATCGAAGGTAGTTTTAGATCCAGGTCGATTTTATCTAAAACTACCTTCGATAATTGGTAGTAGTAGTAAGATATTTTTCTGTAC
Source organism: Bembecia ichneumoniformis (assembly GCA_910589475.2). Taxonomy (NCBI): domain Eukaryota; kingdom Metazoa; phylum Arthropoda; class Insecta; order Lepidoptera; family Sesiidae; genus Bembecia; species Bembecia ichneumoniformis. The sequence continues at coordinate 14,587,590 of OU342540.1, forward strand.
TATCGTCATAAGAATAAATACAAGTATTGCAGAAGCTGAAAGCTACGCATACACTGGGGTTATTTCGAAGTGATATCAATCTAAATAAAAAGGGAACCTACGCCGTAACCGTTTTATTTGTCTTTGTTTCTCACGTGGTCCTGACATGTTTAAAAGTAGTCGTGCACTCTATCACTAGGACACATTTTCTGCAGAATAGAAACTAATGTCACTTTTATTTTGCGACTCGGATAATTTGATATGAACGTGCCGTCAGGGTTAAACGTAGTTAGATCCGGTTCCGGTCCGCCCGCTTCCCTGCATCCACAAAGAACGATGCTATTCAATTTATTAAACATAAAACGTGTTTAGAGTTTATCCACATCTCGCTGTGACCCACATCCGCAAACCGAGCTTCATTACAACGTATCCATCAAACAGACTATACCACAATGTTTCAATGGAACGGCTTTCATTAAGTGCACCGCTCAAATATTATTAAACCAACGAAATATACTTTAATAATTTAATTACCTGTAAATTGCTAGTTACATTACAACGACTGACACACATTAATCGTTTCCTTCAGCTATAAAATTTATATAAGTTTTGTAATGACTACAATGAAATAAAACATAAATTCTATGGAGATGGCTATGCTCGGAGTTATTCTTCAAGATCGAATCAGACGAAGAGACTGTAGAGACCCGTAGACGAACAAAAATCAGGGACATAACTCGGCAGATTAGTAAGTTGAAGTTGCAATGAGCAAGACAAATAGTACAGAGAGCCGACGGCCGCTGGGATCAGAAGGATCTCAAGTGGAGACCGCAGACTGGTAATCGCAGCTCAGAGAGTCCAACCCACAAAGTGGACAGATGACCTATTGAGGGTTTCGGGCCGAGGCTGGATCCAAAAGAAATATTGACGAACCCATACGAATAGTTATGAAGCTCGGCTTAACACTCTGGGGTTCCAGATTCGATTAATTCAGAATGGTTTCGTGAAGGCCGAAATCGAACAGAAGAAGAAGTTCTCAGACTAGAGCCAAGAATTGTAAAATTGTAAATCAACTTGTGGAATTTCCATTTGTCTGTAAAAATCCTCCCAGTCGTCTTTTCTGTTAAGAAATGATCAAAATCAACCTCAGTGAGAAAATAAGATGGTTGTGCTACTTGATACAACCTGGATATATTTTCAACTATTGCCTTGAACTTTGATTATGCATCAGAAGCTGTAAGACGCCAAAATCTATTTCTCTTCTTGTTATTCTTATACTTTATTCTATCAATGTCGTTAACGTCAAGTAAAGCGTCACCCTGTCTGCTTTATAACTTAAAAAAAATCTAAATATCCATTGAAATTACCTAATATGTTAGAATTCACAATATCTGCTATTATTTCCATAAAAATACTTCTGTCCCTGCACTCGGCTGTAATGTCATGCAACCTTATGCATATATGCAAAGTGTAAAATATATCCCGCGAATTTGATAGGTAGATACCAAACGAAAGAAAAAATAACCAAACACGAAGCATAGAGGAGGACCACAATAAATACAGTTAGAAATAGTTCCGTTCTTATCATCTCCATTTTCCTCCTCATTATCATCTTCTGTACAGAAAACATAATATCATCACATACACTCACGCACACATTATTCATCTATCATTTAAAAAAAAAATATTTAATACCTTTAATTGCCTCCTAAACTTGATGATTGATGATCAATAAAGATATACGTAAAAGACATCAGGAGGATTCAAGTGCGACAATTATCCTGATAGAATAAAAGAATAAGGGACAGGACCGAGACAATTCAGAGACTCTGCTAGTCGTACTAGTCTAGTCGTGCTAGTCCTTTCAATGTCTAGGAGAATTCACCGCCGCCGTTTCATCGCTGGCTGTTTCATCGCCGTTTAGTTAAAATATCAGCATGAGCTAATGCTAAAATAAAACTAAAATACATCACATTTTATGAAAATTAACGTCTTTTGCTTTCTACAATACTGCGCATAATAAACAATAGACCAAAACGAACGGCGATGAATCGGCCGGCCTTGAAATGATTTGATGAAGAATCGGCGGCGATGAATCGTCCCATCCGGTCCTTTCACGGTCCTTTCTTCGTCGAATTTTCCACATTATGACTGCAATACTTAATTAATTTAAACAATGTAACAGTCAAGTGTTTAAGTATTGGCTATACTTTTTCGATTCTATATTTTTCTGTTGCAACTTATCAATTTACCGCTTTATTTATTTAATTTCTACAACAAATATGTTCAGAGTCATTTAGTTCCGTTTGTGGAGAGAAATATTTAAGTAATTCAAATTGCAACATAAAACCTTTAAAATATTTGTAGGATGCAGTAATACGTTATTTCATTTATTCATTTGGTAGTGTTAAAGAGTCCTCGCACGGATCGGATCGATGTCGCATTCATTTACATTCGGAACACGTTAATTTATTATTTATATTATTTTTACACACAAAGTAACCGAAACACAAGCTCGTATGTGTATCAGCCACAGTTAACAGTCGCATGCTTCTGAATATAGGCCTTATGTTGACTAGACTATCTAGTTGGGGGTCCTTCTTCTCTAAAGATTGTCGGTCCTACGAGCTATGTATTCTGTCCACTGTCATCTTCTTTTGCGAAATCTAAAAACTATATCGATGATTTTATGTAGTTCTCCTGCGGATTTTCTCGTTTTGGTTTCTATCTTGCAGAGTAAATCTAAAAAATTTCTCTCTATACATTTGCTCAATTTTGAGCTAGCTCGTCACATCAAAAGTGAGGGACCGTATTCTATTATTTGATTATTTGAGGAGATAAGTATAGGCTTTTGGATTTTTTTTTTATTTAAAGCTTATCAGGCAGGCTGATGGTCTACTTGATGGTGGGTGGTTTCCTTTGTTTTAGAGATTTGAAAAAATCTAAATTAGCCTTTTGAGTTCGCGAGGGAAGAATTAGTAATTAATTTTTCAGAAAGACGTGGAATAGTAGGAATACCTTTATTAACGGTGGAACGCTGCATCCACTAATCGCGCGGGTGACTGTCATCGCCTATTAACACAAGCAGCGCTGCAAGTGCTGCAAGTGCTGCAAGTGCGTTGCCAACTTTAGTAGGATTAAGCATAAAAGTCCTTAGGATAAGACACCCAAGTTAGATTCATTGAGTAAGACTTGTGCAGGTTGGTAGATCTTCAGGTGTTCCAAGGTTGCAACTCTTCTTAGACATGTAGAATTCTAGCTAACATTTAACAAAGCAGTGATACAAACGTAATAAGAATGAGTCTGGTTGAAATCGTTGAAACACAGTATCTCTTCGATACTCTGTTCCAGATCTCATTAAATTAGGAAGGGAACTCGTTGGGATTTCAAGAGGTATCCCTTTCCGTCTGTAACAATACATTCTGTACAATTTATCTTTATCTTTAATCCCTTCTCTGCTTACGTTAAGCTCCTGTATTTTTTATGTTAAGGTCGACAGACAGGCTGACTCTCCGCTGAGGCTGACTTCTCGATTCCCACTCCTCCGTCTGCGCAATTTTCTTAAAAAAGGATCCAAAGTTTTCGCTTCGCGTATTAATATATAGATAATCAATACAATCAAAATTCCTTATTTATTTGAAACGCGCAATTTCGTACGCGTGGTATTCGGTATAGCGCGTACTAAATGTTAGGGGAAGCTTGCTAGAATACATCAGTGAAAACCGTATTCAAAACGGTTAAGCCGTTTCTGAGATTATCGTGCTCAAACGCACAGACAAACAGACAGGCAAAAATTTTAAAAACAATTTTTTGACCTCCGGTAACATAAGTAGAACGTGTATAAATATTTTTTTTAATACATATTTAATGTTAGATACGGCTCGTTTACGATTTTATTGTATTATAGATAAAGAAAAAAGATATAAATGATCGGTAACAAGTTTGACAATTCGCGAGAATTTACTTTGTATAAGTTAATTGGGATAACTGCAATAGAACCCGACTCAATTCAATCGAAGGCATTTTCTGCAAGGGCGCAATTACTCTGCTGCCAGAGACTGCGAACGCAATGTGGACCCTGCCATTACCAGAATAATAATTCCACATAGTTATTCCTAATAGCACAGTTGTGACGCGTCAGATGGTTTGCTAATCAGGCCTGTCGCGATGTAACATCGGTGTAGGCAAATGCTGATTAATGAAATGAAATGGTATATGCAAAATCCAATTAGTTTAGTTTAGTTTAGTCGGTATCGGGTGTGCGGTATTGTGCATACGTCGGATTAGCCATCCCGCTTGACGGCTGCAGATAAGGCGTAGCGACAACAAGCTCCTATCATTAGCACGTGGACTGGCTCACAGCACCACTTACTTATCTTTATTTCTAAACTCATCCACTAATTTAACTTTGCTCTCTCTAAATTATAATTTTATATTTTCGTATTTGTTTGAGAAATTGTATTATTTTAAAGGTAACATGTAAATACACCATACTCTATTTCTTTTTACTTGTCAAATTATGTCAATATGCTTTTCATCTCTATTTACTGAAATAGCTGTTTGGGGGTCATTAATTTTGTTTACAAAATAGTATAAATAAAAATAATATGAATATATATAAAAAAGGAATAAAAAAAACTCCACTTTCAATTTTTTTACATTCAGCTTTTAACGTGGAGGTCGATACAGCCTAAATCAGAGTAATTTTCGAATACGAGTTCCAGCGTGGGAATAATGCAGCAGAAATGCAGCCTCATGTTTCGACCGACTTACAGAGAGCAGGCCGCAATGCTGACGTCAAGTTAAACGCCACAATAATGCCCCAAAGAAAGATGATGGTAACGGTGGTCACTTTGTGTGTAATTCCCTACAGCTTCCTCAGATTCAAGCAATAACAAAAGATGTCTACTGTGCAGAACAAAGATGTTGAAACTCGCAGCAAAACATCCCCGATTCATTCACTATTATTGCTCCACGATAACGCAACACCTCACACTTTTTCTAAGTTCATTTTTGCTATCATTTTTTTGTAACGGCGACAATTATTCTTTAGTGTTTCATTTCGTCACGGTTATATTAAAAAGCGAAAATGGTAATTCTATATTTATTAACAAAAGAAGGTACGGCAATTTATTATTCCGATAAGATTTGTAAATGTACCCATCGGGAAGGATTCAGATAAGTCATTGCGATCAATAAGAAACAATTCATTTCCTACTGCTGCAGATACGATGTCGGCCTCAATGCGAGTTTTTATTGACAGCGTGGATGCTGAAAAAAAATTCTAATAATCATCGAGGGATCGACCTAAACTAGTTTTATGTAACGTGTATCTGTAGGCTAGGCCTTCGACTTTTCGAGAGGGGTACATCTGATCGTGGCGACTCGCTTTCTAGCTAAGTGACGGCCGCTGCTTTATGTACTCACACGATCAAGTTCATTCTGAGTCAGTTGGTAAATATAAATAAACTAGCTGAATTCGGCGGCGTATAGCGTGATGTTATATAGCCTATAGTCTTTCTCGATAAATGGACTATTAAAAAAAAAAGAATTTTTCAATTCGAACCAGTAGTTCCTGAGATTAGCGCGTTCAAACAAACAAACTCTTCAGCTTTATAATATTAGTATAGATTAGCATAACCAAGCCACAGTGCAGCCTTGTGTGAACTAATGAAAGGGTATCGTTTCAATTACTTTGAATATATTAAATAATCCAATTTAACTTTACTACACGTGTCACGAAGATTTTGCTATCTGCACTATTAATCTTTCACCAATGGTTATAATAACATTTCAGGATGAAAATAGTCCATCCTGAAAATAAAGATCGAACGCTTGTCAAAAGTGGAATGTAGGTCAGGTACGAAAGTAATTTGTATCCTCAATGCGATTTCAACTTAGTTTTCATTAAATAATTTACTTCAAACACATACATTTTTTCGGATTATAGTGAGTATAATATCGTAGCCATTACAATTTACATATTGGAAGCTAGAGTGTACTGTGTGTACATTTAAGAGACATTGGAACCTAGTAGAGGGTAGTTCGAGTGTGCAAGAAACTTTCTCTGAACTCTGGCTGCATTTTTCTTTACGTTGCAATAGATTCTGTGTCGGGACCTAAACTGCTGAAACTAAAATATCTGAGATAAATAGTTATCGGTTCGAGCACGTATTCCCCCCGGCTATCTCGCTTCTCTGATTGGTGGATTCCCGCCGGTGCAAGACAACCTTTGTTTGCCTTCCAACTTCTAACTGTCCTTTGTACTTCTCGGCTTTGGGAATTACGGTTCCGAGCTACACGGCTCCATACAACCGACGGCTGTCTGAGGGGTATGTTACGCAGATAAATTAGGAATGCTATCTTCATACATTAAAGGCTAAAGACAAAACAGCGGGCGCACACTATGGTCAATAGTTATGCATCACATTTAGTCAACAACATTTAAGCGATAACTGAATTTATTAGCGATTATCCAAAGTTTAATCTGATCAGATTCAGCGTAATTCATATCGGTAAACGGAATAATAACATGTTTTCTATTATGAATACAAATAATATGTTTTTTATTTTTATTATGTTAAGGTCGACAGACAGGCTGAAGGTCCACTTGAAGGTAGGTGCTGCAAGTACGCTGCCGACTATAGTACGATTAAGGATAATAAGGGATTGGAAATGGATTTCCTTACTCACTCACCGAAACACAAAAGAACACATGCTCTTATTTCACGGTGGTTATTTAGACGGGCCGTCCAAGACCCAAACCACTGCAAAACGCAGTGTGCCCTGTCACTACTTATATTTATTGACTTTATTAGACATATATAGTAATGGGAATAATTCACTTTGTAAATAATTTTAAATTACATGGTGTCATTATGAAATTGTATGAATTTAATCTTTAGTCAAACAAACCTGATGTCTCACCACCGAAATTTAAAATAAACACTAATTAAATTTAATGCACCTAAATTATATAAATTTAGAACATGAAAAATGCGAAATTCCCTACAAAAGAAAGATAAGTGAATTATTTAGAAAACATAAATAATTGTGTAAATAAATTAATTAAAACGAATAGTATGCGTTCTGAGATCACCTTAGTCATGCACTAGTGTTGCAATAATAAAGACAAAAACCAAAATAGGAATAAAATATCTTTTTCTGCCAACGTATACGAAATTTTATATTTTTGTATTTAATTGTTTACCTATACAAAGTATTAAAAAATACATATACATATTGCTCAAGTCTATCTGGACTTATTGTATTCAGTTATGGGGAACTGCACCAAACTCAAACATTAAAATTCTGCAAAGATTTCAATCTAAAATTCTACGAGTCATAACTGACGCTCCTTGGTTTGTCACCAATGAGACCCTCCACAATGACTTAAATATACCAACAGTCAATAAAGAAGTTATTGAGATGACCAAAAGATACAAGGATAGGATCCTTAACCATCCAAATAAGGAAGCTAAAAACCTTATGACACAATCTCATTTGAACCGTAGACTGAAGAAAAAAGTATAATTAAATATTTTGAATATTTAATTATACTTACTTTTGTAATTTGGTAAAATCGGGAAACATCGCTGGATGATCCTGACTCGTGTCACCGAAATCAGTACTGTTGCTGAATGTCTTATGACAGATTGCAGCTTTAAATGGGGTTATAAAAAAAAACATATTGCTATAGGTACTATGTATAGTAGTTCTTAGTACACATTTTATTTGTTATGTAGTTGCTATAGATCGTTTGGTAACTTATTGTTGTACGGTACACATTGAGCTTTAAAAGAATTACTAATATTATAGAGTCTGGAACAAAATACAACAAGTTCATTTTTATTTCTTATTTTTAAATTCAATATTTTTCTTGATAATCTCACGAGCGTATATCAAGTTTTCATAAATGTAGTGTCCGAATACAGTTAGTATATTGATTTCTTTAAATTATTTTTTGAATAAGTCTCTGGGATCCAATTTGTCGATAGCACGAACATCCCGCTTCTGTAGGACAATAATTGAATTTATATCAGCGGCACTGCCCCATGACTAACTAATAACTAATCCTAATTATAACAATGAAAGCGAGTTTGTTTATTTGGTACGATTTTACGCCTTAACTACTCAACGTAAGGACAGAAAAGCACGTATAGTACCTTTCATGGAGTGAAAAAGTACTATTCCCGAGGGATCATCTAAAAATCAACATATATAAATTTCAACGCTTGACAAAATTTTTAGAAATTTTTGGAAGATTGAATAAATGTTTTAACACTTAAGAAAAATGAGCTAAAAACAGACCAAGTCGCGGACAAATGTTTGTATGAAATAAGTTTATTCGGGAGCGAAAAAACTATAATTCTTTTCGAACTGATAGTCGAACGAATCGTCTTTAGGATTGAATATAAATATGATTTCCGACTCATACTCGTACAAGCCCGTTTCAGTAAAAAATCATTAAAAAGGTAAAAATTTAAAAGCACTGCAGTTCATTGCCTCATATATATATAACTTTTTTTTCTTTTTTTTTGCCACAGAACAAGAGTATCCAATAATGTTACAGAACAGTTTTTTAACTTAAGGGCTTCACTGAAGCAAATGACATTTACATTAGAGCTCGCTGGCGGCGAAGACAATTCAACAGGCCTAGAAATTGTGTTTTTTTGTTTTTACCATTAGAACAATGCGCAATAAAAAAAATTTATTAATAGAATTTTTCAAACTGACATTAATTTATTAATAGGCACAGGATTTATATACGCGCAATAAGCCGTTTTCGAGAGAATTTTCAATAAAAGTCAAATTCTTCTTGTGTTCTAACTTTTTTTGTGGAGTTTCTATTACTTTAACGAAAATTCTAATTAATACAATTGGTTCTTCACATGTTTAAGTATAATATATATTTTTTTCAAAGCAATTGTCTTGTCCATTTCTTGTAACATCTTCATTAAACAATGGATATTTTTAGTATTTAGGGTTTGTCTCCCCCTTAATATAGTAAATGACACAAACAAACTGGTTTCAGTCTGACGAAACCCTAAAATGTAAATGATTGGCGCATCGCGTAATTGAAATGAGCCGTCCTTTCATCTGACGAAACAAGAGTGAGCACAAATGTTGTTAACCTTTACAAGAAAAGGGCTCTCTTTCATTTTCTCTCTAACTCCATCTAACGATACTAGTAAGAGTATTTGAATGCTCGTCACACCGAAATTCTCTGTTACAACTATTGCAGAGGTAACAAGTGTTGCTTATTCTCGTAGAACAATCGATTTAAAATTGATGATTATAGTTTTGCAGTTACTTCCAAAAGCAGTTCCACTTGCTTTTTCTAAGCCAAGCGGGAATGGTTTCTGGGTATATTTGTATTCATGCGAACCCAAATGGGTCACTAGTGTTTTATGAACAAAAGTATAGGAAAAACCCTCGCGGTGACACAACGGTGTCACATCCGACCGGGGCTTGTCTATCCTCATCAAGTTTAAATCGAGTTCGCGTCGCCTTCGCCTTCGCTTCCTCTGCACACGATACTTTCACAACAACTTTGTCATTTGCAATCGGCTAATCTTTATTAACTTTGTTACTCAGATATTACTTCAGGCTTCTTCAACTTTTTGACATTACCTTAACACGTGTTTGTCGTTTGTTTTAGTAGGAACAGAACATGACTCAGAAGTGTTCTCAAATTCTGATTTAATATTACAATAATTTCTTATGTAAGGATCGTCAGACAGGCTGACATCACATTCAATAGTAGGTGCTACTTGCCATCAAAGGAAGGGATAAGGAAATGGCGCCGAACGTGCTGTTATTTCACGGTGGCTCTTCTGTAAAGGAATGGTTACTTTCGCCAGACGGAAGGTCCAAATAACTAACTTGAAAAGTTCATTGTCATAGTTGCCGGAAATCAAAACCGGGACTTCTGAGCCAGAACGCTAGGACAAACATATTAATTAATACGTATTTATCTGGCACGTATCCAGACTTTTGGTTCGGGGGGGGGACAAACATTGAAACAACCATGTGAACTGTCTAAAAATCGCTGTATCCACTGTACAATAATTTTTAATATAAGTATTTTATGTAAGTATTATATGTATAAGTATTTTTCTGTTTCCGCTGGCAGCCATTACGTCTAGTACCATATCAGGATCTGGCGCCAAAGCGGAGTGAATAGACAATAGAGCGAGAACAGTAAGCCTCTCGGCCGCCATTCTATTCCTTAGGAAGGATTTTATTCTCTTTAGGCATGAAAGTGACCGCTCCACAAATGCCGTTGAAACCGGAAGGGTGGCCAGAATATGCATTAGCCTGTTAATGGTAGGAAAGAAAATTTTATCACACGTGTCTAAAATTTCCATAATTTCGACTAGTTTCTTATCCGTGTTTTTCCACTTGGCACACCACATACTGTACTCTGCTTTTATTAGTAACATAATCAGATCAAGGTCTATCTATATTTTTATTTTACCTACTTATTGAAAGAACACGCAAGCGAATCAATAAACAGACGGCTAAAAACGTTTTTCAGGGGGGGATAAATCCCAACTATCCCTCTGTATACGTGCTACGTATTACGTCTATTACTTGCTGAGCCCGCAAATTCGTAGGCGTGGTATACTGTATAACGCGTAACTTTTTTGTTTGTAAACCAATTAGAACGAACAGTAAATGTTACGGGAAGCTTGCCACAATACATCAGTGAAAACGGCATTCAAATCGGCTAAGCCGTTTCTGAAATTAACGCGCACAAACTCACAGACAAACAGACAAAAATTCTAAAAACTATTTTTTGACCTCGGTAACATATATAAGTACAACGTATACAAACTGATGGTAGGGATGGTAATTTCCCAATCTTGCGCTCATCCCTTAGCCTTTAAGGTTTGCAGAGCAACCCTATGGGTAGCTTATGCTAATGTGATGTCCAGGGTAGATACCATGAAGCAAAATATCAGCTATAGTATATTTGAAGACATTTGAATTCAAGCCTAAGACTTCGCCAGGCATAATAAAGTGTAAGGCGCGTATAGTTTACGCGTAACCTGTGTGTTATTCTAAGACGAGCCTGTTGGATGAGTGGTAAAGGCGCCTGCCTTAACGCTCTATTCTGGGATTCCCGGGTTCGATTCCCGGCAAGTGAGTAAGGAATGTCAGAGCCCATTTTCCTATCCAATCCCTTATCGTTATACTTAATCTTAATCCTTAATCCTACCGTAGTCGGCATGCACTTGCAGCAGCTGTAGCTTTGTTTGTGTTATAAGCGACGGTAGCCACTTACCACCAAGTCGACCGTTAGCTTGTCTGCCGTTCTTAATGCAAAAAAAATTTCATCAAAATCGGATTAGTGGTTTTTGAATAAATCATTACATAAAATTAGTATAATTCAACGTTAGGTGAATAAAAGGCACTGAAAAAGTATTTAGCGTACTCTTCTTGTCAACTTTCTTCTAAACATGGTTCAGATTCATCAATAATTCAGATTCATCAATAAATTACCTTTTTAAAAGCGCGAAGCTGTTTTCAAACTTATAATTCACGTTATATTTCTATATAAAACGAAATCCAATAATTTTTCAGACCAAATAAATTTAGGCAAAAAATAACGTAATAAATCAAATGTGACGAGAATTACTCGAGAGATAAGCGAGCAAAGTCGTTAGAAGTCAGGTCAGGTACATTAGAAAATCCTTTGTCTTTCAGCTGACTTTGTGCCTAAGTAGGTATTTCGGTAACTGAAATAAACATCAGAATATTTAAGTACAGCGACGCTAACGTCTTGTGCAAAAACTTACCTCTCCTTTTTTAGGGTAATGTTACATGACAGATTAAACCTTACCCTTAATAACCCTTTTTAAAAAGGCCCATCAAATAATTAAACGGGGCGGGAATCCCTCAGTGCTTTTTGCTTCGTGGTCTGCCTTTGATTTATTATGGCTTCCGCGATACTCGTGTAATATTAATCGCAAATTTTAATTTGTTACTAAAATATTAAAGCATTTTTCTGAGGAAAACTGTGTAAACCTTACATTTTTTTAGCTTAATTTAACATCAAATAGTTTTCTGTGAGAACAAAATTTTAAAGAATTTTAAATAACCTTTGAAGAAAACTTTTCTCGTCGGGAATATAAAAATGTTTTCAAGAATTCCAAGGTGAAAGTAATTTACTCGTGACGTAGTAACTGTAATACTTAGATATATTTCTAACTTTACAGTTTTAGCACAATGTTTAAGTCAACTGAACAACTACTTCTCTTTTATGACAAAACAGAAGATATTTTAGTCAACTCCAATTTAGTCATAGTAATAATATTAGTTATAATTTACTCGGCTCCATCCATTGCCGGTTCGAACTATACCCAACTCCTATCCATTGCCATTGCTGTCAAACGAATCCCGAGTTCGGTTCGCGGCAAGATTGGAAATGATATTTTCGCCTAGTATCAGTAGTCCGGTTACTAGTTCGGTTGACCGAACTAATGAGACTTTTCAGTGTCAGTAGTCCGGTTATACACGTCACCCGGACTATTGAGCCGCCTCTTGTATCAGTAGTTCGGTGTTTGAGAAAAGCTTTTGTTTACCAATGTACTGTTCCATTATTTATGTTTGTACACACTGTGCTATAATTAAATTGCATTTCTAAATACTTATAGAAGGGGGCAATATAAAAATATATTTGGATCTGGCAATTAGTGGCAGGGCACACTGCGTTTCTCAGTCATTAGGGCGGAGCCCCTTCCCTCCCCCTTCCTAATCCCTTATCCTTAACTCTTAAGGATAAGGGATTAGGAATCCTTGATGATAGCCACTTATCATCAAGGAGACCCGTCAGCCTATCTAACAACCGTAATATTAAAAAGAAAAAAAAATTCTAAATTTTCGAATTAGGTTGCTAAGTGGTACAATCTGATAGGAGGAACATTGCTCTAACAGAAATAAATTGTGGAATAGATTAGACTTCGGGTGCCGCACAGTACTTACAGACATATCTGCATCGTAGCAGTTCGTAGCACGTAGCCGTAGCGCACCAGCTACGCGAGTGTAGAAGTGAATAATAAAGAATGTTAATTTAAAATACAAAAAATACTCCATTTGTAGTAGTTCTTTTACAGTGGTGACGGTCTAGTGGTTCAAATCTTGATTGGGTCTACACTTATCGGACTAATAATTTTATTTGTTGATTAAAACTGGCAATCAATTTCTACAGTGTGACGTGAACTGTTAACGTTTTTGTAAACTGTGTAAATGTTAACAAAAATAATTTCTACTTCATATTCTACGCAATTTAAAAAATAATGAGATCCATAACATTAAAAAAGTGGAAGGCTTTACGAGTAGCTAGTCTACATTAATGCCACAGTATATTAATTTTAAATTAATACACTGTGGTAGTGGGCTAGTTTCAAGCAAAATTAAGAAAGGTCACCTTGTGAAATAAAGGGTGACACTTTTGCCACTTACCTTAATAAGCTTTTAAAACAAGACGTAAAAAATAGGAGATTTTTTTTAATATAAGGAATGAACCGCGGCTTCCGGCGCGTAATCAATCAGTGAGTGTCTTGTTAAGTGACAGGCTTAACGGCATCTTGTGACTGTCGCAGTCGACACTCTATTTTAGTTTTAACTGCAAAACGCAATGTACTCACGCAGAAAAATATTTACCGTCATTTAAATAATAGCATGTCTGCGATCTTTGTTTCTGCCCCAATATCTACACTCCCCGCTGAGTTGCCATATTGTTAGGTGGGGTACTGATTCTGCTGAGCACCTTTGATTCGTCAGTCGATATTCATTGACTCTTGTATTAAATGCACATATTCTAAAATTATAGTCGCGGATCGACAGTAGATCCAGGCCTATTGGAAAATTTGGGCTAGGTCTATCCCAGCAGTGGACGTCCTACAGCTGAGATGATGAATCTAAAGTAATCTCAAAGAATCCCCATAAAAATCCTCTTCTATACACAAATCAATTATATTTTGTTCTCATTTGAGGGTCTTCCTAAACTATTTATTTACAAGAACTCATCAGATACAAAAAATAGAATAAATACACGCAATAAGAGCCAATACTAATATGAAAAAACCCGAGGCGTTAAATAAATTATGTATTTATGTGATATTGCACGCTACAGAATGTAAAATGTCTCTCATAAGTCTTCATGTGTTTCTGCTGTGTTCTCTAAGGAAAGCGTCTTGCCTGGTGTCAGAAATATTTAAGATATCTTACCTTCACTACGGCTGATTCAAAATGTCTACCTGATTGTCTATATATTTGAAAAATACTGTGCAATTCATGAAATCTGTATAATTGCCAAAAAATGAGGCCGTCGAATGCAAGTCAAACGGGTGGCCAGCGATCAAAGGAGTAATTACAAAGTATGGCGGCGTCAATCCGTGCAAACAAAAAGACAATTTCACACGATTTCGGCTCAAAATGGCCGGATGTGCGGCCCCGCACATTCGGAATATATGTAGGTGACATGCTTTTATTACCCTTACACTCAAAATGAGACATGAAATCCTGAAGCCTCCTAAGGTTCTCTATTAATATTGAATCCGAGTGATGAAAAAATTCCTTAGTAGATATGTTATGTTTCAATGTTGTTATAGTTTACTCCTTAAGAATCCATATTCATATAAGACGTCCGGTATGAAAATCCGGTAAGAAAATGAAGGAAAGAAGCGATAGCACGTTATAATCTGCCGGCGCAGCGACATCTGTCGTCGAAACAATGAACTATTTGAACTTATAAAAAGTGGTGACATCTGTGTATGCCGAACGTAAATAACATCACTTTTGTTGGAACACGTGACATACGAGTATGCAGAATGTAATTAGGTATCCAGTTATCTACACACGTTTCGGATGAATTCAGTTCGGAGCTGACACACACACTTTTTTCTTATTTAATTGATCTGATACATCGGACCGATCGTTTTTGTTAAACTTGTTGCAAAATCGATATTATTACAATTTTTGCAATATTACTTTCTACAGATAAATCGTCACTGAGCAAGATTACTTTACAAGAGCTGAACTCGTTTTCATAAAATCTAACAAAATAAATCTAAATTTAGACGACTTCCAAATGTCTCCATTAAGATCCACTTTATTTCATTATTTATGTTCAATTACATTCCTGTTTCTGGAAAATTTCTCTATGTTTGTAATACATATTAATTTGTAATTTGTTAATTTTGTAACAAAAATACAAAAATTTTTACGACTAAATTACTGAATTAACTTTGATGAAATAGCGCTTAACATTTTGTTTGTGTACCGATTGGAATGAAACAAACACTAAATATTACGAGAAGCTATCTACAATAGATCAGTAAAAACTGCATTCAAATCGGTTAAGCCGTTTCTGAGATTAGCGTGCATAAACACAGAGACAAATAGACAAAAATTCTAAAAACTATTTTTTTGATCTCCGTATCATAAGTACAACGTGTAAAAAGTGTTTTTTTTTTTTTTTTGAAAAAATATTTAATCTACAGATACGGCTTGTTTACGATTTTATTATAGGTATAGACTATAAAGATTTTAAAAAGAAACCTTTTTTCTAATATATTCCGTTTTTTTTATAGCATTTTACTTTTGGATCCAATTAAAAAGGGTTCGCGAAGCTTGGTAACGGTTGGTACATTTGCTTTTACAATTTCGAAGAGCCACATTCATAGTTCTTCACTTTGGACAAGTAATGCGAGCGAAACAACATTTATTGAGATTCACTCTTTATAGAGATTTCCCAGATCCAATGAGATCTTATGGAGTAAGGAAAATCTGTATTTTAAGTTAGTGTTTTTTTACAAGGTATGATCCATGTTTGATCCAAATATGCTGTAGTTCTAAACTACATGCGACCGCGCTGTCAAGGTCGTTCAAAACCGCGATAGGTCCGTCACTGTTCGCGCACAACGCTGTACTGATCATCCGATATTCATCCTTATACAATTCTAAATAAGGCCGAATATCGAATGTTACGTTTGGCCCTGTCTAGGTCCGTCAAAGACCGCGTTAGCGCGCTACTGATCATTCGATATTCAACCTAAACTACGTTAAAATAAGGTTGAAAATAAAATGATCCGTTTGACAGTATTCTTGCACAGAAGTAAAGGACGCAAGTCTCAAATCATATTTAGTTTATTATGAGAATAATAATCGGTCTAGGCAATTTTTGTCTTATATGTAACTAATTCGTATTTTCTTTCTATGAGTATTCATTTTACATATGTAACTAAAGTTTTTTCCGAGAAAAACGAGAAAAATCTTGAAAAAGGTATCATTTAAAAAAAATAAAAGTATCGAGTCAATTTCCATCAATTGTGATTCTGTCTTTAAAATGACTAGAAAAAGGTTTTAAAAAACATATTATGTAAGTTTTACATTGATGAGATATTTGGTTTAGTTACAAACTTAAGGCAAACAATCATAATTTTCGGGAGCCGGACCTTAAGTGTAAGAAATAGTTATTTTGGATTTTACAATATTAGTATACCTACTTATTGAATTATACACAAAGCAAATTCAAAATCGTAATTGAATTTTAATAATGATAAAAAAAACAGAATACTAACTTGTATCAGAGCTTCAAAAGATGTTTATGACGATAATGAAATGAAAGCCAGAAAATAAAATACAAGTGGCGATACACATTACAAGGCACGGTATGACCTCTGAACAGATCAAGGGCAAGCTTCATTATCATCCAAATAACAGAGATTCTTTAATAATATTTCGAGAGGTCTCTAGTTTCTCTGGTTATCTCGAGAAGTTTATTATGAAAAATTTACACTCCATATTTGACAAAATCATTATAAATTTTGTGGGCACGTAAATTAGATTCTGAGAAATAACTAGTCTCGCCATAAATACTGTTACATTAAAACTTTTAATTTTTTCAACTCTTTATTCATTTTGAATTTGGAAAGCGCTTATTATGTCAAAAACTTCTTTTGATTTCTCGCCATTTCGCATTTTTTTTCGTGTTTATTATCAAATTACAATTGCCTTACACAGAGTGGGAATGGAGCCGTCGGTCATATTCAAGACACTTCAAAAGCTTGGTATCAGCCGTATGTTCGTATATCGTACTATCGACAGATATACCAATACTTCCTATGTCGATGACCATAAAAGATCGGGGCGGTCGCGTGCTGTTAGAACTACAAGGGCTGTTAATGCTGTTAAAGCCAGAATTCGCCGAAACCTCATAAGAAACAAAAAATCTTGTCGCAAGAAATGAATATTCTCGTTAGGACTCTGTCGCGTATATTAAAACAAGGCCTGAAGCTCGGTGCTTATCGTCGATATACAGGACATGCACTAAACTAATCCCTACAAATAAAGAGAGTGAATCGACTAAAACGCCTTCTGTCCCGATACGCTGGTAAAAGACACAGAAATAACCTCTTTAATGATGAAAAAATAATTCACGATTGAAGGGCACTACAAACAAAATGACAAAGTGCACGCTCAAATTTCTAAAGAAGCTGCCCTAATTGTAGGAAAGATACAACGTCGTGTTGTGATCCTCTCAGCAATACACTTTTAAAAAATGTACTGTGGACTTTCCAGCAAGACTCTGCACCTGGTCACAAGGCACAAACTACCCAAGCCTGGCTCGAAACCAACGTTCCGGACTTTATAAGATCTGACTAGTCTACTAGCCCTCGTCTAACCCAGTACTAACCCAGTACTGACTACAAATTATGGTCAGTTTTAGAGGACATGGCCTGCTCTAAACGACACGCCGACATTGAGTCTCTTAAGAAATCCCTGGAGCAAGCAGTGGCAAAATTTTCCATGGAAACGTGTGTAAATCCATAGATTCGTGGTCAAACCGATTAAAGGCCTGTATCAAAGTTAAAGGTGGCCGTTTTGAATAGAATTGTTTTTTTTGCTGAGACTTCAATAAATATGTATATAGGTACAGTGTTATTTTTTAATCATTCCAGAAAAAAAAATAGGTTATCTGTTATGGTTACTGATCACGTTTATGTAAATTATATAATTGAAAATTATATAATTCCGTGTCGGGGAATCCCCATAAATGGGCCTCAAAATGCCCATTACCGCGTCCTGCGCCCGCAAACCGCCGCCGCCGCCCCGCTCGCTTGCCAGTTCTCACGGTCGGCCCTTATGATGCACCCGTACATAATTCAGTCAAGGACACGCATCTAATTTTTGCAACGATTGTCGCCATGGCTTACCAATTTACGTCTCGCGAATACGTTTTGATGCTTCGTGCATACTTTTTGGCTCGAGAAAATGTGAATGCAGCATTAGGGTTGTATCGGGACTTGTAACCGAATGCTCGAATACGGACTTACAGGACAATGCTCGATGCCTATCAGCGGTTACTGGACCACGACTCCTTTTACACGCCGACACATGCACAAGGACGAGGGAGACCTGCATACCCGCAAAACCTCTATGACGATATCTTGGAGTATTTTATGGAAGATCCTCGAAGAAGCACCAATTATGCAGCTCCTCATTTCAATATTAGCCATCACCTTGCCTGGAATGTTATCAACTCGGCTGGGATGCATCCATCTGGGATCATTTTCACAAGAGCTCACTCAAATCGACAGAGCACTTAGGATAGAATTTTCCAATTGGTTGCTAGCTAATCGTGATGAAAATACCGTACTTTATCTTACGAGGACTTACGATACCAGCGTGACGACGCTCTATCGCATTATCAAAGGGCAGCGCGGGAGTTCCTCACAGAGGAGTTCAGAAACAAATGGGTCGGTCGTGGTGGTCCAATCGCATGGCTTCACCCGATCTCACGTCATTGGATTTTTATTTATGGAGTGAAATTAAGCGAATAGTGTATGTGTCTGATCCAAATACTGTGGGTCTGATCCAAAAAAGGGCGCATCATAGACGCTTTTAACAAAGTGAAACGCCAAAGAGATATATTAATATCTTTAAAGAACAATACGTTAAAAAGGGCGCGCGTGTGTATTGATAATGAAGGAGGACACTTTGAACATTTATTAAAATACTCATAACTTTGAATATTATAAATAGCTAATGTTTTGTGTGGGTGATTCAACGTTTTAATTTACCTATCTAATTTTGGATTGTATGTTATTTGTGTTTATCTGTATATGCTCGCTGCGTTTCTTTTCCGAGTGAGATAGATGCGCTTTCTGTCTCCGGTGACTATAATGAATTTAGTTAATTACTAGAAATTTGAATTTTACTAAAATCTAAATTACTTTGTTATTATTAAGTATTTACCAAATCTGACCAAGCAGTTATGTTAATATAGATGATTTACGTGTATGGTTAAATTTTATGGCATCATTAAAAAACAGCACTCTATAAGTTTTATTAAGAATATACTTCATAAAAAATTAATGCGTTTTCATTTGCAACAGAACTTATGACTGGACTATAGGTGTATTGAGACTAACTGTTTATGTTTTTCTTTCTTAGAATTTCCTCGGGTTGAAGAGTGGTGGCTTTTTTTGTAAAATCAGGGCTATTTATGTCAACTATTTGCTTTTTTTCAAGCTTAGTTCAATATAAAAGAAATTTCAATTACTTTCTGCTACCTTCTTAAACTGCAGCGTCTCCAGGATGGTTGACATATTTGAGATCGTTGGTGGATTGGCCGGAAGATAAGTTCCTCTTCCGGTAGAGAAAGCTTAAATTTGTTATATTTATCCTACTATCTCTTTTTTCCATTTTGAATCGCCTTCATGTATATCTACGTGTGTATATAAGTGTATGAGTGTTCGGAGAGTGTGCTCGAGAGCTGCATGAGATCATACCGCCTTCCCCTTTCTTCTATCGGACATGCAAACGTACGCTGGTTACCATCCTCGCCTTGTCGAAATCCCTTTAATTCGGACCGAGCGCTTTAAAACATCTTTTGTGATGCGCACTGCTAAGGGTTGGAACTCCCTGCCGGCGTCTGGTATTTCCGATCTTATATAACCCAAATCTTTTCAAGGTTCGAGTGAATAGGCATCTTCTGGGTGAGCTCGCTCCATCGTCGGCCTCATCCTTCCTACTTTGATAGATGCTGGTGAAGAGCAAACCCATTTTCAATAAAAAAATATATGTGTATATACAGGGTGGTAATTTGAGATGGGTCAGTAAGGGCAGCTACCTAAACCATTATAGCTAGAACAAAACACTCTTAGGAGACTATCCATAATTTTAATAGTTATTCCCATCAGCATTCAAAGATTTTGGAAAAATGGTACAGTCAGCGAGAAAAAGGACCATTTTCACGTTTTGTTTTTATAACGCCAATCGATTCTGTTACTTATAAGGATCAATTGACCCTACTGGACCACCTGAGGTTAGAGTACTAGAAACGTCAAAAATCTCAAAAAACTACTTCCATACATTTCTTACAGAATGAGATTGAAAAATAAGTTCAAATATTTTTTTTAATTGAAAAAGGCGGCAATCACTACAATGGCTAAACTTTAAAAACATCTAAAGGTCGTAAGTAATAAATCTGCTATAGTAGGTGCTCGAATTGGTTGCCGTTTTGACGGATGCATAGATTAACTCTTTTCCGCAATGAGCGTGTAGCAGCTGATATTTTGTTTGCATTAATTCCACACACCGTTGTTGTGACAGCGTCTTTCAATTCTTGAACAGTAACATACTTTCTCTTGTAAATTTCATTTTTGAGGTATCCCCAAAGAAAAAAATCAAGAGGTGTCATATCAGGACTGCGAGGTGGCCATTTGACAGGACCGTGTGTTCCAATCCATTGGGTTCCGAATAGTTGGTTTAAATGTAAACTCGTTCGAAGGCTATTATGTGAGGGAGCACCATCTTGTTGGAAATACAGTTTTCTCAGCTCGGAAAGCGGCAAGTCATTCAATACATTTTGAAGATTTTCTAAAATTAGGTTGTTATAGGTGTCAGAGTTTAGTGTACCTTCATAAAACTCCAACATTACCACTCGATTTGACATAATAGCACACCAACAATTGAAAGAGAATCGAACCTGATTATGACTTTCCCAAAATCTGAGCGGATTTTTTCTTGACCAATAATGATTGTTTTGCCTGTTGAACATGCCATTGTTTGAAAAATTTGTTTCGTCAGACCATAAAATACAATTTAGAAAATCATGATCTCTACTTATTTTTCCCCTAAGCCATCTGCAAAAAGTAGTTCTTCGGATATTATCTCCGACATGTAGTGCTTGTACTATTCGACCACGACGATAACATTTGTATTTATATTTCTTCCATATCTTTAAAACTTGGTTATGGGAAATACCCACTTCGTCAGCAACTTCTCTTGAAGATATTCGAGGAAAAGCTTCTACGAGTGTTAAAACTGCAACCGTCATATTTTCATCAAGAATACGTTGTTGTCGTAAGGTTTTTTTCTTAAAGGAGCCACACTCTGCAAGATTCTTTAAGAGATTTTTTATAACTTTCCTTGTTGGCAGTATGCGTAATGGGTATTTAATCCTATACCATTCCATGGCAGCTTTTATGTTTTTATTATTTATAAAATAAGCTTCTAATAAATCTAAGCGCTCTAAATTTGAAGCCATTTTCATTTCAATATTTTTACAATTTAACTGACATGACAATTTCTAAAACAATATTTTTCTTCCAAATTTAAATTAATTTAAAATAAATATTGCGTGGCCAGTTTCAATTGTAGTGATTGCCGTCTTTTTCAATTAAAAAAAATATTTGAACTTATTTTTCAATCTCATTCTGTAAGAAATGTATGGAAGTAGTTTTTTGAGATTTTTGACGTTTCTAGTACTCTAACCTCAGGTGGTCCAGTAGGGTCAATTGATCCTTATAAGTAACAGAATCGATTGGCGTTATAAAAACAAAACGTGAAAATGGTCCTTTTTCTCGCTGACTGTACCATTTTTCCAAAATCTTTGAATGCTGATGGGAATAACTATTAAAATTATGGATAGTCTCCTAAGAGTGTTTTGTTCTAGCTATAATGGTTTAGGTAGCTGCCCTTACTGACCCATCTCAAATTACCACCCTGTATATATGGATTATATATTAGTAATATTCCAAAAAAAATTGCTGTATTTACTATTACATTAACCCGATTATTGCAGTCATCGTTGTTAGTTTTTCAATGAATTCTACCACAATGTAAGAGTGTCTGAAAGGAAATATACATCGGCGGCAATAGGTAGATTCGCTTCAAAAACCGATTGTGGTTAATAAGGATTTTGGAGCTATGTATTCGAAAGTGGCCGTGAAAAGAAAATGGAATTCACTCGTTCATCAAGAGCCATTAATCTTGTCCGCTGTTCGGAATTAGAAATCGTTGAGGGACTACCTCCCCCCCTCCCCGTGGTCGCTCGAACCATTACTTCCGACCGCGACAGGATAAAAAGGTTCAATGCTATAATAGTGGCGTATTAGTTGCGTATGCACTGAGGATGCTTTGGTCACATGTGTGAAGACATATAACGACTGGTACTTGTTTTATCCCTATGTATTGTATGCTTTATGACTCGTAAATGTGTGGTTACTGTATATTTTTAACCACAATATATGATAAATGTAACGCTATAAGGATCACCATAATAATATAAATAAGAGCACACCGCTACAGGGTCATCGAATCAGTGGTGATTAGGCTTAATCCCGAGTTCGAATTCCTGTATTTTTCGAAGTCTTCCGGTACTCTCTGTATCGAAGGGGACTATTTACCCTGGGGTGATCGGAGTTGTTGCCTCGGCGGAGCCCGGTCTACCCCGCTCAAAGGGCAAGGAAACACCGGGGAGTTTTAGTGGGTATTCCCAGTGCCGCTATCATCAGGCGCCGGGTGACCCCCACAGACGGCAGGAGTCTCCTCCTCGTCAAAAAAAAAGGGTCATCGAATCAAATACGGTAACGCGCCCTTGGATCTAACATATACTCGTAGCAGAGATTGTCACTAAAGAAAAAACATTATAAAATATATTATTTGAAAAACTATTATTCTTGCTAGACACTATTATAAAAAATAAAACATAACTATTAAGAGGAAAGCTGTAAGCTCTTTTTACCCAAGTAAACTTGTTGAAAAGAGTTGATATCGTTGGTCGGCAACTGTGATTGCGTTTCTTCCATTCACTTTATTTGGGTTGCATCGTGGAAGAAATATTACTCGGCCGTATTTATGCACAATAAGTGCACTTTAAGGGTGAGCGATGATTTATCTCAATACAAGTGGATTTATCCTCAGTGTGAATCCGAACCTGCGTTTACCGTGTCGACAGCCAGTGAGTCGACACATTGGCTCGGCACTTGTGCGGAATAGTTTTCTGGCGACGAGTGGCGCGTCCTCCGTCTAAATTCCATCGCTAATGAAAGCGTGCCTCGCTCTATTTACATACGACCACAAACACATCGGGCGCCAGTACGAGAACTTTAATTGTCTTGAATCCTCACATAGTATTAACCCAGTCGCACGCCCGCGTCTTTCTCTATGTTCTCTATCTTCTCTCAAGGCACGCGTCGGTTCACTATCAGTTAGATATTCTTTCACAAAATGTTTATATATATAACAATTCGCTCGGACCGCTAGTATAACATAAGACGTAATTATAATTTGGCTGTGATCGAACATTGTTTTATATACTTACACTTCTATACATATACCTAATAAAATCGTAAATTTTTTAAATATTTTTTTTTTTTGCTTGTCTGTGCGTTTGTGCACGCTACGCTCAGAAGCAAACTTCTCGTAACATTTAGTGTGTGTTTCATTCCAATCAGTTTACAAACAAAACAGTTACGCGCTATGGAATACCACGGGTATGAAGTTGCGAGCTCGGCTAGTTCGTAATAAGGTCCAACTACTATTCAATTTCTACCATTAAACATTTAAAAGCGTAGTACCTATAACAGATGGAACTGCTTGGGACTGTTCACGAGATGTCGCTGTTGTAAAGGTGCGTTTGCATTTATTTGTATAAGCAGTAGTGAAAAATGATTTAATCAAGGGATTTTTGTCGTATCGTGTTTTAGATTAAATACATAGAACAGGATACGTTATATCGTGATTCATCTGCCTTTAGTATCCACTTAGATCAGCCGAGTTCTAGCCAGTACAAGATGAGCTATCGAGCAGGGACTAATGGCTGATTATTGATTTGAGTATCTGTGAGGTTCTACGAGGCCTTCATGCACGCCGAACTGGTGGTAAATAAAAAAGAATTGACTATAGCACCCCTGGCGTTGGTTGTGGTAATCGTCATTAACTTACCGTCAAGTCTTAATAGACTTTGACATAAAAAACAAAAAATGTGTCATTAAAAAGACATACCGTTCGTCGCGTTGAGTGCGAGGGCGATGCAAGATGCGGAATTCGCCCTGTTCACTTCCAGACTGTACACAGGGTGCTTGAGAATTTTAATCGGCATCCTACAGCTCTCCAATTATTTACACTTATTTAACGAGTAAATTGGGAATTTCATGCAATCTCCGCTGAAAGCTATTTTAACATTTTCTTAGAATAACGACACTACGTGTCTCCAGTGACAATATCTTCTGGTATAATATATATAGATTAAGCTGTGGCCTTACTCGCTTATATTGATTATACATATAATAAATTCGTAAACCAGCCGTGTTATACATTAAATATTTTTTCAAAAAAACAAATTGTACACGTTTTACATAATTATGTATAACGTGTACAAATTATTTTACCGAGGTCAAAAAAACAGTTTTTAGAATTTTTCTCCGTTTGTCTGTGGGTTTGTGCATGCTAATTTCAGAAACATATTAACCGATTTTAATGCGGTTTTCACTATTGTATTATGGCAAACTTCCCGTAACATTTATTGTTTGTTTCATTGCAATTGCTTTACAAACAAAAAAGTTAGGCGCTATACCGAATACCACGCATGCGAAGATGCGCGGGCTCAGCTAGTTTTAGAATAAAGGTGTAAATGTGTCCTTTGATAACTTACGCTTACAGATTTATAGAAATTCAGCTCTAAAGCCTATAAAATATGTATTTGGGTTTGATAGGTTGAGGGGTTGGGTTTGAGCTGAATAGTTGACGGAGTGCTCAAAAACTACAATCAAATACGTCACAATAAGGTGTATTCGTTAAACTTAAGATATAAGTTATGTTTCCATTGCGTGAGCGCGTGCTTCTAGATGTATTTCTATTTGCTTTTTCAGAAGAATGAAAATGGATTTAATTTGTTTGGAGACGGAGTTGTTCTTGCGGACCGTAAGAGGAATGAACCCGCTTAATGCAAAGTATAACTGATCCGCTAATGCCTGACAGATTGTAATGTAGATTGGGTTGAAATGCAAGCGGATGAAACAAGCGGATTTGATGGTGATGTATTATAGGGACTTGGTCGCTGGTGGGCCACTAAACCTGCGTTACCTTCTTGTACACGAATAGACAGCACGATTTATTTCCTCCAGTGACATTATACCTTCGTTATAAATATATGATGTCGATGATTTAGATGATATTGTAACATATCTCTCGCAACTATGTAAGGGAATAGGATTAAAAAAAAATGAGAAGAGATTCATAAAACATGTGTATTCTATAAGATGTACTTCCCGAGAGTGTGCTCGAGGGCTGCATGAGATCATACCGCCTTCCCCTTTCTTCTATCGGACATGCAGACGTACGGCTGGTTACCATCCTCACCTTGTCGAAATACCTCTAATTCGGATCAAGCGCTTTAAAACATCTTTTGTGATGCGCACTGCTAAGGATTGGAACTCCCTGCCGGCGTCTGTATTTCCGAGTTCATACAACCCAAATCTTTTCAAGGTTCGAGTTAGTAGGCATCTTCTGGGTGAGCTGCCTCCATCGTCGGCCTCATCTTTCCTACACGGATAGATGTTGGCCAAGAGCAAACCCATCTTTAATAAAAAAAAATGACCTACATTGTACTATTATTATTTACCAATAAATGCTGTATCACCCGCAGATCAATACCGTTTGTTTATTCAAAGTATCGTAGAGTCTCAGCTCTAAGTCAATATCAATCCTCAAAATTCCTCGTTGGTTGTCCTGGAATTTTTAATAAAGCTTATAAATCTACTTTTCCAATCCTATTCCCATCTCTGCGAGCTATTGTGTGCATAGAAACAAAATAGAAAGGAGATGATGTCACGTCCATAATAGTAATATCTCTTTATTTTATAATTTGATTTTTCAATATAAAGCAAATATAATAGCTTAATTATGTTACGTACATGCACTTTAAATTTGTAATGTAGATATGTAAGGTTGGATTTTAATCCGATGTTGATTAGGTAAAAGCAAAATAACGTTGTTATAAATTTTCACCATTTATATCCAGAGTGAAAGCCTGTAAATATCAATTCTCGATAAAATGGCTCGTCCTGTTTTTTGTATATATATATTTTATGTACAAGGGCTGGACATATACTTTTTTTATTAAAAAATCATCATCCTAGCCGTAGGACGTTCCACTGCTGTTCTCTCCCATAATTTTTCAATAGACCGTTCTTATTAGGCTTATCTGTCCACCTTGTGGGTGGTTGGCCACTCAGAAAACCTTCCGGTCCCAGCGGCCCAAAAGTTTTCGTACTATGTGTCCTGCCCGTTGTCACTTAAACTTATTTTTTAATACAGTTGCTCAAAAAGTGGCGTATTGCAGGGACGTATAGCGTTCGGAAAGTGGGCTATTACACACTCGTGCTTTTTTTTTACCTTTCCCGCACTCGTGCGTTCTCTTTCCCAACTGTCAAAATAATGTCTATTAAAAAGAAAAACCAACCATGAAGTTTTTACTAAAAAGTTTTTATGATTCATGCAAATACGTATATTTCTAAAAAGAAGCTACGAATTTGTTTCAATATCAGATTTAATGATTTGATTTAATGAGTTAGGTTAGGTTTCATTTCATTTCATCTCATTAAATTTCATTTCAAATCAATAAAAAAATTCTACTGAAGACTTGGCTGTATGGGCACATAGTTTCCTTTGCCTACCGGAATGCGTGAAGAAAAAAAATGTCTCTGCTTATATTGTACGGTTGGCGCCATTTTCCAGAAATTCTCTTTGCGAGTTTAGTTGTTTGTTTTATTAAATCGCTTCATTTTTTCGCAACTGTATTAAAAATAGTCGTTCAGTACACGTGCGGAACCGTCATTGCAACTTGTTCCGACTGTCAACCCTCGCCTTCGGCTCGGGTAGACATTTGTCGGAACTCTTTGCAATGACAGCCTTTCCGCACTTGTAATGAAATATACTATATCCAGCGGCTTATGTTGGTAATTTTTTTTCGTCTCTCGCAGCTTGTAAAGTTACGACCCGAGCACAGCTCGTTGAACGCCGTTGAGCTTTCTTACGAGGCCTATAGTTAAAGACCACATTTTTATTGTCTTCATTAGTCTTCTATTTATCTTGTGGATGGAGATGTCTATCCGGCGGACGTTCGGCTCTCAGTTCTATGGCTTGCCAGGGGCCCTAGTCAAGATGCAAACTGTTGCAAACGCTTCCTTTGCGTACTTACAAAACGAAAGAAATAAAGCCCGGTGATTGGTTGTTGTAACAGTTGTAGCTTCAACAACCAATCACCGGGCTTTATTTCTTTCGTAGTTCGTAAGTACGCAAAGGAAGCGTTTGCAATAGTTTGCATCTTGGCTAGGCCCCCAGTTACTACTTCAACTTACTGATAACATAAAATAAATATAGTAAGTTGAATATTGATTTCGCTGTTTTAATGGTGCCGCAGCGAAGCCACTAGGGTCTGGTTGTAGACAACGACCCTCGTCAATCAGCAGTATCGACTGATAATTAACAACCCCCAGACGTTGATATCAGTATGCTGAACGGGGTGTTGAGTTCGGTTACAAAACTGATGGGTAGGTATTGTTGGAAAAGCTGTCGTTACGACCGATCTACAATCGCACGCTAATGCAATCTAACCTCAGTACATTTACACAATAAAACAAACAGATTTTGGGACGAATTAATCCCTTGTACGTATTAAATGAATGTCAGCACTCATCCTATTAATAATAAATGCGAAAGTTGTATGTTTGTTACTCTTTCACGTAAAAACTACTTAATGGATTTCGATGAAATTCGGCACACAGATAAATTATTACCTGCATTAATATATAGGATACTTATATCTTGGAAAATGTTAGGTTCCGGAGGGATAGTCTAAAAATTATAAAAAATGGCCCAACTGTCGCCGTGGTGGCGCTACCGTCTTACAGACGTTGTATTACTCATATATTTTCTTTTTAAACGCGGATGAAGTCGCGGGCACCAAATAGTTCACTCATAAAAATACAACAACCACAAACAAAAATCCATCTTTTTAAAATTGTTTAGTATTTTGTTATAAAGTTATTCCTTTATATGTACATCGTAAAAAAGGGATTGACAACCTATTGCGTTGTATTGATATGATTTGTACAAACGAATAGGTACTGCTTTAGGGTGATTTACGAAAAATTCATTCGCGAATACATATTCCTATTTTAGTTTTAATATTTGTCATTATTCAGTCTTCGGATCTGTTCCAAATAGATATCGTCCATAGCAGTTTCAGTTTACTGCTCATAACGAATAATAATTACATTATTTCGTCAGGGCACAGTAATTTTAGTAACGAGTTGATGCAATCAAAGCGAAAACGTTTTAATGCGTTTCATTAAAATTATTTGCTGACCTACCAAAGGACCTTTCAAACCTCGTTTGCCAATTTTACTCTGGGACTGGGAACTGTGTACTTTAACTAGACTGCAATCGTGTAATCAAAGGACGAGGAAATGAAGGAGAATCTGTCACCTAACTTTTGAATCACCGGCGATGAAGAGTGCAACGGGCCCGTCACCCGGAGAGTCCAGAAGCTTCAGCATTTTGCCAATTCAGTGATTATGCTCGCGGGGCGGCAAGCGTGACCAAATAGATAAACTATAAGCACAATTGCCTGATAACATTAGCGGATGAAATAAAATCAAATCGGGTCGATCGGCGGATAAGTCTACGCGTGTTAAGACTTACTGCGGTCTCATAAAATGGTCGGTCGCACGGCTTGCAGTAGTGGCAGACAGACATATGTATATTTTATTTTTATTTTTATTTTATTTTATTAATGAAGGAAAACTAACGGCTAATACAATGGTTGTTAAAAAAAAAGAAAATACATCAGAAGGCCACTTAAAAGTTTTCACAAATATTACTACGTAGGTATTAAATAATACATAACATTAACATAATAATAACATTAATATTATACAAACACTAAAGCTACTGCTCGAGCGATCACTCATTGAAATAATTATCAGTAAGCATTCGCTTGACTTTATAGGCGCTAGTATTAAATAAGTCTATATCTATAGTGCTCACTGAGATTGAGTTATAACACTGGCACGCTCTAATCATAAAACTATTTTGTCTATAACCAGTTTTTACAAATGGGACGTGTAATAAATTACGTTTTCTTAAAGATGTAGTAGTGGTTCGCAACCCAATATGTTCCAACAGTTCAGGACAATCAATTGCACCGCTTGCCACGTACAAGAGATACGCAATATCGGATATCTGTCTTCTCTTGTGTAGAGGGAGCAAGTGAAAGTGTTTACATTGAGAACGATAGTCAGGAAGGAATTTATTAGCACGGTATTGCAAAAAACGCAAGAAACGTTTTTGAATCCCTTCAATGCGTGAGATGTAGACATTATAGCGTGGGTTCCAAATTTGAGAGGCATACTCAAGGTGGCAACGTACATATGCACAGTATAATATTTTGATTGTTTTGATTGAATGAAATTCGGAAGACATCCTTAGTACAAAGCCCATATGGCTAGGTACATATGGCTAGGTATATTATGGTGGGAGCGAGACAGCGCACACCACAGCGAACTACTATTAATTAATTTAAATTGACAATTGGCGTCAACAAGTCATTATATACGCAATAAAGCAAATCAATAAAGAAGTTTATTTCAAACATCGTGGTACATTGAAAAATCGAATGTTTAATGGATACTTTTGTGCGCATCGATTCCTTCTACAAATAAAACCGTGTTCTTCAAACAGATGATTAACGACATTATTTTCTAATGGCGAGAGTTTACTTTATTTCGATTCAAAGCCAAACACTTTTGTCTCCTTTAACAAGGAACAAATGGCTGTCAAATGATAGAGGGTAGTTTAAAGTATCGGCTGCGCCTTTGAGTTTGACCGTTGTGTGCATATATTAACTATTAAAATTAGTCTATAAATGCCAATTGTCTATAGCAGTTTAGAAATTGAGTACATATGAAAATATTGTAAAAATAATAGTGTGTTTGCAAAAGAAATTTTTTAGAGAAAATATGGGATTTATATTTTAAAAATAACAAATTAACAGCAAATTTACAAACTTATTGTTACTTACATCAAAGCTCTTGTGTTATGTAGAACAAGTTATAAAGGGGGAAGGTGAAAAGCAGCAACGGAATCCATTCTTATGCCATGATCTTCAAGTATCGCAAGTATCGGAGTCTCGTCAAATTTGGTATAGGCTTAAGTAGTTTTTCAACAAAGGCCACAGTACAGACAAATTAATTTTAGTGTTACCATTTCAAAACAAGATGCGATTAAAACATGCGATTAAAAATCGTTATTCGACAATTATGTTTCTTCTCTACTTTATTGTAGTTAATCTTTTGCATAAAGACTTTAAATGTCCTCGACAATAAAGGAAAAATTGAGTCAATTTAAAATGCGTAGTGAGTATTAAACATTGATAAAAATTGCTAAATTTCCTCTCGAATTAATTTCTTGTGAAATGACAACACTGTCATGTTATGTCAGTAATACACAAAACGTAATGGGAAGCGGTTGCAGTATTCATAATTGTGAAAAACTAATTACGATCTCGTACTGACATTATGAACTATTAGATTTTTTTAAATCCTTATCTCAAAAGTAATGAAATAATTTATTGCGCCATCTATTTTCGATTTTTAGTAAAACTTTAGTTGAGTTGTAATAGCCGGTGAGTAGTTTGTGTGGCTGACGTTTTAATTAACGGGCTGAGTAAAGCAAATGAGAGTAATTCTTGGGAATAACCAACGCACTCTATGGAATAGAATACTTTAAATGACTTTTTCCTTGTCACGTAATTGACAATGGCGTTGACACACTAAAGACACTAAACGGTTTTCCTTCGTCAATTGACTAAACGAATTCGCATTTAAATGGAACAATTTATTGTTTTTAAGAATAATATTCATTAGTCGTTTAATTTTGACAATATTTACATTCACAATAATAATGTATAGTTGTAGTTGTGTAATTATTATTTTTGACGAAATTTTAGTTTCTATTTTGTCATGTTGAATTTATATTATTGTTATGACAAAGATTTTTAACTGTATTTAATAGATTCTATATATTTAAACTTTTTGGTTACGACTAACTATGGGACGTTCGGGAAAAAGCGTTCGCGCCGGGAAAAGTCTCGAACGTTCCACCCTATCGATGGTAGCCACGCCCCTTCCCGACTAGTGTCAAAGGAAATTGGTCCTTATGTTTATAACATAGACTTTACATTTCAACAGAATTAGTATTCCCGAATGTTTAATGGTTTGTTTACAATCTTGTTTATATTTTCTGGTGAACTCGAAATACATCGAAGCGTTTGGCGCCAAGTATAAATAAGAGCGCGGCCGGCCAAGTGGTTAGTTGGACGACAACAAGCGATACGAAAGCGACTCTTCGGAACTTTTGCGAAGTTATCTGCGACAGTGAACCGGCGACACATTAAGGGAATCTTTGACGACTTTTAGCATACGGTATCAACGGACAAATTTAGTGATTTTGGAAGTCAGCTTGGTTTGTGAAAATAAATCGTTCGTTTCGCCCTTACACGGCATTTTACTCACCTCGCACGTAACATTGTATTATTTTTTGTTTTAATTATGTATTATGTACACAACATTTCTTTTTTTAAATTTATTATTTGTAATAGCTATAGATACCAGTAACTGGCATGCAAATTAAAATGTATTCAAACTTTGGCAGCCTCACAGATGAATGAGCTAATGACGTCTGACTATCTAAGACCTTAGATCCGAATGTCCTATTTATTAAAATTGAAAGTTTTATGTAGAATTGGAATTTCTGTCACTTCGTCGTCATTCTCTTGTTAACTCTTATTAACGGACATTAATTAATTATTAATTATGAAAATATTTTCCATAATTATTTTATTTATATTATACAAAAAATTATATTTTCTAAATATTTTTTTATGTGAAGGTCGGCAGACCGGTTGACGGTCCACTTGATGGTAGGTGGCTACCGTCGCCTATAACACAAGCAACGCTATAGGTACTGCAAGTGCGCTGTCGGCTACTGTAGAATTAAGGGTAAGGGATTGGTAAGGGACAGGGAAACGGGCTCTGGCATCCCTAACTCACTCACACAGCACACGTGCTGTTATTTCATACTACTTCTCTATTTTACGCGCTGTTATTTTACGTGCGTTTCATAAACCGACGATTGCTTATATGTATTTTTCTAAGATGCAATTAATTGCGTTTTAAAATGACACATAAATACTTTGGAGTAATGTTTAAGCTATTTGGATATGAACTTAAATAAAACAGGTTGTAGAAACTTTGAAAGTTCAATTTAAAGTGAAGCTTTTCCAGGGAATTAGCGATGGGATAATTGCGTTATGATTGCGTCGTGTGAACGCACCTTTAGAGATTACGTGTGGCTTTAATGCTTAATGACTCATAATGTGTACTAACCTTTGTTTGTGAATTAGCTGTTAGGTTGTGTTGTGCGGTTAACGTAGCTTTCTAAGGAAAATGCACACTCACCGATTCATTCTGTGATGTCTCCCACGGGATAGTGGGACGTCTCTTGGGTACGCTTCTGATGAGAAATGTTCCAAGTGTTACCAAAGTTTCACTTGCAAAGTTATCGTTTGGAAATTAAACTAATTCAATTGAACAACGGCTCCTAACGGTCCCTTTAAATAGATTTTAAATAGCGTTAAAATGACACCTAAGACGTGATAACCCTAATAATGGTCTACTTGAAGTTAGGTACATAATATAAGTTTTAAGTTTTTAAGATTATATTAAACAATAAAAGGCGTAGTATTTAACTTATCTTTTGCTAACTACTATTGAATGAATAAAAGTAATCCAACAAAGAGAATATAATATTATTTGTTAAAAGGCTTCTTATTTCTGTTGAATAAATTGCAGCTTTGCTCGAAAATGGGTATCAGTAATCTTCATGTAGATACGAGACGTATTTTTAGAAACCTTTTCTCTTGTCATTTGTCAATAAGTATAGTGTAAATGAATTTTTGAACTTAAATACTGGCTGCAACTAAATAGGTTTGATTTTCAAAAAATATCGAATTAGAAAAGAATAAGTTGTTTTTGATTTTGAGGTAAAAATAAAATTATGAGAATGAATTGTGAGATCGTACAGGAATGTTTTATTTTAATATAGAAAATGTATTGTTATTTAAGTATATTAGTTATCATGGTTTGTTATTGAAGAGAATGCGAATCTATTTACGACAATCTAATGGAGAGCATTTCGGGCCCCGATCTTGCTAGATTGAGGGCGCTAAAAAGCCGAGAGTCCAGTTTCTGGCTCCACGCAGTGCCATCACCGAACTTGGGCACTTTTCTGGATAACAATACCCTCCGTCTCGCGATCGGGCTCCGACTTGGTACAGAGGTATGTATCCCCCACACCTGTCCCTGTGGCCGGGATGTCGACCGCTGGGGACATCACGGACTTTCCTGTATTATTAGCGCTGGCCGTATTTCAAGGCACGCCAGTATAAATGACATCATACATAGGTCTCTTGCCACCATTAATATACCTTCAATGCTCGAACCAAGTGGTATTGTACGTGATGATGGCAAGAGACCTGATGGGATGTCGCTAGTTCCTTGGAGCATGGGTCGTCCACTAGTATGGGATGCCACTTGTGTCGACACTTTGGCACCGTCCCATCTTCATGGAACAGTTGCTACAGCTGGTGCTGCTGCGGACGCGGCCGAGAAACGCAAAATTCACAAATACAGAGATATCGGCACCGGCTACATTTTCATTCCCTTCGGTGTCGAATCTTTGGGTCCGTGGGGTCCCAACGCGCTAAAATTTTTCAACATTTTATCTAAACGTTTAGTCGACATAACTGGCGATCCCAGAGCTGGCCATTACCTCGGTCAGCAAATCAGTCTTGCAATACAACGAGGTAATGCAGCCAGCATGCTTGGCACCCTGCCTAGGGGACCAAAGCTTAATTTAGTATATAATTTGTAAATATATTATTTAATAAATTAATAATAGGTATGTAAAAATTGAATACATAGGTTGAAGAGAATATATATGACATGTATCATGGAAAGATTACAGTATTTTATTTATAAAGAATAATCAGATCCCAGACTTATGAAGATTCAGAGGTAGATATGTACAATTTTACCCAATAAGGTGTACTACAAATTCTGATGTAAAAAGTATAAACTGATAAAGATATTTGCCAAAAAGAGTCCGAAAAGCAATCGCAAACAAATTTCAAAAATAGTGTTGCGTCGACAAAAAAAACCACAGATAAAAAAAAAACGCATTTTGGAGTAGGTATATATTTGCGGCGCTCGGACGCTGAAACTTTTAATTTTATAAAAAAAAGCAATTACATGAATTATCGGAAATTTTCTATAGTTTAATTTATTGTCAAAGTGTTTTTGTCGTAAAATGAGTCCGAAAGGAGATATTGCCATTTTCCAAAATAGCAGCACGAGCGGCAAAGATGCGACAAAGTAGAAAAGCACATCTAAATGTATAACATCACCAATTTTCAAAACTCCCGGAAAACTTTACAGGTAAAATTACCAAATGACTATTAAAATAAAACTGAAATTTTCAATGTTTAAACCTAGATTTATCAAATCAAATCAAATCAAAATATTTCTTTATCCATTAGTCATTTAAATTTCCCAATTAAATTTAAATTTACCAGGCTTTCGGAAAAAAAAGGCAAGATGGCGATCCTGAGAAGAAATTCCGAAAGAAACTCAGGATACTATTCTTTTTGTCATCTACATAACCTTATGATTAATTTATTAGTGGCTCTATCATAATTTAATCATCATCCTCATCATCATCTCAGCCGTAGGATGTTCACTGATGACAAAGGCCTCTCCCCTAAGGGGAGCATACACTCCAACTTTACAGTGGTATTACAATTTCATTGAAGTGATCCATCAGAAAGCATTTACTGAGGACACCCTCAGCCACACACACACACATACACACACACGAGGAGAATGATGTGCGTCAATGTGTGTGTCATTATATCAATTTCCTGTTGAGAAATTTGATCAATCTGAATATCGAGAAGGTTAAATTTTAAGATGGCCTTGACGCGATCCGTCTCGCCTCTTACGTGAGGTGATTAGCATGTTACAGAGTACATTCCATCAGGAATTATTCCATACACAGTCTCTCATCATTGCTATTGGAAAATCATTGCATATGTGGAGGTCGTACCTTTGTTCGACTTTACTGTAAATAAAGATTTTATTTGATAGTGAAATGTATCGGCAATTAATTCATGTCAATTATTTTACCCAAATGTTTTTTTTATTTTTATTAATCTATCCATGTAGGAAAGATGAGGCCGACGATGGAGCGAGCTCACCCAGAAGATGCCTGTTCACTTGAATTTTGAAAAGATTTGGGTTGCACCAGCTCGGAAATACAGACGCCGGCAAGGAGTTCCACTCCTTAGCAGTGCGCATTATAAACGATTTTTTAAAGCGCTTGGTTCGAATTAAAGCGATTTTGACAAGGTGAGGATGGTACCCAGCAGTACGTCTGAATGTTCAATAGAAGAAAGGGGAAGGCGGTATGATCTCATGCAGCTCCCGAGCACACTCTGCGAAGTACATCTTATAGAATACACATAGACAGGCGATTTTGCGTCTACGTCTGTGCCAGGCTATGCTGCTCAGTTCTTATTAGGGTACCGTAGCCAATGAACTCCTAGCTTTGCGATCCACCGAGTCGAGTGCGGCAAGTTGGTCGAAAAGTGTGGGTATATATTTTACGTCGACTGTACACCGTCGATCACGGCTCACGTCGGATGTCGTTCTCAACTCCCGCCTGATTGATCATCTTTGTTCTCTAACGCCAAACTTTTTCTACCTTTTACATGCCATATCTACATCTACCTGATATTAAAATAGATTTACAGTTAGTAAACGGCAGTGACTAGATATATTTCTTCATTGAATAAATTGAAAAATCGTATTAGTAACACCATTCGTAACTCGAGAAGGGCTGGATCGATTTTTATGATCTCTGATTTGATGAATTTGTCTCCGCCCTGAATAGCAGAATAACTATTATATCCTCCGAAATATTCATGAAAAAAAAATGTGAATAAAATTAATTTTCTCGTACATTTTTTATGGAACGGGTTTTAATTTTGAGTCGGTACGAAGTTCGCCAGGTCAGCTAGTACAAAATAATGCTGAAAATATCTAATTGACAACAAAGATGTCGAATTTTCTTATCAGTTGAGGCGACTTTTTTAGTAATTATTCTTAGTAATAGTAACAGTAAAAGGGATAAAGCAATAGATTCTGGCATCCCTTACTCGCTCACTAAAACGCAACAGCACACATGCTGTTATTTCTGTGAGGGGGTGGTTATACTGCCGCAGGCTGCCCAAAACAGTGTGCTTTGCCACTACTTACCAGACTCACATCAGAGAAAACTTAAAAAAAGTTAATTTCCATACTAGAATTCGAACCCAGGACCCTAGAGATGGAGCGCCTAAGATAAGCACCGTAACCACCCAATCCAAAGAACATTGTTAAATTATTAACATTACATTATGAATGCCGGAGTTTCATTCACGCACTTGGAAATACGAAATGCAACAAGCACGTAGCTACTACGGAGAGCATGGTAAAAACAGGTTGTATGTGATTGAAGAAAAACCTAATTCAAGGGATTTAAGAAGACTTGTCTGCATTGATTCATGGCTACTGACAGGTAAAATACAATCTCGTAATTCTGAGAGGAAAACATATTATGTTTACATCTTCTTAGAGGTTGTTATTCCTATGTAATGTCAATCATGGAATGGGAGAGACACTAACATATCGTTCTTCCGGCTCAGTTTTTGGGTATAATAATAAAGTACGATGTAGAAATTTATGCTTATGGCGAAGAAAATGATTAATTCGGTAGAAAATCAGTTCCATATGTATTTTCATCAACTTTGACATTAAAAGATACAAAAAGAAACTGAGATCAGTCAGGCGTAAATTTTGGTAGAACTTATGAAGAGTAGGTAAGCTCTGCATACACAAAAAGTTTTGCTACTCATCTATTATTTTGTTAAAAAAAAAATTGGTACGGTAGTTGTAAGTTAGAAGGTTTCCCGATGCCGCGGCCCAAGCCCGTGGGGCGTAATCCTAAGTGTTTTTTCGGTTTTATTTACTCTTTTAAATTGGTTTGTTTTGGTTTTCGTCTTTGTTTGAGTCTTGGTGTTTTGTGTTGTGTTTTTGTTTACTTCGTTACCGTTACCGATGGTCTACTGAGGAAACCATAAATGTCAAATTCCTACATTCGGTCTATTGGAAAAAAATCGTCTCCCTGAGACCTCTTAAATGAGTACCAACACAGGGTCCGCTCGCTTATCTTTACCTTGTTGTAGATGACGATGTGTGTCTGTTTAACAGGATCAGTATAGCTATCGCACAGACTGTAATCATTTTTTGAACAGATTCACAAATTACTGTCATACATAGGATTTTTTCATAATTACTTGTCATATTAGACCACAGTACATAGTAATCTCGTGGGAATCCGGGTCACTGTTTAAGAGTAAACACACCTTACTTAAATATTACAAATTCTTGGAAATAATTAATAGCAAATTGGCGGTCGGGATCAATTTATTGAAAGTCGCCGACAGACGAAGTGACACCGTTCATTAAGCTATCGTCATGTTTACCTGTTTCACTAATTTTAATGAGGCTTCAACGAGTTACTAAATCCCCGCAACGACCTTTGATCCTTCATTCACATTCATTTGACATTATCAACGAACCTTTACCTTCTTTGTGTGGGAGTGCTCAAAATAACAGGACTATATTATATTATATGCGTACATACATATAAATGACGAAACACATTAACTTTTAAGCGATCAATTTAAATGCCATATAAGGTAATAAAGAAAAATGAAATAAAAAGCATAAATAAAATGGGTTCTTAAGTTTTCATATAAATGTATTTGCACAAATATTTTGGCGCACTAACAATTTATTATGCACTAATTGAACGCGCAACTTCGTACGCGTGGTATTCGGTATAGTGTGCATGTAACTCTTATTGTTTGTAAGTCGATTGGAATGAAAGATACACTAAATGTTAGGGGAAGCTTGCTGCGATGCATCAGTGAAAACCGCATTCAAATCGGTTAAGCTGTTTCCGAGATTAGCGTGCCCAAACGTACAGACAAAAATTCTGAAAACTATTTTTTTTACCGAGGTCGGTAACATAAGTAGAACGTGTACAAATTGTTTTTCTGAAAAATATTTAATAAATTTTTTAATTAATATTGTTCCATTTCATAATAAAAATAGGTTAGTACGGAGACGTGTAAAACTATATTCATTACAGAAATTAGTTCCAATAAAAAATATCAGTAAGGGTTCTGATGGAACTACGAGGGCTATAATGTCCAAATAGTGTCCAAATAATAAAATCTTAAATATAATTCACTACAATTCTTTTATTACTATTTTTACATTTCGACATAACATCAATCAATTTATAATTCTATATTAGAATCCAATGATTGATACGTTATTTTAGGCCATTATCAAAAATACAACCTCCAACAGGTTCAAGTGTCGTGTGACGACACTTGTTTCCCAACAAGTGTCGTCAGTTGTTGTCCGGCGGCAAAAGTTCGTACGGAACGAAGTCCTTGCTACTCGTATCCCAGCATACACATTATTTCGCGATAATCTGGATTTCACCACAATCCACGGACTTTTCTGTTGCTTTTCGGAGCGTTAATAGTTAATAACCAGTTTAAGTTAAATAACCATAATTCATCCCATGGCTTTTAAGGACACATAGAAAAACAAAAATTAATGAGAAAACCTCTATTTAATGGTTCTTGTTTTTCTATGTATTTTCTTCTTTCTATAGCTTATGGAAAAATAGGATCGCACTAAGATAAGTAAATCCATAATAATTAAGTATTTATCACCTTTTCAAGTGCGCTACCGACCTAAGTAGGATTAAGGATATGGGATTAAGAAGGGATTAAATTTAAAGAGGGATAGGGAAATCACCTACATACAGAAAAATTCTGGGGGTTATCTTTTTAACGTTAACGTACACTTTCGTACCTTTTCAACTCTGTTCGGAAACTTTAACAATTTAAAAATAGACAAAGGACAGGGCTAATTACGAAACAGTCTAAGCCTGGGCGCATACATATGTTTTCCAAATTCGATTTCTGAATTCGTTTTCCGTATTCGGAATTCCGTGTGCCTAGCGCAGAAGTTCAGTGGTGGCTTTGTGAACGCACGACCATGGAGAACAACGATTTAATTGCGATTGCATTATCTAAAGAGAGCTTTATCTATGTTGTCGTGTATATTCCATGAGCAGGGATGTTTTTCAACAGCTAAACTTAAGCTTCTGCTTCACACATTGTAATGATGCACTCGTGATGAGACGTGAAAAACACACAACACAAAACAAACAACTCGCGATTCCGAACGGAAATTTTCGAACGTGTGCGCCGAAACAAACAAAATGTATGCAAGCGCTGCGTTCCGAATGACGTCATTAGGTTTTTCCGTAAGGGGATTCCGAACGCACGGGCCCACATTCGAAACGTACGTACGGAATATATTCCGTACGGGAAAAAAAACGAACGTGTGCGGCAGTCAATGTATTTTCTATCGATTTGATGCATTCGGGTCTCCGAACGCGGAAAACGTATTCGGAAATCGAATTCGGAAAACGTATGTATGAGGCCGGCCTAAAGCTGTAATATTACGTTATATACGTTTTATATTTTCATACTGATGAGTGAATATACTAAGAGTATCATACAACTAACGACCTCATTCGGGGCATATTAATGAACGTACATTTTTTAAACTGGATTCCTTAATTCATTAAGGAGTCAGGAAGTCGGCTTAGTTGCACTTTGGCAAGTGCAAATAAGACAACGATCGCCAAATATTTAAACGTAGCATACGGAAGCAAGTGTTTGCATTTAGCAAGCGTTTGTGCCAAACTGCCACAAGTAGCTCAGGGGGGGGGGGGGGGGGTTTATATGGAACTTTGCCAAAACATCTTTTGTTTTTCTTTTTCAACGAAAGTTACCTACAGAATTTTCTTCAAAAATCTACTTTAGACAAGTATACCGCGTCCGTGAAAAAGAATTAGATCATAATATTTCATATAGTGCAACATACATCTGACCTAAAAGAGTTTATAAACAAAAATGTAACATGATCATGAAATGAATTAAATGAATAAATAATGAATAAATAATGAATTAATGAATGAATTTCTGTATTAATAAGTTGATATTAACATCTGCCATGATGCGAATAGATAACGAACCAATCCAAAAGTAATGATATTCTCAGACTGAAAATTCTCAGAAAACCAGAGTTTTATGTTTTAAATGCAATAAATGTTATTATGTCTTAAAAAATAGCAAAATAATTAGTAATATACTCAATACGAATTCTTTTTAAAAGAAATGGAATGGAGATACAGTAAAGATATTAGGTGATCTAGTTTCACAGATATCAAAAAAATAGGAACGTGGACATACAGCGGGACACAGCTATTTAATTATATAACAGAGGGCCAACATAAAATTTAAATAAGCTAATTCGACACTTGTTCAGTGCAATGGGTACAATCGACACACAACAACAACGTGAGTTAATTATTATATTTTTGTGTGGAAAATATTGGCCGACTTCGCTCTCCTCCAGACTATGTATCTTTGAAGCGAGCTAATTCGTTCCCGTCTTATTAAATGTCTTAAAGTGAAGAAATACGATTTATTCGTGAATGTAAACACTAAGAAACCTAAACGCCAATTTGATGTGGAATAACATCGCCCCGGCAAATCAAAGCGACCAATTGAAATAGAACCCGTAAATAACGAAGACGGCCAATATAAACGTCACCGGTATCCACGGGACTTAGCGTTAGTCCACAACTATGCCGATTCGATCCCGCTTCGCCGCAATCGTGATTTATTCCGACGTAGATTTCAAGCTGTCAGCTGACGACGTATTTCCAGGTTCCTTTTTTATCTATTTAGACTAGTGTCATCCTGTATGGTGGTGGCTAATCGATTACAGAAGAACACCGTGTAACCAAACACAAGTTCATTAATAATAAACCGGGATAAGCTACACCCTCCTCAGTGTCTCGCACATTCTCAAGGTCTGTTTTCATAATAATTTGGTTAATGATTTTCCTCGATGCTTCCTTTCCGCTGTCCAGACTGATTCAAAGGCAAATTTTATATTTTTTGTTATCAGTTTTGTGATGGCAGGAATTCTGTAGGAGGTGGCTCCGCATAATCTGCATAATTGTAAAAAGTTTCACTATATACCAGCTGAAAGTGGTCACCGTTGAAATTTGTTTCATGCGAACTAACGGACAGTTGTTTGCTTATAATAAATATTTATGAAGAAAGTTATTTAATTTGGTGTCCGTCCCGCACTCGGGCTCTATCCCTTCTGAATAATGTTTCTCCGTTTTATGTTAAACACCTCTTGAACTTTTTGTTTGGCGATCACCAGCGTAATTGGATGCGTTTTGTTCCCCTCGTCTAGAAGAATTGAAATCGGGCCAGAAGCGGATGTGAACAGATGATGTATGAGTGCACGCGGAACAGCCATCGCGAACAGGATACTATGCTATACTCAAATAAAATGTACTCACTAAGCGTTCCAGTTCATTCCAATTCAAAATTATATTTAAGTTAATTCATTTACATTTTTTTATTATTCGCTCTTTTCATTAGTGAAGACGGCATCAAAATCCGATGCGGGGTTTAGAACGAGTTAGAGAACACAGACAGACAGGTCGAGGGCAGCTACTTTAATTTATACATACTATATAAATTCTTCAAAAAAATCAAATTTTTTATCATTTTATCTGTCAACGTTCTTTCATGTTCACATCAAATTATAATAGCTCTGGACGCTGATTGCTGTAAATTCTGTATGAATTACTTCCACACCGAGAGCATAAATAAAAAATTTTGAAATAAAAATTTAAGATATTTTTCAGAGCAAACAAAAAAAAATGCACAAATTACTAATTTTGACGAAATATTTTTTAGAAAGAACGACAATTTTTTTTTCATTTTTTCATTTCTAAGACCTAACTTGGACTGCGGAAAAGTTTAGGTACTCCTTCAAAAGGAGAGAATTCAATATTTTTTTGTACAATATCCTATATTTATTTGTTTTGTAGGAAAAAATGCTTTCAGACATAATACACGTTGTTACATTACGTACGTTTATTAAGTACACATGTCTAACGTCTTTAACGAAACTAAATCCCTAACGACACTTACCGTTGTTTAATTCTTTAAAAATAAAGATAAATAAAAAATAATAATTTAATTTTATCAAAGTGGGCGGCAGGTAGACTGACGGTCTGCACGACGTTAGCCTGACAGCTGACAGTCGGATTAAATACGTGCATCCGTATCGGTAACGCTTATAAGTAGTTAAAAAATTCCTATTGCAAATTCTAATTTGAATCAAAATCATACGATTAATTGACAAGTTTCTAGGAAGTTATTATTAATGACTGTCGATTTTATTAGATAGGTGGGAGTATAATATAATACAACATCCCGAAGCCAATGCGGCTCTCTGGTAATCCGAATGGCATACTCGCCCATTTCTATGTTTGTTCATCACCAATATCAGAAGGGACGGATGGGAAGTTTATTTAAGAAGCGTGTTTGCAAGACCAATAGATTTCTGGCGGCTACGTTCTGTGAAAAGCTAGAAAGTAGGACATCCAATGCTCCTGCTGCTTATATCTTGAGAAAACTATATCAAATATGCTTTAGGATCAAAAGAAGCGCAAATAATAAGATATATACTTGGAGACCTAAAGTTTCATTATGTGTAAAATAGATTGTAATATCTTGTGTTTATTTCATAAGAAGAAATAGGGCAGATGGTAATAATTCAATTTAATATATAAAATATAAATACAGTTTCAATATTAGAATACAATTTAGATAAGTAGCAT
The DNA here is from genome assembly GCA_910589475.2 of Bembecia ichneumoniformis. Classification (NCBI taxonomy): domain Eukaryota; kingdom Metazoa; phylum Arthropoda; class Insecta; order Lepidoptera; family Sesiidae; genus Bembecia; species Bembecia ichneumoniformis. The sequence goes on from OU342540.1 coordinate 14,630,898, forward strand.
ACAAAAAAGCTAAAAATAAAAGCTTAAATCGATGAAGCTATTAATGCACACAAATGTTATAGAATTGAATTCAATTTGGACAATTTCAAATTAATCTCATGTTTTATTAACGTTACGACGGAGGCGATCAAAAAACTAATTACCGTCTGGTTAGTTTAACATTAGCCGAAACATTATTGCTCTCGAAATTAAATAAATTCTTTAATTTTGTTCAAAATGTGTAATATTTCAATGCGAAAAAATTAGGAGCAGCGCCAACGTCTCGGCCGATTAATTATATTTTGCTCGTTTAGAGTGAAACAGAGTTGTAAAACATCGCATGGTTTAAGCGATAAGGACTCTATTATTCTTAGTCCTAGTCTTTTTTTTTTTTTTTTTTTTTTTTTTTTTTTTTATGTTATATCGACAGACAGGCTGACGGTCCACTTGATGGTAGGTGGCTACCGTCGCCTATAACACAAGCAACGCTACAGGTGCTGCAAGTGCGCTGCCGACTACAGTAGGATTAAGGATAAGGGATTAAGAGGGGGATAAGGAAATGAGCTCTGGCATCCCTTACTCACTCACCGAAACACAAGAGCACGTATATGCTGTTATTTCACGGTGGTCTTCTGTAAGTCTTTCTGTAGTCGAGCCTTCAAGACGGTAGCATAGGTAGTAAAGAAAAAAAGAAAGAAGTCTCCACTACGATAGCCCACAGGCGTATAGCATGACTTCGCTGCATTCGGGGAGCTGCGTTATCTGATCTCGTAACCACTGCCGCAATGTCTGAAGACCAAGTTATTATGGTCATTGCATCCTGCCAGGGATACGCCAAAGTTCTCGACATAGCCAATAGAATTATCAAGTTGAAGTGGAAGTGGGCCGATCATACATGTTTGCTGAACGGATATAATCGATGGGGTAGAAGAGTTTTCGAATGGAGGCCACGAATTGGGGCCTGGGGCGCTCTGGAGCAGGTGGACAGACGCCCTGAAAGGCTTCGCGGGAAGCGGCTGGATGCGAAGGACAGAAGACCGTGCGCGGTGGCGAGCTTTGGAAAGGTCTACATCCAACAGTGGACACAGACTGATGATGATAATGATGTCTTAATCTTAGCAATCAATCTTACGAAAACCGATTACCAGCACAAGTATGATGCCACGGTGGCATTGGACAAATTTGAGAGCCATCCCATTTACATTCCACAGTTCGTACGCACCTTACAAAAATTAATTTAACAAACAGCATTTCCTCGGATTTGTTTAAATAACTCGGATACCCTCTACAGGTTTCTGGAATCAATCCCTTTGTATCTTACAATCGCAATTGGATCTCCACTGGCTATAGCGTGGGTATATTGGCGACTATAGTTCAGCCGGCTTGTCGCATTTTACCATCACAAAATCAATTATAAAATCAGAACTTTTTGTAAACAGTGCCAACTGATGATCCTTTCCCGTCTTCTTGTTTTATATAGGGTGCTATAGGAAGGTGAGCTGTGATGTTCAATTTAGGCACACTGAATTTATCAATTATATAGGTACACTCAACTCGTAAGGCAGCATATATACACAAGGATATCTGCTGCCTTAAAAAAGACCACCACAAAATTGTTGTATTTTTCGATGAATAAGTAAGGATGCCAGGGCTAACTTCTTCCTAATCACTTATATTTTATCTTTTATCCCACTAAGATCGGCGCCGCACTTGCAGCGCCTATGACGTTGTATTACGTACGTCACATACGGTTACGTGAAACGTCAGCCTGCCTGCCGACATATATATAAAAAAGTTGTCTCTGAAATCATTAAACACTATATGGTAAAGAGATTCTCGCTTGTCTTGCCTCTCACTTGTACCAACCTGAATCCAAGTGTTGTTATTCATTCTACTTGGAACCATTTCAATTAGCGCAAATCTTGTGTTCATACGTATTTACCTACAACTTTGAAAACTATTTAATTTGTTTACTTTCAGCACTAACATTTTATTGCAGCTACATAGCTGCACTGAAATTTGCAGACTGTTGTATTGGAGATGCATACCTGCAGCATTCCTGCAGAAATAGTTGAGGCTCCTAATAGAAACGTTCGTAACGTAGACGTAATATGCATTTAAAGTCATCAAGTTGTATTTCGTTATCCAACATTGCTCACATTAACTGTCAAACTACGAATTCTCTTCCACGAATACCGCATAAAACGAACGTCACAAAGTATCTATTTCTGAAATCTAAAATTATCTAAAATCTAATTCCGCCCTCAAGTTAAAGATAAATAAATTGACAAATTGGCAAATTCGTTTTGGAGAAACACAAACAGAGCCGACGAAAAAAGTAGTTATCTTTTCGATCTGAGGGTCGCGAACTTTGTCCCTCGACGACGAGGGAGGCGTAGGGGGAGGAAATTAAAATATTTGCATGACTCGGCACAGGCCGACACAGAAGCGAACTCACGAGGCGGTTTCATCGCACAAAACGGACGGACGGAACTTAGCACTTTGAGGAACTCGACTGCAAGTGTCTATCTGCTACTAAGGAATCTGTAAGTGAGCGATTACTTAATAGAATTAACAAGTTGAAGAGACATTCGGCTGATATACTGTCAAACTCGAAGAACCTACAACTTTGGTGATCAAAGATCAAATCAAGAAGAGCCATGAGCCTCCGAAGGTAAAGTACGATGTAAATATGAATATTATAACCATTGTATCCATTTTTCCGAATGTACGAATGAAGAGTGTTCTGATAAGCTGTGTTTCTTTTCCAAAATGTGAACCGCTGAAGTTCCCATTTGAGGTGGGTCCACTCATTTTCATTGGGTTGGTTGTAATTACACGTATGTGGATATACTTGTATGTTAATTTATACGTGTCATTGTGGGAGGACGATGTAATGTAAATACGTGGGAACGAATGATAATGGGTTGACGGAAACTGACGCGGAAAAACCTCAAGTCGGTTATTGTGTCGAAAAATGAATAATCGTTCGATCGCTCAACTTACACTCCGAATCTTGTATCCATATATAATATCTGACTTCATTATATGTCTGCAACAGTGACAGTCCATCGGCAATTCTCCATTTTAATTTGCAAATTTTGTGCCTTTAGGCTCATTTATGCAATATTTTGCCCACATTAGGCGAAATATTACTCGTCGACCACGCGAGTAACAATTGAGAAGACATTGGTATCAAATGTATCAATATGTATACGAGTATCCTTTAGATATATTATTTATATTATTATTGGTTGTGTTGTGTAGGCTAGGACTTAGCAGACTATATTAAAAAAAAATGAATCGGACAGATTTTTACAATAAATTATATTTTCTAAGGAAAACAAATAGTAAATTACTACCCAAAAAAAAAAGCTTTTCGTCACCGTAACAAAAAATTTCAGCGACAACTATATTATTTTTTAAGCTTATTGATTAATTTAAGTCCTGTATTAAAGTTTTAATCGGCTACTTTTATTTCATTTTTCATATTATTTTACACAATATTTAAAAAAACCTTCCAATTTTAAATCCGTTCGGTTGTCTCCGAGAAGCTACAAAAATTTGTTGTGAAATATTGCACCTTAGCTGATAGGTTATTACGTTGCTCTCATTTTGGTAAAAATTGTGTTCGGTCTGATGTTAGTCCTTGTAACGCTATTATGGACGTTTCTTCATAAACAGGATATCTTTAAGTTAACAATTAAAGTAGGACTGGATATTATAAAATAATGAACTTATAGGAACATACTATTAGTACTTATTTACTTATCTGGTTGTCGCCGATTAATAAGCATTCATTTGGAGTATATGGAAATGCTGAAGCACAGGAGTCCGTCCATCTGGGTACATAGGAAGTACATAAATATTTTTGTATCATGGGCGAAGTGAACGGGCGAGTCGTTGTGCTCTAAATATATTACATAACATATTTCTTACGATTAAACAGTTTTTCCTGTGAGATATTTTATTTACTTTCCTGTTTATTTCTATACCTGAGGCGACGATACCATCTTCTTTAAGATGGTATACCTACTGTCTGACGTACTTTCGTTGCTAAACAACACAGCATTTAATTGTTAAGCAATATTTTAGCATTCCTTTCGTTCCGCGAAGGCATATTTATTCAGTGGGCGAACACGATGCGAGTGCTCATGTATTATTTAGATTTCTCCTCTCCCTGGCTGCCCATCTGGCTCACGCAGTCCTATAGGGCGTTGTGCTTATAGAGAACAATCCGCATCTACACAATAGTGAGCAACTCGAAGTTAGACGAGTGAGGAGTGTTCAGGGCGGAGTAAGTTGGAGGGTGGAAAGTGGTACCACGACACCTGCCGTTAGCGCAACGTTTTCACTTTAATGGGAATTTAACGATGTCAAACAGGTAACATAAGGGAGGAACCCTTCCGCGGCTCTCGTCTAAAAATATTCTTCCTCAAGGGAAAGCTGACTGATATATACTTTTTAAGACAAAGGATTGCAGACAGGCTGCCGTCACTCATAACTCCTACTCTTGGACGACGCAAAAGATAGAGTGAGAGGATACAGACAGTTTTGTTATTCATTGCATGAGCTTGGGTGATTTCCTTTAATCATACTTCTTAGCTCATAATCACAGAACTGTCAATGCAAATGCTACACTGTAGATATAATAAGGTGCGTGTAGGCTGGAACGCGCTTTAGATGCGACAGTTATTGTTAGATTTTTTGTGTTTCAGTGAGTGAGTAAGGGATTCCAGAGCCCATTTCATAATCATTAATCCTACTGTAGTCGGCAGCGCACTTGCAGCAGCTTGTGTTATAGGCGACGGTAGCCACCTACCATCAAGTAGACCGTCAGCCTGTCTGCTTATTTTAATATAAAAATATATATACAAGTTTTCTATGTTTATCATACAATAATATCATGTGAAACCTATAAACACGGAAATCGTTTAACCGATCATAAGAATTTTCTACCATTAATATGTTACTATTACGAAGTAATAGTACTGACTGGCTGTAAAATATAAAATATAAATAAAAGACCTATTGTAATTATAAATGAAAAAAAAAAATGATGTTCGTATACATTCGCTTGAAATCAATACTCGTTTAATTGATATGAAAGTGTTGGCGACGCAAAAGTAGTCACTTTTGATGGAGTAAATTGATTTATAGGTTGTATTGGCGCACTATGCCTGCTTGCCATTCAATACTTTATGGAGTTCGCGTAATCACTTTTATATCGAGGATCGTAAACAAACACCCATATACTAGTCGTTTCTATTAAATTGATTAGATTCAACAATATATTAATGATGCATCAGAAAATACTTGAATGTTGTTATTGGTCACAAGTTTCCCGTGAATTTAGTGAAAGGGAAGCGATAAATTTTAAACTTGGTCAGAAGCAGAATTGCTAGTTTCGGACATGATCTGACTTTTCCCTCGTCAGCGAAAAGCTTCCCCTGTGTAAACTTACTTACATTCGCTGACCGAACCAAATATGCTCTCAATAAAACTTGTTTCCATTAATCAGAAAATAAACTTTTTCTTAAAACGTTGTTCCTGACCAAGTCCAGAACCCCTCGACCTAGGTGCGTTGGGTATCACAGTTGGATACCATATTCGGGCTAATTTGTACATATCTGTACTATAGTCAGACAAAGATTTAGAAATCCTACATTCACTGAAATTACTTTTAATTCTAACAACTTTAATCGACACCTATTTTCATTGTAAACAATTAAAAAAATCGACATCGCCCGCAAATGACAGTTATAATTGTAGTTAGCCTACAATTTCCCCGAAATTTCAAGTTTTAAGGTATGCAACAATAGATAGTTTTTTTTTTTAAGTTATTTAACAGTCTTAACAAGATTACGATGTCATTTAAATAATATTCTATTGAATCGTGATCACCAACAAAGACGTCGTTCGACGTCGTTCGTCGCCGTCCCTCGGCGAGCACTCTTACTAAGTTTTTTCATCAAAATCCGATTATTGCCCGAGGGGTATGATTTTAGATAATACATTCGTTAAACTTTTGTAGTACTTGAAAGTTTAGCAAAGAATTTTCACGACTTCTTAACGATGTTTTTCGATTGCGTAAAAGCTCTACACGACTTATTAGTTTATAATCAAATTCCGAAAGTTTTCCACATAACTTCTATCATTATAAAATCGATGCACACAACCTGTTACTTTCTGAATATATTTACACTCATTTTGCTAATGTATTTATTACAATTTTAATTTTAATAAAAAAGTATAATTATGGTGGCCGTCCGCGCCCCTTTCTCTTAGCTCTTTAATATTTTTCTTAATAGGGAATATGCACATTTTTTTATATATTTTCACACGATAGGTTATATCGTTATATAACCGTAAAAAAATATTCAGCGCCAAAAAACAAAAATTTGGTAACAAGAATAAAAGTTAAAATTAACTAACAGCTTGTCGTGACGTCAAAGTCCACGATACAATCAAATGTTAAAAATCACAAACATCTACACGCTTGTTGAAATTTCATAGACGTTGACGTCACGTTCCATAGACTTTGACGTCACATTCGATCTGAACTTTTCGAGTATTTTGAATTACCCACATTTTTATGCACTTTTTAATAATTATTTTCTCAACGAAAAAGAAATAATATTAAAAAATATTTACATAGACATAATTCTAATGTTGATAAAAAAATATATTTATTAAGCCTTTTTTGAATTAGACGCATATTCAAGAAAAGAAAGCATTGTGCAAAGAAAGCATATTTTTACATTTTGTGACATTTTTTCGGCGATTGTTGATGACGGTCGCGCCGTCACATTTTTTTACATTTTTTGATGATTCCTTAGGGACAGTAGTTTTTTTCTGGATGAAAGGTACCCTATATTCTGTAAGTATCACGAAAAATTTCATGATAATCGATTGAGTAGTTAAAGCGTGAAAAAACTCTTTTTCATATTTATAATATTATAAAGTTAAGATACAATAGTTTACATATTGGCCATCGCTCCGTTAACTGTAACGGCTTGTCCTTTTTTATGTTAAATTATGTTAAAGGGATGGCAAATGGTATTGAGGGATGAAAATGTAAATTTGTTATGATAAACGTCAAGGAATAAAGTGAGAATAAATAAGTAAATAAAAAATAGTATTAAAAGATATTTTAACGGCATACATCGTCGATATCAAATATTGGATAGATGAAGCAATAGGACAAGATGTTATCTTACGATCGTCGAACGCAAACTTTCCTTTAAAGCCTGTAAGAAAAGGCCTCGAGAAGGTCAAGTATTTGCACGAGCTTTAACAAAGTTCATGGCACCCTTATAATTCTGTTTGTCCACTTGTCACTTGCAAATAGGGTTGTCAAAACAATGTTTCCGAAACGATTTTATGCGAATGTTTATTGAGCGAGAAGAGCTCAATAAGCTTATAAAAACCTGTCTGATGTGTCAATGACAAACAAATAAGTGGCATCCATTAAAGCTGAAAGTTGGCATAATTTATTCTCATAGAGAATGAATTGCATGGAAGAAAATCGGATACATTTGAGGCGTTGCTGGTCTACTCAGATAATAAGGTAGCGAGCGAGGTTATGACAATGGGTTTTTACTTCCCTTACTCATGCTTCAGGACCGACGACCGCTGAGTATGCGTACTGCATAGTCGCTGTTGTGATTTTTGCTACTAAAAGATAATTTTTACCTTCCATGCGACATCCCTATTAAAAATATGAGGTCCACTGAAGTATATCTCTATATATTGATGGATCTATAGCAAAATTTCAATTTAGGAGTCCACCCTTAAAAGTTTCGTTGTTTTGGGTAACTCCAACAACTAACTCCGCAAATGATTTTCCCTTACTACCTATTCGATTTGTTTACACTGAAATTTTCTTAGACTCAATCTCAGGGATGCAATGAGTAAAGACCCGACTAAGCGAGAACCTAGTACCACCTTTAAAACGATTGTGTTGTGTGGAAGTGACTTCTCCAGAATTCGAAGCAAAAACTTACATTTTTTTATTATTCACATATGCAGTAAAAACTGAATCAAAATAATATTAATTAATTAATTAAGGAGTGGGAGGTCACACCACGTCATTTGACCGCCTTTCTACCAGCAGTAACCATGCCTTTACAGGTCACAATGAAATAACGCATGAAAAGTTAGTATTCAAATAAAGAAATAATAAAAATAGGCCATTTATTCCTTTTGTAAAATTATAACATTTCTGTGACATTAATTTAAAGAAATAAACGATTGTTTAAGCATCCCACTTAGATATAGTCCTAAACCTGACTGCAATCCTGTGGGAAAGTTCGCGTATGAAGAATTTTTTTCAGGAAAGTTTAGTAGAGGTCATAGTAAGTATTACAGGTGGATATCCGCCACCTGGTACATTTTCCAGTTATGACGTCACTTTTTTTGTGACGTATCAAATGAAAGACTAAAACCACACCATTACATTTTTTTAAATTATTTCAACATAATTATTATGTATACCTACGCACATATACAACATTGCAGGTAATATTTCATTACCTAACCTTTTATACCTTTATGATAAATAATATTATTTTAAAATTAATGGCAATGAGTTCTGTCAACTCTCAGACATAAATTTTGTCAACATAAATTGCTTTACCAAACTCGCTGGCTGCCATTATTTTAATATTTACTTATACTCCATACTCTCCATGGGCTGTTTACCAATAGAATTAAAAATGAAAGAAATATACAGCCAGTTGTTTCTTAAAAAAATAAATTTTCAAACCGCACCAAGTTTGGGCTCATCCTGGCAGGAAATCAAACGTATCAAACGTATACTACCGAATCCACCACCAAATCTTAAATTAAGTACTTTTCTTGCTGTGCCTCTCCAACTAGTGAAGGTTGACGATCAGTCTGAAACAGCTCAACCGCGTTCATTACATCCCGATCGACTTTCTGATAGTTATATATATTTATATGAGCGTGAAATTTAGAAGTATTTAACTGTATGAAATAGACATTCAGTCCGTCTGTCATCTATTACGAGTTACGCGTTGTTATTTCACTGCGATGGGGTGGAAACTACCGACAGTCGCGAGTCCAATGGCAAGGAAAGGGCGGTCGCCGTACGTTTTCAACAATAAGACCCTCGAGGCTTCGGGCGAACCTCTCGAAACATTCATTGCGCTCGAATGCTACACCCCTACATCAGAACTGATACTAATTTGTCTCAAAAGGACTACAGTCAATAACGCAATTTTTATGTTCCCTTCAGCTTGTTTGGACAGAAACTAATGTGGATTAATAGTGAAAACAAAAGTACAGAACTGGACAGGATTTTAAGCATGAGGTGAAAATTACCAACAAAAAAATTATCTAAAAATTGTACGTTGCATCAAAGTAGTGAACAGCCCGAAAAGTAAAAATGGATTACATTTTTACAAGTTAATCATTCACAATAATATTAAATTAATCTACACCGCTTCAGAAAGCTTTTTCTGCGAGAAGAAACCGGCAAGGACGTCCCGATTTGCTATTTTCAAATGATAGATTATAAGCATTTTTGTTAGAACTATAGTACACACACACACTATAGTACCTACACTATAGTAGATCTTAGAATACAATTTTCTTTCGATGAATGATATAAACCTAGTATAGACTTACTACTAGTCTGGTTAGAAACCTAGTTAGAAACTTACATTTTTTTTTCTAATTTTCATAAATAATGTTGTGTAAACTCAGTTAGGTAGTGTATTATTTTTTTTAAATTTTTAATTATATTTTATGGACAACACGAATAGCTTGCTATTCGCTATTCTCGCACAAATATTCAATTGATGTCAACGGTACTTACTACCTCACAATCGTATCACCACCACACTTACAGTCAGGCAACGAATGTATTCGCGTAGAGCAACGTTCGGCGAACTCGCTACAGTTTGCAGGCTCGAACATTGAGCGTCGCCCGACTGTATGACGTAAGTACGAGTATGATTAGACTGTGATAGTATGTCATATGTTACTTTGTACCATTTAATATTAGTTTTTCGTTTTTGGGGTTAATATCTCAATTAAAAAAAATGTCTACACGTGCTATAAACGAGGCACTACACCTTAACCTTACTAAATTTGAAAACGCTAAATAACTTCACCTTGTGCTTTAATATTAGAAAGGGATTTCGCTCACAAATGGTATTTCAACAAATATACTTAATTGAAATTGCATAGTTGGCGCGACCGCAACGCATATAGCACCTGCGTCAGTAGCTCAATCGTCAATAAATACTCAATACCTATCCATTATCGTAATATTCGCGCTAATTCCATTCCAATTAATTTTGATTACTGCTAAGCATTAGCTGTTAATTAATCGTGTCGACGTGTTTCCGGCAATGGCGCAAAAGCAGCAAGAAAAATACCAAATAATATTCTTGTTAGTTTCTGTTAGAATGTGAAAATTATGTCTGTCTGTGTCTCAGACCGACAAAACTATAGACGGAAAAATACACACCCTTAAGTGAGGCAGGGAATAGGAAGACGATTCTGCAATAGGATGACGGCCGCTCGACAGTCTGACGCGAGTAGTTGATATACCTAACTATATTTTTTTTTTAATAATAATTAATTGGGGTACAAGTTGTTATAGATAGCGGTACAGGGGCGCGGGGGTATGACGACAAAGACGACCGAGACAGGTGTGGGAAGGACTCATTTAAACGGTCTATCTGTAGTGGGCAACATTTTTAATTGCACACATAAACGCACGGCTACTTTACAATACACATCTTCAGCGAACCGGCTTCATATTCTAAAAATCGTTTTTGTATAATTTTTGTCGGTCTGAGGTTTGTGTCATCTTAAACTACTGAAGTAATTCTATCCTCTATTGGCTTCTATAGCTTATTTAAGATGAAATTAACAATAGAGCTTCAGTAATTTGGGTATAAGTACTAAATAAATAGTGTTAACGGCAGAATCATATTTTCAGTTAATGTTAGAGTTATTTTAGTTATAAGTTATCTTGCCAATGCTCCCAATGCTATAAAATTATTTGGAGTAGTTTTTGAGGCAGTGTTGGTCCGTTCGCCCATAGTGAATGTCGTGTACGCGCCTCGAGCCTCCTTCGTGTTTGCCACGTGGAATAAATGCCACGTTGCGTTACACGTGTCTGTCTTTTCCTTTCCTACACAAACTCCTAAGTCCTAATCGGTAACGCTGTTTACAAGTAGGCTTTTTTTGAAATTGAGATCGCTTATCGGTGAAAATATTGGATTTTATGTTAGCGGGTTAAAATGCAGATTAACCCGCGGCTACAGCTAGTAGTTCAACCTAACCTCATATTTTGATTATTTAATATAAGTCTGAGAAAATTTGTCTCATATTCTATGAACGGTAAAGCAAACAGGCACGTTTAAGAGTAGTCTAAAGTTTGCTTGAGTTTCATATTCGATTGGCCCCACTTAAATTGAATGAGCGCCTCCTCCATGGACGCTAAACGAATTTCAGTCGCAGGATGGCGACTCGGACATACCGCTCGCTCTCCCATATGCCATTAACTACTCTAATTTCATGCTAACTAAACATATGTAGATAGACCGTTTAATTGAGTCTTCGCCCGCGCGGTACAAGGGTGCGGGGGTATGATGACAAAGGGGACCGCTCCCCGCGCCCCTGTACCGCACGGGCGAGGACTCATTTAAACGGTCTGTTTTTAAATTGCTGCTTCGTTTGATTGAGAAAGCCAAGGTGAAACGCGAACGAACGCAAGAACAAATTATGCCTGCGCATCCGGGATTGGTCTGGTTTGGCTGTAAGTAGGGGAGAGTTCAGGAAACTGAAGGTAACTTTCGGGACTAAAGAGTTACATGAATTGATAGAGAAAGGGCGAGACGAGAAATGCGCCAGATAGAGGAATGCGCTGCTGACTCTGATTGAATAAAGGACAAACGTTGTCTTCGATACAAAGTGTTTTCTGCTACTTGAGCAGTAGGAACCCAAGATGTATTGCTACAGAGGGTATGCAACGTATCATATTAAGTGAACTTAATTCTTGTTGGAAGGCGAGCGTAGTGAACACGCGGAGCAGGGGATAGTCTCTTCATATTCTAAATAGAATCTTATCTAAAAATTGATAATAACCTTAGCTTTTATCAATTCACATGTGTGAACAGAGGACTGTTATGAAGGACTGTTTGTGTATATCATTTTTAAAGAATATACTCAAGAAAATATCGAATTACGCATGCATTTTTTAATTAAGCAACTCGTTCACTGCTTTAGTCTGTTGTCGTTTGTTTGTGAACCTATTTTGTTTTTTTTTTAAGTAGCCATCAACAAGCTGTGTTACCAATAATAATAAAAAACCTTGGTAAAAGATTTTTTTCTCCCCATCTAAATGATTATGCTCGAATTGCGTATATATCATTAATTATAAAAGCCATATTTCACAGGTCTTATGTGCATACTAAATCCCATAGTCACATAAACATTCCTCAAATCGGGATAATTTATAATAGGTTGCAAATACATTGTTTTTTTTTATTATTTGTACAATGATCAATAAAATATTCATTTGAAGGCTGTTGGGATTCTCGGCACAATGTATAAAGGGATTTCTAGATGATATCGTACGTAATTATGTTAATAATATTATGATGGATTCACTCGTACATCATTGCTTCATTGTAGGACTACTGTCGTTAGAATCGACTTCGTTCAATTTAATCCGATCGGTGTTTATATTATTTCCACAGAGAATTATTGCTGGATTTGTATTATTCTTTCTAGACACAGAAACGCAGGCCTCTTTTCAATATCAATATTTTATTTTATTTAGATACACTTAAAGCGAAGAAAATTGTCTCGAATAAAACGAATGACGCCATGAAGTGTAACTTTATGGATTTGATAAAAACTCTAGAGACAAGTTCGAGCTGCGAGTAATCCATCTTTGGTTGTTCAGCGAACTTGGAATTAAATAAATCGTTTTCTAGCTTCATTTCCTTTGCGATCACGTGTTCACTATCGAGGGTATTATATTCGACGCAATTCCAATATATCAATTGGGTCTAGGTATGTACCTATGTATCCTATGGACTCCAAAACCGCTCAGAAACCGCTAGTTCCACATAAAAGCTGATCCGAAGAAGTGCGGGAGGTGTTCCTCGATTTTCAGATGAAGTAGAACGCTTCCACATGTTCACGTTGCAACACGTGATAACGTGACCGCCATTCGTACCGAGCGGCCGTCGGACGTACATCGCTCGCTTTGTACGCTGTGCGGAGTAGGTGCGAGATTTAGACGCGCCATGTATAAGCAAAGATAGATGCCGCCACTGCGCCTCATAATACGATTTGTTCATAACGAACCGCGCTCTGAACGAATTAGTGTTGCTATCATGCACCTTTCCAAAACACTATTACTAATGGAATCCTACATCGGTGGAAACAATACAAATTGGGTTACGAACTACATGCAATTACATCATGCCCACATTATGTCCCACCGTTGGGTGTAGACCTCGTCTCTGAGCCTCTCCTAATCCTTATAATATTATGAATGCGAAAGTTTGTATGTTTGTTACTCAATGACGCAAAAACGGCTGAACGGATTTGGATGAAATTTGGCACACAGATAGTTTATTTGTCCAAAAAAATATTAGGTTCTTGTGGAATTTTCAAAAAACTTACCACAGCGCGTACGAAGCAGCGGGCACAGCTAGTGTATATAATTATATTTTATATTTATATTATATTATACCAGCTGAGTCCGCAACTTCGTACGCGTGGTATTCGGGTACAACGCGTAAATTTTTTGTTTGTAAACCGATTAGAATGAAACAAAATTTAAATATTACGGGATGCTTGCTATCAGTGTAAACCGCATTCAAATCGGTTAAGCCGTTTCAGAGATTAGAGTGCACAAACGCACAGATAAACCGACAAACAGAAAAAAAATATTGACCTCAGTGACATAAGTACAACATGTATAAATTGTTATTTTGAAAAATATTTAATTTATTATATGTGTATATCAGATTACGCAATGCTTTGGGAATACATATGTTACAATTACTGTAATGTAACTGACTTGTTACTTCTTGGCAAAGGCCAGAGGGTCAATTATGCTTAAGTGATGTAATGCTAATGTGATGTCAATATGATGTTGATGCTAAGTTGATATCGTTTTTAAATGGTATTATGATAGTTTCCTATGTCACATCAAGATCATATCACAGTAGTAACTTGTGTCGCATTTTAGTATTGCCATGCAATTTACTCGATTGACTCAATGCATAATCGAACAATGATTTTCTTTAGTTACGACCACTAATTATGCATATTGTTTTAATATTCGACGAAGTAAAATTATTACGAAGATAAAAATACCAATAATAATAAATTTAGAGCCGGTTTGGGTTAAAACCTATATTTAGATTCTAAAGTAACTGAGAAATAATCGGGCAACACTTCTCTCGGCTGTAATCTGTTGAGGTTATGTTATTTGTACACAATAGTTTTTATTTTGATTGAAAAGGCTAATTTATTGGATTACTTAAAAATGTGTATTAAAAGTCCCCTATTTTAATAAAAGATGATGATGACTTCGATGTTGAAATTAAAAAACTGTACCTACTTACTTACTACAAACTGGAGCGGGGCCATCTAATACTTTAACAAAGGTTTTCATTCGTCTATTAAATCCCGTGCAAGGGGTTTAGTGAGGTGAGGCGATACCTATCTTCAAATGGCTTGTCGGGAAGGTTAAATGCATCACATAAATCTCTTAGCATTTTGCGTTTTCTTCTCAACCTACGCATATCCTCGGCATGAGCACGCTCTAAATAGTCCATAAACAACCCGAAACGGGCCATTTTACACTTTTAAAATATAAAAAAGAGGAAATTGATACAGAAAAACCACCTTTCAAACTTGATAACTCTGTATCACGTCTGTATCACATTTTTGACGTTTACGCGATACTGGTTTATGTCAAAAAGTTGACTATAATACGCATCTAAATTGATATCAAGTTGATATCACTTTGAGAAGGTGAGCATAATACGCAGAAGTTGATGTCAAATTGATGTCAATTTGATATCGCATTTTTCGGAGAGCATAATACGAAATAGTCTGTAATGTAGAGTTGACATCAAAGCAACATCATAATTTATAAGCATAATTGGCCAGCAGGTAATGTGTAAAAAGATGTCAATTTGATCGTAAGCAAACATATTTGTTAACTGTTAAAGTACGGTAGAAGGGAAACTGTTTTTCTATGATAGTCATGTAGTATAAATTAAAGGAAAATTTACATATTTTTTAGCGTTTAGCATTGATGGCGTTTAGTTAAATGCGTGTCTTTACTTTTTAAAGTTACTTACACGAATTGCGCTCTGCTCAAAAAAAAATTTAATAAATCACACACAACTAAAACAGATTACTTAAAGATCATCCCTTTCAACGCAAGTCAACGCCTTTCAACGCAACAATATAAACAATTAGGAGTACAATATGCCGTTCGCTCCTCTGAGGCCCAATGAGATTGGCTTATTAATTTTGATGAACCAAATAATCCGTGAGATGAATTTAGTCATCTCGACGCTATGACGTTGTAACTATATGTAGGCAACTTAACGACGAAATTAGAAGCTCGCCCTTAGGTGAAGCCTTCGGAGAAGGCTCCGACGTATTATGGCTTAAAAGAGATGGCTCGCCTTGTAATTCGGGTAAAGCGTCTCCAACTTTAATTAAAAGCGTAAAGCGTTTTCCCTGTGAACTTTGCGGGACACTGTGTACTCTTTATGTGGTCTCTTCCACACTTTGAAGTTAGGTTGTTTAATTATCCATTGAGGCCGAGGGAGACGCAGACGGAAAGAGTGATTCCACACATTCTTCACTAATTCGTGAGGAGGTGTTTCACCAGAAGTCTTGCGGGCACGATGATCCCTTTCAACAAATTTGTACGGGGAGGTGAGAAAAATAGAAATAATCATAGAATTTTCTTTGCTAGAATACCGTTATTAGATTATCTTACACAGAGCGAGTGCTTATTATCTATGGTTGGATTTATACCTATAATCGGATTAGGGAGACTTTTACATTTAAATCTACATGTAATCAAATCGTCCTGTTAAATTTGGAAGCAATATCTTTGGAAGATTAAGCTGAAACTTTGGAAATTCCTTCTCATCCATCCTAGGTGGAAAACTTGTCAACACAATAAACACATTTATCGCTTGCTTTCAATTTCCACATATGGTTTATATTGCTGAAGTAATCCTATTGGTTGATTTCTTCCACACTTTTTAGTCTGATGTATTCGTGTCTCGTCTTTTACAAGTTAAGTTAAGTTAAGTTAAGGTGGCCGTTGATTTAGTGACTTGGCAGGACATTTAGTGACTGCTACTTTATATACAACTATATATACAGCATAGCGTTCTAGTACTAGTTCCTAATGCTGAGGACACTCATACACTCGTAGAAACACACAAGCAGACACACTCCTTCACCCACTAAGTAATTATGTTTTTCTACAGTTATTTAATTATATATAGTACATTACTGCAGAGTCCAGGAAGTGAAGGATTGCCGGACGAAGTGGTTGATAAAGATCTGAGTCCGGCAATCCTCATTCCGGTCGAGGCTGGTATAGTGCTTTTCTCAATAAATGTGAGGAAATAATGAAACACGCCCCCGCCTACTACGCCTGTGACAGCGGCGGGCGCGTTCGTGAAGTCTCGTGAAACTTCGGGTTTCATCGGGCTGAGCAGCGGCCAGGAATGAATTTTCATACAACATTCTTGGCCTAGGCCGAGAAAGAAATGCACGAGCCAAGAATTACAAACTTCGTGGCTTGTTTTTAGTACAAGAATGCCTACATTTCCAAGCATGTTTGAGAAAAATTTATTAAAAGAACTCGTATATTATGTATATTAGTAAAACAGTATTAACACTATGCAAGGGAAAACATAGCGTTCGCTGGTATGTCCGCTTTAGTTTGTACGCTGTGGCACAAGTCGAGATTGTTAGCGAAGAAGGCTAACTTTGTCGTCATTGTAAAGTGGGGTCGAGTTTGTGTTAGATTTGTTGGCGAGATGCGAATTTTTTAATAAAATTACAAAGTTTCAGTGTCACGATGAAATATTCGCACAATATGCGGGGATTCCCCTTCCACAATTTCAGCGGAAGTATTTTCACAGAACAAAGAGGATTTGTTGTTTTTAAATTATAACGAATTCGCCGATATCGGTTTTTGCACATTCTTGTATATTATACAATATCGAAGTTACATTCTTTCGATTTATGTAATTCATTGTAAGACATTGACAATATAAAAGGTTTGCATTGAGTGAAGTACAACACCGTTAAAAGCAAATTTGGTGAAACGGCAAACACTGGGTTTCTCTCTTTTCTCTTTTCTCCAACGGTGAAGGTCTCTTACGGTGAAAATAATACTTCACGAGGAAAGCCGAGGACTAAGAAATCAACGACGGGACATTTTAATCATTACAGGCATTTTATGTCTGTCACAACTAAATAAAAACGAACATACGACGAAGAATGTCTCCAAGTAATAGAGGATTTTGTATTCGCTACTTTATGTGCTACAATGTAAGCGTGAACGGAGTATAAAAGGAAAATATAAACAAAAAACGATAAAAAATTTAACAACTTTGGAAGGAATTGTGAAAACATTGTATCAGTTATCAAAAGAAATGCGAAACAACATAATTTTATTTTGCTCAACTTGTTATGACATTAATTGTTGTGATGGCTATCGCTTGCACGACTTTATCTAACAATCTTAGTTTCGCAAATTATTTTTAATTTCAAATTGCTTTTCTTGTGTTTGTTGCTGCATGATATCATTGAAATTACATCTAAAAATGTATTGAATTACAAAACCAGCCAAACGTTTGACACCATCTGTTGCATCTTTTAATTTAAAAGGTAGCCTTAATCCCGATAATATTGTAAATGTGAAAATTTGTATGTTTAGATATTTGGATGTTTGTTACTCAATTACGCAAAAACGGCTGAATGAATTTGGATGAAATTTAGCACACATATACTTAGTTTATTACCTAGATTAACATATAGAGTAGTTTTTATCCTGAATTTTTTTCCTTCCTGAGGGATTGTCTAAAATTTAAAAAAATCGCCACGGTCATAACAATAATAAATATGTCAGGCGTTATATTTTCAACGCGGGCAAAGTTAAAGAATTTTTTGAAGAAAATAGTGAGGTTATTCGTAGATATCGGAATCAGTCGGCGTCGCTCTATCCAACCTCTATTGTCATTTTGCTTCTTTTCAGCGTCCCACTTAACTTAGAAACTCCCTGTTCCGACAATAATACCTCACTAGAGACATCCTTTCGCCCCCCATCACCCCTACCGCCTTCACGATACGGTCCTAACGGTCACGTTTCGCGCGAACACCCAACTTTGCGGGATTACCTGGCTTCTTAAAATTCTTTCTAATTAAAAATAAATAGCTCGCTTTGGTTGGCGGAAAGAGAATTTATTGTGCGGATAAAGGCCGATTTAAACGGTTTGGGAGCCTTTAATAAACCGAGATTTGTGAACGCTCAGATTTGTAAGGTAAAATTGGAGAAGGGAAATCTTTATAATTTCATCATACCTTTTCATTTGAAGAGATACAAAACGATGAAAATGGCGGGAGGATAATAACGACAACAATAACAATAAGTCGTGTGGCAGGTGGTGTTTTTTTTCTGAGTAAGTCGTCGCAATCTTGTCATCGTGAGATGGAATATAGAGGACTGATCTGAATCAGCCTCTCAGTGTTAGGACATAAATAGAGAGCTCATCTTCCAGAACCCGAAATATAACAAGTCTAAAATATATTCAGTGGACCGCTATATCTACTTGACGAACACAATAAAGGCGGTTATTTGGAACGGGCAATAGACCTCCCTTACTCCCTAGTTTCTCTTTTGAAACAATTCTTTCAATTACAAAATTAATATACGTTCCATGTATCATAGTTTGCCTTTAGTGCACAATTTTCTTTTGATAAGTGTTTTCACTTTAGTTACAAATAGTTTCTGTGCATTTTATTGTGACTTATTGTAATATCGTATGTTTTGACCTTTAAACGAATTACTTATTTTAAGTGCTGAATTAATGTCTGTCAAATGGATTTTTTTAACCGCATACGCTCCAGAGTAAATCTGCTCGATAACCGGCTTATACAGCAAAGAAATTACTCTTCTGCTTCGTTACTTGTATGTGTGTCAATCGGGCAGACAACCTCACCTCCTGACTGGAGTGAATAAATTCGGACGCGACCGCAGCCCGCGGTTTCTCTCGTCAGGCGACTCTGTAATTTCATCTGTCCTGCTCATGCTCACTTAAATGATGTGGGCTTATGCTACATTGGCTTAAATGTTTCTTTACTGAAAAAGGACGTCAGACAGGCTGACGATCCACAAATATAACTATATCTATTCTATACATATAATAAAATCGCAAACGAGCCGTGTCTGCACAAAATTGTACACGTTGTACTTATGTTACTGAAGTCAAAAAATAGTTTTTAGAATTTTTATGTGTTTGTCTATGCTTTGTGCACGCTAATCTCAGAAACGGACTAACCAATTTGAACGCAGTTATCAATGCTGTATTGTAGCAAACTTCCCATAGCATATAGCTTCCCATAACATATAATGTTTGTTTCATTCCAATCGATTTATAAACAAAAATGATACGCGCTATACGCAATACCACGCGTACGAAGTTCTCTGCTCTGCTAGGATACACTATAACATAAGCCTGTATCGTGCGCTCTATAATTCCACAGAATAAATAATAGTAGTAGCGTACAGAAGTTGCACTCCTTTCACATTCAATGTGAGCGACGGTAGGCAATTATATCGCGGCACATACAGAGTGACAGAGGACTGCTAATACTTTTTTTTGATGCCTACTGTCTTGAAAGATAACTATAATTATTTACTCCTTTAACTCATTATAACGCTTTAAACAATTATAAAGAGTATATTTCCATTTATTTCAAATAAATATAATTAATTACATTCTAATAATTATATTTTTATTATGATGATATTATATTTTTGATTATAAAATACAAACCGAGTCATTACAAACTACAACCTTAACATGAATATTTTTGGTTCACAAGCTGGTAGGTCAACAGCAGAATCAACGCCACATGGTGCTGCAAGTGCGCTGCAGACTACAGTAGGATTAAGGATAGGGGAATGGGCTCTGGCATCCCTTACTCACTCACCGAAACACAACAGCACGCGTGCTATTCTTTCACGGTTCTTCTTCTTCTGTAAGGGTGTAGTCAAATTCTTAAAAAATATGTATTTGTGCGAAGGAAATAAGAAAAATTTGTGTCGGTTCGTGCTATCTTTTTTGTGTAGCGGCAAATAATGGATGCCTCGAGATAATCTTCTCATTTTCCCGTTGATAATGATCTGCCATTCAAAAACCTTTTAGTCTACTTCGAATCCCGCTTCGTGCAGGATGTGACATGACAGCTGACATAAATAAAAGCATAAATTTTTCAGGTGGAGTTCCATTATTTATGATGAATGCTTTGTGTACCAATTTATTGTCGCCAATACACCGCGTAACAAAGTCATCAATATAATCCGCGCGACGCGTAGCATATTTTGTATCCTGTGCCACTCGTTCCTTTGACGAAGATTTATGACCCTCGCAACCTCCACTCTCGAATGGCCCTCCGCCGCCATAGTCGGTATACTCGCGTAGGGCTCCGTCTACGCCGGCCTCCGCTGTTAAAGGTGTTTTTGTTGTTTGCCTACGCGAAAGTGAGGATATCGGATTAGTTGACGATGTATCCATGTTTGCACGAATTACAAAAAACGTACCAAACGCAAGTTGTTTAACCGAAACCACTTTTCCATCTTATTAAATGTATGCGGTGTACAGGAACAATAATAATTTCAAACGAAATTGCAACCAAAATTATCTGATTAATTAATATGGAAGTAAAAATTAAGTAAATTATTCATTTTCACCGAATAAAGGCACAGATGCTTTTCGGTAAGATACGCCAGAGCACTACCTCTCATCTTGTAATATTTAATAAAATGATTCATATTTTACTTTTATTACTAGCGTCTCGCTCTCAGTTTCCCTTAGATCTTCTTTTTTTTTCCAAAATTTCCCACAAACTTTCCTCGATTACCGCTCTTCTCTTATCCGTTGGATAACTTGGGTATTATAAAAGAAATTAGCAGAAAAACAGACAAAAATTTATTTTATAATATGTATATATATATATATATATATATATATATATATATATATATATATATATATATATATATATATATATATATATATATATATATATATATATATATATATATATATATATATATATATATATATATATATATATATATATATATATATATGAAAGAATTAATTAAAAAATATATTGACATCGTATTACTTGCATGGACAATTCGAATATATACACTAAATCAGTACACATTGTTTCAGTACTTACCTACACTTACCATTACTTTTAGTAATGGTGATGTACTTGTAATCAGTAATAACAATGTTTCGTTAGTATAGCCACAGAATAAATAATAGACTGTACCTACTGCTTGGACCAGTTCAATCTGTTTAACACAGTGACATACATATTACTAGCGTAAGGACCGGTCCAACGGCGCGGCAAAATGGCGCGGCATTGGCCCTAAAATCTCTATTTGTCCGTAAGAAGTACGTTTGTGTAAAATGTTCCGTTGGACGTATCCCTATTTAAAATCATTGGGAGTGGACAAATGGGACACAATTCGCCTATTCGTCTCAATGATGTAAAATTCAGAGAGACGCATCGAGATGTCTTCAATCAGTCCGTCTTGGGGAAAATGGGCGTACACACTCAGAGATAGTTACAAACAATACTCTTATTACGATTTCAAAATAAATAAAACTCTCACGGCTGGGGCTGTAATCAGTAGATTTTCTTTTTATCGTAGTGTCTCTTTAGTCCTGAAGGTTGCCCGTCAACTCCTGAACCTGTCTCTATCAAGAGCCAACTGGAAGGAACAGTAGCTCGACTGAGGCAATTCCAGTTTACTGTCGGATGTTTCGTATCCACGACTCCTTCGCCGAGGTTCTATTTTCAAAGTTCTTCCTTCCACAAGGAAGGTTCTTTTCATATAAAGAACCTTTTTGGGATGAACTTTCGGCATCTCTCTCTCAAACAATATATAAAATATATTATATATTTTAAATTATTTAAATAATATTTCACTGGAAAGCATGAATGGGATAAAGAATAAACATAAGCTAGTCGGCGACTGCTTAGTTTATGACTGCGGAACGCAGGATGAGCTGCCGCTACCAAAATGTCTGTGCGAATCTAGGGCCCTGGATAAAAGCTCAGATAATATCGAAACGGAACTGAAATATTATAAAAGCTACCCCGAAGTGAGGACGATACTCGTAATATGTGTCCGGAGGATACTCCGCCTCGCTACTTTAATATTTGTGCGCTATCGTAAGGATTACCCTGCTAACCGGTATATTTTATCTGGTAGTTAGAGGAAGCCGGATAAGAATTTAGTAAAGCGATAAGCCAATGTTTTCGCCGCATTTCGCCTGACGTTACTGTACCTGAGCCGGATGAAATTAGGATAAGTACAGGCGACCGCTAAAGAGTTATAGTTTTTTTTATTCTTCACCTAAATAGGCCTAAATATATTATTTCAGTAACATTCATTCAATCTTTATTGCTCATATATTTTTGTCAGGCGTTGAATTTTTCACTTTTATTTTTGGGAGCCTTTGTCCTTTTCTGTATCCCTGACAACGTTTATGCAAAATTTCATGATGATCGGTTCAGTAGTTAAGGCTTGAAAGCGTAACAAATAAAATAAACTCACTTTCGTATTTATAATACTAGTTAGGATTAGATTATTTTCACTTTAAATTCAGAACTCTCCTCCCCGTCAGGAGTCGGGAGCACCGCACGAGCTACCGTGGATTGTCAAGACTCAACTCATCTTCTTATAAATGCATTGGTGCTGAATGTTTCTTTACTGCTCAACAATCAGTCTTCTGTCACACCAGTAACCGGCCATTGCCTATCAAGTGCACTGATTGTTTCCTATGTATTCAATCTCGTCCTTTGCGAGGTATTTTTTTTTTTATTAAAAATGGGTTTACTCTTGACCAGCATCTATCCACGTAGGAAGGATGAGGCCGACAATGGAGCGAGCTAACCTCGCTCGAACCTTGAAAAGATTTGGGTTATATGAGCTCGGAAATACAGACGCCGGCAGGGAGTTCCAATCCTTAGCAGTGCGCATTGTAAAATATGTTTTAAATCGCTTGCTCCGAATTAGAGGGATTTCGACAAGGTGAGGAGGAAGAAAGGGGGAGGCGGTATGATCTCCATGTAGCTCCCGAGCACACTCTCCGAAGTACATCTTATAGAATACCACAGACAGGCAACTTTACGTCTATGTGCCAGGCTCTGCAGCTTAGTTCTCATTAGTGAATCATCGCCAATACACTAATACTGCCACCAAATTTTGCACTAAATTATTGACAACGATAACCCTTTTGCATTCGATTGTACTAAACGCGGTACAGCTCAGCGGGAGTTGGCGCGATGGAGAGACGAACTTTATACAAAATTAGAAATTGCTGTAAATCGACAGCTACACTATGCTCATCTGTAAGAATCTAGTTGAAATGTCTACCGTGGATACCGTGGGTGGAAATTTGTCTGTAAAATACTCACATAAATAAATAAAGTTCAACATAAAAAGGCGGTATGTCCGACTTTTGGTTGGTATGTTGTCACGACACACAGAAAATGTAAACATTCAGCTTTATCTTCCGATGTTTGAATTCGATTGAAACGCGAAAAAAAGGTTTTATCAAATGAAATAGCTTTGAACTGATCAAAGTTTTTTTTTTTGAATCGGTTCAGTGTTTCAAAACTTACGAGGGTAACACCAAAAGTTTTTAAAGACTCGAAAACATGAACATTAATTTAAATGAAATAAATGAACACGAATTTGTAAAAAGAAATGTCAACTAAATGAAACTAAATGACAGCTTCCTAAAGAGTTCGTAATTCGAAATTTATATTTATTTTTCATTTCTATCTTTACTTTGTGGCCAGTTCTAAAAACTTTCAGTGTGATCTATGTATTGCGTTCATATATTATTCTCGCAGAAGATTATATTTAATATTGTTAGTCTATTATATAAAAATGAATCCCATTTCCCTTGGTCACGGCATCACGGGTGAACGGGTAGACCGATTTTAATTCGGTTTTCGCTAATGGAAAGAGGGATAAACGGGGAATGTTTTAGGGTATATAAAAATTGCACGCCGGGCGAAGCCGGGGGCGGGCCGCTAGTTTATAATAAATATTATAGTTGTTAATGGAATGTAGACAATGAGTGTATTTGTCTCCAATTAACAATAACTTGTCAAGTGCTCGTTTTGCAATGTGACTATCATTGTCTGCAATGTGCTTGTGCAACGGAACACGTGTTAGATCCACTCGACTGTCCACTTGATGGTAGGTGGCTACCGTCGCCATGACTAGTACATTTTGTAGTTAAGTAGAGACAACTCTGAATGTGGATTTTATTTATGGGAACAGACATACAATATAAATAATCTATAAGTAGAAAACTAATTTCTGTATTTTTTTTTCAAAATTTTAGGTTCAGTAGTTTCGGAGACAGTAGTTTCGGAGACAGTAGTTTCGGAGACAATGGTCAGACAGACGGACACACGAGTGATCCTATAAAGGTTACGTTTTTTTATACGGACGTACGGAACCCTAAAAAGGTGCTAGTGGTAAGCAAGTATATTAAAGGAGCTGGCATTATTTTCCATATACAATTAATATTTGTAATCTACCGTAACAACCAAATTCTCACCTTGTAATCTAACTTAATTTTGTTTTTTATTTGATTTGCTAAATTTAAATCTAGTTGTTTCGAATAGAGGCAACGATTTAGCTATTTGTTTAGTTAGATATAAAAGAAATACTTAATAGTGTCGTACAAATATTATTTATGTGTTATAAATAACAATTACTATTATACGAGTAAATGTTATAATAATATATCTATAAAGTCGTTTGAACCATTTATTTTTAAATTTTTCTATTGGAGCTCCTTTAACGGAATGGGTGAATGATTATATACTCGTATAGCCATATCGTAGGCATTTTTTCTACACATGGTTAATTTATATATAATTGCCTACATGTATTTTATTGTGACGTCTATCTCTCTGAGAAAGTACATCGGAGACATGTTGCTCGTGGTCTTTGGCGAAACTAACCATCATCAAGTGAACCGCACTTTAAATACAATAAACTCATTATTATTTACTTACAATAAAGATTTGTAACCTCAGATTTTGTTTTACTGAAAAGAGATTATGTATTTTTCAGAGAGATGTAAGACCAATTTCAATCATCAATTTTTTTTCATTAGTAGCATTGTCGGTAGTGTATTCGCGTTTATTATTAGCAAATAGTCTATAAATGACACGTCGCTATAACTACAGTCGCCTATAACACTCATCTCATCGAAACACAACAGCACACGTGCTGTAATTTCACCATGATCTTCTGTAAGGGGGTGATTACTGCCGCCAGAAGGTCTTCCCTAATAACTGAAAAACGCAGTGTGCCCTGCTACTGCTTGCCAGATCCAGACCAGAACCGAAAACTAAAAGTTTATTTCCAAAATTGCCCCTGTCGAGAATCGAACCCGAGACCCCTGAAACACAGCGAAAAAGCGTTAACCTTAACCAAAAATAATTTTACGTCTAACTATATAATGACATAGGTATTAATGTTTATCCATTGTAAATTGAACAATTTTGAAGACATAATAATGGAGCAGCGGTGTATAATAGGCATCCCTCGGTTCCGCAGAAATGATGTTGCAGAAAACGTCCAATTTGTAGTAACGATTATAATGGAAGGCAAAAGTAGCCGGTCTGCTTAAATGTTTACAGTCAATTATCCTAACGGCAACGTTGTATGAATAGCAATAAACGTACATGTACTACTTGACAATTGTTTATAAATAGCGCTCCTATAGCGAACGGAAACAGTACTCGAGTCTTGGATCTAAGTAAAAGACGTAATAAAATGAGTTTAGAGAACAAAGTCGCTCTTGTCACGGGAGCTAGCGCTGGAATCGGAGCCGCGATCGCTGAGCTCTTCGCTAAGGAAGGCGCCAACGTTGCGTTAGTCGGAAGAAACGAGAAGAATCTTACAAAGGTTCTGAAAGAATGTGAAAAGAACGGCAAAAATCACTTGCTGATTAAAGCAGACCTGTCCAAAGAAACCGAGGCGAAGTCTGTTGTGAAAAAAACTGTAGAACAATATGGAAGACTCGACATTCTCGTAAACAATGCTGGTCTGGTTAGATACGGCACAATTTTGGATGGAAATCTCATGAACTCTTACGATGAGATACTTAACACGAATCTCAAGGCCGTGATGCTCATCACCACACTGGCCGCGCCACATCTTATTAAAACCGAAGGCAATATAGTGAACATATCTAGCATCGCAGCCCTTACGGCGGCCTTGCCCAACTTTCTGTTATACTGCGTGTCCAAAGCCGCATTAGATCATTTCACTAAGGGAGCTGCTGTCGAGCTGTCGCCTAAGGGTGTCAGGGTTAACAGTGTCAATCCTGGACCGGTGAGAACAGATATTTTAATCAAAGCAGGATCAGCAGATGATGTATGGGACGATTGGAGTAAATTGAATCCACTGAAAAGAGTTGGGGAAGCGCAAGAAATAGCAGATTTAGTTCTATTCGTGGCGAGTGATAAAGCGAAGAATATAACTGGGTCGATTTTCGTCAGCGACAGTGGTGTTCTTGTCAAACAAAATTAAGTCGCATTTAAAAAATAAGATAATATTCTTGGTAATGTGTAATTAATTAATGATTTATCGAAAATAAAATTATATCCGCTTTGATTTCTTAAATAAACTGGGTAATAAAAATTACGTGGTGTCCTTAATGTTCTTTTAAGGTCTGGCTCTTGATTACTTAAGCCAAGTGAAATGTAGTCATTACAGCATAAATATCTTCTTCAAATTGCATCATTCGAATGCAAGAGTATAAACTTGACACAACTAGTTGCTGATTCAATTATACGCGTTCTTCGTATGAGCTATGAACTGCACAAGTATGACAATGTACACTTATGTCTCTGTATATTGACATTAACAGTGTAGGACACACTGTGACGACATCCTATTCATGTGCTGTCTCTCATTCCATGACCTCTTAATGAATCCCAGCATAATGATAATTGAGTACCTAATCAAAGTAATAATTAACCATAAATTTTATTAACACTTTTATTTATTTAAAAGTTGAACCCGTAACTTTGTACGCGCGCTATAGCGCGTAACTTTTTTGTTTGTAAACCGATTGGAATGAAATAAACACTAAATGTTACGGGAAGCTTGCTGTAATACATCAGTGAAAACCGCATTCAAATCTGTAAAGCCGTTTCTGAAATTAGCGTGAACAAACGCACAGACAAACAGACAATAAGACTAAAAACTATATTTTTGACTTCGGTAACGTAATTACAGTAGAGAAGTACCCAACTGATATGGCTTACCGATGTAGCTGCGCAGAAAATGAATTTTTGAAGCTTGGAAATGCTATTGACCAATCGGCACGCTCCACACACTGCGCGCCTTTTTCCAGTACCGCTATTGGTCGCCAGCTGCCGCCATGTGAGCGTGCGCCGCTTGGCATTAGGGCATTAGTCAGCCGAACTAACAGCTGCATTGTATTATGAACCTTATTGATATTGCATCTAAGGTTAATTGTAAGTTTAGCTTTCTTTCGTTAATCGTCGGAACCGTATTTTCTCTTCTACGTGAACGAAGATTCACGACGTGCCTTATTAAGTGTGTACAACTGTACAACGTGTATAAATCAGTGACGTATCAAATAAATTGTTTTTTTTTTTTTTTTTTTTTTAAATATTAAATTTACAGACACGGTTCGTTTACGATGTTATTATATATATAGATTATCTACATACATACAGTATACAAATAAATGTAATGAAAACATCACGTGTGTATTTGTTATGTCTGGGTGGACCAGACAGAAACTCTTGCGATTCTCTCCAAATATTTGAAGCGAAATAATCACGCACTAGACCAAATTAAATTTAATCCTTGTCATTGTCATCGATTAACGATAATAGTTAACGATAACGATAACCAGCGTTGATCATGTCTTTATTGTCATTGTATTACATAGCGAAAATGGATGTTTGAAAAATGTGCTATTCATC
The DNA here is from genome assembly GCA_910589475.2 of Bembecia ichneumoniformis. Lineage (NCBI taxonomy): Eukaryota > Metazoa > Arthropoda > Insecta > Lepidoptera > Sesiidae > Bembecia > Bembecia ichneumoniformis. Next base: position 14,659,230 of record OU342540.1, read on the forward strand.
TATCGTCTTCTTTAATCTATCTATCTTCTTTAACCATGTTTTAAGTAACAGCCTTTTTGGCGGAAGTTACTACCCCTTTACAGGCCACCGTGAAATAACAGCACGTGTCCTACTACGATCGGCAGTGCACTTGCAGCACCTGTTATTGGCGACGGAAGCCACCTACCAGCAAGTGGACCGTTAGTCAGTCTGATGACCTTAACATAATAAAAAACATTAAATGAGAGAATTATTATTAAATGAAGTAACTAATCTGTACCAAAAATAACACTTTTAGGCGAGCGGCGAAGCCTCAAAATTATGGCTCAAAATTTAGTATCGAAATGTTTTTTGTAACATGTACACAAGATTCAGCAAAAAAAGTTTCGTTCCGAGTGGGGGAACATATTTTATAATTAAACAAAAACGGCCAATATTATTTTTTTAAGTTTGATAAAAAAAATATTTCAACTCCCTATCAATATACTAAAAGTGAAAAATGAGACGCAAACGATCTAGATTTCAGGCCGGACCTAGATGTCGAAGAAGGACAAAATGTTCCACGTACGCCCCGCTATTTCGAACTAATTATGACTTTAACCACCAATTAACACATCCAACACCCCCCCCCCCCCCCCTCCACACACAGACCATTCCTTACCATCTACTCTGCCATCGTTTAGATTTTTTTAAGGTATTTAGGTGTAATTAGTAACACTGTCTCATTTACAGAAAATAAAATATAAAATGAAAAATAAGTAGATACATATTAAAAAGTTACCATATAAACTGAAGAAGTAAGTTAAGGGTTTGTAACTGGAAGACAGTCGCTCTGTAAACATAGTAGGTACGTCGGTGTTTACCCAATTAATACTTGTACAACTTCACTTCTAGAATTAAACAATCCTCGGGGGCCTGGTTTGTACCGATTCCAGCTGAATTACGAAATTAGAGCAGTTGGCAAATTTTATTGACTTCACCAGATACGCAATTTTATTGAATCTTATTTTTTATTTGATAAACATAAAAAGAAAATAACAGTTTCTATAAGTAATTGTTGACTAAAATAATAGGCTTTATTCGTAGTAAACATGATAAATAAAAAACATCATAGGAGTGCTGAATAATACGCACTCTAATGATATTGAAAAAAAATGTTTCTAATCGATATAACAACGATGTTAATATCATTGACGCTATTAATAATGACATAGAAATAGTATAATCACTTATCTTAATGATAAAGTTGTATGACTAGTAATAAATGTGTACTGACACATATATGTCCTTTACTATAAATAGTATTATTTGCAGCGATAGAAACAGTTCAAAAGGGATCGCTCCCATCGAAAGACGTACTAAACAAAATGAGTTTAGAGAACAAAGTCGCTCTTGTCACGGGAGCTAGCGCTGGAATCGGAGCCGCGATCGCTGAGCTCTTCGCTAAGGAAGGCGCCAACGTTGCGTTAGTCGGAAGAAACGAGAAGAATCTTACAAAGGTTCTGAAAGAATGTGAAAAGAACGGCAAAAATCACTTGCTGATTAAAGCAGACCTGTCCAAAGAAACCGAGGCGAAGTCTGTTGTGAAAAAAACTGTAGAACAATATGGAAGACTCGACATTCTCGTAAACAATGCTGGTCTGGTTAGATACGGCACAATTTTGGATGGAAACCTCATGGACTCTTACGATGAGATACTTAACACGAATCTCAAGGCCGTGATGCTCATCACCACACTGGCGGCGCCACATCTTATACAAACCAAAGGCAACATCGTTAATGTATCGAGTATTGCGGCCCTAACGCCAGTCGTACCAAACCACCTTATGTACTCCGTCTCCAAGGCTGGTTTAGATCAATTCACTAAAGGAACGGCAGTTGAGTTGTCATCCAAGGGTGTCAGAGTTAACAGTGTCAATCCAGGACCAGTGAGAACAAATATTTTAAGCGCGGTGGGGGCTTCAGAAGACGTTTGGGACAACTTGAGTAAAGTAAGTCCACTGAATAGAGTTGCGGAACCACAAGAAATAGCAGATTTAGTTCTATTTTTAGCAAGCGATAAAGCTAAGAACATAACTGGATCGGTTTTCGTCAGCGATAGTGGATATCTTGTCAAAAAATAATATATTCTCTAATGTATTTCTTAAATATATTGAATACCACATCCTTAATCATAATTAACCTTACATCTTATCCTTACATCGATATTTTTTGTTGTTGAAATATTTAACTTTGTTTTGTACGTACTATATTTTTTTACATACATGACAGGAAATAAACATCAATTATTTCAAGGATTTCTTGTGATGAAATGAAATATGCAGTTCTCTAAATAAACTCGAAAGGAACTCTAATCTTCTCTTCAATTGTGTTTTATTTTCATCTAACATTTGAATTGATGGCAGTTAGCTCTTGATAGTCGTACACTATGTCTCTGAACGGTACCCGTACGAATTCTATTGTAACATTAAAAAAAAATGGTATGTAACAATTTATTGACAGGTACACTGTACACTTACCTGATTGAGTGGGACTAGTGGGACTGGTTACGAGTGAACCGTAGTGCTCCAGAAAGGTTCGGATAGTTGTTTCAATTTGACAGAAACCGACAACAAACCCTATGGAGATTCTCTACGGAAATAAATACATATTTTACTGTTACTTTGCGATCCTAACTAATAAATAATTTACTTCGTTTTAATGTTTTTTAATTCACGAAAATGTACCTATTAACCTATTACATTCACATACCTATTAACATAAATGTGAATGACTAAGTACACATAAGTACAATTTGACATTGAACTTATTAAACAATGTACTTTTTGAAGAACGAAACGATTAGTTGATAATTATATAGTTGTTTAGTCGACACTAAAGCAAAGTACATGCAATCATAGAATAAGTAATACGTTTGTGCCACTTTGTGTCTTATTAATTTCACTAAAAATAGTCTTCGTAACATTACTGCTGATACAATTTGCAATTCGCTTCCCTGTCAATACTAAACCGAGAGATGACCCCGTAAGCCGTTTTCGTGTCATTTTCGTGTCCTCTTAAAATTAGACATCAAGGTCAAATGGTCAAATCCAAAGTTTATTGAAGTAGCCGAATAGAGAGTCGTATAGTTACAAGTTCCGCCAGTGTTGGTCAAAGTTTGACTAAAGTGTGGCCAAATATTGGCGTCGCCACTCCAATTGCCGGTTTCACTCGCCGTAAAAGAATCACATCAAAAATGACGAACTCTGGCATGAAGATAAAAATTAATGAATTCGTAAGTAGATAAGCACTTTTCTACCGACGTATTATATACAGCCGAATAGTTAAGACAGTATTGGTCCCTTACAAATAACGTCCATATAACGAAGAAAGAATTGCTTCAGGCGAACGTGAACAGGGTAGCTCTTATTACGGGAGCCAGTAGTGGAATCGGAACACTCATTGCCGAACTGTTCGCCAAGGAAGAAGCTTAGGTAGGCATCGTTGGAGGGAACGAGAAAAATATCTTGGAGATGTGTCAGAAAAATGGCAAAAAGCATTTGATAATGAAAGCGGACCGTGCCATATCTTATTCAAACCAAAGGCAACATCGTGAATATATCCAATATTGTGGCACACACGCCATACCGAGACGCCGAACGATGTAAGAGTAAACAGCGTCAACCCTGGACCTGTCAGGATGCATCTCTCGATGACTGCAGGTTAAGTAACTCCGCTGAAAAGAATTGCGGTACCGCAATACATAGAAGACTTAGTTCTGTTTCTAGCGAGCGATAAAGCGTAGAATATAACCGGACCGATCTTCTTTAGCGACAGCGCGAGCGGGCTAACTAGTTCATAATGCTCCATAATCCTTTGATTTTATTTCCTTAACTCAGTGCTGTCAATCACAAATAAAAAAATATATTTTAAAACTCGTTTTCTATTCGGAGCCTACATAGTTATTTTCACGATAATACATTTAGCAGCTAGCTTTGTCCTCGATTACTTATTAAATAAATAAAGGCCACGCTTGATGGTATTTGACTCGGTCACGCTACAAGCGATATTTTAGTTGCATCACAATAATCGCACTGTCGATGTATTTCACGGCTGTCAAATATTGATAATTGGCTTCAATCGCAAAATTGTGTTCGGCTGCAACCGGCTGCAGCTCACTCTGTCGGGATGATCCGTTGGAACGCACGCCATTCACACGACAGCACAACTACCTCGAATTCATTAGAATCTAGTTGGTGATCGAAGCCTATGACGCTGTCGACCCTGATGGTGACGTTTTCCTCGAATTTGAACTAGGAATCACATCTAAGTATTATAAAATATAGATAAATATTTATTTCATATCATTAAATGCATATCATTAAACCTGTATATGTAAAATCATTAAATGCTATGAAATGTCACATTTATTTCATATGTTAAACATCACAAATATTAATTTGATAGTTGTGCTTTCGCCTGCAGCTTTATGGAATTTATGGAAAGCCATTTGTGGCATTTGAAGCCAATGTTTTGACTGTTGTACCTAATTGGGCTATTATTTCAGGTAAAGGCCTAATAGCTATTGCGAACTCCATTATTTTATATTCACACATTCATGTCCAATATTTTGTGCCTATTTTCGACCTCTAATTTTCACGGGCGAGAAAATCGAGCCTAAATTTTGATTATCTACCATATATTTTTAAATATTGGTAAAAATAAAGAATTCTTAAAACAATCATAGCCCCGTAAGAAGAAACCCTCCCTTATCGCTGTTACTCTTTCTAATCCATGTTTTGCTCAAACACTATTTATAGACAGAATAGACATAAAAATAACCAAATAACTATAGAACAACTATACTCGTCCGAACGAAAGTGTAACCTGTACAATTTTCGATTTAAATGATTTTTTTTACTCCCAGTGAGCACATAAATCTCTTCAAAACTAATATTTTATATGAGATTTCACACTACTTGCATATTTGTCCATCAATATTTTAGGTTATCGCAAACCGTTGGGTTACATAGCCCAATAGTGGGACGCAATGAAGACGAACATATTAAAATTGAATCGATTTTTTCTGGAGAAGTTGTTATATTACATCTATGACCTAAAGAGAGCAAATATCGCGTGGTTTGTGTTGGAGCGGTTAAACTGCCAAAGGCGGCCACAATAAAAAAATTGAAAATGTAAACGTTGGAAACAGCTCATCGTGAAACGGTTTCAAGCAAAGTTTAAAAGTTTAAATCCTCTTTGAACTACCTACAAATGAACGAATGAGCGAATGAATGCGAGGTAATGTATTCATTCGAATTAAACCTACAGAGCAATGGCGTCCGTACAGTCGGCAGCATCGTGCGGAAAATAGTAGCTATCCACCATCTTGGCAGTCCACTGACAGGATAAGGGACAAGGAGAAGATACATCTTTGCGATAATCTAACACAAGCACAGGTATTTTTCCCTTCATTTATTTAACAACGGCAGTTACCTTTTTGATATATTTTTTATCATAATGGTCTATTACACTTAAAATCTCCTAAGCCATAAAATATTTAAAACGCTACGAGGAAAAAAAGCACTTATGCTACTAACGAAAAAAACAAACATTGATGATTGAAATTGGTTTTATTGTTTTTCGAAGTACTCTCCTTGATGATCGATCCACTTTTGTATGCGTTGGAACCAATTTTCGAAACACTTTTTCCACTCCGATTTAGGTACATGTAAAATGTGTTTTTGAACTTTTCAACAGCTTCTTCTGCTGACGAAAATCGTTACTTACGCATTTTATTCGTGATGTTTGGGAACAAAAAGAAGTCATTATGTGCCAAGTGAGAGGGTGCCAAGTCATTAGTGCCTCTACCCATCGGTTCAATGTTTTGTTCGGTTAAAAATTCGTTTGTTTCGTCTGATGTATGAGGGCTCGCATTGTCATGATGAAGAATTATTCTTCCCCAGTTTCGAATTTTTCCGGATTTCTACGAAGACATCTGGCAAGCAAACGGTCGTTCAGAATTGACTATCCTAAGATTCTCCAACGGCACTGTCGCCACATGACCACTCGCTTCGATGTGCTTCTTCCACGAACAAATTTTATTGGTTTTTTGCTCGTTTTGGAAGACCCATACAGTCGATTGCTGTTTTGTTACAGGCTCATATGCAAAGCATCGATTTATTCATGCCGAAATTGTATGTATACTTAATTCGATTAAAAATGAAAACTATACTTACTAAAACAAAGCTGAATAAAGCTGAAGGTGAAGCTGTTGAAGTATTTGTAAGCTGTTTGACTGAACGCGCTGAACTCTTGAACTACCAGTCGGAATTAATAAATTCTTTTTGCATTTGAGAGTCCAGTTCTTGAGAAATCTTCCTCAACAAGTCCTTAGAACATTAAACATATAACCCTTAGATGTGAAAAAAAAGTCATAAAGAACGCCAAGAGAAAACAAAATTATAGCGGCTGCGGGTGATGAGATGCGATGCGTTGGGTCTGGGGCCGAGGGCGGGTGAAACCGTCGGTAGGAGTGACTGCTAACTGTACAGGCGAGGAACAGGTAATGAAATAAAATGTATTTGTAGAGTTTTAGCCTTTGAATGCAGTGTTCGCTCCCTCTATTTAGGTGCTTCGTGCACCACTTTTTACGAGCCACGTACATTATCTCCTTAAATGACTCTTTTTCAAGCACCTTTCTAAAGATATTCAAGCGCTATTCAACTAAATGACCCCTTTACAAATGTAGCGGTGGCAAACGTTATAAAGCCTGCGGCACATATCCAACGGAATGGACTAAAAACCACACACTGATATGTCATCAAATCCTTATTCTCATCTTGTGAGCTTCGACTCGTAATACCTCATAATAATAATTTCAAGGCCACATTTTTACTGCAATACGCTCGAATCCGGCGAATCGCTGAAGATTTTCTTTCAAAAATATTGCTGCACAAACTAGAAATATTTTTATTCGTTGTTGGCTATCAACGAGGTCGCTAAAATAAAATGATACATTTGTACTGGTATATGTGGACTCTGTTATTTCAATTTAATATTGAGCCGATCTCACTCAGGTCTTGTATTTTGTTAAACGGTTACTCTATTCTCGTTATATGCTATTAAAAATTTTCAAAGGTTTGCGATTTCAGTAAAATGTTCACTCAAAATAAACTAAATAGTTTAATGTATAGTTTAAGTTGAAGTGTACAATATACAAGTCTATAAGTTGACGAGCCCTAGGTGCGATTCCCGGCAGGGTCAACTTTTAAAATTAACTTTTCATACTTGGCTCCGGTTTAAATGTTACAAGTGGTGACACACTGCGTTTCGCAGTCATTGGGACAGCCCGTCTGATATAACAGCAAGTTGTTGTGTTTCGGTGAGTGAGTGAGGGATGCCAGAGCCCATTTTCCTATCCCTTCCTAATACCTTATCCTTAATCCTACTATGGTCGGCAGGGGTCTTCCTTCACCTGTGGCGCTGCTTGTGTTTTATAGGCGACGGTAACGACCAAGCGGTTTGTTGAGTTTATCGAATTGAGTTGGTGGCCGATTTGTGTATTTGTAGTGGTACCTCGCTGGGTAGATTGTTCACGATAATGTGCAATTTATGCATTTAGCAAATTATTGCATGATGACTTGTTAAATGCATAAATTGTGATATAAAGGAATATTAATATGAGAAGGTGGTGCCGACGATTACGGCGAACATTAACCACAACTCTGCCTCACAAATCATAATTATACGAGTACCAGAAGAGTTATCTTTTAAAATACGCGACATGATTCTTTGTGCCTTATTCTGCTCGCATGACAGTTTTTCTTCCGATTCTTTCTTTCACTACTTTGATGCCTCCTTAGTTGAAATATTACGCAGGCTTACTGAAAAATTTCTGTTAGTAAAAACATAGGAAGTTTCTTGCACCTCGCAATGGCCGGATCGGTACACACACATTCGACTAATGCCGAAGAAAATATTATCATATATCACAAGATTGGCACAAAAGTGAGAAAATATAATTATTATACACCAAGATGTGGTTTTCTTAGAAAGAAAGGGAATATTTTGTGAAATAAATCGTTTTATCTTTTTATATTTCTACACCAGGCACTTAAATATTCGCTGGAGAATGTATGGTTGGAATCACGCTGGGACTAAATTACGCAACATTTTATATAAAAAACAAATATTGTATATGTGCCGCAGGGGTCTGTAGGGGTCTGCAGCTTACAGCTAAAAGCCAGAGGGAGGCCGCACTTCATTGTTGTGATTCCCTTCTCTCGATTGCATTTTTCAGGGAGCCACTGAACGCAGTGTTGTGTCAGTTGTCAAGTGACATGACGTGACATCTGACAACTGACACAAGACGTGGGCGCCCTTGTAAAAAAGCAGAAAGAATGCTGAAGAGAATTGTATAATAAAACACAGCGCTAGTAAATATAATAACAAGTAACACATGGCGCAGCCGGTAGGATTCGAACCTACGCTCCCACAGGGAATCTGATTTCCATTCTATTCTGGCTTTTACAATTTATATGAAGCCGCGAAGTCGACCGCTCTACGCTCTGTTCTTTGTAGGGTTTCTAATTATTAGTTTATTCATTACAAACCATCGACGTAATATCCAACTAGACTTGTAGTAGAGGGCGAACGCATTCAAACAACACATTAGAGAAATAGATATTATATAATTCCACGCCCGGTAATGTTCGGGCAGTAACGACCAGTAGAATTTCGTCGTGACCTTGTTCGGACCAATTGGCGTTCAGTACCCCGCGCCCGCGCACCTCAGTCAGTTGCCAGAACAATTTGCATTGTGAATAAATAGGTATTAGCCGTCTACTTGGATATTCTAAAAGACAAAAATTCTAAAAGCTATTTATTTGACCTCGGTTACATGAGTATAATGTGTTAAAATGTTTTTTTTTTATATTTAATGTACAGATTAGGATTTTATTATATGTATTTATAGATTGGAGACCCACCTGAGTGGATATCTATTATATACGTATTTATATTCCAAGTAAATAAAGTACGCTTAGGTGTATTAAAATTAATTGATGTCTGCAATGTTTTAAATCAAATTAAAAATTTTGATAAGAGCAATGAAACTTCTATAAATGAAATTAAAAACCATTCTCCCAACAAATTATTTCATTACACTGTAAGTCTTATGCGGCTGTTAATAAAGAACGTTTTCCAATGTTGTACAGAGTAATGTTTTTAAAATGAAATGAGTAAAAGTATATTCTCGCAGATCAAATTGGAAGAAGTTTTTCCATTTGATAACTTATTACTGCGAAGCTTGAAACTACCATATTTCATTAATGACGATCAATCAGATCTCTAGGCCTCACCGTCGACGCCGACAAGCTTTTTACTTATACCTTTCACAGAATTCGCTTCGACTCACGGATCACAGGTTCGATTCCAAGCAATGCTAACTATGGAAATGAACTTTTCAAATTGGCCTCAATCTGGATATTCAGACATATCATCCGTGCGATTGTCTAGTAATGTTTAAAGCCTAAATAATGTTAAGCGAAAATTTCATCATCAATTGATGGAAAAAGTTAAAATTATAGCATAAAATATTCAATGTTCAAAATTAGGTTGTCGTGGTTTCCGACGATGTGTAGGGATTGAGTAATAATTACGGGTTGAATAATTTAAAATTCATTATAAATGCGATAATTTCACCCCTCGACTGGGGGCTTATGTAGTCCACACAATCACGAATAATTAGATCATCCCAGGATAGATTCCACTGTCTCCAACTGTAATGACTACGTCTTGTACTATTGCTTTGCTTTCTTTTACCGAAAACAAATAACAAATAATATAAAAACTTAAAAATAGCAAAAAGCTATTACATTCGAACACAAATTATATTAACAAAAAACCAATAGAATATTCTGAATTTGTAATGAGAACAATGAAATTTAAACAACTTCGACCGGGGTAACCTCGTTGTTAAATCGGATCTTATTTATGGATATTCCAATAATTAAAGTAGGTAACTTATTCAAAACAAAACAAAACAAATCAAAGAAAACTTAAGTTCGCTTTGTTTCAACAATAAAAAATGTGATAGGTAATTGCTTCGCCACGGTCCTTGATGGCTCAGAGGGAAGAAACGGGGCTGAAACGGATACAAATTGGACGAAATATTTAAAATATAATTTAGCGGCGTAAAGCTGATGAATAAAAGTCCGCAAGTGCAATCTAGAGCTCGCTCATCGCTTTTTCAAGTGTTAATTTGAGCAGAGCGAAGCGCACTACTCCAAAGAGAAGTGTGAAATCGAGCTTACTCCATGCTGGTCTGTACACTAACCAATACAATGGACCTATTTTACATCAATGTTGCACTAAACCTTATTCTAACGGCTTCAAATAATGTAAAAATTGATATAAATCGGAAAATTTAATGAACTTCTTTAATTAAATGTTAAATTAGAAGATGTTAAACAGACCGATGAACTTGGAACCACACAACGCAAACTCCACACGACTACATATTTTACTGACTCGTGCAACACAAGCTATCCTAGTGCCCGAGGTTAGGAGTATAATCTAATATTAGAAAAATAAAAGATGATCCAGGAACTGGTGTATATACATTGTATTATCTGAATTCTAGAATAGACTAGAGTTTTTCCGCTCATAAGACACGTAGTGATTTTTGGTCTTTCCCGTACTGCACACAAACATAAGTGATGAAGAGCTTTTCTCTATACATGTGAAGAGCTTCTTATTGAAGAACACTATGCAATAATTCTTTTGCGTTGCAGGAATAAAGATTCTATATCCCATCCTTGAAACATCAGTAGAAGATCGATTATTTGTGCTGTGACCTGAGGTGAAACGCCGCCTGCCCGGTTTAACCGCTTTTTAAAAGTTTCGCTCGTATTCCATTATGCTTTTAACCGTATTATTTTTCTTTTTTTAGATGAAAAGAAAGACAACCTACAATGATGATAAATTAGGCCCCTGCGAATTTAAGGAATGTCGTTGCTCCCGCATTAAACGTGAAATAAAGAAAGTTTTATTTGATCTGAAGAAGCTCCGTGCGAGCATACTCCCTCCGATATCCAAGCACAACAACTACCCAGGTACCTATTATATCTCAGCATCTCAGATGGAAAGCTTAAAAATAAGAATTTCTCATTTTTACTCGTTCCCCAAATATTAATTTTTAAGCCTAAAGGCTTAAGAGCCATTTTACATAATTCGCTAGATTTATACAATTTCGAGTGTTAAATTTTCCAACCTATAAAAGAAATATATGATATTGAAGTATTGTTTCAAATAGCTCAATTCTTCGTATTGACATTTAATAAAACAGATTTTGAAATATTATTCTATTTTTTGAGTAGTAGCCAAAATGCTACGGCTAATTACAAAAACACGCGCAGAGGTAAGTTCAGAGACGTTTTTGTACCGTTAAAATTATTAAATTAAACTGAAAAAAAATACCCATTGGTCACAAATATAAATCCATTGACACATAATAAAACAGATTTTTGATACCTAGTTTAGAACACAAAAAAAAAATAGATATGAGGTATAAATTTCTACGATTTTACCTTGACTTTTTACAATTATACTGAACGTTATTTCCAATGAAAACATGCCCCAAATGAAATTGGAATCTTGCCCAATCAGGATACTAATAAAAAAATATAGTTTTTTAATTTACAATACTACATTATTTAGTTTATTCCGATGCATTCGTGCGCACTGACTAGTAATGCGCCTTTACCTACACTTGCGCAGCGTGATTTTGTGAAATGGCTCTTAAAACGAAAAATATGTTCACATTTTATTTTCGTTCTTAAATGAAATTAAAAATATTAGGTATAATATAACTTCAAAAAAAATTCTGATTCAGCGAGTGAGTAAGGGATGCCTTAGCCCATTCCCTATCCCTTCTCAATCTCTTTTCCTTAATCCTACAGGACACTTGCATCACCTGTGGTGTTGCTTGTGTTATTGGCGATAGTTAGTCAGTTATCAACAAATGGACCGTCAGGCTTTAACATTCCAAAAAATATCGTTAATTCCATTTCAAAATTTTTTTTCTTCAATGTCTTATTTTAATTATTCCACCTTCGCTATAAAATTATAAATAACTAGCGACCCGCCCCCGGTTTCGCCCGGCGTGCAATTTTTATATATATGAACATTCCCCGTTTATCCCTCTTTCCATTAGTGAAAACCGAATTTAAATCGGTGTACCCGTTCACGCGTGATACCGTGACCAAGGGAAATGGGGATAAATTTTTATATATAGAGATATCCAAATTAATTTGAAAACAAAAATTCAAAGATTCCATCTCAATGTAATCCCATCTCGGTTAATCCATCAGATACTATTTTTGCTTTCAAATTTTCGGTATTGTATCAGCTTTCTCTGTTTCCCATGATACAATACGTAGAAAGGAAGTTATTTAAAAAAAATTAAGATATCAGGAAGTATTGTATAATCCACTTTGATCTATAGGAAATGTCGTCAATTACGGTAATTCCGTAAATCCCGTCCATTGTGCGTTGGACGTAAAAAGAGCACAGATTCTAGCTCTTTTGTCTGCAATACAAACTGTTTGAATTATGTACGAGACAGTTTGTTGGCGTGACAGAGCCATCTGTTGGGGTTACGCGGGGAAATAAAATATTGCTTTCCTTTCAAAGGCAAAAGGTCAGCGACGTTCGGTACAACATCGTGTTAAATTCAGTAGATCCTGAAGATGTTATTGTACCGCAGTTAGGCAATTGAATAAATGAAATTAATAAATTATTAATAATAAAGATTTAATGTAATATTGATGCAGTAACGTACAAAAAAGAAAAGTGGGCTGATGTCTTTGTCACAATTAAAATGTAAAGATATTTAGTATCTCCTGTTATATTGGTAGTGCGAGCCGAACTGTTATAATATGTAATATTTTATGTAGACTAGCTGTTTGTTTGTTAACCGATTGGAATGAAACAAACACTAAATGTTGCGGGAAGCCCATTACAATACATTAGTGAAAACCGCATTCAAATTGGTTAACCGTTTTTGAGACAAACAGACAAAAATTCTAAAAAGTATTTTTTTGACCTCTGTAACATAACTACGACGTGTACAAATTGCTTTTTTTTATTATTTAATATTTAATGTCACACGGCTCGTTTACGATTTCATTATATGTACAGATTATAATAAAGTATTTTTAATAAAAAAAAAGAAGTTGGTGTGTAATAATTTAATAACAAGGAACCAATTTAATCTTTTTTTTCTTCTATACAGATGTAAAATCCTTAACTGGCTGTTAGATACGCTTTATTTTTGTTTGTAAATTGTATTTGAGAGCTGTGGAGTTTGAGTGAATGTATAAATAAATAAATAAATAAATAAATTTTATCCATCCTACCATAACACTTGAGTGAATGTTACCGGTTTTTAGGAATCGTATAATCCAGCTTTCCTTCCGCTCGTCTCTCATTGTTATGTATAGTTTATAACCTCCGGAATGTAGGTGATCCAATTAAAAAATGAAGTAAGGCGGAGGAATCAAAGAAGAAACCTCCCGAATCGCACACCAATGATGATACTAAAAAAAAGTCCTTTGATCTAAAAGGCTGTTGACTGTTGAGGTTTGTGGAGACTGTATAGATCGGGCGAGATGAAAGAACCCGTAATATGACATTTTAGAACCGCGTGGTACAAAATCGCTCACTCCATCACCAAGGCTATTTGGCTACGCCATGGCCAATGGCCATCCTGATTGCGGCGAACGGGATCAATATTATTGTACAGGATCAATATGTCGGGGTGTGAGGGTGACGGCACCAGTTCGCAACGATTAGCTGTGTAGTCTATGGGACGCGCGACATCGCGTTATAGTTATCGTCCTACATTCAGTTCTGACAACGTCTATCTGACAACGTAAGTTGGTCAACCTGTTAAACATGACCGCATGCTTTTCTGATTGGACGTCAATTAATATTGTAATGTTGGTTGACTGGAGACTCAGCGAGGGTTGGACGGCGCGGATTGGCCACGCGATTTTTGGTTCCGCTCGCGTGGACATGGCTCTGGTCGGTACCCTATCTTATAAAATATGTTTATTTATAATTGTTAGTATTTTAAAAGGTATTTTATATCGAAAAAAAGCTAAAGAAGTAATTTAATGGGATATAACTGAAAAAAATATTTAGAAAAACTATCTACTTTATATCATGGCCACAGCCACAGGAGGTTCACACCTCAAACCCGTCAAAGTCACACCTAAAATACATAACAAAGTCAATGAAATGGACCTATTTAGAGGAACATTTACTATAAAGTTCCAACTCCTTTTGTGGTTCGTTTTTAAAACGGTTTAATACATTTCGTAATATATTAAATTCGAACCTTATTTTAGAAAAGATAAATTTAAAGTGAATTCGACAACAGAACTTACAATGGAAGCTTTATTTCAATTGCGTTTGCAGAAACTTTAGTGTTTGACCGACTCGATCTAGCACCTGCATATACTGCACCTGTGACTTCCATCTAATCTCGTCGACAAACTTATTACAGCGCTAAAGAAACGAACGGACCAGGTTCTACTAAAAAAGGTCGATTGACACTCCTCACTCTCTTCTCCCTCTTTCAAGTTGATATTGTGCGACAGACATCCGGTCCTTTAAATGGGTGATTAGGTCTATAGTTGTAAGTAGAAGTAAGACAAAGAAAGGGCCAAAATATATGAATTAATGCTGCATAGATCTTCCCCTAATCTCGTATGAATACATTAATCTTAATGTAAGTTCTCTATTTTTCTTTTCTTTTATTTAAGACTAATAAGTTGCAAATGTAATAACAATAGGATTTTATAATGTATCAATTGTAAAGCCGGATTTATCAATACAACTGACTAATAATATTTCGCTATGGTATGTGTCGTCTCACTCCCTTCCTGCATTATGAGTCTGAATAAAACTTCGTTCTGCGCAGACTCATCCGCCGATCTCGCCACGCAAGATTTTATTCTTAATTCGCAATTATGAGGCATTTGAGCTTGCAAATGCTTCGAGGGGTGCAGTGTGCTGGACGTCTGGATTTCGCGTGTGACGGGCCCGTCGCAGACTTCATCGTTTGGAAGACCAGGGACCTGGTGATTCACGAGGTAAGTGGCAACGACACCCTGACTTCTTTCCTTTCCTCGTCCTCCTTGATCGTCCGTCCCAACAAAAATAAAAAATACAGTCCACTTTTTCCATCGAAGATTCGAAACGTAGTCGACGTGATCAATTATATTTTTCTTTTTTACAATAACGAAGGTCATATAAACTGTCGAAAATATTATTGTACTATGTAATTGCAAGCTGAGGAAATTGGATGTCCTAAATCACAATGAATCCTCATTTTAATATTGAAGTTAATATTAAGATCCATTTCGCATATTATTACGTTAAATAGAAAGAAAAAAAACTTCTGGTAATGCGAGAATTGCTTTGATTTCAGATACTACTATTTGGTGTGAGATCTGTAGTAATGAAGTGGTCCGAAGTTTACTTCAATGTTTACGACAGTTTACAACTAGTCATCTATTTATATTAAATTAATATTTCTTATATTCAAATCTTTCTATATCCAGCTCGAAATAAACTCAAATCTGACTTCCAAAACGTATTAACTTCAGGAAAACCAAAAAAATATTTGAAATTGAATCCAGTCGAAAAGCAACTCTCGGTCGTACGCGATTAGAATAAGTATTAGTCACTTGTTGCATACAAGTGTAAGCCACAAGTCTCACTGTTTACAATTTACTTATTCACAAGATATTATTCAACAGACTTGCGTAGAAAAACAAATAATTATAATAATTCAATCTCTTCATTTTATTTTATTGATTTATTTATTACTACTAACTGAGCCTGCAACTTCGTACGCGTGGTACTCGCATTGGATATAGCCCGTGACTTTTTTGTTTGTTTCGCAAACACTAAAAAGTTACGGGAAGCTTGCTACAATACATCACTGAAAACCGCATTCAAATCGGTTAAGCTGTTTCTGTGATTGGCGTGCACAAACAAGCGGACAATAATTCTAAAAACTATTTTTTGACCTCGGTAACATAAGTACAACATAAGACACGGCTGGCTTACGATTTCATTATAAGACGTATAGATTAGAAATACTAAAGTAGGTACTATGCATACTTTAGAACAACTTGGTTAATAATAGACAAAAAGGGAGTTGATACTGTACTTTACTTTCCTCTGTAAGATATTTTTAAAAATCTTGGTTTTTCTATTTTCCCCAGTTTCCGATGAAAAAAAAACGCTATTTAGTACCGCGTTGAGAAAAAGACAAATACTAAATGAATCGCGTTCGGCGCACTCACATTTCACTTGCAAAGTTTTTATAGTTGAAACTCATTTGTTAGCAAATGTTAGTGTATTTTTAGTGTAAATGGATTTAGTTCGAAGCGACGCTTCACTCAATAATTCAGCAACCCGGAGCTCCTCCATTAACTCATTATACATATAACATCGGTTTATATTCAGTAGACCAGAACAAAAGGCTTTATCTGAATGTTGCTAAATCACGTGAAATAAATTAATATCTATGTGACTATGATTTTATTATATATGTATTTAATAGATATTTTTATATTGTACTAGCTTTCGCCAGTGACTTCGTCCCTATGTCCTTTCTTGAAATCCTGATAACTTGTATGCGAAATTTCACGACGATCGATTGACAGGGATCATACATACACACATTGATTTTTATTTATTTATAAAGATTGGGAAAAACTTATTTAGCATAGCCTGCGGAGTATGCGATAAGCCCCATGGTGCGAGGGGAGGGGGGACAGCGGACAGGGGGACGAAGTGACTGAATAAAAGGTAATAAGTTATTGCAAATGGCCCGTCCCGCTTCCGACCCGACGCTCCCATACGCATTCTGATATTTATTCGCCAGCTGTGCTGACCTCTCCCCGGGAACGCTCGCCTACGGTCGCGGTACATCGAATACACAATAGGCCCACTTTGGGAGAAATTAGAGGCGACCGACCCAGTTCAGATTCCTATTACTTGCTTAATATTTCAATATTTTTACCGTTTATATTACTTTTCAGTATCGGATGATCTCGGAATAATGCTAGGAGATATTACTTGAAGGGAATCGTCAATTGCACATCGCAGGCTTCGTTTATTCTCTCTGTCATCTCAAGACGATCGGCATAATCTGTCTGATAAAATACGAGTATTTTTGATTATAAAATAAAATAAAAAAATATTATCATTTTTATTTCATTATTATTCTTAATCGGTTTATTCTCTTTTTGACTGTTTTGGTACGTTGTTATTTTTGTGTTATTTATATTAAACTAGATGAAAACCGGGCTTCGCTCGGGTGTAATGTGACTCATATGTACACATGTAGGTACAAAATGTAGGTAGATATTTCTGTAGTTATCGCTTCTCAAGGAATATTAAAGGCAAAGCGGCATAGATTTCGCTCAATGTTTGCGGCAAGACGTTTCGTTTTACACATGAGTCACAGTCCTTTGTAATGGACACTTTGTTTTTAAAATGAATGGTGCGACGACGTATTGAGTGGCGAGGCGTATGTGCGCTAGTATGAATGAAACGGAACGTTTATTAACCACTCAAGATGTCACAGGTGTCAGTGAGTGACGTTTCGCTAGAGTGGCCAACATGGCGACTGCGATTTGTCTGTCAGCACCATTAGAATTTAACAAAATACTTGACAATCCGAATTTTGCGGATATATGTTGTCGACTCGAAATCTTTATTTTTTTATGTTTTATTATTCAGGTAAGGTTTCAATCGAGTCTACTGTACCGCTTGACGAAATTATTAATATAGAGATGTGCTTGTTTTATTGCTTTTCTTAACAGTCATTTGGACAGCCCGTCTTGCGCAGTAACCATCTCCTCGTAGAGCCATGAAATAAGAACATGATTGTGTGCTGTCGTGTTTCGATAAATAAGTCTTAGTAAGCTATCCCAGAGCTCATTTCCCTATTCCTTATTAATCCTTTATCCTACTAAGGTCAGCAGCTCACTTGCAGCACCTGTTAAGAGACGACGGCAGTCGCCTATCGTCGAAAGAAGTGTCTGACGACCTTAACATAAACAATACTATATTTAATTTAGTTCCGCCTAAGTGATTCTACACCTTGAATAATCGGTTGGACTAGACTACGCATAATGCTACGCCGTATGTGGTACGCGTCCTGAAGTATGCTTCGCAAGCGTAGCACATGTGCTATATACGCTTACAAACTAGCACACAAAAGCATCCCTTTCAGCCATCTTTCAGCCTATCTCCCTCTAATGTTTTTACAATTAAATCACTCAACTGATTTTGATTATTCAAAATATTAAAAAAAAATTCAAATAAATAATACCGCCCGCAAAAGGAACGAGAACCATGTTACATATAAATGATACAAACATCTTTATCTTGAGATCCGCCTGTTCGTGTACAATTAAGAGTTTCGATTATTTTATTGCTGAGCCAAAAAGTCATACACGTTTTTCAAAGTGTAAAATTACAGTAATCAATTTGGAGCCGAGACAAACGGCTAAAGTAGCGAACTAATCTAAACGATTTAAAAGAAAACACAAAATTAATCGAGCAGGAAGGACTGTGAGCACTTAGCAGCATGAGTGCTACTAATGTAATAATAAGGTATCGGAACTCAACGAAGCAGTGAGCGTAAGTGGAGGCACACATAACTCATTGAGATGACGAGATAGTTTCGCGTAGAGGAACTCACCGAGATTGGCTCCGCGTATAACCTCCGTTACGTAAACTCGATACAGAGGGCGAAGGCAAACGCCGCCCTATCTACTTTATCTCTGTGTGATTTATTCACCGATATAAAATCGCGTTTATTCAAAAAATAATGTTCCATTTAAAGGCGGACACGGAAAAGCTTCGTCCGTTACGGAGATAAATTATACAATTATTTCAGTTAAGACATCACTCTTTAATGAGTAACCACTAAAATAAATATATAAAATAAAATTCGTTCGGTTGAGGCATCTAAAAATAATTCAGATTCATTAAATGTATTAAATAACGTTAGATCAATTAAAATCAAATTAAATAATGTTATAATTATATTTTTTTTTATGTTAAGTCGACAGACAGGCTGAAGGTCCACTTGATGGTAGGTGGCTACCGTCGCCTATAACACAAGCAACGCCACAGGTGCTGCAAGTGCGCTGCCGACTACAGTAGGATTAAGGATAAGGGATTAGGAGGGGATAAGGAAATGGGCTCTGGCATCCCTTACTCACTCACCGAAACACAACAGCACGTATATGCTGTTATTTCACGGTGGTCTTCTGTAAGGGGGTGGTCACTGCCGCCAGGCGGGCTGCCCAAATGACTGCGAAACGCAGTGTGCCCTACCACTACTTTTCATATCCAGACCAGAGTCAATTTTGAAAATTACATTAAAATTTCCAAACTTGACCCCGCCGGGAATCGAACCCGGGGCCCCTGAGACGTTAGGCAAGCATCCTTGCCACTCATCCAACGGGCCGTTAAGATTAAATTTTCCAATATTTGTTTGAGATGTAAAAAAAAAATTATAGCTTATACGAAATGAGTAAAGTAAATTAAATAATGGCACAAATTAAAGTGTTATGTTGATATTATTTAGAAAATAAATTTTAAGTAATGTTTTTTGTAAATGTTTTATTATAAATAACAGCTACTTGAGTATATGTTATTTTACATACAGGTAAACCATGGGAGAGTCAGTGTAGTTTGTTTAAAGAAATTACTTATGATTACGAGTTCGTCAGACGGGGTTCGAGTATGCTGGCTGCAGTACCTCGTCGTACAAGTGGTCACTTCCTGACCGATATAATAATGACCCCGTGGACCAAAAAAATTGACACCGAAAAAAATGTCTGGTCTGTAGTGTAACCTGTGCCAACTGTTCAATGAGGATGAGACGATGTCGATGTGTCGACTCTCGGGCTGCCGCGATTGCTGTGGAAATATCAGGTGAAAACCCCCTTTGGGCCGCACACCAGATGAGCGACCACATGAGCGGAGGTTTCAGGTGGAAGCGGTCTCGAGCAAGCATTCTGGTGGGGTTGTGAATCTTAATGGTGATGTTGAATGTAAATAAATTTTGATGTGACCTTGAGGTCGGTATGTTCTGTTCTTTATAAGGTTAGGGCCTCCTCATTAATTTTGTAGAGATCGATAGTAGTGTGCAGATCCGTCTCCGTGAGAGTCGCCGGTGTGAGAGCTGTCCTATTTGTCCACCGCTCCAGAGAATGCGTCACAAAGCGCTCTTTGATCGTACTCGGTCTCTTTATTCAGAGCGCGTGCCTCATTCAGACCCTAATTGGGAATGCATCATTAAAACGCCATTTCAATTAGACGGACTAGTTGCCAAACTATCCCTACACCCTCATTTGTATTCGCGGAGGGTTCCGTGCGCGGGGAGGGGAAAACAGCAGCCGGTGCTATATCGGCGGACCCCTAGCCCACAAAACCTACTTACATATACACATTTTGCCATTGACACAAGCGCAGCCATTGACAATGATTAGTGAAAATTTATCATCATTTTCAGCATCAGCATCATTTTGAGAGTCAGTAGGAAAGAAAGAAACATATATTATTGAAACGGACATATTATGCGCACAATAAAATACTCGGCCCCAAACGGGCACCCAAGTCAGCATATGCTGCGCGTGTTCCAGGCCACACAACGCTGCTCTTTCGTTGGGAACCTATCTTCACCTCACGGACATCCGCCATTATTCTTAAAATATATTGTAATAATCACTCCTTATAAGTGACCACCATGAAATAACAACATGTGTCCTCTTTTGTTTCAGTGAGTGAGTAAGAGATGTCAGAGCTCACTTCCCAATTCCTTAACTCATCCTTAATCGCGCTTGCAGCATCTGTGGCGTTACTTATGTTATAGGCGACGGTATCCATCTAAAGAAACATCATCGACTGTTAAACATAGGCTACCACATTCGGTGCTCTGTCCTCCGATTCCATTTACCCCCAGACTCTTCCGTCCCAACGCTGCCCTTACCGCACCGGAAGCTATTTCCAGCCCCTATGCGCCAGAATCTTCTTATAATAAAATAAAAGGAATCTTGTGAAGTCTTCTTCCTTGCTTTATTTCCATATTAACAATTTTTAAATTTGCTTTCTCAGCAAACGACCGTTCTCTATAGAATCCTAAATGCGTTCTTTATGTTTTAATTTCATTTCTAAGAACGCAGTGAGGTTAGTACCTCACTTAGTTCTCCGTATTTCGGATCATATTCCTCAAAGACACTTCTCTCATCGCCCTCTCGATAGTCCGCGGAGCAACTACAAGTAATTGGTTCACGAGACCTTTCGTCGGTATCAGTTTTGACTTGTGTCCAAATTGGTGTTAGACTTTAGGCATTGGAGAAGAAGCAATAAACAGCTTTAATGAAGTTTACAGATAAATATTATTTTATATAAATCGATTATATATTCTCATATTAATAACAGTAGCAAGTAAGCCGATAACTGCTTAATTATTTATATTTCACTTAATTTAGAAGAAACTCAGACATCAGAGTACATTCAGCATATCTGCTTTAAAATCCCAATATTAATATATTGAATTGAAAAAGTTCAAAGGTTGAAAATGTATTTCAGTTTTAAAGGATCTTGCTATCAGTTGAATTAAATATAAATTATAAAATATTTTAGGTTCAATTTTCTTTCCAAGTTCAATAGATCGGATTTTTTTTCTGACAATTATATCGATTTTGAAAACCAATATAATCTACAAATATAAAGCGAACATTTATTTTCAGTCCTGCATGCACATACAATGCTTTGTTATTACAAATTTTAGTCAAATCATCTTATAATTGAAATTCGATTAATTCCTGATTCTTGGTATTTTTTAGAGCTGGCCTGGGGCCTGGCCTTATTTCCACATAAATGCTCATCTCTCTCCATCGCTCCAACTGCGTCTCATTTGTATTTTTCATATCAATCCGAGCCATTATTATTAGTTTCTAAGATGTACAAATAATTGTACATAAATAAGTAGAAGCAAACACCGAAACAACTGATAGTTTTGTGTAGTGTTGTCGTTCACTTGGTGCGAATGAAAGGTCAGGAAAACCGAATACAACATTATAACATACTCGGAAAGATTATTTTCAAAATTAGGGTAAATTTTCTATAACTAATAATATAATATTATGTAATTTTTAATCTAGGTTTTGTCCGTTCTCGGAGAATGTTCTCACACCTGTAATTAACCAAAATATATAGATCTGATATTTTATTGTAACCAAATCATTAAAATTACTGTTAAGTTAACGTTTTGCTCTATTATAAATAAATAAATAAATAAATAAATAAATAAATAACTCTTCACCTTTTAGATTTAAGATTTTTTTTTATTTCAAGTAGCTTTTTTAATTTTCTTCTGCAAGAAGAGTTTATTTTTATCAAAAATAATCGCCACAAAAAATAGTAATGTCAGGTACCTTTGATAAAATATGAGAATATTTCGGATGAAATATTCAAAACCGCGATATAGACTTGTTTTTCTGTCAGTTTCTTCCTCTCATAGAATTTTTACTCACTACCTACTAATCTATTTGATAAATAATTTTAAATTTAAATTGTATGTTTTTAAGGAAATCTTAATAAAAACATTACTATTGTACATATTTTATTTATTTCTCTCAGTTTTAAATTTTTTACAATATAATTATAAAAACAATATATTTTATATCATAAAAAAAAACTTAAAATTAGATATCCGCTAGTAGCGGGGTAAGGCCCAAGCTTCCGGTGGCTAGGGCTGCAGAGTGAGGAACCTCCTGACGATTCATGCCGTGTCAAGAAGTTCGAGTCGGCATCCCACGTGGCGGTCACCTCGTGAGTCAAGTCTATGTATTTGGTAAATAAGTTATTATTACCATCATTGTTAATGAAAAATTTCACAAATTAGGAATGCCTCCATTGCACACCTAATTTCAGCGACTAGCAAACGTCACAGCTTATTCTAAGAGGAATAAATAGGCTTGAATATTGTTATAGGCGACCGTGAAGAACCGTCATATTGGAAATATATTGCTTGTTTTGTTAGTCGGTAATATCGCGCCGCAACAACGATGGATGTGCCGAAAAACATCGAAACGAAAAACAAATAGTTGCGTTTGCCCGTTTAAGATACGCGTGTAGGTATATCTTACACGGCAGAGTGTGAAGCAGTAGGGCGACTGGTGGTACCTTGTTGCCATGACAATTGAAAAATATGATAAAAAATGTTGCAACATTGCATAATTTCGTGAACAGTAAACATATATAATTTTAATTAATATCAATCTCTGGATTGCATAAATAATTATTAAGGTCCTCGATCATTCATTTAATAGGTAACACCTTGATTTTGTCTCGACATGAGTAAAATAAAGTTAATTCGAATCGAGATATTTTTATATTGATCGTACTATGTATTCTGTGCCAAGCTTGCTTTCTGGTCTATTATAGAGACCGTACTCGGCAGTGTCTACGCAAAGGGCGACTGGTGAATCGTTGTAGGACAAATAAATCTGCTTAGGATTGGACCTTTGGTTCATTTTTTTTATATAACTAATATATCTCGTTTTCTTAACGCACTTGTGTTTTCGTTGAACGCAAACATCGGTCTCTAAATAATAAGCCGTAAAGATTAATCGGAGTGAACAACAAACAAACAGACCGTCGTTATCAGCGGACGCGAGGCTTACTCGCAAACGCAGCGGATCGAGATAGGGATGAACATTGAGCCAACTAGGATATCTCTCCCCGGTGACGAGCTATTGGCCACGGCGAAGGTAATGCTAAGCAGTTGGATTTGTTAGTGAAGCAGTAAACACCGGATTTGAGAGAAAATGTGGGAGTTGTTCTTCAATTAAACTTGTCAGCTGCCGTTCTTTCTTTTAAACTTTACAAATGTACAATTTTGGTTAGATTTTCTAATAAAAGGTATTTATTCGTTTGAATCGCAGCATTGAGGCATTTTTCCGTGAAATAAACGAAAACTTCTGTACCTACGTATAAAAAATTGTCGTCGACAATAAGGAGGCCAAGGTAAAACATATTATTTCCAAATCTAAACTAACATTTTGAAAAATTATCTTGTTCTCGGAACTCCTCATCCAATAGGGGATCGGACAGTTATCAGATTAAAATCTAAAATGTACTTAGAAAGAAAATATTTAATTTATTACGATTATTTGTGGAATAATAATTTAATATAATTCATTTGAATATTTTTAAATGAAGAAATAAAATTTTATTATTTACAATATTTTTAATCTATACTGAAACACCAATCACAGTGCGTGACGTCATTTGTGGGCAATCATTGTCTTTATGCCAATGCAGCTGTTTTGTTATGATATGACCACAAATGACGTTACGCGCTCTCAGATGAACTATCGTGGCGTTTTGGCGGCATTTCCAAACAAACAATATTAAAACATGATTTTGAGTACCTAAAAGGCTATAAATAAATAAAATAGTATTTTTTATGGGAATAAATATCCATGAAGATTAATTTAAAACACTTTCTGAATATTTGTCCGATCCCCTATTGTTCAATAAATTATATTTTATTTATTTAATTAAAAATCACGCCTCGTGTAGATAAAATATTATGATCAATTTAGTTTGTTTCACAATCGAATGGTGAGCAGAGATAGTGAGATTCAATTTCGCGCGTCGTCGCCACTTTTTTTTTCTAATATCCGCTGTGAGGATGTGAAAGTATGATTCGGGTTCACGATAGCGAGCGTCGACTGCCACCATGGATCTCCTGCAAATTTCAGTTTCATTGAAGACCTACTAAAAACTAGTAATGAGTGTCTTTCAAGATGTCAATAAAAACAAAGTATTCGTCGAGATGATTATCTATGATTTGGGAATAGATAATAATCGCCCGGAGTCATCATATCCAAACACAGTTTTGAAATACGCTTTCGTTCGCGTTTTTGTTCGATTGTCAACAAACGTGGCACCCATCGTGCAGACAGAAAGCTTGTCATACCCAAATCTTCATGCAGGATTTTATGTACTCGCTCAGTGGAGATGTCTGTGTTCTCAGCCATTTCACGCACCTTCACTCGATGGTCGTCGAGTACAATATTATGGACTTCTTCAACAACATCCTCAGTGGTGA
The DNA here is from genome assembly GCA_910589475.2 of Bembecia ichneumoniformis. NCBI lineage: Eukaryota > Metazoa > Arthropoda > Insecta > Lepidoptera > Sesiidae > Bembecia > Bembecia ichneumoniformis. The sequence goes on from OU342540.1 coordinate 14,684,416, forward strand.
CTTCGATTGGGCGACCAGAGCGTCGAGCACCATATGTGCTTGACCGACCACGTTTAAAATCATTTATCCAGTTATAAACAGTCTGCAAAGTTGGTGCGTTAGTGCCATGAACGGAATCAAGTTCAGTTTTTATTGTGGAACACTGCAACCCTACATAAAAAAATGTTTTATAACGACACGAAATTCAGATTTTTCCATAGTTGTTGAAAATTCACGAGTGATCACAGTTAAACAATGATTAAACTGAAAAAAATTTTTTTTTTTTTTGCTGAATTTTTGACAATCTTCATTTGAAAGATTGTGCTTGCTGGTGTTAATGCCATTTACCAGAAAAAAGGTTTTATAAATAGTTTTTAAAAGGACTTATTAAACAGCCCTCGTATGTGGACACACATACAAAATAGACGCGTACGAGAGAAAACTAAACTAAAAATGATTTCCTGGCCGAGACCTCAGAACCACAGAATAAATAAATAAAAGTGCCGATTTAATACACCTTAATCAAATGAAATAAAGCATAGTCCATAGCCTATCATAAAATAAAGAGAAAAATGCAACGAGCAGCATATTGAAACACAGATGCCAGCAGACTACTTGCATTGTAAATTAGTAAAAGAATAACACTAACAGGCGAAGCGAGCGATGTCCGGTGGTGGGGATTATGCTCGTCTATTTTCCTTGAAATGTGTGCAACACGCTAGGTTACCAGGGCGGAGGAATAAATCCCGCAAATTTTCCAGAAAATGTGCTCAATTCAGCTCACGTGGCGGACACATATGACACCGTGTGTCCGACCAATGCACGAGGAATATTCATAGAGGGCTCGATACTCGATTCCGATAGTGTATGCATACACTATTCCCTACTATCCGAACAGTCATTTGTTTGACAAAAATAATCCTATTAGAACATTTAAAAAAAAACACGATAAAACAAGAGTAATTAAAACTTCCCGATTTGTTTTTTTGGACTACATAAACTGTTACAAGAACTTATAGATCGCACTTCTGAAAGCTTCTTCAACGGGGTTAATATCCACGTATTCTCGTCACTGACACAGTTTCTTTTGACAAATCATTTAAATTTATAAAAAGTTAGTATGCTCGTTTAGTAAGTCAATGAAAAAGGAATTCAAATGTAACAGAAATAAGTGTATAATATATTTTAGTTGTAGATTATTTATGTAAGATATTTATTACGTATGTATAAAACCCCAAGTAGCACAAAACACCATTATAACAAACATCTAATAACACAAGTTCATGCTCAAAGCATTATAAGCAAATCTTATATCAGCTGTATTTCTTTTGTACGATTCTTTTAGGTAAAATTTGGGCCCCCCCTTTAGACAGCTTTGAGCTTTATAGAGGCTGTTTAATAGCATTACAATTATTGTATTACAACATTAATAAAGTCAGTAAAAAGCATATCGATATACTAACGGCATTTTTTGCGACTTTTACACAATTAATATGTAGCTTTAAAAATTACAACTTATTAATGTAATCTCTTACAAGGCTTATGCTTTTATTTCCTTTGTAAAAAAAAGGCAATTATTTCAAAAATACGTATGATGCTGTATTATGATCAAATGTTTATTTGTGACTTGACTTAGAGATTGATATTTGAAGGAATAATATTGAAAGATTATACCACTTTATTTTTGTCTTTTATGGGTGAAATGACATGCGCGCATCAGTTTGTCGGATAAAATATGCATGTTTTTGGTAAAGAATAGACGCGCCCTCCCAAATGTGCTTTATTATTAAAACATTTTAAGGCATTTTAAAGCGGTTAGGTCAAAACCTAACCTAGTATAAAATGTGTTTTAGGATTTCAGCATAATTTTAATAAACATAGTTGTTTTTATAGACATCCTTTTGCACAAAGCAAATGATCACTAGGCTTTTTAATCAGATTTAGGTGACTTTAATTATTTTTGTAAGAAAAGAAAACGGAAAGCAAAATGTCGGCAAGAGAATTAAAGTTTTAGGCATTCAACAATGGCGTAATAGTGCTTTTAGTTTTAATATGGCCAGACACAAAAATTAAAGCTTATATTGCTACTTATAAGACACTTACATATATGTTCAGCCATATTACAACACTTCAGAAGTATATTTTAATGCTTGTAGCCATTATACGCCATAGTGACTGATTGTTATCATGTTTAGTAGGGTACAGCTCATATGGTAAAAACCATGCAAAAATCTAATTATTCGAGATATTTCTTATTGAGCGACTTCAAAAAAGGGGATTTTCAATTCGACCCGTATGTATCTAAACCGTATTAAACCGTAGGTATCTAAATTGTTTCTAAGCGAGTAGGTATTACTAAATTTTATAATAAATAAATAATATACGGCGCCGTTTTTTAGTGCTAATTTTTTAGTTTTGTTTCCAATTCTTTTTGTCCATTGCTATGTGTATATTCACGTTAATAATAAATGACCGTTTGCAAACTGAAATTACGACATATTTATTACTTGTAGTTCTAAAATACTTTTATTTGGATCAGAATATAGCTGTAGATATTATTAAAGAATGGATTATGAAGAAAACGGACCTATGGCTTTTATTTGTATTTAGTCAATGTTAATATAGGATCCGCATTAAATTAACACAACCATAGACCATAAGAAAGTTTTTATTCTTAAAAATATCAAAATAGGGCTAAGTTCATTTTACAATAATTTCGTAATGCTTATTTAATGCGTAAGTTTTTCAAATTACCGTTATAAGAGAACAGTCTTAGTGTAAGTGTAAAAGCTGTTTAAGAAGCTGTACATTAGTATTATCCGATGTTTAATTACGAGTTTTGACATTGTAACAAATTTTGACTAACTGTAATATAGCATTAAGCATTATTAAGTGAAAAAAAAGCCTCTATACAGATTTCAAACTTGGCTAGTGCCGACTAACAGTGTTATTATGACTTTAGAACATAAATATGTATCTATTTTAGTTAATATACAAGTTTTGTGTTACTTGGGACATCATTGATTTCTTTAAATTTAAGCGACTTTTTGCGTTACATTGTTTTCTACTCAATAATTGTGTTTGGATTAATAATAATGTAAGAAAATAATAATTTGAAGCAATTTCCTTTGTAAAACATATATCACCGGAGACTCAAAATGAACTATTCCTAACAACAAACTGAATTTCAGGCACTGGGATAGAATTAATCTAGTGTTGGTAATGAATATATCGCGAGTGCGTCACTAAAATGTACAAAAGAGTGGCAACTCGCAGAACAGGGCGATGGGATGGGGATGGGGATGAGGATGGCGATGGCGCTGCAATTTGCGGATGCAGAGAGTAACGAAATGAATTAACTGCGTTTGTTCGCTTTTTAAATTCACCATGCCTCAAATATCAACGTGTTTATCAAAGTGATTTTGAAATAGCATCTCTAAGTTTATATTCTTAATTTCAAATGCGCTGGTTACTATCTCTTACAACTTTTTGGACATTTTAGTTTCAAAAACCCTTCAAGTGGCAATGATCGTCATCATCCAGTGCTGGACATACTTAGGTCTCCGACATAATTTTCCAATTCCAATTCAGAAACAGCCAGGCCAATAACATTATAAATTAAATACTTACCATAGTTATTATAATAAACCGTTGGTCGCACACTGCTGAACGTAGACCTTCATGGCGGTTTAGTTCTTTCTTGGCATCTTATTAACCGCTGAGCATCTTTCTGAATTTCAACAGTTATTTATCATTCACCAACAGTAAACATGTTGATCTATTAAATTTTGGCCACTTTTAATGGCAAAAGTTAGTAATTTCCAATTAACATAAACTATGTTGTTGTAATTTGGCAGAAATATATTTAATGAACGGTATGAAGCGAAGTGAAAACAGAATGAAATAGATCGAATATTCATTTGAGTTCTCCTTAATTGCAGACATTAAAGAGTGGCTTGTAATATTTTAAAAGTAAATGTAGTCGCGGCTCGTTGCGAGTCGACTCCATCGCTTTAGATTAGACGGAGGTTCCATTGAAACGGAATTAGCAGAAAATTTCAATTACGCTTTGACGGCGACTCAGTCGTAATCTGACGAGTGAGGAGTTGTCCTTTCATTCCACCATTCACCATTCATCACGACCTTGATGCACGTCATGAGTCATCAGCGCGACCGCAACTGAAACAATGTTGTAGCCTTTAGCCGAGTTGTATTCATTTGCTAGTTTTTTAAATTCTTTCTTTCTTTAACCTTTATCCTGAGAGTAAAAAAGTATACATGAGACGGCGGCCACGAACAGGTTTATGTTGATAAAAAATAAGGTAAGGGATTATGAGAGGAGGTGAGAACCCAATGTGATCTTCTTTAAATGTGTGGCTACTGCCTCCAGACGGGCTGCTCAAGATGTGATTGCGAAATGCAGTGTGCTCTGTCACCGCTTACTGTATGGATGAATAACTTTCGAAGGGGTATTCGCCTAACTCGCCGAAGCGTCCGCTCTCGCTTATCACCAAGACCGTCGGCGCCGCGTCTGAAGATGCCATTAGGCCGGTCATTATTACTTCTTGTGGCCATTATGGGAATTAAGGTGCGTCTCACGGGTGATACATGTTCTATGATAATCTACTGAATTACAAAACGTTAGAAAACTCGACTTATATTCCGCTTATATGTATATACACTTTTACAACATAAATACATAGTATTGAGATTGATACATCAAATTTATCTTCAGACTGTCTGCTGTCCTCTATCATAAAACTTTTCTGAGTTGTACAAAGCGACTAATGGCAGCATTAACACAAAATGCGGAGTCGCGATTCGGCTTCCACCGCACGCCTCGCTTCGACTTTCGACGCTGTTGTAGGATTGTCTGGCCGCATGTGAAACCGATTCAAAGCCAGATCCGAAATGTAATCCCGATTTAAGGGAACAATTTAACGGATAAACTATATACACTTTCACGAAACAGTTTAAATGTCGAATACGCTTTTTCCTCATTTTGAAATCAGTGAAGCGCATTTACAACACATTATTTAAATCTGTACTATATACTTACCACTTATTACGCATAAATTTTTGTACATTAATATCGTGCAGTAATAGTACCTCATTTGGTCAATTGGCTGCCAGTACTACAGTCGTAGGTTCGAATCTTAGTCTTCCTTGATTATTTTTGTGAATTTCAGTTTAGTGCAAAATTCAAATAAAATTATTGTTGACGCCAATTGTCAATTTAAATTAATTAATAGTAGTTGGCGGTGGTATGTGCTGTCTCACTCCCACCATATACCTATACATATAATGTCTGTCACTACCGCAAGCTGTACGACCGGCCATTTTATGAAACCGCAGTCGGTCTAAGAAAAACATCGCAACAATAACACGCGTAGACTCATCCGCCGATTTCGACCCGCGATATTTGAATTTATTTCATCCGCTAATGTTATCAAGCAATGTGCTTGTAGCTGTTTATCTATTTGGTCACGCTCCCCTCTCCGCGAGTGTAATTATAGAACTGGTGAAGTTTTGACTGGTGGTGAGCTTCTGAACTCTGTGTGCGGGCCCACTGCAGTCTTCGTCGCTGGAGGACCAACGACTCTGTGATTCACGAGGTAGGTGACAGACTTCCTTCATTTCCTCGTCCTTTGATTACGTGTACCACCAACGCAAAATACTTTTGTAATTGTTTGGCGTGATCAATTATATTAAAATTAATCGTACAAAGCAAACATTACTAGTGTATAATGTTTAAAGGTATCAAGAAAAATGTTGTTCTCATAATTTGTACGTTCAGCTTACGGTGGCAGCAGAATAAACTCCATCATAATGACGACAGCTGGACTACTGGTTTCCTGCGTACAAAGTTGAAGCACACAATGGCAGAGTGATAATACAGAAGCACACGTCATCACGATCTCATGAAGCTTGTTCTCACATACCCGCATTAGGAGCTAAGACATCATCACCGACAAAACACACCGATAAAGAGTGGCACCGAGGTATAAGACAAGAAGCTTCGTATTTCCCGAACGCTACCCATCCAAGATGCGACAACTTGAGGAAAAATTATTTTAACTACATTTTTCAGACGATATTAACTATTCAAGTATTCTTTTATGAATTGATTTTGTTATCTTTTGAGCTACCGAAATTCTGAAGTGATCTCTGAATATTAATGTTTATTTGTGAAAGGAACTAAGGCTTAATTAACTTCGTCGAATAATTGGAATCGCGTCAAACAACAATTTGCGTCGTAATCAATATTGGCCTTCAGACTGTACATTAATAATCTGTATTTTGAGTTTTGTTAAAATAACATATTCTATCACAAATTGGCCAGGGCCAAGGACTTGCAGAGTGATTATAACTAAAATAAGGGCCAAGGCGGTGTTAGCGAAATTTGATGTAGCAATTTGATGTAGCGAAATTTGATGCATCACGCACCGAAATACAACAGCTCAAGTTCCGTTATCAAATTAAAGTTAAACCAATACAAATGATAGACAATAATAATTACCTTTGTTTATAATCTTAGTAAATATTTATTTATTTATACACAAACTTACATTCTACCATTACAGGCTTTCACCCAATGCGGTAGTGTAGCAACAATATGTACAATAGCAACAATAGCAACAACTATATATACAAATGCAAACGTATAGTGCTATTTTTGTGAACTTACGTGATTTTAGGAAAGATGAAATTTTTAGGATCGGTAGTATAACATAAACTTAGAAAGGAATGGATAATCACTGAGCTGAAAGCGGACCGTTTTACAGGTAACAGGTATCAAAGGTGGAAAAAAAAACATTTAGGGCTCCGTAGGCGTGCCAACGGTTACTACATGACTAGTGTCATGTAGACACTACATGAGACCTCTGTGTAACCCTCAAGTAGTTGGCGTCCTTATTGTCAGCCTGCGCCCGTCCTTTACCATAAAAATAGGTTTCGTTGTAGTCATCCTCCACAGCAAATCTTGTCAGATTGTGTTCGCACTCGCACAAACGTTACCAGAACTCCTCGCGAAAGCGATTATTCACGTTAAAATAAATGCGGCGAAAAGTAATAGCACATTTGTATGAGAAATGACATAACGTGCGTCGACGTACAACAGACGAAATGACATAAAATGTGTTCCCCCGAGTCATTACGCCAAATAGTTTATATACACTCGCTCACTGTACAGACGAATGAAAACTTGGTGTAGGTATACTCGTATGGTACCGGCACAAATACGGAACAGTTTCGCACAAACGTGTAAATCCCTGTGCGGCGGGAAAACTTTTTCACGAAACGAACAATTTCTTCCAATGCAAACCGATAAGCTTTTCTTCTATCCACTTAATCATAATATTTTACTAGCTATTGTCCCCAGTTTCGCTTATATTATGTGGCTCATGCACTAAAAGTTTTAAGAATTACGTTTTAAAAGGATTTAAAGTCACTAAATCCCCAAAGAAAAATTGTTAAGAAATGTATTATTAAATTAAGTCTCTTGAAATAGTCGATTCATTTGCACTACTAGTTCTGAATGTAGATTATATTTATGAGGAAGTACTCCCAAGAGAGCTTTTTCAACATGAAATTGGAATACAAGTAATTACAAGCGCCTCCATCGTTACGACTATAATTAACAATTTTAGTATAATGAGCAATAACCTTACTTCACCTTGAAATTTGTAAATAAGATCTCATTGAACGAGCTAATACATTACCATTTAAATGGATTTAAAATTATGAAAGTTTCTACTGAACTTGTTGTAACAAGTTCATTTAAAATACACAGCTCTTAAATTTTCAATTTCCAAATGAAAAATTCATAACTTAAAGCAAATTACGGATTTTACATTTAAAATACGGATAAATAAAGTATGGGCGGCAAGAACAAACATTTAAAATATTTAAAATTAGTTGAAATAATAAAAATAAAATAAAATAAAATAAAATAAATCTTTATTTGCGCGAACACATGTTTACAGTATTTTAATTTGTATACAGCAGTTACAGTACAAAGTATGTTCTACCCGCCAAGGGCATGCAAATATTTGTGTTTAGGTCGGAAAAAATAGGTCAGGCAAAAAGTTTGTCGTGATGATGATCACACCCTGAAAAGTTTGATCAATTCCGGCCGCTTTCTCTTAACTTTTTGTTTTAATCTCATCAGTTGTTGGCAGTAGAGATCTGAATCGATGGTTCTGCTCGGCGGTAAAAGCTCATAGTGAACAATGCCCTTCCAATCCCACCATACACGCAGCATCACCTTATTGCGAGTTAACCCGGGTTTTGGCACAGGCTGTGAAGCTTTGCCGACCTTTGACCACGACCATAATATGTACCTTTTGTGTTTTCCATTTTTAGTGATATCAAACTTTGCCGAAGCCAATATTTATAAAGGAACATATTCCTTAGTACAGGTCGGACATTAAAATCAATATCAGTATTCAATATAAAGACGTTTCCTGTTAATTTGAGTGTCACGCTTTTCAGCCACCATAGCCCGCATTCGCCTATTCAATTTTAGGTCGCATGTTCACATAACCATTGACTTACACCGTAGCCAATAGTCACCACGACGGTGTAAGGTTTTATTATTAATTATAATTTATTCTTGTAACTCAATGTCAAATGATTCATTTAATCGAAATGACCGACATCAGATCGTCTCCAACAACTATCACCAACTATTTGACGAGCCCGTTGGATGAGTGGTTAGGGTGCTTGCCTTAACGCTCTGTTCTAGGGTTCCCGGGTTCGATTCCCGGCAGGGGCAACTTTGAAAAATGAACTTTTCAAATTTGGCTCCGGTCCGGATGTGGAAAGTAGTGGCAGGGCACACTGCGTTTCGCAGTCATTGGGCGGCCCGTCTGGCGGCAGTAACCACCTCCTTACAGAAGACCACCGTGAAATAACAGCACGTGTGCTATTGTGTTTCGGTGAGTGAGTAAGGGATGCGAGAGCCCATTTACCTATCCCCTCCTAATCCCTTATCCTTAATCCTCTGTAGTCGGCGGCGCACTTGCAGCGGCTTTGGCGTTGCTTGTGTTATAGGCGACGGTAAAAAAAAAAACAATTACTTATTTCTTTACAGTTAAGTAGACTGAAATTGTGGTCGCACGCTGTACCACCGTGTGGCACGTGTTTATATTTATATTAAATGTTCACCACAATTACACGTTACTAGTTCTGTAGGGTTGTTGATATTAAGCGTGTTCGGTTAGTAAAACGATGTCACGTGGTATCGCAGGCCGCGTGGCTAATGACAGAGCAAAACCTAGATAATGTATCACATCATAGACTTTACACTATGATGTTATTTTATGAGTGGAAATATTGCAAATTTTCAAGTAGAGACTTTACGAACATACCTAACAAATGATCATCCAATGAATCCCACAACAACAAATCAAATCCCACAACCTGCAACCTCGGGGTATTCAAAACCAGGGTCTACACCTCACATCAGATGAGATAGTGGTCAAGCGCTACCTCGAGTTAATAAAAAAAAAACAATCGTTACATCAAAAACAGTATTCCTACTGTGCAGTGCATTTACTGCAGGAGGAGATTGAATAGGTGTGTTTTGTGTGTTGCTGCCTAAGGGATGCCTCAGTGAATTCACGACGTCTAATTTAAAAGGCTATATTATTATTCCTCGGTGTACACTCACTCATAAATATACACACACACACACCTTATGATTTGATTGTTACGAGTAGGCCGCCTTGTCGATACCGAACTTTATTGTAACTGAACAAGGCCATATTTATTGGCCTTATGATAACTATATGTTTTTGTTTATAATAAATCATAAAGAACTTCCTTTCCGGCCCACACGATCACTTTAAACGCTGAATCTAAAAATAGATCGCAATTTGTACTGAGATTAATTAAACGGATAATGAATGTAAACAGTTAGACTGAAGGATCATGTTTCACACTTGTTTCGCCCCGAGGCCCGAGGCTACGGCTTAATGAACCTTCAGATTGGTCAAGTGTTTATAATTTGCCATTTACGACGACCTAGCGAACTAAAGGGGCGTTCACACAAAGCAACTCATTTACTCAAAGGTTTTATAAAACCTTTTTCCAGACACATTTTGCTAACTAATTTTAAATAAATTATTGATATACTGTGTCTATAGTTGACCCATACGCCGGATGTAATCAAATGAATAAAATAAATTATGTTTAGTGATGGATAAAAAATATATTTGCTACTATTGAGTATTTAGTACTTTGTATAGTACTTGATTGCACTTTAATGCGAAAGAAGTGTCGGTCATACCGGGAATCGAACCCCTGCGGTAGAGCCTTAACGCTTAAGTACTCGAACACGGTGATGTCATAAATAATACATGGCGTGCCTTTTATTTAGTATTAGTAGTCGTACAATTAAACTAATGGTTTTTAAAATAAGGGTTAACGTTGTCCGAGAGGCGGGAGTAGGTAAAGGAATACAATTAATGAAAGGGATGTCCGGGCGAACCCTTCCGCGAACCTGTAAGGTGAAAACGCTACGATCACACTAGTATTTCTTATACGATTGTTTTAGTAGTGGCAAGACGCCCTGGCAGCCATGGCAACAATTGGCCAGCTTGTCTGGTGGCAGTGACCACCCCCTAACAGAAGACCACCGTAAAATATCCTGAGATCGACAGCGCACTTGCGGCACGTGTGGCGTTGCTTGCGTTCATAGGTGACGGTGGTGGACTACTATCGAGTGGACAGTCAGCGTCTGCTTGTCGTATTTTACTTACTTTCGGCAGCCCTTACACTGACTTTTTCCTTTTGCTCAACTCCGGGCGACGTGCTAGGCGGCTTGTGGCCACGGTTTAGACGCAAATCATGGATGAAGATTTGACGTTACTACTTGACAGTCCTGGAAGATGGGAGGTGTTCAATACGAGAGATGGTATACACGAAATAAATAAAACCAGAATTTTTTACTTTATTCGAAGAATTGAAATTGTATCCTGCAAGATTCTTTCAGTCGGTGACAACATTTAACTATATTCTGAAAAAAATATCATCTAAAATCACCAAAGAAAATACAAACTTCCGCAAAAGTATAAGTCCCGAGGAAAAATTGTTCATAAATTTGAGATAAGGATAAAGCATTTTTTTTAAATCGACAATATTTATTAGGTAGGTAGTTATGTTATGTTAATAAATTGAACAAGTAGATGAGTAAAAAGTTATGATCTTGACGATCATCCCTCACTAACATAACTTTTTACCAGTAGTATTATATCCTCCATAATTGTTTTCATATCTTGAATTACGAGAACATTGCAATCTGTCATGCCTCGACTAGTTGAGAGATCATCAAAGTTGCCACTGGTTATCCAGCATAATTATCCTCGTGTCTTGGTTGAATATTGCAGTCTTTCCGCCCCGTCTATTATGACTCTTGCAATTTATTAAATTGTTTCATTTGAGGTAGGAGACTTTAAAAAAATGATAATCGTTACATTTCCCCGGCTGGTCAGTATTTGACGCCATTTTCTGTTCAATTAACGATTTTTTTTCCTTTCACGTTCAATAAACTCGTCTCTATAATTCGAGGCCGTTTTGCGCTTTGATGTGTTGAAGTTCCTGGACTCAATACGTCAATTATGGTCTGTAACTCCGCATAGCTTATCTCGTTGAGTGAATCATCATCACTGTCCTGAAGATTTCCTGTCATCACTTCTGGTGTTATATCATCATTTATGAATTGCATAAGTTGAAAATATGGCCATATGCTCACTATTTCGTCGTCGTCGACACCAAAGCGCGGCGTAGGGATTTTCTTTTTTTTTTCTTTCCGGAACTGATCACGTAAGTTTCTCCATTTCTTCCGCTATTGTTTTTCTGTGAGTAACAATTATTTAAAAATAATTTTGCTTCAGGTTTTTGTCTACTGGAAGTGCATTCAGAGCACTAGCTTACAATTTTCGTATGGGGAAAAGCACCATTGCATCCATCGTACACGACACGAGCCGTGTTTTACGGTCTGGGTTAGTTCTTATTCACGTGCCGAAACTCGAAACCAACGGAAGGACGTCTGAGAAGTATAGCAGAAGGCTTTGAAGGCATTTGGAATTTCTAAACTGTATCGGAGCAATTGATGGGAAGCATTGTGAAATAAAAAAGCCACCCCAACTGGTTCGGCACACTGGTGCTATAAAAAAAGACATAGCATAGTTATGCAAGCCGTAGCTGATGCCAGAAGAAAATTTATTGCGGTAGAAGTAGGCGGTCGGGGCAAACAAATGATGGTGGTACTTTTATTGCATCGACACTGTATAAACTCATAGAAAAAAATAAACATAATATTCCTATTCCAAAGAGGTTTAAAAATTCTAATGTCCTACGTCCTAGTGGGTGATGAAGCATATCCGTTAAAACATTATTTAATGAGTCCATATCCCGAAAGAGTACTCAATAATGAGAGAAAATATTTTAATATCAGATTGTCTACCGTAACCCATCGAAACGAATAGAAAAAATGCATGGCTATAATCAAAGCTGCGATTCCAAGGTGTAATATCTAATGCTCCAAGATATAATATTCACAGAAACATTGGTGTGAATAATAATCCATCACGAGGAGCGAAAAATGTTCGTATAAAATTTACAGACTCTTTTGGGAACAGTACCAAAGATTGTAATTAATTATGAAGGATGGGTAGGAAGTAGAAATACTAATTAAGCTTCCTCGTACCTTCACTTTTATTTCATTCCATAACTTCCTTATGATTGTGCGATTAGAGTGGTGTGGATATAGCTGGTTTAGATTGAATGGCACTAATAAAAACTTCACTTTTTATCGCCAGTGTACGCAACCGATCCAACCAAGTTTAAACGAATAAAGAGAAATGAAAGAAGCTTCGCGTTACGTTTTGCAGATTGGAATTAATTGTCTCATATATTAGTTACCTACTTTTATATTATGTTGAGAATATCTGTGTTCGCGCAATCGTGATCTGTCAGTGTTATCCTAATTACTCTGTGTATTTCTTTTGTTCTGTGTGGCTGTGTGTAAAAACATATAAACAGAATGGAAAATGTTGAAATAATAAAGGATTAATTTTATTATAATAAGAAAAGTAGAAATAATCGCCTCAACCGTCCCATAAAAACATATCACAATTTATAAACGCGACAGTTTGTGAGATTGGATGTATAAGTGTTTGTTACTCTTTTCGGTAGCTGTCTGTTTGTTACCTTTACGCGCCTAAACCGCTAAACCGATCAACCGCTAGCCGAATGCAGGAAAGGACTGTTCCCTAGGAATAATCTAACGCCTGCAAAGCTATAACTGCAATAAAGATGTTAGGAGTTATATTGCTCAATGTTTTTAGTCAGACTATTTTTTATTTTTCAACGAGGGCGAAGCGACGGACGTCAGCTAGTTCTTTATAATAATATAATGACATCAAAGTGAGAGTAAATGACACCAATTGGCCATTTATGCATCGTGTTAACATTTCAGCTGAAAAGTGGCAGGTTTCAATAAACTAGTCCAATAGTCTAAATCCAGAGAAAATGTTATTGGGTCGTCGATTGTTATATTCAGACAATGGACCGCGCACGGAGTAAGTGCGGAAGAAATGTTATTGTTATGAAGACCTTTGTTTCACAGTAATCTTTTACGAACCGAGCACGGAGCTGAAACAAAGCTCATTGTTACGCAATTGTGCAGCATCAGCCCTCTACTGACTACTCGCTTCCTTCGGCCGTCGGCCTTCGCTCGCAGTCGCTTCTTAAAAACAAAATTTATACACCACCAAAGAGCTCGACGGCCACCGTTAAGTGTTAACCTGCTCTCAATCGAGACTAATATTACACTTCCATGAAACTAAATTCAAAAATATTCTGACAAATTGGCTAAAATCACTCGCCAACTAAGAACTAAACGATATTAGAACGAAGCCTTCATTCTGTAAAAAAAAAACTTAGCATAACTTACCGTTGGATGAGCGGTTAGGGTCCTCGTCTTAACGCTCCGTCCTAGGGTTCCCTGGTTCGATTCACGACAGGGTCAACTTTTGAAATTTGCGGCACTAGTGGCGTTGTTTGTATTATAGGCGAAGGTAGCATCGAGTGGACTGTCCGTCTGTTTTTAAGTTTAAAAAAAAACCATGGGACAGTTGTGGTATTATTTGTTTATCGTATCGTCATAAAACATCGCTTCAATATAATTATGTATTCTATGAGAATAGATAATGAGCTCCGCAGATTCTCAGTTGGCGCGGTCGCTTAATGTATTCTGAACAATAAAGAGTTATTTTTATGTTAATATTTATTATTTAATCCACCACCTCGTCTGTTAGTATGGGAAGCTGTGTACAAACGCATTACGACTTGGCGAGATAGTTATTATGGCCGGATAGTTGTTATATTTGCGGCACCTACTTAATCTTTTACATTTTCTTTTGTTCTTGTTAATGAATCGATTCCCGAAGGTCGAGTGCTGCGACAAAGGGCCCGAACCGCGTGTGTAATCAAAGTGCGCTGCTATACAATTCTATCAAAGCGGCGGCGTTCATAAATTTAAATTTCCTTTCTATTTCCCAGGGCGCGAGGCGCGAGGCGAGAGGCGCGAGTCGAATCATACCTCACTGCAGACTCGCAACAAAACGACTGACTCTTCTGCACTTGAAAATATGCATTTATTATTATATAATAGAAAGAGAATTATAATAAAAATACTGTGCATACCTTTGCAATTTCAATGTGTACAATAAAAAATACTCTGTATAGTTCTACTAAAAAAGTCTCCACATAATACGGGTTCGACGTTTTTAATGCTGATGAACAGACAGAAGAACAGATACACATTTATGACAAATTATGTGTCTAAGTAATTTTGTAAATCGCAGAATACGTATTAGTTTTTCTATGATTGCGGAGGATAGACGGATTGACGACTTCTATCGTCCGGTATCGGTAAAGCGTAGCGATACCCGACGAGGCCAGGGCGTACTATCGCCGTATGACAAGTGAAGTTATAGCTCACCCGTCCTGCGGCCCACTTGAGCGCTCAAGCAGGATAATGGGTGCCCGGATAAAGCCGGAACAAGTGCCGGCCGATCGGGGGACGTGGCGCTAACTTAATTAGTCGCGATGAACTGGTAATGGCTGCAATACTCTCCACTCGAATATTACCCAAAATCTCGGCTACCGCTAGAGGAGCGTTTGCGGGGAAATCCTTTAGGATATTATTATATAAAGATATTAAAAGACTGATTAAGTCTTTCTCAAAGGCGCCACTCGTCGAAAGGCGCATAGATGTTCTAAGTTTTGGATACTCTCTTAAAATAACGGTGACATCGATATGTACGTTCTCTGTCGAATTGCAGAACTAAGCGAAATGACGATTTCCTCTTTAGTGTTTCATTCCACTACCATCTAAATATGAATATGGTATGTCAAATAAAAAGGATTATCAGCAGTAATGAGTACCTACTTAGTACTTCACAAAACATCATTGCAGAATGCAATGCCGGGAACCGAGATATCGGAATGTCGGAATTTCGCGTGCAGTATGCGAGTCTTTTGCTGATCTTAAAAGAAACAGCCAATTTAGTAGAGGGTTCGCCGGAGGATTTTAATTATAGCGCAAGTGCCGTAGACCCGAGCGTGTCGTGACCCCACTAAAGATATAAGGAAGCCGTTAATATGTGGTAAATATAGGCTAAAATTATCTCATCAAAGGTGGTGCCAATTTACAATTATTACAGTAATTTCGGGACTTCGCGGGATTTCGAGAACGTTCAATCCCGTAAATATCTTTATCTCATGGGATTGTATTCTTCGCTGACACCTGTTTAACATGCGAGTAGTTGTTTTTTGACAAAGATTAGCCACGATCGATTGACAGATATTATACAACGAACTACTTGGCTCGATGGTAGGTGGTATCTGAAAGTATTCAAGTGCGAGTAAGCTGCCGACCCTAACGAGGATAACCTGCCGCTTAGGAAGATGCGATTGTTTAGACTAGAGTCACTTATGGGTCCTGAAGCACTACAATTTTAGTATTTATAATTTCAATTTGCATATTCTAAATATATTTGAAGACATTCTCTAAAATCAAGATCCGTGTGATTTAACTGAACTATGCGAACGTATCTTTCGAAGAACTTGTAATATTTAAAAATCACCAATAATGGCGCTGTGATTAAAAAGTAAAACATGTAACTTGTTGAAGTAACGAATTATTCATCACATGCCATCTAAGAAATGATGGTACGATAACGGTCAACACTTCGATTTATTCAATTTCGCAATTATCACTCAATGGATCAAAATTCTAATAAAATGATTATAATATTTGTACGATAATTAAATACGAAATTCACGTTTGTAACTAAAACAGAAACAATTTTTGAGCTTACTTTTTCTTAATCTCATTTTATAGTAAGTAAAAATTGCTAGAATTATGTGGTCTGTTCCGAAAATTGTTAGCCACAGAGTAAATATAATCTCTTTTTGCCTAAAATTGTTTTGAATTGACGGCTAATTTCGATATAAATTTCTTTGGCGAAATTTTAACTGTTACTCTTCTTTGGTTTGCAATAATATTTTATCGATCATAATCGAGAGTTAACCTTTAAGGAATCCCACGAAAATTTACTATTGTTTTTGGGAGTCTGCTTCTGCGTTAACAACAGTTACATATTAGTTTCGTGAATTTAAACGTGGCCGAGCTAACCTAAACGAGGACTCGGGTGACCACCAACTGCAGTAACCATGAAAACGTCATCAGTGGCTATTCCAGGAGAATAGACACATTACACATCGGAAGGTTTGGGCTGAACTGAAGATTGGATCACAGGCAGTTGACACCATCTTGCATGAAAACCTTAAAGTTAGGAAGGTTGCTTTGCGATGGATACATTATTCTTTCACCGAAGAACAAAAATCCCGGCGTGTTGATTGGTGCAAATTTATGTTGGAAAACTTCGAAGGAAGAACTTCGCAAAACGTATCCCACATCCTCACAAGGGACAAATCTTGGATCTATAGCTGCGATCCTCCCAAGAAGCAGCAATCCACGCACTGGGTGTTTGAAGAGGACGAGTTTCCACAAAAGTTCAGAGCTTCAATAAATAAATGATAGCGGTTTTTTCGACGCGGTGGCATAATTCCGCTGGAAGACCGTAGAACAGTTACTAGTGAATGGTATTGCGATGTTTGTCTACTTCAATCTTTCGGAGAGTCCACGTCCGTGGGGTTCTTTTTCACCAAGATAACCAAGATAACGCCCCCGCTCACGCAGCTGCTAGAACAATGGACTATTTCACAACTTCGGGGGCAAAAATGTTACCCCATCCTCCTTACAGTCAAGACTTAGCTCTATGCGATGTATTTTAATTTCCCACGGTAAAAAAAATGCTTCGTGGGAGAAAATTCAATACTGCAGACGAGGCCGTCGAAGAATTTTGGCAGTTATTTTTCGACCTCCCGTAAGATACTTTTTTAAATGTTTTGAAGGCTGGTTCACCCGAATGCATAAGTGCATAGGAGTTGGGGGGGAATACTTTGAAACTATTTTTCATTTCACTAACCATTTTCGGAACAGCCTGTATATAAGTTTGTAATAATTTGTAATGTGTTTAATAGATAATTATACCTAAGTTAATTATCCCCTTATTAAGAGCTTATTATGTAGTCACATTTTAAATATTTCTTTCTTTCTTTCTTGATAGATACCATTTATCCAACAAATATTATACACCGAACTTCGTGCAAAGCGCGAAGACTAGAAGCCATAATGTGTACAGTACTCGTATTACCCGCCCACGTATTAGTTAATCCTACTAATATTATAATTGCAAACGTTTGTGAGAATGTTCGTCTGAACTTTCGAACGGATGTCGACGAAATAACACTAGTGTTCTAGTGACATAGGCTACGATTGATAAAAATATGCGAACGAAATCATTACCTACCTAAAGCTAAGTAGGTACCTACGTAATGAAACCATTGTGAAGCATATTAAGGCGTCACGTAGCTTTTTGGATTGTTTTACATTATTATGAGAGTTTCCGCACGAACAAACTTTAATGAGGAATTCGCGTAAATCTTGAACAAATCTGTGCGAAGTGTTATTAACTTGTATAGAAGTAAGGTTTCGCACGAGTCGTGTTCGCAATTACACTCCCCTAAGTTACTTAGTCCTGACGCAGCGCTGGCGCTACTTAGCAAATTAACACCTCTTTCACAAGCAGTCTTTTTAATTAGTTGAAAGGTACGGTCCACTCGATGGTAGGCGGTTACCGTCGCCTAAGGACATGAGCAACACCAGGAACTTGTTTACGGCACGCTTGAAGAAACCCATATTATAGTCAGACGGAAACGCTTCGGAAGAGACTGAGTCATCCGGAGTGTACGCAGCGGCTCTTTATCCAAGTGATTCGGATGAACTCGGCATCTGTGGTGCCGGCGGTAAAAGCTTGAGGTAGGCATTAATTGGAACACTCACTATTGTATCGGTTGAACACCAATAACCTAAGAAGCGTTATTTTCATAGCTTAATCTGACTTGTTACAGTAAAATTTAAACTTAGATAAAAATACAGAATAAAATAGATTATATTTAAAAAAAGTTTGAATCGGGCAGATTTATATAACAAAATCTATTTTCTGAGACAAGATTTGGTAAATTACTGCCCCAAAAGAAGCTTTCTCGTCGCAGTAATAAATTTTTTTAGCGACAAACAACTACACCTGTATTAAGCTTATTTATTTAGTTTATTATTTTACACAATATTTAAGAAAAACTGTCCAATTTTAAATCTCCCTCATGTCCGTCATCTCCGAGGAGCTACAAAAAATTGTTGAGTAATATTGCACTTTAATTCATAGGTTATTAGGTTGCATTCATTATGGTAAAAATTCATGATTTTCTTTGGTCGCGATAGACTAAATAAAGCTCTTTACTGAATCGTCCATGAACTTATGATAGATGAATGAAACCCATGACAACGAACAAAATGGGAAGAAATTAGGTTTTATGCCATAGGGAATGTTTTTAGGGTCAGGCTCCCTGCAAATCATCTTAACGTTGCACGTTGTAAGTAAACCAAGTATCTTGTTACGCCTTTTCCGACGTGTGACGCGGACAGGTGGACAAAACAAAAAACGAATTGAACTCGCGTGAAGAGAGTTCCGTACGATGTTACCTATCCGCACAATATTGTGATTTACCATGTTATTTTAATATCATGGACTTCTTATAGCTTTTCCTATAATCTATAAGTAGAAAACTAATTTCTGTATTTTTTCAAAATTTTAGGTTCAGTAGTTTCGGAGATAAGGGGGGGAGGGGGGTGGTCGGACAGACGGACACACGAGTGATCCTATACGGAACCCTAAAAAGAACTTCTGGCAAAAAAAAATCTACCAGAAGGTCAATACCAAGGACCTTGTGGAGAATAAAAATAATCCGAATTTAAAAGGCCAAAAAAAGAAAAAGAAAAGAGGAAACTGCACTCGGTGCGATCGTTGGTTGTCGATGCGCCGTGGGATACTACAAAGACCGGCGGGTTTGCTTGGCCACGTACGTTTGACTACCAGGGCTCCGATGCACGGCGAAAAGTTGATCAGATGGTAGTCGAAGCGTAGTGATATTCGAAAAAAACCCTAAAACAGTATTGCCTAGAATATTGCACATTCATTCCTATGCA
Source organism: Bembecia ichneumoniformis (assembly GCA_910589475.2). Classification (NCBI taxonomy): domain Eukaryota; kingdom Metazoa; phylum Arthropoda; class Insecta; order Lepidoptera; family Sesiidae; genus Bembecia; species Bembecia ichneumoniformis. Next base: position 14,704,079 of record OU342540.1, read on the forward strand.
ATCTTTCTGGGAAATCCTAATACGTGGGCACCGTTCAGTTTAAAATTTAATCAATAATTATACAATCTACTAGGTATTTCAAAATTTAATTCATAATGTAAAAAAAGGTGTAACGTGTGGGTGGAGCTAGCGTGGGAATTTTTTTGACAGCGTCGTCTTAAAGAGTATTTCAAATTCTATCTAAACACGAATCGAATAACTTTACCCGAGGGAGCTCTAATTAGGTGAAATAAACAGACTAAAATCAATTGAAATCCGGATTACAAAGAGCGCTAATCGTCTGCAGACGGTGAATAACACGAACTCGTACCAAATGAAGGGATTGCGTACCTTTTAAAGGGCAATTTTATAAAAATGAAATTAGAAAAGGCTTCGGTGTCGGCCACAAAGGCCGCGAACACCACAATGGGACCCTTGCTCCATATTTCGTGATGCACCCCCTAAATACTCGTAAGTCGTTAGGATATTTTTCACTTGGAGCGATTCAATTATTTCTCCATTAACGATTCACTGTGGGGCCATTCGAAGGTCGGGAGACGTGCCTCGTACGACCGCTTTTATCGCAACCGCATCTGTGCCGGTTCCGTACGACTCGCTTGCGGAATTAGCGCTACGCACTAAGTTACGCAATCCCCGAAGACGATCGTTTTCAAATTGGACATCTCGGTCTCAGACGAATAATTCGCTATAATTTTAATTTACATTCTGCTAGTTAGGTGGAGCCGTCGGTAAGTTTGTTTCGCGTGGCCGCCTCTGCGTCAAAAGTGCCTCGTTACTGGAATTAATTAATTTTACCCCTTCTGAAAATACCTACGCTTTGCCCTTTTCTTTCAGATATTTAATACTCGCTGGTGCCCGCGACTTCGTCCCCGATGAAAAATAACGCCATCGCTGTGACGACAATGGCGCTTAAAATTTTTATTTTTTCAAAATTCGTAAAAGTTTTAGACGATCCCTCGGGAACCTAACATATTTGCAGGACAAAAAGTATCCCATGTGTTATAATATTAGTAGGATTATAGTATTAGTAGGACTCATTTTAGGTTTTTTATCTAGGACCAATAAATAAATTTATATACACGGAGTGTTTCATCGTTTCTCCGGGCTTTTTAAATCCAATGAGCTCTTCTCTTTAGTCGAACGCTTTTCTAACTAAATTTTACCTGTGGTTTCGCCCTGAACATTGGTGTGTGCTTTAGCTTTCTGTCTCATGGTTCGGTTTCCGGCGAGACCAACTTAACTTTTCAAAGTTCGCTCTAGGGTGTATCGAGTAATTAGCGGCAGGCGCCGTCTGGCGACAGTAATCATCCCCTTACAGAAGATCACCATGAAATAACAGCATGTACGCTGTTGCGTTTGATGGGTTAGTGATGCCAGAGCCAATTTCCTCATCCCTAATCATACTATGATTGGCAGCGCACCACCCGCCATCAAGTGATCCATCAGCTTGTCTGACGACCTTAACATAAAAAATAATAATATTGTCCTACTCACTATAAACCCTCAATCGAGCTGTGTACAGACTGATACCTAAATCTTATAACGGGTCTTATATTGGGATCTTATTGTGGGTTATAGTGGCTGAGCAATCTTATAGTGGGTTGAAATTTGTGATTAATTCTACTACCTATGGTCGGCAGCGCACTTGCAGCACTTGTAGCGTTTCTTATGTTATTGACGCTAGCCTGGCTTACAGGCTTTACATTAAAAAATCAGATCTTTGGATATGGATACAGCTTCACCTGTATCATAGTGGTTTCGATTGCTATACAACTAATGCAACCAGTAAAACATTGATGACACTAAAATAATCAATAGCTATCAAAAGCAACAAAAAAGAAAACCGCTCGATAAATACGGAAGAAAGTTTTGTCTTATCCCATTTATATTTAGAATTTAGAAAGGTGAGACTTTGTCGCAGCCCTCGAAAGCGAGTCGGTATTCAAGGTACAAGTTAGTACAATGCTAGAGGCATTTGTAACAAGTTCGTTACAAAGTGGGCCCTTAAATCCATTCGACGTCGCAGCTTTACTTGTACGAAGGCCCTTCGCTAATTATATCGACGAGGGTCACGCCAACGACGCACACGACTTAAATTAAGACCTATCGCAATGCTATATGATTCATTGTACGTCGTTCACTTCACTTTCGTCTAAAATTTCGACTCATCCCACTACTTGGGACTTTGTACTTTTGGCGTTAGAGTACAAACTTGTTCGTCGCAATTACACTTCCTTGGAAACTGCTGCTGTACTAGTTGTTAAGCCATCAGTTTAACATGGAACCTAAGATTTAGAGAGGAGCATAATGAACGGAGATCAAATGGCGATAGGCCTGAGACATGTTGACGATCTGTACAAGATTATTATTGGAAGCGTTAATGATTATTCAAATTACGGAGTCATTCATGCTACACCGGGCTTTTTACTTATTTCTGCACGACCGTATCCTCCCGTTCCCTACGTGTTATCAAGAGTCTATCCATTTTGAGTTTTTCTTTTTAATGATTTTTCGTTATTTTCCATTTTTCGGTTGAGTGATAAGATTAATGCAACTTGAGTTGTTATCACGCGTCGTGACCGGACCGGGCCGGAGTCGGAAAAAATACCCACTGACATTTCGATGCCGTGCCACGACCGGTATACTATGATATATGACCGTGGCCTGTCCGTACCGCGGCGACGTTCTTATATTTATCAAAAAATCATAATTATTACCACCATAATAACGAAGACGTTATGTGAAATAAAAGGAAAGAAAAGCGATAATTAAAGTCAGAAAGTGCAACTCAGCATTGGCTCCCGAAAGATGTAAAATTTTATTATTATCATGCACAAGGACGAAGTGTGAAGTTGGAGCCGTGGCACACTTTCGACCGCATTGTTTCAGAATTGTCTGAAACTCATCGGAAATTTTAAATTTCATCGCTGTGGAAGCCTTTAACCCATGAAAAACTTAACACTCAAACAATTATGAAAGTGAGGCGTCACTCTGCTCGCAGCCTAATTGTGTTCGCGGAGACAAAGCCCCGGCGACGATCAGATACTTATAAATACATCGGTATACATGTGTCCCGTTGGACTAATACGCCACGTGCAATAGTCATTATATCTTTTACAAAGTATGTTCTTATTTTATTCACAAACAAATCGTTATCGTCGATATTTGGAGTTCCAATGTATGTCACAAGTAGACGGATCGATTTGAAAAGACGAGTTGATTTTTCAAATTCAAAAAGCCTTTATTTCCGATTGGTACATAACAATATAATTATCTACATATTTAGTATATAATATCATTTCATTCATTTCTATCACATATATTTGAAATGTTTGTTTCTCACATTCTCATATCATCATGTGATATCGGTAACGTTTGTATCAGATTGCCATTTGACAAAGGCCTCCCCTAGCGTTTGCCATACTTCTTGTTGGTGGCTTTACTTCTCCATAGTGGTCCAGCTGTTTTCTTAATCTCTTCTTCCCGCCTTTTTTTTTGACGATCCTTCTTTCTTTTTCCTTTACGAGGAGAACCATTTTCCTGTCTCACTTCTGATCACACGGCCTAACCGGTTCCATTTCAGTTTATTTACTGTGTATATAACATCAGTAACTTTAGTCGTACGTCTTATACGAATTAGATTAATTTTATCTTGTAATCTAATATTTAGGATACTTCTCTCCATTCTATTCTGACAGACTCTCAGTTTACACTTGGAGTTCCCGGGCGATGGTAGCTACCGAACAATGGCTTCGATAAGTAGCGCTCCGAGAAGCAGTTCTGCTACCATTAAGAGAATAATCAGGAACAATTAAAATTCTCTTACACCAAATATCTCGTCCGTTGCTCAGCTACCAATCTTCTAACCTTAAGGGCCCTTGTCGGTTCTGAAAGTGTAGCCGGAAGAAAAGGAGTTAGACACTTCCGTACAAATTATCGTGTTGGCCGGCAATTGTAACCGTTGTTGCAGGACAATTGAATTCTACTCAGCAGTTCTCACTCGCGACGCGGATATACTTCTGAACCGCCACAATGTGTTATTTACTTTTTGAATTAATTTTACTTTTATCCACCCAAAACGATTTTAGCAACCACACACTTTGTGTGGTTTGACATCAATGTTGTTTTATCTGTATTCATAGTTAAGCCTACATTTTGTTTTCTCTTTCTAGTTGGATTAGCATTTCTTGTAACTAACTTGGGACTTCGCTAATCAAATCTTAGGTGATTTAGCTTCTTGCCGTTTATATTTATCCCAAACGTTGATATAATGGACAGACAGAAGACCTATTAGATACGATGGCAGCCTGTAGAATTGCAGAATCGATCAAAGGCAATGAAAGCAAATAAGATAGAGTCAGTGGTAGTCTGTTTTTTTTTTTAATTTGATGAAGTTATTTCGTATCATCTTGAGTAAGGTACAACCAAAAAAATTTAATTATTTTAAATAATCTTTTAAGGAAGGACAAGACGACCAAAACACTGAACCGTTTTCGTTGTCTTATTAATGTTCTGTTTTGCCCGATGAACACATTGTGCAAATATGAAATGTCTGCGGGAGTCGCTGTGAAAACTGTCGGCGAATAAGGTTAACGTGGAACCATTATGTAATGTAATGAAATTTACGCGAGAATCTCGTGCCATTACCCCGTAATGGATTCTCGTTTCACTCGTTTCGCGTAAGTAGTCACCTTGACTCACCTGAATGCCGAATGTCGTTTCATGCTCCGTCAGACGACGGGATCCTTGGTATCGCGCATTCGCTCATATTCCGATAAGCGTGGCCTGCTCCAATCGCATTGGTTAGTTTTTACTCATTAACTAGCTGAACCCGGTCCAGCAGTTTCGGAGATTACTAATGGATCATATTTTATTGATATGATCCGTTAGTAAGGACACACGATGGATAGATCCGAGTGACGGATCATATATATTATTTTATAAAATATGTTACATTTGTAAAGTAAGTCGGAAGAAGAGACGCCGCCGGTGGCTTTATCGGAGTAATAAACACACCACGGACTAGAGGAACTCTAAATTGCAAGGTATTAAGAGATTACCGGCTATAAAGATTCAAAGACCGTCCCTCGTGAACCTAATAAAATAAATTTATCATCCAAACTTTCGCGTTCACTCAAACTTATTTTACCGACGTATTTCAGCAGTGACCATCTGCCAGCACCAATAAAGGGAAAAGTAGTTTTTTCTGGAGATCACTCCCCCGGGACGCGACGGTGGAAACTTAACCGACGAAGGGACAGCGGTCGGAGATGAAGCCCGCTTCGCGCTGGCTGGATTTATGTTTCTAAATTGCGATATAAAAAAACAGGTATTACATTTACTTAAGTTATATCCGTCGCGGCCATCGCGTCAATCCATTTGTGGGGCGGTGGCAGGTGCGAAACAGAATTAGTGTTGCGGGCAAGTTTTGTTGAATCAGAAACGAATCACGTAAATGCCCCAACAACCGCTAACAAGGTAAAACAAACTAAGTTTTATGCCGCACAATCACATCGAAATACAGACGAATATTATTGGTAGACCCCCCCTCACACTCACACTCAACTGTCAATCATTCTAATTACTTTAGAATAAGTTCCACTGTTATTATTTCAGATGAGATGACTATTGTTTGATTTGTGCTCCTCGATAAACATAATGGATCGCGTATATCCTAAAGAGGACAGAAAGGGACGCGAACGAATGTCGAGTCGAAATTGATTCATAAGCTCTCGGGGCTTCGCGTCCCTTTGAGCACCTTCATGTTTTATGGCGGTATGAAAAGCACTCGGCTCTTATCTTCAGCGCGTATTCACTTTATTAGACTATAATCATTTGTGTTCAATTATTATGCCTATTTAGTAATACAGTTTAGTGACCTTGCCTGGATGCAATGTATTCATGAATTCTCAGTAAAGACTCTGAGAAAAATCACATCAAATAAAGAAATATGCTTCGTGTCAAATGATTTTTTTTAAGAAATAATGGAATTTCTTTTGTGATTTTAAACTTTAATTGCAATATTTAAAAATTGTTTGCAATTGCTTGAAATCGTTCGGACCATATAGTTGTTCTTATACTAGCCGCGTTAAAAATATAATTATGAGTAATATAACGCCTGCGTCTGCATCGAGCGAGTGGAAAAAAGTGTCGTCCCGTCCGTTGCGTTGGTGCGAGACCGTTTTTAATTTACGATAACTCCTAAGATATTCATTTAAATTGTACGGTGTAAGGGCTATTATAATGTGTGTGGACTAACGTATTTAATGCTGTATCCGTCTAAATAGATTTTAAATACCACATCATATGTGATCATTTCTTTAGAAGTTCGAATGGGTACAGTAAGCCATCCGGACTTTTTGTAGGCCCTATAAAATAGAAACAATCCCATTATATAATTGTTTTGTTATAACTCAAACTAATTAGGCAGCGTTTCGATGAAAACTCCCAGGCGCCTTTACACAAAACCTTAACGAATTATATTCCCCAAACCTTCCTCAGGAATCACTCTGTTGATCAGTACAGTAGTTTTTGAGATTATCGCGAACATACAGACAGACAGACAAGGCGGGGAACTTTGTTTTATAATATTATGTAAGACTTTGTTTTATAATATTATGTAAGACTTTGTTTTATAATATTATGTAAGACTTTGTTTTATAATATTATGTAAGACTTTGTTTTATAATATTATGTAAGACTTTGTTTTATAATATTATGTAAGACTTTGTTTTATAATATTATGTAAGACTTTGTTTTATAATATTATGTAAGACTTTGTTTTATAATATTATGTAAGACTTTGTTTTATAATATTATGTAAGACTTTGTTTTATAATATTATGTAAGACTTTGTTTTATAATATTATGTAAGACTTTGTTTTATAATATTATGTAAGACTTTGTTTTATAATATTATGTAAGACTTTGTTTTATAATATTATGTAAGACTTTGTTTTATAATATTATGTAAGACTTTGTTTTATAATATTATGTAAGACTTTGTTTTATAATATTATGTAAGACTTTGTTTTATAATATTATGTAAGACTTTGTTTTATAATATTATGTAAGACTTTGTTTTATAATATTATGTAAGACTTTGTTTTATAATATTATGTAAGACTTTGTTTTATAATATTATGTAAGACTTTGTTTTATAATATTATGTAAGACTTTGTTTTATAATATTATGTAAGACTTTGTTTTATAATATTATGTAAGACTTTGTTTTATAATATTATGTAAGACTTTGTTTTATAATATTATGTAAGACTTTGTTTTATAATATTATGTAAGACTTTGTTTTATAATATTATGTAAGACTTTGTTTTATAATATTATGTAAGACTTTGTTTTATAATATTATGTAAGACTTTGTTTTATAATATTATGTAAGACTTTGTTTTATAATATTATGTAAGACTTTGTTTTATAATATTATGTAAGACTTTGTTTTATAATATTATGTAAGACTTTGTTTTATAATATTATGTAAGACTTTGTTTTATAATATTATGTAAGACTTTGTTTTATAATATTATGTAAGACTTTGTTTTATAATATTATGTAAGACTTTGTTTTATAATATTATGTAAGACTTTGTTTTATAATATTATGTAAGACTTTGTTTTATAATATTATGTAAGACTTTGTTTTATAATATTATGTAAGACTTTGTTTTATAATATTATGTAAGACTTTGTTTTATAATATTATGTAAGACTTTGTTTTATAATATTATGTAAGACTTTGTTTTATAATATTATGTAAGACTTTGTTTTATAATATTATGTAAGACTTTGTTTTATAATATTATGTAAGACTTTGTTTTATAATATTATGTAAGACTTTGTTTTATAATATTATGTAAGACTTTGTTTTATAATATTATGTAAGACTTTGTTTTATAATATTATGTAAGACTTTGTTTTATAATATTATGTAAGACTTTGTTTTATAATATTATGTAAGACTTTGTTTTATAATATTATGTAAGACTTTGTTTTATAATATTATGTAAGACTTTGTTTTATAATATTATGTAAGACTTTGTTTTATAATATTATGTAAGACTTTGTTTTATAATATTATGTAAGACTTTGTTTTATAATATTATGTAAGACTTTGTTTTATAATATTATGTAAGACTTTGTTTTATAATATTATGTAAGACTTTGTTTTATAATATTATGTAAGACTTTGTTTTATAATATTATGTAAGACTTTGTTTTATAATATTATGTAAGACTTTGTTTTATAATATTATGTAAGACTTTGTTTTATAATATTATGTAAGACTTTGTTTTATAATATTATGTAAGACTTTGTTTTATAATATTATGTAAGACTTTGTTTTATAATATTATGTAAGACTTTGTTTTATAATATTATGTAAGACTTTGTTTTATAATATTATGTAAGAATGAAAAAAATGTGATTCTCAAAATATTTAGTTGCCTTCTACGACTTTACAAAACCGTTATAAATATTTGAATTTCAAGGAGATCAATAATGAATTGTTTACTCGAAAATTAGAAAACTTGCCCTCATACTCCACGATAAGCGCACGCCCTGGTAACCCACGATGATGCCAAAACACGTGATTATTAAGTAAAATTTTATATTTATTTATGTAACAAATCGTGTCCAAAGAAACACACTTAAGCAAATCGCGCGTCGTCGTCACATGAAGACGTCATCACCCAGAGATTTGCTCGGCGGAGGAGGAGAGCGGTCATCTTCGAAGGTCACCATCTTGTCCCGCGTCTTCGCCACCTTGCCCTCGAGTCCCCGGCTTCGGTCGCCGAAGGACGACATCGGCGAGTTGTAAAGCTCGTCCGAAACTCCGCTTAGGTTAAACTCGCTTAAACTCCGCGGAACGAAGTATTCCACGCATTTGTCGGCGTGTCCGGCCGACCGCCTCGCGGGCGCGTTGCGCTGAAAACTCTCCTCCGCGTAATTCGAAGACTTCCGCCTCGGAAGGCTGCTGAATTTGGTCGGATTGGAACTGTTTATCTTGAACGTGACCTGGGGCCGTTTTTCGGGACAGCTCGCGAACGCTACGGACGGCCCGGACTCGGCCGTCGGCCTGCGTCAAGAAAGCACAGAAAGCGCCAGTCTGTCTTCGTCGGCTTTCTCCGCCGAGTGCACGGCGCGCGTCTTCGAGCCGCCGGAGCACAATACGGTGAATGCTTTCAACGCTGAGCTCATGTCTTCTTGTATTAGATTGAAGCACATGGCGATGACTACGATACCGACTAGGATGTAAATGCAGCACACGCCGACGGCGACGTCCTCCGCCTTGGCGGACACCGTGCTGGCGTACACTCCGGGCTTCAAGTCTCCGAAACCGATGGTGGCGAGACTCGAAAACGAAAAATAACAACCGTCTGTGATACTCCACTTTTCCGTCTTATGAAATACGAACGTGCCTAACGCTATGTACAGTGCGATCACAAACAAACTGAGCGCGATCGGCACCCGCGTGTGGTCGCGACACGTCCAATGATATCCTCCACCGAAACTGTCCAAATTCAAGGCGGCTTGAAAAGGAGTGCGCTTCTGTCTCTCGTTGTAGTGCTCTTCTCTTTTATCCCAATCGGGATACTGTTCGTATTCTATCCCGGGCAATGTGTATCTGTTCAAGCAATCTGCTCTCGAGTGAAAGTTGCCACTTTTTAACCTCGAGGGAGATATTTTAGAGTAAAGGACGCGAAAGTTCCTCGCGAGTGCTTCTCCTATGGTGGACAAGTACAGCATTATGATGGGAATACCGACGCACGCATACGCCACCGCCACCAGCTTTCCAACGGGAGACTTTGGAGTCACGTTCCCGTGGCCTGCAGACAAAAAAATATAAATAGTCGAGTACACTAATGTGATATAAACGTACACTCGGTCTGTCGGCAATATATGGAGTTAGAAGGCAAAGACTGAGGCTTCAAAGTGAAGCGAACACTGTAAGAGTGCACTTCTTAGCGGTACACGAGCGCACACTCGGTACTCACCGATGGTAGTGATGAGCGTAAGAGCGTACAGGAAGCTGCCGGAGAAGGTCCAACGGTAATCAGCCTCGTGATCGAACGCGAGACGGCTCTCGAAAGTAGCACCTCCGCTCAGCGACTTTATCAAAGTCTTTTGGAAGTCCATCAACTCCTTCGCAGCGAGTTTAGTCCAGTTCTCCTTATATAAAATGTTGAGGTCTTCCGTTATCGACCACAACTTTTCCACTGCCTTCGAACGCAAATCGTCACTCGCCCCTCGCGATTGACTCAGGTTCGGTTTCGACGCGGCGACCGCCGTCTCCTCGGCGGACGCGTTCCCTTCAATGGCCAGGAACAGAAATCCGCCGAGGAGGTTGTAGGTGAGCACTAAGAAGCATATCGCCAGACAGGTGAGAGGCGAGGCCCTGCGCTTGTGCGCGCAACGGCAGCAGAAGAGGCGAGAATCGTCTAAGCTCCTCTTTGCGGCGAAGCAGCAGCCCGTCTCTTTGGCGAATCCGTCCTTGCAGTACGCTCGCTTGGGCCCCTCGCGCTCCTCCTTCACCATGGTGTCGCCGGCGCTCACATCTCAGCGCGCTTTGTATTTCTTGTGATGTCGTCTTTTTTTCATTCTTAACATTATTATTTTTTTTAATTTCTACCTAATTTTCTTCGCCAGTCTTATCTGAAACAAAACAAACGCCTATTACATTTTATTATTTATTTCAAATTTTTCTTAATTGCTTTCTTATCTAAAGACCGCGTAAGAGATATTATTTACATCGAAAACGAGAGCGGCCAATAAGATTTTATTAAAGCAGTTTCATATTCTTGTAAAAACATTAATTTATAATTCCGTTGAAACATTGACTCTCTCAATGGAATTATAAATTAATAATTGGAACACATCTTACACACATCCGAGAGTGATACGTCTTCTCTTGCAGCTTCCTCTTTCAGATACCAAGGTTAGAAGAAATTTTGGTGAGTCTTTTGTTTTTCGAATTATGTGCGACGGTTTATTACACTTAAAAGTAATTCTGATTTAGGCCAAAGCATTTACTTTTAGAAGTTATAACAGACAGACAAAAATTCTAAAAACTATTTTTTTTACTTTCGGTAACATAAATACAACGTGTATAGGACTCGGCTCGTTTACGATTTTATTATATGTATAGATCGATATGAAAATCTCGTCTAGATCCAGACGAGGGTCGTGTTGCGGTATTGCATAAGGTCAACAATTGGGACATAAGCGAGAAAGTAGCAGCCAACGAGCGGCAACCGTCTTATCGGCGACTTTACTATATCGCATTTCCTCGCTAAGAACCTCGTTACTCGATTTGTGCATTTTTTCCTCGACGAGAACGGGCCACATTATGTGTTCCGTAATGGCCGGAGGCTTCGCCGGCTCTCCGAGCTTCGGGTCTCAGGCTCGTTTCGCTTCCCGGGACCGTTCCACTTTTTGCGTGTAAATCTTTATGGAAACCGCTAAATTGGAATTCCCTCGCTGTTGTTCTTATTTAAGGCCCGTCCGAATACATGAGTGTTATTTTCCAAACCCCAGCCTCCTCGGTTCCCTTTCGGCTCTGAGACATTTTCCGCTTTGTCTACATTGTCTCGCATTTATATTCAACGCTCGGCGCCTTTCATTCAATTTATAAGATGTAAAGGCGGAGGGCGACGGACATCATTACGGTTGAGGGTGATTTAACCGAATATTTTTACGAATAAGTACCTATTGATCAATAAAGTCATCACAATTATCCACATGTGGCATCTAAGCAAATTTGAATCCGAACGAAGCACGACGAACGGTCTGTTCATATTTTAGGCCCATCGTTTGTGTATCTTTTGTGTATCTTAGCCAATTCCCAAAGCTATTAATTCCAAACAATAAGGGCAGCGATCAATATTTACTTTCCTAAATTTATTAGCAGCGGCTCGCACTATCTTTTATAATTATGTTAGGTCGTTAGGTCGGTACGGTGAGTACTCGTACACGTGCTTTAGTAACAATTACACGAGCGTATGCTCATTGTATATTATAATGTAGGTTTGGTATAAATAAACAGTGATCTAGGCATATTTTATTGTAAATAACAAAATAAAGGTTCAAAAAGTCATTTTTGTCTAAATTCATGAGCGCACCTATCAATTAGGTTCAATATTGCACAACAAATTTTTGTAGCTTCTCGGAGATAGCTTCCGAACAGATTTAAAATCGGAAGGTTTTTCTTAAATATTGTGTAAAATATGAAAAAATAAATAAAAACTTCAATACAGATCTTTAATTAATTAATAAGCTAAAAAAAGTCATGTAGTTGTCCCTGTAAATTTGTATTACTGTGACGAGAAAGGTTTTTTGGGCAGTAATTTATTATTTTCTTTTTCTCAGAAAATAGATTTAGTTGTATAAATCTGCCCGAATCAAACTTTCTTAAATATAGTTTACTCTAAGCAGTCAAATAACGCTTTTCCGCTAAAGGTTAAGCCTTAAGGTTAAAAATGTCAGCCGGACAATGAGCAAATTCACATTGTTAGCGAAGTGCGTCGTTCCGCGGTTTATCTTTCCGCATCCAATTAAAATCTGCTGTAAAATCAAATAATTTTCCGAACGTTGCGCGACGGCGTCGGCTCTTTTTAAATTCAGATGACGAAGGTACACTACCCTGCGGCTGAAACGGGGGGAGGGGGGGAGGGAGGGCGCAAGGGAATAGGAAAATAGAAGAAATGTTTAACATTGAAGAAGTTATGACAGCCGCACAAATTGCAGGGTGCAAAAGTTGTGGTGCATTGTACGGCGCGCGGCCGCCGACGACTTTTTCAATTAACCGTTCTGTCCGAAACATTCGTTCATTATTCATTCCGCAATGCTCTCGAGTCTGACGACCTCGCGTACTACATCAGACTACATTTATATTTACCTATTGTTGTCATCGTCGTCACGTTGGCGGTAGGACATAGGTCTCGCAATGTTTTATTAGGACCTATCAGATGCGGCCGCCCGATTCGAGCTCGGGGTTTCTCGACTCGGCCCACTGTTAGTCATAAATCATCACTGGCGACAAGTGTGCTCTGCTTTTAAATCATTTTATGTCACTTAAATTCAAATTGAATGTAAACAGAAAGGGAACAAACGTTTTGTTAAAAAATGGAATTCCCTGCGGTCGGCTTTGGGGCGTCAGTCTGATGTCAACAAGTGAAGGGCGGGGTGACAGCGACGTGACGACATCTCAAAACAATTGAAGTGAGAGGTGCGCAAATTGACAGGCAGCACATTCCAGACTCCGGTCACGTTCGTCTCAGCGCCGCTTTTCGCCATCGCCGTCAAACAAGACACCACCCGATAAAATATAGGCATTCCTTTTGTGCGAGTCCATGATCTATGAAAATTTCCCTGTCATGACCACTGTGCCCAGAGAGGTACTCTATCCTTTGCGTTTTACGTATAGTATAGTATTACGAGTAAGTATATTAGGAAATAATAAAAATAATACTTGACGATTGAGTCAATCGATGAACTCGATAGTAACAACGACGTAACTGAAAATCTAACTTCACGCCTGTACAAAGCTCTGGGTCATCGAGTCGAAGCTGTGGGTAGGCAAATCGTTCGCCTAAAAATTGACCAAAACGTGTATTTGCATTTACATATTTACGATTGCAACTGTGCTGAAAGACAAATAAATAATTTGACTAATCGTTGGCTCCAGTGTAACCGGTGCGAGCCTTCCGTGCTACTTCGATAGATTAATAGACTCCCTTCGTGATCGCTTCGAAGGAAGCACTAGGCGCTCACAGACTAATCTTAAATAGGACTACGCTTAAGATTTTCTTTTTTTACGTCTCGTTTAGAACGATTTTTTAATTCTTTAAATTAACTGTAGGACAAGCGACGAGTGTTCCCGAAGGATGTGCGGAATGTGATATATGATAGAATAAGTTTCGCTACAAATATTCAAATCCGACTCTTTTTATATGTACCTATGACACGACGTAGACAGTACTTAGTCGTGCAGAATTTAGCATGAAAGATCACAGAGTAAACTTACGAAACGGGGCTCTGCACATTTAGAGCACATCCACTTTTAAAATTCCGCTATGGAAACATTGAGTCACTTCCACTGGCACTAGTGCGGTTTCACCTCCAAAGTCATGCCGCTAAAATTAATTGAAAAAACCAACCGGCCAGTTCGTCGAATAAGTTTCGAAACACTCTCGTTGCAGCTCTGAAACGAATCACGTCAACTAGATCGCGCTCGCGTTCAGCTTCGCGTCCAGAGAAGGCGACCGCACCGCGCGGCACGCGGTGGCTACTGCCGCCAGCGACGCCGGCCGCCGCTTCGAGCGTCTTGCGCGCGCACCTTCGCTCTGGACCTGCAGCGCGACTCATTACATCGTACTCGACTCGCATTATTCCTCAATGCGAACGCATGCTGCACCGGCACCGCTTCATTGCACTCACTGAAACGAAATAGCACACGTGCTGTTATTCCACTGGGAGACGCAGCGTGCTTTGTCACAACACTGGCAAACACAGATAGTAATAAATACATCTAGTATAAATGCGAAAATGAGTTTGTTACGCATATTCACTTCTTAATACTCAACCAGTCATCGTGAAATTTGGAATTGTACGCATTGTCAGGGATATACGAGTAGAAAAAGGCGTAGCCTACCTTTCATCCATAAAAAAGTAGTATTCCCAAGAGAATAAACGTTAAAAACAACCTTCGTGCGTAACAGATAGAAATGCACTAAAAGTTTGTAAGACACCAATTTATTAGTAAATGTTACGCCCCGTCGTATAACCATCCCGCGCAAAGTCCGATGTGAATGCGCCTTTAATTACAAAAAGCATTTCATAATAATGATGTCCTATTGAGATGAACGGAATAAAAAATTGTAACGAAAGTGTGTCGTGGCACATTTCACACGAGACACCATCTGCATTAATAAAGAGCTCTTTTGAGAGTGCGCGAGGTCGAGGTCTATTTTAAGTCGACACTCTTCCCTCTTTCGGCGGGATCGTCTGCTTCTATTAGTGCCGTAATCGAAAACCTCCTCCGGGTACATAAAGCTTTGCATCCTCGTTCGAATCATCTTCTCGAGCTTCTTTTTATTCCAAGAAATAACTTTATTAAAGAAACTTAATAAAGTTTTATCTCATATTAAAGTAGCTAAAATAAGTTCTAATACTCAATCTACTTCCAATGGATATTTTACCTAAGCAAGGATGTAACCGATGTCTACTCAGTGCCTTCCCTATTTTACCGGAACCGCCTTTTCCCAAATCAGTGAAAGGGAGCCAAAAGCGTTATTTTAAGAATTAAAAAAATTGTGAATAACAAAACGCGAATAGCCACTCAACTCGTGAAGTGTGCTCGACAGATTTGCTTGATTTTTTTTATTGTGTTCTTTATCGAGCGGACGTTTGTATGAAAGAAATACCAACCGCCTGTTTTATTTTATCCGGAACTAAATAATATTAATGAACCGACTACTTTTTTTTTTATTTTATCTTACATGGGCCGCTAGGAAAGTTTTGAGATTAAGTACCTTAACCTAATGTTTGTTTTTTCAAAATAATTTCCTACATTAGCAATACATGTCTCCATATGCCGAAATCAATCATTAAATTATTTCTGCACAAGCGTTGTTCCAAGCCACAATTAAGTCCGCGTCGCTGGAAAAACGTCTTCCTTTCATAGCCTCCTTCACAATGGGCAACAACCAAAGTCACAGGGCGCAAAATCAAGGCTGGACGTGGGATGTTGGCGTCAGCCCCACCGAAATGTCCTTGTTATCTCAGCCCGATGTGCCGGTGCGTTGTCATGGTGCAGGCGCCATGTATCCGACCGTGAATACGGACGTAGTTTTCTAAACTCTTCAATTAGTTGAGGCAGACAAACTATTATGTACCATGAGCGGTGACTGTCTTCTGTTCGTCCAGAGTAATATTTTTAATAACACCTCTTTTATTAAAAAATACTTTTTTCTTCTTCACCGATCGTGACTGTTTTACAGTAGTTGGCATATCGCGAATAGCTGGTGCATTAAGGCGCAGAATTTCCTCTATCGGCTTGTGGGTTATTATTCTATCTTCTATGATTAGTTTCTTTACAGCGGTTATGTTTTCTGGAGTGACCACCTCGCGCGGCCGACCTGATCGTGGATCATCGTCCAGGTTAAAGTCCTTACGTTCGAATTGTTTGTACCGCCGATACACACTGCTACGGCTTGGTGCCGTTTCATGGAATACATACCGCATCTCACTAACACATTCATCAGCAATTAAACCGCGCTTAAAATTGTAAATGATTATCACACGTAACTCGCAAGGCGTCAACTTCGACATCTTGGGGTAAACTAAGATATTTAAAACAAATATAGGAAACGCACGAGATGTTTCTTCTTGTTAAGACATGCACTATAAAATGACAGAGTATGGTGTAGTGCGTATGAACAAGTCTCAAAACTTTCCTAGCGGCCTACCTAAGTAACTAGATACTATAGAAAATTAGCGACCTGCTCCCGGTTTCATACGCATGCAATTTGTTTATCTAACTCACCTTCCCCGATTATCGTTCCCTCCGTTACTAAAAACCGTATCAAAATCCGGACCGAGGCAGACAGCGATTTTACTTAAGAACGGTTTGTTTTGGCGCCATCTGTTAACAAGAAGTGAGATTATATGATAAAGGTCTGTTCACTTCTAAACTTACCGCTAGCGCCATCCATTTTCTTCACTTCCAGCGTCATCTTTCAAACAACTACTTACCCTAGCTCACCTTTCGAGTTCACCTGGGCATAACCTGAGTGTATAAGAGAAGTAGCTTGCCTTTTTATTGTTTATATCTCTTTTGAAGGTTGTGAGTGCATGAGTGACTCGCTTTCTATATTACGAATAGAAGCAATTTGCATGTCTCACTGAAATGCATTTCCTTTTGCGGGTTTCTTGATCCCTAATAAAAAATAATCAAAAATTCACCATTGTTTACCACTATATCTAAACATTTTCAATTATAGGCGGAAAATAAATTCGAGATCAAAAATGTAAACAAGCAAATGTCATTGTCCAAGTGGCGTTTCAGGTGTAGTCAACATTTCCCTAGACATACTAACTATTGGATTTTGAGCGCCTGTCAAATTGCTACAACCTAAAGTCCGACGTACACAAATGACAATTAATTTTTATGAACAAGTTGCTCATGTTTATTTATTTGATATACCTAAACATACTTAAAAATTAAACAGTTCTCACCATATAATAATATAAGATAGATGCAATGTTGCATACACGTCGTCAGTGATACAGGAAAGAACAACCTTCGGTACCTTTCGTCCAGAAAAAGTACTGTTCCCGAAGGTTCATCTTAAAATAAAAATATAAAAGTATAACAGCGATGAATATGTTATATTGCTTATACATTTTGCCACTTATTTATATTTTTCAACATCGCCATAGATAATTTTATTTTTTCTCCGTATTTATTTGACGGAAATATTGTTATTTTACAGAAATGTAAGTAATTTTATGTTCCTTATTTAGTGGCTTTATTTGTAGTCACATCCCTATTGCATGAACATTTGTCCGCAAAAAAGATTCGTTCTCGTTGGATTCCGCATAATTTGACAAACGGTCAAAAGTAAGCTTGCGTCGATTGGTGCAAGGAAACATTGAAAAAATACAATCCATGTGCATCAAAGTGGTTCGTGGAAAAAGCACTTGGAAGCAAATTATTGATTGTTTCTTTAGAACTACCGGTCATGTGGCAACAGTCTCATTTGAGAAACGTAGGATGGTCAATTCTGAACGGTACACGAGCACGACCATTCTTTGTTAGAAGTTCGGAGTAATCCGGAAAAATTTTAAACGGAGGCGAATCATTCTTCATCAAAGAATTTTTGAGTGATAAAAGTATATAGTGCAAACGATGCAAACTATGTCTTTAAATCATGTCCTTTAGTTTTTTTATTTTATTAGATAAATTTGTCTTAATTTGCATACCGCTTGTCGGTAGAATATGTGGAGATATATGTATAAAAATTTACAACTTGTATACCATATTCAGCAAATAAATTAATTTGAATTTGAATTTGACAATATTTGTTTTTCATAAGTAGCAACCCTCGTACGGCCGGTGGTATAGTAAGTCCGTCGCGCCATCTGATAAAGATACGAAGACAATTCGTTGTAAATTAATGAATGTCGCCGCATGGCGGTTACTTGTGAAAAATAATGAATTTGCCTTAAATTGTATTTAGATTCCGTGTTGTCCTTATATAACAAAAATTACTTTTTATGCTCACTACAGCCTCTCGGGGCGCAGTTCATTTAAGTGTAATAATACAAAACGCCAGTAAATTAAAATTTAGTTAGAATATAAGCTATGGGAGAATAATGAAATATTATAAACTAGCTGAACCCGCAACTTCGCACGCGTGGTACCGGTATCACGCGTGGAACCGATTCGAAACAAACACTATATGTTACGGGAAGATTGTTACAATACATAACTGAAAACTGCACTCAAATCGGAATCGTGTCTGAAGATTAGCGTGCACAAATGCACAGACAAAGAGACAAAAATTCTAATTACTATTTTTTGACCTCGGTAACATAAATACGACGTGCACAAATTATTCTTTTGAAAAAATATTTTATTTTCTCCTTTGATTCCAAGGTCGGACAGTTAAATCGGAGTTGTCTGTGTAGAGCTTCGTCAAGTCGTTCTGTGGGTTGCGAGTCTGTATTGCGTGAGTGGCTTATTCTATGCCATTCAACGGGTAACCCTAAGTTGTTTCTTTTCAAAATTCGCGCCCTGATTTGGTAGTATTAACCGATCAGCTCGGGCGGGTCTCGTTTATGTTTCGAGGAGGGATGCTCACCACGAGGTGGCGCAAGAGCCTAGGCTCGGGCATTTCCTCGGGCAAGCCCAGACGAAGAGGTCGCCATTGATGACTGTGATTGTGGCTGAATAGAAATTGAAATATTTTTGATCAAACACAGCTTTTAAATTGTAATTCAAGCAAAGTTAATAAAAACCTTGAAAAATATATTAAAAAAAAAACTAGGTAACAAAAAAAAAACAAAAAAAAAACACCAGGACCTTGTAGGGAAATAGAGTTACAAGAAACTTTAGCACCGAAGGAGAGCCGCCAATTAAAAAAATAACCGAATAGATCGTACTTTAAAAAAATCTTAAAAGAGAAAGTTATTGGACTTAGCTGCCGATGGATCCGACCGCAGACCTGCGGTTTTGCACGGCCGACGCTCTGAGTGAATGTCTCGATTCCTCAACGCGTGCCGCGTGCGGACTCGCTCGTCTTAGCACACGGCCATACGGAGAAAGGCAGTTCAGTCTCTTCCAATTTTGTAGTTGAATTTTGATAAAGAAGAGAAGAGATATTTATATGAGTAAAAAAAACCCTGAAAAGGATAAAACAAAATGCCTTTTTATCCTATTATTATAATTTCCTAGGAAATTTTAAGGCCTATTGTCCTTTCAGCATAACATTGATTAAAAGTTACTACTACATAGAGGGTATTAGTGGTTTGTTGGGGACAAAGAAGGCCCACAACAGTGGGTCCGGTGGGTGCTACAGTGCACACGCACAGCCGGACGCAGTTCTGTCTGCACCGCTCGTAACTCCCTTTGAGCCTAAAGGCCCGGAGGGAGCCGAAGGTCCTGCCTGGACTGGCCGGACTGCGAGGATGAAAACTTCTATAAAAAATCACCCTTGTGGGCAAAGCCGTGGCTTCTTGGTGGAGAAGTCCGGAGCTGTCGCCCAGAAGAAGGTGGTAATATGATAATGTCGAACACGGAGGATGAACGTTACCGTTACCGTTGCCGTTGCCGTTTCTGTTGCTGTTGCCATTACCGTTACCGTTACCGTTTCCCACGGAGTTCTGTTTGCCTCTCAAAGAGTTCTACAATTCATCTTAATAACTTTTTTATAAAATAATAAATAAATAAAAAATAATAAAATAAATCTTTATTTGCGCGAACACATGTTTACAGGATTTTAATTTGTATACAGCAGTTACAGTACAAAGTATGTTCTACCCGCCAAGGGCATGCAAATATTTGTGTTTAATTGTTTATAAACTATATTAATATAAAAAAGGAATTAATGTTTCTTATTATAAAATTCTTTAACATCATAATAACAACAATCTAATAACCATTTTGTTAATCTTCTCGTAAATTTAGGATCCGGCAATTCTTTTATATTATTAGGTAGTTTATTGTATGTTTTAATTGCCATAACATAAACATTTCTATTAAATAGTTCTAATCTACATTTTGGTCTTTGCAATAAATTACCTTGTCTAGTTATTTTAGTTCCTATTTCGTTATTTTCGACAAAACAGTTCGGATATTTTCTAACAAATATACACAACGTCTTTATATACAAGCAAGGTAAGGGAAGTATATGTAACTTTTTAAATAGTGGCACACAACTCTCCATAAAGCCCACGCCACATATTGCTCTGATGCATTTTTTTTGGGCCCTAAAAGCTCTTATTTCGACAGAGTTACCCCATACCAATAATCCGTATGTCAAAATCGAAGAAACGTAGCCATGATAAGCAGTGATTGCTGCCTCAATAGACACAGTCAATCTTAACCGACGTAGTGCATAAACAAATCTGTCTACAGAATGTCTACATCTTTGGGGGCAAACAGAACTCCGTAGAAAAATTTCAAATTTTGAAAAAATTTTTTTTTATATATTTTTTGATCCCATGTTGATATAACCCGAATTCGAGTTGCCCTTTATGCTGTTCTGATATTCTGCACACTTTTTATTGATAGTTCTGCTGATTTTACAAATCACAAATTTTGTGCCATCGTACTAACCAAAGTATTGCTCCTGTCAAAAAATTTACTAAGATGAATTGTAGAACTCTTTGGGGGCAAACAGAACTCCGTAGAAAAATTTCAAATTTTGAAAAAATCTTTTTTTATATATTTTTTTGATCCCATGTTGATATAACCCGAATTCGAGTTGCCCTTTATGCTGTTCTGATATTCTGCACACTTTTTATGGATAGTTCTGCTGATTTTACAAATCACAAATTTTGCGCCATCGTACTAACCAAAGTATTGCTCCTGTCAAAAAATTTACTAAGATGAATTGTAGAACTCTTTGGGGGAAAACAGAACTCCGTAGAAAAATTTCAAATATTGAAAAAATCTTTTTTTATATATTTTTTTGATCCCATGTTGATATAACCCGAATTCGAGTTGCCCTTTATGCTGTTCTGATATTCTGCACACTTTTTATCGATAGTTCTGCTGATTTTACAAATCACAAATTTTGCGCCATCGTACTAACCAAAGTATTGCTCCTGTCAAAAAATTTACTAAGATGAATTGTAGAACTCTTTGGGGGAAAACAGAACTCCGTAGAAAAATTTCAAATATTGAAAAAATCTTTTTTTATATATTTTTTTGATCCCATGTTGATATAACCCGAATTCGAGTTGCCCTTTATGCTGTTCTGATATTCTGCACACTTTTTATCGATAGTTCTGCTGATTTTACAAATCACAAATTTTGTGCCATCGTACTAACCAAAGTATTGCTCCTGTCAAAAAATTTACTAAGATGAATTGTAGAACTCTTTGGGGGCAAACAGAACTCCGTAGAAAAATTTCAAATTTTGAAAAAATCTTTTTTTATATATTTTTTTGATCCCATGTTGATATAACCCGAATTCGAGTTGCCCTTTATGCTGTTCTGATATTCTGCACACTTTTTATCGATAGTTCTGCTGATTTTACAAATCACAAATTTTGTGCCATCGTACTAACCAAAGTATTGCTCCTGTCAAAAAATTTACTAAGATGAATTGTAGAACTCTTTGGGGGCAAACAGAACTCCGTAGAAAAATTTCAAATTTTGAAAAAATCTTTTTTTATATATTTTTTTGATCCCATGTTGATATAACCCGAATTCGAGTTGCCCTTTATGCTGTTCTGATATTCTGCACACTTTTTATCGATAGTTCTGCTGATTTTACAAATCACAAATTTTGTGCCATCGTACTAACCAAAGTATTGCTCCTGTCAAAAAATTTACTAAGATGAATTGTAGAACTCTTTGGGGGCAAACAGAACTCCGTAGAAAAATTTCAAATTTTGAAAAAATCTTTTTTTATATATTTTTTTGATCCCATGTTGATATAACCCGAATTCGAGTTGCCCTTTATGCTGTTCTGATATTCTGCACACTTTTTATCGATAGTTCTGCTGATTTTACAAATCACAAATTTTGTGCCATCGTACTAACCAAAGTATTGCTCCTGTCAAAAAATTTACTAAGATGAATTGTAGAACTCTTTGGGGGCAAACAGAACTCCGTAGAAAAATTTCAAATTTTGAAAAAATCTTTTTTTATATATTTTTTGATCCCATATTGATATAACCCGAATTCGAGTTGCCCTTTATGATGTTCTGATATTCTGCACAATTTTTTTGATAGTTCTGCTGATTTTAAAAATCACAAATTTTGGTTTGTCGTACTCACCAAAGTATTGCTCCTATCAAAAAAGCTACTAAGCGAACTATAGAACTCTTTGGAGGCAAACAGAACTCCGTGGAGTAAAAAATTTCAATTATTGAAAAAAAATTTTTTTTTGATATATTTTTTGATCCCATATGGACATAACGCGATTTCGAGTTGCCCTTTATGCTGTTCTGTAATTCTGCATACTTTTTTTCAATAGTTCTCAACACGGGGGTCTGCGACGTGCCGTTGTTAAGATATTAAAGAAAGAAAAATTGCCTATCCCAAAAAATTCGTCTACCCGAGACCTATTAAATGAGTACCAACACTGGTCTGCGACGCGCCGTTGTTGAGATTTTAAAGAAGGAAAAATTTCCTATTAAATGATTATTAAATGAGTACCAACACGAGGGGTCCGCGATGCGCATTTGTTGAGAATTGCCAATCCCAAAAAATTCCTCATCTATAGTCATCTTAATTGAGTACCAACACGGGGGATCTGCGACGCACCGCTCCGGAGATATTTTGGAAAAAGTCCAAAAATGCAAATTTCGAAATTTCGTTGTGATAGAAAAATTTGTCTCCCCGAGACCTCTAAAATGAGTACCAACAACGTCACGTAACGTATTAGAATCGGTTAGGTTATGTTCGGTTCGGTTCGTTACACGTATCGGTTACGGTTAGGTTAGGTTAGGTTAGGTTAGGTTAGGTTAGGTTAGGTTAGGTTAGGTTAGGTTAGGTTAGGTTAGGTTTTTTTTTTTTTTTTTTTTTTTTGATTTCCCGTGGAGGGTACACCGCCCCCACGGGGAGTATATTGTCAGTTTAAACAATCATTTCCTTATGTGTAACGCAGAGTTTTTAGAAATTTGTTAATGCTAGGTAAATGTAATGACAAAGGTGTTAATCAATGTTGCATAAGATATTTACAGTGTTAGTTTTGTTTAAGTCTAGGAGAAGAGGGATGGGGGCTCTCTGCGATTTGATACATTGAGACCCCCATGCCTCTATAAGTGTATACGCAGGTAGGGGGGAAAGAGAACTTTTGCGATTGGATACAGCGGAACTCTTTCCCCCACTAAAGGTTCTTATATCTAATTCTTAAAACTAAGTTAATTAAAGTAAGTTTATTATACATAATGAAATTAGCGCTGTTTTGGCGAGGTTGAGTAAAGCAATGATTTAGAGCGAGCCATGTTGGAATACAGATGAAATATTATTGTTACAGTGAGCTTGATGTATAACTAAAACATTGATTTAGACCAGTTAATATTGAAGTACATCTGGCAGATTGATGATTAAGTGAGGTTAACAGCTTGAAACTAGCTTATTTTAAATGGTTTAACTGTACTTAAAACTATCTTATTCTAAACAGTCGCATGTTACATTGTGCTATGCCTGGTTTGTGAGGTTGAGGGTAGGTATGGGATTTCTCAAGTTTGTCCATAATCGATCCGAGCTGTGATTCTCAATTCCATAGAGCGCAAGATGGGGCAGTTGGGGGAGATGGCTGAGTGAAGATGATTGATTTTGGTGTTGGGGAATTTATTTCGTGACGTGAGACAGTTATGACATTTGAGGGTGTTAGGATTGTTTTTGGTTGGGCATTCGAAGGATTTGTGTGATGTTTCAGCGCAGTGGCCGCAGATGGTGTTTTTGGCAGAGCAACGAGTTTGTAGATGTCCAAACTGCAGGCATTTGAAGCATTGTTTGAATGGGGAGAAGTTATCAGCGTGGACCCTCTGGTGATCCACGCTGACTCGCTCCATGCTGAGGATGTGTCTGTGAATGAGGGGAGTGGTTGAAAGGACTGCGTTGTATAGGTATTTGTTGCGGTTATTTCTTTTGAATCTTAATTGAAGGTCGTTGGGGTCATTGACTAATTCATTAACGCTGCGGTTTTGGGCTCTAATGATGTCGATTAGATCGTCGGGGGGGGTGTCGATAGAAATTCCTTTTAGGATGAGTAATGGTTTGATGCGTTTTGCAGGTTCGGCGGTGACATTCTCGGAGTTTTGAAGTAGCTGAAGGGTGCTGATGACTTGTTCTTGGGTGTCGAATTCCACCCGAAGTTTATTATTAGACACTGCTTGCACTTTGGTGGGGGCAAATCCGGCTGTCCGGAAAGAGATGCTATTCCGGAAAGCTTCTACTGAATCCTGCCTGGATCTGGGAGTGGTTTTCGGGGTTACTATGATGGCGGGTTTATTGGCGGTCACTGCGGAGGGAGTGTGTGGAGAGGTGGAGGAAGGGATGTGGGTGGGTAAACCAAGCGCGGTTACCTGAGAGTAGGATCGTAGGATTTGATTAGTTTTAGGAGTAGTTAATTTGGTGATTTGGTTTTTAAAAGCAGTCAGTTCGTTCCTGACGGCCTCAATGATCTCTTCCTTGAGGCGTTGGGGTGGTTCTAGAGGAGTGGGGTTAAAGGGGTGCGTCGTTTGGGTCTCGATTGTGCGTAGCTCGGGGGATGTGTAAGATTTTTTGAGACCTTCCGACTGTCGTACTAGGTCGAGAAGATCATCTAGGGATTTAGTAATTTCTTTTTTTAAATCGTTGCGTAGATTGCGGGATTGGTTTAGTGCAGAGTGTCCTGCTTTGTGACGGCGGCGGGCTTCTTGAATCAAGTCAGTGGTATAGGGTGGGGGGGAGAGCGGGGATATGGCTGCCCAGATTTCAGACGGGGTAGGGTTTGTTGAGGAACCGGGAGGTGGAAGAGTGCACATAATATCAAGGGGTGGGTGTGTGACTGTATCTGAAGTATCAGGTATATAGGTGTTGATGCGTATGGCGCATTGGTGTATTTGCTCTGAGGCCAAATCGACTGTTTGCTTAACTAGAGCATTGATTTTGGAGGGTTTAGAGTTAATGGTTTTGTTGATGATTTTGGCAAGTTTGATTATAGCGCTAATGCCACTGGGGATGTCGAAGACATCTTTGGATGTGATTGGTACTATGTCAGAATCGGTTGCGGTCTCGAGAGGGGCTCTGGCGGGTGTATGTTTAAGTGTTTGATGGGAAGTTGTAGCTATGTTGTAGGGGGGGAGCTCGTCTATTAGGACATAGGGGTTTGAAAGAGAGGGTGCTGGAGAGTGTGAGGCTTGGGAGGTAGGGGTGGGTGGCCTCCGTGAGGCCCCCCTGGAGGGGGACCTGACGAGGGGCATTAAGTGTGGGGAGAGTTTTAATAAAAAGGAAATGTAATAATTGGGTGGACTTATAAGAGTGTCTTATACTGAATTATGTAAGTTGTATGATTACATCTGTTTCACTACCAATTGCATCACCCAGCAGTACAAACTCGTTGAGGTGCAGCCGATCGCAGCCGACCGCAGCCAATCGAAAAGGTCTAATTATGTACTAACTAAGTTAAAGGGCGATTAATGTACTAGCTAAGTTTCACTTTAAACGCGGGATGGAGCAAACACAAACACTTACACTTAGAACAAAAGAGCCGAGTGGTGGAATGTACGTGAATTTCCTGTTGGGGAGCAGCCGAAAGTAGTCGGCCGCAGCACTTATATCTCTTTGGGGAACAGCTGATCGCAGCCGGCTGCAGAACTTGTAGAACAGCTGATCGTTGCCGGCTGCAGAACTTGTAAACACGTTGGGGTGCAGCTGAACACGGTCGGTCGCAGCGATGATTACTCTTTGGAGAACAGCTGATCGCAGCCGGCTGCAGAACTTGTAGACACGTTGGGGTGCAGCCGAGCGTAGCCGAGTGCAGCACTTGTAACTCTTTGGGGGACAGCTGATAGCAGCCGGCAGTAGAAGTTGTACACACGTTGGGGTGCAGTCGCACGTAGCCGGCTGCAGCGCTTATAACTTTGGATAACAGCTGATCGCAGCCGGCTGCAGATCTTGTAGACACGGGCTTTAGTCGCACGTAGCCGGCTGCAGCACTTATAACTCGGGAACAGCTGATCGCAGCCAGCTGCAGAACTTGTAGACGCGTTGGGGTGCAGCCGAACGTGGCCGGCAGCAGCACTTATAATACTTTGGGGAACAGCTGATCACAGCCAGCTGCAGAACTTGTAGACGCGTTGGGGTGCAGCCGAACGTGGCCGGCTGCAGCACTTATAATACTTAGGGGAACAGCTGATCGCAGCCGGCTGAAGAACTTGTGAACACGTTGGGGTGCAGCCAAAGATAGACGGCTGCAGCACTTATAACTATGGGGTACAGTTGATCACAGCCGGCTGTAAAACTTGTAAACACGTTGAGGTGCGGCTGATTGAAGCCGGCTGCAGCACTTATAATTATTTGGGGAACAGCTGATTGTAGCCGGCTGCAGAACTTGTGGAACAGCTGATAGCAGCCGGCTGCAGAACTTGTAGCTCTTTGGAGAACAGCTGATCGCGGTCGACAGCAGAACTTGTAAACACGTTGAGGTGCAGCCGAGTGAAGTCGGCTGCAGCGCTTATGAGGATATTGCAGATGAGAGTGATGCGCTAAGTGCCTCGTTCGTGGGTGGTAGCGAAGCCGTTGAGTTCGTTGAGGTGCAGCCGATAATCGGGAAAAGTTACAATATCCCAACTTACCACAGTCACCGCGCACCAAATCCAATGTGAGTCCGGGGAATGGCAATTTGTAGCACTAAACGGCACCTTGTAGCACTTGACAATAACAACACAACAGCACCCAACACAGCACAGTCACTGACACTGGATTCTATTGTGGGTCTAAGGAGCAGTGTCCTGCAGCACCCTGCAGCACTCCACAGGCTCCCTGCAGTACCCTGCAACCGCGACTTAGAGCACGAGAATAGAAGAGCGGACAATGGCGGTCGGTTGCAGCACAACACTTGAACGAAGCACAGCACAGTCGTTGAACACCGAATTCTAATGTGGTCGGAAGGTGTAGCCGGTTGCAGTATCTTGAGTCGATGGGGTGGACCTGCAACCGCGACTTAGACCACGACGCTCGAAGAGCGAAAAGTAGCAGCCGGTTGCAGCCCGAACTCTGGACAGCTGGTTTCAAGGTCAATGAACTCCGAATTCTGCACAGCTGATTTTCAGGGCACAGCCGGCTGTCGTTAGTAGGTGATGATGGCACTCTTTCTTGTATTGAAGAGCGGCCGAACGCAACCGAACGCAACTGATCGCGGCCGATCGCAACCCTTTGCAACAACTTGCAGCCTGCAACCTAATACAAAAACCTAGGAGTGCAACCGGTAGCATCCAATCGCCACATTTTGCAGCTGATTGCGGCGTAATGCTTCCATATGCAGCCGTGTGATGAAGGAATTGCACTATTTGGTGAATATGATGCGCGGAGCGCCTGATGGGCGCGTGTGATCGCGGCGGAGGTTGGAACGCGACTGGTTAGGTTAGGTTAGGTTAGGTTAGGTTAGGTTAGGTTAGGTTAGGTTAGGTTAGGTTCTGGGAGATCTCAACGCCAAGTCCACGGCATGGGGCTGCCCCGTGACCGGTGCTCGAGGCGACGCAGTCCTGGACTGGGCCACCACTCTGGGGCTCTCGGTACTCAACCGTGGCACGGTCGACACCTGCGTTAGGTGGAACGGTGGCTCGATAGTGGACGTTTCGTTCGCTTCCCGAGTCATCGCCGACCGTGTCCGCGATTGGAGAGTCCTAGAGGGCGTTGAGACTCTCTCGGACCACCGCTACGTGCGGTTCAGTGTCTCCCGTTCCTCATCTGCAGGCGGAGCTCACCCGCGGCGTCGGGGTGGAAACTCCCAGCGCTTTCCTCGCTGGGCGCTCGCGAAACTGGACCAAGATCTCCTCATCGAGGCGGCCATAGTCCAGGACTGGGTCTCGGGAGGGCCCAGCGGGGACTTGCCGCTCGAAGACCGAGTGGCTGGCATGCAAACCGCCATGACCGCTGTGTGCGATGCGGCGATGCCGCGTGCCAGACGACGCCCGCCCAAAAAGCAGGTGCACTGGTGGTGCGACGAGGTGGCAGATCTGCGCGACGCCTGCATGGCCGCCCGTCGCAGATACACCAGATCTCGCAGACGCAGGAACAGGGACCTTGACCTGGAAGGTCGCCTGTACGACGCTTACAAAACGGCCAAGAAATCCCTCCAGATCGCCATTCGCGAGGCGAAAGCCCGTGCACGCGAGGAGATGTTGGAGGTCTTGGACCGGGATCCGTGGGGCCGCCCCTACCGCGCGGCCAGAACGAAACTTCGCTCTCAGGGACCACCAGTGGCTGAATCCGTCGAACCGGAGTTTCTCCGAGACGTGCTTTCTGCGTTGTTCCCCATTTGCGCGGAGCACACCCCGCCGCCCATGGGCGGACGGGCGACTGCTCAAGCCGAAGATGAAGCCGGAGTCCCGCCAATCACGAGCGGGGAGTTCGGAGAGGCCGTGCTTCATCTTCGCGGGAAGAAGACCGCACCCGGTCCGGACGGAATCCCCGGTCGCGCCTGGGTCTTGGCTTTGGGCGAACTGGGTGACCGGCTTCGAGGCATCCTCGACACTGCCCTCTCAGAGGGGTCGTTCCCGCGACCCTGGAAGGAAGGCAAACTGGTGCTACTGCGGAAAGACGGGCGTCCTGCGGACTCCCCTTCCGGCTACAGGCCCATAGTGTTGCTGGACGAGGCGGGCAAATTATTCGAGAGAATAATTGCCCGTCGAATAACCCGACATCTTACCTCGGACGGACCAGGTCTGTCCGACAGTCAGTTCGGGTTCCGAGCGGGTCGATCCACAGTCGACGCAATCCTGCGCCTCAAGACCATTGCGCAGGACTCCGTAGCGAGGGGAGGGGTCGCACTGGCCGTGTCATTGGACATCACCAATGCCTTTAACACCCTTCCCTTCAACTGCATCCTGGAGGCGCTACGGTATTTCCGTCTACCCGCCTACCTGCAGCTGATTGTGGCAGACTATCTCAAGGATCGCAAGATCCTGTGCCAGGATCGGGACGGTGTCGTCCTTGAGAGAAGCATGACCTGCGGCGTTCCACAGGGGTCGGTCCTAGGCCCGCTTCTGTGGAACATCGGGTACGATTGGGTACTGCGAGGTGCCCTTCTCCCGAACCTGAACGTCATCTGTTACGCCGACGACACCCTTGTCGTCGCGTGTGCAGATGACTATAAGGCCGCAGCGAGACTGGCCACGGTGGGCGTCGCCCTCGTGGTCGACCGGATTGACCTGTTGGGTCTGAAGGTGGCACCCGCGAAATCTGAGGCCATTCTTTTCCATGGTCCTCGGATGGGTCCGCCACCCGATGCTCACATTGCTATCGGAAATGTCAGAGTCGCTGTCGGAGCGCACATGAACTATCTGGGGCTCACATTGGACTCCAGGTGGAAGTTCAAAGAGCACTTCCGACGTCTGTGCCCCAGGCTGCTCAAGGCCGCTTCGGGTTTGAGTGGTCTCCTGCCAAACATCGGCGGGCCGAGTGTCAGCTGTCGCCGCCTCTACACGGGGGTGGTGCGCTCCATGGCGCTTTATGGTGCGCCAGTGTGGGCAGATGCCCTGGATCGTCAGAATATCATGCTGTTGCGCAGGCCCCAGCGTGTCATGGCGACCAGGGTAATACGCGGCTACCGCACTGTCTCCTGCGACGCAGCCTGCGTACTAGCAGGAACACCCCCGTGGGACCTGGAAGCCGAGGTCCTGTCCTCGGTCTACCAGCGGCGAGCGGCAATTCGTTCTGCCGGCGAGGAAGGTCCCTTGCCGGAAGAGGTGCGCCGCACGGCGCAGCGGGTCGCACTCGAGCGATGGGCGGAGAGGCTTGCTGAGCCGACCGCCGGCGCATACACCATACGGGCCCTCCAGCCTGTCTTGGAGATGTGGTGCAGGAGGAAGCGTGGCGTCATCACCTTCCGGCTTGCGCAGATTCTGTCGGGCCATGGCTGCTTCGGCAGATATCTCTTTAGAGTCGCTAGGCGGGAAGCGTCACCTTCCTGTCATCATTGCGGTTGCTGCGAGGACACCGCGCAGCACACTCTCGAGGCATGCCCGGCATGGGACAGTCAACGGCGCGACTTAGTCGCTGTTATCGGAGGTGACCTTTCGCTGTCGGCCGTGGTTTCGGCCATGGTTGGCAGTGAAAAATCTTGGAAAGCGATGGTCTCCTTCAGCGAGGAAGTGATGTCGCTGAAGGAGACGGCGGAGCGAGCTCGGGAGGACAGCGCCCAAGCCGACGACATCCGCCGCAAGAGACCCGGGAGGCGGAGGAGGCTGTACGGCCAACTCGCGATGCCCCCGTGACCTGCCGATTGGCGACGGATATGAGGATCCGTCGTCTTTAACCCGGCCCCGGTGTAAGACGTGCTGTGTGTTCCGGCACGTCTTCCCATAATTGTGTATATCTTCCGGTAGGTCCCCACCCTACCGATGACCACATATTGAGGTGCCCAACTTCGGGCAGACGCAGGCAGGAGAGTAGGTGATTATGCTCGCGCGGAATCCCTCTCTCCTGTCCTAACGCGTGTGAGGAACACGGAGGGGTTTTAGTGGGTATTCTCGGTGCCACTCACCGGGCGAGTCCCACACTCCCCCTCGTCGATGAGTCCTCAACATCGACGAGGGATTGTGCGTAAACGCATTTCCCCCCCTCAAAAAAAAAAAAAAAAAAAGGTTAGGTTAGGTTAGGTTAGGTTCCCCCCCCTAGGTGGGCCATGACCTTGTCGTGGTGGGGGGGCTTACCCTTGGCAATCCGGGCGGTCGCAGGGGTCGGTGCTTTTTTCCTCACCGGCCTTTGCTCGACCGATCGGATTGGTTTTGGGGACAAGGAAGGCCCACACCGAGGTGGGCTCCGAGCGGGCTCCGTTGAGCGGAGCTCGTGGCGGAGCACTCGGAAGAGGAAGGCAACCCCGACGGTCCGGGGCAGGGCGGTATCCCTCCCCTCTGCTGTTCTGTCAGCTGTCGTCGGGGGACTGAGTTCTGGGGACCTGGGCAACCCGGGGGGCGGACCCAGGCCCCTGCTCAGTCGCCGGAGGTGGCACCGGCCCTTGGTCAAGGAAGAGGTCCGGCCTGCGGTCCCCGGGAGTTTCTGAGCTCCTCTGGGTGGTCAGACCGTAGGTAAAAATCAGTGGCTGGCTCCGCAGAGGTGTCCGAAGAGATGGTGGGTCCGTCGCTTTATCGGCGGCGGCGCTGTCTGTTTCGGGCGTCAGAGGAGGACATCTGGCGCCTGGAACTTAACAGATGAGAGGTGTGGTTGGCCTGCAGATGTTCCGCAGGTCACCACAGGAGTTTTTATGCGGCTTGCCGCGATGGAGCAGGGTCCGCAAGGACGTGGCGGTGCGTGGGGCCCGGGGATAAGGCCTCGCTGTGATCCCGGGTCCCATTATCACTGCCGATGGTGGAACATGGAGGGGTTTTAGGGGGTAGGACCGGCGGGGCGATTCGTTCCGTCGGGTGAGTCCCTCACACCCCCTCGCCGACCGTCCTCGTCGGCGAGGGATAGTGCGGAAATGCATTTCCCCTCCTAAAAAAAAAAAAAAAAAAGGTTAGGTTAGGTTAGGTTTTTTTTTTTTTTTTTTTTTTTTATGATTTCCCGCGGAGGGTACACCGCCCCCACGGGGAGTATATTGTCAAGTAAACACAAGTATTCCTTATTGATAACGCAGAGCTTTATATTGCTTATAAGCTAATGAGAGGGGAGGGAGGCCTTTTGCGATTTGATACAGCGGGCCTCCTCCCTCCCAAGAATGCTTAAACTAGTAGGGGGGGGAGGGCCTTTTGCAATTTAATACAGCGGGCCCCCTGTCCCCCCATGGGGACTTAACTCTAGACAAATACTTAAATCTAATGAATGAACTAATAACTAACTTAATATAAACAACTTGCTGTACATTACGTAGATATAAATGGTTAATTGTAAGATAATAATTGAGTACAGAGATATCCTAAAATTTATAATTGAACATGGATATAATGCAAATACTTGTAGTTATGAAAACATAACGTACAATAATTGGTAACCGATTTGGTTAAACAAACATTTGTTTATGCAGTAACCTAGTTATTAATGGTTAATAATAAAAAAAAAAATGATTGGATACAGCATTAATAAAATTTGTTGACTTCTATGGTGAGCTTAAAACTAACTTAATATAAACAGTAGAATAAACAATACATAGTTATAGGTGGTTAATTGAACGAGAGTAATGAGTACAGAATTTTGACTAAAATTAAAAAGCCTAAATAAGAATATAAAAATGCTTATGATTATGAAAACACAAGGTACAATAACTTGTTGCGAAATTGAATAGCTAGACATTTGTTTATACAGTGACTCAGTTGTGGATAGTTAACTATAATATAATAAATGAGTACAGCATTGATTAGGATTAATTGACTCAAGTGGGATACAGGTCGCGTATAGTTATGTAAACACAGGGGGTAAAACAGAAATTGTTAACGAGGTTGGGTGTAGACGTTGATTTAGATCGGATGCTACGAGGGTGAACTTTCATAAAAATATAGGTATTAAGTAAATATTAGAAGTAACTTATGTAAGAATCAAAGATAAACAAAGAAATGTTAGTGAGTTAGATCACAACAGATGTGCAAATACAAGCAACAGTTTATATTGCGAACGCATGTGTTTAATAAATTTTGATCTAAGCGCTAAATTTATATAGTGATTAAAGATGTGAAGGATATTGTGTTGGATTATGCATAGTCAATTCGACTGTTGATGCGTAATCGCATAGAAGAGACGGTGGGACAGGAAGACGAAGTGGCAGAATGGCATGTGTCCAAATTTTTCCTGTTGAATTTGTCGCGTTGGTTGGAGCAATTATAACATTTGTGTGCTCTGATGTCATTTTTAATAGGGCAATTGGATGAATCATGGGTAGTGTCAGCGCAGTAAGAGCAAACAGGGTTTTTAGATTGACAGTGGGTCTTAAGGTGTCCGAACTGTAAACAGTTGTGACACTGTATGAAAGGGGAAAAATCGTCTACATGGACCCGCTGGTGATCCACGCAGATTCTAGTCATGCTGATTATTTGCTTATGGAGGGCAGGAGCCGCGGTTAGAACTGCATTATATAAGTTTTCATTCCGGTTGTTTCGTTTGAATCGCAATTGTAAATCATTTTGGTCACTGAAATTAATGGATAGTTCGGGGTTTTGTGTCATGATTATTTCAGAAATTTCGTTAGCAGGGGTGTCTTTGCTGATACCCTTCAAAATTAGCATGGGTCTAATTTTTTTAGCGAGTTCGGCGGAAAGGGTGGTAGATTCTTTAAGACGAAGGAGTGCATCATTGGCTTGTTCTATTTGATCAAATTCGACTCTGAGTTTGTGATTTGAGAGAGCTTGTACCCTAGTTGGGGCATAGTTACGTGTGCGGAAGGAAATATTTTTTCTAAATAGTTCAATGACTTCCTGTCTATTGTTAGGTGTAGATTTGGGGGTAATTACAATAGCTGGTTTATTATGGGGGAGAGAGCATGTAGGGGGAGGTCGCGGGGGGGAGCGTGGATTGATGCTGACAGTGGTAAGACCAACTGCAGCTGCTTGAGAGTAAGATAGAGCGGTTGGCCTATCGCCATGTTTGCTTAAGGTCTGATTGATATGTTCTTTAAACGCCGATAATTCGTCACGAACGCAACTTATTATTTCGTTTTTGAGTGAGTTTGCTGTGGGTGATGCGGGTTCAGGATCGTTGGGGGTGACTTCGAGATTAGTTGGTGCGAGAAAGTTGGGGGAGTCGATAGTTTGTGACGCAATTGATCGGGTTTCATTGGGTGTTTTTGATTGCTCGGCTCGTTTAACAAGGTCATATAACTCATCAAGCACTTCAGAGATTCCTTTTTTAAGGTCATTACGGATGTTTCGCGCCTGGTTAAGTAGGGAGTGACCTGCGTTATGTCGGCCACGTGCCTCTTCAGTTAGGTCAGTCGAGGAAGGTTTAGTGAGCGGAGAGATAGTCACCCGAGGTTCAACAAGATTTTTCTGTGTCGATAGATCAGAGGGTGCATGAATGAGCGTGCTGTCTTGAATGTGGGCTGGGGCCGCAGAGGGAGTGTCATAATTGATAACATCGGGATCGAAAGGTGGGGGTGAGGGAGCTATTAAGGTGTGTAGTCTAACTGAGCAGCGATTTATTTCAAGTGCAGCTAGGTTGACAAGTTTTTTGTTTTGTTTAGTGACAGATTTGCCTTCATTGATGGCGTTGATGATGCAGCGAGTAAGGCGACTGGTCGCAAAAAAGTAACTTTGGAGGTCCACCACTAGTTCGGCAGCAGCCGGAAGCTGCGCCTTGATAGTAGGAGTGGTGGGGGTAAGGGGTATGAAGTCAAGCAGGGGTTGGTTATGCAATGATGATCCTGAGGGGGGGGTTGAGTGTTCATTCCCGGGGGACAGAAAACGCTGCCTGGCCACCGGTGGAGGGGACCTGGCAAGCGGCATTGGTAACGAAGAAGTCGTCTATGTAAATAAAATTTTGTAAAAAGAGCATCCAGGGTAGATACGGAGATTATGTAGTATGCCAATGGATAGGCCTTGTCGAGACCTATCCAATGACATATCGCACGTGTTGATACGATGAATAGAACCGAAGTTATGATTGATTGAAGTTTGAATAAGGCAAAGGCAGGTGAAGTCGGGTGTGGGCTCCTATATGTTGGATTTGTGAGGATTGAGTATGGTAGCTGTTTTAGTTGAGGTTTGTTGAAAATTTGGTCGGAATTGACCTATCTGTATCGGTTTCGGAGTTACGTGAGGTTTTGTGTTTCAAGGATTCTTGGAACACAAATCCTCAAGCCGGATTGAACCTTATAGTGATAGAAGGCACACAGAGGTATGGTTAGATAATGGATGGGTGGCCGGGGTCAGTGAGGTAGAATTAGTAATGGTTTATCATAGAAAAATGTATGGCGGGGATCAGTTGACTGGTTTTCAAGATGTAGGTGAGGGGTCTATTACTTGCTTGCTTATGATGGTTCGTGTAAAGAAATGTATGGTGGAGGTCTATTAATTGGTTATTGAGGGGTCAATCAATAGTGATATACCGGTTATTTGTATGAGATGATGTATGGCGGAGGTCTTATTAACTGGTGAGCGAGGGGTCAATCAATAGTGATATACTGGATATTTATATGAGATGATGTATGGCGGAGGTCTTGTTAACTGGCTGTTGAGGGGTCTATTAATATTGATACACTGGTTATTTATATGAGATTTGGTATGGCGCGGGTCAAGTAACTGGTCGGTCGGTCGCTTCTCGGTACCAAGGTAAACACGCGAGGCGGTGATGTCACCTGATGCTCGCCGGGTACCTATTGATGGTGGGGCGATGACATCATCGGCCGACGGGAACGTGATCATACAAAAGTAGCTTCACTTTAACTGTGGGGTGGCCGGTTCGGTTCCGGGTGGGGTCGAATACAATATTTGTGAAATGTATGGATAAAAATTTTGGATTAGTAACTATGAAATGATTAATTGAAATAATGGTAATTAAATTTTGAAAAATAAAGCTTAAATAAATTGGTTGGTTTAATTGAAGAAAAATGAGCTGATTATCGTATTTAAAAGTAGATATTTTAATTAAATAAAAAATAAAAAATAATAATATGAATATGTGAGTAAGTGAAAATTAATTAATTAAAATAAGATGTAAATATTAAGGTATGAGGTGAGGTGTAAAATTTGTGTTATTGAAATATATAAAAAGAGTAACAGAATAATTGGGGGTACGATATACAGAATTACATGAATTAAGTCTGAACTTAGCTGAAGATGCAAACAAATTTAGCAAAATTTAATATTGCATGTAAATTAACAATTAAATAGATTTCGAGATGGCCTTTCTAAAAATATGTCACACTTGATTATATGATTATTAATAACAGAGTTATTGGATTAAACAGTACATGTGAGAAAACTAAAAATTAATTGATTTTACAAACTTAATTAATACAGTGAATTTAACAAAATTTAATGGTTCATAGGGTAGGTAATGTTATTACCTGTTCGTTAACACTTGATTTACAATTTTAGCATTACTGGTTAAAAAGTTATAACGATTTGAATTAATAAAATTTAATAGTAAATGCGAAAACCGGGTCAGAGCGGTAGTATGTGAGAAAAAAGTTGAAAGAGATTTAGTCAAAGATTTTTAACAAAAATTTCACTACTCACTGTTAGTTTTTAGGATGCAGTTATTGAATGGAGTGCCGTAAAATTATGGTTGAGGTGTCATTTGAAAGCTGGATAGATACCGGTATTTGTCGTGGTAGTCCCAGGGTCGTGCTGTAGATGGTTGCTGAGAACTGGGGCTCCGAAAATTGTCTATTTTTGATCTTCTGTATCTCTGGAACCACTGAACGGATTTTGGTGAAATTTACGTATGATGTGTAAAGTAATGGGGTGCTTCCACACCCCAAAAACGGAGATTCCCACTAGCCCACAAGTGGGACCTGAGTGAGTAGAGTTTGATGTTTTTGGTTGATGTGAAGAATCCACTGAACAACTTTCTTCGGAGATGGTGCAGTATTGTCCGCAGATAGATGAGGTTGCTCTATCTATTTTTTAAAATATAGGTCAAGGCGGTTCCTGATTTACTAGAAGCGAAAAACTGAAAAATTTGCACTTTTTTCGCTATTTTGCACTTAATTTATCACTTAAAAATTTTATTTTCCTATGTAATGTAGGTCTTCACAAGCCACTATTTATGATATAAAAAACTGTAGGGTGCTTCATAGAAAAAAGTAGAGCCGCACGCCACTTTGTGTTTTTCAAGTTTTTCCGGTGGTTTTTTTGAGCTGTAGGCTCCAAAAATGGTCCAATTTTGTCGGGGTTTTCACTGTTCGATGCGGAATTTCACTCCGCATCGATTGATATGCAACACTTGATAATTTGCGTTAATTGTTGATTTATGGTGATTTTTGGGCCGTAACTTTGCGCGGAGCGATGTTTTTGGCGCGGGGAGAGCGTGTTAACGCTGCGGACGCTAGCGCGCGACTGGTTAGGTTAGGTTAGGTTAGGTTAGGTTAGGTTAGGTTTTTTTTTTTTTTTTTTTTTTTTTTTTTTTTTTTTTTTATATACAAACTCCCACCAGCATATGCGCTGGTGCCTATATTTACTAATTTACTCTTTCATTCCAGTTCCCGCAATTATGCCTCTCGCACTTTCATTCTTCATCCTATGTCTTTCTTACATCCATCCTCATTCATTCTTTTTCTAATCTAATTCTATGCTAGCTATAGTTGTTTACTCTTTTTAGTTTTATTCATTGCTTGCTCTGGTACTTGTGTTTCCATTTACCATTTCATAAAACCTTACCATCGGGAGGTGTGGTTAGGTTAGGTTAGGTTAGGTTAGGTTTTTTTTTTTTTTTTTTTTTTTTTTTTTTTTTTTAGCGAATCCCTCCAGCAACAGCTGAAGCCTATATCTACTTTCCTCTTCCATTCCAGTTCTCGCTTTTGTGCCGCTCGTACTTTCTTTCTGCATACTATTTCTTTCTCTCATCCATCCTCATTCATTCCTTACGGGTGGGATTCCCGTCTATAGCTGGTTTACTATTATTTATTTATTTTTCTTTATATTCGTACACATTAAGCCGGGATAAGGGTTCTTTATTGTTTATAGAATTTCTCATTTATTGTAACATACATTACATTACATTTCTTTTAAAAGTATACATGAGTTTAAAATACATTAATTAAAACAATACTAAAACATTAAAATTCTTGTCAGTCATTCCTATTAAAATAATTCAATAAAAATTAAAATTAATACATTCCAATTAAATAAATTAATAAAACGATAAAACATAAAATTGCAATAAAACATAATAAACTCCATAACATAAAAACACCCTGTTGATATAATTAATAGTTTTTAAAATAAATTTTTAGCATTACATATATTCATTATTTATTTCTTTCTATTGCCCTCTTTGCAATCGCTTCACAGTATTTTAGAAATCTTTCACTTTTTACTAATTCGTTTAAATTTTTTACTGTTATATCTTTATCAATAGCAAAACTTAATTCCAATCTGTCTTTTTCGTAAGCCGAGCATTCTACGAGGATGTGAGGGACAGTCTCTTTTGTATTCGGTTCACAGATACACGATGGACTCTCCTTGCACTTGAACCGTTCCAAGTACTCGGAGAATCCACCGTGTCCCGTGAATACTTGCGTCAATACACCGTTCATATCTATTTTTCTGACGGTTTTATAGGCCTCGGCAGCGCTGGGGAAAAACAGTTTGGTTACTGCTGCTGTATCACTATTTCTGTACCTTCGGTCCCATTCCTCAAGCGATCGCATTCGAATGCTTCGCTTGACGAATGAGACCGGGCACAGATCATATTTAGGTTTTGTTTTGCTTTTCAGCGCTGCCTCTCTAGCTAGGTGATCCGCCCTCTCATTACCCTCTAGGCCGGCGTGTGCTTTGATCCAATAAATGTTTACATTTTTACCTTTCCCAAATGCTACCTTCAAATTTCTGCGGGTTTGCACGGCCAGAGGGTGTAAGCAGCTATTCGCCGCGATGGTTTGGAGGGCGGCCATTGAGTCACTGTATATTGCAGAGGTAGTTTCGCGGCGTCTGAGGATCACCCGCGTCGCCTCGCACACCGCCAGAAGCTCGGCCTGGTAGACGGTGCAGTAAGATGGCAGACCAAGTTTGACGGCCGATGTTTCGGCCTCGCCATTCCATATGGATAGCGCGGCCCCAACCCGGCCATCAATCTTGCTGCCATCCGTAAAAATGCGAAGCTGATGGTCGCTATTCGCTTTTACTTGTTCCTCGTCCACCAGCCTTCCGAACTCCAGGCTGATATGCTCGGCGGGATGGGGACCCTCGATTGCTGGGGCCATCCGCTCAACGTCCCTATCTCCCAGCTCGGGCAGGGGTACTCCCCTCTTGGCCTCGTACAGCGAAGCGGCTTCGCGCACACGTAAGTCAAGGGGGAGCAACCCGGCCAATAACAGAGCCGAGTTCAAGGACACCGTGCGGTAGGCCTTGCACAATTTTTGCGCGAAACCCCTCTGCACAGCATTTAGACGCTTGACCACCCCCAATTTGCCTACTGCTGGTGCCCACGCACTCGCAGCGTAAGTTACAACTGGCTCCACCGCGGCGACGTAGATGGAGCGGATCACTTCGGGGTGTAAGCCCCAGCTAGTTTTGGCAGCTTTCCCCAGCTGCTTATAAATGCCGATGGCCTTCCGACAGACCTTGTCAACGTGGCTGTTGAAGGTGAGCTTGTGGTCAATTATCAGCCCTAACAGTTTTATTTCCTCTTTTATGCCAATGTCGACCCCGCCCATGCTCAAGCGTGGAGTGTCAAATTTAAGCTTGTTGGTTAGCACCATCGCATTCGTTTTGCTCGGTGCGAACCTCAGCTTATTTTTGACACCCCACGCCAGAACATGCTCAAGGGTGGCATTGGCACTTTTTTCAATGTCATGAGCCGTATTACCATCAAAGACGAGCACCACATCATCTGCGAAGGCCTGGCAGTAGACGCCTCTACTCTCCAGGCCTCGCAGCAATGGGTCGAGTGTCAGGTTCCACAGCAGAGGGCCGGCTATAGACCCCTGGATACAGCCCCTGCTTGTCAAAGTGCCGTGTACCTCGCCGCAGTATCTGACGTTTACCGTCCTGTCGGCGAGGTAGCTGTCGAAGACTCGCCTTATATTCACAGGGCATCCCGCTTCCGCCAGTCTGACTCTAATCATCGGCCACCATACACCATCGAAGGCTCCCTCTATGTCCAACGACACAAGTGTCACAAGCTTCTTGTCACCAATTAGCCTGCGGACATGCGCCATAAGGTCATAGAGGGAGTCTTCCGTGCTCTTTTGGGGCATAAAGCCATACTGGCGTGCGCTTATGCCCGGCAATATGTGATATTTTAGGCGAGCCACCAGCATTTTCTCGTACACTTTGCCAAGCACCGGCAGCAAACCAATGGGTCTGAATGACTTGGGGACGGTATAGCTATCCCTCCCCGGTTTCCGAAGGACTATCACTGCTGCCTCCTTCCATATTCTCGGAAAGATATGGTTGGCCATACAGTTGTTAACCAGATTTAGAAATGCATTAGGGTCACAACTGATGGCCCTGGAACAGATATCAGCAGTGAGTCCGTCGGAGCCGGGGGCCTTCTTCGGATTGAAGGAGCTCACCGCCATCTGGAGCTCAGTCAGGGTGAACGGAGGGTCGCAAGAGGAATCTTGTCCCCCAGCGTTCACCCCGTCCGCCGCTTTCCTGATCTCACGGTGAACTTCTTCATCCGAATCTGCGTGGTCTGTCGGGTAGAATACCTCCGCAAGCCACTCCGCCGATCCCCTAGCATCCAGAACCCTGCCATCTCGCACCAATGGTGGGTCCTCGTCTCTGTTGGTAGTTCTTCCGATGACGCGGTATATACCTTGCCATACGCTCTCGCCGTCCTGCCGTTCGCAAAAGGACTTCCAGGAGTCTGTCTGAGCCTGCCTCACCGCCTTTTCGTACTCCTCTTTTTTCTGGAGATATTGCTCCACGACCCACGACCTCCGGATGGGCGCAGCGTTCCTGATTCTATTCTTCCTAGTGGCGACCTCTTTCTTCATGATCGACAGATCTTCAGACCACCACGGCAGCGCCAGTTTCTCCCTCGACCCTCTCTTGGGTATGGAATGGTCAGACGCCTCTATTATTAATTTCGTGTAATTTTGAACAGCCAAATTTGTTTCGTCTTTGTTTAATACAACACCATCATTAATTTTATATTTTTCTAATAATTCTTTAATTTTGAGCCCAAACTTTTGCCAATCTGCTTTTTTGGTGTTGTATTTTCTGGTCGTTCTGACCACTTCCATTCCTCGAGAAGGCTTCAGCTTCAACTTTAACGCAATGCCGTTGTGGTCTGAGCTCGTCAGATCAGTGAGGACTTTCCAGTCATCCACTAGGTCCAACAGGTCATGAGAACACGCTGTTAGGTCCACATGACTGCAGAAACGCTGCCCCCCCCGAACTGTGTCGAAGGTCGGAGTATCTCCAGTGTTGAGTACGTGGAGGCCAAGCTCCTCCAGACTACCTGAAAGCTCTTCGCCCCTGTAGTCGATTTTACTGCTGCCCCACCACGAGCTCTTTGCGTTCGCGTCTCCGCCTATCAGCCACCTCCCAGCCCCCAGTATAGCTTCCACCCGCTTCAGGTGTCCGATGTAGGGTTCAATTGGCTGGTCCGGCTCGAAGTAGAAGGAGGTAAGCGTTATCCCACGGTTCCCAGTTCGGACCCCCACCACCACGATATTGTTGGTGGTGAGTTCCGGGTACTGTGTTATTTTGAGGCTGCTATCAAAGACTATTATGGCAGCCTTAACAGCACCCTCTCCCGAACCGGGGTTCTGATACACCCGCATACCCCTGCAACTCCGAACCGTTCCAGCCGCCCCCACATAGGGCTCCTGAACGAGTGCTATAGCTACTCCCCTCTTCTCAGCTTCCACTAGGAGCTCGGAGGTAGCTAATTTGCTACGCTGCAAATTTGCTTGCAAGAGCCCGTAAGTAAGGCTTGCGCCAGGGGTGCCCTTAGCAGTACTGCGTGGCAGAACGGGCGATTGCGTCCCATTTCACTCTCACAGGACACACTGTACTCAGCGCATTGTGCTCCCGGTTTCCCAGCTTGGCCACAGCACAATTGTGGCAGGAGGGCGGCGCCCCTGCCCGCCATCGGGGACAGTCCGTCTTGAGATGGGCGTCCCCGCAATGACTACACAGGTCCGCCGCCTCCCCGCAGAACCTCTTGCTGTGGCCATAGCCCAGGCACCGTGAGCACTGTACTAGGGGCGACTGATCCGAGACCTTGACACGCTGCAAGTCAATATGCAGTGCCCCGAGCTCAGTCGCTCTTTTCCATACCTCCGGAGAGGTGCTTAGGACAATGTGTCCCGTGAGAGGGTTCCTGGCTTTCCTCCTATACTTAATTCTTATTCTATTTTCCTTCTCGGTGAGGCCGTCGAACAGGGACCGATTCTGGTTTCTGAGTGCCCTTAGGACGTCCTCATCATTGTTAATTGACAGGACGCCCCAAAGTATCAGTAACGGATCCCTGTTCTCGATCTCATCGCATTTCAGTTTTTTCCCCGCTCTCTCTATTCTCTCCTTTACCGCCTGTCTTTCTTCCTCAGTCCTGCAGCTCATGACAATTTTCCGATCTTTGGCCTTTCTCACACGCTCTACC
Source organism: Bembecia ichneumoniformis (assembly GCA_910589475.2). NCBI lineage: Eukaryota > Metazoa > Arthropoda > Insecta > Lepidoptera > Sesiidae > Bembecia > Bembecia ichneumoniformis. Next base: position 14,746,686 of record OU342540.1, read on the forward strand.
CTCACCCAGCCATCCTTGGCGTTGACAGCCTCCCTCACTTTGCCCAACACCTCCTCTCCGGTGTCGTTGACATTCTCAGATGTCACGACAACGGAATGGAGTGTGGGCCTTCCTTTTACTTTTTCCCTACCTCCTACGGCTTCCGCATATGAGAGCTTGGGGCCAACAGAGTTTAATTCTGTCAAGCAATCTTTTAGTTTACTAATGTCTTCCGAATTTTTCTTTAGTATTTTTGAATTTTCAGTTTCCAAATCTTTATTTGCCAAATCAAGTTTCAAATTTTCCATAAATTTAGAATTTTGTCGTAATAATTTTGTATTCTCCTCTAGTGCTTTCATTAGTAACTTTTTGCTTTCACTCTCTGTTGACCCCTTCTCCTCTACCTTGTTGTCCTCCCCTCTTCCTTTTTTGTTTTTATCGGCCTCCGCCTCTTTGACTATATTATATAGCCGGTCGAGGGCTTGTATAACTCCTTCCTTAATCTCTGTTTTTATATTTCTAGAGTTGCTGAGGTGGAGCTTAGCCTTATTTAGGCACGCTCTTGCCTCAGCAACCCTACTAGCATATTCCACCTTGTGCGTAGCCCTCGCCGGCTCGAGTTTCGCTTTCGATGTCGAAGCCAGGGGGGAAATGGAGACTTTTCCAGTCTCCCATTCCCCTATACTCTTCCTGACTTTCGACAACGGAGGCGGGGTATCTTCTTTTTGAGGGGGTTTGGACTTCCCAGGTCCATCCTGCGCTATTGGAGACCGTAGCATGTCGTTGGGGGATTCTTGTTCGTTAAATAAAAAGTTTGTATAAGTTATATAATATGAAGGCTGTAAAGGGGCCTTGTCTAAACTTAATCTAGGTTCGCTGTATAGGGGCGTTGTCAAATAATTAGAATAAAACTTAAGACTAAATCAATGATTGATAAAATATAAAAGGGATAAATTGAATAAATTAAAATTAAAATTAGGGCTAAGCTGGTACTAGTTAAAACAACTAGTCCAGCTAGTCCTATAAAATAGTTAAAAATAATTAACGAAAAAAGGAATTTACAATTATACAATTAAACAATAAATAATAATTAAAATAATAAATTACAAAATTTTTAAAAATAGTTAAATAATTTGAATATAAAATTAAAATGATAAAATATCCCTTAGTCTACAGTTAAAATTACTATACTAACTTATTCTACCTTAACCTAAGCCGCAATCCTACAAATACAATTTTTCAGTTTTAACTTAACCTAACTTAATTCTAAGTCACTATCTCTTTAGAGCCTGGTCAACTCTCTCGTGGAATTGGGAAAGGTTTGGGTTTTAATTGGCCAGGAAATCTTAGGGAATTTTGGGGGTCAGGGGTTCTTGGGGGGGTCAGAGGGTCTTAAGAAAATTTTTGGGGGTCGGGGGTCCTTAGGGGGTCAGGGGGTCTGGAGAAAAATTTTTGGGGTTGGGGCCCTTAGGTGGTCGAATGGGGGTCGGGGGGGATCAGGGGAAGTTTTTAGGTTGGGGGGCCCTTGGGGTCACAAGGGGTCTTAGGAAAAAATTTTTGGGTTGGGGCCCTTAGGGGTCCCTAAGTGGTCAAATGGGGGTCGGGGGGATCAGGGGGAGTTTTTAGGTTGGGGGCCCCTTGGGGTCACCAGGGGTCTTAGGAAAAAAATTTCAGTTGGGGGCCCTTGGGGGTCCCTAGGTGGTCGAATGGGGGTCGGGCGGGGTCAGGGGAAGTTTTTTAGGTTGGGGGCCCCTTGGGGTCACAAGGGGTCTTAGGGAAAATTTTTGGGTTGGGGGCCCTTGGGGGTCCCAATGTGGTCCAATGGGGGTCGGGGGGGATCAGGGGAAGTTTTTAGGTTGGGGGCCCCTTGGGGTCACCAGGGGTCTTGGGGAAGATTTTTGGGGTTGGCGGCCCTTGGGGGTCCCAATGTGGTCGAATGGGGGTCGGGGGTGTCAGCGGAAGTTTTACGTTGGGGGTCCAGTGGGGGTCCACTCCAGGGGGTCCACTCGGGGTGGGGGTCCACTAAGGGGGTCCACTCCAGGGGTCCACCCGGGGCGGTGGTCCACTGAGGAGGGGTCCAATGAGGGTTGGGGGGGTGGTCAAGGTGAAGGAGCGAGAGAAGTTGGTGCCCTGGTAGTCAGGTTATGGACACAGCGCACGGAGCTGTAGCACCGACCCGTCTACGACGCTACGGCTTCAGCCGGTCTACGGTCTACGAAGGCTACAGGTAGGTACCACAGTCACCAACACAGTCCCATACAAAATAAATCAATATTTTATTAAATAAAAACAGTGTCCATATATATGTCACCGCCAGATGGGTCCAAGTCCCATCTGGTTGTAAGCTGGAGTTTCACTCGTCTTTGCCAATTTAAGAAATTTTATTTAGAATAATAATTTTTAAACTCCAATTTTAGATAAATAAATTAATTTTAGATTCCAAAAAGTTTTTCCGAAATATTTTCTATTTCCCCTAATTACATACAACACTAAAAATTTTGAATTTCGATACTTTTAGATAATATTAATTAACTATTCCAAAATAAATAAGTCGGGTGAAACTCCAGCCTACAAGTTAGCACTGGTGTATGGGGAGATCAAGTTACGCTGGTGGTAAACAACTTCTGTGGCTTCCGTCGCTTACGTCGGTTTGAATTTAACTTCAATCTTCAGCGCCCGGAGAATGTAAACTGATCTTGGAAAGCCCTTTCTTTTGACACCAAACACTAAATTTTTTGGAGCTTCCAAAACTGTTATATGTACTTTGCACGTGGTGCTAACCAGTCGGCTTGACCCCGCACTTCAATAAATTTTGTTAATTTATTTTGGTAGCATCCGTAGTCCAAAAAATGTTGTTTTTCTTGCCGAAACTATTTGTTTTGCTACCGCAACACTAAACAATTTTTGTTTTCTTAATTTTTCAAAATTTGGGGGGGGTCAATTTCGGTTTCAAATTACGAAAATGATTTTTGAAAGAAAATTACACAATTTTTGTCACTTGGTTTTTCACTAATAACTTTTGATCCAGATGGCCTAAAAATCCAGTTTTTGGTGCGCCGGATAGCCCAGAAAAAGCACTATCAACTTTTATATTGTCTAATTTTCCAACGCTTTTCCTGAAGGAAATTAACAGTCTGAAAAAACAATGAAATTTCCCGAAATATGAATTTTGTGATTTTTCGGAAACCACTGGGCCGATTTCAAAGAGCTTTGCACTGGAGTGTTCAGAATCTTTGTCCGCTTCCGTTGGAACCCTTGGTTGGCCCACACGAGCCCACTATTGGGAAACCACTTTTCAGGGGTCCAAACTTTTGTTCACCACAAGGAAACGGTTTGTCCCAGAGGTCCGCAAAAATGTTCGTGGTGTAGATGAAGAGCGCGCGCACAATTCCACACTCTCACAATCGCGACGTATCACGAAAATCAAGCGGCGTTCGCGCCCAAATTTGAAAAACACAAAATTTTCACGGTTTTCTGCTAATAACTTTTTGGTTTATGGTCCAAATTCGACGCGGTTCCCACCAATCGTTTGCTCTCGACGAGCCGCGTCGAACGATATGCAGCACTGTATACTTTGGCTGTTTATGCCACGAAAAATTATTTTAAATAATTATTCAAAAAATTCTCTGCACGGAGCACACTTTATAGCACGTGTAAGCGACCTCTCCGGGGTTGAGTTGGGTTGCGACTGGCAATCCGGGCGGTCGCAGGGGTCGGTGCTTTTTTTCCTCACCGGCCTTTGCTCGACCGATCGGATTGGTTTTGGGGACAAAGAAGGCCCACACCGAGGTGGGCTCCGAGCGGGCTCCGTTGAGCGGAGCTCGTGGCGGAGCACTCAGACGAGGAAGGCAACCCCGACGGTCCGGGGCAGGGCAGTATCCCTCCCCTCTGCTGTTCTGTCAGCTGTCGTCGGGGGACTGAGTTCTGGGGACCTGGGCAACCCGGGGGGCGGACCCAGGCCCCTGCTCAGTCGCCGGAGGTGGCACCGGCCCTTGGTCAAGGAAGAGGTCCAGCCTACGGTCCCCGGGAGTTTTTGAGCTCCTCTGGGTGGTCAGACCGTAGGTAAAAATCAGTGGCTGGCTCCGCAGAGGTGTCCGAAGAGATGGTGGGTCCGTCGCTTTATCGGCGGCGGCGCTGTCTGTTTCGGGCGTCAGAGGAGGACATCTGGCGCCTGGAACTTAACAGATGAGAGGTGTGGTTGGCCTGCAGATGTTCCGCAGGTCACCACAGGAGTTTTTATGCGGCTTGCCGCGATGGAGCAGGGTCCGCAAGGACGTGGCGGTGCGTGGGGCCCGGGGATAAGGCCTCGCTGTGATCCCGGGTCCCATTATCACTGCCGATGGTGGAACATGGAGGGGTTTTAGGGGGTAGGACCGGCGGGGCGATTCGTTCCGTCGGGTGAGTCCCTCACACCCCCTCGCCGACCGTCCTCGTCGGCGAGGGATAGTGCGGAAATGCATTTCCCCTCCTAAAAAAAAAAAAAAAAAAAGGTTAGGTTAGGTTCCGTGTGCGGTTTCCAGTCCGCCATCGGACGCGTCCCCGGGTTGCGGATAGGGGAACGCCCCCCAGTATGGGGGGTACCGGTTTCGGCCGGCGCGGACAAAAACTGGCATGTGGCTGTCTGGTCTTTTTAAGGGCGGACATTGCACGGCCACATGAACCCGTAGCCCCGCACTGAGTGGGGTCGGGGGTCCAGCGCACTGAGCGTTGGGCCGCGAGGAAGACAACCTCTCTAAAAAATCACCCTTGAGGGCGAAGCCGTGGCTTCTTGTTCAAGAAGCCCTAGGCTGTCGCCAGTGGACCCCTAGCGGGTCGTGGGATGGCCAGGTCCAACCTGGCGGACCGGCATCGACCGGCCGACGAGGGGGCGTTCTGACGCCACAGCGCATTTGGCGCTTCGTTGGAGTAATACATACCGTAACCTTGCACTCTGCGAGGCCGGGGGTCTGACGCACTTAGCATCGGACCGCGTGGAAGAAAACCACTATAAAAAATCACCCCAAACCCAAGGTCAGCGTGCCGAGGGGTTGTATGGCTGGGGGGTTACCCAGTCCCAAGCGCGGAGGCAGACTTCGGTCTGCGCGAGGAGGCACCGAACCGCGGGCGGTATAACCTGCACCAAGGTTAGCGCTGACCCGGCAGGTGTAAATCCCTGCCAAAAGAGCGTCTGCGGCCCCTTGGGAAAGGGCCGTACGTAATTTCCCACTCCTTTAAAATATGAAATGTTAACACGAAAGAGCGCGCGTTTGTTGAGCGATCCCGCTAACGCCGGGCGCTCGGGGGTAGCTGGGCCCTCGAGTGTGAAGTTGGTTACTAGCGGCACATGCGACCCGCCTTGCCAGCGGCGTCAACCGGTGTCCGGGCCGGTTGATGAGAAATTGGTTACCGGCGATTGCGAATGCGGCAAGGGAAGCCGCCCCTGTCCCTGGTGCGAAGCCAGACAGGAAGAGCTTGCCAGGGTGGATCCCGGGCCTTCGCAAGCTACTAATGCTACCGGAGACGAGGATACGCAGGTACTGTCGGCCCTCCGACGGGACCTTGAAACGTCGGGAGACTCTTCCTCTGGCAGTACAAAAACCGTTCGCTCTGCCAGAGTGAAAGTGACAAAAATGGAGGAGGACAGAAATCTGTCTCGTTTCTGGCTCAAGAGAGGCTCAAAACCTCCTGAGTCAGAAACATCTGACGAGGGGTCTGACCGAACGGTCTCTCCGATTCGTTCGGCTAATAAGGCCAAGAAGCCCGGTCGTCCGCCCACAACCGGCGACTACGTCGGCTTAGCTAGAGCTAAGGCCGAATTGGTTAAGGCCCAACAGGCCGAAATGATGCTACAGGCGGAGAGGGAAATGCTCGCTTTTGCTTCAGAAGCTAGAGCCACCCGCTCCCGCCTGACCGCGTCTCACGCTAACGACGCTGAGTCATCCTCGCAACTCAAGTTGCGGGTGATGTCCAGCCTCGAAGTGATCAAAAAAGTGGCTGCCACCTCAGGTAACCTTAAGGGCACCTTCGTCAAGGCCCTGAAGGACGCAACCGAAGACATCCGGGAAGACGTCGATATCATGTCCACTCGGACCGCTTCTGAAGAAGTGATGGCGCTGCAGCGTGAAAACGCACAACTGCGCTCTGGCATGGAGGAACTAAGAAAGGAGTTCGCCGAATTCAGAGCCAGCTTGCAATCGCAGCCTCGACAATCTCCCTTGACGCAGGACACTGAAGGGATAGTCACACCAGGCATGCTCAAGGCGCAGGAGGACCGCCTATTGAGATGCCTGAGTGAAAGACTCAACGTCAGAATAGACGAGCTCCTGAACAAGGAGCCGCAGCCTTGCCCTCCACTGGCATCCCGAAAGGGACCTCCGCCGACACCGGCGCCGAGGAAGGCTCAACCCAAGCGCCCTGCCGTACCGCCAAAATCCGCCACCAGTGCGCGAATAGCGACGGCTACCGAAGAGGAGACACCGACGCCTTCCAAAAATATCTGGCGCAGGAAACCCAACCCAGGACGCGCGGCGGTGACCAAAAAACCGGTTCGTCGGGAACCACGCCCACTCCCCCCTGCCCCCGCCTCCATGGACAGAACATGGAGCACGGTGGCCAGGGGAGGCAAACACAAGGAGTCACCTCCAACTCCTAAAACGAGACGGCCCCAGCGGCCCATCCCTAAAAAGACGACGAAGCCTCCCAAGACGGCGGCAGTAGTGCTCACCCTGCAGCCAGAAGCTGCCGAGAAGGGGTTGACCTATGCCTCCGTCATTGAGGAGGCAAAACGGAAGGTGGACTTGGCGGCGCTTGACATTGTTGATATCAAGTTCCGTCGTGCCGTGACCGGGGCCACGATATTGGAGATATCTGGCACGGACAATAACAATAGGGCGGATGCGCTGGCCGCCAAACTCAGGGAAGAATTGAACGCGGAGTCGGTCCGAGTATCCAGACCGGTCAAGATGACCGAACTTCTGATATCTGGGCTCGACGACTCCGTCAGCTCCCAAGACGTGGCGGCGGCCATCGCCAAAATTGGCGAATGTGCCGTGGAATCGGTCAAGGTTGGGGCGATCCGTTTCTCGCGCTTCGGCATGGGGACGGCATGGGCGGGCTGCCCGGTAGCAGCTGCCAAAAAAGTATTAGAAGGGAGACTGCTGGTGGGATGGTCGGCGGCAAGGGTTAAGCTCCTACAGCCCCGAGAGCTGCGCTGCTTCCGGTGTCTGGAATCAGGACACGTCAGGGGGCAGTGCACTGCCGCCGTTGACAGAAGCCAACAGTGCTTCCGGTGCGGTCAGGCTGGCCACCGTGCGGCCGATTGCCGCTCCGAAGCCCGCTGTGTCATTTGCGCTGAAGCCGGGAAACGGCACAACCATCGTCTGGGGAGTCCCAAATGTTCGGCCCCCAGACGGAAATGGAACAGACGAAGGCCGGCTGGTCCTGAGGCTACGTCCCAGGATGCCGCCGACCGCCTGCCGGACAGGACGCATGGAGCACCTATGGACGTACAATCAGTATGTCCATAAGGTGTCTCCAAACTAATATAAATCACTGCGCCAGAGCTCAGGACTTGCTGGTCCAGACGCTGGCGCAGTGGAGGATAGAGGTGGCAGTCGTCTCGGAGCCGTATCTGGTCGTCAATCGTGACAACTGGATCGGTGACCGGGACGGGCTCGTAGCCATTGTTTTGGCCTCGAGAGAGGGGGCCCACGCCGTCGATCGTACGTATAAGGGTCGAGGGTTCGTTGCCGCCTTATGCGGAAACATTGTGTTCGTGGGTGTCTATTTTTCGCCAAATCGTTCGCTCTCGGATTTCGAGAGCTTTTTGGCGGAAATAGACATCCTTTTAGGCTGGTGTCGTCCGCATCAGGTACTCCTAGCCGGAGACCTGAATGCGAAGTCGACGGCGTGGGGATCATCTCTCACAGACGCGAGGGGCGCAGCCCTCGAAGAGTGGCTTTCCAGTAGCAACATGTGTGTACTGAATAGGGGTACGACTAACACTTGCGTGCGGCATCAGGGCGGTTCCGTCGTGGATGTCACGTTCGCGAGCCCCGCCCTGGCCCGCCGTGTCCGGGGCTGGGTAGTCGAAGAAGGGGTCGAGACTTTGTCGGACCACCGGTACATCCGGTTCTCCGTCTCCCCCCACTCGACAGACCCGAACAGCCCCAGACATATCCCGTCAGAGATCGGGCCCAGGTGGGCACTCAAAAAGCTGGAAAGAGACGCTCTCGTGGAGGCGTCCCTCGTTGAATCCTGGATTGACACACCGGACGAGACCGATGCGGATCTGGAAGCGCAATGGTTCCGCGAGGCAATGACGCACGTCTGCGACGTCGCCATGCCTCGCGTCGGAAAACTGCCGCCCCGTCGACAGGTGTACTGGTGGTCGCCAGAGCTGCAACAGCTCCGAGCGGCATGTGTGAAAGCACGACGCCAGTACACCAGAGCTCGTCGTCGCAACAGATCCGCATCCATACTGGAAAGACTTTTCGCCGCCTTCCAAGGGGCCAAGAAAGCCTTGAGAGCGGAGATCGGTGCAGCGAAGGAGCGCGCCTGGCAGGAGCTGGTCGACTCGCTCGAGCGGGACCCATGGGGCAGGCCGTACAAGCTCGTCATGAGCAAGCTTCGCCCCTGGGCCCCTCCGCTCACATCTGAGATGGAAGCGGAGACGCTCGCGAGAGTGGTGGAGACCCTGTTTCCTGTCAGGGCGGAGGGCGATGCTCCTCGCACACAAGATCGTGCGGTGCAGCCGACTCCAATCGAGGATCCTCCCGAGGTGTCCGAGGGCGAACTGAATAGGGCGGTTCTTCGCCTCAGCGCGAAGAACACAGCTCCCGGTCCCGACGGCATCCCGGGGAAGGCGTGGGTCTTGGCCCTCAAGGAGGGCGGTCTGGACGAGAGATTCCGTGCGCTACTCACCACCTGTGTGAAGGAAGGCCACTTTCCCAAGGAGTGGAAGCAGGGCAGGCTGGTCCTCATCCGCAAGCCCGGGCGTCCGGTGGACTCACCATCGGCATACCGCCCCATAGTCCTGCTGAGTGAGGCTGGGAAATTGCTTGAGCGAGTCATCTCTGCTCGCCTCACTCAACACCTCGAGGAGACGGGGCCGAATTTGGCGGAAATCCAGTTCGGTTTCCGTAGGGGCAGGTCCACCGTAGACGCTATTGCCAGGGTGAGGACTATTGCGGACGAGGAAGTTGGGAAAGGTGGGGTCGTCTTGGCGGTGTCCTTAGACATTTCCAACGCGTTCAACACTCTCCCACACAGAGTCATCTTGGAGGCCATGGGGTACCACGCCTTCCCGGGATACTTGCGTCGACTCGTCGACGAGTACCTCTCGGGTCGGTCGGTCGTGTACCCCACACGCGTTGGAATTTGTCAAAGGGAAGTGTCGTGCGGTGTCCCGCAGGGGTCGGTTCTCGGGCCGCTCCTGTGGAACATCGGCTACGACTGGGTGCTGCGGGGCGTTACCCTGCACGGGGTCGACGTCACGTGTTACGCGGACGACACGCTAGTGACCGCCCGCGGTGGCACGTTCCGTGACGCGGCCCTGTTGGCAACCGCCGGAGTCGCACAGGTGGTGGGGCGCATACGGCGCCTGGGCCTGACGGTGGCCCTTGAAAAGTCCGAAGCAATTTGCTTCCATGGACCTCGCAAGGCGCCACCGCCAGACGCCCACATTATTGTGAGCGGAGTGTCCATCGGCATCGGGTCGACGTTGAAATATCTCGGCGTCGTTCTCGATAGCCGGTGGAACTTCAGGGACCACTTCTCGAAGTTGGTTCCCAAATTGGTCCGGACATCGTTAGCCCTAACCAGGCTAACGCCCAACCTGGGTGGGCCAAGGAGTGGATGCCGTCGTCTCTACGCGGGCGTGGTGCGATCGATGGCCCTGTACGGGGCACCGATCTGGGTGGACTCCCTATCTGCGCAAAATAAGGTCCTGTTGCGTCGCGCGCAGCGGATCGTTGCGATCAGGGTCATCCGAGCGTATCGCACCGTCTCGTGGGAGGCGGCGTGCGTTATTGCTGGAACACCCCCCTGGGAATTGGATGCCGAGGTCCTAGCAGCGGTCTACTACAAGACTGCGGATGCTAGGTCCCGAGGTGTAGCTCCGACCCCAGCGGTGGTGTCGCGCTGGAGAAGAGAGGCCCAAGAAGAGGCTCTGATGACGTGGAGCGTCGAGTTGGCGAGGCCGAATGTGGGTCACCGCATTCCGGCTGCGGTCGCTCCCGTCCTCAAGGAGTGGGTGAGCAGGCGGACCGGATCGCTCTCCTTCCGGCTTGTGCAGGTGCTTACGGGGCACGGTTGCTTCGGACAGTACCTGTGCAACTTCGCGAAGAGAGAGCCAACCACCGCTTGCCACGAATGCGGGGCAACAATCGACACGGCCCAGCATACTCTGGAAGCTTGCCCAGGTTGGGACCAAGAGAGGTCAGCTCTGACGGCAGTCGTCGGCCGGGATTTATCCCTACCCGCTGTCGTCAGAGCAATGCTTGACAGCACACAGAAATGGAACGCCGTGAAAGCTTTCTGTGAGACGGTGCTCAGGAGCAAGGAGGCCAGTGAGCGGGCTCGCGAGGAAGACCCCCTTGCTGCTCCCCTGAGACGCCGCAGAGCGGGACAACGGCGCCGGGCCTATGCTACGGCGCAGAACATATAATGACTGCCGGGCGTCAGTAGAGGACAACTGGCGCCCGGTTCACATTGGTGAGGAGTGGCGGCCTACACATATTCCGTAGGCTGCCACCGGAGATCAGTGCGAAAAGCACCACGCGATGGGTCCGTAGTGGACACAGCGGTGTACATGGGGCTTGAGGACAAGGTAATCTGTAACCTCGGCCCCATATACCACCGCGGATGTTGGAATATGGAGGGGTTTTAGTGGGTATTCCCGGTGCCTCTCACCGGGCGAGTCCCACACACCCCCTCGTCGGGATGTCCCCCCGACGAGGGATAGTGCGTAAATGCATTTCCCCTCCTAAAAAAAAAAAAAAAAAAAGGTTAGGTTAGGTTGGGATACGGAGAGAGCGGCTCTGACGGCAGTCGTGGGACAGGATCTGTCTTTACCCGCTGTCGTCAGAGAAATGATTGGAAGCCTTGACAGCTGGAATGCTGTCAAGGCATTTTGTGAAGCGGCCTTGAGTGGTAAGGAGGCCGGGGAGCGGTCCCGAGAGGAGGACCCCCAGGCGGAACCACTCAGGCGCCGAAGAGTCGGTCGACGCCGCCGCGCATACGACGCGGCCCCCGTCAGGTAATGACAACCGGGCGTCAGTATGAGGACAACTGACGCCCGGACATTTTCATTTGTGAGGGGTGACGGCCTACAGGTGTTCCAGTAGGTCGTCACCAGAGAGGAAGCAGCACATCTGCTGGGAATGAGTCCGGCTGCGGACACTGCGGTGCGGGGGATCACGAGGACAAGGCCCAGCTGTCGCTTCGGATCCTCCTACCACCGCTGATGATGGAACACGGAGGGGTTTTAGTGGGTATTCCCGGTGCCTCTCACCGGGCGAGTCCCACACACCCCCTCGTCGGGATGTCCCCTCGACGAGGGATAGTGCGTAAATGCATTTCCCCTCCTAAAAAAAAAAAAAAAAAAAAGGTTAGGTTAGGTTTCCGTGTGCGGTTTCCAGTCCGCCATCGGACGCGTCCCCAGGTTGCGGATAGGGGAACGCCCCCCCCGATGTGGGGGGGTACCGGTTTCGGCCGGCGCGGACAAAAACTGGCATGTGGCTGTCTGGTCTTTTTAAGGGCGGACATTGCACGGCCACATGAACCCGTAGCCCCGCACTGAGTGGGGTCGGGGGTCCAGCGTACTGAACGTTGGGCCGCGAGGAAGACAACCTCTCTAAAAAATCACCCTTGAGGGCGAAGCCGTGGCTTCTTGTTCAAGAAGCCCTAGGCTGTCGCCAGTGGACCCCTAGCGGGTCGTGGGATGGCCAGGTCCAACCTGGCGGACCGGCATCGACCGGCCGACGAGGGGGCGTTCTGACGCCACAGCGCATTTGGCGCTTCGTTGGAGTAACACACACCGTAACCTTGCACTGCGAGGCCGGGGGTCTGACGCATATAGCGTCGGACCGCGTGGAAGAAAACCACTATAAAAAATCACCCCAAACCCAAGGTCAGCGTGCCGAGGGGTTGTATGGCTGGGGGGTTACCCAGTCCCAAGCGCGGAGGCAGACTTCGGTCTGCGCGAGGAGGCACCGAACCGCGGGCGGTATAACCTGCACCAAGGTTAGCGCTGACCTGGCAGGTGTAAATCCCTGCCGAAAGTGCGTCTGCGGCCCCTTGGGAAAGGGCCGTACGTAATTTCCTACTTCGTAAAAATGAAATGTTGACACGAAAGAGCGCGCGTTTGTTGAGCGATCCCGCTAACGCCGGGCGCTCGGGGGTAGCTGGGCCCTCGAGTGTGAAGTTGGTTACTAGCGGCACATGCGACCCGCCTTGCCAGCGGCGTCAACCGGTGTCCGGGCCGGTTGGTGAGAAATTGGTTACCGGCGATTGCGAATGCGGCGAGGGAAGCCGCCCCTGTCCCTGGTGCGAAGCCAGACAGGAAGAGCTTGCCAGGGTGGATCCCGGGCCTTCGCAAGCTACTAATGCTACCGGAGACGAGGATACGCAGGTACTGCCGGCCCTCCGACGGGACCTTGAAATGTCGGGAGACTCTTCCTCTGGCAGTACAAAAACCGTTCGCTCTGCCAGAGTGAAAGTTACAAAAATGGAGGAGGACAGAAATCTGTCCCGTTTCTGGCTCAAGAGAGGCTCAAAACCTCCTGAGTCAGAAACATCTGACGAGGGGTCTGACCGAACGGTCTCTCCGATCCGTTCGGTTAATAAGGCCAAGAAGCCCGGTCGTCCGCCCACAACCGGCGACTACGTCGGCTTAGCTAGAGCTAAGGCCGAATTGGTTAAGGCCCAACAGGCCGAAATGGTACTACAGGCGGAGAGGGAAATGCTCGCTTTCGCTTCGGAAGCTAGAGCCACCCGCTCCCGCCTGACCGCGTCCCATGCCAACGACGCTGAGTCATCCTCGCAAATCAAGTTGCGAGTGATGTCCAGCCTTGAAGTGATTGAGAAAGTTGCTGCCACCTCAGGTAACCTTAAGGGCACGTTCATTAAGTCCCTGAAGGATGCAACCGAAGACATCCGGGGCGACGTTGCTATCTTGTCCGCCCGGACCGCTTCTGAGGAAGTGGTGGCGCTGCAGCGTGAAAACGCACAACTGCGCTCTGGTATGGCGGAGCTCCGAAAGGAGTTCGCCGAATTCAGAGCCAGCTTACAATCGCAGCCCCGACAATCTACCTCGACGCTGGACACTGAAGGGATAGTCACACCAGGCATGCTCAAGGCGCAGGAGGACCGCCTATTGAGATGCCTGAGTGAAAGACTCAACGTCAGAATAGACGAGCTCCTGAACAAGGAGCCGCAGCCTTGCCCTCCACTGGCATCCCGAAAGGGACCTCCGCCGACACCGGCGCCGAGGAAGGCTCAACCCAAGCGAACTGCCGTACCGCCAAAATCCGCCACTAGTGCGCGAATAGCGACGGCTACTGAAGAGAAGACGCCGACGCCTTCCAAAAATACCTGGCGCAGGAAACCCAACCGAGGACGCGATTCGGTGACCAAGAAGCCGGTTCGTCGGGAACCACGCCCACTCCCCCCTGCCCCCGTCTCCATGGACAGAACATGGAGCACGGTGACCAGGGGAGGCAAACACAAGGAGTCACCTCCAACTCCAAAAACGAGTCGGCCCCAGCGGCCCATCACAAAAAAGAAGACGAAGCCTCCCAAGACGGCGGCAGTAGTGCTCACCCTGCAGCCGGAAGCTGCCGAGAAGGGGTTGACCTATGCCTCCGTCATTGAGGAGGCAAAACGGAAGGTGGATTTGGCGGCGCTTGATATTGAAGATATCAAGTTCCGTCGTGCCGTGACCGGGGCCACGATATTGGAAATTTCTGGCACGGACAATAATAATAGGGCGGATGCGCTGGCCGCCAAACTCAGGGAAGAATTGAGCGCGGAGTCGGTTCGAGTATCCAGACCGGTCAAGATGACCGAATTTCTGATATCTGGGCTCGACGACTCCGTCAGCTCCCAAGACGTGGCGGCGGCCATCGCCAAAATTGGCGAATGTGCCGTGGAATCGGTCAAGGTTGGGGCGATCCGTTTCTCGCGCTTCGGCATGGGAACGGCATGGGCGGGCTGCCCGGTAGCAGCTGCTAAAAAAGTATTAGAAGGGAGACTGCTGGTGGGATGGTCGGCGGCAAGGGTTAAGCTCCTACAGCCCCGAGAGCTGCGCTGCTTCCGGTGTCTGGAATCTGGACACGTCAGGGGGCAGTGCACTGCTGCGGTTGACAGAAGCCAGCAGTGCTTCCGGTGCGGTCAGGCTGGCCACCGTGCGGCCGATTGCCGCTCCGAAGCCCGCTGCGTCATTTGCGCTGAAGCCGGGAAACGGCACAACCATCGTCTGGGGAGTCCCAAATGTTCGGCCCCCAGACGGAAATGGAATCGACGAAGGCCGGCTGGCCCTGAGGCTACGTCCCAGGATGCCGCCGACCGCCTGCCGGACAGGACGCATGGAGCACCTATGGACGTACAATCAGTATGTCCATAAGGTGTCTTCAAACTAATATAAATCACTGCGCCAGAGCTCAGGACTTGCTGGTTCAGACGCTGGCGCAGTGGAGGATAGAGGTGGCAGTCGTCTCGGAGCCGTATCTGGTCGTCAATCGTGACAACTGGATCGGTGACCGGGACGGGCTCGTGGCCATTGTTTTGGCCTCGAAAGAGGGGGCCCACGCCGTCGATCGTACGTATAAGGGTCGAGGGTTCGTTGCCGCCTTATGCGGAAACATTGTGTTCGTGGGTGTCTATTTTTCGCCAAATCGTTCGCTCTCGGATTTCGAGAGCTTTTTGGCGGAAATAGACATCCTTTTAGGCTGGTGTCGTCCGCATCAGGTACTTCTAGCCGGAGACCTGAATGCGAAGTCGACGGCGTGGGGATCATCTCTCACAGACGCGAGGGGCGCTGTCCTCGAGGAGTGGCTTTCCAGTAGCAACATGTGCGTACTGAATAGGGGTACGTCTAACACTTGCGTGCGGCATCAGGGCGGTTCCGTCGTGGATGTCACGTTCGCGAGCCCCGCCCTGGCCCGCCGTGTCCGGGGCTGGGTAGTCGAAGAAGGCGTCGAGACTTTGTCGGACCACCGGTACATCCGGTTCTCCGTCTCCGCCCACTCGACAGACCCGAACAGCCCCAGACATATCCCGTCAGAGATCGGGCCCAGGTGGGCACTCAAAAAGCTGGAAAGAGACGCTCTCGTGGAGGCGTCCCTCGTTAAATCCTGGATTGACATACCGGACGAGACCGATGCGGATCTGGAGGCGCAATGGTTCCGCGAGGCAATGACGCACGTCTGCGACGTCGCCATGCCTCGCGTCGGAAAACTGCCGCCCCGTCGACAGGTGTACTGGTGGTCGCCAGAGCTCCAACAGCTCCGAGCGGCATGCGTGAAAGCACGACGCCAGTACACCCGAGCTCGTCGTCGCAACAGATCCGCATCCATAATTGACAGACTTTTCGCCGCCTTCCAAGAGGCCAAGAAAGCCTTGAGAGCGGAGATCGGTGCAGCGAAGGAGCGCGCCTGGCAGGAGCTGGTCGACTCGCTCGAGCGGGACCCATGGGGCAGGCCGTACAAGCTCGTCATGAGCAAGCTTCGCCCCTGGGCCCCTCCGCTCACATCTGAGATGGAAGCGGAGATGCTCGCGAGAGTGGTGGAGACCCTGTTTCCTGTCAGGGCGGAGGGCGATGCTCCTTGCACACAAAATTGTGCGGTGCAGCCGACTCCAATCGAGGATCCTCCCGAGGTGTCCGAGGGTGAACTGAATAGGGCGGTTCTTCGCCTCAGCGCGAAGAACACAGCTCCCGGTCCCGACGGCATCCCGGGGAAGGCGTTGGTCTTGGCCCTCAAGGAGGGCGGTTTGGACGAGAGATTCCGCGTGCTACTCACCACCTGTGTGAAGGAAGGCCACTTTCCCAAGGAGTGGAAGCAGGGCAGGCTGGTCCTCATCCGCAAGCCCGGGCGTCCGGTGGACTCACCATCGGCATACCGCCCCATAGTCCTGCTGAGTGAGGCTGGGAAATTGCTCGAGCGAGTTATCGCTGCTCGCCTCACTCAACACCTCGAGGAGACGGGGCCGAATTTGGCGGAGATCCAGTTCGGTTTCCGTAGGGGCAGGTCCACCGTGGACGCGATTGCCAGGGTGAGGACTATAGCGGACGAGGAAGTTGGGAAAGGTGGGGTCGTCTTGGCGGTGTCCTTAGACATTTCCAACGCGTTCAACACTCTCCCACACAGAGTAATCTTGGAGGCCATGGGGTACCACGCCTTCCCGGGATACTTGCGTCGACTCGTCGACGAGTACCTCTCGGGTCGGTCGGTCGTGTACCCCACACGCGTTGGAATTTGTCAACGGGAAGTGTCGTGCGGTGTCCCGCAGGGGTCGGTCCTCGGGCCGCTCCTGTGGAACATCGGCTACGACTGGGTGCTGCGGGGCGTTACCCTGCACGGGGTCGACGTCACGTGTTACGCGGACGACACGCTAGTGACCGCCCGCGGTGGCACGTTCCGTGACGCGGCCCTGTTGGCAACCGCCGGAGTCGCACAGGTGGTGGGGCGCATACGGCGCCTGGGCCTGACGGTGGCCCTTGAAAAGTCCGAAGCGATCTGCTTCCACGGACCTCGCAAGGTGCCACCGCCAGACGCCCACATTATTGTGAGCGGAGTGTCCATCGGCATCGGGTCGACGTTGAAATATCTCGGCGTCGTTCTCGATAGCCGGTGGAACTTCAGGGACCACTTCTCTAAGCTGGTTCCCAAATTGGTCCGGACATCGCTAGCCCTAGCAAGGCTAACGCCCAACCTGGGTGGGCCAAGGAGTGGATGCCGTCGTCTCTACGCAGGCGTGGTGCGATCGATGGCCCTGTACGGGGCACCGATCTGGGTGGACTCCCTGTCAGCACAAAATAAGGTCCTGTTGCGACGCGCGCAGCGGATCGTTGCTATCAGGGTCATCCGAGCGTATCGCACCGTCTCGTGGGAGGCGGCGTGCGTTGTTGCTGGAACACCACCCTGGGAATTGGATGCCGAGGTCCTAGCAGCGGTCTACTACAAGACTGCGGATGCTAGGTCCCGAGGTGTAGCTCCGACCCCAGCGGTGGTGTCGCGCTGGAGAAGAGAGGCCCAAGAAATGGCTATGATGACGTGGAACGTCGAGTTGGCGAGGCCGAATGCGGGTCGCCGCATTTCGGCTGCGGTCGCTCCCGTCCTCAAGGAGTGGGTGAGCAGGCGGACCGGATCGCTCTCCTTCCGGCTTGTGCAGGTGCTTACGGGGCACGGCTGCTTCGGACAGTACCTGTGCAACGTCGCGAAGAGGGAGCCAACCACCGCTTGCCACGAGTGCGGGGCAACGATTGATACGGCCCAGCATACTCTGGAAGTTTGCCCAGGTTGGGACCATGAGAGGTCAGCTCTGACGGCAGTCGTCGGCCGGGATTTATCCCTACCCGCTGTCGTCAGGGCAATGCTAGACAGCATACTAAAATGGAACGCCGTCAAGGCCTTCTGTGAGAAAGTGCTCAGGAGCAAGGAGGCCAGTGAGCGGGCTCGCGAGGAAGACCCCCTTGCTGCTCCCCTGAGACGCCGCAGAGCGGGACAACGGCGCCGGGCCTATGCTACGGCGCAGAACATATAATGACTGCCGGGCGTCAGTAGAGGACAACTGGCGCCCGGTTCACATTGCTGAGGGGTGGCGGCCTATACATATTCCGTAGGCTGCCACCAGAGAAACAGTGCCAAAAGCACCAGACGACGGGTCCGTAGTGGACACAGCGGTGTAGATGGGGTTTGAGGACAAGGCAATCTGTAACCTCGGCCCCATATACCACCGCGGATGTTGGAATATGGAGGGGTTTTAGTGGGTATTCCCGGTGCCTCTCACCGGGCGAGTCCCACACACCCCCTCGTCGGGATGTCCCCCCGACGAGGGATAGTGCGTAAATGCATTTCCCCTCCTAAAAAAAAAAAAAAAAAAAGGTTAGGTTAGGTTTCCGTGTGCGGTTTCCAGTCCGCCATCGGACGCGTCCCCGGGTTGCGGATAGGGGAACGCCCCCCAGTTATGGGGGGTACCGGTTTCGGCCGGCGCGGACAAAAACTGGCATGTGGCTGTCTGGTCTTTTTTAAGGGCGGACATTGCACGGCCACATGAACCCGTAGCCCCGCACTGAGTGGGGTCGGGGGTCCAGCGCACTGAGCGTTGGGCCGCGAGGAAGACAACCTCTCTAAAAAATCACCCCCGTGGGCGAAGCGACGGCTTCTTATTTAAGAAGCCCACCGCTGTCGCCAGTGGACCCTCGCGGGTCGTGGGATGGCCGGGTTCAACCTGGCGGACCGGAAGTCCGGACTGATGAGGAGGCGCTCTGGCGCTGAAGCGCTTCGGCGCGTTTGTGGAGGCCCCGTAGCGGGGCAGTGGAGCTTCGGCTCGTGGGAGGCGGACCTTCAAGGTCCGCGTGCGCGGCGTGTGGTCTAGGCCACCGTCGGGCAACCCGTAACCTCGCACTCTGCGAGGCCGGGGGTCCGGCGCACTGAGCGTCGGGCCGCGTGGAAGAAAACCACTATAAAAAATTACCCCAATCCTAAGGTTTTGGGCCTGCCGATGGGATGAATGGCTGGGGGGTACCCAGTCCCAAGGGCTCAACAGCAGTGAAGCTGTCTAAAAAAACTCTAAAACCATTATGAATAGTGTAGTTAAAAGTATTATTACCCAGGAGGGTCCCACCTGCTCCGCAGATGGGGAATCCCTCCCTGGACCTTCGGGTTCAGGCTGTCCCACGTACTCTGGGGGGGACAAAACTGCACTTGGGGGCAACCCCACCAACGACCATGGCACTTGTTTCAAGGTACCCGAGATTGCACGCGATTTGGAAGCGCAGGCCCTGTCGACTCTTCGGCAGGACCTCGCTATGTCAGGCGACTCTTCCTCTGGCAGTGCGAGCACCGTTCGCTCTGCCAGAGTGAAAGTCATGAGAATGGAGGAGGACAAGAGTCTCTCTCGTTTCTTTCTGAAGAGAGGCTCCAAACCGCCCGAATCAGAAACTTCTGATGAGGGCTCTGATCGAACGATTTCTCCGGCTCGCTCGGCCAACAAGTCGAGGAAGCCCGGACGACCGCCCACAACCGGGCAGTATGTCGGCTTGGCGAAAGCTAAGACCGAATATTTGAAGGCCCAAAGGGAAGAATTGGAGCTCCAGGCGGAGAAAGAGCTGCTCGCCTCGGTCCACAAGGCTAGAGATACTCGCGCCCGCCTTTCTATTACCGCCGGATTAGACGATGCTGAGACGTCCTCACGACTAGTATCGCGAGTGAGGTCCGGCCTTTCAATCATCGACGAGGTCGCCAAGAAATCAGGTCACCTCAAGGGGGGATTTATTAAATCCCTCAAAGAGGCGATTATGACTATAGAGGAGGACACGGTCTCCCTTTCTAAAAGGTGCACGACGGACGAGACGGAGGCGCAGCAGCGCGAAATTGAGCAGCAGCGGCGCGAAAATGACCAACTGCGGCGTGAGAATGCCCAGATTCGCACGGAAATGGCGGAGCTCCGCAAGGAGCTCACAGAGGTTAAGGCCTTGCTCCTTGCTAGGCAGGGTCTCGCGGCTGCCCCTGAGGTGGGGGTCACCTCAGGACTTCTTAAAGACCTCGAGGCTCGGGTCATGGGCCAAATACTGGACCGACTCGATGTTCCAGAGCTGCGCGCAAATCGCAAGCCTGGCTCTCCGGCAGAAACCGACAAGGGATTGGCTCCACCATTGGCACCGGCTTTGAAAAAAGCCGCTGTAGTGCCTAAACCCGCTAGCGGGCAAAAACTCAAGGCGCCGACAGAGAAGCCGTCGGCACTCTCTAAGAGTGCCCGACGTAGGAAAGCGACGCGAGGTCGCAAGACAGCCGAGCAGTCTGCCCCGCGTCAACTTCCTCCCGCCCCTCCCTCCATGGATAAACCATGGAGCTTGGTGGTTAAGGGGGGAAAGCATAAAGAGCGACCTCCTGCTCCTAAGCAGAAGGTTCGGGCACAACAGCCCGCTCCGCGGAAGGTCAGACCTCCCAAGACGGCAGCCGTCGTCGTCACCCTGCAGCCGGGAGCTGCAGACAGGGGGATAACCTATCGCGTGATCCTAGAGGAGGCGAAAAAGCGCGTTGACATAACGGCGATGGGAATACCTTCTCTCCATTTCCGACGCGCGGTGACGGGTGCCGTCATAATGGAAGTGAAGGGTGTCAGCGGCAACGACGGCAATAGCAAGGCGGACGCTTTGGCCGCCAGACTCAGAGAAGTACTGAGTGCGGAGTCGGTCCGAATCTCAAGGCCTTTCAAGGCAATTGAGTTACTCGTTTCGGGCTTAGACGACTCCGTAACTTCAGAGGAGGTAGCGGCGGCCATCGCTAGGCTTGGTGAATGTTCCCGGGATGCGGTGAAGGTCGGCGTAATCCGAATGTCACTATTCGGCATGGGATCGGCTTGGGCGAGCTGCCCCGTTGAAGCAGCCAAAAAGGTTACGGAGGGAAAACTGCTGGTCGGGTGGACGGCAGCGCGCGTCAAGCTGCTGCAGCCCCGTGAGATGCGTTGTTTCCGGTGCCTGATGACAGGGCATGTCAGGGAGCAATGCACTGCGGCCGTCGACCGGAGCCAGCAGTGTTTCAAGTGCGGAGTAACTGGACATCGAGCGTCTGAGTGCCGGGCAGAAGCCCGTTGCCCACTCTGTGCCGACTCCAACAGAAAGGCAAATCATCGCTTGGGGAGCAAAAAATGTTCGGCCCCCAAGCCCAAGATGAATAGACGAAGGCCTGTGGTCCCTGTGGTTCCGTCCCAGGACTCCACGACCTGCCTACCGGACGGGACTGAGGCACTTATGGACATACAAACAGTATGTCCATAAGATGCCTACAAGCGAACATCAACCACTGCGCCAGTGCCCAGGACTTGCTAGTCCAGACACTGGTGCAGTGGAGAATACAGGTGGCGGTCGTCGCGGAGCCGTACCTAGTCGTCTCCCGTGACAACTGGATCGGTGACCTCGACGGCCTTGTCGCCATTGTTTTGGCCACAGGGGAGGAGGCCCCCACGGTCGATCGATCGTTCAGAGGTCGGGGGATGGTCGCCGTTTTGTGCGGCAATATTGTGTATGTGGGTGTCTACTTTTCGCCAAATCGTCCGCTCTCGGAATTCGAGACCTTTTTGGCGGAATTGGACACCCTCATGAATTGGAGCCGGCCGCACCTGGTCCTCATTGGCGGTGACCTGAACGCAAAGTCGACGGTGTGGGGTTCCTCCCTCACTGATGCGAGGGGCGAAACTCTAGAGGAATGGCTCTCCAGCAATAACCTGGCGGTACTGAACAGGGGCAACACAAACACGTGCGTGCGCCTTCAGGGCGGATCCGTCGTGGACGTCACGTTCGCGAGTCCCGCCCTGGCACACCGTGTTCTAGGCTGGGTAGTTGAGGAGGGGGTCGAGACCTTATCGGATCACCGATTTATTCGGTTTTCCGTCTCCCCCCACCCGGCACACCCGCACAGCCCGAGACGTGCCCCTGCGGAGATTGGCCCAAAGTGGGCATTGAAAAAGCTGGAGAGAGACACCCTCATTGAGGCGTCCCTCGTCATCAACTGGAATGACACCCCGGGAAGTCCGGACGCATCCCTGGAGGCGCAGTGGTTCAGCGAGGCGATGACACACGTCTGCGACGTGTCGATGCCTCGAGTGAGATCGCTTCCGCCTCGTCGACAGGTGTACTGGTGGTCGCCGGAGCTCGATCGTCTTCGAGCGGCCTGCGTCTCGGCGCGACGCCAGTACACTCGCTCTCGTCGACGTCACAGGGATGCCAACACCCAACGAAGACTCTTCGCCGCCTTCCAAGAGGCCAAGAAGGCTTTGAGAGCCGAGATCGGCGCTGCCAAGGAACGCGCCTGGCAGGAGTTGCTGGACACCCTCGAGCGTGACCCATGGGGCAGGCCTTACAGGCTTGTTATGAACAAGCTACGCCCCTGGGTCCCCCCGCTAACAACCACGATGGAGGCGGGCATGCTCGAGAGAGTGGTGGATTCTCTGTTCCCTGCCAGGGTGGCGGAGGATGCTTTTCCCGTACGGGAACGTACGAGGCAGCCAATCTCTCCTGAGGACATGGCCCAGCTGTCGCCTCGGTTCCTCCTAACACCGCTGATGTTGGAACACGGAGGGGTTTTAGTGGGTATTCCCGGTGGCTCTCACCGGGCGAGTCCCACACACCCCCTCGTCGGCTGTCCTCGTCGACGAGGGATAGTGCGTAAATGCATTTCCCCTCCTAAAAAAAAAAAAAAAAAAAAAAAAAAAAAAAAAAAAAAAAAAAAAGGTTAGGTTAGGTTGGTTCCGGGCGGGTCGATCTACGGTCGACGCAATCCTGCGCCTCAAGACCATTGCGCAGGACTCCGTAGCGAGGGGAGGGGTCGCACTGGCGGTGTCATTGGACATCACCAATGCCTTTAACACCCTTCCCTTCAGTTGCATCCTGGAGGCGCTACGGTACTACCGACTACCCGCTTACCTGCAGCTGATTGTGGCAGACTACCTCAGGGACCGCACGATCCTGTGCCAGGATCGGGACGGTGTAGTCCTTGAGAGTAGGATGACCTGCGGTGTTCCACAGGGGTCTGTCCTAGGCCCGCTTCTGTGGAACATCGGGTACGATTGGGTACTGCGAGGTGCCCTTCTCCCGAACCTGAACGTCATCTGCTACGCCGACGACACCCTTGTCGTCGCGTGTGCAGATGACTACAAGGCCGCAGCAAGACTGGCCACGGTGGGCGTCGCCCTCGTGGTCAAACGGATTGACCTGTTGGGTCTGAAGGTGGCACCCGCGAAGTCTGAGGCCATTCTTTTCCATGGCCCTCGGATGGGTCCACCACCCGACGCTCACATTGATATTGGAAACGTTAGAGTCGCTGTCGGAGCGCACATGAGCTACCTGGGGCTCACATTGGACTCCAGGTGGCGGTTCAACGAGCATTTCCGACGCCTGAGTCCCAGGTTACTTAAGGCCGCTTCTGCCTTGAGCAGTCTCCTGCCAAACATCGGCGGGCCGAGTGTCAGCTGTCGCCGCCTCTACACGGGGGTGGTGCGCTCTATGGCGCTTTATGGTGCGCCAGTGTGGGTGGATGCCCTGGATCGCCAGAACATCATGCTGTTGCGCAGGCCCCAGCGTGTCATGGCGACCAGGGTAATACGCGGCTACCGCACTGTCTCCTGCGACGTAGCCTGCGTACTAGCAGGAACACCCCCGTGGGAGCTGGAAGCCGAAGTCCTGTCCTCGGTCTACCAGCGGCGAGCGGCAATTCGTTCTGCCGGCGAGGAAGGTCCCTTGCCGGAAGAGGTGCGCCGTACGGCGCAGCGGGTCGTACTTGAGCGGTGGGCGGAGAGGCTCGCTGAGCCGACCGCCGGCGCATCTACCATCCGGGCCTTCAGGCCAGTTTTGGAGATGTGGTGCAGGAGGAAGCGTGGCGTGATCACCTTCCGGCTTGCGCAGATTCTGTCGGGGCATGGATGCTTCGGCAGATATCTCTGCAATGTCGCCAGGCGGGAAGCGTCACCTTCCTGCCATCATTGCGGTTGCTGCGAGGACACCGCGCAGCACACTCTCGAGACATGCCCGGCATGGGACTCTCAACGGCGCCACTTAGTCGCCGTTATCGGCGGAGACCTTTCGCTGTCGGCCGTGGCTTCGGCCATGGTTGGCAGCGAACAATCTTGGAAAGCGATGGTCTCCTTCAGCGAGGAGGTGATGTCGCTGAAGGAGAATGCGGAGCGAGCTCGGGAGGACAGTGCCCAAGCCAACGATATCCGCCGCAAGAGGTTTGGGAGGCGGAGGAGGCTGTACGGCCAACTCGCAGTGCCCCCGTGACCTGCCGATTGGCGACGGATATGAGGATCCGTCGCCTTTAATCCGGCCCTGGTGCAAGACGTGCTGCGTGTTCCGGCACGTCTTCCCATAATTGTGCATATCTTCCGGTAGGGTCCCACCCTACCGATGACTAAATATTGAGGTGCCCAATTTCGGGCAGACGCAGACAGGAGAGTAGGTGATTATGCTCGCGTGGAATCCCTCTCTCCTGTCCCAACGCGTGTGAGGAACACGGAGGGGTTTTAGTGGGTATTCCCGGCGATATTCCTTCGCCGGGCGAGTCCCACACTCCCCCTCGTCGATGAGTCCTCAACATCGACGAGGGATAGTGCGTAAACGCATTTCCCCTCCTAAAAAAAAAAAAAAAAAAAAAAAAAAAGGTTAGGTTAGGTTCCCCCCCTAGGTGGGCCATGACCTTGTCGTGGTGGGGGGGCTTACCCTTGGCAATCCGGGCGGTTGCAGGGGTCGGTGGGGTCACCGGCCTTTGCTCGACCGATCGGATTGGTTTTGGGGACTAAGAAGGCCCACACCGAGGTGGGCTCCGAGCGAGCTCCGCCCAGCGGAGCTCGTGGCGGAGCTGTTATTTGGAGGCTCCAACCTTCTGTTGGAGCTTCACCGGTCATCGCTCGCGCGGGCCGAGAATCCGTACTCGGCCCGCGCGATTGGTGGCCGGTGAGAGAGAGGGCACCCCGGTCCTCGTTCGTCAGACTGAGGTATGGGACTCGGTACTGCGGATGAGGATCGGCAGGTGAGTCGCAGCGGGTGGATTCTCTCGGACGGCTCCGACGCTCAGTGGTAGTCGGGCAACTTACGCGAAGACGGAGCTCATGCGACTGGGAAGGACCAACTGGCATAGTACCGGCAATCGTGGCATGTGGGGGGTGGGGAACACCCGGTGGGTGGGCACCGGCTTAGTACTACCCCCCGCAGTCGTCCGGAAGAGTGAAGACCCGGCCTCGCCACCCGGCCTAGTAGCTCTTCCGCGACGACAACATGAGGTGGAGCCCGTCTCGGGCTGCCGCGATTGTTGTGGAAATGTCAGGGGGACACCCCTATGGGCCGCCCACCCATAATGTCGTATGAGATGAGCGGCCACACGAGCAGGGGTCATTCGGGGGATGAAGGTGGAATCGGCCTCCGACTCCGCGGATGGTTGTGCCGCGGAGAAGAGGTAAAGGGTTGATTCTATCACGAATCCCCTCGCTGACTGCTCGCTGCGACAGATAAGAGGAATATGGGCGGCTGGTGCCGCTTCGCTCGGGGGCGGTGGACGTGGGGAGGTGCGCCGCCCGCACAACACCGGGCAGTGAAGGAGTGGTGGCCTGCAGATGTTCCAGCGGGTCACCACTGGAGGAGTTTTTGCACGGCTTTCCGTGACGGATGCGGGTCCGCAAGGACATGGCGGTGCGTGGGGCCCGGGGATAAGGCCTCGCTGTGACTCCGGGTCTCACGATCACTGCCGATGGTGGAACATGGAGGCGGTTTTAGTGGAGTAGGACCGGCGGGGCGATTCGTTCCGTCGGGTGAGTCCCACACACCCCCTCGTCGATCGTCCCCGTCGACGAGGGATAGTGCGTAAATGCATTTCCCCTCCTTAAAAAAAAAAAAAAAAAAAGGTTAGGTTAGGTTAACGTCGAGTTGGCGAGGCCGAATGCGGGTCGCCGCATTTCGGCTGCGGTCGCTCCCGTCCTCAAGGAGTGGGTGAGCAGGCGGACCGGATCGCTCTCCTTCCGGCTTGTGCAGGTGCTTACGGGGCACGGCTGCTTCGGACAGTACCTGTGCAACGTCGCGAAGAGGGAGCCAACCACCGCTTGCCACGAGTGCGGGGCAACGATTGATACGGCCCAGCATACTCTGGAAGTTTGCCCAGGTTGGGACCATGAGAGGTCAGCTCTGACGGCAGTCGTCGGCCGGGATTTATCCCTACCCGCTGTCGTCAGGGCAATGCTAGAGAGCATACAAAAATGGAATGCCGTCAAGGCCTTCTGTGAGACAGTGCTCAGGAGCAAGGAGGCCAGTGAGCGGGCTCGCGAGGAAGACCCCCTTGCTGCTCCCCTGAGACGCCGCAGAGCGGGACAACGGCGCCGGGCATATGCCACGGCGCAGAACATATAATGACTGCCGGGCGTCAGTAGAGGACAACTGGCGCCCGGTTCACATTGCTGAGGGGTGGCGGCCTACACATATTCCGTAGGCTGCCACCAGAGAAACAGTGCCAAAAGCACCAGACGACGGGTCCGTAGTGGACACAGCGGTGTAGATGGGGTTTGAGGACAAGGCAATCTGTAACCTCGGCCCCATATACCACCGCGGATGTTGGAATATGGAGGGGTTTTAGTGGGTATTCCCGGTGCCTCTCACCGGGCGAGTCCCACACACTCCCTCGTCGGGATGTCCCCCCGACGAGGGATAGTGCGTAAATGCATTTCCCCTCCTAAAAAAAAAAAAAAAAAAAAAAAAAAAAAAAGGTTAGGTTAGGTTTCCGTGTGCGGTTTCCAGTCCGCCATCGGACGCGTCCCCGGGTTGCGGATAGGGGAACGCCTCCCAGATGGGGGGTACCGGTTTCGGCCGGCGCGGACAAAAACTGGCATGTGGCTGTCTGGTCTTTTTAAGGGCGGACATTGCACGGTCACATGAACCCGTAGCCCCGCACTGAGTGGGGTCGGGGGTCCAGCGCACTGAGCGTTGGGCCGCGAGGAAGACAACCTCTCTAAAAAATCACCCCCGTGGGCGAAGCGACGGCTTCTTATTTAAGAAGCCCACCGCTGTCGCCAGTGGACCCTTGCGGGTCGTGGGATGGCCGGGTTCAACCTGGCGGACCGGAAGTCCGGACTGATGAGGAGGCGCTCTGGCGCTGAAGCGCTTCGGCGCGTTTGTGGAGGCCCCGTAGCGGGGCAGTGGAGCTTCGGCTCGTGGGAGGCGGACCTTCAAGGTCCGCGTGCGCGGCGTGTGGTCTAGGCCACCGTCGGGCAACCCGTAACCTCGCACTATGCGAGGCCGGGGGTCCGGCGCACTGAGCGTCGGGCCGCGTGGAAGATAACCACTATAAAAATTACCCCAATCCTAAGGTTTTGGGTCTGCCGATGGGATGAATGGCTGGGGGGTACCCAGTCCCAAGGGCCCAACAGCAGTGAAGCTGTACAAAAACACACATCATCAAAAATGAAAAGTGCATCTAAAAGTAAATATACCCAGGAGGGTCCCACCTGCTCCGCAGATGGGGAATCCCTCCCTGTGCCTTCGGGTACAGGCAGTCCCACGTACTCTGGGGGGGACAAGACTGCACTTGGGGGCAACCCCACCAACGACAATGGCTTTTCTTTTAAGGTACCCGAGATTGCACGCGATTTGGAAGCGCAGGCCCTGTCGACTCTTCGGCAGGACCTCGCAATGTCCGGCGATTCTTCTTCTGGCAGTGCGAGCACCGTTCGCTCTGCCAGAGTGAAAGTCATGCGAATGGAGGAGGACAAGAGTCTCTCTCGTTTCTTTCTGAAGAGAGGCTCCAAACCGCCCGAATCAGAAACTTCTGATGAGGGCTCTGATCGAACGAATTCTCCGGCTCGCTCGGCCAACAAGTCGAGGAAGCCCGGACGACCGCCAACAACCGGGCAGTATGTCGGCTTGGCGAAAGCTAAGACCGAATATTTGAAGGCCCAACGGGAAGAATTAGAGCTCCAGGCCGAGAAAGAGCTGCTCGCCTCGGTCCACAAGGCTAGAGATACTCGCGCCCGCCTTTCTATTACCGCCGGATTAGACGACGCTGAGACGTCCTCACGATTAGTATCGCGAGTGAGGTCCGGCCTTTCAATCATCGACGAGGTCGCCAAGAAATCAGGTCACCTCAAGGGGGGATTTATTAAATCCCTCAAAGAGGCGATTATGACTATAGAGGAGGACACGGTCTCCCTTTCTAAAAGGTGCACGACGGACGAGACGGAGGCGCAGCAGCGCGAAATTGAGCAGCAGCGGCGCGAAAATGACCAACTGCGGCGTGAGAATGCCCAGATTCGCACGGAAATGGCGGAGCTCCGCAAGGAGCTCACAGAGGTTAAGGCCTTGCTCCTTGCTAGGCAGGGTCCTGCGGCTGCCCCTGAGGTGGGGGTCACCTCAGGACTTCTTAAAGACCTCGAGGCTCGGGTCATGGGCCAAATACTGGACCGACTCGATGTTCCAGAGCTGCGCGCAAGTCGCAAGCCTGGCTCTCAGGCAGAAACAGGGAAGGGATTGGCTCCACCACGGGCACCGGCTTTGAAAAAAGCCGCTGTAGCGCCTAAACCCGCAAGCGGGCAAAAATTCAAGGATCCAAAAGAGAAGCCGTCGGCACTCTCTAAGAGTGCCCGACGCAGGAAAGCGACGCGAGGTCGCAAGACATCCGAGCAGTCTGCCCCGCGTCAACTTCCTCCCGCCCCTCCCTCTATGGATAAACCATGGAGCTTGGTGGTTAAGGGGGGAAAGCATAAAGAGCGACCTCCTGCTCCTAAGCAGAATGTTCGGGCACAACAGCCCGCTCCGCGGAAGGTCAGACCTCCCAAGACGGCAGCCGTCGTCGTCACCCTGCAGCCGGGAGCTGCAGACAGGGGGATAACCTATCGCATGATCCTAGAGGAGGCTAAAAAGCGCGTGGACATAACGGCGATGGGAATACCTTCTCTCCATTTCCGGCGCGCGGTGACGGGTGCCGTTATCATGGAGGTGAAGGGCGCTGACGGCAACGACGGCAAAGTTAAGGCAGACGCTTTGGCCGCCAGACTCCAAGAGGTAATGAATGCGGAGTCGGTCCGAATCTCGAGGCCTTTCAAGGCAATCGAGCTATTAGTATCGGGCTTGGACGACTCCGTAACATCAGAGGAAGTAGCGGCGGCCATTGCCAGACTCGGACAATGTCCCCGGGATGCGGTGAAGGTCGGCGTAATCCGAATGTCACTATTCGGCATGGGATCGGCTTGGGCGAGCTGCCCCGTTGAAGCAGCCAAAAAGGTTACGGAGGGAAAACTGCTGGTCGGGTGGACGGCAGCGCGCGTCAAGCTGCTGCAGCCCCGTGAGATGCGTTGTTTCCGGTGCCTGATGACAGGGCATGTCAGGGAGCAATGCACTGCGGCCGTCGACCGGAGCCAGCAGTGTTTCAAGTGCGGAGTAACTGGACATCGAGCGTCTGAGTGCCGGGCAGAAGCCCGTTGCCCACTCTGTGCCGACTCCAACAGAAAGGCAAATCATCGCTTGGGGAGCAAAAAATGTTCGGCCCCCAAGCCCAAGATGAATAGACGAAGGCCTGTGGTTCCTGTGGTTCCGTCCCAGGACTCCACGACCTGCCTACCGGACGGGACTGAGGCACTTATGGACATACAAACAGTATGTCCATAAGATGCCTACAAGTGAACATCAACCACTGCGCCAGTGCCCAGGACTTGCTAGTCCAGACACTGGTGCAGTGGAGAATACAGGTGGCGGTCGTCGCGGAGCCGTACCGAGTCGTCTCCCGTGACAACTGGATCGGTGACCTCGACGGCCTTGTCGCCATTGTTTTGGCCACAGGGGAGGAGGCCCCCACGGTCGATCGATCGTTCAGAGGTCGGGGGATGGTCGCCGTTTTGTGCGGCAATACTGTGTATGTGGGTGTCTACTTTTCGCCAAATCGTCCGCTCTCGGAATTCGAGACCTTTTTGGCGGAAATGGATACCCTCATGAATTGGAGCCGGCCGCACCTGGTCCTCATTGGCGGTGACCTGAACGCAAAGTCGACGGTGTGGGGTTCCTCCCTCACTGATGCGAGGGGCGAAACTCTAGAGGAATGGCTCTCCAGCAATAACCTGGCGGTACTGAACAGGGGCAACACAAACACGTGCGTGCGCCTTCAGGGCGGATCCGTCGTGGACGTCACGTTCGCGAGTCCCGCCCTGGCACACCGTGTTCTGGGCTGGGTAGTTGAGGAGGGGGTCGAGACCTTATCGGATCACCGATTTATTCGGTTTTCCGTCTCCCCCCACCCGGCACACCCGCACAGCCCGAGACGTGCCCCTGCGGAGATTGGCCCAAAGTGGGCATTGAAAAAGCTGGAGAGAGACACCCTCATTGAGGCGTCCCTCGTCATCAACTGGAATGACACCCCGGGAAGTCCGGACGCATCCCTGGAGGCGCAGTGGTTCAGCGAGGCGATGACACACGTCTGCGACGTGTCGATGCCTCGTGTGAGATCGCTTCCGCCTCGTCGACAGGTGCACTGGTGGTCGCCGGAGCTCGATCGTCTTCGAGCGGCCTGCGTCTCGGCGCGACGCCAGTACACTCGCTCTCGTCGACGTCACAGGGATGCCAACACCCAACGAAGACTCTTCGCCGCCTTCCAAGAGGCCAAGAAGGCTTTGAGAGCCGAGATCGGCGCTGCCAAGGAACGCGCCTGGCAGGAGTTGCTGGACACCCTCGAGCGTGACCCATGGGGCAGGCCTTACAGGCTTGTTATGAACAAGCTACGCCCCTGGGTCCCCCCGCTAACATCCACGATGGAGGCGGGCATGCTCGAGAGAGTGGTGGATTCTCTGTTCCCTGCCAGGGTGGCGGAGGATGCTTTTCCCGTACGGGAACGTACGAGGCAGCCGATCTCTCCTGAAGAGCCCCCTGAGGTGTCCGAGGGAGAGTTGGACAGGGCGGTTCTTCGTCTCCAGGCGAAGAACACAGCGCCCGGTCCCGACGGCATCCCGGGAAAGGCCTGGGTATTGGCTCTCAAGGAGGGCGGCATGGCTGCGAGATTTCGCGCCCTTCTCACCACTTGTGTGACGAATGGCCACTTTCCTAGCCAGTGGAAGGTAGGCAAGTTGGTCCTCATTCGGAAGTCTGGGCGACCGGTGGACTCCCCATCGGGGTACCGCCCGATAGTGCTGTTGAGTGAGGCCGGAAAACTGTTCGAGCGGGTTATAGCCGCCCGCCTCACTCGGCACCTAGAGGAGACGGGGCCGAATCTGGCTGACGTCCAGTTTGGCTTTCGGCGGGGCAGGTCCACCATGGACGCAATCGCCCGAGTGAGGTCACTTGCGGAGGAGGCGATTGGGAAAGGCGGGTGTGCCTTGGCGGTATCGTTAGACATCTCCAACGCGTTTAACACGCTCCCACATCGTGTCATCTCGGAGGCCATGGGGTTCCACGCCTTCCCGGAGTACCTACGTCGACTTGTCGACGAGTATCTCTCGGGTCGGGCGGTGGTGTACCCCACACGCGTTGGAGTATGTAGACGGGACGTGTCGTGTGGTGTCCCGCAGGGGTCGGTTCTCGGGCCGCTCCTGTGGAACATTGGATACGACTCGGTGCTGCGAGGCATCAACCTGCGCGGGGTCGACGTCGCGTGCTATGCGGACGACACGCTCGTGATCGCCCGCGGTAGCACGTTTCGTGACGCGACCCTGTTGGCAACCGCCGGAGTCGCACAAGTGGTGGCGCGAATAAGACGTCTGGGGCTGACGGTGGCTCTTGAGAAGTCCGAAGCAATTTGCTTCCATGGACCTCGCAAGGCGCCACCGCCAGACGCCCACATAACTGTGAGCGGAGTGACCATCGGCATCGGGTCGACGTTGAAGTATCTCGGCGTCGTCCTTGATAGCCGGTGGAACTTCAGGGAGCACTTTAAAAAGATGGCTCCCAAACTAATGAGGACATCGTTTGCTTTGAGCAGGCTTACGCCCAACCTGGGTGGGCCAAAGGGAGGATGCCGCCGTCTCTTCGCAGGCGTGGTGCGCTCGATGGCCCTGTATGGGGCTCCCGTATGGGTTGACTCTTTGTCCGCCCATAACCTGGCCATGCTGCGACGTCCGCAGCGGGTCATGGCGAACAGGGTCATCCGAGCGTATCGCACCACGTCCTGGGAGGCGGCATGCGCTGTTGCTGGGACGCTCCCCTGGGAGTTGGATGCCGAGGTCCTTGCAGCGGTCTACTACCAGACTGCCGACGCAAGGGCCCGCGGCGCGAGCCCAACCCCAGAAGAAGTGTCACGATGGAGGAGGGAGGCCAGAGAAGAAGCCATGGAAAGATGGGGAGATATGATGGCGCATCCTAGCGCGGGTCACCGCACCGTTGCAGCTATTGCACCGGTGCTTAAGGATTGGGTGAGCAGGCGGACCGGTTCGCTCTCCTTCCGGCTTGTGCAGGTGCTTACGGGGCATGGTTGCTTCGGACGGTACCTGTGCAACGTCGCGAGGAGGGAGCGAACCACCGCCTGTCACGAATGTGGTGCGCCGGATGACACGGCCGACCATTTGCTAGCGGAGTGCCCAGGTTGGGACCAAGAGAGGACGGCTCTGACGGCAGTCGTGGGACAGGACTTGTCCTTACCCGCTGTCGTCAGAGCGATGATCGGTAGCCCTGACGGCTGGTGCGCCGTTAAGGCCTTTTGCGAGGTGGTCCTGAGTGGCAAAGAAGACAGCGAGCGGTCCCGCGAGGAGGACCCGCAGGCTGAACCACTCAGGCGCCGCAGAGCTGGCCGGCGTGGCCGTGCGTACGACGCGGCCCACGTAACCTAATGACAACCGGGCGTCAGTTTGAGGACAACTGACGTCCGGACATTTCAATAGTGAGGTGTGACGACCTACAGGTGTTCCAGTAGGTCGCCACTAGTGAGGTAGCGGCAAGTCCGCCAGTGAGAAGTCCGGCAGCGGACGTAGCGGTGCGGGGGGACCATGAGGACATGGCCCAGCTGTCGCCTCGGTTCCTCCTAACACCGCTGATGTTGGAACACGGAGGGGTTTTAGTGGGTATTCCCGGTGGCTCTCACCGGGCGAGTCCCACACACCCCCTCGTCGGCTGTCCTCGTCGACGAGGGATAGTGCGTAAATGCATTTCCCCTCCTAAAAAAAAAAAAAAAAAAAGGTTAGGTTAGGTTCCCCCCCTAGGTGGGCCATGACCTTGTCGTGGTGGGGGGGCTTACCCTTGGCAATCCGGGCGGTTGCAGGGGTCGGTGGGGTCACCGGCCTTTGCTCGATCGATCGGATTGGTTTTGGGGACTAAGAAGGCCCACACCGAGGTGGGCTCCGAGCGAGCTCCGCCCAGCGGAGCTCGTGGCGGAGCTGTTATTTGGAGGCTCCAACCTTCTGTTGGAGCTTCACCGGTCATCGCTCGCGCGGGCCGAGAATCCGTACTCGGCCCGCGCGGTTGGTGGCCGGTGAGAGAGAGGGCGCCCCGGTCCTTGTTCGTCAGACTGAGGTATGGGACTCGGTACTGCGGATGAGGATCGGCAGGTGAGTCGCAGCGGGTGGATTCTCTCGGACGGCTTCGATGCTCAGTGGTAGTCGGGCAACTTACGCGAAGACGGAGCTCATGCGACTGGGAAGGACCAACTGGCATAGTACCTGCAATCGTGGCATGTGGGGGGTGGGGAACACCCGGTGGGTGGGCACCGGCTTAGTACTACCCCCCGCAGTCGTCCGGAAGAGTGAAGACCCGGCCTCGCCACCCGGCCTAGTAGCTCTTCCGCGACGACAACATGAGGTGGAGCCCGTCTCGGGCTGCCGCGATTGTTGGGGAAATGTCAGGGGGACACCCCTATGGGCCGCCCACCCATAATGTCGTATGAGATGAGCGGCCACACGAGCGGGGGTCGTTCGGGGGATGAAGGTGGAAGCGGCCTCCGACTCCGCGGATGGTTGTGCCGCGGAGAAGAGGTAAAGGGTTGATTCGGTTACGAATCCCCTCGCTGACTGCTCGCTGCGACGGATAAGAGGATTACGGGCGGCTGGTGCCGCTTCGCTCGGGGGCGGTGGACGTGGGGAGGTGCGCCGCCCGCACAACACCGGGCAGTGAGGTGTGGTGGCCTGCAGATGTTCCAGCGGGTCACCACAGGAGGAGTTGCACGGCATGCCGTGATGGATGCGGGTCCGCAAGGACATGGCGGTGCGTGGGGCCCGGGGATAAGGCCTCGCTGTGACTCCGGGTCTCACGATCACTGCCGATGGTGGAACATGGAGGCGGTTTTAGTGGAGTAGGACCGGCGGGGCGATACGTTCCGTCGGGTGAGTCCCACACACCCCCTCGTCGACCGTCCCCGTCGACGAGGGATAGTGCGTAAATGCATTTCCCCTCCTAAAAAAAAAAAAAAAAAAAAAAAAAAAAAGGTTAGGTTAGGTTCTTGTGTGACGAATGGCCACTTTCCTAGCCAGTGGAAGGTAGGCAAGTTGGTCCTCATCCGGAAGTCTGGGCGACCGGTGGACTCCCCATCGGGCTACCGCCCGATAGTGCTGTTGAGTGAGGCCGGAAAACTGTTCGAGCGGGTTATAGCCGCCCGCCTCACTCGGCACCTAGAGGAGACGGGGCCGAACCTGGCTGACGTCCAGTTTGGCTTTCGGCGGGGCAGGTCCACCATGGACGCAATCGTTCGGGTGAGGTCACTTGCGGAGGAGGCGATTGGGAAAGGCGGGTGTGCCTTGGCGGTATCGTTAGACATCTCCAACGCGTTTAACACGCTCCCACATCGTGTCATCTCGGAGGCCATGGGGTTCCACGCCTTCCCGGAGTACCTACGTCGACTTGTCGACGAGTATCTCTCGGGTCGGGTGGTGGTGTACCCCACACGCGTTGGAGTTCGTCGACGGCAGATGTCGTGTGGTGTTCCGCAGGGGTCGGTTCTCGGGCCGCTCCTGTGGAACATTGGATACGACTCGGTGCTGCGAGGCATCAACCTGCGCGGGGTCGACGTCGCGTGTTATGCGGACGACACGCTCGTGATCGCCCGCGGTAGCACGTTTCGTGACGCGACCCTGTTGGCAACCGCCGGAGTCGCACAAGTGGTGGCGCGAATAAGACGTCTGGGGCTGACGGTGGCTCTTGAGAAGTCCGAAGCAATTTGCTTCCATGGACCTCGCAAGGCGCCACCGCCAGACGCCCACATAACTGTGAGCGGAGTGACCATCGGCATCGGGTCGACGTTGAAGTATCTCGGCGTCGTCCTTGATAGCCGGTGGAACTTTAGGGAGCACTTTAAAAAGATGGCTCCCAAACTAATTAGGACATCGTTTGCTTTGAGCAGGCTTACGCCCAACCTGGGTGGGCCAAAGGGAGGATGCCGCCGTCTCTTCGCAGGCGTGGTGCGCTCGATGGCCCTGTATGGGGCTCCCGTATGGGTTGACTCTTTGTCCGCCCATAACCTGGCCATGCTGCGACGTCCGCAGCGGGTCATGGCGAACAGGGTCATCCGAGCGTATCGCACCACGTCCTGGGAGGCGGCATGCGCTGTTGCTGGGACACTTCCCTGGGAGTTGGATGCCGAGGTCCTTGCAGCGGTCTACTACCAGACTGCCGACGCAAAGGCCCGCGGCGCGAGTCCATCCCCAGAAGAAGTGTCACGGTGGAGGAGGGAGGCCAGAGAAGAAGCCATGGTAAGATGGGGCGACATGATGGCGCATCCTAGCGCGGGTCACCGCACCGTTGCAGCAATTGCACCGGTGCTTAAGGAATGGGTGAGCAGGCGGACCGGTTTGCTCTCCTTCCGGCTTGTGCAGGTGCTTACGGGGCATGGTTGCTTCGGACGGTACCTGTGCAACGTCGCGAGGAGGGAGCGAACCACCGCCTGTCACGAATGTGGTGCGCCGGATGACACGGCCGACCATGTTCTAGCGGAGTGCCCAGGTTGGGATCAAGAGAGGACGGCTCTGACGGCAGTCGTGGGACAAGACTTGTCCTTACCCGCTGTCGTCAGAACGATGATCGGTAGCCCTGACGGCTGGTGTGCCGTCAAGGCCTTTTGCGAGGTGGTCCTGAGTGGCAAAGAAGACAGCGAGCGGTCCCGCGAGGAGGACCCGCAGGCTGAACCACTCAGGCGCCGCAGAGCTGGCCGGCGTGGCCGTGCGTACGCCGCGGCCCACGTAACCTAATGACAACCGGGCGTCAGTTTGAGGACAACTGACGTCCGGACATTTCAATAGTGAGGTGTGACTACCTACAGGTGTTCCAGTAGGTCGCCACTAGTGAGGTAGCGGCAAATCCGCCAGTGAGGAGTCCGGCAGCGGACGTAGCGGTGCGGGGGGACCATGAGGACAAGGCCCAGCTGTCGCCTCGGTTCCTCCTAACACCGTTGATGTTGGAACACGGAGGGGTTTTAGTGGGTATTCCCGGTGGCTCTCACCGGGCGAGTCCCACACACCCCCTCGTCGGCTGTCCTCGTCGACGAGGGATAGTGCGTAAATGCATTTCCCCTCCTAAAAAAAAAAAAAAAAAAGGTTAGGTTAGGTTAGGTTAGGTTAGGTTAGGTTAGGTTAGGTTAGGTTAGGTTAGGTTAGGTTAGGTTAGGTTAGGTTAGGTTAGGTTAGGTTAGGTTTCCGTGTGCGGTTTCCAGTCCGCCATCGGACGCGTCCCCGGGTTGCGGATAGGGGAACGCCCCCCAGTATGGGGGGTACCGGTTTCGGCCGGCGCGGACAAAAACTGGCATGTGGCTGTCTGGTCTTTTTAAGGGCGGACATTGCACGGCCACATGAACCCGTAGCCCCGCACTCAGTGGGGTCGGGGGTCCAGCGCACTGAGCGTTGGGCCGCGAGGAAGACAACCTCTCTAAAAAATCACCCCCGTGGGCGAAGCGACGGCTTCTTATTAAAGAAGCCCACCGCTGTCGCCAGTGGACCCTTGCGGGTCGTGGGATGGCCGGGTTCAACCTGGCGGACCGGCATCGACCGGCCGACGAGGGGGCGTTCTGACGCCACAGCGCATGGCGCTTCGTTGGAGTAACACATACCGTAACCTTGCACTGCGAGGCCGGGGGTCTGACGCATTTAGCGTCGGACCGCGTGGAAGAAAACCACTATAAAAAATCACCCCAAACCCAAGGTCAGCGTGCCGAGGGGTTGTATGGCTGGGGGGTTACCCAGTCCCAAGCGCGGAGGCAGACTTCGGTCTGCGCGAGGAGGCACCGAACCGCGGGCGGTATAACCTGCACCAAGGTAAGCGCTGACCTGGCAGGTGTAAATCCCTGCCGAAAGTGCGTCTGCGGCCCCTTGGGAAAGGGCCGTACGTAATTTCCCACTCCGTAAAAATAATGAAATGTTGACACGAAAGAGCGCGCGTTTGTTGAGCGATCCCGCTAACGCCGGGCGCTCGGGGGTAGCTGGGCCCTCGAGTGTGAAGTTGGTTACTAGCGGCACATGCGACCCGCCTTGCCAGCGGCGTCAACCGGTGTCCGGGCCGGTTGATGGGAAATTGGTTACCGGCGATTGCGAATGCGGCGAGGGAAGCCGCCCCTGTCCCTGGTGCGAAGCCAGACAGGAAGAGCTTGCCAGGGTGGATCCCGGGCCTTCGCAAGCTATTAATGCTACCGGAGAAGAGGATACACAGGTACTGTCGGCCCTCCGACGGGACCTTGAAATGTCAGGCGATTCTTCCTCTGGCAGTACAAAAACCGTTCGCTCTGCCAGAGTGAAAGTAACAAAAATGGAGGAGGACAGAAATCTGTCCCGTTTCTGGCTCAAGAGAGGCTCAAAACCTCCTGAGTCAGAAACATCTGACGAGGGGTCTGACCGAACGGTCTCTCCGATTCGTTCGGTTAACAAGGCCAAGAAGCCCGGTCGTCCGCCCACAACCGGCGACTACGTCGGCTTAGCTAGAGCTAAGGCCGAATTGGTTAAGGCCCAACAGGCCGAAATGGTACTACAGGCGGAGAGGGAAATGCTCGCTTTTGCTTCAGAAGCTAGAGCCACCCGCTCTCGCCTGACCGCGTCCCATGCCAACGACGCTGAGTCATCCTCGCAAATCAAGTTGCGAGTGATGTCCAGCCTCGAAGTGATTGAGAAAGTTGCTGCCACCTCAGGTAACCTTAAGGGCACGTTCATTAAGTCCCTGAAGGATGCAACCGAAGACATCCGGGGCGACGTTGCTATCTTGTCCGCCCGGACCGCTTCTGAGGAAGTGGTGGCGCTGCAGCGTGAAAACGCACAACTGCGCTCTGGTATGGCGGAGCTCCGAAAGGAGTTCGCCGAATTCAGAGCCAGCTTACAATCGCAGCCCCGACAATCTACCTCGACGCTGGACACTGAAGGGATAGTCACACCAGGCATGCTCAAGGCGCAGGAGGACCGCCTATTGAGATGCCTGAGTGAAAGACTCAACGTCAGAATAGACGAGCTCCTGAACAAGGAGCCGCAGCCTTGCCCTCCACTGGCATCCCGAAAGGGACCTCCGCCGACACCGGCGCCGAGGAAGGCTCAACCCAAGCGCCCTGCCGTACCGCCAAAATCCGCCACCAGTGCGCGAATAGCGACGGCTACTGAAGAGAAGACACCGACGCCTTCCAAAAATACCTGGCGCAGGAAACCCAACCGAGGACGCGAGGCGGTGACCAAGAAACCGGTTCGTCGGGAACCACGCCCACTCCCCCCTGCCCCCGCCTCCATGGACAGAACATGGAGCACGGTGACCAGGGGAGGCAAACACAAGGAGTCACCTCCAACTCCAAAAACGAGTCGGCCCCAGCGGCCCATCACAAAAAAGAAGACGAAGCCTCCCAAGACGGCGGCAGTAGTGCTCACCCTGCAGCCGGATGCTGCCGAGAAGGGGTTGACATATGCCTCCGTCATTGAGGAGGCAAAACGGAAGGTGGATTTGGCGGCGCTTGATATTGAAGATATCAAGTTCCGTCGTGCCGTGACCGGGGCCACGATATTGGAGATTTCTGGCACGGACAATAACAATAGGGCGGATGCGCTGGCCGCCAAACTCAGGGAAGAATTGAGCGCGGAGTCGGTCCGAGTATCCAGACCGGTCAAGATGACCGAACTTCTGATATCTGGGCTCGACGACTCCGTCAGCTCCCAAGACGTGGCGGCGGCCATCGCCAAAATTGGCGAATGTGCCGTGGATTCGGTCAAGGTTGGGGCGATCCGTTTCTCGCGCTTCGGCATGGGGACGGCATGGGCGGGCTGCCCGGTAGCAGCTGCTAAAAAAGTATTAGAAGGGAGACTGCTGGTGGGATGGTCGGCGGCAAGGGTCAAGCTCCTTCAGCCCCGAGAGCTGCGCTGCTTCCGGTGTCTGGAATCCGGACACGTCAGGGGGCAGTGCACTGCCGCCGTCGACAGAAGCCAGCAGTGCTTCCGGTGCGGTCAGGCTGGCCACCGTGCGGCCGATTGCCGCTCCGAAGCCCGCTGTGTCATTTGCGCTGAAGCCGGGAAACGGCACAACCATCGTCTGGGGAGTCCCAAATGTTCGGCCCCCAGACGGAAATGGAATCGACGAAGGCCGGCTGGTCCTGAGGCTACGTCCCAGGATGCCGCCGACCGCCTGCCGGACAGGACGCATGGAGCACCTATGGACGTACCATCAGTATGTCCATAAGGTGCCTCCAAACTAATATAAATCACTGCGCCAGAGCTCAGGACTTGCTGGTCCAGACGCTGGCGCAGTGGAGGATAGAGGTGGCAGTCGTCTCGGAGCCGTATCTGGTCGTCAATCGTGACAACTGGATCGGTGACCGGGACGGGCTCGTAGCCATTGTTTTGGCCTCGAGAGAGGGGGCCCACGCCGTCGATCGTACGTATAAGGGTCGAGGGTTCGTTGCCGCCTTATGCGGAAACATTGCGTTCGTGGGTGTCTATTTTTCGCCAAATCGTTCGCTCTCGGATTTCGAGAGCTTTCTGGCGGAAATAGACATCCTTTTAGGCTGGTGTCGTCCGCATCAGGTTCTCCTAGCCGGAGACCTGAATGCGAAGTCGACGGCGTGGGGATCATCTCTCACAGACGCGAGGGGCGCAGCCCTCGAAGAGTGGCTTTCCAGTAGCAACATGTGTGTACTGAATAGGGGTACGTCTAACACTTGCGTGCGGCATCAGGGCGGTTCAGTCGTGGATGTCACGTTCGCGAGCCCCGCCCTGGCCCGCCGTGTCCGGGGCTGGGTAGTCGAAGAAGGGGTCGAGACTTTGTCGGACCACCGGTACATCCGGTTCTCCGTCTCCCCCCACTCGACAGACCCGAACAGCCCCAGACATATCCCGTCAGAGATCGGGCCCAGGTGGGCACTCAAAAAGCTGGAAAGAGACGCTCTCGTGGAGGCGTCCCTCGTTGAATCCTGGATTGACACACCGGACGAGACCGATGCGGATCTGGAGGCGCAATGGTTCCGCGAGGCAATGACGCACGTCTGCGACGTCGCCATGCCTCGCGTCGGAAAACTGCCGCCCCGTCGACAGGTGTACTGGTGGTCGCCAGAGCTACAACAGCTCCGAGCGGCATGCGTGAAAGCACGACGCCAGTACACACGAGCTCGTCGTCGCAACAGATCCGCATCCATAATTGACAGACTTTTCGCCGCCTTCCAAGGGGCCAAGAGAGCCTTGAGAGCGGAGATCGGTGCAGCGAAGGAGCGCGCCTGGCAGGAGCTGGTCGACTCGCTCGAGCGGGACCCATGGGGCAGGCCGTACAAGCTCGTCATGAGCAAGCTTCGCCCCTGGGCCCCTCCGCTCACATCTGAGATGGAAGCGGAGACGCTCGCGAGAGTGGTGGAGACCCTGTTTCCTGTCAGGGCGGAGGGCGATGCTCCTCGCACACAAGATCGTGCGGTGCAGCCGACTCCAATCGAGGATCCTCCCGAGGTGTCCGAGGGTGAACTGAATAGGGCGGTTCTTCGCCTCAGCGCGAAGAACACAGCTCCCGGTCCCGACGGCATCCCGGGGAAGGCGTTGGTCTTGGCCCTCAAGGAGGGCGGTTTGGACGAGAGATTCCGCGCGCTACTCACCACCTGTGTGAAGGAAGGCCACTTTCCCAAGGAGTGGAAGCAGGGCAGGCTGGTCCTCATCCGCAAGCCCGGGCGTCCGGTGGACTCACCATCGGCATACCGCCCCATAGTCCTGCTGAGTGAGGCTGGGAAATTGCTCGAGCGAGTTATCGCTGCTCGCCTCACTCAACACCTCGAGGAGACGGGGCCGAATTTGGCGGAGATCCAGTTCGGTTTCCGTAGGGGCAGGTCCACCGTGGACGCGATTGCCAGGGTGAGGACTATAGCGGACGAGGAAGTTGGGAAAGGTGGGGTCGTCTTGGCGGTGTCCTTAGACATTTCCAACGCGTTCAACACTCTCCCACACAGAGTAATCTTGGAGGCCATGGGGTACCACGCCTTCCCGGGATACTTGCGTCGACTCATCGACGAGTACCTCTCGGGTCGGTCGGTCGTGTACCCCACACGCGTTGGAATTTGTCAACGGGAAGTGTCGTGCGGTGTCCCGCAGGGGTCGGTCCTCGGGCCGCTCCTGTGGAACATCGGCTACGACTGGGTGCTGCGGGGCGTTACCCTGCACGGGGTCGACGTCACGTGTTACGCGGACGACACGCTAGTGACCGCCCGCGGTGGCACGTTCCGTGACGCGGCCCTGTTGGCAACCGCCGGAGTCGCACAGGTGGTGGGGCGCATACGGCGCCTGGGCCTGACGGTGGCCCTTGAAAAGTCCGAAGCGATCTGCTTCCACGGACCTCGCAAGGCGCCACCGCCAGACGCCCACATTATTGTGAGCGGAGTGTCCATCGGCATCGGGTCGACGTTGAAATATCTCGGCGTCGTTCTCGATAGCCGGTGGAACTTCAGGGACCACTTCTCTAAGCTGGTTCCCAAATTGGTCCGGACATCGTTAGCCCTAGCAAGGCTAACGCCCAACCTGGGTGGGCCAAGGAGTGGATGCCGTCGTCTCTACGCAGGCGTGGTGCGATCGATGGCCCTGTACGGGGCACCGATCTGGGTGGACTCCCTGTCAGCACAAAATAAGGTCCTGTT
Organism: Bembecia ichneumoniformis; assembly: GCA_910589475.2. NCBI lineage: Eukaryota > Metazoa > Arthropoda > Insecta > Lepidoptera > Sesiidae > Bembecia > Bembecia ichneumoniformis. Next base: position 14,788,352 of record OU342540.1, read on the forward strand.
GCGACGCGCGCAGCGGATCGTTGCTATCAGGGTCATCCGAGCGTATCGCACCGTCTCGTGGGAGGCGGCGTGCGTTGTTGCTGGAACACCACCCTGGGAATTGGATGCCGAGGTCCTAGCAGCGGTCTACAACAAGACTGCGGATGCTAGGTCCCGAGGTGTAGCTCCGACCCCAGCGGTGGTGTCGCGCTGGAGAAGAGAGGCCCAAGAAATGGCTATGATGACGTGGAACGTCGAGTTGGCGAGGCCGAATGCGGGTCGCCGCATTTCGGCTGCGGTCGCTCCCGTCCTCAAGGAGTGGGTGAGCAGGCGGACCGGATCGCTCTCCTTCCGGCTTGTGCAGGTGCTTACGGGGCACGGCTGCTTCGGACAGTACCTGTGCAACGTCGCGAAGAGGGAGCCAACCACCGCTTGCCACGAGTGCGGGGCAACTATTGATACGGCCCAGCATACTCTGGAAGTTTGCCCAGGTTGGGACCATGAGAGGTCAGCTCTGACGGCAGTCGTCGGCCGGGATTTATCCCTACCCGCTGTCGTCAGGGCAATGCTAGACAGCATACTAAAATGGAACGCCGTCAAGGCCTTCTGTGAGACAGTGCTCAGGAGCAAGGAGGCCAGTGAGCGGGCTCGCGAGGAAGACCCCCTTGCTGCTCCCCTGAGACGCCGCAGAGCGGGACAACGGCGCCGGGCCTATGCTACGGCGCAGAACATATAATGACTGCCGGGCGTCAGTAGAGGACAACTGGCGCCCGGTTCACATTGCTGAGGGGTGGCGGCCTATACATATTCCGTAGGCTGCCACCAGAGAAACAGTGCCAAAAGCACCAGACGACGGGTCCGTAGCGGACACAGCGGTGTAGATGGGGTTTGAGGACAAGGCAATCTGTAACCTCGGCCCCATATACCACCGCGGATGTTGGAATATGGAGGGGTTTTAGTGGGTAGGACCGGCGGTTTAGCCCATTCCGCCGGGTGAGTCCCACACACCCCCTCGTCGGCTGTCCTCGTCGACGAGGGATAGTGCGTAAATGCATTTCCCCTCCTACAAAAAAAAAAAAAAAAAAAGGTTAGGTTAGGTTAGGTTAGGTTAGGTTAGGTTAGGTTAGGTTAGGTTAGGTTAGGTTAGGTTAGGTTAGGTTCTACCAGACTGCCGACGCAAGGGCCCGCGGCGCGAGTCCAGCCCCAGAAGAAGTGTCACGGTGGAGGAGGGAGGCCAGAGAAGAAGCCATGGAAAGGTGGGGAGACATGATGGCGCATCCTAGCGCGGGTCACCGCACCGTTGCAGCAATTGCACCGGTGCTTAAGGAATGGGTGAGCAGGCGGACCGGCTCGCTCTCCTTCCGGCTTGTGCAGGTGCTTACGGGGCATGGTTGCTTCGGACGGTACCTGTGCAACGTCGCGAGGAGGGAGCGAACCACCGCCTGTCACGAATGTGGTGCGCCGAATGACACGGCCGACCATGTGCTAGCGGAGTGCCCAGGTTGGGACCAAGAGAGGACGGCTCTGACGGCAGTCGTGGGACAGGACTTATCCTTACCCGCTGTCGTCAGAGCGATGATCGGTAGCCCTGACGGCTGGTGTGCCGTCAAGGCCTTTTGCGAGGTGGTCCTGAGTGGCAAAGAAGACAGCGAGCGGTCCCGCGAGGAGGACCCGCAGGCTGAACCACTCAGGCGCCGCAGAGTTGGCCGGCGTGGCCGTGCGTACGCCGCGGCCCACGTGACTTAATGACAACCGGGCGTCAGTTTGAGGACAACTGACGTCCAGACATTTCAATTGTGAGGTGTGACGGCCTACAGGTGTTCCAGTAGGTCGCCACTAGTGAGGTAGCGGTAAATCCGCCATTGAGGAGTCCGGCTGCGGACGTAGCGGTGCGGGGGGACCATGAGGACAAGGTCCAACTGTCGCCTCGGTTCCTCCTAACACCGCTGATGATGGAACACGGAGGGGTTTTAGTGGGTATTCCCGGTGCCTCTCACCGGGCGAGTCCCACACACCCCCTCGTCGGCTGTCCTCGTCGACGAGGGATAGTGCGTAAATGCATTTCCCCTCCTAAAAAAAAAAAAAAAAAAAAAAGGTTAGGTTAGGTTAGGTTAGGTTAGGTTAGGTTAGGTTAGGTTAGGTTAGGTTAGGTTGGGTTGGTCGCAATTTTTAGCTCGGATCTCTACGGAGTGTATGAGGAAAAGTTGCGCCTCGCCGAGCCCTTCATTTTGGTGGGTTAAATGATGTGGTTTCTGCCATTCGTTTACGAATTACGGAATTTAATGTGTTTTTTGAAATTTTTGTTTTGAAAATTTTCTTGGTTTTTCCTTCGTTAACCCCTGCAGTTCGAAAGGGCCCTTTTCAGGGCCACTGCAGGATAGTTGACTCTTTGTGTTTGATCAAAATTGTAGGTGTTATTAAAGTTTTTCTCTTTTTGTGGTAAACCTTTAATCTGCTGCCGTTCCTCCATTTTCTATCGGATTTTGTCGCGGATTGCACTGTATGAAGCCGTTCTCTTGGCTCTACAGGGCGATCCGCAACATTCGCTGATATCCGCTGTCATTCAATTTTAATTGCTGTTTTTCTCGTTTTTGTCAAAATCTTTTGTTTTTTCTGATAAATTCTAGTTTTGTCACGTCGTCGTCGTCCCCCCTTATAAGGGTGGACTCCCCAACCAATTCTATTGTTGGCAGGGCCATAAATTGGTCCATGTCGGAAGGCGGTGAGGATAGTGGGCAGGACCCACCAAAGAAAGAGCAGCACAAGCTGCTCTATTCTAGGGCGGTAACGCGTGCGGAGTCGCGGAGGCTCAGTGCGGCGACTGGAGCTATGTCTAAAAGCTCGTCCCAATCCTCCCTGAAACGCCCCAACAAATTCTTTGTTGAATCGTTGGCGGACTCGTCGGATGTAGAGGGAAATGAAGAAGCCGAAGTTCCCCCAAAAATTCCTAAATCAGGAAAAGGCCGTGGGAAAGCTCACGGCCATTACATTGGTAACTCGCGGGCCAACCGCGAGTTGAAAAATAATGAGTCGGAGTACGACTCCTTTGTGTCGGACTCTGAGGCAGACTACGGCTCGGCAGTGTCGTCTACTGGTTCATTAGACACACTCACAAAGAAGGCGGAAGCAAATGCCCAAATTATCACGGAGGTGGCCCGCAAATCGGGTAATCTCAAAGGAACCCTCCATCGGGACATAAATAATGCCATTCAGTCACTTCTAGAAGTGATCCACGCAATGGCAAAACGGAAGACCACCAGCGAGGAGCGCCGACTTAGAGCGGACAACAAGCGCCTTCGAGAGCAACTGGAGGCAAATACAAAAGAGTTAATGGCGACTCGGCGGGCATTCTCAGAAAGGTCTCGGCCAGAGAATACCCTTAAGGAAACGGTGCAGGCCGAAGAAACACCCGCGATGATGGGACCCACGCAGGTGTTAACCAGAGCTGACTTGCTTGAAGCCCTTGCCTCTATGCAGGTAGATCTTACAGCCCATATCGGTGCGGTGGTATCTGCACGCCTGGACAGCCTGGAGGCAGATGGTAGGCTACTCCCGGCACAGAGGCATAGACCGCCGCTCGCCGCGGACAGGAAGAGATTGGAGGGTAAGACAATTCCCGCCCAACACGAAACGGGCTCTACGCTAGCTCCACCAGCTAATTTACCGAAAGCATGGAGAGCCACCAAGAAAACGGGAGGTGCAGCAACCAGGGCTCAAACACCGGCTAATAAAGAAAAAGAACCACCTTCTGGTATCGACGAAGGCTGGACTGAAGTAAGGAGCAAGAAAAAGGCTTCTACTACAAAGGCGCCTGCTCCCCAAACCCCCAACAAGGGAAAAACCATCACCCAAAGGCTCCCTAAGAAGCCAAAAAGCCTGGCGGTAGTGGTGGCACTGAAACCGGAGGCAGCGGCGAAAGGCATCACTTATAAAGATGCCATTACGAAGGCAAAGGACTCGGTGTCATTAGACGAATTAGGAATAGGTCCGGCCAAATTCAGGACAGGTGTAACAGGAGCGCGAATCATAGAGCTCCCCAAGGAGACGACAGCCTCGCAAGCAGACCAGCTGGCCGTCAAAATAGGAGCAGTTCTTGGTGATGCAGCCAAAGTCACGCGACCAGTAAAAACGGCGGATATTCGAGTCAACGGACTTGATGACTCGGTGTCCGCCGAAGATCTGAAAGCCGCGCTGGTCTTGTGTACAGGTTGTCCAATTGAGCACATTCGGGTTGGCACAGTTCATGCTGGAGTCAGAGGGGTAGGATCGGCCTTTGCCTCCTGCCCGGTCGAGGCCGCAAGAAAGCTCGTGGAAGCTGGCCGTCTTAAAGTTGGATGGAGCTCTGCCTCAGTCCAGCTGATGGAGCAGCGGCCAATGCGATGCTTCCGGTGTATGGGACTAGGCCACCCTGTGATCCGATGCCCCTCCAGCAAGGATCGTAGCGGAATGTGTCACCGCTGTGGCGAGGAAGGACACCTTGCCAGCGGATGCGAGCAAGAACTGAAGTGCGCTATATGCTCAGATGCTGGTCTGCCCGCAAGACACAGGATGGGGGGTTCCAACTGTAATCCTCCCCCGGTGAGAGGACGTCTGGAACCGGTCAAATCGGCTGCACGAGGCGAGTCTAACCAATCTGCGAGGGAGGAACCCATGGAAGCGACTGATGCCCAATAAGCCCAAAAGTAGAATAATTCAGGCGAACCTCAACCACTCCGCTGGGGCACAGGACCTACTGTGCCAGTCCATGGCGGAGTGGGAGATCCAGCTTGCGGTGGTGGCGGAGCCGTACCACGTTCCTAATAACCCCAACTGGATTGGGGCTGTGGACGGTTCTGCAGCGCTGGTTAGGAGGCCAGCAGATGCGACTCCCCCTCTTTCCCTTAGGGAAAGAGGTCCTGGATTTGTTGCAGGCAATTGGGGGCGAATAGTGGTTATTTCAACCTACTTCTCCCCCAACCGAAGTCGGGCGGATTTCGAATCCTTCCTGAATGCTGTAGAGGGAGTGGTCAGACGAGCGGCCCCACTACAAGTGCTAGTTGCCGGGGATTTTAATGCTAAATCCTCGGCCTGGGGTTCCTCCAAAACAGACCTAAGGGGTGGTATTCTGGAGACTTGGGCGCTTAGTCTAGGTCTCCAAGTCCTCAATCGAGGAAACACACCCACTTGTGTTCGGTGGCAGGGAACGTCCATTGTGGACGTTACCTTTGCCACCAACGCACTTGCGGAACGTGTCCGTGGCTGGCGTGTTGAAGAAGAGGTGGAGACTCTTTCGGACCACTTATACGTTCGTTACGAGGTCTCCACGGGGGCGTCAGCAAACTCACTAAGAGGGGACCCTAGGGCAGCTGTCGCTTTCCCGAGATGGGCAGTTGCCAAGATTCAACTGGATGTGGCTGAAGAGGCGGCGATGGTGAGGGAGTGGTCTGCGGTCCCTCCCCACCTAGCAGGTAACACTGATAGCCTAGCTGAACGCTTCGCAGACGATCTCCGGGCAGTCTGTCGAGCCTCAATGCCGATGTGGCGCCCTCCTCCACGCTGGAAGAGGGTGTACTGGTGGGCCCAGGAGATCGGAGCACTCCGAGCCGCTTGCCTAGCAGCCAGGCGCGCCCTACTCCGGTGCCGCAGAAGGAGGGTCAAAAGAACTCCCGACGAAGAAGCCACTCTGCGACAGAAGTACAGAGAGGCTCACAAGGTACTACGGGAAGGAATTGTCAAGGCCAAGGAGGAAGCCCACGAACGCTTCCTGGCGCTCTTAGATGCCGACCCCTGGGGCCGACCGTACAGGGTATTAAGGGGGAAACTGAGCAACACACCCTCAACGGCCAATCTCGAGCCAAGGCTGCTCAAGGAGATCATGGGGTCCCTCTTTCCAAAGGCCGGTCATCTACTGCCTCCACGAATGGAGAACCCGGAGCCACTCTTGGAGCCCGAACTGGCGGGGCCCCCTGTCTCAGACGCCGAGTTCGAGGTAGTTAGAGATAGGATGCGAAGAAAGAGGACGGCCCCTGGCCCTGACGGGGTCCCCGCTAAGGCGCTAGCCATAGCGATAGGACCGTTGCAGAAACGATTTCGAGAGGTGCTCGACACGAGTATCGCTAAGGGGCGATTCCCGGAGAGGTGGAAAGCGGGTCGGCTCTGCCTGATCCGCAAGGACGGACGACCAGCAGACTCACCGGCCGGGTATAGGCCGGTGGTCCTACTCGACGATTCCGGCAAGGCTTTGGAGAAGATCATAGCTTGCCGGATAGTCAAGCATCTTGAAAGAACGGGCCCCAATTTAGATGAGTGCCAGTATGGCTTCCGGACGGGAAGGTCCACGGTGGACGCGCTGATTCGCCTGAAGAGGTGGACACAGGAGGCCACTAACAAGGGGGAGACTGTTATCGCGGTGTCGCTTGACATCCGCAATGCCTTCAACAGTCTTCCCCACGAATGCATAAGAGAGGCCCTTAAATTCCACAGGATCCCTCACTACCTCTGCACTCTCATCAATGACTACCTACAGGGAAGGGTAGTCCTGTACGAGGGTGCAGACAGACGAGTCCACCGCTGGCCAATGGAAGTTGGCGTACCCCAGGGGGCAGTACTCGGCCCGCTGCTGTGGAACCTGGGGTACAATTGGGTGCTCAGAGGTCATCTCCCTCCCGGAATGGAGATCATATGCTTTGCCGATGACACCCTGGTCGCGGCAAAAGCCAAATGCTGGGATGAAACGATCCGCTTAGCGTCGGTCGGCACGTCCCTGGTCGTCCGACGCATACGCAGATTGGGACTGGAGGTCGCATTAAACAAAACAAGGGCAATGGGATTTAGGCCTCCACGGAAAAGAATGACACCGGGGCTCCGAGTAAGGGTGGAGGGGGTCCAGATCCCGGTCGAGATACACTTCAAGTATCTCGGCTTGACACTGGACCCCAGGTGGACGTTCGTGGAACACTTTAAGCTCCTCGCTCCAAGGCTTATTAAAGTGGCAGCGGCCCTAGGACGACTTCTGCCCAATCTGGGAGGCCCCAATTCCGCGTGCCGTCGACTATACCATGGAGTGGTTAGGTCGATGGCACTCTACGGAGCTCCGGTATGGGCTGATAGTCTCGCCCCCAACACTGTGGCCCTCCTACGGAGACCACAGAGGATATTGGCGATACGGGTCGTTCGTGCGTATCGAACGGTCAGTCACGGGGCCGCCTGTGTATTGGCAGGCACCCCTCCGTGGGAGATTGATGCCCAAGTTCTGACTCAGGTATATCAGCACCGGGTAACTGCAAGGGCGCAAAACGGGAGAGCCATGGAAGAAGAAGTGCGGCGGGTCAGAACTCTGGCGCAGAGTAGGGCCATAGTGCGGTGGAGCGAGATTTTAGAGAATCCTACGGCTGGAGTCCGGACGATCCAAGCGATCCGCCCAATGTTGAAGAACTGGGTTGGGCGCCATCAAGGCCGCCTAACATACCATATGGTGCAGATAATGACGGGGCATGGATGCTTTGGTCATTATCTGCACCGCATTGCACAGCGAGAGGCATCGCGGCGGTGCCACCACTGCGATGCGGATGACGACACAGCCGAGCACACACTTCAAGTGTGCTCGGCTTGGTATACTCATCGCCAAGAACTCAAAAGAGCCCTTGGTGGTGGTGACGTCACGCTACCAGGCATTGTGCAAGCCATGCTTGAGAGCGAAAATAAGTGGAAAGCTGTTGCCTCCTTCTGTGAATCAGTAATGTCGCAGAAGGAGGTAGCTGAAAGGGAAAGGGAGGAGGACCCCAACGCGGATCCCCTCCGATGCAGACGGCAGGGCAGGAGAAGGCGGGTGTATGAAGCCCGTCTTTAAATGTCCTAGGCGAGGACCTGCGCACATGGTCGGCAACCATGTGTGCCTGCACAAGGTCCTCCCCCGTCTGGGGATTGCCTGGGTGTCTCTGGGCAATCCCCCATTGGAGTAAGCCTAGTCAGCAATGACTAGGCTGCCCTGGGGTGGATCGGAGTTGTTGCCTAGGCAGAACCCGGTCCACACCGCTCAAAGGGCAAGGAGACACCGGGGAGTTTTAGTGGTGTAGGACCCAGTCCCTTGACTGGGTGAGTCCCACATATCCCTATCGTCTAGCCAGCGGTAGGGAATCCGTAAATGGATTTCTCCTCGACAAAAAAAAAAAAAAAAAAAAAAAAAAAAAAGGTTTTGCTTCGGACAGTACCTGTGCAACTTCGCGAAGAGAGAGCCAACCACCGCTTGCCACGAATGCGGGGCAACAATCGACACGGCCCAGCATACTCTGGAAGCTTGCCCAGGTTGGGACCAAGAGAGGTCAGCTCTGACGGCAGTCGTCGGCCGGGATTTATCCCTACCCGCTGTCGTCAGAGCAATGCTTGACAGCACACAGAAATGGAACGCCGTGAAAGCTTTCTGTGAGACGGTGCTCAGGAGCAAGGAGGCCAGTGAGCGGGCTCGCGAGGAAGACCCCCTTGCTGCTCCCCTGAGACGCCGCAGAGCGGGACAACGGCGCCGGGCCTATGCTACGGCGCAGAACATATAATGACTGCCGGGCGTCAGTAGAGGACAACTGGCGCCCGGTTCACATTGGTGAGGAGTGGCGGCCTACACATATTCCGTAGGCTGCCACCGGAGATCAGTGCGAAAAGCACCACGCGATGGGTCCGTAGTGGACACAGCGGTGTACATGGGGCTTGAGGACAAGGTAATCTGTAACCTCGGCCCCATATACCACCGCGGATGTTGGAATATGGAGGGGTTTTAGTGGGTATTCCCGGTGCCTCTCACCGGGCGAGTCCCACACACCCCCTCGTCGGGATGTCCCCCCGACGAGGGATAGTGCGTAAATGCATTTCCCCTCCTAAAAAAAAAAAAAAAAAAAAAAGGTTAGGTTAGGTTAGGTTAGGTTTCCGTGTGCGGTTTCCAGTCCGCCATCGGACGCGTCCCCGGGTTGCGGATAGGGGAACGCCCCCCAGTTATGGGGGGTACCGGTTTCGGCCGGCGCGGACAAAAACTGGCATGTGGCTGTCTGGTCTTTTTAAGGGCGGACATTGCACGGCCACATGAACCCGTAGCCCCGCACTGAGTGGGGTCGGGGGTCCAGCGCACTGAGCGTTGGGCCGCGAGGAAGACAACCTCTCTAAAAAATCACCCTCGTGGGCGAAGCGACGGCTTCTTATTTAAGAAGCCCACCGCTGTCGCCAGTGGACCCTCGCGGGTCGTGGGATGGCCGGGTTCAACCTGGCGGACCGGAAGTCCCGGCTGATGAGGAGGCGCTCTGGCGCTGAAGCGCTTCGGCGCGTTTGTGGAGGCCCCGTAGTGGGGCAGTGGAGCTTCGGCTCGTGGGAGGCGGACCTTCAAGGTCCGCGTGCGCGGCGTGTGGTCTAGGCCACCGTCGGGCAACCCGTAACCTCGCACTCTGCGAGGCCGGGGGTCCGGCGCACTGAGCGTCGGGCCGCGTGGAAGAAAACCACTATAAAAAATTACCCCAATCCTAAGGTTCTGGGCCTGCCGATGGGATGAATGGCTGGGGGGTACCCAGTCCCAAGGGCTCAACAGCAGTGAAGCTGTCTAAAAAACTCTAAAACCATTATGAATAGTGTAGTTAAAAGTATTATTACCCAGGAGGGTCCCACCTGCTCCGCAGATGGGGAATCCCTCCCTGGACCTTCGGGTTCAGGCTGTCCCACGTACTCTGGGGGGGACAAGACTGCACTTGGGGGCAACCCCACCAACGACAATGGCACATGTTTTAAGGTACCCGAGATTGCACGCGATTTGGAAGCGCAGGCCCTGTCGACTCTTCGGCAGGACCTCGCAATGTCCGGCGATTCTTCTTCTGGCAGTGCGAGCACCGTTCGCTCTGCCAGAGTGAAAGTCACGCGAATGGAGGAGGACAAGAGTCTCTCTCGTTTCTTTCTGAAGAGAGGCTCCAAACCGCCCGAATCAGAAACTTCTGATGAGGGCTCTGATCGAACGATGTCTCCGGCTCGCTCGGCCAACAAGTCGAGGAAGGCCGGACGACCGCCCACAACCGGGCAGTATGTCGGCTTGGCGAAAGCTAAGACCGAATATTTGAAGGCCCAACGGGAAGAATTAGAGCTCCAGGCCGAGAAAGAGCTGCTCGCCTCGGTCCACAAGGCTAGAGATACTCGCGCCCGCCTTTCTATTACCGCCGGATTAGACGACGCTGAGACGTCCTCACGACTAGTATCGCGAGTGAGGTCCGGCCTTTCAATCATCGACGAGGTCGCCAAGAAATCAGGTCACCTCAAGGGGGGATTTATTAAATCCCTCAAAGAGGCGATTATGACTATAGAGGAGGACACGGTCTCCCTTTCTAAAAGGTGCACGACGGACGAGACGGAGGCGCAGCAGCGCGAAATTGAGCAGCAGCGGCGCGAAAATGACCAACTGCGGCGTGAGAATGCCCAGATTCGCACGGAAATGGCGGAGCTCCGCAAGGAACTCACAGAGGTTAAGGCCTTGCTCCTTGCTAGGCAGGGTCCTGCGGCTGCCCCTGAGGTGGGGGTCACCTCAGGACTTCTTAAAGACCTCGAGGCTCGAGTCATGGGCCAAATCCTGGACCGACTCGATGTTCCAGAGCTGCGCGCAAGTCGCAAGCCTGGCTCTCAGGCAGAAACAGGGAAGGGATTGGCTCCACCACTGGCACCGGCTTTGAAAAAAGCCGCTGTAGCGCCTAAACCCGCAAGCGGGCAAAAATTCAAGGATCCAAAAGAGAAGCCGTCGGCACTCTCTAAGAGTGCCCGACGCAGGAAAGCGACGCGAGGTCGCAAGACATCCGAGCAGTCTGCCCCGCGTCAACTTCCTCCCGCCCCTCCCTCCATGGATAAACCATGGAGCTTGGTGGTTAAGGGGGGAAAGCATAAAGAGCGACCTCCTGCTCCTAAGCAGAATGTTCGGGCACAACAGCCCTCTCCGCGGAAGGTCAGACCTCCCAAGACGGCAGCCGTCGTCGTCACCCTGCAGCCGGGAGCTGCAGACAGGGGGATAACCTATCGCATGATCCTAGAGGAGGCTAAAAAGCGCGTGGACATAACGGCGATGGGAATACCTTCTCTCCATTTCCGGCGCGCGGTGACGGGTGCCGTTATCATGGAGGTGAAGGGCGCTGACGGCAACGACGGCAACGTTAAGGCAGACGCTTTGGCCGCCAGACTCAAAGAGGTAATGAATGCGGAGTCGGTCCGAATCTCGAGGCCTTTCAAGGCAATCGAGCTATTAGTATCGGGCTTGGACGACTCCGTAACATCAGAGGAAGTAGCGGCGGCCATTGCCAGACTCGGACAATGTCCCCGGGATGCGGTGAAGGTCGGCGTAATCCGAATGTCACTATTCGGCATGGGATCGGCTTGGGCGAGCTGCCCCGTTGAAGCAGCCAAAAAGGTTACGGAGGGAAAACTGCTGGTCGGGTGGACGGCAGCGCGCGTCAAGCTGCTGCAGCCCCGTGAGATGCGTTGTTTCCGGTGCCTGATGACAGGGCATGTCAGGGAGCAATGCACTGCGGCCGTCGACCGGAGCCAGCAGTGTTTCAAGTGCGGAGTAACTGGACATCGAGCGTCTGAGTGCCGGGCAGAAGCCCGTTGCCCACTCTGTGCCGACTCCAACAGAAAGGCAAATCATCGCTTGGGGAGCAAAAAATGTTCGGCCCCCAAGCCCAAGATGAATAGACGAAGGCCTGTGGTTCCTGTGGTTCCGTCCCAGGACTCCACGACCTGCCTACCGGACGGGACTGAGGCACTTATGGACATACAAACAGTATGTCCATAAGATGCCTACAAGCGAACATCAACCACTGCGCCAGTGCCCAGGACTTGCTAGTCCAGACACTGGTGCAGTGGAGAATACAGGTGGCGGTCGTCGCGGAGCCGTACCGAGTCGTCTCCCGTGACAACTGGATCGGTGACCTCGACGGCCTTGTCGCCATTGTTTTGGCCACAGGGGAGGAGGCCCCCACGGTCGATCGATCGTTCAGAGGTCGGGGGATGGTCGCCGTTTTGTGCGGCAATACTGTGTATGTGGGTGTCTACTTTTCGCCAAATCGTCCGCTCTCGGAATTCGAGACCTTTTTGGCGGAAATGGATACCCTCATGAATTGGAGCCGGCCGCACCTGGTCCTCATTGGCGGTGACCTGAACGCAAAGTCGACGGTGTGGGGTTCCTCCCTCACTGATGCGAGGGGCGAAACTCTAGAGGAATGGCTCTCCAGCAATAACCTGGCGGTACTGAACAGGGGCAACACAAACACGTGCGTGCGCCTTCAGGGCGGATCCGTCGTGGACGTCACGTTCGCGAGTCCCGCCCTGGCACACCGTGTTCTGGGCTGGGTAGTTGAGGAGGGGGTCGAGACCTTATCGGATCACCGATTTATTCGGTTTTCCGTCTCCCCCCACCCGGCACACCCGCACAGCCCGAGACGTGCCCCTGTGGAGATTGGCCCAAAGTGGGCATTGAAAAAGCTGGAGAGAGACACCCTCATTGAGGCGTCCCTCGTCATCAACTGGAATGACACCCCGGGAAGTCCGGACGCATCCCTGGAGGCGCAGTGGTTCAGCGAGGCGATGACACACGTCTGCGACGTGTCGATGCCTCGTGTGAGATCGCTTCCGCCTCGTCGACAGGTGCACTGGTGGTCGCCGGAGCTCGATCGTCTTCGAGCGGCCTGCGTCTCGGCGCGACGCCAGTACACTCGCTCTCGTCGACGTCACAGGGATGCCAACACCCAACGAAGACTCTTCGCCGCCTTCCAAGAGGCCAAGAAGGCTTTGAGAGCCGAGATCGGCGCTGCCAAGGAACGCGCCTGGCAGGAGTTGCTGGACACCCTCGAGCGTGACCCATGGGGCAGGCCTTACAGGCTTGTTATGAACAAGCTACGCCCCTGGGTCCCCCCGCTAACATCCACGATGGAGGCGGGCATGCTCGAGAGAGTGGTGGATTCTCTGTTCCCTGCCAGGGTGGCGGAGGATGCTTTTCCCGTACGGGAACGTACGAGGCAGCCGATCTCTCCTGAAGAGCCCCCTGAGGTGTCCGAGGGAGAGTTGGACAGGGCGGTTCTTCGTCTCCAGGCGAAGAACACAGCGCCCGGTCCCGACGGCATCCCGGGAAAGGCCTGGGTATTGGCTCTCAAGGAGGGCGGCATGGCTGCGAGATTTCGCGCCCTTCTCACCACTTGTGTGACGAATGGCCACTTTCCTAGCCAGTGGAAGGTAGGCAAGTTGGTCCTCATTCGGAAGTCTGGGCGACCGGTGGACTCCCCATCGGGGTACCGCCCGATAGTGCTGTTGAGTGAGGCCGGAAAACTGTTCGAGCGGGTTATAGCCGCCCGCCTCACTCGGCACCTAGAGGAGACGGGGCCGAATCTGGCTGACGTCCAGTTTGGCTTTCGGCGGGGCAGGTCCACCATGGACGCAATCGCCCGAGTGAGGTCACTTGCGGAGGAGGCGATTGGGAAAGGCGGGTGTGCCTTGGCGGTATCGTTAGACATCTCCAACGCGTTTAACACGCTCCCACATCGTGTCATCTCGGAGGCCATGGGGTTCCACGCCTTCCCGGAGTACCTACGTCGACTTGTCGACGAGTATCTCTCGGGTCGGGCGGTGGTGTACCCCACACGCGTTGGAGTATGTAGACGGGACGTGTCGTGTGGTGTCCCGCAGGGGTCGGTTCTCGGGCCGCTCCTGTGGAACATTGGATACGACTCTGTGCTGCGAGGCATCAACCTGCGCGGGGTCGACGTCGCGTGCTATGCGGACGACACGCTCGTGATCGCCCGCGGTAGCACGTTTCGTGACGCGACCCTGTTGGCAACCGCCGGAGTCGCACAAGTGGTGGCGCGAATAAGACGTCTGGGGCTGACGGTGGCTCTTGAGAAGTCCGAAGCAATTTGCTTCCATGGACCTCGCAAGGCGCCACCGCCAGACGCCCACATAACTGTAAGCGGAGTGACCATCGGCATCGGGTCGACGTTGAAGTATCTCGGCGTCGTCCTTGATAGCCGGTGGAACTTCAGGGAGCACTTTAAAAAGATGGCTCCCAAACTAATGAGGACATCGTTTGCTTTGAGCAGGCTTACGCCCAACCTGGGTGGGCCAAAGGGAGGATGCCGCCGTCTCTTCGCAGGCGTGGTGCGCTCGATGGCCCTGTATGGGGCTCCCGTATGGGTTGACTCTTTGTCCGCCCATAACCTGGCCATGCTGCGACGTCCGCAGCGGGTCATGGCGAACAGGGTCATCCGAGCGTATCGCACCACGTCCTGGGAGGCGGCATGCGCTGTTGCTGGGACGCTCCCCTGGGAGTTGGATGCCGAGGTCCTTGCAGCGGTCTACTACCAGACTGCCGACGCAAGGGCCCGCGGCGCGAGCCCAACCCCAGAAGAAGTGTCACGATGGAGGAGGGAGGCCAGAGAAGAAGCCATGGAAAGATGGGGAGATATGATGGCGCATCCTAGCGCGGGTCACCGCACCGTTGCAGCTATTGCACCGGTGCTTAAGGATTGGGTGAGCAGGCGGACCGGTTCGCTCTCCTTCCGGCTTGTGCAGGTGCTTACGGGGCATGGTTGCTTCGGACGGTACCTGTGCAACGTCGCGAGGAGGGAGCGAACCACCGCCTGTCACGAATGTGGTGCGCCGGATGACACGGCCGACCATTTGCTAGCGGAGTGCCCAGGTTGGGACCAAGAGAGGACGGCTCTGACGGCAGTCGTGGGACAGGACTTGTCCTTACCCGCTGTCGTCAGAGCGATGATCGGTAGCCCTGACGGCTGGTGCGCCGTTAAGGCCTTTTGCGAGGTGGTCCTGAGTGGCAAAGAAGACAGCGAGCGGTCCCGCGAGGAGGACCCGCAGGCTGAACCACTCAGGCGCCGCAGAGCTGGCCGGCGTGGCCGTGCGTACGACGCGGCCTACGTAACCTAATGACAACCGGGCGTCAGTTTGAGGACAACTGACGTCCGGACATTTCAATAGTGAGGTGTGACGACCTACAGGTGTTCCAGTAGGTCGCCACTAGTGAGGTAGCGGCAAGTCCGCCAGTGAGAAGTCCGGCAGCGGACGTAGC